>CM070780.1:87639291-90374291 GCA_036346955.1 Dipus sagitta
ATCTCTACAAACCATCAGTCACTACATTACATTGAACCTGCATGATATAATGTATACTTTACTCAAATAGATGATCTCTAATTCTGCAATATTCTTGGCAGGTTTCCATTTTAAGACTAAGGAAAGAGTAACTTGGAGAGTTTGGTTATATGCAACCACATAATCATAGCAGTCCCATACTAAGAAACTTTTGAAGTACTTATCTCCAAGTTTAACTATTCTTTTTTATGTTAAGATAATTTTTTCAACAATTATTTCGAGTCTTGTTTCTAATTGTTGACATAATTATCATGTTATAAAAGAAATTTTAAGATAGCCAATTTGGTGAGAAACTTCCAAACTCAGACTTCACAATGTATAGGATAAATGAAGATGAGGGAAACTCTATTTCCATGAAATTTTAAAAATGAGCATTGCTGAACAAGTAAGAGTGAGTTTCTTACCACTGTGTACTATTTCACTTCTATAGCTTCTAGACAATTTCCTCAATGCAGCCCATCTTTGTCTTTTATTATAATGAAGTTTAATCCAGCACCATTACAAATGTTGAGAAACTAAAGGAGTCCTAAAAATAGTGTTCCATGATCTGCATTTTACAGTCATTTAAAATGAAATGGAAGTTGTTTGTCATTTACATTTTCATAAAAAAAAAGCTTTATGTGCTTCTTCAAGGAACTTTAAGAAAAGGATTGTTACCAATGTAATTTGCTTGCATTTTATAAGTATGAAAATATAAACGTACAGAACTTTCATAACTTTTCATATTGGGAGTAGTTCTGGGGGTTTATGACAACCATGAAGAATTAGTAGTGAAGAAAATGAATTTTACTTCTTTTTTTTTTTTTTTTTTTCGAGATAGGGTTTCACTCTAGCTCAGGCTGAGCTGGAATTCTAGTCTCAGGCTGGCCTTGAACTTATGGTGTTCCTCCTACCTCTGTCCTCTGTGTGCTGGGACTAAAGGCATGTGCCACCACGCCTGGCCCTGAATTTTACTTCTTACTCCTTTCATGTGACTTCTGTCATAATGACATAATTTAGCTGCTTAGCCACAGGTGTCTTATGTGTAAAATAAGGTTAATAATTGAAGGGCTATTGAACAATTTAAAATAGTTGAAAATAATTTAACAATATAAAACAAATATGTGTGACTATGGAAAGAATCCCATTTTTTTCCAAATAACCTTTGATATAATTCAGAATATTTTAATCATTTTATGTGCATATAATACACATTCCTCATCTGTTTACTATATTTCATCAATATCTATAATGAGAAGTTAATTTCTGAAAAATTAGCAAGCTTTTTTTCTTTCTTTGGTCAACATTAATTATGGTGAGTTTTTACAAAACCTAAAAATCCAATAGTTACATAATAGTCATTTTGAAGAACTTTTTCATGTACAGTAACTATCCAGAAACATTATATTCATCGTCTTATAATAATGCAATCCTGATATATATAATCAATGAGTTGGGTCACTAAGAGACTTGGAATACAAATAGGATAGACTTCTGAGTTGCAGAAGGCTGCAGTCACATGGTCAGTGTTATAGCTGGTCCTTGACTCATGTGTCATATTACCTGAATCCATGTTCAGCTCATGTCAGTTCTTTATTAATATGGTAAGATTACATCAAATATATCCTAATATTTAGTAAATTACCATTATAATTTTATAATTAGTTGGAACCCATATTTTGAACTTAGTTACATTTTTATGTTTGAAACTTGCTTTTATAAATAAAAATATAGTTAATTTTATTCGTCTAAGGTTATCTGTTTACACATTAAATACAAAATAGCTAATTATGTTAATCAAACATAATTATTGGCAAAGACAATATAAAATATAAAATGCAACATAGGCAGAAGTCATAATCAAACACATGTTTATGGGGCTGGACAGATGGCTTAGAGGTTAACGTCCTTGCCTACAAAGCCTAACAACCTGAGTTCGATTCCCCAGTACCCACATAAAGCCAGATGCACAAAGGTGTGCATGTATTGAAACAACCTCTGGTGAACAGACCTAAGGGAAGCCCTTAGGCCAGTCAGCCATCTTGACATTCTCAAGGAGCCATAAGAGATTGAAGATTAGCACAGAGCATTAATTACAAGAATGTGGATGGGTCCCAGGAAGGCATCTGATGTTTAATCTCACCCTGAGGTCAAATTTGGTATCTGCTTCATATTTGGTGCTAACTGCAAAAATTCTGCTTTTGTAATCATGCTTGCTTGCTTGCTCTTGCTAAAGACATTGTGTGTGGAGGGAGGGGCTGCGGCTTTTCAGATCGTTGTAAAAGAATGTGGCTTTTGCCTTTTACTTTTGCTCACTGTAAAAGTAGGACGGGGCTGCTCTCCTCCTTGCTGTGACGAGACAGGTGCCAGCTGGCTTAATAAAGACTCCCCTTTGGAATTTTTATTCAGATGGTCTTCTGTTCATTTTTGGTCTGGGACTCGCTACAGTATCTAGAGTCCATTTACAGTGGCTGGGCTCCCTGGCATACCCATTCACCCTGTTTTGCTTCTATCTCTCTCTGCTTCCTAATAAATAAATATTTTAAAAACTACATAATCAACCTCTTTGAATATTGCCTGGAAATTCTCTCCAAGTCCATAAAATTATTCTTGCTTACAATAAACGGTGAACATAAAGTGGGCACTTACATGTGTGGGATGGAAACAAATGGGCCCTAGGATGGTCTATTTATCAATTTTACTAAAAATAATTGTTGAGATCTTTTTCATTCATTCTTTGTTAAAAGCTTATTTTTATTAGAAAGCAGAGAGCATAAAATATTTCCACCTAATAAAATGGTCTTATCATGAAATTTCCTCTCCTTTTTAGGTTAATTGTCTTAATTCATATAAATATATTTAAGGTAGAAAAAAAATAGAAGCTAAAAAGCATCTAACTTTAACAAACCAGGGTCTCTGTTACAAGACGCCCCTGCATGACTCCCAGCAGGAGACACGGAGAGCATGCCCAGGTGGCAGGGAGCTGAGCACAGGGTGTTCAGCACTTGGAGCAATGACTGAAACACAGTAGAGGACAGGTACCTTTTAGACAAACCCAAAGAAAGTGAGTGAGATTTCTCCACGACAAAAGAAGAGACACATGTCACAAAAGATAAATAGAAACGTGCTAAGAGAGCAATTAGCATCTTTCCCCGAAGAACAGATTTCCACACAGGATAGGTCTGAGCCCCTCTGTCAGAAGAAAGGAGCAGATGTGCATTTACCCCAAGCACAGCTGTGCTTCTTGCACCAAGACAGCCTCGCTGAGCAGAACATCAGAAGCTCAGCTCCTTCCCTTACTAGCTCTGTGACCTTGACCAAGTCCTTAACCTCTAACAGGATGGATGCTTCCTCATTTTCTAAGTTGGCATAATAATGGCTACCTTATAGTTTCTGCTGACCAGTTCTATAGGGAGTTTCTCTAATCTATCTCCTGTCCAGACTCCTCCTGTATGTTCCCTCTGCAAGGGCGAGTGATTCATCTGCCCAGTAAGGTGAGGCAAAGACACGAAGAATGTGCAGCTGAGCCCCTTCCAGACTCTCCTTTCTGAGTCATTCAGCCAAAAGAGGCGCATTCCTCTCTCTGACACTGCTGTCTCCAAGCATGGCGTGGCTGGCAGGTGGAGTCTCAGCTTGGCAACTTGCTCTCTTTCTCATACTGAGCTTCAAGAAAGAACCATGATGATGGCCACTGGGGCAGGTGAGGTGTTTGGAGGGCAATGTGCAGTTCTCAGATTCAAAGAGGTTTTTGTTTTTCTTTTCTTTTCTCATACACTAATAAATCTTTGACATAAATAATGTCATGACTTTCCTAAGCAATCTCATATTAGTTCAGATAGATGGACACACTACTTACAAATATATAAACTAAATGCATCATTTCAAAAAAAATCTCAGAGAATGTAGAGGAACCACATATAGCTTCACTGTCTCAATGTCAGATCTTTGACTCTGCTAATTTTATACTCCTCATAGCTCTACTCTATATTCCAATACTCAATTTCAAGTCTTTATGCTCATCACCAATGTTTTTTTTTTTAACTCTTTCAACAAGTAAAATCAGCAAAACCTAAGCTCATGTCATGGGAAGTAATATAATAACTGTTGCAGTACTTGGATGAGCCCCTGACAGAAAAGCTGGTGGAAGTCAACTGAAAGGCATGATTCTCTCTTGTGTTCTTTGAATTTCTACAGAGTCTGTTGTACATTTTGTCAAAAAAAAAATCAAGAGAGAAAGAAAAAAGTATATATGTAATTTCAGAAATAAAATTGTTGTACAATTGAATGCTCCTGCCAGTGATAAATGGTTCAGATTTTCCAAATCTCTTTTCTAGAAAACATGTTGATACTCTGCCCATGTAGGTTACTAAAATCACAAAATGTAATCTTCAAGTGTATAAAATGTGTTCCCTTTGAAGGACATTTAATAGAGAAATATATATTTGTTAAAGTAGATGACTGCTGATAAAAATATGTTCAATTAACCACACATCACAAATAATTTTGCACGAGCTAATAGGCTTTTCTAATAAAATATTAACTTCAAAATCAAGTAAACACATTAAGTTTATAACCTGCATATAATATATAACTAATTTTCAAGATATATGAATATTCAAAACATTTGAAACTATGTAGTACACCTGGAGTAGGGCCTGGGGAGAAATGATATTCTGACAATGCCAATGAAGGACAAAATGAGGCTTCTGGGCTGGAGAGATGGCTGAGAACTTAAAGCATTTGTCTGCAAAGCCAAAGGACCCAGGTTCCATTCCTTAGGATACACATAAGCCAGATGCACAAGGTGGAGCATGTGTCTGGAGTTTGTTTGCAGAGGCTGGAGGTCCTGGTGCACCCATTCTTTCTTTCTCTCTTTCTCAAATAAAGAAAATTAAAAGTAAATCAAAAAGCTTCTAAAACCTATGGACTCCAAAACAAATCTCAGTGGCTGAGAACAAACAGTGGTGTTAACACTAGGTGATTGTGCTGAAGTCTCCTCCTACCAATGCCCAAAGTTATTGACTATAGGAGCAGGAAGACCTGGAGGCATGTCTCTTCTATTTCCTTTTGAATGGGGATTTCTTTCAATTTTTTCTTTTTACTTTTTTTTTTTTTTTTTTTTTTTGGTTTTGGTTTTGGTTTTTCGAGGTAAGGTCTTGCTCTAGCACAGGCTGACCTGGAATTCACTTTGTATATGTAGTCTCAGGGTGGCCTCAAACTTGACAGAGATCTTCATACCTCTGCCTCCCGAGTGCTGAGATTAAAGGCGTGTGCCACCACACCTGGCCATGAATCTACAGATTTTTATTGATTAGCCAAGCGAGTTCTGGATGTATTCAGTGATATTTCCTCCACTCATTACACAGGCGGAACTCAGCCTCACACCTCCTTTCTTCCATGACAAGAAGTCTTGGTAGCTCCATTTATAATTTATGAGAGTTTTCAGGTGTTTACATCCAAAAGTGTCAATGATTTAACTGCTATGGAACCATGACAAAACATGGTGTCCTTTCAGATACCAATGACATTTCTAAAACAGGTGTAGTTGGGACAATGTTTTTGCAATGGTTGTCTATACTATATAAATTTCCACCTCCCATTCTAAATGGAAATTTGTCAGAGGTCTGTGTCACTTATACCATGTGACTATAACTCACTGTCTCTCTGGATTTGGAGAAGTCATTTTTATCTCGAAACATTTTGTCATATGCCTAGGATAGTTGTATACGAAATTAGGACTCTGCAAAATAATATAGCAGTGATTCATCATTGCTTTCGCACAATATTGCCACTAAAAGCCATTTTTTTTTCTTAGAACCCCCTCTTGCTATAGAGGAGCTCTGCCCTTTTTTTCCTTCCCTAGGCTTTGTATGAACATCTTTCTAAACTTTACCTTCTATGGTTGTGAATTTAATTCCTTGCAATTCATATGACAAGAATCTGGAGGCCGGGCTGGAGAGATGGCTTAGCAGTTAAGCGCTTGCCGGTGAAGCCTGAGGACCCCAGTTCGAGGCTCCATTCCCCAGGACCCACGTTAGCCAGATGCACAAGGGGGCGCACGTGTCTGGAGTTTGTATGCAGTGGCTGGAGGCCCTGGCGCACCCATTCTCTCTGCTTCTCTGCCTCTTTCTTTCTCTGTCTGTTGCTCTCAAATAAATAAATAAAAATTAAAAAATATTAAAAAAAGAAAAAAGAATCTGGAGGCCACTGAATCAGTGGAAGTTTTGTGTGACTGTAAATATCCAGCCCCATAACTCCTGAGTTACTGCCCAACCAAGAGCCTAATACTCTCAAAGACATTCAAATTACCATATCACAGAGATGTGCACAAGAAGACACACACATTTGCACACACGTGCATACATCATGCACACATACACAAACACAGAACCTTAATTTAAAAATATATTGAAGACATATATAGTAAATTTAAATGAGTTACTTAATTTAAAATAAAAAAACATGTTACCCTTCAAATCCAGATGTATTTGTTTCCTAAATCAAGATTCCTTAATTAGCACACTGACATCTGCTGAGGCTTTTTAAGCTGCATCTGCCTGAATTTAGTCATTTCTAACTAAGGTTTAAGCACCTACACTTACCAAATGACTCTATATCTATCTATCATCTATCTACCTGTCATTTACCTCTATCTGGTTCTCTAACTCTCTGTGTGTGTATGAGAGATAACATTATATAACCCAAGTTGGAATTGCCCAGCCAGGGAGGGCATTTTTTTTTTTTTTTTTTGGCCTGATGTTGCCTTGACCTCTTTTTGTCATTTGGACCATTAAGTAAGTGTTTCAAACTTTATTATTTATTTATTTATTTTCCTGAATGCAGTGTTTTCTATCTTCTCTGAAAGAATTACAATAATTTAGCCGGGCGTGGTGGCGCACGCCTTTAATCCCAGCACTCGGGAGGCAGAGGTAGGAGGATCGCCGTGAGTTCGAGGCCACCCTGAAACTCCATAGTGAATTCCAGGTCAGCCTGGGCTAGAGTGAGACCCTACCTCAAAAAAAAAACCAAAAAAAAAAAAATAAGAATTACAATAATTTAATTTTGTAATTGATAGATGTGAAGCTGAAAGTTTTCCTTCACAATTTTGGGCTAAAGCTGTATGCACTTATTTACCTGTGTGAGTCTTGAATGGCATACAATTAAAGGATATTGTGTTTGAAGTGTCCTATTGCAAAAAGGGAGGGATGAAAGGGAAGCCAGTTTGTTACATATGAGAGAAAAGCACTGAGGAACATTTGTCAGTACAGTGGACGTGGGATCCCATACTTCTTGACAAGAATGCAAAGTTCAAAGCAAAGAACAAACTTCAAAAGGAACAGATTTCTAGTAAGGCTAATGCAATAAAAATCTCTTGACCCTGAAATGTCTCCTAAAGAAGATAGAAAATAGACTGTAGAAATTCAAGGAAGTCCAGAAGATTTAGCCAAGATTTGTAGTATTTCATGAGGAGAGGTGGGCTGTGAAGTCATAAAGATTCTGACAATCGGGCTGGAGAGTTGGCTTAGCGGTTAAGGCATTTGCCTGCAAAGCCAAAGGACCCAGGTTCAATTCCCCAGGACTCACATTAGACAGATGCACGAGGAGGCGCACATGTCTGGAGTTCATTTGCAGTGGCTGGAGGCCCTGGCGCACCCATTTTCTCTCTCTCTCCCCCTCCCCCCTCTTTCTCTGTTAAGAAGGAAGAGGAAAGAAAGAAAGAAAGAAAGAAAGAAAGAAAGAAAGAAAGAAAGAAAGAAAGAAAGAAAGAAAGATTGATTCTCAGAATCTACCACAAGACCAAGCAGGACCATTAGCCCTTTGGCCCTATGCACTGGTGGGAGGCTTAGGAGAACAAGCTTCCAGAAAGACTGTCTGGTTTCCAGAACCCCATAGTAATAGACCACCGTATAGGGAAGTTACTTTCTCACACAATCCACAGGGCAACTGAAAATGCTCTGCGGAAAGCACCCACACAGGAGAAGATGTGTCTCCAGAGAAGTGGTGGGAATGGCACAGTGGCTGGCTGTCTTGCTGGTTTTTGTCTGATTAATGAGCTGGCAAATGATATTAAATATTTTATAGCATCATTTACTTCACTGTTCCACCTTACTTCTGCCCTGTTCTCTACCAGTTTGCACAAGCTTTATCGGAAATACCTGTAAAGGACGGGCACTAACGGGCATAATGTAACCATGGTGTCAAATTAGGCCTTTTATTATGTGAAATTTGATTGTAGGTGATAAATTATGTATTTATCTTACGTTAACTGATGAAAGTAACTTGTTAATTAGAAGAAATCAAAGGTATTGACCTATACTGAATTTCTTCTGCTTTTATTGTTGGCATAAATTGGAGTACCATGACAGGAATATAAATGCATATTTATTTTGTTACTAGGCATGTGTGTTTTTTTTTTTTAAAGTCCCTATGAAAATAAACACAAACCTCTACTCGCTGGGGAAAAATCATGAAAGATTTATTTAGAATTCAGGTGATTATCTTTTCAGGCCATGAAGTTATTTTCTCTCCAAATTTTGATCTCTCCATGTCTACCCTTCTATATGTTCCAGGTTCTGATGGTGGGGCAGGATTCCTGCAAAGTATTGCTCTCCTCCTATTGCTCCTCTTTCTTTGGACTCACTATGTAGCCCAGATAAGATTGCATTCATTATCCTCCTGCCCCAGGCTCCCAAATACTGGATTAGAGATGTGTTCCACAATTATTATCAGCTTTTACCCAAAATTTTATTTTATTTTTTGATAAATAACAATTTGTGTAAGTTTATGATTTTTCATTTATTTATACATTGTGGGATGATCATGCTAATTACATGCCATAATCTCCAATATTTACTGTTTTGTTAGGAAAATATACAAAATCCACTTTTAGCTAGTTTAAATATACAACATAGTATTATTAACTGTAGACACCTTGCTGTGTAAGCAAATACCCAGAAACTATTGTCTAATTGAAACTTTGTATCCCTGAACCCATGCTTCCCCTACTGTCTACTTCTATGAATTTCTTTTTATAAAATTCTGTTTATACCCTTTTTGTAGCTTGTGACCTGGTTTTATAACATGTTCTGTGTATGGATGGTCCTGGAGAGTAGTGGGCGGTAAGAAGAAAGAGGAACTTCTTTCTGCAGGCCACTCAGCAATGACCCATATTCCAACAGCAACAGCAGCATTTAATTCTGGCCAAAACTGCCAGGGGAGTCTCAGGTACACCCTAATAAGAACCAGCACAGCAGACAGCACTCTTCTGCAGAGGGCTGAGGGTCCAGGAGCCTTTCTCCAAGCTTCTGAGGTACCAGCAGCAACTGGTACTTCTAAGCTCAGCCCAGTCTCTAAAATGTTTCTTTTCCCTCCCATATGGTGGACCAATCATAAAACTACAGGGCTGCTCTGTGTGAGTGCAAGATTCTCACAACCCCAGTGTTTCCTTCTACTGCCCTAGCAAGTAGACTTCATTCTCAAACTTACTACTGCATTACCTTACTCAGCAACCTTTTATTGCTCTGACATCTTTTCCACCACCACTCCTTTCAAATGCTCTCTGATGTTTACTGTATTGTTTTTATTTTCCTTATGGGAACTCAGACTGAACAGAATATGCATATTAAAAAGGTTTCCTGAATTTATAATCACAACCTAAATTTATCCAAAATTTAACAGCTTCTTATTGTTACTGTATTGATTTATTAATTCATTAGTTTGTCTTTGAGGCAGGGATTCACTCAAGTCCAGCCTAACCTACACTCACTCTGTAGCTCAGCCTGGCCTCATATTCCTGGCATACCTCTTACCTAAGCCTCCTTAAAGCTTGGACTATAGGCATGAGTCACCATGCCTGACTAGTGTTACTTTACATGCAACAGAACATAGCCCTGAAGTTGTCCACTTTAATAACTGGTTGGGCTTCTTTATATTTAAGAAATCTTGGAGCAACCAGTCTGACAAGAAGTACATACCAGTGCGATGGTGGCACACAACCTTTGTGGGTAGCCAATGGCTTTCTGCTTGGCTGAGAGATCCACTCAGTGGAAAGGAACCCCTATCTGGAACTGGGAGCCAGCTCTGAATCCTATCCAGACAAACAAAAGTTATGTTCTCCAGTAACAAGCTCCACTAGTCTTTGACTAAAAGAGGGAGTACAGGGCTGGAGAGATGGCTTAGCAGTTAAGTGCTTGCCTGTGAGGCCTAAGGACCCTGGTTCGAGGCTTGATTCCCCAGGACCCACGTTAGCCAGATGCACAAGGGGGTGCACGCATCTGGAGTTCGTTTGCAGTGGCTGGAGGCCCTGGCACACCCATTCTCTCTCTCTCTTCCTCTTCCTCTCTCTGTCTGTCATTCTCAAATAAATAAATAATAAACAAAAAAATTTAAAAAAAGAGGGAGTACATCCATGAAAATCTTCCTAAATTAATAATGCTTATCTAATTTCACCTATTCTGACTTCACTCTCTGTTGCAGAATCTGTTTTTCTTTTTCAGAACATAGTGAGACCCAAGGAGATAAACTACCCATCGCATCTCAGTCAAGGCACAGGCAAAACCACAGAGGAATTGAATAGAGGAGCAACAGAGCTGCTGCCATGGTGGGCCTGACAAGAAGTACCAGGGTGAAGGAGACAGACCTGTGATACTCAAAACCTACCAAAGCAGAAAGCCAGAGGCTGCTAAGAGCTCATCACTGAAGTAGACTTAAAACACACCAACCGAGGCTCATGGAATTTTGTGGAAGAGGGGATGAAAAGATTGTAAGAGCCACAGGTTGAAATGTCATAACTAAAGGAATTGCCTCCTCCCAGTTACTGACTGCTGCTCCCACAATGCATAACTCACAACCCCATGGGGAACACCAGCAACCCCACTGAGGAGGGCCCCCAGCAGAATGGGTGCAGAGAGGAGGGAAAAGATGGTACCAACACACGATTTATCCATACAAAGTATGTTCTTAATGAAAAAAATGAAATAAATCTTAGTTCTTGAGCTTCCTATCTTTTATTTGTTCATTTTTAATATTGTAAAGCAGACTGCTACAAAGATATGCATTAATCTTAGCATAACTGATTACGCATGTGTGTTTACATTTTATTATACATTCAAGTGAAAATATAGCTCACTCACAGCACCTGAACCTTCATATTTATTAGAATCCTTAAGGACAATAGTTACTTTTAAACCACAAAAGAAGAGTATTTCCTGTTAGTATCCAATAAAGAGCACCTGATATTTGTTGATGTCAATTCAAGGCTAATAGACTATTTTAAATTAAAACTATGAGTGATACTACATATTTTTCTCCCTTCTGTGCATTAAACAACAATTAATATATTGTACCCCAGTATTTAGGTAAACTAAAATGTTTTATTAAGCTAAATTGTAAATTATCAAACACACTTATATTTGTTTAGGAAAAAAATTAAAATCCTCCATTTATCAAGATGAATCTAGTATAGCACTTGCACTGAATATGACTTCCCTCAAGTGGGAAACGCATGTACATTAGCAATGATGAAAATTAAGTTTTATGTGAGTAAGAAGAACAAAAAATAGAATCAAGGGTCTTTAGGTCCCAGGCTTTCCACACAAAAAATAATAGAGAAAATATCTATCACAGAAAACAAAGTTGAACAATACTGGCAGCACTCAAAAGCTGATTTCCAAGGGCCAAAATCATCAATAGCTAAGAAATAGAAAGGATAGTACTGCCAAAAAAAATTTAAAATAATAAATAAACAATAAAAAGAGGTAGGAAATAGCACTTAACTTCCTGGAAGTAGGATAATGAAGTAAGGGGCAGATCTAGGAGGTTTCTGGGGAATTTTGGAACTTGGTGATGTTGATGACAAAATCCATGTGGGGTTGGAAGAAACACAGGAATAAGGGGTTAGACAGTGAAAGAAAATGTTTGAATCCTATTCTTGATTTGCTTCCTTGAACCACCTTCCAGATACCTGACCAATCATGTTCAGTGGCAACTGAAAATAGAGGCCTGGTCCTCACAGGAAAGGACAGAAGTAAAAGTAATGTGCCTAGAAACAATAGCATATGGAGAGGTAATGCATAAGGCATGCTCAGTTATGATTCTCAGCAATCTAGTTAATAAGGAATGAAGCAGTGCTTGGCCCAGAGCAAGTGTGAACAAGCATGACCAATTATTAGATAGCAAAGGATCAGTATCTACTAGCAATCTGAGGAAGTCTTCCTTATATAGTTTTCAATGCATTATGAATGTAAATTGTGAGGTACTGTATTAGCACAGAGGAAATCCAACCTATTTTTAATTGCATTAGGTCAAACCAGCATCGTATAAATGTTTGTGTACTTTGCAGACCAACAAGCTATTTGTCTTCTGCCATGCTCTCTGCTACTATTTGTTCTGCAAACCATAATATTTAATTTTTCTAAACCCTTAAAGCAAATTTCTTTACTTACATACTTTCTTTTCATAATTCCTTTCATAATGCCTTTTATTGTGTTTACATCCAGCTAACAATAATATACTTGTTTAAATAATGGTAAGAATTTGTATTTGTAGCACAAGTTTATAAACTGATTCCTAAAAGTTCTTCCTGGATTATTTATTTTTAACTGTAGAGAGGATGCAGCAAAAGTAAAAGCAATTTTTTCTATTATTTAAAAATGAAGTGGATAGAGTGTATGTCTAGCATGACTGAAGCTAAGATCAATCCTCATAGCCACCAAAGTTTATTTATAAAGCATATTTTTTAAAAGAATACAATTAATATGAAAAATTCACAGAATAGCTGAAAGAACATGGATTCATAATGAAGGTCCAGTAAAACAAAGGCTGTGCATGAATTAACTTTAGAGTAATAGGTCTCATTAGTAGAATGCTTAGATTCTGAAACAGTAGGAAAGAGAAACAAAAGTATTCACTGTAGGGGCTGGAAAAGACAGCTCAGTGGTTAAATGTGCTTGCTTGCAGTCTACTAGCCAAGGTTCAATTACCCATAAACCACATAAAGCCAGATGCACAAAAGTGGAACATGCATCTGGGCTAGAGTTTATTTGCAGTGGTAAGAGTCCCTGGTACATCCATTCATAATACCTCTCCTTTTCCCCTCTCTCTGCTCACAGCTAACTAAATAAAATACTTTAGTAAATAACATAACAGTAATTTCTTACTTTCTACCATATCCTTGGAAGTAATTGTTATTAGAATTCAATTATAGTAAAAACGTTTTCTTAAGTTCAAAGCAATATCACCCAATTTGGGAGCCAGAAGAAATCTTAGAAGCATATTTTTTTTAATTTTTTGTTTATTTTTATTTATTTATTTGAGAGTGACAGACAAAGAGAGGAAGAGGGGGAGAGAGAGAGAGAGAGAGAATGGGCATTCCAGGGCCTCCAGCCACTGCAAATTTGAACTCCAGATGCGTGCACCCCCTTGTGCATCTGGCTAATGTGGGTCCTGGGGAATCGAGCCTTGAACCAGGGTCCTTAGGCTTCATAGGCAAGCGCTTAACTGCTAAGCCATGTCTCCAGCCCTAGACGCATATTTTTTTAAAAAAACATAATAAGAGTTGTTTTCCTCACAGCATGTGATAGTATAAAAATTATTCACTGTGTATCTGAATTCCCATGAAATCACAACTGAAAAAAATTCTAGACTCCCAAAGTTACACTGAAACTGCTAAGAATGTGAAGGCTGAGAAGAAATCATGGATTTGCTGTTAGTGAAAAGGAAGGGAGGAGGAAGGAGGAAAGAAGGAAGGGAGGGAGGGAGGGAGGGAGGGAGGGAGGAAGGAAGGAAGGAAGGAAGGAAGGAAGGAAGGAAGGAAGGAAGGAAGGAAGGAAGGAAGGAAGGAAGGAAAATGTAGTCAATTTCTACAGTGCTGGGATGAACATCCAAACCAGGCACAGTTTAGAGGAGGAAGGCTTACAGATCCAGGGGAAGCTCTGTCGAAGAACCTACTTCCATACGTACATCCAAACACAGAGAAACAGTAAAGCAGTCCATATAAACCAAAAGCAGCGAGCATAGAATCTGGCAGCAAGCAGCACCCCAGAGCTCACACTGCTCGACATACCTTTGGGCTTGAAATCAGATCTACCCTGAAACACACCTTAGGGCTGGACTAGAGGATCCACCCCCCGAGTGACACCTCCTCTAGCCCGGCTCCTAGAGACCCAAGTTACAAGCTTTAAGAAAACACCTGAGTCTATGAGGGACGTACATTCAGACCACCACAGAAAAGGAAAGGGAAATGCTGACAGGTCAATAAAAATGATAAAGACAACGTTAGAAACAAACGTGTAAAAGACAGACCGAATAAGAGAGCATGGGATTGTCATCATGGGGCTTGGAAACTTTAGACCAGGTCAGATAAAGTTGAGCATGTTCGAGGGACACAGAAAACTCATTTTGGAGATTCAAATCCCTCCTCAGACAGCAGGTTCCGGCAGGCAGACAGTTGGTGTCTGAGAAAATGACATCAGTACTGGATGCCTCATAGGGGAGAGTGTTGATGGGGCCTGAAAGACTGACATCAGGCCTAGGCAGGCCACCTGTGGGCAGTATGGATTTTAATCAGCCAGGAGGACTGGGGTGCAGCAGCAGGAAGTGTGTGACAGGAGGGATCAATGCCCGGCTGATACCAGTGCTTCTGAAGGGGTTACAGGAGTTGATGGCTAGATTTGATTTGCTTTTTAGAACAAGACTGTGAGCAAGGCTGGATCAATTTCAGTTACATGTGATCTCTTAGAATTAGTTATAAACCTTTAGTCTTAATGGAGAACATACTTTTATAAGAGTGCATGGCTTTGCCTATACTATTTGTACCACAAGGGCTAAGAATGCTTATTCCAAGGATGAAAAAAACATGCAACAGATCTATGACGACCTAGAGAAAATAGACAACAGCAAACTACGTGTCCTGAAACCTACAGCAGTGAAAAGCAGTGTGCATGATGACAAGCTAAGTAGTGGCATAGCAGGGTAGGCTTAACTATGAAACCAAATAAAAATTAGAAAACTTCCTCTAGAATCTATTTACAGGACAGAAGAACAAGAAATTTTCAAAATTACATAATTAAAGCGTGAGATACACTGAACTGCAGTCTCCTTTAGTATACAAATGTTGTCTAAATTAGCATTTACAAAGCTATTCTAATTTTTAAGAGAAAATAGGAATATTTGTATGTGACTTGAAGAGAAAGTTTGATAGAATACCCATGGAAAATAACACACTGGTTCACATGCTGAAATTGTTTCAATAAAACTCTGCAGATTCCTAGTTTGTCAACATAATTTTACAGACAAAATAGATTTTTATTCCTCATGAGTTATTCTGGTAAATGATTTGAAAATGCTCTTATCTCCTCCTTATTGCTTAGTTAATACAGTCTAAAAATTAAAGTCATAAACATTCCATTGCCTGGATGTATACTTTATAGCAGGTAATTTGGGCTACCTCATAAGAAGAGAGAATTGGAGGAATAAGTATAAAGGCTAATAACAAAGCAGAGGATCTAGATGGTTGAGACCTATCTGTTCCCCTGGGAAGAGTCCATCACTTTACATCCACCAGGTGTTTCTAGTCCTTTCAGTAAAGGCCCATTTGGCCATCTGTCATCTTTGTCCTGAGGTAATAAGTATTGGATCTCAAACTTTACACCCTGGATGTCATTCTCATAGCAACTAAGATTGAGTTAGGGAGTTGTTTCCATGCATCAGAGAGATTCCTAGGAAGGGATACACACTTAAATATTCCTTCTGATGGAGGAACAAAGCTGGGAAGATATGATGTGGGGCTCCTAACCTTCATGTTCCTTTGTCATGAAGAAGCGCATCTGCGGCTGAGAGGAGAACTCAGCTAAAGAAGGCAGAGGTATAGCTGAGAGGGGCAAGTGGGAGAAAGCAGGTCGGAGCGCACCGAGAGAAGATGCACAAGAGTGACTCTGGCAAGGACTGAACAGGCACCAGATTAGTGTCTCTCCTTCATAAATGAAAATTTAGGAAAACAAAGCAAGTTGTCCAAATTATATATGATGTATGAGAGCCAGTTTGGGAATATGAAATATTGACATGGGCATAGTACTAGACATCAAGGAATAGCTGGAAAGGAAACAGTTACAAAAGTGTGACATAAGGCTTTTAAGTAGAAGGCAATATCAGCAACACATATGGAGTAATGGATTGATAAACTACTATTTAAAATATATGCATTAAGAAATTGTTATATAGATGATAGTATTTTATTCATCTATAATGATGGATTTATATGTTTCTGTAAAATGGATATTCATCATAGTACATTTATACACTAGAAATTAGACTTGCAAAGGCACTTTATACATGTTTTCTTCCATATATGGGATCTAGGAGACACAATAATGAATGGATATAAAATTAAAAGTAGAATTATTAGGGATGTTGAAGATTTAATAAGATTACACAAGGATAATATGATCAAAGCACATTTTCTACATGTATGAAATATGTCATTACATTACACAATTGGTCTCTGCTATTTTTTTTAAACACAAAACATGGAAAAAAAGAAGAAATTGTTGAACATTAATTATGATGGTAGGAAGATGCTACTCATCAGTTACCAGTGTGTGTTAAGGCTACCTTTCCTCACACTCATGTAGGATGGGAAACATGTGACTAAGTAAGACCAATGAGATTTGGGCAGAAGAATCAATCACTATAGAACTAGGGTATTTACTTACACGCTAATAAAAGAGCCAATGCTCCATCCTTTTGCTACTTTCATCTATCTCCTTGCTAAGTGATCCCTTGGAGGACAATAACTCACTATAAGTAATTTATTAGGAAAGAAGGAACTTCTATTCTTATGAGCCACTGAGATTTGTCGGTTATTCTGTCAACTCAATATAACTTATTTTCTAACTTTCCTAATATTTTCCTGCTCCTATTTGATTTACCTCATGAAGTTTAGTTTCGTGGTATCTGAGTAAGAAGTTTTCAAAACAAAAAAATTCTGCTAAAGAGCTGGAGAGATGGCTTAGCCGCTAAGGTGTTTGCCTGCAAAGCCAAAGGATCCCGGTTCAATTCTCCAGGACCCACGTTAGCCAGTTGCACAAGGGGGTGCACACATCTGGAGTTCATTTGCCATGGCTGGAAGCCCTGGTGTGCCCATTCTCTCTCTGTCTCTTTCTCACTCTCAAATAAATAAAGAAAATATATTTAAAAAGCAAACAAAAAAATCCCTAACAACTCCATAGTACCATTTAGGAAGTGTAAATGTGATTTATGGAAATTCTATTTTTCATGGAATCATCTTGTTTATAATTAGCAAAAGTTTCATAATTATTGACCATATTATATATCCAGTATTGCAACAAGATACAGGCCTGCTCAATTTTAAATTAAGGTATTTTAACAGTTTTCATTTTCACATTAATTCAGTAGTATATATTAAAACTTTATTTTCATTATAATATAGATGTTCTCCAGCTGACTAACTTTTCCTGTTCACTACACCTGTAATGATGACATTTGTATAATATTACTGTGATGATGATTTTGTCACTGATTGTTTTAGTCTTTTAAGTCTGAATAAACATGAAATACTGTGTTTTAATTCCCCAATTCACTGATTTACTTTACTGAAGTCATGCACTGTTAATAATGAAATCTATTCTATGCTGTCAATTGCTTGTCCCTGATTTCATTTCACCAGTAAAATATTTAACTAATGTTTATATAGGGAAAAATTATTGTGTGCCAGAAATTTTATGTAAGTATTCTGGAACAGAATTCCTCATCCACTAATTTCTAAATAGCCAAGTTTCTTGTTATTAATTAGATTACACAATATCAAATTCAAAAGCTAGTAAGTAGTGATGCCTGAGACCGGGGCCAAATTATAGAGACTTTTCAGAGCAAGAAGGAAAAATGAAGGTCTTCCGTCGTGCAGCTGGAGTCATTTTTCAGCTTGAAGTGTCCAAAGCGGAGTAATGAACAGGAGAAGCAATGCTTGTCACCAATTAGGTCGCAGGTTGATGGATGCACAAACCTTTACCAGAGCTAAAATTGATTTGTTGCAAATGTAGACTTACACACTTATAAAACGTACAACCATTTTGTTTTCCTTCTATCACTGGCCAAGTTTCCACTGGTGTCTTACTTATTAATTGTGTAGGCTTACTAATTGATTTAACCTCTAATTAACATGAACACTGATTAGAGTGGCCCCAATTTAATACCTTCGGGTGTTTAATATTTGAATAGGCAATCAGCCCTCACATTTACAGAATGTACCAAATGACAGTTTTGCTAACTATGCAACATGAAATCTCAAGATGGTCCTTTCCCAGTGGTGTCCAGTTCAGAACAGTGCTGATATGAGAACCTCTCAAATTCCAGGAAAAGCACTCTGTGTTCCCAATACTATGAAGTAAAAGAATGAGTAAACACTTCACTCTACAACTTTTTATCTGTACATAGTTGATGGCAAATAAAAAAGTCTAGCAAGTAAACTAAAGAGAAGCTTAGACTCAGTCTATGTGCTTTCTGCCCCACTTTACTTTTTAGGTTTAATCCACTTTTTAAAATATCTTATTTGTGAATAATTTAAAAGAAAAATTATATTTCAAATTGTATAGCATGATGTCTTCAAATATATAATGTGAGATTATTGCTATAGCTGACTAACTCATACATACATCCTCTCATACATTTATTATTTACTCCTTTTCCTTTTGTGTTGGGAACACAGTATTTCAAGCACAGTACATTTTCCTATAGCATCAGTATGATATAAGATGTCATGTATGAATGAAACTTCGTAATTTTGACTAGTTTCCTCTGTTCTTCCCCCTCCTAGTCCTTGACAATAGCCATTCTATACTTACTTTCTGCAAATTTGATTATTTAAATTCCACATGCAAATAAATATTTCTTTTTAAAAAAAGGGCTGAGGAAATGGCTTAGCAGTTAAGGCATTTGCCTGTGAAGCCCAAAGACCCTGGTTCGATTCCCCAGGACCCACATAACCCAGATGCACAAAAAGGTGCATGCATCTGGAGCTCGTTTGCAGTGGCTGGAGAACCTGGCATGCCCATTCTCTCTCTCTAATAAATAAATGATAAAATATTTTAAAATTTTCCACATCTAAGTGAGATCATATAGGGTTTGTCTTTCTGTATCTAGTGTATTTGACTTATCTCCTAGTTTCATAGACATTGACACAAAGGGCATGATAGCCTTACTTTGTGAGGACAAGTAGTATTTCACAGGAGATTTATACCATATTTTCTTTATTCATTTATCTATCATTAAACATTTAGGTTGTCTCTATGTGGAGAGCCGAGAGAGTGTGATCGCCATTACAAGATGGCGCTGACATCCGGCCTCGGCCCTGGTGAACAAGTAGAATAGCGCATGTGCAAGTGGTAAAAGCGCGCCAAGTCACTGCCCAGCCCGGGGCGTCATATGGAGTAATGAGCGCGCAGCCAATCAGCAGAGTACACGCTGCCTAGGGGCTATATAAGCGGCGCCATTTCCGGGCTCTGGGTCTTCCTCTTTTCATCTGTTAACTGCAATAAACGCTTGCTGCAGAAGGATCCTGGTGTCCGTGTGCGTTCTCGCTGGCGAGACGACTACGCGTGCTACAGCTGGTGCCGAAAAACCCGGGACGCCGGGTGCCTGTCATCGCCGGCGCCGAGGAGACCCCCCATTCACGGGGAAGGATTCAGAACTGCAGGACTAAGGTAGGTTCTGAGAGGCATGTTTGGTCTTGACTTGTTTCATCTCTCATCCAAATTGGTAGGAGCAATTTTTGCTCTCCCTATTGTGATGGTGGCTCTCGTTCTCTTCTTTTTGACCATGGGGGCCTCACATTCGGAGCTACAAGACAGCATGTCAGAAACAGAACGGGATAAAAGGTTAGGGGCCCTTGAGGAAAAAGAAAAAGACGTCTCTAAGAAAAAAGGCCTTTCCGCGGACGCTAAGTCCACAGAAAGAAAAGACAAGGGAAAAGACGCCCTGGGAGAGAAACATGAGAGGGAAAAGAGAAGTCCAAAAAGGAGGCCTCTTTATCCGATAAAAGAATTGGAGGCTTTAGGAATTGATAGCTCAGAGTCTGAGGATCTTAGTCCCTCCGAGGAGGAAGAATTAGATGGGGAAGCGGCTCACTATGGGGAGGAGAGATATTATTTTGATGAGCAGCCGCTACCGCAAAATCGAAAACAAAAGAAGATAGGAGATAAGAACCGCGCGGCTTTTCAATCTGCCGCCCCTGCCATTCCCAGTGCTCCTCTGCCTTATGCCGGCAAGCATTGTTCAGATTCCTTCCTTTCAGAGGGGGACAGGAGGAGGTTCTTACAAGCCTTCCTGGTGTTTGAGGCTGCGGATGGAGGCTGCGTCCATGCGCCGGTAGAGTATGCCCTCATTAAGGAACTTGCTGAATCAGTTAATAAGTATGGAGTAGATGCTAATTTTACAGTTATGCAGCTTGAGAGACTCGCCACTATGGCAATGACTCCAAATGATTGGCAAGTTACAGTAAAAGCTGCTCTTCCTAATATGGGACAATATTTAGAATGGAAAGCCCTTTGGCAAGATGCTTCTCAAACTCAGGCAAGGGCTAATGCCAATGCAGAAGATAATCAACGGCACTGGACCTTCGATTTACTAACAGGACAAGGCCAATTTGTTCATAATCAGACAAACTATGACTGGGGAGCATATGGTCAGATCTCTGCCGCTGCTATTAAAGCATGGAAAGCCCTCTCAAAAAAGGGCGAGGCTGGGGGACACCTAACAAAGATTATTCAAGGCCCCCAGGAGTCATTCTCGGACTTTGTAGCCAGGATGACGGATGCAGCGGGCAGGATATTTGGGGACCCAGAACGAGTTAAGCCAATGATAGAACAACTAGTGTTTGAAAATGCCTCCCCAGAGTGTAAGACAGTCATTGCTCTTAGGAGAAGCAAAGGGCTGACAGTTTATCACGCTTGCTCTTTCATCAAAATTGGAGTTGGCTAAAAGTTTTCATAAAAGGTTTCTTGTCACAGCTGAGACATTGCGTCGTCGGTTTGACATCACTAGAAAAGAGGCTAGAGACATAGTAACTCAATGTCAAAATTGCTGTCAATTTTTACCTGTGCCTCATGTAGGAATTAATCCCAGAGGAATTCGCCCATTACAAATTTGGCAGATGGATGTTACTCACGTCCCATCTTTTGGCAAATTACAATATTTACATGTTTCCATTGATACTTGTTCTGGAGTTATGTTTGCTTCCCCATTAACCGGGGAGAAAGCAGCCCATGTTATTCAACACTGCCTCGAGGCGTGGAGTGCCTGGGGGAAGCCCAAAATTCTTAAAACTGACAATGGACCAGCTTATACTTCTCAAAAATTTGGACAGTTCTGTCACCAGATGGGAGTGACCCATTTGACAGGTCTCCCGTATAATCCTCAAGGACAGGGTATTATAGAACGGGCTCATCGCACTCTAAAGTCTTATTTAATAAAACAAAAAGGGGGAGTCGAGGAGGCTCTGCCCTCAGTCCCACGAGTGACTATATCCATAGCACTCTTTACTCTTAATTTTTTAAGTCCCACGAGTGACTATATCCATAGCACTCTTTACTCTTAATTTTTTTTAAATTTGGACAGTCAGGGCCATTCGGCGGCTGACCATCATTGCTCAGAGCCTAACAGGCCACAGGAGATGGTTAAGTGGAAAGATGTTTTGACTGGTCAATGGAGAGGCCCGGATCCTATTTTAATAAGATCCAGGGGAACTGTTTGTGTTTTTCCACAGGAAGAAGACAATCCATTCTGGCTACCAGAACGCCTAACACGTAGACTTGTGATACCTGACGAATCATCGAGATCCTGTGCAGGAGCCAAAGAAGTGGACAAGATCCATTATGAAGACCCTATTCTACTAGAGTTGACCCCTCCCTAGCTGTGGGCCTGACATCCTGGATTTCTTCAGCCTTCTCTTTCTTTAAGGAATGGGTGGGAGTGGCGCTGTTTGGTGCAGCCCTATGTTGTGGCTTAGTGTTCCTGCTTTGGTTGTTCTGCAAGCTCAGAGCTCAACAGCAACGTGACAAGGTCGTTATTGCGCAAGCACTTGTGGCTATGGAACAGGGATCATCTCCTGAAATTTGGTTAAGAATTAATTAGACTGAGACCCTCAGTCGATGCACCTCAGGGGTTTAGCCCATTGCACTGAGTCGATGAGAGATATAAGTCTAATCAGCCCTTGCCTAAGTGGCTGCAGCACCAAAATATGAGATTGACAGCCCTTGCACCCCCAGGAACAATATTCCATTGCACGGGGATGGGTGTCAACTCCCCTTTTTGCCTCTCCCTTGGCCTTTGCACTCAGAGGACTTGTCTCCATTGCACCTGATAAGGTGAGGGAGTGAGCTCTTGATCGCTTATTCCCCAAGGAAGGAATTTGCTTGATCGAGCATAGGGTTGTTTGGTGCCGCGCTGGTTGGGCTATGAGGCAGTTGTCATCTTATTAAAACAAAAAGGGGGAGATGTGGAGAGCCGAGAGAGTGTGATCGTCATTACAAGATGGCGCTGACATCCGGCCTCGGCCCTGGTGAACAAGTAGAATAGCGCATGTGCAAGTGGTAAAAGCGCGCCAAGTCACTGCCCAGCCCGGGGCGTCATATGGAGTAATGAGCGCGCAGCCAATCAGCAGAGTACACGCCGCCTAGGGGCTATATAAGCGGCGCCATTTCGGGGCTCTGGGTCTTCCTCTTTTCATCTGTTAACTGCAATAAACGCTTGCTGCAGAAGGATCCTGGTGTCCGTGTGCGTTCTCGCTGGCGAGACGACTACGCGGGCTACATCTCTACCCGAGTTTAAGGCCTCTTTTTGGCAATCTAGGTGCCAAATCTACTACCTTTTCTGAAAAAAATCTCTTAAGGAATCCTCGTTCCTTTTCCTTAAATTTCTTTCTGTAAGATCATACTCATTGTTCAATCTCTTTGAGTAATTTATTCAAGAAATTTGTGTTAATTTGGTTCTCTTTTTTAAAAATAATTTATTTATTTGCAATCAGTGAGAGAAAGAAAAGGGAAAAAGAGACATGGAGAGAGACAGGAGGTTGTAGGGAGAGGGGTAGAATGGGTCTACCAGGGCTTCTAATCACTGCAAACGGACTCCAGGTGCATTTACCACTTTGTGCATCTGCCTTTATGTGGGTACTACGGAACTGAACTCATGTCATTAGGATTTGCAGGCAAGCACCTTAGCCACTGAACCATCTCTTCAACTCTGTTTTGTTCCTTGAGACAGGACTATATATCCCAGGCTGGCTTGGAACTTACTGCTTCATTCCCTCTAGTCCTGCAAATTATATCATGTGCCACCATAGCCAGCCAAGAAATTGTCCTTGAATGTGTTTCCATGTGGCCTCTTCTAGACAAGAGGACACATTTAAAAAGACAACCCCTCCTTTCAAAGAAATCACAATCTAGTCCTAAAAAACAGATATAAATTAACTACACACACACACACACACACAGAGAGAGAGAAAGAGAGAGAAAAAGTTGTTTGGATGTAGCATATATGTTTTCATTGATAGTACAGTCGAACAGGTCAGAAGCAGAAAATAGAAAAATAGGATTTATTTCAAGCTTATAATTTTGAGAGGAAGCTTAACCATGGCCAATAAAAGCTTGACAGTCAACTCATAACTCCACATATGCAAGAGAGAGAGCACAAGAACAAAGAAGCTCTGAACACCCAGTGGATTGGACTAATCACCTCAAAGTCAGGCCCAGCAATACACTTCTCTGGCAAGGCTCCACCTCCCCAAAACTCCACCAGCTAGGAACTAAGTAGGAATCCTAATCACAAACACAGAAGGCTGTGGTGGGCATTTTACATTCAAACACCCACAATGGGTGTGGCATACAAAAGATGCCACAGAGGCAACAAAAAGTGAGCTAATCAATCTAATTTCAAGACATTCTCACTGAAGTTTCCCAAACATTCCATCTTCTTTCTACACATAGTTCAACTATCCATGATTAAAGAAATACTTATGAATCCCAAGGGAGTAGCTTCAAAACCAAGGTCTGTCAATCTCCTATGTCTATGATCTCATTAAAATCACTTACCCTCCCCATGAATCAATCAATTTGTCTATATAATAGAATAAAAATAGCACAAATCTTCTGGTGTTGGTGTGAAAATAAATTAGATCAATTAATTTAGAACATTGCTAAAGTAATTCTTGATGATTATTACTCAATTGATATTGACTATAGATATATCATTTTCCTCCCTCAACAATCAGAGATTTTTTTTAGTGTAACTGTTTTTTAGTGTAACTGTAACCTTTAAGAACTTGCACCTTTATTTTGGAAAATCATGTGAATGCAAAAAATCAATATCAGTAACTGTTGCTAAATCAATACTTTTTTTTCTTTCTAAATTTCTAGATTCCTCTTTTTTTCTTGAATTTCCATGTTTTTCATTGGTGTTCACTTCTGGCTGTAATAAAGTGCTACCTTGTCTTAAAGAAAGGTTACAATTCAAGGCCAAGACCTGAATAAAGCATCTGCTTCTATAAGCATTTCCTTCAGCTTGGAATTTGTCCTTTATTTTCACTGAGAGTTCTATGTTGGTTTGAATATCTGTTTCCAATAAACTCTTGTCTTCTGAATGTATGGACCTGAGATGATGGCAAGTTTGGAGGCTGAGTCTTGCTGGATGAGGTATTCTTGGGGAAGGCTTACAGATGTTATAGCCACATTCTCCTTGCCAGAACTTGGCTCACTCTCTTGCTGATGTTTTCCTAATGCTGTGGCAGAGATGGTGTCCAGCTTCTGCTCATGCCATGCTGCCCCCACCATCATAAAGCTTCCCCTTGAGACTACAAGCTTAACATAAATACTTTCCTCCCATGAGCTGCTTTTTTATGCAAAAAAATATTTTTATTTATTTATTTGAGAGAGAGAGAGGCAGATACATAGAAAGAGAGAGAGAATGGGCATGCCAGGGCCTCCAGCCACTGCATACAAACTCCAGATGCATGCATCACCACAAGCTAATTTTTGTTGGGTGCTTTATCCCAGAAATGAGCAGATAACTGCAACACATTTCCAATATAAACCCTACCTACCATTTCATCTTCAAGACTACCTCCCTGTATGACTCCTTCCAAGATTTCCACAATTTCACATTGTTCAACCAGAACCTCATTTCTCTCAATCCAAATATTTTCTCTGGGGTTTTGATTCTTCCTCCTTTTAGTCCACATTTCTTCTTCCCGACCTAAATCTTCATTCAGAAGCTCTTTATGTTGCCATTATTTTATACACAGTAGCATCAAAAAACTTGGACTGGTAGAAAGGTATAAAGTGGCAACATATGAGAGTTTATTGGCATGCTCATTAATTATGATTGAGGAAGAAAATCACTTTCAAATTCTGGGCTAAATTACGTAGTTTTTGTAAAAAATATTTATGACTTCTTAGTCCATAGTAACACAGACTAGGTAATTCATTAAAAACACATTTTATTTTCACAGTTCTAGAAGCTGAATAAACCAAGATGATCAAGTGCTAATGGCCTGCTTCCTTATGACAAAAAGTTAAAAAGAAGAGAATCTACTCCTGCAGACCCTATGCATAAAGAAGTCCACTCAAGGGGACAGAGCCTTCATAACCTCTGCATCCTTCATTATGTTCTATCTACATATAGCACTGAATTGATAAGCAATTTTCAATGTCAGTTTGGGATGAGACAAATATTCAATGCATAAAAATTACAAATGGCTATAATTTTTCTCTTATAGTTAATTCTATGTTTCAATGATTCATAGATAGGAGATCATTTCAGCAGGTACAAATTGTGTTATTAACAAACCTTCAGAATAATTTAGACTCATTTTTATCAAGTTCACCCACTATGACCTGAGAGGGAGGTTAATTGACAAAAATATATTTCCCCTCAAGTAATATACCTAACATATGTTCTGAAGAATACATGACATATATAAAAATTGTTTAAAGAAAGTTTTCCACACAAGAATTGCCTGACATATATGGCGTTATGTCCCACTGCAAGAATAAGGACCATTAATTAGTAAATGCTCATCAGACAGTAATTGTATTCACAAGTAGTCTCATAACAAAAGCAGAACATCAATGAAGTATTCCTACATAGAGCTGAACAAATAGAGTTATGTATCAGTTCTCTCCATAAATATATTAGGACATAGCACCAACTGATTCCTACTTATTCCAGGAACAATGGACAAATGATAACTCTAGGACATATCTGGGAATCATTTTAGAACTCTGAAGACAGGAATGAGAAAATGAATATTTTGGGATAAATTTTTTAGTTTGTGTTTCTTTTAATTAATGCTTAAAATGTTGGAGTAGACATTAACTCACGGAAGAGAATATTTGGCTGCATACATAATATCACATAATGGGATTTTGATTTCTGCATTGTGGCTTATGCTACAAGAAAGACCCTTGAGAAGACTAAGTATGCTATTTCATGAGAAACAGAAAGTGTACATTTGTTCAGGGAATAGATGATGTACTGATACTTAATTTAAGTTAAACATGGAGGAAGATGAATAAAAGCCCACATTAAGGTAGGAAATCAATGACAGATAGTGTGCATTATGAAGATGAACGTAGCGCAGAAACCACAAGATGGCAAAGCAATAATCAAAATGATTATTATCACCCGTTGAATGCTTGACATTTCTCAGGCACTTGCAAAAATCTGATTCAATATTCTAATATCCCTTTGGTATAATCATTATTCCTAATAGTCACAGTCTTAAAATGTGAGATTCTATTGGTTTAAGCCTCCATAAAAGTCTCAGTGCTAGTAATTGGGAAAAATAGAAAGTGAATCAGAATGATCTCACTGTAAAAGTCACCACAGCAGCTAGATCTTCATGTAGAAACATCTAGAGAATAGGGCAGAACAAGACCTTCATAACAGGAGGTTGTGATGACAATGCAGATGAAGGTAGGACTTCATACATCCATAAATCTTGGGAAAGTGATGGAATATCTTCTTTGTGGTCACTTAGGCAATACCAGGATAGGAATCTTTAAAACACACACACACACACACACACACACACACACACACACACACACACACCAATCTATTCCAAGAGGGACAGGTGAAATCAACTGTAAATGCAAATATGTACCAAATTCTCCCCAGGGTAGATAAAAAACACAGATACAGCATTTCTTATACAAGGCCAAAGGTGTCAGAAGAGCAAATATTTATTCATTTATTTGTGCATTAATTAATTAATTCATTCATTCATTCATCTGTTGATGCATGTCTCATTCAGCAGAAGGCAGAAAACATTCTAACTTATTTCCCAAGGCATAGCATAGCCTTTATAATCTACAATGGACCATACAAATGACTTTCATTGTTATCCATGGTTAAGCAAAACACACTTTACAAAGTCTTTTTTTTGTTGAAACAAGTTCAATATTACTTAAGAGTTGATATGGCTTCAAAATAAAAGATAACATGAGCTCATTATTAATTAAGAGTTCTACTAAGTCCGCGTTCCTCATAGAATTGGCGTGGGCTTTTCCAATCTGTTCTGTCAATCCCTGTTTCAAAGACTGTTAAGACATCAAGAGGGATACACTGACTGTACAAATTGGAAAAAAAAGTACAATATTTGAACAATCTTTGAAGGAATTAGACATATTTAGAGTGAAAAATTTGAATGCACAATAGTGCCTCCTACACCTATTATCTATACCAATGTAGTTGTTTGTGTGTCTATACATATGTGTGTGTGTATATATATATATATAGTCTTTCATATAATGAGACATGAATTAATATTTAAAGGTGGAAGCCTTGTCTGTTTATTATTATATTATTTTATGGCTCTTTAAGTATAAATTTAATAGAGAGAATGCTTACACTAAGTAATAACTTAGGATTATTGCTGTCAACCACTTTATAGGTTAGCTTGGGAGATAAAGACATCATAGTCACTGGCAGTTTCATTTCTCACCTGAACATACTGTTCAGCATTATTTCTTGAGAGTTAATTGGCCTCAGAGTTTTCTGAGATAATTCTTTATTATTGACACCACACTGATCTTCACATACTTTTTTCACAGTCCCCCTTGTCACAAATCCATGTACTTGTTAAATATTTTGGCCCAAATTAAAACTCTCTCTTTAGATATACCTAAAGAGTACATCTTGAGGATTTGCTTTAATGTCTACTCGACGATTTAACCTGTGGCCTTGAGTACATTAGTACCAAATCTTCCAAACCTGGTTTTTACATAGCCCTGGTCAAAGTATTGATGGAGATATAGGGACAAAACCGTGTGCAGAGATCCTTACCATTTACTCATATCAATATGCTATGGAAATATAGTTCATTCCCTATGGAAAATACAAAAACTGTATGTGGAGGTATACAGATGAAGTTGACCAGTATAAGATGTCCCACGCTTCCCATATACACAGAAGACTCATGTCACCATGAAGAACCTCTAAAAATGTGATAAAGCCTTCAGGTATGTACTGTCTATTCAAGTCAGCTATGGCATGATCATCCACCACCCCCCACTATACACATTGGCCAGGTTCCAGTGGCTGCTGAGGCCAAATGTGGAGTAAATATGATGACCTTTTATATAATTGAAAGTTATTTTTTAGTTATTTTATCTCAGCAATACATTTCCTGGAGAATTTTTTAATCAAATCCTCTTGGACAAATAAGCCAATATATTTCATATATTTTTGAATAATTCCTCCCACCAGGTATATTATGAAGAGAATGGCACTATGGTTTCTGTATTTTATGCTATTGAGGGAAAGTGTCATAATATCACCACAGAAGCCATCAAGAATATGAACCAGGACTGGAGAGGTGACTTAGTGGTTAAGGTGCTTGACTATGAAGCCTAACGACCCGGGTTCAATTCTCCAGAAACCAGGTAAGCCAGATGTACATGATAGTGCATGTGTCTGGAGTTCATTTGTAGTGGCTGGATATCCTGGTGTGCCCAATAAAGAAATAAATAACTATTTTTAAAAAGAAGATGAACCAGATGTGCTTAACTAGTGGCTGTGTTTTATGTGAATAGATCAACTTCTATGAAAATTTAACAAAGTATATACCAATCATGTAAGTTCAGAAAACTAAAGCTGTATATAATACATATAAAATTATTGCTGGAAATAAATCTCTAAGTGATTTGGCAAAATCCTAAATGGGAAAGTAAAACGCTGCCATAATGTGGTCCCCTTTGACCTCAGCTATGAATCATAAAATATAAGAGTATTAACATGCCCAGAAAGGATTAAATGTAAAATAATATCAGTGTCAAAAATCACTATCAGTTACTGCATGAAGGAGAAAGTTTATTATGTAGTAAAAAGACTAAGTTAAAACAAAAATATGATCCTCTGAAAAGATAGAATTTGGCCAGTATAGGAAATTAACTACATTTCTAAAAATAGAAGTCTGGATAGCTAACTTCATCAACATGTAAAAGTTCAGGATAAAGTTTTGTCTGTCAGTCATATTGGAGGATGAGAAATACAAAGAGATAGGTCCATCTGTGCTTTCTTCCAAAGTGAAAAGGAAGAAAATGGGTCATTTCAGTCACCAAGCCACTCTTCTCTCCAGAATAAATTATGGAATTTGATTAAACTTATGGTCACCAGAAACCAAACCAAAACAACCACAAAACCAAATTCTTTATGATTTCCCTCACATGTCCAATGTGAGAGTTGATTTCATAGAAAATAGGAAGGGAAATGAAGATTATCAGTGGCTTTTTAAAGATCAAGACAAGCAGGTAGGGATGGGCAAAGGTTGATAAATGGGCTGTCACAAGGATCAAGAGGTTCTACATTACTACTGCAGAATCTGGCTACAATGGGATTGTGAACTTCGTGTTCTCAAAAAAAAATTGAGAATAAGATTTCAAATGTTTACATCATGATGATATGACAAATGAATGACTAAAAGATAAATGTGTTTATTCTGATTACAAAATTCATATATGTATTAGAATATCACATGATATGCATATCAACAATATGCATAATTTGTGTTATATATAATTTAAAAATAAGATTTAAAAAAATTAAGCGAGTCAACTGGTACATGCAATCGATGGCTAGATTTCCTTTGACTCATCTGTATTTCATTCTTTGTGAAATACACACCCATTTCCTTCATATACATCCAACATCTGGGTTTGCTGAGACCTCATATTCACTGACAACAATATAGAACTCGATGGACAAAAGGTACTATATGCCACTGGGCCACACTCTCAATACTAGGCCTCCACACATAACAGTTCAGTGTTGAGTGGATTCCCCATTATTGCTCAGATATATCAGTCCCATTACTAAGGGGAAATTGACCATCAGGAAACTTCTCCAATGTATAAGTTATGGTTCTCTGAGAGGTCCAAGCCTGTGATTCAATCTTTGAAGACACCATAATTGACAGATTAAATGGGTATATTAGACTGACCATTTCTGTGCTGCCTCAGAATTCCTTAGGAAACTGAAAGGGATACAAAACATATACGCTGACACTCAAACTTGCATTTGAACATGACAGGGAAAACGTAGGGGTAGTGCTGCAAAACATACAGCTATGAAATGTAACATTTACTGTACATTCTTCATGCTGAGGTACCTTACCACATCATAAAGAAACCTACACAGAATGGCACTCACCTACACACATACATGCGTACATAATATACATACATCAAGATATTGTATTTGGTCTGTGAGTTTTGTGAAATATGTCTTCCTTGATGTGAATTTGAGACACACTCACTATTCTAAAAGACCACTACTTCAAAATAGATAAATGGAATAGTCAATATGAAAGCTTTATTGAAGATATCAATTATGAAAAGTTTATAGTTTTCCGATAATTACCAGTTTCTTGGTTTTGTGTGTGATACCTAAACTTGAATTTAAGTTCCAGTTTCAAAACTTACAAAACCCTCTGAAATCAAGTTTCAGACAATGATATTATCATTTCCCCTCCATCAAAAAATTATTAGCATACAAAGAATTTGGTTCCATGATGATATTTTATAAGTTTTTTTCCCCTTCTCTCTTTTTTTTTCCCAACCCCTCCCTCCATGTACCCATCTCACCATATCCTTACTTCTGCTTTCAAGTCCTCTTGCCAACCCCATCCTTCCTCAATATCTGTCTCCCCTTTCATGTTCTCTCTCCTATTTAGTTTCATAGCTTATACCTACTCTCACACTCCATATTCACATACATAGAAATATTAAAAGTCAATGATTTTTGTCTTTCTGGACCTAGATTAGCTTGCTTTCAGATCCATACGTGTGCTTGTGATTTTTATAATTTTATTTTTGCTATAAATATAATTTTATTGCACGTATATATTCCATATTTTCATTATCAAATCATCTATTAACTGACATCTAAGTTTGTTTGCAACAGCAAGAGGCCCTGGTGTGCCCAATATCTCACTCCTGGAAAATAAATAAAAATGCCCACATGAAGCTGTTTTTTTTTTGTTTTTTCCAGAATTCTCAAGAATGTAATTTCATTACTTAGAAAGAAAAAAAAAAGCAATGTGGAGAAAATTTTCTTCGTTCATGCACTGATTTTTTTCCCCCTTCAAAAATCTTTCCTGCATACCAACAGGTAAAGCACTGTGTTGGGTGCAGGAAGCACAGACATGAGGAAAACAGCCTCCCAGTCCCTGGAGATGCTTAGCATCTACTGACTTAAACAGCCCCAGCAAGGGCTGCAGATGACAAAGACATGACTCAGCCTGTGTTTGTTTCTTCATTAATTTGCGACTGGGTTATCGACAAGTTATTTGATGTCACCTCGCTACATTGTTTTATATTAGCCCAATTCTGTAAGGCTGTGCTGAATGCTTAAGTGAAGCATTGTAATGTTGTGGAAACAATTTAGGCTTTGGAGATCTAGGCTTTCACAAGCAAACTTAAATTCTGGCTTCAAAGCTCACAGAATCTTGGGACTGTGGAGACAGCTTAGTCTGTAAAGTGTCAAAATCCATGGGAAATAATGGGTATGGTATGTTTCTAATCTGGTTGGGTAGGTGGAGAAAAGAGGATACCTGGGGCTCACTGGTTAGCCAGTCTAGCCCACTTAGAGGTGTTCCAGCCTAATGAGAGATGCTGTCTCGGAAGCTGTACATAGCATCTGTAGATTGACACCAAAGGTTGTCCTCTGGCCTCAACACACATGGACCTACATACACATGTGCTCACATGTATGACCTTCTTAGAACTTTTAACTGACCATTGACAAGTAAAGCATGTAGCTTTGAGTCCAGGCTAAGAAGTATCTACTCAATAAATCTTCCCGTAGTCTCCCTCAAGACCCTGGGCCTGGAAAATGAAGCTACCTAGGACCAAAAAATGTAGATGTAGTATAACTTTCTCATTATCACTGCAGGTGATGAGCAACTTAGATTGTATGTGCTACTTTAACCCCCTTCCCCATGTGCCATAACATATTCACAGGTGGAGCTGACTGAAATGGGCACATAATCCCTTTCTTCTGCTGTGTTACAGCTACTAACAATTGCGGTTTATGAGTCATGAGACTTTGTTCCAGTTCATGTAATTTTTTTTCAGGTGATTTAAACTTGTATTTGTCCTACTAACATTAAGTGCTTTCAACCTATACAAAATACTTTATATAAAATTCTAATAAGAGCAATTTGAGGATTTTAAATTAATTTGTTTGTTATTTACATTCATCTCATTAACCTATAATAGGTTTGCTTGATAAAATATAAGACATTGACTTAAGGGCTAATTTCAGATAAACTGAAAGTATTTTTAGATGTCATGAGTATTTGGAACAGACTTGAAATGATTATCTGTTGTTTATCTGAAATTAGAATTTAATTGAACATCTGTATTTTTATTTAATAAATCTGTCAACTCTAAACTAGAATCAGTTTCACTTTTAAACATTCAGGTTTGGGAATGCTGATTGAGTACCTGCTAATTAGAGATGTGAAATGGAATAGATATGTTTCTTCAGCACTACATCTAGAAATAGAGTATTATATTATTACAATGATAATAATTGTTCTGTCAATGCCTGACTTGCTTTAATATTTGATATCACTGAAGTTGGATGATGCTATGGTGAAATTTTTCTTTCAAAGCTAGTCATATAGCTGTTTTGTTATACTGTATACAGCACTACAATTCAATAATAGCAGTGGTGATGGAAATAAACTATTTCAAATTAAATAATTAAATTATTTATTGATCAACAAGGCTTTTCCTTAAAATGGAGCTTAAGTGTGAAGTGAGCTAGAATGTATGGGATCAGCCACTGAGAACTTTTATGGGAAACTGAGATCAAACAAACACGCCACTGATAAGTGAGATGGTCTCATGTAGGACAATATCCTTCAGAATTTTAAGAGACCAAAGTAAATATTTTGTTAATATAAGGTAACATGGTGCTGTGGTATGTACAAGTAACTAAGCATGCATCCATGCCTTTCTGAGACACAATGTGAAACTAATAGTGGGATGAAGGGAGATCCCTTTGGTAGAGCACCTGATGATGTGGAATAGCTTTAAGTTACTGCAATATCCTACAAAGGAGAACATGTAAATTGACTGAAAAATAAGCCTGGATTTAGGAATTTATAACATTATTGGATTAAACTGAAAAATGATATGACACACATGCTTTAAGGCATATTCCAAAATTATCTCAAAATGAATTTCACTCTGCATAAATGTGCTTTTGTATCAGCAAACATTAAACAAATATATGTTTTCATCCAGAAATTAAATTACTTATCATTTTAATCAAATATTACAAGTGAGACAATTCTTTTGTAAACTAACATAGCTAAAAATGATTCCCTGATAGTAAGTATTACCATGATAGAGTTAGGAAAGAAAAATCTTATAAACAGTTATGCCATTTTCTATGAAATGGTATTATAGTCACAAAAAACTTTCAGTATAAAATCTTGTATTAATTGATATTGAATAACTAGGCTCTACTTCATTAATCAACATGAAAATGTTAAGTGTACAGTGATTGTTACAGGCTAGCTACATAGTAGAAGAACAGTGCGATACCGTTCTTACGTGAGAGAAACTTAAAGCCAAGTATACAAGTCTATTAGCACAAAAGGACAGGAAGCTGAAGGTAAAGAATGCCAAAAGGAGGTCATGTTATTTGGCCATGCAGAATGAAGGGCCCCCAGCTCACATCACCCACAATCACCAACACTGAGAATCTTGCTCAATACCTAGATCAATTAAGTAAGCTAAACACTGTGTGTATCCCAATTTTACAAATAAGAGCTGATGCTCACAGAAGCAACATGGGTGGCATCACACAGTGCACATCCAGAGCAGGGTTTGTATGAAGGATTCAAACATGCAAACATGCCACTCTACCATGCTACCTTCATGTAACTAAAGTGAATACAGGTTACTTGCTCAGGGACATACTTAACATGGTGTGAAATTAGAAACTATGACACTTTGTGACTAGTTAAAATTGACCCTAAAATAGTCCACATAGGAAAAAGGGCCTTTATTTAAAAAACAAATGTGAATTCAAACATCACTTTCACTCATATATCTGCATAGAACATTTGCATAAAAGACAAAAGTTTGTAGAATGGCATTCTAGGCAAAACTAATTGCTTTTAGGTCTAAGGAAAAGAACTAAACATAGATATTTGCCTAATAATGTTCTCAATCAAAGGAAAAAAGACTCCTGTTATTGGCTATTGTATTTAAAATAAGCCTGAAGCTATCATAACAGTTTATTTTTTTTAAATAAATCTTTCTTATTCCCTCCAAAGGACTTTAAAGCCTTGGTTTTCTCCAAGGGAGTCCTGGTTGAGTTACATTAGAAAGAATGAAATAAAAATCACATGAAAGAAAAATCAAAAGTATCCAAGGGAACTTAACTGGTTCTTGTTATCAACACTTCCCGATTTGTCAAGAAAGGACTTCTCAGTGGATAAAATTTCCCTTTCCCTTCTGTAGGCGTGTAGAGGAGCAATTTATGATACTGCACTAACTGGAAGTTCAAGTGAAATGTAGTACAGGGGACAAGTAACTCACTAATGTGAGGTGAATTAAAAATCAATTGCTAGCCGGGCGTGGTGGTGCACGCCTTTAATCCCAGCACTCGGGAGGCAGAGGTAGGAGGATTGCCGTGAGTTCGAGGCCACCCTGAGACTCCATAGTGAATTCCATGTCAGCCTGGGCTACAGTGAAACCCTACCTCGAAAAACCAAAACCAAAAAAAAAAAAAAAAAAATCAATTGCTGGGCTGGAGAGATGGCTTAGCGGTTAAGGCACTTGTCTGTGAAGCCTAAGGACTCATGCTCTACACTCCAAGTTCCATGTAAGCCAAATGCACAAAGTGATGCAAGTGTACAACATCACACATGTGCACAAGGGGGTGCATGCATCTGGAGTTCGATTGCAGTGGCTGGAAGCCCTGGTGTGCCAATTCATTCTTTCTCTTTCTCTCTCTCTCTCACTTTCCCACATAAAAGAAAGGGCCAGTCTGTTGGGCTTTCCTCAGGAAAAAAAAATCAATACCTAACAAGAAATTTCCTTAAGCATTAATTATTCTGGAGTCATATTGAAATATCACAGCCAGTGGATCTAGTTTTTCTAGACTAGAAACAGTGGTTTGAATGAGAAACAGTAATGAGGGTAATGTGTTAAAGAAGAGCAATCTGATGAACTAGGAACTCTGTCAGCTACCTGACATGACATGCCTTTCTTCTTTTCCTCTTTTCTTGTGTTGTTCTTTTTTTTTTTTTTTTCACAGAGAGCAAAGAAATTTAGAAATTAATGCACTGGTTGTTTTGTTTGTAAATTTTTTGTTTATTTTTATTTATTTATTTGAGAGCGACAGACAGAGAGAGAGAGAGAGAGAGAGAGAGAGAGAGAATGGGTGTGCCAGGGCCTCCAGCCACTGCAAACGAACTCCAGACGCATGTGCCCACTTGTGCATCTGGCTAATGTGGGTCCTGGGAATTGAGCCTCGAACTGGGATCCTTAGGCTTCACAGTCTTCCTAACATATCTCAAAAGGATGAAAGAAACATATAATGTGAGTAAGTGCCTCATAGAAAAGTAATTCAGATGCTGGATCCTATGTGTGTATCGTGCTAGGTTGATGAGAATGAATTTGATGAAGGTTTATGAAACCAATAACTGACTCATGTACATTTATCTTCTAACATGCTCTACGGATCCATTTTCAGTCCTCACTGCATGTATGTAGCAATCATCTTGAACATTTGCTTAAAGATTGAACATGTGTGTATTAGGGGTTGTCCATTTCTTAAGTAACTGTCAATTTTCTCCACAATAAGAGCATTTTAGAATTAGACACTAGAAGATGTCCTTTTCCCTGGAGTCAAGACTGCTTTTCAGAGAAGATGAGTCACGGCCACAGCAAGGGCAATGTTAATGACACCAGAACTTCCATGTCTGGCCTCGGCTTCAGGGTTTTCTCTACTTTTGTCTTTAATTCACTTTTTCAAATCCGCTAACACAGAAATGGTAAACACTTTCTTTTCATCCATTGAAAAAAAAAAAACACATTTTTACCTGAAACGATTTGCAAAGCATATTGGCACGCACTAGAACTGGTAAAGAGTGATTCGGGAAAAGAACAAAGAAGTACAATGATTCTTTCTTTCTGAAGAGTTACTGAACAGGATTACAACCATGGGTGCATCAACACTCCACACATATGTAGAAATGTAGAATAATGATCTAAATGTGCTTATAATTTGGAATATTTGTAAGACAAGATTTCATGAGTTGGTGATGATAGAAAGACAAAATTTGGAAATACTAGTCTTTAGTTAATAGGTGAATAGAAAATAATTTAGTTTCCAAATCCTTCGTAAGATCATTGATAGCTCAAACAAGAACTGTTACTTTTAATCCATTCTATACTTATGCATTTAAATAAATTCACTCCTCTAGTGTAATTTATGTTTCATGAAGGCAGCCAGTATCTTTCTCAAACAACGTGGTCAGTATTGATTTAAGAGAAGGGGTTAAATAAGAACTAGTTGATTGAGTAGAACTATAAAAGGGGTGAAGAAATAGCAGTGCTATAGAATAATTTCATGATAGAAAGCTGGAAAGAACTGGGAACTGTCAAATGGCAAATCCAGCAGATTACCTCATCTACCCCAGCAGTATCTGGATAGGAATTATGGATTTTACCTTGGAGGCAGGGAAATAAAAGATGTGTGTGGTAAAACTTGCAAACATAGAAACTGAAATACAATTATATAATTCATTGACAGAAGTGAACAGGGGTGAAAAGCAGGAAGTGAAAATCAATGCCCAACTTTGAGTCTGAAAAACTGATGTTATATTTCTAAAAGTAAGAACAATGATAGAGATTGAGCAGAAAGGAGAAATGAAAGTCAATGATAAAAAGCTTAAATCTTGTAGACAGCATAAGCTAAACTCCAGTCTACTTTGGACACAAATCCAAAAATTATTCATTTAATTTACCTGAAACATTCAGTTCTGAGACTTAGAATCTCCTTGAAGATTTAGCTCCTTAGAGAAGTAAGGGAACCAGCCATATTCATCAAGAATTTATCCTGTGTTTTTGGCATATCATGAGAAAATGGAAGTAGTGATTGTTTCAAATATGATACATTTTATTTTGTAGACAGTTCAATTTGACAATTTAGGCTTTTGAGTTTCTTTCAGATTTCAGTTTTGGATTGTTTCAGACCCATCTTTGAACATGGACAAGGGCAGAGCTTCAGAGAATAGTTAGGCAAGCACGGGCAGCCCTCTTAGCAGACGCTATGTGGATGATGGGCATTTCAAGGGAATGGCATCTGGGAGAAAGCCCAAGATCAGGGGCAACTTAAGCAGAAGGAAAATGAGATAACAAAACAAGGAGACTCAAAGCAGTGTGGATTCCCAAGTATAAAGCATAGGCATCAGTCAAATGTCTACATAAATTGTGTATAAAGGACTACAGCAAATAAGCAAGGTAGAAAAATAGAGATGTAAGTGCCTTTTTTGGTGGCATGTATTTTATAATCCTTACAGTACTAAGTACCTCTGCTCAATGCTGTTTTTCTTTTTTCTTTTTCTTTTTTTTTTTTTTTTTTTGGTTTTTTTGATTTTTTTTTTTTTTTGAAGTAGGGTCTCACTCTAGCCCAGGCTGACCTGGAATTCACTATGGAGTCTCAGGGTGGCCTCGAACTCACGGCAATCCTCCTACCTCTGCCTCCCGAGTGCTGGGATTAAAGGCGTGCGCCACCACGCCCGGCTCAATGCTGTTTTTCTTGATACCTCCTATAAGAGATTTTTGCATACCAAATGTACTTATAGCATCCATCATTGTTGTCAGTGCTTAACAGTAAGTATTAACTGGGTATTTTGACTCAATATAATTTAATATAACCAAGTGTTTGATAAAGTGTGGTTTGACTGGGTATTTTAGGATGAGGCAAGTGTTTTTTTTGAAGAAAGGGTAGAGCTACAGGGATAACATGCTGGCTGATGTAAACACTTGCAGCATTTTATAACCTGCTTACAGTCTACCACCATTATTTACAATTGAATTCCGGTAGATGAGAGTTTTAGAGAAAAATCAGCAAGCAGGAGAAATAGGTAAAATTTAAAGCTTGCCTGGGAATGTCAAGTCTTCTACAAAAATTATACACACACACTCATGCACGCAGGCATGCACGTTCGTGCACATATAATTTTATACATTTTGTATAATTATATATGCATGCATTATGTATGATTACAATATACATTTTATATGTATATGTAGTATATATGTGTATATTATTATAATATTTTGTATATACTCACAAAGGTTATAATTATATAAGTTCTATAGGATATGTGCCTAGAGAAAGCAAAAAGTAGTACATTTCTTGACAGGTTTTTCAAAAATATACTTAACTGAACAAATAAGTCAATTTCTAAAATTCCAACATGGACATGGTAACTCTAATTTTTCAAAATGAATTTTTTTCTAAAGATGATATAATCTAATCCTAGCAAAGTAGCAGGATACAAAATCAATGCACAAAAATCAGTAGCCTTTCTATATGCAAATGACAAAAATCTAATCCATCTTTAAAACAAAATTTTAAAAATCCCTCAAATCTACAAATAGGCCTAATTATCTTTTATTGGTTCAAAACTACTCCTGATGATGATAGGGTTCAGACCCTGCCAAAATGTAAATCTTTCAGATTAACTTAAGTACTCACTTCTATGATTTTTTTTTTTTTTTTTGTCTGTTTGTTTTTGGAGGTAGGGTCTCACTCTAGTCCAGGCTGACCTGGAATTCACTATATCATCTCAGGGTAGCTTCAAACTCATGATAATCCTCCTACCTCTGCCTCCCTAGTGGGATTAAAGGCATGCACCACCACACCTGGCTATGAATTTTTAGTAAGTGATTTTAAAGAAAAAGGAAGAAAATTATTTTATATTCCAGGTACCCAAATCACAAAGAAAGAGAGAGCTATTATAAAGAGAAAATTTAGTAGATTTGGTAATGGTAAGTAGGGGAAATGAAATTACCTTAAAATTTGCCGAAGTTTATTCAATACTCTAGTTACTTAATAGTATGGTAATTATATATTTAAATGTGATTATCATTTAGAAATAATTTGACTTGTATATCAGCTATCAAAATGTGGTTCATTATTGTTTAGTGGACTATTTTCTCAAAATCATAATCTACCAGGAATTCTCTGTGCACCCTTACCTTTGCTTTTCTCTGTGTAAATTGATTTTTATATCCAATTTCAAAACTGTAACCCCAAATATGTTTATCCATTCTTGGCTTGAAGCAGTAATTACAAAGAACCTCTTCTTAAGTGTGGCATCGTCAACAAAAATATTAATGAGTGTGGTGTGCAGGTCAGAGTAGGGCACTGGCTAAGCATAACTAAGGCCCTGGGTTCTACCTCCTCCAACAATGAATTGCTTTCTCTCTTTGTGCCCAGACCAAGAGAAAACAATTGCTCTCTCTGAAGTACAACTGGGTACTATGCCTGCCTTTTGATATCACAAGTACAATTACAGACCATACACTGTGAGCACTTCATCTTCTGTTTTTGTCTACTTTTTCCAATTCAATTTGAACTAAGTCCAAATAGTTCCTGTCTTTATCTCTTCAATAACTTTGTTTTCCTTCTTTCTTATCCTAGTGCACTATAATTCAGCCAATTCTCCAAAGGCAGAGACATATTACAAACCTTTTCTTTATTGAAAATCTATCCATGCTCTGAATACATTCAAATCTTAGTAAATGAAATACAAACTTGGAAGAAGTCCCTCCACAAAACAGCTTCCAATGATCTGGCTGGCATGATTTTATGGACTAGTCATACGATATTCTCTTTGCTCTTCTCTGCTACGTAAGCCAGGTTAGAAGTCTCCTAGGTTTCTGTGGATTCTGTCCCTGCCTCCAATCTTACCATGGCAGGACCAAGATTTCAGAAACATACTAATATGATCTGCTCCACATGGGTTCTGAGGGTTCTAATTCAGGTTCTCGTGCTTTTGCATCAATATTTTTGTTGAAATTCGATCACCAGATATAAACTACATAATGTTTGGACTTTAAAAGGAATTAATTTATAAAACTAGAGCTGGGTAGATGGCTCTGTGGGGAAGAGCACTTGCTGTATAAGCATGAGGACCTAAACTGATTGCAACACCCACGGGCCTGCAGTCCACATACTGAGGGGCAGGTGGAGAGAGAGATCATTTGACTCACTTGTTAGCAGATATAACTGAAAAAATGGGGAGCTCCAGGTTCAGGGAGAAACTCTGTCTCAGAGAAACAAGATACAAAAGCAATAGAGGAGGACACCTGATATCACGCTCTGTCGCCACATGCGTGTGCACATGCATATACACTCGCCACACATGTATATGCATAAGCCACTACATACACACCAAAAAGGAGAAGATTCATAAGCTCTTCGTAATGGCAAAATGTTTGAGTACTTTTTAGAATTCAAAGTCATTCACCCATTGTTATATCTAAAAGATACTCTAATGAATTTAAGGTTACACTTGAAAGTCTCTAACATAGCAATATGCTTTACCATGGTTTTAGATAAGATTTATTAAGGCCTTTGTTTAGAACCTCCTATATTTAGGAATTTATATTTGTATCATAAATTTTGTGGTTAAATAAAATACAAGTATTTATTAGATAACACTCTCTGTGGTCCATCTACATTACTTTGATGTCATTCTATAGAAACAAAAAGTTTAGATGGTTTCTTGATTTGTTTCATTTTTGCAGTTGGTAGGATGATGTAATTATGTGTCTTGAGCTATGAGCTTTAAATGGTACCTCTTGGCCCCTCACAGTAGAATTTGGGCTATGTGATGTGTTTGCACACTCTGTCTCTTGCATCCTCTTCCTTATTTTTAAATTTTTTTTTGCTGGGAAAAGGAGGTTTATTTTTGCTTACAGACTTAAGGGGAAGCTCATGATGGCAGGGGAAAACAATGGCATGAGCAGAGGGTGGACATCACCCCCTGGCCAACATAAGGTGGACCATAGCAACAAGAGAGTGTGCCAAATACTGGCATAGAAAAAGTGGCTATAACACCCCTAAGCCTGCCCCCAACAATACACTCCCTCCAGGAGGCATTAATTCACAAATCTCCATCAGCTGGGAATCTACCATTCAGAACGCCTAAGTTTATGGGGGACACCTGAATCAAACCACCACATTCCGCCCCTGGCCCCCATAAACTGATAACCATACATGATATAAAATACAATGTATTCAGTAAACTTTAGGGGTCCCCATAGTTTTTATAAATCCCAGTAATGTTCAAATATCCCCATAGTCCAAGCTCTTTTATTTTTATTTATTTATATGAGAGAGGCAGAGTGAGAGAGAGAGAGAAAATGGCATGCCAGGGCTTCCACCCACTGCCAATGAACTCCAGATGTACATGCCACCTTGTGCATCCTGCTTATGTGGGTCCTGGGGAATCAAACTGAGGTCTTTTGGCTTCACAGGCAAGTGCCTTAACCTCTAAGCCATCTCTCCATCCCCTCTTCCTTAGTTTTAAAACTTCCTTATTTTTAAGCCATCCTACTATTTTTAAAATACAGGGTTAATGATATTTACATGCATTCAAATAAATCAATTCATATTCCTATGCTTTGTGTACAAGGTCCCTGTGACAATGCAAGAGCATAATTAAATATAATGGCTGTGGGATGGCTTCCAAATACTGAATACATCATTCATCAGGTAGAATAATGAGACCTATAACACAAACATGAGATGATGGCTTTTGAGCCATGCCCCCATGCTCATGTCTGTTATGCCATCTAGTTGGGAGCCAGGTTCCACATGAAGAACTGTTTGTACCTCTTAGAAGGTGTGCTGCTTCCTTTCTTTTATTTATTCATAATTCAGATACCTTGTTGCTAAAGAATTTTCATACTGTTTTTATCTACTGTTAATTCTAAAAATATAATCTCTTGCTCAGGTGTGTGTATATTTGGATCCCTTCCTTCCTTCCTTCCATCCTGCTGTATGTTTACCATTTTATTCTTTGATTGGGGGATATATATATATGTTATATATATATATATAAAGCTATATATATATATGTATGTGTGTGTGTGTGTGTGTATACTATATATATAGTGAGTTCTTATTTTGAGGTAAAAGCTTTTTATAGTTAATATTTTTATATTCATTTTAATATTCAAATACATATGCTTTGCATTTATTTTATGTAGTCTAGGAATCATTTTAATACTCAGTTAAATTCAGTTAAATATTTTCCATAATTCAAGGTAAATGCTATTAACCCATATGTGATATGACATTTAAATATATTACTTTAATTTCTCAACATAAAATTGGGTGTATGGTTTTAGCAGAAAGGAACTGTTTGGTTGCCATCTGCTCTTTCTGGCACCCTGTATGCTTTCATGCACTGTGAGCACCTACTATGTCATGGAACATGCGATTCGAAGTTGCAATAAGTAAATCACCACATTCTATACTACCAACAGTCTGAATGTCATTAAGGCCCTATCTATACAGGAAAATTTCAATCTATTTATACGGCATACTTATAAACATCTTGAAATAAAGCCATGTGTGGTGGTGAATGTGAAAGGTGCCTGATAGGCCCATGTGTTTATGATTAAGCCCATATTCAATCCCCAGCTAGTGGAGGCTTTGGGTAGAGGATGTGTCTCACTAGGGACAGGCCTTGAGGTTTATATGTCCAAACCTACTGTGTGTTTTCAACTCGCTCATCCTTGTTGCTTCCTTGCAGCTCAGGTGACAAGATGTGATGCCCAGAATCTGCTCTGCCATGCTTTCTCCATCATGATGAAACTTCCCCTGGAGATCACAAGCTAAAATGAACCCTGTTCTTTCATACACTGCTTCTGGTTGAGTGTTTTGTTCCTGCATTGAGAAGGTAACTGCAACACCATGGTGTGTGTGCGTGTGTGTGTGTGTGTGTGTGCGTGTATGTGCGTGTGTGTGTGCATGTGCACACACATACACACACACGTTCTGAAAAATTTGTATTTTAATATTAATCACATCTGGTGTTGTTTACCTGTTTGCTTATACAAAGAAAGTGAAATCATTTTTATAAGGTTATGTCAACTATATTACCATGCTTCCAGGCAGAGTATATAATTGTCTAACTGGTTAAGATATTATAATTTGGATGCCAGGGCCTCAGCCACTGCTAACCAACTCCAGATGCTTTTACTACTTACTGGGCATGTGTACCCTTGTACTTGCCTCACCCTTGGGTCTAGCTTATGTGGGATCTGGAGAGTTAAACATGGGTTCTTAGGCTTCACAGGCAAGCACCTTAACTGCGAAGCCATCTCTCCAACCCAAATTCAATGTTTTAAAAAAGAGAATGAAAAAATATAAGAATCTCGCTTACAACCAAGGGCTCACATCAATAATCCTAGAACTATTGCTTTCCTAGATCCCCCAAACAGGACAATTCTGTAATCTAAATTAAGGTTCATCGGGCAAATATTTCTGTTTGGTCCAATGAGGTGAGTATCTCCAAAAGAATTGCACTAAATGTTGAAAGTTAGTTCTTTTGTAAAGTTGGGCGTAGGGTGAATCTCCAAGGAAAGCTCCAAGCAGGCTCAGAATCCTCTTACTCTATTTCTTTAAAAAAAAATATGTTTCATTTATTAGAGAGAGAGGGGGGCATCCAGCCTCTGCAAATGAACTCCACATGCATGTGCTATGTGTATCTGGCTTACATGGGTCCTGGGGAATTGAACAGGGTACTTTGGCTTTGCTGGCAATTGTCTTAACCGTTAAGCCATTTCTCCAGACCCTCTTACTCCCTTTATCTTCCAAAGAGTCACAAAGTTTTTACATTTTACATGACTGCAAAAATGAGATCATAAAAATGTTTTCTTTTCAGGCTTTTTTTTTTTTCCATTTTTCTCCTTCCAGAGTAGAAGGAAGCATCTTGGTATAATTAAACTCATTGCAAAACAAGTCAACACAATCCTTGGAAGAGTTCTGTAACTATTTCACTGGAATCATCAGAGATCCACTTCAACAGAGTATAAGGTGACTGGGAAAACAAATGATATTCAGTTAATCAACAGACAATATGACATAATAGGCAGCATGCACAAAGATAGATACAGATCATGCTTCCCCCTACCCCACGCCATTGGGCCATTGTCAAGGAAGGGTTAGGAGACAGAAAAGGACCTTGGATCTTCAGGCTGCTCTCGATACCTCTTGATTATTCTTTTTTTAACCCTTTTTCTTTTTATTTTTTTTCTTTTAGTTGGCATACAGAGATTTAGGCAGCGTTTGTTCTGGCATTTTCAAATACAATTTGTTTGCAGATGATTTTCATTCCACATCTCTCCCTAACCTCCCTTTCTCCCAATTTCACCTCCCCCCAAGGAACTCCCCACTCATATTCACATGATACCTGTGTCCTTTAACCATTCTATCCTCTACAGCAGGAATTTTACTACAAGCCACAGAGCTACTTCTCACAGCTATTCTTAAAGCTACTCATATTTCCAATTGCAACATAAAGATTTTGGCAACAGCTTTCTGAGGACATTGCTTCCCTATACATTTTTTTTTCTGTGAAATATTTGAAGCCAGTTACACATTGCCCAGAGAGTATCTCTTTCCTCCTAAATCCTACAGATGCATGTCTCCTCCACAACACTGTTCACTACTATAATTTTGTTTCTGCACTCACGAGCACACCTCAATATTTAAGAAAACATTATGGTTATAGGGTTACACAGACAGGTTCTAAATAGGTAGAGAAATTGACACAATTGATTAGATAAATAAAATCAGATTCTTGAACTCAATTCATTTTACTATACAAGTCATTAAACAAATATTTTAAGGCTTTATTTCAGAACTGGTTGCGGCATGTCCTGAGGATAAAATGGTGCGCCAAAGAAACTGAACACATTTTCCCCATGAATAAAAAAAAAAATCTAACAATAATACCCAATATTTATTCATGGCTTATTTAGTGCTAAACACTTTTCACGATTTATGAATTATGTAACTGTGCGAAACTAGAATGAGGTGTGTAGTAGTTGGAAAAAAATACCTTAATTAGACAAAAATAGGTTTTAAAAACATCAACTATTTTCCCACCCTGTTCCAGGATATGTGAATACAAGTTTTCTCTGGTTTTAGAATAGGGATGTGGAAAGATAGCAGGTGATTTCTTTCCATGTTTCTAGCATTCAACCTGAACTAGCAGGATGAACATGACCGTACCTGCAAAAGTACAACCTGTTGCTTGTATTCTCAGCTAGTTTAGCAGGCCCAGCAATTCAACCCAAGTCATGATCCCCTGGAGCTCATGCATGTCCTTCCTACCCTCTGCAACCTATACCCTGAACCGCTGCACCCTGATACTCCTCCTTCTCCTCCTCTACTCAGATGCTAAACATACAGAAAAGCACAAGCATAGGATAATCAGATGCTGGATCAATTTTTCTTGGCTTTGTGAAGTTTATATAAGATGATGGAAAACTATCATAATTATTTTAATTTTTTCCTAAATATTTAGTTGCCATGTGTTGAGACAGCTCATTGGGTAAAGGACTTCTTGCAGAAGCCAAACGACATGAGTTCAAATCCTAAAGATCCACATGAAGCTGAATGCATAGTGCCAGTGTGCGTGATCCCATTGTACCAAAACCAAAATGAAAGGTGGAGACAAGAGTGTCCAGAAACTTGTGAGTCGTCTAACCTGATGAATCCAGTGCGAACGAGAAAGCTCCTGCCACACAAGGTGAAACAAAAGGTCTGACACAAGGTTGTCCTGTGACCTCCACATATATACCATGGCATGTGTGCCCATATTCATACACACACACTAACACACAGAGATCATACATACATCATGCACAGACACACACAAATACATGCAGCTCATACATACATACATTGTACACCCCCCACACAGCCATACATACATTGTGCACACACATGCACAAACACACACAGATCATACATACAGATCATACCTATACCGCGCATGCACACACATATGCACACACAATCATACATACATCATGCACACAGATCATACATACATCACATGCACAGTGAACATATATTTATATCATGCACACACAGATCATACATAAGTCATGTATACACATACACAAAAATCATGCATACATCATACACACACACAGGTAATACACACATCATGCACATAATATTAGTAGCCCAGTGTCACAATAAATGATAGTGACAAAATTGTTGTTCAAGAATGTATGGCCCATCACTTGAATATAATTTTTTTAAGAAAAAGAGTTGATCATAAAATGTGCATGAGTACTGGAGTGATGTCTTAGCAGTTAACAGCACATGTTTACAAAGCCTGGCAACCTGGGTTTGATTCCCTAAGACCCAAGTAAAGCCAGACACACAAAGTAGGGCATGCATCTGGACTTTGTGTTCAATGGCAAGAGGCCCTGGTATACCTAACCATTTTCTCTCCCTCCTCTCTCTCTCTCCCTCTGTGTGCTTGCAAATTAATAAATAAAAATATTCTTAAAAGATGTATATAAGTGATACCTGTTATATAATAAACTAAAAAATCATAAGTAAACATTTACATTATAAAGTTGTATAATGTATCATTATTGTGCAATGTATCACATTCAGCTAACAGATCCTTATTGAGAATATTCCATAGGAAGATTTCAGTATAGAGATGAATTCATTCAGATAGATGGCAGATAGACAAGGGTCAGGGTCCACAATTTATATGGGATGACATGTAAAGTCTAGCAAGAAAATAAGGGAATGGAGTTAGTAGAAGTTGGGATTAGGATGGTCCTACATTTCTGGATTGAATTATGAGATAGGTAATACACTATGTATCCTCAGTGCACAAGAGGAAATATTAGTTCTACATGTATTGGATTTGTTGTTTTGATTTCTGTTTCCAGTGGGTTTTTTTTTTTTGCCAAATTTGAGCTTCATTATTTTTTTCATTATGACATTATTTTGTTTTTCCATCCAGTGTTCTGGTTCAAGCACTGTGCTCCTTGGAGCTTGTCAGTGTCATAACCCTTGTCTGGTTATCTGTATTATATTAACCAATTAGGAAGGATAAACTATGTGTTTAAGACATTTTCTGCCATCCTACCAGCCAATAACTACCACTAAGGACTCTTTTCCTGACTATTAAGTTAATGATTTTATTTCTTTACTCTTTTTCAGTGCAGTTGTTAGTTTGTTTGCCTGTGGCCATGCCTCAGTAAGCTTACCCTTCCTTTACACTATTTCTTTATAGAGAAAGAAAAAGTGCATTGATGCCATGATTAAGTAGAATTTACTAGTATGCATAAATAATATCACTTAAACCTAATAAAAACAAGTCATCCTAATTTTAAAATCTAAAGAAAAGGCCAGGCGTGGTGGCACATGCCTTTAATCCCAGCAGTTGAGAGGCAGAGGTAGGAGGATTGCTGTGAGTTCAAGGCCACCCTGAAACTACATAGTGAATTCCAGGCCAGCGTGAGCTAGAGTGAAACCCTGCCTCGAAAAACCAAATAAATAAATAAATAAATAAATAATCTAAAGAAAAGGTGGGCAAAAGAAATAGTACTTTACTATTGAATGAAGTCCCACTTCACACAGCTATTAGTCTCTGATACTGCTACAGGTGTCATTTGTACAACTTATAACTCCATTTACAAATATTTCCCAAAAGTTCCATGTAGATTATTGAACTTCTTCCTCTTGTCTCTTGTTATTTCAGAGAAAAACGGTGTTCTGCTATGTACATTAGTCTGAGAAGGCCTGATCATCTGCAAACTGGAAGAATTTTTTCTTTCTATCTTCCATGCTATAAATTCTGTGTCACAAAAGTATGGTTAGAGGAGGTGTCATTCTTTGCTTTCTCACTTTACATCTGACCTATCACCATATTCCCTGCCCTTGAGCCTGGCACCTTGGTAGTGGTGGCAGATGTCAGGAAGGTGTGGGCTGAGAGCCAGACAGAGCCACACAAGGAAGCTCAGAGGAGCAGACTGACATGGGTTCAATAATTAGCACAATGCCAGACATAAGGCTCAATAAAGCTCTGCTGAATTAATGGATGTGTGTGTTGCCTTGCTGTTGTAAATGCTTCAGGTTGATAACATGGGGCTAATTGGCTGAGCATTATAAATGAAAATTGAGGGGTGACCAACACTTCTCTCCTCCAAAGTCAATAGATTTACTTATTTAAGGACTTCTTTTAGAGATATAAATGACTTATTCATTTTCATAGGCATCAGAATCATATTAGCAATGTTAACAAAGTTAAAATCCCTGAAGCATTTTATCTATCTTAAATAACAAAAGATGCTTTGAGAGAAAATAGTAGGTAGTGAATTTTAAGGTAAATTTTAGATTAACATACAATTATATTATATAAAGTACCTCTGTGGCAAAAAAAAAAAAAAAAAAAAGCTATTTATGATCCAATAGCTCTTGATGTAGAGCTAGTCTGATTTAACAATTCCAAGGCTAAACAATACAACTCTACAATGTCCTGAAAGTTCCAAGAGTTATTGCTTCTTCCTGTACTCTTCAGACTGTTCAACATTTAATCATAGCCTAAATACAAAATACATTCCAGTTAGCCTCTTTTTCATTTGTTTTACAATTTGTTTCTAAGATTTACATTGATTTCACAAAGCTAAGAAAGAAATTTACAAGTTACATTCAATCATTACCTCTAAAGGCATGGCTATTTCCACACTCATAAAAATGAAAATGAAAATAAGGGCCAGTTATCCAAATGAATATACAGCTATCATAGGCTCAATACCACAAAGACAACTGAATTTCATAGCACATATGCATGTCCATTTCACCCCAGGATTCTTACCTCCATCACTGTTCCTCAGGAGGCAGTTTCAACTTCATAATATTATTGTTCTGAGAGAAAATAATTTTAGGACAGAGAATACAGCTCAGTGGTAGAGTTCTTTCCTAACATGGGAGGGCCTAGGCTCAAGTCCCAGCAACACACACACACACACACACACACACACACACACACACACAAGCAAAGAGAGATAAAGTGGAGACAGAGAGAGAATGGACACACATGATTCTTAATCACCTTAAAATACTGCTGATTCATGCTTGAAATACTTTGGTGATTATAACTATGAAGAGGTACAAGATTTTAATTCACTCTAGAAACTGAGAAAAAAATCATCACATCTTACATTTGTATTTAACTTCTTCTAACCCATAGAAGTTATTAAATGGAAAAAAAATAATGTTTCTAAAAAATATAACCGAAAAATAAAGAAAAAAAATTAAATGTGAACTCAGGAGCTGCTTTTTGGTTCAAACATTTATTGTCCACCTGAAACCAGAGTAAACTAGTCAATACAGCCCTCTCTTGTAAGGTAAGTCAGTATCCACAGAAAGGTTCAGAGGCCTGGGAAGGTGGTTCAACAGTTAAGGGGGCTTGCTTGCAAAGCCTTCCAGCCTACAATTCAATTCCCAAGCCATCCAAGTAAGTGATGCAAGGGTCTGTTGTTCATTTGCAAGAGGCCCTGGTGTTGGGCCCAAACGACACATGTACACAAATGCACGCACACACGCAAATAAATATATTTAAAAAGGCCAAAGGTTCAAACACAAATATAAGTTTACGTTAATAACTCACATAATATATAAACCTTTTTAAGCTTTGAAAAAATATTATTTTTCCCTGACCAGCTCAATATATCATATTAAAAGCAAAGTCTGAGAGTGTTGTTTTTCAGCTTATACATGTTATTTTACAAGTTAGATTTATGACTTTGATACTAATAAATACCTATCCTCACATACCAAAATTTGTTGTCTTTTATTATTAGGATTCTAGCCAAGATTGGCCCCCATGAAATGTTCATGTACCTTACCAGATCATGCAGCTAGGAGAGTATAAAGGGTCTGGAGTACATGCAAAGTGCCTTCTAGTCATTGACATGTGCTGAGGAACGTTTTATTTTGTGTAACCATAGGTTGAAGGCCATAGTGATCCAGTAACGGGTGACTGACCATCCTAGTGAGCACGCGCTCTCTCTCTCTTTCTTTCTCTTTCTCGCCCCTCTGCTGGCTTGTGGACAACTTTGTTTTCTGACTGCTGGAATTTTAAGTCATGAAGAACCTCACCTGGAATATGTTATGGCCATGAGAACATAACTTCCAAAAGGATATTTGATGCCTTCACAAATTCTGATGATAAAGGTTGGGCCAGTGTTTTAGTCCTCACTTTGAGAGATCTTTCTCACATACATATTAGTGATGAAGGGCTATTACTACAAAAAAGACAGTACCTGTCTCTCCTCTACAAGTTGGTTTATCTCTACCCCACCACCCAAATCTGGAAATTCAAGGTTATCTTGATTTCTAGCTTCTGCATGCATAGAACTATATACATCTACTTCAACATGTTCCACATTTCATAAGAAGACATTCCTTATTAACAGTGCTTTATTTGAAACAAATATGCTTGGGAGATTAGTGACAAGAGAAATAACTTCAGAAAATCTTCATCTAAAAATAGATACAACTTTATCTCTTTTTTGTTTTCATTATCCTCCAACATTATCATTCAAATTGGAGAAAAAAACAAAACAATAGGAATAAGGGCAGGGAAGAGGCAGTAACATTGTTCAGCTTGTACTAAACTGTCTTATCATCTCTTTGTTTTAGTTGTTTCATTACAAACTCTGCTTCCATGAATAAAATCATCCTCACCATCAAGAAGTGGCTTTTTTTTTTTTTTCCTCCTAGAGTTCTAGTAGAACAGGAAAGATGTCATTTGTTATGCAGCGGTATCTTTCTCAGACAGCTTGCTCCTGTGATCACATCTGCCCTTTCTCTCTGCTTCTTTTAATTAACGTTTGGAAAAGCACAACTGACATTAATAGATAACAGAGCTGGGAAGAGAGACCCAGAAAGAGATGTGAACTCTGTCAAACTACAATCTTGTCAAGTGTTTGTGGTTTATGTAGGTTTTTTTTTTTTTTTACATACTCAAAGCAATATGACCTTTATACATAAATCTATGCATACATACTTTTGTGTGTTTCTGTGCTTCTAAATAAGAATAGCAGAGACTGGAGCATCTTGAGAGAATATCAATGAACCCCAGTCGGAACAGCGTCCTGAAAGGAGACGTTAAATCCAGGAAAAGGGTTGTCAAACGCATTTCCTGCTACTTACCTTTTCCGCTGACTGAGCTGTACCAAAGAAGATGGGGATGAAGGCTAACCAAATGATGCAGGTGGTGTACATGGTAAACCCAATGGGTTTGGCTTCGTTGAACGTCTCTGGAACGCCTCTCGTTTTAATGGCGTACACAGTGCAAGTGACCATCAAGAGGATACTGTACCCAAGTGAGCAGATGAGCGAGAGATCAGAAATGTCACACTTGAGCACTCCCCTGGCGTTCTCGGGATCGAGGGTCCGCTGTTCCCCGTAGTCAATGATGGTGTGGGGCGGATCCACAACGAACCACACGAACACTCCCAGGAGCTGTATGGAGATGAGGCTGAAGGTGATCACCAGCTGAGATGCCGGGCTAATGAATTTGGGTGCTGTGACCGATTTTTTGCCCTGCTCAAATATTCGGTGGATACGGTTTGTTTTGGTCAAAAGGGCTGCATAGCTGAAGCACATGCCAAGTCCCAGGAAGATCCGTCGAAAGGAGCATATGACGGTGTCAGGCGCTGCGATCATCAGAAAGGTGATGGAATAACAGAGGAAAATCCCCGTCAGAAGCACATAACTTAGTTCCCGCCCGGAAGCCCTCACAATCGGCGTGTCGTTGTAGCGGACAAAGGTCACGATCACAAAGGTGGTGGCGATGATCCCCAGGATGGCAATGAACACGGGCACGACGGCCCAGGGGGAATGCCACTCCAGTTTGATGATGGGGATCCGCTGGCAGCCTGTGCGGTTGGCGTTGGGCCTCTGATCCAATGGGCAGAGCTCGCAGGAGAGCTCATCCACCTGGTAGTTGTAACCCTCGCAGCGCTCGCAGTGCCAGCAGCAGGGCACTCCCTTCACGGTTTTCTTCCTCTCCCCGGGCTTACAGGGCAGGCTGCAGACCGACGGCGGCCGTGTGTGCTCTCTGCGAGCCCACTGCATGGCTTCCACCTGTGGGCATAAAAAATTAATGAGCCTTCCATTTGTCCCCCGTTTATACGTTTCCTAATCCTAGCCACAGGTTCGTAATCAATCACGGGAACGCGGACAAGTCCAAATACAGTTTGCCATAATAACAGCCCAGCTTCTGTCCCTGATAACTGACTTTATAAAAGTGTTAAATGATTGGGTCCAATAAATCATTCAGATCATCAGCTGGATGGTGTCTTTGGTTTTCATTTACCTCTTCATTGCTGACCAGTATGGCATTTGGAGAAAGATGCACTGCTCTGAACTGTTTTAATGTTTTAGGTATTAGAAACATTTAAAAACCATAAACAAGACAAAACAAAAAAGCTTCATAGAAAGATATATTAGAGCTAATACAAGTATGCATGTCAGAGTCTTTGAAAATGGATTCAAATAGAAAATGCGTGAAAGATGATCTACTATATGTGGGAAAAGTCAGATGACACCTTCTATTTCTAAAGGAAATGACACAAGGAGTTATTTTATTCACTGAGTCTTCATGTGCTCATGGGATAATATTTACATGTTTAACTCCTGCTAAGGCTTTAAATACACTGTTTTTTTTTTTCTTTCCAGCTATATTTACACACTGTAAAAAAGTCGACATGGGACAATATAGGTAACAGTAATGTTTCCTATTGAACATATGCAACCTTTTAGGTGGTTTAAAGCATAAAATTGCTACCAATGCAGGGGTCTCCATATGTGATTAGTATTTGCTTACAACCTTAAAGTTGGGCCTTCTAAATTACAGAACACTGTGCTGAAATAATAATAATAATAATAATAATAATAATAATAAACTATGCTACTTAAGAGACTGGTGCCAGTGATCTCTGACCAGGAATCTCTTCATATCATTGATTTACAATAAGTTTAGTAGCCTGCTGGGCTGACAGTACAGAACTGGAAGTTATAGACGACAAGAGACCACTTGTTCTGCAATGCAGCTATGAAAGAAAGGTCTATGATGGAAGGGAGGGATTTTCTAATTGTTGGGAATGGTGACTAGCATGCAATTGGCTCTCCCTAAAAATTTGCTGAATGGACAAAGAAGTCAAGACAGAAAAGATACTTCATAGAGACCAGAGTACAGTATAGAAGGGCCAACTTGAAAATCCTGGGATTTAGGAACGCAAGGTTTCTCAGAAGCACAGGAAAGAGAAATGAAGGGATGTTTTTATGTTAGCAATCTTCAAGAAAGATTATTTTATTCTGTGATAGTCTTCTTCAAAGACAGTCCCCAATGTCCTCCCTACCTGCAATTCATGCACACACATGGTTCCTTCCTTCTCTGAAAAGAGCTGACCTACTAAACATTACTTTGTACTAAACATTACTTTGCTGCATGACTACTGAGGCTGGGCCATAAAAGCCATTGCTCGCTAGTCTCAACTTTGCTTTTTACAGAGTCATCATTCCCAGGTTAGCACGACAATGTCCAAAACTTTATCAGGAAGTCCTGTGAAAAGGAATGGTGGTCTCCTGCCAGCTAGAAGCACCAGCTTGCCATGAATGGAAGCCACCTGGAAAGTAATGGCCTGATGTTAGTCAAGCCTCAGATGATTTTAGTCCTTACATCTTGATTCTTGAGAATCCCTGAGCTTGAATAGACCAGTTAAGCTCCTGAATTCCCATGCAAGGATAGATGGTGACTGTTTTAATCTGCTAAATTCTGGAGTTATTTTTACAAAGCAATAGAAAAGAAAATCAAAACTAATGCAGCTCAATTGAAGCTTTTGTATTCTGTGGCCACCGTCATTTCAACAGGAGAAGAGTAAGCTGTTGAGAAGTCACATTCAATGACAGTTGCCATATGCCTCAAAACACCAAGTGCAGAATCTCACCATTATCCCCTTATTTTAAGATTGTTTCTTTTTTTCTTTAATTTTTTTTGTTTATTTATTTAGTTGAGAGCAACAGAGAGAGAAAGAGGCAGATAGACAGAGAGAGAATGGGCGCACCAGGGCCTTCAGCCACTGCAAACGAACTCCAGATGCGTGCACCCCCTTGTGCATCTGGCTAACGTGGGTCCTGGGGAATCGAGCCTTGAACCGGGGTCCTTAGGCTTCACAGGCAAGCACTTAACTGCTAAGCCATCTCTCCAGGCCATGGTTGTTTATTTTTTTGAATAATCTTTTTGTGTATTTTTATTTATTTATTTGAGACAGACAGACAGAGAGAGAAAGAGGGAGAGAGAGACAGAGAGACAGAGAGAGAGAGAGAGAAAATGGGCGCAACAGGGCCTCCAGCCACTGCAAACCAACTCCAGATGCATGTGCCCCCTTGTGCAACTGGTTTACATGGGTCCTGGGGAATCTAGGCCCGAACTGGGGTCCTTTGGCTTCACAGGCAAGTGCTTAATCGCTAAGCCATCTCTCCAGCCCCAAGGTTGTTTTTGTTTGTTTGTTTGTTTGTTTGTTTGGTTTTGGCAACCAGGTGACTGGTTGTTTTTTTCATAAAGAATTCCTTAAGAACATTTTCCTTTCTTGAATATTCCCTGAAGAGTTGAGAGCAGAGAATCATAGTTTAAATCTCAGCACTGCCTAATCTACCCAAGGTGGGTAAGGAATTTATGGGTCTTTACTTCTTTAAGAAATTTATTTGAGAGAGAGAGAGAGAGAGAATTGGCACACCAGGGCCTCAGCCACTGCAATCGAACTCAAGACTGTGTGCAACCTAGTGGACATGTGCAACCCTGTGGTTGCCTCACCTTTGTGCATCTGGCTTACCTGGGATCTGGACTGTGGAACATGAGTTCTTAGGCTTCACAGGCAAGCACCCCAACCACTAAGCCATCTCTCTAGCCCTGGGTCTTTAATTTTAAACATCCTCCCTTGAGAAATGAGACGCTACTCCATGTGTCATAAGGTCACAAGAATATTAGAACTATCCTGTCTGTTCACCACAAAATTACTAATATATCATAACTCTATAATTTTCTATTAAGATTTAATGATTTTAAAAGATAATTTTATTTGCTTGGGATATTTTTATAAGACAGAAAAAAGTGTTAAATCACATTGTGGCTTTTCTAAAATATTTAAAACTTGCAACATTCCACTAAGTGGCTGCAATATTGACTTTATACCATAATGGACTCATAAGATGATAAAATATATTTTGAAGGTTATCTTTCAATGCTAATTGTTGTAAAACTCAAATTGCATGTCATTGAGAATATCTAAAGATTTATGATGTTATAGTCCATAAAGAAATTAAACAAAAGCTCAGCAAGAAAAATACCAGACACTTTATGATTGACAGAAAAAAATATATATCTAGCCATCACATGTGGTATTTTGATTCTCAGTATACTTTACTTTCCAAAAGGAAATAAGATATGTTGGTAAAATAATATACACAAACTGGGCAATTCTCATCATGCAGGGCAAGTATCTGTCGTTATAATTAAAAATGAAAACTTTCAGCCTGGAAGCTTAGCAGTTTAGGCACTTACCTACAAAGCCTAAGGACCAAGGATCCATTTCCCAGTACCCATGTAACTAGATGCAAAGGTAGCTCATGTGTCTGAAGTTTGTTTCTAGTGGCTAGAAGTCCTGCAATGCCCATTCTCTCTTTTTTTTTTTAATCTCTCCTTATTTCTATCTATTTACCTGCCTTTCTCTCTCTCTCTCTCTCTCTCTCTCCCTTTCTCTCTCTCTGTGTCTTCAGTAATTAAATAAAATTTTAAAAAAGAAAATAAAAATTGAAAAATTTCTGGGCAAATTTTCTATTTATTAAATCAATAAAATGTTTTTAATAAGTAAAAAGTAATTTAAAAAGTTACAGAATATAGTTGGGCTTGATTGCTCACACCTGTAATCCCAGGCCTTGGGAATCTGGAACAGGAAGATAGATTATAATGAGTTTGAAGTCAACCTGGCTACATAATGAGTGCTAGGACACCCTGGGATAGAGTTAGACTCTGTCTGAATCAAGCAAGCAAGCAAACAAACAAAATATACCATAATAAACCACTTTTTAAGATATGTGAATTTTACGTATTGGTTAATGCATAACACATCTTAATATAGAGTATGTTTTTGTAAACATGCTAAATGTGTATGGGTCTACCTTCCTCAAAAAAAATATTAATGCCTAACTGTGTTATGGATTGACATCACAGCTAAGGTTGGAAACCAATCCACTCAGAGAATAAAGTTATGATTAAATGAAGATCTTATAAATAGGATGATATTTGACACTGATACCTTATTTTACATAATCATTAAATGATGACTTAAAATAACACTTGAAAGGAATAAAATTGTCTAATTTTTACAACTTTTAAAAATCATATGTAATGAAGGGTCACTCAAGCCTCCTACATTCTACTAACAAATGTGCCATCATTCATAAAAGGAAGACTATACAAATATTTTTTTAAACTAGTCATCCTTATTATTACTATAACATTAGGGCATTTCTGTCTAGAACATATAATCTAATAAACTGATGGCAGTTACATAGTAGACTTTCCAGGGACAAAACAATAGCCTGTTATTATCAACAATATTCTCTCTGACAGTAATTGATTCAGTGAGATTCAATCCAACCCATTTCAGAGACTATAAGCTATCAGCTGATTTATTTTGTCAAATCTTGTTGATACTGTGAAAAACTACACCAGAAATTATACAAGAAAATGCTCCTGAGCTGGGAGATGGTGGCAAAGTCCTGTCATTCCAGTACTTAGAATTTCCAATTTGAGGCTGACCTTGCTCAGATAGCTAGTTCCAAGACAGCCTGGGAGACATAATGACCCTGTGGAAAACAAACATGTAAAACAAAACAATAGAAATGTCAACTTGGGATAAATTATTTTTTCTGAATAAGTGTACCTGCATTTATTAACTCATATCTTTCCAGAAGAGTCAACCTAGAGCAATAGTTATAAACTCTTTGAAGAACACATAATTCTGTATAGCCTTAAAACTCTTGATAAACAGACTAAAAGCCCAATAATAAATAATAAATTTCAGTATTCACTACAAAACTTCCACTCAGTATAATAGCCACATGACAGCATTTTAAAGATATTAAGTGGTATCTTCACTAGTACAATTATCATGAGTGATAACATTTTAAACAAAATACAGAATAGTAATATATAAGCATATCATTATAAACTATTTTTATCTTGCTCTATAAACACAATATCATTAGTCCTTTAGGTGACTAGTTTCACACTAGACTTAGATTTAAGTACACTTTTTTAAAGCCTATTGAGTACATGGAATTTAAGTAATAAGAGTTAAAACAAATTCTAGTGTCACCAGAACCATTTGTATGCATAATCTTTCATTATATTAATCATTCTTTTATATTCAGTCATTCACACATTTATTTATTCACACTTGTGTGTGTGAGGGGGAACTACCATCAAATGCCTGTTTGGATTGAACCCTGGCCAGCAGGCATTCCATCAAGCACATTTAACCACTGACTCACCTTCCTAAGCCTACCTTCAGTGTAACTTTAAAGTGAACACAAAGATGACACTATTTTACCCCTTGTTAGAATGGTAATTTTGGTGTCCTTTGAAAATCTAATATGGATGCTATAATCCCCTGACTGAAACACTAGATTTTATATAATGTTCCAAACTTAGAACACTTAAAAATGAAAAGGCGTTTTCCATTTAAATACAATTAAAACTGAAATTAAGAGGAATAATTTCACTTTTAGTAGCAACAAAATTAAAATACTTAGAAATAAGCTTGCAACAGAAGCACAAGCTTTATTCATTAAAAGCTATAAACATTACTAAGATAAAACAAATCCTAAAAACTGAAACAATATCCCACATCTATACTAAAAAAGGAATACTTCAAATTATCTATAGATTCTAAAGAACCCTTATCATATTCCAGGTGACTCCATTGAAGATTGATAAACTGATCCAAAAATTCATGTTAAATAATCCAGAAAATGCAAAACAACTTGAAAGTAAAGAACATTAGACATCTCCCATTCATTTTAAACCTTAGTATCAGAGGTATAATACTCATGATACAAAATGTTGGACTATACATTAACAAATTAATGAACTAGAATTCAGAATTCAGATATAAATCTATGCATGTGATCAACTGCATTTTTATTAGGAAATCAAAACAAAATTCAATAGATAATGAATAATTGTTTCAACATAAGAAACTTAAATAATTGAGTATAGCCATATGCAAAAGAAATGAGAACTATGGGCTGAAGAGATGGCTTAGCAGTTAAGCACTTGCCTGTGAAACCTAAGGACCCAGGGTCGAGGCTCGATTCCCCAGGGCCCACGTTAGCCAGATGCACAAGGGGGCGCACACGTCTGGAGTTCATTTGTAGTGGCTGGAAGCCATGGTGCGCCCATTCTCTCTCTCTCTCTCTCTCTCTGCCTCTTTCTCTGTCTGTCACTCTCAAATAAATAAATAAAGATAAACAAACAATTTTTTAAAGAAGAAATGAGAAATAAATTTCATCCAGTATGTAAAACTTAGCCCAAAATGAATCAAAGACTTCATGTAAAAGCTAAGACCAAACAAAGAGTAAAACAAATTTTAAAAAAAGTGTGAAAACAAATAAACGTTGGATTAATTTGCTGTGATATTGGGTTAAAGCATAATTTCTTAGCTATTATACCAAAAGCAAAAACAATAAAAAGACAAATGGATTAGCTAGGCTTCATCAATGAACACTAAATTAATGCTGGTGAGTTTGGAAGATGAGGATTCAAACAATTGCTTCTTTAAGAGCTATAACAAAATATGGTAGAAACTAAGTTTTCAGGCACCAGAATACATAAGAAAAAGGGGATCATTGTACTGTAAACACTTTCTTCCTTAGCAGTGCTGAAAGACCACCATGGGCTGAACTGTGTTTCCTCATTCATATGTCAAAACTATACTTCAGTCCCTTAGATTGTTACCCCAGCTGGAGACAGAGTCTGTGAATAGGTCATTAAGTAAAAATGATATCAATAGAGTAGACAATTATCCAATATGAATAGCTGTCTTTAAAAGAAGAGGAAGTTAGGATGTATATTGGAGAGAAAACCACCATCTACCAGTCAAGGGAAAAGCCCTCAGAAAACAACTGTACTGAAAACCTCATCTTAAATGTTTTCAGATTCTAGAATGGTGAGACAATAAATTTCTGTTTTGAATAGGTATGGAATGTGGCATTCCATCATGGCAGCACTAGAAAAGTAATTCAGACTCTCAACTGTAGGGTAATAGCCTTCTTGTTATGGGGTGTATACATAAGGAAGCTCACTCATCAGCTAGCAAGCTTAATTTTGTAGTAGGGTTGTACGTAAAGAGAAGAATGAGATGAATTCTTGTCTCAGAGTCACAACCAGTATGACAGGGAGAAAACCAGTGATGGTGATGAAAGCAGCCGTGATGTGAAAGAGTTGAGCAAAGTCTATGAGGGAGCATGGAGCCCTTCAGCAGTGGCACAGGAGTGAAAAAAAAAAAAGCTGTCTTGGAGGTGAGGGCAGTCTTGTAAGACACAAAGGAGGTGTAGAAGTCAGAGAAATACATGTTAGGCAGGATAATTCCCATGCGCACACATACAGATTACTCTCTGTAAGCAATCTGCATGATTAGAATTTGGCGTATAAAAGTGCTGGGGAGATGACACAACAGGTAAGAGTGTTTCTTGTACAACTTAAGGGTCTTAGAGGGCCTGAGATCTCCTGAGTTATGTTCCCAGCATCCAGATAAACAGCAAGGCTTACACACACACGCGCGCGCACGCGCACACACACAAACTGTAACTCCTGTCCTATCTGTCCTATGGAGAGGATGGGAGAGGGCAGGCAGATACTTGAGAATCTTGGGGGATCCCAGTTGATTGAGATACTCCATCTCAAGGAAACAGGTAAATGAGAGAAAAGAGGAGGACACCTGTCCTCCACATACATGTGTATAGGAAGCATACATCTCTTCATATATCACATGTGCATATACTACACACATATTACCTCACACAGCATGACACATATGCTACACACACACACAGAGAGAGAGAGAGAGAGAGAGAGAGAATATAGTGTGTACTAATGCAGGAAGAAGAGATAACCAGGGGTATTGTGAAAAGTTTTATAACAGAACATTTTCAGACTTTATTCCCAAAGTCATGGGAAGTGAGTCAAGAAATTTAAGTACATATAAGACATGGTATTATTAGGGTGTTTTTAAAATTTTATTTAAATAAAATTTAAAAGTTTTATTTGCTAATACCAAAGTGTCAGCAGATCAAGGATGGTAATATTAAAGCTAGAGTAAGAATTTGAGCAATCTTGCCATAATGGCACCAGGCAAAACAAGACTGTGAATGGTGTGTTGTAAAATGAACTTTTCCAAAAAGCCACCGTACTAGGGACTGTTTTGCAGGCTTATTGACTGATTAGAACTTTAAGATGGTACAGAGTTGGAGTTTTAGAGACTGAGAGCCAACATTACCTTGTACAATCTTTAGTCCCTTAGAAGCCGTTCTTCATCAACCTCTGGTATCCTAACAAACATTTGACTATATGTTAAAATCTATGGAATGTATTAATTTAGCAAATCATTAGTTTTCACTAATGCAAAAGTTAAGGATATCATCAGATAATATGAGAGGTATACTCACTTTGCTATACCCTACCTAACATCTCTACCAGTATACTTATAAATTCACTGACATCATTGACTCTTGTTCTGTGCCTAAAAGGTTCATAGCATCATTTCCATACATTATTCAAGGAAACCTAAGTTCATGTCATCAAGCCATGGCTACTCATATTTGCCCTTGAATAAACTACTTTGAATAGCTATTAGAGCAAAGGCAGTACTTTGCATTAACATGGTAATAAAGAAGACCTACTAACTACCTTATAGGCAACATATATTAGACAACAGAAACATGGGGAGAGCCAATCAAGAAAGGAACCAAAACTGGCATTTAGAATGCAGATTTTCCATGCATAGTATGTCACCTTCTACTTCTTATGTTTGATCAGTCATTTACCTACATCTTATTCCTGTTAAACTCCCAGGTAAGGATAGCCATTATTGGTCAAACTTTCTTAGATCATGTAACATTTTTCCACTCTTTTAAATTTATTTTGAGAGAGAGAGAGAGAATGGGTACACCAGAGCCTTAGCCACTGCTAACGAACTCGACACATGTGCCCCCTCACACACATGTGCAATACTGTATTTGCATCACTGTGCATCTGGCTATGTGTGACCTGGAGATTCAAACATGAGTTCTTAGGCTTCACAGGCAAGTGCCTTAATTCCTAATCTCTCCAGCCCTTCCATGGTGTTTTAATTTTATGTAATTATGCACTTCTCTTTTTCAGATGGACATAGAACCTGAGGAGATAATCATCCCTTTGCATCTCAATAGGGCCCCAGCTGAAACCATGAGTAATTGGGGAAATGAGCAAGAGTGCTGCTTTCTTGGTGAACCTGGTACCAGCACAACGGTGAAGGAGATAGACACAGAGAACACTCAATTCCTACCAAACCAGAGATACAGAGACATAGAAGCTCCCAAGACCTCATCACTGAAGTAGATCTAAAATGAACACAACATAGCTCAGGGAAATTTGCAGAAGAAGGGGGCAGAAAGATTGTTAGAGCCACATGTTGTAACATTATGCACAGACACATTGCCTCTTACCTATAACTGATTGCTAGCCCCACAATGCATGACCCACATTCCCCAATGAGGAGGGTCCCTTTGGAGGGGGGAGGACAGGGAAGAGGCTAATGATGGTACCAACATGATTATATACACACTGTGTACATAACTAATAAAAATAAAAGTTAAAAAAATAAATAAATTTAAAACAGATTGAAGACAGAACCAAAGAACAAGCTATGGTGTGCGTTACTGGAAAGGGTGGAAGGAAAGACTGTCTGCTTTGGAAAAGTAACCATGACTTGGTCCATGAGTTTATGAGTCAGAAATAGTGGACATAAAAAAGTTCAAAGGCACAGTCATATGCAAGGCAACTGAGACCATAAATATTTATGAAGAGGTTCTCACCCACAGAAATGGTAGAAATTACAAAGCAAAGATAGCATGCATCAGTCCTGGACACAGTCAATTTTAACAAGTAGACTCAAGAAGAGCTGTGAAAAGGGAGGAAATGTAGGTCCAGATGTAAACTAAGGAAAATTCTAGTACAAAATCCAAGGTTCTAAGAAATTGCAACATTTGAAAATGTTTTGTGATTCAAAAATGTAAAAAACAGGGAGAAACCATGCTTACCCCTCCATCTAGGACCAAGAGGAAGTACTGGGAAGAAATATCCCACACCATATCTATCACTCCATAAACATTCTCTCTGAAAAAACAATGCAAGCAGCAACAAGTCCAAAGTCAGTCTGTCCACATTTTATCTAGATCTGTTGTTTGGATTTTATCTTGATACAACTTTAGTCCCTAATGTAGTTGTCTAGTAGTTGGAACATGGGTGCTGCATATTTAGTTTTGGTTTTGTGCAGAGGAAGAGAGCCTGAAGCCCTTGATCCTTGAGTTTGGCAGTGACAGTATCTGGTTGGTAAGTGTTGGTATCTGTAGTTTGGAATGAGTGCAGGAAGTCAAGCATGTGATTATCTTTCCTAACTGGGATAAAGCAACCCGTGATAGAGCTTTCCTCCCAACACAGTGTAAACGCAAGCAATCAAGAAACATGTGGTCTTCGACAGAACAACAGTGAACTTCAATTCAAAGTTCATGATTACTCTAATTTGAAATCTATGGAGAGATTATTTTTAATCACAAGAAAGTGAGGTATGATTGTATCACTATATTCACTATGACATTCTCAATGACCAGAATAAGAGTTTCAAATATTTTCTTCAATATTTTAAATGTAGGGTGAATAAATATAAATGTTTACTATGAAAGTGACTATTTTACTGCTCAGAGTGGTCTAGTATATTTTTCAGTTATTGAAAAGTAAAGGCTGGAGAGATGTTAAAGGTACTTGTTTGTAAAGCCCAACAACCTTGGTCTCATTCCCCAGAGCCCAAATAAAACTTCTGTGCACAAAGTGGCTCATGCATCTGGAGTTTGCTTGCAGTGGCAGGAGGCCCTTCTTTCCCATTCTCTCTCAATCTCGCTCTCTCTCATCTCTCTTAAGTAATAAATAAATACTTTTAAAAAATAAATGTAGAGCCGGGCGTGGTGGCGCACGCCTTTAATCCCAGCACTCGGGAGGCAGAGGTAGGAGGATCACCGTGAGTTCGAGGCCACCCTGAGACTACATACTGAATTCCAGGCCAGCCTGGGCTAGAGTGAGACCCTACCTCGAAAAACCAAAAAAAATAAATAAATAAATAAATAAATAAATAAATAAATAAATAAATGTAACTCTAATGGCTATATTTTTAACCTAAAGTTTAGCTATTAGTAAAGAAAGGGTGAGACAAAAAAAAAAAAAAAAAAGATGTATACAGGAGGCAGAGATAACAGAATCACTTAGTCTGAGGCCAGCCTGGGATTGTAGAGTGAGTATCAGATCAACCTGAGATAGAGTGAGACCCTACCTTGCAAAAAACTTAACCAAAATGAACAAAAGATATAAAAAGAAGACTCAATATACCTTATTATGTACTTACAGAGGTTTTCCTTCACACGGGATAGTAAGTGTCCCCCAAAGGCCATGTGGTAAAAATTTAGTCTCCAGCAAGGTACCTTTGGAAAGTGATGGATGAGATGAGGCCCGGTGGAATTTCTCTAGGTCCCTTGGCGTGTGTGAAGTCTTGATCCGTCAAGCATCTCTCACTTCCTGATCATGAGGGGCACTCTGGCACTCACAGCCTGCCACTGCCATTCCTCTATGAATGGAGCATGTTTTACTCAAAAAAAAAAATCCTAAATTTAACTCTTGTTAAAAGTAGGTCGAAGGTTTCTTACATGCAAGGTAGCCGGTACAGTTGGAATTGGAGTGCTGCCTTCTACTAAGTGAATGCTGACTTTGTAGTTTTCTCACACTCTTCTCTAATTGGGTCACAGAATACTAGGAGTCTTTACATACTCACAGCAGGAGATCTGAAAATCTAAATCTGGGAATGCTTAGATTCAGGAACCTAAAAGAAACCCTATAAATTTTATGCAACAGGTGATTTCTAGTGAAATCTTATGAAAACCAACACATCCATGGGTATAGTTTTAAATCAACTTTTATTTATCCCTAAATATGAGTCAAGTCCAAGGATTATCAGCTGTTTAAAGAATTTTTCTGATGAAAACAGATGTGAAGCAATATAGGAAAAATAAAATTTGATAAAATAAATCTAAAAATTTACATCTATGTATGGATTTTTTAAATGCATGCATAAAACAGAAAAAAGTTTCTATAAAAATACTCAGAGAAAAATAATTTATAGAAGAAATTATAAAGTTATAACTAGTAATATATTTATAGTTGCATCGATTGTCATTATTATCTGTAATTAATTATAGTTTTGATAACATTATTAATTATAATTTGAGGAATGGAGCTTTACAGAAGAATCCAAAGGTAAATTTGATGTTGTTGCCTAGAAAGTAGAGCAATTAAAGGGAAAGAAGCAAATAAGAAATGAAAAAGAAGAATAAGGAATAAGTCTCAGAGGCCCAAGTGGTAAAAACCAGGAGTCAAAGATTATGCTCTCCAATGTCAAGCTCCCACTAGTGTTGGAGTAAAAGAAGGGCTATGTCTATCAAATTCTCCCTAACTTAATAATGCTTATCCCATTTAACTTGTGCTGACTTCACTCTCTGTTGGGGAATCTGTTTTTCTTTGTCAGAAGGTAGGGAGACCCAAGGAGATAAACTATCCCTCACACTTCAGCCAAGCCACAGCTGAATCCACAGAGGAACTGGGGGATGAGCAATATGCTGCTTCCATGGTGCACCCACTGCAACCCCACTGAAGAGGGCTACCAGCAGAATGGGGGCAGGAACAAGGGAAAGGATGGTTCCAACACATGATGTATTCACACTATGTCCATAACTAATGAATAAAATAAAGAAAAAAGAAAAAGAAAGAGAAGTTTTGGAGCAGAGAATATCAAATGGAAAGATTGTAAGGATTGACCAAAATAAAAGCTTGAAAGGACTGGGGAGCTAGCTCAGCAGTTAAAGGAACTTACTTTCAAAGCCTGCTGGACTGGGTTCAACTCCCTAGCACTCATGTAAAGCAAGCTGCAAATTTACAGTGATATGAGACCCTAGCATGTCCATCCCCCAAGCACAGAGATACATAACAATAAATTAAATATTTTTAAAGAGCATAAGTAATTATTTATGTAAAAATCCTACTGAGGGCTGGAGAGATGGCTTAGCAGTTAACGTGTTTGCCTGCAAAGCCAAAGGATCCTGGTTCGATTCTCCAGGACCCATGTAAGCCAGATACACAAGGGGACGCATGCATCTGGAGTTCATTTGCAGCAGCTGGAGGCCCTGGCACACCCATTCTCTCTCTCTCTCTCTCTCTCTCTCTCTCTCTCTGCCTATTTCTTTCTATCAACTAACTAACTAAATAAAATATATTTTTAAAAAATCCTACTGAGAACCCCGCAGATTTATAAAGATATACAAATGTTGGCATGTATCTTGATAGTATTTCAAAATACTGCTTGTAAATGGAAATATCTTGAAAGAGTCTGTAGCTATATAAAAAACCTCAAAAGTATGTTGTAAAATAGAACATTTAAAAATTTAAGCCCAGGGCACTGTGTAGTTACTCTTCATCCTATAGTAAAATGACTTCCACCCTAGATATTGCCAACTTAGTTTTAAGCATAAGAATAATAATAAGGTGAGCATAAGATAAGACAATAAGAAATAAGGCAAAAGGTAACAGATATGGAAAAATAAGAGGTATAAAGATGAGAAAAAAATAGAGAAACATTTATATGAATAGATTGAACATTCATAAAAAATAACTTGGAATAACCTTTTTGATTTGAGTATCAAATTTAAGAAACTCCCAATATAATTTGGCTTGACCCCCAAAAATGATAAAAAAAAATCTGACTACAAAAATAAACATGGGAAATTTAAACATGTTTACCTCAGCACAGATACAGAATAAACAGAAACATGATATTAAAAAATCATGTGATCACATAATTAATAGCATATCAAGTTATTTTAAATATATTTTATTTATTTATTTATTTGAGAGAGAAAGAGCCTGAGAGAAAGAGAGAATGGGCACACCAGGGCCTCCAGCCATTGCAAATGAACTCCAGACACATGCGCCCCCTTGAGCTTCTGGCTTACGTAGAACCTGGAGAATTGAGCTGGGGTCCTTTGGCTTTGCAGGAAAATGCCTTAACTACTAAGCAATCTCTCCAGCCCTATATCAAGTTATTTTCACATTGAAGGACTAGAGGAAAACTTTGTATGGTCTGAAACTACTCAGAAAACATAACATGAGAAGGGTGTTTTATTGGAAAGAATGTCTCAGTAACTAATGCAGTCTGCTGGGTATTAAAGCAGACAGAAAGTCACTGCACTAAAGATAGCTATGAGCACTGAAACATGGGGGAAAACCTACAAGGACGAGAGAAAACCTAGTTAGAACACTGGATTCAACTATCTGAAATAGTTTAAAGCGATATATAAATATGAACCCGAGACTAAAACTTTAACAACAATAATGCAAATCCCCAGGTCTCAGTGAAAATTTAACTTGAATGTGCTCTTAGGGTAAGAAAACTAACACGCACACACAGGCCTGTGAGGGAAAAAAATGATAAATTGGTAAAGCCCAGAACTCAGTAAAAACTCAGTAACAATGGATCATAAAGAAATTCTTAGCATAGTTGGTAAAGTACTTGCCCTGAAAACGTGAGGACCTGAGTTTGATCTCCAGAACTTGAGTATCTAAAGCCAGATGCAGTGATGTATGCTTGCTATCCCAGTGGTGGGGAGGCAAGCATGTGGATCCCTGGGGCTCTTTGGGCAGCCAGTCTAGTTTACGTGGTGAATTCAAGACCAATGAGAGATCTTGTCTCAAATGAAAGGTAGATAATGCATGAGGAATGACACCTGAGGTTGTCCCCTGGCCTCGCCATGTACATGTATACACACAAATACACATGTGTGCACGCCACACACATACACACACACACACACACACACACACACACACAAGAAATAGACCTAAAGTAAGCATGGTTTGGGCTACATTTCTTAATGATAAGTTTTTATATAACTAAAAGTATAGAAATGTCTTTAAAATAAAATACAACCATTTAGCTATTCATAACTTTCATAACTATCCTTAATAAGTCTAGACAAAACTATAATTTGGACCAATTAGAAATAAAACATAAGGAGGATATTAGACATAAGACTTATGTAGTAAAGATAAGTCTGAATTTAAAATAAAATTTTGAGGTCTTAAATATTTTTAATAAAGACAGAAATAATGAAAATTAAGTGAACTTAGTATTAAACTCTAGAAAGTACGCAAAATGATACAGAAAGCTAAGAAAAGCAGTGGAACAAGTTAATAATAATAAAAAGCTCAGATGATAGTATAATAGTGAATTACAAACCCAGTCTAAGAATGGTTTCTATGGAATAGTCAACAAAATTACTGATAGAAAAATAAAAAATTAAAATCTATAACATTATATATGTAATATATATAAATCATTTCGTATAAAATAGTAATATTACATAATGTTGCTGTATTGTTTCTTAAACATATCCTGGTCTTTAAGACCTAAAATATATTTTCTGTGATATAACTGTTCACTTTGCTGTTTTTCTCTTTCTTTCTCAGCCCATCCCATAGAATGTTCATTCCCTCTGTATTGTCAATTACATATAAAGCATTAGCAATCAACTCTTTATGAATATTCATGATAAATGCATAACCATTGCAATCCAAAGTTTTTTTTTTTTTCTCTATCAGCCTCTATTTTGACATCTGAACACTACCACTGCTTTCCCTCCTTTCATGTTGAGGGTTAGTTCTCAGGTTTTCTTGATGATCACTCTTTTTGATTCGTGATTTTGTCCTTAATGTTCTCTGAATTGTCTTTTTCTATCACAGGCCCCAACCTCCTGAAACATCCTAGTTTTTCTTAAATCTGCATCCAGTTATTCGCAAACAAAAACATTCCCCTTAGCCATTGACTGATTACTGTGGGACAGAGGTGAAATGGGAGATATAAATCTTATCATAACAAAAAAGGATTTCTCCCTGACTTTTAGCATTTTCCTTTTATATTTTCTTTAAAACAACCTTATACTTTATCAGCCAAAACATTATACTTTTCCCCATTACCCATGCATAGTTCTGCCTGGACTCACATTGGCATTCCTAAATGACAATTAAAGAATTATGACCTGCCACCCTTTCTCTTCTCCTCCATCTTCTGCATTAAATCAGGATGAAATAAAGTATTCTAGCCAACAGTAAGGAGAAATACCTGAATTTCCACCATTATGGGAGGCAGAGGGAGAGTGAGCATGAGTTTGACATCAGTGTGGGCTGCAAGCCACCTTGTTTGTTGGCTTGAGCTACATAAGAAGAACCTGTCTCAAGACAACAAGCAAAATATTCGAAGTATGTTTTTATTTGTTTATCTCTCTGATGGAAAGTTACTATAACCTCTCTGATTACATTAAAAAAATGACAACATGTCTTCACAGATTCAAACATTCTGTACCAATGAGCCTTTTGAGCATTGTACAAAATCCCCTTACAGAAATTTCAGAGCTCACTTAATTTTTTGTATTCTATTCCTACAAATGTCTCTGCCTTCTTTCTGTGACAATTCTTACATTGCCTCTACCCAGATTGCTATCCTTAATAATCATTAGCTCATAATTAATAATCAAGATACAACTGTTTCTTCTAGAATGATTTTAATTGCTTCCTCTCCTCATTTATCCCTTAGCACTTAGACCAAAAGTGGTCCATCTCCCCTCTCACCTCACGTTATTGTATTTTTATCATCTCTGCAATAATTTCATCATTCTCTGATATAATAACTAAGTATCCTATTAGCTTTTTATCTCCTTTAAATCAGGGATGGAATCAGAGATGGTACCTAATAAGTACCTTAAATATGCTTTATGCTTTGTAAATCGATATTGAATTATGTAACCTAGCAATCCACAATACAGGTGCTAGTGATAGTTTTTTAATGTACAGATCTCAAGATAATCTAATCTAATTTTCAATTTCATAGGCATTAGGAAATAATAGCAAATTGTAATAAGGTAAATATGCACTTTCTCTCTGTGCATTTTTGAGAATTACACAAAACAAGGGACACTCCAGGATCCATTTCTCTACACTTTCACTTCATTACACATGATTTCCAGGCTTGTATCTCCAGTTAACCTCTCTCTAAGATATATATAAAAAATGCATGATGATAAGATTCCCAAGTACTTACCATGTGTCAAATGTAACTCAAAGCACTTTAGCTAATTGTGTTTATTTAATATGGTTATATATATCATTGCTTTATCTTTCAATGTAAAAAATGTATCTGCCTCTTTATAGCTTCCAACAACAAAATCACCCTTTATAACTTAAAAGCCACTTTGACAAGAACATCTTGAAAATCTCTATCTTTAAATTTGTATTATGTTTTCAAAATGGGATAGATATTTATATGTCTGATTTGTAAATTGATAAAGGCATTTCTCTGAGCTCCCATTTCGCTATTTATGAAAATAGGACAACAGAACTTTGTTTCAAAATAGTTTCATGAAACTGAATGAATGAACCTATATAAAAGGTCTTGACCAAAGGAAGCATAATTGGCCTAATTAAAACCATCCACAGGGACTTCCGGTTACACGCCAAAGCAGCCTAGAGGGGAAAAAGCCAAAAAAAATTTAAAAAATTAAAAAAAAAAAAACGCAGCAAAACACACAATTTTACTAAAATGTGAGGGGTATAGCAAATTAAAATGGCAGCGGAGAAGTAGGAGAGATCCAGAGCATCCAGAGCCCCCACAGGCTGGCAGAAGCAGCTCTGGCAGGACTGCGGACTGCAGAATATGGACTGCGGCCAGAAAGACGCCGGGCATGGCTTGAACCACAGGAAAAGCCAGGTGAGGGGATTTTCCACTCACACCGGAGCTCTCCGCAAACTCAAGAAACGTGAAGGGAGAACGGCAGTGAACAATGGAGTAGCAGATCACAAAGTAGAAGAACACGTGGAACAGCGAGAGAACTAGAGCAGCATCGGCAGCCTCCCCTCCCCCACCACCAGTGCTCCAGGGACCCGGCCACGCCAACTTGAACAGACAGCAGGACACAAACAGGAGCACAGGTAACTGGGATTACACCAGGGAAGGGTCTCACCTGGTGACAAACTGACTTGGAACCCTCATCAGATCAGAACTCTTAACTTCCTTATTGTCAGGATTAAGGCTGTGGGTAGGGGCACCACACACCCTAAGGGACAGTTAGAGGATCTGGTTGTCATAATACCTACTCTTGGATAAATGCTCTGAGCTGTGTTTCATTGAAAGTGTGAAATTTCAGAATCTATCTGTATTTGGTTCTACTCAGCCTACTTGAATACTGTCATAGCAGGCAAACCCAACACCTAGGGTCACTTTTGTAGATACTCTGAGAGTCTTGAGAGCCACACCTAACACCTTAAGCTCCTACACTGAAATTATATAACATCAGATTGACTGATACATCTAATAGTACCCAGCTAACTATAAAATCCAATCATTAAATAACCCAGGATGCAAAAATATATTCATTATAACACAAGAGATACCAAAAATCAAGATAATATAAATCCACCAAAAAGTATTAATGCATCAGAAATGAACTCCAGTGAGAACAAGTTAGAGGAAAGGCATGAGAAAGACTTCAAAAGAATGATTATAAATATGTTTAAAGAAGTCAAAGAAGAAATCAAAGGAATGAAAGAGGAAATCAAAGGAATCAAAGAAAACACAGGACACCAATTTAATGAAATAAAGAGGTCAATACTAGACATGAATGAAAAAAACCAGTCAGAATTACTAGAAATGAACAACACAGCTAATGAAAAAAAGAAAAAATCCTCTGTAGAAAATCTCACCAGTAGAATGGATGAAGGAGAGGACAGAATATATAAGCTAGAAGACCAAGTGGCAGATCTAATACAATCCAACAAAGAGAAAGACAAACTAATAGAAAAGTAAGAGTGGGAATTTCAAGATATTCAGGACACTATGAAAAGATCAAACATAAGAATTCAGAGCATAGTAGAAGGAGAAGAATTTCACTCCAGAGGCATAGTAGGTGTCTTCAACAAAATCATAGAAGAAAATTTCCCCCAAATTGGGAAAGGGGTGCCAATGCAGATACAGGAATCCTTTAGAACACCAGGCAGACAAAAACCTGGAAAGAAGCCGGGTGTGGTGGCACACGCCTTTAATCCCAGCACTCGGGAGGCAGAGGTAGGAGGATCACCGTGAGTTCGAGGCCACCCCGAGACTCCATAGTGAATTCCAGGTCATCCTGGGCTAGAGTGAGACCCTACCTCAAAAAACCAAAAAAAAAAAAAAAAAAAAAAAAAAAAAAAGAAAAGAAAAGAAAAGAAAAAAAGAAAATCCTGGAAAGAACCTCTCCTCACCATATTATAATCAAATACCAAACACACAAACCAAAGAAAAAATATTGAAACCAATCAGAGAGAAAAATCAAGTTACCTACAAAGGCAAACCTATCAGGATTACAGCAGATTACTCAACACAAACTTTAAAAGCCAGAAGGGCATGGAGTGATGTATTCCAAGTCCTGAAAGATAACAACTGTCAACCAAGGTTACCTTATCCTTCAAAGCTATCCATTCAAATAGACAGAGGAATAAGGACATTCCATGACAAAAGCAAGCTAAAGGAGTATTTGAAGACAAAACCAGCTCTACAGAAAATACTTGAAAGAATCCTCCATTCTGAAGAAAAAGAAAAGCACACATATAAGGAGCCAGGAAAAAACAAACAATACTCAAATACTAATTAACACAAGAGAGCAAAGGTAAAACTGGAAGAACTACAAAAAAATGGCAAAAATGAATACAAACCTTTCAATATTATCTCTTAATATCAACAGCCTTAATGCCCCCACCAAAAGGCATAGGTTCGCAGACTGGGTTAAAAAGCAGGATCCATCAATTTGTTGCTCCAAGAAACCCACCTTTCTACAAAGAATGGACACTATCTTAGGGTGAAAGGTTGGAAAACAGTGTTTCAAGCAAATGGACCTAGAAAACAAGCAGGGGTTGCTATCCTAATATCTCACAAGGTAGACTTCAGTCCAACATTAGTTAAGAAAGATAAGGAAGGTCACTTTATATTGATTAAAGGCACCCTCCAACAGGAGGACATTACAATCATAAACATATATGCACCTAACATGGGGGCCCCCAAATTCATCAAACAAACTCTATTAAAACTATAAAAAATATAAGGTCACAGATAACAGCAAATACAGTGGTAGTGCATGACTTCAACACCCCACTCTCATCAATTGACAGGCCATCCCAGGAAAAAATAAACAGAGAGGTGTCTGGACTAAATGAGGTCATAGAAGGAATGGACCTAACAGATATCTACAGGACGTTTCATCCAAATGCTGCAGAATATACATTCTTTTCAGCAGCACATGGAACATTCTCTAAAATAGACCATATATTAGGACACAAAGCAAAGCAAATCTTAACAAATACAGGAAAATTGAATAATTCCTTGGATTCTACCTGACCACAATGGAATCAAACTACAAATCAATAGCAAGAAAGGCTATAGAGCATACACAAAATCATGGAAATTAAACAACACACTACTAAATGATGAATGGGTCAATGAAGAAATCAAGAAGGAAATCAAAAAAATTCATAGAGTCAAATGATAATGAGCATACAATGTACCAAAATCTCTGGGACACAATGAAGGCAGTCCTAAGAGGTAAATTTATAGCTTTAAGTGCCTATATTAAGAAATTAGAATGGCTGCAAGTAAATGACCTAATGCTTCACCTTAAAACCTTGGAAAAACAAGAACAAAGCAAACCAAAAATCAGTAGATGGGAAGAAATAATAAAGATTAGGGCAGAAATTAATGAAATAGAATCCAAAAAAAAAAAAAAAAATCCAAAGAATCAATGAAACAAAGAGTTGGTTCTTTGAAAGGATAAACAAGATTGATAAACCCTTAGCAAATCTGACCAAAAAAAAGAGAGAGAGAGAGAGAGAGAGAGAGAGAGAGAGAGAGAGAAGAGACACAAATTAATAAAATTAGAGATGAAAAAGGTAACATCACAACACATGCCAGAGAAATTCAAAAAATCATGGGGACATACTGTAAAAGCATATACTCCACAAAGTATGAAAATCTGAAAGAAATGGATGATTTCCTTGATTTATATGACCTACCTAAATTAAATCAAGATGAGATTAATCACTTAAATAGACCTATAACAAGCATGGAGATCCAAACCATTATCAAAAATCTCCCAAGTAAAAACAGTCCAGGCCCAGATGGATTCACTGCTGAATTTTACCAGACATTCAGGAAAGAACTAACACCATGGCTACTTAAGCTGTTCCATAAAATAGAAAATGAAGGAATCCTACCAAATTCATTCTATGAAGCCAGCATCACGCTGATACCAAAAAAAAAAAGGCAAACATACAACAAAAAAAGAAAATTACAGACCAATCTCCCTCATGAACATACATGCAAAAATCCTCAACAAAATATTGGCAAACAGAATACCAGAATATATGAGAAAGATCATTCACCCTTATCCCAGAGATGCAGGGATGGTTCAACATACACAAATCGATAAATGTAATAAATTATATAAATGGAATGAAGGACAAAAATCATATGATCATCTCATTAGACGCAGAAAAAGCATTTGACAAAATCCAACATCCCTTCATGATAAAAGTTGTACAGAGACTGGTAATAGAAGGAACATATCTCAATATAATAAAGGCTATTTATGACAAGCCTACAGCCAACATACTACTAAATGGGGAAAAACTGGCAGCTTTTCCACTAAAATCAGGAACAAGACAAAGGTGTCCACTCTCCCTACTTTTATTTAATATAGCATTGGAAGTCTTAGCCATAGCAATAAGGCAAGAGACACACATAAAAGGATACAAATTGGAAAGGAAGAAATCAAGTTATCATTATTTGCAGATGACATGATTCTATATATAAAGGACCCTAAAGACTCTACCAGCAAACTGTTAGAGCTGATAAAAACCTACAGCCATGTAGCAGGATACAAAATAAATACACAGAAATCAATAGCATTCCTATATGCTAACAACAAACACACAGAGGATGAAATCAGAGAATCACTCCCATTCACAACTGCATCAAAGAAAATAAAGTACCTTGGAATAAAACTAACCAAGGAAGTAAAGAATCTCTACAATGAAAAATATAAAATACTCAAGCAAGAAATTGCAGAAGACACTAGGAAATGGAAAAACACCCCTTTTTCCTGGACTGGAAGAATCAATATTGTGAAAATGGCAATCTTAACAAAAGCAATCTACACATTTAATGCAATCTCCATCAAAATTCCAAAGGCATTCTTCACAGAAATAGAAAAAACAATCCAAAAATTCATTTAGAATAACAGAAAACCTCAAATATCTAAAATAATACTGAGCAGCAAAAATAAGGCAGGTAGTATCACCATACCTGATTTTAACCTATACTAGAGAGCCATTGTAACAAAAACAGCATGGTACTGGCACAAAAGCAGATATGTAGAACAATGGAACAGAATAGAGGACCCAGATATAAGTCCAGGTAGCTATAGCCACCTGATATTCGATAAAAATGCCAAAAATACTCACTGGAGAAAAGACAGCCTCTTCAGCAAATGGTGCTGGGAAAACTGGATATGTATCTGTAGAAGGATGAAAATAAATTCTTCTCTCTCTCCATGCCCAATAATTAAGTCCAAATGGACTAAAGACCTTAACATCAGACCTGAAACTCTGAAATTGCTATAGGAAAAAGCAGGGGAAACCCTTCAACATATTAGTCTTGGCAAAAACTTTCTGAATATAACCCTAATTGCTCAGGCAATAGAACCACACATTAACCACTGGGACCTCATGAAATTACAAAGATTTTGTACTGCAAAGGACACTGTGAATAAAGCAAAGAGGCAACCTACAGAATGGGAAAAAATCTTTGCCAGCTGTATATCTGATAGAGGATTAATATCTACTATATACAAAGAACTCAAAAAGTTAAATAATAAGAAATCAAACAAGCCAATTAAAAAATGGGCTATGGAGCTAAATAGAGCATTCTCAAAAGAAGAAATACGGATAGCATATAAGCAACTAAAAAAGTTCTACATCCCTAGTCATCAGGGAAATGCAGATTAAAACTACACTGAGATTCCATCTCACTTCTGTCAGATTGGCCACCATCATAAAAAGAAATGATTATAAATGCTGGTGGGCATGTGGACCAAGAGGAACCCTTCTACACTATTGGTGGGAATGCAATCTGGTCCAGCCATTGTGGAAATCAGTGTGGAGGTTCCTAAGACAGCTAAAAATTGATCTACCATGTGACCCAGCTATAGCACTCCTAGGCGTATATCCTAAGGATTCATCCCATTTCCTTAGAAGTACATGCTCAACCATGTTTATTGCCACTCAATTCATAATAGCTGGGAAATGGAACCAGCCTAGATGTCCCTCAACTGATGAGTGGATAATGAAGATGCAGCACATTTATACAATGGAGTTCTGCTCAGCGGTAAAGAAAAATGAAGTTATGAAATTTACAGGAAAATGGGTAGATCTGGAAATGATTATACTAAGTGAGGTTACCCAGGCCCAGAAAGCCAAGTACCACATGTTCTCTCTCATATGTGGATCCTAGCTACAGATGATTGGACTTCTATGTGAGAAGGAAAAAACTCAGTAGCAGAGGTCAGTAAGTTAAAAAGGAGATATAAAGGGAAGAGAAAGAAAGGGAGGAGGGTACTTAATAGGTTGGTATTGTATATATGTAAGTAGAAGAATAGATTAATGGGGGTGAAAAGGCCCAAAGTGAGGTCAGGGGAAGAGATTGAGTAAAGGAAAGGTCGAGGGAGGGCTAATCAAAATCTAAGAGGATGCAAATAAATCATATGGAATCCTCTGGTTTTGGACAATGGAACACTCAAGAGCATAGATCATTGTTAAAAACTTTTCAGTGCCAGGGATGGGATACCTCCAGTGAGTTGTTGGCCAGGGAGGGTCCCTGATGCCCCCAAAACATTAGAGTCCATTGCGGAGGCCCTTGACTTCCCACCAGGAATAGATGGTAAGACCCTATTGCTGAAGACTCTACATATTTGGGCTGCAAGGCCACTGAGAAATCCTGCTGGAACTGAGCTGATAACCTCCTCCATGTAGACCAGCTGAGAGAAAGCTGGAAGAAGCCATTCTTCATGTAGTTAAATGGGAGAAAGAGATACCACCAGTGAAGTTACTCAACAGTGGACACTGCAAGCCTTATAATTGGCCAGCCAGGCCAAATGAGCCAACGGATGCAATAGTGGCACATCTGTCATTGTGGAAACCAACTGCCCTCTAATTGGACTGGAGGCTCACTCCATGGGAGGGAATACATCCCTGATACTGAAAACTTAAAACAGGGGTAGTCATGAGCCCTAGGGGTGTAACATCTGCTGATGTCTGGAAAAATGTATATACTATGCTTATCAAACTGCCCAGTAAGCACTTCTCTTAACATTTATACCCTTATATTAATTCTACTCTCACTTTGGGTAGAGAATCTTCTCTTTTCAGATGGCAGTGACCTTGGATGACTCAGAAGGTATCATAGTGCAGGAAATAAGTGACTGGAGTACTGAGTAACATCTCGATCACACCTTCCAAGGCTCAGGGTCTAATGCAGAAGAGGTGGCGGAAAGAATGTAAGAGCCAAAGGAAAGGGAGGACTCCTTACAACGTGCTCCCTCCAAACATAAAATGGCCTGGATATCCATGACCTCATAGTGCCTGACACTACCTACACAAAACCATCATAAGAGGAGGAAAAGATCATGACATCAAAATAAAATGGAGACTGATTGAGATGGGGAGGGGATATGATGGAGAATGGAATTTCAAAGGGGACAGTGGGGGGAGGGACGGTATTACCATGGGATATTTTTTATAATCATGGAAAATGTTAATAAAAATTGAGAAAAAGAAAACATCGACAACAGTCACCATCAACCTCCTCCTCTTGACTTAAATTATAATTCTGCACAAAATGTCCCCTCTCTGATTCTTCCAAAAGTAACATTGGATTATTTGTTGTTTAAAACAGGTTCTATCTATATAGCCCAGGCTGTTTCAGAGTCTGTGATCTCTCTGCTTCCACCAACTGCTTGGATTTCAAGTGTGAGGCATCATACCTAGTTCCAAAATTAATGCAATATATCATTTAATTTTTATTTAAACAGATTGAAGATTATATTTTCTATTTATAACTTTAAGTAACTATAATAAAAACCTGAACTGTGTTAAAATTCCCAATGCTCTATTTTTCTGTACAAAATTCATTCTAGGAAAGTTGTAGCTCTGAAGCATCCATCATTATTGGAATTTCATTATTATATGACTGACATTTTCTAGGTACTATATTCTTTTCATCTTATTGCAATGAATGCAACAATAAATCTTTGTAAATATTTTTCATATATGGAAATATTTGCAAGTACAGTATTAGAACATTATCTGTATCACCTTAAGTTATCTGAGCCATATTTTTAACATGTATGTTCTGACAGTGATTTTGTTATATGTATGAAACTCAAAGGAATATACTCTACTTTCCCTTGATTATGTCTCTATCTGCAAAGCATGACATGAACTCTAATACAACCAGTCCAGTCTAGTAACCTAACATATTAAACTATTTTACATTAATCAAGCTTCATGGATCACATGTGAAATATGACTCGGTGTATTTAAGCACACCAACTCATCTTTTTATCTATCTCCAAAGATTTGTTAGACAATAAATTTTAGGAAAGGTGTACATGTGTAACTATGAATGTGGATAGAAATTAATCATCCTAAAACAATAGATAAGTCAAGATGAAATTTGATGAGTTTTGGATTGCCAGTTAGGTTCATTATTCACACAACCTATGATGACAAGAAATAGTGTTTTTATTACCATTATTTTGAGATAAGGTCTTATTTTTTAGCTCAGGCTGGCGCCACACTCAAGAGCCTCCTTCTCCAATTTCCTGAGCCCTAGGATTATGTAGGTGGGTGCTATCATGTGCTGTGTTGAGAGGTGTTTCTTTTGTTTCTGTTACGTTTCTTGTACATATGCATATATAATAATTTGTCAATTTTTTGTATAAATATCTCAATTGTATCACAAAGGGCTGAGATTTAAAATGAGCCTTCTGTGTGCCAGGCTAGCTCAGTTGGTAGAACATGAGACTCTTAAAATGAGCCTTCTAAACTTGTTTTTGTTCTCAGTTTTACAAACTGTGAAGTGACATATCTATAATCAGTAAATGGATGAGGGCAAATGTATTAGTTAAACTTTACAGATAAAAATCAGAACATCTGATTTAGGAAAACATAGCTAAATGGTTAACCACAAGAGGAAACCTTGATAAATTTCTAGAAATCACTTTTGGTGGTTACACAGTCCTCTGTATTATCAAAGTCATCAGAAATTGAATTAGGTCAAGCATGGTGATTCATGCCTTTAATCCTAGCACTCAGGAGGCAGAGGTAGGAGGATCACTGTAAGTTCAAGGCCACCCTGAGACTACATAGTGAATTCCAGGTCAGCCTGAGCTAAAGTGAGACCCTGCCTTACAAAACCAAAAAAAAAAAAAAAAAAAAAAAAAAAAAAAAGAAAGAAAGAAATTGAATTAAATATGAAAGTAGCTAATACTAGTATAATGTGCTGTTCCATACATTTTTTTTGAGGTAGGGTCTCACTCATGCCTAGCCCAGGATGACCTGGAAATCACTCTGTATTCCCAAGGTGGCCTAGAACACACAGTGATCCTCCTACTTATATCTCCAGAGTGCTGAGATGAAAGGAGTGTGCTACCATATCCAGCTTTCTATTGAAAATTTTAAATTTTCTCCACAAGAAAAAGAGGGGTATAAGAATAATAGCAATGAAAAAGAATGCACACAGATTCACAAAACATAGAAATGATTTTCCACTTTTAAGGAGGAATCAGGACAGAAAGCGTGATTAACAAAATTTATTGTGTAAAGATTTTTAAGAGCATCTTTGTTTCTTTGACTTTTCTATTTTGGCTTCCTCTTTATTTACATTTATGTTATTTTCTAGGGCACTAAATTGTATAACTTTAGAGAGCATTAAGAATATCACATGGTTATTGTTTATCATTCTTAAAGAAGTTCTCATTTTCTCCTGGACATATAATACTTGTAAAAAGGCTTGAGTAAGCTGGCATTTGAACTACAATTGGTGAGCACAGATCCTTCTTATGCTTAGAAGAACATCATGGAAATGATTAATGTGTTGTCTACAACTCACAATGAAGAGATGAGAGTGGCTAGAATAAATTATGAATTCAAAACTGAGAGAAACACTTAAACACAAAACTATAAGGAACACAAATGAAATGGCATAGAATAGAAACCCCACTTGAGCAAAAACAGATAAATCTATCTTTTCAATGGATTCATCTGAGCCTTAATAAAATTTTTGTGACTCTAGGAGAGTAAGGCGCAATTGATAGCCTGTTCTCATGACACAGGGTCAGTTTTCCCAATTTTCCCAGCACAATGTGAAGAAGCAGAGGGACAAAAGAAAAAAAAAAAAAAAAAAAAGCAAGAAGGAACCTTCCAGTGAATGTCTCCGGCTAAGAGTGTATCTACAATGCCTTCACTAAGAGCCTCGAATAAGTGTAGAATATAAATACTCTCACAGTAAATTCTACATGAAACATTACATTTGGATTTTCACTGCTTAAAACTTGATAATGCCAAGAAAAAAAGGAACAAGACTTTTTTTTTTTTTTTTTTTAATGGGACACACTAAGGACAACTCCTCTCACAGGATATAAAGACAGAATAAATTTGGCTGCATCTGCAGAGCACTAAAGACAGAGAGTTGCAAGGTAAGCATAGGGGCTTCTCTGAAATCCCAAAACCCTAGCTTTGCCTATTTCTTACTCTTTCTTCCCCAATAATAACTTTGGGGTCGGAAATTAGCAGTTGGAAAATTATATCCCTTTGTTTAATGTCACTTGAATGACAGACAAAACACTGTATCCATGAAACGACTCATGTGAACAGATGCAGGTGTGAATAATTTCAATTCTCAAAGAGAGACGAGCAGTTCAAAAACCATTTTTGTTTTGTGATTTTTCTGATTGACAGCTATGCCATGAAGCCTCAGAGCCAAGCCCAGGAATGACAAGCAAGTAGAGTCATGATGGAGCACGCTTTTCTTCCGGGGATAGGGTGGGGGACGGAGCATGTACACACACTTTTACAAGCATTAGTTAGAAGCCCTTCTTCTTTTTCTGAGGAAACCTCAACCTTTGCAAACACAATAACTGGGACTTAAAATATTTAATATAATACTCTAAATTCATTTTTGCTGAATTAGCAGGGCAACATAAGAGAAAAAATAATCAAACACCAGAGAAAGTCCAACTTTGCAGTGGTCAGCAGGGAAAGAGCCTCTGTCTTCTGTGGTTTTCACATGGATACCTGGCCCCAAAAGACCCTGAAAAAGGCATTGTGCTTCAGCTATGTCTTGCTAATGATTGGTCACCTCTTGTTAAGAAAGAAAGAAAGAGAGAAAAGAGAGAAGAGAGAGAGAGAAAGAGAGAGAGAGAGATATGATATTCTAGAGCAGAGACAAGACATCAGTGTGAGTATGAGTCAAGGTAATGTTCAAACCCAGAACCGCAAGCAAAGAGAGCTGGGGAAAGTAGAACATTTACATCCACAAGGACAGACTCAACTATGCTGCTGCTGCCATGAACTCGTCCTTTGACACGTCCCCACTTACTGCCCTTCTGTCACTCTCATACAGGGCTTCCATTGTGACTCTGTTTCCTTCTTGAAAGACCCATCTTCAAGCTTCGAGAGGACTTTTTTTTTTTTTTTCTTACAGATGTATAAAAACCACAAAGGGCCACCACTAGAAACTTCTGGAAATCACTCTTTGTGGTTATACAATCCTCTGCATTATAAAACTAATTGGTAATTGAAGAATAAAATATAAAAGCAGCAAATATCAATATAATGAGTTGTTCTTTAGTAAGTTTTAAGTTTTCTCAATAAGAACTTTTGATTCATTTGCTTTCATATCTTTGCATGCTTGGTGCTATAGCAACTTGTTATTTAGAGAAAACAAATCAAATGAAAAAAATGGTCAAATTTAATAAATCCAACTCTCTCAGCCTATGTATGTTGATTTGCAAATAAAATTTTTCACGTAAGTATTATTGAACTCTAGATGATATCTGTACAAAATAACTGAGAGGTAGTGTAAAGGCCATAACCAAAGACCAGGAATAAGGATAGAAATAAGACAATAAATAAGACAAATGAACTGATAGCATCAAGAATCAGGGAAGAAATGGCAACTGATACAGGGTGTCCTAAGATTCATTTTGTTGGAGCAGATCACAGGCATGCATCATGGGCACACGGCTTCCAGGGAGCTGGCAGTCAGAGCTAGTCCAGCACTACTCTTGAAGGAAGCTTCAGCTGCTGATAAATTCCTCACCAGCTGAAGAGCAACAGGATCTCTTCAACTTTAACAAGGTCCAAACCTTATCTCAGTTACTGCCATGGCGGATAATTCCTGAGTGGATCACACTGTTTTATACTGACACAGTCGCATCTAAAATCCTGTTGAAACAGGTTAACAACACACACTGGTGGAAATGTTTTATAACTAAAGGAAAAAAAAATCACAATTGATTTCATGAGTTGTTCCAACTATATAGAAATACTTGAGTGTAAATTGGAACTTCCAAGAATCTACATGGTACCCATATAAAGCATCATTTAAAATTGGAACTAAAATTTTCCACCTCATTTTTCTGCTTTGCAGGTTCAGAGTAACACTACTGAGTTTACTGCCTCTGAAAATGTACATGTCTCCATGTGCAACTAGAGGTCACTGTATTCTCTCTTACCATTCTCTTCAACCACTCACCAGCCTTGAACAACAACATCTGTAATTGGGTCAACATGCATGATCACTTCATGGTCTGAGAAAACCAGAGCAACAAAGACAGTGCAGTCGAGGTCTAACCCAAAGATGGAAAGCTGCACTGTCAGAGTGAAGGCTAAAGCGTTCTTACATGTCAGCCACACTTGCAGCCTAGGTGGCACACCTGAATCTACATTTCAGATTTAAAAAACTAAGATAAAATGCTTCCAAACTACATATTTGTCTATATCAGTTATTAGTTCTGATTTTGAAATGGAAGTAGAATTAGCAGTGAGGTTTCTAATTATAAGTAATTACTAATATTTTATATGATACAAACCACTGAAAATTAGCATTGATCTATTTAATGGTAAGGCAGAAAGACTGCATATAAAAGTACTGTATTGCTGAAGTTGGAAATTCTAGAAAAGTACTGATTTATATTGTGAGATTTCAAAACACTGGGGTAAGTGCTTGTGCTCAAATTTCTTTTGCTACTCACAAATGAACCAATAAATAAAAGGAAATCTCTGCATAGAGATGAAATGAACCAAGAAAACTACCAAAGAGTACAATACAAAAAGCAAAGTGATACCACAGATAAGATTTACTGATCAAAATATGTCTTTCTTGGATAAGAACACAGCATGATAAGTAGTCAAGACTGATACAATAAATAGAATTCTTTCTTCAACTGGTTTCCCCAAGCATATTAAAAATGACATTCAGCATCACAGTAATAATTTTATAAATATTATTTTAAAGTATTTCAAGATGGATTTAAACAGTTCTTGAATCAATGATATTAAGAAACTGGATAATGATAGTACAAAATAAAATGAAATAGTATAGTATAAAATAAAGTGAAAATAAGTAAAATGTTTATTTACCAAAGCTGGATAACTAGGATTGCAAATAAAATATTAAAAAGTGACAGTCTTGTAATTTGTTTCATTTAGCAGCCTAAAAATTCATGAGTTTTTTCTAAATCTCCTCCTTAAGTTTATGTAAAAATATGAAATATTAGAACCCTGCTGCCTTATGTAAATCTTTAGTAATTAAATTTCTTCTCAGGACAGACATAGCACATGACCTACCAGATGTTAAGAAACTCAAATTATATACATATATAATTGATCCTATTCTTATTTTATTTATGTCTACTGTAATTATCATTAGTTCTCTCTATCTATAGGGTTCCCAAAATGACAACACAGTATAATAATCTGGCCACCATCATCTCAGACTGTCCTTCATCTGTCAACAAATCAACTTTCACATCAGTCATTTCAAAATTAATTATACATTACATCATTTTTAAAAATGGAGGGCTGGAAGGATGGTTCAACAGTTAAGGCACTTGCCTGCAAAGTCTAATGACCCAAGTTTGATTCCTTAGTGCTCACGTAAAGCCCAATGCAGAAAGTGGCTCATGAATCTGGAGTCTGTTTACAGCATCTAGAGGCCATGGCATGTCTTTTCTCTCTATCTCTCTTCTAACTCTCTGTGCTTGCAAATAAATATTTTAAAAATGCATATGTGACATGTGCCAGTTTCTTTTGAATTTTATAGATAATATCCATCTGAGTTAGCCTTATCAGATTTATTTCCCCAAACCCTGAAATTTGAATATTATTCAGAGGGCCAAGAATGAAAACAAAAAATGGTATAGATAGGAAAATCCTAGCCAGCTAAGATAGCAAGTCATTATGACATTAAGACTGAACGAGGGTTGAAAGAGGTAGTATTGCTCCTGTCCAAAGTTTTCTGTAGGAGTATGTGGGAGAAATTCTCCAAAATGAGAAAAAAAAAACTACTTGTCTCAAAGCCATCACTAATATGCTGTTACTTTTTGTGGTGAAAGAAATGAGTGGCTCCCAATTTTATCCCAAACTTTTGGTATGAATAGCTAGTTGGCCTTTCAGTAAGTTCTCTGAATCTTAATTCACAAATTGACAAGGGACCCTCATATCAGGGGCGTTTGCTGTGTTGAGTTTCATCTAGCTGATAAAGTACAATCCTCAAGTTATTGCTGAACAAATGCCCAGGTCATACAGGCTAAATGAGAAGATTCAAGGTGGGATATACTGTAAGAATATGAATTAGGAAGTGAAATTCAGGTATGGCATCCTAAAAATTTACTTCAAATAAATAAGTTCTAAATATCAAAAACTTTAAAAGTATCATTAAAAGAGTATATATTTATATAGAAGAAGTTAAAGCATCTTTATAGGCCTATATGATCCAATAAGTGAAAGACCCTAAAGACTCCATCAGAAAACTCTCAAACCTGCTAAACAGCTTCAGCAAAGTGATTTTCTGTATGCCAGAAACAGACCTACTGAGAGAGAAATCAGGAAAGCAATCCCATTCACAATATCCTCAAAAACCAACCTGGGGGCTGGAGGGATAGTTTAGTGGTTAACGCACATGCCTGTGAAGCTTAAGGTCCAGGTTCAATTCTCCAGGTCCCACATGAGCCAGATGCACATGGTGGTGCATGCATCTGGACAGTCGTTTGCAGTGGCTAGAGGCCCTGGCTTGCCCATTCTCACTTTCTCTATCTCTCTCTCTCCCTCTCTCTGTCTCTAGTAAATAAAAAATAAAATATAAAAAAAACTAACCTGGAATAAGCCTAATAAAGGAAGTAAAAGATGCCTACAATGAAAACTTCAGGACACTGAAAAACAAATATTAAATAAGATACTATAAGTTGGAAAGATCTCCCCTGCTCACAGATCAGAAGAATCAATATTATGAAAACATTCTGACACAAGATAGCCAAAGCAATCCTGAGCAACAAGAATTGTGTGGGAGGAATCACCATACCTGATTTCAAGTTATACTAAAGAACCATAATAACAAAACAGCATCACACTAGTACAAAACAGACACATAGATCACTGAAATAGAATAAAGGATCCAGAGATAACTCCACATAATTATAGGTACTTGATCCTGATTTAGTCAGTTCAGAGACTTGATCTCACTATTTCGGTCAGCACAGCATTGAATTCACTTTCTTTGTGCCTTAGCATTCCAAGTGCTGGAATAATAGATGTGTATCCCCTGGCCTGGTTTACATTTTCTATCCCCAACTATTAGAAAACTAGAATATGCACACAAGTTTTCTAAAGGATGTGAAAACAAGAAATAATGTCATATCAGAAGTAAGTAAAAAATTAATAAACTATGTGTAATAATGGGAAGTATTACTGCTGTTTTATGTAAGCTGGAAGCTCTCATATTTGGAATGAACAGAACTCAACAGCTTCCTCCCCAAAAGAGAAAACTTCAAAACTGTGTATATCTCCTCCTGACTGACAAATTTCCAACAGAAATTCACTGTTTTGCTTGATAACCATCTTTAATGTATCAAGTAAATGTAATCATATTTACATTTATGCTACCAGAAAGAAAACATACTTCCAAAAAGAAGGTATTTCTAAACACTTTTTTTTCAAATTAAAGTATAATTTCAATTTATTTTTGAGGTGTTCAATTATGGGTTTTGTTTGTTGTTGGGTGATTGCTTTGTTCTTATTTTTCACTAACATAAAGAATTAGATTTCAGTATCCTGTATTTCAGCCAAATTTTGTGTTTTTGTTTCTCTTGTCCTCCATTTATTCTATTGTCCCTCTCACCCTATGGTCACGCCATTTGCCTCTCTTGTGGTCTCCTATCTTGATTCATATGTCTGTACTCACTCTCACACCTATTGTTTCCTTAAGTACAAATGTTGAAAATCAGAATCTGTACATGAGAAAGTACATACATTTTTATCTTTTGAGTCATTATCCTTCAAATTTCATAGTATCATTTTCCTATATATCAGAATAAAATTTCATTTTGTATATGTAATATATTTTCCTCATATAGTTATCAATCTATGGACATTTAGATTGATTTTGTTTCTTAATGAGCATAGATGTGCAGTATCTATAGGGTAGAATATCAACTTCTGTGGGTAAATGCCCAGAATGGGATAGCAACACTGGTATACAAAACAAGTGGTCTCTCTCTGTGTCTTTCTGTCTCTGTCTGTCTATTTCTCTCCTCCTGTCCTCCCTCCTTTCATTCATCACTATTGTGGAATAATATCTTAACTTAATATTATTGCGAGTCTTAGAATATATCTAAAATATTGACTAGGGTAAATGATTATCCTCTTAAATTCATACACAAGCCTGATAAGAGGTATAAACATGCACAATGCTGTCCCTCATTTTAGTTATAAATAGCAACAATGAAGTTAAAAATGTCAATCAGGTTAAAAAATAAATGGAACTGTTCTTCCATAAGCTTTTTATAACACTATAATTAAGTTGAAACAAAGGACACTGCTAGATCCTATTTGGTGGCTTCAGTACTGTGAGAATTGTTTGTAGCACTTTAATGACTTGGAAATCATTACGAAGGGATTTGAGACCTGGCTAGGAAGAAGCATACTAAGCGAATGTAAAATCACTATCAAGGTTCATAGTATTGCAAGGGAAATTGGGGAGAAAGAACAAATCAAGACATGTAATCCCTGAAAAAATAAAGCAAAGAAATGCGATGTCTTTGAAAATGAATCACTAAGCAACAACTTTCTAGGCCCATAGTCTCTTGGTTCTTCAAAATTCCATTCTTTCACTATTACAAAATTATTATTTAAAAAATTTATTCCCTCAGGTTTAATTGTTCTAAAGGGATACTGAAAAGTTTCACAATTATTTAATAAGGAATATTCTGTTCCTTTTCTCAAAACAATAGGCCATGTAATGATTAAAGAGTTTCTTAATCTAGTTTTGTTTTGTGTTTTACATAATCTAGCCATAAACCAGTGATTCTCTAATTTGTCTCATATAATGGAGTTGAAAATTGTGCCAAGGCACCATTGTTTGCAACATGGTACTTTTCAACCTTAGTATTTAATAAGCATGACAAGCTCAGTGGAACTGAATTTTTGTTCTCCCAAGATATACTGAAATTCCTCAAAGAAGAAACAAAAAATGCTGAAACTGAATTTTAGTTTTAATTTTATTCTATCACAAGAAGGTAAGGATGCTTTGTATTCAAATCAGAGCTGCCAGTCATGCTGACAGACTAGCACTTTGCAGGGTGTGTAGGCATGCTGTCAGTAGAATTGCAACCACAGGGAGAACACTGGAGAAGGATGCTTTCTGCAGACACTCTCTCTCTGTTTGGCTGTGACATTAGAAGAGATCAGGAACTTTCTCCCTGTACTGTGGGCTATACTGTAACTTCTCCCACACCCATCTAACAATGTAAGTTATCCAAAAATGCAGTCTTGTCCACATAGATAGAAAACTCTACCATTAGTCCCAAGGTGTTAAGATTCCAAGCCAAACACAGGAAGGCAAATTACAGAATCCCAAATCCAGAAATTTGAAATTTCCCATAATTTCAGATTTAAACAATACCCATCTGACAAGTTATCCTTTTAAATATATACTCCTTAAAATTGCTCAGTGATCCATCAGAGTTTGAAAGGTAACCTGCACCCATAGTATCAAATACTCTCTTTCCACTAACCTAAAGTGGGAGGTTATTGCTTACTCACTTGAGTGAATAACATCTTGAACATTTTGATTTTCAAATTAACCCCTCCCTGGCTCTTGACTGCATCATATTTTCCAGTCTCCTTGATTCCTAAAGCTAGCTTGATGTTTTCTCTTGATTTCTGTTGTCTTTTTCTTTCTCCTCACAACTTCTTTCTCACTTCTTTCCATTAGTACTATATCACATGTACTCTGTACATCATATATTCATGTTTTTTAACCTTCAGTTATTTGATATATGATTTCACTTCACCTATATTCCCCAGCTGGGCGGCAGTATAAAATAGCATTGGATGAAAGAACCACATGTCAATGATCATGAAGTGTGATATGAGCCCTGAACATTTGTCAAGTAGGATATTTCTTAAATTATGATTTTAGGCTCTAAGCATTAAGACCCTCCAGCTGCAGAAGCCGACTTCATTGTAGGAATATAAAATAAACTAGAAATTAGAAACTTAAACCCAGCACTTGGAAGGCAGAGGTAAGAGGATTTCTGTGAGGCCAAGTCCACCCTGAGACTACATATTGAATTCCAGGTCAGCCTGAGCTAGAGTGAGAACCTACCTTGAAAAACCAAAAAGAAAAAAATTTCAAAATATCTTCTGCACTTCTAGGTAGCAATTTTCATAAGGCGCAACAATGAATAATTTACTTTAACACTCTTCCGATTATCTATTTATTGAATGGTTGAAGAGCTCTTTCAAAACACCTTCCATTACCCTACTTCCACTGCCACTAAATTATAAAACTGTTACAATTTTCAGGACTGTTCTTTCCATTTTCTCCTACATTCCCATTTATCAGAGTTACCATGACAACACTTCCCATGGATAACCCATCCTAAGGGAAATGAGAGGTGGGTACAGTTAGGGTGACTGGACCCCAGGAAGTAAGAAAGTGTACACTTGCTAGAAATCAAATATTATCTGATATTTTATCTCTTGCCTAGTTCCTGAGACCTATTTTTTTACAAACAAGGACCCCTCCTGGGACGGAGGTCTTTATTAGGATTTAAACATTGTAGTTGACTAAGTTTAGTCCCAGAACTTGATGTCAGGGCTAACCTCATCCTGAGACATCCCCTGTCCCTAACCAACCAGCTGTCTCTCTAGTTCACCTGAGCCTACCAATATAAGGTTATAAATACCCTTGAAAAGAGAGAGCAGGCTCTCTGACCACTTGGAAACTTCCAGTGAATTTTTCCCTCAGCTGGTCCCGGGATGGCTTGGCTCAGGCCCAGGCCCAGACCCAGTTCTATGCCCAGCAGGGAGCGCCCCCTAGCCCTTACTGTCACATGGATTCTTTATCCCCTCCAGCTCCCCACATGACAGGAAATCCTTGAACTTTCTTTTCTCTCTTTCCTTTTCTGTCCCCCCCCCCAGGCCCTCCATGTGGGATCTCTAGCCACATGGGTGCATTTCCTTGGCTCTGTACTTTTCTCAGTAAATGTAATAATTTAAAAATTATCCTTCTCAGTCTTCTTTATTTTTTTGATTAAATTTAGAAACAAACCTAAGTTTTGGAGTTCAGGAATTTCCTGGACCCCTAGTATCCCCATTACAAAATTAGATATAGGGAATACTCAACATATAATGCAGTGTGTTTTTTTCCCTTGGAAAATGCTAATTAATTCAAATATTCATTCATAACTGTCCTACTTTCTTTTTTCTAGATCTAATCATTTGAACAACCACCCTCTTCACAGTGAAATGTTTTCTAAGGTTACTTTCAAAACTTCATTGACACGGCCATTCTAGAATGGAGAGCTAACCCATGAATTTGCTATCCATCACTATAGAACCCTGTGTAATAAAAGTCTACATGCGCAGTAGTGAATAACATCATTAGAGACTATGGACTTACACGGAATACAAGTGCAAGTGTCACTAACACGGATTTTTAAAATAAATCTCATAAATATGAGTTATCTATCTTTATAGTCTTAGAGATTAAAAACAAGTAGAAAATTCAAAAACTTAACAATAATGAAAGAGAGCTTCAAAAGAAGGCAGCTTTCTCACTGGAAACAGCATAGAAACATAACACAGAAAGACGTCGATTAACTTACATTTCGGAGTTTAACTGAAATTGACACTGGCCTAAAAATACAGTTTATGTATGGGATGATTGATGGTCTCTGTACAGGATCAAAATGAAATAGCTATCTTGCTATATTAGTACTTAAATAATCCTCTTCCCGGACTAACATAGGCCCTTTCATCCTTTGAACAGAAAAAAAGTTCTTGGCCTGATTTCTCTTTCAGATCAGAGAGGTAAGAGGAAAATGTCCATTCAGTAGCAGAGGAAATAAATCTTTCTCAACATCCACTGCCTTTATACCAATATTATTTATTTATTTATTTATTTAAAAAAGAGAGAGGTGGGGGGCAAACAGAAGTGAGTATGCCTGACCAGTGCATCTACCACTTTGTGCATCAGGCTTTATGTGGGTACTGGGGAAATGAACAGGCTCTTCATCAGGCTCTTCAAGCAAGTGCCTTTAACTTCTGAGCCATCTCTCCAGTTTCTAATATACACTTATTAAATTTCATAAACAAGTACCAGCAGTAGTAGGATAGTAAAAATAAATAAATGAAAATGTGTGGCATTGGAGGAAAGTGAATTATTTCAGAAGATAGTAATATTCCATTTTCAAAATCACATATACCATATAGCTTCAAAAGGCAAATATATCTATATGTTAACAATAATACTAAACTGAACATAAAGGAAAATAATATAAATGCTGAAATAAAAACTTAAAAAATTAGAAAATAAACATGTATATGTAGGCTGCATAAGATAAAGACAAATAAGAGAGAAAATGCAAACAAGGAAAAAAAATCCTCCTACAGTGTGAATTTGGTTGATAGAATCTCAAAAAGAAAGGTTAGGTAAGACTGAGGGTTTGTTTAATATCTAAAAAGTACTACACAGAAATTTTCCTGAGCTAAAAGACATGATTTTCACATTGAAAGGCACCACTGGATCCTCTGTAAAAGAATGGCAAATGACAAAGAGTCAACTTGAGCGTCTTGCAAAGGTATTTGATTTCTCATTAGTAGCATTAGTAGTGGATATTAAAAACAGCTATGCAATCCCTTTAGAACTCTGGTAAAAGTTTTCTATCAGTGCCTCGAAAGCGAAATAAACTGGCCATTTACTTGTATGCAGGGCTAAAGCTCATTATCAGATATCTTCTGAGATAGTTTCTTTTCATTTCACCCTCTTGTGAGAATTTATTTGAGGAATACCACAAAACTACTGGAATAAGATAAGAAAGAGGAAAATGTGAAATTCTTGAGATGAAATACTTTCCCAAAAGGATAGTGAAGGGATTTAATAGGACTTAGAAAACAACCAGCAAAGCTGCAGTCAGGGAGACAGGTATACAGACAGCTAAAGGAGGAAGAGCCAAGAAGAAATGAGAGAGAGGGGGGAGGGGTGAGGATGAGAACCACCAGCTGTACAACAAGAAAACAAGACGAATGGTGACTAGAAACATCAGGAAAATGATGGTAAAGTCTGAATATAAGACAAGTAAAACACACTACAATGTTAAGCATTAGATTGAATAAGAAAAGACAAATTATCCAGTCTTCCTGCCAATATTGCCCTTTGGGTAGCTGCGGGTAATATGACATCAGATTACTTGGGGTACAAAAAAATGAGTCTTAGCCCAGAATTTAATGATTACATAGGCATAATAATGTTTGTTGTATAGTTTGTGTATTAACCAGGGATAAAGATGATAGGAAAGGCTTAGCTTTATATAATGTAATGCAATGCTAACAACTTAATGTGTAAAAGTTAAGTGTGATTCAAAAAAAAAAATGAGTGCTCATCTAGCATGCTGAGGTCCTGGTTTGATGCCAAGAACATGAATCAGGCATGGTGACACATATCTATTACCCCATGACTTGAGAGGTAAGCCAGGAGAACCAGAAATTCAAAAGTTACTACCTACTTTTTTTGTTTGTTTGTTTGTTTTTTTGCTTTTTAGGAATTTTTTTTCCTTTTTTTTCTTTATTAGTTACTTTTGTATTCAGCAAATACAGTCAGTTTGGTACCATTATTAGGCTCATTTGTGACCTACCCCCTCCCCTTGGCCCCTCCTTGTTGAGGTATACGGGTCATGCATTGTGGAGTTAGCCCACAGTTATGGGTAAGCTAAATGTCGCTGCATATCATGACCCAACATGTGGCTCTGACATTCTTTCCGCCCCCTCTTCCACAAAATTTCCCTGAGCCATGTTGGGTTCCTTTTTGGTCTGCTTCAGTGATGAGGTGTTGGGGGCCTCTGAGGCTCTGACTCTCTGATTTGGTAGGAGTTGATTTTTCTTTGTGCTGATCTCCTTCCCTCTTGTGCTGGTATCCATATCCAAACTACCTACTTTTAACCCTTACTCCTTTACAGTAGGTTCAAGGCCAGGCAGGACACATGAGGCCTTATCTCAAAATCCAGACAAGAGGCTGAGGAGATGGCTCAGCAATTAATGGTGCTTGCAAAGCTACCAAAATCCTGATTCAAAAAGACACATGCTTCTGTCATCCCAATGTACCTACCACAATGGGAGGCGAAGCCAGGAAATCCAAAGCTAGCAAAACAGCTGGACGGGCATTGCATGAAGCGGAAATAGACCCTGTCTGAAAGAAGATCGAAGAAGATCATAGATACCTCAAAGTTTTCCCTTGACCTCCACACACGTGTGTATACACATCCGTGACCTCCACACATGTGTGTATACACATCTGTTCACCCATACATCCATGCACATATACATAACTAAGTGAATAAATAAATTGATTACTTAGTAAATAAAACTTTTAAAAATAGGGGCTGGGAAAATGGCATTTTAGGTAATGTACTGGCCTGCTTGCCTTGCAAGCATGAGAAATTGAGCTCAGATACCCAGCACCCATGTAAAAGTTGGGTGTGGTGGTTTCTGCCTGTTCTCCAATGCTCGGAAAGCAGAAACAGGCTGAGGATGACACCAACACCTAATGTTGACCTCTTGCATCCACGTGCATACACCAGTAAATGAGCCCCCACAACACACAAGCATACCGTACACACATACACGTGCAAAATTGTGTATAAAATATTGGATCAACCATATTACTAATGTAACTGGAAGAATAGTGAAATCTGATCCATGAAAATCCACTGATTTCAGCTGGGATGTAGTAGTTCTTTTAGGATGACTCTAGAGACTCTAGCTTGACTAAGAAGAAGTGTAGTGAGTGTTCGCTTCAGTCTGTGAACTCAGATTGATGGGCTCACAAAAAGTGTTGTGATTCATGTGATCTTCACAGAAAACACACCCTTACGAACAGAGCTGTATGTTCACGTCCTGTAGGAGCTGAAGCTTTCCCATGTGTTACATAAGGTCAGTGGTGACGTTACAACTTCAAGACAGGCGTTTTGTTTTGTTTTGTTTTGTTTGAAATATCTGCTTTTCTTTTTGTAAGCTATTAATCTCATTTTACTTCTTTTTACAATTTTATACATGTATTTAATACATTTTATTCTTATCACCACCTCTTATGCTCCTCCCACTAAAGTCCTTTTCCTTTCCATCTGATCCTTTTCCTATTTTCAGTGTGTGTGTGTGTGTGTGTGTGTGTGTGTATTTAGTTAAATCAGGGTTGCCTGAATGAGTATGGGTGGGAAGTCTTAACTATCTGAATTTTGAGTGCATTTTAACCTTTGTTTTTACTGTCTTTTCTTTTCTTTCTTTTTTATTTTAACAAAAGTGAACCACTGAATGGTTTCTGGTCTAAAATCTACTAAAGCTACCAGAATGCTAGCTTCTCCTTCTCCCTCACTCTCTGTTTGTCCTCCTTCTTACAAAGCACAGCGTACTATTCCCTTTAAAAAAAGAAGAAGAAGAGGAGATTTTTTGGACTATTTTGCCAACTGGCCCAGACTCCTTGTCTATTGATTGACTTGGCTCTTAGTTGTGCAATCAACATTCCTTTCAAGAGGATCCCTGATGAATACTAATTCAATTAGACCAGGACTGCATGTCATGACTCACAGTCCTCTGTCAGCCTTACGGCACCCCAAACTCTGTCTTAAAACTGAATGTTGAGCCTTTAAATTAAGTGCTGGTTCTTTTCCCCGAGTTAATTTTGTGCTACTAAAAGACAGACAACAGATCCTTTAAGGCGTGAAAACTAATCTGCCTCTAAACCCATGAATCTTCTCTTCAGACCCATGGGGGAAGAAAGAAAATATCAATCAGGTCAAAATAATAATTTGATGTCAATGTGGGATTCAATAAATTATATATCTTTACATACAGCATATTTTTTGACATTGTAAGTCCATGATGTTCACATTCTTGGGACAATACTTTTCACACCATTGTGTCTCAAGGTACTATTAAGAATTTCATTAGGTAGTTTGTATTTTTTTTTAATTCTAACTTAATTTCCAATCAGAATTTTAGGACTACCAGACAAATACTTTTCTGTTATGGTTCAATATGTAGCCCTCCCAATGCCAGACCTCCATCCATTCTCCTCCCAAATAGTTAATACTAAAAACATGAGTCAGTTCCGTAGAAACTCTCATTCTGGCTAACACTCTGCAAAACACCAATATAAACACAATATAAACACCAATAAAAGGGAAGAGGGCAGTCCGGACAGAGGGTAGAAAGGGCTTAACTTGGAAAGAATGTAAGAGCCACAGGGTAGAAAGGAACTGATAGTTTATATGTCTCTTAAGAGTACAAATTTAATTTATAACCAATCCAAATACTCATACAATGCCTCCTTCCTCCATTCTGAATGGTAATTTTTAAAAATATTTTATGTTTACTTATTTATCTATTTGACAGAGAAAGAGGGAGAGAGAGAGAGAGAGGGAGAGAGAGAGAATGGGCATGCTAGGGACTCCAGCCACTGCAAATGAACTCCAGACACGTGCACCCCCTTGTGCATCTGGCTAACGTGGGTCCTGGGGAATCGAACCTGCATCCTTTGGCTTTGCAGGCAAACACCTTAACTGCTAAGCCATCCCTCCAGCCCTGAACGGTCACTTTTAAACTAGTTAATTTGAGGGAGATAAATCTATAATTACTGAACTTTCATTACCTAAAGGAACATCCTAGACAGTATCAATCTAGTGTACTAATTTAATACTAAATTAATAAATAATTTAAATAGTAGATTATCACTCCAAAGCATTATTCTAAACTCAGGGTAGTAACAAAGATTTCTACAGATTTCGTATAAAAGTCCAGTAACAACAGGTAACAACTTAGTCATCTTGAAATTTCTTTGACATTTCCAAACTATAAAATCCTGGGGCTTCTTCTACTCTATGTCCTAAATTATGATCCACTCCAAAAGACACAAATAGGACATTTTATATTCCATTATAAAAGAGAAAACTCAACTACCTCATGAAACTGCAGCATTAAGTCAATATATCCAAAATATGTTGTCAAATCAATTTGATTGATATTTCCCAGCCATGGCCAATGATGAATCTCTGTGAAACCAGAGGACACAATGCAATGTGAAGCTCTTTTTTTCCCCCAGTTTCTCGAGGTAGGGTCTCACTCTGACCCAGGCTGACCTGGAATTCACTATGTAGTCTCAGGATGGCCTCGAACTCACAGCAACCCTCCGACCTGTGCCTCCTGAGTGCTGGGATTAAAGGTGTGCGCCACCACACCCTGCTGTGAAGCTCTTTTGTACTCCTTGTAAGCATGTTTCCTTGGATGACAGTTCTTATAACTGCTCTCAAGCATTCATTGTGTCGTTGCCCTCATGTTTCCCCTCTCTCTACACATGTATCCTCTTCATTCTGCAGCTTCCCAGAAAAAAAAAAAAAAAAGTCTTCTTTTCTTTTGTAACTCAGAATCTCCCACCTAGCCCAACTAATGCTCTTGTTTGCTATCCTCCTTCTTCTCTTCTAGATGTATTCCTTCTTTCCTGGACTCTTTTAGTATAAGTCTGGGTATGCATTCAGTTATTACTGATCCTCTCATCATATATCCTGCTGCAGAGAGCAACAAAGCTACCTATGTTTAAAGAGACAGAATGAAATGTCTTTCAGTAGTTTTATACCTATATTTTTTTTTTCTTGTTTTCCCATGGTACGCATTTAAGGGGATTGGTTGGAAACTAATGTAAAAGATGTATCTCATGTATTGTTGAAATATAGATTATCAAGAATTTAAAGAAATAATATAATGAGGGGCTGGAGAAATGGCTTAGCAGTTAAGGCGCTTGCCTGCAAAGCCAAAGGACCTCGATTCGATTCTCTAGTGCCCATGTCAGCCAGATGCACAAGGTGGAGCATGCATCTGGAGCTCGTTTGCAATGGCTGGAAGTCTTGGCATGCCCATTTTCTCTCTCTCTCTCTCTCCGTCTCTCTCTCTCTCTCTGTCTCTTTCCTTCTCTCAAATAAATAAATGAAAAAAAAAAGAAATAATATAATAAGATGGGAAGCAGGATATAATTGGATGAGCAAAATTCACTGTTTGGAGACAGCCTTTCACTTTCCCGCTTGTGTTCCCCTTTAGCATCCTGAAGTGAGAATGGCCATAAGAGAAAGGAGAGGCTAATAAAAACGCAAGGAGAGAGATCAGCGGTTCTGATGAGAATGGGCCAGAGGTGTGAAGGATACAACTCCACTTACTGCGTCTGCTCTCTCCAGGAGCTGAACTGTGCGTCCACCAGGTGGTGAGGAGGGAAGAGGCAGGCACAGAGCTCCAGAACAGCTGCTCCATTTTCCCCTTGCTATCAACATTTAAGAGTCTGGGAAGTTTGTAGGTAGTCACCAGGGAGCAGCAGCAGATGGCTGCCATGCTTGGGAGGTGTACTCATGAATGGAGAGGGCTCCTGGTACAAAAAGCAGCTAGATACACACACTTTACATATGATCTATTAGCAGGCTGCAAAAGGCACATCCATGGAAAAAAAATTACCATTTTTTACTTGGGTCTTTAATTTAGTTCCTATTTTTAGAAGTATTCCAAGAGGGATAATTAGCAAACAAAGAAATAAAACACATTTTTTTTCTATTTTCTATTATACCTTTATACATTTGAAGCAAGGAATAAAGAGGAAAGTGGTAATCCTATAAGAGAATTCTTCAGTTTCAACCAATATTGATATGAACTTGTTCTCTGTGCTTAGGACAGTACCAGACTTTTCCATGGGCAAAATCTTATCTGAGGTTGCTAAGGAAAGATATTTTCTCATTTCACTTAAATAATGATATAGTGAAATATTAAAATTTTGTTCTGTCTGAGTAGGCATAAACCTAATTCTGAATATACTTATTACATGCTTCAAATATGTCAAGCTTCTTCCCAAATAGAAAGGGTAAGGGCTGGAGAAATGGCTCAATGGTTAAGGCATTTGTCTGTGAAGCCAAAGGACCCAGGTTCAGTTGCTCAGGACCCACATAAGCCAGATGCACAAGGGACACATGCATCTGGAGTTCGTTTGCAGTGGCTAGAGGCCTTGGCGTGCCCATTCTCTCTCTCTCTCTCTCTGCAAATAAAAAAATTTAAATAACAAAATAAAAAGAGAAAGGGAAATACTGAATTTGTGATTTGGTGTTTTTCAATTTTTTTAGCTGATAATTTCTTTTTATTATTATTATTATCAACATATTTTGTATGGCTACATCATGTGTAGGTACCTTCTTTTCCCTCATCCCTGCCCCCATTCTGTTAGGGGATGATGATTATCTTTAAAGAACATAGTTTAGAGCCTGACAGAGTTAATCTTTCTAATGTCCACTTATGATCAGGACATTTCTCTACAATGAATGGTACTAGCTATAGGTTTGAATTCACATTCAAAGCTAGGACTATTTTAAATTTGTTTGCTATATAGAGCTAAGATTTTCCTTCAAAACTCTTTGTTATATTTAGTGCAATACAATATTCCTAGCATGCACTGCTAGGAATGCTCCTTATCCAGAATACTCCAGAATCACTGTTTATACACAATTTCCTAGAAACTGTGCCCTGTTTCCTAAACTTTCTGCCTTTCGCATTCTCATTTACTGAAGAGTTATTATGGGTTCTGTTTTCTCCTTGTTTTCTGCCTCCACTGGCCAACTTCTGCTTGATTACAACTCTAATATTGCTAAAAGAACATACTTTAGAGTCACATTCATGTGACTCCACCTTAGAAACATCTTAAATATTATGTATGTTTCCAATAACTAAGTGGTCCTAAATAAGCCGCCCATGGCAAAAACAATTTTTATCTTGTAAAAATGATGTTTTCTTTGTTGTTGTGGTGGTGGTGGTTTTATGAGACAAGGCTTCTCTTTGTAATCCAGGCTGACCTGGAACGTACTAGATAGCCCACACTGAGCAGGAACCTTGTGTTCTGCCTTGACCTCCCAAGGGCTAGTGCGATACACACTTGCCTCCATGCCCAGCTCAAGAAAAGAGCCTGTCTACAAGTACCTAAAGCAGAGGTGCTGTGGATAGAATGTGAAACGTCCCTCATAGGCTCCTGTGTTTGAACACGTGGTCGCCAGATAGTGATGCCATTTGGGAAGGTTATGGAATCTTTAAGTGGTGGAGCCTCACTGGCACCACAGCGAGGAATGGGCCTTGAGGTTTTACAGCCAAGCTGCACTCCCTGCTCGCCCTGCTTTCTGACTCCAGATGCACTCTGGGCTGGCATTCTGCCCCTGCCGCCGTGCCTTGAGCACTCACCATGACCCATTGTGCTCTGCAAGAATGGTTAAGTCAAAATACACCTTCCTTTATTAAGTTTCTTCTTGTCAAACATTTGGTGCCAACAATGAGTAAAGTAACTAGTACTGCAAGTTAGGATAATGAGACAATTAATAAATGTGAAAATGAAGCAAACACAACTAAACAGCACGTCTCATTCCCACTTCTACATCAATCATGACATAAATGAGCCTATTAAAGGCTTTAAATGTCAAAGAAACAAAACAGTTGACCTAAAAATCCACTTTGATTATTTGTCCAGAAAGCCACCATATAACATGTATAGTTGATATTTAAAATCTGCAAAACCAATGTCCAGAGCAAAAATTTTTGGGAAAATGCTCACTTGGACAAAACCCCCAGTTATTATCTTAAAAATTATTTTAGCCTCAGGTTACTTACTAACAAGTGCTTACTGGTAAAAAAAAAAAAATACTATCTCCTTATATTCAGATTTATTATAAATTACAAAAAAAGAACAAAATTCTGTCTAGTAAGTAGTTATGCCATAAGTATAGTAGAACTGTATTAACTTTCCAGGCCCAATTATTACTTAACATTATCTTCAAGGAAATGGAAGTGTTCTATTTTTTCATTAAATGCCCAGTAGTTGCTTATCCAGCCAGTAGCAGGTGCAAGATTTCCTCTCAAGAGAAAAGTTTAACATACAAATATTTGGCAATCTGTAAAGTGTACACTGAGCTCTCAGGAGCCCCAGGAAATGGACAAGCTCCTGGCTGTGAGGAGGCAGGATGGAGATGCAATCTCTGTGCCTGAGTTCGGACACATTCACCTCCAAATATAAGAGCATTTACCATGTGCAAGGTAAAACAGCAATAAATGCCTGTGGACTGATTGTCTCAAGGTTACAAGCTGAATGCAGCCAAATTTTAGATGGCACAGTGGGGATTCTGAAATCATTTTCTCTTTTCTTTTTATAGGAACAAAAATAAGGCAAGGCTGCCTTTATTGCTCATCTGTGGCCTGCTCTCCTCTAAGCCATGCCATCCCCTAACTCCTTACAAGCATAGAGTTATCTCCTTTTATCTTCATGGAGACTTGGCTTTACACACAAATTAACATTTCACAGATCATATTAGTCATTTTTACCTAACCTTGCTCAAATTCAGTCTATCTATTAAACCTAGCTTCCCTGTAGCAGAGCCCTATTTGTAAAGCATTTTGTAAAAATCATCTTACTATAATAGCGAAAGTAATAACAGATCATTTTGACAATTTTACATCATTATTAAACCTAAACGTAACAAAATCTCTAATATATTATTATCCTCATCTCTTTCAGATTTAGTCTTTGCAGACTCCATGTAGTCATGTTTCTTTAAATTCCCCAAGTTTGAAATAAAGTATACTTTTACAGTATGATCTTCAGACTGACTCATTTCTGTATGAGAAACAATTGAGGCCGTATCCTTACTTTTCTCTCTAAATAAATAAACACATTAAAATATGTATTCTAGTCCAACTCTCAATATCTGAAATATCTTACCAGAAAAGTATAGATTTGGAAGAAACTTTCATGGTTAACTACAACAGATTTCAAATTTTATAAACCAGGAAAATGAGGTGCTAAAAAAATTGAAAAATTTACATATCAACTGAATATTATAATGTCTCTTAACTCCTAGTTATGCCTTCTGCACCATTCCAGACATCACTGGAGACTGTTAAGAGGAGTAGTCTTATCTTAAAACTGAAATGAGTAATGCCTATAACACTTTTAAGAAGTTGTCTTTAATTCTTTGATGTAGGATACATTTTTAGAATATAAGAAGAGGTACACCTTTCTGCACCTTCCTTTGAGATAAGGGATCCATAACCTCTGAACGACAGGATAAGGAGCAGTGGAGGAGTCCATGTTCTGGCTACATTTCCCTTCCCTCAACACAGAGAACTTCAGGGGAGAACTGTCACTTAAAACTTCTGATTCAGTCAGCAGACATAATAACTTTATTCCTTTTGGTCTCATGCTCTTACCAGCACTGACCTTTATCTGCAGCTGGGGAACTACATATTCTATTCGTATATCACACTTTTCAGTTCCTACTTGTAATTCTCTGTACATTGTAGATTTCATATAACACTGATGAGTCCTTTGAGCTTTTAAAAGTACCACAGGATACAGAGATCACATATATTTTAGTAACTCTACCACAAGAAAATGATTGTACCCATATTTCTAGTCCAGAGTAGTGTTTTATGTTTATAACCTTATTTTAACCTTGCTTATTCCACTCATCATGTTAAAATTGTAGTCATTTTACTCCTCCCAAGGTTAAAATTAGGATTAAAAAACATTTCTTATTTTTATTACTTTATTATTCCCATAAAATTCTAGAATAAGCATTCCCTTTATTCTCCTTGGTGCTGATATAAAGAGACATTTTCTAATTTGCTAGGTCTGCTTTTAAGTTATATCCTTTGATTTGCTTTTGCCGATTTGACCCTATCATGTATGAATGGACCTAGATAACTGAATTCAGCTTCTCAACTCACAATCATAGTGAAGCCAATTTGATATGGTGAAACATTCTATTCTGGGTAGAGGAGGGAGGCATATAAGATGCAGGGAGCTAAGGAAACTTAAGTTCAGGAAGTTCCAAGATCCACAAGACACCTTACCAAGGTTATACAAGCAATAAACAAACACCAAGGAAGAGTCCACTCTTGGGGAGCTGCATAGAGTTGTACAGATGCAGGTTTTGTGAGTCATGACCCACTCTGGGTTTAACTTTCCCCTTATGCAGCTGTCCTTTAGTTGCCTACGGTCCTGAAGTAGCCCTGATAAACTCCTTGGTTCCTCAAGTTAGACTTGGGTGGATTTTTTTTTTTTTGGATCTATTATTGATGCCTTTTCTGGGGTGAATATATATGAAGTTCTCCACAGGAGATATCCCAGAGCATAGTTAAGTATGTGCTTAAAACCTTCCTTCACTTTATGGAACAGCTTGGGTAACTGTTGGTTATAATTACTGATGGGAAAATCAAAGCCAACTACTTATTAAATTCGCTTTCTTTTAGTTCTTATTAATTTCCTTGCTTGTTGGCACATTTGTTCACCCTACTAGGATAAATGTTCTCTTGTAAGTATCTTCAGAATTTTTATGAGAAAATTCTAGAACAAGAAAATGAAGAGGTAAGGCAAAATAAATCAATCAGGCAATTACACAAAATAGGAGCAAAATTAATTTTAATTAAGGCCTTTACCTATTCATGAAGTGATTTTTCTCCAGCCAGTATAAAGTTTGCTGCCAAAAATATTCTCCTAAGTTCAAAACTGAGCCTATCCCTTCAAAAAAAAACTTTGTATATCAAAACCATATCTAAAAACATCCTCACAATATTGGAGACTATAACATTTAGTTTCAAGTCATCTTTCTTCATCAGGGTCACTCAGCTGGCAAGCTATATTTATTAGTTTATCTGTGAATGTCATTTATACCACTGTACCCACAACTTGCATCATGAAGTCCTTCCATAGGTAGGATAGGACTGACCTTGAAATGTACACTGATCTTCAGAGGGCAGCATAAGCAGCTACTCACAAACTCTAAAACCCTACAGAATCTAGTAATAATAGTAAAAATGAACTCCTTCAGGATTTTCCCTGGGTGCCATACTTGTAGTCTGCTCTTGTAAGTGACTTTGGACTTGATCTTGGCTTTTATCTGACTTGATTTCATAGATGTAACTAGAGTCTCTATGCTGGAGTTTGTCCTTGACTAGCTTTTTTTTTTCTTTTTTTTAAATTTTTTGTCTATTTTTATTTATTTATTTGAAAGTGACAGAGAAAGAGGGAGGGAGAGAGAGAGAGAAGAGAGAGAGAGAGAGAGAGAGAAAGAGAAAGAGAGAGAAAGAGAAAGAGAGAGAATGGGTGCACCAGGGCCTCCAGCCACTGCAAATGAACTCCAGACACGTGTGCCCCCTTGTGCATCTGGCTAACGTGGGTCCTGGGGAATCAAGCCTCAAACCGGGGTCCTTAGGCTTCACAGGCAAGCGCTTAACTACTGAACCATCTCTCCAGCCCTTGACTAGCTTGTTAATGACTGCATCTAACTCTCTACTCTTACTGCAATGTGCTCCTAGGTTATACTTCGGCCTTAAGATTGATATCTAAGGATCAGCTCAAGTATATGGCCCTGTGAAAAAATAGCAAAACTGTAATTTTTGTTCAACTTATTTAAAGAATATTTGGTGAACCACCCACTGTGCAGTTTTGTGTTTTATAAAACTTTCTATTAAAAATTATATACATGTATGTAATATGTTTTGATCATAATCCTCTCTCATCATTTTACTTTGTTCCTCCTCCCATACCCCTTCTAATAAACCTGTTTTTTCTTTACAACTAAATCCTCTTCTATGTTTATGTATTTTTTAATTATTCCCTTCTCCACCATCCATGACCACATAACATCATGGAGGTAATGATGGCCACTATGAGGTCATAAATGTCATGGCCACTTTATATCCAGAAGATCAGATTGTGTCTCTTGTTAAAGATATAAAACCAAAAAGAAGAGCTTACCTGCCCTAGATATTTTGCTGTTCTGAGAGTGGAAGACAGAGGACTCTTGAATAACAGACTGCCACTATCATGATATACAAATGCTAGGACCTCCTTTATCTAGCTTCACTAAAAAGGTAAGGACCCACTAAACTAAAACAGCCTCTATTCCCAGACAGCAGCAATTTCCTTGTGAACACTGATCCTCCCCAGTTAATGAGAATGCATGTTTGATGTCAACAAGAACAAAGGCACAAGGATGAGTACATAAGGGGATCATGAAGAGGCATGTGTTTTTCTTTCTTTTCCTGCATAGTACTGCTGACCCAGATATAACAGACTGAATGTGAGATATGTCTAACCCATTACAGCACCTAGCAGAATGCATTGGAGGTATTTTATTACAAAAGTAATGAATGATGATGGGTAGATGAGTGGGTAAGTGAGTGGTGTTGTGGTTTGAATGTAAAATGGACTTCATAGACTCAAGGGTTTAAATAACCCCAGTTGGCACTGTTTGGAAGGTTGTGGAAACTTTATGGGGTAAAACTTTGCTGGATTAAGTGTGTCACTAGGGATGGGATTGAAGGCGTTGCAGTCCTGCTCCGCTGGCTCTTTCTATATCCTCCTCGAAGCTAATGAAGATATGACACCAGGTTTCTTTCCTTACCATAGTTTCTATGCAAAGATAGACTTCTCTTTGAAACTACAAACTGAAATAAATCCTCCCTTCCCATGTTAACTTGAATAGGGTATTTTGTCCCAACAATCTAGCAATAAGAAAGTAACTGTGTCTGTTCTCTATATGATCTAACAACAAGTTGTAGGCATAAAAGAAATGAATATATAGTTTGAATCTTAACTATGTCACAATACTTTATACAACACTCAAATTGGAGATATCCAAATTCTCCAAATTTCTTGAGGTTTTTGTTTAATCTGCACCCACATCACTATGTTTTTACTATATTTACTTAAATATATGGTTGTGTTTTAGTTACTTATTTTTTCAAGGTGGTGTCTGACTTGTAGCCAAGGCTGGAATGCACTCTGTAGTCTCAGAATGTAGCCTCAAACTCACAGTAATCCTCCTAACTCTGCCTCTTGAGTGCTCAGATAAAAGGCCTAGGCATGTGCCACCACACAAGGCTGATGGATGTTTTTAATAGATCATCAATCCTTTGATATTTGGGAGAATATCTTATTGATCCATAAACCCCCTCAATGGATTATCTTGCTGTGTGGAAGGATGTAGTCACTGAATAAATAATCAGCACACAGAGCACATATTGGTCAATCACTATGGATCATTTCACACAATCAACCACAACTAGAAAAGATCAGGGTATTATTCATGTATGCTCAATAAATCCTTATTGAACACCTAATATAGGCCTGGAAAAAATGGTTTAAAATTTAATCATTTAACATTCAGTTACCATGTCAAAAATATGATTTTATCAAATGTTCTATTAGCTCAGAGACAGACATAAGTAGTGACATCAAATGACATTTTGAAAAGAGTAAATTAACATCTGATAAATAAACACACAGTTTTTAAGTTTAGTTATCTTGTTACACAGAAAATAAACCAAATGGGATGCCAGGGTAGAAAACAAAGGAAAGAACTATAGTGACATTTAAACTTCTAAGACAGGCTAGAGAAAGGTCTCTGGGAATTGAGTTCCTTTAGGAGGAGTGACTTAAAGAATTATTCTATACTGGTAAATTTTAATGTAGACAAATAATGTGAGAAAGCAGTTGGAGATGCAAGCTACTTTACAGAGAAGGTAACAAAAGAGGGAAAATGTAATAATAAATAAAGCAAACACATTTCTCTCAACATTGTCCCAACTCCATTGAGCCCACAATTGCTCCTATGTTATAACCTTCATTATATCACAGCTATGATTGCATTAAACTAATGAAACTAATGACTTTGGTAAAAAAAAAAAAAATACAGGTTGGAATCCACAGCAATAAACTCTTGCAGCTAATGGAGAGACTTGGATAGATAGATAGATAGATAGATAGATAGATAGATAGATAGATAGATAGATAGATAGATACAGATACAGATACAGATACAGATACAGATATAGACATGTATTTGCAAAGAGTTAAGGTTTATTCGGCTCATGGTTTTTGAGGATGGGAGATGCAAGAGGTTGAGAGGGCATATCATACATAGGCCTTTTATAGCTCTGGACTCTGCAGAAGCCCCTTCTTACAGTCAGGTTTACATTGCTGGTAGAAATCACCTGACCAAGAGCAGATTTTGGGGGGAAGAGAGGTTTATTTTCGCTTACAGGCTCGAGGGGGAATCTCCACAATGGCAGGGACATCACCCCATGGCCAACATAAGGTGGACCATAGCAAGAGGAGTGTGCCAAACACTGATATGGGGAAACTGGCTATGACACCCATAAGCTCGCCCCCAACAATACACCATCTCCAGGAGGCTTTAATTTCCAATTGCCATCAGCTGGGGAACCTAGTGTCCCGAACACTTAAGTTTATGGAGGACACTTGAATCAAACCACCACGTTCTGCCACTGACCGCTATAAACTGATAACCATAAATGATATAAAAATGCAATGCATTTTCAAACTTTCAAAGCCCCCACATGTTTTTATCAATCCTAATGATGTTCAAACATCCCCATAATCCAAGTTCTTTAAATTGAGCCATAATACCAAAAAAAAAAAAAAGAAAGAAAACCCCCCAAAACTTATCATGGCACAGAATAAACATTCACACTGCAAAAAATGGCATTAGGAATAGCAAAGAAATACTTAAGCAATACATGATTTAAACAGGGCAAATACCAAACTCTGTAGCTCTAAGTCCAACAACTCTAGCCAGTGACAAGTGTCCAAGTCCAATAATTCTAACCAGCAACAAGTCTCTGAAGTTTCAATTCTGACCCTCCACCTAGGCTACTCACAGTCCTGGAAAACTTCTTCTGGGGCCGACAGCTTTCCTTAGCAGCCATCTCATGGTCCCACATCTTCACTGGGTCTCCACCTCAACCCATGATTCATCCTCATGTCCCCATGGAGTCTCCATGCAGGCATCCAGCAAACCTGCCTCACACTGCCCATGACCATTTCCAAAACACAAGACGATGTTGCAAACTCAATGACCCTCTCTTTCCTGCATTTTTTATACTCCACTATATCAGGTAGGGTGCCAATTTGTTAATTCGTAGCAGAATAAAGCAGACTTTGAAGAACAGGACACTTTTTGAGCACTCGGGTCCCTTTAAAAGAGTCTACATTCTTCCTGTTGCCCCAGTGCAGGTCAGCTGGCCCAATCTGAAGGGTTGTAGTCTCTCAAACAATTGGCAGGTGAGTCAGCAGCAGTTTAGGCCCAAAGATTTAATTTTTTCTGTGCCATATACTTCTGCTCACACCAGTCCATTTCTACACAATGCAATCCTGCACAACTTGTCAGGACATGGCCATAAGAGCAAGACTCTCAAACTGCTTCTAGCCCAGTCCAAGCAAAGCTCTTTCTCACCCTCATAAGCCAACCCTCATAGTCCATAGTTCTTATTGCATTCAGGTCTTTCAACTCTGATCATAATAGTCAATCAAGCTGTACTTACAGCACTGAAATGCATCTCTTAGGCCAAGGTTTCAAAACCTTCCACATTCCTCTTTAATATCAACTCCAAAAGACCAAAGCCATATATATAGTCAGGTATCTAGCAGCAATTCAACTCCTTGGTACCACTTTACTGTTGCAGTCAGGTTTGCATTGCTGGTAGAAATTGCCTGACCAAAAGCAGCTTTTGGGAAAAAGGAGGTTTATTTTGGCTTACAGGTTTGAGGGGTAAGCTCCTTGATGGCAGGGAAAACAATGGCATGAGCAGAGGGTGGACATCACCCCCTGGCCAACATAAGATGGACCATAGCAACAGGACAGTGTGCCAAACACTGGTATGGGGAAATTGGCTATAACATCCATAAGCCTAACCCCAACAATTCACTACCTCCAGGAGGCTTTAATTTCCAATTGCTATCAGCTGGGGAAACTAGCATGCAGAACACCTAAGTTTATGGGGGACACCTGAATCAAACCACCATAACCCTGTTGGCTCAGGTCACAACATGGACAAGGAACTCTCTGGATGGTATGGGTTTATGAGATTTAGCATCTACTGGATAAGTTTCATATGGAATTAAAATATATGTTATAGGTATTATAGTGCAGGAATGCATTAAGGCTCTTAACTGGGTAAATACCACTAAAAAGTTTTTACAAGTTTCTGTTTGTTCCCAAAATATTTGAATCATGAAGCCCAGATTTTCATTGTAAAAATGCTCTTTGATCTTAATGACTAGGTATAGGTTACCATGGTATATAGACTTCTTTTGATATGTATTCCCCATCCAGAATGTATTTGGTTGAAGCCAAAATAATAGGCTTTATATACTGTTTATATTTAATTTTACATTGAGACACACATTACAAGTCCTCACAGGCAGGTTGCTTTTACTGGCCAAATTAAAATAAATTTATGTATTGGGTTGTGTTCTTTATAATTCAATTTTCTTTATTATCTCAACAACCCAAATAAAGAATTTGGGATTAAGAAAGATAAAAACAATGCAGCAATTCACAAAAAGAAGGTTAGAATTGAAACATATTTTTGAGTTAGGGCTTTAATTCTTGACTGTGATGTTACAAAGCATTTAATGTTCATATATAGTATCTATTACCCCTCCTAACAGCTGAAAAACTAACTATTAGTTTTTAAAGACTTTATTAGTAGCTACTCCTACATGGATGGATTCACTGATAAAATTAAGTCAGGTTCAATGAAACCCTTTTCCTCCACAACACCTTCCCAATGTATTTGGAATCGCTAATAAGTATGGCTGAGCCAGAACTGAGATATCACTATTCTTTGATATTTTTATTTACCTTGAATTTATTTATTGAATAAAACAAGAAGAAAATAGAACAACAAACCCAGAAAATGCCTATATCCCATTCCTGCAGTAATTCAGAAAAAGTGGCTATTGTTGGAAGCATAAAATAGGGAGAGCTGAGTTATTTTTGGCCCATCCAGTAACCTCAATAAACCTTCTCCCTATGGACTCAAGGAAGCATATGGCTGTTAGTCTTGCAGGTCAGTCTCTTCTGTTTACTCAGACCCTCTATGCTACATTATGTTTTGTAACCACTAATATGGACCACCTGTCTCATGAGACATTCATCCCTATCAAAATAGAGACCTCAGGTACTTTTCATATATCAACCAAGATTAATGGATATGAAACCTAAATACACATAAGTAGATTATACTAGCTGATCATATGTGCTAAATTTAAAGCATGTGTTCATTATATTAAAAGCTAAAACAATATTTGAAACAGTCAGAAGGATGCTTTTTGAGGAGGTAATATAACTCAGGCATTTTCCAGGGGGAAAAATGAGGAATACTCCGCTTGTTTTAAAAATTCATTTGCTTCATTAAGTTATAGTCAGGGAAATTTGCTGCACTCACATATGCCTAACCCTCTATTGTCTGTATGCAAAATTATCCTATGGTTGAATTCAGCCAGAAAAACTGGCTCTTTGAAAACAAGAAGAATTCGGTCCAATAAATGGCTGATAAATGCTTACCACTGAGTGTGTGAAACCAATCGTAAATCTGGTTTAATAGAATAAGGAGAAATGGTGGGTCTGGAGAATAAATCCTCCCCTTAGTGGCCTCCTTTGCCTCTATAATGACTCCAGCCATGGGGGGAAGAGAGATCCCTCTCCCTAGGCTGTCATTGCAAAACTATGGACATCTTCATGAGGATTCCTGTGTCTGTTCTCTTGCTTCAACCCCTAACCCATCATAGCAGTAAAGAATGAAATTAACAAAACTGTTCAAAAATAGCTTTCCAGGGTTAGAGAGATTGCTTAGTGCTTTAAGGCACTTGCCTGTGACGCCTAAGGACCCATGTTCAATTCCTCAGAACCCACCTAAGCCAGATCCACATGGTGGCACATGCATCTGGAGTTTGTTAGCAGTGGCTAGAGGCCCTGGCATGCCCACTCTCCCACTCTCTTTCTTCCCCCTTCTGTATCTCTATGTTTGCAAATAAATAAAATATTTTTAATAAATCATATGTCCTTTGATCACAAAATGTTGACTATAAAATTCTGAGCAGTAGAATTCAAAATTGTTAAAGGAGTAGATTTTAAATGTCTTCATCACACACACAAATTAATTATTATGTGAGGCAACAGATTTGTTCATTAGCCTGTCATCATCCCACAATGTAAGTATGTGTTAAAATATAACTTTATACCCAATATATACATGCAGATATGTATTTATATATTTCCATTAAGTATAACAAACTTAAATTTGTTCTTTTTTTAAAAAAAGCATTGCATGACTTAAAAATAAAGCTTGGGAGCCGGCCATGGTGGCACATGCCTTTAATCCCAGCCCTCGGGAGGTAGAGGCAGGAGGATCGCTGTGAGTTCGAGGCCACCCTGAGACTACATAGTACATTCCAAGTCAGTCTGGGCTAGAGTGAGACCCTACCTTGAAAAACCAAAAATAATAATAATAATAATAAATAAAGCTTGGGGGCTGGAGAGATGGCTTAGCAGTTAAGGCATTTGCCTGCAAAGCCAAAGGATCCCAGTTTGACTCTCCAGGACCCATGTAAGCCAGATGCACAAAGGGGCGCATGCATTTGGAGTTCATTTGCAGTAGCTGGAGGCCCTGGCACATCCATTCTCTCTATATACATATACGTCTCTTATTATCAGACCACCAGCTGACCATGTAGAATCATAATATACCAGAGTGATATTAGGCTGTGTTTATGAACCTCATGTACACTGAGCAACATACCAGGTTATATCTTATGTTATTTCATATTACTTTTACTATAGTCATAAAAGATGTTTCCTACCATGATATTTCACTTTGCACATGATGAAACTAACTCAAAGTATTTTTGTACCTTGTCCAAAATCTAAGCAGAATTTCAACAGACTTATAGTTTCCCAAGCACCCGTACTCTGCCTTCAATTATGTGGCTGTTCTAGTTCCCACAGAATCAATTGTTTTTTGTTTCTGTTTTTTTTTTTTTGTTTGTTTGTTTTGGGGGTTTTTTTTGGTGATAATTTCCAAACTCCAGTCCTTGATTTTTATCTTATCCCTAAGCCTCATCCAATGTTTCACTTTTTCAGTGAGGCTAGCACTACTATATAGTTGTAAATGATCACCAACATGCATGAGAAATAATTCTTACAAACTGTTTTGATATATTTTATGAACAGTAACAATTATAAAAACTTTCATGCACTCTTAACATGAAAGAGCAGCTTGACATTCAATATGAAGTTTTACAGTGAACAGGTTATTCATACATAGATGTGTGTGCATACACTTGTGTGATTAATTATTTTAAGGATCTTGCTATATCTTAGGGGTATTGATACTGGATTTCCTACATGTATTTCTCAAACATTTAATTTTGCTATGTGAGCCATTAATTAAAAGAATAGAATGGGCATTATGGCATTGACAAAAGTTAGATTTTAAAAATCTTCACTTTTTTTTTTAATCTTGGTTTCTCAAAGTAGGGTCTCCCTATAAGCCAAGATTGACCCAGAATTCACTATGTAGTCTTACAGTGGCCTCAAACTCACAGTGATCCTCTTAGGTCTGCCTCCTGAGTGCTAGGATTAAGAGCATGCATCACCACACACAGCTAAATATTCATTATTTTAACTCATCAAGTTTTCTCTGCCATTTGAGCAATTTTATTTCACATAAATCTGCCTTAAGGGATGTTTGAATGAAAAAGTTATTGATTTCCAGATTATTGATAACCCATGGCATTTTCAAAACTCTGTAAACATAAATCAATTTGTGTCTCAAAACAATGGACAGGGTTTATGAAGCATCTACATGTAGTAGCTGTCAGGATTTAGTCTTACATATTCAGTAGTTGGGAACAAAGCTGTCCGTTCTGTGCTGACAAATTCAGAGAGGTGATAATAATCAGGAAGTTACTTCAAAGAAACAAACTGTACTCAATCTTTGCAATTTAATTAGTTGGTACTTTCATGAGAACACAGATTGTGTATACTACAAAGCCGAATCACATCAGATGACATAGTTGGGCATATACAGCTAATAATGTATTAGATAACTTTCAATGGTTTTGAATGTGTTCAAAGACAAAAAGAAAAAAAAGAGAAAAAGAAAAATTTCTACATGCTCCTCCACCCCAGGATTATGGTAACATTCAGAAGCACAGGACATGTTTTTCATTAGAAGAAAGAGTGAATTTATTATATGCTGGAACACCAGATCAAAGCCTCTTAACTGCCCTTGTAGGAAATGTTGCTAATGTCTTGGTGGTTGGGCACTAAGTTCCCATGTTTCTGTAGAGGAGATGCCAACAAGTGAACTCCCAACTCGTGGCTGAGTCTACAGGGCATACACTATACCCAAGGAAGCCATTGTGCAATGATGTAGCTGGATCAGTTAAAATGTGTTGTCTCTGCTAGGTGGAAAACAGGGACTTCTTCAAACCTCACTCTCACTTTATACTTTTTCTTCCGCACCACCTTCAGCCCTGTGCTCTGGTTCCTGGGATTTTCTGGACCTCCCTTATCTATCAAGTTCAGGACGGCTTCCTATTTCAGAGCCCTTTATGGCCGGGGAGTGTGAGTATGAGTCAGTTCTTTCCAAAATCTCTTGCTCTAGCTTTAGGGCCTTTAGAGGCAGTAAGCCTCACTTGATGGAACTCCTTCATTTCCCCTTCCTCTCTGGGCCAGCCCCACTCAGTTCCTGGCAGGCCACTGTGGGAAGGGATGGAGCCCAAAGAGAAGCTGACTTAAACAATGTCCCCAAGTGATGGAACCATACTTCAGGCTGGACTCTCTAAGTTGCTCTCACATAATCATTAGTACAAACTGCATGATTCCTTTTTCTTGATTTTTTTCTTTTTTACAAATTTTGCTTTAGCTTTGATTATTTTCTTACACATTACGAACATATCAGGTGTTAAATCATTATGCACATATATTCTTCATCTGAACTCTGCTCTAACTAATTATGCAATTAATGTAAGAAACTACATTCAACAACAGCATCTTGTAGTATTTGGAGGAAAGCAAGGCTACCAAGACATATTTAAGCCAATGAACACTATTAAATCACTTTACATTAAATATTATATAAATCAATACAACTAAAATATAATTATGCAAACCTTCTTAACATTAAGGGATATAACCAAAAATGAAAACAGCAATCAAAACATATGAAACGACTTTAGCAGGGAAATATGTGGGCACTAAACTCTTCAGTCTTAAAGAAAACCTTGTACAAGCTTATCAACTTACAGAAAAGTCACACATAATATCACTAACCATTGTCATAAAAGTATACACAGGAATGTTTAGATACTGAGGTAACAGGGACATCAGGAAGCCAGAGAGCTGTCAAAAACTCTGAACATCACCATCAGTTAGCTTGACTTGGACTGGTGCTGATGGAAGTGCTCATATAAAATACAGAGCATGATCCTCTTCCATCAATCACGTACAGCCAGAAGGCCTCACCTTATGAGGTAGCAACGTTGACAAACACTGACGTTTTAACCCAACTTTAAATTCACTGCACATTCAGCCAGACCCACACACATTTGAACATGTATTTCAGAAAAGAAGAAAATTTCTTCAAGTAAATTGCCAGCTGCAAGAAGATGAGATTTCACTAAATCCTTAGAGATATCATAGATTTTGCAACACAGGTTTATATACTTAAAAACAAAGCATTCCTCCTCAAGAGCTCTAGATACATCAATGCGCATCTCTACTGATACTTGCTTTTAGATGAAGCTGATTGGTCCAGTGCCCAATGATTTTGTATTCTGTACTTTTGTTAGTGATTTGATACTGGAAGATATCATAGCGTCCAGGAGCATCTCCATTCTCATTAAAAGTGACTGGTGTGCCAGCACTGCCTGCAAAGATTTAGAAAACGTGTTAATAATGTTTCAGTAAGGTAGCCCATCAGGTTTACTTTTATCTATGGAAAGAAGGTAGATAAAAATAGATTGTGTATAGTAAGTGATACAAAGTTTAGAATCCATACAAGGTCATTCTTGATAGGATATATTACATGAAAATAAACCCAGATGTGCATATAAGAACAAAATGCAGTTTATTATGCACATTAGAAAGTAAATGATGCGAATCCAAGTTAAGCAAAGTATATAGGTGCTAAATAAATAGAAGTTGATAGGCTGAATCTTCAATACTGGCTACCCAGAATGCTAGTTATTAGAAAAGATATAAATCTATTGACATATGATTGCTCTCCTACAGTATGAACTACAAACATCAACTCACAATTGGAAGATCGCCCCAACACAACTTCACAACTTCAGCTCCATTCTGAAGCAGTTGAGTCAGTCTCCCTGCTTCAGCCACATCTTCCCCTGAGTAGATCAATGTGCGCTGCTATTGGGACTCTCTGATAGGTGACACAGTAAGGAATGGGAAAGCCCAGCTCTGCACAAATGATCAAAGTCTCCCGATTCACTGTGACGGGCATAATGGTGGCAGAGCAGCAGGATGCAAGAAACGTAGCCTCTTCTAAACTCCATTTCTTTTAGAAGCTTTCATCTTTTCTCTCAATAATTCTGCTCACTTTTACTTTCCCTCTTATTAACTTTTCTATAATCACAGGTGTAAGAGTGGAAAGGGATGTACCCCAAATGTTTTCTCATTCCATCTAGCCACATTATCTACACAGACTTTTTTCCCCTCTAATGGCCTTTACACCTCCCTTCATCTTCACGGATTATACTTCCCATCTTGACAAATTCACCTGACACCAATCCCTTCACTTGGTGCCTATCTTCTCTCTGCAGGCTTTCTTCCCTGAATTTCTCCTCAAAGGATATTAGATTTAATTTCTCGTCCATAATACAAACTTTCCTCTTCTTACCATCCTTTTTCCATATTACATACTCCCAAATTATATATGACTAATAGTTAAGTATGTCAACTTTTCCGCATTATACTGATTTTCTTAATTTCTTAGTATTGTTAATTTAACTCCTAACAAGTGTCAAATTTCTAATGTTTAAAGATTAAATAACCTGGATACCTAACAAAAGGGTAGTAATTTATACAGAAATATAATCAAAATCATACCTAAGCAATTGGTGCATTTTCATAGTATTTGAAAGTTATTAATCATCCTGTTCTCATGACTTTTTCTAACTTCTGAATAGGAAATCACACCTCTGAGGAGAGTACAGGTATCTGGTGCTGTTAAGAAGTGCCAAGACCACAAGAAGTGGCATAGGCTGAAGAGCACTGATATGAGAATAAAGCAGCTGAATGCTCACAACTTGGTCCCCTACTCATTTTCCCATCATTCTTCAATCATAGGAGCTTAATAATAAACATGAATACACTTTGAAGTCCTAAAAGAACAGTATGTGAGTAAATTATCCTTCATTAATTTTCATTAATATATGTAGGAAATGGCTTTATAAATCAACAAAGGAATAAGGAAGTCAGGAAGAAAACAGCAATTACTCTCATCATCCCGTCCCTTATTACTCCTGAGGCACTCAAGTGGAAAACCATTTGCCATCCCTGACCAAAACCTTTCTGATTCCCACTGATTTCTGGTAGGTTAATCTCTTTTTCAGAATGCCTGTAAGGGGGGAAATAATGACATTCTTTTTTCTCATAAAGTTGTCATGAGAATTGACTCAACCATGCTTGGAACAATGCAAAGGATATTTAAATGTTATTATTCACCCCTCATTTATTTTCAGTAAATACAGATGCATAATAGACAAAAAAAATGGTGAAATTTCATTAAACGATGCCCAAACAAATAATTATTGGTATTCAAGTGACAAGGAGATTTTGGCTTTGGAAAATATACATGCTATATACCTCACAATCACATCACCAATTCCTGACATTTATATATAATTTTGAAAAAAAGTTAATGTTACCTTCCCTTGTAAGTGATATTTAATTTTCTCTACCTAAAAATTCCCAATGTGTTCTCCTTGAACAAATGACTGCTTTTCTCTAGAAACAGCAGTTTCCATCAAGAGACAGGATGTCAATTAGTAACATACTCTGATAAAAAAAACACTCTGGGTTTTTCATAGTCACATGTACCATCTGTTTGAACACCTGATTTTTCCAGTCTAAGACAGTATTTTGGGAATCAAGTGAATGTGAGCTGCTTTATCACAAGAAGCTTCCAACTCAGAAACTTCATATATATATATTGGTTTTCTGAGGTAGGGTCTGGCTCTATCTCAGGCTGACCTGGAACTCACTATGTAGCCTCAGGGTGGCCTTGAACTCACAGCTATCCCCTTACTGCTGCCTCCCAAGTTCTGGGATTAAAGACATATGACACCACACCCAGCTCCAATACCATTTTTAATATCAAGCAAGTTACACAAATTTGGCCACTCATTAAGGAAAAATAAATGGAAGTGGTCAGGAGTGAGGATGCTGGAATAACTTTGCTAAGCTCAAAGCCCTGAGGGCCATCAATTAGTAGGTGTTAATGTAGTGGACAAATTCTCTAATTTCACTGGATCTTATTCACCCTTCAAAGTAAGCTAATAGTAATTACTCCCCCAATGGGGTACATAGACACTATATGAATCACTCTATTTAAACGCATAGTGAGTTTCATTTAAGTACTAACTACTGTCTTTTATTTTATGATAATGCTGTGTTTAAGACCTATGTTGTATGTGAAAGATATGAATTTCTCTATGATTATTATCTGATATGAATTTCTCTATGATTATCATTTTCATGATATTTCTCTTACTATTCTTCATGCTTTTCCAACAGAATGTCACATGTCCTTAAAATCCATTTCTCTGGATTCACCATAATTTGATATATCATACTTTCTTTGCTGTGCAATTTCCTCTAAATTCCCTTTGGGTTGTTTCCTAACCTACATATATTTAATTTGTGGTTTAATGACCACGGATTTGCAGAAGCTTGATCCCTTGAACTAGTGTAGAGACTGGAGTACCTCTTCTTGTCCTAATCTTCTCTATAAAACCATTCACTTTTTACTCTGCACATTCTTTTTTACCAATTCTCACAGTATTAAACATATTTACAGAGAGCCTACTATGTGTTAACCTCAGAGATGCTCCTCTGTCTTCCACAGAAAAGTATGGACTCTTTATAAAATGCAGAATGTGCCTGCTATCTTGTAAGTACTTCAACACCTTTAGTGCTCACTACTGAATAAGCAACACACAAATTATGCACCAAAAAGAAAGGCATCTCCAATATGCTCCAACAAAACTCTGTTCAGTCTCTTCAAACCATTATGAACGTCATTTCTATCACCTCTTCTCTTTTACATTGACAAGTGAGGAGAGCCAGCCAACCCTTTCCAAATTGCTAGCAGTGTCTCTTTGAAATCCAAACCAAAACTTTCACAGATGTTTGGGTGGCCGTTGAGTTAATCAGTGGTATCTGAGACATTTTTCAATACTGATAAGTCTTGCATTGTCCTAATTTGCTTTCTGGTCATGGCTGAGTACTACAGTTCAATTTCACATAAAGAACCATTGAATGCTGATTCAACTCGAACCTCTGCCCTGTATACTGGGACAAGTTACAAAGAACATCCTTGAGTAGCCACAGAGGACTCATTATTTATTATTTTGTATAGGTTTGCCCTCTGTCTAAAAAAAAATCATCTTTTCTGCTGAAATTGAACATCTTGTATAATAAAATTAACTGACATTTTGCACAAAAAATTCAAATGGCAATTTTCTCACAAGATTCATTAATTTACTATGGCTTAATAACAATACTGCTAAGAAATGTAACAAATATATGTGAAAAGGTACTACTCAGATATTTATCTTTATGCCACAAAGTATACTCTATTATCTTTTCTTATCTTATTTCTTTCTATTATGCACTCCATGTATTTCAGATGTTTTGAAATGTATTAGAATTTTAAAATACCTTTTTACCCTTGTGGGCCTGTGAAGAAAGGGGAACAAACACATGGAGTTATGAGATTGTTTTTAAATATTTTATGTCTTTATTTATTTGAGAGAGATAGAGTGAGAGAGAGAGAGAGAGAGAGGAAGAAGAAGAGGCACAGCGAAAGAGAGATTGGATGTGCCAGGTCCTCTAGCCACTGCAAACGAACTCCAGATGCATGTGGCCCCCGTGCATCTGGCTTACGTGGGTCCTGGGGAATTGAATCAGGGTCCTTAGGCTTTACAGGCAAATGCCTTATCTGCTAAGTCATTTCCCCAGCCCTGAGATAGTTTTTAATAGTGAAGCTCTGCACTTTTATGAGTCAGGTACCCAATCGAGCAATTCCTGTTCAATAAGAAATGTATAGAAAAATATATTGCATTACCTGACATGCAACAGCTCCCAATGTGGTTTTATAGGAGAAATTTTACATTCAATGAAGATTTCATTTTAAATTGTTGGTTGCTTTGAGCATATGTGGCAGAAAACTGTAGGCTTGGGATTCAGAACTGAAGTTTGATTTCTAGCTCTTCCAACTGCCTAAGTTATCTGAGAAAATGACCCTCCTTCTCTCTTCTCACACCTGGGTCAAGACTAATAACCACAGCTGCCCCAGGCTGCCCAAGGACAGCATGGGACGCTTCCTGGAAAGCACACGGAATGCGACTGACAAGTGTCAGGCTGCAACAAATGAAACTGTCACCATCAGCATCCAGTCCTCTGCCCACTCCTTTGGTTCACATTTTCTTTTTTCCACCATGCAAGAATAGTTCACTCACTTTCTGTATGAAACCCTTGAATCTAGGTGTAATTCACCCAGCTTGTCCTTTTTCAAGTATATTACTTTCTATCACCCTTTTCAACCAAAAAAAAAATAATAATAATTCATTAGTCTGATGATCACCCCCTACATTAGACAAATGGGAACACGACCATGAAAAGCAGTCAATTTAGTAATTTTAGCACCTCTGCAAGAAGAAAGACTACATGAGCTTTAAGTCTTTGACTAATGTGGCATAGAAAACAGCAACATTCAGCATCCTCAGTCATGCTCACCTCCCCATTATTCAATGTACTTTATTAGGTATCTGTTAAAACCAGCAAGCAGAGCTGTTTATTTGAATTAAAATCATATTGTAATTATGTAGGAATAAGTCACAGTAGGCCATATCTATCAATTTCTCAGCCTTATTTCTCGAAGACTTTTGCATTGGATCCATCATATGACTGCCCACCGGTGTCCTTCCTATCATTTCTGATGCTTTTCGTTCATCTGCTTAACTAAACATTTCCTTTTTAATTTTTTTTTCCTTGCATTTCATCATGTGCTACAGGGTCACTCCATCACATGGTTCCTTTCCTAGCTAGGGGCCAGGAAAATACTTTAGTTGATGAAATACTTGGTGCACAAGCATAAGAACCTGAGTTTGGATCCCCAGCACTCACATAAAAGCCACGCATGGTGGCACAGGCCGGCAGATCCAGCACTGGGAAGGCAGAGCAGGAGGATCTTGTCCAGCAACTGCTCATAGAGTCATGTTGGTGAATTCTGGGTACAATGAAATAACTTGTTTCAAAAATAAGATAGAGAGTGCTTGAAGAAAGCAACTGACATAGACCTGTGGCCTCTATACACATGTGCACACGAATTCTCAAACATCTGCATGGGCATACACATGAGTGTACATATGCATAGCCCGCCTACATACATATTCCAAAAACTGTCCTATTCAGGAAGTCTAATTTCTAAACTTTTAATCTCTGGACATTGTCTTTCATACTCCACTAAAAATAATTCTATGTTCCCCTAAATATTTCAATTTTAGCCTCATTTGTTAATTCATGATAATTTATTGTCCTTCCTATTCTTATATAAATTCCATGAACTTCCTTACAAATATGCCATATTTATTACACCTCTTTCTGAGCACTTTTGCTTCTCTACCAATCACAATTGTGATTAAACTCAACTACATCATTGCCTGCACTCAAGCATTAGATATCATTAAATCAAACATAAAACAAGACCTTCTGGAAGGCCAGAACTAGGTTGAAGCAAGCAAGGCACCTAGAGCATGACTCTGTGTGTTGGTCTCCTAAATATTACATACCTGCTCTCTCTTTTGCTTTACTTAATTAGGACATCACTGATACTTCACATTTACAACCTCAGATATCAAATTTGCAATTTCTCTTCAACCCAGTCAAATTTTCTCAATTGGTCCCCTCTTTTCTGCATAGTGCATGACTGTATCATATCTTATTTTCACTCCTCACACATGCACACATTCCTTCCTCTGCATTTCCATCTTATTTCTCACTCACTCACTCTCTCACTGACAAAAAAAAAAAAAAAAACAGCAACAAGACAGAACTCGCCCATCATCCACCACAAATCCTACATGCATCCACAGCAACACTAACTTTTCTCCTGTTAAATCAACTCCCTGATCCAGCCAATGCCATGCTCCTCCCATGGCACTTTATATTCACTTTTGGTTATGGTTGTATCATTATAGGTTTAATCTTATTCATAGTCTATTCCTTCCCCATCCTGATCTTTCTGTTTCCAGAAGCATGTAGCTTACTCTGTCTCAGGGAGTTTGTTGCTGTTCTCTCTTCTTCTAGTATTTTTCCATTGGATGTTCAGACAAGCTGCTTATAATTCATACATTCCATCAAAAATCACAGTTTGTTCCTGTCAGATCACAATATTTAATAACGCAGTCTGTTTCCAAGTGCTATATGCATCCAAAATATAACAGCTACCTTGTTTGAGCACACAGTTAGGTTCCATTTCTATGCATTGCGTTTAGGAATGAACAAATGATTTGTTTTAGCCAAACATATATGAAATCCTCTGGGCACTAATTAGAAAGATCACTATAAGATTCCTAAGTGGACTTCCACGTTCTATTCTCTTTCAAACCAGCTAGAAGGAAATAATATTCTGGACAAATTGGGGATCAATATGTAAAAGATGGCAGAATATGTGTCGGCCAATATTACAGTGTCTCTGCAGAAGGTCTAAACTATCACCGTTCATCCAGTCCTTTAAGTGAGTAAAAAGTAACCGTTTGTTTTGCTTGAGTCATTACTGGCTGCAAGTCTGCTAGTTCAGCAGACAACCCTGAGTGTCTAGTAAGGTGAGTTCTCAACGAATGGCTACTAAATGAATAAGTTTAAATCATGTGAACCTGGAAATGAATCCTTCACTTCATGATACATAATATATCTCAGGAACAGTGTAGAATTTTGTAACTGAGAAACGAAGACATTGGCATGGGTCACTGACTTGTGCCAGAGTCATCTGAAGAATTAGCAGTAAAATCCTAGAGTGTGGACAAACAGGTGGTAGAAGACAAAATATGTAAATCACTCTCCAGAATTGGATTGTATAAACTGCCACGTTCATTTATCTAAGTGAGTGCAAGGGTACTCACCTAATGATGTTTTCATGAAAGCTAATAAAGGTATGAAAAATGTTTGCCCGATTTCAGGTTGAAATAATTTATTTTTCTGTTTTGCTGTGCACAAAGTAGATGGGCTAGAATGTAACTGAATGGCAACTCCCATTCTCTGAGTCAACCCTCCTCCTTGAGTTTTTCATTAAGAAACTAAGCTGACAATAGTACTTTCTCCTGTGGAAAGGTCATTATGATCCTTGGATTTAAAGGGCGCTTTATTACTGCAAAGTGTCATCATCATTAATGAACAGCCCCATTTCTGAAATAGAAATACAACCTATAATTGCATTTATAGTACTCAAATAAACTGATTGAACTTTTAAAATAAGATTCCTTACTTAGTGATATACATTTCAGTCAAGCAGATAAATTAGGGGGCCTAAATGAAATCTCTTGTAAGAAAAGTGAACAAAGCAACTATTAAAATAGCAAATGTTTGGTTAAAGGAATGGAATGGAAAAAATAATATGTAACAATAAAGCAATATTAAGTAATACATGTTGAGAAGAATTTAGGAACAATGCAATGTATCTTACAACTCCATGGACTCAATATACATTCATTGCATGTCAGAAATCTTCTATTAATCATTTTCAACTTAAGCTCTTTATCATTTATTTTTTAAAGAATATTTTATTTATTTATTTAAGAAAGAGAGAGGGAGGAAGAGAAAGAGTAAGAAAATAGAGATAATGGGTGTGTCGGGGACTCCAGCCGCTGAAATTGAACTACAGACACATGCGCCACCTTGTGCATCTGGCTTACATGGGTACTGGTGAAATTGAACCTGATTCCTTAGGCTTTGCAGACAAGCATCTTAACTGCTAAGCCATTACTTCAGCCCCATTTTTATGCTTTCTTTTTGTTGCATTAAATATCTTCCACATAAATTTTTCATAAATAAGAGCTTTATTGCTAACTTATATCTGATAATCACTCTCTATATGTGTGTGTGTATATGTGTGTATGAAATGCCTATGTGAATATGTGTGACTATGTTGTGTGTTAGAGTGAGATAGAGAAAGAGGAAGGATAGCGGGAAGGAGAGAGGAAGATGAAGAGGGAAAGAGATATCATATATATCAGTCTTGCTATATTAGAAGGGGGTATTTGACCAAATAGTCTACTATATTGCTTATAAAAGAAAGCTGTTCTTGCTCTTTAAATATCCAATATTCAAATGTATTAATTTTGCAATACATTTTTTTCTTGTCTAAAAGCTGTTGTAAGTTTTTATTTTATTGAAATTTTGCGTGTGACATATGAATTTTAATTCACTTATAGGTAGGGATAAATTTTGTGCTGGAAAACATCATGTGTGCACAAGGTTGCCATGGTGAAGAGGTCAGAGAACCACCTCATTTTTGGTCTGCCTTCTACCTTCTTTGAAGCAGAGTTCTTATAGCTCTCTACAGCCTAGAACAAGCTAGCTGGCCTGGAGCTGACAGATTCTTTTGTGTCCACCTCCCATTTTGCAGTTGGAGGTCTAAAATTACCAATATGTGCTACTGCATTATTTTTACATGGGTTCTGGGCATCCAAATTCAGATCTTCATGTTGTATAGCAAGCACTATGCAATTTGAACTACCCCCCCCCCAGCTTCCCAATTTCACTTTTTAAATAATTTTCAACATGCTTTATTGAATATTTCCCTCTTTTCCTAATGACTTGGCTGTAGAGAAATGAGCTTTTCTCTCTGGCTCTTCTATTCCACTATGCCATTTGCCCTAACTATATCCAATAGCATATGGATACAAATTTCTTAGATTCATAATAAGACATTGTTTCATGTCAAATCCTCAATTCATTTGAAAAACCTGCCTTCTCTTTGCTTTTTGCTTTTTATATAAAATTTTGAACCATCTTAAGTTTCATCAATAATCCTACTTGAGTTATTAATGGAACATTTATAGACTCTACAGATTATCTAGGAGGGAATGATACTTTTATAATTCTTTCTACCCTTGAGTACTTGTTTCATTTCAATTATTTAGTGCTTATTTCATAGGTCTAGTTTTATATTTTAATTTCTGTTCTTTCTCTCTTTTTTTTCTAGTGAGAATACATCTCCAGCTCGCGTTTTAAACTTTTCTTTGCACAGGTTTTTTTCCATGTTTTGTAGATAATATTATAATATATGTAAATCACCAAAGCCAGTATTATCTGGCCCCATTGTGAGTTCATTTTATATAACATTGACTACTACTTTGTTGTGAACATATAAACTGCATCTAACTGTTTTCGGCATGAGTGACATACATGGCACAGCAGTTCCTAACTAAAAGTAATTTTCTTCGCCAGAGGACATTTGTTAATGCCTGGAGATATTTTTGATCATCACAACCAATGAACTGATTCTGCTGATGACTAATGGAAGAGGCCAGGAATGCTACTGAACACCCTATAACAAATCTCTACAACAACAAATGACCTCCAATTAAAAGTCAGTATTGGCAAGTTTGAAAATCCCTCACAAGACTCTTTTACTGTACCATACATTTTTCCTTGATTTTCATTTTATGTGAATAATCAGAACATGTGCAAATACTTATACTTTTATTTCTCCCTTTATAATTTGTATACATCTAATCTTTTGTTTTCTGTCCTTTTGTTCCTTGAGGATGGATACAAAACTTTTTTTTTTCCTCTCTTATTATCGTACTCTTTAGGACTACTATAAAATTTTGACATGAAACAGGAATAGTGAACACTGTTTAATAGTGTTGCTTTTTTTTTTTTTACTTTAAAAGAATCCATCTTATATTTCACATTTAGTACTGCCTTTGATATAAGCATTTGTGAGTCCCTATCAGTTTGTTGTGTGACTTTCCCTGGGAAGACATTAACAAACATCTGTTCACCCAAATAAGGCACCAAGGACAGTCCAAAGAAGAGATCGTATCCATGTCTATCTGAGTGACCCAGTGAGCTTATTGGAGTTATTAACAGGGCCGTGGATGAGAGGCGACAAACAAACCATGGATGACTCCAAGCGGCAGCATCACCATAAAGGCCACCTCAGCCTGCTCAAAAAGCTGCATCGCTGGAACTCTCTGCTGGTTGGAGAGTCGGTTCATCTATGATTCAGCTGCCACTGCTCATATAACCTTGGAGAAGGTGGTCTTGTGAGTATTTTAAATTTCTGGAACTTCATGACGCTTGTCACTTGTTTACTTCCTGAGCCTTGTTATATTCGTTTGCTCCCTGAGGAGGACATGAGAAGATGGAAAGACCTTCCTTGATCCTGGATAGGTAAAATTAATATTGGGAAAATGGCAATCCTACCTGTGGAGGTTTCATGCGAGTGTCCCCCATGAACTTAGGTATTCTGAATGCAGATTCCCAGCTGATGGAGATTTGGGAATTAATGCCTCCTGGAGGCAGCGTATTATTAGGAGCAGGCTTATGCATATTATAGACAGTTCCCCCTTGCCATTGTTTGGCACACTCTCCTGTTGCTGTTGTCCACCTGATGTTGGCAAGGAGGTGATGTCCACTCTCTGCTCATGCCATCATTTTTCCCTGCCATCATGGAGCTTCCCCTGGAGTCTGTAAGCCAAAATAAACCCTTTTTTCCCTGCAAGCTGCTCTTGGTTGGGTGCTTTCTGCCAGCAATGAGAACCTGAGTGCAACAGTAAAGTTGGTACCAGAGGAGTGGGATTTCTGCTAGACACCTGACTGTGATTTTCAAGAGGAATGTTGAAGGATTTGAAACCTTGGCCTAAGAGATGTCTGGCAATGCTTTAAGTACATCTTGATGGACCATTCTGGACAGAGCTAAAAGACCTGAATGTAGTAAGAACTATGGAATGTGAGATTTGGCTTGTGAGGGTAAGAAAGAGATTTGCCTGAACTGAGATACAAGCAGTTTATGTGAGGAGTTTCCTGTTATACCCATGTCCTGAGAACGTGTGCGGGGTTGCTTTGCATAGACATGGACTGATGTGAGCAAAGAGATATGCCAGAGGGGGAAAAAAATGGAATCTTTGGACCCAAACTGCTGCCTGTTCAGCTGCAATTGTATGAGAGACTACAATTGAGATTGGGCCATCTGACCTGAATTGGGACAATAGAAAGAATGCAGTCTTTTGTAGGGCCTGAATGCTAAAGGTATCCTGTTCTTCAAAGTCTGCTTTATTCCCCACTGGATTAACAAATTGGAACCCTACTTGGTATTATGGAATATAAGAAATGCATAAAAGAGAGGGTCATTGAATTTGCAACAAGGTCTTGTGTTTTGGCAAAAGCGGTGGGCAGTGTGTAGCAGGTTGGCTGGAACATATGCATGGAGACCCAATGGGCCCATGAGGATGAACCATGGGTTGCAGTGGAAACTGAGTAGAGATGCCAAGACCACAGTATGGATATTAAGGAAAGCTGCTGGCCCCTGATAAAGTTTTCCAGGACTGTGAGAAGCCTAGCTGGAGGGGCAGAATTAGAACTCCAGAGACTTCTTGCTGGCTAGAATTATTTGACTTGGAGATTTGTCACTAGCTAGAGTTGTTAGACTTGGAGCTTCGGAGTTTGATGTCTGCCCTGTTTAAATCTTGCATTGGTTAAATATTTCTTTACTATGCCCAGTGGCATCTTTTGCAGTGTGAATGTTTATTCTGTTCCATTATGAGTTTATTTATTTATTTATTTTTGTATTATGTCTCAGTCAAAAGATCTTGGACAATGGGAATATTTGAACATCACTAGGATTGATCAAAACCATGGGGACTTTTAAAGATGGACTGAATGCATTGCATTTTACATTATGGATGTTCATCAGTTTATTGGGACCAGGGCAGAATGTAATGGTTTGTTTCAGGTGTCCCCAATAAACTTAGGTGTTCTGAATTAAGGTTCCCAGCTGATGGAGATTTGGAAATTAAAGCCTCCTGGAGGCAGTGTATTGTTGGAGGTGGGCTTATGAGTATTACAGCCAGTGTCCCCTTGCCAGTGTTTGGCACACTCTCCTGTTCCTTTCGTCCATGTGATGTTGGTCAGGAAGCAATGTCCACCCTCTGCTCATGCCATCTCTTTTCCCTGTACTCATGGAACTTCCCCTTGAGTCAGTAAGCCAAAATAAACTTTTTTTTTTCCCCACAAGCTGCCCTTGGTTTGGTGATTTCTGCCAAAAATGTAAACCTGACTACAACACTACCAAAAACAATATACACAGTGCCATTAAAAATCCCAGCATCATTCTTCACAGAAATAGAAAAACTGATCTCAAAATTCATATGGAGTGGCAGAAGGCCATTCGATATCAAAAAAATTTCCCCAGCAGAATAAATGCCTCTGGAGGAATCATGCCCAATCTAAAGCTATACTACAAATCCATAGTAACAAAAACAGCATGGTACTGTCATAAAAACACACATATAGACCAATGGAATAGAACTGAAGACCCAACGCTTAGTTCAAGAAATTACAACTACTTGATCTTTGACAAAGGTGTCAGAAATGTGCACTGGAAAAAGGATAGCATCTTTAACAAATGCTGGTGGTCAAATTAGATAACCACATGTAGAAAAAGTGAAACTAGACTCACTCCTCTCACCATGCACAAAAAATCAACCACAAATGGATTAAAGAACTCAGCATAAGACCTGAAACTCTTCAACTACTGGAAATAAAAATAGGAGGTGCTCTCCATGATATAGAAGTGGGTAAGGACTTCCTGAATAATCCTCCAGTATCCCAGGAAATTAAACTGTTACCCAGCTGGTAGGATCTCATGGGGCTAGAAAAGATTTTGTACAAATAAACATACCATAAACACAGTCAACATACTACCCAAAGAATGGAAGAAAATCTTCACCAGCTATACCACTGACAGAGGCCTAATATCTAGAATCAATAGAGAACTCAAAAAAAAAAAAAAACTAAACAATTAAAGAGCAAACAATCCACTCAAAAATGAGACAGAAAACTGAATAGGGAATTCTCAATGGAAGAAATACAAATGGCTTACACTGACTTAAGAAAATGTTCAACATCCTTAACAGTCAGGAAAATTCAGATTAAAAAAACTATGTGATTCCACTTTACTCCAGTCAGGATGGCAATCATTAAATATCAAGCAGCAATAAATGCTGGTGATGTTGTGGGGAAAGAGGAAACCTCATTCACTGCTGGTGGGAGTGCAAATTTATACATTCACTGTGTAAATCAATATGGAGATTCCTGGAAAAGATGACAATAGAACTACCAACTCACCCAGCTGTTCCTTTATTAGGCATCTACCCTAAAGGCTCCACTCTTCACTGCAAAGATATTTGCTCAACCATGTTTAAAGCTGCTCAATTCACAATAGCCAAAACCTGGAATCAACCCAGATGTGCATCGTTTGATGATTGGATAATGAAGATGTGGTACATACACATAATGGAAATCTACTCAGCATTAAGTAAACATGGTATAATGAAATGTATATGATAATGTGTGGACTTGAGAGTGTACCAAACGAATCACTCAAGCACAGCAAGAAAAATGCTGCATGTTCTCTCTCATTTGTGCTTCTTAACCTAGAACACCTCTAGTTGAAGGCATACCTGATATGCAAATTGAGGATCAGATAACATGGATGGAAGTCCTTTGGGGAAGGGGACTGGGAGGGAGAGGGGACATACACACAAAACTAAATTCAAAATGAATTTATTCCACAGAAACCTTTCTTCTGGATATAAAATATTTTTAATGAGTAAAAGGAAGCTGAAATTTACATCTATGCATCTAATTCATTATTACATCTTTACTAAGCTTCAGATTTTTTTATCTTGAGTTGGCATACCTTTGGAACAATTCATTGTTGAAAATACCATTAAGATACAGAGTTTCAGTGTATTTTAGAGTTAATATTTTGTTAATATTTACAGAAATACTATTATACAGTCATATGCAGGCAATCTTATAGGAACAGGTGGCAAAGTATCTAAAGAAATGAATAAAATATCAAGCTAGTAGAAGTCTACTTCTCTCTGACAATAATTTATGGACAGAATTTTAAAAGTATATAAATCATTTATTTATAATAGACCTGATTTTCTGTAATTACATGAACTGTCAATGTATATTAGGCTGCTGTGATAGATATAAATTGTCTATGTTACTATGGTAATTTGAAATTCTACATAGCATGCACAATAATTGGGAGCAAAATTAAAGAAAGCAGTGGGATATGCGGAGAAAATATTCTCATAAGTTAACGATTAAAAATATAATCTCACTTTAGCATAACCATTTTAAAATATTTTTAATATACATTTATTTATTTATTTAAAACAAAGAGAGAGAGAGAGAGAGAGAGGCAGACAGAGGGCAAGAGAGAATGAAAGTGCCAGGGCTTCTAGCCACTGTAAACAGACTCTAGATGCATATACCACCTTGTGTATTGGACTTAGGTGGGTATAGAGAACTTGAACCTAGGTCCTTTGGCTTTACTGATAAATCCCTTAACCATCAAGCAATCTCTCTAGCCCTAGCATACCCATTTGAAAAGTTGACCTATCAGATGGAATCAATAACCAATGAATAATAAATTTTATTTTCAAATGTCTATGTAATATTTACAATATAATTTAATAATTTTCAGTCATTAATTCCTAACAAAACTAAAATTTGATAATAAGATTTAATTAGAAATATTAGGACTAAGGATGCAGCACAGTAATAGAGTGGTTGCCTAACATGCATAGTACCCTGGGTTAAATACCCAGAACCATATAAATCTGCTATGGTGTCACACACATCTAATCCCAGCATTAGAGAGGAAGATTAATGATCATCCTCAGCTATACAGTGAGTTTAAGAGCAGTAGGGACTGTTTCCAAAAAAAATGTATCTTAATTCATATACTCTGATAATCACTGTGGCCTACAACAACAAAAAAATGAAGAAGCATCAAAAAGATTTATAAATTAAAACACCAAATAAAATTATTATAACCAAAGATTTAAAACAAATAAGAACTAATTTTAATTAATCCTTTAGTCAGAAAAAAATAAAACTACACTTATAAGGTACTAGTCAACAGCTAATAATATATTTTAAAACTTAAAGTATTTGGCCAAGCCTGCCTTCGGAGGAAATCTTAAAGAATGTTCTTTTGGCCTGGAGAGATGGCTTAGCATTTAAGGTATTTGCCTGAGAAGCCAAAGGACCCAGGTTCGATTCCCCAGGACCTACATAAGCTGGATGCACAAGGGGCACATGTCTGGAGTTCATTTGCAGTGGCTAGAGGCCCTGGCATGCCCATTATCTCTCTGTCACTCTACTACCCACTCATTTGCAAATAAATAAATAAATAATTTAAAAAAGAATACTTTCTTTATTTTATTTTATTTTATATTTTTAGTTAGCACATAGAGATTAAGATAGCATTCACTCTGACATTTCCAAATGCAATTTGTTTTAGTTGATTCATGTGCCATGGTCTGTATTCCTGCAAACATCATAACTTCATTTTTAGATACTGTAGAATAGAATTTCACTGTATACATTTTTGTTCACATTTACATTCATCAATCAAAGGGCATTAGGATGATTATAGTTCTTAGTTATTATCAATAGAGCAACAATAAACATATATTCTCATTCTCTCTCTCTCTCTCTTTCTCAATATCCATGCATAAGAGAACAGAACTAAGGGAAATAAGATTAAAGTCCATTGTATACTTGTATGAAAATGTCAAAAATGAAAAGCCAAGTAAAAATTTTGAAAGCTTAAAACTCATTTTTCATTATACAAATCATGTTTATGTTCATGTGTGTAGACTTAACTTTTAAGTAGATAAAATATATTTGTCTTTAGGAAAAGCATTAATCATTAATAATATATGTCCAAAATAGTGATGTGTTATGTAATAAAAGCATTGATTTATTTCAGTATGTAGTATGTATAAATTATCCACATAAGAAAATTAGTTCAGTTTATCTTATATGCCAATTTAAAGAGAATAAATAAATCTCAGATTTTCAGTATGTTTTTCACAAGTGCAAGAAAGAATGGCTATTTTATGTAAAGACAGAGTTTTAGATTTTACGTCTATGTTTATAAAAGTTTTTAGTATATTAGTTTTGACAGTTTAACACTGGAATGCTGTATAAAAATTATTTTCAATTAAGAATAAATGTATTGGTTTCATATAAAAAAGAGAAAGGAATAGATCACTCTTGATTACTAGAGGAAATACCCTGTTGCCATTTTAACACTCTGTTTCATAGAAATACATAGAATCCAAAAACTAAAGAAGTGAGAGTGGTAAGTTCACTTATACAGGCATGTGCCATGATACAAAGATGAATGGTTGTAAATGCATCTGCAACAATGTGAAGATCTTCCCCCAGCCATCATATGCTGTCCAGAGCTTTCATTGCTCCCTGCATTACCACCTCCAAGTCCACAAAATGACATAAAATAAGTCATCTCTGAGGAACAGCTGACTCCATCTTTGAAATTTCTCTAGGCTCTGGCTATTTCCCTTTCTCATTCATCAACTGAGTGGGTTTCCTGACTCCCCAGGCTGTGAATCTTTGTTTCCATTTTCCTGGCTCCCACTGCATTTCAAAATTAGCTCAAGACTATTTACGCTCAATAGTGCCTTAAGCATTTATTGGTATTTCATATTTGCTATTCACCTGAAGTTGAAAGTTGATGTAGTGAATTGCATTCCAACCTAGATAGACCATGCCTCCAAGATGTCTTTAACCAGTCAGTCCCAGGCAGCCTTTCCCCCTGTGACTTCCAGACCTTTGAGAGAGCTCAACATTGTCATCTCTACTATTTATATCAACACTACCAAACCATTATCGAGTTCTTTTAAAATATATATTTATTGCACTGGAGATTTGGTTTATTGGTTAATATGCTTACCTGCAAAGCCAAAGGACCCAGGTTCAGTTCCCCAGTACCCATGTAAGCCAGGTGCACAAGGGGGTGCATGCATCTAGAGTTCATTTGCAGTGGCTGGAGGCCCTGGTGCACCCATCCTCTCTCTCTCTCTCTCTCTCTCTCTCTGTGTGTGTATGTGTGTGTGTGTGTGTGTGTCTCCCTGCCTATTTCACCCTCTCAAATAAATAAATTTAAAAATATATATGTATATATGTATATACATATATTAAAATATATATTTACATACTTGAGACAGAGAGAGAGAATAGGCACACCAGGTCCTCTAGCCACTGCAAACAAACTGCAGATATATGCGCCACCTTTGTGCATCTGGCTCTAAATGGATACTAGGGAATTGAACCTGGGTACTTGGGCTTTGCAGGCAAGCACTTCAACTGCTAAGCCATCTCTCCAACCCTATTGAAGCCTTTTTATTTCCTAGACATTGTTATGTCCTTTAAAAGAAGACTCATAAGAGCTGGGGTGTAGCGCAGTGGAACAGTATGTGATAAGCATGTATTAGGTAACCAGCTTTGATCCCCAGAGACAAAATATTTTTAAAGAAATAAAAAAACGTATTAGTTAGATATAAATAATGTTTATCATCAACGCTGAGATGATAATGTTGACTTTCAATGGTGTAACGTTGATGTTTGCCCGTGATAGTCATGAGCAGACAACAATCTGAAGGGAAAGCTGAGCAACATCAACATCGGCATTAATTAATCAATCAGAAAAAAAAAATTTATATATATATATATGTATGTGTGTGTGTATATATATATATATATATATATATATATATATATATATATATTTGTTGACCATTGATTTGATCAGGGCTGGATAAAAATTTTAACTAAGTTGACATTTAGTTTTGTCAATGCAAATTTTCATTTGAAAAGAATTAATACTCTACAGCTATATGCTATATGTATTCACATGATGATTAATATCAGCATTTCTCTCCAAATTTGGCTAATTGGAAAACTGATCTTTTGATTCCAAACTTATTTAAGAAAACACAATAATTGCAAGCATGAAACCCACATGACCCTTTACACAATACTCACTAGTATAAAATCCACAGGGCCCTTTAATTTGAGTTTTAATTCCTTCTATTGAATCTAGTGTAATTATTTGTTTCCGGGATAAGACTTAAATTTTTGGTATAATATGGAATATAATATTTCAAAAATAGAAATATATATTTTTAGGTAGGATCTCACTCTAGCCTAGGCTGACCTGGAATTCATTATGTTGTCTCAAGTGTGCCTTGAATTCACAGTGATCCTCCTACCTCAGCCTCCTGAGTGCTGGAATTAAAGGTGTGTGCCATGGGCAAAAATAGATTTTGCAACAGATAGTCTTGGGAATGTTTTATTTTTAATTTCCTTTTATGTCTTACACTTTTTAATGTACTTCTGCCCAAGAATTCTAGAATTAGCATCAGTAGGGAAAGCACCATTTATAAATATATATCTATTGTGGCAACCTGTTTGTTACCCTACATACACCAAGAGAGAGATCTGGCTGCCATTTTGGCTAAGTGTGCATGCCTCAGTACTAGACTTACATGACTTGACCCAACCATTAGTTCCTCACTTGCTGCAACAGAAAGTTTATGAAATAACACATTTATTGGTCTGTTGAAATAAGATTGTATTTCCAAAATGTACACCACCATTTAGATGTCATAAATTTACTAATGAAAGTAGAAAACTTTATTGTTTAGGAAGTTGGTATAACAAGTTAGTGGAGAAGGCAATCAATGTGTACACATGCATGTGTGTGTATGTGTATGTGTGTATGTGTGTGTGTGTGTGTGTATGTGTGTGCATTCACAAGGTGATGTCTTACTTATTCTAGAACAAATGTATGAAAAGAACAAGAAAAATGCTCTTAGGAATGTTGATTGGAAGCTATTTTTCATCCTTCGAGATTTATAAATGTTTTATGCTTTCTGATTTAAATGCTTTCTAAAGTTGATAGAAACATTTTTATGATTAAAACACTATCAAAACTTAGGTAAGGTATATTAAGTGATTTTTAAATCCTGACAATTGCTTGGGAAAGTAGTGTATGTAATATATACTGGAAAGCAAGATTGTGCCAAGACCTGTAGTCTGAAGGAAACCAAGATAAAATGCTGAATTTATTTTTATTTTTTCTGTCAGATGAAATCTATGTTACATAGTATATATTGATTTATTTATCCTATACCCTAACTAATGTCTAATAGTAACTAACTTCAACTAAAAGATGAAAAATTAGATAAACAGAATAGGCACAATAATTAGAACCAGCTTTAACAGTCTTTCTTATAGCTTTATATATTTCAGAAATATGTAATTTTTGGAACTATTTATATTCACTTTTGAAGATATTTTAATTTGACAACACTAGTATCTAAAAGTCTTCACCATTTGAATATTCGTGATGTTAATGAGATAATCATAACATTTCTAAAAGATAGGCTACAATGTTACTTTTCAGCAACCATAATCAAACTATCTCATTAGAGAAGAGAACAAAAATAGTGTTCAGTCTGTCTTAATTCCTGGTGTAGTGTATTGTGCACCAACAGGACATATCCAAAGGACTGCATTCAGTTAGAATGGTTTTGTCTGTCTATTGCTGTTAAAATCCCAACTTATTTGACTGTCCATCATTGAAAATTTGAGGAAGTAGAATGTCATCAAACATAAGGGAGGGGCTGAATTTCATATACTGAGAGCACTGTGTTTATGATTTTAGTTTAACTTAACATGTTCCTAATAGAGATATTCATATTTACTATAAGGAAAATTAAATGCAGAAGTATGCAAGAGAATAATAATAATAAAGACATTTTGTCTTCTACCTTATCACTTTTTAATGACCATTATTGTCATTTGATATACATTCCTTCTCACTGTGCTGAAAGCTAAATAGTTCTTAGTGATGTAAAACCACTCAGCGTTGAATCATCAATTTGTCAATAAATAATACAACTACATGTAAACTTCTACATGTGAATACATAAATAACACAAATGCAAATTTATTGGCTATACATTGTTCCCTTTACGTATGCACCATAATTCATGGCATCATTCCCACAGTAGCGAGAATTATGTCATTGACAATCACAGGGCTACATAACAACATTGTCATAAAATTTCATACTTCATTCTTTGCACAATACTGTTGTTTTAAACATTTCTTGAGCTTGATTTGCTGGGCCAGAGGGCATATACATATTACATCCTGATGAAGTTTCCTTTCATTAATTTTATATCTAAATGTCAGTGTCAATGAGGCACTAGTGATATTTATATAATATGAAAAATGATAAATTATTCCAGGAAACACACACACACTTTGTTTTGTTTTCTGATCCATTTATGTGTACAACTTGTTATACACATAAACTATCCAGGACATTTTTAAATGACAGGTTCTAGCTCAATGAGACTGGAGTTATGCCTCAGTGTATTCATTTCATTGTAAATAACATTTTATTTTTATTTATTTATTTATGAGAGGGAGAGAGAAGGTGAGAGAGAATAGGCAAGCCACAGCCTCCAGACACATGCACCACCATGTGTATCTGGCTTATGTGGACTCTGGGGAATTGAACCAGGGTCTTTAGGCTTTGGAGGCAAGTACCCTAACCACTAAGCCATCTCTCCAGCCCAATGTGTGCATTTGTAATAAGCTCCCAGATGGTTGCAAGCTTGCTGGTATTCAGACCACACTATGTGCAGTCTAACTCTGTATCACTAAGAAATGTTTTCAATTCCACATCTGCACATCACTTGTACATCACTGAGAGTTAACCTAAATTTAGCAAGGCCCCTGAAGGATTCATGAACAAGCTTTATAAAATGATTATACCACCTGGAATGGTTAAAGAAAATACTGTGTGTATATGAAAGTGCATTGTAGTAGAGTGACTGGGATTCACAAAAAACACACTGGTGCCATCAGCTCCTGATTTCTGGGCAAACACCCAGCCAGACACAGTACATAGGAGGAAGGGGCATACTTCAGACTCAGAGAGTCCTGGCGAACACCAGAAATGACAGAAGAAGCTGGCTCCTTTTCACAGGTCCATGCACGGAGACACCGCCAACAGCAGGCACCACCAGCAAGCACTGCCTGCCAGAGCCCAAACTGCTCTTTTTCACACTTAGTAGAACTGGACTAAAGTTCAGCCCCCAAAACACCTTAGGGCTGGACTCCAGAATCCACCCCCAATGACATGGCCCCTTGTAGTAGGAATCTGCCTATTGGGGGCTCACACTGCAAGCTTAATTTAGTAAAACACCTGAGTCTATGGCACCATGCGTTCAAACTACCACACACGCTGGTGATATTTCAGTATGATTTATGCATCAAATAGGAAAATGCTCAATTTGAGTTCCATATCTACTCATTGCCCTGGTGCACAATTGCATAGGTAAGTATGCTTTTCTCTCTCATGCAATTTTGTGGCATATACATACATATGTAATTGTCAGGTATTTATCAGTTTAGTGAAACAATTTAGAGCAGTTAAAACTGGAAATAATCATTTTTCCCTCTCAAGGGAATGAGAGACTGTATTAATTCTCATATAACAGCTCCCCAGAAGCCTTTGTAGAGCATGAGAGTGTTAAGTCTACATTGGCGACTAGGAGCTAGCACAACTACAAACTATGGCCGGCTCAGAGGGAAAGCAGTATGGATCTGGTGAGGCTAACCATTATCTACCTCTCTGGTGTTAACAAATGGACATTTCAGCTCCATTTAAGTGGAACATGTGGTTTATCATCTACAGAAAAACATCTTGTATATTGAAAACCTACTTTGAAAATAGTTATAAGATTGGTAATGGTGGAGAAAGAAGTCTATGATAACCAATAAAAACGACAAGAAAATTTGGGGCTGGAAAGTTGTGTCAGTGCTTAAAGGCAACTGTTTGCAAAACCTCCTGGCCAAGGTTCAATTCCCACACCACCCATGTAAACCAGTCTCAAAAAGTGACACAAGCATTTGGTATTGTGGGCTCTCTCTAACACACACACATACACACACACACGATTTTTTTTTTCGAGTTAGGGTTTTACTCTAGCCCAGGCTGATCTGGAGCTCACTCTACTCCCAGGCTGGCCTCAAACTCATGGCAATCCTCCTCCTACCTCTGCCTCCTGAGTATAAGCAATTTTTTAAAGAAGGAAACTAAAACTATGTTACTTACTTAAGGTATAGAAACAAAACTGATGAGAAAATAATAAAAAAAATTAGGGACTCATTACTTTGGCAATGCATGGTGGTGATGGCTGCACTAGGTAAATATACCTAATGTCAACAGATCTTTAAATGTGATTACAATGGCAACTTTTGTTCTATCTATTTAACCACAATAAAATAAAAAATAAATTGAATTAAAAAAAAAACAAATAAATAAGGACTGTAGACCTCTCAAAATACAAAACAACCAAATGGCCAAAATAAAAATGATTTCCAATGGTTGCTTTGCTTGAAAGTATTGGTTTCTCCTTGAACATAAAATTACAATGTAGAACAAAAATGTCTCCCTGAAACATGTGGCAAGAAAGGAAGCATTAGCCTGTTGTTTGGGCCAAACGTAATTTGGGTAATTATGTCCTAGCTGCCTCAAATTCCCTGGAAGTCTCTCATAATCTGTGTCACTTCTCTGCTTAATCTGTTTATAGCAGTCTATGCTCTTTCAAACGGTCATTACCATCTGCCCCTAAGGTGTCTGCATGGCAGCAGGAGGGAAGACAATTCCTGTGCTACAGAAATACTCAATAAATAATTATAGCCTTGTAGTTTGATGATGCACATCTACCTGGGGAAGACAGCGAGATCTTCATATAGATTGTTAGCAGTGCCAGGAATCACCTGTTCTTCCTAGTTCCCAAAGTTTATTGTCATTATCCTGTCTCATGATAGAAATTCATTTGTAAACTAAAATGAAATGAAAGCACTATACACAATACTTTTCGTGAATGAGTCAATGACTTTTTTAAAAAAATATATTTATTTGAGAGAAAGAGAAAGAGGCAGATAGAAAGAATGGGTATGCTAGGATCTCTAGCCACTGCAAACAAACTCCACATGCATGTGCCCCTTGTGCATCTGGCTTATGTGGGTCCTGGGGAATCAAACCTGGATCCTTTGGCTTTGCTTGCAAGTGCCTTAACTGCTAAGCTATAGCTATCTTTCCAGCCCTGTCAATGACATTTTAAAAGAAACATTTTCACACTAACCTTTTATAATGTGTTCACACATATTTATGTTTGGCTCTTTTGCCCTACTTTGCCTAAATACCACTTCATTCATATCTGGTGTTATGTCCACAGAAAGAGTCAGATCCACGCATCAACTGAATGTATGTATCTTGCATAACATGGAAGTCTCCAGATATCTTCCTTCTTCTCTGGTATAAAGTAGAGATCCTCCTTATTCGCATAACTATTTGAGTTAAGCAAATGATTCAGTGTAAAATGAGACAGGATTGTTCTGAAAGGTTAGCCCATTATACATTAGTATACTCGCACAGAAAATTTTATCTGTCACTATCGTGCAAAATTCTGATCATATGGGTCATAAGGACAAACTGATACTTTGGAGAATCAGCCCAGTGTATTTGCAGAGAATCCCTTGTTGATTGAATCAAAGGACAGCTAGAAGGTTCTAGGAAAGGAGGAGGAAGAAGAGTGCCAGGAGGCCAAGGAGCAAATATCAAACACAGATGACTGGAGTACCTAACTAGCATTTTCCTTCTTCCTGACCTAATCAATGTTGCTTCTGTGCTGTGTTTATGGGTTTTGACACTACAATAGAAGGCCAGCTGCAACATCCCAGTATAGATACAATCACAGAGCACTGATTTCTCTGATTATTCATACCAGGTTATTCACCAAATACAGTCTTTAAATGCTAAGCATTTCCCCATATTGTTTTCTTTTATTTCATGACTATATGCTGTATATTCTTATCTAATCAACACATTTCGTAATTTGTCTCCATGGCCCTGCAGTGACTACTGTGATGAGTCTAATGCCAAACTGAATCCTGTTACTGTGAAATCTTGGTGTCTTCCGATGCCAATGAGATAAAGGTAAATCGTGTTTGGCATGCATGCTAAGCCCCCATACCCAGACTTACACTCTCTACACTGGCTTCACTGTTGGTTTACAGGCTATTAAAACTCACTGTAAAATCTATTCTAGCCACATGGCTTACAGAAGGTGCACAGGATGTTCCAAAGGAACACCATCGACCGACCCAAGACTGGTCAAGCACGTCAAACGTACCTGTGCTTACATCTGCTAACAAACTCTTGGTGCTTCTTCTCTTTCTGCCACTTGAAATTAACTTGGCCCGCTTTGCCCTCTTGTCTTTTTGGCACTGATTTGTTTTGCCAGGAAGTGGGTCTACCAAGCATGTCATCAATGTTCTCCACCGCGGACTGTATGAGGTGAATATCCTCCCATCATAGAGGACATGATCAACAACCATTTACTGAATTTGTGTCCGAAGGAAAGAGCTGTGAGTATAAAGGGGCAAATGAAAGGGACATGAAGACAGTACGTCTCAAGTATTTCATAGACTTATTTCTAAGCTTCTTTGTACACGTCATGGCAGTTTTATAAACAGCTGGTTTTATCACATTAGCTGGGGGTGTCCATAAAACTTCTGGAAGTCAAGATCAACTCGTTTTGAAGTTAGGGCCTAGCAGTGGAGGCACACTTAGGGGAAATATTCCTTTCCCTCTGATCATGAAAGTATGTTGTTCCAAAGTAAAAGGTCAAAGTAAGCTAAGCTGAAACAGTATGACATGGGTACAAATAATTTGGAATAATACCAATCATGATAAAATGAATAATGTAGCAATGTCTAGATTGTCACTAGCTGATTCCCACAGTAATAACTCGTGTTCAGTGGGCTCTGAAACCATGGTGTGGATGAGACCTTCCACCAGGAACTCTGCGCTCGCTGGCTCGATGATGCGAAGGATCATTAACCACATCTTGCTGGAGAACATTACAGGTTTTAAAAATGTCATCTAGTCCATGCCGACAGGCCCATCTGTATTTAAGGCTGGATCCCTTTGAGATAAAAGCACTCCATGTGGCTCAAGTAGGGCTGTTATTTCAGATGTCAGAAAACTGTTAACACATAACCAGAGCACACGAGCCATAACATTGCAGTTGAAGAATGTGGGGTAGGAAATCTTTCCAACAGTCTCGCTTAGAGCACGACTCATCAAAAAAGTACATTTTACAGAAACAAAAAGCTTTATAGAAGTTGTGTAACACAGCAGTACAATTAGTTGTAATGTGTGAGAGTTTGATGGGCAATCGGTAGATGAAGTTCTATGTCACAGGGTGGCAGGAAGCATTGCCAAGGTTTATGGTGATGTGCATGCATGCCTTCTACCAGGGATGGGAAAAGAGTATGTTGTGAGACTGAGAGTAAATAAGGATAAAATATTATCTTAGGATTTGGGGAGATGGCTCAGCAGTTGAAGGCACTGGCTTGCAAAGTCTGACAGCGCAGCCCAGGTTCAATTCTTTAGCAAAAATGTAAAGCCAGACACGAAGTGGCACATGTGTCTGGAGTTTGTTTTCGGCAGAAAGAGTCCCTTCCAGTGCACGCGTGCACGCGCACATACACACACACACACACACACACACAAATAAAATTTAAAAATGTATTATTGTAAAGTAGAAAACCAAGAAATGCTTGTTTTCTTCAACATGAATGAGCTGGATTGATGCTTAAGGGAAAATCAATACTATTCTAATATCTATGAATGTGTATATATTCATTTATGTATAAAAGTGTGTTTATAATTATTCCCCCTGTCTCTTCTCCTTGTCCTTATTCTCCAGATTACACAGATGATAGATAGATGATACATACATACATACGTACATACATACATACATTGATGATAAACAGATAATGATATTTAGATACATCATAGACACATCTACACACACACACACACACACACACACACACACACACAAAGGTATGTACACACATCTTTTCTCAAATTTTGTGCCTAGAAAAAGACAGGATTAAAGTTCTTTAATTTTACTGTTCACCAATGTCTGTCTTTCCCTCACTGCCATCTTCCTGAAATTTCACCTATTCTGACCTCCCTCCTGCCGACCCTCCCTCTTTCCTTCTGCTCTCTCTTCTCCTGGTCCCATTCTCTGTTTCAATTGTACATAGGCAAGTGGCCATTGTCCTGACCGATTTATATTTTACATATTTCTTGCCTAAATTTCATGAGGAAATTTGACTGTCATTGTGTTGATTATGCTGAGAGGAAGGTCTTTTAAGCAGCGATAAGCTCACTAAGACAGATTACTGTACTTCTTTAGGTACTGGACTAATTCTGAAAGTAGGGAGTGAGTCGGTATGAGAATATGTATATCCTATAAAGGAGGCTCCCCTCTGATTTGCATCTTCCACATGCCCCTCTGATGTTTGCCCATTTTTGCTTTTCCTCAATGTACTATGTACAATGTACTATGCTAGGATAAGACCTTTGCCAGGTAAACCCTCTCACTCTTGAAATTCAACTCTCAGGACTTTGAGCTTGCATTAGATATATGGCAAAAGCAAAAGAGAACAGAGTTAGACAACCTACCAATCTTAAATTAACTAAAAATGATACTAGTGGGTAATATATATCAAAAAAGAGTAATTACTTCTAGCCAAAATACTTTTCATTATTTAACATGGGTCAATGTATTCTAATATATTATTAGTACTCTTAAAAGAAAATGTGTGCAAATTCACCTTACAATACCATATCAGAATGATGACTGACCTCCCTCTATAAGATCTGGACATGATGGAGCCACTCTTCATTCTGTTATAAATAGTGAAGGGCTAAGTGGACCACTTCCCTACCCAATGTCTTAATGACTGTCAGAGGTGGCTGGGGAGAAGTCATAACCTTACAAGGCATAGCCACTTGTAAGGGAGATAAGAAGGAAGACAGTGAGACTCAGGGAGATAATAAAGGGTAATGGGTACATATGATCCAAATGCAATATATACATATGGAAATGTCAAAAAATATAAAATCATATAAATAAATCATATATTTATCTATATATATATGATCATATCAACTGTTTGATTTTCTCTATTTTTGCCACTTTCAAAAGAGGACCTCATCACCATTAACTTATATTTATTTCTATATTTTTTCAAGATAGGGTCTTACTCTAGTTCAGGCTGACCTGGAATTTACTATGTAGCTTCTGGGTGGCCTCAAATTCATGGTGATCCTCCTACCTCTGCCTCCCAAGTGCTGGGATTAAAGGCATGCATCATAAATCTTATTGTTCAAGTGCTTTGTTAGTAATGAAAAATGTTTCTTTTTTTTCCAGTTTCTCTAGCCCAGATCTATTTACTTGCTCTCTTTGTCCCTGGTGCAATGATCTGTGACTAGTCAATAAAACCTTTTGAACTGTCTACTGCTCTGAACTCAAAACAAAGAAAAAAAACCTGCAAATCAGTGAAAATAAATTCGAGTTGGCTTTATCTCCAGAAAAAACATATATTTTAGTCCTGTAAAAACAAATACTAAATATGAGTAAGTTTCCTTTAATTCAGTAAGGAAGATACAGATACTATTACTCAAAATGATGAAAAAAAAATCCTATGTTATGTGGAGCAAACACAGTGAATAGCAGTTCTAGGGGAGCAAAAGCTTGTTGGCTGAATATATGGAAAGCTTCTATGAGGAGCAACTATTTTTTCACCAGGAACCCTATGAGGTGCACATGTCATAACTTACTACATTCAATCCTCATATCCTTGATAATCAGGTTTTTTTTCTATTTTATAATGTGAAAACTGAATTTTAGAGAGATTCATTAATTTGGTTAAAACAAAACATGAGAGAAAAACATTAAAAGTCATATGTCCATAAAGCTCTTTCCATGATTGCATGGGAAGTTACTGTAACCAGACTGGAAGTGGATGAGACCTGGGAATGTGAACTGTGCATAATATACAGCATGAACTCATACAGAAATGCAATAGAACTATAGACACGCGCAAGGAAGTAGAACCTCTCTCTTGTGCCAAAATGTTCCTGTTTATTTGGAGAAACAAACTGTCCTCAACCCTTAACCTCTGGCCTTTTATTTACACTTCATTAGCCAAACTATCTCCAGACCACGTGCAGTTAGAGTTGGAATGGGCACACTGCTCCCACAAAGGTGAATTACGTTGCATTAAACTGGGCATGATGAGTGGATATTGGGTGGGACACACCATCTGTCACACTGTGTCAGGTACTGAGGAAGGACTGAAATAATGTTAGCTCCTAGTTGTTGGTATTGTATATTGTTGAGTGTTAGGAATATATGTCCCACATACTAACCTCTCTTAAATCAGTTTGCAGAATGCATGTCAGGGGAAATGGCCACAACTTGGCTTTGTGTTGAAGATAACGGATGCTCATCTATGCATCACTATAGTGGCATTGCCTTCACTGGCAGCACCACACGTGACTTGATTTTTACATTTTACATTTCTAATTGTAATAATGTGACAGTGCAATCATACAAAATTCAACTTTGAAGCAAAAGGCTAATATACAAAACAAGTCAGTAAATCTTCAGTGCAAGCTATGTGGCTAGTGGTCAAGAATATGGTGGCTGAAATAGAAGTTTGTACTAGGTTTACAACATAGGAGCTATGTTACCTGGTAGAAGTCACTTTATCTGCAGTCACTCATCTATAAAATGCTGGTGACAACAGAGCCAGAATGAAGATGACACAAATTAATAGAATGCAAAGGCTTGCCTCCAGCATACATGGGGCATTAAGTAGATGCTAGTTATCGTCATTATGATGTTTCAGACAATGAATCACTATAGAGGAATCAGTGCACATTGATATCATCATGTAAATCCAAAATTAAATGCTTTCTAATTTCAAAGAAGAGATACAGATGCAATTTAAATTATATGATTATGCATATATATTGAATTTATATTTATATGCACAGTTATAAAAATAACAAAATCATTTCACAAATATGTGAAAGAATATGGGAAAACAACACAAATTGCCCAATATCTTGGAATAAACCATAGGGTTGTCAAAGAGCTAAAAGAAGTTCCTGAGACACACAGAGTTTCATTAGACTCAAGTTCAATCACTGTCAAGACACCAGCACATATTCAGAATAAATCGTTTAATATCTAATAATATATACTTCCATTATTGAAAAAATAAAACTATAAATTCATCCAAATAGGAAATACAAACAAAACGTGGTGTTCTTTGACATGCTTCTAAATTATTCTGTCAATCCTGAGGCAGGAAAAGAGGTCAATATCTTTGGTGCAGGCTCTGGGAGGCAGCATATCACTGCGCTGAATGAGTTGATGCAGATGTGAGACAGGTTTAGACTCAACTTCTGATTGAGATCTAGGTGAATCAAGTCAAATGAAATCATTTGAATAAAGATATATAATATGGGATTTGTTAAAACCTATCTATTTAATGTTCTGTTTTCTCTTTGCCAGAAATCTGATTATTGGGAACTGGGGAAATGGCTCAGTGGACACAGTGGTCCCCCACAAGTATGAATACTAAAGCTCAGATTCCCAGCATCCGTAGAAAGCCAGATGCTCTAAGGTGACTCTACAATCCTGGTGCATCCACAGTGAGATGGGAGTCAGAGACAGGAGAATTGCTGGAAAGCTTGCAGGCCAGCTAGCCTGGTGTTAACAAGAGACCTTGTCTCCAATCAAGATGAAGGTGAAGACAGATTTCCAAAGTTGTCCTCTGACCTCTACATGCATGCAGTGGCCCTTGTACTCTCTCTGTGTCATTCATGCATAACACAAACATGCACACACATGCACACACCAAAAAAAAGTAAATATGCTACTCACTAAGGCAATGGTGAATCTTACATAAGATAGCATCTTAGACAATGTTATATAATTCCAAATTAGTCCTTGAGGAGTGATGAAAAATAATAAGTCTGAATTTTAATAGTAGAATGTTGTTTGATGGGTGAATCTAAAGTTTTAATGATATAAATCTCACATACTGGCAGCAGCCTTGTAATTTGCTCTTATTAAAGTTTTCCCTTTCACATCAAAATATGGTCAGATTGTTGGAAAGGAAAGTAGACAAAGTGTGAGAAGTCACATCACCCCTTGGCTTTTGTACTTTAAGTTTTAATTTTCAAGGATTGAAAATGCCTGATACTCTGGCCATATGGCAGTGTTTTCCACGGGCAGAAATGATATCTCCCCAAGTCCCTAAGTCATGTTGCAAATGACTCTTTCCCTCTTTATAAAAATTAGTCTATTCAATCAAAACTTCATGAAAATATTGGCTAATTTTCTACAGAAACCTCATACTTAGAGCACACAGTTATCAGGCTCCATTCTGGGAGGCTGAATCTATGATGCAAGTATTACATGTTATGACCAATTTCCAGATGCTCTCTAACTCCCGCAGTGGGGAAAGACAATTGGCAACACAGTGAATTATTTCCGTTTAATATTCGCTTTTTAAGAGAAGCAGCTGGTTCTTAATGACAAGCTTCATAGACTGATAACAATACCAATCCTTAGCAAATATACATGCACACTGATTTCACAAATATTTTCCAGTTCAGAGACATTACATACTCTTTTTTCTGATGGCAATTCAAAGAAGCACATTTTAGCTAATCATCTTCAAAATATGAAAAATGAATAACATAATAACTTACTTATTTTTTCTTCTTCCTCTTCTAATAACAGTCCCTATGTATTTAACCATAAAGTTTACATTGAATACCAAAAGTTCAATATATGTTTAAAGTCCACCTGAAAACATTCAATATAAATTAAATCCTCAAAGTGGTGGATGATGGGTTTATGGATGCATGTCAACAGATAATAAGGAGGTACATAGAAGAACTTCAAAAGAAGACCTTCTGGAAAGCTTTCCTATTTGTGTTGAAAATGTGCATAAATTTACTTTATCACTGGGGGAAGGGCCAGATGGAAGAAGGGAAGGAGGGTGAAGGAAGAAAGAAATCTTCCTTTATCAGTAGATCCTTCTTAAATGACCACCTTATTTCTTGGCTTCTCTTCTCAACTACAGCCTTGAAATTATCCAAAGAGCATGTTTTCTCTCACTAAGCTTATCTTCCCTTATTATTTACCCTTTTTCTCTCTCCCTTAGTATTAGTTGAAGCTTCCCTTTGTGCTTTAGATTAGATTTTGACTGTCACACAACAGCCTATGTGTTAAAAACTAGGCTCTATTTCAAGATAGTGGAATCTTTAAGAAGTAGAGCCTAGAGAAGGGGAGTTAGGTTACTGGTAACATGAACTTTAAGAGGATATTTGGATCCCAGATCCCACCTTTCCTTGCTTCCCTACTACCTACAAAGGAAGCTGACTATTCCATCACATGCTCCTACCATACTGTCTACAGCTCAAAAACATTGGGGCCAGCATACTCTTTTTTTTTTCCTTTTGACATTCATAATCTCAGATAATTTATCCCAGGTATATGAAACTGGCTAAAACAATTCCAAATTTTAATTTAATTTTGTCCATGTTGAGAAATGAGTAAATAATTTTAAGTGCTTATTCTCTTGATTTTTCACCTATACAATACCACTCACATCTTTAAAAGACCTAGTTCTTAAACCTTATGTAACTTTGGATCCAAAGCCAACAACATTTGGGACCCACCCATCAATGTTTGAACATCCTTGTGTATGAAATGAAGACACTAATCATTTCCCTTCACAGGGTTGTGTGGCAACTAAATGAGATAATCCACACAATGTAGCTGAGGTTCATGGCACTTAGCAAGGATTCTATGAGTGTTAGTTTCTAAAACTGGAAATATTACTGGGACTGATCTTCTTTAATTGTTCCCTTATCATGCATTTCATGCAACACCACTCTCCAGAGGAAGAAAGGTGGTTACTGACTTCACTGAATGCAGCTATCAGACAACACTTACTACAATACTGTGGCAGTGTCCCACAAAACCATGGAGTTATACTGAGCAATGTTACTTCCCTGATGGTCATCCTGGAAAATTCGAGTACTTTCCAATACTCTATAAAATTTATGTTTTGGTGTGAATTTCCCACATGTTAGTTTTATCATCTACACAGTTAAAATTCCTAACTGGTAAAGCAGTGAAATTTATAACTCAGCTTATTCTTCCCTTCACAGTTCAGATTTACATATTCACCTCTGCTCATGACATTTGCACTCTCATATATTTCACAGTCATTTCTAGTATAATGTGGACTTGAAGCACTGCACCCCTACTATCCAATATATGCCACTTGCATCTTGTGTCTTGCACACCACCCATAATTGCTCACATAAAGAGCATAGAGCCTTGATGGAATGTTCTCTTAGTGCACATTTTTCAAATGTTCATTTCTTTATTCATTTTATTTATTTATTTGACAGAGAAAGAAGGAGAGAGAGTGAGAGACTGGGTGCCCCAGGGCTTCCAGACACTGTAAATGAACTCCAGACATGTGTGCCCCCTTGTGCATCTGGCTAATGTGTGTCCTGGGGAATCAAACCTGGGTCCTTTGGTTTTGCAGGCAAATGCCTTAACTACTAATCCATTGCTCCAGCCCACATTTCTTCATTTTTATTTATTTATTTGAGAGAAAGAAAAGAGGGAAAGGGAGAAAAAGAGAGAGAGAGAGAGAGAGAGAGAGAGAGAGAGAATGGGTGCATCAAGGCCTCCAACCACTGCAGATGAATTCCAGGCAAATGCATCAGCTTGTGCATGTGGCTTACCTGGCTCCTGGGGAAATAAACCTGGGGCCTTTGGCTTTGCAGGCAAGTGTCTTCACTGCTAAGCCATTTCCCCAGGCCCAAATACTCATTTTTTCTCATCTGATATAACTTAAATTTGTCTATTATTTTTATCTCCACTTATTACACCTCTAAATGAAATCATTATTTCAAAAATGAAACAAAACATATGCTTCTATAATTCCTCATTCCTTCTCCTCTTAGTTGTCTTCTGATATATTTTCAAAGTAACATAAGTTTCTAGAAAGAAAAATCATATGATCACCTAGTCAAAATTGCACAATGATGGGGCTGAGAGATATCTCAGTGGTTAAGGTACTTTCCTGTAAAACCTAATGACTCCAGTTCAGTTCCCAAGTACTTATGTAAAGCCATATGCACAAACTGATACATGCATCTGGAGTTTGTTTGCAGAAGCTGGTGGCCCTGGTGTGCCTATTCTCTCTGTGTCTCTATTTTATTTCTTTCTGCTTGCAAATAAATAATTTAGAAAAAATAAAATTTCACAGTGGTGTCTCATTGTATACTAGAAAAATACTCAACTTTTTTTTCTTTTTGTTTTTCAAGGTAGGGTCTCACTCTAGCTCTGGCTGGCCTGGAAATAACTCTGTATTCTCAGGGTGGCCTCTAACTCACAACAATCCTCCTACCTCTACCTCCCGAGTGCTGGGATTAAAGGTGTGCACCACCATGCCCAGCTTCAAAATTTTATTATTATTTCTAAGCAATAAATAATTTGGATTCTTCTCACTTTTCTAGTTGCATTCTATGCCCCAGTCCTCCCATTTAGTTCACCAGAATCCTATTCCATTTTACCTTCTTCAGATGTGTCAGCCTTTTTGTTTCAGGTCTTTTATCTATACTGTTATCTTTGCCAGACATTATCTGCCCAAAGCTACCCTCATTCCAAGTTTCAAAGTATGCTTTTGATTCTGGCAATGTTAATCAAGTGTCTTCATTATTTCTCTGGTCATGCTATTATACCTATCATAGTTGGGAAGTATCGACTATTTATGTCTTTGCTTATTACATATATTTCTATTTTATTTTTATGAAGACAAGGTACCTACTTCACTTAACTCAGATACTTCATGCCTAACATAATATCAGGATCTCCGTTTTATATATATATATGTATATACACACATATATATGTATATATATATAAATATACATATATATATGTATATATATACCCAGTGTTTGAAATGATCGTTTTCAAAAGTAACACCTTCAATTGCTTACCAGTCTATCATGTTTCCTGTGGGTGAGAAATGGTCAGCTCTAGAGCGTGGCGCTGATGGGACACCGTTCAGTAGGGCTTTGGCATCCGAGACGTTCTTTGGCAGGGCCAAGAAGTCTTTCAGTGACCTCCAGGAGTGCCTGTTGTCTGACAGTTGGCGCTATTGCTATCTTTTCCTTGAAATTTTTGGAATTATTATAAGTTTATTACCACTTATTTTTGCTTTCATTTTCCCCTTCTCAGTAGTAATAGGGGAATCCAATTCAGATGTGTTTATACAGTCACCAATGATAAAACAGAAATTTCTGAGGCTGTAATGTTTAAACAGGTAAACAGATTATGTATCCTGAAACTACGAATCGTTTGAATGTACAAAGTTTCTTAACACCAAAAATGAATATTTCACCTAATGAGACATGTTCCTCGCAATGCCATGCTACATGCCTTACCAATTGTTCCCAGGAAACATTACTTATGATTACAGGAATTAATGGATACATTTCCTGAACCTACAGATGACTTACTAGAAAAGAAACCTGAAATGCTAGGGAGCAAAAGTAAACATCTCTCAAATAATCAGGTTGGGCCCACGCAAAGAAGTAAAATAGAATGTGTAACTCTCAGAATTAACAATAGAGTTTGGTGGGCTTCTAAAGGAAAGACATCAATGCAAAACACTGGTTGGCTAGATTAACTTTTACCATATACAGGGACATACACTAATGGAGTAAGGATGGTCTGGAAAGATGGCAAAAGAGTTAAATATCAAAATCTTCCTTTTATGGAGAGACTTGCAAAGTCAGGACCAAACTGTGAAATGGAACAACAAAGAAAAGTCATAGAGAGAGAATTAAATCAGTACTGGATTAGAAGTAGAGAAACATACTATTGTTCAGGCCACAAGATACTATTATGCAGAGAATGGCTAACACTGCCCTTTCTGAGGTAAAAAAAAAAAATATTTATCACCTTATAGCCACAAGAGCTACCTGCCAGGGATCTTGGCTAGTTTCCATGAGCCTGAATAAGATTTTAACCAGCTTACAATCCTTGACTTTCTTATTCAAGATGTTATCAAAATGTCTTTGGGGTAAGAGGTTTATGAGTTAAGCAGAAGCAGGGGAAACCCTTAGACAATGGAAGCTACATGAGTAAGTTGCTGTGGCTTGCTTGCAAAAATAATGTAATGTAAAAGTATAAATACGGAAGCAGAGTTTTGCTCTGCGTCCAGTATGCTTCACCTGAACTACTGATCCAAATCATTTCCTCACAACGCTGACTCCACACACCCCCTTCGAGCTCTCCAACCCCACTGAGGCTGGACCTTGGCAGTTCCCATGTTTGTTTCTTGTCTGCATTCTACATAGAAGGCAAATTATTTAGGAAATGTCAATGGAATGATAGCCTTGAGCTCAAAGGTTGCAGCTAAGTCAGTTTGGGGTCACTTATTTAATTCTGCTATGTTCAAGTGTTCATAAAAATATGCATTTTCAATGTAAATATCCAGATGGGTGACCCAGACAAAGGCTCAAGAGGTTAATCCTGTGTACCTATTTCTTCCTGACTTCAGGAATCACTGCAGCTTTGGAAGATGATTGTCCGTGTGACACATACTCTCTCTTATTGATTGGTCATGGGAACACTGGCCTCATACTTAAGGAGTCCATAAAAATAAAACTAGCTTTTCAATTGTCTCAATATAACTAGTGTTGTCTCAAATTGTATTAAAGTATATAACTCCAGCAGAAATGATGGGGCAATTACATTCCTTCTATTGATGAGAAAATCTGCTTCTGGAAGTGCATAAACCTTGCCATATGGAAGAGGTTCATTTCTCATGCCTCCATGGCTCACAATGTAAAAGTATTGTTATATGTGGAAATTTCAAAAACAATGAAGCTTCAATAAAAAGAGTAGACCCATGCAGTTAATCTGTAGCAAGAAAGTACACAGATATTCTGGGTATTGATTTTAATACAGTTCAATTCAATAAATTACTTTCCTCCTAATCAAAGAATAATCAATATTTCTTCTATTTTCCAAAAGAAACAACAGGTTTTACCATGGAAATGTATATGGGAAGGAAGGAGAAATAATGGGATAGTTTATGTTAATTGCCAACTTGAAAGTACTTTTTTTTTTTTTGGTTTTTTGAGATAGGGTCTCACTCTAGCCCAGGCTGACCTGGAATGCACTATATAGTCTCAGGGTGGCCTGAAACTCATGATGATCCTACTACCTCTTCCTCCCAAGTGCTGGGATTAAAGGTGTTTGTCACCACACCCAGCCTTTGAAACTGCTTTGAATCACCTAGGAAACTAGCCTCTGATCCTGCCTATGAAGGATTATTCTAATGAGAAGACCCACCTTAACCATGGACAACACCATCCCACCAGATGGGCTCCTGGACAGGATTAAAGAGGAGGAAGTTAAGTGAGCAGCAGCAATCATCTTTCTCTGCTTCCTCACTGCATGCTGAATATGACCCAAGCTCATGCTGCCATGCCAGCCCTGCCATGATGAACCTCGAACTGTAAGCCTAAACATTCCCTTCCTTCCTTAAGGAAGGGAGTTTCTTGTCTGGTGTTCACAGCAATGGGAAAATAACTAATCCACAGGGCAACCTCAGACAATGTAAAATATAATCTTTAGCAATTCATAGTAGGATCTATGGCACATATCATGGAGAACAACTGTTTTGTTTAAAAGTCAGTAAGGCAAAGTTTCTAGGGTTCATAAAGCAGGACCATAAGAACCTTAGAACCCTCTCTATACTGAAGACAGCATGCTATACATTGGTATTAGAGTAACTCTGCCTATGAGTATCTTTTAGGAATAATTAGATCCCTAAGCACTCTTCTATATTTGGGCCTGTGATAAAATAAGATGAACACCTGTCTTTCTCGATAAATGAACATATCTATTGGGTCAATGGTTAGAGTGAACATCTCGGGTGACAGTGTGTGGAGGGACCACAAACCCAGGATTATGCTCAGGTACTGCTCTATAAATTAAATAGAAGTAGGCTACTTTGTCCTTAAGATCAGCCCCCTAAATTCTTTATCAAGAGAATTATGGCATGGTTAAGAGAATCAAAGGACTATAGAATTAAAATCAGACTGGCTGAAGTAAGCAAGAAAATACACCTAGAACAATGTAAGGTAAATTTCATTGTAGACCACATAAACTTGTGCTAATATTTATGTGGACCTAAAACTATAGGTATTTTAATAATCTACAATGAAAGCAACTAAATTATTAGCTGCTTATCAGCTTGAAAAAAAGAACGATGAATTATCAGATTTTACTGGAAATTCATCACTAACAATGTCATAATTTATTTTCTCTCCTCTGTACCTACACCATCTCCAAATATAGTTTTGGCTTTCACAATCTAAAAGCAAGGTAAAACTATGGAAGCTGAGCCAGCAAATGAAATGATTAACTCTAAGAAAGTTTTACAGGTATTTAAGCCTTAGGAAAGCTTAATTAAAGTTAATGAAGAATTTAAAACAGGAGTGAAAATTAAAACAGTAGGAAATGTTAAAAAAAAAAAACATACCATTCTGGTGAAAAAAATCTAGGAAGAGCTACAGGGAACTGATGCTAATTATCACTAATTCAAGGAACAGAGAATGAATGGAAGAAATGTTTGTCAGGAAACATGGCTACAGAAAGCAAAGGAGAAAAATGTGAGTATAGGGCTGGAGAGATGGCTTAGCAGTTGAGGCCCTTGCCTGTGAAGCCTAAGAACCCAGGTTCGATTTCCAAGGACCCACGTAATCCATACGCACAAGGTGATGCATGCATCTGGAGTTTGTTTGCAGTGGCTGAAGGCCCTAACACACCCGTTAATATTCTCACTCTCTCTCTCCCTCTTTCTCTACCATAATAAATAAATAAATAGATAGATGGATAGATAAAAGCTTTAAAATTAAAAACATTTTAATATAGCCAATATTTTTCCAGGTAGAATATTAAGCCTCCGTAAAACTGTTTTGCATAAAATCTATGATATCACAGAAACAATCATCTTGTCCTTAGCTTTGTGTGTTCATTCACACACCACTACCCTTCAGTCATTCATTCAACATTATACTCCGAAAGCCCCTATCATTTTCATGAGATTATATCTACCACAAGCTGCTCTATCCTCCTACCTGAGGGAAGAGATCACAATTGCATCTCAGGCTCTTCTCTGACCAATACTCTCCATGAATGAACATGGAACATGACATTTGCTCTGATGCTTTATTGCAAACATACATTAGGTATCATAATCAGCATTAATATTTTAATGTATCTTGTACATATGAAAATGTGAAATTGACAAAAACCAAAGAGCTTGTCTACATTTTTCAAATATTTTATTTATTTATTTATTTATTTATTTATTTTACAGAGAAAGAGAGAGAATGGGCACGCCAGGGCCTCCAGCCACTGCAAATAAACTCCAGACGCATGTGCCCCCTTGTGTATCTGGCTAACATAGGTCCTGGGGGTTCGAACATGGGTCCTTTGGCTTTGCAGGCAAATGCCTTAACCGCTAAGCCATCTGTCCAATACCTTGTCTACAATTTTAAAAAGATATTTTAACTTGCTTAATTACAAAAGGTATTATTAAGCAATCCACAGGTGACTACACAAAATTCCATGATAAACTCATTTCTAAAGCATAGGATATGGGTAAAACAGAGCATTAAAATCATATTCTAGGATAATTGCATTAAAGAAATGCACAGAAAATGGGTAACCTTGGCATTCTCTTCTCTTGAGCATAGATCTGTTCTCAATCATTTCATTATAGGTGGCAATGAAACCTAAGAAATAAAACCTGTCCTAAATTAGGCAACCATCATCAGAGTCAGGAGACTTCACATTGAATTTTCAATATTGGCTTTCTGTTTTGAACAAATGTCTTACAAATTACAAAGTAGAAACAATAACCATGAAGTGACATCATGGGCATTGAAAGCCAGATCTTTAGAGATTTTGGAGAGTAAGCTATGTGCAAATGATATTTTATCACCAAAGCGAATGGCTAAGGGGCTGTGGTACCTGTGTCCTATAGTCAGAACAGTAGAATATGAAAAAGAGAGAGAAAGAGAGAGTCAAAGGCCAGCTTTGACTGCCTGGAGCATCTCATTTGAATTGATGCACACCCCTCTCATGACATCCTTGTAGAAGCAACGCCTACATTCAGAACAGCAGACGCCAGCAGGGGTCAGAGTTAACAGCTGGGACAGAGGGACTGCCTCTGGATAACATGATGCTTTCTTTCACAGACAAGCTGTGTACTATTGAGAATCAAAAAGTTAAAACACACTGCCTCTCACTGTTGTGAACACTGTCTTTGAAGGCTATGAGAACTCAGGGGAAAACATTTGTCTGCTTCTGACATTGGCTGCAGAGCCTATCCTCTGGAAACAGATTAATATGTTAACCAGGAACCCAAATGAAAAGCACTTATGCACACAGCACAATGGCTTTGATTTAGTAATTTGCAAGCAGCAATTTATATTTACTGAGTGCTATAATGGTTTCTACTATTTATTCTTGAAGACAATTCCATGAGGTATTGCCTCTATTTTATTTCATAGGTAAGGGAAATAAGGTGTAATGTAGTTAATATGAAGTCACAGAAAGCAAGTTGGGTAAATGAAAACCAACATTTTGGAACAGAAAAAAAAAAGAGCTCTAAGGTAGTTTTTGACATTAAATAGAACTGGGCCACTGAAATACTCTGTTTTTATCTGTAAAACCTTTCTCTGTCTAAAGAAAGCTTTAGTTTCAATTTTAAAAAAGCAAATAACTACATTACAATTACAGGAATAATAAAAATTTATAAAATTTGCTAGTTATTAGGGCAATTACATGATTAAGAAAATAAAAATGTTCATTTGGACACATAGCTCTGGGTTATCTCAGTATCTGTGAATTCTAGAACCTCTGAAATTTAGGAACTGCAGGGCCACTGGCTATGGGGAAGCCAGAGTCGTGTGCATTTCAAGTTGCAAGAGAATGTGTTTCACAGAAGGAGTAAGAAGGACACAGAAACTTTATGATTGTCTTCTTACCACCACACACATGCCATGACATGCATATGCCCATGCACACACACAAATAAATATTTAAATATACATATATATATATACATGTATATATATACATACATATATATAATTTAGTAAAATTGGTATATGTATAAATGCGGTTCCATAGTGTATAAGCTGAAGACTCAGTCAATTTCATAAATGCACTCATTTATTAGTGGGTCATGTAGTAAGGGGACAATAGAGAGAAACAGCAGTAAGGAGGGACCTTAACAGGGAGATGTCTAGAACTTGTAAACTACTGTGGAGTGGGGGACTCCTGTATGATCAGCACTCTAGATCTGTCCTTTAATAAAATAGAAACAAGAACAGAAAAGAAGAAATTATAACTTAAGGCTAAAATTACTGGACTCCACGGAGACAGATTCTAGCAGAACTAGAGCATTTAAGGGCTGTGTCAGTTTCCAAGGGGGGAAAAAAGGAGAAAAATGTAAACAAGTAGAAATAAGCAGAAAGAACAGGGGAGATTCTGCTGAGTGAAGCTGACAGACATAATATGTACTCACACCACCAGTTTCTGCGGGCAGTCTGGGAGCCACGGTCTGAGTTAGAGCTCACACAGTTGTAGAAGGCAGTTCTGAGTAAAGCTATCAAGGATTTGGCATGCTTCTCTAGGTTCCAAAGTAAATATAGCCTGGCCTTGGTTGTGAGGAAGGAAATAAAAGGAATTATGAAGCAAGAAGGGAATTAGTGATTGGAACCAATGAATGGGACCAGAGAAGAGGAGAATAAGATCCTAAACATAGAGGATATGGAGGGACCTAAGGGAACACCTCATCCACGGGCCTTGGTAAAGGCACACATGTCACCATGTAGCTGTGCTCAGAGTCTCCCTGATGTTCCACACCTGAGCCAACATGGACCCGGTGGTGTGGCACAGGGCTGCCAGGTGACTTTCCATGAAGGCTGCTTTCCAGGTCCACTGGATGGTTTGGTTCTTTACACAGGAAGAATAATGGACAATATGTTTGAGGAAAGGGGAGGGAGAAACTCCAACCAGTTCCAAAAAATGTGTTCTTTGCCAAAGACTTGGCACATCTTCCAAAGTGATAAACAGAAATTAAAGAAAGTTTGTGTCACAAAACTTCACATTGTGCCCCATAAATATATGTATTTTTATAATTTTATGTATTAGTTAAATGTTTTAATACAATTAAGCTATTTCAAGATGCAATAAGAACCTGCATGCATAATGTGAAGAAACCCAAGTGTTACTAGAGAAGGGAAATATATTCTAAAATAGTGTTATTCTATTATTTGTAATATATGCTTATTTTATTATATAAAATATTTTCTTTTAAGAAACATTGCCCAACACATGTATATTAAACTATTTAGAATTTGAAAATATGAGGAATAAAAGAGCTAAATTCAACCTTAAATGATGCACATAAATCATATCGCTGTTAACATTATTACACATTACAACAGTCTTTTCTCATCTGTATATCTGTGCCTTTTTATGAATGGAATTGGAAACTGATGCTTTCTTGTCACTTGGAAACACATTGCAAACTTTATTATATCTTCAGACATTATTGTAATGTTACCATAAATTCTAGTGATTTTAATTACTTCCCTAAAGTTAAAAACTATGGTCACCAAGTTTCCAGTCTTTTATATAAAGTTGTGAACTAATTACCTTGGCTCTGTTTGTATTTATTTGGCTAGTAAGATTGATCTTTTTTTCTAGTTTGGGGCATTTATGTTTCTTTTATGAGTAGGCTTAATATTACTGTTAATTGTGTCACTTATCTGATATTTAATCTGACCTGTGCTTTAATTTCTTCATCATCTATGATTAACAGTATCTGCCACATGGGACAGATGTAGTAAATGGAAGAATCCATCATGAATGCCATGTAATTTTAATAATTCCTGGGTATCTTTAACTTTCTAATATATATGAACATAGTTTTGAAAAAAATATGGTAAAAAATGAATCTAAATTTTGCTTTCCAAAATTTGTGCCAACAGTATATTTTGGATAATACACATTCTACCTCTCTGATTTTGGAATGCCACCTCTATTACGTACTGAATATTACAGGTGTTTGGATAGGTTTCTAAACGTTTTATTGAAGTCCATTGATCCACCTGGCTGGTCATGTAAAATCAGTATGGCTGAATAATGTGTTAATTACTTTTAGTGCAATTATCCTTCCATAATTATTCTTGTTTCAGAAAATACCCTTGACTAATCAGGCTGCCAAAATTCTTGGTTAAAGTTACAAGAGAGAATTAACAAAAAGTATAGGAAATGTCATTTCTCTAAAGAGCACTTCAAGTGCTATTTTTAGCGAAATTCCAAGGTGAATTTTCTGCCAGAATCTCTCCTCACCAATAACGACTCCCTTGGTTCTGTCCAGTCAAATATCAATATGCAATGTCAAGTATAAATTCAGCATGAATTACCAAAAAACCTGGTTTAAATGCATCCTTGTAAAGCATTTAAAGTCCATATTATGGGATATAATAAGCTTCCTAACACCACAAATTCTGCCCTCAAGAACATCAGGACTTGGACGATCACAAAGAGTGGTTCACAAGCCAGAACAGACCCTTCATCAGTTACCACAAGGAAGAAGACAACAGTAATCAGCACAGTCTGAAAATGGGTAACTCACATGGAAGCACTTCCTTTGATGTCTGCCCATACACAATGAGCATGGGGTTTAGAATTTGCTTTGACTTTTTCTCTTCTCCTCCTCTTCTTCCTTTTCCTCTTCTTTCTCCTCCTTTTCTTCCTCCTCCTCCCCCCTTCCTTCTCTTCTAAAGATGTCTTGCTATATAGCCAAGGCTATCTTCAAACTCATTACATAGTCCAGGCTGGATTCAAGTACAAAAAAGAAACCTAAGTAGCCACAGGAATCTCAAACAAAAGGAGCAATTGTGGAGAAATCAATGTCTGGTTCTAATTGTATTACAGAGCTGTAGTGACAGAACAGTATGGGGCTGGCACAAAAGCAGACTTTCAGACCACTGCAATAAAATAGAAGCCCAGAATTAAACCTACACAGGTATAGTCACCTGTAGTTTGGCTATGCAGTTCGTAAACCGCCTCTTTTGGTTAGTCAAGTAACCCTCCTTCCATTGAAAAGGAGGAAAATGAAGTGAAAAGTCTAGAAGTATGCTGGTCTACTGCTGGTTCCAAGACAAGTTTTGTATATACCCTCACAGAAATAGAATGAAAATAAAGGAGCTGCTTGTCAGGTTGTTTCAAATGAGTATGAATCAAATAAAGATGCCATGTCTTCACGGTGTCCTGATTCCCTGTTCTCTCTTATATTCAATGATTTCATGGTTCTGTGTGTGAAGAGTATACTGTGAAAGCTGTTGTCATTCACTGGTAAAATTTCATGTTCACATTGCTGCTCTGCTCAATTCTTATTTCATAATAAATACCTTCAAATTCTCCAAAATGCTCTAAAATTTACATTTTTCTACCAGGCTCTTTGGAGGCTTTTCCTTTTTTCACTTTCTCCAGGGACTGTAAATCTTAAAGGAAAATTAAGCTATCAAGAAATCTCTTAAAGAAACATAAATTCTGAAGAATAAAATAAGAAATAAGGAGGAACAATAAGTTTTCAAGTTAATTCTGGATATCAGGTAAGTAGTGAGTGAAAGAAATGACACTAACATGGGAAATAGTATCTATACCAGGTCAGTCACTCCTCAGGAGAGCTGGTGAGAGAAATGTTAAGTCTACACAGATGCATAGAAGCCAGGATGTGAACCTTCAGAAGCTCTCAATGTAATGGGAAATAAAACCATGATAAGATTCTAAAATGGGAAAAAATGTTCAGGAGATTTATTGGACCATTCATAAAGACATTTCCATTTTTATTTTGCAAATAATTCCAAAAGCAAATAAAGGAGTGTGGGAGGACATATCTCAATAGATCAGCAGGATTTTCTGATGACTTCTATCATCTTGAGGATTTGAGAACATGATAGCAGGACAAACAGTAAAGAGGAAAATGGTTGTAAACTACAAGAAATCTACATTCATAGCAAGCTAAGGCTTGACAGAATACACAAGGCCAGAAAATATTCTCCTACTCTTTCTTTTGGAAGTTCCATAAATACAAGAAAAGTCATGAAAGAAGGTATCTTTTGATCACCATAGATGGAATGGCTAATGAATTTGGTGGAGGAAATGATGAGTAGGGAACCAATCTTTGTTATCTTCTGAGATAGAGGACAGTCATTTAACCATTGTTGGGGTCACTGGCATGAAACAGGTCAAGTGAGGACATTCTAAAAGGCATTGTTTTTGGTGAATGAACATCAGCCAGCTTCACTTATTGTAAAAAATACACCCTGGTTATCCATGGCCATCCTGGCTTATGCCTGCCTTCCTAGTATATTTATTAAAAAGGCTTCCATTCCATGTTAAATCTATCTTTATTTGGATGGAGGATTATGTGGTACTTTTTAAAAATAGAAAGAGATGGGAGAGAGAGAATGGGCAAGTCAGGGCTGCAAATGAAATCCAGATGCATGGACAACTTTGTGCATCTGGCTTTATGTGGGCAGTGGGGAATCAGACACAGGGCATCAGGTTTTGCAAACAAGTGCCTTAACCACTTATCCATATCTCCAGTCTCTATGTGGTCCTTTGTACCAACATGTATCTGCCTGCTATGAGAATTACATAACATACTCTTGGATAAACCGTAGGGAATAGGAGTTGCGCTGCAAAAGTAGACATGACAAGTTATTATAACTTTATAGAAAGAAGTTAACGCTTGTGTATCTAGAGTAAGGAACATAGACTTGACAGTAGGAGCTGGGAAGGTGGCTGAGTGTATTAATGCTGTACAAGCATGATGAGCTGAGTTTAGATCCCCAGACCGCATGCAAAGTCAGATGTAGTAATGCACCCCAGCACTTCTATGGGGAGCTGGAGGGCAGGGATAGAAGAATCCTCAGAAGTTCACTAGTTATCTAGTATGGCATATACAGTGGTGAAAAGAGACCTTGTCTTAAACAAGGGAGAAAGCAAAGATTGACACCCATCATTGTCCTTTGATCTCCACATTTGTGCCATGGAACATGCACACCCACACTCACTTTCACACACATTTACATGCACATATACACACACAACTATCATATGCACATACACACACATTCACACACATATATATATACATACATACAATTGTAAAAAATACACCCTGGTTATCCATGGCCATCCTGGCTTATGCCTGCCTTCCTAGTATATTTATTAAAAAGGCTTCCATTCCATGTTAAATCTATCTTTATTTGGATGGAGGATTATGTGGTACTTTTTAAAAATAGAAAGAGATGGGAGAGAGAGAATGGGCAAGTCAGGGCTGCAAATGAAATCCAGATGCATGGACAACTTTGTGCATCTGGCTTTATGTGGGCAGTGGGGAATCAGACACAGGGCATCAGGTTTTGCAAACAAGTGCCTTAACCACTTATCCATATCTCCAGTCTCTATGTGGTCCTTTGTACCAACATGTATCTGCCTGCTATGAGAATTACATAACATACTCTTGGATAAACCGTAGGGAATAGGAGTTGCGCTGCAAAAGTAGACATGACAAGTTATTATAACTTTATAGAAAGAAGTTAACGCTTGTGTATCTAGAGTAAGGAACAATAGACTTGACAGTAGGAGCTGGGAAGGTGGCTGAGTGTATAATGGTCTTGCTGTACAAGCATGATGAGCTGAGTTTAGATCCCCAGACCGCATGCAAAGTCAGATGTAGTAATGCACCCCAGCACTTCTATGGGGAGCTGGAGGGCAGGGATAGAAGAATCCTCAGAAGTTCACTAGTTATCTAGTATGGCATATACAGTGGTGAAAAGAGACCTTGTCTTAAACAAGGGAGAAAGCAAAGATTGACACCCATCATTGTCCCTTTGATCTCCACATTTGTGCCATGGAACATGCACACCCACACTCACTTTCACACACATTTACATGCACATACATACATACATACATACAGATAGAGAGCAAGAGAAAGAGCCTTTGTTATCCATGGAAAATATTATTACACAGGTTTTTTGTAATGACTTTGAGAGAAAGAAGAAATAAGGATTTTTAAATATTTAGGTGGTTTTCTTTATGAGGCAAAGACTCACGCTAACACAGTCTAACCTGAAACCCACTGTGTAGTCCACAGTGGTCTCAAATTCATGGTGATCCTACCTGATTCCCTCATTAGGACTACTGAAATCTAACCCATGGTATTTCTGTAGATTGATTAGGAGTATATTTAATCAATCTCACAACTATTAGAAGGATGGGAACATGATTTGTCATAATGTTTGATGCATTTTAATAAGTTGAGTGACAATTTCACATAGTGGTGACTAATGTTCACTAATGGCAATATTAATTCTGCCCTTGGCACTGTCTTTTTCAATATTTTTTCTAACCAAATTGGACCAAGATATCTGGTCAAAGTTACATCTGAAATATTACAGTAGTAGATGATAAGATGACAGAATTTACTCATCAAATTGGAAATTGTGCCAAGCCTAAAAATTAAATTTCATGGCAAAAATAAGAATTTTATCAAGGGAAATCTTATTCTTCAAATACCAATTTCACAAAACAACACAAGATATGAGATTGTTTGAAAGGACATATTTAAAAAAAAAGGTTTTAACTGAAAATCATAGTATGGCTACTTGTCCAAAAAGCATTAACACCAACTGTAAGAGGTTTGAAGGACAATTCTGCCCCACTGAGCATGTCACACAAACAAAACATGTTCCATTCTTTGTACCTCAGCATAAGCAAGATGATGGAAAGTTAGGAGCCCTAAAGAAAATAATTAGAAAAGTAACTATAATATTAATGTTTTAGAAAGAATAAAAGCAACAAAAACATATCTTTGCAACAAATTTCAGTGTCTCTGTGTGTACTGTATCTGTAGTGTGTGTGTGTGTGTGTGTGTGTGTGTAGTATATGTCTGTAGTATATTGTGCTCACAATGCAGAGGCCAGAGGAAGATGTCAGGTGTCCTCAACACTCCTGCTTTGTTTCCCTTAGACAGAGTCTCTCATTGAACCTGGAGTGCTTTGTATTTTGGTTAGACTGGCTGTCTGGTGAGCCTTACTGATTATCTTGTCTCAGTAATGGTGTTATATGTATAGGGCTTTTTATGTGGATGCTGGATATTGTGCTTACGTCTTGTGCATATGTAGCAGTAAGTGGGGATATCACCCAGCTCCAATTTTCCACTCTTATCTTCAGTTCTTTTTTTTTTTTCCAAGGTAGGGTCTCACTGTAGCTCAGGCTGACCTGGAATTCACTATGTAGTCTCAGGGTGGCCTCGAACTCATGGCGATTCTCCTACCTCTGCCTCCCGAGTGCTGGGATTAAAGGCATGCACCACCACACCCGACCTTATCTGCTGTTCTTAAATCTTAAGTGCACGAAAAGTTTTAGAAAAATTCACTCAATTATTGTCAAATCAGGACCTGAAATAAGACAATATATGCAGTCCATCTATTACCATTGATTTATTTGGCAATTAGATGAAATAGTAAAGCACTTGATTATGGGAACTTACTTTATGCTTCCCTAAGAATTTACATAATGTTACCAGTAGGTTTCCATATTGCCTTTTTACATAAATCCTAATAAGAATTTCAAAGTATATCTAATCTCAAGTTGAGATAAAGGACAGGACAGAATAATCAATAACAAATAAGAATTAATAATAATGGTTAAAATAATTACTATGTGTGTAGTAGTTTTCTAAGAATTTTCCATATTTTAATACTCACAACTTGAAACATATGTACTATGCTTCTTATTATCACTGTAGAATTAAGTTAACTTAAACAGAGAGATTCAACCAAATCCACATAGTAACAAACTCAAATCTTCATCTGACTAGGATGAGATTTAAATCATAATATGATACCTGATGGCTGTCTTCTGATTGAAAGATTGGTTATTTGGAAACTCCAAAAGGCAATGCTTAATTGTGATGCCATCACAGGTATATATATATATATATATATATATATATATATATATATATATATATCTGCTATAAATATATGTTGAAGTAACTTATTTTTTTGGTATGTTTGCTCAACCTCTGTAATTTTAGTAGAAAAGAGTTTCAATTGTTCAAGAACAAAGAAAACAGAAAGTAATTTAATTCATATCTGATCAACCCATGACTTCCTAAAAGTGCTACAATGGATAAACAAATCTTCTGGAGAAGAGAATAAGAACTTCCAGAAATCAAAGTTGAAGACATGGTTAAAAGTCAAACACAATCTACCCCAAGTAGATGGAGGAAAGAAGTGGTAGAAGCCAGTGACTTCGACACCAAAGGCTGATCTGAGAGCTCGGCCACTGGACACAGCTTCTGACTCATGCGAAAGGTGCTGTGGATGTCATATCCTTTGGGGATACTTTGTGGTACAACAGATGAGGCTGTCTGGGTGAACCAAGGGTCCACTCTGCCACCCCCACCCCCAGACAAGCAAGACCTTCACGATGGCAGGGGACAGAGCTCTATGTATTCCATGAAAAGCAGTAGTGTTAGACTTGTAGACTTCCACATCCCTCTGCACCTGCTGATGGAAGCACAGTCCACTCCCTAGACAGACTGAGCGAATCTCAAACATACTTTTATAATGTAGACAAAAGGCTTTAAATGGGAGATAAGGAACCACAGAGATGTCTTGAAAGGTGGGGCCCTTTCAAGTTTATACTTGGGGCTGGAGAGATTTCTCAGTGGTTAAGGTGCTTGCCTATAACACCTAAAATCCCAGGTTTGATTCCCCAGTACCCACATAAAGCCCAATGCACAAGGTGGCACATGTGTCTGGAGTTCGTTTGGAGTAGATAGAGGCCCTGGCATGCTCAGATTCATATCCTCTTTCTTTCTCTCTCTCTCTCTCTCATCTCTATCTCTCAAGTAAATAAATAAAATATTTTTAAAAGTTTATATTTGGATTTGAGATGAATTACATGATGTTACTCAAGAAATAGGCTCTAATGCTAAAAGGGGAAATATACAGACAGGTTCAGTATGAAAACATACAGGTCACTAACCTTACAGTTTTCAACAAGGGGTGAGTGGTTCCTGACAGACCTGAAGCATACAAAGTAGAGATTTCTATACATTTTTTTGAAAGAGCAAGGTCAGCACTTACCAATTTGTCATTATAGACATTGAGTCATAATAACTACCAACTTATGAGTTGTTAGTTTAGTTCTCAATACCATCTAAATATGCTGCTCTAAATTCTAAGTTTCAGAAGTATGTTTTTAACATGAAAGTTTAAGAAGACAATATGGGAAGAAGCAGATTGTGAGACCTCTAAGAGACCTACTAACTCAGAGTCCTTGGTTTTATGTGCTGTTCTGGAAAAATATTACATATTATTAATATTTTTCCTAATCTTGGTTGGCATTCTATTAGCCATCTTCACTGATGCTTCTCTGTGAATCAGAAACTTGAATATATCTGTCTAGACATTTGTCCTCAATTCTATTAAAGGATTCAGTGCACTCCAGTTGAACATCATTTCTAACTAGCCCAAACACTACAATGCAATCTCTTCCCATTCTTATTCTAGCTCTTAACCCTCTGGCCTCTTCCCATTTATCTCCTTCCCCTCCTTCTGCTACAGATTCAACAAATACCATGCTCCAACCTTCCTGCCCTGCTTACCAGAGATTTCAAAATCCCCAAGTAACAACAGACTAGATTTATAGTTATCTTAGACGTGAGGACTAAGGAGCATAAAAGGCAGGGTGCTTTTCCCTAATCATAATATTTAAATGTGGGTGATAACCTTTTCTGTGATTTATTTGACATTATTTCTCCCACATGTAAGATGTCATGTTATATTCCTGAAGTAGGTGCTCTTGTCCTTAAATTTGAACAAATTATTACTAAATTGTATCTATATTCTACTCACATTGGTAATGCTAGATTCCTATTAGTTATAATGTTCGGTCAGGGTGCAGAATGGGTCAAACTTAGGGTTCTGGGAAACCTTCCATAATCATGAACTATGCTTACTGCAGGAGAAATAATTACATGTAATTTCCATTATTGAAGAATTTACAATGTAAAAATATAAAAATATATGTTATTTAATGTAATTAGAATAATAAATAAAATAATAAAATTACCCAACCCAAAAGTCCTAGGCCAGAAGAAAAATATTATTTAGGTAAGCTACTATGGCAACAATAAAGACTATAATACATCTATCCAAATATATAAATATATGAAAGTAATCTAGACATTATCATTGAATTTGTATCTATTGAAGAATAAACCAGGATAAGGAGAAATTATTGAATATATGAATCAATATTATTATATTTATAGGCAAAGACTTAAAATGCACAGATATGTGATAAATGCATGAATCGATATGGACAAGGAATTTGTCCCTCCAGTCTTCAGGAAGGGGGTAAGAAGGCAAGAGCCTTACAGAGCTTAGTATAGACAATGTTTGTCCTCCCCAAATTCATGCATTGAAAATGTGATGTGTACTAGGAAAATGTGCCTTTGCAAAGTACTTAAGTGAAGACATTTCTGACTGCTTGTCATTTGAAGCAAAAACAGTGATGGTGAATTCAGGAGATGGCTCAGTGGATATAATACTTGCTAAAAAGGCAGAGTTCATTGTCAGAACGCTAACGTCCACGTAGACACTTAGTATGGTGGCATGTATCTGGAATCCCAGTGCCAGGAAGGTGGAGACAGAAGGAACCCTGAGGCTTTCTGGATAGCTGGTCTAGCCAAATTAATGAGTTGTAGGCGCAGTGAGAGAGTCTATCTCATAAAATAAGGTGGAGTGACTGAGAAAGACACAAAACAACTACAAAAAAAAAAAAAAAAACACCCAGTGATGGAACCCAAACATTAGAAACTGCTTATGGAGGTAACAACTTATATAAATCTAAACAAGAACAAAAATATTACCCTCAGCTTTTTATGTTATGTTTTAGGAAATATATATTACTTGCATAAAATTTGATAAGTAAATATAAATGTATTCCGGATTAAAGAAAAGGGAAAAATAATAATGCCAAAAAGCCATCTGGTACTGGAGTGTTTTTGGTTATACTGCAAGTTTTTATCTGTAAAGAACCATAAAATATAGTACTTGAGTGAAGCTGGAAAGAAAATGTTGGTTCCAAGCTTCTTGGAGCAAAATCAGGAAAACATAGAAGTCAAGTATATTTGAAAAGGCAGGAGGACATGGACACCTTTACCTATGCTACTTCCATACCCTTAAGGCAGTAGTATCTCTCCTCTTTTTGATGACTCAGAAGCACTCATTATAAATATTCTCAATTTATTGTGAATGATCTTCCACTAAGGCACTCAGCTGCCTATAGAACCTGGTGCATCTGGATCGTGTGTGTGCTCCGTGCTTTTTTTTTTTTTTTTTTTTAAGCTGAAGACCCAGACTATGATTATGGAGGTGGTCGTACACTGTGCCTCAATATCAGGAGGAGAGAGCTTTTCACACTGACTGTCATTGGAGAGTGGGGCTCTAATCAAGGTCGACACCTCTACAGATGGACAAAGCCCAAACACTAACTCCCCTGCCCTGCTTACAGGAGATCTCACAATGTTTCCAATTTACATTATAAAAAGTGACCCTCAGCCGGGCGTGGTGGCGCACGCCTTTAATCCCAGCACTCGGGAGGCAGAGGTAAGAGGATTGCCGTGAGTTCAAGGCCACCCTGAGACTCCATAGTGAATTCCTGGTCAGCCTGGGCTAGAGTGAGACCCTACCTCCAAAAACCAAAAATAAATAAATAAATAAATAAATAAATAAATAATAAAAAAATAAAAAGTGACCCTCACAGCTAAATAACTTTAAAACTATTTTTAAATTTCGAAGTGTCCTTATCTGAACCTCTGTAAATCACTTATAGAAATTAAAATTTCCAGCAGGTATGGTGGTGCAGGCCTGTAATCCTGGAAAATGGCAAGTGTGGGCAAGAGGACCAGGAATTCAAGGCCAGTTTTATAGCCTGGACAATACAAAAAGAGAGAGACAGTGAATAAACATACAAACAAACAAACAAAAAGAAGGGCTATGGTACCAGTTCATCATTTTGGGTTTAGTTTTGAGTTTATTTTTCCCCAACCTCCCCTTCCCCTCTGCCCAAAACCTTCCATCCCTATTGTCTGGGCCTCAAGTTGCCTATCCAATATGCCAGCAACTCAAGCTGATGCAGGATAAAAGCCTTTCTCCTTGAAGGTAGACTAAAAGACTTATCCCTCAACAGGAGTATAGGGGGAGCACCTGAAAAGAAGAACCCTGTACTGAGTGGGTTGAAGCCTAACCTTAAAATTTTTTTGGTTCTGACCTGTAACTCCCAGTACCAGATTGAGCTGCTGATCGGAGAGACCGCTATGAGGTCCCCAAAACAAGACAGGCTTCTGTCAAAGCACTTGATTACCTGCCTGAGGTAAAAGGTAAGACCTTATTGCTGAAGAAACAACATGCTGCTGACACAGAACATCAGGATACCCCACTGGAATGCTGAAGAGAGCAAATCCCAAGGCAGGTAGCCCATCTGGTGCCGGAACATGCTTCATGAGGTACTGGGGGAAAGTGCACAATAATGTGAGCAAGCAGGGGTCTAAGCTACTCAGAAGCAATCAGCCCAGGAAGTGCACACTAGTGCAGTGGTGGCACACAGCCTTGGTGGGTAACCAATGACTTTCTGATGGACTCGGAAATCTGTTCAGTGGAAGGAACCCAAATCTGGAACTGGGAACCAGATCAGAATCCTGTGGAGACAAAGATTATGCTCTCCAATGTCAAGCTCCCACTAGTCTTTGGCTTAAAGAAGGGCTACATCCATCAAAGTCTCCCTATATTAATAACGCTTATCCATGTTAACCTAGGCTGACTTCACTCTCTGTTGGAGAATCTGTTTTTTCTTTTTCAGAAGGTAATGTAATGAGACCCAAGGAGATAAACCACTCCTCTCATCTCAGCCAAAGCCCAGGTGAGACTACAGAGAAATTGGGGAGATGAACAAGAGAACTGCTTTCATGGTGAGCCTGATAATCAGCACCAGGGTGACAGAGACAGATGCTGAGGATACTCAACACATACCAAAGCAGAGATCCAGAGGCTCCTAAGAGTTTATTACTGAAGTGGACTTAAAATGCACCCAACAAGGCTCAGGGAATTTTGCTAACGAGGGGGTGAAAAGAGCCACAGGTTGGGATGTCATGCCCAGAGGCACTGTCTCCCTGCAATGTGACTGTTGTCCTCATAATGCATAGCCCACGACCCCATGGGGTATACCTAACCCTAACCCTAACCCTAACCCTAACCCTAACCCTAACCCTAACCCTAACCCAGTGGAATGGGGCAGGGAGGAGGGAAAGGATGGTACCAACATGTGATGTATTTATACAAAGTGTGTTCTTACTAAAAAGAAAATGAAATGCTGAAGAGATGGGTCAGTAGTTAAGGCACTTGCTTGCAAAGACTAAGGATCTGTGTTCAATTCCACAATACCCATGAAAACGAGAGGCACTAACAGGTACATGTGTCTGGACTTTGCAACAACATGAGACCCTACCATGCCCATTCTCTCTTTCTGTCTCTCTCCTCTCTATCTCCTTCTCTGCTTTCAAACAAATAAATAAAAATTATAAGAAAAAGAAAAAAAATTAAAGCTAAAAAACATCAAAACCTCCCACCTAAATATCTTCGTGTTTATCTTCCTGTTTTCTTTCAAATTCATTAGGCTAGTGCCAGAAAATTTTTCATTGATACTCCCTCCTACTTGCCTACCATTTTATTCACTTAACCTATCTTATTAATTCAGTAACAGTTGTGGGTGTTCTTTCATAAACTAGAATTTAAAAAGACAAGTAACCTAATCTTTTCCCTCAAGGGGCTTACAGTCTGCTAGCTCATTTTTAATTAGTTCAATCCTTCATTTTTATACCACTAAAATGATCACATAAAATGTAAATACTACAATATATCTTTCCCAAATGGGCATTCTACATATTATTATGTTTGTAGGCACGAACAAACAATTCTTGATTAAAAGCTAGAAATTTCATAGAATGTAAAGTTTTAAATGAGAATACATTAAAGGAAAATTAATACAGGATTTTAGGGCAGAAAAGACTCTTTGGAGATCTCTTAGTGAAATGTTCTCTGACGGATGGAATCATTGATGTCAATAGAGTAAAATAACTTCTCAGAAATACAACCAGAGCATCAACCATAGGTGAGCAGTGAGATAGAATGTAGAGCTACCTAGATGAATAGGACCCACACTTCTCTGTTGTAGTGAACAAAGAATCAAATTATAATTACAATAATTGGGAACATGAGCAGTAGGAGAGGCTTAGACAATATGAAATAGGGTGATGCAACAATAATCTGACTCTCTCCAAGGGTCTCATTCAAGATAAAACTTAGTGGATATTAAGTTTGTCCCAAAATGCATAACAAGTGAGATTCGCAACTGGAATGAACTACCGTTTTTAAAATACATGAGTGACATATTTTCTGCTATGGCTTATCCCCAGCTTGTGATTATTAATTGCATACCATCAATGAGACTGTCAGCAGAAGACTGTTCACTGAGTTTATTAGTTCACCTCTGGCCTTGCCTGAGCAATCAGCTCATCATTCAACAAGGGTATCAAATATATAAATTATCCCATATTTCTTTGATCAAGAGGTGTTTATTATCACAGTTTGAAGTTTCCAAATAAATGGGATATGTTTTTAGTTGTTCTACACCTGTGATGCTTTTGAAGTCCCAAATAATTTACAAAATCAAGTTAGTTCTATAACTGATAATATTAGAATTGAGGAAACTAGCATATTGATATGGATTTGAACATGTGAGTGTTTTTATAATTACTTTATTCTGATGGTTGAATCTTACCCCTCAGTGTCATGATCTTTTGGTAATTCAAAGTAAGGAAAGAGAGTTTTAGATTTACAACTCTCGTGTCTAACCTATTTACCACTAATATGCCTGTTTTATCATTGCCTTTCTGTCCTGCTGATTAACATTATTAAAGAGTGCTTGGCTGAGGAGGGTACAGGTATAACTAATTTTGTTTTCTGAGAAACAGTTGTTACCTCCAACTTTTTGGCCCTATTCAAGTATCATACCTGTTAACAAAAAATAAAAATTTAGCCGGGCGTGGTGGCGCACGCCTTTAATCCCAGCACTCGGGAGGCAGAGGTAGGAGGATCGCCGTGAGTTCGAGGCCACCCTGAGACTCTATAGTGAATTCCAGGTCAGCCTGGGCTAGAGTGAGACCCTACCTCGAAAAACCAAAAAAATAAAATAAATAAAATAAAAAAAAATAAAAAAAATAATAATAAAAAAAATAAAAATTTACACACACACACACACACACACACACACACACACACACCACAGCTTAATAAGAAGTGATTGTTAACCTCAAGTATTTTGGAACTATTTAGAAATAGAAAGTATAGGAAATAAATACCTAGACAATCAGTTATCTGCCTCTTTAATCTCTATAATTCTAATTCCTCCCCGCATGCTCCTCATTATCTTTGCATGCCTCATAATGAGATCATTATTAACAAAAGTCAGCCTCTGCTGCTGTACAGTAGCCACACGGTCTCCTTCACCAGCTCTGGGTTCCATCACAGAACTGTCCATGCTCCCCTGCCACAATCTCCTCACTGCCACAGTCACTGATGCACATCCTGAGGGCTAAATCCATGGCAGATGCTCTCCCAGTGCCACCAAGCTACAGGTGTTACCTCCGGACCCAGGCATGCTAACAGCAAAAACTAACCAGAAAGTATTTTATATGCATTTTACCCAGTACCTATTCATTATCAGAAAAAAAGAACAATTAGTTTGAAACATAAGTTTTATAGATTTGATGAATGGCAAGATGTATAGGCTCATGGTTAAACCTGACCAACAACATTGTAAATTCTCAGGAGTATCTGGGATGGGAAAAAAGTCATGGTAAAGCCTGGGTTTCCTCCTGCATTGAGTTTGGAAGTCCATATGCCTTGTATTCTGTGCATTTTGTTAGTCATATTTTTATTTTTAATATTTGATTAATTTATTTATTAGAGAGAGAGAATGGGCACGCCAGCACCTCTAGCCACTGCGAAGGAACACCAGATGCATGTGTCATCTTGTGCATCTGGCTTACATGGGTCCTGGGGAATCAAACCTGAGTCCTTAAGCTTCACAGGCAAGCACCTTAATCGCTAAGCCATCTCTCCAGCCCTCAGTCACACTTTTTAAAATCATTTTTTAATATATTTTATTTATTTATTTGAGAGACAGAGAAAAGGGGAGAGAGAGACAGACAAAGAGAGAGAGAGAGAGAGAGAAAATGGGTGTTCCAGGGCCTCTAGCCACTGCAAGCGAATACCAGATACATATGCCCCCTTGTGCATCTGGCTTCTGTGAGTCCTGGGGAGCCCAATTGCAGTCCTTGGGCTTTGCACACAAACACCTTAACTTCTAGGCTATCTCTCCAGCCGCTTCAGCCATATTTTTAAAAGAAGTATTTTTTTTATTTATTTATTTGTGAGAAACAGTGAGAGAGAGAAAGAGAGAGCAAGAGAGAGAGAATGAGCATGCCAGGGCCTCTAACCACTGCAAACGAACTCCAGACACATGAGCCACCTTGTGCATCTGGATTTACATGGCTAGTGGGGAACTGAACCCCTGTCCTTAGGCTTTGAAGACAAGCACCTAACAGCTGAGCCATCTCTCCAGCCCCTTGTCATTCCTATTTTATTAGTTAAGGTTATTAAAAGTTAAACACGTTGGCACTTTCATGTCACCCTTGGATACCTTTTTACATTGATCTCTGAAGAAAACCTGTTCAAACATCCTAACTAATTCTTTCCATTCAAACATATGCAAATAGCAGCCCACCAGGCAGGAAATCATTGAACCTTTTCATACTTTTCAGATTATCTGGAAATCTACAGTTCTACTAGGTTGTATATATATATATGTACACACACACACACACACACACACATCTATATATGTTCTTGTGTGTGTGTGTTTGTGTTTGTGTACACTTGTACCATAGTGTACATGTGAAGGTCAGAGGACACCTTTGCTCAGCCCTTACCTTTTCCTCTTAGTTTCTGTCTCTGGATTCTGGTTCTGCTGTTGATCTTTGCTGCACTCTCCATGATCTGGGGAATTGTTTTATCTGTGGCTCTTACCTCAGTGTGGTAATTACAGAAGCCCATGGCTTCTGACTTTTTATGTGCAGTCTGGGGATTAAACTTGGCTACTCAGGCTTAAGGATCAAGGGCTATATTCACTGAACCATCTTCCTAGACCATTCATTTTAGAAGTTTCCTTTAAATAAATATCATGCATACAGACAGATGAATAAAATTAAATGGCATACCATAATGAGCTACAAAGAAAGTGATACAGCTTAGTAATTATTATGAAGCCAGCAAGTGTGCAACCACAACACCTGAGAGATGAGATTCTGTTGACACTTGCAGATTGTGCCTCCCTACCAGCATGCCCTAAGGTGCCCAGCATGTTCAAATGTGCTCTACTGTACTGTCTCCTATCACAGATGCCACCTGTCTAAAGATGACAACAATGACTTTTAAGACAATTGCTTATGTTACTTACTTTTCTGTCATTACCATCCAACTGTGCATTTCAAAGCCTTTTTATTTAGTTTGACCTGATTTTTGATTTTACATAAAATCAGTTAGATATTGCTTTACTGTGCTGGAACTTTTATATTACAGAATCAGTTAATCTGTTTAACTACTTTTAACTTTTTTTTAAGAATCATCTTTAGCATTATCATTATCTGTAATCTAGTTTCATTGTGTATTATATTTTATTATGTAAATATACTACGATTTATGTGTTTATTCTAGTACTAATTAACATATGTATTATTTCTAGCTGGTAATGTTGTACAACTACTGGTAGAAAAGTTATTTTTACATATGCCCATTGTAAATGAATATATATTTTCATTGAGTATATAACTGAGGGTAGAATTGGCAGATCAGCTGCCATCTGTCTTCAAGCATAGTAGAAAGTGTTTGACTGATTTAAAATGTTTGAGCCAATTGCACTTGTATCGGCAGTGCATCAGAATCCTTATAGCTTCAGATCTTTGACAAAACCAGATAGTCTGTTTTCTTTAAGTTTAGCCATTTTTCTTTACATTTTTATTTTATTTTATTTTATTTTATTTTATTTTATTTGAGAGAGAGAGAGAGAGAGAGTGGGAATGACAGGACCTCTAGCCACTGCAGATGAACTCCAGATGCATGTGCCACCAAGTGCATCTGGCTTACATGGGTACTGGGGACTCAAACCTGGGTCCTTAGGCTTCATGAATAAATACCTTAACTGCTGAGCTATCTCTCCAACCCAAATTTAGCCATTTTTCTAGGTAGATATTTCTATCTCTTTGTGGTTTAAAATTGCACTTTCTAGACACTAATGGTATTTTGGATCATTTAATATTTTTTGTCTTAGTGAAGTACATGTTCAATCACATGCTCTTTTTTTTCTGTTGGGTTGTCTTCTTTATTTTGTGACTAATTTGTAGGGATGGAAACTAAGAAACAATGTCATAGAACAGTAAGTGAGTATTGAAAACATGTTCTCATAATTTACAGGAAGTCAAGACACAGGGTTTCAATAGAAATGCAGCCTGTCAGTCTGCTCTCTTGAGCATTCATGCAGCTGAGTGACAAAGCAGCACTCTGCCACGGGAATTTTCCCGGGGACTTCAGTGATAATAAAACCTTAGGTATACATATGGAAAAGCAATCGTCATCTCCAGATTTAGAGGCACAGTTACACTCACATATTCCTAGGTGTTTCAGAAAAGAAGTGAACAGAACAAAAATGTATTTTCCCCAGAGTGGAGTAGAACTGAGCGGATGTTTGGGGTGCTGCAGAGCAAAAACAACAACTTGGCAGGCTCTGTAGGCAATGGGAGTGAATTGGCTTTGAAAGCAGGGAAATTTGGGTTTAAATTCTGTAGTCCTTTCTTTATGACCTCCCCTATCTCTGACACACACACACACACACACACACACACACACACACACACACAACAGTGGTCACATGTCTTTTTTAAATTTTAGAAAGTGTCTGGGAATACTTCCAACCGGTCTCATGAACAGTGAATATGTTGGTGAGGGAAACTACTCTTACTTTACCAAAGGAAAGTGCCACAGTGTCCCATTCTCCCCATAGCAAGGGTAGCATCCTCCTACTGAGTTTCAAGATCCCAAGGTTCAGAGCACCTGGCTTCCTCAAAAAACTGCAGAAAACAGCTGAAACTATGTCTGTCATCTGCATGGCATGCAGTGACTTCACAGGCTTCTCTCACCTTTGTTATATATGGAATGAGACCAGTTATGGGCACTGGCCTATAATAGAACACAAACTCACTGTGCTTGTAGCAAGATTCCCATCTCCTGCACCAACTCCAGCTTCACAAATTTCCCAATAAGGCCAGTCCCCTAACCATGAGTTTTTATCAACTTTATCCTGAATCATGTTGCCCAACAGTGACGTGAAACAAAGAAGCTACTATTCTTAGCCTTGGTGTCCTTGTATATATAAAAAAAAAAATCATGCCAAGTTCAATAACAAGTTATTGTGAAGACTCAGCAAGAAAATGTGTTTAAGATGCCCAGCACTGGATATATTCTACAAGGTTAGTAGAAGACAGCTTAGTTATGGCCGAAATAATTAAGAATGAGATGCCTTAATTTCTCAAGTGAATGATAAAAGTACAGGGCAGGTTTTAACAAAATGATTCTAGGAAGAATTGTAAACAGTGAGGATCTGAACAAAAGTCCATGTATTAGGCAAATTGAGCCAACTAACAGTTGTACATTGCATTTGTACTTGTAATCAAATGACTTAATAGCTGTTTTTAATTGAGTGTGTATACCAATTACCAATTATATGAGCAGAAATCTCTGCATGATTGTGAGCACGTTGTTGCTAATGTGACTGGATTCTGGGAGGATCTTATATGCCTACGATAGTTGTTGCACTGAATACTTTGTGTAAACTGTAGTGTTCTGAATGTTTGGTCCCCAGCTGGTGGCAATTTGGTAGATAGAGCCTTGCTTGAGGAATCAAGGAACGGTGCCACTTATCATCACCCCAAGTGATCCACTGGCCAATTTTTTCCCTTCCTTTTCCCACAACCTCATGTTCTGCTGGCCTAGAGGTCATGTTTCCAGAGGGGAAAGTGTTTTGTTAAACAGGCACAAAAGCCATCCCATTGAACTGGAAGCTAAGACTTCTCCTTGGCCAGCTTGGACTCCTTCTACCCTTGATTCAACAGGCTACGGAGTTATAGTGTTAGCAGGGGTGAGTGAGCCAGACAACGAGGGGGGATACTGGGCTGCTCATTCACAAAGGAGGTAAGGAGGAGTATGTCTGGAGTTCAGTTTAGGGCTCCTCTTATTGTTACCCTGCCCTGTGATCAAGGTCAATTGGAAATTACAATGACCTCAGTTGTGGCAATCTGATAAATGGCCCAGACCCGTCAGGACTGGACTGAACTTATGAGTCACCCCCCATCCCAGGTAAAGAACCAAGACCTGCTGAAGTCCTTGCTGAAGGTGGAGGAGATACAGAATGCACAGTAGAAGGACATTCCAAATACCAGCTAAGGTTACCTGTTCAGTTACAGAAACGAAGATTGCAATCGCCACAAGTGCTTCAGTCCTACTTTGTCTAAGAATGTTTTTGCATATGTACACAAATACTCAGATGCCTCACTTTTCTTACCTATATTTCTCTATTATGTAATTAGTATGGATTGAGATTATATCAATAGTCAAGTATTATTGACTTTACATTTAACTTATTGAATATTGGAGATTAGTCTAGCATTAGTTTAGCATTCCTCAAGACACCTTGCCATATGTCTGGGGGTAAATGTGCATTTCCAGTTGTATGTGAGATAGTTAAATAATGTTAGACAGATTTATGACCTTGTTATTGTCTTTATCTGGAAATCAAGCCTGATATTAGAAGACATGGCTTGGGTCAAGTTGACAAGTGGTGGACTTGGGACAGTTAAGCCTTCTTTGGCAGGTCTTTGAGATTGCTTCTAGGAAGGATTGACTGAAGGAGGAAATGCTTCTTCTAGAATGTCCTTCCTCCAGAGTGAGTAGGCCTTCTGATGGTGGGATATACATAAGAAACTTTGAGAGGACACAGCCACTTTTTCTGCCTGCCTACCTGTGCTACCCACTGATGAATGCTTTTGTCCTGGCTAATATGTCACTAATATGTGCATCTACCCTGTTCTGCTATTCTTCATTGGCATTGGAACCAAGTTTTATCACCCTTCCAACATGGACTAAACATCAGAAGCTCTCCGGGAATCCTCTAGGCCTTTAGCATCAAATTGGGACTGCTCAGACATTCAATCACATGGAAAGTGGTGCAATCATGTTCCTTAACTCTCAAGCTTGCAGACAGCTATTGTTTTTACTGCCCTACATTAAAATATATATATATATATAATTTTAATACCGATTCATTCCATTGTTTTTGTTCCTCTACATAACCCTGACTAATAGAAGGATGTTTTCCTTTATCAGAAATGTGAGGAAGATGAGCGTCCATAGAACATCCTGGGCAGAGGAAAATATTAATGATAAGCTCAAATTGGATAAAGAAAGCAATCAACCAATGATCAATATCGTGGCTGACCTTCTTGTGTTGGAGCTAGGACTTGCTTCTGAATTTACACTATTGCTTCTGTAGCTAGTCAGAAGTTTTCAAATTTGAGAAATGGGTAAGACAATGTGGTAGTAATGAGATGCTGTGTGAAGCCAACAATAGGGATAGAACTAAAAAAGGATGGCTGGAGAGATGGCTTAGTGGTTAAGACACTTGTCTGTAAAGCCAAAGGGCCCATGTTCAGACCTGGGTTCGATTCCCTAGGACCCATTTAAGCCACGTGGTATGTGCTTCTGGAGTTCTTTTGAAGTGGCTGGAGACCTTGGTGTGCCCATTCTTTCTCTTTCTGTTTCTCTTTATCTGCTTTTCTCTCTCTCTCTCAAATAAATAAAGAACTAAAGAATGAGAAAAATGAGCACAAAGCAAGAGAGTAAGATTGGAAAGATCAAATTTTTTTGTGTGTGTTTTCCTTCACCAAGACCAGAACTCACAAGGAGGCAGAAGAAGAATCAACTCCAAGTCACATTCTGCAGATTGGATAACTCCTGGAGTACTATTCAGAATTTGATTCTGTAGACCACTCAGATACTTACGTTTTTAAATGTGACTAGAGTCAAGCATGATAGGGTTACAATAATAATGATGGCATTAACTGACATCTGTCAGAGATAATTATGAGGTGATATGGGAGAAAGACCAAATTTCTGAGGAAAAGCAATGTGAAACAAAATTCAGGACTGGAAAAGACAAGGTAGCCTAATCATGGCAAAATCTGCCTTTCCCTACGATAAACACTTTAGTTGATGTAGAATTGAGAGTAGCAACTAACCCTCTCAGAATAATAAGACAGCAGTGAGTCTCAGAAATTTGTCTTTAACCACAACCTTCAGAGTGAGGTGAAGGAACAATGAGGAAATAGCTATGATTGATCCTTAAAGCTTGTAGGTCTCCTCCCCCATGGACTGTGATGATGCTCTACATCTCTGATATCAACATCGTGTGATGTGTGTCCATGGTTGTAAGAACAGGGTTGTCTGTATTCAGAGCAAGGCATCTCTCTCTAGAGGGAAGGTTTGTTCAATCTGCCATCTTGGGAAGATTGAGCTGTCATGGTTTCATAGAATGAAATCATATGATGGGCCCAAGCAATAAACTGAGAATATATCAAAGTCATGAAGACAACATCTAACATCACTTCTCCTAACCAGAATATAGACCTTTACACTGTTCTTACTTGAAAAAATATTCTCACTTTTCTGTTGTGGAAGTTTCTTACTAACTTTGGCTTCTACAGCAGTGGCTCTAACCAAGTTATTCCTTCAGCAGGTGATTCCTGTATAAGAGTAAACCCTGAAAGAGTAATAGTATCACCTTCAAAGTATCAATTGCACAAACCAAATGCTAAGTCTGAAAATTAAGAGATTATGCTTTATGAATGATTTCTCTTTTAGAAGCTAATGTGTTGGTTATTTAAGTATCTTCATAAAATTATTTTAGTACAAAGTATGGCTTTTTCTGTGTCTCTTCCATCACACAAATTCTCAACAGTACAGTTGGATAGAAAAGCAAGTTATATCTAATTACCTGAAATGCAAAGGGCATGAACTGGGATTTTACCCTTCTCTGAAAGTCATATTAGCCATTTACAAGAATAATATTAACTAGAACAATTTCTGCCAAGACAGAAACCAAATTTTTAATGTGGGTACAAAGAACCTAACTTACTACCAGTCAATGAATAACAGACACGGATATGTTAAAATAATTTCCTTGAGATTCATTTCCAACCAAATTCCTATTATTAGCAATGCTTGATTCTTGATTATGGAAGTAATAAATGCACCTTCTTTTCAAAAATCAGAGAGATAGAGAAAATACAAGAGCTGGGCGTGGTGGCACACACCTTTAATCCCAACACTTGTGAGGCAGACCTAGGAGAATCACTGTGAATTTGAGGCTAGCCTGGGATTTGAGACTGCATAGTGAATTGCAGGTCAACATGGGCTAGAGTGAGTCCCTACCTTGAAAACAAACAAAGAAACAAACAAAATACAAGCAAAAAATAATAATTAAAAACAAAGGTGCCAGTCATAGATAACCATGGTAACCAATTAACATTCTTCCTTCAATGTTCTGAAACATAAATATTAAGTATCACATCAGGTATTTTCATTTTATATTTTAATTCACTACATTACTATATACATAAATCTAATGCCCATATTCTACTTTATGGATGTTTGTGAATAATTTTTCAAAAATAAAAATCTTTTAAAATTTCTGTGTTTAATACTCTTCTAAGTTTTACATTACTCCCTGAATAACTATTGGAAATAATTAATATTTCTGAGTTAAAGAGCCAATGAGTGGAGAGCTGCCAAATTATTCTCTAAATTTATTCTTTGCTTTATAATTCATTTAATGTTTTGTCAGCCATATAAATGAGTACTGTGATCTTTTCCCCTCCCTCCTAGCAACCCAAAATAATTCTTCTGAAAGTGTTTTCTGTGGTAAATGACATCTCAAGTTACGTGTTCCATTGCTCATTTCTAAGACAAAATGGATTAACCTGAAAAGTTATCTTTGTGAATTGTTGGAATAGGTCCCTTGTAGATTGATAAGCTAAAGGTATTTGGAAATGCATATGAACATCGTAAATATCCAACATGTTAAAAGTCTTTACTTCACTAACCTGCTTTACATCATATCATTGCTTCTGGTGTATCCATGGCTAAATCTATTTATATTTCTATCTGTAAACTTTGTTTCTCAATTCCTATAAATCTGAAGCCTTTCTTCCCCTTCTACTGGGTGTCACTGCGATGGTTTTAAAGTAAAATACCCCATAATGTCATGCGTGTCATGAAAACTTGGTCTGTTGGCGGATATTTTGGAAAGTCATTAGGCCTTTGGAAGGTGGAGCCCTGCTGGAGGAGGCATGTTGCCAGAAGTTGGCTTTGACATGATGTAACACAACTCCAAACCCAGGTGATAGGCTTCTTCCCTGCTGCTGTGACAAGACATGATGCCCTGGCAGTCTGCTCTGCCATGCTTCCCCACCCATGATGACCCTGCCACTCAAAACTGCAAACCAGCAATAAACCCTTTCCTTCCATAAGTTGCTTCTGGGTAGGTGTTTTGTCCCAACAGTGAAAAAAGTAATTTCTACAATCACTAAAGTCCTATAAACACTACTAGATGGGTATCTACTATTGTAACAAATAGTACTTAATTTTAAACTATTACTGAAACAATTAAATGAAACTGAAACTTGTTAATAAAGTTAGCAAACAAAAATTTCCACTGCTGTCCAGATATTTAAAAAAAAAATGAAACCTCTCATGTTTAATGCTATATAGATTTTCCTAAGCTGGATAACTGTGAAATAGAGTGAGTGTGACCAATGATTTGAGTGCAACTGTGATTAAACTTCCCACTGTTGGAAGACACTTTTAATGGAAGCTATTATCTATATTTATAGCAGTTTCATTTTTTACTTCAGCTATTACTTGCTCAGTTTTTTTACTCCCTTTTTTGCAGCTGATTTGCAAAGTATTCCATTAATTGCCTCATAACTGTCATATCTATGGAAAATTGTTAGCATGCCTTAATTGTGATGAAGAAAGCTCTTGAGTATTAAAATATATTGTCTTATTTTATATCTCTGTTTCTTGTCTGCATTCGGCTGAGGCAAAACTAGTTAGAGTTAATGATACCTTCATGTATTTCCATTAAATTATCTTCAGCTGGGTCAGTGCCATCCTTGAGATATGTTTATACCTCTAAGTTGCTTGTCTCATCTGGGAATCCTGGAAAGCCAGAGTCATTTTCTCTAGACAACAGTAGGTTTCTTGCCTTGGTAATGCTTTGTATCTATAGTTCAGAAGTTAAGGACAGAAAAGCAGGATTTGTGTGGTCTGGTCTGATTGACTCTCATCTCTCCTTTCTCTGAAGCTCTGATTTGCCTTCTATGAAAAATGTCATGATTTGTCATAATCTCTGCTTTTACTGGGACTTCTGTTCAGGGTAGCTTTTCCCATAAACTAGAAATAGTGAGAGGAAGGTATACAGATGTCTCTACCTAAGAAATACAATGTCTAGGTAGATAAATTATGATCCATCAAAATACTCTAGTGATATTCTAAAGTGTATCTTATTTCATTGTGAATAAAATGAGAGAAAATGGTTTCCAGATTAATGTTTTCTATTGTTTGGGAAGTAGCTAATTTGTTTCCTGCACTGCACTCTGCACAGAGACACAGGGAGACACATCAGTCTGTGCTACCATACAGTGTATTACATGGAGACCTGGCTGCCTAGGAGACAGTGTCAGAAGTGTAAGAGGGAGGTTCTGAATGGTAGCATAGTACATAAGTACTAGCTCCAACTGGAAATATCTGGAAGAGTTCCCAGATAAAATCACCTATGAACTGATTTTTAAAAAGTAGAATAAATAGAAGATTAGAGGCTGAATGATATGTGAAGATTGTCTATTACCCGCACTTTAAGAATTTCAACAAAGAAACGTCTTAATTGGTAAATGGAAAGGAATTAAAATAAGGAGTTACCAGTATTAAACTATCATGTCTAGGCAAGAACCATGGATTCTTTTCAAAGTCAATAAGGAGGGATTGAAGGATTTACCTACACTCAGGGGAGATGATCAAATTTGCAATTTAGAAAGATTTTTTTCTGGCTGCATATAGATCGGAGGGATAGGGGCCACACTCAAGAAAAACAATAGCAAAAGACATTTATTTTTCAGGAAAGACTTGATAAGGGTCTCGAGTAGAAATGTTTCTGAAGATAGATATTTGAGAAGTGATGGAGGCAAACTATAGAATTGATATGGTTAGGGAAACGGAAATAAAAAGTTTGGGAAAGCATGTGTGGCATGACTCAGTATTTGGGCTTTGGATATAGTAAGTAGAATAGATACTGGGAGCAGCAGTGAGAGATACAGTTGTCAAGTTGACAACTAGCCTGGGTTAGTATAAAAGTATGCATGGGTATTCAAAGACAGGATGAGGGCACAGCAGGTGAGGAAAGGGAGTCACTCAGTGGATTACAAATTTAAGGAGCCAAAAGACTGTGCTACTAATAATGACAGAACCTCAGCATCAAGAGTAAAGTACTTTAGTGAAAAGAATCAAACAAAAGTAAAGCAAAATTCCATGAGCAAAATATCCAAGTTGTGTTATTCACCTCTTTTGCTGGGACAACATACCTGAAAAGGTCAGTTTAAGGAAGGAAGGGTTTGTCTCAGCTTACACTTCCAGGTTACAGTCTATCATGGCACGACAGGCACAGAGGCCAGAGCTTGAGGTCGCTGGTCTCCTTTAGCACAGTGAGGAAGCATGGTCCTGGTATCTAGCCTGTGGAATGGTGCCGCCCACAGTTAAGGTGGACCTTCCTACTCAATTAACTTAACCAGGATGATCTCTCACAGACATTCCCCAGTGGACCTTCCTACTCAACTCACTTAACCAGGATGATCTCTCACAGACATTCCCAGAGGCTAGCTGATCCCTCACAGGTGATTATAGGGCCTGTCAAGTTGACAATCAGTATAAACCATCACACAAGTGTTAACAATAGGGACTCACAGTATCATGACAACAAAACATTTAGAAACATTTAGAAACATTTAGAGAGGGAAATCAGTGCCAGTGGTCCTAGCACATCTGCAGTAGTCTAGTTGCAAATATTCACTCTTTTAAAAATGCTATGATGCCCAGAGTGGCGACACACATCTCTAATCCTAGCACTTGGGAGACAGAGAGAGGTAAGAGGATCTCTGTGAGTTTGAAGCCAGCCAACCTGGGTTAGAGAGAGACCCTACCTTGGAAAAAATGAAAAAAAAAAAAAGGATGCTATGATCAAGAGTGAAGGAGAAGGCTAAAAGATGTTTATATTGTCTCTTAATTTTCTTTCATGAAACAAGGAAAATGGGCCTAAGGTTTGATAGGGTTGGTGACAAAGGAGTAAGAAGTCTGAAATGATGGATTCCTCAAGGACAGGGGTGAAAAGGGAGAATGAAGAAAAACATAGATGAAAATAGCCGAAGACCTTTAGAATGAGGGCCATCAGGGATGTGAGACCAAAGCATACAACATTCCCTTTTCTAGGAAGAAAAAATTAAGGCCAGTATCTTGGGCAGGAATCTGCTCTCTTGTTCATTGCAGTATTATTCCAATATTCAACATGTGGAAACAATCTAAAAGTCCTACAGGGAATGAATGGAAAATAAAAATGTGAGTGTGTGTGTGTGTGTGTGTGAGAGAGAGAGAGAGAGAGAGAGAGAGAGAGATTCAGTCTCAACAAAAAAGATCCTGTCATTTATTACAAAATGAATGAGTCTTGAGGATAACATACCAAATGAAATAAGCTAGAGAAAAACAAGTGTTATTCAGTTTTATTTATATGCAAAATCCTTTAAAAATTGCAGAACTCATAAACAGAGTTTAACAGTGGTTAAATGGGAGAAAGGAGGAGCAGGGAATGGAGAGATGTATGGACACAGTAATAGTTGCATTAGCTACAGTTGTGCATTGTGAAAAGAGCTGAAGTTAGTAATACTATAATGTACACTTAGAATTTAATAAAAATTGACTATGGAAGACAAGAAATATAACAATTTTATTGGCTATAGTAAATATTTCTTTGTATATGTGTGTATCAAAAACACATTACTTACTTTAAATTAAAAGAGAGGGAGAGAACCTGACTTTATTGCTTGAATACCACATTAGCACATCTCCCTTTGTGGGGCATTCCTTTCTCTCGTCTGAAATGCTTAATGTTTACTCACTTCTTTATGCAACCCCCTCCCCACCATCACCACATGTAGAGGAATTAGTATGCAGCACTTATCTTCCCATAATCCCTTTCTCTTAAGCATCAATCAGCATTTCCTAATGTGAAGCTTTAACAAGGGAAGAACAAAGCAGCATTAAAAACACTGTTTGTTGAAAATAATAGAAGTGGTGTCTAAGTGCCACTCACGCCTCTTCAAATATGCTCTTCCTCAACCTTCAGGTAGAAATTATACTCAAGGCTGCCATGGCCAGATCCCCAAGTTCACTGAAGTCTGCAACTTGAAGCCATTTTCCTGTAAAAAGAGTTCTTTCATTCCAGTAATAAAATCTGTACTAAAAAGGTGAGAAACAATGCAACCCAACACAGCAAATGTTTGTTATTCGAAGAAGCAAGTTATTCCTCTGTGTGCTGCTATTGTTTGAGCACAGTTCCAGAGGTCTACACTAATGGAGTAGACTGGAGCTCTGCCCCTGAGAGCTACTTCTCAAGCATGCTAAGTGTCCATGCTGTCAAATTAAAGGAGTCTCCCACACTCCCTCTTCTTTGGTCATCTTTAATTATGCAATGCTCTGGTGAAACCCTCACAATTAATCTTAAGAGTTGGTTTTCTCCTACAGTAAGTAGAAAAGGATTTTTTTTTTTTAATTGCATGTAGTGGCTTGATCTTCGTTTTATTGAAGGGGTTATGAAAGGATTACAATATAACAGAATTGTTCTATTTTCTTCCATGTAGGGAAAGCTGGATATTGCTAAATCATAAAATTAACTTAAAAGTAAGCAAAAGGAAAGTTAAGGAAAAGATGCTTGTCTTTCATAGGATCAGATGGCTTATAAATAGTTAATTTGCGTTAACACTGTTTTCAATCATGGTTGTGTCAGAGAACATCCTGGTTTATCAAGGCATTTGCTATTTGTTATCATCGCTTTGCCTTTCTGCTCTGAGGATGGTTTGGGAGCTGTTTCCCACACTGGGTATGACTCACACCTCTGTGCCTGTAACAGGTGCAGTGGCCACTGAACCTTCCCAGATTAAGCTCTATTTTTTGTCCAGTCAGTAATAATTATTAGCTTCTATGAATAAATGAATGAAGTAAGGAACAAGAAATTAATATGGACAGATCTTATAAAATACATGCCTTTGTAACCCCATTGTAACTACTATTGTAATTTCAATAGAATCTGTGTTAATGCCTGGAATATCAACAGGTCTAATAAAAGCCCACTGAAATTTTAATTTTATCTGTACACATTGCATATGTTAATATATTTATACCTCCTCAAGAAATACTCCCTGTATATGCTCATATCTAAAGAGAAAGCATATAGTCTGGGAACCTTTACTTTGGAAACCTATACAGAAGCACTGTCTTTGCAAAGGTAGATCTACCTACATTTGAATGAGGTTGAGGAAGTCAGTAGATAGTTTCGGATATAAGGTTTCGGACTAAGGAGAGTTGCTCTTCTTTAAAGTTTAGCAATCATCCGAACCTGAGAGACTTTTATCTAATCTTCACCCTGCACCTGACTGCCAGGCCAAGCTCATCACTTAACCACCCAGAGAACTAATGGGCTCATCTGTAAAACAGGATTGCATCAAAGGACTCGAAAAGAAAAGACTAATGATAAAATGAGGATGGATTTAAAGATTGAACAAAGCTATCAAAATTCATGGCAAAGCCATTTTCCATTATTTCCCTCAATTGTAACTGTACTGCTTTTATGAGGAGTGAATTCAATAAAAATAAGCTTAAAGAGTTTTCCCATGCTAGTTTGTATCTGGAGGACTGATACCAAGCATAAGAAAATCCCCTTGCTTTCAAAACTTAGAATGTAAAGCACTTTGAAAATTCATGATGTTTTCATTAGATGCCTAAGGAGCTTGGACTCAGAGAAACAAAACACACTCCCTAAGATTCTGATAAGACTGCTAAATAAGAAAAAACAATTCCTACATTTCTATTCATCAACTTCTCCCTCTTCTATTTCCTCTTCCATTTTTCCTATTATACTTTGAATCTGATTTTGATATTTCTGCATCTTTTCTTTCTTTCCACTCCTAAAGCATTTCAAAGAAGTTTTCTCACTTCAAGATGCCATTTACATATATGGTGAGGTTCTCCCTTCGGTACCTGTCGATCAATCATATCCAGACTCCAGAGTGCCACGGTTGCCCAAATATGTCCACAGCCCACTTAGGACATGCAAACCTGAGCTGGCTGCATTTCTCTAGCTTTGGGACAATAGTAAATACTGGCTTGAAGAGGATGATGGAAAGAAGATAGGTCTAAGTCGCTATGGTTTGGATGTGATTTGAGTGTGTCTCCAAAAGTTTCTTTCTACAAACTTGGTCTCTGCTATAAAATCAAGGGGCAGTAGAACCTTTTAGAGGTAGGCTAGGTAAGTGGTGACTTGGGGACCTACTGAATACATGTCTATATGTACATTACCAAGCATTTACAGTGCACAGAAAGTCTTCTAGTCTTTCTATTCCAGATATTTCAAGAAATAATACAAGAAAGGAGACGTAGATTGGAGAGATTGTTCAGTGGTTAAAATAACTGCCACAGAGCCTAACGACCCAGGTTCAGTTCACCAGTACCCACATAAAGCCACCTTCCCAAAGTGGCACAAGTGTCTGGAGCTTTTTTGCAGCCGCTGGAAGCCTTGGTGCACTCATTCTCTTTGTCTCCTCTCTCTCTCTCTCTCTCTCTCTCTCTCTCTCTCTTCTTACAAGTAAATATTTTCAAAGAAAGGAGAGGAGATAGAAATGAGACATCTCATTTTGCAATCAGTTAGTCATAACTTGTACTACCTGTGGCCCCGGAATATGAGCAGCAGATGCCTTTGTATTCCAGTCACATGCAATAAAGCATAGAGAAAGGGTGCTCTGTGGCCTATAAATTCAAATTCCTCACCCTCGTACACCTCCTAACTTAGCCAATGTTAACAATTCCACATCATAAAGGTATTTTTGTACTGAATACTGATCTCAGAGATGAGTCTCATAACTCCTAAATCTAAACATCTACTAACATACCTGGTCATTTTCAGAAGGAATGGATTTCTGAGCCTCCCTAAGGAAATCAACATATCCAGAAAGTTGTTCAGTTTTCCTTTTTTTAAATAATTTTAAAATATATTTTTATTTATATATTTTCTAGGAAAAAGAGGGAAGGAGAATGAGAAAGAGAGATAATGGGCACACCAGGACCTCTAGCTGCTGTAAACAAACTCCAGGTACATGTGCCACTTTGTGCATTTGGCTTTATGTGGATACTGGGGAATCAAACCCAGGTTGTTAGGCTTTGCAGGCCAACACCTTAATCGCTGAGCAATCTCTTCAGCCATTTTGCTTTTTAACTTTTTTCTTTTATTTATACATTTATTTATGAGAGAGAGAGGAAGATTGGGCATGCCAGGGCCTCTAGCCACTGTAAAGGAACTCTGGATGCTTGTGCCATCCAGTGCATCTGGCTTATATGGGCACTAGAGAATTGAACTTACATCCTTATACTTTGCAGGCAGGTGCTTAACCACTGAGCAATCTGTCCAGCATTTCCCCGCCCCACACATTTCTTTTTAATTGGTCTCTCTAGGTACCTCTCCCAGGAACTACTCTGTGCAATGTTTAAAATGTTTGAAAACATTAGCATATAACCCTGCCTTTATTTTTACTGATACAAAATCTAGCATCAAGCCCAAACAGTTGATAATAAAAATTCATGACAATTTAGTCAGAGATCCCACAAAAAGTAAAAAGAAACTGAAACCTTTGCTCATCCACAAATGTGTGTGTGTGTATGTGTGACACAAGTTAAAAGAATAGGCTTGGAGAGATACTTAGGCCCACTAAGGTAACCTCAGGAGACTCGTCTGCATTTTACAGTGCCATGTGATACCTGAAATCTTAATATAATCAATGCAGTTATCCCCTGTTCTCTTCAGGACCCCTGTGCGAGAAATAAGTTATGTGATCCTCCTGACCACACAACCCTACAGGGTCCTACAGCAGGTTTGGAGACAGAACAAGTGCAGAAAGGTCCACCTATCCGTTCGTTCACTGAGCTCCATGAAGTGACATATGTGTGCTGGCCTTGCATACAGCACAAGGCATGCATAAGCAGGGATAGCTTTCTGGCCTACTAAGCCTATAGTTCAGTGGTAGGATATTTACAATAAACAAAAATAAAGAGATAAGGAGAGATTTTAGTACATGCTATTATTAAGTAAATAGAATGACGTGACTATTTCAAGAAAAGTTAACATGGAATAGGAGAGAACTTAAGATCATCATCCTCTTTACTTGATTTTTTTTTTTTTGGCGGGGGGAATTCTTGTCCTCTAAAAATCAGAACGCTAAAATTCATGTTTTTCATCCTTTTATTTTTAACAGATAGTTCTACATTTAAATTCTGCCACTCAGAAAAACTTAGTTCAGGAAGGAACCATCTCACTCCTTTCCCTGTTTCTTATCTGATGGAAGGAGAACAAACGTCTTGTGTGACACCCTCTTGCTGTCATAATATTGAATTAAAACTTTGGAACTATAAGCCCAAATAGACCTTTGTACCCTGTGATGGTCAGTCTTCATAGTGAGCTTGGCTGAATTCAGAATAACCAAGAAAAGAGGTTACAGAGAGGTTTGACTGAGACATAAAAAGGCAAAAGAATGAAGCCAACTAAGTAAGTTAAAAAAAAAAAAAACCTGAATGATGGTTCCAGCTGCTTCATATTCTTGCTGTTATGTTTTTCCACCATAATGGACTTAGCTCCTGATAGACTGTAAGCTAAAATAAATGTTTCTTCCATTGAGTTGCTCTTGTTAGGTATTTTCTCATAGCAACAATAAAAGTAATATACTCTCTTATGGTTTTCCTGTCAAATAAAAGGAACACATAAGTAACTAACAGAAAGTTTTATGAGGAATGGAGTGGTTGCTATGATTAAACCTGACCGTGAAATTCTTAAATCTTTGGAATGGTTTGGTAGGAGGAATCTTGGAGATATAAGCTGGAGAATCCCTGCTTTGGATGTGGACCCCTGCAATGCTGTAAGCAGAGCTTAATGGGCAATTTGGATGTATAGAGAAAGATAGAAGGGCCAATAGAAATGCAGCAATAACACTGTGCTCAGGAAGCTTAAGATGAGAACAAGGACTTCATTGTAAATTGTACTAGAGAACATTATTGTTATACTGTGGCAAAGAATCTCTCTTGATTTTTTTTTTTTACACATCCCAAAACTTTGTGGGAGGCTGAAGTTAAAGTTGAATAGTCATTCAGTAAATTTAATGGGTGAAATTTCAAGGCAGCATAGCATTCTGGCAGCAGAACAGTTATCACTGGCTTATTTGAGCCAGAATTAGAGTGAGAATTGGGACCTAAAGGCAGCACAGGATTTTAAAATGTACCGTCTAGCCAAGGAAGAAATGAGTTGAAAACTGTGGATAAGAAAAGCACTGTTGTCAAAGAGATGAATGCCACTGTAAAGAAGCCAAGAGCTTTGTGTTGGGACAGTAGAAGGATACCTCGAGGACATTTCTGGAATTTGTCAGACCCCTCCATGTTGTAAAATTTTAAATTTATTTGGAAGGTATGTCCTTGAAAAGAGGAGCCTTTTCGAAGCCCTACTCACTTAGGGATACCTAGAAAAGTACTTCCTTAGGTTAAGCTATCCAGGCACTCAGAGGCCACTGCAGCCAAATATCTAAGGGGGGCAGGCTATGGCTTATGCTGGGGGCAGACATTGGAATGATCCATGTGCTGCTGATTTTGTAGACATGAAAAATGAAAGAGGTATGTGGTCATGGAGGCTTCCATCAACTTTTTTTTTTTTTTTTTTTTTTGAGGCAAGCCCAATAGACCAGCCTTTTCTATGAGAAAGCAAGAGAAAGAGAGAATTGGCATGCCAGGGCCTCCAGCAACTGCAATTGAACTCCAGATGCATGTGCCACCTTGTGTGCATGTGCAACCTTGCACACTTGCATCATGTTGTTGTATGTCTGGCTTATGTGGCCCCCAGAGAGTCAAACGTAGGTCATTAGGCTTTGCAGACAAGCACCTTAAATGCTCACCCATCTCTCTAGCCCCCCATGAAGATTTTTTTCTTTTTTAAAAAAAAAATATTTGTTTAGTTGAGAGAGAGAAAGAGAGAAGCAGATAGAAAGACAGAGAGGCACAGAGAGAATGGGCATGCCATGGCCTTCAGCTGCTGAAAATGAACACCAGACGCATGTGCGACCTTGCTTCTGCCTTATGTGGGACCTGGAGAATCAAACCTGGGTCCTTAGGCTTCACAGGGAAGTGCCTTAACCACTAAGCCATCAAGATTTTTAAGGAATACCTACAGCTCAGGAAATGTATGAGTAACATACAAATAGCCCCTGAGGGAGGAGTGATATATGAAGATGTCAGGGTGACTCCTAACCTGCATCAGAAACCCCGTGGCACTGCAGATACCAGGAACATAAAACACCATCCCAAGAAAGCTGTGGGCAATGAATGAACCTAGCCCAAGAGACAGACAATGTGGGATGTAGCTATCAATGCCACAGAAGTAGGGATGCTCAAGCCTGTTGGAGTTGACATCATGACACCATATGCTCTGGATGCTGGAGATAGAGCTATGGGAATGAACATATTCTCATTTCTCTCTTTTAGAATGTAAATGTTTACTCTGTGCCATTGTATATTGGAATTATGTTAACTTTCTTTTAATTGTACAGGGAAGAGTTTTCCGACTTTGAACTTGAGATTTCAAACAGAGCTGGGAATTAAGACTTTAGGGATCCATGAATAATGTATTTTGCTTTATGGTATGAGTCTTTTAGGGGACCTAGAGTAGAATGTAATGGTTCAGAGTGATATAATTAGGAGTCAACTTGACATAGGATAGACTTATAATGGTAAATCTTCATTATTAACTTAACAAAAATTAAAATGCCCTAGGAGATTGATAAGGCACACTTTGGGCTATGTCTCTGAGGTTCTTACATGGAGGGTTAAATGAGGTTGGGAAGACCCAATATGAATGTAGGTGGTACCATTCTATGAGCCAGGGATCAATAGGAATAAAAGCAAAAATTAAATAAATAAACAAATAAGGTTATCTGAGTGGCTGGATGCCCTTACTTTGTTTTCTGTCTACTGTGGTGTAAACAGCTGTCCTCTGTCCTATTTGGCGTGGGCACAAACACTCAAGGACTGAACTCCCTGAAACTATGATCCATAGTAAATCTGTCCTCTTTTAATTTCTTTCTGCCAGTCATTTTGGTCATAGCTACACAAAACTGCTATCTCCTTCAACTGTAGAATTTCTAGTTTTGCACAAATTCTTAAATAGTCCCTGAGTCTCAGGGAGGACCTGACCTTTTCTGTCTGCTTCTGTCATCAGCAATTGACTTAGTCAAATGCCTGAATATCTACAATCCCCTTATTGCATATTTATTTTAAATTCCCAACCAGACTAGTAGCCCTGAGTCAATAACCTCCAATGTGCCCATCTTTCAATCATAACTACCTAGAGAGCTAATTTTGTGTTTTTTATAAATACTTTCATCTCACAGACATCATTTGCCACCTTGACAGTCCCCTTGTTGATGCATAAATATGCTAAGCCTACCCTACATACAATTTTTATCAGCATAATTACACACCATTGTCTATATATATACATATACATATATATAGTACAAACAAACTGAAAATCAGCTACATCAGCCAACACTTAATATACAACTGTGTCCACCTAAGTACATTTAAATGTCTGAAATCATTGTAGAGAAGAGACATGGATCTGTGTGTGTCTGTACATACTCAAATATATGCATGTTTATGGGTATGTACATGTGAATAATATTTTCTCATGACCATGCTATCAGAAATCATTTCCATTGAAAGATGCAAAGCTTTTAAGATTTCATTTATCAAAAAATGAATAGGATCAAGGTGTTTGAATAGCCTATCTTCAAATGAAATTATTTATTTTAAAAAATAAGCACCTTATCATCTTTATTGATGAATAGCAGTAAATTAAGAAAATAAGAGATTATTTTCTTTACACATTTACTCCATATTACTTTCAAAATATTATCTCATTTGTTGTCCAGTTTGTTAAAGGCTAACATAAGTAAAAAAGATACAACTAGTCATTAAATATGTTAGTGGGAATAAATTTTGAATGAAATGTCATAACTTTAAGAAAGAAGAGAACAAATAACTGCAGGGGTGATATTAATTTTAATGCCTCTGATAGTAAACTTAGTGGATTGAAGATGCTTCCAAGTAGCATGAATGTTTCTTTTGTTTTAATACCTAATGTAAACCTGAGAGAAATTGCCCAATAGAGTGAGGAACTCTTTAACATTGGTAGAATAGCCCAAATTCTTCAGAACACTGTGAATATGTTTATTGTAAGAAGTTGGCTCATGCTCTCATAAACACTGAAGCCCTGCATCCTATGAGATGAGTTCACCAGCTCAACTGGAGGGTCAAAGGTGTATCTCCTTTGCAAAGGCCAGCAGGTATAAGAACAAGGAAGATGCTTCAGTTCAAGTCTGAAAGTAGGGAAAGGCCAGTATACAACTTTGGAAGGCAATCAGGAAGGAGGAATCTCCTCTCAGTGATGAGGAAGTTCATTGCTTTTGTTCTTCAACTGAATGGGTAAGGACTTCAAAGAGGGTAATCTGCCTTACTCAGAGTCTAGTGGCTTAAATGCAAAGCTCATCCCTAAACAGCCTCCTGGAAACAGAAAGATGCTTGGCCCAGTCAAATGGGCCTGTGAATGGACAATCATCACAGGTCAGCCTTCTCCAGATGTGCCTTCAGTCAAATGTCATACCAAAGGGAAAAGTGAAAAATTAGTGACAATCACCAAGACTATAGTTCTCAATCTTACTATTTTAAAAAGCCTTATTCACATCTTCTTTATTCCCAGTGGCTCTCACAATGCTGTTTGGGTGCTCCATTCCCAAAAGGTCTCCATTTCCTTCCAGGAGGGCACAGAATAGTTATTCAGGTCCTGGTCCTTTGAGGTCACCCCTACTGGACAGCCCCATTCCTTCTTCATGACAACTCAACTTCTAGATATTTACTGGACAAATCTTTCCAAAACACTGTCTGAGTCACCATAATCCTCCTCTTTCAAGAACCTACAGTGCCTCACAAGAAGCAAAGGTACATTATCAATCACCTCCACAAGAGGTGAAAGCTATGGTTAGATACTAGGACATTTGGCCTTTTTAATCAAAAGACATTAAAATTCTTATAGTGATTTTTCAAAATTTCAAAGAGAATTCAAAGTTGTAAGAAAACTGGAAATGAGATGAACATTATAATGATAGCCATGGTGTGCATTAAATTGAATTTCATCTCGGTCATAGGTGTGTGTGTGTGTGTGTGTGTGTGTGTGTGTGTGTGTAGTGAAGAAACATGGGAAATGGCAAAGACTTATTTAAGTGTTCTTTCCTTCCTTCTCCAAAAGTTCATAGGTTTTCTAATGCTTTAGGTTTATGCTACACATGCGAATTTGAAAGCATTAAGATGCAGGCTCTCACCAGGACAGAAAAGATCTCTGAAATGCACTCATATATATAGGGACAATTGGCATTGGCACCGAGAATACACAATGGCAAAAGCAATGTCTCTTTAATCAATGAGGACTGAAGACCTGGATATCCACATGAGAATAAAACTTGATTCATATCATATACTATATACAAAAGTCAATGCAAAAAAAAAGGGTCACAGATCTATGTGTATTCCCTGAAACTATAAAAATCCTAGAAGAAAAGAAAGTGGTATACATTTCTCCAGGTACATGGGGACCATTGCTCTTTGAAAGTGATCTTGGCAGTAATTTTTAGGGATTTGGATAATAAAAGCACAAGAAACAAAAGCAAAGCTGAATATAGGAGACTGCATCACACCAGCGAGTCTCTACACAGCAAGGTAAACAAGAAACCAAGTGAAAAGACATTGCATATAATAGAAGAAAAATGTAAACATATATCTAATAAAGTATGCCAATATCCAAAATACTACTATATATACCTCAATAGTAAGAAAAAACACCCTAAAAATGTAGAAATGGCCTGCATAGGCACTTCCCAAAGTAAGTTATAAGACTGGTCAGGAGACACATGAAAAGTGCTCAGCATCACACCTGACAAATATAAACCAAAATTACCGATGTATCATCTCACACTATGCAGTATGGCTATTATGAAAAAGCTGGGAGAAAACAAGTGTTGGAAAGGGTGTGGAGAATGGGAAACACTTGTACACTGATGTTGGGAATGTAAATTGATATAGCCATTATGGGAATATATAGAAATCCAATATAGTGAAACTGCTACTGTGTGATGTAGCAATATAGCTACTAGGTATGTACACCAGAAGAAAGTGAAATCAGTGCCTCCAAATCTCATTATTCATAGGAGAGAAGATATGAAATTGATCCAAGTGGAATAGCATTCAACCATTCCAAAAGAAATCTTATCACTTAAAACATCAATAGGAGCTGTGGAGATAGCTCAGTGAATACAGCACCTACTGCTCAAACCCTAGTATCTGAGCTTAATCCCTAGACTTTGCCTAGAAAGCCAGAAACTGTGTTAAGCATCTATAATCCCAGAAATTGTAGTAAGTATTTATAATCCCAGAACCCTGATGACAAGATGGAAGGCAAACACAGGAGAATTTCCTGGAAGCTCATGCAGGGGAACACTCTGCAGTCCACAAGCGTATCGTGGCAGAGAGATAATGTTTGTGTGTATGAGAGAGTGAGAGACAGAGGAGATGAAATGAGAACAGAGATAAACCTAGAAGTGAATATGCCAAGAACACTAAGCCAGGCAAAGTGTGGCAAATACTGTATGTTCTCATATGTATGTATTTTTTAATGTTGAACTAATAGCAGCAGAGAGTAGAGCTCTATTTGTCAGGGGCTAAGCAGTAGGATGTAAGAGGAGGTATGAGTCAATGTATACAAATGTAATTATAAGACAGATACTTTTGGACATCTGCTATCTAGCATGAGTGGTGATAGACATGTGAATTAATTTGAACATGATGCATGGTGTGCAATATATACATGCTTATGGTTGGGGACATTTTTTGTCTCCAAGGGTTTGGGTTGGAAGCTTGGTCATCAGTGTGACAATAATAAATGGAGGTGAGACTTTTCAGATGCAGAGTGGGAGGTGATAAGGTCAACTACAGCAATTCTCTACTCCACTGTTGCAAGAGATCTATATACAAGAACAACACTGGCCCCTTACAAGTAGTACTCTCTGATTTCCTGTCTGCCTTACCATGTGATTTTCATATTCTCTCTCTCTCTCTCTCTCTCTCTCTCTCTCTCTCTCTCACACACACACACACACACACACACACACACACACATACACACCTTACCATCTAACTCCATGTGGCATAGTCTAGCCTAAGAAACCCAGGCTACTGGTTTAACCTTTAAGCTCCAAAACTGTGAATTAAGTAAATCTCTTTAAGTATAACTTACCTTCCTCAGGAGTTTTGTTATAGCAAGGGAAAATGGGCTGATATAATATGCACATCTAATCATTATATTGTATACCTCAAATGTATCCTTATATTGACATAAATCTTAAATGAAATAAGTGCACAATTCCAGAACTTAGGTAGTTCAAGAACCAGCAAAAAAGTTAACCACGGTGGCTCCCGCTTTTGGAGTATTTACTCTGTGACAAACATTGCATTCACTCTTTATGTATTTAGCCACTTAACTTTTCCTAATCATTTTCAAGTTTATAATCTTCGTGTTACACATGAAAGTACCTAAGGAACAGAATTTCAAAATACTTTGACCAGAGTCACTTTTCTATGGTGTAACCAAACTTTGAAATCAAACAGGCTGACTGCAGAAATTGGACTTTTCACCATAAAATTCTGTTGTGAAATGTGCTAAATGAAGTTTTCCTCACAAGTGTGTGAAAGCCCAGAAAAAGGCTGTCATGGAAAGTGATTTAATGGAAAGAATAATTTCCTACTTTTTATGCATATATTTGTCTCTACTCTTAGCTCTTCAACACCAATATTCAAATACTGCGAGAAGGATGCCAAGTCCCTGTTACTGCAGCTACGTTTGCATAATTCTAGGCTGAAATACCTGAGGTGCTCTCTTTCAGATTCTTTTTATCCCCTCCAGTGGCTCATCTTTCCTACTTCCTTTGCAGACATCTCCAGCTAGCACTAATTTTCTCTTTTTAGATCATTCTTACAGGTTATTTACTAAGCATATACTTCCATGGCTTCTTAAGATACAACTCTTCTCTAATATCTTCACATGCATAAATCCTTTCTACCCAAACCTACTTTATATCTCTCTGTCATAAACATATTTGAATCTAGTAAATTAGTTGGATAGAAGTTAGGCTTCATAAGAATGTATTCATTCAGATTGAATTGGATGAAGAATCTTTTGAATATACATATATAAAATGAATGAAAACATTCATTTTGTTCTCTAGAAGGGAAACCTTGTTTCTTTTCCAAGACAGATTTTTCTCCTCCTTATATATAGTCGGGATTTTAGAATCCTGACTTTGCAGTCTAATGGGCCTAATTTAAAAATCATGTTGGCAGCAACAATTTCTATAACTATCTAGAGTTACGAAGCAGTTAGCCAGAGAAGTGTATTTGACAGCAAAGTTATTTCTCTCCAGAAATGCACTGAAATTTAGAAAGGGATCAGTTAGTCTGGTATTTTCTGCCAATTTTTTCTATAATAGCCTCTGCTCCCTTATGGCATCTACCTGTGTTTGTCATACAGGGTCTCAAAGGCAGGAATTATTATAAAGCTTAACTTACTGATAAGTCATGTCTAATATCCCAATCGTGCTTTCCAAAATGCACCACTTGGAGGGTGCTTCTCACCTCCACTGTCCTGACCCACACTGTACTTTATCCAATGCTTACCAGTAATATCTGCTCCATTCATACTCCGGTCCAGAAACACCAAGGGCCAATAACTCCATTGTCTCTAGGAAAGTCTATAAGGATTGTTCTGCTTTCATGCATGAAGAGTAATTTTGAGGTTGTTTTCAGAGAGAAGTATCAGTGAAGAGTGAGAGATGGAGGAACACAGAGAGGAAAACAGGAAGGAGAACGTGGACAGGGGAGGATCTTGAACATGAGTGGAATCCTCTTGTAAATGAGGCAAGATAGTACCTCTTCCATCACTGACAATATGTTAAGGGATGAAGGAACACAAAGATAATTTATTTTAAAGTATAAAGGAGTGCTATATATTATATTATCACAGAGAGCCAAACATGTTCCATAAAAAGTTGAGATTGATGTTTTCATTGTATAGATCTTTCATTTCCTTGGTTAATGTTATTCCAAGCTATTTTATATTTTTGTTGTTGTTTCTATTGAAAAATGGGACCATGTCCCTTATTTCTTTCTCTGGATCTTTGTCATTTGCACATAGAAAGATTTTTGTGCATTGGTCTTGTATCCTGCTACTTTGCCAAAGGAGCTAATCACCTTCAAGAGTTTTGGGATGGAGTCTCTCAGGTCTCTTACATATAGAATCATGTAGTCAGCTAACAGAGCTAACTTAACGTCTTCCTTTCCAAATTGTATCCCTTTTATTTCTTTCTCCTGTCTTATTGCTTGAGCTAGAACTTCCAAGTGCCATATTGAAGAGCAGAGGTGAGAGTGAACACCCCTGTTTTGTTCCTGATCTCAATGGGAATTCCTCCAGTCTCTCTCCATTAAATATTATTTGGGCCTTGGGAGCTTTGTATATAGCCTTTATTATGTTAAGATATGAACCGACCTTGCCGACTCTCTCCAATGTTTTGATCATGAAGTGATGTTATATTTTTTTTTCAAAGGCCTTTTCTGCATCTATCAAAATGATAATATGGTTTTTGTGTTTAACCTTGTTTATATGGTGTATTACATTGACAGATTTCTGTATGCTGAACCACCCCTGCATACCTGGGATGAATAACACTTGATCAAGATGGATAATACTTTTGATGTGTTGTTGGATTCAGTTTGTGAGGATTTTGTTCAGGATCTTTGTGTCTAAGTTCATCAGGGAAATAGGCTAGTAAAGCATTTGCTTGGAAGACACAGCAAAACACACAAAAACAAAACCAAAAAAAAAAAAACTGCGGAAATCTTGGTGGAAAAATGTAATTGAGAAGTTAATAATTATGGATAGAGGCAAGTAAAAGTGCATGGCATGAAAGCCGTGCATGGTGGCACACGCCTTTAATCCCAGCACTCAGGAGGCAGAGATAGGGGGATTGCCGTGAGTTAGAGGCCACCCTGAGACTCCATAGTGAATTCCAGGTAAGCCTAGGCTAGAGTGAGACCCTACCTAGAAAAGCTAAAATAAAATAAAAGTGTATGGCATGAATGTGTAATGTCATAGTCATTGGATATGTGTGGCTCTTGTACAACTCTGGACAGGGAAGAGAAAGAAAATATAACCAACTGTACTGATCCTGGAGGTAAATAATTCTAAAACCATGGAAGTGGGAAGGATTGCCCTGACTGAGAGAGAGGTCCAAGCTGGGAGGGCATGAATGGTATAGGAGCCCATAAAGCTGGCCCCTAATATGCATGAGCTGTCCAGATATGAGATTGATGGGAATGCCTAGACATGGGGCCACATGTGAGTAAGCCCAGCATTCAGAAGGCTGATGTATGAGCATTGATACAAGTTAAATATGACCTGGGCTATATTGTGAAAATCTGTCTCAAAGAAAAAAAGAAAAAAGAGTGATCTCAATGATAACACTCAGTATACACAGCCTCTATGTATTAGTGGTCTTCTCATCACTGTGACAAAATACCAATGGTAAGCAACTTAAGAAAGGAAAGAGTTTATTTTCACCTTACAGTTTCAAGTGCAAGTTTCATCATGAGGGGGAAAGCATGGCAGTAGCAGATGGCGGGTGTCACATCTTCACATGGACAGGAAGGAAGTAGCAAGCAAACAGAGCTAGGCTGTAATAGCTCATGGCCTGGCCCTTGTGACACACTTCCTCCTCCAAGTCTCCACCTCACAAAGGTTCATATCCTCCCTAGACAGTACCACAAAGTAGAGATTAAGTATTCAAATATATGAGGCTATAAAGGACCTTTTACATTCAAATTACCACACTCTATCAACTTCCTTTTCTCTCCTAAGAAAGTAAGTTACCCTTGGCAAGGACAGTCAGCAGTAGACAAGCTTCCCCCTCCAAAAGGAAATCTGGAAAAAATGGAGGTCAGGATCTAGGCATTATCCATGTATAATTTGCAGAATTTATATCTCTTAGTGTAAATTGTATTTATACTACAAAGATTATGAGATCTAATACTTAAAACCACATATGATTCCCAATTATCCATTGATAGTTTACTTCTACAAAGCAAAGTAAAACTTATAATACAATCATTTTTTCATATTGAATAATTTTATGGAAAAGGTCTGAGATCATAAATTTTTAAAAGTTTAAATTATTTACTTATATCTGGAAGTAACTCCCTCACCAGAACATATATAGATAGGTGTGTCCCTTAGTTTGAATGTGATAACTTTTAAAACTTTTTTTTTTTTTTGCTTTTTTTAAATATTTGCTCAGCTTGCCAGAGGAAATATCAAGCTAAACCCATATTGGAAAGTTTAAAAACACGTATTCTTCAGAGATCAAATGTGCTTTAACCTATCTATTTCAGAGTCAAATTCTGACTTAGAGGATACTTGAATGATAGAGGTTTGAAAGTTTGGATTCAGATACTCTGTAACTTAGGATGAGTCAAAGGTAAAAGAATTTGCAGGGATGGGCTTTGCCTCAATGCATCTGAGTCACTTTGAAAGTGGAATTTGTCAGGATACCACTTCCATGAGCTACTTAATGAGGACATCCTGGCCAAGTGGGTATGAGATACAGTGCGAAATGACCCTCAAACTCTCCAGTTGCTTTGTATCTCTAACATCATCTGCTTGTTGGGTTAGATGTGTAGTCTGTGCCTTCCTTCTCTCCCCTGGCCAGAATTGTCTAAGCAGAGTTCTAGTACCTATACCATTATTCATAGACAACAGAACCATTCACACTTAAACTCTTACTCTAATTGTTAGTTTTTTATAGATTCCCAGAAACACTGTTCATGAAGGCGACCCCAAGTTATATATGAATCTTGAAATCAAACATATGTGAGTTCAGTTCCTAGATTAGCATCTTAAGAGGTATGATGCTTTTAGGAAAGTTATTTTAACTTAGGTGATTTTTTTTAACATGGCCATAGTTACAATATATTCTTAGAATTACTGTAAAATAATAAATTCATAAGTAAGACAATATTAAAGCACTTTGCATAATTTGGAAGAAATAGTAAATAAACTATCAAATAATATTTTACTCAATTTTACTTATTTAATCCTTGTTATATAGAGAGATGTTTTGAAAATAATTTGTTAACACAAAGAGGAGCTGGAGTGTCATCTCAGTTGGTATAGCCTTTCCTTTGCAAGCATGAGAACCTGAGATCAATCTTCAATGTGCACAAGAAAAAGTTGTGTCCACTTGTTATCCCAGTTCTGGAAAGACAAAGAACAGCCACTGCAGAGTCCAAAGTCTTGCTGGAGAGCTAGTCTGGCATAATTGAGAGGCTCAAATCCAATGAGAGACTGTCTCAAAAAAAAACAAGTGAGAAAAACACAACCAGAGGTGGTCCTCTTGTTTCCACAAATACATAGACATATATACCCATGAACACACATATATACCTATATACACACAAACATACACACAGAGAGGTTTCATTTCCTAAACTATATTAAATAGTCAACATCAAGCACTTACTCAATAAGGCATTCACTAGTATGAATATTTAAGCCTGTTGGAACACTACTATAATCTGCTCTACTGAGTAACTTGGGAAGTAAGGTAAAGAAATTGTCTTTAAAAAAGAGCCATGAATGAAGTTATAAAGGGCTTTGTGAAGTCTTTGGTCCATTTGTATGAGAATACAATCATAGACTATGACAGTTACCCTGTGTGAAAAGTGGCAATGAGGGGACCCAGGAACCACCTAGATACATTATAGGAGGAGGTGAAGTGCACTATGGGAAAGGCCTGTGACGGCTGAGCTCTACTCAGGCTGCGATCCACTATTCTTCTTAGCTAGCCAATCTTTTCTTCTGGAAAAATGCCACACAATTCACCAAGCCTCCAGGGAACTTGAAAATTACAAACAGACAGAGACTTGAGGAGTGGGTGGATTTTATTTTTTTCTTTAAAGCAGCAGCTGTTAGGATAAAAGGCAATCTTGAATCTTAAAAAAATATATCAAAAAATACATGGTAATACTGATTTCTAAAGCAGGCTCTATTTTCTCTCTTTCCTTTTTCTAAACACATGTTATATTTTTAAAGCAACAGTCATAAGTTCTACCAGAATCATTAATTTTCAATATTCCTAGTAAAAGTGACATGTCCTTTCGTACTTTCTACTCCCTTATTTTTCCCTTCTGTCTCTCTCAATTTCTCACCTTTTCTATGTGTATTTAACTCATGAAAGGCTCACAAGTTATACTTTACATGAATAAACAGCTACTAAAGGATTAATAATTCTTACGACAATTTATCTTCCTCCTAATGAAAATTATATATTATGACAAATAAAGCAAATTTTGATTTTTAACCAAAAATGTTGTTGTTATTGATTTTAAAGGGATGACATAGGAAGGATCATGAGTGACTTCTAATACTACCCCCCCTCACATTCTTTAAAATTCCAAGATTCCATAATTCTAATTCTAAGGAATATACTGATAAAACATAAAACTTAGTGGTTTTAAATAAATGAGGAAAAATTATATCATACTCTCTTATGTAAAACTGAATTGACTATAATGTATAAAAGCTCCCTTGACCAAATATAACCCACTGTAAGTCTTGCCTTTTTGTAACAAACAAGAAAACAGACAAAGAAATGTTTCATTGTATGGGGTTTGAATTTGTATTAGCTTCGCTAACAAGAGTTTGGAGAGATTGAGGACTTTGTGGTGGTTTTTGAGGAAACTGTCTTGAGAGTGTTTATGTTTCTGCCTTCCTCTGCTTTTTCCCTCTAGCAAACACAGGGATTAAAGATCAGTGTGTTGGTCATTCACTGTCATCACAACATAAAATGTTTTCTGCTCTCCTGGGCCACCATCTCATCAACACTAACAGCTTGACCTCACACCTCAATGGTATAGAAGAGACACCTGTCTTTAAAATGTGCGAACTGAATTTCATCTGCAGATTTCTCTTTTCATCCTTTGATCTGTCACCATTCTTCACAGTGTCACAAGCCTACATGCTTGGCCTGAATGGTGATCAAACTGCAAGGCATACAATTTGGGGATCTGATCCTTAATCCACACAATCAAAGATCTTTTCAATTCAGACTCAGCTCTGCCATAGAGAAGACAGCCATCACTAACACACTGCTTTCTCCTTTAAGCTTTGTAGGCATGAAACATATAGCGGTTACAAAGAACTGTAACAGATTTCTTTAACCAATTGTACTACAATGTGTGCATGTAAAGAAATGTGTTCTTTTGAGACACCTTTGGAAGATTAAATCCTTTCTGGGTACCATTGCTATTACCAAGAATATGTATGTTTAAATTCCTCTTTGGAATTGACTTCAGTGACAGTTCCCGAGGTTTATCAAAAATCAACATTGTTGGGCTGGGGAGATGGCTCAGCAGTTAAGCCTAAGGACCCTAGTTTGAGGCTTGATTCCCTAGTACCCATGTAGGCCAGATGCACAAGGTGGCACACGCATTTGGAGTTTGTGTGCAGTGGCTGGAGGCCCTGGTGCGCCCATTCTGTCTCTCTCTATCTGCCTCTTTCTTTCTTTGTCACTCTCAAATAAATAAAAATAAAACAAAAAAATTTCTTAAACACTCAACATTGTCAATTGATTTTTCCAGAATATCAATTTAAATATCTTCTTCCTCCCATTCTCTATTATCACCTCCCTCTACATAGGCCTGACTCCCGCTACTTTTCTTTACATGTTGACTCACTTCAACTAGCAAACAGTCACTGGATGCCAAGCTCTGTCTGTGATGTGCTTCGTGACATGAGTGTCAGCTGCTGTGGCAAAGTCTCCTCTACATTCCTCTACTACATTCCCCAAGTCCTGAAGAAAAGTACTCAGATCAGAACTTCTTTTCTTTTGAAGGTGTTGTGCCCCTCTCATTGTGTGGACCTGTAGTGATGTTTCAATTTTGTCTTTCTTGGTGTCTGCTTTCTAGGCAATTGGGCTAGGACAAGACCTCCTAGTTGTGGAATTTAGAAGGCAGGCTACTTTTATATCATATCCAAAATAAAATGCATTTTCTTCCTATAGATTTGCTCCCCTTTATATGTGTATGTGTGTGTGTGTGTGTGTGTGTGTGCACAAATTTGCAATATGTGTAAATTTTAAACATTGCTTAGAAGAAAATAAGTTTTTGTAGAATTAGCTGTTTGTCCTTCCATCTAGCCATGCAAGAATCTATTACCACCATAGTTCTGACAATATCTCCATGTTCTTTCTCTATTCTCCACAGCTCTCATGATTACTCAGTGGATGTTTGTCATAGACTTCAGATCATCCTACTGTTGAGATTATCTCTCTGCAGTCAGTCCCTCGTAGGGCTAAATAGATGATATCTCTAGAGAAACTGTTCATGTCACTGTGTTATCTAAAAAGCCTCTGTTGGTCACAAAGGCTTCAAAAACATTTTCAAACGTTTTGCTATTGGTTGTGTTTTGATCTCATCTAAGCCTACTCATCCTTCACTGAAGTAATCAAGCTCACCCAGAATGCATCCAGCACAATATCTGCTCTCTTCCTGTCTACTGTATGTTTGGGGTAGTCTTCATATATGTTGCAATAACAATTTACAGCCCACATACATCACCATATCATCAATTACTATAAAAGTGGTCATCTAAAATAGACTTTGTGACCAAAGGGCAAGAGTTATTCCCAACTTTTGTTAATATTGTGGTAAGTATAATTACCAACCACCAAAGATATCCTCACCACAACTCCTGAAAAACTAGAAATATGAGTTGACATGGAAAAAGGAAATTAAGAGAACATATAACTAATGTATAATCAAGACCTTTAAAAAAAAAGATTACCTTGAATTATCTTGGAGGCCCCCATGTCATCACAACGTCCTTATACAAAAGATGGGAACAGAATAGGAAGCCCTGGGTGACTTGATGGTAAAATAAATCTAACATGGCTTAATTTGAAAATGGAGTAATAATTATCTGAGTTAAGGGGAGAAAGTTCTTACGAAGAGCTAGGAAGGGCAATATGGTGTCTTGAATATGATAGTATAAATGTATGCTTCCACAGACTCAGGAGTTTTATTAAAAGTAAACTTGAAACCTGGGTCTCCAGCCATCATGCTGGAGGAGGTGTCACTAGGGGCAGATCCTGGAGTGCAGCCCTAAGGTGGGTTTGGGGGAAAATCTGAATTCTAGCCCAAAGGTGTAGAGAGAGCAGTTTGAGGTCCGGTGGGTTCATTCTTCCTTGTTGTGCTGGCTGTTTGGTGGTTTCTCTCTGCTTGGATCTATGAAATGGAGACAGCTTCTTCCACATTGTTGGAACTTCCCCTGGATCTTTAATCCTGAAGTAAATTTCTTCCTCCCACAAACTGTGTCTGGTTGGATGCTCATCCCACCAACATGGAACTGACTATAACAGGGCAATACACTAATATTTTATCTATATAGTTCAGAAAATAATTCAGCCCTGAGCACACGTAGATTGTAGTCTAATGAAACATATTTTGGACTTCTCTCTCTTCCTGCCTCTCAAATAGATAAAAACATATTTTTAAAAGACTACGTAAAATTTATAGAATGTGAAAGATAATATATGGCAACATAAGATTCAAAGATGGAAATGCTTCATAATTTAAAGTCATAAGTAGGAGGCTATACTGCATGGGTAACAAATATAGAAAACAGAACAAAACAACAGAATGGTAGCGACTTGAAAATGCTCTGCATGCTATTTTCCCTGTGTATTGAAAAACAAGTGCTTTTGTCTTTAAGAACATGAAAACCTCTCCTCACATGGTGGTTTGTGGATAGGGCTTAGGACACGAAATTGCTTTTACTCCAAGCAGCTGCTCAGAGACCCAGTATGGCAGTCATCTGACCTCACTGTGTGTCTCTGGTGTCAGTTATTCTGGAAGACCAGGAGCATCAGGAAGGATGTGGGGAAGGTTTTATGAAAGGTGTCAGGTGGGACACACCAGTTCTCCATGGAGGGAACACTGGGGCATGGCCACATTGTCATAAAGACAGACTAATCAGAAACCAAGAAGGAAGAATTTATTTGTAGACAGTTTTCTTAGACCTAGACTTATAGTACAAAACAATAGGTAAAGGATAGGGGCTGGCAGGTGAAGGTGGAAATCTAATTTAGAGGTGCAGGAATATTTAGAATTAGTTTCAGGAAAATAAGGTAGGACTAATAATCTCTAAGAGCTACCTAAGATTCCTGGAACAGTTAGGGGCCAGACTGGCTCCTTTTCCCACAAGTGTGTGAAGAGTTTGGTCTTCACTTTATAAGAATGTGTCTCTTTGTTGTGGAAGCAGAGACTGGGATGATATGTTAATGAATAAACTAGTCCAGACTTCCCATTTTGTAGCTCGTCCTTGACAGACTTACCCCTTTGTTACTAGAGTTAACACTCTTGTCTCCTTGGGAAGAAATAGTTATGCAAAGACTAAAACTCTTCTTTCCTCTCCCTCTCATGTGGATGAAAACACATCTAATATTGCTGAGGACAGTTAAGACTACTGCAGGGAGAGCTAAAGGAAACACCATCCTTGAAGTCACGTCTCCTTTATGAAACTTTTGATTCTTTGTTAATCTACCTATTGTTTAGAAATTATGTCAACTGATGATTCTATGTGGTTGTTACCTGTTGGTTTCAACTAACATTTCTATAGACTTTGACCTACAGGCATAATTAGGATACCATGGGATAAGGACAATCTCTCAGGAATATGAAGTTATTAATGCTTAGAGGTAAACCAAAATAGCCTTATCTTACCTTAGGCAAGACAATAACAACAGATCAGATAGATGAAGAAATTGGGGCTCACATTAATAATAATACCCTGTGCAGTTTGGACTCAAGCATGGGCAAATAAAAGAATAGTTATTCTGAAAACAAACCTGTATAGAAGTACTTTGGATATGTCTAAGTGTAGAGTTAGAATGCCAGTGTAATAAGGATAACATGTTTTTTTGTGTTTAAGAGAATTTTTACAATTAACCATATCTGATAATCACATAATCCAATTTCTATTCTACTAATAGATATCTACATTAAGCCACTCTGGGAAGAGGCTGAAAGTCACATCATTAAAGAACTGATATCAGGTAAAAACAGAAGTAATCAGAAATAGCAAAATAGGAGTAGTTTTACCAAAAGCAGGATCTATGTGTATGATAATACTCCCAGCCCAAAGGTTCACATTTGCCTCAAGAGTATACATGTTTATACAGGAATCTGTGTGAGGTGATAAAACACAATATGTTATTATATTTTTCTCTGCTTGAGGATATTTTCATTCACTAGAGACCTAGTCTCTTGGGGCTACAGAACATGATTCAATTCAGCTACTAGTATGAGGTCTCTGTAATTAGATGTCTAAGACTGACTAATTGTATCTCTGTCCCTCTTGGGCAGATGGTTACTTTTCCCAGCATACTCTGCAGGTAATTGCAGCCCTGACTAGGTTCTGGTCAGTGAAATGGAAATACAAGTGTGCATGAAACTTCCAGGCCTGGTTCTTAAGTCCTTCCTGTGGCCTTTTCCATGTCTTCTCTCCTCTCCTCCTGACTAGCCATGCACAAAACTCCAGAGATAAACCTCAAGGTAACCTGGGATAGCAAAATCACTACGTAAAAGGAAACAGAGTCATTGAATCACTGAGTGGAAGAAAGTTTCCTCCCTCAGCCTCATTCATTATAATTGCACAATCATAATAAAATTACACTTTCTAATGTTAATCTGTTGAGATTTTAGAACTGTTTATTACAACAGTTTGTTGTTGAAAGACATGTGTGGCTATATGAATGATGCCTTAAGGTGATCCACCTATATTGTCCCTTCTATAGCTGAGAAAATATATAACTTAAAGAAACTTTTACTTGACGCACATTTGAATATACATGCCTGAACAAAAAAAAGCTGGATGTACTGCCTATACTGAGTACATTTTGATCTGACAAAGGACATTGTGGAATTTTGATAATTTTAACACATGTCTCCTATAGTTACCTTCAAAAATAATTCTAATCAGTTTAAAATAGAAATGAAAAAAAATCGCTTTGGGAAGAAACGGAAACTAACTATGGTACTCAAGATTACTTAAACTGACATATTTTTATATGTAGCTGGAAATGGTAGGACCTCATGTCAGCTTTACAGTCTGTTTTTGTTTTCTGTTTTTTCCTCAGATGAGGTGCATGCTTTCAAAGATAATTATGAAGGAAATGACAAGTGCAGATATTTGCTCATGATGAATGTAGATTATGTCTGAAAGCATCAGAGCACATGGTCTACATGGTATAACTCAACCGTAGGTTGTGGTCAGCCCACAGCTCTCCCTCCTCAGACAAAGTTGGCATTCCCAAGAGTAATCTCATTATCCCTAAGGCAGAAAGTTCTTTTCTCCCTGTATCACCTTCAATTTATATTCTCATGATCACATGCATACATATATATGACACCCGCAAATCTTAGTCCAGGCCCTCTCCTTTACAATTTGAGGTGTAAGATATATCCCCACAATTGTAATTTTCAGGGTCCAGCTGGTGACTGCCCAAACCTCATGAACAGCATCACTTTTTTCTGTACCTTTCAAGACTTAATCTATGGTAGTTGAAGGGCCCTTGTTGCTATAATGCTTAATAGTCTGGGTGTGGGAGGAATAGAGAAGAATCCAATCTGATCTGGTCTGCATGGCACTGACTGCAGGAAAAGGTCCAAAGAGAAAGGAACTAATCTGCAAGTTAGGAGTATCCACTGATGAGAAACCTCGACCAGTGTCCAGGTGGCATATTTAAATGAAACTTTCTGCACCTTGTTTTCTTCATCTATTAAATGCAAAAATGATATTTTCTCATAGAATGTTTTAAGAAGCAACATAATATATGTTAAGCCCTTTTAAAAGAATAGAAGACCTGGAGAGATTGCTTAGTGGTTAAGCTGTTTGCCTGCAAAGCCAAAGGATCCAGGTTCTATTTCCCAGTACCCAAGTAAGCCAAATGCACAAGAGGGCACATGTGTTTAGAGTCCATTTACAGTGGCTAGAGGCCCTGCCATGCCCGTTTTCTTTCTGTCTGTATCTCTCTCTAACAAATTAAAATAAATTAAAAATAAAATAAATAGAAGATATGAAGCTTTTTTCTGTCACCCTCCATACTAGCTATGAACAAGGGCTTAGGCCCAGGTCCTAGTGGTCCTATTTCTCTGATCTTCCTGAAACTCCATTCAGGTGTCAATGGCTTTGCCGTGCTACTACTGAGCCTAGATTTATCCTAATTCAGAACACAAAGAGGAGCTGGAAATCATCTCCTAGAAAACCATAAGTTTCTTCATGTAGGTTGGTGCTTTGGTTTGAATGTAAAATGTCCCCCATAGACTTAAGTGTTTGCACATTTGGTCCACAGCTGATGGTACTGCTTGGAAAGCAATTGAACCTTTAGGAGGTGAAACCATGCTGAAGGAAGTGGGTCACTGGGGACCACACTTAAGGTTATTTTTTGGTGTGTGTGTTCATGTGTCTGCATGAAGGTGCACACATATGGTGGCCAGAAGACAATTTGAATGTCAGTCCTCACCTTCCACCTTATTTGAGGGCAGAATCTCTAATCGTTCCTGGACGTGTTTACCAAGCAACCTGGATCACAAGTTTCTGGAAGATTCTCTTGTCTCTGCTCCCCTCCCTGCTGCCACTCCATCATCTGACTTTATGTGGTTTCTGGGAATCCCAACTCTGGAACTCATGCTTGCATGAGAAGGGCTTTCTCCACTGAGCCATCTCCCAAGAGGCATTGAGACTTTATAGCCTAGACCTACTTCCTGTTCACCCTCTGCTTCCTGAGTGTGGATGCAGTGTGACCAGCCAGCATCCTGATCCTCCTGCCAAGCCTTTCCACCATAATTGAAAGCATGCCTTAGAACCATAAGCCAAAGTAAGCCTTCTACTCCTTTAAGCTTCTTCTTATCTGGTATTTGGTCACAGCAGTGAGTAAGTCACCGATACAGTTGGTCTGTCCCACTGCAAAGTTATGCAGGTGGAAATTCATTTAAAAATTGTAAATGTAAATTCAGCAAGTCTCCTTTTCTAAAAATTTCCCCAATTGAACTACAGCCAAGCACTTAGCATTTGTTCCATGCGGGTTTAGAAATGACTAGCTCTGGTAAGAATAATGTGTCACCATTCATAAGAAGAATTATCAAGGACTTAAAAAAACAACTAACTACCTATAAAAAAAACTACCTATTTTTACAAAATAAAGGACAACCAAAGTAGAATAGCTAAATCACAATTACAGTATAATATAAACTTTCACATAACTATACAAATCTATACATGCTTATATGTAATTATTTGATCATAAAATAATATTCATTAGAAACATATGGTTACTTAAATAAATTAAAATGCACATATATTTTTATGTGTTAGTAAATATCAAAATATATTACATAGAGCAATATTAGAGCATTCAGTACACTTCCATGGGTCTGGATTTGCCACACGAGCACATAAAGAAGAAAATAGTTTGACCAGCTTCTGATCATTGATTTAGTCATAAATTAGTATATGTGATCTGCACAAACCTAAAAAATATTTTATTCAGATTTTGTTGCCTCAGAATAGTATAAAATCTTAAATACAGTGTTTGGATTTAAATATTTTAGATCTATTGTACCACTGAATTAGGACACTGAATTTGAAACTCCCAAAGAGCCACCGTGAAGGTAGATTTCTCTGATACGGACTTTTCCAATTCTCTAACACAGTGGTAAATAGTAAGTTAAAAACAAAACAAAACAACAAAAAAAAACCTACATCATCAAAAGCAAACACCCACTGTGTTCCAGGATCTAGAAAGAAGTTGAAAATGACTTAGTGCACTTAAAAGCATACCTGGCAGAGTGTCAAATCAAGAGAACATCTGCTTACCTGAAATGTAGCAAAAAAGAAAAAAAAAGAAAGAAAGAAAATAAAGCTACTATGAGTTCTCCCTCCCCATGCTGCCTGCGTGACTTTCCACACCACATCTCTGCCCCAGCTCCTTCTAAGATAAGTCAAATTTTTGACAACATATAAACTGAGGAGCTGGTGTTTGGGCCAGCTGTGCTCCATGAAATGAGTTGTTTGTGGTGTTTTTGCATTACCAAATGTGGACCTGAGCACCTTCACGTCTAAGAGCACAATGTGAGTACCAGCACCATGGTAAGTTCTACTCATTTGAAAAGAAAGGGACGGGAGGCTGCCTCATGCTAGCAGATGGGGAACATCACAAAGTCCTGAGGGCACAAAAGACAGGAGCTGTGAATGAGAACATCATTTTAAGAAATTCCAGGAAGAAAATTACTATGGAGAACCATCACACTGCCCAGTTGCTGCTCTGTGAGGCAGCACGAGTCGTCCATCTCTGCCAGGCTCCAGCCAACATTCCAGTGCTCTGCCTTGACTGCATCTCTTCACAGATCCCTCTGGGACTTCTGCACTCAGGAGCAAATAGAGGGGAGATATCCATGAGCTGAGGCTGTTCTCACAGAGCTCGCTGTGTGCTTGCTAGCATCCCAGCCCCAGCTAGCTGCTCTCTGCTCATGTGAACTCATTTCCCCTTCTCTTCCCAAAGAAATAGAGTGCTCAGCTGCTGAGCTCACAGTGGGGGTGAGGGGAACAGGGAAAAAGACCCCATTGCTAAAGACTAAAGTTGCAGACAAGCAAAAATACTACAAACCTAGTTTGTGGTTTTGTGCTCTTGTGTTTCACTGTGGTCTTCTTTCTGTTATAAAATAAAGGAGTAGAGAAAGAATTGCTGAAAAGCAATATGTGTACACTGCCTCTGCTCCCTTTAGATAAATGAACTAAATAAATATATGAATGAATGAATGAATGAATGAACAAACAGTATAGGATTCTTGGAAAACACTCTAAAATAAGGGGGAACTTGATTCTGAAAGCCATAGGAAAACATCTTTGAAAACAACACAAGAGAGGCACAAGATGAACTTAGAAGGTGAAGGGGTAAAATGTGGTAGTTTTATTAAAATTCAAGTTATAGAACAGTAAGGACCTGAAATACCATGAATAAAATCACATTATGTATATAGAAACAGATTGAAGTCATTCCCAAATATGAAGAATTTGTCACTTGATTTTTTAAAACATTTTTTTTTATTTTAGAGAGAGAGAGACAATTGGTGTTCCAGGGCCTCAGCCACTGAAATCGAACTTCAGATGCTTGTGCCACCTACTTGGCATGTGTAGCCTTGTTCTTGCCTCGCCTTTGTGCATCTGACTTACATAGGATCTGGGCAGTCAAATATGGGTCCTTAGGCTTAACAGGACAGCACCTTAACTGCTAAGCCATCTCTTCAGCCCTGATTTTTTTGATTATTGCCATTCTGAACCAAGTGAGATGGAATCTCAAAACAATTCTAATTTTCACTTTCCTGATGGCTACAGATGTTATATATCAAGACAAGATAAGATGTTCCCACTGATACAACAGTGGCATGACTGATACGGGGGGGGGGGGGAACAACTGCTATCTGATTGGATTTGAGGCCCACTTGACAGGACAGAACTCATGTCTAGTACTAGTCTAAAACATAGTCAAAAATCAATGCATTAGAAGGTCATAGACCTTAGAGAGAAGCTGCTACTATTGTTTGACCAAATGGTATGTTGGGCCCATAAAATTTCCCTCTAAATATTTATATTTATTCTTTCTTTGGACAGAGAAGTTTGTTTTTGCACATGGCAGTGACTACTAGAGATATTCAAAACTAGTCAAAGTCCTCACTATAAGTAGCTGTCAAGTATTCAATGCTTATGTATTTAATATAGCCCCAGAGCCATCGCCAGAAATAAGTCACTAAACACCAACATCCAAATTTTGATTACTACATTTTAGATTAAAATAATGTACCATCATTACAATAATCATAGGATTATTGATAAATGCATATGCATATTTATGGGTATGATGAATATAATATTAGCAGAAAACAATGGGAGTAAATTGTTTCTCATTTTCTATGTCTAATAATTATATGTCAACAGAAAGTAATCAAGTAAGTAAGTTAATATCATAAAGAACAGAAGGGCTATTCCTCTACCCTATAGACTGCTCATTTCACAATAGCAAAGAACTGGAATCAACCCAGATGCCCATCATTTGATGAATGGGTAATGAAAATGTGGTACATTTACACAATGGAATTCTTCTCAGCAATAAGAAAAATTTATATAATGAAATTTGTAGGAAATCTGTAGGAAAGTGGACAGACTTGGCATAGATCAAACTAAGCAAACTCGCATAAGCACAGAAGATAAATGCCACATCCTCTCTCTCATTTGTTTCTAACCTGGAATAGTTTGAGTGCAAACATACCTGGCAGGCGACTCGAGGGTCAGAAAATAGACATAGAGGGGTTTGGGGGAGGGGAGGGGAATGAGAGCATGGGGGAGATATACACAAAACCAAATGCAAAATGAATTGGTGCCATAGAGACCTTCCTCCTGGATAGCAGATGGAAAGATATAACCCTCAATAGGAGTATGGAGAGATTGTATGGTAACAAAAGGGGGAGCAGCCTGGAGAGGATGGAATGAAGCCTAACCCCCAAACATTTGGCTCTGCCTTGTGACTCCTAGTACCAGAAATCAGTTACAACCCACATTTACCTGTTGATCAGAGAGTCCCACAAGGTCCCCCAAACAAGACAGGCTTCTGTCAAAGCATTTGATTACCTTCCTGAGGTAAAAGGTAAGACCCTATTGCTGAAGATACCACGTGCTGCCGACATGGAACATGGAGAGACCTGGCTGGAATCCAGAAGGAAGCCAGTTCCCAGGTGGTTAGACCATATAGGATTAGAGAGTGCTACATGAGCTGTTGGGGTAAAATGGCCAACAACACTGTGAGCAAGCACGGGACACTGCTATATGAAAGCAACCGGTCTGACAAGACGTACACATCTGTGCTATGCTGGCATCCAGCCTAAGTAGGTAACCAATGGCTTTCTGATTGGCTAAGAAATCTGCTCAGTGGAAGGTAACCCATAGCTGGAACTGGGAACTGAGAAGAATCCTATGGAAACCAAATTTATGGATTCCAATGAGAAATTCCCACTGGGATTTTTGTTGTTGTTGTTGTTGATTTAAATGAGACTTTCTTGGTGTCGTGCAATAGTGCAATAGTCTTCCTCTAAGAAACAAATAAAGCGCATTTCCTACTGTTAATATGGAAACTCCATCAAGATGAGACAAGCTGCCACAGGATACAGAGGTCTGGGGAACTCCCATGGGGACTCTGTTTCTGAATGGAAGCATCACCCAAAGTGAATCTGGTGAATGTGACAGCGATGGGGTCTTATGTGCACATATTGAACAAATCTTGTCAATAGCCAAGAAAATGATATTACTTTTACCTTATTAGGTGTCTAATGTAATTTCAATTAAACTAATATAAACTATGAAAGCAGAAGACCATAGGCAGGTTATTAAGGATGATAAAAGACCAATTGTAAAAGAACATCTGCTGTAAAACTGGAACATGCGTTAAGAAAACTAAGAAAGTATGTAAACAAGTCTTCAAATACATTCAGTGAACAACTCTAAGTCACGAATAAGACATGCAGTTTTCAACAATTTTTTAAAATTTTTATCTTGTATGAATTTCCCTTTGAGATTTATCAGCAAAGTATATTATTACCCTAATTTAAAGAGAGATGTATTAGCAAAGTCATCTTCTTTAGTCATCCTCATTGAAAACATAAAACCAAAAACAAATTTGTTTTATTAAAATAAGAAGATAGGACATATATAACTCTATGAAACAGATTGGGAAAATTTACCCGTCCTCACATGCACATATAATCCAAAGGCCTCATGTGCAGGTCTAACCAAGTAAGAGGTAGCCTATCATGAGACATATGAGTATAATAATACCTTCTGTTATTTTTTCATGTTTGTTTTCTTTGAAACAGAATATTTCTCACTGAATCACTGCCTTCTAAATTAAAACGTTCATGAGAAATAAAAAAAATTATTATTAAAGAATACTGATGAAGAATCATCCACTTTATGTCAAAGCAATGTTCCAGATAATATCACCATGTTAAGGTCTTCCTTGTGAGTTTTCTTCTTCTATATTAGAATGCCTATAAATGGAACTCTCCTTTCTGACAAGTTGAAACAAAAATAATAAAAATTACTAAAGGAATTTTCATACTGACTAGTTTGTCCAGTTGGAAGCTGTAATATAAATGGTTAGCAAAGCAGATTTTTTTCTTGCTTTCACTTTGTTGATCTTGTACTTTATACGTGAAATTGATAGTCTGGTGTAGTCATCATATTTGGCAATGTCTCTTCCTGATTAACATATTTACTTACTAAGAAAAAGGTTAAAATGGAAAACTAGGACAACTAAATCTTATTTCTAAATATGAATGTAAAATTTTTCAGTAAAATAAAATAGTAAGGGCTGGAGAGATGGTTTAGCAGTTAAGTGTTTGCCTGTGAAGCCTAAGGACCCCAGTTCAAGGCTCGATTCCCCAGGACCCACGTTAGCCAGATGCACAAGGGGGCGCACATGTCTGGAGTTTGTTTTCCGTGGCTGGAGGCCCTGGCATGCCCATTCTTCCTCTATCTCTATCTGCCTCTTTCTCTCACTGTCTGTCACTCTCAAATACATAAATAAAATTTTTTTAAAAAATAATAAATAAAATAGTAAGTAGATGTCAATCTAGCATATTTTAAAATTATACTATATGAAGTTTTAAAGCATAGGTCAAAGCATGATTAAATGTTAGGAAAAATTATATTAATGGACTATGTATATTATACATAAATTTTATATATATATATATATATGTATATGATCTCTGTGACTAAAAAGCAAAGAAGTAAATCTCTACAGGATCATAGTTTTATAAAAACTTTGGAATAGTAATTGTTTCTATAAAACTATCAGCGTTAAACATCAAGCATTATACAACAAATTATAATTAATATTAGAACAAAACAATAATACCAACTAACACAATCAGCATTTCATGTATTTCTACATATCCTAATTAATGTAACAAGATGAGGAAAGGAAATGAGATGCAAGTGTATGGAAAAAGAAGCAAAATTAACCTCATTTTTTTATGACAGGTTACATGAAAACCTAACTTCATCAGCTCATATCCTACTGTGGGATATATCTCATTAAAATAGCCTTAGTTAATATAAAACTCAGATAAATAAATTAAAGGCCACCCTGAGACGAGAGAGTGAATTCCAGGTCAGCCTGGTTTAGAGTGAGACCCCACCTCAAAAAAAGCAAACAAAAAATTATAAAATATATCCTATAATTGCAAATTTTGAAAAAGCTCTGTAGTACCACAAAATTAGTAGGATTAGTGGGATAGAATATTTTTAATCAGAAAATGCCATAATGTAATTGTTAAAGTGGAATCAAATCACTAAAACAAAATTGATGAGTGTTTCTGCAAATAAAATTAGACACTGACAATTTGGAAAGTAAAAATAAAGATGCCAATCTCAGATATTACAATATAAAGTGAAGGTGAAATAATTTTTGTAAAAATTAAATCCTGATAAAGCTGTAGGAAAACATTTCAAAAATCATAAAGAGTATAACAATTTTAGCCTAGGTCAAAGCTAGTTCAAGACCAAAATGCAAGCAGTACATTATGAAGAATGAAATTTGTCGGGTCTGTGTTAAACAAAATGAATTATTGACATCTTCCTTCCAAGAAGAGCTGGTGGGGAAAAGGTAGTATCTTCAGCCACAGGAAAGAGGAACATAGTTAGCAATGAGTTCTCCAGGATTGCATATCAGCTGGAACAGGGAAATAGCAGTGGGAAGATTTCAGCAGCACAAGGTTATCAGCTGGCTAGGTTGAGGCTGCAGCTAATTCATAGAAGCAGAGGAAACAGCATCCTTTCAGCAGAATCGAGCTAATATGCAACAGCAATGGTGGGAATCAAAATATCTTTGGATAACTGCATGCATGCCAGCCTGTATTCCTATCTACCCAGAAAGAAGGGCAGACGGCTGCCTGTCCTACCTCCTAGAGTGAACTTAAAATAGGCATGTCCCCACTGATGGAGAAAACATCCACAGGCTAGCCCACAGAAGCACAGGTGATGCACAGAACTCTGAAAATGCACCATAGGAATCAAACCATATTCCTGTGTTTGAAATGTCATGTTCACCTTGCTTCAAACCATTGCACTGCAATAAATTTGCATCATCTGACTTATAACCCGAAGTATTCAGAGTCCATATAACTTAGTGGAGAGTCCAGGCTGCAAGAAGATAAATACGTTATTGAAAGGTAATATTTTTGGGGGAATCCAGGCTTTTCATGGGACTATTAACACATGTTTTTAGGCATTACATGTCAAGAGAAAGTATAGAGGCATAGCCTGCAGAATGTGCCTTCCTAATTTAACTTAATGTAGGGCAAGCAATATTAAATGTGAAAGGATGAATTATAGAAACAAATTTTGGTAATATATGCAAGATAAAACAGATTGATACACCTAGTCTAAAAGTAATTCATACAAATCCATCAGAATACCCCAAAAGAACAATAGTAAAAGTAATAAAGAAGCTATTTGCAAAAAGAATAAATACAAATGACCTGTTAACACATAAACACTTTCTTGCTAATTATAAATTAGAAATATGGATATTTAAAAAATAATTTTGGACTGGAGAGATGGCTCAGTGGTTAAAGGCACTTGCTTACTATGCTTGGTGGTCTGGGTTCAAATCCTCAGTATGCATGTAAAGCTAGATGCACAAAGTGGTGCATGCATCAGGAGTTTGTTCTCAGTGGCAAGAGGCCCTGGCTCACACATACTCCCTTGCTCTCGCTCCTTCCCTCTCTCTGCTTGAAAATAAATAATAAATATTTTAAAAATAATTTCACCATATGTAATAATATAAATGAATATATACAAAACCACTTTTATTGGTGAACATTTGGGAAGTTAGGTAAACCAGTCCATGAGTACAGTGAACCTACAAAGGTTATATTGATAACCAACTGTCAAGAATCTTAAAAGGGGAAATTACACATGTAAGAATTTTTGTTGAGAAACTAATTGAATGATTATCATCATCTTTTCCACATACAAAAGACACCAGGTTATTATCAAGATTCTAATGAATTATTTATTTTTCCAGAATGAAAAGCTACTTAATATTATAAAGACTCTGTCCTTGCAGTATACTAAAATCCAGTAAACACAAAGATTTATTTTCAGATAGCACCCACAATTCAACAGCTCTAATCACGAGAACAAAAAGAGGCATAGAATAAAAGAGGCAGATGGAGACAATGTGAGTCCCATTTGTGCACCTGCTGGAAATGAGTTCTCTGGAACACTAAAAAAGCTGTAAGCAGAAACATGGACACCTGGGCAGTAGCCATCTTCCTTTCCCTGGGTGACAATGAAGCCTTGCAAATGCTAAATTCGATCCAAGAACCAGAAGATCCCCATATCTGCATACAACACCTTCAACAGAAGTGCACAGATTGTAAATGTTAAGTTCTTCCAGAAGGCTGGTGCAAGCTGTGGGTATGAGACTGGTGGCTCAGCACAAACTGAACATGTTCCCGCATCAAGCCCCACTCTACTTAGTACAGGTAACAGCCCTAATCCTATAATCTCTTCTTGACCCAGGGTCCTGAAATCCTTCAACAAAATGTGCGATGTTAAATCAAAAACAAATCTTAACTTACAACACATGTGCCTTATAAGGCTCTTCCCACTAGTTGGAAATATACAACATCTCTGCAACTATGCACTTGATAAAATTCTAGCTTATTCTCAATGACCTAAATGACATGTAAACATTACCCTCTAAACCAGGGATCAAAGATGTCCAAGAATTTGTAAACATAACCTACTGAACCAAGCCAAAGTATTTCCATTTCCCATACTTGACAGATTCAGGTTATTCTGTAGTGTGGACAAGGTCATTCATTAATTATGTGTGTCAATGTTATGAGTCTATAATTCCGGTCTGGATGTTTTTGTGTCCTTCTCATTACATTTAGTGGAGTGTTTTAACTATTCCTAACCTTTGCTACTATGTATCCTCTGTGGCTAGAAGATGCCAGAATATCTTAATAGAAATGGAAAGTGCTGTCAATCACTCCCCTGAGTAGCGATTCTTTAAGAAGCCAAACATACTTATAGTTCAAAGAATCCAAAGATCAGTTACATTGATAAAACTTTTAGTCAATATTGTTGGCATTGCATTAATTATATCATGTTGCTTAGAGGTTCATAATTATGTCTCAACTTGATACTGTTTCAGTAAAATACAGACTTTCTTATTTTCTACCTAAAAATAACCACTCACAAGATGTTACATTAGATGCTAGGCTAAAAACTCAATAACATGTAATTTTTCCATCCCCTTCCTAAACAATGGGAAGGTTCAGAAAGAGTCATTGTAAAAGCTCACTAGTTGATTTTTTTTATTCTTTCAGCAAACGTTTACTGAACACTAGTTCATGAAGCCCTGTGTGAATCCCTGAGAATATAAAGTCAAATAAGTCATGACTTCTGCCCTCAAGAAAATTATAGTCTAGGGTAGAAGCAGACAAGAAAATTACCAATTTAATTTCAGTGCAGCATTGCTACCAACAGAGGGGCATCTAGATGAGCATGGAAATCAGAATAGCGCTAATGAGGATAAGCTCATGTCAAGAAAGTCTTGCTAGAATTGACCTTTGGACTGAGTTTTGAAAAATGTGGTTAAAAGGTGGTATGTCAAAGACAGGAGGGAGAATTCCCCAACATAAAAGGAATGACATGAGTTCATCACCAAGGTGTGATATAGCACTATCCATTTATGGGATTGAAAGTCCACTTTAGCCAGAGAAAGGAGGACATACAACAGAAAGACAGAAAATAAGATTATTTCAGAAAAAATGTGATGCACTAAGCCAAGGAATTGGGCCATGATGCTGAAAGCATTTTCATGAATTTAAGTACTTTCATGACTTTAAGCAGAAGAAATATATGATACTATAAACACATTGACAACAAGCCGTGTGGCTGCTGTCTGAAGGACACAAAGAGAACCAACTAGAGATAGGAAAATGGAATTATACCTTCATCAAGGCAACAGAATTCAATAACTTCAGTTGAAGTAGGAGTGGTCTAGGTGAGAGAACAGATTTGGAATGCATTTCAGACTTAGTGAAATGCTGCAAGAAGGAGTAGGTTTCTGAATGACTTCTGAGTTCAGACTTGGGAGACCAGGAAGTTGGTTTTGAATTTAATACAATATAAAATGCAAGAGAAGGAATGGATGTGTTGTTAAATCTAATTTTGAACTTGTTGAATTCAACATCAAAGCGGATCAGGGCAGAACACTGCTGGATAAATAAAAGGGCAAGTTCAAATATACAAGAATCATCAGCTAAAGAAGAGAAAACTGAAGCCATAAAAATGGTTAAGTTTGGCAAGGGGAAACTTGCACAAGGAAGAACAGAAGGACCACTGGGACATTCTAACAAATATGTTATTGCTGAAGAGGGAGACCATGGGCCACTGTTACTATGACCTACAGAAAATGTTGAACTCAGATGATAAAGTTTCTCAGATGCTCTGGCAAGATCATCCATGATGAACAAGAAAGTGTTTAGTGTCCGTAGCAACATGCAGATCTGATCTGAAGGAAAAATGTTAGGGGAAGTCAAGAGAAGACAGGGCCAGGTTCTAGAAGGCTTCCTGGGGTAATGGCCAATGGGAGTATAGCAATTCTAAAAGTTCATCCAAGAAAGAAAAGGACACAGTCATGCTTTTTTATCAATGATAAGTTGGACAATGGCTATTTGCATACTTATTTTTTCATAATACATATTTATATCATCCTTTCCAAGTAGAAATAAAAGTTTTGGAAACAGTTTTAATGGAATAGAAGATAAACTTTTTTCCAAAAACATAATTTATCCTGTGAATGTAAATAAATAAAGACTATTCACTTTATCATATCTTATATCCCTTTTAAGACCATGAAATTCTATTAATAATTTAAACAGAAAAATATTTCAGATAATTTCTTCCCTCGAGACTTAAATCATTGCTCTGTCTTTTTAGTATAATCTTGTACCATTACTTTTTGATATTGATGATCCTACCACTATCCTTTGTACACTTATTAGTTTCTCCCTATATTTGTTTTAAGTCTAGTTTAACATAATCTAAAAATGATGACAATACTTTACACATATAACATTACTTATTCTAAAGCACCTTTCCATACTATATACTTCTTAAATACAGAAATACCATGGCAATGTCAAGAATGCCTAAACCATCCCCTATATAATCAACATGCCATTTACCTCACTCTCAAACATATGCTTCAAAAAGATGCTTCACAAAATAGGAGTTATTATCACTCACAGGAGAGGAGACACTTCACTGAACAATGCACCACAAGCTGGCATCACCTCTGATTAATAAATTGGGGTCATGTTTTACTCACTGGGCTAGGAATCCCATCAAGTTGAATTAGCTTTGCTAAAAATATCAATGGACATTTTCAAAGTCTTGAGCAAAATGTAAGTACTTTATGCACCATTGAAGAAAATCTTATTGCTCTAAGCATTTACTGCTAAGCAAGGAATTGTGTTGCTTACTGACCCAAAAAAGAAAATGGTTCCCAAGTCAGGAACTGAGACTCAAAATAAATAAATAAATAAATACTCCCTCTCTGATCTTGGACAGGTCACTTATCAACATTAATTTCACATATCTGAAAGGAAAATTCTATTATTTCTTAAAGGAACTCAACAGTTCTTTATTTGAAAGATAGTGAAAGTCTGATTTAAGAATCCTGTAGCCATAGGTGGTTTCAGTGGAATCTTGTTCTAAGACTCACATTATTTCATATAGATATTTCATATAGATAGAACATATTTCGTATAGATAGAACTTAGTATTTCAAAAAAAATACTGAGTAATGGGAAATAAGTGACAGAAAAATCCTGATTAATATCTTCTTTTGGAGGGGGTAGGGAACATCTCATAGTCAGATGACACTGAGGCAATTAGATTACAAAATTAACATGTGCATCAAGTACTGGTGCTATGAATGGTTTACTAATGACCTTCTGCCCAGTCCACATCTAAACCATCCAGATTTCACTGTGATGAGACAAAAACAAGTGCTGTTTCCCTGTAATGTTGGAATAATACACACTGATTGTAAGTAGGCTCCATGATTGGATGGCCCTGGGTCCATTCATAGGTAGTCACCTTTCTTTCCAACATTTCGTGGAATTTTCTCACTCATTACTTGGTATCTCTCTAACTACTATTATATCTACTCCAATATTTCTCAAGCCATACTCTACATAATGACCATAGCATAGTAATATTCATAGATAGGTGGAAATCTAAGGGATAAGTGGCCAACGTTACATATCTGAGAAAAAAAAAAAACAGAAGATATAGTTTTGGTCAGCAGGTTATGTACCATCGCACTATACATCCTAAACCAAGATCTCAGGGAAAAAAAAAAAAATAGCACTGGGCACTACAGGATCACTACCTACTGCAGGTTGACTGTAAAATTGACCTCCAATAGGGTCACATGCTTAGTCCTCAGCAGGTGGCACAGTTTGGGAAAGTTGTGGGACATCTAGGAGGTGGAGCTTCACCAGAAAGAAAGTGGGTCACAGGGGGTGGGCTTGAGGTTTTATAGCCTGGCACCACTTCTGTTCACTCTATGATCCCTATCTCTGGATACAATGTGAACAGCTATCTCCCTATTCTACTGTATGATGAACCACATTCTCTAGAACTGTAAGCCAAAATAAACTTGTACTTCCTTAAGCTGCTTCTCATTAGGTGTTTGGGCACAGCAATGAGAAATATTATTAATACAGAAAATGTGATAACAAAGAGTGGGACCATTGTTGTGGTAAACCTGGCCATGTTTTTTAGGCCTTTAGTACTATGTTGTGGGAGAAATGTGAAAGAGTTTGGAACTTTGGGCTAGAAGAGCTTTAGAATGTCATAAGCAGAGTTAAATGAAACATTCTGATAGGAGTTTAATAGACCAGAATGACAAGAGAAAGGAGGATCATAGAGGCCTGGCTCAGAACATTTTCAGGAAGCACCTTTAACTGCTGAGCTATCTTCTCAACCCTGACCATGATATTTAAGAGGGGATCAAGAGCCTTATCAGGGACTGGGCTAGAGGCAGTTCATTAGCAACATTAAAGAGAAACTTGACACTGCAATTAGACAGCAAGAAAAGTGCCTAAAGGGAAACACCACAGCCACCACAGAAGGCTCCATCTCGCAAAAATCACAATTCCATTTGACAGGAGAGAGCCTGAACTTCTCAGACCAATGAAGAGGTTGTCTGATCAAAAACAACCACCTAGGAAAGTGTTCCTCCAGAGTCAACCTGGAGAGTACATAGGGGTTAATGCACAGGACATAGGAGCAGGCCACAACTCAAGCGAGAAGCAAAGACAGCATCTTCCATGTGACACTGTTTTTGCAGGCAGGAAAGACACCAAGAGTGAGGTGTTCATGTGTTGGATCACAGCTGAGGCCAGGCAATGTATGCCAGGGATGGAATCTCTGCAAGTAGGCTCTGAAAAGCCACCATGGAAGGCTATGGAGGTGAATCCTAAATGGCAATGAAAACCCCAGGATTTTAGAGAGTTCAAAACCTTGGAACATTTGCTATGGAAAGCTGCAGGCATGGAGTGGAGAGCAGCTCTGTGTGCAGCAGGCAGAAGAACCAGAGAACAACATCCAGAGTCCTTTGAAGTGCAGATTATTATGTAACTGATGGACATGGAGCTGGAGGCTTTGATGTTTGCCATGCTTTGGTAGGATCGTGCCTTGCTAGGTCCCCATGCCTCCCTCCTAGAATGGGGATATTTATTCTATGTCATTGCTTACTGGAACTATATAACTTATTTTTTTTTTGATGATATAGCAGCTAGCAGTTACAGAGACTGTCATGAGTCTCAGAAGACACTTTGAACTTGTGAAGTGTCTCAGAAGACACTTTGAACTTGCGGCTAGTAAAGACTATGGGGAATTTGACCCTAACCCGTAACCCCATCAGAATTACTTCAGACTTCTCAATGGGAATTTGAATTTGGAACTAATTCACTATGCATCACGAGATTGCACTGAGCCTAAGGGGACCAAGAGTTGAATATTAAGTGTGAAATATTCTCCATAGTATCATGTATTTGTATACTTGGTCCCTAGCTGTTGGTGCTGTTTGGAAAGTTGTAAAACCTTTAGGATAGAGACCCTGGAAGGAGGAAATAGATGACTGGGCAAAGACCTTGAGGTTTTATAGCTCAGCTCTACTTCCTGTTTGCTCTCTAATTCCTGAGTATAGACGCAAAGTGACCAGCAGTTTCTTGCTCCTTCCACCATACCTTCCAACCATGATAGACCATCTTCCATAGAACTGAAAGACACAATAAACCCTTCCTCAATTAAGCTGCTTCTTGTCAGGTAATTGGTCAGAGCCACAAGAAAAGTGGCTAACATACTACATGAGCTCTTTTGATATCTTGTTTGTTGAGGGTTGTATGTGTGTCATTGTTGTTGGTTTGTGGCCTTTTTTTGTTATAAAACAGGATCTGTCTATATAGTCACAACTGGCCTGGAACTCATGATTCCCCTGCTTCATCTGCCCTAGTGTTGGGAATACAAGCATGCATAACCATGCCTGGCTACCACTTCAGTTCTTAAATCAAGAGTCCAAATTTGTGACACTGCGTGTGTGAGTGTATGCATGCACAGGCACACATGCACAGGTGCACATGTATACTGTATGTACATGCATGTTGAATGCTCCTAAATTGATTATAATCATGCTACATCTAATGATGTAAATCTCCAGCATAGCCACTTGCTATATATAAAAATACAAGCTCATCTCTGGAGTGTGCACACGCAGAGTGACTGGGCCATAGCTCCCAGTTCCTTCCCTACCTCCCAGTTCCCCTGCTGCTAGCTTGGGGCTGTCTGGACCCTGCGAGCTTGCTTCAGAAGCAGGCCCCTTGCTCTGCTTTCCTGACTGAATGGCCCCTGGGTCCCCTGCTCCCAGATCCCCTGCTCTGGAGGGTGTATGCATGAAGTAATTAGGCCAGAGCTCCAGTTTGGTTCCCCACCACCTAGTTCTCTGGTCCAGGTACCCCTGCTGCTGGCTTGGGGTATCCTAGTCCCTGAAAGTGGGCTGTGGAAGGAGGCCTTTTGCTCAGGTTTCCTGATTGAGCACTTCCTGGATCCCCACATCCCTATTCCCTGGAGCCAAAGGGTATATGGACCACTGTGAGACCTGGCCTCTTGCCGCTAGCTCCCCAGCTTCCTGGCTCCTGTGTCCCCAATTCTGGGTCCCTTTGTGTTGAAGAATGCATGAAAGTGAAATGAGTAGGGCAGATCTCCAAGTCCCCAGCCTCCGAGTTCCTCAGGTACCTCTGAAGTACTTGCAATCTCCACGGTCTGCACATTTGCAGTTATAACTCCATCATACACTAATCTGGTTCACATTTAAAACAGAACACTAACTGTAGATCCTACAAAAACAAGTACTTGCTTCCCCTTCAATAAAATAAAACTCCTCCCCAAGATAGGTAGACTACAACACACAAAAAAAAAAAAAAATCAAAACTCAGAAAACTGACAGATCTCCATCAAGGATGCCTAGGCCCACAATGGAAGCCTCCAATGAAATCATAGAGAAATCAACAGAAATTAAATTCCAGAATGACAACACAACAAGTTAGATGACCCTGATCAAAGGATCTGATGAACTGGAAGCAAATCATCAAAAAAAACCAACAATCACATAAATGAAATTGAGCAGAATCATCTCTTAGAGCACTCAGCTTTTGTCACTAGGCTTCACTTAATTGAAGACACCCAGAGAAGCCTCAAAAGAGATATAAAAGAACTGAAGGTGAATCAGTAAATAGAGGCTCTCAATAACCAGCTGATTAAGCTTAATGAAGACTGATCAAATGCAAGAATTAATTTCAGGAAGCATCAAGAAAAACAGACCTCAAAAAAAAAATCAAAAAAAGAGATGGTCATGATGCAAAATAACACAACAGAAAACAAAAATCAAGTAGAGCTTTTAAAAAACCTCTCTAGCATCCCTCACTAATGGAGTCACTTGTGAAGACAGAAATTCTGAGCTGGAAAACAAGACAAAAGAAATTGATTGGGTTTCAAAAGAAATTGATTGGAAACCCAAAATCTTCACTAAATTCAAAAAATCTTGTGAACAGAATATGAGGGAACTGTGGGATACCCTAAAATGACCAAACATCCAGATCATTGGTATACTAGAAGGAGAGGAAATCCAGGCCAGAGGCATAGAGACCATATTCAACAAAATCATTGAAGAAATTTTTCCCAATCTCTGAAAAGAGAAGGCCACCCAGCTACAAGAAGCTCACAGAACACCAGACAGGACCAAAGAAGAAACTCTCCAAGATATATCATAGTTAAAACTCTTAACAATGAAAGCAAAGGGAGAGTGCTAAAAGCAGCAACAGAGAAACAACTCACTACATGCAAAGGCAACCCCATCAGAATTACCTCAGATTTCTCAATGGAAACCCTGGCCTGGAATAGAACTTCAAAGTCTAAAATCTATGGCTTCCAACCTAAATTACTGTACCCAGTGAAAGTATACCTTATAGCAGATGGTGAAAGGAAATTTTTCCATTAAAAATTCAACTTTAGGGCTGGAGAGATGGCTTAGCAGGTTAAGTGCTTGCCTGTGAAGCCTAAGGACCCGAGTTTGAGGCTCGATTTCCCAGGACCCACATTAGCCAGATGCACAAGGGGGCACATGAGTCTGGAGTTCGTTTGCAGTGGCTGGAGGCCCTGGCATGTGCGCTCACTCACTCTCTCTCTCTCTCCTTCCCTCCCTCCTTCTTTCTCTCTCTGTCTGCAGCTCTCAAATAAATAAATAAAAATAAGTAAATAAATAAATAATTCACCTCTATGATTATATTAACAGAAAGTCAAATCTACAGAAAATATTTCAGGGAATACTCCACACAGAAGACTCAAACAACCAATCTCAAGAGCCTACAAGATCACAATAATAAACACTAGAGCAGGCTCAGAAAAGTACCCATCATGGCAGGAAGTTAATCGAACCTCACAGTTATAATCTTAAATATTAATGATTTATTTTAATTTACCCATCAAAAGACACAAGTTAAAAGGGTGGATAAAAAAAATTGACCCTCCTCTCTGCTGCTTTCAAGAAACACACATCACCACTAAAGACAAGGCACCTCCTCAGGGTGAAAAGATAGAAAATGATATTCCAAGCAAATGGTAATGAGAAACAAGCAGGTGTTGCTATATTAATATCCAGTAAAATAGATTTCAAACCAAAACTAATCCAATTGGACAAGGAAGGCCACTTCTTACTCATCAAGGGAATGATCCAACATGAGGACATCACAATCATAAATCCATATGCACCAAACACAGGTGTAGCACAGTTTATGAAACAAAACCTACTTGACAACAAAACAAAAATAAATGCCAACACCATCACAGTTGGGAACTTCAATACTCACTATTATCAATAGGCAGATCATCCAAACAGAAAATCAATAGGGAAATAATAGAGCTCAACAACACGGTAGATCAACTAAACCTAACTAACATGTGATGCATCCATACAAATACATTGTGAATAATAATATAAATAAATCATGCAATATAAAACAAGGAATAAAATTTACAATTATAGCTTTCAATTGAATCAAGGCATATTCTGTGATGGGAAATTGAGTGCAGGCCTCCCTAGGAACCAAGCAGGTCACTAAGGCAGGGAAGGGAAAGAGAGCACTGAACACAAAATTAGAAAATTAGCTGCCTTAAAGCTATGCATTTATGATTTTCTAGAAGAAGGCTTTTGATTAACTAATTGGGAGAAAAAGTTCAAACTGTAGTTACCACAGAATTGCAGCTTCTAACAGTGTCCAGAAAAGTTTCAGTTTATCACTTCACACTGATGGATCAAAGTTCAGCAGAAGATGGAATGACAAAATATCTTTTAGTTTTGATAGGTAACCTAAAAAGCACCCAAAATTACTTGGTTATTTATGAACTAAATTTCTTTAATAATATTGACTGTGGGCAAAATTCAGTATAAAAGTATCTTAATTATTTATAATTATGATTATATGCATTTAGATACACTTACCTTTTAATAAAAGAGTAAACAATGTCAAAAATACAAACAGTATTGGCAACTCTAAGGAATAAAAAGTCTTATAAGCATTTGATCTTCTGTTGAAAAGATATCACACAATAATTTTCTCAGTTCATAGATGCATATATATGCCTGCAAGGACTAATAATATATAACCATCAATTGCTCTACTTATTAAACCTCAGAAAAGGACAAAGATTTTTCCTCAAACTTTAATCTTGAATGTGAAAGACTGAAATGTCCTTAGGAAGACCAAGTCAACACAAGCTAACAGCATGATGTCAGAAAAATAACAAAGGTTTTGAGGGACGCATCAGAGTCTAGAATCCTAGCCTACAAGGGAACTGCATAATCTTCCTGAGCCTTAGTTTTCATACTTATAAAATGGCACTAATAGGAGCCACATGCAGAAAGTTGTATGAGATAGTACAACATGATGTTTAAAAGTATGTTGGAGCCGGGCATGGTGGCGCATGCCTTTAATCCCAGCACTTGGGTGGCAAAAGTAGGTGGATCACCATGAGTTCAAGGCCACCCTGAAATTGCATAGTGAATTCCAGGTCAGCCTGGGATAGGGTAAGACCCTACCACAAAACAAAAAAAAAAAAAAAAAAAAAGTGTGTTGGAATCCCAATCTTGTCTCCTACTTCTCTGCAATTAAATTTGTCATCCAGTGAAACAAGGGTTCCAAGAATGCCAGATTCTGAGAGTCATGGGGAATAAATGAGATAATGCATGCCTTACCATTAGCATTGCTGCATTAATTACACCAAGCATTTGAAACCAAACTGGTCCAGGGATGGATTTTTAAGCCTATTTTCTCCATTCTTTACATCCAGATGGAGAAGCAGAAAGAGCTATGCCCCATCAGAAAACTTCGGCCACCAGAGAGATTAGAAAGGCAGGGAGGGAAAGCACATGAAGTCTTGTGTTAGGACTATTAAACTGCCCTAAAACAGTTTCCTGTTTCCCCAGATTTGGAAGCATTTCAGTAATTCATCTCTCCTTATTCCCTTCATCCCACTCTATCCACACATGCCACTGCTTATCACACAAGCCTAGCAGCCTGTTGTGCTCCACTGCCTACTTGGCATTAATAACTTGTGCCAAGTATCTTGCTTTCAGTGCATGTACGCTCTACTCTCCCAAATTGTAACCCACACAGGACACTACCCAGGAAAACCTACCTCATGCACATAAGATCTGACCCAATGCCAATGTGGCTTTCTCTATCTCAGTCAGGTTGCACCATTCCTTCCGCTGGGATCCCATAGAAAAGTCATGTGAGTATACCTCTGTACTTCTAGGCTTTAAAATTCATATCAGTAGTTTTTGACAATCGCCTTTGATAGGGATGCATTTCCTCTAGATTTCAAATTTCTGTAGGAAGTCTATCTAATAGGACTTTGTCTTTCTTTTCACAGAGAAATTGGTCTGTTACTTTGCACATAGTAGGTATTCAACACATACTTGTTGAAATAATATTGCTGCACTGAGGCTGTCACAGCCAAGTTGGAGCCATGGGGAAAATAAAACTCCTTTCAGTTACTTAATACATGGCATGTTCCCTTTAATTCAGTGCATGGTGTATACAAGATGACAGCTGAACTAAAAAATAAATCACAAAGGCTTTCATATTTGATAGGCTATTGCATAACATAGCATGGGCATATGTAGCAATATTACAGTGAAAGCACACAACTAATTGAAAGTTTAAAAAGGCATTCTCCAATATGACACTATACTTTAATGAAGATCTAATATAACCTCCATCATTTTCATTTTTAAATATTTGAAGGCATGTAAATATACCAGCATCAGAGAGTGATTTCAATGCATGTGCTGTTAATATCAGCCACTTTTTACACTACATACTTTATTGAACCTCTTGGCAAGCTTTTAAAATTATACCAAGGAAGAGTACAATCATGGTAAAATGAATGAAAATAATATATACCTAGAGAGGTGATATAGCCATGGCTAAAGATCATTTTATCTATCTTTGTATTCCTTAAAGAAATTATGCTGAATGATAGTATTGAAATTTGAAAATAAGCTATTTAAGGTTGAATCTGGACAATAAAAGGATTTTAAAAATGTACAATTCTTGAGCTGGAGAGATAGCATAGCAGTTCAGGCACTTGCCTGTGAAGCCTAAGGAGTCATGGTCTACTCTCCAGGTCCTACATAAGCAAAATGCACAGTGATGCAAGTGTACAAGGTTGCACATGCACACAAGAGGGTGCATGCATCTGCAATTGCAATGGCTGAAGGCCCTGTAACAGCAATTCTGTCTCCCTCTCTCTCTCCCTGTCAATCTCTCACATAAAAATACCAGTCTGTTGTTGGGCTTGCCTCAAAAAAAAAAAAAAAATACAATCCCTGTCTTTTTACAATGCTGTACTTCTCTTAGAATATTTTTATTACAATGCTATTTATCTTAACATGATCTAATTTTCCTGAATTGATAAATATTATCACTTTAATTTCATTTTAAATTTCCATGTAAATCATATACATAATGGAGACACACAAAAGCTTCTTGTGTTTAATAATTATTAATCATAAAAGCAATTTTCTTTAGAATTGATGATTTAGAACATACATGTTAGGATTCTCTATAATTTGGTGGAAAGAAGACACATTCTTTGACAGTGGTATAATTTTTATTCTGTTGGGTTTTGTTCCTTATGTACACATGCAAAATGATCAACATGTTTTCAATCCAGTAATTATTTTTAGCTTCTGGTTATAAGCAAGATATGTATGGCATCCAGTGTTAACAATGCACCAACTGTCTAATATCTTCACCTGAATGATTTATCTTTTGTATCCAGTCAATTGTATATATGAAATTCATGATAATTTCCTTCTTTTTAATATTTTATTTATTTATTTGAGAGAGAAAAAAAGAGGTAAACAGAAACATATAATGGGTAGGCCAGGGCCTCTAACCCTGCAAACAAACTCCAGATGTATGTACCACCATGTGCATCTGGCCTTACCATGGGTACTGGGGACTCAAACCTGTATCCTTTGGTTTTGCCAGCAAGCACTTTAACCACTAAGCCATTTCACCAGCCCAGATAATTTCCTTCTTTATGTTCAGAAGATATTTTTCCTAATATCAACAATGAGCACAAAATATGAAGCTCTTTTATCTTTCATGATGATAAGTCATAACTGAGTTTTCATCCGTTTCATTCCATTTCAGAGTACAGCCTCTGCTTGTCAACCTAATCTCATTAAGTCATGAGTATTGGCTTTCTTCTTTACACTGGATTTTCAGAAGATTGTTCTTATCCTGTGGCACTCTCATTTCAAATAGTATATATCATCTTCACAGTGGAAAAAATGATTCAGAGACCTCACATAATTCTAGTTTCTTACCTCATAAGCAACTGAAAACTACATATGCAAAAAAATGTTATATTTTCAGGAAATTATTGTATTGATTTGGCTATGTTCAAGTAAGAAAAATCACTGGAATATAACTAAAGAAATACAGACTACCCCAATCCACTATTCTCCTTCTCCCCACTGCTTGTTTGTCAAATTTTATGTATCCTACATATGCATTTGTATCTATAAAGATATAGAATATGTACCTGTTCTCAATTATCATTATATTTTATAATGCCTTCTATGTCGTATTCTACAAGTACCTTATATCATTTATATCTTCTACATTTACCCATGTTCTACCATTATATAGAGTAGGAAAAGGCATTAAATGATAAAAAGATGAGGATACTTGCCATTTTTGTCCAATATTTAACTGAAGGACCAGTCTGTTTTGGAAAACAGAGAAAACTGGAATAATATATTTATTAGGAAGGAAGACAACTGTATTTATGTGCAGATATGATTGCTTTTATAGAAAAATCTGAGGACTATATAAAAATCAGATACAATATGAGCCATTAGGAACATTGATTGGGGCTGGAGAGAGGGCTTAGCCATTAAGGCACTTGCCTTGCCAAGCCTAAAGACCCAGAGGTTCAATTTCCCCAGTACCCATGTAAGCCAGATGCACAGGGTGGTGCAAGTATATGGAGTACATTTGCAGTAGCTGGAAGGCCTGGCATGTCTATTCTCTACCTATCTATCTACATACATATACATACACATATAGCATATATACATATATATCTGCCTCTCTCTCTCTCTTAAGTGAATAATTAAAAGAGAAGAACGATTGAAAATGTATTGAAAGGAAAATACAAAGTAAGTTGTCTTATTACCAAAAAATAGTTACAGATAGAAGTTTTGAAATAAGTATACTCACAACTATCAAAAATAGGAGAAAAGAAAAATAAATGTATGCAAATTTTCACATAGAAAATTAGAAGCAGACTAGACAAAAATTTTAGAAAAGTTCAATACGTTAAGATGTATATTGCTATAATTATGTCAATAAAATTGGTCTATGGACCCAACTGAATCCCAATTAGAACTAGAGCAAGTTTTCTTTTTTTTGGGGGGGGGGATAGGAGGGAATGATAGTTGTTTTTCCCCCTTAGAAATGGAGAAAAGAGGCCTGGAGAAATGGCTTAGAGGTTAAGATGCTGCCTGTGATGCTTAAGGGCTTAGGTTCGACTCCCCAGAACCCACGTAAGCCAGATGCAAATGGCCAGTAAAATATATAAGATGAGTAACAATAGAAATGTGAATTAGAGCCATGATGGAAAATCACTACATACCTCCTATAGGCTTAAAAATTAAATGTGGGATACTAGCCAGTGCTGGAAAAGAGAGAAAATGGGATTTTCAGATGTTTATGGTTGGTATGCATAATAACATAGCTGCTTTAGAAAAGAGTCTGGTATTTTCTTATAAAGGAACATGTCCTCTTTCCATAAAATAAACAAATTCTATGTCCAGGTATTTACACAGGGAAAATAAAAGCATGACTTGACAATTAATTATATTTGAGCATTCACAGAACATTTCATGAATGTTCCATTTATTCATAATGCAAAAATGCAGCCTAGATGCCTATCAACTAGTGAAAGGATAAATAAGATATTATATACTCATGCCAGAAATAAAAGGCCATGAACTGACATACATGACAACATATTTTTGTTTGAAATGCTTTGTGCTAATTGAAAGAAATCAGGCAAGAAATTTTCAAACTGTATGACTCTATTCCTATTAGCTTAAGAAGCAAAAATCTAATGACAGAAAGCAAATTACTGCTTCCCAGCATACAGAATCCAGGTCAGCAGTAGACTGGGTGCCAAAGTGGTGGCACATGCCTTTAATCCCAGCATGTGGGAGGCAGAGGTAGGAGGATCACTATGAGTTCGAGGCTACCGTGAGACAACATAATGAATTCCAGGCCAGCCTGGGCGAGAGAAGGACCCTACCTCAAAAAAAAAAAAAAAAAATCAAAACTGAAAGGAACATGAGGTGATGAAAACCTGAGCCATGACTGTGATCTCGGTTATCGTGTTTTTTTTTTTTTTTTTTTTTTTTTGTTTTTTGTTTTTGTTTTTCGAGGTAGGGTTTCACTCTAGCCCAGGTTGACCTGGAATTCACTATGGAGTCTCAGGGTGGCCTCGAACTCATGGCGATCCTCCTACCTCTGCCTCAGGCGTGCGCCACCACGCCCGGCTGGTTATTGTGTTTTTATAAAACATCAGACTGTACACTTTAAAGTGCACAAATGTTTTTGATGGCTGTCTCTGTATCCACCTGTGCTATCTCTCAGTCATCTCTACTATACTAACTTATTACAGCTGATGAAGAAATGTTATTGTATCTTCCTCAGTCTATAGAAAACCATAGACATATGTTGTGGTATGTGTGTGTATGTACATGCAAAGTGGGGCTTCTTGTATGATTGTAATGAACTTCACCAAATATTGGTTTTATCCTTTGTCTTCCAATTCTCAGAACACTTTTTTTTTTTTCTGTTCCACCTGCTTTGTTTCCCACTAGCTACATAGCTACCAAGAAGTAATTGAACTCCTCTAATTCTAGTTTTCTGTCTAAGTTATAAAGGCTCTTTGTTTTCTCTGTTTTTGTTCACTAGCAGGTTTCCCCTACTTCTCCAATAGTGTTATCATTAGAGGTGATATACCTTAATTACTCAAGTAATTGCTATAAATACCACAGTAATTAGGACTGCAACTATGAACTAAGTAATTCTTCAGAGGCTCAAATCCTGACTTCTACCACTTAATCACAGGGGCATGCATATGCTTTACCTTCCTTATCTGTAGAAAAGGGGTGATTTTGCACCTATACTCATCCTGATGTTATTTTGAGGATTAAATAACACATGAGCAGTACTTAGAAATCTACCTGGTACACCGCAAAGCCTCAGCAAATGTTGACAATTTTTCTGCCTCACATATTCCACTGGAAATATCTGAAGAATGATGTGTGTGGTGGTTTGATTCAGGGGTCCCCCATAAACTTAGGTGTTCTGAATGCTAGGTTCCCAGCTGGTGGAGATTTGGGAATTAACACCTCCTGGAGGGAGTGTATAGTTGGGGGCAAGCTTATGGGTGTTATAGCCAGTTTCCCCATGCCAGTGTTTGGCACACTCTCCTGTTGCTATTGTCCACCTTATGTTGGCCAGGGAGTGATGTCCACCCTCTGCTCATGCCATCATTTTCCCCTGCCATCATGAAGCTTCCCCTCGAGCCTGTAAGCCAAAATGAATCTCTTCTTCCCACAAGCTGCTCTTGGTCAGGTGATTTCTAGCAGCAACGTGAACCCGACTGCAACAACATGTGACTCAATAATGTATTTTTTTTTCAATTTAGGAATTACATATTACTACAACATCACCATTTAGCAGAAGAGTCATCCCCTGTGTGGTGGTTTGAGTAGAATAGATGGCCCCCAATATATTTAGTTTTTTATTTGTTTGTAGTTTGCATCTGCAGCCACCTGGCTGTAGGCAGTGTCACTGGGTGGATCTTAAGGTGTGATGGTGGGTTTCAGATTTCAATCTAAAGATATGCAAAGAGGACTTCTGGCCAAGATGGTGACCACCTAGCTGTGCTGCAAATCCCGGGGAAAGAAAGGCAAGATATTAAGGGCTCATTGGGGCTTTGAGGGGAGAGAAATCTCCAATAGATTGTCAGTGGGAGGGCACAGAGGCAGGGGATACAGGGAATCGCGGATTCCCTCGTGGGTGGGTAGCCTCCCCTCCCCCCAAGTAACCGCATGTCTGCCACCGCATGCCAATTGATCCCTGCGTGTGGAAGCTTACACTGCTCTGCACACTCGTTCACTCACGTACTTTCTGAGCGAGCCCAGTCCCACAGCAACTGCCACACAAGCTCAGACTGTGTCTCTTGCTTGTGCCAGCTCAGGTGCCATCCCCTACCTACCATTGTCCTGTGGCAGGGGGAGCACCAACTGCTTCCGGGTCCCATTGTTCCCAGCCAGAGTTCGGGCTGCTTTAGTGCTTGGTGCCTCAGTGTCACTCCTAGCTCAAATGCAGGCAGCTTTAGCACAATACTGCTTGAGAATTCAGGCAACTTTGGCGCCCCTGCCAGGCAGTAGATAGGCGGCTTTGGCAAGTGAGAGCCAAAGCCCAGGCTGCTTGGCAACTGCCCAAGGCTGCCTCAGATTCCCATTGTGTTGAGCCCAGGCTGATACATCCACCTACATGCCCATACACTGTCATGGGCAGACCACAGCGTAAAGATATGCAAAGCATGCCTAGCTGGAGTTCCTGAAGTGTGCTATGGCTTTTGACCTTTAGGCTTGTACTTCTCTCTCTCTGCTTGGGCCTGTAAAGGCAGGCCAGCTTCTTCTGCCATTATGGAACTTCCCCTGGATCTGTAAGCTTCAATAAATATCCCTTCCTCCATAACTGTGCCTGGTCTGAAAGTTCATCTCAGTGAACCTGAAGCTGTCTGCTACAGAACTTGGTACTGAGGAGTGGACTGAGATGAACCTGACCATGTGGATGTTGATATTTTGGAATCTTTGTTTTGGAGGAATAGACATGGACTTGGTGCTTGCAACTGAAGATGTCTTCTGGAGTGGTAAGCCAAGTTTTATGGACTATTTTGATGAGAGTCTGAGAATGCTAAGTGCAGACAGCATTGAACTTCGAGGATTGCCTTATGAGCTTTCTAAGAAGAAGGAAAGGCTACAGAGGACTTTGTTGGAACTGGGCTACTGGCATAAGGGCTGGCTCCATTCTGCTGCTGAGGCCCAGAGAGTTTGACCAAGGTTATATTTGTTATGGACTGATGTGCTTGGCTAGAGATACTGGACTGAGAGATTTAAGATTTTAAGCTGGAAAACTTAAGCATGTTAAGTTTACTGGCACAGAGACTGGTTTTACGTTACTAAAGCTGCTCTTGTCAACATATTAGCAATCTTAAGGAAGATGGTCCAATTGCTTTACATTAAAACAATGAAAACTATGCCTGAGGAAAGACTATCATAGAAATGCAAACTCTTTTGGAAAGAGTTGACTGGAGAAGGAACCTGCTTTTCAAGGTTAGGATTTATTTTGTCCCTGAATTAAGGATATGGTTGTGTCCTGTACACATGGTATTGGATTCAGAAGCATGGAAGATGTGAGTGGTCTTGAATTGCACACGGTTCCAGGAGCTGCTGCTGAGATGCAGCATGAGGTAGGGCCTGATGCCCTGATAGGCTGAAAGAGCCTTTGGAAAATGTGAGGAGTGGTCATGAATTGCACACGGTTCCAGGAGCTGCTGCTGAGATGTGGCATGAGGCAGGGCATGATGCCCTGATAGGCTGAAAGAGTCTTTGGAAGATGGACCGTGGTTTGCATGAAGACCTCAGGATGTTTTGGATATACCAGGACTATGCAAGTGCTACCATAGAGCGCACTGTTGGCCTGAGATGGAAGTGTTCCCTGGCTACTGTGCCCAGCTGGAGGGGCGGGATTGGAAAATCTGGAGACTGTCAGTCTTTGGTTGTATTGGACTTGAACTGCAGAAGTTTGATATTTGTTTGATGTTGACTGAGTCTGCATTATTTTAGTCTCTCCTTGCTATGCCTTATGCCAGTTGAAAATGTTTACTCTGTGCCTTTATATGTTAGAAATGTTTAACTTGTTTGATTTTACAGGTCTTAATATCTTAAATTGGTCAAGACTGTGGGGACCTTTGAAATTGAACTGAGTAGAATTTACAATGTGTGATGGTTATAAATCTATTGGGGGTCAGAGGTGGAATGTGGTGGTTTGAGTAAAATAGATGGCCCCCAATATATTTAGTTTTCTTATTTGTTTGTAGTTTGCATCTTTAGCCACCTGGCTGGAGGCAGTGCCATTGTGTGGATCTTAAGGTGTGGTGGTGGGTTTCAGATTTCAATCTAAAGATGTGCAAAGTATGCCTAGCTGGAGTTTCTGAAGTGTGCTATGGCTTTTGACCTTTAGGCTTGTACTTCTCTCTCTCTGCCTGGGCCTATAAAGGCAGGCCAGCTTCTTCTGCCATTATGGAACTTCCCCTGGATCTGTAAGCTTCAATAAATATCCCTTCCTCCATAACTGTGCCTGGTCTGAAAGTTCATCTCAGTGAACCTGAAGCTGTCTGCTACACCCTGCTTTGCAGTTTTGTATAGCTTCTTCATTATTAGCTACTTTTGTTGCATTGTTAAGTTTATAGTTTATTTTACAATGGATAGAAGCAAACTTATGTCTTGAGGGAAATTGCTTAGATGTCTTATAACCTTCTATATCACATGTGCATCTGCTCTCTGTATTTCTGTACTTGAATTTATCTCAGCCTAACTTTAATTTGGGCATCTTTAAGGGACTTGCATTCCCTTTGAGCTTCTATGAGGGACTTCCATTGTTTGGATAGGAAAGCTAGCAGTGTACAAGTCCTGCCCAATCTGAGCCAATGCTACTTTTATGGATGTCTCCAAGGAAGCATCTGAATTCCAGGAGGCAAAGGAAGACACAGTTATGCTTTAATTAGCTGTGACTTCAGCCTCAAACCTCATGGTGGAGATTCATAAGCTAGAAAAGATAATATGGAAGGTTCCTTGTCCTTATATTTGACAGGAAAATGAACACAAGTAGGGCCCAATTTTGAGTAGAACTAGACCAACCTGTGACAGACCTTCAGAGGCCAATACAGCAGTCCTCTGTCAGGGGCCAGGCATGGAAAAGCAAGCTTGCTTTCATAGATGTCTCAGCACATATCACTGCCCGTGCTTCCAGGCATCAGCTAATAAAAGCCTTGTTCCTGTCAATTCATAAGACAACTCCACCCAGGAGCACAGACATCCAACTTGAATCTGATCCCTCCAAACTGATTGCTTTCTCCTTGGGTTGGGGGAGAGAGGAGCTCAATGAATGGGCTAGAAGCCCTCCAGCATCACTGAAATGGAAACTAAGGTGTTAATGACTACTAATATCTGATGCTGTATGCTAGGCTATACTTGCTAACATCTGTGACCATGGACTTGGCTGTATGACAAAACATTTCTGCTTAGCACTCCCATGTTCACAACTTCAAAAAAAAAAATTATGTATCCAATCAGTATTTCCCAATAGCAGCAAAGAGTAGTAAGGCTGAACACTAAGACTAGTTCATAGACTTTATCTGTGCCCACAAAGTGCCTACCATAGTAGGGGGACAGCTTAACCTTGGGAGACTAGAAACCATATTTGTGAATTTCAGGAAAATGGTACATATCAGTAAAAAGGAATCTATATCTCACAGCAGAAGAATCTAGGAGGGTACTTGTGCACCAACGATTCTTGGGCTCTGAATCACCCTCATAATTCCAGCCTCAGTTGAGATATCACCACCCAACACAGCCTTCGCAAATCCTCCAAGGAACCAGCCCCTTTCTTTCCACCTTCTGCTGTACTTATCATCGTGATGGCCAATGACTTCTATTCAATTACTTGTTAACAACTTGCTCCTGAGGGCAGGGATTGTGTTTTACTTGTTAAATTCTTAACTAGTGTACAAAAAAAAAAAAAACATTTATCAATAATATATTGAACGAATAGCTTGGTGAACAAATGCAGAATGTCAATTTTAATTGGTTACCTTCAGAGCATTGTCCTAGTTTTGTTCTTTTGATATTTGAACCACTGAATATACAACTGAAAGTTCCAGGTCTTGTCCCAGTTCCTTAACTTAATTAAAAACAAAAATATTCAATATACATGAATTCCAATTTTGAGTCACAAGGCACTGGAGAGGGTATAATGAAGACTGACCTTACTCTTCTACAGCTTCTCTCACTCTCCCTCTCCTCTCTAACTCTTTTATATTAGTTATCTTTTTCTTCCTTCTCTTAGTGGGCACAGACCTGTAACTCCCAGTACCAGCAGGTGGCTATCATCCACAATGAGCTTTTGATCAGAAAGACCTATAAGGTTTCCTAATAAAAAGACAGATTTCTCTCAGAGTACTTGATGACCCACCAAAGGTTAGTGGTAAGACCCTACTGCTGAAGACACCATATGCAGTTGACACGTAAGATGGAATGACATGGCTGGAAGCTCGAAGAGAGTCAGTCCCCAGACAGTTAGCACATCTAGTGCCAGAAGGTGCTACATGAGTGACTGGGGGAAAATGACCAATATCTGTCCAAGCAACTCATGGTTTAAACTACTTAGCAGCAAATAACCTGTCGTGATGCTCACACAAGTGCTATAGTGGGGTGCAGCCATGGTGGGAAACCAACTGCTCTTGATTTGGCTAACAGATCTGCTCAGTGGAACTGGGCCCATAGCTGGAGCTGGGAAAGAAGTCAGAACCTTATCCAAACATGAGGCCCCTCTCCATTATCAAGCTACCACCAATCATGGGCTACTAGAGGGCCTAGACCTATTAAATTCTCTATAAAAAAAAAAAAAACGTAAGGGCTATCCCATTTATCTGGTGCTAACTCTATTCTCTGTTGGAGAATCTGCATCTCTTTTTCAGATAGATGCAGATCCTAAGGAGAGAACAACCCCATCATACCTCAAAAGGGCCCCAGCTGAAACTAAGAATAATTGGCGAAACAAGTGAGGGTGCTGTTTTCTTGGTGAACCTGGTACCAGCACAAGGGTGAAGGAGATGGACACAGAGAACAACCAACTCCTACCAAATCACATATCCACAGACAAAGAGGATCCCAACACCTCATCACTGAAGCAGACCCAAAATGAACCCAACATGGCTCAGGGAAATTTTGCAGAAGAAGGGGCGGAAAGAATGTCAGAGCCACACGTTGGGTCATGATATACAGACATTTCCTCCTACCCATAACTGAGGACTAACTCCACAATGCATGACCCATATACCTCAACAAGGAGAGGCCAGGGGGAGGGGGTAGGACATGGATGAGCCTAACAATGGTACCATCTTGACTGTATTCATTGAGTACAAAACTAATTAAAAATAAATAAATATATAAAATAAAAAGCCATGCTTAGAGTATTTTCATTAGCATCATAATGTTTGGATATAAGTCCCATATGAAAAATTGGGTTTTTTTTTGTTGTTGTTGTTGTTTTTGTTTTTCAAGGTAGGGTCTCACTCTGGTCCAGGCTGACCTGGAATTAACTATGTAGTCTCAGGGTGGCCTCAAACTCATGGCAATCCTCCTACCTCTGCCTCCCGAGTGCTGGGATTAAAGGCGTGTGCCAGCACGCCCTGCTGAAAAGATCATTTTTTACCTCAAATACTAATAGAATACTTATGACTTAAAATCTATGATGCAGACAGGAATGAATAACAATCTGCAATTTAAAGCAATTTCATGTTTTCCCTAAATTCTTCATGATTTTATTTGATCCTTTCTAACCTACATTTCAAGTGAATTAAACCCATCACTTTTGTGTATTTTTGATATTATTTTTGCAAAGAAACATTGAAAAGTCTCTTGAGACAGTTGTTAAGTAATTATATTCACTTATCCATAATGAGAAGTGTTTAAAGTCTTAGAAAAGTATCACTGGATAATGGCATAGCATTTAGCAGTATACTCCCAATTCCAAACAAATTAATGTAAGATTGGAGTCTTAGGAGGAATTAGATCTCCAGAAAGATACAGGGGACCCCCAGGCTTGTGAACCCCAACCTTGAATCCTTGCCCAAGTTATCAAAAAATGGAAAAATGCAGACACAGAGAAGGATAAGTTATGAGAATTTATTAAGAATAGTGTAGGGATGGAGGAATTTCTTAGTACTTAAGGCATTTGCCTGCAAAGCCAAAGGATCCAGGTTCGATTAGCCAGGATGCACATTAGCCAGATGAAAAAGGGGGCGCACACATCTGGAGTTTGTTTACAGTGGCTGGAGGCCCTGGCATGCCCATTCTCTCTCTCTCTCTCTCTCTCTCTCTCTCTCTCTCTCTCACACACACACACACACACACACACAGAATCCTCCTTCTCTGTCAAATAAACAAATAAAAATTAAAAAAAAGAATAGTGTGGAAGCGAGAACAATAAATAAATAAATAAATAATGCAGGTAAAAGGAATTCCTCCCCACTCCCAGCATGGCTGGAAAGGGAAAGGAGAAAACAGGGTAAAATTTCCCTCACAAGCTTCTGGGGGAAGGGAGGAAGAGGAGAACAGCTTACACATGTGTTCTAGGCTCACTTATATGAATCAGGCATCCAATTAAAATGAGCCTCACCATCAGGCTCTGGTGTACAGGGAGTGACCTTAGTGACTGGTGGGTCTAGTAGAAACACTGATTTAGTAAGGGACCATCCACAGGGGCTAAGCCCTTGAAAGTGGGGAAGTAACAGGAAGTTGTTGTTGCTAAGGAGGAATTATAAGTTTGTTGTTCATTGACATCTTGAATGAGACTGGATCATTCATTAGTTATAGTCTTTCCAGGGCAGGCAAGGTGGCATCTGGTGTTTCTTTGAGCCATTCCCTAGCTGACTATCAAGAGAAAGCTTTCTTGCTCCTAATCTGTATCAAAATTATAGGCATGTGTAGGATAATTGGATCCTGGAAATGTAGAGGGTTTTTGTTTATAGTGGATCTGTAAGTATGATTCCTTAAGTCATCAAACTGGATCACTTACGCTGGCATGTGACAAAACACAGGAGTTCCTGTGGGGAGATCCATAATGAACTACCCAGACCCCTGAAGGAGACCACTCACATTTTAAAACAGGGAAATACCTTTATTCCCAACCATGTTGCACCTAAGTTATGATGCTTTCTAGAAGAAAGGAACTGTTTTGATTCCTGATGTTGTACAATTCTTAAGATTAAATAAATAATAGGTAATATAATGTAGGCAGTGGCTCTGAAAACATTTTTCTGTAAATGTCAGCCACTAGTTATAAGGAAAATGCTATTTGTCTTATCCAAGTTGCTATTCAAAGATATGAAACCAGCATCTCTGTGAAGTGAGAAAAATTTATCTCTGCATTGGTAAGGAAATGGACATACTCTTGCTGTTTGCATATATTTTTTATTAGTTTTTGTTTCCCTACTTGTATGTAAAGAGATGTGAGTGTGTTTGCATACACTCTTGCACATATTTAACTGCAAGCTTAAGAGCTCTTGTTTGTAGAATTTCCCTTTCTACTTAGCTGGTCTAGGCCTTTAACACCACTTGGCTAAATTCACCCTTGAATTTGTTAAATGGGTTTTATTTTCACGCACACTTTGTAATGTAGAGGCTGCTAGAAAGTTGATGCTCTGGTTATTTTCTGCTTAAGTACCAATGAAGCACATTTTTATCATGTTCAAAAGCCAAAAAAGAATGGCTTCGAATGATGCTAAAATAAAAAACAAATCGAACATGAAATGATATTAGTTAATTCATCTACTAAGATATCATTGTTCACAGTAGTATCATTTAAATTTTGTATCTGATGCTCCGTTGCAAGGCTTCAATGAAACGAAATTGATGATGCATTCAACTTGTAAAGGTGTAAAAAGAGATAATCATGTAAATATTACAATAAAATTCTCATTTAGCTATATCTGGCAGTTCATGCTTCTACAGATAGACCATGTTTAAGAGTAAGAGAAAAAGGTGCTCATCCACAATCTACTAGTTACTTATAGATGTCGGTGGTAAGAATACCATTTCTCCTCCTCTCCCTAAGCTATTTTCTATGTAAAAGTATTATTTTTAATAGAGTTTATCTTTTAAGATCAGAAAAATATAGCCAGTGAATTCTTATTTAAATAGTAACTGGAGAAAATTCTTGGAAATATCAATTTAAAACATTTTTTTATAACTACCTAATAAAGAAAACGAAGATTGGAATAGGAAAATGAGACTCCATGTATTTATGAATGTGCATGGGAATAGGAGTCATGCATGCTCACACACACTGCAGTTTTTACAAATGTATCCTCAGCACTTTAGAATTTATTGGCTCCAGAGCTTGTGACAACTCTGACATGTTGTCATTAATAGCTAAATTGGGAAGAGCAAATGTGTTCTTCTCCCTAGGCAAATGAAAGTATTACATGCTGAGGGTAGAAAAAAATATATTGGTAAACCTTAAACTGATGCCTGTAGTAGTCTGGAAATATTCTAGAGAATTAGATGGAACAGTGTAATTTCCTTCTCTTCGGTGCATACAACAAAGACTAATGGATTTAGGCAATCAAGAGTATTTTTCCATGGTACTGATTGAAACTGAAAGAGTCATGAAAATGCTGTTTCCTGGAAGATTAAATATTTTTCATGAGTTACACTGTTTCTATTATTAACCAAGTGCCCAGCATCAGGCCAGGATATGTGTAACATAGCAATATTTTCACTGGAAAGCCTTTTCACTCAAACTTAGTTTTTAATTTATTGCAGCACCATATAGGTAATATTATACTTTTCTCTCTTAAGTCTGAAAATTTTTTTAAAAATCCCATAATGATGATAAACATACACACAGACATCATTGGATTATGGGTATGACCAATATTTCTTGAGAAATTAATGGAAAATGCTTTCCTGAATTATTTTCTCAGATTCATGAAAAAATAACAATGTAAAACCCCAACTTTGACCTGTGAAAATGCTGAGATAAAACCTACCTTTGCAAAAATTAATATGTTTAACACATGGTGCTAGAACAGTTGATTATCCACATGCAGAACTGGGAAAAAAAATCCAGGTATAGATCTTACATTCTTCATAAACTTTAACTGTAAATGGATAGTAGACCTAAATGGCAAGATCTCTGAATGAGATAGATGATAATCTAGACTTCACTGAAATGAAAATCTTCTACTATGTGAAAGACATCAGGAGGATGAGAACACAATCCATGACTGGGACAAAATACTGACAAAAAAATTTTGATAAAGTATAATTGTTCAAAATATATGAAAAGGGGTTGGAGAGATGGCTTAGTGGTTAAGCACTGGCCTGTGAAGCCTAAGGACCCCAGTTCGAGGCTCGATTCCCCAGGACCCATGTAAGGCAGATGTACAAGGTGGCTCATGCATCTGGAGTTTGTTTGCAGTGGCTGGAGGCCCTGGTGTGACCATTCTCTCTCTCTCACTCTCTCTCTCTCTCTCCCTCTCCCTCTTTCTCTGTCTGTCTGTCTCTCTCAAATAAAGAAAAGTAAACAAAAAAATTTTTGAAAATATATGAAAAGGGCTGATATAGTGGCACACACCTTTAATCTCAGCACTTGGGAGGCTGAGGTAGGAGGATCTCCATGAGTTTGAGGCCACCCTGAGACTACATAGTGAATTCCAGCTCAGCCTGAGCTACAGTGAGACCCTACCTTAAAAAACAAACAAACAAAAGGATCCAAAATAGATGAAGAACCTGTAAAACTTAACAATAGTTAAATACATGTTTACACACAAAACAAGTGGATGAAGTACTTGCAGTGCACGCATGGGCATGGAACTTCAGATCCCAAACACCCACATTGATACCAGGTGTCATGGATGCTGCCTGTGATACCAGCAATTAGAAAGCAGAAACAGGAACCATGAGGCAAGCTGGCTAGCTGAACTGGTCAGTTCTGGGCTCAAGTAAGAGACCCTGCCTCAACAACTAAAGAGGAGTGTGATTGAGGAAGACACTGAATGTCAGAACCTGACATCCATATACACACATGTGCAAGCCACATGTATATGAACACATACACACATACACCACACACATATGTGTAAATAAGAAGAAAGGATAAAGAAAGAAACAGACCAAAAAGCCTTAATAAAAACCTCACTAAGTAATTGGGGTGATGGCTCACTGGGTAAGAGTGCTTCCTATGCACACATGAAGACTTGAGTTCAATCCCTAAGATCCAGAAAACAGTTAGACATGGGCATATATACCTATAATCCCAGAACTGAGAGAAGCAGAGATAGCAGTATTCTTGTGACAACCTGGTCTAGTCTAACTGAAAAAATAGAGAGCCCCAGGTTCAGTGAGAGCCTGTCTCAAGGAAATAAGGCAGAGGAATTATAAAGGAGGACATACAACAAACATCTTCCTCTGGCCTCTTCATGCATGCACATAAGATGCACACATCTGCACACACATATGAATACACACACACACACACACACACACACACACGCAATCTCACCAATATAAAAATGATGCCCAACATACGTTGCTCAGAAGTTGCAACCTAAACATACAACCACCACTTAAATTACGTCAACAAGGAAAATTAAAACAACTACTGGCTGGAATGGACAGAAGTCAACACAGTGACAGCATCAGATGCTGTGAAGATTTTGCAGCAGCAAAATTACAATTCCCTGGTGGTAGGAATGACCCCAGGACAACGCCTCACAAAACTGAACATACTATTAGTGTATGATCCAGCAATGAGCTCCTTGTTTATCCACAGAAAACTTAAGTCTGTACATACACACACACACACACACCCCTTGCTGTGGACCTCTATAGACACATCATTCCCAGTTGACCAAGTAGCCAAAATGCCCTTCAGTGTGAGATCTGATAAATTATGCTGCACCTGTACAATGACATATTATTCTATGCCACACCAAGATTAACTTCCTAGTTGCAAAAATGACATGGAAAAAAGCCTACATTTATATTACTAGGTGAAAAATAATCTTTTAAAGGTCATCTTATAATTCCTGCTATATCTAGGAAAAGCAAAATTATATGGATAATGAAAATTATTTGTGATTGTCAGGGGTAGGGAGAAGCCTTTCTTGTAGATGCAAAGAGCACAGAGGATGTTCAGAGCATTGGAACTCTTCCATATGATAAACTGGTCATGACAAATTTATGAAATCCCATACAATGCATACCCATAATGAACCATAAGGTAAATGACACATTCTTATACTTTTCTCTCCATTTTGCTGTTAAACTAAAACTCTGAAAATTAAAGTCTACTATTTTTTAAATGATGGTAGCATGCTCAAGATGAAAAGGTTTTGGGAGATATTTTCTTTACCACTTTCAAAGGAATTATAGGTATGTTAAAAAATTTAATTCTTCATATATTTAAACCTCATTAATAGATATCAAATGTTATTATTCTATAAAATTGTTCATTGGGCTTTAAAACCTCAATATTGGATATCTAACAAAGTAAATTTAAATAATTGAATCTAACATTAATAGTTTAAGTTGCTTCACTTCCTTTTTACCAAAAATTGTGATGAAATGAAGCCAGACAAAAAGTAGTTTATAACTCCAGTGAGAGTAGTGTGGTAATGGGCAGGAAACAAGAAGAATTTTAAGGATTAAGGGTTTGTGTCACTGTTGTGGAAGCTCTTAGAATATTCTGGCTTAGGTGCTTCCAGCTTACTTATGCTTCTATGTATGTATATCATACTTCCTTTAAAACAAAGAAAAAGGATCTGGAGAGATTTCTCAGTGGTTGTGGCACTTGGCAGCAAAACCTAAGGACCTGAGTTTGATTCCCCAGTACCCACATGAAGCCATAAGCACAAAGAGGTACATGTGTATGGAGTTCATTTGCAGTGGCTAGAGGCTCTGGTTTACCCATTCTCTCTTTCTCTTTCCCTCTCTTTCCTTCCATCTTTCCTTCACTCTCTCAAATAAATAAATAAAATATTTTTAAAAATAAAGAAAAGGGGACTGGAGAGATGGCTTACTGGTTAATGTGTTTGTCTGCAAAGTCAAAGGCTCCAGGTTCGACTCTCCTGGATCCACGTAAGCCAGATGCACAAGGGGGCACATGCATCTGGAGTTCGTTTGCAGTGACTGAAGGCCCTGGTGCCCCCATTCTCTGTCTCTCTCTCTCCACTCTCCCTCTTTCTCTCTCTCTCTCAAATAAATAAATAAAATATATTTTAGAAAAAGACAAGAAAAAGGCAGTTTTTACAGTTTTTTCTATTTTCTCAAGGTTTAAATGTAGCAAAGGAGGTTAGAGAAGACATAAAATTTATAATAAGCTTAAGTTTTATATAATAAAGAACAAAAATGAAGTCTCAAGTGCTTTAAGAAGCCAAGAGGAGTTGCTATTACATAGAACACAATTTCACAACAGTATTCATGAGCTAATATAAATCATAGAGTCATTCATATAACCTACATAGTCAGCAAAGAAAAACATAAGACCTGGAGAATATTAGAGCTTTCTTCGGTAGGATTAAGAGTAAATTAGGAATTAGTGACTTCTTGCAAGACTTGTACCACAGTCTTTTTATCTGCCAAAGCATGCATTTTCTTTTCTGTTTGAATAACTAAGAACTCTTCAACATTTTAGCATAAAGAAAAAAAGGAGTCTAAAAGAATGAGACATCAAAACAGGACTACTGGAGTAGGGGGCTTAGAATAGCGATGGGAAAGAGGGGAGAAAGGTAATTGGACAGGACACAAAGTCTTTTGGATCACATTGCCATATGTTTATGTACTAAAATTCTGAATAAAGTGTCTTCTAAATGTGGAGATATTGTGCTAGGAAGATGGCTAAGTGGTTAAGGCACTTGCCTGTGAAGCCTAAGGACCCAGGTTCGATTCCCCAATACCCATGTAAAGCCAGATGCATGAGATGGTGCATACATCTGGAGTTCATTTGCAGGAGGCCCTCCCTGGCACAGCTATTCTCTCTCTCTCTCTCTCTCTCTCTCTCTCTCTCTCTCCTCTCCCTCTACCTCTTCCTCCCTCTCTCAAATAAATATATTTTTTTTAAATGTGGAGGTATTATGATGATCAACTAATTCTATTACATGGGCCTCACTCCTCTCTTTTCTGTGGCTGTGTATAGGTACACGTTTCTCTGCTTGGTTGGGTGTAACCACTTAAATTCTGGTTAAATTCACTGCACCTGCTGTTGGTGCTTCAGCCCTTGATTAAGTGAGCTTCCACAAAGAGTCAGACTATGGGAGGTATACTGCATTCTAGTTCCCAATCCCTGGCACAACCACAAGCAGTAACCTCTACCTCTTTACCTATCCTGTCATTTCACTCCAGGCACAATGGATCCAGGTGGGATTTATTCCCTCCTATCCCCATATATTGCCTTGAGTTTCTAATTATTTGTGAAAGGTTCAGAAGGTGACTATAAGGAGGAAAAAGTAAGGACAAACTGAAAGCCCAGACAGTCTTGAGACTAGGCTAATAAACCTTGAAATGATAAACAAATTTCAGACAGCACAGCATTTCACATTCTAGGAGATAGCAGATGTTTTGAAATCTAAAGTGTGTAGGGGGAAATTTGGAACAATAAGCACATATTTGAGGACTGTTTGCATCTATTTGAAAATCAGTAAATATTTTCAGAGGTTTTTTTTTTCTTTTCAGGTGGGAGAAGATAAAATAATAGCATTTGTTGACTGTTCACAATGTAAATACATTGGGCTCAGCTGTTAAACAAAAGTTATCAGTTAAGTGCTCATAGGGGGCTAAGGAGAGAGCTCACTCAGTAAATTGCTTGCTGACAAGCTCAAGGACATGAGTTCAACCCTCAAAACCCAAGTATAATGTTCAGTGTGGTGATGCAATACCATAATCCTACTGCTGGGGAGAACAGACAGGAGGGTCTCTGGGATTCAGTGGCCAGCTAGTCTAACCTTGCTAGCCAATGCAAGACCCTGTCACAAAAGAGGATGGATGGCACTCCTGAGGAGGACACTTGATTGTTCTCTGGCTACCACATGCCCACGCATATATGTGTACATGCATCTGCACACAAACATGCCCACACACATATAAACATGCACACTCATAGGCATGCACTATATATGCAACACACACATCTCATAGCATATTATAAGACAAGGATACTTATTATTCCAATTGAAAGATGGAAATCCAGAGGCTCATGAAATTTAACTCATCAAATGTTTCACAGTCTAAGTTGAAAAGCTTGAACATGAGCACACGCCCATCTTCCAAGACCTAATGCTCTTAGCCATTGGCACCCTTTTGGTTACCAAATGATCACAAAAGCAAGTAGAGAGATAGCAATAACAAAGAGGAGAGAAAAATAGAAGTATAAGACACAAAGGACAATGAATCAAGGAAAAATACTGACAGAGGTAAGGGAGGAGATATCGAAATGGCCGTATTCTGACACACAGTAAACACACGTGCTTGTTAAGTGCATGTGATATATTCATAAATCCTTAAATTCAGTAAGGAATCTATAATTCAATTTCATGAATGAACATTCTCTAAGTGTTTAAATGCTTGCAGCTTGTGCTCTAAACATGGTATCCCATGCCTGTAATCCCCGCACTGTGTGGGCGATGATCCAGAATACTTGTGAATTCCAGGAAGGAGGGAAGGAGAGAGACAGGGTAACAGGGAGGGATGAAAGGAGGGAAATTGAAACTTTTTAATTTTTACTTAGCTACAGAAAATCATGCTTATATGGTTCTGAAGAGTTGCTTTGTAGCCATGGCTTTTGCACACATCCAAAGGAATAAGAAGCCAACAACCCCAGTGCCATGATTAGCCACCAGAATTTTAAAACATTTCTTATTCGCATGCCTCATTTTCAAACCAACTTTGGGATTAAAACTTAATGTAATTAGAAAAGTTAATAACCTCAAAGAGAAAAATAATCAATGTTCCATTTTAATTTTCAGATAGATTCTTTCTGAAGTGAAATATTGCCAGAAAATAATTACCCCTAATAACATGGGAGCTATTCCATTAAGTACCTTCCTTCATTTCAAAAAGAGGCATGTAATTTTGAAGGAAATAGGAAATAATGAGAGAATGAACCCCATTTTTCTGCTCTGGACTCATACAACGCTCACCTGGGCAGCAATACACTTTCCCATATCCTTGGAGGCTGTAAAAATGTATTTACATCTCTGTTCCTATGTCCAAGAGGGTAACATTGCTGGGAACCTAGTAGATCAGTACCATAGCAGAAGCACCCAGTGTCTTCTTAGGACTCCTACAACTGATCCTCATAGGCAGAAATTTGAAGTCTGCATCTTCCTGAACATTTCAGTTCCTCAGCCTCAAACTACCCATCTCATGATCACGTTAGGATGTCTCAAGAACTGACTTCATTAAAGCATTATTGATAGACGATTTTCCATTTACTGAACATATCTTGGCTAAATACTTTCTAAGTATTATTTTTTTGCTATTTCACAGGAAGTCTATTAGTATCTGTATCTTATAGATGAGTAAACAATGATTTATGGGAGATTTCATTATTTGATTTAAAAAGTGCTAAAACCGTATTCCAACTCTGAGTATGTGATTTTATTTTTTTTTTCTGATTTTTAATGGGCTTCATTACATTTTCCTACAAATACACAATGCATTTCCCCACATTCACCTCCCATAACCCTTTCCTGTTCACTGCCCACTCTTACTGTCACAGGGCCTTCTTCCTAGCTAGCCCCCCTTCTGCTTGCATGCCTTTCATTGTGTTGTTTCTTGATGATCCAATGAGTTTCATTAGAGTTGCTTACCAGTGGCTCCTTCCCAGTGGCTATACCGCTATGGTGGTTGAAATTATCTGTCCTCCATAAAGTCATGTGTTCTGAATGCTTGCTCCCCAGCTGGTGACAATGTGGGAGGAGGGGGAGTGTGTTGTTAGAGCAGTTAGAGCAGGCTCATGAGCATTATAGCCAGCTTCCTCTTGCTAGAACTTGGCTCACTGTCTTGCTGCTATTTTCTACCTGCTGTGGCAGAGGTGATATCCAGCCTCTACTTATGCCATCATTTCCCCCATCATCATGGAACTTCCCCAAGGAGACTATAAACCAAAATAAAAATATTTCCTCCCATCAGCTGCTTTTGGTAGGACGTTTAATCCCAGCAAAGAGAACGTAACTACAAAAATCACTGAAGAAAATATCTCTCACTTCCCCACTGACCAATTAGCAGAGATACTTAGGATAGAAGTTGTTATACGCTTTCCCCAACCCAGCTACCATTATCTGCCTGAGGGAGGACACAGCCCTTGTCTGCCCCCCCCCCGCGCCCCATATCATGATGTTCACAGACTCAATCTTGTGCAGGTCTTGCACCACTAATCACAATTACTGTGAGATCCGGGGCACAGTGGCAATGTTATACACACATCATGCTTCGACCTCACCACACTCCTTCTGCTGGCTCTTACATTCCTTCTAGCCCCTCGTCTGTAATGTTCACTGAACCTTGGGGAGGAGGGGTGGGATACAACCCATTCATGGTTAAGCATTCAGTAGTCAGTACTTTGACCATTTATAAGTCTCTGCAGTTACTGATCTCCACTGCAAAAAGAGAGAAAAAAAGAAAGAAAAAAAAAAAAAAAAAGGAGCTTCTCTGACCAAAGCCAACAGCAACACCATCTAAGGGTGCAAACATAGTTATTTAGAAGGCAATCAGATGGCAAACCCTTAGATAATGTTCACTGTAAAGGCAAGCATAAACAAAAATAAATAAAACTACAAACCATTAAATCTAAATGCCTTTAGAAATGTTGCGTATCACCTCTGACCTCCTTCTACTCCTTCATCTATTTCCTCAGGCTTCATTCAAGGCTCATTATTGAATCTGTTTAAACAAGGACAGTCCTCAACTCTGATGATTAAGCCCGTGAATTATCATGTTTCTCTGGAATTTTCTTATCATATATCCCTGTTTTCAGAACATAATAAAGAATTACAGGAATTACAAGATAGGTAATCATTAAAAGAAGCCAAACACAGTGGGTGAAGTAGAGCAAAACCTAGAGAAAATTAGAATAACTTCAAGGATTTGTCTCAGTCTTTTCTTCCAAGTTGGCTCGCACTTGGTTCACATGTAAATCCTTATTTTATGGAAGGAATAAGAAATTAACAAAGTTTGTCTTTCATGACTGCTAAAAGAATTAGGTCTTTAAATCCTTACAGTTTACTCAGCTTACTCATAAAACAGGTAACTTGTAAGATTAATGCTTTATAACAATTTCAAGTTTCTTTAATCAGAAACTTAAACATATACTTAAGTTCAAATAAGCCCCCTCATTAATATTTATATTATAACAAATATATAACATTTATGTTATAGATATTTATGTTAATTAAATTATATATTTTGTTATATATACATATTCATTATCACTATGTATTAATTTTGACTTTCTTCAATTTATAAATATTCCAGAAATTACTTGTTAACTTTTGAGCTTCAAAAATAAAGTATGCAATATACTTCCAAATTATTAGTAATAACTTCTCAATGTTGTTTCAAATGGGGTAGTTATCAAAAAAAAAAGGATATAGTTTCTAAGATCAATACGCACTTCAAAATTTTAACTTTGAATTCAATCTGTTTACTATGTGAATGAAATTTAATAAGGAAATTATGCATTATAACTTAAGGCAATGTCATTTTTGTACTTTATCCATATACTGGCCCTCGACGTCTCTTATAGAAGGAAATGAAGCAGCAAGTGGTATCTATTTGATCAGTAGTATATAGGTTGAAGTCCTGAAAACCCTCCAACAACGGAACAGTCTCAAAATGGCAGGGAATGCTCACTTAGGGAAGTCCGATCCTGGTGTAGGCAGAGCAGCATTTCCAGTGGGTCTGTATGCCCTGCCTCTGCTGTATCTCTGCCACTTGCCCTTTCATTTTCTGATTTCAGATGCTCTTCTCTCACCAGGACTGTTTGATCTGTCTCACAGCTCAGCCTCCCTTGCCTTCAACCTCAGGCCCCTCAGTCTTCACAGTCTTGCCTTAGCTATTTTTTCTGTAGCATGATTCTCAGAACTCTGCTGTCATAGTCACAAAGCTCCCGCTCCTGATTGCCTTGTGTGCCACATTTTTGGAAGAGATTTAAAAGTCTCAAGCTCACTTTAGCAGTCTCATCTCCAACCATCCTCCAAAAGTTTTCTCTTGCATTCTTCTAGTCCCAATGCTCAGCCTTCCTCACATTTGTTTGCTCTTCTCTGTCTACGAACTATAATTAACGTGCTCTGCCATGAACACTGTACCTACATCTCATCTACCCGAGGAAACGTCACTTCCCGTTTAAAATTGAATCCGATGTCACTGGCTGTATGCTGTATCGTTAAGCTTCACTTACATTGTTTCCTAAATCCCCACTGTCCTGGGTTTAGATATGCACATGCCAATAGCATATCACTAATCAAATTGCATTATTGTTAGTCACATGTACCTATATCTCCTCTGGAACTTTTTGAAATCTGAGGACCCACAGAGCCATCGGTTATGATTCTTTGTGCTCTTCCATGCCTAGCCCAAAGCACTTTTTATTAGGTACCTTGTAAGAATCCTGATAAAATGTAGATAGCATAAATAATTCATAAGGGGTAAATTGAATAGAACTAACTAAAGGAAAATAGTAATAAGAACACTGATAAGCATCCATGATTCAAAAAAATGCATTTTTATCTTTAAAAGGATATGTAGAGCATTTGGAACAAGCAGAGACCTCGGAGATTTTATCACTTTGGCCCATATTTACATGTAGAAAATGAAGGTTAGGGATTTGATGGCACAGGAAAGAGGCAGCAAACTAGGAATACTAAGATCTAATACTCATGGAGGTGTTATTAACTGATATGCTCTGTACAACAAAATGGTGGTGCTTTTTAATTGAACACAGGTTTTTATTTAAACATAGTTTTGCTTCCTTTTGTCAATATATGTCTGCAAATAAAGTTGCTGCAAATAATGTTCTTTGAGTTCTTCCAAGAAATATGAAAATAAGGATTTAATATGCCCTGACCAGACAGGCATGGCGATGATGCTGTTGTCCCAGCAACCACTCAGGGTGCCGAGGCAGGAGCATCACCAGTTCAAGGAAAGCTGGGCTACATACAAGTTCTAGACTAGCCTGGAAAATATAATGAAACCTTATCTATTAAAGAAAATCCCCTGTTTAATATGCCGTTGTGGTTGGCTTGACCCTGACATGAGATCAAACATACTTAAAAGGAGTGAAAAATCTCTCTTGGAAATTCTACCCAATACTTTTTAAAGATAAATATGGATCTTTTAACAATAGAAAAAAAAAAACCTTTGATACTATACAAGGTGTACAGCTTAATATTTTATTACCTTAGAGTAGGAAATTGACTTTGTTGCTCAAGTTCGTAGAAATACGAACTCCTTTTTTAATGTTTTTCTTTTCATTAATCTTAGCAATTCATTCAAATATGATTTTGTTCAAAATGCAGTCATCAAAGTAACCTGAAAAGGCAAGTCTTTGTCTCCTCTGGCTTCACAAGCAGAGAGGAGAGGTTGTGCAAACTTGCAAGGAAACTGTGAGAGGTCCTAGGCTTGTTATGATTCAGGAGGTGCTCATGAGACAGATTCAGAAGATGGCTTGGTAAATATTTCCCACAATAAGAAAAAAAATCAGTTTGATTAAATCAATCAAACCATCATTGTAGCTCATGTCTTTGAGGGCAAGTTGTACTTTGTATCTTAGTAATTTGATGGATTAGAGATTTGATTTATAACAGCCATCTGTAATAGAATTATTCTGGGCTGAAATACTAATTGCTGATTTTAAAATTCTAGAATGTCCTTGACGTCGCCACGTAAACAGCACACTGGGAGAAGCAAGCTCTTGCAAAGCAAGTGTCTTTAAGCTGCTGCTTGAGGAGATGCCTCATTCCTGGCGACCATCTCAGCAAGACCGAGGTCCAAGCGCGCCCCCTACAGCAAGCAGTAGGCAGCACGCAGCTGTTTGGGTCGCTGCGCCATTTCATCTTACAAAGTCGAAGAGCGTTTCTCCAAACCAACAACATAATTTTACTATCTCAAAGAGTCCATAAAAAAGTAAGCACAATAGATTACTTAAACGGACATTACTAAATAATCCACCCAATGGGCCAATCTGAGGGTGGGTGGGTCATTTTTTTTTTAATTGCCTGAGAGAACATTCTATAGGTCACTGATTCCAGACAATAATTTGGGAGGCCATATGGTACAACACTAGCCATTTTGCTGCAAAATTCATTTCTTAAACAACTGCCAATAGCTTTGCTAAAACGCTCCTAATACATAATTTGTGTTGCCATGTGCTGGCAGCTCTGGTCTAACTGAGCACGTCTGAGTTCCTCAGAATAAAAATGGATGCTGAAGTATACTTGGTACAGCCACTGGCCCCCTCATAGCTCCAACCTTTGACGGCTGTCCCACTGTGTGAGAACACTAATCCCCCTCAAGACAACCCAATCAATGAGTCTCCCATGAGCAACAGAAAACAGTTTCCTAGGTCCCGAACACAGAACACAAGCTCCAATTATTTACCCCCACCTTGTGAAATCCCTGCAAAAGAATTCAGTCTGTGATTCTGAATGAGCTCCATACAGCCACAGAGACTCCTCGAGGAATCCCCAAGACTAATGAATAGGACTATGGAAACACAGTGGACTGGGTTTTGACAATTCTTTCAACACAGCGGTTCTTATTTTCAGTTATTGGAAAGGTTAGATTCTCATGACAGATTATTTTGAAGATATAGTTGTAAAAGCACAGGGAGACTTTTTCCTTATCTTCTTCACAGGGTATAATGCACCTCTATTTCATCATGGAGAAAAAGGGATGGAAATCTATGTGAAGGAAAATTATCCACATGCCCCTGGCAAACACCTATAATGAAATACTCTGGTCATACAAGCATCACACCTCTCAGCAATGACTGGGAATATGCATGCATAATGTTCAAGGAGAAGGCTTCAGTTTTTGCTGTAAATTTTGTCACACGGAATTGCTCATTTGACTGTCCAAGTCCCATGTTACCTTTCTTTTAGAAATAATTTCTGCAAACACATACCCTCTCTTTAAAAAATACTTATATTTAGCCGGGCACGGTGGCGTACGCCTTTAATCCCAGCACTCGGGAGGCAGAGGTAGGAGGATCGCGGTGAGTTGGAGGCCACCCTGAGACGCCATAGTGAATTCCAGGTCAGCCTGGGCTAGAGTGAGACCCTACCTCGAAAAACCAAAAAAAAAAAAAAAAATTATATTTGCTCCAATCACAGGGTTGTCATTGCAATTCCCCTTATGTTCCAATTACCTAGAAAGTGCATAAATAAGTAGTTTGGTTTCCATATCTTTGCCTTCCTCATTTAATAGTTTCGATGTTGTACTTCTATCTGAGTATCCGTATGTGTCTTTTTAATCATGAATGGACTTAAATAGGTAACCCACAATGAGATTTTTAAAAAAAATTAAACATCAGGAAAATCAATAGAACTATTTGCCCAATCAACTACAGGAACACAGACAAGCCTAACATGTCACAAAATAAATCTACAAGGATCTCAGAGAGATTTTCTTTCAAATTTATACCCTAAAGCTCTTGTATTTGCCACAACTCTCAATGGGAACATACTTACTCCTGTAACAGACACACTCCTATTATACTTCAGCAGGTTCCCCTTGGTTTCCAAACTCAGTGCAAACCCTTAGAACGTCCTAAAACTTTGTCTTGTCTATTTGGACCTGCCTGTTGCTTCACCTTCATCTAAGACACTTACCCTCTTCAGATTTCATCTCTCTTGAGTCCCTAGATTAGAGAAGTTCCCCTACGTAAGCTCTAATCACAGTGCTTCTCCCTTTGCAGTATTCACCTTAGATTATATCATTACTCTTCTGTGTATTTAATCAATCTCTAAGTTACCAATAAATTCTAAATCCCCTAGCTGCTATGTCTATATATGTATCCTTAGCACCTATAATGCTGAACACCATCTGTGCTCTGTAAATTTCCTTTCACTCAATTAAAGAAATGTTAATGTTTCTTTCTCTGTTCATAGTATATTGAAAGAATCAGATTTTGGAAAGAATACTCATTAAAAAAAAAAAAGCACAGAAACAGTACATTGAAATGTGTAAAAAGGAAAACAACTATAGAAACATGGACAGTAGAATTCAGGGATCATTAGAATGTAGAGGCAAATTGTTTTAATAGCCATTAGACGTTAAGACATCCTCTAATATTTTAAAATGTATCATTATATTAAGAATTTATTGTAATAATTGAAGTCATAAGAAGGGTTAGGTTTTTATCTATGCTTAAAAGTAAAAATAGAGCTGGTTGTGGTGGCACACGCCTTTAATTCCTGCACTTGGGAGCCAAAGGTAGAAGAATCACCATGCATTCAAGGCTACCCTGTGACTATAGTGAATTCCAGGTCAGCCTGGGCTAGAGTGAGACCCTACTTCAAAGTACCATAAATAAATAAACATGAAGATAGTAATTCACCTTTAAATTGTTTTCACCTAGTGCTTCTTTTAAATATCTCCCTTTCTGAGCTTCATTAACTGAGAAAACATATTCTTTTGCATTCTTCTTCCCACATCCTAACTGCCACTATTGGAGAGATAAAGTGTTCCCCAAGCTCACACTAGAGTAAATAACTTTACATTGTAACCATGCTCTGTTGTTTAATTGTTCAAACTCTGTGAATATTATTTTCAAACTCTCCTTAGTGTTTATATTAACAAAAGAATGAATGCTATGAATTCTGCTGGAGAGGAAGACATTCTATATTGAATGCTAACCAAGTTCTTCCTTATGTTTCCTGAAAGAAAGAAAGAAAAAAAAAAAGCCAAAGAAGTTTCCACTTGAATTCTAAATTGAAGATGACCTTGTGCTATTTTGAGGCCGGCTGGCAGCTGAGGTCATCTGAGTACATTGTAACAGACAGTGCAGTGCTGTGTGTGGCTCTGAGGCAGGTCCATTGTGTGGATTACAGCCAAGCTGAAAGAATTAGACAGCTCAGAGCATTCTATCATTTCATTTGAAAATAATGGCCAGAGTCATGGGCAGCAGCCATTACAACGTTCATGAAGACACAGCCACTGTATTCAATAACTCCATCAACCTCGGACAGGCAGTTCAGCTATTCTCATCCAAATACCTTGAATCCAGCTTATTGTGCATCCGTTTCTTGTGACAGTCACACAAGCAATGTTTTTGCTTTTACAGTAGGAAAAGCCCATCTATAATGCATCACATTTGGGTCCTTGCTTCCACTTGACTAAATCAAGAAAAGCAGAAGGAATATGGGTACAGAAACTTAATTCTCTTAGGATGTAAATACACAGCAACTCCAAACCATGCAGGTTTCTCTTCAAGTATGTGTGTTTAAAAGCCTGAAATCAGTTTCCAAACAAAATGTCTGTAATATCTTCCCAAATAATGTCATGAACAAAACATTTTTAAATAAATCTATTCTGCTGTACATGATTTCAAATGAGCCCCCTAAATTATTTCTAATGTGTAATATTTAAGTATAATATTTTAATTGATAGAGGCATATTTCTAACATTTGCTTTTTTCAGGATCAGATTAATGGTAGTACCAAAAAAAAAAAAAAAAACATGTTTTAGTCTAAAAATGCAGGTGGAAAAATTCACACATCTGATTAAAAAAAAAACTGTCGCTAATCCTGTGCTCTTTCTTTCCCTAAATAACTTCTACAGCTGAGAAAGAAAAAAAAAACTGTGTCACTTCTACAGCATTTAGGGTGACAACAGAAAGTTGTAACTCACCATTAAAATTTACAGCTCTGATGTAACCCAGTAGTTCTTTCCCATCAATGGTACTCATTCTTGGGCAAAGACCGATGTATCCAGGACAGAGTTCTTTGTGCATATTGTGTAGTGCGTAAGCCATGGAATATACTGCATCAATTACAAATTGGACCTTTCCTTCCTGTTCATAAGAGGAATCCCGTGCAATTCGTTCCAGCCCTAAAAAAGGAGGAGAGAAACCGTCAATTGTCATCACATTTCAATGAAAGATGGCATTAGTGTGGCCGTTTTTTATCTTTGGAAGCATTCTTACTGAAACACAACTATTTGATTTTTATATCTAACTACTTTAGTCCTATCCTTACATGTCCTTATGGAATTGGGTTTTTACACATGCTATTGAATGTTGTTATTTTTTTAATTTGGACAGAGCAGAAAGTATTTCATTAACAATAAAAATAAGTAAAACAGCCGGGTGTGGTGGCGCACGATTTTAATCCCAGCACTTGGGAGGCAGAGGTAGGAGGATTGCCATGAGTTCAAGGCCACCATAGTGACTTCCAGGTCAGCCTGGGCTAGAGTGAGACTCTACCTCGAAATCCCAAGAAAAAAAAAAAAAAACATGCAAAAAAAGTAAAACAAATAAGAGAAATATGATTTCATTATCTTTACTTCCATCTTATTGGCTCCCACTATATGGTAGATTCCAGTAATTATATAACACCTTAGTAGTGATTAGATCTTTTAAGTAAAATATGTGGAACATCACCTTTTTCATCCACCTCAGCTCTAGGAGCATCATGTAACTAGTAATCCAAAGTAAAGTCTCTACCCACCTCATGTCCACTCTTGTTTTAAAAGTGCTGCATGTATAAGTCATTTTGTTACCATTATATGACTATATTTACTTAAGTGATTCTAGTTATCTTTAAAGGATTCATTCATGTTTCTCTTTGAACTCAACTTTTCTAGTTTAATGTCCTATGAAAATAATGTAGATCTCTCAAAAAGAATGTCAGTCAGAGTAATTATACCCATATTTAGGAATATTTAGGGCTGAGTACTAGCATTTGGGATAACCTTTAAGTTGATGTTTATCATTGAATTTTTTACATATTCAATGAGGTGCAGAATTTAAGAGCTCAAGATAAATTAGACATCAGCTATAATCCAATCTTCTCTTTTTGAAGATGAGAAAACTTGGCCTTTTGGAGACTGTTGACACAGGGACCACATAGGACAGATTTCAGGAGGCATTCCAAAGTGTCAGATTGAACGCTTAATATTTTCTCCTTCCTGGGATTGGAGGAGGAGAATATTGTAAATGGCAACAATTTGAGGCATGGAAGAAAAAAAGTCACAAGAAGGACATCAATTCCTCACTGAAGGGAAAAATCAAGAAGGAAGCAAGAACTTTGAGCATTCTTATGATCTCAATTACCTATAATAAATGCTGTTTAAATCTAGTAAATATTTTTATGGATACCAACACATAGTTCTTCTAAATTTAGAGGTTAGAATTAAAATGTTCCTTTTATATTTGGCCACTTAACATTGATAAAACCAGGTGCTTGCAATTCATTCATCTAATTATTGGATGTTTTTTCTGCTCTCAATCACACTGTCACTCTGTTCAGGGCTGATCATGATGTTGAGTGCTGCTCCTCCATCTTGGGTATGGAGTTTCTGATTTCATTTTTCTTAGGTCTCAAATGTCTGTTATCCAATGCTAAAACTCTTTTCTCCCAATCTCAGAATCTACTCATTCTCAATAATTCTTATGTTCTAACATAAAGATTGAAGTTTAAAACCTGTGTTATAAGCAGGCATAGTGGTACATGCCTTGAATCCCAGCACTTGAGAAGTAGAAGGATCATTATGAGTTTCAGGCCAGCCTGGGACTACAGTGAGATCCAGGTCATTCTGGGCTGGAGTGGACTCTACTTAAACAACCCCCCCCCAAAAAAAAATGTGGAGTATATAGTTTTAAACAATATATCAACTTATAGGAATCAATTTAAGTCATTTGGAAATAAATTCTTTGGAATAAAAAGCTTGTTAAGCCTTCCTTTGTTAAGCATACAGCACCCCTCATCATGTCTGAGGAACTGGGTCTAGCCACACCCACCTTTTGCAATTACAGATTATATCTCTAGTTTGTTTCAAAGTCAAACTCAGTGTGTAAAATCAAGTTATCAATGTAGGGAATTCAAACAATAATTTCTTAAAACTTCCTTTTGGGGCTTTTGCAGATTTGAGAGCACAAAGAGAAAAACGAGATGAGTTTCACCAACAGTATCTTCAAGGTTCTAGAAGACATAATGTGCCCCAACCCTAGCCTAGCTGAATGATCTCAGCTACAATCCATGAGATATAGAAAAATGTCCCCTTCCTAGCCCTGTGCTGCATATTTTTCTTCTGAGTCTAGGAACAAACACTACTGAGCCCACTATGCTACCTGTGAAACAGCTCTTTTGTCTCTGCCTAAAATTTTCCTCCCACAGCTTAACTGCAGAGTAGACAATTCATAAATAAATACTGAGAAATAATTATAGAAACTAAAATTTTTAGTTATTTCTTCATCTGGTTACCAACTGTTCCAGTAAGCTCAGGATTGAGAGTTTATTTCACAATATGAGACTAAGACCAGAACAGTCTAAGAAAGGCTGGTATGGTTAATGAAAAGAAGAAGGAGGAAGAGGAGGACGAGGAGGAGGAGAAGAAAGAGCAGCAGAAGCAGCAGCAGCAGCAAATGATAGGAAAGTTAGTGATAGAAAACTAAAATAAGTATATTTAAGATTGGTTCATAGAAGGTTGACCCTGTGTTCTACTGACTTTGCTTCACTGAATTTGATGGCTGAAAATGATGGTTTTGAGCACAAAACAACCATTGTCATGCTAAGTATAGATTCCTCAAGGCCACCCTAGATTTGCTACAGTCTCCTCATGTGGAGATATGAAGAATCTGTTATTTCAGAAACTGTCCTAGAGCCAGACATGGTGGTGCACGCCTTTAATCCCAGCACTCAGGAGGCAGAGGTAGGAAGACTGCTGTGAGTTCAAGGCCATCCTGAGACTACATAGTGAACTCCAGGTCAGTCTGGGCTAGGGGAGACCCTCCATTAAACAAAACAACAACAACAAAAATCTGCCCCAGATATTGTGGTATAGCCACTCTGGTCTGAGTACTAGCTTTTGAAAGCCAATGCTCCCCAGTATCCTAATCTTAAAAAATATCTATATTGATTGAGACTGCACACAATGTTATAGTACCGTAGTATCAAAATAACTAATATTTGCAACTAGAAGAAAATCTAATTAGTTCCTCCTTGTTCCCATCAGATGAAGAGTTGGAGGGCATACAGCACCCCTCATCATGTCTGAGGAACTGGGTCTAAAGCACCAATCGATGTCGTTATTCATAGATATTCAATTCCCTTAAATAAATGGGGTTGTATTGACATATAGCATCCACATTCTTTGAAATATGTCTAGAGTACTTATGATAATTTATACAAGGCAAAGACTAGAGAAACATAACTTTTTTAAGGAATAAAGACAAGAAAAATATGTTGGACATGTTCTATATAGACGATTTAAAAAGAAAATATTTTGATTCATTCTCAGTTCAATCTGCAGAGGTAAACCCTGAGGATAAAAAGGGATAACTGTGTAATTCCCTGCACTACAGATTTCAAACATTCTATCATGTTCTTAGATACTCAGGGAAGCCTAGAGCCGATTTCAAGCAGAAGCCAGAAAGACATGAGTGATCTGTAAATAAGAAAGTGTGAGGAATGAAATATTTTCCCCTAGCGATGGTGGAAACAGAAGGTAGGAAAGGAATAGAAAAGGCAGAGACAGTGAAGGGGAGCCACAAAAGAAAAAAACTCAAGCCAAAAAGGCAAAAACCACTATGGGAATTTCTTTAAACAGGGATGTCTCATCTTCCAGGTTAGGCTCTTCATATTGCTGCTTGGTAAATCTCTCTGCCGCACACACATGCATGCATGTGTGCATACCCACAAACATGCACAACATCTTCTGTAAATAATATTGTTTATCTGGGGCTTTCTTTTTAAAAAGTTTTGCTTAGACAATATAAATTATACATGATGAGTTTATGACATTTTCATGCATGTAATACAATGTATTTAGATCATATTCATGTACTGCTATCCTTTCTTGACCTTCTTCCACACCCACAGAAACTCTTCCTCTTTCTACTTGCTCCCATTCACTGTGAGTTTAATTGTGCTGGTTTACAGGCCCATGGGCAATTTACCAGTGGCTACCTTACTGAAAAAGCCATTAAAAGTCTATCCATCCTCAAGGAGCAATGGGTCCTCATGAGATTATACCCCTGGCACTAGTTAACTGCCTATAGGTCCTCTGGGGAAAGTGGGGCCTCATAAGTTCTTCTTCCTCTGTAGAAAAATGTTGCCAGGCCCAATCTTATATAATATGATACATGTTATCATAGCAACTGAGAATCCAAGAGTGCAGAGACCATGTTCTACCCAGAAAACAGCATTTCATACTATTACACCCCTTCTTTTTGTTGTTGTTGTTTTACTTTTCAAGGTAGGGTCTCACTCTAGCCCACAGTGACCTGGAATTCACTATGTAGTCTCAGGGTGGCCTTGAACTCATGGTGATTCTCCTACCTCTACCTCCCAAGTGCTGGGATTAAAGGTGTGCATCACCACGCCCGGCTTCCTTCCTTCTTTCTATGTGTCCCTTCTGTGATGCTCTGTGCGCCTTGGAGGAAGTGCTATATATGAGCCACTTTAGGGCTGAACACGTTAACAGTCATTTATTCTTGGGATTCTGATAAGTTATGAGTCTGCAGTAACCATAACACATTACAAAATGATGTTTCTGTGATTGAAACTGATGTCAGTACTAACCTATGAGTACAAATATAAATACTTAGAAGACATTTTGACTAGCACAGCATGTCCATTTAGCAGAACAACTATTGTAGCTTCCCCACTTTTTGAATCATTTCATAGCACCAAATATGAGTTGCCTCCTATGCAGTAGAACTCAAAGCCAACCAGGAAGCAACTGGTTATCTCCATAGCAGTGGATCCACTATCACACTAGTAGACACATCCTGCCAGCATGCAGGGTCCACAGCTGATGAAATCCTCAGCTAGGAGACTGCATAGCACCTTTTGGCACGATGGAATAGATTTGTTTATGTCATTAAACTCAAGCATGTAATACCTTCCCCAATAAGGTCTTACCATCTAGTTTTGGTGGAAAACCAACAATTGTGGCAATAGCCTGCATTGTTTGGTGGTGAGGGATTAAGGGCCTTGCTGGTCAATAACTACTAAGGAAGTTTTCCACCCCTGGCATGGGTATTTTCATTCAAAACTTTATGGCTTCTACATGAAGCTTTATCTATTCAAGCAGCATACTTCTGTACAAAGTCTTTTTAAATTTAGTTTTTTAATTAGCTGATAAAGTAGATTTCCTTATTTTTTTTCATCATCTTTAGTTTACTTTGACCCTCAGCCTTCTTTTGCCCCATCTCCCTGCCACATCCCCACTTAAACATCCCTACTCCTTCCACATTCATATTACACGAGTTCTCTATGTTCTCACCTCCTTTATAGCCTCCCCTCCCCCCAAGCTCTCTTACAAATTTCTTGGTCATTTTACACATTTCCACATATATACTCTTATAAAACTTGGAAGCTAGATCTGCATATGAGAGAAAACATGTGATACTTGTCTTTCTGAGCCTGGGTTACTGTTTCCTTCTTTTGCAAACTTCAAAGAAAAGGGAAGATGTCCATGTTTCAGTTACTACACGTAAAGGGTAGACAGGAACCATAGGAATGCCATGATTTCTCCAAATTGTTTCAAAGGAGTTCTTAGTCATGAAAACATTCAAGCATTTGAAATTTTTTCACCACGTGTGGAAAGCTAGACATATGTTGAGTATTTTACACTTTCACATTTGTTGCCATAGGTGATGGCTCTGCATAATTATATATATATATATATATATATATATATATATATATATATATATATATCTGTAATCCAAGTACTTGGGAGACTGAAACAGGATGATCGTAGATTCATGGTCAGGTTGGGTTACATAGTAAGAACCTGTTTCAAAAATAAATAAATTGGTCTGGAGAGATGGCTTAGTGGCTAAGGCACTTGCCTGCAAAGCCAAAGGACCCAGGTTTGATTCCGACCCACATAAGCCAGATGCACAAGGTGGTACATGCATCTGGAGTTTGTTTGCAGTGGCTGGAGGCCCTGGTGTGCCCATTCTCTCTCTCTCTCTCTCCCTCCCTCCCTCTTTCTCTCTGTCAAATAAATAGATAAAAATAACATATATTTTTTTTTAGAATTTTTACATGATTTATTTAATAACAATTAAAGATACAAAACATTTAGAAGATTCCAAAATTTAAATTCTTGTTTAAAATTTAAATTTTTGTTTAAAAAACATCAGCCCAGATGGGACTCAAACCCACAATCCCTGGCTTAGGAGGCCAATGCCTTATCCATTAGGCCATTGGGGCTTCTTGATTTATTTCTTTTAAAAAAAAAAAAAGAAAGAAATTATGGGTTAGAGAGATGGCTTAGTGGTTAAGGTGCTTGGCAGCAAAATATAAGGACCCAGTACCCACTTAAGCCAGATGTACAAGGTGGTGCATGCATCTTTAATTTGTTTGCAGTGGCTGGAGACCCTGGTGTGCCCATATTCATTCATTCATTCATTCATTTTCTCTCTCTCTCAAATAAAAATAAAATATGAAAAATAAACATTATAATAAAATACTATGCAAAATATTCTGAACATAATTATAATTTAGTTTAATGTCACTGCAATGTCTCCACTGCCAATTTATAAAGATATTCCCTATTTAATAATCTGGATGATTGGTCATCGTTGCACTCATCTATAATATTAGCCCTTGAGAGAATACAGTAGATTTGTCCTGAGTTTGAGCCAGTCTGGGCTACAGAGTAAGTTTCTTATCAGCCTTAGCTAGAATGAGACTCTACTTCAAAAAACAAAAATTTTTACAGGTGACTAGCACTTGGTCAAAGAAGCTTCATTTTGCAGATAACTGTGATGATTGGGACCCAAGATTCCTTAAGATGCTGAGAAGAAATAACAGTTGAGTCCTCAGCACTGGATGAGCCCTTTCTACCACACTCTCCAGGGCTCGGGATACATTGAAGAGGAGGTGACAGAAAGAATACTAGTGTTGCTTTCACCGTTGGCCAGAACTGATGTATCTGGATACTAGGAAGATCCAAACCTTTTCAATGTGCTGAGAATAAGAGGCTGTGGATAATTCAACCCTAAGTGAGACATTCTGCCACACCTTCCAAGGCCCAGGGAATGTCACAAAGAGGAGGTGGAAAGAATGTAAGATCCCAAGTATCAGTAGGAGTATTTTGGAGCAGTGTCATCTATCCTACAAATATGAAGTGGTGTGGCGCATTCGTGACCTCATAGAGGCTGTAGGCTGTTATTACTGCCACAAGGCTTGCACATGATTGAGCCCACCAACATTTTGATACAGATGGAAGAGGACAAAAAGAATCAAGCATTACAATATAAGGGCTAATTGGAAAGAGGAGGGGGTTCAGTGGAATAGGGCAGGATAGGAGGGACAAAAGAACACACTAGGAAGTGATTACGACATGATCAAATTACAGTATATTTGTGTATTGAACTTTTCTTCTTTTTATTTTTTATTGACAACTTCGATGACTATAAACAATATCCCATGGTAATTCCCTCTCTCCTCCAACTTTCCACACCCCCTCTTAATCAGTCTTTCTTTTATTTTGATGTCATGACCTTTTCTTCCTATTATGACGGTCTTGTGTAGGTAGTGTCAGGCACTGTGAGGTCATGGATATCCAGGCCATTTTATGTCTGGAGGAGCATGTTGTAAGAAGTCCCACCCTTCCTTTGGCTCTTACATTCTTTCTGCCACCTCTTCTGCAATGGACCCTGAGCCATGGGAGGTGTGATTGAGATGTTTCAGTGCTGAGCACTTCTCTGTCACTTCTCAGCACCATTGTGCCTTCTGAGTCATCCCAAGGTCACTGCCATCTGAAAATAGAAACCTCTCTAACCCAAAAGTGAGAGTAGAATTAATATATGGGTATGAACATTAATAGAAATGCTTACTGAGCAGTTTGGTGAGCATAATATATGAATTTATCCAGACACTGGTACCCCTAAGATTCATGACCTCACCCATCATAGGTTTGAATTTTCACTATTCCAACTTTGTATTTGCCTGGCTAGTAGTAAGATTCAATTATATTGAGTGAAGATTAATATCTAAGTTTGCACAATTACCTTCTTTTTTTGTTTTGGAAGACAGTGGTTTTGAGACAGGGTCTCCCTATGTAGCTCAGCTGGTACTCTTGATATTCTTATCTCCACTTCACCAAATTCTGGGATTACAAGCATTTATATTGCCTGGCTCTTTCTACATTTTAAAGTAAATGTTCAGAAGGCTGTCTAGTTATGGGTATTCATGAGTGAATTAAAATTGTCCACTAATCAATATAAGCATCTGTTTGCAAACAGAAAGATTGAAATTCGTTTAATTTTATTTTAAAATTTATTTATTTATTTATTTGTTTTTTCTAGGTAGGATCTCACTCTAGCCCAGGCTGACCTGGAATTCACTAGGTAGTCTCAGGGTGGCCTCAAACTCATGACAATCCTCCTACCTCTGCCTCCCAAGTGCTGGGATAAAGGTGTGTGCCGCAATGCTTGGCTGAAATGCATTTCTAAATTTGAAAAGCAATAACTTATTTCTCTTCAGACTGTTTACATAGTATATTTTTCTCTTTGCTAATGTAATAACCTCATGATAACCCTTAAGATTTTACAACATTTACACTGAGTTCTTCCCTTCCTATATCCAATTCTTTCATCTAAAACAGGAGCTTAGAAAGCTGACAGTGACTCATGAACTTAATTGGCTATAAAATTTCATTATGCTATAGCTTCTAAAGTTACCATGAATATATTTACCATGAAATGCTAAATATTGTCAAAGGATCTATGTCAGACATCCATTTACATCACTGTAAAGTTGTGATGGGCTTTACTGTGTAGTTTAAAAATAACAGTATAGAGCTACAAAGTAACTGAACACTGGGAAATTGGGAGATAAAGTCAACTTCTTAAATTATACAGCAAGACTTTTTGACACTTTCATTAATGATTCAAAGTTTGACTTTACTTCATGTCTCTAGTTGATCCAAGAAATACTATATGGACTTCAATTAAAGTCATTCACAATCTACAGGATATCTTGCCTTATTATCTTTTAGAAAAAAGAAAAATTAGGTCAAGTTTGCATATGATATAATGTGATTTTGTAAGAAGAGCCCAACTGGAATTGAAAATTCTTTGGTAAATATATAGTGGTGACAGAGTTTCAGTGGACACACGGCAGTGACAGAGCTTCAGTGGACAGATGGTGGAGTCAGAGCTTTGGTGGACAGATGGTGGTAGCAGAGCTTTGATGGACAGATGGTGGAGGCAGAGCTTCGGTGGACAGATGGTGGTAGCAGAGCTTTGATGGACAGATGGTGGAGGCAGAGCTTCGGTGGACAGATAGTAGTGGCAGAGCTTTGATGGACAGATGGTGGAGGCAGAGCTTCAGTGGACAGATGGTGGTGGCAGAGCTTCGGTGGACAGATGGTGGAGGCAGAGCTTTGACGGACAGATGGTGGAGGCAGAATTTTGATGGACAGATGGTGGAGGCAGAGCTTCGATGGACAGATGGTGGAGGCAGAGCTTCGATGGACAGATGGTGGAGGCAGAGCTTTGATGGACAGATGGTAGAGGCAGAGCTTCGATGGACAGATGGTGGAGGCAGAGCTTTGATTGACAGATGGCATTGGCAGAGCTTCAATAATGGATAGATGGTAGAGGCAGAGCTTTGAAGGACAGATGGTGCTTACAGAGCTTCACATTCTAACAGCTTCCCTCTTTTCAGGATTTCAGTTCTCTAAATTGAAATGTCACAGGTTGCTTTCATTTTCATTAGTCGTGCAAATCTTCACTCTTAATGTAGTGATGACAAAGTAAACAGTGGGCAATTCCAGACAAAAAATGGAAAAAGATGTAGTGAGTGTCTGGAAGGGCTGGGGGTTCAATTGCTTATTTCTCAGCAAAGCAAATATCCAGTTTGATGCATTTTTATTATTCTTTTCAGTTGTGCTAGAAATAATCTTAGACTCATTGACTCTAAATATACAGAGTAAAAAGGTTTTTTTTTTTAATTTCTCCCTGAAGTGTTCTTAAGTATGTGCAGCAAGTATTTTAAATAATTAAATTGTTTCCTTGGAATTGCTATGGATAGAATGGCAAGAAGAAAGAAGGAGAGAATTTGTAAACCCGCTATGAAAAAATGCAGGGAGGAACATATTTGAAAATCATTCCAAATTCCACAAGAGTTCTACAGGTCTCACTAGAGTGTAATGAGCATATGAATGCCCTGATTTATGTCAGTTTGCCCCAACAATTCACATATATGTTGCAAATGCATAGGACAGTGACTGGTAAGTCAGTGAGAACTACAGCAAGAATACCATTGTCTTCTAAAGAGCAATTGCTATCAAGCCAATAGGCAGAGGTCATTTGTACTGAATATGTAGTGAGTTGAGTTAAAGGAAAGAATAAATGAAGCATAGAGTGGAAACCTGAGTATTCTCAATTATATAGGGATGTCTTTGAGTACTAAGATACTCATGAGAACTGTGTACTTCAAGAGAAATTAAAACATAAGCAGAGAAACAAGCTGGCAGAAGAGAGCAGCTGGCTATGGGCAAGGGCCAGTCCGTCCATCTGGAGTCGGGCCTTGGACACATTCCTGGATCTCAACTGGGAAAGTTGCCCTTCAGCTGGGATCTCAATGATAGGCTTCCCCATCTCTCAGCCTAGTCTGCTAGTGTCAGCCACCTACCTCTACTCCACTCTTAAGTCCTTGTATATACCATCAGATTTCAGCCCCTAGACTTCACTCATTTAGCTGTTCAACCTGTATCCCTCTTCACTTTGGCCTAGATGCTTCCAACTTCATGGTACCTTGATATGGTTTTAAAATGTAATGATTGTTTTTCAATTTAAAAGTTTAGCTTAGATCATGGGGCATCTTAAATGCTAGGCTTAAATACTGAATACTCTTTACTTAATGTACAGAATCATGAGCAGTATTTGAAACTATTGTCAGGGTGGAAACTATTACAGGGGTGGAAGGTAGAGATGTAAGTTGGGACATGGGCCATGTAGACTTTGGAAACAGAGATTAGGCAGTGGAAATGAAAGTGAAGGAATAAGAAAATATATTGCAGGTGCTTAATTGATAGAAACTGACCACTTGATAATGGAGCAAACCAAAGCTTGGGGACACTCAACAGCTCAGGGTTTTTAATGTAGATATAGAACTTCAATGCCTTAAATACAATTAGGGACAATGGGTGAATAAGAAAACTCAGTTCATGGCATCTCTCTCGGAGAAACGACAATGATTTTTCATGTTCTGCAATTCTTATGACATTTTATAACATATTACAGACTTCATAAAAATTTATGGAGTTATTATTTTGCAAATAAAATGGCTGGATATTTAGAGTACTCGTAACGGTAATGTGGCAGGTTATTTAGTTGCAATACTTTAAGCCATGCTGGCATAAGTTACTTTCATCTGTGTTGGGCAGAATAAAACCAATAGTCTGCGACATCAAAATGTGGTCTACATCTAACATTGCAACCAACTTATTTTTTGAAGATGGGGAACTCATTTTTTTTCTTTCTTATAACTATGTTTATTGATAATTTTCATATATTTACATACACTATTTTGATCATAAAACCCTCATATTACCATCTTTTGTTCTCCTTGCCTTTCTTCCTTTGGACTAAATATCTTCTTCATCCCAACTAGTCTCTCTTCTATTTTGATATCTTTTTCTCCACCTTGTTTGCTCTCCTCATCATCTATGATGAAGTGTTGATGGACCCAATATTACACAGGTCATGTCCTAGTAATGACAGCAGCTGTGAGGTCAAAATTACACTACCCATTTCACATCTGGAAGAGTTTTTAAAAATATTTCTTCCTACCTCTACTTCTTTTTACATTCCTTCCACCCCCTTCTCTGCAATGTCCCCTGAACTTTGAAGGATATTCAGTTAAGAGCTCTCAAAAGTCACTTATTCTTAACACTTTGATGAGTTTTGATTCTCCCCAGTAGTCAACCACCATCTACACAAAGAATATTCTCTGACCAAAGGTGAGAGCAGCAGTACTCTCTAGACATAAACATAAAAGTGTAGAGAGTAACCTGATGGGCACAACATAACCATTTAGTCAAACAGTAGTAGCTTGCCCCTAGAGCCATCGACTCTTCCAGCTATAGGATTTTGACTAGATTTTCAGTAACAGACATAAATTTCCCTCTCATGAAGTATAACTCAATCTCTTTCATATGTTGCCTGGCTGGTCAGTTTTATAGCTTACCAGGGCAGCATTTTTTTTGTTCTTTTTTTCTGAATAACTATTTAACTTACAGCCACTACACACATAAGCTCTCTCATGTCCTAAATTAAGTTGTAAGTTGATGCTGTATGTGTTAATCTTTAGAGAAAGCATTAGAGTGAGAAATAAGGATGATCTAAGTATATAAGCTTCTATAGAAGTATTAATAACTGTTAGAACCAGAATGACTCCATCTTTGGACTCTGACTGCCATTATAGTAACTCTCTGTTTCCTAAGAGGCACCCAACCACCCCTCCTGATTATCACTTCTCTGGAATGGCCCATTCCCTGAGACAAGGTGGACTGCTTTGCAACCAAGGAATTCCAGTGACCCTCACCACCACAAAAGTATCCCTTAGTCTGTAAGGGAAGCTGCTTCTGATCTGCCTGGTCAGAGCCCTTCTCAGATTTTCCCTGAATAAAGCCTGTCTCTGCTGTTGAGCCAAGTCTTTCCTCTGTTAATTTCCTGCTCTTTCTAACAACAACTATTAGCAAACATGAACAAATGACAACACTTATATAGAAATATGCTATACTGGTCAAATAAATTTCTATAACACTTTAAGCATTTTCCTGAACCATAAAGAAATCTTGCTTGTGAATTTCAGCCATGCACTGAGATAAAATTGAATATAATGGCTGAACCCACAAGTGATGACTGGACACATGTGACACGATTCAAAATTAATGATCTATGATTTATATTTGCAAAACCACAGTATATCATTGGAAGTACATGAATATATTTATGCCTCTGTGAGATTTCTCTAGGTAAGTAACATCAAACTCAAAGAAAATTATCAACTAAGATTCTACTTTGTGGAAGTAATCTTTGTCAAGGACCTTACAGACAGATTAATTGCACTAATAAACTAATTGAACCTCTGCCTTATCTGTTTACAGAGAGCAAAGGGAAATTAGAAGATAAGAGTAGTTTGCCAAAAAATCATCTGCTCTCTATCTTCTTCGGTAATTTAAATGTAGTATCTGCAGCTGGAGGCTCCTAGCTGCCTGTGGACACATGAGGAGACACTTGTAAATCAGGCCCTGAAGAGCTCTACATCCCACAATACCTTTTGCCTTTGTGTCTGGCAGGAAATGGAAAGTGCTTCAGGCATGTGCCAGGTGTCCCCTTCAGGTGTTAGAATTTCCATACAATGCCCTGGGGTTTCTAAGACACCAGAAAGCCTAAAGTAAGTGGCAAATAAGATTAAGAGTGTACCTTCAGGCAAAACAACCAGTTTAAAAGAAAGACATTCAGAAGAGCAAGTTATTTCAAAGATAGATCCCCAAGTCCCCAAACACAGAAAAGACTGTTTGATTAAATCCAATCATTTGCATTTTTCTACATAATTACCTATTTTAGATCATGAACATAAGAGACAGATTTTGATTGGAAATATTGTATAAAACTGTCGATGAATAATAAAATTTCTCTATTTAAAGTATATTAAAGATGCTGCTCCCTGTATAGATTAATTCAAATTTTCCTTCATAATTGCCCTTTCAGGCAACAGGATTTATAATGTTCCACTCACCCAGTACATTATCATTATTATAGATCCTGACTTTAAATAAATATATATATAAAGGCACACCCTGAGTGTATGCTATTTTTATAATTAAAAGAGGGATATACATATATATATATATATATATATATATATATGTATATATACATATGTATGCACATACATGTACATACTTACATATGTATGCATATATGTGTATATATATATATATATACATATATTTCTCCTTTGTTCTAATTACAATAATGGCATACACCTTTAGTAAAATGTGGAAAACAGTATATGAAGAAGAAAGAAAAGAATCCCTCTCAGTCTGCTATTCTAACCACCACTGGTATATTTGGTCTGGTACCTTATAGCATTTCTCATCTTTGCTTCTTTCTTTTTAAGCATTAAAGTGATATACTCTTTTTAATATGTTGCATTCATTCCACCTACAGGGAGAATTTCCCTATATTTCAGGAAAATGTGGTTTTAAATATTGTCTTTTATGTTTAATTAAGATTTCTGGGTAATATTTGATCATATAGTACCTTCAGGGCTTTTTTCCATTTTATTTTTTTGTTAACTCTCAATGCGGTATTTACAGCAAGGTAGGGTCTCAATTCTGTTGTCTTTAAAAAAAAATCTTTTATTTGTTTATTTGCTAGCAGAGAGAGAGAGAGAAAGAGAGATTGAGAAAGAGAGAATGAGAGGAGACAGACAAAGAGAGAGAATGGGCACACCAGCCACTGCAAACAAACTCCAGATGCGTGCACCACCACCTTGTGCATCCGGCTTATGTGGGTACTGGGGAATCAAACCTTGGTCCTTTGGCTTTGCATGCAAGTGCTTTAACTGCTAAGCCATCTCTCCAGCCCCTCAATTTTGTTTTCTAAATAGTAAACCAGTACTGACAATGCTATTTGTTGAGAGCCCATTAAAAAAAAAATTAATTAGTTTTTAAGATGAACAGGTTTCCTTATGGCGTTTTCATACATACTTTGGTCTGATGGATTCCCTGCACACAGACACAACCCTGACCACTCCCTCCTCCCCTTTCCACACTGTGCCTTCTCTCCCAGTATTCCCCCTTCCACCTTCGTGCCTCTTGTTTGTTCTACTGTCAGTCCCACCTCACTCCCTTAAAGCTTCTTTTCCCCAGCCTCCCATGTCCCTTTCTACTTGTCTGGCATTTATCCGTATTTGCTCCCACCCAAACATACAAATTTAGCAGTTAGAAGCTAGGATCTGCATAGGAGAAAGACTATGCAGTATTTGTCTCTCTCAGTATGGGTTAACTCACTAACTATAATCTTTTCCAGTTCTACCATTTTCCTACAAATATCATAATTTCATTTGTCTTTAGAGGTGAATAAAAATCCATTTTATATATTCACAGTCTATATGTCCATCCACAGATTAATGAATAATGAATGTGTTTCCCTGTTTTCTGTGTTGTTTTATATGAAGTCACTTTTAATACATATCAAATTCTTATATATTCTCAGATATGTATCTGGAGTTTCTGCTCTAAGCCATTTGTCTTTTCATATGTCAGTATATTTTTTTGTAATTATTGTTGTATAATGATGGTATTTTATTGGTTATATCATTCTCATCTTTAAAAATTCCTGACTATTCTCACTACTTTAAAAATTGAAGCTTTTATTAGAATTGCATCAATTTTAAAAAATTAATTGCAGAACATCTGACATAAAGTATTATATTCCCATTTGAGAGCACAAAATTTCTGTTGATTCAAATCTTTTTGAATCCTTGGTAAAGATATGTTACACATATTTGAGTTTAAGCTAATTCCTTGGTATTTTGTATTTCATAGTTTTGTGAAATAGGAATTTTGGGATACTTAACTGGTCACTCTTAGTATAATTATTTTTCTTGCTTTTTGTTTTACATGTGAATGTGAGTTTGTGTGTGAGTGCACATTTTGTGTTCAAGTATGCATGCATATGTGTGTCGCACATGCATGTGGAAACCAGATGTTGACACTGGGTATCTTATGTTGCTTTCTACCTTATTTGTTTAGGTAGGGTCTCTCACTTAATCTTGAGCTTGCAGATTCAACTAGGCAGCAAGCCCTAAGGATCCTCTTGCCTCTGCCTCCAAAAAGCTGGGTTGTAGATCCCCATCTCCATGCCTGGCACTTAGACATGGGCTCTGGGGTTCTGAACTTAGGTCCTTCAACTTGCATAGAAAGCACGTTACCACTGAGCCATCTCCTCAACCCTCAACCCTCAACTCATTTTTAAGGCTCAATATTTTCACTTCTCCTGTTTAAATTCCAGAGTTAAGTCCTATCTCTTCCACATAAAACAAAAATGCAAAAAAAAACAAGGGCTACTGTTTCAGATAGACCAGCATTTAAGATCCTGCCTAGAACCTTTTTTTACATAAAAAAAAGGTTTCATTCTGTTGCATGGTGCTTGTGAGGATTAAATGAAATGAGATAGGACACACAGGTGGCACATTTCTTAGTGGTGGATCATGACTTGATATGCAGGACCATAAAACACTTAACCTTTTGTAATGTCCATTGTTTCTAACTGTGCAAGCAAAAGCAATCAGAAAATTAAACCCAGCATATAAATTTATTCAAAAAACATGGAAAAGGCACTTACTTTAGTAGTTAGGAAAGCCCACCATGGTTCTCATCTGCCAGCATGCAAATCTTGGGACCATCATTTAGTAGTTATAGGGTTATGAGTTAGTCCCTTAATCTGCTTTGTTTCAGTTTCTTATATGTAAAATGGAAATGATTTCAAATGTTATCTTCCCATAGGGCCATAGGGTTATTGTCATAATTAGATGACTTAATGTACATAAGACAGTCTGAAGAGCCAGTTGAAAACAGGAGGCACTACTACCTAGGCAGACACCATTAATTATATTCATATTCTCTCTCTCTCTTTCTCTGTTGTCCGTCTCTGTCTCCCTCCCTTCCTCCCTCCCTCCCTCCCCTTTTCCCTCTTCCTCTTCCATAAGGTGTCACTTCTAGTCTGATCAGTGAGACTGGTGTTGCAGGAGGTCTCACAGGTGAGGCCTTAAAGAATTCTAGGATCACATAAGGGAACTGCTGGCTACCTGAATTCAGTTTATTTTCTTCCTAAGATTAGCTGGGAATGAGAAAACAGTGGAGCAACTAGAATGCCAGTTTAGAAAGAGCCCTGGGCCAGAAGAACAGACAGGAAGGTGATAGCATTGATCAGACAGAAGCATACAATGGCACAGAGTAAGGTGACGGCTAAAGATGAAGTAATACGGGTGTGCTTAAGGCTCTCAGAAGATGAAATTGACAGGATATCCTCCTGGAGCTAAAGTGTGAGACTTAGAGTGATGTCTATGTTCCTGGTTTTATACCTGCAAAGCTCTCGATGTTAATGAGATGGGCAAATGTGTAGGCCAAAAATTATAATATCCCACTAGGTAACTATATAACTCATGAGCCTTCACCTCCTAAAAACTGCTCACTCGGCATTATGAGACTGTACCTTGCCTGATCTGTCATGTTTGTATGTTGAAGTTCAAGGCTCAACAATGGGCTATGCTTTTTTGTTGTTGTTGTTACTGACAAACTTCCTAAAATGTATGTTACAACCAAGGAACTAGAAGGAAACAGAATAGGGCCTGACTCCCAAACTAGGATATGACCCAGTAGCTGAAATCATTCATACTGTTACTCGTAGCATCACCTCAGCAAATATGATAGCCTTTAATACAACCAGAATCCCAAGAAAGTGAAACTGTTCCCTTTCCTTCTTCTAGTTCTGCCTCCCTTCTTTGCTATGGTCTCAGTCATTTTAAGATGAAGCAAAAATGGGAGAAATATTACCATAGAACATATGAGCCCTTAGAACTTATAATAAAATATGAATGCCATGCTCCAAATTTCTGACTTTATGACATGAAATATGAATGTTGTTTTAAATCAATGTAGTCGATCATAAACAACACATCTTTCAAACAAAGAAAACAGAAATTACAAATACTAACAGTGGGCAATGTCTTGCACAACATGCATTTCAGTTATGAAATATGTGTAGTGAGACATGTGTTGCCATACCTCCAAAATTGTTAATCTGTAGCACAGGCCAAAACAGCTGGAAACTCATGAAACTATTGCAATTCTTATTCTACATGTTGAAATGGAAGCACTGAAGGATACTCTTTTTCCAGGTTCATAGCTCATAAAGAGAAGGACCCAGGAATGGATCTCTGTAATTCAATTCCATGACTTTCTTTGGGTCATGAGGCCACATTTTCTCTCCCATTGGTAATTTGAGTTCCATGAGGAATAAGTAAGACTTAACAGAATTACTTAATGTGATTGTTCATGAGGAACTAGAAGCCTGGAGGAGTAAAATGAACTCTGGGAAGAAATGAGTAACAAGAAGGTATGAGTTATGAGAGCAGGTTGACTCAATCCATTAGGGATTGTGTACATGGAAACCAACAACATATTGTTGGAAATAGAAAAAGCACAGAATTTTGTAACAGAAACCTAAGTCTTAAAAGAATGTCAAAAAGTAACTTAAGTATAAGATGCACACCCTTTAAATGACAGTTTTATAGCGTCTGTGTGCAGTACTGGATTGCCAGATGAAAAAGCAAAAGCAGCCACTGACTCTGTACCATGCGGTCACTCCCCTGGATGACCGACTGGGTCTTTCACTTTTCTTACCAATTTTAGGGGTCACAGCACAGGTGTAGATATAATGCCAGGGGCTGATTAAAGCAGGTCGCAATCTGTCTGGGAGAGTTTCTGTGCCATCCTTCAAAGGGACAGGGACTAGACAAGATGACCTCTCTTGTTGCCTTCTAATTAATTCAATCAGCCTCTGCTGCTGCTGGATACCTTTAGGGATGCAAACTGGATACTCACTCCAAGTCCTCAGCAGGACTAAGTAAACACAGAGGCTGAAGGCTGGACTTCAACAGCAAGGGTGGCTCAACTTTGATTCACATTTTTTTTTTATTTACAGCATATATATATATATATATATATATTATAAATAAAATATATATATATTAAAGAGAATCATTTCAAACTCCATGGAGAACAGGAGCTGAATCTCTGGGTCAAAAGTGGTGACATAATATGTCTTAGATTAATGGCAATGCTTTTAAACCAATCTAAAATGAGTTTCTTGTGGAAGAAGGGATAGAAATAAAATAATCCCAATTAGCCCCTGACTTTTTCACTTCAATATTCTATGGAATGCCATACAAGGAAGACTATTATAAGATATATTAAAGTACAACTGGGAAAACTTTGGTCATATGGACTCAACCTGTGCCTTCTATTTTTTATGTTCAAATAAATGCCCAAAAATGGTTAGGGCTATTATTTGTTGATGTTTCTCTCCAAAAGGACTGGGTCATTTCCATAGTAGGAGAAACAGATCATCTGAGATTCACATCAGACAGTGTTGAAACAACAGGCCCAAGAGGAAGTAAGGACTCACATGAAAGCCCATTTCAAACCCCTCATAAATCAGGAGCCAGTGGCTATATTTTGATACTTCCTAAACAATCAATAAAACATCAGTATTCATTTAACAGAACTCATACATAGTGTTACCTGAGATCAAAATTGTGGTTGTTGACTAAGAATATCACTTACAAGGGAAAGGGAATGAAAAGCTCACTCATATAAAACAACGTTCTTCAACATTACACGTAAACTAATTTGTAACTCACACTTTATGTAGGCTCCATTAGAACCTAGGAAACCTTCCAAAACAAAAGTGGAATTCTGGCCCAGGAAAGAATGAATTAACCACCCGGGATTTGTTCTGGCAACAAATCCTGGTTTCACCTTGAGAGGTAGAACAAGACTCATGGGAATCTCTCCTTAGTACCCTTGTATGCAAATGAAAGAAGGAAGTGGAAAATGCTTCCGTCTTTAAACTTTCAATGCACGCCAAAGCAATGAAGATGAAAATATTTTCATCTTTAAATGTTCATCACAGGCTTTGAATATCAAAACACGTTTTGTGTGAAAAATTATAAATAGAAATTTGATAATTTTAGAACTGATGTGAAAATCATGTCCTGAGTTGCAGTTTATTTCTAACAAATCTGTTTTTCTCAGTGATTTATTTTTACAACCCAACTTATGTTACTGCCACGAAAGACTGGGCTAGAAAGTACAGAAGATATGATAAAGATATGATTAAAAAAGTCATTTAGACATGATGAATCAAGTATACATATGAACATAAATAGCTTTCTTCTCAGAAGCTGAAGGAGTCAGTTGCCACCACATTAGGGTGCAAATATATATAGCCTAATTTGCAGTAACTCTTATTGCTCCATTTTAGACGAGAAAACGAAGGTCTAGACAGATTAAACACACCACAGTTGTTTGACTACTAAATGTCCCACACAGGCTCCTGTGTTTGGTTGCCAGTGGGTGGTGCAGTTTGGGAAGATTCTGAAACCTACCAGAGGTGAAGCTTGCTGGAGGAAGTGAGTTGCTAGGTGGTAACCCACGAGGTCTTACAGCCTGGCTCCACATCCTGCTATGCCTCTGCTTCCTGATAATGGCGACATGTGGCCAGCCATGTTCCTGCTCCTGCCTTCCATTCTTTCACTACATGATGAACACCAGCCCGCGGAACTGTGAGACAAAATAAACCCCTTTCTACCCTAAATTGTTTCCGATCATGTGTGTAGTTCACAGCAATTAGTAACTGGCACACAGACTTAGCAGACATACCACCAAGATTCCACAACTATAGCTGGTGCTCAGTCTGCTCTTGCTTTTTGCATTAGTACTTAATATAATAAAGATCAATTAATCCCATAGGAGATATCATGGTTTTAAATAAATATGTAACCTACTACCAAATGTTTTAGATTTTTTTACACGCTCCTGACCAAAATACCTTCAAGAACAACTTGAAGGAGGAGATATTTTTGGCACTTGGTTACAAAGGAACTTGTCCATGGTTGCTTGGCCCCGTGTGCTTATGCAGAATACCATGGCTATGGACGTATGTATTCTTCACTTCCTGGCGAGTGGGAAGCAGAGAGAGTATGGTACTAGAGAGCAGGTATAACCTTCGAAGGCCCATGATGAGTGACTAGGACCTCCCACCACCTCTCAGAGCAGTGTCACCATCTGGGATGGAGTGTTCAACACATTAGCCTGTGGAGGGTCTTTTATATCCAAACCACAAAGAATGCCAGGTCCTCTGATGAACCTATCTCATCTAATTTAGTGCAAGTACCTAGTAAACAGTTGGATTTTGTCTGTCCATCATCCACCGTTTCCAGCTTCTACATGAAGTGTGTTATTATTTTTTTTTTAATTTGTGTCTTATAGTCTTGTAGTCCAGCGCGTGTAGGAACCACAGAGACCCAAGTACTAGAGATACTCTGGCAAAGCACCCTTTCTACCAGAACCGGGGTTCTGAGGAAAGCACGTGCTTCTTCCTCACAAGGCACACCCTGACTACACCAAGTTGACTTCTTGCCCAGCCACACCCAGGGCTATTTGAACAGAGATCTTGAGTTGTGCCTCCATGCCACTCACCACTTCTTAGATGGTAGTAGAACCTAGGAGCTTTAGCAAGGTATATATCTCACCAGAATAAAGGTTTCATGTTGCAGTTTCCTCTGTGGCTAATTTTAGGTGAATGCATTGGGTAGCAGCTATTAGGAATCTTTCTTAAATGATGAAGGCACAGTCCTTTGACTGATTAGTTTTCATTCTTTCTTTCATCTTGCCACCTGAAAGTCATATGTGATCACTGTAGACACACTGGTATGCTAGAACTAGGTGGAGTAATTGCTACATTGTAGAAAGGGCAGAGAATTAAGATAGATGGAGCCTGGGCCTAATCCACCCCCCCCACCCCAGTAAACCAGAATTCCACCAATGTGAGCTGATTCCTCTATCTTACGTCAAGAAAATTTCTGACTTGTTTAAACAAGTGTTTTTACACTATCAGTTATATCTGGACTTAGTGCTAAATAATACATAACTATAGTCTTTTTTATCAAAGGTCAAGCATAATAGTAACACACACTGAAGGCTTAATAGCCTTCCCTGAAAACTAGAGGGAACTAAAGAGTTAATAACTCTCCCTAAAACTAGCAGGCAATAAAGAAGTCACAGACACTTGCAGCCTTGACAGGCTACTCCCTCCCAATAGATAAACTGATAGATAAACTTCCCTTAACTCAGAAAATCTTGAGGGAAGAGAAACCATCTGGTGGGTTATCCTCCCTAGACAATTTGGCTAAAAAAGCTTATTCTGAGCAAGGACACAAATAACTACAGTTCCTTATCTACTTTCCTTGGATCCACAGCTGGTACAGTCCATTTTTCTTAGGATCCTCCTTATTCGCTTACACCCCAGCCTGGCCCTGTGCTTCAGCCTTCATCCGGCAGGAAGACTGCTGCCCCTCGCTCTGCCCTTTACTATTTTCTCTCAATAAACAGTCTGTCTATAGAGATCAAGTCCTTTCCATAAACAGTCTGCCTATAGAGATCAAGTCCGATGTTCTCTTTTGATTTTCTCTTACACTTTCCTTACACCCCCAGCACCACGTTTTGACTTTTAATTATATCAGTTTTAAACTTGTCTGAAATAATAGCAAAAAAAAACAACTAGATATTTCATAGAAATTCCTATGATTTTTTTATGTTGCACAATTAAATCAATGTCTTATTTTTAATGTTTCCTGTGAATAGATACTGACTTCCTACTTCAAAATACTGTAAGTGACCAGTTAAATGAAAACTACAGATCTTTCATAGTCTTGTGCCCATTTTCATGATACAAGCCACTTAAGACTAAAGATTTTTATGTTTGGTTTTAAAATCCCTTTTCTCCTTGACCACCTATTCTAGTGTCAACAACTCACTGAATTGATGAACATTATTGTCATGTTCACATAAATAAATAATAAACAAGAAGAAAATAAAATCCCTGAAAGGTGGTTGGAGAGATGGCTCAGCAGTTAAGGCACTTGACTGTAAAACCTAACAACCAGGGTTCAATTTCCCAGAGTCCCAGGAAAGCCAGATGCACAAAGTGGCACATGCATCTGGAGTTCATTTGCAGTGGCCAAGAGCCCTGGTATGCCCATTATCATTCATTCTCTCTCCATGCCCCTCTCTCTGTGTACTTGGAAATAAATAAATAAATAAAATATTTTTTAAAGCTCTGAGAGATACTCCATTTATCATTTCCAAAATATCTCTATGTCCTACATACTTTAATGGTTCACAAGGACAAGGGCAAGTTTATGTTCACTTATTTTATTCCCAATGAACATAGTAATAGCTCAACAAATACTAGTGCCCCCTTTCCTAACAATCCATGTAGGCACCTCTGTAGAGAAGGGTCCTTCTCATATAATGAAAAGGGAAAGGTAAATTTATGTTCTGCCTTACAGGCCATTCATGGTAACCTCTTTTATTTTCTAATTATAATCCCATGGCAAGTTACATCCTTGATGAGATCTAATTATTCTACTTGACACTTTCAGACTCTGGTAATAAATAAAATAATAAATGAAACAGGGGCTGGAGAGATGGATTAACAGTTAAGGTACTTGCCTGCAAAACCAATGGGCCCAGGTTCAATTTCCCAGGACCCATGTAAGCCAGATGCACAAAGTGGCTCATGTATCTGGAGTTCGTTTGCAGTGGCTGGAGGCCCTGGTGCACCCATTTGTTCTCTCTCTCTCTCCTCTCTCCCTATTTCTCGAATAAATAAAGACAAAGTAGGTTTCTTTTTAATAAATCAAACAAACTTGAAGTTCTCTGTAGTGATCATGGTTAGTTTTGGGGGACTTTCTGGCAACCAGCTGAAAGTTCTGATCTTCAGAAGATCAGACCACATTGACCAAGGGTTTCTGAACTCTAGGATTGTATTCCACTCTCAATTAACTTCACAGAGAAATTTCTAGTCCTGATATATCCTTTTCTATTTTGCAAATGGTATTTTTTTCACAATATTGGCTCCTTTCCACCCCTATATTTAGCACATATCTTAAGAAGTTATGAAAAAATAAGCTGTTCTGCAACAACTCTTGCTTGGACAGGTCTAAAACTTTCTCTTGGAAGAGCAATCCTTCTTCCTCATCCCTGCCCAGCAAGTGCTCACATTAGCAAACAGGCTGCTTCTCTCTGAGATGACAATGATGGATACACTAAGGCTGTACCTGCCAGACTGTGTTTTGAGAACCTCCCTTCTTCATTTCTGCCATCTAGGATATTAACAAGTTATGTGTATACAGCAAGGAAATATCCAACACAGATAGACATGTATTAACCCAAAGATGAACCTTTCCTTAGATTTCTAGGAACTAAAAGGAGAGAAGATGGCTTAGTGATTAAGGTGTTTGCCTGTGAAGACTAAGGATCCAGATTCAGTTCCCCAGTATTGACATAACCCAGATACACATGGGTGTGTGTGTGTGTCTGGAGTTCGTTTGCAATGGCTAGAGGCCCTGGTGTGCCCATTTTCTCTCTCTCTCCCTCTCTCTCTCTCTCTAAGAAATATAAATAAAATAAAATATTTCAAAAGAAAGGAGGAAGTAATCATAACTTGAATCAAATTCTGCAGTGTTCCTTATAAAACTAGGCACAAATATATTTAATATTAAGGCAATGAATTATATTACTCTGTTAATGAAAAGCCACTTCCTTCAAAAATAAAATTCCTGAAAATTATCAAGTTTTTTTTCCTCTCAATGGAATTATGAGTAAATGCCCCTCAAGTTTCCACTTTTGTGTTGTAGTTACAAAATAACGATTTGTTTTCTTTTAAAGCAAGTTTTTAAATGGTTTTCTACTTTATTTACTGATAAATTTGATGCCCATTATGTTTTCATTTTCTTTTAACTTTTTTATAATCCTCTAGGCTCTGCTCTTGTTAAAACAGGGTCTCATAGCCCACCTAACCTGGGTCACAATCCTCCTGCTTGTTTCCTGAGTGCTGGGAATAGAGGCAAGTGCCACTGTGCCTAACTTCATAACCTTGTTTGCCTTGATTTGCTGTGCTTTCTACCTTTGTAACTCACTAATTTGTATTTCACTAATGCCCCAAGTATGCAATTTCTTCAACCAAGAAAAAATACAGTAGAATTTTCAATTTTTTTGTATATTTAACTGTGATTTAGAGAAATTTCTAAAACTTTCAATATGTGATCAATTGAATTCTCTAAACAAAAAGACTCCACCTGAAAATCAAAAGTACCACACAAGCCTGAGATTAAAGAACACATTTCTATCTATAGGTGCTGATTTTCTTCAGAAAACCTTGTCAGATCCAATAAACCAACAAATCATCTGAAAATGATGCAGGCATTTGATAGATACCTTTCAGATATGCTTTACTTTCATTGTATTTCTTGTTCATCCAAACTTGTGATTGTTTAAACATCTTTATTTTGTTATTTATTTCTGTATATGTGTTCATGCATGTTGTGAGTTTGTGGAAGTGAGAGTGTGAAAGAGAGTGTCTGAGAGTGAGAGTATGTGAGAGAGCATGACAGTATGTGAGAGAGTGTGTGTGAGTGTGTTGACATATATGAACCACGACATGGGGAAGGCAGTGACTAACATTCAGGTAAGTTCTCCTCATTTGAGGAACTTTCTTGCTCTGGGTTCTCGCTCTGTGGTGGTTCTTGCTGCACTCTCTATGAGCTTCCAGGGAATGGTCCTGTATCTGCCTCAATGCCTGGATCAGCATCGATGTTAGGATTACAGAAGCCAGCCACAGCTTCCAGCTCTTCATACGGGATTTACCGATTGGACCCAGGTACTTCAGTTTGAGCAGCAGTTACTTTATCCACTGAAACATCTTCCCGGGTGGTTTTTTAACATTATCTACTTATATCAAAGACACTTAACTATCCTGTAGGCCCTAGAATGTGTGCAAAATGAACTCCCTCCCCCGCCACCTATTTCAAGGATAAAACAAAATACAGCTACATGAAAGGATGTGAAGAATGAATCCTGTTTTGCCTTACAAAGGGCTTCATCATAATTGCACAGTGAAACACATAATTAGTAGGAGACTAAGAAAGAGTTTAGACTAATTAGAACTAAACTCTAGGAAATAAATTCTCAAATTATTCCTGAGACAGCAATTGAGTCAGTTAGGTCAATTTAAAAACAACGAAATAATCACAAATCAGCTGAGAAAAGAAAAATAAACTGTCCCTGTATTTTAGCTTTACAATTGAGATCAATGCAGCTGTAGAGAAAGATCACCTGTTCTTCACATAGAAACAGACCTCTCATAGTGTCCAGAATATATCTGAAACCTTGTAACACGTGATATTTTAACTTCTAATCAGCCTCTTCACAAGTGCCTATCTGTTACCAAGGAGGAGAGGAATAGACCAAAACACAAATGTGTCACACACGGCCTCAGACAGGGAAACAAGATGTCTTGTCTCTACTGGAGACTGATGTTTGTCGTCCACATGATGTATAACTGGCATTGAGATAATGACTATAGACATTTTACATATATTATTCTTATTTTTATATTTCCTGCTTTCCAGAAGCCATACTGAAATCTAAGATGGTCTAATAATGTACAAGAAAGTATCACAAAATTTACAATGAAACACAACAGTGTAATTACTATTCAGTGGGGAGAACAATGGAGGGATTTTTCACTAGCTGTAATCAGTTTATAATTATGGCCCTGCAAACAAGGAAGCACATAAAGAAACAGCAAGAAGCTCCTTGTCAGCTTCCATGTTATAAATTTATGGCAGTTTCAAGCTTTTTATCTTGGATGCCATGACAGATGATAGGGACTATGCAATTCTCAGGCGGCTGTGTCTCTCATCAGGACCAACATCCAGATGTACAGGTTAATGTTCCTCAGAAGCTAATTTATTTTTTTTTAATGTTAAAACCCCACAGAGCATGACAAATAACACAGGATTAAATATATAAATAACTACAACTAAGCATCAGGAGAGAGTGGCTTCTAGTTTGCCAGTGACAAGTGACAAGCTTGAAGAAATATAAAAAAATGCACTCTCTAAAATATATGGATACTGTCTCATATCATGACTTGTTAAAACCATGGCATTTTAATGGCTCAGGAACTAACTTGCTTCTGCTAGTCTAGTCATTTACTTTTCTATACAGTGGCTTTCTGGAGGAGGTTTTCCTGTGTAAGTTATATCATGTATACTCAGAGATCAATATCTAGGAAAGAAAGATGAAAATTCTCTGTTACATTTTCCAAAGAGCTGAATCACTAAACAGTTTGCAATATAGACCAATCACAAACTATTCTTTCATTCCAAAATCTATTTAAGCAACAGCTCATCATAACAACATTTAAATGATATCCTACCTTTTAAGAAAACAAAAATGCATATGAATGGCATAAGTATATGTTGAATTTCTCTTTAATTCAAAGGATGTAAAGACACTCTACTCCTTTAGGAGAAACTCACCTTTATGTAAGTTTTTTTTTTTTTTTTTTTTTAGTTTTGCGAGGTACGGTTTCACTCTAGCCCAGGCTGACCTGGAATTCACTAGGTAGTCTCAGGGTAGCCTCAAACTCACAGAGATCCACCTACTTCTGCCTCCCAAGTGTTAGCATTAAAGGCGTGCACCACCACACCCAGCTTATATAGTTTTTTTATATAAATATGTAATAAATAATATTTTCACTCACACCAGTGTTTTTGATTAACTGCTGGACATTTTATCTCATGTTAGTAATTATCCACATTGCTGTAGTAGTCATTATACTAAACTTTTAGCAGTTTATTTAAAAGTATATTTTGTCATGTAGAACTAAGTCCTAGAGGTGAGTAAGCTGTTTTCAAGGCAATCAGGAGGTGAGGAGGGTTTGCCAAATCAGAAACCACCTCTGGAGCCAGGCTACACTGATGGTGCCAGGAACATATGGCAAGAATGGCCCAGAGTCTAAACGGGTGAAGGTGGGTGAGGAAGAGCACCGCGGTGGTGTGTATAGCCTGGATGCAGGCAGCAGTGCCTGGAGGCACGGTGGGAGAGAACAACACGGGGCTGAGCCTAGAATAACTCGCCATGGCTATCAGAGAGTGCCTGCTGCTTTATTCTAGACAACAGTATTATGCGTCAGATGTCTTTACCGTGGGGAGTAGGGAGGAAAGGTGAAATTCAAATTCACCCTGAGATCACTAAGGTGCCATTCAATAAATAGTGGTGCTAGAGTTCTAAATGAAAATTCGAACATCTGTTAGAAGAAATGCCCTTCCTAAATCACTCATCTTATTAGTGTAGAATGTTCCCCCTCCCAAACAAGATGTAATAACTCATTCATCTAGTACACACAAATAAGACACGAGGCAGAGAAAGTGAGAGGCGCTTGGGGACCCGCACGTAGTTTTCACAAATATTACATGACTACATTCATGGAACAAAAGACAAAAGTTGAGATGCTGTGTTTAAGCATATAGATCTCTTCACTTCTTACCGCCTTTTCCTGCATACATTTAGTTTCCGACTTTAATTCACCACGCAGACCTTCTCTCAGGGTTACCATTATCTCTCTGCCTTCAGCACTGTGTTTATACTTTTAATATAAAGCACTGTTCCAGAGAGACAACACTCCCAGGTCGGTTCGCTGACACCCTGTTGTAGCCAGGGAAGCTGTGGGGGCCGCAGGCAGTGACTTACCCTCGAGTTCTGCATACATTTGTGAACAGAATGAGGGAAGAAGCTTGGCTCAGGGTCTCTGAAGGAGAAACCAATGTGAACACTTTATATCAGGGCACAGGATTCTGTTCAGAAGCAGGGTCTTAGTTCATGTTTTCGAGTATTTTTGTAATAATTATAATTTGTTGCCATCAAGTAAAAAAACTAACCTCTTGGGCACAGCTTCTGGTAGACAAACCACACAAGTGGTTGTTAACTGAATTCCACAAAAATAAAGTAAAACTCAAAAAGAGATAAACATCTGTTTTAATCAAGCAATTAATCAGTATCTTGAAATTGACAGGCAGTTCAATGGGAACAGGTTTTTGGAAAGATGAAGAAATGGGAGGAGTGGCTACACAGGCACACCTGAGCATTCCCTCCAACTCCCCATTTTGTCCAGGATCTGAAATTGCCTCAGAAATCAAGAGTTCCGAGACACATGAAGATGGGAATAAATAAGAACAAAGTACTATGCTACATATGTATGAAAATGTCATAATGATCACATTACTTTATTAAACTACCTTTTAAAAAATCAGCAAAATAAAATCAGTAGTGCTGCTAACTTTGGAAATAAACTTCCAAAGGAAACTTTATGAATGAAATTTACAAAGTTGTAATGGTCCTTTTTCAGGATTGAGGATTCAACTAGGGTCTTGTCCATGCTATGTGTATATCTCCAGCCCTCTTCTTTTCTTTTTTTTAAGACAAGGCCTCATGAAGTTTCCCAGGCTGACCTTAAATGTGTGATCCTCTGAACCTAGCCTTCCAAGTACATTTGAGTCCTGTGCTACCCAGGTATGGTCAGAGGTATGATATAAGAAAACACATAGTTCCTTCACAATGCTGCTCTCAGCCCAGTAGCTGGTCAAGCATATTCTGGATGGGGCTCATGACATCCAACTCTTCCTTAGGAACTGTGACTTGGGAGACTAAGAGGAGCGTTACAGGAGCTCTGTAACTGGGGTGGGGTGGGGGGCTCTCACTATCTACTGTATGTGGTTCTGTTGTTTGGTTGTTGATTTGGTTTGGCTTGTGTTTTAGCAAGTAAGTGTGTGTGTGTGTGTGTGTGTGCGCGTGAACGCACCTGAGTTGTGTATGCATGCTCTTCGGTATGTGAGTGTATGTGCATATGCATGTGCAAATGGAGGCCAGACTTCAACACTGGGTATCTTCCCCAGTCATTCTCCACCTTATATTTGGAGATAGGATCTCGGACTGAACCTGGAGCTAGTGGATTGGCTAGACTAACTAGCCAGCAAGCCCTAGGAATCCAGCTGTCTCTGCCTCCTCAGCACTGGAATTATAGATTGGCACCAAGAGGATAGGGAGCCATACTCAGGTCCTCTTCTTGTATGGCAGGTATTTTACCCACTGAGCCATCTCCCCTGTGTCTGTTTTCTCAAAGGAATGCCAAAGAACTTCACAGTGAATTCGGTGCTCTTTTCTAACAAATGTTCGTTGCTCCCAGAAACAGGCATCATTCATATTTAACCAGGGGATCACAGTGTGTAATTCCTGCACCAGTATCAATGGCATCAAAGTGACAGGAAACTTAAGTAAATTCTCATGTCTCAAGCTAGATCTACTAAATTAGAAACATTTGGCTGGGGCCCAGCAATCTAGATTTTTAGCAGAGTAATTCTGCTGCACCCTTAAGCTTGAAGGCTACTGCCCTAAATGACAAACAACTAGGTGCAATGACTTAAATTACTCTCAGCGTTGACCATGCTGACCATTAATTAATCTGATCCTGCTTGTCTCCCCTGACTTTCCTACCACAGCCCCTACAATTCAAGTAGTTTCAGCCTGAACACATAGAGAGTTCCAAAAAGGAAAGTTAGCATTCCAATTGAAAGCAAAAAGTTCTCCAAGTAGATTATCAGGTGGCTTTTTTTGTTTGTTTGTTTGTTTTCCCATTTCAACCATGAATAGCATAGTCATTTTCTCTGAGCTGTTTCAGGAAGAGGGAAAGACACCTTTACCACCCATCAAGTGATGAGCCAAAGCATGGGACCACATACATGAGCGGGGGCCATTCTGTACTGATTATGGCTGTAAACGATGCAAGCATTTTCTTTATTCTTCTGTTCTTACACTCCCCCCCCCTCCAAGAGCCATGCCAAAGAACTTTTATATATGTCCCTGAAACATAATTTAAAGTATAGAACACTCTTTCATGTTTATGCTAATCCTTTTGTACGTCCTTTTTCCTCCCAGAAACACAAAGTTGGAAGCTATGTTGAATGAGATTGTGTTACTATATGAAGATAAGACAGTTTTTCTATGAGCTTGCTTTCAACTCTTTATTTATTTGTTTTCTCTTTTTCTACTTGTGCTTTATTTGTTTGTTTGTTTGTTTGTTTAAGAGAGAGGAAGAGAAGGCCTCTACCCACTGCAAATTCCAGATACATGCACCACCTTGCACATCTGGCTTACGTGGGTACTTGGGAACTGAACCAAGGTTCTTAAGCTTCACAGGCAAGTGCCTTAATCACTAAGATAAGCCATCTCTCCAGCCCTCTACTTATACTTTTTTTTAAAAAGTGTGCCTTTTTTGCTACTTTTTTTCAGATAAATGTTTTTGGGAAAAAAAAAAAGAAAGAAACTAATAGTTTCCCTGGTAATAGCCACCCCCCACCCTCCTTATTTCATTTAGCCTGGCTTCATCCATTCGAATCAGAGACAGTTATGACCAGTAGGAAAGGCACTGTGGGCAAGACCATCCACATTCAAGGGACGATCTCATAACTTAGAAAATTGTCACTTAGAACTCCCACGCAACCTTCCTGATATAGGAATGGAATGAACAATGGCCCCTTCCCTGCAAACCCATAACACTCCTAAAAAGATCAAATTAGACTTAGCAGCAAATAACTTATTGTGATGCCCACACAAGTGCAGTGGTGGCACACAGCCATGGTGGGGAACCAACTGCTCTCAATTTGGCTAACTGATCCCCTCACTGGTATGGGACCCATAGCTGGAGCTGGGAAACAAGTCAGAACCATATCCAAACATAAGCCCACTCTCCAGTATCAATCTACTATCAATTGTGGGCTACAAGAGGGCCTAAACATATTAAATTCTCTATAAAAAAAAAAAAGTAAGGGTTATCTCATTTGTCCTGATGCTAACTTACTCTCCGTTGGAGAATCTGCTTCTCTTTTTCAGATAGATGTAGACCCTAAGGAGAGAGCCACCCCATCATACCTCAAAAGGGCTCCGGCTGAAACTAAGAAAACTTCGAGAAACAAGCAAGGGGGCTGTTTTTCCTGATGAACCAGACACCAGCACAAGGGGGAAGGAGATCAGCATAGAGAAAAATCAACTCCTACCAAATCAGAGAGCCAGGGCCTCAGAGGCCCTCAACACCTCATCACTGAAGCAGACCAAAAATGAACCCAACATGGCTCAGGGAAATTTTGCGGAAAAGATCAAATTAGAAACTGCATGTGAGCTCAGAGTGACTGGAAAGAGCTATGTCAACCTGAGTGAGTGACAGTGAGAAGGGTTACTAGACTCAAGAAACGGATTGAAGTAACACTTGAAAGTGATCATAAATGTTATCATAATGCTATCATAGCTGTTTAGTCTATAGTCACAATGCCACCATTTAGTTGATCCACTTGACTACCTAGTACATATTAGCAATAAAAAGAAGATAACAATTGTTCTGTTTTGCTAAAGCTCTTGAAAGCAGAGACACTCAGAAAATATGGCCTAAATTATTTCCAAATTGGAACAAATGAGAAAATGTGTCAAAGACCACACCTCAAGGTACTCTGACTCACTGGCGGCACATGAAAATGCTTGCTAATATGAAACAGGCATTGTGACTGATCCACAATGTTGTAATAGATCATGGGAAATAATCACAACCATAAGGAATCACTTTGGATCATTTGCAGCAATATAGATTCCTATCAATTTCAATGGCCTTTGAAAATTAAGCACAATATTTATGACCCTGGGTTTTCTTTCTTCAAGTCTTAGGGAAAAAAAAAAAATATATCGATTTTGAACTTAGAAATCACAAAGCCAAGAGTCTAAACTAAGACAGACTGCCTTTGCTTTCCTTATTACTGAAACCACATTAGAAATGAAGAAAACAGCCCTCGGCACTAGCAGTGTTAATTATCTGCATTATTTTTCCTGCTACGCAATCTTGAAGATAGGCAGCCCATTAACCTCGGAAAGTGCATTCTCATAGACATTTTTGCTCAGCATGAGTTTACAACTAATCCTGAATTGTGTCAATTCCACAGGCTTAGTGTTCTCAAAGGTCAGTTCCTCCCATTACTGATGCACAGTCCTGAGAGAAGTGGGGCCCTCACAGTTAACATACTGTCATCTCAGAGGCCTCATGTCCCAACTCAGAAGATATATGTCTTTCATTTGTCACATAGAAATGAGACCAAACAGAAGAAAGCAATCCATATAGAATTTTAATATTCTCCCCAAAACATTTTCCTAATCCATACCATTTATTCTATGATATGAAAATAAATGGTGTTCATTCTCACCCAGTGTACTATGCTATTTCCTAAGACTTATGATTCGAGATTTTTCTTTTTACAATATAAGCAGCATAATGCTAATTTGAAAGGAGAGTGTGAGAGATAGCAGGGCCTGCTAATATGCCCTAGAACTGTGTTTGTCTGAATGCGGCCCACGAACCACCTCCAGCCAGCATTATAAATGATGCCTACTCACCAGAATTCCTCAGTTCTATCCTAATGTACTATATTGGGAAATTGCACCAGTACAGATATCGCTAGTGACTTCTGGTCAAAGAAAACCTGATAGATACTATTATTCTAGCCATTGGTCCCTGAATCTACACTGCAAATTGTATTCATGTGAATAATAGTTGAAAACAACAATGGCCAGACATAACCCTAAGACAATTAAATCAAAACTTCTGGAGCATGGGCAAGGTTCATGGATTAAATATAGATCATAATTTGATATACATATACTAAAATTTATTTGTTCTTTATCAGAAATGTAAATTCAACTGGACATGCTATATATTTATTTACTAAAGTTGACAACCCAAGTTATAGGTCCAGGCATATGATTTCACAAATGCTTCCCTCTTTATACGACGGGAAGTTCAGTTGAAAACAACTCTAAATATAGGCAATAAAGAGGTTGGAACATATCCATCATGTGTACATGTTCACTTTGATAAGGCACGTGGATTTGAGATAAGACAGCTCAGAAGCAGGCAAAGTGAAGTACCTATTGTATTTTTGTTTTCCCCAAACTTTCATGAAATTTAACTAATTTAAAATCAATTACACAATAAAGAAAAAACATAAAGAAAAGTATGTCTTGCTGTGGTAGTTTGATTCAGGTGTCCCCCGTGAACTTAGGTGTTCTGAATGCTAGGTTCCCAGCTGATGGAGATTTGGGAGTTAATGCCTCCTGGAGGGAATGTACTGTTGGGGGTGGGCTTATGGGTGTTATAGCCAGTTTCCTCATGCCAGTGTTTGGCACACTGTCCTGTTGCTATTGTCCACCTTATGTTGGCCAGGGGGTGATGTCCACCCTCTGCTCATGCCATCGTTTTCCCTGCCATCATGGGGCTTCCCCCCCACACCCGAGCCTGTAAGCCAAAATAAATGTCTTTTTTCCCATAAGCTGCTCTTGGTTGGGTGATTTCTACCAGCAATGTTAACCTGACTGCAACACTTGCCTATGGAATATCCTTTTAACTATGTATATATATATATATATATATATATATATATATATATATATATATAACTAAATACACATGTGTAATATAATGATACAGTTGGAGTAACCCATGTTTCTATTTCCTTATGTACTTATATTTATTTGTTGGGAATATTCATACTCTCCTACTAATTTTGAACTATGTGATATATTATTGTAGCTTATCATTACCCTACACAGTACAGTAACTAAAGCAACATTTTTTTAAATAAAATATGCTCTTTAAGATATCAAATAAAATGGGGCTTCCAAAAGGCTACTTTCATAATTACCTATTTATTTCATAATGTGTAAATTGGTTTCTACATTCACAAAATATTTTTTATTAAAATTTCCAGCAGGAGAGAGACAGAAATGACAGTTACCTCTCTCAATGCCATGCAGTGTCAATTAAGCATAAAAGTAATTGCATTTCCTCCCCAGATTGAAAGTCATTAGACATTATCTAATTTGCCAATGACTGGGATCCATACAAAACAAACCCCAATACAAAAATCATCCACAGATTAACAAAAAGGAAGAAGATCTAAGCTATCTGATGCATGCTGTTGCAGCCACTGAAGTTAGAACAGTAAGACTGATACATAACTTACAAACCTCTGGAAGAGTAGAAGTTCCTCCCCCTTCAAAACAACGAATAAAATTTACAATAAAAATCAACCTATCAATAAAGTAATATTTTATCAAATAGAATTTCAATTTGTAAGTATGATCAACATGGAGACATTAATGTCCTAAATTCAAATAAAGATGAATTTTAAGAAGATTACAGATTTAAGGGCCTAAAAGAACTTTAGCAAACTGTGTAATGCAGCATTGTAAATGAAGAAAGAACACAAATAAATGAATATGGAAAGACATATGCCCATTTTAAGCTTTTTCCTCCAAATTTATTTCTACTCATATTTTCCTAGTATCATGCCAACATATTTCTAATCAAATATTTTTGAAAGCTATCCTATTTCTAAAATAAAAGTAGAATTTTAAATTTGACCTAAATATCTACTAGCTTAGCTCTAGATTTACTGGTCATTAACTCACTTCTTCAAGACATGGTCTTTACCAAACAGGAAAACATAAATGATAAGTAGATGATTTAATTTACCTTCAACTGAGTGAATGACAATAATTAATTGACAGTTGGCAAGATTGTCATCACTCTGGCCCACATATCACACAGGATTTGGTGAAATTTAATGTCGCTGTCCCAATCACCATCTATCATTGTGCCTTATAAGTTGTTCCCTGTTAACAGCTGTATTATACTGGATAGTAGGAACCTACTGATTTAGTATTTAACAAACAGTGATGGGAAAACAGGACAGCACATGTAAAAGACTGAAACTGTATTTATTTCTTTCCTGTAAAAAAAGCCAATTCCAAATGGTTCCAAAAATTTCAAAATATAGGAAGAGTCAACAACTTTCTGAATAGTGTTCTACTAGTTCAGGAAATAATAGCAAAAACTGACAAATGAAATTTCATCAAACAAACAAGCAAAGACAACAATCATGATAGTGAAGAAGCAGATTACAGAAAGGGAGAGAATATTTACCAGCTAGTCATCTAACAAGGGCTGATATTCTGAATATGCATATACACAAAAATTAAATGCCAACTGAGAAAGTACTTCAATTAATAGATTAGCAAACTGAATGAAAATATAGTTCACATAAAGAAATATAAATGGACAATAAAAAATCAATATATTTAGTGATCATGGAAAAAAACAAATCAAAACTACATTAAGATGTACCTTCAACCCTGTCAGAATGGCTATCATAAAAAAACAAAAATAAAATACTGGAGAGGCTGTGAGAAAAGAGGAATTCCTACAATTTGTTTATTGGAATATAAATGATCCCAGCTACTATGGAAATCAATATGTAGGTTTCTGAACACTACAAATAGAATTACCATGTGATCTGGCTATAGCACTCCTGGGTATATTTATAAAATAATCAGAGGTAGTATAAGATAGAGAACCTTGCATCATACCATGTAAGCTATTCATGATAGCCTAGTTATGGGAGATATATATGCCACTTACAGAAAAATTACTAGAACTAGAGTGAAATAAGCCAGATCTACAAATACAAATACCATGTGTCTTTTCTCATATGCAGAACTTACATTTTCTTTAACAAAATAAAAGATATGAAATTAGAAGTAGGAGGAGGACTATTTGGGAAGAAGTGGTAATTAGAAGAAAGGGTAGTACAGTTGTTAATATGATCCAAGTTTTATAACATACCTATGGATTCAAAAGAAATCCATTATTCTATGCAATAATGTATGCCTTGTTCTCCATGAATGCAAGATTTAGGTTTCACTGGATAAAATTCTCTTGTGATAGTACTATTCAATAAGATTTTTTTCATCATAGATATTTATTATTAGCCTATCAACATCAACAATTCCAGAAACATTGTGGAGGATGCATTGTGTTTTGCTTCGATTTTAAGCACTTATTGCAAATTTCAATCTCACTCTGAGCACACTATCATGTCTCTCTTCAGAACTATTAAATCTCAGTTGCCCAATTTAATAAACTAAATCAAAAGATGCTCAGATGAATTTGAATTACAGGAACACAGGATCTTTGTTTTTTCCCCATGAGTGGGAGAGCCTAGTTGGACATTTTAAAATTATAATTTGTTTGCTGAAAGAAAAAAGTTCAAAGTGAACTCTAGACTATATAAATGGTCATTAAATGTTAAAGTTTCCTACCCACAACCTGAGTTATTATCAGATTTGCAGTTCATTAATTCTGGGGATATCCACAGTTTATAATTCTCTCAGCTTCCCTGTCAGGATAAAGGTTAGAATTTAATCAGCTAAGTCTCTTGATTTTTATAAATACTTCATCTGTGTTGTGATTAGCATTAGTAAGGATGGCTTAAAGTGAATGGCCTAAAAACACCATGTGTGGTTTGTCATCTATTATTTACTTCTTTTACATCTAATCTGAAATTAAAAGTAAAATAGCACATATTCTTAATTTTTGTTATTTTATAAAATATTTAATCAGAAATGGCATTTCCAACTCTATTCAAATTTTTATAAAAATCAAACTTTGGATTTTTCTAAATATCAAGCTGTGCTCTATGCGCCATGAATATATTCATCAGGATTGTGATGAGCAGTGTACAAATTTATCAATAACCAGCAAGAAACAGAACTGAAAGTCTGCACCAACTCGAAGTACACTGACAGCCCTCTGAAGCTAAAACCTTTCAGTCTATGAAGCATGAATTTATTCATGACTTTTGACCTTAAGAGGTTTAGGGGGAAAAGGCTAAAACATTGAAAGTTTTGACCATTGGTCAGAAACAACTCCTGGAACATAAAATATTATTCCAAAATCCATCCAACTAGCACTGAGGTAGTAAAAAAACAAAGACTCAAATTTTGCTGTATCGTTTCTTCTACCTTAAATAGTAACATAAACTGAACTTCTTTCCCTGGCTCAACTCTGATACTATCTAAAGATACAAATTTTTTTAATTAAAAAATATTTATTTATTTATTTTTGAGAGAGAGAAAGAGATAATGAGTGGACCAGAGATTCTAGCTACCGCAAATGAACTCCAGATACACACAGCACTTTGTGCATCTGGGTTCACATGGGTACTGGAGAATCAAACCCTGGTCTTTAGGCTTTGTAGGCAAATGCCTTAACCACTAAGAAATCTCTCCATCCTGTAAAGATACAGTTTTAAATCCCCTTTAAAAGTGATTAAGGAGACCACAAATATCATACAGATCTATTATTAGAAGTATGTCTAACCATCAACAGCAAAAAAAGATTCAGAATATCATCTTTGGGGATAAATATCAAGCCCCAGAAAAGGTAGAAGAGTCATTCTTGCATAAGAAAAAACGTAATGGCACCATGAAACCCTAAATTCTGCATTAAAGAAAGTCTCAGAATTCTTTTCCAAGTCTACATGACACTAAGTTCATTATCTTAACCTTCTCATGCATTTCATTGATGTTATTCTTTTAGAATATTTTCTTCTATTACATAGCATGCATCACTTTCATATCAGCAATGAGAGTGACCAAAGACAGATCCAAAGTGTGTAACTAAAGATTAAGAGGGAAAATTTTTAATATTTATATCTCATCAAGTAGAACAAAGACATCAAACAAATTTCTGATGTAGAAGATACATATTCAGATACGTCTGGTAGTTTAAGGAGAAAGAAAACTGGGTAAAACTGAACATTTTCATTTACAGTGGAGAAAGAGTGAGATGTGATTATGTCCACCTTAATTTGTCTCCCATGGTCATACTTAAGATGATTTTGAATGATAATTGCAAGTCAGTGATAACTACAGGTCTGTGTCAGAGACAGCATGCTTAACATGAACAAGGATGGTCAGAGAGAGCCCAGCTTTGCAATAGGGCCATGCTCCAGGCCAGTCTTGGCTCCTGATGAATGGGACACCTGTGCAGAAAATGTACAGAGAAACAAAGTGAGTTTATTTCAACAAGACTATAACCCCTAACCTCCTCCTATTTGAGGGGCGATGTTATAGTAATTGCTGCCTGAACACATTACCAAGGATAGATGACTGGAATTTATATAGGATTGCAGAGAGGAGGGAGCTTCCATGGACTGGGGATGGTGGAAAAACCTTGCCTATGAAGTGAGCCTCATGAGGTCTGCTGAGGATCAGAAAGATAGCAGTGACAGTGTAGGCATGTAGGTGCTGAGGGAAGGTCCAAATGGCAGTATTGGAGAACATTCCAGAAGCTGGAGTGACTGCTTGAGACCTATTAGCTAAGAACCTCAGAGGAGCCCTGTGGAGAGTTGTAAGGGGCCCCAAAGTGAAGGAGAATGTAATATCATAACAGCTCAGTGAGAGACTCACCCCTTGCAGCCTAAGGCGTAATCTATGGGCCAGCAGTACCAACACTGCCTGGGAACGTACAGGAATGTAGACCCTCACTACCCACCAGACCTCCACATTTTACATTTTGAGAAGCCCTTACAGGATTCTAATACACATTCATACTGGAGAAAACCTGCTTCAGAATTTACTTGAATTCCCTGGTCCTAATAGTTCAGGTTGAGCTCAGGAAATCTCCACTTTCAGAAAGAACATACCAGATGAGACAAATAAAGAACAGAAAATGCCAAGCAGTAATTTACAAGTATTAATCTGAAGCAGATGAATAGGATGGATGTGGTAGAAAGGAGCACACTGCATTTATTTAAAAGACACAAACAAGGGTCTGGGGAGATGGCACAATAAGTAAAAACACATCCCATGCAAACATGAAGGCATGACTTCAATCTCAAACACCCATATTAAAAGTCAAGTATGGTCTTACTGCTAGCCTGACAACCAGCCCCAGGTTGATGGTGACAAACACAGTAATCAATTGAAACTCATCAAAGCAGAAATCCAGAAGCTATAGAGAACTCAACACTAAATTAGACTGCCAACAGACCTGCCATGGCTCAGGGAACCTTGTGGAAGAAAGCATGGATAGATTATGAGAGCCACAGAGTGGGTAGGAATACCCAGAGGAATCTCCAGCTATCCCACAGAGACTGACTGAAGACTTCATGACCCCACAGGGAATCCCATAATCCCACTGAGAAGGGCCTCCAGGGTAATGAAAACTGGGACAAGGGGATAAAAGAGAATGATCTGTTGTAATTAATAAAATAAAAATCAATATTAAAGAAGTCAAACTTGACCAAGAACACATGTAACCACAGTTCTGTGGAGAAGGGCAGACACAGAATAATCATAGGGACTCACTGGTAATAAAATCTGACCAAAAAAAAAAAAAAAAAAAAGAAAGAAAGAAAAAAAAAGAAAAAAGAAAAGAAAACAGCATTTCGAGGTTCAGTGAGACTCCATCTTAAGCAAATAGTGTGAAAGAGCAATAGAGGAGGATACCCACTATTCTCCTCTGCATGTGTATATATGGGGTGCACACACTATACATACACGTTCCACACATACATTACACCACACACACACACACACACACACACACACACACACACCAATGGAAAAAAGTATAGAGAAAATGTAAACATGATGAATTCTAACAAGGAGGGATTGCCAAACCAACTTTAAACATCCTCTTTCATCCATAGGTTGGCACAAGACCACAGGATGGATTAAATATCAAAAGCCCCCCCTTGCCTAGTCATATACCACACATTGACATTTCAGTTAATAACTGACTAAACAAGTGACAGGGGTCCCTCTAAATTACAATGGAGCTGAAGTGATTCCAAGCACATGTGTCATTAGCACAAGTAGCACCATGTGACATCATGAACGACTCATGTGTTTGTGGAGATGTTGGTGTACTATATCACTCATCAAACTGCAACTCATATAGAAATTTAGTGCATACAATTATAAACAGAATATCATACTTGGTGCCAACACTGAATGTGCTCCTGACTCCTATATGTACTGCTCTTTGAAAGTGTATTCTCTCCACTCAAATGTTACTGTGAAATAGTGTGCTATGTTACACTACCAGCAGCCTCATACAGTTCATGTTTAACCACGCCCCTCAATTAATCAAGAGACACATTGAGGACCAGAGAGATGGCTGAGCAGTTAAGGGTTAAAGTGCTTGCCTGTGAAGCCTTAGGATCCAGGTTTGATTCCCCAGAAACCACATAAGCCAAATGCACAAGGTAATGCATGCATTTGGAGTTTATTTGCAATGGCTAGAGGCCTTGGTATGCCCTTTCTCTCCCTCTCTCTCTCTCTCATAAATAAATAAATAAAATATTTTTTTAAAAAGAGCCACATTGAATGATTTTTCACTATCTCAGTTTGTGTTAGTAGATCCACTATATTAGGTTTACACAGTGACAAAGTCATCTTAGGACACATTTCTCAGAAAATGTTCCTGTCACTAAATAATACACAGGGCAGGGGAGATGGCTTAGTCGGTAAATTGTTTGCCTTGTAAACATGAGGATGCAAATTTGAATCCACAGCATCCAAATAAGAGCCGGATGTAGAGGCAAATGCCTATAATCCCGGCGCTGGGGAGGCAGACAGGAGAATCCCCAGGGATTGCTAGCCGAATCCATGAGCTCTGGGTTCAGCGAGAGGACTGGTCTCACCAACGTAAGGTGGAGTGTGATAGAGGAAGACACCGAACATCAACCTCTGTCCTCCACATGCTTACAACCGCACGTGCACACGTGCCCATGCACGTATAAATACAGACATATGCAAAACAAACAGCGCACGACTGTACTTAGGAAATCCTATCCCTAGAACTTCTCTGAATTGCAGGAAACAGATTCCGTAAGTGGAGTACTCAGCTCCCAGTAACTAGCAGTGCTCACGTAGCGTACCTGGAGCACTACCTGAAGCTCACTAGGCATCCCACCACCTTGGTTCTTGCTGCTGTACTGAAGTGTCGCTAATACTAACTTGTTGGCTGCGCTTCATCATCTATCCGTTCTGATTCCTCTAGGTTGAGTTTCACAGTTCATTGGAATTTTTAAGATCCTGAGATAGAAAAATATGAATTTGAGGCAAACCAGCTCCATCTCCTTTTCACTAAACCAAACAACAACAACAAAAAAGGCAGGGAAAGGAGTTGAATCACTTGAATGTCTTCTTTCTTAATTTCTTTGAGACAGGCTCTCAAGCAACCCACTGGCTGTGTAGCTCAGAATGATCTTGAATTCCAGATCCATCTGCCTCCACATTGCAAGTGCCATCACCCATGGCATAGTGCCTGTTTAAAAGATGTAAAATTGGAATATTCCATCCCACTTTACAAAATGAGAAAATATAGACATCTTTTTTTTTTCAAATTCAATGGAATATTTATCCTGAAGATAAGCTCTAGCTTTTAAGTTGTTTCTTTTCTTTCTTTTTCTTTTGGGGATGACAATGATGATAATGATGACTAATGTTGCTAAAAGTATTGCACTATGGCAAATTACTTGGTGGTTCCTAAAAACCATAGGCTCTATGAATTTCATCACATCCTAATATGCTACTTTGTACAGTCCCAGAAAGGAGACCAGACTCTATCATGTATCCTTTCTAAGGCAGGTGGGGTTCCTTTTCAAAGCCTTTCACCTGCATACCAGTCAGGATTCCTGCTCACTTTACTTCCTAGAAAGCACAACCTTTGTAGATGTTTGATCCTATTCTTCTCATTTAACATTTGTAAGTGCTATACAGCCATGCTTTGGTGCCTCAGTAGTAATTCTTTTATTTAATGACAGAGAAATATGAAGTACCAAATAATGGACTAATGCTCTCCTGCTCAGGAGAGGCTGATTTTTCTTTGATTCCCCCTTGGAGCTGGCTTCTCATGTGACCCCTTCTCTGCCATGAGAGGAGTCAATACTGCGAGGGTTGTGCAGTCTATTTAGTTATGTTCCAACCAACCACTTGTGGAGTAAAGTTGTTAAGTCCCTCTCACGTGCATAAAGTACATTCTAGACAAAATAATAACTTTTAAATATATTTTATTTATTTATTTACTTATTTATTTATTTGAGAGAGTGAGAGAGAAAGAGGCAGATAGAAAGAGAAAATGGGCACATCAGGGCCTCTAGCCACCGCAAACGAACTCCAGATGCATATGCCCCCTTGTGCATATGGCTTATGTGTGGGTCCTGGGGAATCGAACCAGGGTCCTACGGCTTTGCAGGCAAATGCCTTAACCACTAAGCCATTTCCCCATCCCCTAAAATAATATTTTTTTTTATTTTAAAAAGGAAAACATGATTCTAATATTAACTTGAGATACCTAAAAAAAATCTTAAAGCATGATACCTTAGAAAATTATTGATACATTTTGCTGAATATTCTAAAATATTTGACATACAAAAATCATATATTATTAGTAATATTAAAAGCTAATAAGTATCTGAAGGCAAACGTTTATAATGTATGATGAACAAAAGATATAGCATTGCATACAGACGAAGCTGTTTGAAATAAGTAAAAAAGAAATATTTGAAATAATTGTTTTAAAAAATTAGTTGCACAGTTACAAAAATGGTTTTGAGAAATTAAGAAATACAGTCAAGCAATGCATAATGTATATAAAAAGTGTTCAATATAACTTCTGTATCACAAGTACAAATTAAAACCATGCCACAACACTGTAGTTTTTGACCTGTTAATATTCCATTTATTATCAGTGATAGTAAAAGAAAATCTACATATTCTAAATAAGTATTTGCCAGCGTTTGCAAAATAAACTTGAAACTGTATATATATATATATATATATATATAAAATTTTTTACCCAGCAGTGCCAGTTTTACTTAGTTGTGTTATTGCTATCTATTAAAGCAACAAGCAGGAAAGGGAAACAAATTTGTTTGAAAACACCAGAACAAAACCTAATTCTTTGTATGCTAAAAACTTTTTAAGGTAACCAACAATAGGAGACATATGGAATACTCTGCAATGACTATAAGAAGTCATCATTTAGAGCTTTAATTCTTACCATAAATGGCCATTCAAAACACATTCCTATGTCATATCAGAAAAGAAACAGGTTGATATTACTTTTATTTATTACTAATTTTGCATAGAATGAAATTATATGTATCTATTCACATAGAACACTAAAATATTAGCATTATTCACCCAGGTTTCCTTAAGTTTAAAATGATTTCAACTTAAAGTTTATATGAACTATGTTATTTTATACAATATATATGTATATATTACTTAAATGCATGTTGTTAATAAAAGTTACTATTTACAGTTCAGAGGGTAAGAAGTTGAAGGAGAGGTAGTATGCTAGAGATTCAGAAGGGAACCTCTTAGCAAGCAAGGCAAAAAGGGCCAGGTTTTTTTTGTTTGTTTGTTTGTTTCTGGTTTTGTTTTTGTTTCACAGAAGCTAGTTACTTAGGGAGGGCAGATAAGCTGCAGTGATGTAGCCAAGAGGCTCAGAGTTAAGGTTAGTCTACCTTCTCAAGCATTAAAGGAGATATAAACAGTTAAATATCAACATGGTTAGATTGGACTTATGAGTAATGAGAATTTTCTACTGGCTTGTTTAGTTAACCTCAACAATGTGTGTCAGTCTACTATTTATGTGACATCTCAAAGAACAGTGATCACTTTGTTTCTCTGCTTCACTTAGGAAAACTAGGTATTTGACAAATAAACATTCTATGTATTATGGTGTACAACATGATACTTTAATATATATGCACATTGTAGGATGGAAAATCAACTATCTAAACTATAATTTACTTCACACACTTTTCAAACTTTGTAATGCTTAAATTCTGTGCAATTGTCAATAAATTTCCAAACATAAAATACCTTGTTATTAACTATATCATGATGTACAACTGATCTCTTGAAATTATTTTTTTAAACATTTATTTATTTATTTATTTATTTATTTGAGAGTGACACAGAGAGAAAGAGGCAGATAGAGACAGAGAGAGAATGGGCACGCCAGGGCTTCCAGCCACTGCAAACAAACTCCAGACGCATGCGCCCCCTTGTGCATCTGGCTAACGTGGGTCCTGGAGAATCAAGCCTCAAACCGGGGTCCCTCGGCTTCACTGGCAAGCGCTAAACCGCTAAGCCATCTCTCCAGCCCTCTTGAAATTATTTTTCCCCTCTGAAATTTTGCATCATTTGACCATCATCTCCCCATTACCTACTTTCTAGGAGCCAACTCTCTATGCTCTGTTCATCTATGTGTTTGAAAGTTCATACTAAGGAATGGCCTTTTTTGTGTGTGCTACTTAGCCATAATCAGGAAGGAAACCCCATCATTTGTGACATCATGGTTGAGTCTGGAAACATTCTGTTAAGTAAAATAAGCTATAGGAACTTTTGAGCAGATCCACACCTGAGATTTTTCTGGCCTGCTCTTTCCCTTTGTACATTCAGACTACTTCTTCAGAACACTCGTCCCAGCCACGCCTGCGCTCCCTGACAGCTACATAGGTGACAACATCAAAGGGTGTGTCACCCATTACAATATATTCACAATTTAGAATTTTAAGCTACCAAATAAAAACATTCAGCATTTGGAAATTACAAAATCAAAATGTACAGAGAATATAAGGGGGGGGGTGGCCATGGCTGTTTGCTTCAAAGGAGGATGCTCCTTCCCAGAGTCAAACTGTCAGATGAATCAAATTGACAGACTGTGGGGCATAAACCTAGTAAGTACCCACAAACTTTCAGTCATTCTTAGAAGGCATAGTAAACAGCTATAGGTCTCTCAGATGAACTTCCAGACCAGGCACAGTTATGGAGGAAGGGATTTGTTGAAGTTTACAGATCCAGGGGAAGTTCCATAATGGCAGAAGAACCAAACGCAGACAGAGAAGCACAAGCCTAAAAGCCACTCAGCACACTTCAGGAACTCCATCCAGCTGGGCACACTTTGCCTGTCTTTAGACTGGAATTTCAAATCCACCACCATGCCCTTTAGGGTTGGACCCTAAGCTCTGCCCAGTAACACCGCTTCCACCCAGGTGGCTGCAGATCTAAATTACAAACTGTAATCAAATCCTGAATATATTGGGTACCATTCACTTAAACTGCCACAGAAGGATTTATTGACCTTGGAAGATTCCATAAAGGCAGGTCAAAGATCTAGTATTAATTAATATTAAGTGGAAATACTTTGTGGAATATATTGGCAATTTTTTCAGTGTTTATGAGGTTCACAATTCTCTCAGCTATTTAAATATTTGGAGTGTCGTCTCTCTTTAAGATTCCACCCCTGAAACACAGACCCTTCCATAGCAAGGACCCTGGAACATTGTGCCTGAGCTCTAGAGAAACTACCAGTAGATGGCAATATCAGCTTGTTGAGTAACATCCCAAGAACCAGTCTCTAGGTAGTGTGGGTCGTCCTATGAGTGTGCACTGTCCATGACAAGTTCAAGTCTATCTAGATACAAGAACTGTGAAGCCTCTAGAACTTAGTGGTGAACAAGAGATCTCTACTAAAAAATGTATATAAATGCTGTAGAAATACAACGGATACATTTCCATTTTCTAACATAAATCAAGTTTGCAAAACATCTGTCGGTACTTAGATAGTCTCATTGTTTACTGATATATTGCCAATTGATCCTTTTGTAAATTTTATAACTAGAATTTACATTTTCTCTACAACTTCAGTCCTTATTCTTTATGCTTTAGTCACATTTCTCCAAGTTCTGCATATTGAAGTTATTGTGAATTTCAAGCATCATTCCATGAGTTTCACAAATAAGTGAATTAATGTCCTTAATTATTTCTAAGTTATGATATTGACCGCAGTGGTCAAGAGCTTTGGTCCTGATATCGAAAGAACTATGGACTTAAATTGCTCACCATTTACTTGGACAAATTTTTTTAATCTTGTTAAATCTAAGTGTCCCCATCAGTAAGACTGTTGACAATAATCCTGCCACCTAGAAATAAATGAGAGAACCCACATTCCTAGTGACATCACAATGTGTGGCACATAATAATACCTCACAGATGTTCCCTAGTATCATTTATAATAAAAAGTTGGACATCTTTTCCTCTGTTGGAATGGTGAAATAAAAAAAAAAATGGTCCTAGAGAAATGGCCCAGTGGTTAAAGGTGCTTGCTTACAAAGCCTGTCAGCCCAGAATCAATTCCCCAAAATCCATGTAAAGCCAAACACAAAAATGCCACGTGTTCAGCAGCAAGTGACCCTAGCACACCCATACACACACACACCCCTAAATAAATGAATGAATAAATACAAGTAATTTGAGAATACCTCACCATGCTTTCCTATTCTAATCAAGAAGGCACAACAAATTGACCTAATTTCCCTTTTATAATTGACTTCAGTGTCCACTCCTGACTTCCTCTCAGTCCGCATCTTTGCCATTATACCTCTCACCAGTGCTAGACGTCATTGGTTTTGTAATCAGCCTGTGGCCTTTTCGGCAGTTGCCTAAAAGTTTGATTAGAAATATTTTGTTCATTTCTGTGGGTTTTTTTTTTTCCTCGACCATTGTTACTATTCTAAAGAAATCTATTACTGAGCAAAGTGACTTTTTAGTCATCTTTCCAAACATATAACCAAGACGTACTTAAATCATTTATTTTCTCCAACTCCCTTCCAATTCTATTCCATCACACTATCTCTTTCCTTAGTTTAGTCTCCTCTCATAGTCACCGTATTAGTCAGTGAGCATTGTGTCATTAACATACTGACCTTGGAAAATATTCCGGGTAAACAACCTAGCATGCACACTGCTCTCTTCTCCCCCTCCTCTCTCTGTCTCTGCTACTATTTCAAAGTTACAGCTTACAAGGCACCTAGTTATAATTCCACTTCAAACCCCATTCAGCAAGACGCTTGCATTTTTATTTTCACTGTTGGAAGCGCTGTTATGTTTTATGAATCTAACCTACCTTTGCCGCCTCACTAGAAATAACGACCCTTTCTTTAGTGCTGCAGTATGGGACCTCTGCGGTGGGAGCTAGATTTCCTTTCTATGTTTACCAAGAGACATAATGTGGCATTAAGACCTACCATATGCAGAAGGATGTTCATAATCTGTAAGATATCCTAGAATTTTGACCATATTTAACCTATTCTGTTCGAAATTATCCTACAAGGAACCCTTTACCATCCCTAATAAACATGCCAATGGCAGGGGCGGGGATTTCTGGCCCAGACTGTGGTCTCATACTTGAAACTTGACCCAAATTTATAACTATCATCTTCCTCAACTGATTTGTCCCTGCTCTGTTGCCAACTCTGAACCAGACAAAGCCGAATATGTTTCGCCAACTAGTCACAAAAGATGTGTGGTGCTTTGAACATAAAATGACCCCCACAGCCTCATGTGATGGTCATGAACCGCATGCTTATCCCTTTGAGGGGTGATGAAGACTTGCTGAAGGAGGTGTGGCACTGGGAAAAGCCGTGGAGGGTCAGAGCTCAAGCCTGCTTCCCATACTCATCTCACTCTTTCCTTCCTCCCTGATGATATGTGACGATGTGACACCCAGCTATCTGTTCCTGCCATACTTCCCTCATCATGAAGAAATTTCCCCTCAAAACTGAGTTGGAATAAACCCTTTCCTTCCATTAGCTGCTTTGGTTGGGTGTTTTGTCCCAGCAATGACAAGGCAACTGCTATAGATGCCTAACCTCTAGGAGGTTACTTTTATTTAGCTTTCCCAAGCCAACAATGTCTAATCCAATAACTCTATCTACCTGCCTATCAATCATCTAATTCCCTGGTACCTGCTTGTCTGATAAAGGCAAGTGATGATGGCGAAATTCTTTTATCTGACAAACTGAAAAAAAAAAAAATCTCTCTTCTAGTTCTAACTTGAGTACTCTTTTGTTTGGGGGGAGGTTCCTGAGATATGGTCTCTATTTCACATTGCTACCTACAGGTTTCCATCAGGTGTGGTACACAGGGGCATTTCTTGTCATTTATTCAAGTCCACGTCAATGTGGTCAATCAGCCTGACATATGAACTCTCTGCTTTCTTCATTGATTGCTCTAGCGATTTATTCTCAGGTTGGATTGTAAGTCTTTTGATACCTTCCCCTTAGTATGTCAGCCCTGGCTGATCATTACCAGTCATCCTATTGGCTTTCTTCTGAGCTCATATTTGTGTTTTGCAATCTATAAGAGTTGTCAATAATAGGAAGTGAAATCACAAAATAGAACCCAGGCATGAATCCTGTAAACCTACTGTCCAAGCTGCTCTAACAGACTGGTGAGTTCTTGGTTCTCACCAAGCTTTCATGTGTACATGCATTGGTGTGAGTCAACATGGAAACCAGATAATTGTTTGCTTCCATTTCATATTTTATATTGAGAACTTGTGGTTGATCCTGAGAGAATATTCTGTTTTTCTGCATGCCAGAGAGTGCACATGGTTAACATGACAAATATAGGGAACTGATCGTTTGGAAGCTTGAAACATAAAAGTATCTATAGCTGGAGAGATGGTTTGGCAGTTAAGGTACTTGACTGTGAAGCTTACAGACCCAGGTTCAATTCCCCAGTACCCATGTAAACCAGTTGCAAAGTCAAGCATTCATCTGGAGTTCATTTGCGGTGGCTAGAGGCCCAGGCGAGCCTGTTCCTCTCTCATCTGATTCTTTCTATCTCTCTCTCTCAAATAAATAAGTACATAAATTTAAAAAGTATCTATACAATCATCTATGTTTACCAACCATCACTGTGTGTCATAGTGGCCAAGAAAAGCCCTGCTTCTTCTATCCACTGACATTTCAACCCAAATTCTTAAGCACAGCATTATAGATAGCACAGGGTTAATATTGCAGTCAGGTTCACATTGCTGGTAGAAATCACCCAACCAACAGCAGCTTGTGAGAAAAAGAGGTTTATTTTGGCTTACAGGCTTGAGGGAAAGCTCCACAATGGCAGAGTAAAACGATGGCATGAGCAGAAGGTGTACATCAACCCCTGGCCAACATCAGGTAGACAATAGCAATAGAAGAGTTTGCCACAAACTGGCATGAGGAAACTGGCTATAATACCTATAAGTCCACCCCCAACAATACACTCCCTCAAGGAGGCATTAATTCCCAAATCTCCATCAGCTGGAAACCTAGCATTCAGAGCACCTAAGTTTATGGAGGACACCTGAATCAAACCACCACATTCCGCCCCTGTCCCCCATAAACTGATATCCATACACAATATAAAATGCAATGCATTCATCCAACTTTAAAAGTCCCCATAGTTTTTATCAATTCCAATGATGTTCATACATTCCCATAATCTGAGGTCATTTAACTGAGCCATAATACCAAAAAGTCCCCCCAAAACCCATAGTGACATAGAATAAACATTCACAATGCAAAAGATGGCATTGGGCATAGCAAAGAAATATTCATCCAATAGAAGATTTACAACAACCAGGGCAAACATCAAACTCTGTAGCTCCAAGTCCAAAATCTCTAGCCAGTGACAAATCTCCAAGTCTGATAATTCTAACCAGCAACAAGTCTCTGGTATTCCAATTCCTTCCCTCCAACTATGCTACTCACAGTCCTGGAAAACTTCATTAGGGCTGGCAGCTTTCCATAGCAGCCATCTCATGGTAGTCTCAGCAACTCCACTGGGTCTCCACTGCAATCCACGGTTCATCTTCATGGCCCCACTGGGTCTCCATGCAGGCATCCAACAAACCTGCTTCACACTGTCCATGGCCATTTCCAAAACACAAGACCATGTTGCAAGCTCAATGACCAACTCTTTCCTGCATTTCTTATACTCCACAATACCAGGTCAGGTGCCAATTTGTTAATCCAGGTCCAGGGGGGAATAAAGCAGACTTTGCAAAACAGCATGCTCCTTGAGCACTCAGGCCCCTTCAAAATAGTCTACATTCTTGCTGTTGTCCCATTGCAGGTCAGCTGGTCCAATCATAAAGGTTGTAATCTCTCATAATTGCAGCTGAATGGGCAGGAGCTCACCCAAAGATTTTTTTTCTGTGCCATATCCCTCGGTTCACACCAGTTCATTTCTACACAAAGCTACCCTGCACAAGTTCTCAGGACACAGGAATAACAGCAAACTTCCCACACAAACTGCTAGCCCAGTCCAGGCAAAGCTCTTCCTCATCCTCATGAGCCAAACCTTACAGTCCATAGTTCTTACTGCATTCAAGTTTTTTCAACTCTGACCAGAATAGTCCATCAAGCTATACTTACAGTACTTCAAGGCATCTCTTAGGCCAAGGTTTCAAATCCTTCCACATTCCTCTTGAAAATAAGCTCCAAGAGGCCAAAGCCACATAGTCAGGTGTCTAGCAGCAATCCCACTCCTCGGTACCACTTTACTGTTGCAGTCCGGTTCACATTGCTTGTAGAAATCACCCAGCCAAGAGCAGCTTGTGGGGAAAGGGTTTATTTTGGCTTACAGGCTCAAGGGGAAGCTCCATGATGGCAGGGGAAAATGATGGCATGAGCAGAAGGTGGACATCACCCCTGGCCAACATAAGGTGAACAATAGCAACAGGAGAGTGTGCCAAACACTGGCATGGGGAAAATGGCTATAACACTCATAAGCCTGCCCCCAACAATACACTTCCTCCATGAGGTGTTAATTCCCAAATCTCCATCAGCTGGGAACCTAGCATTCAGAACACCTAAGTTTATGGGGGACACCTGAATCAAACCACCACAGTTATCAAAGAAGATTTGAGTCTTCAAAGGACACTCTGAGGAATATTTGAGTAAGATAAAATTTTTCACTTGAAAATTAACTTAGAAGAAAAGACAATATCCCCTAATCCCAAGGAGCAAAATTTTTCTGTTTCCATTAAGAGGTGTTCAAGTGAAATTGTCATTCAAATTTGTCCAACCTTTGAGCAAAGCTAGCAAGCAATTTGACAAACTTAAGCAAAAAGCAAAGTTCATTTCTCTTGAAAATCTTCACCTTCCTCATCATAACATGCCTCCTTATTGTCAGAGTTTTGTTCTAACCCTTTCATTATTATCCCCCTCACCTTCTTTCATCCTCTGTCCTCTTGCCCTTGTCTAGATCTTTTCCAAATGATATCAGAAATAACACTCAAAAGTGGCAATTGTCTTTAAGAAACCATTTTCCCAAAGTCAAGTATACAGCCAATTCTATAATTTAAACCTCAGACCTCAGCCCAATTGAAAACTATTTTCAGGGCTAGAGAGATTGCTTAGTGGTTAAGGCACTTGTTGGCAAACCCAGGTTCAATTCCCCACGACCCACATAAGCCAGATGCACATAGGGGCACATGCATCTGTAGTTTATTTGCATTGGTAGAGGCCCTTATGCACCCAGGTGCTTGCCTGTGAAGCCTAAGAACTCATGTTCAAACCTCCAGTTCCCATGTAAGCCAGATGCACCATCACATGAGCACACAATGCTGCACATGCTACAAGGGGTCACTTGCATCTAGACTTTGTTCTCAGTGGCTGAAGGACCTGGTGCACCCATTCTCTCTCCCTCTATCTATCTGCCTTTCTCTCTCTCAAAATAAATTTAAAAAAAAACGATTTTCATAAACTAAGAAAATGTGTATTAGGTACTCAAAGAAGAATTTAGAATGTCTTTCAGTCCATACTTGGCCTATCTTAATTTAGATAAACACTGGCTTGAATATCAGATGCAAAGTCCTAGGTGGCAAATATTGACTAAGCTGACCCTAAAGGAGACATGTAAAATTATTCTCTTTATAGGAAATGTGAAGGTTCTAGAAGGTCTAAAATACAGGGTAAAGGCATCTATCTATCTGAAATATTTTCAGTGAAGTTGATTGGGTTATCATTTAATTGTGCAAACAGGAAAAAAAGAACATGAAACTATAGTACATTCTTTTAGTGAGGGCTAGAAAATTCTTTCTGGCAACATCTTGGAGTTAAAGAAGGTGCTCCCACAGCACCAACCCTCCCATGGAATTTTTGTCAAAGTTACAAATGACATTGAAGAGTCAGTCTTGAGGCTGAAAGAAAAATTGGGAAGTAGCGCTGAATAATAACATCCTGCATGACATGTTGAAAGGACTTTAGAATCAAAACAAGTGGAGGGCCAAATTAAACAAATTCTGCAACTCAAAAAGGTATCTTTCAGAGTAATCACTTATAGACAAGGACACTTATCACATAGCACATAGCATAGCGGTAGAAGAGACACGGGGGGGGGAGGGATTATTCCATCCTACAAAATAAACTCTAAGTACAAGAAAAAAAATCTCTCAGTACCATGAGAGTGTGATAAAGAAGGAGAAAGTACTTAATAACCTTCCTTAAATACTCATACTCAAGATGAATTCACTGTCATAGAAGTGGCCAACCTCCAGGCAGGACAAGATCTGCTCTCTCACCATTAACCTCTGCCACCTTTGCCCAACCTCTTCCCGAGGATAAACAAACCAAATAGATGGTGGGCCTTCCAAATTGTACACAGATTTTCTCTACCTAGGTCATGAAGTATAACCCTTGGGCTCTTAACTGAAAAGTTTCCCAGCTTTCAGATAGCACCATGCAAATTCAGTAGGAAGAGGAGGACTTGGCAAATAAAAAAACAATATTAAACGCAAAACAGAGGGGCTAATCTTTGAGGTACCAAATGTCTCCTCTCTTCATAGTGACATTGTATCTTTTCTGGTATCTACTCGTGCTTTAACTTTCCATACACATCCTAGATAAAGATCTAGACATATAGCTTGGTTACCAACCAATGGCTACTAGAACAAATTACCAAATATAGTGGTCTAAGACTTTAAGGTTTAAATATCTAGAATTTGACAGAGATCTATCACACTGGAACAGAAGTTCCACAAACTCAAAAGGAGAAACCACCATCTTCATTTGTTTGCCTTTTTGTTTTGGCTTTTCCAAGATAGGATCTCACTCTAACCCAGGCTGACCTGGCACTCAATCTGTAGACCCAGGCTGGCCCCAAACTCAGTGATCCTCCTACCTCTGCCTCCAGAGTGCTGGGATTGAAGTAATGTGCCACCATGCCCTCATTTCCATAGAGAAATACATAATCAATAGCTTCTGGAGAGTAGGGTGTGGCCATTCTGGAGAGATACTACTATTCTGTTAGCCATTACATTGTCCCTGATGTTTTATAGGTTATAATTTCTGCTGATATGGAAACTAACTTGAAGAGAACCTTATTAAAATTCAAGTTGATTCTACCAAACAAGTCCAAATTACTCCAACATCCTTTGAAACAAAATCAAAAAATTCAACTCTATGATGAAAGTGTTATACACAAAGCCCTTCTCACATCCTACAGTAGTGTGTGCAATATTCACATCCTGCATGAAAGAAATCAGACAACAGAGTACACTAATTTTTTTTTATTCCCAAGGCTTAGTACCATTCATAAAATTGTTCTTACTTCCACATAGTTGCTAACCTGAATACTATCCTTCCAACTCCAAATGAAACTACCTAGTGCACTAGAGTGGGTCTCAGTTCTTCCTGCTTTGGCAGGTTCTAGAATGGTGAAATCAACCCCTTTACACTTTCACCTGGGGAGGATACCTGAACAGTCATACCTTAGGGGTTTGCTAAACCTTGCTCCAATTTTTCTCAAATAAGTCTTGATAGGTATAAAGTTCCCTTTTGACTCAGCCCTGCTATGGTATGTAGATGGTATTCTACTTGGTTTTAAGGACAATGAAGAGTTACAGAAGATTCCATTGACTTTCCATCACCCTCAGTAGGAATAGGCATAGCATTTTAAAAGATAAATTATAACTTTGCCAAAACAGCATTCATTATTTAGAGAGTAAGCAACTGATGGAGGGGAAAACACCCTCCAGTTAAACACTGTCCAAACATTTCACACCAAGAAATTTACAACTTTGAGGGTTGCCAGGTTTCATTGAGTGCACACATTTTCTGGGAATGGGATATCTGGTCATGAAATGACTACTACTTCAGCAAGGGAAGCTATCCTCTGAGGAGGAGGCCCTCAGAAGATTCTTTTTGTTGTTTTGTTTTTCTTTTTGATTTTTAGGTCTGTAGATCAAACCCAGAGCCTCATACATGCTAGGCAAATGCTCCTACCCTGCCCAATAAGTTTCATTAAAGCTTCTTTCTCTACACATGCTTGATTTTAAAAGGCTCATTTATGTGTCTAAGCACACATGACCTATACTGTGAGGTTCAAACTCAATTTTTATGAGAAACATCAAAGACCCATTGCTTACTATATAGTCTTAGCCAAGGTCCTGTTGTAAAGTTTTGATTACTAATTTCAAGACAGTAACAACCGATGCAGAACTGGCCAATGGTTATGAAATAGGTCTCAGCTCCCCACTTGACTCAAGGTTCTTCACACAATACAAAAATTACAACTGAGAGAGCACACAAGACTTTTAGGCAGCCAACCTCCCATGAGACACTGTTACTCCTTCCTCACATTGCTATTCACCTCAGCAGAGTCCTAGATTCTGTTCATCCCAGAAGAAGGGACATTTTACAATGATCTTACCTAAGTTGTGGAACTTTCTGTACCTCATTGAGATTTAGTGGAGAATCCCCCTGTAAACCCTCACCTAGAATTTTTGCCAATTGGTCATATTTCATAAAAGAAAATGTAGGATATTAAGGAAATATGTTACCACTAACTTAAGCTTTCTCTTCAAATGTAGTGCTCCAACTCAAATATCAGTTCAGAGGCAGAAATTATTATATTTTTCAGAGATTGTACTTTAGCCAAAGACCACAGATTAAATGTGCAAACAAAGAAGACTGCTTTTGGAGCTGTACATGACTTTAGAGTAATTTGCAAACAAAAGTGTCCCTCACTTCCACTGAAACATGCATCACAGTGGACAATAAGTTAAAAAAGGCAATGTCTCCGGTGAAGATGGCTAGTATGAAGGTTCAGAAAAAAACGAGATCATGTGAAAGCTATAGGAAATACCTCAGCAGATAATTCTGCTCCATAGGCAGTCTTTGCCAAAATAGCCTTGTAGACTAACAGAGGGTTAAACCATGGAAGGATTCAATGAGGTCTTCACAAAATGCCAATGAAAAGCTTCTAAAATGGAAGAATGGAAGAAAATTAGTTTTTACCTTTAAGACAGACTCTGGCATTCCCAGGGAGGATGTTTGAAGCACCAACTAATTTCAAGTGCTCATTAAATGTCTCTATGGAGCTATTCAAGCTATAGATAAAGTGAATACAGTCTTAGCATTGGTGGAGAAAATTTATATAGACATTTGAGACTATTTTCAGATCATGTGAAAACTGACCTGTGATAACATAATAGCATGACCCTGGAAAAAAAAATAATAAATGTGGGATATGACTATAAACCTCCAAAACCTTTAAACATGTTTAGGTAGGTTTTATCCTATTTCTACTCTCTATAAGAATATATATATTTCAAATATTTTCGTCTATCTTTTTTTTTTTTTTTTTTTTTTTTGGTTTTTCGAGGTAGGGTCTCACTCTAGCCCAGGCTGACCTGGAATTCACTACGGAGTCTCAGGGTAGCCTCGAACTCACGGCGATCCTCCTACCTCTGCCTCCCGAGTGCTGGGCTTAAAGGCGTGCGCCACCATGCCCGGCTTCCTTTCATCTATCTTTAGAAATGAACACTACATTATTGTTATCTGTAACAAGACTACTTTGCAATAGCACACCTGAAATGCTTGCTCCTAACTAAATGTACCTCACCATGCACAGATCAAACATTTATTTTTTTTATTTTTTTAGGAGACAGATTGATAGACAGAAAGATAATCAGTGTGCCAGAGCCTCCAAACACTACAATCGAACTCCAGACACATGTGCCATCTTATGCACATATGCGACCTTGCACGCTTTCATCATCTTGTGCATCTGGCTTATGTGGGACCTGGAGAGTGGAACATGGATCCTAAGACTTCACAGGAAAATGCTGATCAAATATTTTTAGTCTAACCTTCCATCCTAGTCCCCCCCAGCCTCCTGTAACCATTCTACTCTCACTTTCTATGGCATCAGTTTTGTTTTTTTTTTAGATTTCACATGTGAATGGTTTTATACATTTCTTGCCTATCTGTGCCTAGCTTATTTTGCTTAATGTAATAATGATCTCCAGTCATATGTAAGTTGTTTCAACTGACAGATATTTATTCTTTTGTGGTTTAATATCAGTCTATTGTATCTATGTAACATATTTTTTTTATTCATCCACTGATTGATAAACACTTAGGCTGTTTACATTTCTTAGACATTGTGAATAGTGCATTAAGAAACATGGGAAAAGATGTTTCTTCAATATGTTGGTTTCATTTCCTTTGGACATTGTATCAGGTTTTTTTTTTTTCATTGCTTGGACAAAATACCCAAACAGAAGAAGCTTATGTAAGGAAAGGGTTTATTTCCACTTACTGTTTTGAGTGGAAAGCATAGCCAAAACAGAAAGCAGGTTGTCACCTCTTCTCACACTAGCTGGGAGCAAGCAGCAAGAGTGAGCTAGCTAGCACTGGTAAGGGGGCATGGATTGTGAGATTCCAAGGCCTCCTCCAAGGCTCCACCTCCCAAAGCTCTGCTATCTGAGTATCAAGTATGAGGCTTAATCACAACCCCATGAGGCTGTGGGAACATTTTACATAAAAACCACCACAAATATCTACCTACAGTGACCACTCACAATTTTACAGAAAGGCAATCCAATAGGGGATCTTAACTGAGGATTCTCAGAGATACTCTAGAAGTAGCTAGTCTTCAAAAACAATAGAGTGGGCAAAATGGCTTAGTGAGTAATGCTTGCTGTGAATATATGAGGATCTGATACTAGATACCTAACACCCATGCAATAAAAGCATATATTTGTAATCCTAGCAGTGGGAAATTGGAAACAGCAAGATCCCTAAGGGCTTGCTGGCCTGCTTTAGTCTATCAGAATCAGGGAGTGCCAGTCACAGTGAAAGATCCTGTTTCAAAATAAGTTGGATGACTGCTGAGGGAGACAACCAACATCAATATCTGGACCCCCCCCACACACACACACACACTAAAATAAAATATATGGCTGGCCCAAAATTTTATTAAAAAAAAAAAAACATGACTGTAGATAGTAGACAGCTTCTATCTATTACCTCTGACAAAATCCCCTATATAATTCATGGTTGGATTAGGTTTGCTTGTTTATGTCCTTTCTTATGATTATTTTTATTTTTCTATATGTTATTACATTTTTGTTTATGTAATGTGAAACGTCAGGACATACTTATTCTTATGTTATTCCTAGATTCTCCCAAACAGTAGCTAATGCCCTGCACCCTGCAGATTGCTTGATAGGTTATTACAGAACACACCAGATCTCTTGCTAAAGACCTCTGAGAAATTCTGGTCTCATCAAGTGATACCAATGGGGCTATAGTTGATGGCGTTTCCATTTGTATCTACATGAAAAAAGAAACCTTAAACAAACCATTCAGTGGCTTTTCAATTTTCCTTCTAGCTCAGGAAAAGAATAAATCATTACCACTGATATATCAGATCCAAAGTAATTTTAAGTGTGAACTACATAATATTCACTGAACAATGGGTCAACGACTTGCTACTTTCCAAGTAACAGAGAGTCAAATACAAAATATAGCTAATATAAGTCAATGGTACAGAGCACATCATGAATGATTTTATCCCCATGACATTCAGAGTGCTCCTGTTAGCTATTACTTCCTTTGTGACCAAGATGCCTGGTCCTTTTGGCCTCAGAATAGCACTTTCGGAAAAGTATTCAAAGACTTTCTGCACACAGAATCCCAAATTCTACAGATCTTCAAGGCTGGAAATTCTAACTCAAACCCACAGCGCTTCATTACCCAGTCCGCCTGAGAGAATTACTGACTCATTGTTTATGTGAACCCAGTAGGAGGAATCATATATACAGGAAGGCTGTGAAGAATCAGCCACTAATTCTAATGGAAATCATTACAAATGGAATATCCATCAGTTTCAAGTCACTGGCAGTACTATGAGACAATCCTATTGCTTTAGATTTCTTGTTGGCTAGCTATGGTGACATCTAAGCCATCACTAATTCTTCTGGTTCTACATGAATTAATGAAGTGTGCAAAGCAAACAGGCTATGCTCTACATTGGGGAAGCTGCCTGGCTCACTAAGGAGATCTTGCTCTGGGATTTGTTCTCATGACTTGGACTGGGCGTTCTGGTATACACCTTGCTTGTCATGATACTGATGCTGGCCTGTTGCAATCTATCTAGAGTCTCAAATGCTTCTGTGTAGCCATTGTCATCACACAACAGTCACAATATAACTCAAAGGTCAAGGTCTTGGGATTCAAGTAGTGTAGTAACAGCTGAACGGCTCCTGAAGCATCATGGTCTAGATATGTGGCGTGTGGCGAATTTCTCTCCTTCTTAGAAGTGAGAGAATGGCCCCACAGTAGGGCTGGGATACTGAAGCACAGGAGCACAATAGCTAAGTAATTATGTACAATAAAGTTCTGGCCCCAAACCTCTACAGCAAGCATTAGCCAACTTTTCCTGCCTTGTCCCTACTTGCATCTCAGGACCAACCAGAAAAGGCCAGATATGCATCCCAAACCAGTCGCATGAAATGCCCCCACTTATTAGCCTGCCTTTGTTTTCCTCATGCCAGCAATGTCTAATCAGACCATACCCAGAGTCTTTTGTGTCCTTTTCCTTTGATATAATGCTTTCTCACTCTTCTGTCTGCCATTGAAAGATTAATGACACCATGTTTAATATTAAAGTCTTAATCATATACAGAAATAAGAAGAGAATATGATAAGCATCAATATATTCAGCATTCTGTTGGACCAGTTAACCCCAGAATTGACGTTTTTTAAAATATTTTTTATCTATTTGAGAGAGTGTGAGAGAAAGAAGCAGAGAGAGTGAGAGAGGGTAGGCGCACCAGGCCTCAAGCCACTGCAAAGAACTCCAGATGCATGTGCCACCTTGTGCATCTGGCTTGCACAGGTACTGGGGAATTGAACCTGGGTCCTTAGACTTTCTAGGCAAGTGCGTTAACTGTTAAGCCATCTCTCCAACCCAGGGATGACATTTTTATCCGTAATCCCCCAATTATTTCTCTTCCATTTCATTTCACTTGAAGGTAATACAAAATCCTGTTGTCATTTAGTTGGTGATATTTCATTGTGTACATACAATAACATATAATGCATATAATATAAATACAATAAGTCTTATAAAATATAGGTGTAATGCCATTATCACTCCTTAAAATTCCTTAAATTATCCACACAATTCATTGACATTGATTTATACATGCTTCAATACTTTCCACACATGTGCAGCTTCTTTTTCTCCAATTTTACTTTTCTTTGAAATGATACTTATAAAAATTAATGCTTACTAATTGAATTACTTATATGTATTTGACAAGAAGTATTTGGAATTGAAGTAAATGTTGTTTATATTAATATATGTTTTTCCTATCTATTGTGAATCTTTGTTACATAGTTTTGTTATTTTAAATTCTAAACAACCTAGAATGGGCTGCTTATTATTTATAATTCAGTTCAATTTAGTACAGTACAAATAAGTACAGTAAAATGAAATCTTGGGGAATGTGCATAAGGCTTCACTTAATCAATGCTATAAAGGATCTTTTCTTTTCTTAAGAATATTCAACAGTTCCCTCAGAAACAGTTTACTTCAGGGATGACGTGTTTTTGTTCGTCTGGTTTGTTTGTAAGGTTCAGTTTATTTTCTGGAGATTATTGATGTGCAGTTACCAGTAAATTTAACAAATATCCTGGAGGTTGCATATTTACAAAAAGTCCTGCCCCATCATTTATCTTCCTTTCAACACATCCTGACCACTTTTGCCATCATCAGTCTTGAGCAATTGATTTTCAGAAACAGGCATTTGAGTGGAATGGATGAAGGGGAGGTTGTTTGAACATCCCTGTTTTGATGAGTCAATAACTCAGCTCAATGAAAATGGCTTAATTTTATGAAGATAAGTAAACTATTCTTTAAAGGATAGAGGATGTTTTAAGTTCATTCTTAGATGTTCATTTTCTGTTGCTTTATACATTTTATTTATTTTATACATTCCGAAAAATATAATAAATACCATGGCACACCAAAATTTTCACATACCCTATGAATAAAAACCACTTTGAAGGTAATTTACTGGTGAGTTATTACACAAGAATCCTAAGCTTCATTGTCTTTAACTATGTATAGGAATAACATCTAAATGCAATTTAAAATCCGTAAGACGTGTTTTTCCAAGCAGAAAATAGAAGAATGGTAAATGGGAAAAATATTCCATGAAAAGTATAACATTTTTAGCATCTTACTAGAAAATGTATTAGTCAATTATAGTATTTACAGAAATGTCTCATTTTCGTCTGTCAAACAATAACATAACATTGGATTCTGGAGAATATATTTGCTTTCAACAAGTCTTAAGAAATATAACTTAAAGTCATTTGTGGAAGTATGTCCTAAAAACAATGAATCTAAATTGAAATTTTTGTACATTGGCTTGGGGCTGATTATGTTTTTAAAGTGAATAATGTCAACTGTTCTTTAAATAAATTTCTAGGAAGAAGAACCAGAAGACATAATTGCCTAACACGAAGACAATTTATTCTCCCTTATTGTCATTAAACTAACTTGTAGACCCTTAGTAGCAAAGGAACATATCAAATGTCAAATCTTTCAAAAATAATAATTCCATTCCATTTTCTTGGCTGATTCAGTCTGCCTCCAATAAGTTCTACAAAAGGGAATCTACTCTCTACTCTGTAATATAGTAAATGTTTCAAAGTTATAACCACATTTTTTCTGAATTTTTTTTACTTTCCCTGACAATATATACCCTGTAAGTTATTTCCAAAAAAAAATAATAAAGAGGTTAAGTCTCTTACAACTGTGCCCAGTGAAAATCACAATCAAGCATCTGATTAATCTATTTCCATAACCCAATATATATGTTAACAATAATGGAATATTATCTATGCACTCTGTTGTAGGATTCAGTTTTCACGTAAGTTGTGAACGTGTTTCCATGTCACTTCTAAAATATTTTTATTTATTTTTATTTATTTATTTGAGAGTGACAGACAGAGAGAGAGAGAGAGAGAGAGAGAGAGAGAGAGAGAATAGGCGCACCAGGGCCTCCAGCCACTGCAAACGAACTCCAGAGGTGTGCGCCCCCTTGTGCATCTGGCTAACGTGGGTCCTGGGGAATCGAGCCTCAAACCGAGGTCCTTAGGCTTCTCAGGCAAGCGTTTAATTGCTAAGCCATCTCTCCAGCCCTCCATGTCACTTTTATCATAGTGAATCTTGGCATTGACATGACATAGGTTAAATATTACTCCACTCCTAGGAATTTCTTGTAAGGTAAATTTCAACTATGTTCAAACCCAAGGAAAACTCCTAAGTTAGAGTTTATTAGAGCTCAGAGCTCTGACAAGGCAAAACTAGCAGTAAGGTAATGGCGCCTTGCCTAACTATGTTAGCAATGTGGGTCATTCTTGGCAGACCTAGAAGCATACTTAACTCATCCATAGGTATACTGTGGCATGTTACTCAGTGGTTGCCCCAAAATTCAACTGGTACCTAATGTGGTCAGCTCTGATAGCCCTTTTAATTTCATCCCTGCCATTGCTAATGTCTTATCAAAAGTCCTTTTCAGCTATTATTTGAACTGTAACTAGAGTGGCACCTGTTTCCATAGAGAGACTCCCCGTGTCTGTATTTACCCACCTGATCCTTAACTGAACAAAAAGGACATCAATTTTCCCAGAAAACAATGTTTGGATGATTGTAAAGCTATACTTCACAGGAAAATATCACCATACTTGATCATTTCTGCCTCTCTCCTCTTCCTTGGTCCTGCATACTTATGCATATGTATGTGCACACAGGCACCTTTCTTTTGCAATCTCTCTCTCTCTCTCTCTCTCTCTCTCACACACACACACACACACACACACACGTACACACATAGCATGTTAATCTTAATCTCTTCACAACCTCCCATATTCAAAGTCATATAATCTCCATTAAGATGTCACATTTTCAAATTCATATGAATATACTCTCACAACACTAGGAATAATTTATTGGATCTTTTGTATGCCCTGGTACACTATTTCATGGGGATGATTTAATCTTTTTATATTAATATCCTTGATAAATTGATAAACGTGAAGTTAATGTTTTTGTATGCATGTGGTATGTATGTGCATATTCATGGATATGGGCCACATACATGTGTACACAGGTGTTTTTTGCACATGTGTGTATGTGTATATGGAAGCAAAAGGACAAACTTAGATATCATTCCTCAGGTACACTGTGCACCACTTTTTTTTTTTGAGACAGGGTTTCTCATTGGCCTATAGCTTATCAATCAGGCTGGCCTGGCTAGCAAGTTCCGGGGATTCACCTATCCCTCTCATTCCAGGAATGGGATTGCGAGAGTGTGCTAGTCACCATACATTTCATTTATACTTAGGAATTGGGGAATCAAACTTGGGTCCTCATACTTGCAAGGCAACACTTACAAATTGAGCAATCCTCAAAGCACCATAAAAGTCAAATTAATTTTTAACCCAAAATTCAATGGGATATAGTAAATGTCCAATAAATAAAGCACAAATATTTAATGTTAAATGTTAAAGATCTCATTCCAACTACATTTAAATTTACTAGTCAAAATATTTTCAAAAGGGCTGGAGAGATGGCTTAGCGGTTAAGCGCTTGCCTGTGAAGCCTAAGGACCCCGGTTAAAGGCTCGATTCCCCAGGACCCATGTTAGCCAGATGCACAAGGGGGTGCATGCGTCTGGAGTTCATGTGCAGTGTCTGGAAGCCCTGGCATGCCCATTCTGTCTCTTTCTCTCTATCTGCCTCTTTCTCTCTCTGTGTCACTCTCAAATAAATAAATAAAAATGAACAAAAAATTTTTTTAATAAATTTTCAAAAAATGTATAAAACCTTAGCCCATCCAATACAAACTGTGTTCCAGACACATTAGTAATGTATGTAGTATTTGGTAGAAAAGATTATAGAAATACTAGAAGAAAATTAAAAAATATCATTCATAATATATTGGGATAAAAATATACTCTCCAACATTTCACCAACAAAATAAAGAAATCAACATTGACTCTCAATTTTAAAAATTTACTGGCAGTACCTTCCATTTTAACATTGAACCATAATTTAAAAATTCATAGCTGCACTTTGTAATATAGTAACTGGAAGCCATATATTTTGTTATTAAGAGTGCAAAATGAATTTTAATTTTACTTAGTTGACTTAAATATAATTCAATTTTAATAACCCTTGTAGTTAAATTCTACCTTGAATAAGTGAATCTACAGATTGAAATAAATCCTCTAGAAATGAAATAAAAACAATGAATCATAAAATTGGAAATAAATTTGAAAACATCTGTTGATAAATATACCATATCCTTGAACGTTACTTACTCTCTACAAAACTAGAAAAGCAGACTCCCTTTTAGAAATATAGCCACAAATGGTATACAAAAATTACAAATGCCCAATAAATGCATGAAAATAATAAGTGATTAAAAATTGAAACAATATATGGATGGTTGTAACTCCCCATCAACCCTCTCCTGCCACCTACTCATTTTTACTACATTTGAGTTTATCAATTCTACTTCTTTCTTGATCACTATTTCTTAAAATTCTTTTCTGGCCCCCACCCACATGGACTTCAGAACACACCACAGAAGCCATACCTTTGCAAAGATTGTGGAGCCATTGGTAGATGTGGTCTAACCACCCTGCTGTCCACACAGCCTGGCTACCTCTTTTGCAATCTTTACCAGCTCTCTTTTTTCTTCAGATTGCATACTTATAGCTTCTCCACTCTCTCCTGTTTCCATCTATACTACCTTCTAACTGGACTATCAGCTGTTGGTTTCAGCTGTTACTTCACAAAGAAATTAAAGACCACCTGAAAAGAACTTTCTCAACTTCCATATTTGCTTCCTCTCTACTTATTCCTAAAGCTTCCCTCACTTTTATGCTGCATGCTGTATTCTGCCTCAGGTCCAACTCCTTTGAAACTACCCATATGCTGGATTTGACCCTCTACTTTGTTTTGTTTTTCAAGGTAGGGTCTCTCTCTAGCCCAGGCTGATCTGGAATTTACTATGTAGTCTCAGGCTGGTCTCCAACTCATGGTGATCCTCCTACCTCTGCCTCCTGAGTGCTGGGATTAAAGGTGTATGCCACCATGCCCAGCTTAACTCTCTACTTTCTATCCTATCTTTGTGTTTCCTTTTTCTCCCCATAGATAACATGTGTCCTTTAGGCATTTAGATGTGCATAATTGTATCCCATCTTGAAAATAAAATATGATTTATAACTCATTTATAAACCAGTCTCAAAATATCATATCTGTCACTCACTTTTGCATGATTATGTTTAAGCACATTTACATCTCATTATTCTTAGGATCAAAGAATTTAAAATTTTACACAAAGTATTTCACATTGTACCTAGCATATAATGACCTCTTAGAAATATTACCAGTCATTTTCATCCCTATTACTAATCTTACATTCTCCTCATCCTCACATTGCTGTCATCCATCTTCCAGATTTTGTTTTCCTTAACTAATTTTAGACTTATGAAAAGTTTAAAAGTAGTGAAGAGCCTTCATATACCTGTTATCATTTTCTGCTAGACTTATGACATAACCAGGAAACGATTGATGCAAAATTGTTAGAATGTAGACATTTTAAAATTTCACCAGATTCTTCCCTAACCTCATTTTCTCTTCAAGGTCCAATCCAGAATCCTATATTGCAATTAGTATTTATCTGCAGTTTCTTTTACTCTATGACACTTCCTTTGTTTTTCCTAGTTATAATTTCAGCACTTTCCAAAAGAACTCACCAGTTACTTTGTAGAATGTCCTTCAGTTTGGGATTGTCACATATTTTCTTCATGACTGAAATTTGACAAATCTGAGTTTTAGCCAGACTTTGACAAGTGAAATTGTGTCCTTCCTAGGGCATCATATCAAGAGATTCATTATGTCAATATGTCAGGCAACTCTTTTTGTAAGAATTATCTCCTCTTACTGATTCTACTTCATCTCTTCTTGTTGTTTTGTAATTCAGTGTTCACTGGCTTCAGTTCTCATCAGTCCATTAAAACTGCTCTTGTTAAGAACATCATAGGGGCTGGAGAGATGGCTTAGTGGTTAAGCGCTTGCCTGTGAAGCCTAAGGACCCCAGTTCAAGGCTTGATTCCCCAGGACCCATGTTAGCCAGATGCATAAGGCGGAGCACAAATTCGTTTGCAGTGGCTGGAGGACCTGGCACGCCCATTCTCTCTCTCTCCCCTATCTGCCTCTTTCTCTCTTGCCTGTCACTCTCAAATAAATAAATAAAAATAAATTAAAAAATTAAAAAAGAGAAGATCATGGATCCTCTAGTTACTCCTGGATCACACAGCCTCAATACCGGCAAATACTCTCATATTTGTACTCAGCTGCTTCATACTGCTATAATTTTTAGAATAATCACTAACTTCTGAGTGATTTCCTCAATTTTCCCCTAGCTCCATATTTGATATACTATATTTAGATCTTAGAATGTTTGTAGCTAACTACATACTCTCCATGGACAAAATCAACTATTCCTGGTATTATTTGTCATCTATACAGACAATTCCCACATAAATACATTTAGCACATTTTGTCTTTCTTTTATTTTCATTTTTTTTGTTTGTTTGTTTTTCTAGGTAGGGTTTCCTGCAGCTCAGGCTGACCTGGAATTCACTATGGAATCTCAGGGTGGCCTCGAACTCATGGAGATCCTTCTACCTCTGCCTCCTGAGTGCTAGGATTAAAGGTGTGCGCCACCACACCCGGCCCTTGTCTTTCTTAATATACAGCTTGTATATACAAGTATAAAATTTAGGATGCATAGCATCACTATTAAATTTAACACTCTTTTGAAAAAATATTTGTTTTATTTATCTACTTGAGAGAAAGGGGGAGAAAGAAAGAGAGAGAGAGAGAAAGAAAATGGAAATGCCAGGGCTTTCAGCCACCGCAAACGAACTCCAGAAACATGTGGCCTTTTGTGCATCTGGCTTACATGGATTCTGGGGAATCAAACCTGAGTTCTTTGGCTTTGAAGACAAATGCCTTAACCACTAAGCTATCTCTACAGTCTGACACTTTATTTTTATCAGATATACTTGGGGGTTGTAATACATAACTAGCTATTAAGTGAAGCTACATTAACTTTGAGGTGTCAACAATTTGTAAAGCAATAGAAAGATAGTAGTGGGGTGAGTGACAATTCTACCATCAAATAATTCCATATTTTATAGTATCATCATTTCATCTCAGTTCCTGGTCATCACCTAGAAAAAATATTATCCAACAACATAATGAGTTTCACATTCTGAAAGAAGTAAATAGAGATGAAACTAACTTTAGCAACATCATATTGAGCCTATACATGTAATATATTATAATTTCAAAATGCAATCAATATAAAAATTAATGATATATTGTACATTCTTTCTCATTCTAAATCTTTTGCTGATGCTATATGTAGAGCCTTGTCAGGATGGCCGAGTGGTCTAAGGCACCAGACTCAAATAACAGCCTCATTCCAAGGGCTCAAAGGCCTTTTGCAGTGAGTGGCTCCTGCCCTGGATAGTTTAGGGGTACATTTAGAGATAACATTTTCCCACCAGATATTCTTTTTAATGTAAAAACATTTATTTAATTCTAAATGAAATCATTTTCACAGCAATGAAAGTACTAATGACCTGGTCTTTGTCCATAAAAGTGGAAGAAGGGTAGAATATGAGATCACAAAAAACACCCACAGAAGAAAAAGAAAGCTAATTTGGCTGAGGAGTGAGTGGTGAGCTTCTGGGGGGGGCTAGCTTATACAAGGAAGAGTGTTCTCAAGTTGGATTTCCTGCCCACCTATAAGCAGGATGTGCATAGGGAGCTTTATTTTCACAGAGGGCATGCAGCCATTCTAGTTTTCCAGCAAAACGTTCTTGACAATAGAATAGTGAGTAGACTTACATTTCATGAGCTCATAAAGGAAGCTATTTAGATATTGGAAACTCTTGCACAGCAACTTAAATAGTAACCCAAAGAACTCCATGGATGAGTAAGCCTCCATGTTGAAGGCCTGACGTTTCTGCTCACCTATCTGAAAATTCAGTAAGCATCTCTTCTTTATCTTCATCTAAAACATGAGATCAAACCAGTGGAAAAAAGAACAATAGGTAAATAATGTGGAATCTGCAAGACACAACCGGACTTACACATGTGTATAGTAATCCTTTAGTCAGCAACTGTCCAGTGCCCTTATTAGTTAGTTACTAGTTACAAGTTCATCTTCAATGTCTTTGCATTACATTCTTCTTCTCCAAACGATCTTGCCATGTGGCAGGGGAATTGAGAGCCTTATTTCTTTGGCCTAATAGCCCTTCCTGCATATGTCCTGAAAATTTTGGCCTTATTGTGCCACCTATTAAAGAGTCAATCCACAGAAACATCTCAGTAGCTCTGATGAGATAGTGACTAAACTGTCAGGTCATTGTCATGACAACCTATAGTAGAGTTAAGGTCAACTTACATGTTCCAGATTCCTGATTACCAGTGAATAATAGAGTTGTAAGGTTTCTATACAGAACGTGTGTGTGTGTGTGTGTGTGTGTGTGTGTGTGTGTGTGTGTGTCAGAAGTACAGGCTACACAAGGGAATTCATAAAATTTTTTGTCATAACAACCTATAGTACAGTTAAAGTCAACTTACATGTTCCAGATTCCTGATCACCAGTGAATAATAGAGTTCTAGGGTTTCTATGCAGGACGTTTGTATGTGTGTGTGTGTGTGTGTGTGTGTGTGTTAGAAGTACAGGCTACATAAGGGAATGTGTAAAATCTATATTTACACATAAAGAATGCTGTGGTCTATTTAGAATTCATATTGCCAATGAATAAAGATAGGACATATGAAAATGCTTTTATGCTATTTTACATAAAACTGAAGAAAATGCTATTCATGCTAATACATCGCCATCAATGTTATTACTATTGTTGACTAGGTTGGGTGGCCATTGCTCATTTCTCATTTGCTTACCTCGTGCTCTCCAGTGGCAGACAGCCTGAGAATATGAATAGAAAGGGGATGCGGCTGTGTTTATTTCAGTGACCGAGAATTGTGTCACAAACACAATAATACTTGTTTTTACATGTATGTCCTAAATGCACATGATGACACAAAGGCATCAGAATCAGTGGCGAATAACCAATCAAATAAAACACTCAGCTCTAAAACTCTGTTGATTTACTTCCTATGAAGCCATTATTATCTAACAATGTGTGGCAGCTCCCTGTCCATCTCTTTCCTACTTGCTAACTGGGGGAAAAAAGAGTCTTGAGCAAGGAAAGGAGAATATACCCCATAAACTGTGCAAGCTGGGTTGTCATGAGTTTCATGAAAGGGCAACATCTTGGCCAAAGATCAAGCTGAACCTTGGAGACTCAAGGTGTGGGTCACTGATTCTTTCTGCTTATTAAGTCATAGTCATCACTGTTAGTCCAATCTGTCCACCACAGTGAGATTCCTCATGAAACTTAGTTTGAGATATCAATAGGAATATCTTTCTCAGGACAATAAAACAAGTAATATAAGATGTTTCATTATTATCCTTATGTCTTAGATAACTGGGAAATATCCTTGAAATCTTTCCACCCTAATAAGTTCTTAGCAGTCCCATCATATTGTCTTTTTCCTAAATATGTATTTGGTGAAATTAAAACATAGTAAAGTTGGGGTTGAAGGGATGGCTTAGTGGTTAAGCCGCTTGCCTTTGAAGCCTAAGGACCTAGGTTAAGTTCCCATGAAACCATGTAAGCCAGATACACATGTAAATTTGGACAAATGAGTGTTAGTAATAGAGTTGTGAAAACCTCTATCCCACAAAACTGTCACAAAGGGCCTTCTTCCTCAGAACAAAAGTTTGAAACACTGGATTCTAGACAGACCAACTGCGGAACCAACTCTTCATGTCTGTCATTGTATTACAGTTTACTAAGTAATTCTCCAAATGTGAGCTTCTTTAACAGCACAAAAAATCCAATGAGGCATTTATTATTTTATTTATTTCCATTGATACATAATCTGGAAGAAATGGATGAATTTCTAGCCATATACCACTTACCAAAACTAAACTCATAGCAGCTTAATCTCCTAAACAAACCTATCACTTCCATTGAGATTGAAAAGGTAATTAAAAACCTCCTGAAACAGAAAAGTCCAAGACTAGACAGCTTCTCAGCCAAATCCTATCAAACCTTCATTGAAGAACTGAGACCATTTTTTTCTCAAACTGCTTCACATAATCAGAGAAAAGGAATGCTTCCCAACAACTTTTATGAAGCTAGCATCACCCTAATACCAAAAACAGACAAGATAAAAGAAAATAAAACTATAGGCTTATACCCTTGATTAATTTAAATGCAAAAATCTTGAAGAAAATCCTTACAAACCAAATTCAACAACACATCAAAAGTATTATCCACCTTGATCAAGTAGGTTTCATCCCAGGGAGACAGTGATGGTTCAGCATATGGAAATCAGTCAATATAATACACCACATAAATAAACTTAATCACAAGATCTACATGATCATTTTAATAGATGCAAGCAAGGCCTTCAAAATATAACATCACTTCATGATCAAAACACTGGAGAGAATAGACATGTAGAGTTTATATCTCAACACAATAAAGGTTACATAGAAAGCACCTAAATCCCAAACAATACTTAATGGTAAAAGACTCAAGAAGTTACCATTGAGATCAGGAAAAAGACAGGGGTGCCCACTCTCACCACTGTTCTTCAACATGGTAATAGAAGTCCTAGCCCAGGCAATAAGACAGAAGAAAAAAATAAAGGGAATACAAATTGGAAAGGAAGAAGTCAAGTTAGCCCTATTTGCAGATGACATGATCCTATGCATAAGTGACCCAGAAGTCTAAATATCAGCATCATTCTTCACAGATATTGAAAACATTCAAAATTCATACGGAATGGCAGAAGGCCTCAGATATCCAAACATATCCTCAGCAACAACAACAACAAAAAAAAACATCTCTGGTGGTATCACCATACCTGATCTAAAGCTATATTACAAAGCCATAGTAACAAAAACAGCATGGTACTGGAATGAAAACAGAAACATAGATCAACAGAACAGAATTGAAGACCCAGACTTCAGGACAAGCAACTACAGCTGATTGTTCTTTGACAAAGGTGCCAGTAATGTAGACTGGAGAAAAGACAGCATCTTCAACAAATTGTGTTGGACAAATTGGATTACCATTTGTAGAAAAATAAAATTAAACCCACTCATTTCACTGTACACAAAAACCAAGTCCAATTGGATTAAAGACCTCAATATAAGTACCTGAAACTTCAACTATTGGAGGAAAAAATAGGAGGCATTCTTCTCCATCTCAAAAATTCTAAAGGTGATTAATTCCTTCAGTAAAGTGGCAGGATACAAAATCAACACACAAAAATTAGTAGCCTTTCTATATGCAAAGGATAAGTATACAGAGAAATAAAACAGTGAAGCTATCCAATTTTCAATTACAACAAAAATAAATACCTTGGAATAACACTAACCAAAGATGTGAAAGACCTATATTATGAAAACATAAAAACACTCAAGAAAGAAATGGAGGAAAACTTGAGTAGATAGAAAGACCTCCCATGCTCCTGGATAGAAAGAATAAATATTATGAAATTGGCAATTCCTCCAAAAGAAATACATAGATTTACTGCAATACCAATAAAAATTCCAGCATCATATTTCACAGAGATAGAAAAAAAATGATCTCAATATGCGACATGGAATGGCAGCAAGTCTTGGATATCTAAACATATCCTCAGCAAAGGAAATATATCTGCAGGTATCACCATACTCAACCTAAAACTATATTACAAAGCCATAGAAACAAAAACAGTATGGTACTGGCATAAAAAAAAAACAGAAATATAGACCAATGGAACAAAATTGAAGACCTGGCCCTTAGGTCAAGTTAACTATTGCTACTTGATCTTTGACAAAGGTGCCAATAACTTACACTGGAGAAAAGATAGCATCTTCAACAAACGGTGTTGGACAAATTTGATAATCATATGTAGTAAAATGAAACTAGACCCACTCATTTCATCACAAAAACCAAATCCAAATAGAGTAAAGACATCAATATAAGACCTGAAACTATTCTTCACTGGAAGAAAAAATAGGAAATACTCTCCATGATATAAGAGTGGAGAAAGACTTCCTGAACAAAACCCCAGTAGCCTAGGAAATTAAACAATCCCTCATCCAGTGGGATCTCATCAAGTTCAAAAGCTTTTGTACAGAGAAACAGACCATAATCAGAGCCAAGAGGATACCCACAGAATGGAAAAAAAAATTTCACCAGCTCTACCACTGACAGAGCCTAATATCTAGAATCCACAAGGAAAAAAAAAAAACTAAACAATAAAAATTATAACAACCCATTTAAAAAATTGGGCAAGGAACTGAATAGGGAGTTCTCAGAGAACAAGAAGTACATGCCAGTGTGATGGTGGCATACAGACTTGGTGGGTAAACAATAGCTTTCTGATTGGCTAAAAGATCCACTAAGTGGAAAAGAACCCTTATCTGGAACTAGAAATCAGGTCAGAATCCTATTGAAACAAAGATTATGCTCTCCAGTGACAAGTTCCCACTAATCTTCAGCTAAAAGATTATTCCATTTAACCTATGCTGACTTCACTGTCTGTTGGGAAATCTGTTTTTCTTTTTCAGATGGTAGCAAGACCTGAGGAAATAAACCACCCTTTGTACTTCAGCCAAGGCCCAGCTGAAACCACAGAGGAAGTAGGGAGATGAACAAGAGTGCTGCTTCCATGGTAAGTCTGACAATCAGTGCCAAGGTGAAAGACACAGATGCTGAGGTTACTCAACACATTCCAAAGCAGAGATAGAGAGGCTCCTAAGAGCTCATCCCTGAAGTATATTTAAACCATACCCACAATGGCTTAGGGAATTTTGCACAAGAGGGTGCAGAAAGATTGGAAGTGCCTCAGGGTGGGACATCATACCCGGAGGCATTGCCCCTCCCCCCAGTATCTGACTGCTGCTCTCACAATGCATAACCCACAACCCTATGGGTTACAGGCAAGCTCGCTGAGGAGGGATTCCAGCGCAAAGGGTACAGGAATGAGGGAAAGTATGGTGCCAACCCATGATGTATCCGTAGTAAGTATGTCCGTAATAATGATAAAAGTAGTAAGAAAAATAGAAAGAACAACAGAAGCAAAAAAGAGAAAGAAACAAAGAGAAAGACTGACTTTGAAATTGTTAAACACACAAACATACGTACAGGTTAAATAATTCCTTTAACGTTACATATTTGAGTTAACTTGTTTTCTCTTTCATTTTAAAAGCTTAGATCTCCCCAAATATGGTGTAACATATGCTGACATATGCTGTTATTTTTATTCAATTGTGAAAACCCATCTCCTGAAAATATTTCTATATATCCCAAACATACTGTGTACCTTCTATGTATGAAAATCCAGTAAGCCCTAAGGTTTTGGCAATGTCATAACCAGAGCTCGTATCATTGTCATTATCTTATCCAAGTGCCAGTACACATTACCATGTCATCTTCTAAAAAGTACCAGAGTGTATCAGATCACAAATCACGTCCCTTTAGCCCCAAGTTCTGTCATGAAAATGGTACACATTGGAGGCAATGGCTGTTTTATTATAACTTATCAATTTCATATAGCTAGCAATATGTATCAAATATCTTTCATTTACCTTAGTATTTCATAGTAATTATTTTGAGTCACATAAGCCCCATGGAAATCTACTTGCATAGTCAGTATACAAACTCAATCTCCTTTCAGTTAAAGCAAAAGGAAACAGATAATACAACATTATAAAGTTGAGTTGAGGAACAACAAATTATTTATCTTTTCTTTATTTTCCTTTCTTTACTGATAATTCATAAATCTATTTGCCTAAATTCTTGATCATAACTTAAGCCTGCATAATGAAACATAGCTATAACAGTGAGAATATATTTAGCATGAAATTTCTATTACAAGAAACAGTGAGAGGTTAACGGATGACAAAATTTTTTGAATCCTGTGACTTTTAATATTCTTCTAAGAAAATTTAGGAAGAGTCATACAAATTTTGTACTTTCAGTTTGTATAAAATACTTTTCAACAAGTTCCTTGTTTGAGCATTTGGCAGTGATTCCCCAAATAATAGTAATAAGCAAGGATTAAAAGCTACAGCATATGTCGAATAGGTGCATCATCCCATAAATCATAGTTACTGCCATTTCTTAACATGCTGTTTCAATTTCAGAAAATTCAATGACAGTTCATGAATTTTGCAGAATCTCAACAATAATTGCATGATCTTATGTTGAAGACTAAAGGGATGTTGTCAATTTTAGTGTGTACTGGGAGCTCACATGATGTTCTCAAATTTAATGGTAAAGTAAATTCAGTTAACTCTGCAGAAACATAAGGAGCCTTACACAATCAGTCCCTTGGCTAGCCAAGGACAGATTAGGAATCAGGACAGGACACTTAGGAGTTTAAACATCTGACTTGTGCTTTGAAAACTTTTTTTTTTTTTTTAATGAAATGCAACTGTTGGAAGTAACTATTTAGAGGTTAAAAAGAAGCATACAAAAATATCTGACAGTTGACAAGTAGAAAATTTTAGACTGTATGTCAACAATGTCCAAATAATCATTCTTTCCATCCCTTGTTTGTTTTTGTTTTTTATTCTCAAACTGAAGGATGAAGTAACTTGTATGCCAAGATAAGGAGTTCCCATACTTCAGAGAGAAGCCCTCACTGCTCTCTGGAGAAGAAGAGTAGACTTGCACACCCAAAATCTCTCAAATAACTTCGCATACGCACTTTAACCCAAGCTGTTCCCATTCTTGGTTGGAGAATCTGCTCGATTTTACAGATGGCAGAGAAAATGGAAGGAGAGTCAAGCTCCATTGATAGACATGAGACTAGCCTCCTCTGGTACATCTGTCAGGGCCCAGGAGAAACTGCAGTGGGAGGGGCACCATGCACACTGCTCTCACTGCCAACCTGACAGCCAGCTCCAGGGTGACGGTGGCAGGCACGGAGCTCAAGCAAAACCTATCGAAGCAGAAATCCAGAGGCTACAAAGAACTCAACACTAAATCAGACTGCCAACAACCCTGCTATGGCTCAGGGAACATGGCAGAAGAGGAGTAGAAAGATTGTAAGAGCCACAGAGTGTGTGGGGATACCCTGAGACACAGTCCCCCCACTATCCCACTGGGACTGACTGAGACCTTCATGACCCCACAGTGAATCCCATAACCCCACTCAGGAGAGACCCAGGGAAATGGGAACAGGGCCAAGGGAATAAAAAGTATAATCTGTTTTTAAAATACCTTAAATACAAGTATGAAAATTGTCAATAAAAAGTTTTAAAAGTTCTCAAAAAGAGAGAGAGAGAGAGAGATGGAGTTTCCCTTTGTTATTTTGTTTGGCCTGCTAAGATAACATAAGATGGACAGTTTAAAGACTAGTCATTTATTTCAGACAGTTCTGCAGCTCGGAATTACATGCAGAGTGCCAGGAAGGTCGGGTTCTGGTGAGGCCCATCTTCATGACTTGTGAATGACCATATCACACAATGGAGAAGGAACACTCAAGTATTCTCTTCTCTTCACATAGAATCTTCCACTCTCATGAACTACTCTATTCTTTTTTTTTTTTTTTTTTTTTTTTTTTTTTTTTTGGTTTTTCAAGGTAGGGTCTCACTGAAGCTCAGGCTGACCTGGAATTCACTATGGAGTCTCAGGGTGGCCTTGAACTCACGGCGATCCTCCTAACCTCTGCCTCCCAAGTGCTGGGATTAAAGGCGTGCACCACCACGCCCGGCTTTGAACTACTCTATTCTTAATCACTTCACAAAGGACCCACCTCCTAACACTGTCACAGTGGAGATTATGGTTTCAGTGTATAAAGTTGGAGAACTCACGTAATTCAGTCTATAATACTAGTCATCAAACTTCAGTACTCCCAAGAAACAGATGTGGGAAGATACAGTCAAACTGAAGCTCATCCAACCTGGAGAGATAGTTTAGTGGTTAAGGTGTTTTTCTACAAAGCCAAAGGACCAAGGTTTGATTCCCCAGGACCCACGTAAGCCAGAAGCACAAGGTAGTGTATGTGCCTGGAGTTCATTCGCAGTGGCTTGAGGCCATCGCATATCCATTCTCTCTCTTTCCATCTGCCTCTCTCTTTCTCTCTCTCTCTCTCAAATAAATAAATAAATAAAACATATTTTTTTTTAATTCAGTGCATCAATCCTGAAACACTTGTGATTCTGATTTGTTTCCTCTAGGAGGTGAACAGAACATATTTTTGAAAACCTTTCAAGGAGTTCTATCTTAATTGTCCAGATTGTGAAGAGACCTGTCCTAAACCTAGATTAGCTTTTGGAAGAAGGGATTTCTCATAAGTCTCCATGATGTTCCTGGAGAACCTAGAATGATGTACCGAACACCAGATGTAAAGCTGAGAACTAGAAGATGCCACAAGAGAGCTGCATGTCATCCCCATAGTATTTGGTCTGAGGGCATAACTCTCCAATCTCCACCCCATATCACTCCTGTTTGATCTGGGTTTTGTGCATGCACATACTACTCAGTCCCCACTCCCACTTCTGTTTGATCTGAGTATTTATACACACTGCCTAATCCCCATCACAACCCACTCTTGTGTGAAATCTGAGTAATGTATATATGCACACACTGCCCAATTCCCACACCATCCCACTTCTCGGACCTTTAGAAAACTATCTTTGAGTAGTAAAAAAAAAAAAAAAAAAAAGATAAAAAAGAAAACCTGGGGCTGGAGAAATAGCTTAGCAATTAAAGCACTTGCCTACAAAGCCTAAAGACCCAGGTTTATATATTTACCTGAGAAGTATCCTCTTATCCAAGCTCGCTCTCTCTCTCTCTCTCTCTCTCTCTCTCTTTGTTTTTTTGTTGTTGTTGTTTTTGTTTTCTTTTGTTTTTCAAGGTAGGGTCTCACTCCAGCTCAGGCTGACCCAGAATTCACTACATAGTCTCAGGGTGGCCTCGAACTCATGGCAATCCTCCTACCTCTGCCTCCCGAGTGCTGGGATTAAAGCTGTGCACCACCACGTCCGGCATCTTATCCAATCTTAAAATGAACTTTTAAGATTAATTTAGGAGAGACGGTGGCTGAAACATGACATCCTTGGAGATATATGATGTAGCTAATGCCCACTGGAGGACACCTGGCTAATGATAGTATAGCTTGAGCAAAACTAATCTCCCTTCCGATATGATACCAAGGAAAAATCTCTTTGTAAAGGAAGCAAAACATAACTAAACAACAAAAAAACCTAGAGGATTCCATTTAATTATACATAAAATTTTTCAGTGTATTGGTTTATTTTGTCTTCTGTGCTAAATACAAGGGAAATCCATAATGCTGTTTCAAACAAACAAAACAACACTAATAGAAAAATGTTACAAGAAACAATGATTCAATTATCCTAAAGATAATGCAGCATAGTCAGATTAAAAACCCTGAATGGTTGACTAGGTGTGGTGGCTCAGCCTTTAATTCCAACACTTGAGAGGCAGAGATAGGAGGGTCACTGTGAGTTCAAGGCCACCCTGAGACTACATAATGAATTCCAGATCAGCCTGCCCTAGAGCAAGACCCTACTTCAAAAACAATAACAACAAAAACCCTGAATGGACAGGTTTAATAGAATTAACTGCTATGTCAAAATTTTTAAATATTGAAATCATAATCTTTAACAGTTTCTAGTATTTTACAATATACATAATAATCATTACTGTTCATAAGCATAAGAGAAAGGGAATTTCAATTACTTTTATCATATTGAATATTGCCTTATCATAGTTTAATCCATCTTTTAAATACAAGTATAAGATACAACTGTTTCAAGGAAAAGAAAAAAGAATCATAGTGTTATGTAGTATTAAATTATTTAATACTGGATTGATACAAGGTGTAATTTAGGACAATAAAAAACAAGTGAAGTATGAATCCTATAGACCACACGTTTTTAAAATTCAGGGCCTCCTTAACATCAACTGAAACATTATTGACTCTGTTGAAATGTTTCGGATTAATCATAGGCCTCAGGAAATACAATAAAAGTCTATTAGTCAAGCTTCAGGAATCTAGTAACTTGTTATCACTAGCATATTGTTTTAAAAAATTTATAGTAATAAACAGTTAACTATTGTTGAAATACATTGACTATTTACTATCTTTAAGCCCATTTAGGTTGTTTGGAAATGACATTTTCCAGAGATAAAAGTTTATTGATAGATTTTGATCTCAAGTGATTTATAAGTACTAGTCGCAAAATGCCATTTGGCACAAAGAATCAAAAAAAAAAAAAAGTGGAAAATCCCATCTAAAGTACCCTAATTGTCAATGTAAGATTTTAAGGTATTAATTCAAAGGACAGAAGTATAGGCTGGATTAAAGCAAACTTCAAAGTGAATACATTTCTCTGCTTTAAAGTGCATAGCCAAGCTCACCTCTAAAAAGTCTAGGTTATCTTCAAGGGCTGAATACTTGTTCAACATCTCGATGTAGGCTGCTAAGACTGATGAATGAGGGTACAGGTAAGGGAACTAGGCAACAGAAGCAGTCAAGGGCATCATCTGGTATCTTGAAAAAGTTCCTTTCTAGTCAGTTCATTCCATTTTGATCAAAAGTTTTATGTGACCACTTGTTAACAGAATCAAGAAATTATGTCAAAAATCTAAGTTGAATTTCATGCTATTGAAATTAAAATTTCCTAAAACTTCATATTAATTTTTTGACCAGAGTCATGTCCTCTCAAATGGCAAATTAATTAATTTAATTAATAAAATTATAAGAATCATGGATTATAGTAGCCAACAGATCAAATGTCCATATACTCATTATACATAAGATAAATGATGTATTTAAACACTGAGTAAATTGGGCTGGAGAGATGGATTAGTGGTTAAGCGCTTGCCTGTGAAGCCTAAGGACCCTGGTTCGAGGCTCAATTCCCCAGGACCCATGTTAGCCAGATGCACAAGGGGGTGCATACATGTGGAGTTCGTTTGCAGTGGCTGGAGGCCCTGGCACACCCATTCTCTATCTATCTGCCTCTTTGTCTCTCTGTCTGTTGCTCTCAAATAAATAAATAAAAATATTTTTAAAAAAGAAAACAAGAATTCCACGAGAGCTCCCCCAGAATGGCACCAGCCACTTAAACCACAAGCCTTGCTATACTCTGGATCATGTAATTTCCCCTGGCTACACTGGCCACATTCAGTTCCAGAAGTGCCTAAACTTCAACCAGACATTCCACTTCTTCCCATACTCACATTCCTCTTGCATTCTCATACTAACCCATCAGATCTCAACCATAGAATCTCTGACGTTATTCCTTATGGAATCCACTTTTTCCATCAGGTGACCTACTCTTTTTCAAAGAAGGCTCCACTTTTCCTTTAAAATTTCTAGCTCTTGGATTTATCATTATCATTCAGTTATTCAACTTATCTCTATTCTACTGTGCTATAATTTTGAGAAATAACCTAGCAATTCTGTATATTTGAACATAGGATTATACTTATGGAGACATTTTGCAGAGTGAAGGTATTATTATATTTGTTATTCAAGGATACAAACCAAACAAGGTATGGTGACATATGACTATAGTCATAGCACATGGAAGACTGAGGCTAAAGGACTAAGTAAGTATTCCAAGTCAGCCTGAGCTACCTACCAAAACTCTATCTCATAACATTAAACTAAAATAACATAAACCAAATGTTTAATTGGTCCCTATAGTATTCATTTAATTGTTTTGACATTATATAAATACTTCCATGAGGCCTCACAGTTATTACTAATAAGGTTTCTGTTGCAGTCACCTTCTCATTTTGGGGGGGGGGGAAACACCTGACCAGAAGCAGCTGATAGGAGTAAAAGGTTTATTTCAACTTATAGACACCAGTGGATTCTTCATCATAGTGGGGAATGCAGAGGCTGGGTATCATATCTTGTCACATATCAGCTGCAGAACCAGAGCTCAGGCAAGGGGGAACTACACTGTAACACCTCAAAGCCTACCACCACAAAGATACCTTCTCAGTCAAGGCATCACCCCCCAAATTGCCCCCAGCTAGGAACTGATTATGAGGCTTAATTGAAAACACATGAAGCTATGGGGACTATTTCACATTCAGCCTACCACAATTCATTACCTAGAGAATATTATAGACTGTAAATGACAAATAATGACCCTTAATTTACAACTAAAGATCATGCCATATCAGGTAGATAAATCCTTGTTTTAGAACATTTTCTTTATAGTCTCTCTCTTTCTCTCTCTCTCTCTCCATATATATATATATATACACATACATATATATATAGTCTACAGTCTATAATAGAATGTCACATAAGAAAATCAGTTGGTATTACTTAATTTTCTGTTTATATATACTATTTAAGCAATTTACAAGATAATACAGGGTACATGCCTCTTTATAATTCAGGTATGCCTTGGCATTAAAAACTACTTAAATTGCACAGAGACATTGCCTCTTCCCCATAACTGATGGCTACTCCCACAATGCATGATCCACAATCCCCAACAAGAAGGATCCCTTTAGAGGGGGGAGGGCAGGGAGGAGGCTAATGATGGTAACAACATAGCTGTTTACACACTGAGTATACACACAACTAATAAAGAAGAAAAAAGAGAGAAGGAAAAAAAAAACTACTTAAATTGAACTAGATAAGGTGGCACATGCCTTTAATCACAGCACTTGGAAAGACTGTTGTGAGTTTGAGACCAGCCTGGGATACAAGGTGAGTTCCAAGGCAGTTGTGGCCAGATGAGAATCTCAAAAAAAAAAAAAAAAAATTCCTAATTAAATTAACATGAAAATTATAAATAGACTTTATATAACAAAAGGACATTAATGGCAAATCATGGGTGGGCTTATTATCTGAGTATTTTTTTAAGTATAAATCCATTTATTTGGCTCCGTGCACACTCCCAACTTTGGTACCTTATCCCACGGCACAGTGAGAGGATCTGAGTCCAGAGCCTGTTCTGTCACAGTGAGCACAGCCAACCAGTGCCAAGTGGAACATGACCATGGTCTCATCTTCTCTCACCTTAACCTATAGCCTAACAGGTCCAGACTGCAGATTTGTGATGCTCAAAGAATTTACTCCTGACTGGGTATTTTAGGGATTTGACTCCTGTCAGGTATTGTAACAAAGTCAAGTGATTTCAATTTACTGGGCAAGGACAAGGGACGGTTTCAGGAAAAAGCAAGGTGACGAACTATTGAGCATTCAGTTCATTAGCTGTCATCCATCTTGACATCTTCATCTTTCAAGCAGGACTGCAGAAAATCAAAGACTTGTAGTGCTTTCCTCAAAAACCCGAGGAGGAAGACATATCCTCTTAAAGTTAAAGGGAGCGTGAAGGATATTTCAAATGGATTATGAAAGATAACCATTGCCTCAAAAGTGAAAATCTTGATAGGCACTCAATTGTAAACACTACTTGAGTCCTAAACACACTAATCTTAAAAACAGCATCACCAAGAACCTGTCATGAATGAAATGCTGGAGTGTTTTTAGCTAGCTCTAATTTTATGAATTTCTACATTTTAATGTGAAATACTGGTAGAATGATAACCAAGTAGTCTTTTAGAAAAATAATATTGATGAAAAAAAGAGAAAAAGCATTTTTTTTCCTTTAAAAAAAATCAGCCAATCACAAGCAGTAAAAGTCCAGTGAAACAGCCAAGTTTTGGTGATATCACCTTGCTTCTTTTATTTCTCTGCTCTGCTTGTTCAGCATTGAAGGACTAAAAGCAGGTTTTTTTCTGCATTTATGTGCAGAATTTCCTGGAATTACAGTGTAATATAAATAACCAAAAAAGAAGCCCATAGCCTCCCTATCTAGTATACATTACCAAGGGGGAAAAGGGGTTTCCATTTCAGGCTCTCCAAGAAGCCTGAAGAGAAGGGAAGGTAGACACCATGCTCTACTTTTCTCTTTGAAGTTACTATAATCTACTTCTTCTACATATTTCATTTTATTCAAGGGCTCTGTAAACCAGCAATTCTCTCCTAACATACACAATAAGCTTTTAGATCTTTAGATTATTAATAATCAAAGTGAAACAAAATCAGGAGTCTCCCCCTGCTCCCTCCTCCTGCATGCCCTACTTAAAACATCTACATCAGACTGTAAAAAAAAAAGTAGTTATGCAGCACTCAGTATTATACAGCTACTGGCTTACAGACCTGGCAACATTATCATTTGCTCTCAAAATCCCCTGTGCTTTTCAGATACTAGAAAACCACTGGTGGACCATCCAGATGGATGGTTTGCCCACACAGAAAGTCAAAGGGGCAGGTAGCCTAGCAGTCTGTCTCTGGAGGACTTTAGTGAATACCTCAGTTAAGTTCCTACATTTAAAATGCTTTCTTTATTTACATACATATATACATAGAAAAAGAAATTAAGTTAGAATCTGCATGTAAGAGAGAAAATGTAATTTTTTAAATATCCTATTTATGGCTGGAGGGATGGCTTAGTGGTTAAGGCATTTGCCTGCAAAGCCAAAGGACCCAGGTTTGATTCCCCAGGACCCACTATAACCAGATGCACAAGGGGGCGCATGCATCTGGAGTTCATTTACAGTGGCTGGAGGCTCTGGTGCACCCATTCTCCTTCCCTCCTCTCTCTCTCTCTCTCTCTCTCTCTCTCTCTCTCCCCCTCCCTCCCTCTCTCTCTCTATCTCTCTTTCTCTGGCAAATAAGTAGATAAATATAAATTTTAATATCATATTTATTTGCAAGTGGAGAGAAAGAGATTGAGAGGATATGAATATGAGCATGCCAGAGCCCCATGCCACTGCAAACATATTCCAGACATATGCACCACTTTGTGCATCTGGCTTTACATGGTTATTAGGGAATTGAACCCAGGCAATCAGGATTTGCAGGCAAGTGCCTTTAACCATAGAACCATCTCCTCAGCCTCTTAATTTTTATCTTTCTAGGCTTGAATTTCCTCACTTTTAAGGCCTATATGTATGCAAGTAAGGGCAAGTGCAATATGGCGTGTGAATCTACACAGGAGATCATGAGACAACAGAGGGGGTGAGAGAAAGGGGAAGGACAAAAAGAAACCTGTAGTATAAAAGCAGAAAAGAGATGAATTTGAGGAGAATGTACAGAAGAGGAGAGGGAGAAATGAAAAGAGAAAGGAAAAATTGTGCATGAAGGTATCATGATGAAACCTTCTCTGTAAACTAATAAAAATTTATTTAAAAAATTTAAATCATTTCTAAGACATTTCTGTCTAACCTAGCCCAATATATTCAAACACTTACTGCCTTCATACCACCATTGCCATGGCCACTGCCACTGCACACTGGTTGATTACTGCATCATGAATTTTCCCCATGGAAATTCATGTCACATTTTCAACAATACCTACACTATCAGTATGAAGTAGGTATGATTTTCAATCCATAAGTACAGAGGGGGTGTTAAGTAAGCATGCACTAGGCTTTGTTTTTTTCCTTTCTTACTGCACAAAGCTTGTTCCATGGAATACGAACTATGCATCGCCTTGGAGCTTGTTAGAAAGTCAGAATGTAAGCCTGGCATGGTGACGCACACCTTTAGTCCCAGCACTTGGGATTAAAAAGTCAGAATGTGAGGCTCAACCCCCAGAGGATTGAGTATGTATGTATGTAAATAAGAGAACCTGAAGTCTCTATCGCAAAGACCCAGATATTAACAGAGCTTCTGATGGTATAATGGCATCTAAAGAATAGAAAATATAAGCACATTTTTATTTAGGTGGAAGTTTTTCTTTAACTGAGAAAATGCGATACTGAGAACTTCAGAGAAGAAAGCGTGATTTGAGGATCATAGTGAAAGTAGATACCTGTTCTTGGTTAGAAGAAGTAGGAGAGCGCCATTAAAAATAAATAAATAAATAAAATTGGGCTGAAAACACATTTTGCCCATTTCAGTCTGGCTAAGGACCAGCTAACTCAATTCATTGCATAAAACATTTAAGTCAGTCTGTAAGAGCAAAATGCTGAACTGCCGCTGGTAACTGACTGTATCTTCAAGATGGTCCCCGGTTTGCCTGAAGTAATTTTGATATCAGATACAAGGAACTCAAGAGTGCTTCACTGAGCTTTGTACAAGGTGATGTTCCCACAGGCCATGCACTGCAGAGCCTGCTTGCAAGGACTCTGAGACATTGCTTTGCTGAATGCACACACTTCCCTTCAGGTTCCTCCATCAGACAATCAACTCATTATTGAGTTTTCCAGAGGTAACAACTACTTCACTAAGTCTAATAAATGGAAAAAGAATGTTTGGATCAGACATTTCCTAAATCCAATTTGGAGGGTCTTATCCCACCAAATATAAAAACATAAAACCCCCTAAAAAACCCATATTAGCAATCCATGATAAGTAATTAAAATATTATATTTCGTGTTTATACAAATCACCATCTGATCTTGAAAAACGTTTGCTTTTGTCTTAAGTCAGTTAGACATTTGTTTTCTATAGCCTTATGTTCTCAAATTTCCCAAAATAATCTTTTGGCTACCAAATAGTAAAAGATAAATGTCAGGTTATTTATAATTCAAGTTATCACAATTAAGTTAACTTAATTGTGTCTTCATTAAAAACTAAGTGGACAATATTATTTTTCTTTCATCCTGTATTACTTTGATGAGTTATTTCCATACTATCTATCCAGTTGTGTGTGTGTGTGTGTGAGAGAGAGAGAGAGAGAGAGAGAGAAAGGTCTATCTGTGTAGTCCTTGTTTGACTCATATTAGTAGTAGTCCTTTGTTTGCTTCATATTCCTGCTGCCTCAGCCTTGTGAATGCTGGGATAGTCGGTATGTGATGTGTAACCACATGGTATGTGACGTGTAACCACACTTACCTTATTTTCATCTTTTCTTAGATGAAAATTTATTGCTATTTTAAACATGTTTTCTTACTCAGTTGTTTTTATAACCATATATCTCAAGCATGAACTTAGGTTGTATCAGTATGCATTCATTTAAGCTTTTTTTGATTAAATACACTTTGGCCATGCAATTTTTATTATTAAAACTTGCAGGTTCTAAGTCATAACAAGACTTGCTAATGAATATGTGTATATAACAAGACAAGACATGAGCTCTGTGCAATTTTCTAGTACGTGTGAAAGGAAACATAGGGCAGCCCACTTCTGAAAGGAAGGTGACAATTTTTCCATCAAATTTTTATTTTAACAGTGGAATGTATATACTAATTTTATGTTACATATGAGATCAGAGTTTCTGTTTCTGTAATCAATATTTGCTAGATTACTCTGGACCCTATCTGAGGAAGATCTGAAAATTTAATAAAGAAACTGTATTTCATTTTGTGTAAGTAGCAGTGTGTGTGAAGATTAAGGGCTCTGGCAGCACCTAAAAATGAAGTCCTTTATTTTCTCTACTAGAGTAATGCATGCATTAGCATTGTGACAACTTTAAAATGTCATAGAATGAGACTTAACATGTACTGCATGACTCACTTTTAGGCCCTGAAAGCTGCTGAATAATATTGCAGTCATCTCTTGCTACATAAGAAATGACTCCTAAATTCTGTGGCTTATAACAACCACCACTTGATCATTTATTTCAATTGTGTGGCTCAACATTTCAGGAGAGGTCTAACTGAGCAATTCTGTGCCAGATGACACTGCCTAATATTACTCAGTGGTCCTCTGGAGCTTGTGGCTGAGCTGCCTCAGAAAGCCCACCCTAGCTTCTGTCATGTTGCTGGAATTTTGGAGAGAATGGCCAGAGTTGTGGTACAGCTGGACAGATGACTGCAACGCCTCAGGTGGCCTGCAAAGCAGTGGCCACAGGTCATTGGATATCTTACATATCAGTCTAGGGATCCTAAAGAATTCCAAGATGCCTGGACAGAAAGGTTCAAGACTTATGCATGACCACCAAAAGTCTTCAAATGCCATTCCTTTGCATTTACTAGATAACTGAAATGTCAATCCCAGGACAGGAAAAAAAGGAGAAGATGTAAAGCCAAAGAATTTTGAATAAAGGAATAGTGTGATCTTCAGATTATGTAGGTATATCTGTATATATGTGTGTGCAATATAATATATATGATGAATACATGAGCTCATTAATGTGGAATAAAAAGGAAGTTCACATGGCTACACTGGCAGAAAAAAAGCAATATATGATAAACACATCATGTAAACATCCAGCATTCTTGTGATACACTAGGAATAGAAGAGGACATATTAGCATGGTTATTGTCTATCTGTATTGAAATGGAACATAGAAGAGAATATTCTGAAGACAGCACAAGCTTTAAATGAAAAACAGAACTGCCAGTGGCACAGCTGGCAACACACCCACCTGGTAGTAATTCAGAGAAGCCTAGTGCAGGGGGTGCTAGAAGAAAGGAGGATGAAGGTGATCAAAAAGATGCTGGAGAGATTACAAGATACTGCAAACCAGCATGGTGTTTTATAACCTTTTATCTGACCTACCAGCAGATGATTTCTACATCCCACAGTGCCAGATAAAAGGAAACATTTCCTCCAAATACAATGTAATAAGAGGCACAAGAGATAGTAAATTATGCACATTTAACATTGGGAAAGAAAGAAAGAAAGAGAGAGAGAGAGAGAAAGAAAAAGAATATATATCTGTGGTGGGAAATATAAGATGTCCATATTATATCCCCTGAAACCACTGAGTATATGAGTTTCAATATTGGAATTAAGATTATTAATCAATTAAATTTAAAATAGGGAAATTATTCTAGAATATTTAGGTAAACCTGACATAATCATTAGGGTTCTACAATGAGAAAGAAGAAGCAAGAGCCAGATAGAGAGAAATAGCATGCTACCAAAGATTCATCTGATTATTACTGGCTTTGAAATAAAAGCTGACCATAATTTAAGGAATATAAGGAATCTCTAAAAACTACAAAAGGCAGAAAACTAAATTATCCCTTAGGACCTCCCAAAAGGACTATAGCCTGCTGTTAACTTTAGTCTCATGAGACCTATTCCAAGTATCTGACTTCCAGAATGTTAAGATAATACAGACGTTGTTCTAAGGCACTATATTAGTGGTGACTTGTTACAGCAACAATAGGACTAATAAAAGTTTGAAAATGTATGGAACAGCCAGAAGGAATAAAGCATTTAAAAGTATTTGCAGGTAGTCAATCAAGAATGATAAAAATGATACTGAGTAACAAATGCATTGTAAAAGAAGATAAGTACTGAAAGAATTCTGCTCACAAAACATAATTCTTGACATAGCCCTACCAGGTTTATACAAAATGTGTTTAGAAAACCAGCCACCTGTTTTGCTTAACATTGGTTTTGACAAATCTGGACTTCAGTAACTAGCTCAGTGCCTGACACGCGCTAGTACCACAAGAAGAAATAAATCTATTCTAGAGGCTCAATAGGTCTATAAAACAACACAATTCATGATCACATATGGTGTGTTAAATTAGGTACATTAGCAAAGGCAAGAAGAGGGAAGGGAGCTAAAATTGCTTCAAATAAAAAAAGAAATGAGACTAAGATCCAAGTGAAAATGCTAACATATTTCTAGTGAGACATTTTTAAACCATTGACAAAGATTCTGAGTTCCAGTTGGGTCTTCACAACATCTTGCAAAAATGCATGGCAGGGATTCAGCTGAACACCCACCAGCTGAAGCTGGGCTGTGATTGTTCTGGCAAACACATAACCCAGAGTAAATATTGTCTTGCAGGAAGATGTGAGGAGGTGGATTAGGCATTGTAATTACCATTTTCTGGGTATCTGGCATTCTTTTTAAAGATTTAATCATTTAGATGAGACTTAGTATCACTAAAAAAGAAGTCAATATCTCTGTGAGCCAGGAGGGAACAGCAGTGATGTTTTCCTTCTGCTCAGCTGCTCCATGTGCCTACGGAACGGTGACTTCACCTGCCGGCTGTTTATGCTAGAGCACAGATAAAGAGCCAGGAGAAGCAACTTCCTTCTGATTTCTTTTTTTTTTTTTTCTAAACACACTGTTGTTCTCACATATTATTGATCAGGAAGTGATATTTTAAAAGCGAAAATTTATAAAATAACATAGTCGTCTCATTATTCTATCTTAATTTTACAGTCAATACACATCCACTGTTGTTTGTGGTATACCTAAAGTATTTCCATATAGATCAACAACAGCCATGAAAGACATTAGTAGCAGTTTTCAGATAGGGACTTCTGTTTATCTTCTCTCCATCAATTGACATCTACTGACATAAACTGCTTAATCTGATGCTAGCTTAGAATTGTAAACAACATTGAGACCTGTAGTGATTTGTTTACATAATGCCTAATTTAGTGTACAAAAATATTGCATTACATTTGTAGCTAGGACCCTGGCAATTAGTTGAGTATTGTTGTTTAGGTGGAACTAATGTCCCCTATAAATTTTAATGATAAAAAAGATCTAGTCTCCTTGACCTACCTGGGAAATTTTAATTCTTAGGTGGAACAAGGAACCTACCTTGATAAAATGAATAGAAAAGGGGGCTGGGGAGATAGCTCAGTGGGGAAAGTGTGTGTTGTACAAGCATGAGGATAGGAGTTCAGATCCCCAGCACCTACATAAATGTTGAACATGACATTGCAGACCTATAAACAGACATCTGGAAAGATGAAAACAGAGACACATGAACATATGTGTGTTACTTTGTGTCCAGCTTTATGTGGGTGCTGGGGAGTCAAATTCAGGCCCGAAGGTTTGCAAGCAAGCACATTTCCCAGCTTAGCGATCTCCATAGCCCCTTAGTTACTATAAAAAAAAAAAAAAAAAAACTTTGTGGCTAAAAGCAAAAGCAAAATATACATTTGTTTGAATCTCTAACCTGGGTAGGAATAAGGTAACTGAGTCCTAGTTGACCTGGCATCAGCTGAGGGGGGTTTCTGATGTAGGCATTAGAGACATCTGATGCCCATGACACCTAGGGCTACATGATCTGTCCTACTTGCTAGTGTCAGTATGGCCTAACTTTGTATATGTGGTCTCAGGACTCAGGCCAGGTGGAAGCCATCTTGCCTTTTATGACCTAGCTCAAAAAAGCTCTGCAGTCTTGGTCCTGTTTGGGTTACAAACCTCTTTAGACCCAGGAGGTGAACCCGGAGCTTACCTCTACATGGATAAGACCCAATGATGCAATGAAGATATCACAATTAAGTTAACTTAATTGTGTCTTCATTAAAAACTAAGTGGACAATATTATTTTTCTTTCATCCTGTATTACTTTGATGAGTTATTTCCATAGTATCTATCCAGTTGTGTGTGTGAGAGAGAGAGAGAGACAGAGAGAGAGAGAGAGAAAGGTCTATCTGTGTAGTCCTTGTTTGACTCATATTAGTAGTAGTCCTTTGTTTGCTTCATATTCCTGCTGCCTCAGCCTTGTGAATGCTGGGATAGTCGGTATGTGATGTGTAACCACACGGTATGTGACGTGTAACCACACTTACCTTATTTTCATCTTTTCTTAGATGAAAATTTAGTGCTATTTTAGACATGTTTTCTTACTCAGTTGTTTTTATAACCATATGTCTCAAGCATGAACTTAGGTTGTATCAGTATGCATTCATTTAAGCTTTTTTTGATTAAATACACTTTGGCCATGCAATTTTTATTATTAAAACTTGCAGGTTCTAAGTCATAACAAGACTTGCTAATGAATATGTGTATATAACAAGACAAGACATGAGCTCTGTGCAATTTTCTAGTACGTGTGAAAGGAAACATAGGGCAGCCCACTTCTGAAAGGAAGGTGACAATTTTTCCATCAAATTTTTATTTTAACAGTGGAATGTATATACTAATTTTATGTTACATATGAGATCAGAGTTTCTGTTTCTGTAATCAATATTTGCTAGATTACTCTGGACCCTATCTGAGGAAGATCTGAAAATTTAATAAAGAAACTGTATTTCATTTTGTGTAAGTAGCAGTGTGTGTGAAGATTAAGGGCTCTGGCAGCACCTAAAAATGAAGTCCTTTATTTTCTCTACTAGAGTAATGCATGCATTAGCATTGTGACAACTTTAAAATGTCATAGAATGAGACTTAACATGTACTGCATGACTCACTTTTAGGCCCTGAAAGCTGCTGAATAATATTGCAGTCATCTCTTGCTACGTAAGAAATGACTCCTAAATTCTGTGGCTTATAACAACCACCACTTGATCATTTATTTCAATTGTGTGGCTCAACATTTCAGGAGAGGTCTAACTGAGCAATTCTATGCCAGATGACACTGCCTAATATTACTCAGTGGTCCTCTGGAGCTTGTGGCTGAGCTGCCTCAGAAAGCCCACCCTAGCTTCTGTCATGTTGCTGGAATTTTGGAGAGAATGGCCAGAGTTGTGGTACAGCTGGACAGATGACTGCAACGCCTCAGGTGGCCTGCAAAGCAGTGGCCACAGGTCATTGGATATCTTACATATCAGTCTAGGGATCCTAAAGAATTCCAAGATGCCTGGACAGAAAGGTTCAAGACTTATGCATGACCACCAAAAGTCTTCAAATGCCATTCCTTTGCATTTACTAGATAACTGAAATGTCAATCCCAGGACAGGAAAAAAAGGAGAAGATGTAAAGCCAAAGAATTTTGAATAAAGGAATAGTGTGATCTTCAGATTATGTAGGTATATCTGTATATATGTGTGTGCAATATAATATATATGATGAATACATGAGCTCATTAATGTGGAATAAAAAGGAAGTTCACATGGCTACACTGGCAGAAAAAAAGCAATATATGATAAACACATCATGTAAACATCCAGCATTCTTGTGATACACTAGGAATAGAAGAGGACATATTAGCATGGTTATTGTCTATCTGTATTGAAATGGAACATAGAAGAGAATATTCTGAAGACAGCACAAGCTTTAAATGAAAAACAGAACTGCCAGTGGCACAGCTGGCAACACACCCACCTGGTAGTAATTCAGAGAAGCCTAGTGCAGGGGGTGCCAAAAGAAAGGAGGATGAAGGTGATCAAAAAGATGCTGGAGAGATTACAAGATACTGCAAACCAGCATGGTGTTTTATAACCTTTTATCTGACCTACCAGCAGATGATTTCTACATCCCACAGTGCCAGATAAAAGGAAACATTTCCTCCAAATACAATGTAATAAGAGGCACAAGAGATAGTAAATTATGCACATTTAACATTGGGAAAGAAAGAAAGAAAGAGAGAGAGAGAGAGAAAGAAAAAGAATATATATCTGTGGTGGGAAATATAAGATGTCCATATTATATCCCCTGAAACCACTGAGTATATGAGTTTCAATATTGGAATTAAGATTATTAATCAATTAAATTTAAAATAGGGAAATTATTCTAGAATATTTAGGTAAACCTGACATAATCATTAGGGTTCTACAATGAGAAAGAAGAAGCAAGAGCCAGATAGAGAGAAATAGCATGCTACCAAAGATTCATCTGATTATTACTGGCTTTGAAATAAAAGCTGACCATAATTTAAGGAATATAAGGAATCTCTAAAAACTACAAAAGGCAGAAAACTAAATTATCCCTTAGGACCTCCCAAAAGGACTATAGCCTGCTGTTAACTTTAGTCTCATGAGACCTGTTCCAAGTATCTGACTTCCAGAATGTTAAGATAATACAGACGTTGTTCTAAGGCACTATATTAGTGGTGACTTGTTACAGCAACAATAGGACTAATAAAAGTTTGAAAATGTATGGAACAGCCGGAAGGAAGAAATAAAGCATTTAAAAGTATTTGCAGGTAGTCAATCAAGAATGATAAAAATGATACTGAGTAACAAATGCATTGTAAAAGAAGATAAGTACTGAAAGAATTCTGCTCACAAAACATAATTCTTGACATAGCCCTACCAGGTTTATACAAAATGTGTTTAGAAAGCCAGCCACCTGTTTTGCTTAACATTGGTTTTGACAAATCTGGACTTCAGTAACTAGCTCAGTGCCTGACACGCGCTAGTACCACAAGAAGAAATAAATCTATTCTAGAGGCTCAATAGGTCTATAAAACAACACAATTCATGATCACATATGGTGTGTTAAATTAGGTACATTAGCAAAGGCAAGAAGAGGGAAGGGAGCTAAAATTGCTTCAAATAAAAAAAGAAATGAGACTAAGATCCAAGTGAAAATGCTAACATATTTCTAGTGAGACATTTTTAACCATTGACAAAGATTCTGAGTTCCAGTTGGGTCTTCACAACATCTTGCAAAAATGCATGGCAGGGATTCAGCTGAACACCCACCAGCTGAAGCTGGGCTGTGATTGTTCTGGCAAACACATAACCCAGAGTAAATATTGTCTTGCAGGAAGATGTGAGGAGGTGGATTAGGCATTGTAATTACCATTTTCTGGGTATCTGGCATTCTTTTTAAAGATTTAATCATTTAGATGAGACTTAGTATCACTAAAAAAGAAGTCAATATCTCTGTGAGCCAGGGAGGGAACAGCAGTGATGTTTTCCTTCTGCTCAGCTGCTCCATGTGCCTACGGAACGGTGACTTCACCTGCCGGCTGTTTATGCTAGAGCACAGATAAAGAGCCAGGAGAAGCAACTTCCTTCTGATTTCTTTTTTTTTTTTTTTTTCTAAACACACTGTTGTTCTCACATATTATTGATCAGGAAGTGATATTTTAAAAGCGAAAATTTATAAAATAACACAGTCGTCTCATTATTCTATCTTAATTTTACAGTCAATACACATCCACTGTTGTTTGTGGTATACCTAAAGTATTTCCATATAGATCAACAACAGCCATGAAAGACATTAGTAGCAGTTTTCAGATAGGGACTTCTGTTTATCTTCTCTCCATCAATTGACATCTACTGACATAAACTGCTTAAATCTGAATGCCTAGCATTTAAGAATTTGTAAAAAAAACAACATTTTGAGACCCTGATTAGTGTATTCTTGTTTTGACATAATGCCCCTAAATTTTAGTGTACAAAAGATCTAGTCTCCTTGACCTACCTGGGAAATTTTAATTCTTAGGTGGAACAAGGAACCTGCCTTGATAAAATGAATAGAAAAGGGGGCTGGGGAGATAGCTCAGTGGGGAAAGTGTGTGTTTTACAAGCATGAGGATAGGAGTTCAGATCCCCAGCACCTACATAAATGTTGAACATGACATTGCAGACCTATAAACAGACATCTGGAAAGATGAAAACAGAGACACATGAACATATGTGTGTTACTTTGTGTCCAGCTTTATGTGGGTGCTGGGGAGTCAAATTCAGGCCCGAAGGTTTGCAAGCAAGCACATTTCCCAGCTTAGCGATCTCCATAGCCCCTTAGTTACTATTAAAAAAAAAAAAAAAAAAACTTTGTGGCTAAAAGCAAAAGCAACATATACATTTGTTTGAATCTCTAACCTGGGTAGGAATAAGGTAACTGAGTCCTAGTTGACCTGGCATCAGCTGAGGGGGGTTTCTGATGTAGGCATTAGAGACATCTGAAGCCCATGACACCTAGGGCTACATGATCTGTCCTACTTGCTAGTGTCAGTATGGCCTAACTTTGTATATGTGGTCTCAGGACTCAGGCCAGGTGGAAGCCATCTTGCCTTTTATGACCTAGCTCAAAAGAGCTCTGCAGTCTTGGTCCTGTTTGGGTTACAAACCTCTTTAGACCCAGGAGGTGAACCCGGAGCTTACCTCTACATGGATAAGACCCAATGATGCAATGAAGAAAGCATGAGAGATAGATATATTCTGGGCTCATCTCTGAAAACTATACTTACATACATCTCTTCCCATCAAGGGAACAAGGTCAGAGTCACTGTGAAGGGTTCCAGACTTGTGAACATCTCATTATCTGCCCCCCCCCCACCGGAATCTCACTGAACTAGAAAGGAACATTAGTGGACATTTGAAATTGTCTTCCCAGTTCCTTCTCTGAGAAGCATTCACTCCCCTTCCTAATCCAAATGTCTGTATGTCATCCACACCTTAATAGCTCAGTCTCCTGCCAGCTGTTCACCTAACTTGCTGCAACCTCAATCAGTATTAAGCATGGGTACCTGATTCAACCAGTACCAACGAGAATACATTCTTTTTCATTGTAGAGAAAATAATCTTTTATGATTGAAAGAACACAGGAAAGGGCAAATGACAGAGAAATGGAGAGCATGAGATAAGGGAATGGGAGAGAACAGGATTGTTACTTGCAGATCTACAGCCCTGCTCCACTATCAGGTTCAAGGCACCCCTACCTCCCCACATTTAACTTCATCTTGTATAATCTACTTGTTACTCATCAAAGCATAACGAGAAAATTTGAAATATTTATGTACATAATCTCCTATCAAAGATTAGTTAGATGGGATAGGCCATGAATGGAGTTATTTCTCGTTTAAGTTTTTTCTTTCCTTTTTAAAAAATATTTATTTTTTATTTATTTAATAGAGAGCAACAGAGAGAGAGAGAGAGAGAGAGAGAGAAAGAGAGAGAGAGAGAGAAAGAGAGAGAGGGGGGGGAAGAGAGAGAATAGGTGCCCCAGGGCCTCTAGCCACTCCAAATGAACTCCAGACACATGTGCCACCATGTGCATCTGGCTTTTATGGGACCTGGAAAATTGAACTGTGTCCTTAGGCTTCTCAGGCATGCACCTTAACCACTAAGCCATCTCTCCAGCCCATCTATTAAGGTTTTCTAGATCCAGAAAGGTCCTACCTGATTTATAGGCATCCTATATCTAGAAGGGACCTCTTCAAGCCTTAGATACCACCTCTCACATTTTCTTCCTATGACTGAGAGTCTATCAAGTACAAATCAAGCAAGCAGAAATTTAACAGAGTAAAGGGAACAAAGAAAAAGAAAAAAACGGCTCCATCATCTGTTACTACATATTACCCATCAAACAAAATGCCAGTAACTGACGATGAAAAGAAAAGCTAATACCAAAGCCAGCATGCACTGTCTCCTGTGATCTGAGTCTTTGAGCCTGAAGGCCAGTCACGTACATCACTGTTCACATGAAATGGCTGACACAAACAGAGGAGACATGAAGTGCTAGAATTACTGTATGTGGTACATCCTTTTTCAAAAACCATGACTTTAAGACATGCATACATCTATCAGAAAATCATTTTCTTTACTTTGAGAAACAATGCATGTGCTTCTATACTATATGTAGCAACATTGGGTCATTTGAGCAAGATTCAAGGAAACATGTTGATCAATCAGTTTTTGAATCAGATAGAAATTTAGAAATACCCAACAAGTCAAATTTTATCTAGTGTTTATACAAATGTGTATTTGTTACACTTTTCTCATTACTGTGATCAAATACCTGACAAGAAGCAGCTTGAGGAAGGAAGGAGTTCATCTCAGCTTACAGCTCCATGGGTGTAGTCCATCAAGTCCGTCAGGGCCGAGAAGGCATGACAGAAGGAGCCTGAGGTAGCTGGGTACATTCAGCCCACAGTGAAAAAGCAGGAAGTGATTAATCCAAATACTCAGCTAGCTCTTTCCTTTTCATAGACTCTATAACCGCACCCACGGAATGGTGCTATCCACAGATCAAGTGGGGCTTCACTCCTCAATTAACCTAATCAAGATAATCCCTCACAGGCATGCCCAGAGGATGAGCTAATCTAGATGATCGCTTACAGGTGATTCTAGCTCCCGTCAAGTCTGACAATCAACAGAAACCATCACCAAATGCAAAGATTTAAATATACATAAGTAGGAACACATCTTAGTATAAGGGCATAGCACATGTATATCTTGATTCAAAGATTACTGATGAAAGCTGGCCTGTACCATATATTAAGACAAATGTTTCTAGAGGGTGTAAACACAGTGCTTGAAAATTCTTTTAAAGCTTGGCATAGCGGCTCACACCTGATCTCAGCACTGTGGAGGCTATGGCAGTAAGTGTGTCCCAAATTCAAGGCCAGCTTTGGCTACATACTGACATAGTGAGGTCTAGCCAAGTTCCAAGAAGAAAAAAGAGAAGGAAGGAGGGAAGGAGGGAAGGAAGGAAGGAAGAAAGGAAGAAAGGAAGGAGGGAAGGAAGGAAGGAAGGAAGGAAGGAAGGAAGGAAGGAAGGAAGGAAGGAAGGGAGAAAGAGGAAAACATACTCAATACAGTTTAAGAACTCAGGTTTATTAAAGGTCTCAATCTAGTACAAAAATGCATTTGGATTCTTCTAGTTCAGTTCTGTAAAACAAGTTAACCTTTCTTTTCATTTTCATCCCTTTTGCTAGCCAGGTCTAGGATAATTTGATTGGTGATAAAAAAAAAAATACAACTAATGTTTACACAATGCCAGTTTGCCCTAGCAACTGTGACTCTTCAAGTGACTGACAGAAAAAATATGCTAGGGTGGTTTATTTTGTCAGTAATACACCCTGCCAGTTCTCTGCTCAAACTTTCATTTAATGATATCTAAAAGGGGGAAAAGCCAATCACTGATATCTAGTACCCCCCAAGGCATATAATTATATTAAGCCTTGCTGCCAAGGGTCTGCAGTACCAGAAGCAAGCACACAGAGTGGCAGGGGCAGGTGACTCTCTAGCAACAGAGGCTGGCTTGCGGGGAGACATCCCACCAGCCCAAGCATGTGCCAAAGGTCAACTCTCTGGGCCCAGATGAGGATAAAGCCAGACAGGAGAAAGGACGTTTATATTTCCCACCAAACGCCTTAATATTAATACCCCCCACTAGTTCTGGAGACAGGGAACAGCTTGTTTTCCAATGGTGCCATGTCATTCCACTCCCTAGTTACCCCAGTACCTGCTTGTGACTGGGATGACAACACAGCACTCATGAACAAATGCTCATGGTGCACTCTACACAGCAATTAAGCCAAGCAAATATCCTGTCCTTCCCCCCTTCCCCACACCATGGAGGTGAAGATAGAAGCAATCAATTAAAGCCAGTGAGCAAAATAGGTGACATGTTATATAGTGACAAATGCTAACAAAAAAACACAAGGTGATAATGTAGAGAGGTAATGTCAGCTGTGGGTGGTTTTAATTTCGGAGAAAAGGTGATGGAAGATACCCTGACACTGGAGTAGAAAACTGGGGGAAGCAGGAGGTAATACATGGGGATAGTTACCAAGACAGCATTGTCTGGGGGGGGGGGTAGAAAATTGCTCCGAACACTAAATGGTTGACTTTTGAGGTGCTCCAGGGACAGCAAGGAGGCCACTGCAGGTATAGCTGAAGCAGCACAGGGAAGGGTGGAGGTAGCAGATAATGTCACTATATCATATTAAATACAGCATAGAATGGATGTTGGATTTTTACTATAAGATGGAAGCCATCCATGAGAAGCTATTGAATGCCTTTTTGCAGCTGGGCAGTGTAGTCATATTTTCTAATAGAATAACACTATTCTATTAGTGTGGTTGGCAAGCTGAGACCTGACTGAAGGAGAGAAAGGACAGAATTGGTAGAACAGCTAGGAGCTTTTCCATAATCCCGGGGGTGGGGGTGGGTGGATGCTGGTGACTTGGAACAGAGCGATAGCTCAGGAGCGATGACAAGTCATCATGTTCTAGGTTCATTCTGTAAACTCACCCACTAGGACTTGCCAAATATCAGATATGTGAGTAAACAAAGAAAGTATATGAGAGCCGAAGACAAGATAGTTATGAAGTATGAACAGGGGGAAGGAATGGAAGTGTCTAACAAAAATGGGGAAGTCTATTATGAGAAGCAGATTTGGAGAGGATTACTAGTTCTCTGCAGACATATTCAGTACAAAAAGGCATCCAGGGCTGGGGAGATGGCTCAGTTGGTAACGTGTTTGCCGTGCAAGCATGAGAACCAGGAGTTCAGATGCCCAGCACCCAAATTAAAAACTAGGTTTTATGATGTGTGACACACCCCAGCACTGGGGAGGTGGAGACAGGGGGATCCCCAAGACGTACTGACTAGCTATTCTAGTTGAATTGATGAGCTCTGGGTTCAGTGAGAAACCTTGTCTCAAAAAAAAGAAAAAAAAAGTGGAAACACCTGACATCAATCTCTGGCCTCCACACATGAGAGAAACATACTTGCACACTCACACATGCTCCGCACACATGCGAACATGCATATATACATGTGTACATAACTGATATATCTGTGTGCACACAAAGGCTTCCAAGGGAAAGCTTTCCAATTGTTATGTCATTTTTTGCCTCTACGGACTCAGGATATGAATGTGAGAATAGACATTGTAATGATGTCCTCATATAAGAATGATTGATAAATAATAAAATTTGAAAAGGGTTGGAGAGATGGCTTAGTGGTTAAGCACTTGCCTGTGAAGCCTAAGGACCCCAGTTTGAGGCTCGATTCCCCAGGACCCACCTTAGCCAGATGCACAAGGGGTCGCACGCGTCTGGAGTTCGTTTGCAGTGGCTAGAGGCCCTGGCACACCCATTCTCTCTCTCTCTCTCTCTCTCTTTGTCTCTGTCTCTGTCTCTTTCTCTGTCTGTCGCTCTCAAATAAATAATAAAAAAAGAATGATTGAATGGCACCAGAAAAATAAGCCACCCCTCACATGCACAGGGCAGCCTCCTATGATGAAGGAAATCCTTCCTCTTCTTACAGGCTGATCTTACACTCAACAGTTAGGCCTATTGTTCACATGATGGCCCTAAAAATCTTCAGTGAACACTGACAACAGACAAAACCACTCTTATCACAATGGATCAAGACAGCCAGGAGACCATTCCACATCCATGTCTCAACACACGCAATATGCAAACACTGTGCAAAGTCCAACTATTTTCTTCTTAATTCATCACTGTTGTTTCTTTACCAATTTAACTTTGAACTAGTCTGTACTTCCATATAGATTATATGTACTGACCTACAGTTACCTATAGAACGAGTTCTTCCTGTAACAGAAGTAATAAAACCAACTTGCTCAACACAGGTGTATTTCAGGTTTATTTGCATGGACAGCACTAATGTAAGTGAATTCTTATAAGCAACAGATGGGCACTAAGGATTAAAAATGGGAGGGGCCACCCCAGGCACTGAGAAGAACAGCCAAGGACACATAATGTAAGCCAGGAGCATGCACCATCCTGGAGTCCAAGGGCAGAAGACAAGATCAACTGCATCAAGTGCAAATGATTTGGAAACTTGGAAGTTATTAGTGACCTTGATAAAGGTCAGCTGAATGGTGAAAATTGTGATTGATGTGGGTTCAGGAGGGGATAAGGAGGAGAAATTGAAGGCAGCATGTACAGGCAACCCTTTCAAGATATTTTGATATGAAAGGAAGTAGAGAGAGAGAACAATCACTGGAGAGTGAAGTGGGCATGAGAGAAGGCTTTATTAAGATGGGAGAAAGGGCAATTTTCTATACTGATTGAAGCAATCCAGTCAAGATGGGAAGTCGTGATGCAGAGGAGAAAGAACAGCCTGAACATACCCTCATGTGAATGGGGCTGAGGTGTAGTATATTAATGGAAGAGTTGGCTCAGTATCAGCAAAGCCAAGAGATGGGTATAAGATCATGCAACCCAAAAGACATGGGTGGAGACAGAAATGGGAAAGAAATTCCTTATCTTCTGATACTTTTCAATGATGGGCACCAAGAACAATTGTCAGCTGGGGTTGAAAGTGAGGGTAGAAGAGGAAAGAATGGTGGTTAGAGGGTTTGAGGATAAAGAAGGAACTTTTGTTGTTGTTGTTGTTTTTGTTTGTTTGTTTGTTTTTCAAGGTAGGGTCTCACACTAGCTCAGGCTCACCTAGAATTCACTATGTAGTCTCAAGGTGGCCTCAAACTCATGGTGATTCTCCTACCTCTGCCTCCTGAGTGCTAGGATTAAAAGCGTGCACCACCACGCCCAGCTTTAAAGAAAGAACTTTCTAAGAGAAAGTAAATGAAGTCTAAGGAAAGAAAACATGTTTGCTGAGCAGCATTAAACATCCACTTGATTTAAGCACAAGTCGGTCCATTCATCATTTTCTACACATTTATTCTTAGCAAATAGTAATATAAATAAAATAAATCATAGCAGTAAATGTGAGAGATGAAACCATGCCTCTCATGTTCCCACATCTCTCTAATTCAAGTGTTCCCTACGGTTGTCTTCTCAGCTCCTTTGCCCATTTTTAAAGTCTCTCTCTTTAAGATGTCATCCAGTCCCATGCTTTCAAGCATAATATAGGGCTAGATTAAAACATACATAAAAATGGGCTGTCACACTTGACATGGTATCCCAACTATCTAATATGTTTAATACTTTGTGACCACATTTTACAAAGTAAAAGATGCCAGGTAAAATCAATTTTACTAATACATTATATATAGCCCAACACATCTGCAGTATTGGCATTTAAAGAAATAATGTAAAATTTATTCAGATATTTTACATTTTGTGCTCTTCAAAACTGAACAGGTTGCCGGGCGTGGTGGCGCACGCCTTTAATCCCAGCACTTGGGAGGCAGAGGTAGGAGGATTGCTGTGAGTTCGAGGCCACCCTGAGACCCCCATAGTGAATTCCAGGTCAGCCTGGGTTAGAGTGAGACCCTACCTCGAAAAACCAAAAAAAAAATATAAAAGGAAAGAAAAACTGAACAGGTATTTTGTACTTTTAGTGCCTGTCCATCCAACCAGCCATGTGGAAGTGTCCAGCAACCAGCTCTGGTCCAACTAGACAGTGTTCTTCTAGGGGCTCATCTCAGCTGACTATGCCAAGGACGACCCTGCCTCAATGCCCTGTAAGGGCAACTGAGCAGTCCTATAGCCGAATCCCTGACAATGCTCACTCACATCTTTTCCTCTTCTTGATTATTTCTCTTTTGCTCCTCCCTCTTCCCCAACTCTGCACTGAGAAAAGGGTCAGGGACCCATTTGCCTTGAAGTCTCTTTCTTTCTGTTCCTGCCATCACTCTTCTTCTCCCTATGGCCATATCTACCTGGACAATTGCAGGAACATCCTAACTGGACTCTTCACTTGTCATCTCCTTTGCATCTCAGATCTGCTGCCAGAGATGCCCTTCCTGATGTCAGGCTTAATGGTGTCATTCACCTAGTCAATGGTCTTCAATGGCTATCCCTCTGCCAATGCAAAGCCAAAGGTTCCTAATCTAGATTGAGCATAATTTAAAATTTTTCCCCTTGATAAAACATGACTTGTTTTTTCCCTCTTTCAGCCCCCTGACTTATTACATAGCATCTAAGAAACGGAAACTATCTCTCACTCTGCAATATTGTTTTATCTTTCTCACTTTCTTACTTTCACCAAGTAATCTAATCTAATGGACATCAATTTTATTCTACATCAGGATCTCATGGAGAGTTTTCCAAGACATTACTGGAACCACCTCCAGCATTTCTGATTCAACAAGCATGGGGTGGAGTCCAAGAGTTCATATTTCTAGAACATTCCCAAGCAATGCAGATGCTACTGGTTCTGAGACCACACATGGAGAACCACTGGTTACTCTCTCTGGAAGACAGCCTCTACTCATATGCATATGAAAATACTACCCTTCTTTCTAGATCTTTCTGCAAGTCTTACCTAGTTAATTCAAAAGTAAATCATCTCTTCTGTAGCTAGTTGGACTTCTCCTGAGCCTATCTTGCATTAAACTGAATTTGTAAGTGATTATTTGTCATGAGTGGATAATCATTTACCAATTATTGCATCACCCATATTGTCAAAAATATTTAATATATTAATGTAAATAAAGATGACCTCAAAAAAAAATTAAAAAGCTTAAGGAAGAGGATGATGGACTATTTTTCTTTACAAGAAAAAAAAACTGGCAATCATTATAAAGAATGGGCTTTTAGGACTGAAAAGATGGCTTAGCAGTTAAGCGCTTACCTATGAAGCCTGAGGACCCCAGTTCGAGGCTCGATTCCCTAGGACCCTGCGTTAGCCAAATGCACAAAGGGGTGCACGCATCTGGAGTTCGTTTGCAGTGGCTGAAGGCCCTGGCGTACCCATTCTCTCTCTGTCTCTCTCTCTCTCTCTCTCTCTCTCTCTCTATCTGCCTCTTTCTCTTTCTGTCACTTTCAAATAAATAAATAAAAATAAACAAAAAAAGAAAAAAAGAGACTTATTAAAAAAAACAATGGTCTTTTATAGATTTTTTTATTGTTCCAAAATTTTGTTTAAAATATACATTTCTTTCCAAAAGTAGACTCTAAGCTCTTTTCTTTCTTTCTGAACTAAAATAATGAAAGATCAAGCTTATATGCAGAAATCTACAGTTATGGTCCTGACTGGTTCAAGAATGAGAAATCTCATATTTTAAAATATTTCCAGCCTGTGCATCCTTTATATTAGCACTCTATAAATTTCCTGTCACTGGCATATCTGCAGGGAATGCCTGTAAATTAAAAAATCAACAAAAATAGCATTGCTAAGTTTTTAACAGCAATGTACTCCAAAAGATCTTAGTAGATGCAGCAGAAATATGGATGTTGAACTTCAGTGATTAAAACTTACAGGGAAAATGCTGCTGTTTCTATCTGTCTTTCATTTTTATCTATTTGTTCCCCCCCCCCAATTTTGTCTGGGTGTGCTTCAGGGATAAATTCTGTTATGTGATAATATCTTCTGCTAGACTACAGATTTGAGAATCCCATCAGACCACTGAACAATCTATATAATAGCTAGTGCCATACAGTGAATGAAACTGGAAACATTTTAACTAATTCATTTGATACCAGAGTTCGGACATAGTAACAAATGTAGAGCACTGATAAGTCAACATCACCATACCAGAAAATAATGACATCTTGAATTCTTTAGGTTAAGGAAAAGCTAGTAAGCTCCATAGTGCTGTTTAGTTCTTGCTCTGGAAATCCCCATCCGACAAATAAATCATCCATGCATTCTTTCATTCTGCCTGTAGGAGGCAGTCTTCTCAGCAGTTCAATTTCCACACTTGCCAAGTGGTATTTGGAGAATGTGTATGCTTTTCTTCTAGTCTTTTTAGGAAGTTCTCAGTGGCTAGATTTTTGATTTGAAGGATGTTCTTTTTAATTGCTTGATGCATTTAGTCTAGAACAAGTGCAAAATAAACTTTCTATGCGAAGGAAGATCTTTACTCCAAGGACCTTGAAATTTGACCCAATTATTCACCAAAGAGAAGCTATGCCTGTTCTAAAAGGATAGGGAAAAAATACAAGTAGTAGGAGAAAATTCTGTTTGTTGGGCTTGAGAGATGGCTTAGTGGTTAAGGCGCTTACCTGCAAAGCCTAAGGACCTATGTTCCACTCTCCAGATCCCACATTAGCTAGATGCACAAAGGTGAGGCAGGTGCAAGGTTGCACATGCCCACTAGGTGGTGCAAGCACCTGGAGTCCAGTTGCAATGGCTGAGGCCCTGGCGTGCCAATTCTCCCCCACCCCCTCGCTCTCTCTAAAAATAAAATTTAAAAATTTTTAAAAATTAAAAAATTCTGTTTGTTAGCACAATTTGATGGGATGGTATCTTTCCTTTTATTAATGCCTAGAGAAGCCTGTCTTAGTTTTATAAAGCCTCTGAGCCAAATGGCCATATTGACTGTAATTCTCCAGGCAGAGGTGGCAGCTGCATTTAGAAGCAACCCTTTTCCACTGAATTACCCCTGTAAAGGCCACTGAACATGTAACCTAGTGATAGAAGAAATGCATTGATGTTCAACTCACTGTAGCAGTGAGCTAGCTTCATTTCCATCATCATTTACTCACTAAAACTAGGTCATTTCTAAAATACTTCTTTTCAAAAATATACTTTATTTATTTATTTGTTTGTTTGAAAAAGAGGGACAGAGAGAGAGAGAGAGAGAGAGGGAGGGAGGAGGGAGGGAGAGAGGGAATGGGCGTGCCAGGGCCTCCAGCCACTGCAAACAAACTCTAGGTGCATGCACCCCCCCCCCTTGGGCATCTGGCTTGTGTGGGCCCTGGGGAATCGAACCAGGATCCCTTGGCTTTGCAAACAGATGCCTGAACCACTAAGCCATCTCTCCAGCCCTAAAACACTTCTTAACAAAGAAGGGGTAATGTGGAGAGACCCTCCCAGGCCTAAACCAATACTTCCCTCTCCCTGCAAAGTAATTTCAGTGCTTTCTTTCAGAGTAAAACTCATCAAGTAAGATGTACTGTCTACTCAGGTCCTCTCTATTTTATTTCTCAGGTGTATTGGTTTGAGCGCTAACACACATTTTATACTGTATTTCTTAATTTTCATCTCCAGCCCTACATTTCCTCTGCACTTTTCACTCCCACGTGCTAATCTGTTCTGGATATTTACGAAGCACCTATAACTCAATATATTCAAAACAGAATTGTCCACTCTCCATACACTGAAATGTTGAATTTCCTAGTCTTTTCCACTGAAGAAAATGATACCTCCATTCACCCAGTTAGTGCAAGTTCAAAAACTTCATTAACTAATCCAACCTTGAACCAAAAGGAGGCTGCAACAAGAAGCTGATTCTGGCACATATATTTGGAATTGATAGAACAAGTTATTGGTGGTTTGGAGACTGGGGTCTCCCAGCAGTAATTATCGGCTCCTACAATGCCTTTTTGAAAGAGAGAAATATGACTAGGGATCATATTTAAACACTTAATCCAGGCTACTTCCTCTAATCAGAATCGTTTGTTATCATTGTGCTTACAGAGAGAAACAAAACTCCCTAATATCTAATCCTGACCTATAAATGTTTTCATAATCAGGACCCCTGCCCCTCCCTCCAACCTTGCCTTTTATCTGTCCACTCACAGAGGCTTCTTCCTATCCTCTGGTCATGTAGAAGCCTTCCCATATCATTGTTCTTTTTTTTTAACATTTATTCATTTACTTTGAGTGAGAGAAAGAAAAGAGGCAGATAGCCTCACCTACAGTTACTTGTTGTTTTCCATCCAAGCATACACATCAGTCCTGACACACCTTCACCCTCTTTCCGGAGCCCTTCCCCTGTAATTTGGAATCTTCCATTTGGTTTTTTCGCTAGTGCTGTCTCTCTGTGGCAGCTCCAATGCCTACTACAAATTATAGCACGTAGTGTATTTTCAATTAAAATATATTGAATATGAATGGGAAATAAAAGCTGGGCTTGCTATGGGCCAGTTTGAAAAAGGGAAGCCAACTCCCAGCCAAAAGCCCATCACCCTACCGCGGACTTCCAGTCAACAAACACAGATTGAATCACAATTCACCCAGATGTCACACTGTCTCCAGTTCATGGCACTCTTTGGAAGGGGAGAGGAATAAGGAAATTCTATACATGTATAATTAACAAATTAAAATTAAAGCATACTTTAGCCTAATGTGAAAAGCTGCCTTGATAAGATCATCACAAACTGATGTTTAAAGGAAATTCCACCCATGTTCAAGAGCTGAGGTTTATGAATATTTTGATTTTTGAAAAGGCATTGGTAAGAACCTGCACACACAAATTTGCTTTCAATATAGGTGGTGCATGGGCCCCCTAATGCTTCTATGTTGTGAACTCTGAAGATGGGATTCTACACCAATGCTTCTTGTATTTCACTACATGAATAAGATTTCACTTTCTCCCCTAAGAAATCTTGTCTTACTCTTCTTCCTCAAAGCAATTTGAACTTGTTCATTGCTGTTGCAGATTAAAAACAAAGGACATGTAAAGTGGGAGGAATACAAAGAACGCTAATGTTTATTAGACACTAATAGGTGCCCAGCACTGTGCAATACAGCCTCCATGGAGTTAAATTTTTTTTAATGATTTATTTATTTATTTATTTGAGAAACAGAGAGAGAGAGAAAAAATGGGCACACCAAGGCCTTTGGCTGCTGCAAACAAACTCCAGACACATGCACCCCCCCCTTGTGTATCTGGCTTACGTGGGTCCTGGGGAATAGGACCTGGGTCCTTTGGCTTTGCAGGCAAGCGCCTTAACTGCTAAAGCCATGTCTCCAGCCCCATGGAGTTAAATTTAATCCTCATATTTATTTATCATAAAATTAAATTCTCAGATTTCATGATCAAAACAAGCTTATGAGACTATAAACCCCATTTTTAGACTAGAAAAATAGAGTCAAATAACTTAATTGTTAGATGTCCACAATGAAGCCTAGACTCGTATCCAGATTATAAACCTATACAGTTTATGTTTCACCATATGTATTTTTTATGGGGCATTAATTCTTTCATCTATGAATGGACATTCCTTGTAATTCTCTGACTTCAGCTTTCGTCACTTTTCTCTTTTTTTTTGTTATGTACACAGTATGTAAACAGCCATGTTGGTACCATGGTCAGCCTCCTCCCTGACTCCCCCCCCCTCCGAAAGGACCCTCATCCTTGGGGATTGTGGGTGTTGCATTGTAAGGGGTAGCCATCAGTTATGGGGAAGAGGCAATGTGTCTGTGCATAATGTCCCAACTTGTGCCTCTAACAATCTTTCTGCCCACTCTTCTACAAAGTTCTCTGAGCCAGGTTGGGTTCGTTTTAGGTCTACTTCAGTGATGAGGTCTTGGGAGCCTCTGTGTCTCTGTATATCTGGTTTGGTAGAAGTTGTGTGTTCTCTATGTTGATCTCCTTTGCCCTTGTGCTGATACCAGGTTCATCAAGAAAGCAACACTCTTGCTCATTTCCCCAATTCCTCTATAGTTTTTGCTGGGGCCCTGGTGACATATGATGGGCTGATTCTCTCCTCTTTGCTTACATCATCAGAGCCACACTAGCTCCCTCTCCACCAGTTCTTAGAATAATATCTTTAAGGAAAAATCTACCATGAAAGCAATTAATAGATTCTTCCTGAAAGCACTACTGTGAAACATATTTATCTGTACAAGTAAATGCATGTGCCTCCTGCAGAAATGTAATTTGGTAGGAATATTATTTAAAAGTGAATAACTCTACTAAAATATTTATAATATAGATATATTTGTTAAATGTAAGAATTTACTATAGAACTTATTACTAATTAAAGTGATTAAGGAAAAAATAATTTTATAACAAAATTATAAACGCAATCTAATATAAAATGTGCTAAAATTTTGCCTAGTTTGTAGAATGATTTTATCTCTCTAAAATGGCAGCCAATTTATTTATGAAGACCATAAGCATCTGGACCCAAATATTTTGCTTTCTCTTTCATAGCACATTTGCTGGTGAAATCAATATCGAATATGGAAATGTTGGGAAAATACTGCATGTGTGTGTGAAATATGTGTATATATAGAACATATAAAATATACAAATATCCATATATTTGCTCTTTTACTTTCATGTTTTCATTCTTTTTTTTTCTTTTTTTCTTTATTAGTTAGTTTTGTATTCAGCAAATACAGTCAGTTTGGTACTGACTAATAAGCCTATTAAGGCTCATCCGTGACCTAACCCCTCCCCTTGGCCCCTCCTTGTTGAGGTATATGGGTCATGCATTGTGAAGTTAGCCCACAGTTATGTGTAAGATAAATGTCTCTGCATATCATGACTCAACATGTGGCTCTGACATTCTTTCAGCCCCTCTTCCACAAAATTTCCCTGAGCCATGTTGGGTTCATTTTTGGTCTGCTTCAGTGATGAGGTGTTGGGGACCTCTGAGGCTCTGGCTCTCTGATTTGGTAGGAGTTGATTTTTCTCTATGTTGATCCCCTTCCCCCTTGTGCTGGTTTACATTCTTTTGTTCTCCAGAAAGTAAAAGCACAACCATGACCCATGAATATTAGTATATAATTAAGAAGATATAATGAAGGAAGAATCCATTTGATACAGAGGACAGGTTAAGATTGTTCTGAGTCACCATTATATGTCACAGTTATTAGAAATCTCTTATTGGTGATATTCTACTGGTTTTCAACCATGCTCAGACATGGCTTTCTCAATCCATATTAATTCCAGCTACTCTCCTGAGGTTTGATCTTAGTAGTTCACAGGATGCTATGAGGGTTACAAATTTGCTAAATTTCCCATCATGTAAAATATACAGAAAGAAAATTACATAAAATACCTGCATATTACTAATTTTTTCCCACTTGCTTCCTCTCTTGATGTAATTACTGTACTGAAATCTCTGCATCTCTATTCTTCTTTCCCCCTGATTATGGAGAGAGCTATGGATTTGTCTGTAGAGGAAAACACCGCCCCGCCCCCCAGTTTACATGTAGTAGTTCTACCTCAAGCTGATTTAGTTCCTGACATTGTTTCCAAATTTTTACTATAAGCTGCTTTATTTATTGATTTATTTATTTATGGTAGTTGTTTGCATGAGCTATGCCTACAAGAAAAATGGCCCTATAGGATAGTCAGGTCTTTTCTGCTGGGACCCTTGCAGTTTTTATCAGTCACAGAAAAATATTTACAACCTAACCTATTCTCAGGTTAGGACTCCTATATGTAAGTAGTGTGACTCAAGACCATAATATAATATATGGCAAAGATATGATTTTTCACTTACAGCCCTGAACAAACTAGGGAATTTTCTTTCTGCTTCCAAGAACTTGTGGAAACTGTTTTTCTAGTACTGTATTTAGGAGTAAGCAGACTCCTGGCTCCAGGCTTGGCCAGGGAGGGAAGTGCCAATTCCAAGCTTGGCTTCAGCATCCAGTATTGATTCCTTCTATCCAATTTTGATACTCCCTGAGCTCTCTTTCCTGAGTTTCTTCTTTGTTTATGGAACTTGGATTCTTAGCTCTAGAAGCTCAGATACACCTAGAAAAACTTCTATGTATATTTTTATTATAGTTTTGCCCATGGTTTGTATGACTTTGCCATGGAACAAAGAGCCTTCTGTGCCATTGTAATCCTTCATATCCTTCTAGATATTTGCAAAGGTACTTCTTGACCCCTGACCCTGCAGAAGCCTTCTTATGCTGGTATCCTCTCATCAAGAAAGAATTCTCTCAACACAGTGAGAATTGTGTGTATTTTGATCTATTGAAATAAAACTCACATGTTGCATGAGTCACCCATTTAAAGTATATGGCATAATGCCTTTTAATATAGTCATATTGATATTCATCTATTAGTACAATGAATTTTAGAAAACTTTTTCTGTATGGTATATAGTATGTTGCATATGTAGGTGTATGCATGCATGCATGTACGTGTGAAGATATGTGTGCATGTATACGCACACATGTGGAGGTTCTTCTGCTTTATTTCCCTAAGATAGCCTTTCTATGATCCTGGAGTTCACTGTTTTACAGTTAAACATGCTGACCATCAAGCCCAAGTAATCTTTCTATCTCTGCCTCCCTCAAGTCGGGTGCTATAGACACGGACAGCCACTCCTGGTTTTTACATGGGATCAGAGATTGAATTTAGGCCTTCATGCTTGTGTGGCAACTGCTCTAACTCAGTGAGAAATCTCTCCAGCCCTCTAGAATACATAGTTCACATAAAAAGATTAAAGTGGGCATTATTTATCACCCTGTAATCATCCCCCCCGCCATCTCCAATCTTAGCCCTAGGCAGCCACTATGCATCCTTACATCTATGCAGATTTGATGATTCTGGGCATTCCATATAAATGGACTCTCAATATTTGGTTGTTTGTAATGGGCTTATTTCACTTAGAATAATGCTTTTGAGATTCATGTTGTAGTATCTACCATTATTTTTCTTACTGTCCAGTAATAGCCAATCTGTGTACAGATGTGACACAATTACCCATTCATCAGTTGACTCATATTTAAATTGCTTTTAGCTACTGTGAATAATGCCACCATGAAGATGTAGTCTCCAGAATAGAAATACCAGTGGGGTGTATGGTAACTTCATTTAATTGCTTCAGGAATGGTTTTCCAAGTGGCTATGCCATCTCAACATTCTGTCAGAAGAGTGTGAGAGTTCTAATTTTTCCATATCCTTTCCAATGCTTGTTATTACATGCACTTATTATTTTTGTTGTGCCCATTCTAGTGGGTATAAAGTGGTGTGTAATTATGGTCTGATATACGTTTCCCTGGTGATTAATGGTGTCAGGCATCTTTCTCATGCTTTTATTAGCCATCTGTACATTTTCTTCAGAGAAAATGTCTATTTAGATTGTTCATTTGTCTTTAATTATCAAGTTACAATAGTTTTCTATGTAGTCTAGCTACAAATCTCATGTAAGTGTATATGTGTATATAAATTAAAAAAAAACTCATTTACATAGGCTGCTTTCTTGTGTTGTCCTGATAAACCTTGCTTCAAACTTTCACTGTTGAATTTAAAAGAAATGAAGGAAAGTGTGTGTGAGCACATGCAATGTACACAGGCACATGTGCACATTTTCCCACAGTTGTTTTCTTCACATTGTGGATGGTATCCTTTGAAGCATGATGCATTTTCCATGGTGGCCAATGGCCTATTTTTCTTTTGTTTTAGTGCTTCTGGTGTCACAGCTATGAGACTATGGCAAAAGCCAAGGACACAAAGATTACCAGATATTTCCCCGAAGGTCTTTATAGTTTTACAGCTCACATTTAAGGCTTTGATCTATTTTTACTTAATATTTTATGTGATATGAGCACAGTGGTAATTTTTAAAGTGGTTGCCACCTGGGAAGATACTCTATAAGCATTAAGTATCTGACAAGAAAATGACATGATTTGGGGTATAGTATACATAATTGCTGTCACAGCAATAGCAGAGGACATGAGACATCAGCCTTCTTGATACTTTGATCTCTCTAAAAAGGGTAAAATTACAGAATCTTAGGTCATGGATATTGATCTCTTCCATTTTTCCAGGTGTATGTTTTTTTCTACAGTTATCAGGGCTATAAGGATATATCACTGTTGTGATTTTGATATAACTATAAACACAGTACTGAAAACTGAGGAGCTAGAGAGTTTGGGGCCCTAACAAACCCTAGTCACTACTATAATGGGCCCTAAGGAAATAGAAAACCCATTTACATAGTGTTATTTCTCATGGTGTCCTGATGTAACCTTGTTCCAAACATTCACAGTTGTGATTTACAAGAAATGAAGGAAAGTAATAAATCGGGCACTTTCTTACCAAAACCACTGGAGGTTTATTTGAAATTTAGATGTATTGACTGGAGACTTTTATAAGTTTCTGGAAATCAATGCCAATATTCTCAAGTAATGAATCCTAGGTAAAGGAGAAAGAATAGAAGTTCTGTATAATATTGTACATCCCAGAAAGCAATCCTTGACTGCATTTCTCTCAATACGATAATATCAGGAAAAAATGAGAGTTTAAATGGGGAGTGGAAACAGATTCTATGAAGAGCAAAGGACAATAATAATGCTACCTGGATTGAGAAGAAGAAAAGGAAAAGAGAAAAAGCAAAGGGCTGAGGTGGAAACACGGAGCTGGGAGCTGAAACAAGAGCTGGTGCAGAGACAAGGTGCTGAGGAGAACAGGTGCTAGCAACATCCACCTGCTTTAAAAAGTGTGCTGGGCTGCAGACATGGCTCAGCAGTAAAGCACACCTACTGCACTCCACAGACCTGCTGCTACCAGGACCAGGGTTCATGGAAGCACTGGGCTCAAGGTGTGGCAGATGAGGGAGGGCAGTGCCCACTCAAATGCCAACAAGGGCCTCGAGTGCCCAGAAGGCCAGCCAGATTGGACTTCAGCCTCAGGCCATGGGGCCACACACATTCTGAACCTGGGGTGACATACTTCATGAAAGAGATGCCAACATACGAAAACAAAAAGTGAGGGAATATCAAACACATTGGTTGGAGGGATCAGCTTGTGCCACATTTGGCCAACAGTAAATATCTACCACCCTTAGGGAGACTGACTTCCTTTTATGGATAATACATAACAATTGCTCTCAAATATGTCCTCCTTTTTTTAAAAAAAAAAAGATAACTTATTTTACCACCTCTGAGTCTCACAGGTATAAAAAGGTTCTGGCATGCTTGAAAGTCTGATACCTTATAAATCAATGTCCTTTGAATTAAAAAGGAAGATAGTCATTGGAAAGAAACATCTTTTGAATTTATTTGTTTATTTGTTAGAGAGAGAGAGAGAGAGAGAGAGAGAGAGAGAGAGAGAGAGAAAGAATGGGTATACCAGGGCCTCTAGTCACTGCAAATGAACTCCAGATGTATGGGCCACCTTGTGCATCTGGCTTTATGTGGGGGTCGAATATGGGTCCACTGGCTTTTCAGACAAGTGCCTTAACTGCTAAGCCATCTCTCCAGCCCTGAAAATGTTTTTGAAATGGAATTGTGAAGTCACTTCTAGAAGCAACCCCAGGGGTACACAGGACTGTGGATTTTCAAGGAGATAAAATACAAGGCCACAAAGAGTGGAGTTGTTCTCCATGTCTGTGCCAAACTGGTCATATTTAGAAGGTATTTTCATATTGTGCACATTGATCTGTGTGTGCACTCCAGAACTCACAACTACATACTCATAAATGGCAAGTGCTTTTCTGAAAGATCTTCCTAGATATGTTGCAGTGTCCAAAATATGTTTAAAGTAGAAATAGTGAAATAGCAAAATTACTGAATACATTTTTATTAAAATTTCATAAACAGCCAGGTGTGGTGATACGCACCTTCAATCCCAGCACTCGGGAGGCAGAGGTAGGAGGATCGCTGTGAGTTCAAGGCCACCCTGAGACTACATAGTGAATTCCAGGACAGCGTGGGCTAGAGCAAAACCCTACCATGAAAATCAAACAAAAAAATCCATAAACAAATAATCTTTTTTGTAAATGGAAAGACCAAATTATTTTCTTAAGCAGCACTCACTGTGTGGGCTTTGACTGGAGGTGTGAGGGAGAAGGAAGTACCACGGTGTCCATGCCGGTGTTATGTTAAAGCAATACTGACCCTCTCTCTGATGCTGATGTTTCGTGTTCTTGCTTTCATTATTCCATCTGCAGTATTCCCTTTGCAGACAGCATACTGCCACACTGCCAGCCCACATGCACTGTTATAGAGTAAACTCGTCTGTAGGTCCTGGGCTCATGACCTGTGCCTTAGCATTGAACCTGCTTCTGCCTCTCGTCTTGGTGCTGCACAGGCTGGAGGGGAGGAAAGGAGCTCTCTGTTCTTGCTGCAGCTTAACTCATGGTCTTTACTTTTGAGGATAAGCAGGCACATCTGAGGCCTGTCCTTCTCTATTCTCTTCATTCCGGTTCTTTCCCATGTCCTCTTTTCATTGTGAAATGCCAAGGAGGTCACGAGAAAAAGTCCATTGATACAGAAGATCACATCTGTCTTGTTTCACATGGAGTCCCTTTCCCAGGACTAGAAGCAACAATTCCTTTAACTTTGAAGATTCTATGATCAAACTCATCTAAAGGTAAGGCAATACTTGTCTTTAATCCGTTTAGTATAGTGTTATGAAAGATATAAGAAAATAAACGAACCTCATCATTGGAGGGGAGGAGAATCAAGCTTGCAATTTTGAATATCTGCATTATTCATTTCAGTGGATAAAACATTTAAGGTCAGAACTGTACTAGACTGGTATCCAGATTCCTTGCAGTTGGTTTTCTGCCACTGTAACCTCAAAAACCAGATCTTCTCAGCAGTGGACTGCATACATTACACAGGTGCATCAAAGATTTATTGTTTCTCCCCATCCACCTCCAGGGAGCATTTCATCACTGAAGAAAATAACTAAACTCATTTGATCCTCTCTTTAATTTTTAAAATGGAAATCTATATCTATCAGGCATATGTCATCGTTTCAGAGGAGAAAAACTAAGATAACTTTTGTTAAATGCCTTTTTTCTTATGCACACAATTATAAAGCAACAAGAATATAAGTAACTTAAAATTCATTTTATATTAATAAAAAGAATCATCAAGTAATTACGGAATTCCCAGTATTGTGGTAGACATTTAGACTCTACTCCAGTTTAAATGCACAAGAAAGAAAGAGAGAAAGGAAGGAAGGAAGGAAGGAAGGAAGGAAGGAAGGAAGGAAGGAAGGAAGAAGGGAAGAATAAAGGAAGGAAGGAAGAGAGAGAGAAAGAATAGTACAAATATATTCTACCTCTCTGGTTTGCATCACTACTTCTTGATAAATTTCATTGAAGAGCACTTTTCAACATAAATTGTTTGTGCACCGTGTACTCAATTTGGCTTTCTGATGATATTGACAGGTTAATTCAAAAACGGCCACACTGCCTGTATACTTCTAATTCTGTACATGGCCAAATTCACTTAGCAAATCAGTTTCCTTTAAAATAGAGAACACTTTTTTTTTTTTTAGTTTGGATTAGTAAAAGCAAAACATGTCCCAAAAATCAACATGGAAAACAGTTGATCCTTGAAGATTATATATCTGGTTTGGGCTAGTATCCTAGATATTATCTAATTGAACAAAACTACACATGAGGTTGGTGCTATTATTCATTCACTATCTGCAGGAACCAAAAGCCAGAGTGCACAATAGCATTCCCAAAGTTCCAAAGCCACCTAAGCTACTTGAACTAAGAATTCTAGCTTCAAAGTCAGACAGACAGATACCCAACCACTGTTCTTTCAACCTCTGTAAGATTAACGCACAAGCAAAGGAAGATAAGCAGAGAAGTTTGATCCAGCCAAATAAAGTGCATGTACCTAAAGTAAAGAAGCCCAAAACCTTCCAGTCACCAGGCCTCACCTTTGCCAGGCCTTTACTTTGTCTTGAACAGCACACTGCATTCAGGTTCTCAACATGGTCAATGGGCCATACATATAAAATTCATGGTCTCAAAAAGAAATTGGCTTTACCCATTTCAACTATGTCAAAAATTGGCTACCATGACAGAAATATCTGGCAATTGAAATGTCTTCAAAATTCTTAAAACAGTCAATATTTTATACAAACTTTGCAATTAGCCACAAGCAGCCTTACCTGAGGACTGGCTTTGAGATGGGTTACTCTGCTGTGACAAAATGGAGAGGAGAAATTTGCCTTTATATTTTTGTTTGTTTCCAAGGAAGTTCTAGTCTATCATTCTTTAAATACCATGTGAATTATTAAAGACTTTTGATTTTTTATCTGGACGTGGTGGTGCATGCTTACAATCCTAATACTTGGTAGGTTCAGGCAGGGGGATAGCCAGCTTGTGTAATGTAGTGAGATCCTTACCTACAAAGCTGAAACGTTAAATAAAAATTAATCAAAAGACTAATTTTTTAAGGTCTTACATCTCTTCTGTGTTCCATCTCTAACTATTTGATGGAATTCTTCACCTGGGATACCCAACATGCTTTTAAAATCAGTATTTCACCACTCCTGAAACCTCTAATCCTGGACAGATGGAATGTATCCTCTGTGCTGATAAGGAATGCATGACTTGGGGTAAAATAAAACTTGTTAAATGACAAATTATATGAGAAAAATTCAGATGTGACTCATATGCATCACTGAATCCCAGTTCTCATCAGAAAAGTTATCAAGTTTAAAATTCATCTAATCCTCTTGCCTCATTCTACTGATAAGAAAGCTCAGACCATGAAAGAAATAGTGAGTTTTTCAAGATCATCATGAGTTTGTAGCTTAGCTGCCAAGAGATCTTGAATCATGTTCTTTTTTGTAATATATATATATATATATATATATTTTGCACTAGATATGCTATGAGTCACCACCACGCTGAGTATTTGATTTGCATTATCTCATCTGATCCTCAATATACCTCATAAAGTAAGAGCTATCCACCTCCTACATTCCTACTGAGGAAAATTAATTTCTGGTAGGTGAACCAATGCATCCAGATTCATGTACTGTAAAAGTCAAAACCCTAGTCTCTCTTTCTCTCTTTTCTCTCTCTCTCTCTCTCTCTCTCTCTCTCTTTCTCTCCCTCCCTCTTCCTAGCTGTACCAGCTACTCTATACTCCTGCAGCTACCACTTCCTTCCTATAGAGGCAAACTGTATGAACATAGAAATATTTTTTTTTACCATTTCAACTATATTAATAACTGTATTTAATATTTAATTACTGCATTAACATTTCTAATTACTGTAACCAAAAAACTCTGTAAAAGCAACTAAAGGGGATTGGAAATATTGCTGAGTGGTTAAACCACTTGCCTGAAAAGCCTAAGAACCCAGCTTCAATTACCCAATACCCACATAAAGCCAGATGCACAAGGTGGCACATGCGTCTGGAGTTCATTTGCAGTCACTACAGGTCCTAGTGCACCCATTCTCTTGCTGTATCTGCCTCTTCTCTCTCTCTCTCTCTCTCTCTCTCTCTCTCTCTCTCTCTCAACTAAATAAATAAATTATTAAAGTACTAAAGGGGAAAAGAGTTTATTTCCACCTACAGTTTGAGGGAATTTGGTTCATCATAGCAGAAAGGTGATAACCCTGGACACAATACATCAGCAGTCAGGAGGCAGAGAACAACAAATACTGACGCTCAGCTCACTTTCTCTTTTGTATGCAGCCAGGATATCAACCCTTGGAATGTTGCCAACCTCAATTATCTCAGTCTAGAAAATCCCTCATAGACATGCTTAGAAGTTTGTCTCCTAGGTGAGTCAAATCTTGTCAAGTTGACCATATTAACCATCAAAAACTATTTTATAGAACATTTTAGAATAGAATGAACACATTAAACTATATTAACCACACATTTTTTGCAAATTCTATGAGCATGCATGTTATTCCAACTTATAGAATATGTGTGCTAGTCATTAGGCAGTCAGACCTTCTATAATATTTTATATTCTAAATGTTTGTAATTGAAGCTCGTGTACTCAGCTTTTATTAAACATTATGGAAATGCCAAATGTCCCTTTTTCTGCATTATCACAGAAAATATCATTAGAAATCAGCAGTATTTAAGTTTAGTTTCCTGACAACTCAAAAATATCTTAAATCTTTGAGAAAGTATCAACCAATCTCAAATTTAATTCATTTATCTCATTTAGCTTTTGGGAATCTGCATATTCTACATAGTAATTCAATTTTGTAATGTGTCAGAAAGAGATATTAAGTAGTTTTAACATAATATTAGAACTACAAGTGATCAGAGAAGGGAACACAAACAGGGTAAACTTAGCAAGACTTTAAGTGGGCAATAGACCACATATACTTCCCCATGTACCTAAAATCAAACTTTCGGCACAGTCATAGAATCCTCTACAAAATCTGTAGACCATCTTCTGCTGTGGTATCCTTGTGAATCATGAGATGATACTGGAAAAATTATACAACAGTAATCCAATTCAAGCAGTGACTGTAGCTATAGATAAGCACACAATTATATGTACCTTGTAATAGCCAAAATATACAACATGAAAACCATCTATAAAATCAATTTTTCAGTAATAATCCAATTCATCTCATATGACAAACTTAATAAAAGAATCAAGGGAACTATCATCTGATTATGTCATGCATAATAAATCATCGACTAATACTCAAAAATCTCATTTCCACTTTCCCTTAATTGCTATTCTTAGAACCTCACTCCTCAATTATCACTTTAAGATTTAGCAGGTCTACCTATCTACCTACAATCTCCCCAACTCCACATTAACCTTTCATGACTTCAATTACCTTATGAATAAATAAAAATTTATCTTTGTGCTCTGTCCAGTGTCTTTCTTGTCATGTACACAAGCAGATATTTCTCAAGGAAAGCTATTTTCCATTGTGTTGAATTAAATCATATCCCCAGGTACAACATAACTTATCTTCCCTTCCAATGTGATGTTTTCCCTGCATAGAATGATCCTCTTTCCCATATTATTCGGTTGACTTACTATTGCACACCCTTCTCAAACTCTGCCTGACCTTTGGAAAGTGCTCCTTGCTTTTCCCCAGGCTGGGGTGTTCCTCCTTTGTGCTCCCTTTGCAACATCAACCAAACTGTACACTGTGTGATGGCATTTTCCTCCACCAGATCAGTTCCTTCAGGCCAGACACCATCTTAGTCATCATTGTGTCCCAGTATCTAGTTGACTGCCAGAAATGTGAAAAAATGCTCAATTTATATTTACTGGAATGATAAATAAATGGCAACAATCAATACTTACCAAAAAGTGGCAAAGCTTTAACGTCATTACTAATTAAAAACACAGATCACCAAGCAAATCCCTTGAAGATTTCAATTGACCACTTTGGCTGAGGGCAAAAGATTTTATATCTTTATCAAGTATCTCAAGTGGTTTTCATAATAACACTGAGAACACTGAGAGAATTACTGTGGTCATTTAACCATGAAAGATAGTAAAATCTATCTTTTTACGAAATGCCTCTGTCTGTGGGTTACCGCTCTGAGGTGTCCATGGAGACACTCTTTTCCCTTTATCTGATATCCGTCTGTGCTGTGAAAGGAAAAACAGGCTTTCATCACATAAAAATAAGGGCATAAGGATAATCTATCCTGAGCTTGAAATATAAACTCAGCAAGAGGCTTGGTTATCTGCTCACCATTGTTTGCATTGCTGCAGTTAGTGTTTTCAGTGTGGCCCAAAAATGTCATGACTCAGAGTAGTTATTTGTAGAATGGCTTCAAATTTTTATCTAAACCACTATAATTTCACACCTGGCATGGAAACTACCTAGTTTGCCTGCAAGAACTCCACTTACTTACCTGGCGATTATGCAGTACTGGCTGAAACTTAGTGCGCAATGTTTTATTCTACAGCTCTAGGAATAGAAACATGTTCAAACTGAAGTCTGTGCTCCATGTTATTCCTACTCACCACACCTTGCTCCTTAATCCTTCAAGTAACCTTTTACCTCTGCAGCTCATGGGACACTTTTCTATTAAAGTCTCTAATAAGCTCTCAGTTGCCAAATCTAACAAAAGTTCCCTCTCTTCGCATACTCAGCATGTCAACTAACAGAGAAAGAAAAACTGGGGCACCCTGGGTCCCAATCAGTCTTGAGGCTCAATTTACTTGAGGAGGGTCTAACTCTGAAGTCTATGCCCCTCACCATGACAATACACAGCTGCCATATTTCACTCACCAAACTGATGCCCACCCCACATGTCTATAATTCCAAGCATTATCCCATTGGTGAATGAATGGAGAAAGACGCCTTTTATGTGAAGATGATATAATACAGTGCATAAGATTTGTTGACAGCTACAATTTATTTCCCCAGCAGCTCTGAGACAGCTCCACAGGAAATGTTATCTCCATTTCCCAAAGGCTGAGGGGTTCAGAGGCCTCCTGAAGCTCACATTGCTATTTAGTAACAGGGGTAGGATTTTTGCCTGTCCTCCGCCTTCAAATCCATCAGCCTTTCCTTTAAACCCCCTGAGGGCTTATAACTCATCAACAATCATACAAGGCTCAAAGTGAATCTTAATAAACTGTTTACCATTTGCCCTTTTTATTGTTAAAAATAAAATGTGATAATGAAGTTTCATTGTTTACATCTGTGGGAGAGAATAGGAAACTTCCTCAAGTTTTCAATTTTGATGAAACAGCCACATATTTAGATCTTTATCATACTATTTTGGCCCTAACCCCATTAAGATAACTGGCTTATATTAAACAAAATTCAGGAAATGTTAATTAGCAATTTAGCTCTGAATATGCATGATTATTTTTAAGCCTACTAATAAGATGCACAGATCTTATCTGTATTTGTATCTAAGTGTTTCCTTTTTTTCTTCTTGTTCATGAAAGCCATTTAAACACATTGAAAAAAATAATTCTACTACACTTATTTTCCAGGATTTTCTTAAACATTGTATTGCTTTAGTTATTTTTTTCCCTTATGAAGGCAAAGTGATACATTACTAGATACATTAGATTTGTTCGTAAAATTTGAGACTCAAGGAATTTATATCAGTTAAATTGCAGAAGAAAAAGCTATACTTTAAACACTATTGTGTTTTCTCCTTATTGTGTAGTAATTGAAACATTGCTCCTCAGAGGGAGGAGAGAAGTTCATTATAAGACTAAGGACTCCCAGAGAGTTGCAAGATTCAAAAGGCCCCTCCCCAAGTTTACATAAGCAATAATTGCTAAGGAAAGGAGATGTAGCCTTCATGAGTCATCTGCATGCTGAGGTGGGCTTTCAGGTAACATAGAATCATCCTAGCCCCTGTAAGTAGCCCCTCACCAATGTCCCTGCAAGTAACCCAAATAAACCCATAGGTTTCATCAAGCTAGACAGGGGTGGAACCGTTTCTTTTGTCTGTCATTGGTGCCATATATAGGGTGAAAAGACATTTCATCTACCCAGGTCGGCATTTGTTTACATCTAACCACGTAGTCAAACAATGCCATCGGCGCCCAAACATTCAACAGAACCAAGTAAGAGTTGGGAAGCAGTGTTTTTGCATGGCCTTTGAGATGAATAATAACACAGGCAACCAAGGCTGATCTGTCTGAAGATGGAGTGTCCATGGGGACAATCCCAATATAGATAGTTTTCCTCGTGAGGTATGGGACAGTGTGCCCCCTTGTTGTAGTGGTGGTTGTGTGTGTGCGTATTTCTCCCCTACAAAAAGGCAAAGAGTGTTTACCCAGCTTGAGGCTCTTTAAATAGCTACATGTAGCAGATGGAAAGGCAATGGCTATAGGGCTGGCCTGGAGCCTGTCAGAACCAGGGAGCAAGATCCAATGGCAAGGAACATCAAGCAAGTGTAGGCCCACTTACCCCTTGATCGTGAGCCAGGCCAAGTAGCTTCCTCCATCGAGACTGTAGGAGTGGAGAGCTGTGTAGTCACTCTGACAACAACAGCATCCCAGGATGAGGCATCAAGATGGCTCAGGGACAATGGCTATGGATTAGGGAGGTTTAGAGCGGACAGTATCTCCAATCCCTGCCATTGTCCACAACACTCACTGCTATTTGGATAGCCCTTGATAACATTCCTTTATTTGCTTCTTCTTAGCTGTCTAAGACCCATTGGCACATACTGGAAATGGATGATGGTGGACATTGGAAGAGCTTACCTATCCCCTATAAAAACAAGTTTCATTGTGCCATGCTAACCTTTGACAGTCTTAACGATATGGAAAGGCAGTTGGACGAATAGTGAAGAAAGAACCTTAAAGGAAGTCACTGGCGTATGTAGAGAAGGACACTTCCAGGAGCCATAAGGTTATCGAGTGACAGTCCCAGTCTCACAGATGGATTACTTCCTTATGAGCTGCTGGACGCAGAAGCCCTAGAGGTCCCACAAGTCATAAACCACTGCTGCTGCTGTAGATTACAAGCCAGAACTAGGATGGTAAGCCCCTGTTGCTGAAGTTAAGGTAGAATATGGAGAGAGGATTCTCCGACTTAGCTGGAAGGCCCCTGCCTGCTGGCTAGTATTTGAAATGCCACAAAGTGCTTAAGCCTGTTGTGCATGTTGCTAGGGGAGAACTGTTGCCTATAGTCCTGCTCAGTGGTGGACTGTGCATGCTATATGGCCAACATACCAGGCAAGACATGATTGTTGTTGCAATAGTGGCATGACTATTATGGGTGCAATCAAATGATTTCTGATTGTATTTATGGCATACTCCACAGGGAAATCATAGCTGATACTCTAAACCAGGTGAAAGCATGTAGTTGGGAAGGTCATGGGCCCTGGTGGGGAAACAAATGGTAATGTTTTGTTAAATGCATTTGACGTACCTTTCAAATTGCCTCTAAATGTTTGTTTTTATGCCCATAAATAAACACCGTTGTCAGCCTTGGTCATGGAAGAAATCTCCCTCTCTCTGTCTCTCTCTCTCTCTCTCTCTCTCTCTCTCTTTTGGAATTGGAAGTGTACTGCGGAGACTCATAACTGTCAAACTCCCAGGAACAAGTGACTTCTGCTGTGACATAGTAGCCCAATATTCAGTCACAGATGGAAGAATATATGACACATCTATATCATACCCTCAGGGAAAACTGGAGAAGAGAGAGGGTGAGAGAATGGAAGAGCTGGAGAAAGGGATGGCGTACTGTACAGCCATGTCCTCCAAAGTGAAGCTTTCTCTCTTGAAGTGAGAGGAGAGTCCATGCAGCTTACAGGTCCTGGAAGCTGATAAAGCTACAAGATTTACAAGGCCCCTCCTCAAGGTCACACAACCAGTAATGATTTCCAGAGAAAGGAGACTATGGGAGAAGATTCCGGCTGGCCAAACTGCCTGCAAATTCTACAGGGAACTCCAGGGTTATAGCTTCCATAAGTCATCACCCATATTGGGGTGAGCCTCCCAGAATATAGCTACTCTTGAATTACCCATGTTCCCATGAGCAACCTTTTATCCATGCTCCTGCAAATAACCCAGTAAGCATACTGGTTCATCAAGCCAGACTTTGAGTAAAATTGTTTTAGTCTGCAGTTGATGCCCAATCTGGGGGGAATATCTATTTTTTCACATCTCCAAGGAGAAATTCACACAACAGTCTTGTATCTTAAATTGCATTTAACAGTAACTATCGTACCTTTACTTTCCATCGAACTTGGAGCCTTGTGTGGTTTTGCTGATATATAAGGCTAGTCAGGGGTAAGAACTAAACTTATCTATTTTGAGTGCCTGTTCTCAGTCATAATACATATTTTTGGTGTGTGTTTGTGTAGAATATACATGGCATGATGTGTGATGTGATGTGATGTGTGTAGGTGGTATATACACATGCATGTGCACAGACCAGAAGGGAATTGCAGGATCCCCCTTTGTCACTTCTCTGCATATTTCCTAGAGACAGAGACTCTCCCTCAACACAGAGCTGCCCCATTTTTCTGTCATGAAGCCCCAATAATTCTCAAGTCTCTGCACCTCACAGGACTGGGGTTGCAGATGTGCATGGTCATGCTAATTTTCTATATGGGTGTTGGGCAAACAAACTTAGGTGATCTCAGGTGCTCTTAGGCCCTCATGCTTAAGCCACAAGTGTTCTTACCTACAGAGCCATCTCCTCAGCCCCATAATGCACAATATTAAAAAAAAGAATAAAACAGGTTTTCCATCTAATCTGAGAAGAAATCTGTAAACTGGTTTGCCCAAAACGACTTCTCCAATAAATGGCAAAGATGGGTTTCAAACCCAAGGCTGTGACCTTTTCACTATGAATGAACAAGTGGGTGAATGGCTGAATGGTAAGCGAAATGTCTTGTGAGTAAAACATAAATGTGCCTGGTACCTATGCAGTAAAATGTTTATAAGATGAATAAATAAATATACATACCGCTGGATGCAACTCAAAGTATGTTAGTTCATTTAACTCCCCACAAAAAGAGCACATTTTCAAATGAACATTCAGGAGGAATGCATGATTAGGAAAATGTCTCAGCTATGATAGGGCTTTTATAGGATTGCTCTTCCCAAGTTCAGTAGTCTTAATGCACGTGCAATTTGCTTGAAATCTATAATGCTCATGAGGAGTACGATCATCTAGAAACACAAAATTAAGGAAGTGAAATAATGCCAAATAAATAGATTGAGTTGAAATTAGCCTGTTAGGACTTTAAGAGCTTCCACATAAAGTCCAAGAGGTGGAAAAAAGAGTGAATGCTCCATACCGCCAAATATTGCCTTGATTCCCAATTCAGCTTTTGCCATTTGATCTAATGTTGTTACATCAAATCATATGGCCTTCAAATGTAAGGGGCTTACACCAATTTAAGGATACAATATCACATGGACAAGAATGCAAGCTCAAGGAAAAGCAATGTTGGTTTCATGCCCCATTTTGCATACCTGCAGCAGCCACTATGTGAAGCTATCTCCAGTCCCTTACAACTGTCTTACTTCTACATTTCCTCTTTACTATCAACCTTTTTTCCCTCTTAAACTCACTCTTCCTACAAATGAATGCTAAAAGTCTTCAAAGATATCTTTTATCACATGCTCAAAAACCTACCATAATTTTCTAATTTTTTCTGGCATACAAAAGACTTAGAGGCTCTCTATACTCTACCCCAACCACCCAGTTTTTTCCCAAGGCATTCTTTATTACTAAAGTCTTCTGCTAGACCCAATATTTGATTCTCTTTTTCATAAGGACCTTTCTGCATGCTAGTTGTTATGATTTACAATTTCCAAGCATGATTTGCAAATTATCTTTGGTATACCTTCACATGGAGTATCATCAGTATCTTTGTCAATCAGGGTTGCAAAAGGAAAACAGAAAAATAAAATCATCCTAGATAGTTCAAATAAAGAAAGAGCAAATGAGATGATGAGACATCTAAAGGCCAGAAGTGCTGAGAAGGTAATAAGATAATAAGAAATAATAGTGTGTCCTTAAGAACCCAGTATAAATGTAGCACGAAGAAGGGCAGGCTGCAGAGAATAAAGGCTTCAGAAGGCACTGCCAAGGCCAGGGCTCATGGTCAAAGCAGGGAATGGAAAAGAAATATCCCCATCTCCTTCTCTTTCTTCCCTCCAATATCCTCCTAGAATTTTCTATGGAGTCAAACTGAGACTATAACAAAGAAGACAGCCCTGGTCATGTAGTTGGCAAGAGTCAACTTGCCAGGACCTAGAGAAGATGAAGAATGGTTGAGATTAGATGGAGCTCTGGCTTATTTCCAAGCCCAATTTAGGCTTCTAAAGGGTGATACTTGCTGGTTGCCCACATCTGGAGTTAAAGAGCGACCTTAGACTTGTCTCTCTGTGTATGTCACCTTGAATAATCTATGTGCTCAGTTCCTCTCTTTGTCTATAAGAATAATATTGTCTGTAGAACTGTTCTGAATTACACACTCTCTCTCTATATATCTATATCTATATCTATATCTATATCTATATCTATATCTATATCTATATCTATATCTATATATATATATATATATATATATTACCAATAAGTACCAAATGACAGTTACTGTTGCTGCATATACTAAATGAAGTATATACATACATATATACATATATGTACATGTTTGTGTGTGCATATGTATATATGCTTAGTCTCTTATAAAATATAACAAAAGAATGAATCATCAGATATACAAATCAGCAAAAGCTAGTGGTCACCTTCGTGCCTCACCTCTACCCCCTACTCCCTGGCCTTAAAAAAAAATGGCAGGATGTCTACAGGATTTGGCAGGCAGACCATTTTATGTACACTGGTGACTTGGATGCTATTCCTCTTCCTTCGCTCAGTAACAGACGGTGCCCTGGACAGCAGTGACATCTGCAGCCCCAAGGGAGAAAGGTCAGCACAAATTTTAATTTTGCTTTTGGTTTGGGGCTTTAAATATACAAACAGATTTTTTTCTCCCTGTCAGTTTGCATCTAGCATTGTAGCTGACATTTTTTTAATGCTTTATGTATTTGAATTGACCCAGAAATTTATAGCTTCAGGTTTTTGCTTATTTTTCTCTGTGACTGTAAGTCAAACTCTTTGATTTTTTTTAAAGCATAAGAATGCATTTTTTAAAAATATCTAGTTTTGTTATATCACTAAGCGAGTAAGGAAAGCATTTTGTTCTTTTTGAACTTCCTCATAATATAATATGTTAATATTTAAATATTTTAAATGACAAGATATAAGAATTCTAAGGACAACCTGTAAAAAAAAACTGAGTAATTTGAGTCAAGTAGAAAAAGAAACTTAGAGGCTGGAAGATAACATTCATGAAAATTGCTGCTGTGTTTTTTGGCAAGAAATGAAGTTCTAGACTGAACCCTATTATGAAGTAAAATGCATACTACATACTTAACTTGTGTGTGTGTATATATATATATATATATATATATATATATATATATATATATATATATATATATGTATATATATATATATACACACAGCTTTGTGCTTAGATATCTAGGTTGTGCACTGGCAACAATTTTAGCCTCCTATACAGTTCAACCAAGGAAATGTCTAGAAGACTCTGATGATGCTTGTTGTATCCAAATTTGAGGACATCAAATTTCCTATTCAAGCATCCCACAGAGAAAAGTCATCTATTGCTAAACACATGAAATCGTATTCTCATTACTAAAACACTACAAGCCTCCTCGTATTTATAATTTCCCTGTACCCTAGAGCAGTCTTCAAAGGTCAAAGAAAACACTAAAGGCAGTTTCTATAAGATAATTAGATCAACACAGAACCAAAGGCTGGCCTCAGGTAGCTATTTCTAATGTGAGTCAGTCACAGGACAAAGAAAGCTACAATTCATGCCCAAATGTTCTCCTTGGTCAAGGGGAGACTCACAAGACTTAGTCAGAACTCCTGGGTCATTTCTGATTGGCCTCCATCCAGAGCACCAAAACAAAACTTAAGAGGCTTTACAAAGTAATGAAAAAAAAAAAACAACTAATTTAGATGTTTGGATTAGATAAATCATTCAAAGTCCCCTTCATCTGTCTGGAGCCAATTTATCGAGACTAGATAGACATTTAAAATTTATAAGCGAATGTTAATCATCCCCTGAGCTATGCAATTAGTAGAAGAAAGTAAAGCAAATTGGGTCTTCTTTTATTTTGATACCTGAAAAGCAAATAGAATGGCATGCATACATCATTTAGAATAGCAGGACAAATTAACAGCAAGTTACTTTGGGACAGAGAGATATGTGGGGCTTCTGGTCGTGATCCCTTTCTTAGGCTCTTAAACAAGTTACTCCACTTGTTCCCAGGTTTCCAATATGTAAAACAGGGACAGAGAATAGCTAACATCTAAAATTTCTTCTAACTCTACAATAAAAGCTATGACTTTATGTAGCAAAAGATAAAGGTACTGTTTCGTTAATCGTCAACCTATACTCCCTTGAGGTTGTGTTTCAGGCATTCCTGAAGCAGCCAGATGTGTCTTAAATGACTCCCTAACACCAGATTAAAGAAAGGTTCAGCCAGGATCAGGAAAAACTGAAGAGCCCAATTTATAGGAACAGGTCAAAACCCTCAATCAAAAAAACTGCCACACTGCAATTATATCGTCAGTGTACTCCATACCCATTTTTTTGGATGTACATCAAAAAAGTGCGATGAGATGAAGATGACTGATTAGAAAGAAGATAGACGACAATCATAGATAGATGATGCCAGATTGATGATAGGTAGACGATAATCAACAGAGATATGAATGGTAATAGACATTTTCAATGTACATTTTCCAAAATATAACATATATGAAAGTATATCTAAAGAAATAGTAAAAATCAGGCTAGAAACAATATATTTAACATTTAAAGACCTAGGGTAAGTAATAGTTTACTTCTTAGTTAAGGCTCTATGCAGTACTAAAATAAGGTACTATTTTTCCTTTCAGTTATGCAGTATTTAGTTAAAAGTAGCATCCCCATGGGCACTGGCCAACAATATGGGGCAAAGAATTTACTGATGCAGTAAATTATAAACAAGAAAACAAAACACAACAATGACTCAAACATGAATAAGCTATAGAATATTTCCTTAAACTATAGGGACATGGAACCTCACCCACAACTAAGAACTGGGTACAGTTTACCTGGGGGTGAAATAAAGCAAACTAAAGGAAGAATGAACAACCAGCTCAATCACATACACCCATGAAAGACAGGAGCATCCATATAGAAGCTTCATGGTAAAACAAAATATAAACAATGCAGACACCCTTTTCAACCATCAGGAGCTTTAGAAACTTTGCAATTTTTTTGTCTTTTTCACCCTCATCTTGGCTTTATGAATGAAAATGGAGCATATTATATGTTGAAGAGTTTATGCACATATTAAGCCATGGTCCAACTTCTCAACCTAGTGACTAAAATAAGACAGGAGAAAAAAATGTATTAAGTGCTATTGTAGAGAATCATCTTTTATTATAGTATACACTTAATGAATCATCATCTACCACAAAAAAAATTATTTCGGATCTAGTTAGACATTCAACTGATGCTTCTCCTGCACCTCCTACAGGTCAACAGAGTGGACACATAGCTAAGCAATCCCATGCTTCTTGTCCTCATGGGGCTTGTCCTTTAATAAGGGATAGAGAAAAACAAAATAAATCTAAAAAATATTGGAATGGAGAGACGGTTTAGTTGTTAAGGCTCTTGCCTACAAAGCCAAAAGACCCAGGTTTGATTCCCCAGGACCCACGTAAGCCAGATGCATAAGTTGGCACGTGTATCTGGAGTTCATTTGCATCAGCTAAAGGCCCTAGTATACCCATTCTCTATCTCCTTCTCTCATTCTCATAAAGAAATAAAAGCTAAAAAATAAAAGTGCAACTATCATAAAAGCTAAAAATTAGCATAATGTTTCATGAGCATTTAGCAGAGATATTTGACCCAAACACAGATAGATGTTGGGACCTCCATCTTATTCCTGAAGTCTTGCTCATCAGCAATCAGGAGAGGAAAATATTTATAAGTTTGTATGTCTTTCTTGATACCACAAAGTCATATCCTGTGGGTAGCTACTAACTTGATAGCATGCATACTCCTATATTCAAAGCAGGCTCTGCTTTTAGCTTGTCTCGATGGCAGAACAGTACATCATGCAAAAGAATCCACAACAACCGGGAACAACAATCTCCCCTTATCAAATACCTCCTTGGTCCAACCCAGACAGCTCAGCCTGCCTCTTCTCCATGGTAAAGGCTATTGCTCCAGAATTGCTTGCTCAGAGAAAAGTGTATTTCTATAGGGACTACTATCTAGTTTAGGAATCCTCAGGGGAGAAACAAATAAAGTCAAAACTTTCTATATGTGAGAAATATACATCTAGCCACAAACAAGTCCTCATTTCTAAAAATAAAAGTTCTTACCAAAAAGTAGCTATCAAATTTTTTTTTTAAAAGTGTATAAAGTGAATTCACGATTATCCCCTAGTCTCATCCTTCTGTTCCCCATCTCTGGGTCCTTTGAGTAATCAGGTGAGTAGTCTACCCAGACCTAACTCCCTACTTCAAAGTCATCATCCCGCAGCTTAGGAAGCAGAACAAGAGCCACACCAGGAAATCGATTATTATTTCCCACAGTAGGAAATTACTGGATGGTGATGCCTTAACAAAAAGAAAGAATGAGCTTAAAATGTCTGTAATTGAGAAATTAGGTTTAGATGATATCATACAACAAATATGAATTAACTTTAAATTTTAAATACATTTACTAATCAAGAATGTTTTCAGAATTTCAGAAGGTGGAAGGGCAGGCAGCTATAACCATCTTAAATTTTCAAGTATAACTAACTTTCTTGATATAAAATGAAGAAATCCTATATGTATTCATAATTAAGAATCTTGCCTGAATCCTGAGGAATGTTTTCATGCTTCTTGGAGAAGGAGGGGCATGGGGTTGTATTTTTATATTCATCATGGCTCTTGGCCCGGAGTCATTTCTATGGAGATACCTTATAAATAGCTTCAGGTGATGAAAGTACTGGGATGCTCACCCTATTTCTTATAACCACGGGAAACTCAAGTAAGTCTCTGTAGGCACAATGATGTTTTGCTTGCCCTAAATGGTCTTCTTGCAAACAAGACATTATAACTCAGAGACCTTGACAATAGATGCATTCTGCATACTAACATGTACTGCAAATTTGTCTGAGTTTCCCCACAATTACATACCATTAGCAATAGAGCCATTAACATACATTGAGATCAATCAACCAGTTAAATACGTAAACTCACAAATGAACCAAATGGAAAAGGAAAATTCCAGACACGATTATACCTCTTAATCTATTTAGATTATATATTTTAAAATGTAAAAATGTGCCTAGGTTTCATTTTCTTCTGTGTACTTTGTATTGAAGTTTCAAAATGATTTGATGAGATAGCCACTAGAATATAAGTCCCTGAGGATGTAATGATAGCCCAAATATTTGCAAAGGCTGTATCAGGGAGATTCAGAACATCTTTTATGATGTCAACAGTGATGCCAAGAAGACAAGAGAATAGGGAAGGAGCTAATGAAAAAATCCATTGGATAAGCAGGCTTCATTAATTTCTGAGCAGGCTACACAAATTCATTAATGCCTACTGATTAATTGCATAAAAATATAAATGCAAAGCCAATGAATATGTATTTTTTCTGGAGACAATGATAGCTAGTTTATCTTATAAAATCAAAATTTCATTATCTGAAATGTTTATGTTAAGACATTTTGGAATAATACACTCAATTACTAAATCCTATCATTTGAGTTTAATAAGCTTTCTTTTAGTAAACTACTTAGATGTGAAGTTGAATTGTAGTTGTTAGTCTAGTGTTTAGTGTAAGTGGTAATGAATGAATGCACTACTGTACGGTAAAGGGATAAAATGGTAGAGGGCTGCTACATTTTGGAAAGGCAGAGGAGCATTGACCTAGAAATGTATCCAGTCAAGGTCGACCCATTCAAAGGATGTAGATGATAGGAGCCAGATAGACTAAAGCCTGATCCACGTGGGTGTCTCAGTAAGGATGTTATCACTCTATCACTAGAGAGGATAGACACATCTACAAATAAACCAGGAAAGAGAGTATAAGAACCAACGTCAGAGAGAATCAACTGGACAAAGTTACATAAGACATAGGAAGTGAAACCTGTAGCTAACTTGTAAGATCCCATAAATACTGATTGAATGATGAGACTGTACTGAGCGTAGTTTACACATGCATGCAGGATTTTCCCAGAAATTCCCTTAGAGTAACTCTGCTCTTGAACTATATTTGCTATGCTAAAGTTGCAGCCTAACAGCCCAGAACACAGTAAGTAGAAAAGTACCCTGGCCACAGGGTGTACTCTTTGAGGAACATTGAAACTCATATGTGGATAGCAAGTTGCTCTCAATGCAACCCGCTGTGTGTGTCTGCATCTGAGAGTGAGAGGTGAGATCTGGGATGGACTGTGATGTTTGCCCTCTTGTTAGCAAATCTTATTCTCAGCTTATCTATGTCAAAATTGCCAACACCCACATTTCCAGTAATTTTCTTGTTCACACTCCTTCCAATTCTGTCTACACATATCCTAAATACACACTGTAGTTATTAAGAATAGGTGAACAAACTGTTTGCCAATCCTCATAATCATCTCTCCTAAAAGGTCATTTAAACATTTAATCAAACCCTTGTCCCTTCAGGGAGACTGTGAGTCAGACAGTTCATACGGGACTCCAAAGCCCTGCTTCATGTCTGTCTTTGGGAGGATGCGGACCAGACCCACAAAGGAATCAACAACAGGGACACTTTCTGTCACTAGATAGAGGGGAGGAGAGAGCTAAACAGTATCTTGGACTCTACTAAATTAAACCTTTACAGTAATTAATAAACCCCTATGGAAAACATCATGCCAAAATTCCCAGGATGTCAGCCATGTATTGAAATGTAAATGAACACTAGAAGAAGAGGGGGGAGGTGGGCAACCTAAGTCAATATGAATTATTTGTTTTTTCTGGGACTTGGGATCTGCTGCACGGCTGCTCCTTTTCACAGGTACAAATACACAAAAGAGGACTCTGTTTCACAAAAGTGGCTCAGACAAATGACACTCCTCAGGGTGTCAACCCTATGCTGGCAGCCAGCCCACTCTCTGCCCTCTGTCTGTGGGTACTTTTCAGTTCCACAGCTATCAGCCTGCTTCAGACCTCTGCCTTCCCTCTGAGGAGGGACAAAGGAAAGATCACAGTGGAAATCCTTCTGTGTGCTGCTAATAAGCCTATTTAGAGTCAACGAGAAAGCCTCATTTTGAACGAATAAGAGCCTTCAAGAGTTCTACTGAATCAGTAAAACTGAAATGTTCCTGTCTGCTCTCTGTCCTCATTTTCCATCAGCCTGAAGCTCAGCAAAACATTGGGCACAATGACCTCTAAGTTTCCTCCCTTCTGTAATGTCCTCTGACTCTGTTGGCTGCTAGAATTTGAATTTAGTTTAAATGATCTCACATGCTGATGGAATCCTGAGCCATGCTTTCTTTGGTTTTAGATAATCTCACTATGGCCTGCTGAATCAGCATATTTAGAGTCCTGGATTCTCATGGCAAAAGAATAAATATTGCTCCCATACCGCAGCTTAGCTAACACTACCTGCTCTCTTTCTCAGAAAGATCTGGATGGAAACACAAAGAGCACTTACTCTCCTCTCACAGCAAGGACAGAGAAAACTTCGGTGTTCATTAGATGGGAGCTGAGTAAGAATACAAACCAGAATTATTGTCCTTAACGAAAAATATTATTTCCCAAAATGAAAGTCTGCAATTCTAACCATGTGACCATAGTGATATATGCAAGTAAGTCTACAGCTGAAAGTTTAAGTACAGGCCAACGCCTTAAACACATGAGTGGAATGGCACACCCCGTTTGTCAGAACACTATCTTCTCCCCAACAAATAGCCAGCCACACCACACCCCATGTCATCCTTCCACTGGGTGTGGTGGAGAGATGCATAAAGAGTCAAGTACCATTTCTGAAAGCAATGGAAGCTGTATATTTTAACTCAATGATTTATCAACATGGCATTTTGAATCATAAGAGGAAAGCACAGTCTGAGTGCAATTTATGACCAATAAGCACTGATAACAGCCACCACCACCATCACCGTCATCACTAACATCTAGCAATAGGAAGTAATAGGAAGAGACTTTGCAATAATATTTGGAGGTTAGGTTACCTGCCTACACTCACAAACTATCAACGAGCTATCAACAAGGCTAAGAACTTTACTAAACACAGAAAGCACAATAGAATACTTTGCTCCTTGGAAGTATCATGATCTAGTTGATAATTTTGCCAGCATTTTAAAATGGGCATTCACTTAACTACAAAGACAAATGCTTAGTTGAATTATCTGACTGAATATAGACAAATTATTATCTGAATGATAGCACATTGTATCTGTAAAATATTTTGGTAGACAAGAAGGCATAATGTTTAAAGAAACCCAAAGGTGAATTATTTTTGGACAATTAAGGAATATTCCTTAATATGTATGGCTTGTAATTCTGTAACTTACATAGAAATATATTTGAAATATGGGGCTGGAGTGAGGGCTCAGCAGTTAATGAGTTTGTCTGCAAAGCCTACAAACCCAAGTTCGATTCCCCAGTACTTATGTAAAGTTAGATGCTCAAAATTGCACATGTATCTAGAATTCGTTTGCAGTGGCTATAGATCCTGGCATGCCCACTCTCACTGTCTGCCTCTCTTCTCTCTATCTACCTCTGCTTGAAAATAAATAAATAAAATGATTAATATGTAGCTATAAATGAAATATCTCTGAAAATCTGTGCATCATTTTAATTTTCATAAATCACACCTTGTATTCACTGATAGGAGAATCAGTTTTAAAAAATCAGTAGTGAACCCATCATCTAGTTTGAATAGTTTGTTTGTATTATCTAAATTCACCTAGCTAATTTTAGAATTTTGATTTTTCATACAATATTTTTGTATTTTTGTATCTTTCTAAAGGGCATGTTCATGTCATTTTAAATAAATCATTTTCTTCTCATTTATAATATGCTATGTTAGGGTATTTTCAGCTACAAATAATAGGAAACCCAACGCAAAATGGCTATAGAATTGAGAAGACTTATTATCAGATTATATAATGAAGATGGGAAGTCATTTCAGAGCTGGTTAACTCAAAGCTATCAGCAGTGACTGAGTTTCTTTATACTTGTCTATTGTGCAAAACTTGTTTGTTTGTTTGTTTGTTTGTTTGTTTGTTTTACTACTGCAGGTCCAGCCACTCCTTCTAAAGACAACTCCTAAAGGATCCTGTAAGGCTTGTCAATCTATTTCATGGACTAGAATTGTTTTACTACTACTCTTTTGCCATTCATGAATCTAGGTCTCATCCAGGATTCACCCTTGATTTAAACACTTGAGTAACTATCAAGGACTGTGATACTGATTGTCGACTTGAACGGATCTGGAATCCATGAAGCAACAAGCTTCTGCCAGAAGTATAGTACCACCATGACTGAGAAAGACCAATCAAGATTAAAAAATATGCCTTGCATGGTGGTACATACCTTTAATCCCAGCACTTGGGAGGTAGTGGTATAGAGGTGAGTTTGAGGAAACCCTGAGACTACATAGTGAATTCCAGGTCAGCCTGGGCCAGAACTGAGACCCTACCTCAAAAAGAATGGGGGGAGGGCTGGAGAGATGGCTTAGTTGCTAAGCACTTGCCTGTGAAGCCTAAGGACCCCCATTCGAGGCTTGATTCCCCAGGACCCACATTAGCCAGATGCACAAGGGGGAGCATACGACTGGAGTTTGTTTGCAGCGGCTGGAAGCCCTGGTGTGCCCATTCTCTCCCTCTGCCTCCTTCTCTCTCTGTCTGTCGCTCTCAAATAAATAAATAAATAAAACAAAAAATTTTAAAAAACACAAAAAAGGAAAAGAAAGATTAATAGACTTAAATTCATTGTACACTGAAACAAAGTCTAACAGTCTGTGAGCCTCGACTTCTTCTCCTAAGCAAACCACTAGCCGTAGACAATGCATTAGCTTTTTCTCATTGCTATGAACAAATAGTTGGCCAGAAACAACTTATGGAAGGAAAGGATTTCTTTTGACTGTAGTTTTAAGGGGAAATTTCATGGTGGGAAAGTCATAGTGGCAGGAATAGGAACAGAGCTGGTCACATTGCCAAATAAGAAGAGTGAACAGGACATAGAACTGGGCTATAACACTCCAAGGTCTGATCCCAGTAATTCACTTCCTCCATCTCCCAAAGACTTTACAATCTCAGCCAAAGAGCACCACTATCTGAGAACCAAGTGTTCAAACACGTGAACCTATGGGGGGGAGGCATTTTATAATGAAATCACAACAAGCAGTTATCTGAATTTACATTTAAGAGAATTATAAGCAAATAAAACAAAATTCAGTCTTCAGTTTGCACTAGCCATATTTCAAGTCATCAATGGCCGTATGTGGCTAGTACCTACTCAACTAAACAACACAGATAGAGAAATTTACATATCACAGAAAGTTCCATCGGACAGTGCCAAACTGGAAGGAACGGAAATCCTGTAATATTAGTAGGAAATAGTATATGCTGCATTTAATGAGCTCTGTGTATATTTTCTCCTTCACTTTCCCCAAGAGTATGACAAGTACTGTCACCATGCGTTAATCTGGCCTCAAGATTATCAGCAAAAGTTGAAGAAACTCACAGAGCAAACAACTGCTTTCCATACCTCTGCAGCTGTGAATCTCACAGGTACCTTAAATTCATTACGCCCCAATGAATTCATTATCCCCTTTATCCCCTTCCTCCACAATTATTCATTATTATACCAGGAAAGCACTTCCAGATCCATGAGTCCAGGTATCACTCAGACTTGGTCCTTCCCTGAAACGTTCAAATACTGTGGTGGCTAATCTTGATTGTCAATATGAGTAGATCTGATGTCAATTAAGCGACACACCTCTGGGGCACGTAATTGAAGGCATTTCCTGGAAGAATTAACTGAGGGAAGAAGACTCTCCTTCAGAGTGAGCATCACCTTTTGGCTGTATCCCAGATATAACAAGGTCAGAGGAAAGAAGCAACGCTATTTACTTGCCTGCCTGCCTTCACTTCTTGCAGGTGAATGTGTCTACCTTTGTTGCTGCTACTGCCAGTCTATGCAACCAGATTCTTGAGGAATCCAATGTTGACTGAAGCCAACAGACCAAAATTGCTGAGGCATCCAGCTTCATGGACTGAGAAGCTAAGAGGTCACTGGTCTCTCCAACATAGATGGATATTGTTGAACTACCCAACCCCATCACAGTAAATCCCCTTTTAGATAGATAGATAGATAGATAGATAGATAGATAGATAGGGACTGATAGATGGATAGATTCACATAGGCACATAGTTATTGGTTCTGTTCTTCCAGAAAACTCTAATACACTAAGATACAGGTATACAATACAGTACCAGAGTATGACAAGTACTGTCCCATGCGTAATCTGGCCTCAAGATTATCAGCAAAAGTTGAAGAAACTCCCAGAGCAAACAACTGCTTTCCATACCCTCTGCAGCTGTGAATCTCACAGGTACCTTAAATTCATTACGCCCCAATGAATTCATTATCCCCTTTATCCCCTTCCTCCACAATTATTCATTATTATACCAGGAAAAGCACTTCCAGATCCATGAGTCCAGGTATCACTCAGACTTGGTCCTTCCCTGAAAACGTTCAAATACTGTGGTGGCTAATCTTGATTGTCAATATGAGTAGATCTGATGTCAATTAAGCGACACACTCTGGGCACGTAATTGAAGGCATTTCCTGGAAGAATTAACTGAGGGAAGAAGACCCTCCTTCAGAGTGAGCATCACCTTTTGGCTGTATCTCAGATATAACAAGGTCAGAGGAAAGAAGCAACGCTATTTACTTGCCTGCCTGCCTTCACTTCTTGCAGGTATATATATATATAATGTGCATGTGTATATATATGTATATATGTGCATGTAGTATATATATACATACATATATATATATATACACACACACTTGCACCCTTTAAGTTATCTGCTTCTGTCTAACCCCAGTGTAGTACAGCCAGCAGAACCCAAGGAAGGAGTGTCTCTAAAGGAGTGACTATAACATCTAAACTTTCCTTCATGCAATATCTTTCCTCACCAATATATTCTCCACATTACAGGCAGAAAAATCTTTCTAAAATGGAAATTTGATTGTCACTAATTTGCCAAAAAACCTTTTAGTGCTTGTTCATTGCCTTTCAAGACAAATTTTAACTCCCTCATGAAACATACAAAATCTTTCATCGCCTGTCACTATTTTTTTTCAGCAATACCCTCTATGCCTAAGGTTCTCTTTTTGTTGGGGTGGTGGTAATTGTGGTTGAACCCAAGGCCTTGTGCATACTAGGCAAGTACTCTACCACTGGGCTACATCTCCAACCTCCCTGTTCTTACTTTCCTGGTATTCATTCCCATCTACTCTCATACAGTAGCCGTTCTGAACTTAATCAGTTACTTAACCAGCTCTCCTCTGACATCACCATTGCCTTTATTCATCCCTCTAACTAAAATAATAATGCTACAATAGTGTTTTAGTTTCAATTTAAGTAACACCATTCTTCTCCCTTTTCCATGTTACTTCTTGTGCTGTGTGTTTCTATTCCCTTTGTTTAATACATTGCATTTTGCAGGGCTTGGCTCAATTATTCATCTTTCCATTAACTTGTAAACTCAATGAGAACAAGGACCATTTCTGTTTTGTTCACTGGCGTGTCAGTGTTCAACAAAAAGCTGATAATAAATAAATGATGAGTTTAATTTATTTACCTATTTTAGGAATATCTTTTCTTAAAAAACCTACTTGTTCCCAGTGGCTTTTGAAGGCATGTAGCAGAGGATGAAACAAAGTCCCTGCCTACATGAAGCCTGTGTTCTTAGGGAGACAAGGAAGACAACAATACATAAAGGAACATATCTAAGTTGAAAAGTGATATTTTTTCAGCATATATTACAAGATGTCTTTTCAGTATTCTGTTACCTTGTTAAAGGGAACATAGGAGTAAAGTATAGTCCCATCAAATAGAATGGAAGCAGTATACCACCCCCAGAGACTGACCGAGACCTCTTGGTCCCCACATGATACAAATAACCCCACCGAAGAAGACTCTCAGCAGAACTGGGGCAGGGGTGAGGAGATCTAAGAGTACAACATTTTTTATTTTAAAAAATCAATAAATAATTTAAAACAATAAATGCGATATAAGAAAATCCAGTGAATTTACAATCATGAAACTAAACATCTCAATTAAAATTTGACTCCTGGATATGTGTTTCTAGAACCGTATTCCCAGCTATGTCAGTCATGTGGTCAGGAGTTTAACACAAACTACCAGAAGAGTTTGCTCTCATCCTAAATTACAATAAGGGACAAAGGGTGGATTTTTTTAGGGGAGGGAGGTATGTGTGTGTCTTTGGGCATAATGCACACCATGGCACACAGTGTAGGAAAGAGAACAACCTTAGCATGCCTGTCTTCCACTTAGGGTGCTTCTTGTCATTTGCCACTGCATACACTAGACAAGCTGACCTGTGAGATTTGGGTTCTCCCGACTCTGCTTCCTATTATAATCAGCACTTTGGGATTACAGACTAATGCTGCTGTAGCCAGCATTCCATGGGATCCGAGGATCCAAACTCTGGCTCTCAGATTTGCACAGCAAGTGTTTTTGAACCGCTGAGCCATTGCCCCAGCCCTATAGAGGTTCTGGTTTTTTAAAAAAAAAAATGGTAACTTTAATAAATGAATATATTGCAAATTCAACGTATACCCATTGGGTAATATCCTTATATTCCCCTCCTCTGCCCCATTCTACTAAGGACCCTCCTCATTGGGGTTATAGATTACCACTGTGGGGTCATGAATACATCAGTCAGTCACTAGGGATGGTGGGGAGATAATGCCTCAGAGTACACCTTCCCAGCCTGTAGCTCTTACATTACTTCTGCCCCCTCTTCTACAATGTTCCCTGAGCCTTGGAGGGTATGTAGTAAGTCTTTGACAGTGTTGAACTCTCAGGAGCCTCCAATTTTCTGCTTTGATGAGTTTGGAATCTCCTCAGGATCTACTGCCATATCTGTGGAAAAGGCTTTCATACTACCATGAGTGCAGAACTCATCTAATCTGCCACTTCCTCTGTGGAGCTTCCTGGGACCTGGTGGGTGTAGGAGAAATGACTTGTCCCATGACAGGCAGGTGGCTTCCTTTTCTTACTTGTGTTGTTTCTTCTTTCAGTGAAAATACACTTCCAACAACTAAAATATTTATCAAACATACTCCATACTAAGTGCCATGCACCATATCTACCAGACTGCAACGAAGAGTGGGACATCTTTATTGTCCAATGAATTTAACATATTTAGAATCATAAGCATATTTTAAGTCTGATGTAAGTCCTGCCTACTTATAACAGACTAACTGCTTCATCTTTCTATTATCTTGCCTCTTTTTCTTGAGTGGAGAAGTTTAGAATAACATAGAGTTTAACAAATGCCATAAATAACCAAAAAAATCATCAAGATTCTCCATTAGGTATTCTCGCTTAGCCCTAGTGATCTCAGAACACACTTTATTTTAGGTCTCCTTAACCATGACATTTCTAATTCTTCATACAACAAGAGAGTTCTTTCCACTATAGAGTTCCACTATATTCCTAAAAGTATGAGTTAATTTTTTTAAAGCAAGTCATAAACAGCTATGGGAGTCCTTTAAATCCCATAGGATTAAAGGAATATCAAGGTATAACTTCTTTTAAGAATATTTCTGGGCTGGAGAGATGGCTTACTGAATAAGGTGCTTTCCTGCAAAGCCTACAGACCTAGGTTTGACTCCCTAGAACCTACATAAGCCAGATGCACAAGGTGACATGTGCACACATGTCTGGAGTTCATTTGCAGTTCTCTCTCTCTCTCTCTCTCTCTCTCTCTCTCTCTCTCTCTTTCTGTGTGTGTCTGTTTCTCTCACTCTCTTACTCTCATAAACAAAAATAAAAAAAATATTTCTGCCAGGCATGGTGGCACACACCTTTAATCCCAGCACTTGGGAGGCAGAGGTAGGAGGATTACTATGAGTTCGAGGCCTCCCTGAGACTATATAGTGAATTCCAGGTCAGCCTGGACTAGAGTGAAACCCTACCTCAAATAAAGTAAAAATCAAGTTAAATTTTAGTCCTTCAGGTGGATACTTGCCTTGAGATAGTTCACCTAGGCCAGATGGAACTTAATTTCTTTTTCTGCAAGATAAAAAGCTTGAGTTGGCTGACCTCTCTGTACCATGTTGTAGTCAGCTCCACATTGCTGGGATGAACATCCAAACCAGGCACCGTATAGGAGAGGAGGAGGTTTATTTCAAGCTTACAGATCCAGAGGGAAGTTCCATCAGTGGTGGAAGAAGCCGCTTCCAAGCATAGGGAAACCATCACCAGGCAGCAAACGCCCAAAGCAACAATCACAAAACCAGCAGCAACAGAAGTTCCGAGCTCAAACTGCTCTGCATATATTTGACCTAGAAATCAGACCTTCCTCCAACATACCATAGGGCTGGACCACAGGATCCCCTGCTAGTGACACCTCCTCCAGCCAGGCAGCAGGAGATAAGCTTTAGTAAAACACCTGAGTCAATGAGGGACATATATTCAAACTACTGCAGACCATATTCCCTTTTTGACTCATTGTACTTATGTTTGAAAGTTTCTAAGGTATTGCAGAACACTTTTTTGTGTGTTAAGACAACACATTTTTCAATCTATTTTGAGATTTAAAAAAATATAAGTGCACCTGTGTGCATTTATTTAAATTTAGTAATGAAGCTCTCCACCTTCAAATTTCCTTATGAGAAAATGTACATATGCATGCATATGTATGCATATGCACATGAACATGCACACACATACACACACACACACACACACACACACATTTGGGTGACTTTATACTTATTCATCTAAGTACTACTGAAGATAGTATGTAAACCATAGGCTTCTGATTGCACAGTTTTCAATTCAATGATATGTATTTCAAATTTTATTTAGTTGACACTGTAAGATGCCTTAAGTTTATCAGTAGTCTTTAGCAACACTGAATATTTATTCTGCTAATTAAGCTTCAGGTGTGGTTGGTACCACTGAAAGCTAATTATCATAGCCCTGTTTACTCAAAATATAGCACAGAGTTCATTGATATCCAGGTCATTTGGAAAATGGTAAGAAATCTATAGTATTTCACCCCAAACCTACAAAATCAAAACCTGTACCTTAACAAGATCCTTGAGCAATCTGTGCATGCACTAAATTTATAGATATGCTGTCACATATCATAGTTCTTCCCCAAATGGCTCCCAATATATAGGTGGTTTGGGTTTTCAGTTGGTTGGTTTTGCTTAATTTCATTTTTAATCTAAGGAAATAAATGACTATAATTTAGCAAAATGAATCAGTTTAATTCAGTGTGACTGGACTTAAAACTATAGGATCTTATAGTTTATATTTTCTCTCACTTTTTCTTCTTTTAATATATTATTTATTTATTTGAGAGAGAGAAAGAGGCAGATAGGGAGAGAATGGGCACGTCAGGGCCTCCAGCCACTGCAAACGAACTCCAGATGCATGTGTCCCCTTGTGCATCTGGCTTACGTGGGTCCTGGAGAATCAAACCGGATCCTCTGGCATTGCAGGCAAACACCTTAACTGCTAAGCCATCTCTCGAGCCCTGTCACTTTCTCTTAATGTAGTTCTAGGTCTACTCTTACAAATGCCAGGGAACAGAAATCTGTATAAAAAGTTTGTAACTATTTTGACTCACTATTTTATAAAACACATATATAATTGAAAAGCTGTGTGAAGGATATTAAGATATTGACTATCTTCTGTAGGACTAGGTAACAAATAATAAGAAATTTTTGTTTTATTGTATAGCTTATGATTTTAGAATCTTCCAATGCATTGTGTCATATATGATTATGGTTTAAATGTGAAATATGTCACACAGGTGTTTGACCACTTGGTTCTCAGCTGATATGCACTATTTTGGGAACATGTGGGGCCCACCTGGAGGAAAGTAGGTAGGTGGGGGTAACCAGGCCTGGAGGGTCATAGCCCAGCACCACTTCCAAAGGAGCTCTCTCTCTACTTCCATTCTGCCTCCAAAATGTAACAAGCCACATTTCAAGCTCCAGCCACCATGGACAGCGTTGTCTCAGCCTCCACACCCACCTTGCCATGAAAGACTGTAACCTTTAAAGGGTGAGCCAAACCAAACCTCTCCTTGAGGTTGCTTCTGCCAGGCAGTCTGTCACAGTGATGAGAAGTGCTACTAAAACATACACAGGATGCTTGTTAAGGAACAAACAAGAAATATTTTTCAACTATGTGGTAAAGTTCTTAAAAGCAAATAACAAAATAAATTGAGAATTACAAACATCAAGGGCAAACTCAAAAAAAGAGTCTAGGCTTTTAGTTGTGGCTCTGAGACTAACACTGGGAGTGGTTTTAATAATTCACTTTTCTGGTTTCCAGTTTCTTCACCCAGAAGATTAGAGAGTGATTTTGATTTTACAGTCTAGCTCCAAATTCAGAAATCTAGTATGCCTGAAATCAATGCCATCTTCATCTTCTCATATGCACCCACTGGAATTCAATATGGAATCGCAGAGATCGCATTAATAAGTCATCCCTGGGATTTTATTTTCCAAGAACAGAAGCACATGGGCCAATGGCCACCTTGCAGTGCTAATATAAATACATTCTCCCTGAGAGTATTTCATTCTAGGCAAAGGGATAGACACCTGCGGATGCCAGAACACGTTTTAATTCAGAGAAGATTATCAGCCTGATATCCTTTCACTCAGAATCACCAAATCAAATTGCGAAAATCTGATCCCCTTGCTAAGTGCCCAATTCATTTGCAGGGTGTCATGAGTCCTGGGTGAATGAGGTGTGTGTATGTGTGTGTGTGGGTGGGTGGGTGTGGGTGTGTGTGTGTTCAGGAGGAGGGGTTCCTCATTTCACAGAGTTCCACCACAAATAAAGGATTGCCAAGAGGTAGTTATCCGTGAAAACTTACCTAGCTACTCTGGCACCGACTCTAGAAAATAAAGTGACAGGCCTTTCCAGGAGGCTAATTATTGAGCCTGCTATTTGGTTCACTGACAAGATTGCTTGTTTGTGGGAAGAAACATATTTGTGCATTGCTTTTTCCATTACCACTATTTCTATCATCATAAATAAGAATCAATAGGCCATTTCATGTAGCATATGCTCACCACCATTTAGAATCTGACTGTCAGCTGTATGCAAGCTAAGCTGTAATGCTCCAAGCTCCTGGCTGAGGACTGAAATCCAGCAGACAACAGGAACACTTCGGCTTCCACCGGGCGGTGTGTGCGTCTATGTGAGCTCCTTGAGGGAGAGGAGGGCCCTTTATTATCTCTGTAGCTGCAGCACCGTTCCTGGCACATACATGGTGGGCTAGTCAAATAATCAACAAGTGAATGAGTTACCGATGAATAAATGAATTTACAGGCGGTTCAAATGGAGGAAGCAAAGCTGATTGGATTTATCACACTGATGACAGGGCATTGTTTTGATAAAGGCAGAGATATTTATAATTCCTAGGAGAAATGAAGGCAAAGGCAGAGAATGTGCTGAAAGAAAGTGTGCCTTGAGATGAGAAGTCAACCAAATGTACTCAGGTCCCTGCAATATTCACCGTTGGGTCTTCATGAAAGAAGGCAAAAAAAAAAAAAAAAAAAAAAAGGAGTTGTAGTCATTAGAAGAGGCAGCTGACACCTCTAAAGCAAACCTCTCCACTCCCAGCGACACTCTTGCTGAACAAAATAGTGTATAGTAAGGGACTAATGAGAAAAGACAGAAAGAGCTAAAAGGAAGCGATAAAGAGGACAAAGAAAAAGGGGTCGAGACAGGGCCGGAGTGGTGAAACAGGTGTGTGTAAAAATGTGTAAACACAGAAAGATGATGGAGACGCGCTCCTCAAGGGAGCCTGTGGGTGTCTGGCATCCAGAGAGTGGACAGGCATTAATTCTAAGAGTAGAATGAACGAAGGAGGGAGGGAAAGGTCAGACAAACATCGACAAAATAATACCCATCACCACTGATAACAAGTATAAAAGAGCCCTTTTTCTCCTCTTGAGAAAGACAAAGGGAATTTTAAGTAGGATTAAGTAGTGGTAGCTTTCAGAACTCAGCAGCTCCCAGAAACAATAATAACTACATAAATAGCTAAGTGGATGATAGGAATTACCTCACTTGGAGTTTGGCCAGCATATCAAAAGTTAGCAGCACTACCACATCTTTCTGAAAGCTTTCCTGAGGCTCTCGGGGGAAAATCATCTCACAGAACTGTCTCAACCATGTTAATGTTATAGGAAGAGGATGCTCCTCACTGCTTGAAGATATTCTGTCTCCCGAAAATTAATAAGACAGAAGCCCAGCCCTGCTGGGAAGCACACTCTTATTCATGTAAATATACTGCCAGCATCTCCTCACAATGGAAGCAAATTGCTACATTCACAGATTACCATAGGCTAATGTAAAATTTTACTCAACACACATAACCCACAAATGATGCTCTAAATGAAGAGGGGAGCCTTATAAATATCTCACTCTCAGAGAGTTTCTTAACATTTTCTCATTGTAAAATAGTTAAACACAGGCAGTTTAAAAAAACAAAACAGGGTCTCATGACACCCAGGTTGACCTTGCTGTGTAACTGAGCATGGTCTTGAACTTCTGATCTTCCTTTCTCTACTTCCTGAGTGATGGGATCATAGGTGAGCAACACCATGCCCAATTTTATATGGTGCTAGGGATCAATCCCTGGACCTTGTGCATGATATGTAGACAATCTACAGACTGGGTTACATCCTTAACTATTAAACATGAACATTTTGAAGACCTATATTTGTTTTTTTAATATTTTATTTATTTACATATTATTTGAGAAGGTGAGAGAAAAAAGCAGAGAGAGAGAGAAGGAATAGGCACACCAGGTTCTCTAGCCACTGCTAATGAACTCCAGACACACATGCCACCTTGTGCATTTGGCTTTACATGGGTACTGGGGAATCAAGCCAGGATCCTTTGGTTTTGCAAACAAGTGCCTTAACCACTAAGCCATTTCTCCAGCCCTGGCAACTCTGTTTAACCATGAAAGGAAATGCCAAACTATTGTCCAAAATGTTTGTGGAATTTTGGATACTTCTTTTTTAATTAATGAATTTATGTATTTGCAAGGAGATGGGGGGAGAGAATGGGCATGCCAGGGCTCCACACCTACTGATGCAAATTTTTCCTCAAGTATATTTAACCTCTACTGTGCAAGATCATCTCCCCTTCACTTCTCCAAAACAGAAAATAAGGTTGAAGAGATGGCTTAGTGGTTAAAGCACTTGCCTACAAAGCCAAAGGACCCAGGTTCAATTCCCTGGACCCACGTAAGCCAGACGTACTTGGTGGTACATGCATCTGGAGTTCATTTGCAGTGGCTGGAGGCTCTAGTGTGACCCCCCACACACACAATCTCATAAATAAATAAAACAGAGAAGAAAAATCAAGTGTGGTGGTAACCTTGGACACAAATGTTTTCTCTTGCCATGTGTAAACTTTCAGGGGTTACTGTTTTCTGTTTCAAATATGTTATACCATTATTCCATTATTCATTATTTATTTGTTTTTTTTTTTTTTTTTAATTCAGAAACAAGGCATTCTGGTGTTCCCCAGATAGAATTTTCATGGAAATCTGTTTACTGACCCAGTTATCTCAGGGTACACCTTCCCTAGCACATAACATCATTTTCATTACACTAGAAATAGTTGCAATTGGAAAAATTATTACAATTATACCAACACCCAAATAAATCAAAGGCTTTGAAGCAAACCTGCCACCAAATCTAGATTCTTCAACAAACCAGTTCAGTATTCATTCCTGAAATAAGTATCTACTATGTGCCAAAGAGATATAGCCATATAGATGCTAAAAAAGAAGTACAGACCTTAATTTCCTTGGAAAATGAAAGTTTAGATATTGGTCAATTTATCTCATTTGTCCTGGTGCTAACTTACTCTCCGTTGGAGAATCTGCTTCTCTTTTTCAGATAGATGTAGACCCTAAGGAGAGAGCCACCCCATCATACCTCAAAAGGGCTCTGGCTGAAACTAAGAAAACTTCGAGAAACAAGCAAGGGGGCTGTTTTTCCTGATGAACCGGACACCAGCACAAGGGGGAAGGAGATCAGCATAGAGAAAAATCAACTCCTACCAAATCAGAGAGCCAGAGCCTCAGAGGCCCTCAACACCTCATCACTGAAGCAGACCAAAAATGAACCCAACATGGCTCAGGGAAATTTTGCGGAAGAGGGGGCGGAAAGAATGTCAGAGTCACATGTTGGGTCATGATATGCAGAGACATTTAGCTTACCCATAACTGTGGGCTAACTCCACAATGCACGACCCACATACCTCAACAAGGAGGGGCCAAGGGGAGGGGGTAGGTCACGGATGAGCCTAATAATGGTACCAAACTGACTGTATTTGCTGAATACAGAACTGACTAATAAAAAATAAATAAATAAATAAATAAATAAATAAATAAATAAAAAGAAAGTTTAGAGAAATAGTTTAATCTTCAAACGGACCAGTCAAAACTATATAATAGGTTGATATCTAGTTTCCTGTCAATTGCACACACGCATGCACACACACACACACATACACAGTTACACAGAGATTTATCTGTTTCATTAACTGGTAGGCTAGAAATTGAATTTGTGGAGAGCGAAGAAATTATGTTAAAATTCAAAATTAAGCACATAACAGTAAATCTCAGTGAAAACCACTTCTAAGCTCTGCTGTGGTCTCCATCACTATCCCTCACTGACTCCTATTTTGATGGACACTTGGTCCTCAACTGGTAATGCAATTTTAGAAGGTTCTGAGAACTTTTGGATGCAGAGTCTCACTCGAGGAAGTAAGTCATGAGAGGAGTGCCTTTAATGGCTGTACCTGGGCCACAGCCCCTTCCTAACTCTCTGCTTCCTATTCATCTATCACGGGATAAAGAACCTCTTCTTCCGCAGGCCCCTGCCACTATGATATTCTCCCTCACCATGGGCCCAGAATGGATGGAGCCAAGGAGTATGGATGGAAATCCCTGAAACCTTAAACCAAAATACATCTTCCTCCCTTTGATTGTTTCCGTCCCGTATTTTGTTACAGGGGCAAGAAAAGTAATTAATGTGCTCTCCTTATAAATTTTCCATAAACTAGCACCTCTTTGTTTCCCATCAGTTCCTTAACATGCACCCTCCTCTCCAACAAGCTGCACCTCTGCTATTTCTGCATCTCCCTGCCTTTCAACCATGAACCCACCTTCTCCTCCATCTTAGATGCTCTTTCCCCAGTCTCCTGTTATCAAATATTTACTTGAAGTTAGTCATATATTTTCTGAACTTCCTTAACATCTAGATTGAAACGTTTTATTTCATTGTGGAATTGTCTCATCCTGTTATGTATGTTTGTGCGTAACATTTTCCCTAACTATTATCCCAGGGTAATACTGCCCTCGTTCTGCCTGTTCCAAAATTTCTTCAAGATCCTGCTCTACATTTAATCTTTCTTCTCATCTCTAGGAAGTTTCCATTCTTTCATCTGAAAACACATTAATGTGCCCTAGCCTTTAATCTCTTCACCTTGACTTCAATCTGAAGCTCCCTAGTATTCCTCCTCTTTTTCTTTACCAAGCTTCTTGAAACAAAAAAGTATCTTTTCCTTAACTTTGTATTTTCTGTTTTGTCTCTACCCTTATTCTTTGGGTGTCTCTTCCCCACTTCTAATCCCTCTCAAACCTCTCTGCAACACCATAACAGCAAATGATATGTTTCCTCCCAGGTATCTGAGAGAATCTTGACTTTCAGTTCATCTTCTTCACCCAAGCCCACCATGCTGTTTCCTTTTCTAAGTCCTCTTGTTTGGTTTTCAATGCTCATTCTTCAGTCTTGCTCCATCTCCTATCTCAAATCTTCCTCTGTCTTTGTCTCTAAGTTCCAAGTCTCTATCCATAGCTCCATTATTTGAATTTTTAGTGACTTCTCCACAGGGCGTCAGACCTTTTGCTGCCACCTGCTGGGCAATTCCACAGGGGGCTGTACCAGAACCAAACTCAAGTTCGCTCCCACACATCTGTCTACTATTTGTTCTGCTATTTTCTCTGTCAACTAATTATATCACTCATTTACCTAGACGTCCCTGACAGAAATTTATCACTCAAAGCCACCATCTCTTACCATTCCTGCCCAAGCATTAGTAACTCCTGTAAAAAGTACCCACTGGAGCAAGTGTCCTGCATTTGTCATCCTTCATCGGCCCTTTGTGGTGACTGCCCCACCACCAGTGTACTGGCTGAGTCCTGACCCATTCCATTTTCTCCCCAAAACTTCAGTGCTCCTCACAGCACTCCTAGAAGAATCTTCTTGAGGCCAAGCAATCCTCTAATGAAAAGTCTCATGTCCTTCTGTATTATAGGTAGGGAAAAAAAAATTCCTAAACTGTAGAACCTCTAAATAGAACTTCAAGATCATCCTTCTTTTTAAATTGCTCAGTGCCATAGAACAATTTCCAATTGATTTCTTTGGTTTCACTTACTATGAATCTCTCTCTCTCTCTCTCTCTCTCTCTCTCTCCTTGTTTTTTTAGTTTTTTGAGGTAGGGTCTCACTCTAGGGGAGGCTGACCTGGAATTCACTATGTAGTCTCAGGGTGGCCTCGAACTCACAGTTATCCACCTACTTCTGCCTCCTGAGTGCTGGGATTAAAGGCATGTGCCACCACGCCCAACGCTACGCATCTCTTTTGATCACAATATTCCCTCTCACTCCAGCTTCCTAGAGCTTGTTTTTTAATATTTCATTTATTAACTTGATTGAGAGAGACAGATAGAGAAAGAAAGAATGGACAGTGCCAGGGCTTCCAGCCACTGCAAACGAACTCCAGACTCATTGACCAACCTTAGGCATCTGGCTTACATGGGGACTGGGGAATCAAACTTGGGCCCTTAGACTTTGCAGGCAAGTACCTTAACCACTAAACCATCTCTGCAGCCCAAGCTAGTTTTTATTGTTTGTTGCTTTTTCTGTACTTTGAACAAAAGAAGCTTATTCTGTACTTAGATTCTGAGATGTGCTGCCATCATGTCTTCATGTGGCTAACAACTTTACATGGTGACAAGATCTCATCTCAAGAATCACCTCCTAGGTGACTCATCTTCAGGTCACACAAACTAAGTGTGATCCTCTCTCAGTTACATTGGATCCCTGCAAGTTCTCTCCATTGCATTTTTCTTTTTTTAAAAAAAAATGTATGGATATTTTTATTTTTTAAAAGATTGCACACATAGACCACCACCTCTCCCCCCTCCCCAGTTCTGCTGAGGGTCTTTGGTGGGGTTATTGCTATTCATTATGGGGACCAAGAGGCCTCAGTCAGTCTCTGCAGGGATGGGGAAACGTGGGGTCTCAGCCTATTCCCACTCACCTTGAAGCTCTTACAGTCTTTCTACCCTATCATCCAAGATGCTCCCTGAGCCTTGGTGGACAAAATAGGGATCATATTCAGTGTTGCTTTCTCTGTAGACTCTGGATCTCTGTTTTTATGAGGTCTGAGTGACCACAGTGTCTGTCACAATTTCCCTGGAACTGGTTTTCAGGATAGCTGCCGGAGCAGTATTCACGTCTTAAGCTTGTCTCAGCTTCGGTTCCTTTTCCTGTTAACTTATTCAGTGTCTTCCCCCTCACACTCACGTGCAAGCCAGTGAATAGGCATCTTAGTAAAGAAACCTAGAGTGAGACTTCTTTGCAATGTCACACCAATTTTCACACCTTCATCTTCCCTCTGATTAAGTTTCTGCTCTAGTGCTTACCATATTACCTCTTTATTTGAACAGCTATTTCCAGAGGAAGTGAGGCAGATGGAGAGGAAAAGGACATATCAAAACATGGGTGAGGGGAACACATGCTTCAGTTTTGTAGTTCTCACTGTGGAGGATGTTTGTATCTTTCCTAATATTATTCAAAAGATTTTCTGTTTTGTTTTGATTTTAGAGAGAGAAAGAAAGAGGGAGAGAGAGAAAAAAGAGAGAGAATGGGTGTGTCAGGGCCTTCAGCCATTATGAATGAACTCCAGATACATGTGACCCCTTGTGCACACGTGCGACATTGTGTGCTTGTGCCATTTTGTATCTGGCTTATGTGGGACCTGGAGGTTCAAACATGATTTCTTAGGCTTTGCAGGCAAGTGCCTTAACCACTACGCCATCGTCCAGCCCAGTTTTCTGTTTTTATTTCACCCTTCTATCAGCAGTATTCATTAAAAATCACTTTCAAAATGTTTGTCTCTAATTATATTAACGAATGTCTACATTGACCTTGGTTCTATGACTGCAAATTTATTCTTAATGCTAAGTAGATCTGATGATTTCATGGTTATTTCTATGTACACAGACATGTTATCTACAAATAAAAATTGTTTCATTCTTACGTTACAAAACAGACACTCAGGCTGGAGAGATGGCTTAGCAGTTATGGTGCTTGCTTGTAAAGCCTAAGGACCCATGTTTTATTCTACAGTATCTTTATAAGCCAGATGCACATGGTAGCACATGCATTTTCAGTGACTAGAGACCGTGGCACACCCATTCTCTCTCTCTCTCTCCATCTCTCTCTCTCAAATAAATAAAATATTTTTAAGAAAGAAAAATCACTTAAAAATAAAATTAAAAATAAAAATAAAAAGCAGTCACTCAATAACATTACTATTTCAAATCACAAGCTCCATAAAGGAGAAGCATCAAAAAGCATAGCTGCTCTAGCATAGCTATTATGCTGGGTGGAGAAGAATAGCATAATGGAATAGAAGTCATACAGTGAAGTTATTGAACACCATTTCTCTATGGTAAGTAATACTCACTACATTTGAACTCCTAGAGAATAATAGTATATCTTGTCCATTTGTTTATATCCCCTGAAGCCTAATAAAGTACTTTTCCTAAAGTAGATACTTAGCAAATGTCACTTGAATATAATTGAAATTCCCCATGCTGCACACATGGTAAATATTCAATGAATACTTGTTGGTCAACAATATGAATAAAATGAACAATCTTTCAGAGTAGTCAATGATCAATTCATGTTCACCCTGCTAAGAAAATAAAAACAGAAATAGAAGATATGCTCATTGTTATTCACATAGAGATCCACTTTCTTTGTTAAGCATTACTAAAACAAATGCACCAAAGAAAACATGTGACTACCTGTGCATTTCTTTATGTGGCTGTTCCTTTTTCCATGGGATCCTAACTTGCATCCAAAATTCTCCTCCCAAAATTCAGCAAACCATACATTTCTCCGATTATTGGCAAGAGTTCGGCTTCTAAAGTATCGATCAAACCCTGTTTTAAAGAAGAAAAATATGGTTCAAAATATTCTTTCAAAATCAAAACTAAATAACTAAATTCCTTCAGAACTTGGAAATAGATATTATATTTGCATATCACATGATATAGAAACACATAACAAATATAAGAAGAAGGAGATCAATCACTTCAAATAAGGATTCTCTTATGGAGAAAGTCAAGGAGGACAAATGGACAGCCTCATCCTTACCACTGGTTCTAGACACCACCGAATTGGAAAGTCTGTTCTTGATGTCATCTTTGGAGCCTCTCACTCTGCTGAGAACCTCCCACAGTAGCACCCAGTAGCCTTATGTTAGACCCTGGTTACTCAGATTCTAATTCAAACTTTTTTTTCTGGTATTTTGAGGTAAGGTCTTCCTCTAGCCTAGGATGATCTGGAATTCACTCTGTATTCTCAGGGTGGCCTCGAACTCATCGCAATCCTCCTACCTCTGCCTCTGGGATTAAGGGCATGTGCCACCATGCCCAATTCCTTTTATTCTCTTTATCCTAGCATGAATCAATGTTCCAGACTTCCCTCTGTCTCTCCCCATTCAAACATTATCTCCTATATGTTCCATTTTTAGCCAAGTTAATAAAACAATCACTGCTAAGAAGATCTTATAGAGTCATGGCTATTTAGACTAAAGGATTAGCATTCCTAGGATAACCCCCTTATGGAAGGAAGCCCCCTAATCATAATGCCTTTCTCCAAAGCATAACATTAAAGGTGGGAATTTGAACTATTGTCAGGACATGTGGAAAACATACATGGAGAAAGAATGTCTTTCAAGGTTGCTCCAAATATTTCCTGTTTCTTTATTTAACCATATGGTTAACCTAGCATCATCTTGTAGTCACTGTTTTTGGAACAAGCACTTTTCCTCCAAAACGCTATAACCCTTATACATGCCAATGAAAATGTGCAAAATTAAAGTATAATTGCATACATTGTTAAAATATGTAATTTTAGTGACTAATGATTGGCCCACTTTCATAAGAGAAAATCGAATGCATGCTCTTTGAAATATGCTGGGTTGTATAGTTATGGGAATGACAAGGCTGCCATCAGAACTAAATATGCCTCTCAGAATCATTACTAATGAGTACATTTCTTTTCTAATACTCCAGTTTTGCCTTTCAGTGTTTCTTCCTTTCATTTTTGTTCCAGCATAGGGATCAAACCCAGAAACTTTTTCTTGCTAAGCAAATGTTCTACCACTAAGCTCCCTCCCTAGCCTGCCTTAGAATATTGAATCCAGTGGAATGAAACAAATCACTCTTGTTGCATCCTTACCATCAATTGATGCCCGTTTGGGCAGAATTGTCACAGCCCCTTCGGCAATCTCTTCCTGCTGATAGACAGGTGCTATTTTGGATCCCCAGCTATCTGAGCCAATCCATAGAAAGTGCCCACTTTGGTTTAATTTTTTTGCTGCTTCCAATATCCTCCTGTAGGAATAAGAAGAAATAAAATGTAGCACAATTTATCAAGAAACACTACAATTATGAATGTCATATGACAACTGATGTAGTTTCTATATGTTCACCAAATCTCATCTACCATGAAAACTTAATCCCCAAAATCGTATGTAGATGATTTGGAGGTATGCTCCTTGGGAGGTAATTAAGTTTGACTATGTCATGAGAATTTGGCCCTCATGACTGCCTGTGTGACATCATAAGAAAAGCTGTTCTGCTTTCCATGATATAGGAATGGGAAAAGACTTCCTGAACAAAACCCCAGTAGCACAGGATCTTAAGCAATCATTCAACCAATGAGATCACATGAAGCTGAAGAGGTTCTTCACAGACAAACATTCAATAAGCAAAGCCAATAGTTTACCCACAGAATGGGAGAAAATATTTGATGAATATCCAACTGACAGAGGCCTAATCTCTAGAATCTACAAAGAACTCCAAAACCTAAACAATAAAAAGTCAAACAACCCACTCACAAAATGGGGCAAAGAACTGGACAGGCAGTTCACAGAGGAAGAAATACGAATGGCAAACACACACTTAAGAAAATGTTCATCATCCTAATCATCAGGGAAATGCAAATTAAAACAACTATGAGATTCCACCTTACCCCAGTAAGGAAGCAAACATCAAAATATCAAATGAAAATAAATGCTGGCGAGGATGTGGAGAAGTAGGAACACTCATCCATTGTTGGTGGGAATGTAAGATGGTACAACCACTTTGGAAAGCAATATGGAGACTTCTGAAAAAGCTGACTATAGAGATACCAACAGACCCAGTTATTCCCTTACTGAGCATGTACCCTAATACCTTCAAACCACAGGCCAAAGAGATTTGCTCAACCATGTTTGTAGTGGCTCAATTCGTAATAGCTAAGAGCTGGAATCAACCCAGATGTCCATCACTAGACGAATGGATAACTAAGATGTGATATATCTACACAATGGAATTATACACAGCAGTAAGAAAAAATGACACAATGAAATTTGAGGAAAAATGGTTGAACCTGGAACAGATCATTCTCAGTGAACTTATCCAATCACAGAAAGATAATCGCCGCATAGTTTCACTCATCTGTAGCACCTAACCGGAATCTACCCAAGATGCCGACATACCCAGCAAGCATCTTGAGGATCAGACAATAGGGTGGATGGAGAGGGCAGAGAGGGCAAAGGAGGGGGTGGGGGATACAAATATGGACCCAAATAGCAATGGTACCATAAAATTCTACATCCTAAAAGGCAGACCAAATGGTTGAACCTTCCCCAGGCCCTTAGAGGGAACACCTGTGTCACAGGCCCTGGAGAGGGTATCTTCTACAGCCTCTCTCTCTTTCTCTCTCTCTCTCTCTCTCTCTCTCTCTCTCTTCTCCTAACTCTTTTATATTACTTATCTTTTTCTTCCTTCTCTTCGTGGGCACTGACCTGTAACTCCTAGTACCAGCAGATGGCTATCATCCACAATAAGCTTTTTATCAGACAGACCTAAAAGATATCTTCCAAGGTTTCCTAAAAGAATGACAGATTTCTGTCAGAGTACTTGATGACCCACCAAAGGTTAGTGGTAAGACCCTAGTGCTGAAGACACCATATGCGGTTGACATGTAACATGGAGTGGCATGGCTGGAAGCTGGAAGAGAGTCAATCCCCAGACAGTCAGCATCTAGTGCCAGAGAGTGCTACATGGGTGACTGGGGGAAAAATGACCAATATCTGTCCAAGAAACTCGTGGTCTAACCTACTTAGCAGCAAATAACCTGCCGTGATGTTCACACAAGTGCAATAGTGGTGCACAGCCATGGTGGGAAACCAACTGCTCTTGATTTGGCTAACTGGTCCATTCAGTGGAATGGGACCCATAGCTGGAGCTAGGAAACAAGTCAGAACCATATCCAAATATGAGCCATTATCAAGCTACCACCAATCATGGGCTACAAGAGGGCCTATACCTATTAAATTCTCTCTAAAAATAAAATAAGGGCTATCCCATTTATCTGGTGCTAACATTACTCTCCAATGGAGAATCTGCTTCTCTTTTTCAGATAGATGCAGATAGATGTCCTAAGGATAGAACAACCCCATCATACCTGAAAAGTGCCCCAGCTGAAACTAAGAATAATTGGTAAAACAAGCAAGGGTGCTGTTTTCTTGGTGAACCTGGTACCAGCACAAGGGTGAAGGAGATCGACACAGAGAATAATCAACTCCTACCAAATCAGATATACAGAGACACAGAGGCTCCCAAGACCTCGTCACTGAAGCAGACCCAAAATGAACCCAACATGGCTCAGGGAAATTTTTGAAAGAGGGGGTAGAAAGAATGGCAGAGCCACATGTTGGGTCATAATACACAGAGACATTTCTTCCTACCCATAACTGGAAGCTAACTCCATAATGCATGACCCATATACCTCAACAAGGAGGGACCAGGGGTGGAGGAAGGACAGGGAAGAGGCTAACAATGGTACCAACTTGACTGTATTCACTGAGTACAAAACTAATTAATAAAAATAATAATGTAAAAAATTTAAAAAAAAAAGAAAAGCTGTTCTGGCTTGTCATGTGATACCTTCTACCACATTGTAACTAGCAGCAAGGCTATTTCCCAGCTGCCAAGATGAAGCTAGAACTATGCTCCTGGACATCCAGAACCCACAGAACAAGCTTCTTTGTAAATTACTCAGTCTGTGGTATTCAGTGATAGCACCAGAAAGTAGACTAAGACAGCCAGCTTTCTGAAGTTAAATATGCTCAGTCCATCACTGTTAAACAACTAGTTAATTGTTATAACTGCTTCAGTCTTATTATTGCCTAAAAGAACTACAGCAGCAGCGTCTCCAGCACATGTTAATTAGCCTTATCCTTGACCTTATTCCCATCACTATGTCTATCATCCTTATTTATCTCCTCTCAGTCCCAGGCTTTTCTCTATAGACAATGTAGACACCAAAACCTAGAAAGCTATTGTGTATGGAGCAGAAGGCAGTCTGTAATTATAAAGGAACATAGCAATTCTGGTGAAATCTCCCAAGCTTTTTACAGTGTACATGAAGTATATTTCAAAAGGATGTTGGGCATAAATGTGATCTTACATATTTTAGAAAAGTAATTAGCACCTGATGTCATCCTCATTGGCAAACATAATCACTGCTCGAGCATTAGGTGTTTCTAGCAGGCGTTTGATAATTTTTTCAAATTCTCCAGGTCTTGGTTCACGTGGAATTTTCTGTGATTGAGCAATGCAAACACCACCTGTTTAAAAAAATAAAAAAAAAAATACATACATACACAAAGTGATTCAGAAGAGCACTGATTTTGTGAAAATTTAAGGAGGTTAACTACTTTATAAAAGCACATGATTTAACACAGGATACTATTTCTCAAAGCATTTGTCATTCTCACCTATTAAAAGACATCATAGTTCATTTGCATTATAAGAAATCATGTTTGTTTGCATTACAATATATGTATCACATAAACGATATCAACATATGAGTTGTAGGAGTTTTTTTTTTTTTTCCTTAAATTTCAGCATTATGTTTGTGGGTATATATAAGCAAAAGAAAAATGTCTAAGATGTGTGATGAAATTCAGGGAGGAGAATTAAAAAAAAACACCATTTTGATTTATTAAGCATAATTCAAAATAAAACTTGTGGTTGTTTCCATGTGAATGTATGCCCCCCATAGACTCAGGTGTTTTACTAAGCTTGTTACTTAGGTGTCCAGCCACCTGGCTGGAGGAGGGGTCATTGGGAGCAGATCCTGGGACCCAACCCAAAGGTGTGTTTGGGGGAGGATCTGACTATAACCCAAAGGTATGGAGAGAGCAGTCTGAGGTCTGGTGGTATTTGTGCTGTCTGCTGGTGTTGGTGTGTGCTGCCTGGTGGTAGTTTCTCTCTGCTTGAATCAGTGAAAGGGACTCGGCTTCATTCGCCATTCATGGAACTTCCCCTAGATTTGTAAGATAAAATAAACCCCTTCCTCCCATAAACTGTCTGGTTTGGATGTTCATCCCAGCAACGTGGAGCTGTCTGTGATACAAGTGATAAACTTATTTTTTTTTTTTTTTAATGTCAGGTGGGTTGGAGAGATGGTTTAGCAGTTAAGGCACTTGCCTATGAAGCTTAATGACCCAGATTTAATTTCCTACTACCAACTAAGCCAGATGCACAAGGGGTCACATGTGTCTTGGGTTTGTTTGTAGAGGCACTGGTGCACCTATTCTCTCTCTCTCTCTCTCTCTCTCTCTCTCTCTCTCTCTGTCTCCCTCTTTCTCTCCCAAATAAATAAATAAAATGTTTAAAGTCTAAGTATATCTTATAGCTGAGACCTATACTAAATAACAAATTCTTTTGGTACTTTTATTTACTAATAGATCTTATTTAAAGTTGATGTAGTTTTATTGCTAATAGTATTATAGCAAGTTTCTATGCATGAACATAGCATGTTATGAGATGAAGTGTCTTCAGGGGTATTTGAGTCACAAGCAAGTCCTAAAGATGCAGATATTCCCTTGACATATGCCTCCATCATAAAGATAAAAATTACAGAGAAAGGTATAAAGGGGCAAAGACAGGGAAAGAAGAAGAGAGATAGGGAGGGGAGGAGGGAAGAAAGAAGGGAAGATTCTTCTTTTAGCTTTTCCTCCTAAAGCAATGAGAAGTAAAAAGAAATTTTAGTAAAGCTCTCTTCCTCTGAGCTGGAGCCAGAAGAAAAGGAAGAAGTTTTCCCAGTCACAGTGGAATAGAGAGAAAACATAGTCTAACACTAGAAGAGGAAACAATATTAGCAATAGGTTTCAAATTGCATTATATTCAATAGGCTTTGTTAAGTCAGCTTAGAATTAAATTACCATTTGTAGCACTGTTTCAGTAAGCGAAGAGATTTTTACTTTCAAACAATTGACAATAGCTTCAGTCACCCAACAATTGTTGGATGCCATTATATACAGGGCCTGGCACTTCAAAAGCACAGTATAATCCAGGAGTACATGGTATCTGAGAGACATTCTACAATGTTATAATAAAATATATAATAAATTTTAGAATTACCAAAGTCACTCATGCAATGGTAGCAGAGAGGAAAGAATAACAAAAGTGCTTGAGCAGATTGGACTTTAAAAAGCAAACAGACATACACATGTGGGAAACAGTAGGACTTTCACAGTTCAGGGTATTTGCCTGCAGTTTAAATTGGTTAAGGCTGAAAATGGGAAGAATGACTGGGTTCAGAATAAAAATGACTATGTCACTCATGTCAAATGCTGTAGATAAAATACCCAAAATCTGAAACAACCCACAAGGTGATGGTATAAAGAGGCAAGTTCTTTGGAAGGGGATTAGATCATAAGAATTGAGCCTCACGTGTGTGATTAGTGTCTTTAGGAAGAGAGATGGGGAGGAAGAAAGAGGGGGAAGAAAAAAAGGGAAAGAAGGAACAAAGGAACTATGGAAAGGAAAGAGGAAATAAGAAAACAAGGAAGGGAGAAGAGAAAGAAAACCAACCAGAACAATTCCCTTACACCACCTACCACTTGGGGACACAATAAAAAAGGCACTGTGAGCCAAGAAGTGAGCTATCACCAGAACCATCCATGCTGGTACCCCAATCTTAGATTTCAAGCCTCCGGAGCTGTAAAAAATTATTTTCTCTTGCTGATAAGATGCCCAGCCTATGGTAATGTGTTATACTAGCCTGGCTGGACTAAGATTTAACATAATTTAGACATTATTCTGAAAACAATGTGAACCCATTAAAAGTGCATAAGCAAGAAAGAAACTTACGTGACAAGCTTTATGCTTTTGGAATAAAACTGAGGCAGCCATATAAAGAAGACATATCAGGTAGCTCACAGTGGTACCCAGGCTGCACGATCAGATGTGATGTATACAGCAGTAATGTATAACTAAACAATGACAGAAGATTGAAGGCGCTTTTATTTTTTATTTAGTTATTTATTTCTTGGTAAGTTTGAGAACATTCAAAATTATCCCTGAAATGGAAATACACTTACTAACTGTGGTTGTTTAAATAGACGTCCCCTAATAGATTCAGGAGATTTAAAACACTTCTTGGATTTCCAGCTGCCTGGCTGGAGTAGATGTCACTGGGCGGATCTTAGGGTCCTGCCCTAAGGTGTGGTGGTGGATTTGAAATTCCAATCTAAAGATATGCAAAGTGCCCGAGTTCAGCCTGGAGTTCCTAAAATGTGCTGTGTGGTATGGCTTTTTTTTTTTTTTTTTTTGGTTTTTTTTTTTTTTGCCTTGTGGCTTTTCTCTCTGCTTGGACCTATGAAAGCAGGCCAGCTTCTTCTGCCATTATGAAACTTCCCCTGGATCTGTAAGCTTCAATAAATAGCCCTTCCTCCATAACTGTGACTAGTTTGGAAGTTCATCTCAGAAAACCCGGAAGCTGTCTGCCACACTAGCGCACCTTCTTCGGGGGTAAGCCTGACTCATACTTGCTCAGGTTGGGTCCTGCTAATGCCTGAAGTTAACTTGCCTACTAATACATCATCACTAGTCAAAATGACTAATTTGTTCCTCAATAAATATTTGTTGAGTGTCCAGTATTTGCCAAGTACCATGTGGGAGCTAAGGATGCACTGTGAATAAACAGTTGGCCTCTGCCTTCGTAGAGCTTACCAATGTTGGGAGTGACTAAGGCTTCATCTAAACAATAAGAAGCATATAATTATGACTGAAGGCAAACTCTGTGAAGAGGGACAAGGAAGTATAAGTTTGATAAAGGAGTGCTTTGGAAAAGCTACCTTAAAGTAATAGAATTTGATTGTAGTCTAAAGGAGGTAAATGATGGTACCAACACATGATGTGACCATACAAATTTCCTCATTTAAAAAACAAAAGGATGAGGTTTGGAGTGATGGATTAGCAGTTAAGGTGCTTCCCTGCGAAGCCTAAGGACTTGGGTTCGATTCCCCAGCACCCACATAAGCCAGATGCACATGGTGGCACATGCATCTGGAATTTGTTTGCAGTGGCTAGAGGCCCTGGCGTGCCCATTCTCTCTCTCGCTCTCTCTCTCTCTCTCTCTCTCTCTCTCTCTTTCTCTCTCTCTCTTTCTCTCTCTCTCTCTCTGCCTCTTTCTCTTTCTTTTTCTCTCAAATAAATAAATAAAATGCTTTGCTTTGTTTTTTAAGAAAAGATGAAAAAATATGACAGAAAATACTATCAGCAAAGGGCAGGAAAGAGCTGGTGCACTAACAAATTGGGGCAACAGACAGTCCATGAAGGCCCCTAGGAAAATGTTTCCTGCCTAAGCATAGCATTTCATGGAAGTAAATGGATGAGGAATGCTGGTGTAGAGGCCGTCTTAAGCCAGAAGGAGCTCACTCAGGAAGTTATCAGCATAGGTGATGGGGAAACCGTCACTAAGGCGATGCACTGGTATATAGGAGGCGCTGAAAGAGCTCTGATGGAATTTCTGAAATGGAATCAGTGAGGCTTTGTATTGACAGGCTATAGTAGGGAAGGAATGGGAAGTCGCTGACTATACCTCCACGGATTTGGCCATTGCAACCAGTTTTGTGGTGACATAATCAAGCAGGTAGGAAATACAGGATGATGAGAAAATTGGTAGGAGAAAAAATGATTTCAGTTTGAGCAGGTTGTCTTCCAAGTGCCCATGGAACGTCAAACTGGAAAAAAAAAAAAAAAAAAAAAAAGTGTTCCTGGAGCTAAGGAGGGAAAAGGGAAAGGCAAGTTCAGTTCCTTCAGGGTGCAGATACACTGGTAATTGCTCTTTAAATCAACAATGGGAAGACTTGACTTATGGAGCTCAGAACAATTACAAGCTCTGGAGAGGGAGCTGGTGAGTGACACTCAGGAGTATCACAGAGAGAGAAAGAATTCTGGAAAAAATCTATAGGAACGATAAAAAGTATACTTTCTTTAAAAATCAACAAATGGGGTTGGTTGGGGGTGGCTCGGTGGGTAAAAAGCTTGCCATGCAAGCATAAAGACCAGAGTTCAGATCCCCAGTACCCACATATTATGCTGGGTGTGTCGGATGATGCCTGTCATCTCTTCATTGGGGAAGTGGAGACTGATGAATCTCTGGGGCCTGCTGTCTAACTAATTTAGAGGAAGGGGTAAGCTCTAGGTTCAGTGAGAGACCCTATCTTAAAAAAGTCAGGTGGAGAGCAACTGAGAAAGACACTGCCTCAGCAAACACACATATAAACAATCGAACACACACACACACACACACACACACACACACAGTCAAAAGCCAACAATGGTGAGGAAACATTGTAACTGCAGAAATGTAACACCAAGGCTATAACAACTCTCCAAGGAATAATAACTATTTCAGAATATGACTGCCCTTCTAATTAAATTGCCCTGATTACTTAAGCACTACTTAAGCCTTAAAAACACAGTACATCCTGAGCATCATTTTGAGACTACCACTGACTCCAGAGCCAGAAGAAATGTAAGCCAGAAAGCTTTCATTATGACTATTACAACTGAGACAATCCAAACATATGGTTTACCCTGAATTCATTGATTTCACTAAGAACCTTAGTTAGGTAGGCGGCATTTTAACATAGTCTCTATGCACTTTACTTTTTTCAATTTCTTTTCCTTACCTTATATTTATCAACATGACCAATTTATGTTTTCCTGGAGACACTGCACATTTAACTTATTTCAGCTGAACAAATACCTCTGGAGGGAAGTCGTTGAACATGGCATTTTGCTGTTAGGTGCCTTATGGATTTTTTTTTTTTATTAACTTATAGACTGATTGTTTCTCAACTAATTTGCATTAGAAGATTAGAACGCCTTCTGTAGCCTTGAAATTCACTCACACTTTCTATTTCCACATCATTCAAAGAGAGAGGCAGTGAATCCATTCAGAAGCACTCGCAGTCAGCCATACTTCAGGAGCTACAGGCATAGGAGATGCCTGTCCTCAGCAGCTTTGTAAGATAATGGAGTGACAAAATATACACATGAGAGTCAGACGAGAGTATAAAATTAGGCAACAATGAACGATACCTCAAGAGATGTATCAAAATCCAGTACTGACAAATGATTCATCCCTTCAAAGAGTCCATGACTTTACACAAAAATAGCAATCATCACATACTGTGAGAATTTATAAAAATTCAGTGAAACTTAGCCAAACATTCAGTCCTAATCAAAGATATATTTTCCACATAATACTCAGCCTCTATTGTACTTTTATCAGAAACTGTCTTGGTTTCAACTCCTGGGAGGAAGCAAACTTCCTTTTCCCTGAAGAATCTGCAGTGCACCTATGCTTCCATGCCTTACTCTGGAAGATTAGTGATTGTGCATGATCTGAGGAGCATGAACTTTCCTTTTCTACAGCGCTGCCCCAGGTTGCAAGGACATTTTTAAAGCTTAACATTTAGGACAAAGAAGCAGTGTATGGAGGAATTTATCACTGATTGTCCTTTAGAATTTCCTGTCTAGTTCTCTTTGCCGCCTGTATAATTTTTCTCCCTTTACGTGTGTGTGTGTGTGTGTGCATGTGTATCTGTGTGTGTGTGTCTGTGTGTCTGTGTGGGCAGGCACATACATGTGAAGGCTGACAGTTCTCTTGTTTTGGAGACAGATTCCCTTGTTGTTGTCATTTTCTACTGGATTTGGGGCAGTATGGCTGGCCCATGAGCTCCCAGATTCTCCCACCTCTGTCCCTCCATTGCCATAGACATATTGGGATCACAGACATGTGCCACGTTGTGTCAGGCTTTCCATGGATCCTGGGGAATCAAACTCAGGTTGGCAGGCTCGAAAGAAAGTACTTTTAAACCAACTCCTCAGCCCAAGTTTTTTTTTTTTCCTTTTTTTGATTACTTAACAATAATTACATATTATTTATCTATGGAAGCATAACACTAGTGATCATTCTTTTTGAGTCTCATCCACTCTATAATTCCATCACCAGTGCCTACCAGCAGCATCCTAAGATTGGCGTGATTACCATATTTCTGATGAGGCAATAGAAATAGGGGTACCAACAGTTGGCTAGAGGATCAACTAGGTCCAAAGCCAGAAAAATTTAAGTCTGGTCTTTTCTCCCTCATCTTGTCAACCCATAATTGACTATACCCGTAGCTTAATGGCACAGTGGCTGTAAATCACTGATGAAAAAGATAAAGTTAATTTAAACACTCATTTAAAAAACCCAGCAGGTTGTCCCTTGTAAATCTGACTGACAGCTGCATAAATACAGAACTTCTGTAGGGCATTAAGAACCTCATTAAGATACTTAGGACTCTGGAAGATTATAGAATAGGCTTAAACCTCAGTCATTCTACATTCACAACTTTCCAATACTTTCTGTAAATGTGTGTTCTCCCAAGCTTTCCTGAGATCTTTTGTTTCAATTTCATATTTGCATCACAACCACAATAATATTTTCGTTTTATCTTCTCTCTTTCTCTCTCCTTTCATTAAAGCTCCATGATCGCAAAATCTTGCCTTTCTCAATCACCACTATGGTCCCAATGCCTACAGCATGCTTGGTACATACAAATTTCAACAGATATTTGTGGAATGAGTACATATACTACCTCTCAACCAAGCAGAGAAACAAATTTATGCATGTTCTAAAATATAAGACATTAGTAGGTATAGAAAGAAAGCACCAGGTGTGATAATTCAAATGAAGCTCTGCCTCACTTAATCATTTTTATCCGAATACTATGAATCAGAAAACCACCAAGGCTTCAGTTCATTCATCTGTGACGTGGCATTACAACTTGTCATATTATACAAGGACAAATTTGTAAACAATGCCATCATTTTTAGCTCTTGAGGAAGCTGAGACTCAAGGGTGAGTAGTCTGCTGTCTCAGGCCTCGTTGATGAAAGGTTTGTTTGTATTGATTTCCCAGTACAGAGACAAGGTGGCAATGACATGGGAAAGGAAACAGACGTAGTGTCAGCAGACCTGAGGATGGAGCCTGTGTGACCTTGGGCAAGTTTTTCATCTCTGTGAGGAGGCTCAGAGATGTTGTGAAGATACAACCAAGAAACAAGTTCTATACAAATGTATCACAGTGTCAGCACACTTACCATTCATCTTAATAACCGTCAAGCACCATGGCCCACATAAAGAGGGAGGATATTCCATGTTCAGACATTATACCTGGGGTTGTCAATAGAACTAATTATTGAACCTTTCATCATTCTTTTTAGAGTGTCATCAAAGAGCCTAAGTTCTGAGAAGTGATATCAGCTCACTTTCGTATGTCAATAAATAAAACGGCCATAATTGATCAGAGTACTTTCAAGATAAAAGACTAGGAATAGTTACATTTTTTTCCTCCTGACCCCATAATTCATATCCCAAAATCCTTTCAAAGTATGTCTATGAACATTTTAGGATTTGGGTTAAAAATATGTTTTGACTCTAAAGTAATATTGAATGGTGAACAGTTAAAGTGTTAATTGTACAAATTAAGATGCAAAAGTTGTGGGAATAGTCATGTTTCTTCATGTAACTGTTTCCAGATATCATGACAGCCTCCATACTGGGCTAGGCCTGGAGCCAGCGACATCTTGACATCCCCAGCCTGTCCTGCTGCCAGCCATCCAAGAGTCTGTGGGTGCATATTTAGAGGCTCCTAGGACCCATAATAATCTCGCAAAGTTTGGTGTAGCCAGTCCACTGAGCACCTCTCACATTGGCCCTTATCACTAGAAGCTACTGTGGACGGGAACTACATTATGAGTTATTCTTGCTGCTGATGCCTGAAGAATCCAGATGCGCCAGGGCCTTCAGTATGGACCTGCTCAGAGTAAAGACTCAGTCTCTGAAGAAGCAATGTGACTGCAGTAGATGGTCCTGTGACAACCGACCATACCAGCCAGTACCCACTGAACTATGAAGAGTCCACACACCAGAAGAGGAAGGGCCCTTTCCTAGGTCTAAGATTGACTTCATAGAACGTCAGCAGCGATGGAAGTCAAGACCCTCACACTGGGGACTTGGGAGGAAAAGTACCTGGGAAGCAACTGTCAAAACACATAATCTGGAGACTGAAGAGATGCCTCAGCAGCTACGTGCGCTTCCAACTCAAGTGTGTGAGACTGAGGGGGCCTGTGAACTGCCTGAGTTTGAATCTCCAGAACCCATATAAAGAGTTGGGTGTGGTCACTCATTCCTGTAATCCTAACTCTGTGGGGAGTGGAGATAGGGGAAATCACCAGGGATTGCAAATGACAAGCTCTGGAGTCAGTTTTTTTTTTTTTTTTTTTTCTTCACAAGGAAAAAAAAACAGATGGGTAAGTGATGAACACCAGATGTTCCCTTCCATCCACCACAAGCAAGCACACTAGGCACCGTAGCTGAGCCCTTGGTCCCTGCACCCTCATAGACATGTGCATATACCACACATGCCACACCACAAAAAAAAAAAGGAACTGATATAATCTGACTAAAAAAACTGGCTTATGGAAACTATTGATGAAAGAAAATAGTTGGGTAACAAAGCAAATCATAAATATCTATAAACGCAAAAACTATTACGAATACACACAGAATTTTGCTTGATTATTTAACACTAGGAATAGTGGATCTAAGGGAACTCTACAAATCATGCCCCAAGTTCCATCCGAAAAGCATGAGGCATTGTCACTAGTTTGAGAGCCCTATCACGAGAGCAGAAGTACCCTTTCCCTGTGGATATCTGTGCTCTGCATGTGTTTCTTTTTTTGACAAGTTTCTGTGGAGGAGGCAAGTTACCAGTGTGAGAGGTATAATACACGGCACCTGAGGCACACCTGGGTTTACACATTTGGCCCTTCCACAGAAGCATCCCTGTGAAAGTATTGCCTGCTCTCCTTCAGACAGTTTTCCCAGAGGACTACTTAGAGTAAATCCTCTGCATGGATAGTGATGTATCCCACCCATCTTTATAGCTCATGAATACACTGCTTCCATTATCTTTTCTTATTCAGTCATGGAAGAAAAGTTATTAAAATAATTTCATGTCCCTGATAAAAAATGAGTAAAGCAATGTCTTTCATTTCTTATTAAGAGCTGAAATCTGCAGTATTGAGATAATACTGTTGCTGATTGGGATCCTAAAGATGTAGGCCTTCAGAAAAAGTTTGAAAAGCATGAAATTTGTCCTTGGTTTCTATACTATGCAGGACTTAGGAAGTATCAGGACTGGACAAAGAAGTCTAATTGGTCAAGCCCCGGTGACAGTAATCATCACCATAGAGACTGGTGAGGCTGGAAAGAACTTCAGCAGTGCTTTGAATAAAAGTCACAGAGACCATCCTATTAAATCTCCAGATCAATCAGTATGATTGATTTTATTGGCCAATTTGACTAGACCATGAACTGCCCAGATAGCTTGCCAAACATTATGAGCCTATCTATGGGAATTTTCTAGAAGAGATTATCATTTAAATTAGAGAACTGAGTGAAACAGATGGTCCTCCCCAGTGTGAGCTGACACCCTCCAGTACACTGACAGCCAAGATGAAGTGAAAATATGGAGTAAGGTTGAATTGATTTGGATGGATGACTTAAACTGGAATGTTGACCTACTCCTGATCTCAGTATTTCTGGTTCTCGGGTCTTAGAGCTACATGGTGGGTATTATTGGATCTGGATCTTGTAAGTAGCACATTGTAGGACTAGTCCGGCTTCCATACCTGCATAAGCAAATACCTATAATGAATATCTTCATACTTAACTCATTTAGCACGTTGTTCTGTTTTGCTGGAGAACCCTGGCCATTTCAAGAAATCATTGGCATGAGGCCACTCTCAAGAAGGGTGAAGTTAGCCTTATACAAGGCAGTGTTTTACAGTCAGGGCAATCCTGGAAAGGGCAGAGCTAAAGGCTGCCTGCCTCCAACAGCCCCAGGGAAGAAGGAGGAACAACAGGTGCCTCTTTGGCTCTCTGCTGATCTTAAAGAGGGACTCACCATATGTGTATGAATATTAAAATTTGTAGAAAAATGAAGATTATTATGTCTCTGAGATTATACTATATGCCAAATGATTAATAGACTTGTATTGTTTAATATAAAGATCTTCTTCCGAATGAGATTCATTGCACAAAAAGGCAAACTCTACAAACAATACAAAGCTGGAATTATAACTAGCACAGATAAGAGAATTAGGACCATAAGGCCTCCTGGACCTTCAATAGGAAATTTTTGTTGAAAAACAATATAAAACAATAAATAATTCTGATTTTAGCTATTGTTTATTTTTAAGGCAAAAATCTCTATTAATAATGACGTAGGAAGAAAGAAAGAATGCCATAATTCTAAGTTCCAGCTGAGATGGAAATGAGGATTAACTTATTAGGATGAAATTACTTACAAAGCTGTGTATAGAATCTTAAATGTAATTTTTTGGGAAAAAAAACCCTAACATGGCTATCATCATGTGTTTCATGATAATAGTCTTCCAGTTGACTCACGATTTGCATCAAATTAAGTTCTATGTAAGTCTGATGAACTCTCTAATTGTATAAATTGATGGCTGTACATGGCAGACTAGTTTTGGTGCACAAACAAATATGCAAGCAAAATTCCATTTTACCAATTGTTAAACTAGAATATTAGTTTAAAATGATTGGCTAGCTTACAAGCCATCAAAGAAAAGCAAATGCAAACTATATCAAGATTCCATCTCACCTTAGTGAAAACGGTAATCACAAAGAAAACAAGTAACAACAGTGTTGGTGAGGAGGCAGTGAAAAAGGAACCCCATACACTGCTAATGGGAACGTAAATTAATCCAGCCACTTTTGAAACCAGCATGAAAGTCCCTCAAACAACTAAAAATGGACCAACCATATGATTCAGCTAGACCACTCCTGAGTATTTAACCAAAAAACTGCAAGTGAACATATCTCAGAAATGCTCGCATATCATTTTTTTTTCAGGGTCTACAAATAATTTTATTGAAATTGAACAAATGATACAACAGTATTCCTATGCTGAGGCCACCTTCCCCAAGCCATTTCCCACACTCTGGAAGCAAATAGCTTCCACATTAAGCAGTTTTTTAAAAAGTCATCTCTAGAAATCAGACTTTGCCCAACACCATCATAGTTTAGACTATTTACAAACCTTCACATTTTAAGTATTTCTTTTATGGTTTGCCCCTCCTTTCTGTCCCTACGGAAGGGGCTCCAGTCCTTTCCATTGACTGATCCTGAAGGGGAGAAGACACTGGGGTAAGGGCAGTGGGTTCCTCACAGACACTGGCACCAGCCCCGCAGTGGCTGCTGCTTACCACTGGGTATGGACAGCCTTTCCCCAGCAGGGAAGAGGGGACTGGTGCAAAGGCAAGGGGCATTCGACATAATAGGTGGCTTGGGGCAACTCCTCATGGGAACAGGAGCCCACAGCCTGTCCCGACCCTGGCCTGCACTCTCTCAGCTGCGGGGAGGGCAACAACTAGTTGCATTGGGGATCAGCCCAGCCCTGGGTGAAAGGAAAACCCTCCTATGCCAGTCCCCATTCCTATTTAACAGCCAATAACTTGTCCATCCTACAGCAGCAACATATGGCAGGTGGATGGGGAGAATCAGGCTGGCACTGTCCCCAGCCTCTGTCCGATACAGGAGGAATCGAGGTAGCAAACGGCTCAAATGCTCTGGCTGGGGGCTGGGGGAGTGAGGGAAAGGAAGTTCCCACTTGTATACAGCTCCCACAGCCCAGGGGCTGGAAGAAGGCAAACTTTGCTTGTAAAGTGCTGTGGCTTCTAGCTGGGCCAGGCCCTAGGCAAGCTTGGAAGAAAGTAGGCCAGGCAAGGAACTAGGAACCAGGCATTCCCGACCAGCATATGTCCCGCCATGATTTCTGCAGGCGTGGCTTGGAAGGGTGGTCTGGTACTTCTGTCATTAGCCCTCACCAGTCACCCATCACCTTTTGTCCACACACAAAACCAACACAAGTTAACACCTACGGAACTGTCCCGCTCACGGCTGAAGGTTCTGGGCCAACGGAGTTTTATTCAGGGTTGTGGCCCCAGCCTGGATTCCTCAATGGAAGCCACTGGGAGGGAGTTTCTTGCTGGGCAGTGGGTGCTTGTGTCTGCCAGCCGTTAGGCTCACACCTCATAGAGGATCACTGGGAAATCCACATGGATGCGGGGAGGATCCAGCTTCACGATGCCCTGAGGAATCAGATTTTTATGCACCCGCCTCAGCTTGGCGCGCTTCTGCCCGTTCTTGGTGATGATTGTCTCCTCGTAGAACTCGTGAGCCAGATCCCCATCTTCATCATAGAACATGGAGCCGCGGCGTGTGAAGACGAAGGGAGGCACCGCTCGGGTTCGAGGCCGCACCAGAGCTTGCTCGGTGCCCGCAGCCTCCGGGCCGCCGCCCCCCGCCGCCGAGGCAAAGGGCCAGAGGCCCCGAGCTTTGGAGCCGCTGGCGCCCATGTCAGGGCCGCCGGCGCATGGCAGAGCCAGCAACCGGCCCGCTCTCACAGCGCTGCAGCGGCTGCCACCATGCCCCGCTCGGCTCGCAGGTGCTGCCGCCGCCGCTGCCTTCCGCAGGCTCGGCTGTCTCCACCCGCATATCATTTTTTAACATTTATTTACTTATTTGAGAGAGAGGAAGAAGGAGAGAGAGAAAGAGAGAGAGAGAGAGAGAGAGAGAGAGAGAGAGAGAGAGAATGGGTATAGCAGTGTCTTTAGCAACTGCAAAGGAATTCCAGACAGTATGCCACCTTGTGAATCTGGCCTATGTGGGTACTAGGAAATTGAACCTGAGGCCTTAGTCTTCACAGGCAAGCACCTTAACTGCTCTAGCCCCATATCAGTGTTCATTACAGCACTATTCACAATACTTGTCCTAAGCTATGGAACCAACCTAGATGTCCAACAGCAGAGGACAGGATAATGTGATGTGCGACTGTTGAGATGGTTCATGGGTAAAGCGCTTACTGCTGAAGCCTGAGTGCCCGAGCTCAATCTCCAGGCCAGAGGTAAAAAAGCCAGAGACCACAGCCAGTTTCCATAATCCCAGCACACTGATGGCAACACGGGGGTTAGAAAAGGAGAATTTCCCAGAAACTTGCAGAGAGTGCAAAGAACAGGAGTAGAGCAAGACTCAGAGAGAAAAATCCTCCCTCAAATGACCGTAAAGTTATCCTTTGACCTCCATACGTACCCACACTTTCACAAACACAGAAACAAAGACACAGACAGACAGACAGACAGACACACACACACACACACACACACACACACACACACACACAAACTTTTTAAAAGGGCTGGAAGGTGACTCAGTGGATAAGGTGCTTGCTTGAAAAAACCTAAGACCCAAATTCAATTTCCCAGTACCCACATAAAGCCATATGCACAAAGTGGCTCATGCATTTGGAATCCATTTGCAGCAGCTGCAGGCCCTGGCATGCCCATTCTCTGTCTGTCTCTCTTCTATCTCTCTCTTCTTGCAGATAAATATTTTAAAAATATTTACAAAAACAACAAAAAAAAATGTGACAAAGGCAGAGGTAGGAGAATTGCCGTGAGTTAAAGGCTACCCTGAGACTACATAATGAATTCCAGGTCAGCCTGGGCTAGAGTGATACCCTACCTCGAAAAGAAACAAAAAAAAAAAAACAAAAAAATAAACTTGCCTATAATTGACAATTGTATTCCAATAGTCTAGTGAAAACATGATACATTCAACTATTTTTATTTATTTTCATGAGTGTACCTTCTGATACTACCAATGAACAAAACACAATAACCATGGCTGCCCACCCCTCCCCCCTTTAAATTCAAGAGAAGCACATGAACTTTCTGCCCTAAACTCCCATGGCATCGCTTCATTCCATCTTCCTGGAAGCATAAGTAAAATAACAATTTGACTTCATGTAATTGGTTCTTTAGTGGGAGTTGTATAAATTTTTTCTAGGGTTCAAATAAGTGTAATCACACCTCTTGTAACAATATTTTCACCTCCTCATGTGTTATGCAACTGGGACCTAGCAGGAAAGTGCACAGCATGATGAAACTATGTAAGTTTGTCAGCTAAAAGTGCACTTTTGTGAGAATGAAGATTTGTCATCGCTGTGAAGGAAAACTGCTATCTTTACCAACATAGCTCAAGAATAAAATTACACCTAAATCAATCTCTCTCTCTCTCTCTTTCTCTTAGACTTTCTCTCTCCTTTTGCCTCTATGAAGTACCATGTGAGCTCTTCAAAGGGACTCTGAGAAGAGGTTACAGTGTGAGAATTAAACACCCTGCGTAAAGAGACAAGCATACATGTTGTGTCAACTTTTCCCGAGGAGTCATTAACAGTATCTATTCACTCCACTTAAGGCACAGGCAACAGAACAAAGAAACAATTCCACTTAAGTCTAGCTTAGCGGACCAGTGAGTTCCTTGGGGTTATTGAAAGAGCATGAATGAAGGCTCACTTGCAGAAGCATAGATGACTCAAAGACAGCCACATCACCAACCATAGCATAGACGATATCTCACAAAAGCTGAATCCCCAAAGTTCACTGCGTTGCTTGCAGGAGTTTGCAGGGTTTGTAGAGTCTCTCCTCAACCCAGCAGTTGTTACTGCTTAAATAATCTTGGGGAGAGAGGGGCCTTGTGAATCTTCTGTTTCTGGTGATTCCTGAGACAGATGAACTGTTTACTTCCTTAGCATCATATTTACTTCCTGAGTCTCCAGGAGTCTCCCTCCAGGATGGAATGTTTTAATTCCCAGGAAACTGCCACACAACAATTCAACATGACAAGCCCTGCATGAACCCCTTCAGGGCAGCAATAGGGACAATCCACTACGGAAAGCACCAGCTCCCCTTCTCCTGCTGTCTCCATGTCTCCTCTGGGAGATTCTGGTGGTCCAGAGGCTTGGGCCTCCACAGCCACCGTTCATCACACAGCCTAAGCTCTGCTAGAGGGATGCAGTGGTACAGTGGCCGTGTCATCTCTGTGGTCAAACTTGCCAGATCCAAATCCTGACTCTTCTGCCACCAGCCACGTGTCAGACGGGGTAAGTGATATGACTGCTATATTCCTCTGCCCCTCTTCTGATGACTGAGGGAATGCTTCCCAATCAGGTTGTTTTAAAAGATTTGTAGGGGCTAGAGAGATAGCTTAGCTGTTAAGATGCTTGCCTGCAAAGCCTAAGGACAAAGGATTGATTCTCCAGTAGTCACATAAGCCAGATGCACGCATGGGGGTGCATGCATCTGGATCTCGTTTGAAGTGGCTAGAGGTCCTGGCATGCCCATTCTCTCTCTCTCTCTCTCTCTCTCTCTCTCCCTGTCCTAAATAATAAATAAATAATAATTTTTCAATTTGTGAATAGTACTCAACATTTTTATTTCTCAGAAAACCCGTTAATTGTAAGCAGGTGCCTTTAATCACTAAGCTATCTCCCAAACCTACTGTTAATTGTAAATGGCTTAAACCAAGTAAAGAAATGAACTCCCTAGCAAGTAATACATATCTGCTTATTTTCAGAACTTTCAAATGTTATTCCCCAAACATACACAGAATAATAAGTGCAATCAGACACTTCAGTCCGTGAGGATGTTGAGTACACTGCGGACAAGTCTGTTGCTAGTAGGGAGATGCACACCCACCCCAGCTTGAGGTGAATTCCACTGATGGCATGCCTGTCTGACAACATCTGACACAATGCACAAAACAGTTGTTGAATAATTGAAGGGTGGCTCTGGTGAATGTCCTCTTCCTCTTTACTAATTTATTTGATGGGATCATAGGCTTATTTCCTGAAATGACTCACACATTTAGAAATGGACTTAACTCAAAGTCGAATAGTTGTTTCTTTTCTTTTTTTTTTTTTTAATAATCTAGAATGGATGAGAAATTGTTGCCTTGTCCTATGACTGTGAACTTGAACTTTCTGTAGGTATAATAGGTAGGAATGGAGGGGTTCAGAGAAAGCAAGCAAGCAAGAAATATGGGGCAGGGGGAGACGGCGCAGTTGATGAAGTGCTTGCCACGTAAGCACTGAATTTAGATCATAGAATCCATGTAAAATTCTGGTTGTGGTGGAACATGCAATCCCAGCTCTGGAAAGGCAGAAACAGGGCTTGCTGGCTAGCTTGTCTAGCTCAGTCGGTGAGCTCTGGATTGAATGAGAGGCCATGCCTCAAAAACTAAGGTTGAGAGCAATAAAAGAAGACACTGGCATAAACACCAGACCTCCACATTCACATGCTTGTACACATACCCACATGTATGCATGGCAACATATACACATGTAAGCAAAAGATAAATAAATAAGATAGGGTAGAGGATGAATGAGAAAATGAGGGAGAACAATAGTAGGAAAAGGGGAGAGAAGAAAGATAGGCTAAACAGTTCCAAGGTACCAACAAAAAATGGGCAACATACAGGTTTTGTGTAAGACCCAAGGAACCTGGAGCACTTGATTAGGTTTAAGACTTTATTCCTGCACGGTGTGCATGTGTATTTATGTTGGAAAGTGAGTTAGAATCTCTGTCTTGTTCTGTAAGGTTGGTAGTTTTGTCAGAGGAAAGTAAAGATCCAGATACCAAAGCCAAGAAGATGGCAGGATGGCCTCAAACTCCCTCAAAGCTCTAACATGAGAAGGCTCAAGGAACAGAAAGCTCATATTTTCCAGAACATTGTCTGGGAAAAATCACTATGCCAAGGACAAAATTGAACCAAAGTAAGAACTGCTTAAATTTCTCTCCCATTGTAGATGTAGAAAAATACCACTGGACTTTGAATTAAGTCCATTTCAAAATGTGTGAGTCATTTTAGGAAATAATCCCATAATACTGTCACATCAATTAGTAAAGGGGAAGAGGACATTCACCATAGGTACTCTTCAATTATTCAACAACTTTTATTGTGCGTTAGATGTCAGATTCTCTCAGACAAGGCACGGCAGCAGTGAACAATATACAAAAGGCCCCTGATCTCATAGAGTTCACATGGCTGTTTCTTGCTAGGGGCTAGTGAGGCATGATACCCGTAAGGATTCATTGAATATGGGATGAATAAATAAATAAACAGCAAGCTCCTACTCCATGCTTCATGATATGATGAAGGACCTTATAGAGAGATAAGCATGTCCATGCCTTAAAATCACTACCATTCAGGAAAAAAAAAAAAAATATTTGCCTCTGTCACACACACACACACACACACACACACACACACACACACACATCTTTTCTGACTACCAAATAGGACACTATTATGTCTTTTTGTTTTGTTTAGAGCTTTATTGTATGAACACCTTACATATTGGTCATATTCTGTCTCCCTAACCCCTGATACACTGAAGGGCCTCCTCAGTGGGGATATTCATATTCACCGTGGGGTCATGAATGAGACAGTCAGTCTCTGGGTGTGGAGGGTACAAATGCCTGAGGATATACCTTCCCGCTCTGTGGGAAGAATCTACCTCTCACACTCTTTCTGTCCCCTTTCGCAATGTTCCTTGGGCCTTAGAAGGTGTGTTATGAGTCTCCTTTTAACAACAGCTATCAGAGATTACAAACCGTGAACATTCTATTCAAGGCCAGGTTCCATTTGATTCAATTTATAGGTATTACCTGTATTCAGTTACGCATTGGCTTTCAGTCAGTGGTCTTTGCTCAAGGTAGCATTTCAACAGATACTCAAAGGGGGGTGGCAGTCTCAATTTAAGGAAGGAGGAACTCACAGCAAAGAAATTATTATTTTAGCTAAATAACCTTCTGAGAAAGTCTCCCATTGTGACCAGTGTACAGCAGTGACAAAAGAAATGGACTTTAGAGAACAAAAATAGGCACAAAAAAATCACTTAAAAATTCAGTCTTTCCACCAACCAGAAACAACCTGAAATTTTCTCTAAGTGACGCCAAAATCATTTTCCCCAGCAGGATTTGATCTATGTCTTTTCTGCTGGTGATATAAAAAGGCCAAATGTGCAATTGTAATAGTTAACTTCTTTGGTTCGCATAGTACTAAACAGAAAAGAGTAAATGGACTGCTGCAGGGAAGAAGCTGTTTCACGTTTTCATCCTTTAAAGGACTCTTGTTCAAATGAATCTGAGGCTACATTTTATGCAAAATGGAAGGTAATTAGTGGCTTGAGATACAAGACACCCTTCCAACACAAATTAACTCTATTACTTTTCCCTTAACAGATCCATTTTAGGGGGCTAGAGAGATAGGTCAGTGGCTAGGGTGTTTGCCTGCAAAGCCTAGTGACCTAGTGACCTAATTCAATTCCCCAGTACCCATGTAAAGCGAGATGCACAACGTGGCACATGCATCTGGAGGTCGCTTGTAGCAGCTGGAGGCCCTGGTGTGCCCGTTCTGTCTCTCTCTGACTTTCCTTCACTTTTAATCTCTCTCTCTTTCCCTCTTACACACATACTCTCTCTCTCTCTGTGCAAATAAATAAAATAAAGTAAGAAAGCTTCATTTTAGAACAAGTAGAAAATAAAAATAATACATATGAATAGAAAATATTACCTTATCATATTTGAATCGTTTTAAAATATTTTTTATTTTATTTATTTATTTGACAGAGAAAGAGGGAGAGAGACAGAGAAAAGAGAGAGGATGGGCACGCCAGGGTCTCCAGCCACTGCAATCGAACTCTAGACACGTGTGCCCCCTTGTGCATCTGACTAACATGGGTCCTGGGGAATTGAACCTGGCTCCTTTTGGCTTTACAGGCAAATGCCTTAACCTCTAAGCCGTCCCTCAGGCCTTAATATCTTATTTAGCTTCATAATATCCCAGTTCTCTGGAGAAGGAGGGTAGACACTAAAAACTGCTTTTTGTTTTTTATAGTGAAGAACCTGTCTGTCCCCAAGACCATACACCTCATGTCATGTCAAATGCAGAACTCATGAGCCTAATCCTTATGACTAAGTGCAGTCACTGTACCCTGCTATTATCTCTCAGCAATGATCTCAGTGGTCACTAAATCTGCTCATTATAACTAATTAAACACACTATCAACAGGTAAGAGAGTATAATCAAAATCTCAGGGCAAAATTTTACACCAAGAGGGCTAAATACTTGAAAAAAAAAATGCTGTTAAAGCCAGGCGTGGCGGCGCACGCCTTTAATCCCAGCACTCCGGAGGCAGAAGTAGGAGGATCACCATGCGTTCAAGGCCACCCTTGAGACTACATAGTGAATTCCAGGTCAGTCTGAGCTAGAGTGAAACCCTACCTCGAAAAACCAAAACCAAACCAACAAACAAACAAACAAAAAAGCTTTTAAGTCAGTATGGGAAGAAACTGCATTCACCAACATCCTCCTGCAGGTTCTCCACACTCCACAAACCCAGCCATGCTGGCCTTCCCTCATGGAGCACTAACTGAGCTCCCGGTAGAAGTTCAAAAACATGAGTAAGACCGGGCGTGCTGGCGCACGCCTTTAATCCCAGCACTCGGGAGGCAGAGGTAGGAGGATCGCAGTGAGTTCGAGGTCACCCTGAGACTCCATAGTGAATTCCAGGTCAGCCTGGGCTGGAGTGAGACCCTACCTCAAAAAAAAAGAAAAAGAAAAAAAAAAAAAACATGAGTAAGGCGCATGCACCCCTGCTCTTCAGGAGCTCATAGTGAGCACTATAACATGTAAATGAATGCAGCGTTGCTATGATGTGTGAGCACTGCGGGAGCACAGCATATTCCAGGGACACAGAATCAACAAAATGGACTCTGGTGACTTAGACTCACAGGCTCCTGCCAGTGGCCCTGGGAACGCCTGGCAGAGACGCGCAAGCGGTCACTTCATAGAGCATGCTCCACAAGCAACCAGGGACCTGCTAGTCAGGAAGGACTGTGTGGGTGGGAAGACATGGTTAGTCTAGAGTCCAAAATACAGAAAAAAAAAAAAAAAAAAACCTATTTCTAACATATGCTACCATTCAGTAGCCACTAGACTTACATGCCATTTTCGATGAAAATTATTGTCCTTAATAATTTAACTCTGTTGTACTGAACACCCTGCATTCACATACAAAGGGGCATTTGTTTGATCTTACTTTCTGACAAGAAGAAAACAAGCAATTCAACTGAAGGAGCATAGAAGAAAAATAGGAGGAAAACAGTTCATTGCATGAAAAGAAAGTAAATTATAAATCTCAAGAGCCAAGGATTTCAGCTTATTTCAAAACTTTTAATCATAATCAATCACACTTTTTCTAAAATGGCTTTATTTACTATTTTATGTTACAACACATTAAAACTTGTAATTTGAAATAAATAAATAAATAAAAACTTGTCATTTGGTTCACTTTAAAATGTATTTCTACTACTGAAAATTCTGAGCCTATGTAAACCAGGTCAAAATTACATAATTTATACGTTTACTATCAAATGAACTTTTACTGAAACCAGGAAATATCTACATCTTCAATGTTATAAAAATATCTAAAAGTAGAGGTGGGGCTAGGGAGATGGGACACTGGGTGAGGGCACTTGCTACACATACATGAGAGTTAAACAAAACAAAAACAGGAGCCTATAACCCCAGCACTGAGAGAGGCCAAGACAAGAGGATCACTGTGGCTCTCTGGTCAGTATAGCTAAATACAAATAGAAACAAAACAAAACAAACAAACAAAAACCCGTGAGTTCCAGGTTCACTGAGATTCTGTCTCAGGGAAGTAACGCAGTAGAGTGATAGAGGAGAGCACTGCCTGTGTTCTTCTGACCTCTGCATGAACACGGGGCATGTGCATGTGCACACACGTGCATATACCACATACACACACACACACACACACACACACACACACCAAAAAACAGCTAGGGTTGTAACACTTCTCATTGTGCATGATTTGTTTATTCAAGCAAGTTCTTAGAAAAGGATGTGAAGCGTTCCACAATCTTATTATCCAAGCTCAAAAAAAAAAAATGAAAACTTCTCAGAACTGTAAACGAGAAAGGGATAACAATTTGTTACCTCGTAAATTTCTGTGACATAATTTCTACAATTTTCACTTGTGCAGTGAGTCCTAAATAAAATTCATTTACCTTACAAATGCATTATGGCTTAGCCATATACAGCATGTGGGTATCTATAAATGAAAAGCCGTTCAGCTGTGGGGAAAAAATATATATATATCCTGGAATATAAACTGTAGAGCAAGAGCATGAGTTCTATCATTATAACAAGTTCACTCATGGCACGGAATCATTTTCTCATCCCTACATGACCACAGTCCCATCGCATGACCCTGGGCAGGACACATAACCTCTCTGCCCATCACTCTCGTTTTCTGTACAAAGAAGAGCGCATGGTACAGTGAACTCAAAATGCCTTTGCATTTCAACACTTTGTGTTTCTATAAATATTCTACACACTCTACCTCTCATGAGTACTGTGAATTATGTAAGTTCTAATATGGGAACAGAACATCATGTAAAATACAGTAAGTAACTCTCTGAAGAGCCTGCAGGAGAGGAACTAGAAGAAACATAGGAAAATGACCTGAAGCTATGAATGCTGCCTTACTGAGCCACAGTATGACTTGCTAACTTAAAAGGCAGTTTTTTTCATATGAGTACTAGAACCTGTGACAGGTGGCAGGTCAGTGAAAATAGTCCCTTGTCAGTTTAATAAAAATGAAGCGAGCATGAGGGATAGCTTGGAAGTCATCTCCGTGTCTGTTTGTCCAGTAATAGTGTCCACTTCATTATTCAGTAAACATTTCCTTCTCATAGTTCTTAATACTACCCTACTTTTCTTGTCATAGCCCCCTTTTTCCTCCCTCCTGCATTTTTAAAAGTCTGAAAATGGAACAAGTTCATATTAAACACCTTTTCAGTTACTTTTACTGACTTACCCCAGACTCATTAACATGATAGTAACAGCAAAAAAAAAAAAAAAAAAAAAAAAAAAAGGATAGTTGCATTTCTGGTCTTTGGTTAAGTTTGAAAAGTAGAATAGGTTTGTCAGTCCCTATGCTGTGTGTACTAATTATTTGTGGTCCTTCCAAAATCTGTATATTGAAGGTGTACTCTCAAATGTGATGGTATTCACAGGTGGAGAGTTTAGTAAGTAGTTTAATTAAAGCCATTAGGGTGAGGCCTCTATGAGGACATTAGAGTCCTTATAAGAAGAGAATGAGTCCAGATGTCTTTCCCTCCACCATGACAGAATACAGTGAAATGACAGATGTCTGCAGGCAAGGAAGTAACCCCCAACAAGAACCTCACCCCACTGGGAATATGATATTGATCTTTCAGCCTCAAAAACTGTTAGAAATTAATACTTGTTGTTTAAGTCCCACAGTTTTCTGGGATTTTGCTTTAACTTTAGCTGAGACATTCTACTTGCTCCAAACATCCAAGTAAATGGAGGAACGCCCTTAGAAGTATGAGGAAGGACGTCCTTTACACTAACAGAAAGCCAGCAAAACTATAAATCATGCAGTGCGTGGGTCGAACAGTCTATTTTAGACAAGCAGGAATCTCAAAAATATTTACCTCTCATGAATGCTTATTAGGAAGTTTCTGAAAGATGCCTACCATAAAGCTGGGAAGTAAATAAACAAGGAGAGCCAGAGTTCAGGTAATTGGTAAAGGGAATTCTCAAAGAGATGATGAAGGGAGATTGGACTTAAGTCAAACAATTGATCTGTTGATCACCCAATCCAGATCAAAACAGGAAGATAAAACCTCTAGATGGATCTCCAAGTAAAATAGGAATCAGAATTAATGGGGGTTTTTAACGTTTGAGGTATTTAGGTGTATTGAAAGGATATTCACAGTTCTGTCAGAGCTTAAGGATAAATTAATAATAGAAAACCAAGCCGATGACAAAGAAAGATATGATTAATTCTAGGAGAAACACAATGTTACATAAGAAATGTTGCAGCTGGAGAGGCAGCTCAGTGAGTAAAGTATTTGGCCCGCAATCATGAGAACCTGCATTTGACCCCATGTAGAATGCAGGGCACGGTCATGCAACCTATAATCCCAGCATTAAGGAAACAGAGGCAGGAGGACCCCTGGGTCTCACTGGCCAGCAGCACAGCCTTGAGCTTCAGATCAGTTAGAGGTCGACAGCCTTCCTGAAGATAACACCTGAGGTTTTCCTGTTACCTCCACGAACCTGCCCACACACAGAAGAAGGCACATGTGTGCACACCTCACACACATGCAAGAGAGAAATGTTATTTTAATACAATATAGAGATCAACTTATATGTATGACTTTAATAATAATATAATCAGTGATATTTCAACCAAAATTGTGACTGAATACTGAACTTTTGGAAAAGAATCGCATACATGTTCACTTGCAAATGCATGATCTGTGTATAGCGAGGAGCTGTCCATAGTAGGAAGATAATAATGATAAAGGCTAAAAAAAAATCTAGATATATCAGTCTAAACATATTATGTGGGAATATGGAGATAAGTAATAGGAACATAGTTAATGAGGTTGAAGACAACTCCTGTTTGTGATCAGAGTCCAAAGTGAGAGGAGCCCAAAGGAAAGGTTTTCCTAAGTTCAATTGCACTACATATGCCATCACTTGGATTGAAAGAAACATACTCAGGACTTTGCTTTTTAAAGTCTTAAGAGTCTCAAGATAGCAAGATGATTTGAATCCTTTGTGTTAGGCGAGCATCTTCCAGAAGTGGGTTTCTCTTTGAAACATGTCTATATCTTTACACCTGTACATGTATTATCATATACTAATTGGTTTGTTGTTTTATTTTGTGGCATAGCAGATGTTCATTCAATCCACTTATGAACACAACATAGATAATAGCATTTACTGGTGACAATTAGAATCACACACAATCCATGTTGCCGTGGTTTGTTTAAAGCATCAGCTTTTCATGAAGGGCAATGCTAAGTAATCTATATATTGTCGCATGCTTAAATCCCAAGGGCTCTTCTCAAACATACCAGTAACTGGCTTTATTTTTATTTCTTTTTTTTTTAATTTTTGTTTTTATTTTTATTTATTTGAGAGTGACAGAGAGAAGGAGAGAGACAGAGACAGAGAGAGAGAGAATGGGCACGCCAGGGCTTCCAGCCACTGCAAACGAACTCCAGATGCATGCACCCCCTTGTGCATCTGGCTAACGTGGGTCCTGGGGAATCGAGCCTCGAACTGGGGTCCTTAGGCTTCGCAGGCAAGCGCTTAACCGCTAAGCCATCTCTCCAGCCCCTATTTTTATTTCTATTTAGTGGTGTTAAGGATCAATGCCAGTGCCCTGTGCCTAATAGGCAACTACAGTAAATGTGTTTTTTGTTGTTGTTGTTTCACTTGTGTGTTATGTGTGTGTGGTCTACAAACATATATATGCTCTTGTTGTATGTAAGTGCACATCTGTGTATGTGTGTATGGGTATGAATGTTGTGTTGTGTGGAGGCCAAAGGACAACCTTGGGTGTTATTCTCAGTAGCACAGTCAGCCTCTTTTCAAAACAAGCTCCCACATCGGCCTAGAACTTCTCAATTAGGCTAGACTGGCTAGCCAGTGACCGTCAGGGATCCCCTGTCTCAGGCTTCACAGTGTTGTGGTTAGAGGCACAGACCAACCATGCATGGCACTGTACATGGTTACTTGTACTTGAACTCAGGTCCTAATGCTTACAAGGTAAGAACTGCACCCATTGTACTACAACCTCCCCAGCCCCAGGAACTGGTTTTATTGACATAAAAGTGTCATTGAAACAAACAAACAAAAAAAAAAAAGTCTGGCACTCTATCTGGCTCTCTTTACCATGTAATATCATTATACTATTGTTACTGTCTATTGTTATGAAAAGATAAAATAAGAGTTCTCCCTCATAAGTCAATTATTACCCAAAGTAATCTTTAAGCATTTCAAGCACAATAGAAATGAAATCCATGGGTAAAATGGCTACAGAACAGAGAACACATGAGGAGCCACAGTGGATATTTGAAGCTGTGAGTGTTGGTGGCAGTTCTATAGATATACAAAGTTAGACCTTGGTAGCACTTTAGCAGAGAACAGGCCAGAAGGAAGTACAGCAGTGGCTGCCATCTACAGCCTTCCACACAGAGCTCAGAACCTTGGCAAGGATGCTTCAAGCAGAGACGAGAATGTTTGAAAGAGCGTTTTGGCAAACTTTAACTCATCCAGAGCTTGACGAACACTACATGAGAAATAAATCACAGATTAATCTGTGATAGCACTGTTTCTACATGTATTTTTAAATATATGGCACACTTTGAAGCACTGGGAATTAATTACCTCACAATTCTCCAGGAAGGATAAGCAGTGATTTCTTTTTCAACAATAAATGGGCTGCCTACCTTCAGTCCTACTGGAGAATAAAGAGGCCGCTAGCCCCTCCGCATTCACTTGGGAGAAAGGAGAGTCAGACTCCACCAGTAGGGAGACAGATGGGGAAATGCCAGCCCATATCCTGAGTTTCAGAAAAGTTCATATCCAGGTGATGAAAGAAATATGATGATTTCTAAGACATTGCTTCAATTTAATATCAAATAATAAATATTCTTTTTAAATCTTAGAGATTCTCATGAATGTCCCAGATATCATAACCTGTATGAAATCAGGTTATCACATTGTATGCTAATCACAAATCCGTTTTTACCCTCCATCAATAACTCATATCTACAATCCTTACAAGGATTATATTGCTTTTTATTTCCCTCCTTCCTCTCTTACACCTGTCTTCCTCCCACCTGTTCCTTTCCTTTTAAATAAAGAATATTACTAATCTTCTTGGATGCAACATGGAAATATCAATAAATGTAACCATACACTAAGCTTTTAAATCTAAACCTTGATATTACAAAAAGTACTTTGTTTCTTTATTTTCTCATAACTGCAATAAATTTTTCATTGATTTAAAAAAAGAATCACATTCTTATAAGGTTCTACTTGGACATAGCAGTTTAAAATGTATCTGAGAGATTTAATGAGGAAATAGGAGAAACAGTCTTTTTATAAAGACCAAATCTAAAATTTTACTTTACCGTAGTCCAAGAATATATCTATAATGATTGGGCAGGCAAGCCCATGATTTACATGAGAAAAGGAGAAAACTTGGCAAAGATGGGAGAGCAAAAGGAAAGTATGGCAGTGTCAGCACTCTGGGAGAAGGATAGTAGTTCTTTCATTTAAATAATTTTATTTCAAGCAGAGGGAAAGATAGAGGGAAAGAGTCAAGGAGAGAATGGGCATACCATGGCCTCCAACTTCTGCGAACGACTCCAGACACATGCACCACTTTGTGCATCTGGCTTTACATGGATGCTAGGGAATCAAACTCAGGTTGTTAGGATTGGCAGGAAAGCGCTTTAACCACTGAGCCATCTCTCTAGCCAGGAGGATAGTTCTTAACAGCTGCCTATGGAATGCCACTGAGAAAGCAAGACCTCAACAACAAGGGCCTTCTCCCCTTATTTTTTCTTTATTATTCAGCATTAAAAGCAATCCAAAATGACAAGAGTTTCATCCTTTCTAAAGCTCATAACATGCGTTTCTGATATTTTTTTGGAGACTAGTTAGGATTCAGTCTATTTTTGTATGGGTACCATAGCGCAATATGAGGGGAAACTAAAAAATTAGTCAGCATCAAATTTGTAGGTAGGTTGCTAGAAAAATTATGCTGAATGAATTTTTAGAAAGCAGAAAGCAATACTAGAACCTGTGCACATGTGTTATATTGTTCAATACCAAACTTTTCTTAATTGAGATGGATAATAACAAATAATCTAGTGGAAAAGCTGAAGATCTGACCAATACAATTCTGGAACAAAAACAAGCCTGTTATGTTAATTTTACTGTTGTAATTATTAAAATATCATTGCAGCATCATAACATAAAATATAAAGATTTCTAAAGAAAAATACTGGATAAAAGATGTTACCCAGTATCTTATGATTTTAGCATTAATATATGGTAATTGATTTTAGTCTTGGTCCACTTAAGCTGACCATAATCTGTTATTCCAAATATAAGTATACTTACTTGAATTTAGTTTGCTACTTAGCATGATGTCAATAACAGTCCTCCATGACATTTTAAGAGAAACAAAATGAATCATGGTTTCTAAGATGTGGTTTAAGTGACAGCACACATATTGTTCTGATAGTCATCATTTTCTCAGCTACCCCATCTTCTGTGGGGGATTGATTTAACCATTTTTACTTACTCTTCCCTGTTCTTAGACATTTAGGTTATGACCAATATTTCACAGGTCTAAATGCCACTACACTGCACACTCCGTTGATATAGCTCTTTTCTTATACCCTGTTTTCTCTATCTTTGATATAACTTCATGGCAGAGTGAACATATTTATAGCTTTTGGTACATAACACCAAATTGTTTTCCAAAAGATTTATACCAAATTATACCTTTATCAACAATATATGATTGTCTAGGAGCCTTGCCAATAGTGAATGTCATATGGCTAATATTTTCCTGTGTAATATCTGAAAAATTGATATCCTACCATACTGTGTAGTATTAAATGTTAGATTTATTGGATTTTGTGATAATTAGTGGAAGCTATCAGGAGACTTGAAAGTTAATAAAATTTTATGTCTTGACTCATAGATCTATAAAAGGACTATAGATATCATTTAACCTAGTCTTTCACCTATAGAGACGTGTTTGCAGCAATAACTTTCACAAAAGCCTAACAATTACCTTAAACTTCTCACTGTACTTAATTACCTTCATTCGGTGTGTTACAAGGCAAACCCCAAGTCCTTTCAAATCTGTTCCCCCCTTTCTCTGCCAATGCCCTTACACCACACCTGGATTACCAAAATAAGGTTTTGTGCAGCATTTCTGCCTCCACTTCAGTGTTTGGTATCATACGCGATCAAAATTATCAGGTGATAGTAGACATTACTTCTCTGCTCAGATACTTGAATGTCATGCCTTTTTGTTGTCTTGGTGGTTTTGGTGTGCAGGACGAAATCCCAACTTCATGGGACAGTATATAAGCAACTTCATAGCCCGGCTCAGCCTTGAGTCTGACTTTGCATTAACTCCACTGACTGCTGAGCATCCTCAGGGGCATGTGCATAGAACCTTCATCTGGACATGTCGTATAAGAATCATGTTAGGCCATGCTCCTCCATGTGTCCTGATTCCACACCCTCCAAGTCCCGGCAGGTATTCTTTATTCCACTAACAGAGATGAAAACGTTTCCCCAGACTATTTATTGTATTGCATCCTGGCTGCTTATATAGTTGCTGATAGTTCCTGTCCAGATTTCAATGGATTAAGGTCTCCTTAAAAGTGTATCCAGCTGGGCATGGTGGCGTATGCCTTTAATCCCAGCACTTGGGAGGCAGAGGTAGGAGGATCACTGTTAGTTCAAGCCCACCCTGAGAATATGAGAATACAGAGGGAATTCTAGGTTAGCCTGGGCTAGAGTGAGACCCTACCTCGAAAAAACAAAAAAAAAAAATAAATAAAGTGTATCCATAACTCTGTGTCTCCAGAGCCCTACAAAGGCATGCTGTTAGTGGTGGAAATACATGGCTGCTAGATCGTAAACAGATGAATGAATGGGCCAGTCTTCTTTGAATGTCTTTCAGCAATGGTCCATCACCAGAACTTCCATCCCAGTTTCATGTCTGACCTTTACACAGCAGAAAGCTGCTTTCACATGTCCCACCCAGCACAGCTGTATAGATAGTCTGTCAAAATGTGAAGTGCACTCTCGAAGTATTTTAGTCACAGAAAAATATATGAGTTTGGCATTCTTGGGTGCATTAAATAGAATATTGAAAAACATCTTTGAAATGTGCACTGTGAGGTTTCCTTATACTAATAGACAAATGTATAATAGAAAATATTTCAAAGAGGGCTGGAAAGATGGCTTAGCAGTTAAAGCACATGCCTGTGAAGCCTAAGGACCCTGGTTTGATTCTCCAGGTCCCACGTTAGCCAGATGCACAAGGGGACACATGCGTCTGGAGTTCATTTGCAGTGGCTAGAGGCCCTGGTGTGTCCATTCTCTCTCTCTCTCTGTCTCTAATAAATAAATAAATAAATAAATAAAATCTCTTTTTCTTTGGAAAAAAAGAAATATTAGCTGGCATGGTGGTGCACACCTTTAATCCCAGCACTAGGGAGGCAGAGCCACCCTGAGACTACCTAGCTAATTCCAGGTCAGCCTGGACCAGAGTGAGACCCTACCTTGAAAAACAAACAAACAAAAAAAAAAAAACACACAGAAAAATAAAATATTGGGCTGGAAGGATGGCTTAGTGGTTAAGGTGTTTGCCTGCAAAGCCAAAGGACCCAGGTTCAATTCCCTAGGACCCACGTAAGCCAGATGCATAAGATGGCGCATGCATCTGGAGTTCGTATGCAGTGGCTGGAGGCCATGGCTCACCCATTCTGTCTGTCTGTCTCTCTCTCTCTCTCTCGCTCTCGCCCTCACTCTCACTCTCAAATAAATAAATAAAAACAATTAAAAAAGAAAATATGGCAAAGAAAGTAATAAAGAATGCAGGAGGAGGAAAAGGGAAAGGAAGGAAGGAATAAAGGAAAGAAGAAAGGAAGGATGGAAGAAAGGAAGGAGGGAGAAGGGAAGGAAGGAAGGAAAATAGGAAAGAAGGGAGAAAGGAGGGAAGAAAGGAAGGAAGGAAGGAGAGGAGGAAGGGAAGGGAGGAACTTCTAAGGAAAATTTGTATTCATTGATGATGTAGGACATCTCATCCAGTCTGTTTCATAAAATCTTTGTGCTACTCAGACAGCCTGTCTGAAGGCAACAAGTCTGGAAGCAAGTTGCCCCAAGGGGGTTCTGGCAGCTGCTTCCACATATATTCAGTACAGAAGAATGAGTTTAATCAAGAGAAATTGAGAAAAAGGGGGAACATGTGCATTTGTGTGAGAGAGGTAATTAATAAGTAAGCCAGATGATGGGGAAAGAGATCAGATATTCATCCTATAGGCATGAAGAACTTTATTTTTAAAATAAGATGGCTCAATGCTAAGATGAGAGAAGTACCATGTTTCCTTATTTGGAAGGAAATTTGCATTCTGTCCAGTACTGCCCAGTAGAGGTTTCTGTGGTGCTGACCATGATATCTACACATAGCAGCCCTTCCATTACTACACCCAGTAGCCACATATAGTTTATAGAACGTATGAAACATGGCCGTGTTACCACAGAAACTGAGGTTGTGATTTAAATTTTAAGTAGAAACTACAGGTATTTTAATCCTGTAATGATAGCTGTTCAGGAGGTCAAGATGGGAGGATCACAAGTTCAAGGCCTGCCTAAGCTGCAAAGTAAGTGCAAATGAAACATAGCAAGCCAGTGAGATCCCATTTCAAAACAAGAAGTAAGGAGAAGTGATGGATGCAGCTCAATGGTAAAGCACTTGCTTTGCCAATACAAGGCCCCAGGTTCAATACTCAGAGTTAATTATTTAATTAATTAATTAAGCCACAGCGGGTAGTGCCTCACATTTGAGGCACAGCAAAATTCCAGACTTAGGGCTGGAAAGATGGCTCACTGGTTAAGGTGCTTGCCTGCAAAGCCAAAGGACTTCGGTTTGATTCCCCAGGACCCACATAACCCAGATGCACAAGGGGGCATGTGCATCTGGAGTTCGTTTGCAGTGGCTGGAAGCCCTGGCATACCTATTCTCTTTCTTTCTCTCTCAGCTTCTTTCCCTCTCTCAAATAAATAAAGAAAAGTAAAATATTTTTTAAAATATTCCAGACATATGAAATTTTTAAAGTAATGAAACAATTTTAGGGAAGATGAGAAACCAATGGACATTTCGACCTGTTTTGGAGATAATGAAAACAATACTTTTATTGATCTGTGCATTTTACTACACTTCCACCCATTTTATTAGCAAGAAAATAAAAATTAAACATGAATAGGACTCTGCATGAACAGAGTTAGGAAAGGGATCTGAGCTCTGTGTCCTCACCTAAGTCAAATGTGAGTCCTGTGAGCAAAGTACTTCCTAAGCCAGGCTGGATAGGCAGGGAGGCCACTAGAAGCAGACTCTGAAGTCAGATTTTCTGTGCACAAAATCCAGTGCTGACTTACTAGCCATCTAACCTCAGTTAAGGTACTTAACTATGCATCCGCATCCACCTCTATTCAATAGCAATAGTAGTGCTATTGACATTTTAAGGGTGCTATGAGTTAACACAAACAATACAGTGAGAACAGTGTCTAGTGGACATAATAAACTGTTTGATGCAGGTTAGCGACCAGCCATGGATACAGCAGACCACAGTGCATTGAGGAAGCCTCTTGGGTAAGGCACACTGGTCTGGTCTTGAGAAGCCCTCTTGACTGCAGTGTATCTTGGTTCACGGATGTCATATGTGGAATCAGACAAGTGTTCAGACAAAGGAAAGCACAATATCAAGCAAATAGTAGAAGGTCTTCAGATTCCATCATGTTAACAGCCTCCCTGGAATTTTTATTTGAGTGTTCACTTTGCCTTCTGTAGCAGATGGCCCCACATTGCTGAGATGAACTTCCAGACCAGGCACAGTTATGGAGGAAGGGATTTATTGAAGCTTACAGATCCAAGGGAAGTTCCATAATGGAAGAAGAAGCTGGCCTGCTTTCACAGGTCCAAGCAGAGAGAGAGAGAAAGAGAAAGCTACAAGCCACCAACCCTAGTACAGGTAAGCACACTTCAGGAACTGCAGGCTAAGCTCAAGCACTTTGCATATCTTTAGACTGGAATTCCAGCTCCACCACCACACCTTAGGATCTGCCCAGTGACACCTCCTCCAGCCAGGTGGCTGCAGATCTAATTTACAAATTTTACCAAAATCCTGAATATAATTATTGGGGGGTGTCCATTCCAACTACCATACCTTCCAACTTCTAATGGGTTTCTATCAAATAGTGAATATTTTCATATAAACAAAGCACTATGAGTGACAATCACAGAATTTTTGAAGGTCTCTTATTTTCCAGCTTGCCAGTATTCTATGGACTCAGAATCCCTGCACTTGGTTACAACCCTGGCCTACCCCTGAACTCTCTCTCCCTCTATGTGCCCAACTTCCACCACGCACTCCCATCTGGCACCTTGTTCCCCTCTCCTCTGCTTCTTCTTCCCTCCAGTTAGCTCACTACTTGGTGCAGCTAGATAGAAGCCTTTAAAGTTTTTTTGAGAAAGCTCTCAAGGGCAGTAAAATAATTTGTCTATAAGAAAAGCTGATTTTAAATGCATTGGCATGGATGTGAAATACAAAATAGCTAAGAAGAATGCATTAGTTAAAATAGAGAATGATAAAAAATCATTTTTAGGAGTAATGTGAAATAAATGAAAGATTTCTAAGGTGTTACAGAGCTAACAAGCCACAACATATGACAAGAGCTTATATAATTGCTAGGAAAGAAAATGAAAGAATTTTTTTTTTATTCTCCAAATACAAATTCAATATGTGCTTTGAATCAATAGAAGAAAACACTCAGGATGCAAAGATGAGATGAAAAACGATAATCTCTATAGGCTTTATGAATTAATCCTCACCTGAGGCATGCTTTTGCATGTTTAGTGTGAATTGACTTCATAAAAAAACACTGAACATAATAGGAAATGCAGATTATTACTAAGTTAACAAACAATTAATAGCATTTCATGTCAACCACAGATAATTAAAATAAAATATCAAACACCCAAACATATATTTTATCAAGACTTCCTAAAACATTTGTTTTAAAAAGGACTAAGACCTGTCATGTATTTTATTTTACTTTTTTTTTTTTTTTTTTTTTTTTTTTTTTGCAAAACACTGGCAATGGTCTTACTGATATGAGAGGTAAGAAATCTCACTAGGACACTTGAATAATGTATGTGTTCACAATTCTTCAGTTTTCAGTTTGAAATTGTGGTGGGCTCCTAATAAGAAAACCTAGTCTCCTGCAAAAATGTGAGTTACTAATAAAGTCAGTGCTTCCTCAGACAATCTCACACAATATCTACACAATCTCGACTGCACTGGTCGGTAACATCAACTCACATGGCAATATATTATTTTTTGATGTGTGTAATTAATTACTACTATTTAATAATTTATCATATGGCTGGAGGGATGATGGTTTAGCAGTTAAAGCACTTGCCTGCAAAGCCAAAGCACCCAGGTACAATTCCCCAGGACCCACATAACAAGTCAGATGCACAAGGTAGCACATGTGTCTGGAGTTCATTTGCAACAGCTAGAGACCCTGGCATGCCCATTCTCTCTCTCTCTGTCTCTCTTGTTCTCTCTTGCAAATTAATAAATTAAATTAAATTAAAAATAAAAAGGAATTTATAATGGCTGCTTTGAAAGCATCATATTGCACTTTGCATCTAGTGAAACGGAAAATAGTGACTAACACAACAAATTCAAAAGTCTCACTTTTAAACTCAATTTGGGCTCTGGAGAGATGGCTCAGCTATTAAAAGAGCTTGCTTGCAAAGTCTGGCAGCTTGGGTTCTATTCCTTAGTACTCACATAAGTCCAGATGCACCAAGTGGCTCATGAGTCTGGAGTTCCTTTGCAGCAGCAAAAGGGCCTAGTATGGTCCCCCCCCCCAATTTTCTCTTTCTACTTGTAAACAAATAAATAAGAATATTTATAAATTCAGTTTCCTAGCTTTCCTTTTAACTATCTGCAATTTCTACTCTAATTTTTAAAATAGCACCTTCGGGCTGGAGATATGGCTTAGCAGTTAAGGAGAATGCCTGAAAAGCCTAAGGACCCAGATTTGATTCTCCAGGTCCCACTTAAGCCAGATCCACAAGGTGATGCATGCATCTGAAGTTCATTTGCAATGGCTAGAGGCCCTGGCACGACCATTCTCCCTCCTTCTCTCTCTCTCTCTCTCTCTCACTCACTCTCTCTCTCTCTTCCTTTCTCTGTCTCTAATAAATAAATAAATATAAATAAAAACCTTTAAAATAACACCATCTTCAGGGCTTATGTAGAGTCAAAACTTCTTATTCAAAAATCTCTCTCTCCAACAGGTGGCCAGAAGTTTTTTTTCCATTTTCTTCAGGACTATTTTGCTTGTCCACTGGTAAGTTGACTGTTTTGTTTAGCTTAACTTTCTGTGATTCCTTGCTTAAGAATGTGTTATGGTTTTGGAAGAATTTGGATTATTTATTTATTTATTTATTTACTGAAAAAAAGCTCTCACTGTGATGACAAAGCTGGTCTTGAACTCCTAGGTTCAACTAATCCTTCTCACTCACCTCCTGAGGAATGGAAATATAAGGTGTGTACAATCACACGTGTCTTTGTTTGACACTTGGTAATAGCAGGGGAAATCCATTCAGAAGGTTAATATAGAGAGACTAACGTTCTCACTGTCAGAAGTAGGAAAATTAGAAAAGTCAATCAAAGGCTGGATAGATGACTCAGCAGTTAAGGCACTTTCTTGTGAAGCCTAAGGACCCAAGTCCCACTCCCAGAACCCACATAAGCCAGACATATAAGGTGGTGCATACACACAAGGTCACGCATGTGCACAAGGGGGAACATACATCTGGAGTTTTATTGCAGTGGCTAGAGGCCCTGGTGTGTCAATCCTCTCTCTCGCTCTCTCTCTTTCTTTCTATTTCAAAAAAGAAAAAGTCAATCAATGGGCATATAATTTATCCTTAGTGATATCAAATAAAAATATATTTTTAGCTGATGTGATAAAGTTGAGGTTGGCACCACATAAAGGAAACTATAGATAACTCAATAGATAATCAGCATATATTTGTTTTCTTAAGAAATCTTTTTGAGCATTCAGTCAGTGTAAAGCACTGTGTGGAAGAATTGCAAAGCAAAAGCATAGTTGTCACCCTCAAATTAAAGTATATGACTAAGCTAGGGAAAATAAACAATTCACAAAATGTCATGTAAATCAAATACAAAACTACCTAGAGGTTTAGAATAAAGTTTAACAAACTGAATAGATAAAGTAGACATTCTTGGTGAGGTGTATGTCTTGTTTATCAGGGTAATTTAAAAAGAATGATCAGAGCCTATGTTCAGGCAGATGTCAGTAGTATCAGGTCACATAACAAAAAAGAACATCAAAGGGACTATCAGAATTAATCTATATAGTTCAGACTGGGGGAATGAGGAAGGATGAGCACCCAAGAAATTTGGATTAGAAAGACTAAAACTGAATTGGCTATTAAATGAAACATAAAATGTTTAGGTTTTAGAGTTATACAATCATTAATCAGTTAAGAGTTGTGTCTGAGTTCTGAGGACTAGAAACACCCCCCCCTCCCCCTCCGTCCCTATCCAGGGAAAGCTACCAACAGAATGAGATCATGTGGTATTTGGCTTTCTGTGACTGATACATTACACTTAACATAATGATCTCCAATGCCAATCATTTTGCTGCAAAGGAGGAAGGACTGGTAGACAGGATGCATGCTTGAGGAGATAAATATGTTTGACCAGACTTGAATACTGCACATTATGCATATATTGTACATTATTATGCACACATTTTGTTTTAAAGAATGATTTAATGAATGTGTTTTCAACAATTAAAAAAAAGACAGGAAACAGTAAAGTTCTCAGGCAGATTCTCTAAGTACTGCTATGCTGTACGTGCTTAGAAGGCCACCTTCACACGTTTGCGAGACGGGGCCCTCAGAACTCCGCCTGCAGAATGTACTAAGTTCAGGGTGGTGCAATGAGTGAAAGGACACTTCCCTAACTCCTCTCAAGAAAGCACCAAGTAAGAAACAAGTTCCAATGCTAAGGGGGTGAAAAAGTAGAGGTCTCTTTCAGACCATATGCAGTCATACAGTTAGGAAGACCAAGGGAGGCAGATAGTGCACAATAGCAAGTCAGCAACCTGGAGATTAGCAATAGGATAGAGAGCTATTAGGCTTTGCAAACAGGGGCACAGCACCCCATTACCAAGTTATGGGTACATGTGTTTTGCTGACCACTCTGTCTCTTTGTTCTTAAAGTACTAGGGTATTTCTCCAATATACAAGAAACCAAATTTAAAGAAATGTGTGTGGAGGCAAAATCTCCCAGTTTTCAATTACATTACTAAAATAATTTTATATGATTAAATGTATATATTTATGTAATTCTAATATACATTTAAGAAAGGCAAAGAAGTGTGTTATTCCTCTAACTTACTAGCTAAAAGTCTTTTGGCCACAAAATGTAATTATCTAACCCCATTCTAAATCATTCATAAAAACGTTTGGTGACGGGTCTCAGCAGCATACTTACAACTTTTTTAAAAAATTGATTTCCATAATGGTATACACAGAGGTTAAGCCACAGAGTTAAAAATGAACATGCCAGTAATTTCTAGCCCAGAAAAAGTAGCATTACATAAAAAGGCAAATGAATAAAGTGTACATTCAAATGACTAGGAATATTGAAATCAAAGGTCCACTAAATAGTATGTATCTATTAGGATTAGGGATTAAAACTAAGCATCCTTCGTGCCGGAAGTTAAGATCAGTAGAAAAGCAATGTCCCTGTATGTGGAGCAAACAAGATATGGACAGGATCTAGAACCATAGGTGTGAGTGGATCCGCAAGGAGTAATTTTTTTGTGTGTGTGTGATGTGATTTTGGGCTTTTGGGAAAAACCCATCAGGAATAGCATCCCTGAGCATAAATCTTATAGTTAAAGCTTGATTGCCTTGTTAAGGGAAATAGGTGTTTCTCGAACTGGAATACTTTGTCTCCCTGGAGGTTTGGAGGAATGTACCAAAAGACCAAGCAAAGCACGGGATAAACTTGGGTTGTTTCTACAGATCAAGTCTTGCTTGACAATTGGAAGGGGACAGAAATGCTGTAGCTGAGAGTAATTTAAATTAAATGAGTAAGAGTTGTAGCATGGAATGCAAGATACAGATAGATGCATTTAGGAAAAAAAAAAAAAACACAAAACTGCAAAATAACATGATTCAGGTAAAGTACTTTAAGCCCAGGGATCTAGGAGGAAGAGGGAGTCTTTACTGGAAAAGACTTGTTTGGAAAGGGGAAACTTGTGAAGGGCCTGAAAGCCAAATTCAGAACTGGGCTGAGACCCAGCGTTGCTCAGAAGCAAGGGTGCCAAGAGGCAGAGGCTGTGGAGACACTTGGGCAATCCAAATGTACCCCAGCCAGCGATCCTCAATGCCTCGGCATGAAGACAGCAAGAAACTGACGAAGACCACCACTGCAGGGACTGGGGAGAAGGTCTGGGGAGCGGTAAAGGGCTTCGTGCTTGCCTGTAAGCCCTACACTACAGAACTAGGGCCAGGGAAGGCCTGGGGTTCCCTGGCTAGCTAGTCTACCTGAATTGGTGAACTCTAGGTTCAACAAGAAATGCTGCCTCCATGAACATGGTCAAAACGACTGAATAAGACACCCACTATCAGCCCCCAGCCTCCATATAAACATGTATCCACGTGTACGCACACACATACACACGTACATGAACACGCATATACACGTACACGTGCACATGAAAAATGGTGAGGGGGGTATATAATTCTGAGAATGGAGAAGAGAATCATTTCAAGGTTGGGTTGGGATGAAGGCCAGAGTCTCTCTCATACTATAGCTCCCCGCTGCCTTAGTGAACAGAGGAGGCGGAGGTACGCACCCACTCAGGCAGCCTTAGAAATGAATTGTGACAATTATATGTTAGAGACAGTAAGAGTTCAGCCAGGGTAAACGGGAAATTGTTTATACATCTCCCGGTGAACTTACGGCACCAGACAACAATACATATGCATCATTTCAAGCTCTGTTTTCCAAGCTGACTCACCTTAAGGTGTGATGACTCTTCTGTGTTGTTTCCTCTTCTCACCTTAAATAAACTTTACTCCCCATGGTCAGCCTTGAAAGCATTTCTGCTACAGGTTCAGTGTTTTCAGGGGCAAAGGAAATTCAGGCTCATTATTTGCACGTCTTCGCTCACCGATACCAGAAAGCGCTGGCTTTCACGCACATGGCTACCAAGCGGAATTACTCTGTCAGGGGCTGGCTACAAGGTCGACATTAAATAAAAATGAAAAGTGTCTATGTCATGCTGTTTGGAATTAATTATAATCATCCCTTTCCAAAATGCAGATATGTGCCTGCAATGGAATTATAATGTGGTTGGCTGAAAGGGACTTTAAAAAAAAGAAGATGGATATTTGGGCTTAAAACAGATGATCACTTGTCCTATGATAGGCTTTCTCAAAACTCTATTCACATTGTATTTGTAAGAACACAAAGAGCTGAACAAGTAACAGGAGGAGAGGGCATTTTTCTTTCCTATCGCTTTTGATGATGGATGGGCTCCTTATGAAGGAGAAAATATTTAAGGCCTGCCAGGAATCTACTCATGTTTTAAGCTCATTCTATAATCAGCAGGACTGAGGTAGAGCCCTCGGGCCCTCCAGTGTCCACCTTCACTCTTAGTAGAATCCTTGGAACTTCATTAGACACAGCACTAGCCCACCAGAGCCTCTCTTTCCTGTTTCTCCCAGCCTCTATTTACCAACAGTGGCTAAAGGACTCTTGGCCAGTGAGCTGTGGCTAGAAAGGATGAGTGTAATGCAATTTGTGTTATCAAAAGGGCCTCGCTGGTGCCTCTACTCTTTCTCCCCGTCTCCCACTTCCTGCTGACTGGAAAGTGGACACAATGGCGGGAGCCAGCCTCAGCACTACCTTTGAGAAACAGCCCAGGTCAACTCAGCACAGGAACAAATTGAAGGGGTCAGATCTCTAGCGGACATTATAGAGCAGAAGCACTAACCCCCTGCCTGTCTAGCTGCCCATCTAGAGGTCATTAGGTGAAGAGGAAACTATTTTCTCTCTTGTAAAAGTCAGCCAAGTCTCTGTTACCATAACCTGATACATCCTTAATACAGAGTTGCTATGTAACAGTCAGGTGTGGTCATAACAATATCAAAAATATCCAGCAGTGGCTTGGAGATCAGGGGTTGAGGACACAGATGGTGGAGGCTGGATGACTTTGGTGTCCTATTCTTTCCTTTTCAAGTGACCTTGCTAGAAAATCCACCTATTTCTGCTCCACAAGCAGAACAAGATAAGAGAAGGTTGTCTGGACCCGATCTTACCAACTACCCACAGAGGCTTCTCCAGCACCACTCAGGTGAACCTCAGCTGACACAGGTAGACTTTTCCTATCCAAGACCATTGCATCTGCGACCTCAAGGTAGGACCCTTAAATTGACAAAACCCTGGAAGACAATACACCACATCTCAGGTGCCCACGCCTGCACCCAAGGGGTGGGGGGGGAGAAAGAAAAGAAAACAACCTATAAATGAGGGATGGCATGCAAGGAGCCAGAACTTTCCAACTCCCAGCACACAGGTGGCCACGAAATATAAAGGAAAACCAAGAATGATGGACAAGGGATTTATAGCCAGAGAACACATCCACAGAGCAAGTTCAGAGCGGCCAAGAAGGCCTAACAAGAAGTGCCCCAAGCACCATTCTGTGATGAGTATCCTAGTCTCTCCCTTTCCGATAAGCATTTGTTTTTTTTTTTTTTTTTTTTTTGGCTGGGCGTGGTGGCGCACGCCTTTAATCCCAGCACTCAGGAGGCGGAGGTAGGAAAATTGCCGTGAGTCCAAGGCCATCCTGAAACTACATAGTGAATTTCAGGTTAGCCTGAGCTAGAGTGAGACCCTACCTCAAAAAAATTAAAAAAAGAATTTTGTTTTTCTTTTTCTGTTTTTGATACTTTCATATACATATACAATACATTTTGATCCCTCCATTCCCTAATATCTTCCCTCCCCCTCATCTCTCTCCCACTAAAACCCTTCTTATTAGATTCCCACCCTACTTTAATGAATTGGGTTTGTTTGCTCATTTGTTTGTTTTGTGAGTGTCGACAGTGGATCCAATAAGGACTTTGCAACAGATAGCGGATAATGTCATCTAACTCAGGGTTCATTGGGACCATATGTGACCTGGTAGAGAAGTCTCAATGTCTCTCAGCTCAATGCAGTAAGTAGAAAGAGTTTTGTTTGTCTCCCTCCAGAGACAAGTGGCCATGTCCTCGGCGTGAGAAGGGAGGTGGGAATGGACGTTTGGGTGCTAGAGGGGTGAACTGTGCCAGAATGTGAGTTAACTTCGGTGCTCACTCTTCCTGTCCCTTCAGATAAGGAACTCCCAGAGAGCTCTAAGTGCCCCTAGGCAGAGCCTGTGTTTCCCAGCCTCTCTAGTAGCCCAGTAGGCATAGCTACATAACTGTATTTGGGGTAAAAGGATGTGGATAGTGACCAATAGAGTACACGTTTATAAAGGAAATGGCTTATTCTCGCCTGTCTTCACCCTTTATCCCTGGGCAGGGCCTAGAAGGTAGATGAGATGTTGGTTGCCACTACTGAGCACACAGGTAGAGATAATGCCAATAAAGCACAGAGCAAAAGGACAGAAGGAACCTAGGTCCCTTGTGAGCCTCTAGAATAGTTAGGAAGGTAACTATCTGACCACCTTGTTTATATAGCAGCTAAGAATAAACCCTAATTAACACAGTAGCTAAGAATAAACCCTAATTAATACAGGGGATAATTGTAAAGCAAAGTGACTTGACTATATAGTATACATCAGTGTACGTGAGAACATGCATGTGCATGAGGTAAGAGGAAGGATACAGAAACTGTCCAGGAATCCTAACATGACTGGATTAAAATCCACCAACACTCACCAAGGCACAGCTGCAGAGACCCATGGGAATAGCTGCAAACACCTTCAGTTTGGAAATATTATATCTAAATGTTTTTTTTTTTTCAAGTCCAAAAGGATTTTAAAAATTTAGGTCATTTTCTTCTCATTCAATAGTGTAAAGACAGTAGCAAGTCATTTAATTTATTCCACAGAACCCATTCATCTAAGAAATAAATGTTCTTGTGTACAAATGTTTCATGCAAATATCAGAAAAGAAAATCCCTTAGTAGAGAGACAGATGACCATGGTGGTTAAGAGCTCTGATTTTGAAGGGAGATGGATGGGTTATGCATCCTGACTCCCCAAATCCAAAATATCTGACCTTGAACTACTTGCCCAGACTCTCAGCTTCAAATGCCTATGCTTCAGGCAGTTTCCTGTGGATTAAGTGAGATAAGACACAAAGCACTTGGGATGATGCCCAGATCTTTGTAAGACTTCAATGAATACCATCTAAAATAATTACCACACGATTGTGAAAAGGTCACTATTAGAAGACAAGCACCTCACCCAAGGAGACTGGCTTCTTTTTCAGGCTGTTAAGCCAAGGAATATCTAATGCCTTGGGTTTTAAGGAAAGAGCATTTCAATCAGGGAATTCCTTTGTTTACCAGAGATGTTGAGATTTTAGCATTAAGCAGATTATCAATGCAAGACAATGAATACACGGATAAAAATCCCATTCTTGGTACTTTTAAAACACAACTCTAGGGTTGAAAGATCAAGTCTCATTTTCTCAATGTCAAGTGCACCATTGCAGTCAGGTTCTCATTGCTGGCAGAAATTACCTGACCAAGAGCAGCTTTTGGGGAAAAAAAAAGGGTTTATTTTGGCTTACAGACTCCAGGGGAAGTTCCATGATGGCAGGGGAAAACTATGGCATGAGCAGAGAGTGGACATCACCCCTGGCCAACATAAGGTGGACAATGGCAACAGAAGACTGTGTCAAACACTGGCACGGGGAAACTTGCCACAATACCCATAAGCCCACCCCCAACAATACACTGCGTCCAAGAAGCATTAGTTCCCAAATCTCCATCAGCTGTGAACCTAGCATTCAGAACATATAAATTTATGTGGGGACACCTGAATCAAACCACCACGTGCACCTAAATAACAACACCTGGAATTTGAAGTATTACTCCATAGTTGGATGATATTGGGCAAGTCTTCCAACATCTGTGAGACAGGTTTTCTCATCTATAAAGTGGAAGCAATAATAACTACCTCACAGATTATTTTAAGAACCAAATAAGGTAATATAAGATACTACTATGCCTCTGTAGTATTCAGATTCAGATAATGGACAACAGACACTTGAGTACTGGTATGGTAGTTTTTAAATAAAATAGTAAAGTTATAGCCCTTATCATAAAACAATGGTACATATGTGAGCTTGTGAGACACTGGCTGTAAGAGACATGCTTTATGCTATTTTCTTTACATACTAGTTAGTCCTGTGGGCCACCCAAACATATTCTCTCTCACTGCCTATTAAAAAAAAAAAAAAAAAAAAAAAAAGGCCGGGTGTGGTGGCACACGCCTTTAATCCCAGCACTCTGGAGTCAGAGGTAGGAGGATCACCGTGAGTTTGAGGTCACCCTGAGACTACCTAGTTAATTCCAGGTCTGCCTGGACCAGAATGAGACCCTACCTTGAGAAACCAAAAACAGAAGAAGAAGCACTTGTCTAGGGGAAGGATGCATGAAACAGATTTTCCTCAGGGTCAACCTAAATGTCTTCCATGAAATTAAATCCACTATGCTTTTCCTTATTGATACCATATTCTATCCACCTGGACATTCCTGGTTTGGCTAAATAACCATTACAGCCATGTATGCCACCTAGCATCTCCCAGGACCTAGTGATTTCACAAACCTAAATCAAGTTTGCAGAATGCCTTCTTAACCTGCAGGAAGCTGAATGGGGCAACTAGTATACCTGGCTAACTCAACATCAGGGTAGAGTAACCTAGAGAAAAACCTGAAACTAAAAACCCATGCTTGAAACTAAAGAGAAAATGGACTTTTTCTTTTTTTTTTCCTGGAACTAAAATAGAATCTTTCCTCCTCCACTTGCAATTCCTACCCCTCATGCCATTTCTGTCTGGGCAGGAGACACTTAGCATTGCTGCTTTTAATCCACTGTGTCATTGTTATTTTAAAACAATAAATTTTGCACTGGCTAACATGTTCATAGTGCTTCTTCTCCCAGGTTTGTGATGATAGTCACCCCCAAGTCTGACCCAGATCTCTACGCTCATTTCTCTCTGCTGTGGCACTGTCCTGCTGAGTGGTTTCACAGGCCCTCTGCTCCCCGTTCCCTAGTGTCACAGGCCGTGGATTCATCCTGGCTGCCTCTGATAGGCCCTGTGGGCACTTGATGAAAGAGAGGCCAGCCTTCTTCACTGAGGCCCCCGGTGACAATGCACAGTGGTGGCGGAACTAAGATCAGATCCATTATCTGTGTTGTCACCATACAGACAAGACCCATGATTCTCTGTAAACCAAAAACAGAAACAAAAATTGAAGGTTCTGTTGACCAACTTCATACATAACATTTTATTTCAGAATTTTTGGCTGGACTACAGTATTCTCTCAGTTTTGGCTGGCTTCTATGATTGTCATTTGGGGATATATATATATATATATATATATATATATATATATATATATATACATGTTTTTGACTTTGTCCAGTTGGATTGCTTGCTGCTTGGTTGGCTGTCCCAGCAAAGAGCCTAACCCAGAATAAGAGACCTCTGGGTAACTACTGCAGATTGCACTATTGAAGGGGACTTTGTATACTGTCATTTGCTTGCCAGGCCAGTTTGCAGGCTATTTGTTTGTGTCTTCCTTGAGACAGAGACAAGGATAATGAGGCACAGAGTTCTCCATTTTAGTTCATCATCCTCACTGCAGGGTTTCATACAGGACTGTAATCCTCGTTCAAATTCTTCTTTCTACTCACATTGAACTCTTTTGCTGTCTGCTCCACTGGGCCTTTCATTGAACATCCACGGCACTTGTTTGTAAACTCTCCATACAGTTATCTCCAGTCACATGTCAAAACAGTCTCCATCACCTTGTGTCACCTCTTCTCACCCACAACCTCATACAGAACAGTTTCCCTGCCTACCTGACCCATGGAGTCTTCTGAGCAGCCAGCCCTGTTCTCACCACGTGCTTAGGAATACTGGCCAAAGGACGCTGCACGCATCCCAGGTAGCTCCTCAGCCTGAATAGGAATAAATCCTGTTTCTTCACTCTCTGAAATGGAATCTTACTACAGCCTAAGCAAGCAAATCAAACCTGTTCCTAGATGCATAATAAAGTATATGTGCTTGAAAAATGTTCCATTAGGAGGAAAAATTCATGTAATTTTAAAATAACCCAGGTTTACTTCCATAAAAATAGCCAGCAACTTGAAAACACAACTGGAGTTACAGAAGTTAAAGCTCAATAGACTTACAAGAAAAGCAATGCGAACCACCCAACTCAAGTTTAGCTGAAAGTATTTCTTTGAATATGCTGCTTTCTGTAGGCAAGCACCCCCACTCTTTCTTCAAGTAAGGCACAAAATTGGTCTTCCAAATATATCATGTAACCAACAACTTTCCCTTTCATTAAAAAATGAGCTTCAAGGGCTGTAACATCCAGTAGTAGAATGCTTATATGAATGAGGCCCTGGATTCTAAATAAATAATTAAGAAAATAATAAATCTTATAATTAAAATGCACTTGGGCATATTTTTCTGCAATGCTTTCCCCCCCATATGAAATAGAGTAAAATATTGAGAAAATCAGTAAAACCCATTAACCTCATTAATTGTTTTCTGGGTAATAACTTAAGGTAATTTAAGGGAACTTTTAAGATTCTCAAGCTGGAAAACTACCATCTAGATAGTCTGACTACATGAACAACCATGCACACAAAAGTCCACACTGCCAATAAAGTCTCTATACAATTTTTAAAATGCCAAGGCATCTTAACAATGAAATGGCCACCATGTGCCCCATGATAAGCATTCTACAAGCCCATATGTTATATTTTTTCTCTTCCATTCTGTATGTTTATTGTTCTCTCTTCCTTATATCATTTCCCCATTTCAGACTATGAAAGCTGCTTGAGGGCTGACACCATATTGCCAATAATTCTTTATAATTGGAAGCAGTGGGTGCTTAGGCACTCATTACCTCACAAGGAACATCTCAATAACAAGCTCCGTTTGGAGGTCAGGGCTAATAAGGCCAAGGTCCTGAACCTATCAGTGGTGGATGTTTGCTCTGCTCCATGACAATAAGCCAAATGCTGGCTCTGCATGGCTCCTCACCCAGCATGTGGGAGAGGTACGCACCTCGTGAGCGTCCTGCGGCATTTCCCAGATACAACCAGGATCAGGGAGATGGGAGCAAAGGTGTAGAGCCGAGGGGCTGCGGCTCAGGTCAGAAGCAGAGACAATGAGCTCAGGACACACTGCTTCTCATCATTTTCTTCCCTGACACACTCAAGCCACAGCCCCATGGGCACCTGTCATCAGAGAATCTACTCTCCTGGGGGCAAGTGAAGGAGCTACCTTCGTCATTTTGTGGGGGGCATATATTTGGAATAAAAGGACCCTGCCAGACTCTAATACCTAAGGCTGAGTGGAGATTCAATCAAACGGAGCAACATGTGGGACTTACTTGGGAACCTTATTAAAATACAGATGCTGATGCAATATGTCTTGACAGGGAACTAAAGCTCTCATGTGACATCAAAGAGGTTGGGACCTTGGACATCACTTGATAATACTCTGGAGTTTCTCAGGTTGCTGCAATCCTAAGTCTCATGGAAGAATCCTATCAGGTAAGGTTTGAAGAAACTGGAAAGCATTTGGTCAGAATCATTTAAGTTTTCAGGACTCCAGTAGCCAGCCAGTTTGGTCACAATGACCCAGGAAGATGGGTCAGGGTTCAGTCTTAACCAGTGGTCAAAGCTTGTGAGTAAAGCTTTCTTCCTCTCTGCTTCCCAGAACAGGCATCTAGCAACTGTGCAACACAGGACAGAAGCTCAATACCATGGGCATTAGCAGAGAAAAGTGGGCATGATGACACTAAAAAGATAGGTATGGTGGGCACCAGGAAGCCAGATACTCTGATCTCAGATCCCTGTCAGGAGTAAGTGCAATGCTGGTGAAGGCTTACTCATCATTTTTTTCAAAACCTAGTACAAGCCAGGTGTGGTGGCACATACCTTTAATCTGAGCACTCGGGAGGAATAGGTCAGAAGATTGCTGGGAGTTTGAGGCCAGCCTGAGACTACATAGTGAATTCCAGGTCAGCCTTAGTTAGAGTGAGACCCTACCTCAAAAAAAGTAGGGGGGCTGGAGAGATGGCTTAGTCGTTAAGCGCTTGCCTGTGAAGCCTAAGGACTCCAGTTTGAGGCTCGATTCCCCAGTATCCATGTAAACCAGATGCACAAGGTGATGCATGCATCTAGAATTTGTTTGCAGTGGCTGGAAGCTCTGGCATGACCATTCTCTCTCTCTCTCTCTCTCTCTCTCTCTCTCCCCCTCTCTCAATTTCTCTGTCTGTTGATCTCAAATAAATAAATAAAAATAAACAAAAATATGGCTGTGGAGATGACTTAGTGGTTAAGACACTTGCCTGCAAAGCCTAAGGACCCATGTTCTACTCTCCAGGTCCCATGTAAGCCAGACACACAAGGTGATGCAAGTGCACAAAATCACACATTCACAGATGATGGTGCATGCATCTGAGTTTGAGTGCTGTGGCTGGAGGCCCTGGAATGCTAATTTTCTCTCTCTCTCTCTCTCTCTCTCAAAAACAAACAAACAAAAAACATAACCTGGTACATACCTAGGACCTCATGAACATTCACTGCCTCAGTGTTCGTTTGACTCTACAGGGTAGAAAAGCTTGGGATAAATCAACACTAAACCCAATGCATTCCTCTCTTTCCAATTGAGGCTGTGAATATACCAGGTGGTGAGGCAGCTGGGATTAGGCCTATAGTCATGTTCATAGAACAAGTACTGTAAATAGGCATGGGTTGGTCATAAGCTCAATAAAGAGTAAATAAGTGGACAAATTTACATTTGTATATGGATTGATTTAGACACTTGTCAAATATTTGCCAAAGAGCTTTTCATTTGTCTAAGGAAGACATAGTCTGAATATTTTTCTTCTTAAACACTCATCCGACTCATGAGTTTGATGAATGCTAAAATATAAAATGTCTGAACATTGTATTGATAATACTTCCTGTATTTCTGCAGACAGTTTTGCTCACCCCTTTCCTGTGCTGAGAATAGTAGCATGCAGATAAAGTATAGATCCTTAGATCAGTATGCAGGAGACAGTAACAGGCCCCATCAGAATCCCATCTCTAGAGGCTCAGCCTCTCTAGGAAGCTTCCAAGAACATGAGCACTAGCTAATGCTGGAAGTCCACCACCAACCATAATAGAACCAAAATGAACATGTTAATGTAACCTGAGCTTAAATGAAAGGTAGGGCATGCTCAGAGGCCACTAGACTGGTGAATTTATAACCTCAAGGTGGAGGTAGCTACGTCCAGTTTTGAGCATATCAACATTTTGGCATAGATCACAGAAGAGGAAGGGAAAATAAACAAGGCATCAAAATAGAAGTGCATTTACTAGCACTGGAATGTGAGAGAAGGGACTAATATAGGTAGTGGAAAGGGATTATGATCAAATCACAATATGTTTGTATGTTAAAATTCTCAATAAAGTACTGAAAGAAGAAAAGAGAATATGGACCATAGGTACTGTGCATTTAAACCTGGCATGGAGTCTTGGCCAAGTGGACAACTAGAATTGGATAGTTGGCTTATAAGTACAGCTCAGTCCTTTATAAGAACTGGAGGGCTGGAGAGATGGCTTAATGGTTAAGGTATTTGCCTGAAAAGCCTAAGCACCCAGGTTTGACTCTCCAGAACCCACATAAACCAGACACACATGGTGACACATGCGTACAAGGTCGCACATGCCCACAAGTTGGCACATACATCTGGAGATCGATTGCAATGGCTAGAGGCCCCAGTGCACCAATTCTCACTCTCTCTCTCTCATTCTCTCATGCTCTATCTCTCATAAAATAAATAAAATTTTAAAGAAGAAATAACTGGAAAAACCATATTCCTTTCTAGACTGCTAAAATAGAGTTCTCTTTTTCAAATTACAAAAAATTATTAAAGTTGCTAAAGCTCTAGGGCCAAAAAAAAAAAAAAATCCCAGTGAAATTTCCCAGAATTCCCCTTAAATTCAAAAAAATACCAGAAGAAAATTAATTAAAGTCTTATTATGATATCAATACTCCCCAAATAGCATAAACTACACTAAAAATATCACAAACTGAAAGAGAATAAGTGAATGTAGAAGCAACGTGGAGAATCAATACCAAAAATATGTAAAGTACTTATGAAATCCAGTAAGGAAAAGCCTAATAATCCCATAGGAAAAATGATGCAAACTGTGATAATTAATAATATTTCATGTAAACCAAGTTAAAATGTTTTTATATATTGGATGATCGTTATGACTTAAGATGTGGAGAAATTTTTATTCCCTACTGTTAGGAATTAAAGCCAATTTAGTAGGGAGAATATTGGCATTATCTAAGCAAAGATGCCATAAATCCCAGTACTTATATGGATAAGTATGTGAACTAAAGAAACTCCAACATGTGTACAGGGAGAAAAAGTGTTATCGTTTGGGTCTGAAATGTCTACCACAGATTCACATGTTTGAACTTTTGGTCCTTAGCTGGTGTCTCTGTTTTTTCTAGACATAGGATCTAACTGACCTGTGTAGGCCACTAAGTTGGGGTTTTTGGGGGTATAGCACAACCCTGCTTCAGGTCTAGCGTTTTTCTGCTTCCTCATCCACCAAGATGTGACTAAACAAGTTCTCTCTACCATGGAAAAAGCAGCTGTAGCTACCACGCCTTCCCTGCCATGGTGGACTAAAATCACTAAAGCAAATGGAAGCCTTCCTCTCTTTAGTTGCTACAACCAAACAGTCTACCACGCAAATGAGAGCCATGAGAAAAGTAAGCAATGCCCATGGCAAGGACACTCCTGCAGAAATGTTTATTTATAATGTTAAAATAGAAAACCTAGCCGGAGAAATTTCTCGTCCAAGGAGATGGCAGTAGACACCGAGGAGACTCTACACTCATAAAAGCAGACAACCAGAGAATGCCGAGAGCTCAGTGCTATAGGGTACTTGTAACATGCCCTTCAAAGCTCAGGAAACAGGGCAGAAGAGGGGGTGGAAAGAATGTAAAAGCCACAGGATGAGAAGGTGGACTACAAGGTGTGGTCCTCGCCACGGGAACTAACTGATGCATTTGTGACCCCACAGTAAGTACTGATACCCCCGTTGAGGACAGATCTCAGTGGAATGGGACGAAATGAGAGATGGGGCCAAAGAGAAGAACCCAATGGGAATATGAACAATTTGCATTATGTTCATATATTAAAGGTCCTAATTTTTTTTAAAGAAAACTTACCTGTTCACAAGCAAAGACTAATTAATGAATAAATGGTGATGTTACCTTTGGAAGGTTTTTATTTTATTTGTGTGTGTGTGTGTGTATGTGTTGCTGAGGAGCAAAACCATGGCCTTGTGCACACTAGGCAAGTATTCTACTACTGAGCAAAACCTCCAGCCCAAGTATTTGATTTCTCCATAAAAAAATATGTGACAAAATTATATTATGAATATTTATATTAATAAGGGCTAATGGGCATATACATTTTATTGTAATTTTTTGTTTTGAATAGGTCAAAGGGGAATTTTCTCTCTTAGTCCACTTAATTCTTTGTGGCTCACATACATGTCATAGTGTAAGGATTGCTCCAATTGTCCTTTCTACAGCTACATGCTTTGTAGCCTTGCTCTGTGACTTGGTTTAGCCTACAGAATCAAAACTAAATAGTAAGGTGTCAAAGATTAGGTTTCAAGAAGCTGGCACACATCTCCTTGACCTCTCTCTTGCATAGTTGAACTTACATACTCGTGGGAAGAGGTTACACTAGTCTGCTGAAGACTCATAAGCCACGTGGAGATGAAGATAGTTCTCTCAACCAAGCCCATTCCACACACACCTAATGGAAGTTTACTTTAAAATAGACAAGAAGACTTGGTCAAGACCAGCAGATCTTCCTACCCAGGTGCCTAGCAGAAACCTGAAGAATTAGACCATAATCTTATGAGCAGAACTAAATGCCCATTGTGACAAGCCATTGAATTTTGGGATGGTTTCATTATATCTCAACTGCTAATAGTACATATTCCTGATTATGTATGTTTTTTTAGAAAAATTAAAATTGGCCTTATTAGAAATAAGATGAATTAACATATAGGCAAAAGCTGGAAAGGGTCCAAGTGCTGCCCTCCATAAACTGACATGTGCAGCAGAACCCAGTGAACCAAATAAACAGTACCATTAAAAGATCAAACAGAGGGCTGGAGAGATGGCTTTGCTTGACTGTGACACCTAAGGACCCCTGGTTCAAGGCTCGATTCCCCAGGATCCACATTAGCCAGATGCACAAGGGGTGCACGCGCCTGGAGTTCGTTTGCAGTGGCTGGAGGCCGTGGCGCACCCATTCTCTCTCTCTCTGTCTCTCTCTGCCTCTTTCTCTCCCTGTCACTCTCAAATAAATAAATAAAAATGAATAAAAAATATTTTTAAAAAAGATCAAACAGAATTCTTTCTGGGTCCAGCTGATCATCCCAAGGATAGACAGTGCCTGCTGCAATGTAATCTTCCCACTATCTTCACTTTGTTTTTACATTAAACTAAAGCAGGGGCTTCAAAAAAGGTCCGTTCTGCGCTGGAGAGACTGCTTAGTGGTTAAGGTGTCTGCCTGCAAAGCCAAAGGACCCAGGTTCAATTCCCCATGACCCACCTAAGCCAGATGCACAAGGTGATGTATGCATCTGTAGTTCATTCGCAGTGGCTGGAGGCCCTGACACATCCATATTCTCTCTCTCTGTCTCTCAAGTAAATAAATTAAACTTAAGAAGAAAAATGTCCATCCATTAGAATTAAGGTGACTTGCTGATTCATAGCGAAACATAACACGTAACAAGCCCAAGATTCCACAGTTAACATTTTCCCTAGGAGTTTTCATTAGAACCTGCTTTAGTTTACTCATACAGTGTCCAGTTTATTATCTAGTATAGGTTTATCTTCCATGAAGCTTGAGCCCTGATAACAGACACTTAGCAAGAAGTCTCAGTGCATCCTCTAGCATGATGCACCATGGAAATCAACAACCCTTGGTGTGACTCTATCTACCTATCATTTATTGCTCTTGGGCCCATCTAATGGATAAAAATCACAACCATGGAAACACCAGATAGCAAATTGCTTAGATTCCTGTGCTACAGTTGACAGTGGACTCCAAGCTAACATGAATATAGAGACAAACCAAATGAGTCCAACATGCATTGACTCTACTTCAAACTTAGTCAACTTGCAGGTGAAAATTGGAGAACAGCATCAATATTATTGTCCCTCACATGTCTTAGCAAACAATTTTCAACATCTTGATTTAATTATAGAGAGCAAATTCTGAGTGTTAGCTTAATGAGTGGTACAAACCTAAGAATCCAAAGACTGATTTTGTTTTCTTTCTTTTTTGAAAAAAATATTTTATTTTATTTTATTTTATTTATTTGAGAGACAGAGGAAGAGGCAGATAAAGAGAAAGTGAGAATGGGCACACCAGGGCCCTCAGCCACTGCAAATGAACTCCAGAAGCATGCATCCCTGTAGGCACCTGGCTGACGTGGATCCTAGAGACTCAAACCAGGGTCCTTAGGTTTCACAGGCAAATGCCTTAACCACTCAGCCATCTCCCCAGCCCTCTTTCTTTCTTTCTTTTTTTTTTTTTTTTTTTGATGCAAGGCCTCACAATGTACTGCAGTCTAGCCTGACCTCCTGCCTCAGGCTCCCTGTACTGGAATCATAGGGCCATGCTGTCAGCTATATCAAAGACTGCATTTTTTGGAAACTACTGTTATGTCATTGAAAAAGTCACTTAAACTTTCAGATATTTTTTTTTTTAAATAGGAACTCTGTTACTTATTTGTTAGATTCCTCCCAATTTGAACATTCCAACATCCTGTGGCCATGAAACAAGCCCTAGGGCCTTCCTGTTACAAAGGCAGCCCTTTTCGTTGTACTTGTTTCATTGCAGCATTGTCTCCATAGATTTCGGCATCCCTTCTCTCAGTCCAAATCACTCGTTTGAAAAACTTGGACCACCGAAATAAAGATTTTAGCCAAAAGCAATCTGAAAAGTAGCTGCCATGAGAAACTCCTTAATACCTCGTTGTTAAACTGTCTAAATATCGTCCAAGTAAGAGACACTGGAGATAATGGCAAAGATTGTCACCTCAGGGGTGAGAAAATTAAGACCCTGGGAAATCTGGTAAGTTACCAATCACAGCACCCTGGCAAAGTAAGTCTTACTTTTATATTTCGTGATTCCCGGTCCACCCATCAATCCATTCAAGTAAGATTGCTGAAATGTTTAGACGACATTATGCTAGGCACTGGGGATGCAAAGAGTTCTAAGACACACTCATTGCCCTCCCATAGTTCACTGTCTAGTGGAGAGACAGCAGGTATTGAACCCTGCCACACATGCTAGGGCAAGAATCAGATATACTCTCAGAACAGCTATTTTTATTTTTATTTCTTCCTTCTACCTCTGATTAGGTCCTCTTTTAAAAGGTTAAGATTATTAGAATATATATGAATGATAAGTTTATGCTTCATATATAATAGAGATTGTTTATCTATGCTTCCCCTACCTCGCTGTGGTTACATGAACTAAAAGTTTGAGTTAAAGATGTCCCCTTCAGATTTCAGAACACTGGTGAATTTCCGTCATTATTTGAGTTTAAAAATGAAAGTAAAGTTCAATCTTCCACATCTATAGAAATTTTCATGTCTTAGCTCCACCTAAACTTTTGACTGTATTTTTAAATCTAATATCAATACTGGCATGATGGAGCTGAAGAAAACAGGAAGAGTAGAGAGAAGAAAGGCAGCAAAAGAGACCTTTGGGCAACTTTTACCTAATTAAATCTTCTTTAAAACTATAAAACTTTACTCCTAATTTCTAAAATCCATAGTCATAGTGAAAATGTTTCCTTTAGAACTACAGTGTTAGGGAAAGCTGGTAGGCTTCTGTGGGCATTTTTGTTCAATGACATGGGTTTGAAGTTAAGGTTAATTCCCTCACTTTGCAATACCATTAAAATGAACATCACAAATAAAAGTTCAAAAAGCAAAGATCGATTTTTTGGACTTAACTATATCTTTTCTAGACAAGTACTTGGAAAATGCTGCTTTTATAAAAATAGATAACTGAGTCAAAGACCAGGTCATTTCAATACCCAATTTACTGAGCTTTTTGGCCGGTTGTAATTTCTGCTTGTTCAATCATGTTTCACATTTGATTGATCAGACTTCAGACTGAAATAGACAAATGATCTGGCCAGGTTTTCTGTAAGAAGAGTAATATTGTGGCTATTCACAGTGACATTTAACATGAGTAATGCATGTATATAAAATATGAAAATATTTAAGTTAAATAATACATTGCTTGTTAAGATATATACATTTTATGTATGAGTAGATAGTTGTCTAGAAATGTTGATATCAATATTTACTAGCTGTGACCTTCTCTGTTTATTAAAATTAGGAATAATTTTCATTCTCTCTCTGGTTCTGTGATCTGATGCAGTTATTTTATTTTTATGTTTGAAACAGTTATTTTTAAATAGTGCTTAGTGTCAATTGTATGTATGCATATTTTTCCCATGGCTTATCTTTCCCCTTGTGAAGTGTTGTTATTATCCCCATCTTACAAATAAGACAAACTGAGGCAATTGGATGTTTAAAAAAATTAACCAAATGCACAGCACCAGCAACTTTTAAAATACCAAATCTTTTGATGACCCGACCATCTAATGGCAAAAGTTGATATTAGTCACCATGCTTAGGTGTTTTCAAGAAAGCAGACATGAACAAAGACTTTCCCCAAGAATAATAAGTTAACAAGTTACTAGAACTTATTTTTGTTTTGTCATATCTATACCAATACTAGATGCACCAGCCACATATACCAACTTTTCTAAGCTTTAAAGTATTTTTAAAACATTCCACTCTCCCTCTTGATTTTTTTTTAAAAACTTTGTTTTTATTTATTTATTTGGGAGAGAGAGAGAGGGAGGGAGATAATGGGCTCACCAGGCCCTCCAGCCACTGCAAACAAACTCCAGACACAAGAGCCCCCTTGTGCATGTGGCTTATGTGGGTCCTGGGGAATCGAACTGAGGTCCTTTGGCTTTGCAGGCAACTGCCTTAACCACGACGCCATCTCTTCAGCCCTCCCTCTTGACTTTTTATATTATTAAACTACCTTAGACTACTTCCTGGCCTGACTTTCTCCTAGAGAAAGTGGTACATGAAGAAGATATTCTCATTTATGCATAAGATGGGATACAATGCACTACAAAAAAGATTAGGAAAGTTACCTATGAACTAATATGTAATGGTTTCTAGGTCACACAATTAAGGGAGAAAATCAATGTGAAAAAGAATGTCTGTGGGGCTGGAGAGACGGCTCAGCAGGTAAGGAGCTTGCCTACAAATTCTAAGGACCCAGGTCCAATTCCTCAGTACCCATGTAAACCCAGATGCATAAGGTGACACATGCATCTGGATTTCCTTTGCTGTAGCTAGAGGCCATGGCATGTCCATTCTCTCTCTTTCTCTCAAATAAATAAATAAAATTTAAAAAGAATGTCTATAGTATACTACATTTCGTGTAAGAAAGCAGTGATGACACATATGTATTAACTGGCCACTTCTATCAAGGAAACGTAGGAAGAATTCCACAGAAACTAAAGAGACCGGTTATCTCTAGGGGCCTAGAAAGAAGGAAGGAAATATTTTGGAGTGACAAGAACAAGCATGGAGTAACATTGCTCTGGAATATAATTTGTAACGTTCCAGTTCTTAGAACCACAATTAATGATTCATAATTTTCACATTCCTCCAAGCAATAAACAATTACACTAACTATGATGGGGTTCCCAAATGCATTATAAGAATTAACAAATGAACCTAATTATTACAAATGAATGAAATCATACTGAAGGGAAAGGAATAACAAAATTAACCCAAATAACTATTGAAAATAGTATCTTCACTGGATACTGTTAGGCTAAGGATAAAAATATAAATGCTATGATTTAGTCATTGTGTGTCCTACTGGGGTTTGGGATACTGAATTCTGAAACCACTTATATGGATACAACAGAATTAAACAACTTCATATGTTAGGGAAATGGGAACGACATTTCTTACTATTATAAAAAAAGTTACAGATTAAGAAAGAGGGAAGGAAAAAAGATGTCATGATACAAACACATGGATTTGAATATATAAACATCGAGACAGATGTGTAGATGTAGATGTGGGCACATGTGCAGGTTGATGTAAGTGTAGATGGTTCATCTCTGTCCACGGAGAGAGCTTATAGCAATGACTCTGCAGTAACAGCACTCATAGCCCCCATATCCAGGTTCCTAAACACCATTCTCCAGTCAAAGAAAACTGTAGCAAGTAGATGAATTCAGGATTAAGGTGAATAAAGTACAAATAAGCCCGTAACATAATACAAAGCCAAAAAGGAAGGAATTTCTAGAAAAATTGATAAGAAATTCACAAAAGAGAAAAAGCAACAATCTGAAGAGTTCTTCTCAGCCAAGGCTAGGATAAGCTGAGGAGCAAATTAAACAATGATCATACTAAATGATGAGCCACATAACCAAATGAATGTCCATGAGTTCATACTGGCATAATCAGTTAACCTAGATAAAAGGAATAATAATTTTTCCTTACTATAATACTTCCAGTTAATAAATGTTGAAAGACGGAGGAAAACAGAAAATCACTGTTAAGCAAACACAACAGTCATCATTACTAAGCCATGGTCTGTCCACTGTTTCAGCCAAAAATCAGTGGGGAAAAGTTGAAAACAAATAGTATTTGTATTTGCATACATAGTCTCAAAGCATCTTACCCAAGATATTAGCAAGCAATAAGGAAAACAATAGTCACTATAAAGTGAAGAAACAAGCTCACCAAATGACCAAAGGATGCTGGTCAGCACCAGCAGTGACAAAACATACTGACATCATGACCCCTGCGATGTGATGCACACAGGAGGCCACAGTATTATTTCTGTGGAATTCTTGCCAAAAGTATATATAACTTCTATTCAATTATGCGCAAAACCAGACAGACCCATACTGCTGGGACATATGGCAAAAGAACTGATCTATACTCATCAAAAATGCCAAGGTCATAAGGGTTAAAGTAAGATAAAGAAATGTTATAGATTTTAGAAGAGTAATGAGAAATAGCTACACAATGAAATGTGGAACCCTGGGTGGAATGCTGGGAAAAGAGCAGTACATTGATGAGAATCCTGGTGAATTATGAACCATATCTTTAGTCTGTTTACTGCTTAGCATTGTACCAATGTCAATTTACTGACTCTAATCATCGCCCTGTGCTTAAGATTTTAACTCTGTGGGAGACTAAGGTAAGATGTGTGAAAACTCTGTACCATTTTTGCAACTTTTCTAGAAGTCTAAAAGTAGTTTGAAATCAATTTTTTAAGTTCATTTTCATTACTTAGAATTAAAAATGTTTTGAAGACATTAAACACTTTTAAGAGGAAAGACCATGTTAAGGGAGCAAAAAACACCATCCCAATATAAAAATAATACCAAGAAAACTACATTTGCTTAAGACTTCTCACTTTTTGCAAGGGACCACTTAAGTGATAATTTAAATCCAACCAACTAATTGTCCACCCTCTGCTCATGCCATCATTTTCCCATGCCATCATGGAGCTTCCCCTCGAGTCTGTAAGCCAAAATAAACCTTTTTTTTTTTCCCCAAAAGCTGCTCTTGGTCAGGTGATTTCTGTCAGTAATGTGAATCTGACTACAAAAAGTAACCATCAGGCCAACATCAAACATCTGCAGTTCAAGTCCAATAATCACAACCAGTAACCAGTGACAAGTCTCTGGCATTTCTAACTCCATCCCTCCAGCTGGGCTGAGCAACCAGGGAAAACTTCCATTCTGAGCCAACGGCACACTTGTGCAGCCCTGGTCTATCCAAAACATCTTTGAGTCTCCATGCAAACCACAGTCCATCTTCCAATGGCTTCACCAGCCTTTTCATGAGGGTCACCATGCCCTGCCTGTATGCCATGGCTCAGCAGTGGCTCCCGGAACCATGCCTACTTCATGACCACTCCATGCATTGTTTATGCTTCCAAAGCAAATACCAATGTGCGGGAAAGAGCCATATTCCTAACTCAGGAAAGAAATAAATTGGGGATTTTAAGATTAGATTCCTTCTTTTCAGACCTCTTTTTCAAAAAAAGTGCATTCCTACCATCCAGTCTTTCTGGGGTGAAATCACCTCAGGCGTTCTCTCTGTTGTTTTAATGTAAACCATTTGGGCCATCTTCCTTAAGATTGATAATGTGTCTAACAATAGGAGCTCCTGTAACCTAAAACCCGTGTCTGTGCCAGTAAATTTTAAACTTGATTGAGGTTTTCCAACTTAGAATCTTAAATTTCTCAGTCCCATATCTTTAGGCAAGCACGTCAGTCCATTACAAATTTCACGTTGATCAAACTCTATGGATATGGACAGAAGAATGCAGCCTTATGCCAGTAGCCTAGTTCCAACAAAGTTTTCTGCCATCTTTTTTTCCCCCCCTTAGAAAGTTCATAAGCCAAGCCTCCAAATACAATTCTCTCTACATTTAGCATCTTTAAATTCTCATCAGAATAGTCCATAATACTTGCCTTACCATGACAGAAGGTATCTTCAGTTGTAAGCACCAAATTTCCCATTCCTCTAGCACACAATTTCCAAAAGATGAGAAATCCACATGGTCAAATTCATCATGAAACTCTGCCTTACTCCCCAGTACCAGTTCTGTAGTGCTCAGCCTCACATTGTTGTGATGAACCTCCAGACCAGGCACAAGTATGGGAGGAAGGGAATTTATTGAAGCTTACAGATCAAGGGGAAGTTCCATGATGGCAGAAGAAGCTGGCCCACTTTCACAGTTCCAAGCAGAGAGAAAAAAATAACCAGACCAGCACCAGAAAGCACACCCCAGGGATCCAGGGTGAACTCTGGCACTTTTCAGATCTCAGGTAAGAATTCACATCAGCTTTAGGGTTGGACCCCAGGATCCACCCACAGGAGGCTGGAACTCTGAATCACAAGCTTCAACAAAACTACTGGATCTACTTGGGGACATCCATTGAAGCCACCACAGGTGACCACTGTTAGTAGCTCCCATAGAAATTTCTAGCATGAGGAAGGTATACCAAAAGTTTTCTTAACTATAATAATCTTAATTTTCCAGTTCCAATGGCAAACCACTGTTCTCCACCCCAAAGGCAAGGCCCTGCCAAGAATCTCCCATGATTTTAATTGTTTGCAACACCAAGTGTAAAAAGGTCCCAGTGCACATTTGCCTTCCAGCCTGAAGGAACACTGTCACTGAGGTGGACAACTCAGGCAGCATATTTCACTTTAGTCTGCTAAGGGCTTGCATTAGTTTGTTTTCTTACATGACTAAAAGAGCAGGTTTTATTTTCAGTTTTTTTTTTCTATCTCTCCATGGCATTCACTTCTATTTACTAGTGTCTGGTGGAAGGAGAGCTATCAAGAGGGAGTGGGTCAAGTTAATCAATCAGAGCCCAAACATCCAGGAACTGTTTGTTACAACAGCACAGGGAATGAAGTGTCCATAATGAAGCCTCTAAGCAACAGACTAATTAATACTTCTCTGGTCTTAGAAGAAAATGACCCACTATTGAACTCCAGTGGATTATACAACATTTTAATTCACTACCTGCTAAAAGGATGACTACTTTAGAAAACATATTTATATTTAATCCATTCTGTGATAGCATAAGTAGTCATTCAAAGTGGCCCCTCCAACTAAGGTCTAAAAGAAACTTGGCTACAACAAATAGATTATTGAATACATACCATTCGCCTCTTGTTCTGCCTAGTGAGATGGCACATGGAAATTGCAGTAGGCAAACAGCAGTAGCCAGTAACTTTACTTATGTCTTCTTCCTTTCCTGCCTCCTTGTAACGCACATCATGAATGGTTAAGTGTTTGACAAGACTTGCTTTCCAATCAATGATGTTGAAAACAGGAAGAGGTTAACAACCTTATAAATAATAGGGACAAGCTTATTTGGTGGCCAAATAGAAAACTGCTGAGAGGTTCAGAAAGGCAGCATGGCAAAGGCCCTGACCTCAGTGTGTTGCCAGTCATGGGACCATAAAAATCTTAAGCTAAGTTGCCCATTTCATGGTAAATCATTTTCCATCCATGCTCATGCAAGCAAACTTAATTTAACTTTAAAAGATTATTATTTATTTGACAGAGAAAGAAGGAGAGAGAGAAAGAGATAGAGAGAGAGAGAGAGAGAGAGAGAATGGGCATGCCAGGGCCTCCAGCCACTTCAGACCAACTCCAGAAGCGTGCGCCCCCTTATGCATCTGGCTAATGTGGATCCTGCGGAATCTAACCTGGGTCCTTTGGCTTTGCAGGCAAATTCCTTAACTGCTAAGCCATCCCTCCAGCCCTAATTTAACTTTTTAACAAAATTTGAAGTGAGCTGGGCTTGGTGGTGCATACCTTTAACCCCAGCACTTGTGAGACAGAATTAGGTGGATCACTGTGCAGTTGAGGCCATCCTGAAACTACATAGTGAATTCCAGGCCAACCTGGGCTAGAGTGAGACCCTACCTAAACAAAACAAAACAAAAAAGTCTGAAGTTTGGCGGGGATTGATGGGAAAGAAAAGGGGTATTAATGGGAAAGGAAGAGAGTAAGAGAGGATGGTTGGGGGTAAATAAGGTAAAAATATAATTATTTATGAAAACATCAAAAAATGGAAAAAATAAGGAAAAATTAAATAAGCAAAAATAGTTTTTACTTCACTTCCCATTGAAGAATCTGTTCTTTTTCAGATGGTAGTGAGACCCCAAGATATAAACTATCTCTTGCACTTCAGCCAAGCCACAGCTGAATCCACAGAGGAACTGGGGGATGAGCAAGAGTGCTGCTTCCATGCTGAACCTGATAATCAGCACCAGAGTGAAGGAGACAGACCTTGAGGATACTTAACACTTACCAAAGCAGAGATCCAGAGGCTCCTAACAGCTCATCGCTGAAGTAGACTTAAAAGTCACCCACCACAGCTCAGAGAATTTTGTGGAAGAGGGGGCCGAAAGATTGAAAGAGCTACAAGTTGAGACATCATGCCCAGAGGCATCCCTCCCCCCAGATCACTGACTGCTGTTCCCACAATGCATAACCCACAGCCTCATAGGGAATACCTGCAACCCCACTGAAGAGGATCCCCAGTGGAATGGGGGCAGGGACAAGGGGAAAGAGGGTACCAACACATGTTGTATCCATATAAAATATGTTGTTAATAATAATAATAATAATGTTTTTTAAAAATCTAAGATTCCCAATCCTTTCCTTTCCTATATCCTAAGATAATGGGACTCTAGCAAATTTTCCAGGTCACTTTTGATTCTTTCAATGATCAAACATTCCAAGAGTTACCACATCCAGCAAGTAAAGATGGTTATGTCCCATGCAATATTTAGTACATATTTGCACTAGAATTTTGTTGTTTATGTGAAACCCAAATTCATCCTGGTGTTCTACATTTTTTTCTGGCCATTCTCCTACCTTTTCTTGCAAATGCATAAGTCATGCCACAATTTAACTTCCAGAACAGAATTTATGCATAGATTCATTATTTCTAATCTGTGTTGATCAAATGTTTCAAGTATCCCTAAATTCTCCAAGTCTTTATCAGTCAAATGTGGTAATTATAATATTAGCTGCCTCACAGGGCTGTGAGGAGTATATCAACCTGTACTGTGCTTACAACACATCCAGGCACAGCACCATATATTCAATAAATGCTTATTTGTATCGTAGTTACTTTGCCATCACTTGCATTGAATTAATGTTTGTTGCAAAAGCAAACAAGTTAACAATAAGCCATGCTTCCGTTTTGCCAGAAAGACAGAAAGTATCTTTGCTAAGCAAGGTAGAGGCAGCAGAAGAGCCTGTGAATAAATTGAGAGTCCCCAAATTATACCGTAAGATTTTCCTGTAATCCCTTAATAATAATTACTGTCAGGCTTCAGAATGAGGGAGGCTTACAGAATTTTCTTGCAATGTTTTATACATTTCATTTTTCATTTCAATTCAGAATAAAAGGAAAGGGAATTGGAATGAAACAACTGAGATAAGCCCCAAACACCAAAAAAAAAAAAAAAAAAAAAGAGGAAAAGGTATATATGTAAATTGAAAATGCACTTATTATGAGCCCTTAAAGAAAAAGAATTGACAGTGACCTTTAGTAAAATATCTGTGAAGAGGCTGGTTCATAATCCTTTCCACGATCACCTGGGCCTGGATAACAGCCAACCTTTGAGCCCCTCTCTCAGAAGCGTCCTATCTTTCTCCTCCACCTTCCCTTCCTCAAGAAGCCTCCTCAGAACCCATCAGTGTGAACATAAAGGCTGGAAAATAGCATGTTCCTCTTGGCTGGATGCAAAACCCAGAGCGGCAAAAAGGTTCTCAATGGAAATTGTTTGACTCTCTATCAACTCATTCTTTCTACTGACAAGAAGGATAGAAAAATAAATAGGTAAAAGGGGCCTCTGAGCATTCAATTACAACCAGCCCTTTCTAAAGACTGTTACTTCCTTCAGAGGAACCAGGACCCACCTCATACATTCATTTTCTTTATAACTAGTATTCATAGGTATTTGAGGGTGTTCCATGGACTCAAATGAGTTCTTTTTCTTTGTCATGTCTCAAGAGACTAATTATTCCTGCCAATTCAAGTCTGCCTTCCTGTTAACATATCCCAGTGGACCATTCTTTCTTATGCAATCAGAAAAACTCCAGATCCCAACATTTTAATGAAAGGCTTTTTTCCTCTGTGTTACATTACTGGCTAATTGTACAGTGTCTATAGAGCTTTCTAATTCCTTTACTAAGAGAGGGAAAAGTCTGACAACTTTGTCAATGTCACAGATGCATACTATGGAGGGGGCATTTTCTTAGTAATGGTAGAAATTGTGTTCTAGATAGATGCCACATTCTACCTTTTTTATTTTTAAAAAGGAGCTTAAATGATCACATTGAGAGCAAAGCTAAATTAAGTGTCGGCCCTTGCACATGTCTGTGCTACACCCTCAGAAAAGAGGATCAAGTTCAGCAAAATTTAACTTATCATCAACTACCTAAAAATAAATGGCACTTAAAAGCTCTGTGAAAAAAATGTACATGTGAAAATATCATATAAAACCTAAATTTATCACTCTAAAATTAGGTGATAGTAAGTTTTATTTGAAGAAATGGAAAAAAATAGAAAGCAGAAAAAAATGGAGAAATGGAAAAGGTAGGTTTGAAGGTCTTCAAGGAGATAATAATAAGAGAATGGCTGTGGATTGCGGCAGTAGGAGGCTCCTGATGCATTACTTACTATTGTCTTTGAACCTCAGCCCCGTCTGTAAAAGGACACTAGCAATGCCTACCTCAGAGGCTGTTTGATTAAACATAAGATACAGCATCAGCAAAAACTGTTTCTGACAGTTAAGTAGGTCTTCATTAGGCATGCAACTGCCTAATAAGCACTTACTTTTAGATGAAAACATAACTGAAAAAGCCACATCTTGATTATTTTATTAATTCCCAACACTTACGCAATTAATCTGATAAGAACATAAACCATGGATGGTGTCTCCTGGTTACAGAAAAATCTACGTGGAACAACAGCATATGTATTCAATTACGAGCTTTTTCTACCTGTTCCCCACTCTGAACCCTGTCTGTGAAAAATACCAAGTAATGCATTCAACCCACTTATTTCACATAGTGCATTTAGTAAAGTTGTCTACTGTCACCAGAACTGCGAGGGAGTGACTAGCATACAGGAAATACTTAAACTCTGAATTCACTTGATCAACTCCCTAACAAGCTTCAGAAGCAGGTAAGAATTTGATGCTTGCAGATGGAAGGGAAGCGTTAGAAGATAAAAGGCAGTGAGGCCAGGGAGCTGGTAAGAGTAACCTTGGGAAAAGAGGAACTTTGAAGCTGAGGATGGAGGCTGTTAGCTCTCATTTACAGGGTCTTGTGAATCCAGTTTTAAGCACTGGCTTGATGTCATCTTTAACTGAGATAAACACACCATAATGAGGAGAGGAAGATGACAGAGAGAAGTACCAGGTGCCCCTGGAAAGAAAAGCACCATCAATCCATCAGACAAGGGAAGTCCTTGAGCCATAGGAACACCTGAGGATTGGAAGAGAGGGGAAGAGGAAAGATTTGGATGGCAAAATTTAGCAAAACTGAACTTGAGAAATGAAACAGGCCACTCAGTTGAAGAGCATTTTTGAATATTTTATTTATTTATTTGAGAAAGAGGCAGAGAGAGAGAGAAAGAATGGTTGTACCAGAACCTCTAGCCATTGCAAACAAACTCCAGACAAGGTGCCACCTTCTACATCTGGCTTATGGCGGTCCTGGGGAATCAAGCCTAGGTCCTTAGGCTTTGCAGACAAGCGCCTTAACCGCTGAACCATCCCTAAGCCCTGAAGAGTATTTTATTTCTTTATTTGAAAGATGATAGTATTGTAGTGAAGTTGTGAAAAAGTCCTAAGACATTCTGTCTCCAGTCTATTCAGCTAAAACCAATGGATCTGGGGCCCAAATTTTGTAAGAATAATAATCTACTTGGGGGACCTGATAAATGAGAAAATTTCAGGTGAAAACACTCACTTCTAAGGGGAAAAACTTAAGTTTTTCCTGTAAAATTTGGTATAATTCTTACTTAATCATTTGTGTGCATGGCTTTTCTTTTTCACTGCAAGGGAGCCTCAATTTCTTGTGCTTTTTTTTATCCCCCTAAATGCTCAGAAAAATGACTGGCACAAATATAACTTTAATTATGAAAGCCACTTGATCTTGTTCTGAAATTGGATAAATGTGAGTGAAATCAGCTTCATTACCCTTAGTTGTACGGCCCTGCATAAATTAATTATCCACTTTAGACTTAGTTTCCTTGTCTATAAGATCCAATTGTTAAAAAGATTAAATGAGAAAATGTGCTTGGAGCAATTAGCACAATCACTAGCAAACTGTAGGCATGAACAAATCATAATCTTATTATTTTTACCACTGAGTTCTTTAAGTTTTCTTCTTATCCACATAAGCCATGGTACCTAATGTTGCACACTCATCAGCCAGCCAGAAAATCAGATAAATCAATAAAAGAAAAGGACACCAATCAATCTTCCAATTTTTTCACTCTGACAAGATCCTGGCAACTACTTGTGAGGAACAACAACAAAAAGGAAGATTTAAAAAGAAGAAAACAAGAAATCTATTGCAAAGACAGAGGATCTTTGTCATCAAAATAGTCATGTAATGTCACATTTATTGTACATCTTTATAAATGAAGACAATTCTCTAACACAATGCTAGTTTACTCATTAATTTTCTTCAAAGAGCCAAAAAAAAAGAAAGTTAAAAAGACAAACAAAAACTTCTACCTAAAAAACAATCCAAATATCTTGAGTTTTGGAAAAAAGTACAAAACAAAGTGGGAAAATTAGCTTTTTTGTTTTTTATTTATTTATTTGAGAGTGACAGAGAGAGAAAGAGGGAGAGAGAAAGACAGAGAGAGAGAATGGGCACATCAGGGCCTCCACCCACTGCAAACAAACTCCAGATGCATGTGCCACCTTGTACATCTGGCTTACGTGAGTACCGGGGAAGTCAAGCCCTGAATCAGGGTCCTTAGGCTTCAAAGGCAAGTGCTTAACTGCTAAGCCATCTCTCTAGCCCCCAAATTAGCTTTTTTGACCAAGAGTAATATTTTATTAGAGCCAGAATGAAAAATTAATAAACAAATTTTATGGCACAAAGAATGCACTAGTCTTATTGACTTTGAATTGAAGAAGGGATTATTTTATATTTCATAAAGTTATATGTTTAAGAAAATATTATCAGAAAAAAGAAGAATCATTTTGATTTATTTTGAGTATTCTCAAGAAAATAATATTGAAGATTTAAACTGGGACATAGATTTGGCTTTATTCTTGACCCAGAAAAATTATTTTTCCATGCTGCTTCCCAGATCCACATTAAAAAGGCATTGAATTCAAATATGTGAATGTCATTGGGCTATGTCATTTGCAAACATAGAACTTTTATATTCAGACTATTCCTATGTTGAAAATAGTGCCATTTAATTCTCTTCTTTCCCTGCTGCTCATGGCTTCTATATGAATTGAGTGATATCCCAAATCCCCTTGCTAAATGGTTTAGTAACGCTTAAAATTCAGTAAAGTACATCCCACCCCCAAGAGCTACCTCTCCTTAATCACATTAGATGACTGACATATATAAACACATGTGATGCCCAGAACTGGTGCCAGTTCTGCTCCTGTAACTAGTCACACATCAAACACCTCTTCTCCCTCATTTTCATAAAGACGGTTATGTCCACATTATCATAGCTCCAGGACAAAGTGAATAGCTTTCAAAACTCAATTGATCTTAGTTATCGAAGTCTTACTTTCAATGAAGATAACAGAAATCCTTTCTATGTGTAAAAATGTGAAGCATAGAAGGAAAAGTGAAGATTTTCTGGTCCATTCTAAATAGGCTTTGGAGAAGGAATCTCCAAATGTGAAACTCCTCACCTACTGCATTTCATTGATCAAAGTATTCTGTAAAACAAGCAGATGCAGGATTCTAAGAGGCATTTAAAGTGCTTGTCTTTTGGAAGTTAATATCCTTCCCTTAATTTGGCATTGATTTCCATTCTTTTTTGTTATATCATCACCATGTGTGAGGGAATGTAACAGATTCTCATTTGTCTGGAAGAGAGTCGAATTGTCCATGTGCCAGATACTCATGGAGTCTGTAAACTGAGTGACATGTGCATTGGCCCTATATTGTGTCAGCTTTATGCACGCCTACTATGTGCCTGGTTCCAGCTAAGGAGGCTGCTGCTGCTTGCACACCAGCCTCCCAGTATTGCAAGTACTTTCTGACATGTCTCTGTCTCAGAAAAGCCAGGAATATATGTTCCAGCATGTTCTGTTCATGGACTATTAGGGAACACATCGTAACTAGAGTCCCAGGAAAAGTAAGGAAAGTATTTGTCCCAGAATTAATACTTCCTTCTTTTATGCTTATTAGTTGGACATCTGTTGGTCAGATAGGACTGTGCTCTGCATCCCAGTCCAGAGGATTACCCAGCTCTGCTACACCACCTACATCACTTATTCTGCTTCTGAGGATGCCTTTGCATCTAGCAGAGAGATTTACCTCCCCAAAGGATTCAGCTAGATGTGGGGTGGTTTTCTTTGTTGACCCAATGTGTCCTCTTTCTTTCTGTCCCATTATCCCCTATAGACCTTCTCTCCTTCTAATTCCAGGGAGTTAAAACAAATAATGATGTTATTAAGATCTCGAATTTTATTGCACAAAAACTAACTCTTCACCTAGAATGGATCTCAACTTTATAATAATAATAGCAATAAGATTTATAGACACCAGGTTTTAAGTGATACTTTTTACATTTCTTCTGCTCTAGAATCCTGCAAGGTTGACATTAGCACCAAGCAAACAGAAGCTTGGGTAGATATTGACTCGGCCAAGGTCAGGCCTAGTGAGTGATGGAGACAATATTTGAATCATGTCTGTTCAGATGCCAAACCCTAGCTTTTCACAATGCCCCCACACTGCTTCATGAGGTCAAGATGTGAAAAATAGAGCAACAATAAGATTAGAACACCAGGAACTTGTTGAATACGAATGTGTTTCCCTTGAAGCTAATCTGAAAAGACATATTTCATGTTATTTCAACAAAAGACAACCAGAATAAAATAAACTAAGGTTGTCCTAAACTTTTGATTTATTCTGCTTGAGTAGAACATACAGTAGTATACTTTTACATGAAGACTGGTGATGGAATAGACTATAATGCACCTTAATTGATTTATGGGTACTGTGACTCTTAATAACTCACAGTTGGCAATTTCCAATTTTCACCAATCCCCTTCAATAAGAGCTTGCTCAAAACATTTAACATCGTTTTCTTTGGATACCTGTGGTTAGAGCAAATGTTGCCCACCATGATAACCAGATCAACCCAGCCCACAATGAAAGCTTCAATCCTGCCTCTCACATATTTGCTTTGCCTGGTGATTGCCCTACAGGTCAGATTATTCCTGTGGACTCTCTCCTAAAGCTTACTTTTGTTCCAAGCATCGAAGATGGCTCTGTTCTCTAAAGTTTTCTGCTCTGTGTAGCCATCTCCACAGCTGTGAAATCCATAGGCAACTCTTCCTTCAAATTCCCTTTCTATACCTCACATTCAAAATCCTTATGAATTGTACATCTCTCTTTACATACACTTGTAGAAATGGATTTCTCTCTCCTATGTGCAAACCAAACAATTCAGTGAATACTTTTAAAAATAGGATAGACACTAGTTTAGGAAGACTATTTTTTACTTACCTTAGCATGCAGTTGTTACAATAAAAATAACACTTTCTGTATTCCTAATTCCCTGTTAGTTGGATCAGTTTCAGATAACCCTTTTCAGTAGCACTTGCTACTTCATTTTAAAATATCCGATATCAGGGCTGGAGAGATGGCCTAGTGGTTAAGGTGTTTGCCTGCAAAGATAAAGGACGTCGGTTCAATTCCCCAGGACCCATGTAAGCCAGATACACAAGGTGGCGCCTGCATCTGGAGTTCGGTTGCAGTGGCTGGAAGCACTGGTGCATCTGTCCTCTCTCTCTGTCTCTCTTTCTCTCTCTCTCTCTCTCTGTCTCCCCCCTTTTCCCTCTCTCAAATAAATAAATAAAAATAAAATAAATATCTGATACCATACAGTCTTTGCTTTATTTATGCTTGTAGAACAAGTATTATTTCTCTTATTATAGTAATTTCCACAACTTATGCAATCCATAAATATTAAAGGAATATGAATTATTTAAATAGTTATTGAAAGCTAGGAACAGGGACCATTTGTATCAAACGTTCCACAAAACATGGACACTCTCAATTAACTTGTCATTAAGCATTTATTTTGTTAATTAAACACCTCTGTCCCTTCTGTTTAGAAACTTATCTCAAGCAGTGCTACTCAATAGAAATGAAATGCAAATCCCATCTACTATTCTAAATATTATTTTTTATTTATTTTAGAGAGAATTAGAGAAAGAGGCAAACAAAGCAAAAGAGAGAGAGAGAGAGAGCGCTTGCCTGAAAACCCTAATGACTTTGGTTCAATTTCCCAGTACCCACATAAAGCCAGATGCACAAGGTGACACATGGATCTGGAGTTATTTGCATCTATTATTCTAAGTTTTTAATAGGTTTATCAACTTTTTAAAATACTCACACCTTTTAAAAAGAAACAGTTAAAGTCAAATTTTTTAAATTAGTGTTAATTAAATTTAATACTCAAATTTCTGACCCAATATTTCTGAAATTTTATCATTTCAATATGTAATAAATATAAAATTATTACTGACCATAGTTGAACAATAAGAATATACACTTCCCACATCCCTCTTATCTCTGTCAGTTTGTCTTTACTTTGTTTTTGTTTGTGTTTTTGCTGTGACAAGCTATCTGAGGGAGCCAATCTAAAGGAAGCAAGACTTATCTTGGACCAAGGTATCAGAGGCTTCAGTCCAAGGTTGGCACAAACACGCATGCACACACACACACACACACACGAGAGAGAGAGAGACAGAGAGACAGAGACAGCCACTGTGTAATAGCAGAAAGACACTCAAAGAAATGATTCTTAACACAATTTCATCATTGTGTTTACATCGTAGTACATTCTTACACAAACTACCATGGCTATGCTGTTATTAATCAATGTGATCTCACAGGACTTCTATCATACATGCAAGGCTAACCCCCTTGCTTCTGGTCTGAAGGAAGGCAGATCATCAGGGAAGAAGAGAGAATTAGAGAGCAGAGCTAATCACTTCATGGCAGCCAGGAAGCAGAGAGACAGCATCCTTATGTGTGTGTGTGTGTGTGTGTGTGTGTACACACACATGCGTGTTTATGCATACGTGCTATGATGTGCATGTGACAGTCAGAGGACAACCCCTGAGTGTCAGTCCCCACCTTCCACCTTATTTGAAGCAGGGTCTTTTGCTGTTATGAGCTTTTGGGAGTCTCCTGTCTTCCCACCTCACCATAGGAAGGCTGAGATTACTCAAATTTCTTACTGCATCTGGCTTCCACATGGATTCTGGGGACCTGAACTCAGGTACTCATGCTTGTTTGATGAATATTTTACCCACTGATCCATAATCTTAGCGTCCTGTCTACACTATTGAGTGCCCTTCTTCTACTTTTGTTCCAGGTGGACTCCAAGGCAGTGGGCTGGTGTCACCCTCAGTCAGCATGGATCTTTCCCATTTAGTTGCTGTCATATGAGCTAATAGTCTGTACAAATGCCATCACAGACTAACCTAGAAATGAGCTTCACTAATCTCCTAAGCATACTTCAATTCAACCAACAAACTACCTTAAGGACTTTTAAAGCTAATTTATCTTCAACTGTGTGTGTGTGTATGTGTGTGTGTGTGTGTGTCTGTGTGTGTCTGTGTGGACCACAGCATGCATGTAGAGGTAAGAGAATAGTTCAGTAGTGTTGGTCCTCATCTTCCACTTTGAGATAAAATCTCTCTCAGAGTTTGTCACTACCAGTTTTGGGATTATCTCGACCCCATCTCCCATTCCCATATGTAAGCTGACATTATGTATTCATGTGTTACCTGTATATGGCTTTGCTTGGACTCTGGGGATCTGAACTCCAGTTTTCAGGCTTGTGAAATAAGGGCTTTTAACCATGGAACCATGCCTCAAGCCCTATTCATTTATTTTCTCAAAAATGAGCTCAGAAATCTCCGCTTCCACAAAGCATTATCTGAGCAATCACTCCAACTAACTCTACCTTCTCTGTCACCAGGTGCATGATTGACAAACTGCTCTTTACATTTATTCTCATAAATAAATAAGCAAAAATTGAATATTGTTTTTTGCAACATTTTTTGTCTTCTTACCTCAGCACAATGTGTGCCACGTACTAATTACTCAAAAAATATTGCTCAAATTAGATAAAAACGGAAAATTGTGCTTTGTAGCACTAAAATGAGGGTCAAAATATACTTCATGAGAATAAAATAAAGGACTTATGCAATAAGTGAAAAGGCACGGTTTTGTTCATTGTTCTTAATCATTTCTTCTTGAAAGGAAATGAAAAGCAATAGGAAGTATCAACTTACAACTTGGAAAATTTCTTACAAAATACTATTGTGATTAGACTGCCATGAAAGAAACACACACACACACACACACACATGTGTATGTATATATATATATATATATATATATATATATATATATATATATACATATGTATATGTATAATGATATTTGTACTTAGGTTCCAGGAAATGGACAAGTTTTGTTCTAATAGAAAAAAATATCAGAGATATAGCAATATTGTCCAGCATGACCCACCCAGAAAATTTTTTAATTTTTAATGTTTATTTATTTATTTGAGAGAGGGGGGAAGAAAGAGAGAGAGAGAGAGAATGGGTGCACCAGGGCCTCCAGCCCCTACAAACGAACTGCAGATGCATGTGCCACCTTGTGCATCATCTGGCTTATGTGGGTCCTGGGGAAATGAACCTGGGTCCTTTGGCTTTGTAGACAAGCACCTTAACTGCTAAGCCTTCTCTCCAGCCCCAGAAAACTTTTGATTTATGAAATTTGTCATTTTAATAACAAAGGAAAAAGATATTGGGCCAACAGAAAAACAACTTGATGCCTAAGGCTCTGTCCAGGTTTTTAGGGGAAAAAAGTCCATGAAAAATAAGATGCCTTTAAGAGAGATAAGCCAGTTTAACTCTTGTCTGTTGGACAAGAATCGTGACTCAGAGAGAGGTGGGAGAACAGAGAAAGTACCTGGGCTGCTGGGATTCTGTTGCATAGCATGGCATTGTATTGTAATTGTTTAAATGTCACCCTTAATTCCAACCCAACCTCCCCTAATCACCTTAGGACATAAAATAATAAACACTTCATAGTAGAAGCTTAGTTCATAAGACTTCCTCACACTGCTTATGTATTGGACTCTCCTATCCTAGAGAGAAATACCACAAGTATAATATTTTCTCACTGGGGCCATGGGTAATGGGTGGCTATCTAGTAGTTGTCAACATTGTTTTATTTCTTTACTGTGGTTTGATTTGATCTCTGAATTGTGATTTAGCAGGTCTCACACAAAAACACACACACACACACACACACACACACACGGAGTCATCCATTGCTTAATGGCAGGAATATAATCAAAGAAATAATTCTTAACATAATCTCTGTCATTGTGTTTACACCATAATTCATTGTTACACAAACTATCATAGCTATGCTGTTATTAGACAATCTGGTCTTATGGAACTTCCACCATATATGCAATCCACTGTTGATCAAAATGTTATGTGATACACGACTATATGCCTTTCTTTCTTCCCTTGTATGCCACATAAAGAATGCTGAGTTCAATCCAATATATAATTAAGCTAGAAAAAAGTAAACTCATGAACTTGATTTAAGTCAATTCAGAATCTACTCAGCAGCAATAGAGGATGGGCTGCTTCTACTTTGTACATGTCAATTCAGAGATGTCTGAATTATGAAGGCTTACTTCTATCGCTCACCAACATCAAAGAGAAGAAACTGCAGACATTACTGTTTCAGGATGAGAACCCCACAAGCAAAGATCATATGCAAAACTCTCAAATCTACCTGCATTGGGAAAAAAAAAATATCCAGCACTCTCAGATGTACTAGATGGCTCTTGTTTCATTTTTGCCTTTCATTGAGAAATCTTCTCTTTCCTTTTCTTCCCCCCACATTTAACTGCCTCTTCAAAAGTGTTTCAAAGCCTGGAGATATGGGACAAAATGCTTGATGCTGAACTCGGAGTGCCTGAGTTCAGATACCCAGGCTCCATATAAAAGCCAGAATCTGTGGTGGACCTCTGTAATCCCAGCGTGCGCATAGCAAGAAGGGAATTAGAGACAGAAGAACTTTCCTGAAGCTTGTAAGCAGAACAGTGAACAACAATGAGAAACCTTGTCTTGAACAGAGTAGAAATTGAGGACCCAAAAGTGTCCTATGACCTCCACATGTGTGCCAAGTTAAATGTGTGTCCATGCTTACACACACAAACATGCACACACATTCATGCACAACAACAAAAAATAAGTATTTAAAATATTCAATACCATGCCGAGGCCCTTGGTTTCCCAACAGGAATACATGGTAAGACCCTATTGCTGAAGACTCCACATACTTGGGCTGCAAGGTCACTGAGAAATCCTGCTGGACCTGAGCTGATAACCTCCTCTATGTAGACCAGCTAACAGAAAGCTGGAAAAAGCCACACTGCATGCAGTTCGATGGGAGAGAGAGAAATCACCAGTAAAGATATTCAACAGTGCACACTGCAAGCCTTATATTTGGCCAGTCAGGCCAAATGAGCCAACAGGTGCAATAGTGGCACGTCTGTTATGGGGAAAACCAACCGCCCTCTAATTTGACTGGAGGCCCACTCCATGGGAGGGAATATATCTCTGATACAGGGGTAGTCATAAGCCCCTAGGGGTGTAATGTCTGCTGCTGTCTGGCTAAAAGTATATATATATGCTCACCAAACTGCCCAATAAGCACTTCTCTTAATGTTCATACCAATATATGAATACTACTCTCCCTTTTGGTTAAAAAACCTTCTCTTTTTAGATGGCAGTGACCTTTGGATGACTCAGAAGTTACCATGGTGCTGAGAAGAAGTGACAGAGGAGTGCTCAGCATCGAAATATCTCTATCACACCTTCCAGTGCTCAGAGTCCATTGCGGAAGAGGTGACAGAAAGAATGTAAGAGCCAAAGGAAGGGCAGGACTCCTTACAATTTGCTCCTCTAGACACAAAATGGCCTGAATATTCATGACCTCACAGTGCCTGACACTACCTACACAAGACCATCATAATGGGAGGAAAACATCATGACAAATAAAAGAGAGACTGATTGAGAGGGGGAGGGAATATGGTGGAGAATAGAGTTTCAAAGGTGAAAGTGGAGGGCGGGAGGGAATTACCATGGGATATTGTTTACAATCATGGAAGCTGTCAATAAAAAATATTCAATACCATAAAACAGGAAGCAGCCTTCATGCTTAGAAGCTCACAATATTTTATATGCTATTTCTTTATCCAATTTTCAAGCTTTATATAGCTTGAAAATTCACATATAGTCCTAATAAGCTTTAGAACTAACAGTCCTCTCTTCAAAGACAACAGCACTATTAATATACAACTGGTTAAGTTTAATAAATCATTATCAAGCAAAAGTAGATCTTGAGGAAACTGGTGTAAGGCACAATGACTTTACAATTCCATATTCAGAATCCATAATAAATCCCAATTCATGTGTAGGACCATATAAATATTTATAGATAGCTAAATGTGCACCTTTAAATAGACAGGATACATATGCACATGCAAATGTGCATTATAATGTCAGCATATGTAAATAGCTCTTAAACACACATTAGTCTCAGAGAAGTATCCATGTCAATAACCATTAAATGTGATCTATAAGTTTACCATTGTATCATCATTATGATATGATAACAGTGAAGATTTGTTTACTAGACAACTCAGAAGTTTGTAAGTGTTACAGAAATAAAAAGTGTGAAGGTATTAAATCATGGCCAGTAAAACATTCCCATGTCAGTCAGAATTGTCCAACCTCATCAACTTTTAACTTGAATGATTTTCAAACATATTTACCACTTTGCCACTTATTGGTCTTCCTCTTGTTATAAGAAAAACAAATTTCATATATTAGCTGACTGTTGCTACAAGGACAGAGAAATCAAAATTCAAGCTTTAAAACCAAACCCAGTGATTACATCTGTGTTGTTCTAATAAATGAGTAAGTCATAATATTAAATGACTAAGCTTTAGCATTCCTAGAATTCTTCTATCTACTCAACTAAGAAGCAAAAAGATAAGCTGTGTGATTATTTCTGTTACAAAGATATCACAGACTTTTTAGAAAAAAACTCAAAATTATTCTTGTTGCTCAAATAAAGAAACCATTTGAGTCCATGGATCAAAGAAATCAGCTTTAGTGGGCAAAAATGGACTCGCCTAAATAAATTATGGGATTCCTGCTAAATGTGCATTGGCCTTGTCAATGGCAGGGTGTAGAAAACTGTGATGTGAAATGGAGGCAGCCAAGAACTAACCAACAGATAAGTGCTATGTTTGTAAGGCAGTGTGTATGCCAAGCAGCTTAATTTAGCTACTCCTCAATGTACACATATCTCTAAACACCATGAGGCAGGTATGGTGGTACATATCTGTAATTCTAGCACTTAGGATGTTGGACATAGCAGGGCCCTGGGTTAAAGCAAACCTAGGCTGTCTGACACGAAGGCCCCAAGCGAAGGCGAGGTCGCAGCAGCCTGAACCGCATATCTTGGTCATATCTCAGGGAGCTCCTCCCCCCATTCTCAGGGGTTGAAGTGATCCAGGATCCTCCTCTGATTCTTTGGGATCACAGTGAGCCTGGACCCCGGACAAAATCTCAGACGCCGAGATCAGCAGGAAGTAAGGCCACTCCCTCTCCAGACGCCGGATACCTAGATATTCAGATAAGACTTAGGCTTTGCTCATAATCCTGTGACCTTTGGCTAGTTGCCTAGGAACTCCTTATATGGCATCAGCCAGCACCTTTGCAAAGCCCATCCCCCAAAACATACACCTTCCCTTTACCATTGCCTTCATGCTGGAATGTACGTCCCCATATGCTAATTAGGCATCAACAAGCAACCTGTACATCCAATCCCCTTAGGACCCTCAACTGCTTATAAACCCATTTCCCTATTAATTAAAGTGAGCTGTTCACAGAGACTGTCTCCCAAAAGTCTTTTCTTTGTTGACTCCTTGGGGGACTGTGGCCAGCCTGAGGACCCAGGAACCCACACTTAGGAGATGATGGCAAGATGACTGGGACTTTAAAGCCAGCCTGGGTTATATAGGGAGAGATTATGTCAAAGAATAAAAGTAAATCACCATGCTACATGCTAGTGTGTGTGTGTGTGTGTGTGTGTGTGTGTGTGTAAATTCTACTTGTCAAGTAAATTAAACTAAAACCAAACAAAATTGAGGGAAGCAAGAATAGAACAATAACTTAATAATCTGAACAGAGCTTAGCTTGGGCAGTAAACGTACCCCTTTGCTGACAATGCACCTAGTATCGCTGGCAAACTGGAAACTCCACATTCATCAAACTGCACTTATACCTGCTTTAAGCAGTGCAAATAAGTTCTTCCTCTTGAGAGCCCTTTGATGAAACCCTGTTTCTATTTAAACATGTTCCATGATATATCTGATATGGGGAGATAGAGAGACATTCTGGCCTGGACTGGTTTGGGTGCATGCTCAGAAAAACAAACTGTCCTCTGAGTGAACTCTAGGGAGAACCTCCTATTTGCCAAATTATGCATATGCATAATTGGGCCTACATCAGATGCATTATGGGAAGGGACATGTACAGTAGTAAAAAGAAAAAAAGAAGCTTATATAACTCAACTGTCAATCAAAATAGAAAACCATCCAAATTAGACCCATTAGCAAACAACTCTTTCTGGAGGACTCCTGTAAAAGAGATCCCAGACAAAATCCTGGGGCCCTTGAGCCCTCTTCTGCTCAGGTGTCTGCGGCCCTCTTGACAGTATAGTCAAGCTTGTATTTTCACTTTGCTCTTAATCAAGATTTTTAATCTTTACTTTTTTGTCTGTGCTGCTTTTCTGGTTCTTTAATCAAGGTATCAAGAACCCAGAAACAACCAGAGAAAGACCACCAGTGACAAGCCAGCTAGATAGATGATATAACCAGGAACTAGTTTAAGTAGTCAAGGACTAGATGGTAGACATGTCAAAATAAAAAAATTAAAAAACCAAGTAGCCAAACAGAGAATAGGGTAAAAAAGGAAACTTGTGAACACAAAATCTGTAAATATATGTTTCAGTGTACACATTAATCACCACATTATCCCATTTTGTTTTTATCATTTCAGTTTGTTACTAGGTATAAAATAGGTGCAGGAACTAAGGCTCAAAAACCTACTCCAAGCTGGGTGTGGTGGCGCACGCCTTTAATCCCAGCACTCGAAAGGCAGAGGTAGGAGGATTGCCATGAGTTTGAGGCCACCCTGAAACTATATAGTGAATTCCAGGTCAGCCTGGGCTAGAGCAAGACCCTACCTCGAAAAATAAATAAACAAATAAAACACTACCCCAGATCTTGCAATTTCTGAATTGCCAGTGGAGACCTCAACTAGAGGGCAGCCTTCATGAAGGCTGTTCACACTAATGCCCTTCCAACCTCCCAGATAATCCATGAGGAGGGGTAATATCCATTTCTAAGATGCTGGTTAAACTGGAGGAAGTAGGGAAGGCTTCACGTCCTAGGCAGGTAACATGGGCTCCTGCTTCTGGTATCCATGCCGACGGTATACAGATAGCGATAGGATCAGGATATTTCCAGAGATTCATTCAAGACAGAAAGCCCTGGGGATAACGAGCTCTTGGGAATAAATGAAGTCATATTTTGAGGTTCAAGATATACCTGGGAGAAAAGTAAAGAATAGATGTCAGAAAGGCAGCAGCTTCATCTGCAACAAGGCCTTGACCCCTCTGCCATGCGTGAGACTAATCTGCAATCATGAATGTGCACAAGCCTGCAGAGCTCGAGACAGGGTCAGCAGGTCACTGCAGTGGACCAGGTCTCGAGGCAGAGGAGTTCTCAAGCTTGAAACACGCCCAACTTTCAAATGTTCTGCTTTCCTCCTTTGTCCAATTATCATTATCTTTATCCCATATATGTCTATTAGGAAAAAAATACAACAGCAACTCATCTACTTAGTTCATTCATCTGGGAAATGTGGATAATACAGGACTGTGGGTCAAAAACTGCACTCAAAAACTAGGTGATTTAATGGAAAAAGAAAAAAATGAAATTGCTTATTTTGCATCATGCAGAGCAAAAAAAAAAATTACTATTTGAATGTTGTGATTTCAAATAGTTGTACTGATGTTAGGTAGGTATAATTATGTTCATCACTTTGTCACTTTGCTACATTATTTTTTAACTGCCTTGTTTTCTTGGAATCAAATTTATTTCTCCTTTTGGGATACTTAATTCCTTAATGTCAATCAATTTTTGTTCACTAGGTAAGCAGGTTCTATGTTGTTGTTGTTGTTTTTTTTCAGCTAAATCTTTAATCATCTTTTGTTCAGAAATTATTTTTCTATCTGCATGATAAATACTAGATTTAACAACCTATCAACTCAGGATAGAACTAAGAAGGGATCTTGTCAACTTCCCCTTTCCTCTAGGGAAAAAGGATGTTCTCTTTTGTACTTTGCAGAGAGGAAGGTCTAGGATTTAGGTAAGTGTGAGGACGAGAGGATGTCGGGCCAAAACAAGGCCTGTGGCCCTGCTGCAGTTTTTCCATCTAGTTCAGGAACTAGATGTAATCCCTCCCTGCTCAATGCTTCGACTATGCTCATTATGCAGGAAACATTATAGCCTAGTATATGTTGTGACCATAGTTCTGCCTACTGGGAGCTATAATTAAAGCACATTTCAGCAAATGTGATTTTATTTGTTATTAAGCAACTAAAAGCTTAGTCAACCTTGCAAATATGGAATTACCTTAAGATTACAATATGAGCTAGCCAACTATCCAATAAACATTATGTGGTCCTATCTTTATTAGCCATGTCTCCTATTCCTTATTGTAAGAGACTTGTATCCTATATGACAACTGGTCCTCAAACTTTAGCATGCACCAAATCACCTGGGAAACTTGTTAACGCATATCACTAGACCCTCATACCCAGTTTCTCATCCCTTAGGTATGGGTTAGGACCCTAAATTTACATTTCTGATGTGTTCCCAGGAGATGCTGATGTTGCTGGCTAAGACCACATTTTAAAAGTCATTTTTGTATTGCATAGAAGCTAGAGCTGCATATTCAAATTCACCTGTGTTTGCATCTTGGCTGTCCCATGAATATATACTTTTCCATCAGTAAGTTAGCTCATCCCACTAAGCCTCAGTCTCTTAATCCATATAGTGGGTAGAAGCAAAACCTATCTAGTAGCTTTTTGTGAGAATTGAGTGAGAGGGAAGGATATAAAGTGCTTATAGTAGTTCTTAGCAAGGGAAAACCTCAGAGGAAGAGATTATAGGAACTCAGAAAGCATCTTCCCTGACAAGTATGAAGACCAGAAATCTATGCCCAATCACCCATGTGAAAGGCTGCACATGGCCACACATACCTGTACTGAGACAAGAGAATCACCGTGGCCCCCTGGTCAGCCAATATATGCAAAAATGGCAGCTCCAGGTTCATTGAGAGACTCCGTCACAAGGAAACAAAAGCAGAAGACAGATATAGAAGATACCCGATGTTCTAATAAATATTTTTAAAAATATTTTATTTAGTTTTTTTTTTTTTTTTTTTTTTTTTTGGTTTTTCGAGGTAGGGTCTCACTCTGGTCCAGGCTGACCTGAAATTAACTATGTAGTCTCAGGGTAGCCTTGAACTCACAGCAATCCTCCTACCTCTGCCTCCCGAGTGCTGGGATTAAAGGCGTGTGCCACCACGCCCGGCTTTTATTTAGTTATTTATTTGAGAGAGAGACAGAGGACGAGGCAGATAGAAAGAGAGAGTGGGTGCACCAGGGCCTCTAGCCACTGCAAACAAACTCCAGATGTATACACACCCTTGTGCATCTGGCTTAGGTGAGTCATGGGAAATAGACCTGGGGGTCATTAGGCACCACAGGCAGATGCCTTAACCACTAAGCCATTTCCCCAGGCCCCCTTTTTTAATAAATATATTTTTTAAATATTTTATTTATTTATTTATTTGAGAGAGAGATAAACAGAGGAAGAGGCAGAGAGAAGACACTTGATATTCTACTCTGGCCTGTGCATGGATGCATACAGGCATATGTATCTGCATATACCCATGTGTATACTCTATGTAACACACACATCAATGAAGGAAAGTAATCAGTTTATTATTATGGTTAATGGGGAACTATGCCAAAATCTAGTTTAACATATCTTTAGTCAATGGTGTACATTGTACTCAAGTGAAGAGCTTTTGTAAAATTCACACAAGGAAGGAATCATCCTCATCCTCCCAGAGATACTGTTGTGATTGATAGTTCATTGGTTATAAGATGCCATTGATTGTAGGATGCATCACTATCATTTGTATACTAAAAAAAGAAAATGCTGCGATTAGATAATTATTATGCTGGGTGAAATAACCCAGGAGCAGAAGGAATGCACCATACAACTTCACCTATATGTGGAATCTTTAATAAAAGGCAAAACTACCTACATAGAGAATAAATAAGGTAGCCGAAAGCAGATAGTCAGAAAATAAGGAGATGTAGACTAAAGGTGCAGATTAAAGGATATAAAACATCACCTTTACAGAATTAATCGGAAAGCTAATGTTCAACATGAGAACTACAGCTAATAAAACTGTATTGCATTAGGGAATTAAAAAAATAAACTATTTTTATTTATTTTCAAGGAGAGAGAGAGAGAGAGAGAGCCAGGGACTCTAGCCACTGCAAATGAACTCCAGATGTATGCAGAACTTTGTGCATCTGGCTTTACATGGGTTGTTAGGTTTTGCAGGCAAGTACCTTAACCTCTGAGCCACTGAGGTAGATTTCAGCTGCTCTTTTCACCAAAAGAGTAACTACATAGGATGACACATGTATTAATTTGCTTCAGTGTGGTAGATTTTACTGAATATATGTATCTCATAGCATCATGTTGCAAACTTCAAATATACAAAATTAATTTGGGGACATACTGTCTTCCAGATATGAGCTGACCAGTACATTTATGACCTTACAGTGATCATCATTACCCCCACAAGACATTATGAGCCCATGAACATTTTGTCATGGAGGACTGAGAAAGACAAAAGGAATGAGGCATCACAACAGAGGAAGGGCTACTTGGAAAGAGGAGGGTCCTCAGGGGAATGGAGGTGAGGAAGATAACAAAAGAAGGTAATGTGACAGGAATATGATCAAATTACAGTATGTTCACGTATTAAAGTTCTCAATAAATGTCTTAACACAATTACTTGGTATTGTATCACACTGATGAAATCAAAAGGTGTCACAATTAAACTAGTTGAAAGGACATCAGACTTCAGAAGTGGAAAAAGTTACATCTTGGAATTGATGAGGCTGTGAAGTGGACCTTCATTCCCAGGGTATATGCTGGGTAATTCTGGTTCAAAATCATTTCACCACATCAGTGTGTTGTAATCAGCTTCACATTGCTGGACAAACACCCTTCCAGAAGCAGATTATGGGAGAAAGGGGCTTATTCCAGGCTTACAGATTTCAGGGGGACACCATCAATGGCAGAGGAAGCTGGCTTCCTTCTAGAGATTCATGACACAGAGATGCTATTAAACTAGCTAGCACCACACAACCAGAACATGACTACCTAGAACTCCAGACTGCTCTCCACACACCTTAGGGCTGGACTTAAGATCTGCCCCAAAACACACCTTAGGGAAGGACTCCAAGAGCCACTCCCAGTAACATACCTTTTTCCCAGTAGGGCTCCATCCACTCGAGACTCAAGATTCAAGCCTGAGTCAATAGGGCCACACATTTAAACCACTACATTTCACCCTTGGCCCCCACAGGCTCATGACCACCTCACAAGATAAATTGTATTCAGTCCAACTTCAAAGGTCCCCACAAGGTTTTCCAACTTTAAGACTGTTTCAAATTCCCAAGTCTCACCTGAGATTCAGACTATCTCTTATCTGTGAGTCCTGTAAAATCCAAGCAAATTACATACTCCCAACACATAATGACACAGAATAAACTTTTTCATTGCAGAAAAGGCAATACAAGAAGAGATGAGACTAGATCAATGTAAAATCAATAACCATCAGATAAACATCAGACGTGCAGTTTAAGTCCAACACTTATAACTAGTGACAACAGTCTCTGAATTTTCTAATTCCACCCCTCCAGCTGAGCTGAGTATCCCAAGGCAAACTTTCATCCTAAGCCCAAACCTACCCATGGTAGTTGTACAGTCTTAGTATATCAACAATATCTTCAGGTCTTCACTGCAAACCACAATCCAACTTCATAACTCCAAACAATTAATAAAATGGCCTCCAGTACAGGGTTTATTTCAACTCTGTCTTCCCATTCTGCTTCTCAGAATTGGCTTCAGGAACTTGATACAATGGACTTATTGGGCCTCTACATAGAGAGCTCACCTTGCTTCACACTGCCAATGCCACTAATGCAGCTCCTGAACCAGTGTGTTTCATGACCCACGTTCCTACATCTTTTCATGCTTCCAAAATCATTACCAGGTGTTCAGTAAGCCAAATTTTTTAATGCGGGAATGGGGTGGGGGGTAAACCTTTTCCTTAAGGAGCCGTTATTTCTTCCAAATTCTTCCTTTAAGTAATCTCCTTTCAAAAGATGTTCCATTCCTGCTCATTGAACCTTTCCTGGGTGGAGTTCACCCTCAGAGATCTGTTTCCATTGTCCCAATGCAAAGCAGTTGATTCACCCTTAAGGGTGGTAATCTGTTTACAAATGCAGCTTCGGTGTCCTAAAACCAGTCTCTGTGCCAGTAACTTTAAACTTGTTTGAATTTTTTTCTGTGATAAACAATACGTCCTTCATATCTTTCTGTTCTATACCTTCTGTCAAGCACAGCACTCCATTACTTTTAAATTCAGCTTTGATCACACGCTCTGGGCACAGGCAGAAGACCACAAGCAGCCTTTACACCACTAGTCCCGTTCCAGCCAAGTTTGCTCTTCCACCTTTAGAAGTTCACAAGCCATGCCTTCACGCTCTACAATTCTCTCTGCAGGTAGCATTTTCAAACTCTCACCAAAATAATGCACCAAGCCTTGCTTACTGTACCACTGTAAGGCTTCTCCAATCCACAGTAGCAAATCCTTCTGTATTCCTCCAGCATACAAGTTCCAAAAGACCCACATGGTGAGATTCATCACGGTAGAAACCCAACTCTTCTGGTACCAATTTACTGTTGCTGTCAGTTTCATGTTGCTGGAAAAGCACCTAACCCAAAGCAGCTGAAGGAAGGAAGTTGTTTATTTCAGGCTTACAGATTCCAGTGGAATACCATCAATGGTGGAAGAACCTGGCTTCCTTCCAGAGATTCACAGCAGAGAAACACTATCGAGCAAGTATAACTAGACAGAGCTCCAAACTATTCTCCACACACCTAAGGAATGGGCTTAAGACCAGACTCCGAATACACCTTAGGGATGGACTCCAAGATCCACCCCTCCGAGTGATATATCTCTTCCCTAATGGGGCTCTACCTACTGGAGACTCAAAGATTCAAGCCTGATGCTATAAGACCACAAATTTAAACCATTATTTTGTGACAACCACAAAAGGGACAGAAAATTTAGATGCCATGAAGTTGGCAGAGACCAAGAGACCAACCTGTTCTTAGAGCTATAATATAGCCCTAAATCATAAAGTAAGACATAACTTCAAAGGTTGTTATTGAAACAAAAGGATTTCCTTTTATAGTAATAGTATCTAAACTCTAAAATTTGAGGAGAACTTGTCTAGCAAATAGAATAGTAGCTATCAGCATGTGGAGAACACATCAGTCCACTGGCATGGACAATCAGATCAAAGCAGAGTACAGTCTAGTTACAAAACCATATAAAGGTGCCATCCCTGATATATTTTTTTTCATAAACATGAATCCCAGTCCTGATATGTGGACAGTATTGATGAGATCTTTAGAAGAGACAACATTCTAGAAGATGGTACAGAAAAAGTTCCCCATATTCTGACACTTAGCCCTAGCAGTTTTTTTTTCCCTATCTTGATATTTAAATTGTGCTACAAAACCAAGAAAGCCAACCTTGTATAATATGATGGTTCTATCACATTCATAGTATCTGCTGATTCTCTTCATTTTGGGGAGGCAATGGGTCAATTTTCAATTTGATAATCAGGTTCTCATCCATAGGAAATGCATCCTTGATGTAATGCAACATAGAATGAGGAAGTATTTTGTAATTCAAATTTTCTAATAATTGTAATAAAGGATCTCTGTTAGTCTTAATTCATAAGACTCATTCATATGAGCTAGTATATATCAAGGAAATTAAATAATATTCCTTTTAGTTTCTTAAATATCTAAGAATCTAAATCTCAAATGAAATACTGAAATAAAACCATAACTACATTTGCCAATTTCCAGATATGAAAATGTTATTTTATTTATTGCCTATCTTGTGACTAACAGTCCCAGTTTTAATGAGTCAGATCACTCTTTATTTTCTAATGAGAATCCAATACAGATGGACAAAATAACATGAGATGTTTATGTTAGGGAGCTCAGAAACAAATACATACTATCAAGGAAATATACACTTCCAAAAATATATTCTTTTATACTTAGGAAACTTTTGGTCTTGGATCATATTAAAGTTTTTCAATAAATATAGATTAATAATTTTATCATAAAATCATTTTAAAGAGATGATGTTCTTAAATTTTCATTTTAACTTATAGAATAGAAATTGTATGACTCATGAAATGTGAAGAACTGTCCTAGTTATTCCAAAAAGAATGCATAGCATTGATTTTCATAAAAGCAGGTATATAATTCAAATGACACCATGAAAGAAAATGATGCAATATAAAACCCTGTCACCTGAATAATGATAACTTAAAAATAGATGCACTGGTCATGGAGAACATATGTCAACTTTGGTGAGGAGGAAATAGTCATATATTTATAGAAAATTAGTTCATGTTTTATGATGTTAGACATGACAGTGTATTGGTTAACATGGTGATGGTTAGTGTTTATTGGTTTTGTATTGTTTCAGTGAATGTTTCTGTCTTAGGAAGTTTCATTGTACAATGAGTAAGATTCCCATTTTCTGCTAAAAATCAAAGTCTGGGTTTGAAGTTTCTCACTGCTGCCTATCTTGGATGATCTGACAGGCTCCCTGCCACACACACTTCCTTGTGCATTCTGTCTGTACTGAGGGATTCTTTGTGCACCTGTTCGATTCAGTCAAAATGTGTACGAATCTCCTGAAGCATCATGACATTATGGCCTTTATGCATAAGCATTAGCAGTAGTTCAGAGGTTCTGATTGGTGTTAACCCAAACGTCAATTATCTCAAGCCTGTGCTAAGGAGAGGATAGTATTTCTCAGTACATCAAAGCAATCTGTAATCCCATAAAATGCCATTATCACTTCTAATAATTATCCGAAGTTTCGATTTGTTGTCAATATCCTGCTCTCAGTCATACATGTCTACTAGGTAATCAAAAGTGTTATTCACAACAGAAGAAATATGTCAAAAGAGACAATGATGTAACAATTTCAGGAGGAAATAAAAAGTCCAAGGCCTTGCCTTCCTTTGATACAATCCTTGGGAGAATAGAAAATGAAGATGACCTAGCACGCATCACTTCCGCTGAGACCTTCAGAAAGTCCTTCAACTCAGTATAATGGATGCAGTTAAGTAGCGAGTGTGTGGGCAGTGAGGCAGATGTGTAGCAAACATTTCAACAGCAGTGCCCAGAGGGTCATAATTAATGGATCAATGGAACTCACATTATATTTAAGCATCACAAAGATTCTTCTCTGGAAATTGGTGAGAGAGCTCAACCAAATGGCTTGCCTAGAAATCTTGAGAACATGAGTTTATGCCCAGAACTCACATGGAAATGCTGAGTGTGGTGGCATTCTTGCAATGCCAGTACTGGGGAGGCAGCAACAAGTGGATTTCTGAGCTGCCTGATCAGCCTGTCTAGCCTAACTGATGAACTCCAGGTTAATGAGAGACTCTGACTCAAAAAAAAAAAAAAAATGGTAGAAGCATTTCTGAGTAATGACACCTGAAGTTGTCCTTCTCCTCTGGCCTCCACACACACGAGCACGTAGGCACACACAAACACATGCAACACACACCACACTCCCACAAAGATATACAAAAGAAATCTTCCCTGTGTTCTGCTTGTTTCAACATCTTATTCAAGGTCCTCCATGAGATTATTCAGAAGATATCAAAAATTCTTTAGGAGGAGCCAGGTGTGGTGGCACACACTTTTAATCCCAGCACTCAGGAGGCAGAGGTAGGAGGATATCCTTGAGTACGAGGCCAACCTGGGAATACATAGTGAATTGCAGGTCAGTCTGGGCTAGAGCCAGACTCTACCTCAAAAAACAACAAGATAAAATTCTATAGGAGGGAGAGCCATACAGCATGACTGACTCAGCTTTGCAAAAGAAACTGACAGGTTGAGAATAAGAACTTAATAAGATAAAATGTAATAAAAATAAATTTAAAGTGAGATGAACAAGGCCAAAGATTGTTGTTTTGCTCAAAATAAAAAAACATGTAGTTATATAACAAAACATGCATATAAGGCTTAAAATTTTTTAGTTTATAGAAAGGTTAATTTGAAGACATAATAAATGGGATACTTGTTGAATGAATGAATGTAATATAATACCAATGGGGACCAAAAAAAAGTACCACCATGCACATTTGAGTAAGCAGCCTAGTCAGAGGGACACAAGACAGACATGTAAGTACTCAAATCAGTAACAGCCCAAAATTTTACAAAGTATTCATTCACACTTTGTCCACAGACCTGATTGTCATGTTCAAACATCTTACAAGGTTTAATAACATAAAGAATTTGGGACATTGCTTTTGACCTCAGTGGTACAAGGCAGAGAAAGGAATAGAGGCACTGAAGCCATGGGGCTATAGCTCTTGGAGAACAAAATGCCTCAGCTCAGGAACTACTGACCACTCTTTCGAAATGGAAACCTTAATGGGATGATCTTTGACAAAAACTCTATGACACTAATTCAAGCATAAAACAAGTAGTAGGGGTTGGCAAGATGGCTTAGCAGTTAAGGCACTTGCCTGCGAAGCCTAAGGACCCATGTTTCATTCTCCAGATCCCACATTAGCCAGTCACACAAAGGTGAGGCAAGTACAAGGTTGCACATGCCCACTAGGTGGCACAAGCATCTGGAACTGGATTGCAGTGGATGAGACCCTGGCATACCAATTTTCTCTCTCTCTCTCTCTTGCTTTCTCTAAAATAAAAATAAACAAATAAACAAATAAATAAAAACAAGTGGTAGGACTAAATAATCTTTAAATGCCTTTCCACACCTCAATATTCCAATAATCAAACATTTCCTTGCAATGAAAATCATATTCTTGCCAAAAAACTTCCTTTTCTAAAAACAATGAAAACAAATAGTTAGCCTTGGGTTGATGAACCCAAACTTCAGAAAATCCTAAGATACTCCTCTAGTTTCTTTGTTGCTTGCTGTTTAGAGAACTAATCTCCTTCCCCGACAATGTATTAATATCCCTTTGTCCTCTGCTATACTGGCTGACGTTAGTAATTTGCACATGGCTTGCTTTATCTTGCTAAATATAATAGTCTTTCCAGCATTCTTCCTTTCTGAGAAATCCCTATTCACTTTCATAAATGATGCCAGTGGATCTGAAGCGCATTCTCCTTTCTTCAATAGAGCCTATTCCCCAAAGCAGCTTGAAACATTCCAAACATCTGCTCCTACACACAGTTCAATATGTGATATTGATATGTAATATTTCTGGGTGAATTCAGAATACAAGGCCAATTTAACACACTCCTGAACAATGGCCTGTTCCCCCTACATATCCCAACTATGGAGAACAGAAGAAAATCTGGATGATTCTATTATTTGTTCAAGAAGCTATAACTAACCATCAGGGACTTCTGAAACACAAGGCATGGTAACAGCGGAAGCATTCCCAAGCTAATCTAAGTTAGATACCCAGATGGAATATTTGTCTAATTTAGTGAATATTTTAAATATATAGGTCTTTGTGTATCTACTATACTTATAATGTTCAAAGTTATTGCTTTTTGGAATTCCTGGATGTCTGAGTAAGAGTGTTTGTGCCTATTCCATCTTTAACAATGATTTTACTGTTTATAGTGATTCACAGAAAGGTGAGCAGAATCCCCAAATCTTGAATTCTCTCTCACCATCTGCAATGGACTCTACCATGCACTTGTGGAACATATCCCTAACAGATATATTCACAAAGATACTCATTGTCAGAGTTACCATGACATTCCTGGGACAAAACACCAAAAGCAGCTGATGGGAGGGAACGGCTTCCTTTGTCTTACAGACTCGAGGGTAATCTCCATGATGGAAGGGGAAAGGATGGTAAGAGCAGAGTCCAGTGTCACCTCCTTCACACAGCAGGTGGAAACAACAGCATGAGAGTGAGCTAAGCTTTGGCAAGGGGGGAGCTGGCTGTAACACCCTAAAGCCCACCCCCAGAAACACATCCTCCAGAAAGGCTCCATCTCCCAAACTTCCATCACCTGGGGAACTAGCATTGAAAAACACATGCCTTTATGGGGGACATCTATTTCAAGCTACCATACTCAGTAAATGCAACTTCATTTGGTAACTTTGGCTCTTGTCCAAACACCTTTCTTGTCTCCTTCTCCGGTGGAGCAACCTGGCCCTTACATGAGTTTGGAAATTGTCTCCTGACCCTTGGCCTTGGAATTAATAAACACAGATCCAGCAGTAGATCCATTATTATCTTTTCATAGTCCATCAGGTTACAACTCTTACTACTATATGAAATGGCCACTTTAATAACAGAGAGAGTCAAAGTAAGACATATCTTAAAAAGAAATGTTCATGATATAGAAATTTGATTACATAAACAATATAGAGACCATGTGTATTCTTGGCTAGAACAATGGTATGGCTCCCCCCCCCCCAGAATTATTATAGTTTAGATTCCATTAAACAGTTTTCAAAAAACTATAAGGCAGACACAAGCCATAGAAAGAAATAGTAAATCATGGACCATCCAAGGCAAAATAAATAAATCCACAGAAGCTATGTCTGAAAAAGACCTAACAACAGACCTACTAGACAAAGATGCCCATTGTAAAAATGTGCAGATAAAAATAGTGTTGTGAGCAGTTGGCTATAGACAGCAAACAGTTGGGTCATTATGGGGAATGGGGTGGTAGAGATGTCCCATGAAACCTTTGACTTTTTTTTTGAGACAGGGTCCCACTCTGTATCCCAGGCTAGCCTTGAGCTCACTATGCAGCATAGGCTGCAAGGACTTAAAAGTAGCCATTATAACAACATTTCAGTGAGGACTTCAGAGCACACAGCAAGCCTTGTAAGCCCAGCACTTGAGAGGTGGAGGTAGGATAATCCCAACTTTGAGGCCAGCTTGGCAAGGTAGTAAGACTGTCTCAACAAAAAGAAACAAGGGATAAATACAAATGGAAAGAAAATCTCAGTAAAGAAGTAGAACAGGGCCTGAAGAGATGGTTTAGCAGTTAAGGTGCTTGCCTACAAAGCCCAAGGTCCCAGCTTCAGTGATTCCCCAGTACCCACATAAGCCAGATGCACAAGGTGGAGCATGTGTCTGGAGTTTGATTGCAATAGTTACAGGTTCTGGCATGCCCGTTCTCTCTCTCTCTCTCTCATAAATAATATTAATAAAAAAAGAAATCTAACAGCCAGGAATGGTGGCTCACACCTGTAACCACAGTGTACAGGAGTCAGTGGCATTTCTTCTTTTTTTATTAACACAATATTTATTTATATTCTCTCTGACAAATCCTGGGCCAACCACTTTACCCTGCCTGGGAGATAGAGAAGTAAAATATGGGGACGTTGAGACATGTGGGAAAGGACTGTGTAGGAAGAGATAGCTCTTGTATATGATGAAGAAATGAGAAAGACCACCACCAAGCAAAGAAACCCATGGCTTCTCAGAGGGCAGAGCCCAGAATGCCATAAGTAAGTACTGCTTCCAAGAAGGTGCTCCTGGCCTAAGCAATGTGTTTCCAAGCACTGTCTAGATCCCAGCCTCAGAGCTGGCCTCTGTGTGCGTCAGTGCCCCTTGAAATAGTGCTGGTTGTGAAGCTACAGCGAGCGCAAAGGACATGACGAGTCATGGGAGGCTGAGGTTCTCAGCTTTGCATCCTAAGGTTTTTCAAGCCCCTGTAGAGTGTGGGATCAGCACCAGAAAGGTGCCCTAGCAGGGTGAAGATGACCTTGGCAAAGGAGTTCATTGAGAAGAGGCTAGTCGGGGCCCTGCAGCCCTCTTCTCCATTGAGTCTCCTGGCCAGCCTACTGTATACAAGGCCCCTCACAGCCTAGATGGCCAAGGGATGGCACATGACCACACAGGCACAGTGCTTCTTGCATTTGAAAGACCAAACATATAAATGCGAAGCTTTTAGTCATTAAAATAATATTCTTAAAAGATTCCTGTTAGAATATTGTAATTTCTTTTTCAAAAGTAAAGAATTTCTTTTTCTCGGTTGGTAAAATGTACCTAAAATTTCAGTTCCTTTCATTATTTCTCTAGTAATCAAGGGAAATAAAGTTCCTCTTAGCTTTCAGTCATATTTCATCACAGATGGGTTTATTCATACAGTTATAGTAGTATATCCAAAATAGAACTACAAAGGCTAACTGTTGCTTCTGGTTGCTAAAATCCAGATCATGTTTGATTTTCTTCTTAACAATTGCTGTTTCTAGTATCATAAATGCAGTGGACACTGAGACGGCATACAGGTATTTTTAAATGTTCAAAATTATAAATATATATGTATATAAAACATTCATGTGTATTAATAAAAATTAGGCAGTTTATCTCCTCTAGGAGGGACTAGATAATAATATTTAACTCATCCCCCAATGCCATTTTACTTCAACTTTAGGCTATGCCATTGTAAATAAACCTATACCATTGACTTAAAAATGCACAGAATATAAAATGTGGCATAAGAGGTAGTAGGCAAGTTCTTAATTGTGTTAAAATGTTTCTATATTCGTATGACAAGGTTTATTTGTCACTGATGCAGCCCTTCCTTACTAGGCAATACTTTAAGCCTTTTATAACTAATAATTCATCCAATTTTCACAGCAATCTTTTAAGTTAGGCCTGTCACACTGCACCTTGCCAGTGAGAATATGGTAGAATAGACTTAGGTGTCATGCCTTTGTCCTCAAAATAATGGCAAAGTCAGAATTTGAACTGAAAAGTTTGACTCCAGAATATGAGCTCTTAATCACTCTATTAGTTTATCTCTGCAGATTCAAAATTATTTCCATATTGGGAAGCAAATTTAGTATGTTAAATTATTGTGAAATGTTTGCCTTTGAGGGTTGAAGAAATAGCTCCATGGTAAACTACTAGTATCTTCTAGGCTCTGGGTTTGATCCTCAGCATAGGAAAAACATCTTTTCCCAGTTCAGATCTGAAATTTTTTTGGCTGCTCCTGCACAAAAAGCCTGGATCTGTGGCCCTCATTCCACTGACTCACATACTCTCCAGCTGTGTGCTCACCCAAGTTGGCTTTCTCCTACAGCAAAACCTACCATGATTTTTGCATGTTAAACATTAAATTCTTTCATGCAGGGAGAACATCTTCTTCACGGTTGTGTCTCCAACACACATAACCTGAACAGATAAAGCATGGTTACAAATTACTCAAGTGTCCAAGAAGTCAAACTAATGTCCTGTCAAGTTAGAGAGCTGCAGCAAATAGATTACTTCTCCTTACCTACAGGACTATGCACTCATTGCAGTTTTAAGATTGGCAAGTGTCTGTAAACATACCTGTGACTTAAAGAAAATATTGCAAAAAAAATGCATTAATGTCCATTCCCATCTTCACGTAGAGCTAAGTTTGTGGGATTGTGAACTCTGAAGTTCCCCATGTAAGGATTGACCAAAACAGATACATTGAGTATTGCAAGGTGAAAATCTTGAGATATGTATCAAGCTACTATAACAAATAACTACCAGAAAATTCAGAAATCAACCAAGCAATTGCCAGCTAGCACATTGCTCTCTGTAAGAAATGACATTGTGTCATTCTGTGCAAAGGACATCAAAACAACTTTTCAGTTTAATAGAGGGTTTAGATATGCCATGGGAAGCCTTTCATGTGCCACTTTAAGCCTTTCTAGAAAAAAATTTCTATAGATGATCTTAAGACCCAATAATTTCAACTAAACAAGAATTATTATTCAACACAAACTATAACTTTGCTGAAATGTCTCCTATTTTTTGTAAGTGGGAGAATTTAGTTATTAAAATCTTACTAATTCTTGGAAAATAAAATTCTCCAGGAAAATTGTAACTTATTTGCTTTCACTCAGAAACATTCATTTCTCAAGTTGTTAATTATGTGCCCATTAAATGATAGGTACTCTATTGGGAGTATTTGTATGAATAATTTGTCTTCCTGTAAGGCCATATTTTTAAATTGGGTTAGTAATTTCCAGGTTTTTTTTTGTGTGTGTCAAATTCAGTAACACTGACAGTGAGTAAGTAAGTAAGTCAAATTCAGTAGCACAGTAAGGAAAAGCACAATTTTAGTTGGCATAAATAATTCTACTTTTTAAAAATCTTGGATGGCAGGAATACACATACGTGAATATATCTTACTAACTGTTCATTTTGGATTGTTGCCTGATTTGACCAATTATTTGTACTCAAATATCAAAACTGGCTGTGGCATTGAATTTACTGCTGCCAGATCCACAGTGGAACAAGTTGAATGATCACTGGAAGACCACCTCCTTCCCAGACCACAGCTTGTGAGAATAAGAACCATGATTTTTGTATCCCTGGGGCTTGATATGTTTTTCTGGCAAAATAAACTGCAGCAATATGATTGTTTGAATGAATGAGTGACCCCTCTTAGTGTCACTCCAACACATAAAATTAGTTCCCATCTCTAAAACTTCCAAGAGGCACTAGACATGAAGGGGGCCATTTTGGCCACTATACTTATCATACTATCCCTTCCTAAATGCAGAGAGCCTATTGAAGCTCTTAAGGCACAATACTTTCAACATAATTGGATCATTTAACCAATACAAGCTATAGCTATACTGATACCCATTAATGCCAGTTAAATTTTCCTAGCCCTCTTAACCTTTCATCACTGAATCTGGTGTTTCATGTTTTCTCTCTCTTTTTTCCCCCATTTTGTTTTCTTAAGCTAGAGGTAAACAGATAATAAATTATAACCTTGCTTCAAAAGTTACCAGTTTACATTATATTAATAATACACAATGTTTCAAGCTTAACTTCATAAGTTTGATACTAAACGCTACAACCTCGTTCATACCATCCTGTATCCTTTATATTTTTGTTTTCGTTTTGTCTCCCAGCTAAACCTGATACTATATTACAGGGTCAGGTATTTATCTTTTTTCTTGGCATCCCTACCTCCCTGACAATATGCACTCTACTACACCCAATCCTAGGACATACTCAATAGAGACAATATTTTTCTACAAAAAAAAAGAAAAATGAACTGGAAAACAAAGAAAATGCTCCAAAGTCCTCTGCTGGAAAATTGGATCACAGATCCATCCAAAGTGAAATATCATCATTATTTACTTTCCCCATCTCCACCACCACCTTTACATTTCATGCATAAGCTTCTCTGCTACTTAAGTGTTATGCAATATTCATTGTTTCAGACGCCTGTGTCGTCAGCCAAAGACTCCTACTTCACTGGCCAAGCCATCTTCTTCTGTGGCGTGGACCACTAAACGCATCGCTTCTGCATTCTTGTGGCAAGAAGGTAGAACTCTGTAACACAATCCTGCCTGACACAACATAAGCAAAATTCAACAGAAGCTTTCTTGGAAAGATTTTGGCTTCTTTATTTCATAAAGGAAAAAAAAAAAAGTATGGCCAGCTTTGCCACCTTTCCTTTCTTTCTGCCCTGAGTATATGACACCCGGGCCTGCGCTGTGAAGTTTGTGACTATGAAGCCAAAAGCATGAAAATGAAAAGTCAACTCATTGGGGACAGTAGACCCAAGACAAAAATGGGCCTTTTACTTTATTACTACCTGAGGTAAAAGGTAAGACCCTAGTACTAAAGACATCACATGCTGCTGACAACATCCAAGAGATCTGGCTGAATCTGGAAGGAAGCCAGTTCCCAGATGGTTAGCCCACATAGCGCTGAAAAGCACTACATGAGCTGCTGGGGGAAAGTGTTCTAGCAGGGGACAGTGCTATATGAAGGCAACCAGCCTGACAAGATGTGCATACCTTTGCCATAGTGTCACCCAGCCTAGGTGGGTAACCAATGGCTTTATGATAGCTGGAAATGAGACCTGAATCAGAATCCTATGGAGATCAAAATTATGGACTTCAATGAGAAGCTCTAGCTAGCCTTGGACAAAAAGAGAGGCAATACCCATCAAAATCTCTCTCAATTAACAATATACTTATACTATTTAATCCATGCTAATCTCAATTTCCGTTGGAAAATCTGTTTTTACTTTTTCAGAAGGCAGTGAGAACCAAGTGGATAAACCACCCCTCACCCATCAGCCAGGGCCCAGGTGAAACCATAGAGGAATTGGCCAGATGAGCAAGAGTGCTGCTTCCATGGCCTGCCTGACCACCTGAACCAGGATGATGGAGACAGACACTGAGGATACTCAGAACTATCAAATATGAAATCCAGAAGCTGAAATCCAGAAGCTGCTGAGAGCTCAATACTAAAGTAGATTTAAAATACATCCACCACAGCTCAGGGAACTTTGTTGAAGAGGGGCAGAAATCTTGTAAAAGTCACAGAGTGGAAGGGAATACCCAGAGACATTGCTGTTCCCCTACAAATGACTAGCTGCTGCTCTCGCAACTCATAAGCCACAAGCCCATGGTGGACACCAGCAATCCCACTCAGGAGGGCCCTCAGTGGAATGGGGACAGGAAGGAGGGAAATGATGGTACCAACACATGAGGTGTCCATACAAAGTTTCTACTTAATCATAAATAAGTAAATAAATAGGCTATTTGAGTCAGTAAATCAATACAAGCAAACCCCTGCCCGTGAACACCTTAAAGTGAGAGGGACAAAGGACTATTTGTTTGTCTAAATTAGTTACAGATAAATGCCTTCCAGCTTCAATAGTGATGATGACATTAATAGCTTGAGCACTTTATGTCTTTAACTAGATATGTGACCTTGGACAATGTACTATACCCTTCTAACTTCTAGCTTCTCATCTTTAAGATGGGCATCAGTACAACTAATACCATAATATTTTTCTGAGAAATGAGAGTTGATCCAAGTGCTTTGTATTGAACTTGGAATGTATTACTCCCACAAATTAAAGACACATTTAATACCAAAGTACAAACCCTTAGAACTTAGAACTGTTCTTAAACTAGGATGGCAAGATGGTTCTGCAGTTAAGAGAATTTGTCAGTTAGCATAGGGGTTTCTCGGTTAAACTCCCCAGAAATCACTAAAAAGCTGACTGTGGCCATGCACATCTGTAACCCCAGTACATAGGGGCCAGAAACCAGAGAATCACTGCAACTCACTGGCAAAGCATTTTGTTAAGGTAGAGACCCTTTCTCATGAAAATATACACTGAGAAGAAGATACCCAACATTCCCCCTGCTGGCTTCTATATGCACCACATGGGGATCATACATGTGCATACATTCTACATCATACACACCACACCCACATATATGCAAAAAAAATCCTACAGTAAATTTTGCTACTTTTTTCCCAAAATTATATATTTAAATTAAACATTTATGATAATATAAAATTCAATGCTTTATAAAAATTCATAAGATATATAATACATATATACATATATATACATATACATACATATTATATCTTAGGTCAAGACAATGTACAGTTAGCATTAAAATATACAAATATACTTATGCATAATTAAGTTAACTGGTAAAAATATTGCTTAATAATTACAATAGTGGTTTAAGTTTTTATATTAGCTTTATTAGAAAAAATAAATTATTTCCCCTAGTACTAGATAGCTGAAACAGCTGACAATAGCCATCACACCCTCACCCAGACACGTGAGACCAAATCTTTAGTGCTTCAATTACTTAGATATTATCAGAGCATTGAACCATTCCTATTGGATCATTGAAGGAAGCAGCAGTACTCTCTCTCTCTCTCTCTCTCTCTCTCTCTCTATGTTTTGCTTTGTTGTCTTTGTGTTTTTGTTTTGTTTGTTTTGTTTTAGTAAAAAGCATTTTAACTTTCCTTCAACAAGATCATTATGCACACTGTTTTCCTTTGGAAGCTTATCTTGGGAAGACAGTTAGACTATGTGCCTGAGCCTAAAGATGTTCCATTTATAGCTTTCCATTAAGCCTCTTAAAGGTAAGTATTTATACTAATTAAATATTAAAACGATATGGTCCTTTATGAAATAGTTTTTATTAACTCAAAAAGAGATTACAATTTATGCTTCTAAATCCTTTCTAAAAGGATTTGAGTTGAATTACAACAAAAGACATAGATAAATTGTTAAGATGTATCAAAACATATGAAAGTACTGTGAAAAGTAGATAGAAATATAAAAATTATCATAGTCATGACTATGAAAACATTTTAACTGATCTCCTACTACACTGGGACAAAAATGGAAAAACAGTTAATTAAGAAATTTTAATTCTTATATAGAAAAGGTCTACAGTGCTTTTACACACTAAATGTCATCTTTGTACTAAATTCTAGTAGGAACTTATCTTTTTGTCCTTATTTAAAGAAAATTATGTTTCAAAAATACAGTGATTTTTGTCAGAGAGATTCAGTGTCTGTTTTGAACTTTCATAAAAATTATCTTTAGACCAGTAATTTTTAAATTATTTTTTAGCTGTGAAACATGGGGAAAATTACACAGCAGTTCAAAATATGAAATGGATAATGGATAAGTTTTCTAAATGAAATAGGATTGAAGGGCATGAAAACTTCCATATCACTAAGTACAAAATCTGGGTAAAGGGGAAGATGTAGAAAGATGTAAACTCTTCCATAATCACTGAGTATAGAACCTGAGTAAGGGGAATGATGTAGCTAATAAACTAATCATATGGCCTTAGTTGGTTAGAAGTATAACAACACAAATAAAATAAATTGCAGCTCTTAAGCTTGAGAGTGAGGCAAGGATGTTTTACTGCTTCTAGAGACCATGGAGTGATTACAGAGAAGTGAAGGGGTAAAGTGTCAGATCCATGGATAGGGAAGGAAGATGTGAGCCATATAGAATATGGCTAGGCACGCAGAAATAGTAAAAATCTACAAAACCGATCCCAGAACTAACAAGTTAATTGAGCAAGGCTGCATGATATATGATTAATAAACAAAGAAGACAAGGAAAGGGCATTGTTATAGACTGAGCTGTGCTCTCACTTGGCTCATGGGTTGAAGCCCTGACACTCAATGTGAGGGTGTTGGTGATGAGAATGTTGGTAGCTAACAGTTTAGATGAAGATAGGTCCTTGTAGGAAGACACACCAAGGAGCATGTTCTTTCCAAGTACGCATAAAGCAGAGGTCAGGTGAGACACAGTGAGATGGTGGCACCAGAGGCAAAGCTAAGAGGCAAAGCTGCCGAATGAAACATCCGACCAGGCCTTGATTTTGAACTCACAAGCCTACTTACCACTCTACAGGACTTTGTTATGGAAACCTGCATGGACTAGGCCATATCCATATCACATTCAGAGTAGAAGATTCAACATTGTTAATATTTAAGATACAAAATCACTCACCATCGTTCTACAAGTGCAGCATAGTCCCTACTAACATCCCAGTAGCTCAATATGACCCAGGAATTTCATCCCTAGGAATACACAATGAACCATTGAAGTTATAAGAGGAGACACTCTTGCCTTGTTCCAAAATAATTGAAAACAGAGATTTAAGCAGACAATTGAATCACTGTAGCCTTGTTCACAATGCCAAGAGCTGGAGATCAACCTGAGTCCATAAGCAGATGAATTGAAAAAAGTAACCTGTACTTGGTGTGCTGGCACACACCTTCAATCCCATCACTTGGGAGACAGAGGTAGGAGGAACACCCTGAGACTACATGGCGAAGTAGTGAATTCCAGGACAGCCTGTGCTAGAGTGAGACCCTACCTTGAAAAACCAAAAAAAAAAAAAAAAAAAAAAAAAAAAAAAAAAAAAAGAAAAAAAGAAAAAAAACCTGTGGTACATATATTCACCAGAATATAATTTGGCCATAAAATAATTAAGCTCTGATTTATGCTGCAGCATCTTAACTCTTAAAATAATTTTACTAAAGGAAACAAGCCAAACACAAAAGAAAAATGCTATGAGTCCACTTATGTCAAATAAGTAAATTTATAGAATTTAGATTACCGATGTCTGAGGGTTAGAAAAAATGGGAAGTTGTTATTTAAGGAATATAATGTGTGCTTAGGATAAAGATGATATGGTAATAGTTATATTATATTACAAATGTACTAATTAATGCCTTTGAATTTTAAGTTATGAAATGGTTAAATGCCAAATACATGATACATAATAAAAACTATTATGCAAAATCTTAGGTGACATTTTTGTGGAAAGTTGACTGTGAAATATAAATGAAAATATACAAAGGATCTAGAGCACCCCAAATCATCTCAAAAACCCTAAGATAAATTACTTAAATTTCCTGGTCCAAAACTCAGTATAAAGTTGCAATAATCAAACAGCATCATATTGATGTGAACGTGACTATTTACATAATGTAGGAGAACAGCATGGCCACCAGTATCATCAACTAATTTTTGACAAATCCCTCAGCTAATTCAATAGGGAAAGGAGCCTTCTCAAGAAATGAAGGGTGAGCATATGGACATGTAGATGAATAAAAGAACTTTGGCCTTCCTACAGCTCATATACAACATTAATTCAAAATGTAGAAACTGAAACAATACCTTTCCTAAGGGAATAATTTTTTTTTAATCCAAACAGATAAATTACACCACCTGCTCAAGTGAAAAATCCAGAATATCAAATATATGGCAAGGATTTGCATGCAGAACTTAATGACCTACAGCTTCACAACAGCATGAAAAAAAAAATTTTTTTCAAAGTTGTCAGATCTTAACAGAAACACGACTTCACAGAAGAAATGCACAGGTCCACTAAGTGCATGCAAAGTACACTAACTACAGGAGTCATTAGGAAAATGCAAACTTAAAGCATATTTAGGTACCATAACAAACCCACTAGAATGGCTAAAAATAAAAGGAATATACAAGTGAAAACCTCATACAATGCTGTGTAAAAGTAAAATGGCGCAAGTATAGTATGACAGTTTCTTGTAAAGTTAACTGTACCTTCAATGTGACAACAGTAATGAAATCACATGTCCACTCCAGAAGAATATCCATATCAGATTTGTTTGAAATAACCAAAAACCTGGGATATGGGGGCTAACCTACTAATGTGTAAATGGATAATCAAATCGTAATACATCCATTCAATGGAATATTACACAATTCACCAATTCTCTCTCTCTCTAAAAACAAACGAAAAATATTGTTTCTGTTGTGACATACAGTGACATGGATCAATTCCAAAAAAATCTTCTGCTGAGCCAAAAGAAAAATGTACAATGTATCATTCCTTTTATATGATATTCTCAAGCAGATGAAACTGATCTGTAGTGACAGAACACAGATCAGTGGTTGCCTGGGGTTGTAGCAGAGAGAGGTCACTGCAAAGTGGCATGAGAGGACATCTTTGGATGAATGAAAATGTTCTGTATACTTAGATGAAAACATTTGTCAAAGTTTGCCACACTCTATAACTTAGAATGGATGTATTTTATTGAATGTAAGTCATGCCTTGATAAAAAAAAAAAAAAAAGATTTTAAAAGTAAAAAAAAAAAAAAGATATCTACACTCATTATATTATATGTTCTTAAGTCAAATCCCCAGCATCTGTAGGAGGAGTAAGACTGGGGTCTAAAATTTGCCATGTAATAGCTCCCCAGAGATGCTGATGCAGATGGCCTCCAGAGGGCAATGAGAAGTGCTGTCTTAAAGTGTTCACTCCCTGTTCCATTGTTAAGGTTGTGACAACATGAATCAGCAAGGCAATACAGGCAAGTTTACCCTCAGCTAAGGTAAAGTGTAGGTGTGAATTAAAGTTTGAGACTAAGTAGAATTCCAGGTAATGATCAGCACCAGGACAAACCTGCCCCCACGCCCATCTAGGAAAACATCATGTTCTTTCCAAATGACAGCGTTCACATTCCAGGTTAAGTAGCTTGAGAACTGTGGGAATGACTATGTGGCATCTTCCTCCTGAAAGGACTTAACCACTTGGTAATGGGTTTCAATGACAGTCTTCAAGAAACCTCTCTCATAGTCAGCTTTCCAGAGGAGATTCCTTGGTGAACCAATTAATAACATGCCCATTTGCTCTTGTCGTTTCTGATGCTTCTCCAGCTAGGACAGCCCACTAACACTCAATCCCAAACTCTGAGGTATGCCCTTAGAAATTTGTCTAAGTTTCAACTGGGTATGATTTTAAAATCCTGAAAACCTAACTGAAGTGGTGACCTATGTATTCTTTCTATAGATATAAACTCATTCTGTGGCTTTTCTAAATTCTTAATAAAGTTCATTTTGCTCTGATGAGTGAGTATATAGCCAATTAATAATACTAACATTATGACTCTTAAATATTACACATTCTTAAGTCATATCCCCAGAATCTGTAGAGAGACAAATTAGAGTCTAAAATCTGCAGTGTAGCGCCTCTGTGGGGATTCTGGTACAGCTGGACTTTGAATGCGATTTGAGAAATACTGTCCTGACAGGTTCTCTCGCTTGTTGCTCTGCCTCAGACACTTAACTTTTTAGTCATTCCACTTAGACTGGAGTGAGTTGTTAGTCAGGCTAGATCATAGGTAAACAAATCCATAATCAAAATCAAATGAGTCACTGCATACTTTCTACAAATTGCTCTTAATGAAGATGTCGCATGCATGGGGCAAAATGCAACTGATGGCTAACCTGAGCTTAAACAAAGCATATTTTAAATTTAAGCTACACTAATTTTCTAATCAGCAATATCCTATGAAGATAACTTATGAAGGATCTTTACCTTTAACTCATAGAGAATGGTCACAGGACTGCTTAAAAGAACATGAAATAGATTGCCACAATAGACAAAATTTTTTTCTGAGAAAAAGATGTGAACTCTTACAGTTGTCATCCAGATGGAAAATTCCTCCCTTTTTACCCACATGAAGATAGTCTATAAAACCTCATCGACAACAGTGGGAGAAAGGGAGGACATTTTGTGACAAATTTTGCAATTTGTGCATTGGAAGAGTACTGTAACTTTTTGGAGCCCTCCACATTATGGGTAACTGTGTAGTGTCAAATAGAAAAAAAAAAAATAACTAAACTAAAGAAATTGAGTTGAAGGGAAAGTAATATGTCAAAGTCTAAACTTTGAACAATGGTAGATGGATTGGCAATTTTCCAACCATTATATCTGCTTTTGATCTTAAAAATGACCAATTTAGCTTGAGCCAGCATGGGTCAGTCAGCATGGGATACAGGAAAGGACAGATAAATGAGAGGGAACTAGAAAAATAACAGAGAGGATTCAGCTACAACTTGTTAGAGATCCCTGCTAGTCTCTTGTGGTTAAGGATTTCACTAACACCTAAACAGTTAACCCGAGAACAACATATAGATATATCTGTTAACAATTAATTTATAAACTTCTTTGTGTATGTCTAAATTAATAAACTATTTAGTTCAAGTTAAACATATTTTGTGGGGGGAGTGCCACTCATTCTCAGTAGATCCTTTAGAAGACTTTATGATGACATGCATTGTTAAAAAAAAAAAAAGGTATGCAAACTATTTAAATCCAACAGATAGTTATAATTCTGATCAGACATACCCCTTTTTACTATGGCTTTCTTTGTTTTGTTTTGTTTTGTTATGCAGGTGGGTTTCATATAATCCAGGACAGCCTCAAAGTTGCAGTATGGCCAAGAATGACCTTAAATCCTACTTCTCCTGCTCCCACCTCACAAGTGCTGAAATACCATGTGTATGTCACCACACATGGCACTAGTGGCTCTTAACTTTGAGAAAAATCATTTAAGAAAATTCACTACGAATGCTCTTGCCTAATAAGCTAACAATAGTAACTCAATTAAACAAGCTTAAGGACAAGATGATGAAATAACAAAATAAGAGTCACAGAAGGAAGAAAACAAAGAGGGTCAAAAGAATACCACCAACACAAAAATGAATACATTGTGAGATCATAGAAGTGAACACACAAGGTTAAAGACTGAAATACTAATGAAAACATCTGAGAAAGTCACAGCAAATGCAGCTAAAAAATACATTAACTAAAGCCATTAACAAAAACTAACATAGGTGAAAAGAAGAGATCAATACCACAAGAAGTGCAACATGAAACCTGTTAAAAGTTATGGGACAGCAAAACTTTTCTATTTTTAAGAAGAATAAATAAGTGTATAGACTAAATAGCACATGAAATTCTAAGAAAAACTGATAAGGAATAATTATCTATAAGAAAATACATTGGCCAAGGTTTTTCCCAAATGCTATGGTGTGCTTAAGCGTCCACCAAAGGTTCATGTACAAAAAGCATGGTTGTCAAGGTGGTGCTGTTGGGAGGAAGTGGGAACTGCAGAAGGTGTCAATGTCCTTAGATCACTGGGAGTGTGCCCTGCAAGGAGGCTGTGAAATCACAGCTCATTCCTGTCTCTCTCTGGCTTCCCTGACAATGAGGTGAGCAGCAGACCCTGCCACACACTCCCAGGCAGTACCACCCAGAACCCCCTTCAGTTAATTATCTCATGGATTTGGTTTTGGTGACAACAAGCTTACTAATACACCCAGCTTCAAGAATAAAGAAAGACAATTTAGTTATCAATTCTTGCTCTTCTTCAAATGCACAGAAACACAGAGAGATTTTAGGAATGGGAGCCATTTAGACACAGTGATTTTTTTTTGAAAGGCTTTCCACCATTGCTTGTCCAATTATAAGATTAATATGTGTTACTTTTTAAAAAGCACTATAGTCATTACTACTTTTTAAAAATAGTGAGATGGGGCTGGAGACATGGCTTAGTGGTTGAGGTGCATGCCTGCAAAGCCAAAGGACCCAAGTTCAATTCCCCAGGACCCATGTAAGCCAGATGCACAAGGTGGCACATACATTTGGAGTTCATTGCAGTGGCTGGAAGCCCTTGTGTGACCTCTCTCTTTCTCTTTCTCTCTCTCTCTCCCTCTCTCTCTCTCTCTCTCTCTCTCTCTCTCTCTCTCTCTCACCTCTTTCACACTCACTCTCAAATAAATAAATATAAACTATTTTAAAGAAAGAGTGAAATGGAAGGGCAAAGGATGAAAAAATACCAATTTACTGATACACTATCTTAGCCTTCCTAATTACCTTTAATTGGAAAGGATGAAGGAAGAAGATCAAGTAGAGGAAGAGTAGAAAGAAACCAGCATCCATTTTTGTGTTGATTACAAACCATCTATGAGATTTCCTGGGAATTTCTGTTTATACCTGATATATTAGAATTTTACTGTTAGTAATTTTGCCTGATATTTCTCTCTAAATTGAAGTATCTGATAGAGAACACTGTACTTGTGGAGATCCAACTGTGCAACTGATTAAAAGAGACCTGCATTCCATAAATATTTACATTCTACTCTACAAGAGCAGAGAAACAACTTGATGTGCCTGTTGCTTTCCCACTTACACAGAGTCTACTCAAGAAAACAATTGTGGATCATTTTCTTCATCTAATTATCTTTTCTAGCAAGTCTCTGGTAGAATGTCAATTCCCTGAAGACATGGGATGTGCTTTTACTCTGTTCCAGATGATGGCTGGCTTTACATGTTGAAAGTAGTAATGATAAAAAAAAAGTAAGCTAATTGAAGGCTATGATGATATTGTCACAGATCCCCTAAGGCCAGGCTGTGAGTTGTCTTAACTAGACATAATTTGCAGATCAAAGTGGCCCTGCTAAGCATGGTTCTCTCTGCAAAGAGTCTTTTACAATTACACTATCCACTATCTTCCCCATCATTCCCTGACATTTCATTTGAGATTTAATAACCAGTTCACTGTCAACTTCTCCAACATGACTCCATGCACTATTTTCAATAGTGCCAATATTCCTTGTTGCCCTATCTGGCTGTGTGTTCACTTCCAAAACTCAAATACTGTGTAATTCTGACTTTCTCTCTCTGCTTCCAGCAGCTTAGAGTGGCTATAGCAAAACATTCACTTCAAGAGTGGAACAAGGACCTCAATCCCGCCCACCAACCTATCCCAAACAAGAAGCAACAAACAAAAACACCTACTTGAATTCAGTGGTGTCATTTAAATATTATAAAGGTATTTTTAAGAACATCTTTTATTTTTATAAAATAAATTTATGATCACAACTATGGTTTGGTATCAGCCTAAAAGTTTATGAGTTCAAAGCCTGGTCCCAGGATGGTGCTTTTGAGATATAGTGGGACTTTTAACAAGTAATGACTAGTGGAAGATCCTAAGATCACTGGGAAAATGCCTTCAGGGGAGATAGCTGAACCCAGGTCTCTACTCAAGGCTCATGATGTAAGCTGTTGGCTCTGCCAAATGCACCCACCATGATGTGCCATCCTCACCAGAGGGCCAATGCGCAACTCCAGCACAATACAACAAGTAAAGCTTTTCTGTGTAATTCCATTGTTGCAGGCATCTCATTGTACTGAGGTAGTGATTAACAGAGCCAAAATTCTTGACTTAATTGCCACCAGTATACTTTGCTATTTCCATGTAAATTCATTGGCTAACCCTCCCTAAAATTAACTTTATATACTTTCCTTTTACCTCAAACCCTTGGTAATTACTTTGAGATAATGATTTTGACTTCATATTACAATTTAAAAATTAAAAAAAAAAAACTTTAAAAACAGCAGAAAAAAAAATGCCCTTGCTTTCGTATCACCAAATCTTCTATCCCGGTGGCATCAAACACGTCCTTTTTGTTTTTCCTACTGGTACAGATGAAGATTGTAATCTCCATGGTCCACCTAAGTCAACCTTCAAAACTGCGTTGGACTCCATCACTTCTCACATATTCCCAGTTTTCCTACTGAAATTCTTCCTCTCCCTTATGGTTCCATTTTGAGATTTCCTCTCTCAACTGAGTCATTTCCATTAGCATGTAAAAAAAAAAAAGTCTCTCATCTTGAAAAGTCAACAGACAAGTTCCCTGGGTCTCGTTTGTTCTCCAGCTTCTGCCCCATTTTCCAGCACCTTCCTTGGACAAGAGCGTCTCTCCTCCCTCCCGTTCGTTCATTCTTTAATTGACTCTAAACAGACTTCTGACACCACCATTCCCAAGGAGCTGCTCAAATCAAGGTCATTAAGATGCTCCATCCTGTCACACCTGCCCCTAAATCACTCAACTTCTCAAAAGTGTCAAGTTAATGAACGATAACTTTGTTCTCAAATTAAGAGCTTCACTTGGCTCCCAGTGAAGTGTCTTACTGGTTTTCCTCTTAATTTTTTGGCTTGGCTCTTTTTTTTTTTTTTTTTTCCTGTTTCTGGCTCCTTTTCCATTTCATTGCTAACATTCTACAGAGCTTAGGCCTTGGCTGGTTTTTATTTTTCATATGTAGTTCTCCCTAGATAATCTCACTGAGTTCTACAGTATATAATGATCATAGTGATATTTCTCCGTGTGTGTGTGTGTATTTAATATTCTATTCTGTGTGTTCTGTTTTAAGCTCAAACTTCTTACCATTCTACTTAGACATTTAAAAGACATTTAAATTAACAGCCAAAGGTAGGCTTCCTTGCTATCACTGACCCATTCAAACCCCTCTGATCAGTCTCTTCCTGGCTGCCAGCCCCATCTATTGTTACTTTTAAGCCAAATATCTAAGTGTGATCTTTGTAGATGATCTTATGGTTTGAATCTTAAATGTACGTGCCTGGCCCATGCTTTGAACATTTGTCTCCCAGTTGGTGGGGCTATCTGGGGAGGCTATGGAACATGAGGTGGCCCTAAATGTAGGAAGTAGGTCATCCGAACAGGTCTCAGGAGGTATGTTGTCCCTCCCCACTGCCTGTTTCACTCTCTGCCTCCTGGTCCACCGTGATATGAACAGCCTCTGCTACACATTCCCGTAATCACAAGCTGAGCTGTTTGCCACACAGGCCTTCTCACCCTGTCAAAGATACCAAATTCCCATCACACACATTTATACATGTTGTCACCTTGAATTTCTATTCTAGTATCGTCACATAAATTGACACTTTTTAATACTCAAATATATTCTCTAATGTCATTAAAAGAGAAGGCTTGGGGCTGGAGAGATGGATTAGCAGTTAAGGCGCATGCTATTTCCTCTTTATCATAGAGATGGCATGCTGACCACCTTTCATTCTCTCCTTGACAGGACCCTCACTGTTTCCCAGATGATCCCAGAACTATTTGTGTGTAAAATTACTACAAAGAGTGGACTATGTGATGGACATAGTAGCTAATTTTACTTATGAGAAGGATTGTCATTTTTAATTATCATCATGTTTTTAAAACTAAAGGATATATTAATGACTCATTACTCCAAGAGAAATTTTTCTTAATATGAGTGGTAAAAATGTAAGGGCTTCTAGTGCCATGTTATGTGCTATTTCTTCAAAAATGTTAGCCTTCCAATAAGAAAACATTTTATCCCTAGGGGAAGAACCTCTGTCATTTCCCATCATTCTGCTTCACTTTATATTAAGAACTTTTTTCATTAATTTTACTATTAACTTTTGACTTCTGGCAATGTTTTATCACTGGCGAATTCTTTTCAAACTACCATATGGTAATATAATAAGGATTAACATCTTAATAAAGAAGAATAACTTTTTTGCATTCTTAGAAAGTTCAAGGCCAATATAATTTTCTTATAATCACAATGAGAAAAAGCTTTTTCATGGCTTTCATAAAGACACCCTGTGAAACTTTATCTTGGTACCAAGCATCTCTAACTTAAACCCACACCCTAGCTATTGCTTAAGTGCCTCCAATAAGATTATAGGATTGAGGAGTCAAAGGCGCCCGGTTCAGCTATCATTATAACATGAGCTGCTGTTAAAGCTCCTAAGTTGCATAGCTTCTGGAGTTTTAAGCAAGGCTTCTAATTCATAAAACGGTCTATTTATTTCTAAAAGAGTCACTTTAACAAATCCTTTTAAGATTGCAATATGCTAGTTGTTAGAGATCACCTACACTGCTTGTCAGGGCTAATTATATCTGGTACAGGCTTTAAGATGCCTTCTACTATATGATATAAACAGTAAACATTTGTTTTTTGCTGAAATTTCTCATATAGGCCCCACTACCTAGCTAGGGTTGAATATAATCTTTTCAACACTAACATGAAAGATAGGGAAGAACTTTAGCCACCATCCATGTGCAGCTCCACATTGCATCTGACTGATTAAGTAATGAGCTTCTTTTTTAGAAAAAAAAAATCTTTGAAACACCTGGACATAGGGATATGAAAAGGAAGAAAATCAGGCCAAAATTCAACCATCTATATTTTAGAGCAAATTTGTGCACACAGACACAACAGTCTTGAAATTGTTTCTCATGCCTGAGCACCTGGGTACTAAATTGTTTGCCATGCATTTGTGAAAAGTATGTGCTGTTCTCTAAATTATTTAAAACTTCTTACATTTTTATGCTGAGATTTAATCTCTCAGTGTTTGTTCAGATAAACGATTAAAAGTAAAACATTTACCTGAGCTTTGTTTTGTCTTCTAATGACAGTTTGGCTTCATTTAACTTATAGTTGTAATTTTGGAGGCAATCAGTCAAAAACTCCATGGCCATTTTAGAAGCAGCTTCTATTCCTCACTGACCACCACCAGTCATTGGTCAGCAGAATATCTGTCCATGTATTTTTAAATTTCCAGGTGCTCAGGCATGAGAAATAATTTCAAGAATGTTGTGTCTGTCTGCATATGTGGGTACGAAAGCATACGCACAGCTCATTGAGGATGCCAAGTGTTTTGACTTTCTTTCAATATATTTCTCCCTCCACCAATGTGATCAATAATTTATGAAATTCTCATTAGGAATCATTACATAACACAAGGTACCATTTCACCTGAAACTTCCAAATAATATCTTTCATTTGCCTTCTTTGAAAAAACTTAGTTTTAAACCACCTAACATTTCCTGAAATGTCAGGGGTGACTGATGATTGAAAAAAAAAAAAAACTCAAAGGTTTTCTTTTGCATCTATGCATAGAATCAGTTTGACTTTGATTAAAGTAACTGAGCATGGGGCTGGGAGTTGGCTAATTTGACAGACTATTGCTTTACTTGTTAAGAAATTTTATATTACAATTTAGAAGGTCAAACTGGGACTGGAGAGATGATTCAGTGAGGAGGAACATGAGGACCTGAGTCCAATTCCAACACCCAAGGAAAAGTCTGGTATGACTTACAACACCCATGTAAAAATTGATGTGTGGATGCACTTCCTTGTAACCCTAGTGCTGAGGGGGCCAGAGACAGGAGGATTGCTTGGGGTCCCTGCTCAGTCTAACAACAACAACAAAAAAAAAAGTCAAAGAGTTTTTGTTTCAGAGATGACCTAAAATGTCTTATGCATTTACATTACCAATTCAAAGTGATTGCTGAAGAAGAAACTACTTCAAAACTGATACACTAAAGCTCTTTATCTGTGACTACATTAATCTGGAATTTTAAAATCATTTAATTCTATACCCTGCCTAATTAATTCTATGAGACTCTAAAGTATTAATAAATTTTTGCTTGAACATAAATCATAACTTCATAGGTAGCACCTAGAATGACATTGTCAATGAGGCATTGATAATACAAGAAGTTTAGGTCTGGCTCAGTATGCAGAGCAATGACCACCAAGATTGCTTAAGTGAGCTGTCAAGCAGGAACACATTTCATGATGGGAAAATGAAAGCTTCATTCTCAACTGTGCTCTTCATTTTGAATGTGTTTTAAAAGAAATTAAAAGTGAAGAAAAAGTTTTTACTTAATACAAAACTTAAGTTACAAACCTTCAAATTTGGAATTAGTTGGGGGTTGAGTTTTTTTCCTGCTATTGAAATTGATACTTCTCAATTTTCCTTTGGATTCACCAACTCATAATATAGAATTAAATCTCAATTTAATATCTTTATGTCTTTTGACTTCTCTAATAGCTTTCAACTTCTCAAGAAAACATCTCAGGATCAATCTTCCCCAAGCAACAGAACTTGGACAAATTTTAATCACATCATTTTCATCACATTACTTTTATTTTTATACTTGAATTCTGTTTTAACAGAAGATGCTGCTTTCCTTTTCACAGTCCTAAAGTTTCTGTCAAGATAAATTTATGCTACAAAGTAAATCAATTTAAAAATAATATGGAGTAATAACTAACTATACATTTAATAATAAATTATGTCAATAATTAAATAATGCAATAATATAAATAATTAAATAAAGAAGTGGTAAAATGGTGAGATCTTAAGACATAACTATATATGCATAACATTTAAAAACAATATTTGAAAAATTATTCACAAAATGCTAAGAGGAAAATAATACATTTGGGAAACCAAGTCAATATTCATCTCTTTCCCAGGATTTATTTTCACACATTATGTTTAATTGTGTTTCTTCTTATTTATTAAAGTGAGCCCAGTATAATCTCTATTCAACAACATTCGGATGGTTTCCCACTCAGTACAATTCAAAGGCAAAAGTTATCAAATTGAACTCCTTATAGAAAAAAAAAAAAGGCTGTAACTCACAAACTACCTTCAACAAATGGTTTTCAATCAAACACACCCAATATAGTGAGACAGATTATAGGAAGGATAAACATATTTATGTGTCCATTCATTAATTCAAAGACCATTTTTGAGCAGCTATGATATTTAAAGCCATTGCTATATAGGAATCAATTATAGGAAGGAGTTGGTAGAGAGAAGGAGGAAGAAGAAAGAAATTATTAAGAAAGGACCCTGGAATCATTATTACTGATTGTTGTCCTGAACCCTATTCATTATCTTAGATATAATTTCATTTTCTTACATACTTCTAAGGATTCAATGTATTATTCATTCAAAGGCAATATTTGAAAGACATTTCCTTCGAGTGTCAGAGTCTATAGACCTCAGTAACAAAATCATGGAATACAAAATAGTACAACCCTAAATTCACAGTAAGGTTTATAAAATTCTACAGCCCTAGTCCTTCATATATTCTTTCTGAAAGGGGTGATGCTGTCTCAAAAGGACTAAAATTCAGGAAAATAAAATCACAGTGATAGATTGGACATATGCATTTAGTATGAAAACCTATAGACAAATCATGACTTAAGGCTTAAGTATATAAATTATATTTGAATGAAAGAGCTATTCTTCACAAATTCAGAGTTTCCAGTTCTTAGAAAACTTACCTATCTCATTTAAACTACAGAATTATGAAGCCGTAACATATGTATTTAATGACTTGCATTTGTAGTCCTCTTCCTCTTCACTCTGAGTCATGCCTAATGAAGACTTCTATAGAAAAAGTAAGAATGATGTGGTAATTTCTTACATGTGAAAATAAAGATTGAGGGTGGAGAAATGGCTCAGTTGGTAAAGCATTTGCCTTGCAAGCATGAGGACCTGAGTTTGATCCCCAGCACACACGTAGAATTCTGGGTGTGTTGGCACAGACCTGTAATTCCAGTGCTGAGGAGGTGGAAGCAGGTGGACTCTGGAGCTTGCTGACCAGCTACTGTAGCCTAATTGGCGAGTTCCAGTGCAATGAGAGACCTTGTCTCAAAAACAGATGGATGACATACCCGAGGAAAGTTGTCCTGTGTCCTCCATACAAATTTTCACACACATGAATGCATATCCTTTCACAAGTCACCCCCACACACAAACATGGATACACACATAGACACACACAAACGGAAAATAAAACAAAATAAATTTTGTGGATACTTAATAGGAAATTTCCATGTCTGATTTACTGAAGATAGATTTCCAACAAGTGCCATATCACGTATACTCACATATATGAGTATTTAAAACATAAAAATACTATCCCAAAGAAAAAGCTTAAGATTTTCTTCTTATTCTAAGCTGCCTGACAACATTCTCTGTTCCTTTTCAGCATAGAATGCTATCTCAGTGCAAATGCATATATCAGCTGGCATGAATGCTTAGCTGCCCTCTCATCCAGGTCCACATTTGGAATAGCTGCCACACCTGAAAATGAATTATAGAACAGTTAACTAATAAAAATACTAGCCATCTGTGAATCAACATTAATCATTTCATTAGCGCATTTTGTGCCAATAGTATGGATAGAAAGGCAACATTGCATATCAAAGATAGTAAATCAGAAGATAGGCTCTCTAAGAGAGGTATAGCAAGCCCAGTCCTGTGTCTCTCTGCTGGCCACAGTCATTTCACCCAGACTCCAGGATCAATCCCATTTCCTGAGCAGCAAACAAAATGGGATCTGAACACCAGTGATTCCAGAACTCTGCCTAAGGCCGGTCTACCTTATATCCAACAATCTAGGGCTGACCCGTCCTCCCTCTGCAGTGACCACTCTGCATCTGTAGTGCCATGCTCCTGGTACCTCAATGACTGCCTTTATTCTTGTTCAGCACATACAGTATGCCCAGTGCTATGTTACTAGAGGAAAGCAACTTCCTGTTGCAGTAGAGGGGAGAGGGTGGTGTCACTAATTCCTACAATTTCAGAGAGCTTGCCTCCTGCAGCAGTTTCATCTAATCTTGATTTCTATAAAGGAAGTAAAAATATTATTTTTTCTTAATGTGAAAAATTTTTCAATACTCCATAATTGCAGCTATTTGGGCCTTCAATCCCACTTAAATAGCATTTTACTGCCTCTGATGTTATAATAAAAGCTTTTGCTTATTCTTCTAATGTTTTTCCTTTAGTTCATTCTATAGCTTCTGTGATGATCATGCATTGCTTGCTCTCTTAATTTCTCAACACATAGAATCACTAGAGGTTCATGATAATTGGAAGTGAATAACTCAAAAGTATTTTTACCATAAAGCTATATTTAAGAACCCATAAGATATGTCATTTCCCTTTTATTCCATGTGCTCTTTGTTTAAGGAGAACAATAATGTCATCACCTCAAAAACAGAGACAAAAAAGTGAAGCTCTCTAATCTTTTTGTCACAAATCTCAACGATTCAGGGTTTGGACTGTGTATAAGTTTTGCATTGTTTAGATCCATCAAAATCAGAAGGGAAAATACCATTAAGACACACTAAGCAGGGCAGAGAAGGGTTAAGAAAAAGCCTAGGGGGTTTGGGGGTCAATGAGGCTCCTGCTAAGGCAGCCAATGCTGGAGACTTTTCGGTTCCAGACACTCAGTTAAGCAAGCTTATTAGGTCCTTGCGATGTGTAACACTTTGAATCAGGAGTGCTGACTCTACCTGTGGCCTGAAGCAGCTTCTTTTTTTTTTTTCTTTTTTTTTTTAAAATTTTTGTTGTTGTTGCTCATTTTTATTTATTTATTTGAGAGCGACAGACAGAGAGAGAAAGAGGTAGAGAGAGAAAGAGAGAGAATGGGCACGCCAGGGCTTCCAGCCACCGCAAACGAACTCCAGACACGTGCGCCCCCTTGTGCATCTGGCTAACGTGGGTCCTGGGGAATCGAGCCTCGAACTGTGGTCCTTAGGCTTCACAGGCAAGCGCTTAATTGGTAAGCCATCTCTCCAGCCCATGAAGCAGCTTCTTAAAGTCTTTACAAGCCCTGTAACCACAGCTTCATCAGTTTACTGGTTGAATCAAAGATGGTTGGGAAGAATAAGGCTGAAGCAAAGACGCCAGCTTATGGTGATGCTATGCTGGGCCTCCCTTCCTCCTCGTGGTGCTTCGAATAGTTTGGTGTATTACAGTGAACTTAAACCTTCTTCCTTTGCCAGGAGCTTCAGGACAACAAAGACATGATGACAAACACGACCTTCTCCACTAGCATGAACTCTTGGCCCAGGCTATTTGCTAATCCACAAAGGAGAAAGAAAAACAGTTGCCTGTGTTCTATGAGAAATGTGATTTCTAGGAATATCCCGGTTACTGGCTCCTGGTGGGAAGGGATGAAGGGTATACCTTAGCCAGTTTTCATGGTATAGATAATACAACCACAGATGCCAAGCGACCAACTTCTTGCCGACCATACTTTTGAATAGTAACCGCTGACTAAAAATGTCACTCCTGTGACTACTGGTGACTACCAGAAAGAAGAATATATGTTTCTCTGTTACACATTTGAATTTAAAGTTTGGTTTTTGTTTGGCTCGTTGGTCTGGTCTTGGTTTTCAGAAATCACTATGCTGTGGGGGGCGGGGGTGCATAATTGAAGGAATGTACATAAAACTTAAAATCAGTTCTTTTCATGGAATTTAAACTCTTACTGCAAGTTCAACAACATGCAAGGGAGAAACAAAACTCACTGATGAGACAACATACTTAAAGTTGAAAGTTGACTCCAAGCAAATTGGCATGCAAGCACCTAACAGAAAAGACGAGAGCATCTGCCCACCTCAGAGGGTGGCTGAAAGTCCCTAGCAAGATGATAGAGTAGACGACTCACGAGTTACAGGCCACTGTAGAAATGCAGAGGATCATTCCCCTTAGAGTGCAGCGAGGCTAATCAGAGAAGGCAGCATCTGGGTTCCCAGAACATGGTAATTCATTATGACAAGGGCAAAGATGGAGACGCAGGATGCCTGCGGATACTGGGAAGACAAAGCAGCCAGCAGAGCCCACTGACCTCAAAGACAGTGAAAGGAATTGCATTCATAGAGCCAAATGATTTTTGTAGCATACCGCAGCAGTTTTCTCTCATCCATTTGTTACACAATCATGACCAAGACTCTGACTTCTCTGACAGCTAAAACTCCCACCATCAGCAACACTTTCCTCAAAGTTCTGTCCCACAGCTACTCAGGATGCGATGCGTACTCTAACGGCATTCTGAAAAGTCTTCTCCAACTTTGAGGTCTGGCTGTGGATTGGTGGGTTTGAAACATGGCCTTTAAGATGAAATGCTGACCCCCACTTGCTAGCAGTTTCCTACAAATGGAGAATGTTCATATCGAACCCACAGTACAATGTTCTCATGTTGAAGAAACGAAGGTTATAAAATATCTAGTTTAAATACTTGATAAGTGCTATTTATATTCATTTCTAAAGTATAATATTTAAAATTTTTGGTTAAGTTCTAAAATGAATGACAAAGAAATTATAGGTGGGGCTGGGGAGCAAGCTCAGTGAGCAAAGTATTTACCTCACAAACGTAAGGACCTGAATCCAATCCCCACTAGCGCACACCTGTAATAACCAACACTGGAGAGGCAGGGATAGATGGATTCCTGGAGCCTGGTAACCAACTACTATGATCTAATTGGTAAGCTCCAGGCCAATGAGAGACCTTGTCTTAAAAAACAGGTGGACTGCAATTCCTGTGGGTGACACCCAATGTTATCTTCTAGCATCCACACACATGTGTACCAACACATGTGAACACATACATATACTTTTTTGTTGTTGTTTTTCGAGGTAGGGCCTCGCTGTAGCCCAGGTTGACCTGGAATTCACTATGTAGTTTCATGCTGGCCTCAAACTCACAGTGATCCTCCTACTTCTGCCTCTTGAGTGCTGGAATTAAAGGCATGCACCACCACAGCTGGATATACATATTTGAAAAAAAATAAAAAGAAAGAAAGAAAAGAAACTTGGATGGGCATAGTGGCTCATGCCTTTAATCCCAACACTGGGGAGACAGAGGTAGGAGGATTGCCGTGACTTTGAGGCCACCCTGAGACTACATAGTGAATTCTAGGTCAGCCTGAGCTAGAGTGAGACTATACCTAGGGGGGAAAAAAACTTTAGGCAATTAAGTTATTTTTGTCATTTGTTTTTAAGTGGATAGTTCTAAATGAGATAGGATGTTTCTTTGTGCTACAGTATCAATTTCACATTTCGTCTGGCCTTGTGAATGAAAGTCAGTTGATTAGTGTGGTAACAGTTTGATTCAGGTGTCCTCCATAAACTCATGTGTTCTGAATGCTAGGTTCCCAGCTGGTGTCAATTTGGGAATTGCATCCTTGCCGGAGGCAGTGTATTATTGAGGGCAGGCTTATGGGCATTATAGACAGTTAGCCAGTTTCTTTTTGCCGTTGTTTGGCACACTCTTCTGCTGCTTTGTCCACTTGATGTTGGCTGGGAGGTGATGTCCAGCCTCTGCTCATGCCGAGTTTTCTCCTGCCATTATGGAGCCTCCTATCGAGTCTGTAAACCAAAATAAACTCTTTCCTCCCACAAGCTGCTTTTTGGCCAGGTGCTTTGTCCGGCAACATGAAAATAACTGCAACAACCAATATCCAGAGAAAGTGTACTTCCAACACAGGAGGGGACACCACACACACACACACACACACACATACACGCACACACACACACGCAGAAAATCAAAGAAGAGAAAGAATCCTCTGACTTTTCAATACATGATATTGGCAGCATATCACATAATCATTATAAAACCAATCTACAAGTCCCAAGATTTGGGATAGTTGGGTGGAGATAAGCCCCTAAATAATGGCTGAAATTGTATGTTCTTTATAAAGCTGACTTTCCTATTTAGCTAGCATGACACATTTCATGCTCATAAAGAAGACTTGTTGGATATGCATAAAATGCCAGTCCAACAATATGAGAAATAAAAATATCAGTTTTAGTGTTGTATAATTATAACCAATCAGACTGACCAAATTAACTATCTGAACTATAATAATCCATCCTGAGTCATCCATGATGATGAGTTTCAAAGAAAAAGTTGAAGCACATATTTTTTGTGTCTCTTGTGTGCCTTTCACTCACTGTTTTATTGTTTTGGTTTGTTTTGGTTTTTTGAGTAGGGTTTCACATTAGTCCAGGCTGACCTGGAATTCACTATGTAGTCTCAGGATGGCTTCAAACACATGGCGATCCTCCTACCTCTGCCTCCCAAGTGCTGGGATTAAAGGCGTGCACCACCACGCCCGGCTTCTCTCACTGTTTTTATCGTATAAATCAGCATAGATTTTTTTTACATAATTTCCCGAGTTCTCAAGACTCAACTTTCTCCTGATGACAGTAGCTTTCCATAATAAATAAATAAATAAGGTAAATAACATTTACCTTATTGGAAAAATAGAAGCTCTACACACACGAAATGAAATGCATGCACCAACAGAGAGGAATAGATTCTAGATCTCTAGCATCCTGTTCAAGGCAAGAATCCTCCCATGGGTTTAGCACTGTGATAGAAACCTAAGCATGGCCTTAATTCCTACATTCTAACACTAGATATATTAAAAGAAACAGAATTAACCAAAGCAAATTTAAAAGCAAACACATAGCTTCATGGTTCTCATATATAATATTTATCTGGATATAATCACCATAACCAAAGGGATACTTGAGTGTCAGTGCAAGGGAAGTGCATAAAATTGTGGAAATTAAAAATGATGTGACTATGTTCTCTGAACCATCAATGAATCTGAGCCTCTGTGTCCTATATTTCTGAATATCTATCCCAAAGAACATCATAGTGACAAAGAGGAGATGAATTTTAACGTGGCAAATGCAATGGAGTAAAAAATGAACTGCATTATAAGCCACTGCCTGCCCACTCTCTCAATCTAAACAGGAAAATAAAACTAAATAAACCAAGCCTACCCTTAGGCTGAAAGGGAAACATGGAAGGTGATTCCTACATTTCTGAAATGTTAAATGGTCATGAAGCTTGAGTCACACAAACATTGTCTATACACATGACACTTTTGAAAGTTTCATGCTTATGAGGCTGGAGAGAGGGTTCAGTGAGTAAGATTGCTTTGCTGTATACATATGAGGACCTGTTCAATTAGGCCCATGTAAAAAGCCAGGTGTCATTGTTCAGCCAATAACCCCAGTGGTTTGGGAGTGGAGACAGGGAGACCACTGGAGCTCCCTGGAAAGCCTATTTAACCAAAGAACAGTGAGTTGTAGGTTCAGTAAGACTCTGTCTCAGAGAAATATGGTAGAAAACAATAGAGGACACCTGATGTTTCCTTGGTTTCAACAATGAATATACACAGGATGTGGCATACACCATACATACACCACATACTACACAGGTACCAAAAAAAGTTTCATGGTAAAATGTGGCTTTGTTTATTCAGTTTTTCCAAACATGAATTGTTTTCAACTATTAGTAGTTTTTTTGTTTGTTTGTTTTTACTGTAAATGATAACAGGGTGTTAATTGAATTTTTTTCCCTTCTTAACAAGTCATTTTGGCACCAGGGACACTGCCTCTTTCACTTATTGAAACAATCTTTTTTTCATATGATTTACTATCTTTCTGTAAAATAAAACTGAACGCCTTGATTAATGAGATAATCTGGAAAGCTATTGTGCTAACTTTTCTAAATTTCATACCTATTAATTTCAATAAGTTGCCACTAATTTTCTGTATTATAAAGTTGATTGAGTGGGACCATCTAATCTGTCTTTGCAAAGCCCTTTATTACTACAAGCAAACTTCAATAGCTTTTTAAAATAGGGTTTTCATGATCTTTTTTTTTTCATCAATACTGTCCTTACCTATTGTCATAAAATGCATCATCTATTTTAAGTAGCTAAATCCCCTTAAATGTTACTGCAAAGTAACCTGAGGTTATCTTAATTGATTCTCTCATGAGTTACAAGCACCAAAACAGAGTGTGTAAGTGCATTTACCAGAGCAGAGAAGTACTCCTGCTTGATGGGGAACACTGGTCAGTTGGCCCCTCTGGCCTTGCCATCACTCACATATACCAACATCTACAGCCACCACACTGCGCACTGAGGTGACAGCCATGAGCATGGAGAACAGCTAGTGCTATTTGCCAAGTTAAAGGAACAGCATTTAATGACATAAATACATGCTGCCACAAATAACGTCAAGTCTTCAAACGTAAGTGACTGGAAGGTGTCATTATTTTTAGAGACTGGGAAATTGAGATGGGGATCTGATGAGTGTCATTTGGAACCTGTTGAGTATGGAGTGATGGAAAGGCATTCTAGTTAAGAAGCAGCAGGCAGTGGGACTTGTGATACTGAAATTTGAATAAAAGAACTGGAATGGAAAGGCCTGCTTGAAAAGGAAGAAGAATAAACCAGAAATAAAAGCAAGGACAGAGAAAAGGTTATAGAGAGATAGATGGTAGATATAGATATAGATGAACATTATATATATGAATAATAGCACTTAAGATACTTAATGCAAGAAGAAGATAAAAAATACATATAAAGGAAATGGAAATGAGAATAAAGTTAATAAAATCTACCCATTCATTGTTAATTTGTCTAACAAATATCTACTGAGGAAAGCCTCTGTCCTAAGCACTGTGTTAGACACTAGGCAGGGAGGGATTTCCAGGTTCAAGATCAGTGTGGCTGCTGCTCCCCTGTAGTTCATAGTCTAGTGGAGAAGAGAACAAGGCATCGGGCAAGTAAACACACACACACATACACACATATAAATATGATGGTGGCCAAAAAGCGAGGCCCCAGTGTTATGGGCATAGATGAAAGGGTCAAGCTGATCTTGTCTAGGGCATCAGAGGTCACTCTGAGAAAACAGCATTAACTTGGCAATGGGCAGTTAAAATAATAATGATGGTGGTGGTGATGAAAAGGAGGCAGTAGATTAAAAGAGAGCACAGGCATCACAATGCTAAAGAAAAGGAAATCATACCGATCAGAGCCATTAAAGAGCACCTATAACTCTTGAGGTCTCCTTTCTTCTACCTTCTAGCACTTTCTATACTAGTTCAGCATCTCAGTGAGCATATAGTTCAGGGTTGGAGTTAGAGCCAGGTGAACAAATTTCACTAATTACCTAATGCCTATTCACAGTCATACTTCCTAACAGAAATCTGTATCTTAGGGGTATCAATGAGCTCAATTAAATTACTCATGTTGGCAGCCTGCCTTATAGCTAAGTGTGACTTTAGGACAGCCTGACCAATAAAGTACATGCAGAAGGCTGCTGGAGAGTTTCTTGAACACAACACACTCCCTTCCTGATTGACACCTCGCTTTCTTCTCTCTTCCTGGCAAGGTTGGAAGTAGACTTGCCATCTTGTCATTAAGAGACAACCAGAAGAATAAAGCCACCTACTAAAGAAGACACAAGTGACAATCAGAGGGCACTTGGAACTTTGATGATATCCCTGAGCCACCACACCTCTCCCAGACTCCTATCTGTGTGTTTGCTCTTACGTGGGACAAAGTACACTCCTACCTAGCTAGGTAAGTCAGTGTAGACTAACTTCTGTTACTTCAAGTAAAATACAATCCACAGGTGATAAAAGGTTGTGGTGGAATAGAAGAAGTTGTTAAGAAAGTAATCAAGATAGTGATGATATGGACAGGGTTGGAAAATGATTTGAAGATCTCCTTTTACAATATAGATACTCCTATCATCACACAAACAGAATAATCAACCTATACATGCACTGCATTACCATATTTAGTAAAATGCTTTGGAATTATAAATGGGATCCCGTGGTCGTTGTTTACCTTTTAAACTTCAGAAAATTAGTATATTTAAAATTATCTAGTTGTCATATCACAACATACTCATTGAGAAAGACACTGTCTCCATGGTTGTAACACTGATCTCTAGACTGTCTGAGGAAGTCAAGGGAGTATTGTACTGAGAGCTCAGCTTTGTGCTGTGGCCGGTTTATGGATACTTAAATAGAATTATTTACCTTAAGTACCATGGAAAGGAGTATCTGAGAGTCTCTGACTCCAAAATGGTATGTCAAATTGGCAGGAGACCAGCACCTTTTTAGTTACTAAGACATAAATAGATTTTCAACATTTTCTTTTTACTAATTATACACATTGATTTGTCATGTCATTGCCATTTTGCAGGGTATGTAAAATTGGCTCCAGACAGCTTAGACAAGCATTGTAAACACAAAGAATCATTACCCTGAACATTCTATAAGGCTGCCCAGTGTAGCAAAAATTTCACTCCAAGGTGTGTCTTCAATCTAACAGAGATTTGAAGCCCAAAACCTTAGGATATGAATCCTTTGTCAAATGCTAATTGGATTACCAGAAACAAGTTACCCAAACTGTCTGAGCTTTGGTGCATGACTACCTATATTCTGTGAGTATTAAATCAGATCCTCTATAAACAAACAGAATGAGCCTAAAGTCCTGCCTACACCAATGTAGTAAGCTATCTGCAAACAGTACCTTTGTTCTCTTTTGCCCTTTCTCTACACTGAACTGCACTTGAGAAATTTTCATTAAAGGAAGCAGAAGTAAAAGTAAAAGTTCCTGTGGAACAGATCCTGACTTAATTAAGTGTGTCACAAAGGGGTGGTCTTGCTTAAATTCTGAAGCAAATATTACAAACATACAGAATCCAAGGTGGGGGTGGAAAAATCAATCACACCCATTAATGAAAAATAACATAGCCCCTAGTAAGACTATTTTCAATGGTCCCCATTTTCAAAAGTTCAAATTACTGTTACGTAGTCACCAAGCCATACCAGAAAAGCATTTGAATGAATTTCCTTCCCTGTCCTACAGACATGGGGGCAGGAGAAATGATAGAACACAGCATGGAGCACAGAAGAGTTAAGGATGGAGCGATGAACACTGATGAACCCATGCTGCTCTTATCTTCCTGTTATTCTTTTATACACAACTGCCTGCCCCACAGCCTTCTGTCCCCATCACCATGAACCAGCACAAAAACAAAGCAAATTATCGCCGCCACCCCCATCCAGCCCATAGGAGCATCACCTCTCACCAAGTGTCACCTCCCGAGGCTGCGTCTCTGGCTGTTTCACCTCCCTTAGGGCAGGCTGGCAGGCAAGTAGCAGTGAAAGCAAAGCATTTATAAGTAGGGCCATAGTGATAAAGCAGTTGTAATATTTATGGACACTTACAATTCACATTTTCCTGCAGGAACAATGAATGATAACATTTTCTTGGCCAGTTTCAAAAGTGTCAGTTCATTTGTCTGTTAGCACAAATGTATTGCCTTGTTGGGTTACTCCTAAGAATGTGGTGGAGGGGACAGAGTTGCCATTATCTACCCTTGTAATTATTCAGACAATGTTTCATTTTTTTTATGTTAGAGTGGCCAAATTTGTATGATTCCTTTGTTGCCCTAATCATTGTCATAAATCAGGAAACAAGAGTCTCAATGTACAATTACCATTCAGAATAGATACAGGAAGGAAATTAAAGCTCTCTTCTGAAGTGGAAGAAAGGCCACTTGGCTTCCTAAGGGAGTGTGTGCTGTGCTGAACAGCACTTTATTGAAAAAGAGATAAGCAATGGTGTGATGTACAATTGCCAGACACCTTTTAATCTTTCAACTTCAGTTCTAAATGCTCACAAGGAATCACATCTTCAAATTTTTCAAAATGCTGCTGCAGGAGAAAGCCACTTAGACTCACTAGCACTTACAGATATTGCAAATACAGCAGTCGATATTTAAAGAAGAAAGAGACAGAGACAGATATAAAGAGAAGCAGAGAGAGTATGTCCTGGCTTCTACAGTGTAGAGTGTCATGACCAGGAATGTTTCCACTAAAATTCTGCCCTCATCAATAGACCTTGAGCCGATGCATGTGAGCATGCATGAACACACACACACACACACACACACACATACACACACACACACACACCTGCTTTTTTGAAGGAACTCTAGTCCAAAAGCTGCAGAGAGACTGTTTTAAAGAAATGTACTTTGAGCCAGATGTGGTGGCAAACATCTGTAATCCCAGCACTTAGGAGGAAGCTAAGGCAGAAGGATCACAAATTCTACAGCAACCTGGATTTCACATCAAGAAAATATCTCAAAATATGAAAAGATAAAGGAAAGAGGAGCAGAGAGGGAGGAAAGGAAGGATGAAGGAAAGGAGGAAAGAAAAAAAGAAGTTCATTCAAAGAAATATAATAGGCCAAAAATCTAAGCTGTTAAATTGTTCTCCCTCCTTGATAGTTTCTACTTTCCTTTTTAATGTAAATTTTATTGGTAACTTTACTATGTGAATGTACTAGAAGCTGGCCATATTCCCATCAGTTTTTCCTCTTTTGTCCCCTCTCCCCACACTCATTCCCTGAGGCCTTTTGCAATGTGGGCTTTGGTAGTCACTGTGGGGTCTCTCATGCACCAGGTGGTTCAAGTCAGGAGAGCAGTGCCCCATAGTACACATTCCCATCCTGTGGCTCTTAGATTTTTTTTCCACCCCCTCTTTCACAATAACCCCTGAGCCTTGGAGGGCATGTTAGAAATCTCCTTTAGTGTTGAGCTCTTAGAAGCCTCCTATTTTCTGCTTTGATGAGTTGTGAGTCTCTTCAGTGTCCTCCACCATCTCCATAGAGAAGTTTCCCTGGCTCGCAGTGAGAGCAACACACATATTTAATCTGCTGCTTACTCAGCAGTATTTCTTGGGGTCTTCCAGGTGTGATAGAGATAACTCAGACAGTTTGGGGCACTTGGCTTTCTCTTCGTGTCATTTTGATGAATTTTGAGTCTCTCCCTGGTATTCATAACCATCTTTAAAGAATAGCTTCTCTAGCCCAAGAGTGAGAGCCACATTGATCAAGGGAGATAAACATAGATATTTAGAAAGTATGGGTATAACATCACCATTTAGCCAAGGATCAGTGGAAGCTTCCCTCTAGGTTTATGACCTTCCAAGCTGTACAGCTTTGACTCAATTCTCAGGACCAGGCATGAATTCCTTCCCACTGAGCTGGCCTTCTATCCAATCAGAGAACAGTTTATTACCTCCATAACTTGTGCCACTATTGCACCCATGGGTACATCTTGCCTACCTGGTTGCTTTTGTAGCTTGCAGGATCCACTGTTCACACTATTAGTTACTTCCTCCAGCATCCAGCATCAGTGTTTTCCAGCACTAATTTCGCTAGGAGGCAGGAAGCTGGCTTCCATCTCAGTTCCAGCCTGTTTATACTGTGTTATCTATAGCAATAGGGTCTTACCATCCAGTTGTGGTGAGTAACCAAGTGTTTTTCCAAACAAGGCCTGCACTACCTTCCTTTGGGGGACCCCCATGGGCATTTCTGACCCACTATGGAAGGTGGGGTGACACTTCACCAGCACTGAGATTTTCCAGCAACAATGGATGGTTTTAGGACAAAGCCTGTTTTCTTAATAACAAAGGTACAAAATAATACTAACTTCCCACAAGGTAAGTATATGCTGCTGGTAAAATTAGTCATGAGAGTTGAGTAACTGAGGGTGTTACTAAAGAAGAAGTGCATTTGTCCAGTAGTTTGGAGTATTTAATTGATCAAAGTGGGAGCTGTTTTACGTCTATAAAATTTTATTTAAATACCCCTAAGTAGACCTCACTTAGAAAAATACAACATATGTCTGTAATGTCATAAAGAATCTACTACTTATCAAGGGAACTTAGATGCAGTTATAGTTACATTCTCATTGCTAGGGCAAAGCACATGACCAAAAGCAGCTGATGGGAGAAGAGTTTTTATTTTGATTTATGGTCTCAAGGGGAAGCTTCATAATGGCAAGAGAAACATGGCATAAGCAAAGGGTGGACATAACCCTCTTGCCACAGCAGATGGAAATCAGGAGCAAGGGAGTGAGCCCAACTCTGGCAAGGGAGAGCTAGCTATAACATCCCTAAGGCCAACCTCAACAACCCACCTCCTCCAGCAAGGCTCCACCTTCCAAGTTGCCATCAGATGGGGACCAAGCAGTCAGAACATATGAGTTAATGGTGACAGCTGATTCAAACCATCACAGATATGGAAAGAAAAAAATAGAAAAAAAGACTATTCAATAAATGATGAATGCCAGGCATTATGCTTGATGGACTAACTCCAGTCATCTTTTATGGCAGTCATTACAAGATTAGATTTAGATTAGAAAAGACACTGTAAAGTACAATGAAAATGTATCAATAGATTTTTTTTTCAGGCTTTTGGAGCCTTTTTTATTACTGTTTCTTCTATTCCAGATTTATAATTGAGTTGAATGCTGATAAAACAATATGTTATCCAAGTTCTATGTTTTATGCAATTAATATTTGGCAACAGATTTTAATTGCACTTATCAGTTCAAACTTTCTGTCTAGGAACTAACTGGATCACAGCCCACACATGATACTAAGTCATGGTTAAACTGTATTTGGATTTCCCTAGAATAATACTGCTTATATTGATGAGGTTTCTTTTCTTTTATTTTAACATACATTTTATTTTTTTTATTTTCTAAATTTTTATTAATATTTTCCATGATTATAAAAATATCCCCTGGTAGTACCCTCCCCCCACTTTCCCCTTTGAAATTCCATTCTCCATCATATCCCTTACCCATCTCAATCTTTCTACTTACATATATACAATACCAACCTAATAAATGCCCTCCTCCCTTCCTTGCTCTTCCCTTTCTATCTCCTTTTTAACTTACTGGCCTCTGCTACTGAGTTTTTTCCTTCTTATGGTCACAAAGTTCACTACATGATGTAGGAATTTAACTTATCTTGGAAGCAGTAATTAATTTTGTCTACTCTGTTTATAAGGATCTCCCAGATGTTTGGAAGATTATTCAAATTTAATTCATTTAGAAATTAAGGCATATATGCAATGAGTTTCTATCACATATCTCAAGTTCTCACAGAAAACAAAATAAAAAAGGAAGATATTGATGACTCTGTGGCTCAAGCACCACACAGTAATAGGCAAAAAGGTAAGAATCAAGCCCACAGTTTCCAATACCATGTCTTCTAGAAAGAAACATGTGAAGCATGGAAGAAAGATACTGGTGAATGACATAAAAATTTGTACTAATTAATAAAATCCCCCTAATTTTAGTGCAAGATTATTTTACCAACAAATTAAACTTTATTGTTTTTTCCAACACCGTAAGTACAGAGTGACCTGAGTTCAAGCCTAACTCCTTTACATACTCCCTAAACCTGTCTCCCCATCTATGAAATTGGGATAATGATGTAGGGATGGTGGTACACACTTGCAATCCCGACACTTAGCAGGTGGATGCAACAGGAGTCCAAGTTTATTTTCAGCTACATAGTGAGTCTGAAGCCACTATTGGCTACATAAGAGCCTATCTCTCAAAACAAACAAAAAAAAAAGCATAAATATAAAATAAAGAAATTTGGGGAAATAATACCTATGTTAAGATGACATTTAAATACTTATGAAACTGCACAATCTATACTACTAACGCACATATTAAATTATCAGATATTAAAGTATTGGCTGGCATTCTGGAAGTCCACTGAAGCGCTCACTCTGGAATGTGCCATCATTTGTGAAATCACTGCACAGTTCCACCAGCAGGGTGCTTTTCCCAATGCTCAGAAATGCTACTGCTCCTTTTGTTTTCAGCAGTATTGGAGCTTTCCAAGCTACTTTCTGCATAGTAGACACTATCTATTTTAGCGTGAGTGCTTTCCCTTTATTTAAAAGTGACTCAAAATGTTTGTGAAATCCTGGTTATTTATACTTGATATATAGTTTATGATTGTGGCAAAACATATTTGGAAGTCTTCATTATCTCTTGGTACCAGCAACCTCACAGTACTCATAAAGCCACATAGAACGCACACCAAGGAGACAAAGCATGGAGAATACTTTCTACCTGTACAGAAGAGAATTGGGTTACTTTTCCAATTTGGACACTTATTTTTAAACAGAAATTTCTCTTTTCAAATATTCACAACAACTAGTCACATTCGGAAACCTGAAACCGTGCTTATTCATTCCTTTAAGGTTTGAACTATTAATTTTGCATTTCAAAGGAATGTTAGCTTAGAAGTAAGAGACTTTGATCATTTCATCAAGTGAAAACTGTAAAATTGAATTCATGGAGACAGACCAAAAAAAAAACTCTTCAGCTGATAAAAATTTCCTATTTTAAATCTATACTCACCTTTCATTCAGAGTTTGTACAGCTTTGTGGAATCCTGTACTCATTATAATGAGGCCCTCCACAAACAGTAGGTTACGTTATTGTCCTATGTTGCATAAAATTCCAGAATATTAAAATCATTACATATGAAGAACATTTTAGAAAATAACTTCATAATTTTATGGCGTATAATCCTGATGATGGCTGTGATGTCAAATATTGCTTTACCAGGGAAAGAGCATTTCAAGTGTTCATTGTGATATGAAAGTTTTTTCTCCAAATCTAGTTCTACCATTCTGCCATATTTCTTAAAAGATGAAATTTAGTCAAATGTGGAATTAGTTTAAAATCACTGCAAAGTTAATCATTTGCTTGACTAAACATAGGCTTGTCAAGTCTTGTATTTGGCCATTACCAGCTACCACCTCTTCTGCAACAGTACTGGGGCACATTCTCAAGAGGATTAAGTAAGGTAAGATTCATCTGCATGCTTGGCATGGTGCATGGCACCTCATAAGCACCCAATACATGGCAGCTGCTAATATCTTAATAGCAGTTATCTTACAACTGAGGGAAACACAGAGTGACTCACCCAGTATTAGCCATCAGGAGCTCCTCTAGTTTCTGGGGCATCTCCAGGTTCATCATTAAGGATGACAAGTAACAGCTGATATTTTAATGCATAAGGCAGGAAATAGAGCTGTTTGCAACTTAATTCGCTTCCCTGTTTCTACTCTTTCTTTCCTCATCTCTGTTATGCACAGAGCACTCAAAAATCTTTCTCACACATGCAGCAGGCAACACCATTCTCCTGTAAGGAACCCTCACCAAATACTTCACACCAAGAATAAAATCATGGGCTAAGAAGGCTCTGTGGCTTACTTCATAAGCATGAGGACCTGAGTTCAATCTCATGCCCACATAAAAGTAGGCATAGTAGTGCATGCTAGACATGCCAGCGCTCTGGAAGTGGAGACCTGGGCATACCTGGTGCTCTCTGGTCAGCCAGTTTAGCCTACGTGGAGAGCTCCAAATCAAGAAGACACCCTATCTTAAAAAGAAATGGGCTGCATTCCTGAGGAAAAACACCTATGATCACTCTCTGGCTTACACATGTGTGCACTTAAACCTGTAAACACACATATGCATCTGCACACACACATGCACATGTGAAAACATACACATGAACACACATGCATGCATACATACACATATACACCCATAAATGCATAAAAAAATTGACCATTGTAGCCAACAATGCTTCCCAGAAAATAATCCCTCACCTCAGCACCTATCATATCTTATCTCTTTCAGTCATCCTGGCCTTTTTATGTTCCTTGTCTTGACCCAGTTTTTCCCACTCAGGTCCTTTGCAACTGCTGGTGTCCTGGCCTACATATGTCCCTTCCTGTCTTTACATAACTGAGTGCCTTTTTTCATGAAGATTTCAGCTCAAAGACGACTCCTCCAGCTAACTCCGGGGTACCCTGCCAATAAAAACTCTTCCAATCGTTGGCCTTTCCCATAATTCTCTCTCATTCATTCCATTTTGTTTCTTATATTTCTCCTTATAGTTTATATTATTTCATTTGTTTACCTAACCAACTTATGGAGAAATCTTTGCTTGTTGGGATAGAAATATGAAACCAATAGTACCTGGTGGTACTATTTCAATCATTGATTTTTGTAAGACAATAGGTCTCTTCTAGAATCACTGCCAAATGTCATAGTTGTTGTCCACATATGACTGATGGCAGTCTCACTTTGGAATCAAGACTTGGCCTCATTCACCTTAAAATGTATGCCTAAAGTTTAATTCAAACTGTTCTACACCTCTTACCCAGCACAGGCTATTCCATAGTGTTCCTTTTCCTGTCTCTTTAAATTACTCTTTTCTTCTCAGACTATTCACCCTTGAGTAAGCTTAATCCACCCACCATACCTAGGAGAAGAGTTTCGTTAAGAAAGAGAGTCTTCAGCTGGGCGTGGTGGCGCACACCATTAATCCCAGCACTCGGGAGGCAGAGGTAAGAGGATCGCCATGAGTTCGAGGCCACCCTGAGACTCCATAGTGAATTCCAGGTCAGCCTGGGCTAGAGTGAGACCCTACCTTGAAAAACCAAAAAAAAAAAAAAAAAAAAAGATAGAGAGTCTTAAACCGGGTGTGGTGGTGCACCACGCCTTTAATCCCAGCTCTCCAGAGACAGAGGAAGGAGGATCACCACGAGTTTGAGGCCACCCTGAGAATACAGAGTGAATTCCAAGTCAGCCTAGACTAGAATGAAACCCTACTTCAAAAATCCAAAAAAAAAAAAAAAAAAAAAGAAAAAAAAGAAAAGAAAAGAAAGAGAGTCTTTCCATCTTCTCTATTCAGCTTGTCTTCTTCCCCATCAAGAGCGGTTTTGTTCTACTATGTGCTTGTTTAGGAATAAAACTCTATCTTCCTTTTAGTCCTTTAAGCTAACTCTTTTATATAAAAAAAATGAAGTGGGTTATGAGAGGCCCATGTGCAAACATTTCTAGGAATAACCTATACCTCTGATATTTACTTCCTTCATTTTCCTTGCAAACTTTGTACAATTCTTTGAAAGTCAATATCCTGTCTAAAGATAGTCTGCAGGAGAATAAACCAAAAACAGCCTCTATTATCTGTATTTAGTCAATTTTTTATCATCTTGCAAAACAGAGAAGCTAGACCTGCTCCTGATAGAAATGGATAGAGATGCTTTAATTAACAATTAAAATCATATCAACTCTAGATGACTCTGAGAGTTAGAGTTCCTCTTTGCCAGATAAGCTATCATTTTAATAGACTTTATTTTTAAGAGAAGCTTTAGGCTCACAGCAAATTAAGTGAAAAGTACACAGAGTTCTTAGAGAGCTACTGCCCATCCCCACTTATACACACAGCCTCACCACCAGTACTTCTGAAGTGACTCTTACTAAGTGCTGGTGACAAAAGGCCCTGAGTGTCTCATTCTGGATGGTTCTGTTCAAGGAACATGCTGCGGTTAAGACTATGTTTTCAGAGGACAGCACCTTTTTCCCTGTCTGTTCATGGGAGCAGCTGCGGTTCCTCTACAGACTTGCCAAGCAGAGAGCTCTGAGCCTGACCTTTGGCTTCTTTCTGAATGCTGCAAGTGGAGCCATGCTAACAACTGGACTTCACTGCACACTGCCGTGGGCTGCCAGTAGTATGTGTGGGCTCAGGTCCTCCTTCTTCCAGTCACACTACACACCCATATCCTAGACTCTGCCCCAAGATCTCCAAGGCTTAACTCCAGATGTAACTCCCATACTCTTCATGAGTTCCAGTCAAACCCATACCTGTTATTCTCTTTATACAGGATTGGAGTGGAAAAGAACAGTAAACTTCACTTCTGGGCTCCATAACCACTCTCTGAAATGTCCACCATTCTAGTCTTTCAACAACATCAAAACAGTCCTACTGATTCTGATTGCCATTCTGCCTATGCCCCAACATTGGTTCCCTGAGAATCCTGTTCTCTTAGCTACAAATGGGACAAAAGAACCCCCATCTCTCATGAGGACAAAAGGGAATAGCCAGGCTCTGAATACGCTCTCCCCAAAAGTTGACTCCTCTCACTGACTTTCTTCTTACATTGACTAGTAAGGGTAGATCTAGTGGTAATACTAATTCTTATCCAGTGCTTCCAAGTAGGTGGTTCAGGAGACATGGTCCAGGGGTCAGCAGTACCTTGAACTTAAATATAGGAGCACTGAGCTCCTCTGGTCTTCAACCTTGAGATGAAACCTCCATCCCAGATTCAAGGGAAAATACCATCACTATACATTGTTTTACTCTCTGTCCATGTCCCTTGCAAGACATCTACCACTGCTGTCTACCACTGGCATCTAGAATAGTGTTCAACACAAAATAGATGGCTCGTGAAGGTTTTGCTAAATGAGTACTGTTCTGAACACCTCTAACACATGAAGTTAATTCCATCATAATATTTTGAAATCTCCCTAGCGGTTTGAAATCAAAAGAATCATATCACTATCTCGCTAAAATTCACATCAACTTGAGCCTATTTCCATCCAACACACAGTAGAATTATACTGTTTTCATGGCATTACTTCTAAATGCCTAAAGTAAGACAATGTCCTTAATTCTTCTTCTCTAGGCTTTTCATGTCACATTGTACCCAGACCCACTAACCATCTTTGCTGGCCCACTTAGAAGCATTGGTATTACTTTGAAGATGTCCACTATGAGAGGAAAGTAGTCAAATTATCCCTTCCTGAGAACTAGACACATGTTTCCTGTTAATGGAGCTCAGGAATGCATTAGATTTATGGGATTTGCTGTGTGGGGTTCATTTTCTTTTAAGTAGAGAAACCACACAGTGGCTTAACCTCATAGTGAGGCAACTGTGTGGTCAACTCATAGCCCAGGTTTTTCTGTGTAAGCACAGTCAAGTAAGACTTACAAGTCCTGTGCTTGTTCAAATTATTTTCAAGAATAACTGTTGAATCATATATTTAATTTCATTACTTTCTACCTTTTATTCCTTTCCTTTTTTAAATCTCTAGAAGTTACTGAAATACTAATATTATGCTGATATACTGAATTTGAAAACATATCCTTACTTAAGCTATCATTTAATATATATTCAATGAACTGTAGAAAATGGAGCCAAGTAAAAGCTCAGGAATGTTCTACAGATCTCTGCCTGGACCAGGAATCTTTGGTTATGACTGTTCACCCAACTGCAAACCTATCTAGACCTACATAGTGGTGCCTTCATGCAGTTCACATTCCTACATTCATATGCATTCTCTCTCTCTCCTCTGTAACTATAATTCTGTAGCTTTTAGGAAATGTTTGATGAAATAAAAGTAGGTTAATCTATGGGCTGGCGAGCTGGCTCAGTAGATAAAGCACTTACTGACAAAGCATGAGGATCACCTGAGTTTGTATTCCCAGAACCTACATAAAGCCAGGCATAATGGCAGTGGGACTACAGTAGTTGATTGTCTATAATCCCAGCACTTCTATGGTAAGATAGGATGCGGAGACAGGAGAACCATCAGGATCCCATGGGCCAGCTAGCCTGGTGAACACAGCTGTGACCAACAAGACCCTCTGCCTCAAACAAGGTGGAAGGAGAAGACTGACCAATACGGTTGTTCTCTGACCACCGTGTGCACACATGGCACATACATGCCTGCATACATACATGCATGCACTAAAGGGTGGGTTCCTCTAGAATGGTTCTGTTATCTCTCCTCCAAAGTATGTCTTAGTATGAGATATGTATAGCTAGCTTATTTTCCTCATAAAAATTACTGAATGATTTTGGTCTAACATGAATATTGTACTAAACATCCAGTAATTTATTGTTTCGCTGAATATCTGCCCACCTTCAGATTCCTCTTAAGTTCCATAAATGCTCACAGAACATGGCCATTTCCAGAGTCTAGTCTTCATATCCCTTCAGTACCCAGGAACATCTAGGTCTGTTCCAGTGCACCCACCATGGTTAAAGTCCCTGTTATCTCCTCATCTAACTTAGAAACGAATTAGTTCTTTGTGCTATTCATATTGCTTTAATAGCCCTTTGCTATTTGATGACTATTTGTTCTGCTGGAAAGAATAAAACAGAAGATAACTAGCTTTAATTATTCTAACTTTTCTTGATAATCCATCCTGTTGCACCATCATCTCCAAACATAAATTTATTATTTCATTATACCTTTTATCCCTTGTAAACTTAAAATACATGCTTCATTCCAGCATTTTTATGAACCACTTTCTCTTTTTGAGCCTTGTCGGCAGCACTATGCCCATCCTAGGAACACAAGCCTTACATGTACCCTCCAAAATTGTCCCTGCTGTCTACTTTGTCACATGCTCTATGTATGAAGCAGTATTTCTTCAGAACTTCTATCCTGAAAGCTGTCACATTCAACTCTCCTTCATTGATGATTGAATGACCAATAGAAGCATTTTTAGAGAAAATTGCTCCACTCTGTCTATCACCTTCCAGGACACACTCTCTGGGATGTCGTGTGAGCCACATAGTCTACCACCAGAAAAGACTTCCTCATAATGCTCCTTTGGGGAAACTGAAGCCCTGTACTGTGGGAAGGTTCTCTGACTGCCTCAATTTGGGGTACTTAAAAAATCAATAGCAATCTTAATTCCCAGCAGAGATAAATAGCCCAAATCTTTAACTATGCATGAACATAGGAAATTTAAGAAAATATTAAAAGGACATTTAGCCTTCAAATTACCCATTCCCTTCTCAGAATTCTGCTTTTCCTAAACTGGATAGCCTCCAGATTTGGGTATGAAAGGGGATAAGAGAGAGACTTTGTGGTTTTTTTCCATAAGGTGAGGAAGATAAGAGTTTTCTATTTTTAAATCTTGTTTTTGCTCTGATTGTTGCTTTATTTCTGCAAAAGGTTGTGTTGGGAAAGATCCTTGTTGTACAACTTGGATAGAACTTTTATCTAAAAATTCTCTCAAAGGCCATTCAACACATCCTTAATCACTAGGTCTCTAGAAATTACTTGGAAGCCTTGACTTATTTTTGTTTTGCTGTGGTACCAAAATGACATCTTGCCTTAATTGTATTTCTATCATACTGAGTGAAGAATTTTTCACATGCGAATTGTCTGTTCCTATTTTTGTGAGTTGGATACTGTTTTCTAACTAAATGTAGAAATAGTATATTTTTGCATAATTATCCTACATCTGGTGTATATCCTGTGATTTTTGTCTCCTAGTCTGTTACTTATCTTTTGCTTTATTTAACCACTTTACCAATCTTAAATATATAGATGTATATTTTTTTTTCTATTTCAGCTTCCAATCTTCTATTTTATAAGACTGATAACCATATTTTATTATATTTAATATTGATGTCTTCTCATTCTACTGGTTCCATTTTACTTAAGCCTCCATTTTGTGGATGAGATAATGAACACTCAAGAGGGCATGTAGTTCACTCAGTATTATACCAACTGTGTTGCAGTCATCTCCTTGTTGATGGGACAAACAAGTAACCAGAAGCAGCTTATGGCTTACAAAATCCAAGGTAAGCTCCACCAATGGCAGAAGCAGCTGCTTATTCCCATATATCCAAGCAGAGAGAAGCAACTGCAGAAAGCAAACACCAACACCAGCACGAACCGCCAGAGCTCCAAAACTACACTCCAGACACCTTGGGACTGGACTCAAGGTCCGCCCCCAGTGACGTGCCTTGTCCACCAGTAGGGCTCCACTCACCTGAGTCTCAAGATTCAAGCCTAAGTCTATGGGGACATACATTCAACATATCACAGGATGTAAAGGTTAAAATCAGAATTCAAACAGGGTACTTGGGTTTTTATTTCCAAATCAACATGCAAAAAAATATCATAGCACTATGCTGACTATGAAAAACACACTACATACATTTCTCTTGCAAAACTCACAAAGGAACTTCTGAAAAATTAAACCATAGCCATGACTGCTAAGCTTTAGAAGGTATGAGAGTGATGACTCATAGAATAATCCAACCTCATAAAAATTCTGGGCACATACATTAAAAATAATAGACTCCATTAATAATGAAAGCTAAAATCACATGTGTAAACACATTGCTTTTAATCTATTCAATTATTTTCCCATAAGCACTAACAGTGCATCACAAATTATGCTGTCTGGAAGACATACCACAAAACCTAAAGCTTGGAAGATTCATAGCCATGGTCTAATGGAATCGTTTTCAGAGAGAATGAAAATTCCCAATCTCCAAGATAGAATGTCACTATCCACTGTTTCCTCATCTCATTAATCAAGGTGGATATGGACATGGAGAGAAAACTATGCAGAGAAACCATAGCACAATTAACTTGCACATCTCTCCATAGCTATTTACAAACATATTTTCTTCCCCTATATTATAATATAGGAGTTGCAATTTGCTAATGTCAGTGACTAAATTTAGCTAACAAAAAAACCTTAATTGTCCTGCACAAATGTATGTACATTTTCCAGTTTGTCATGAGCAATACCATGCCCTATTGTCTCCACAGCTGGCTTGCTATGATTCATTTATATAACCTAGTGCAAGTTCTACAGCATTTGAGTAGATATACCCTTGAGTTGATCCACTAAAGTCTCATAGTATGATTACTAAGACATACCTTATGACTACATACCATATGCCTTATAATCTTAATTTGCTACAAGTTCACAACTCCAAAATTACACTGAAGAAATAAGGGACTGTCCCACTGCCGCACTACCAGTATCCTAGTCCTCCTGGCTCTTCTCTCAGCTCCTTTCCCTTTCCCTCCAGACCCAGCTCCAAGTATTTTTTTTTTCAGTTATTAATTGTTCTTTTTTTTTTTTTTTTTTTTTTTTTTTTTTGGTTTTTCGAGGTAGGGTCTCACTCTAGCCCAGGCTGACCTGGAATTCACTATGGAGTCTCAGGGTGGCCTCGAACTCATGGCGATCCTCCTACCTCTGCCTCCTGAGTGCTAGGATTAAAGGCGTGCGCCACCACACCCGGCTCATTAATTGTTCTTACTAGTGCTTCAAGCTAAGATCTGAAGGCTACAGTCAGAATACAAAATTGGTTACATAATCGACATCACAGAGGTACACCACTGAACTTCCACAACTGTCTTTGTTGGTACCAACTCCTGGAAATAAAGGCAAAATTGTACTCACTCCATCCCTCAAATAACCTGCTAGAGTGTATTGTGAGGACAAAATGGTGTTTTTTGTTGTTTGTTTTTTGGAAAAGAACTAAATATCCTGTTTGTCTTCCAAAAAATAGAATTGCTATAGGAAAGCCCATAAAACTCTGAACTTATACTCAAGTCATTGTAAAAGTTCTTGGTTAGGGTTGGCATGGAAAATGTATTTGCCGAATTTTTAAAGCAGGTATTTTTAAAAGCTAGGAAAGTGGTCATGGTCATAAACCAAGTCAGCTCAGTTTGGATCAGTTGACAATAAATACCCAGAGAAAGAAATCCAGGGGGCCTGGAGAGATGGCTTAGCAGTTAAGGAGCTTACCTGTGAAGCCAAAGGACCCAGGTGCAATTCCCCAGTACCCACGTAAGCCAGATGCACAAGGGGGCGCATGCATCTGGAGTTCATTTGCAGTGGCTGAAGGTCCTGGTATGCCCATTCTCTCTCTTTGCTTTCTCTCTCCCTTTTCTTTTTTTCTTTCTCTCTCTCTTTTCTCTCTCTCTCTCTTTTCTCTCTCTCTTTTTTCTCTCTCTCTTTTTTCTCTCTTTTCTCTCTCTTTTCTCTATCTGTCTCTCCCCTAGAGAATAAAATAAAATAAAAAAAGAAAGCCAGAGGGGGAAAGCCTTCAAATATATCATAGAAATAGATTTAAAATCATATAAATAATATCGGTATAAAATATCTGAGAGTGTTTTCAGACAATGAATGAATGATATCCCATTAAAAAAAAATGATCCTCTTCCCACCATGTAGCAAAAGGTTAAAACACAGCTTGTTAGACTGCATTGGTAGCCCAGATTCCCAGGAAAGTTTCACAGAACCATTTCCAAGAAAAAGGGTGATAATTGTATTTGCATTGTTAAGGCCGTGTCTATATGATGCCAGCACACACTTGATTATGTTGACTCACTTGAGTAACCAGTCAATTTAGTGAAACATTTATTCAAGCCCATATTGTTTGCCTCAATTAAAATGATTGACTTGCTTGCTTGATGGGCTGGGCACAGGGTTTTCTCCGTACTGCTCTGCCACCAGTTGCCCTTCCTCCACTGCCCTGACTGCCCATCTTCATGGTAGAGATTGCCCATATACAAGCCTGTCTCCCTCCTTCAGTACCTTGGTCAGCGTCAGAGCTGTAGTTATTCACAAGCTGCCTTTGGGGTGTGATCTGAACTGATCCTGTTTATTAACCACTGCACATCATTTCACCAAATCTAAGGAGGCCTATAAACAAAGGTTACCTAAGTACATCCTCGGTGGTGCAACTAAGATTCCCATCTCTGTGCTGCGACCTCTTTCAGATGGCTCCCTCCACTCTGCTCCCTCTATGCAAGCTTTGACCTCTCCCAGTTTCATGGGCCACACCTTACTCATATGTAGCATTATTTAATAGCATGGAAGATATTTCTTCTGACTTCCTCAACTGCTTGCTCCAGTTATTTGAGTATTTATTTATGAAATGCTGGCTTGCTTTGTATTTATCAGTATATATTTGTCACCCATAAAGATTATTAAGATCTTTGAGATCTAGGCCAGTGCATCATTAAACTATGCTCAGCTGACTATCTGTAATGAATTAAATAGTCAGCGACAACTTATTAGTGGTCCAGTGCTCTACACTGTACTGCAATAAGTTGAAGCACAGGCAATGCACTTAACAGACTGGTTAGAAAGCAAAGGCACAGAAAAGTTGAGGACTCTGCTTATGATAACAGAAGAGTAAATCTCTCTTGTGTCCTCTCTTAGGGGAAGTGGAGTATCAGTCAATTCAGGCACATAACTTAACTTATCTTAAAGGTGCCTCCATTTTCTGATTTCTACCCTTTCTTCAACATTATTGCTAAGACACGTAAGTTTCAACATAAAATCCACAATACTAATGCAAACTTGAAGTTCTCCAATCTGCGTCATCAAGTATGTAGAAAGAATTCTTTATTTGACAGCCTTCCTGGAACACAAATACTTGCCATAGATTGAGAAATGCACTGACCACGTGCAAGCAAGAACAGCAGACATCTGGACATTTGGTCCTCCACGGTATTGACTCTTATAGAATTGTTTTTATTAAACTTATATTTCGAAAGTTGCCATTTGGTTTGATCAATAACAGAGACATCTCCGTGGGATTTGACCATAGATCCATGATAGAGAGATGGTGAGGACACTGTAGAATCTTTTTCATTAAGATTCTTGGGAGAGAAACCCATCTGGTCTTTATATCAAGGAGAAAGCTTTCCTAAAGCAATCTCTTCTGGACTTTATGGTGTTTTTAAATGGCTAGGTTTCCCTTTTAGGTTACAGCCCAATTTGTGATCTATCCTAAACAAATAAACAAGTTTTATAGTCATCTTAATTTTGTTCCTGGTTCTACTTAATGACTCCCATTTACTTTTCCTTTTAGTTTTCCCCTGCCTTTAATTTAAAGTAGACAAATAAAAGGATTTGGACCAGCCTTGCTTATCCCTCAGCTTCTCCCAGTTCATATGTTCCCAGCCTTTACACGCCCCCCATTTTCTAACATGACAGCTTAAAGACTAATCTTAATATTTTACATGAATCTTAAATATTTTAAACCAACATTGAATCATAGATCCTTTTGCAATAGGCATGGATCTTCTCACTAGAAAAAAAAAAAAAAACATCAAATCTAAAACCATCAAAAATATACACAGAAACTTATGGATCTCTGTGGCAGAGCATGGTCCATGGAGGCCAGTGAACAAATCCTTGCTTGAGTGAACAAGAAAAAAAAAGCACTTCAGTAGTCCCTCCCAGGGCCTTCTGAAATCCCATTATATGATGGGATTTTAATTTTTCAAGACACTGTCACCAAGACAGAGTCAAGAGCCCCTGCCTTCTCTAGTCTGAGTTTTTCCTTCCCTTGTTTTTCTCTTTTCAGTCCAACAACTGAAATGCTTCTCACTCTTCCAGTGTCCTTGCCTCATTTTATTTCACAACCTTAACGAGCGTCCTAGAATCCATCTGGCTCCACTCCTCCAAGTATGACCATCGTGCTGGATTTACCAGCTCAGGTTCTGGCCACAAAATCTTGGTGTCTTAGAGCTGCAGAGATGGAAAGAAGAAAACAAGAAGAAGGAGCTATTTGCACCTTGTTAATGAGGAGGCTTCAAAAATCAGGAACCAAAGCAAAAGATTTTTCAGCCTCACAGAGCACATTAGGTGACAAGGAGCCATCACTAGGCAGATGCCAGGTGTGTGTGTGTGTGTGTGTGTGTGTGTGTGCATATGTGTATGTATGGCTGTGAATAATACTATGTGCAATATCAACAAATAAACCCTGCCATCCTTAATGCTTTTTGTGCCTAATAACGAAGAGAAGATAAACTAAAACCATCATCTGATTTGTAAAACATGCCAATGACAGTTATGTAAAAAACACATTTACCACTTATGATTAATTACCTGATACTAAATAACTAGTATAGCCATATGCACACATATCATTCATTTTATTTTAGATTGCATTTGATTTGTATGCTAAAAGTTGTTTTCTGCCAGTGAAGTCTCAAATTCATTGCTCACGTTTTCCAACATTAAGGGAGATTTTGCCAGGAAGCAAATCTTATACTCCTTTTGTTTCTCCCTCAGCATCTAAATGACACAGCAAGAGATAGCTGGGAACTCATAATATACCTGTGTGGATTAGAGTGTGAAGACCTGCCTGAACCCATTAAAGAGTTACACAAAACAGTGCAAAGCAGGGGGTGGTGTGATTTAAATGTAAAATGTCCAGAACAGGCTCATGCTCTTGAAAACTTAATCCCCCGCTGGTGGCGCTGTTCAGTAAGTGTGTGGAACCTTCAGGAAATTGAACCTTTGCTAGAGGAGGTGGGTCATTGGGCGTGGGCCTTAAGGTTTCCTCTTCTGCTTCCTCTCCCGGGGAGGGGAACAATTATGGTTTCCAGCGCCTGCCTTCCATGCCTTGCGGGACATGATGGACTCTACACTCTGGAACTATAATCGGAGTTAAACCCTTTTCCTTCCATAAATTGCTTCTGGTCAGGTATTTATTCAAACAATGAGAAAATAACTGATACAGAAGGTTATAGGCCACATGACTTACAGGAAAAAATAAATAAATAAAGGAAATGAGGCCAAAGTAAGAAAACCTACACAAGGAAAGCTAGTTCCGAACTTAGCCTTCAAAAAAATCTAAACTGTGAATGTAATGGAAGGGCGTTCCAGTCCAGGCAGAAAAATTATTTGCTCTAATATGGAAGACATTCACGATTTTAAATAACTGTATTTCATCTTAATGTACCCATTATATTATAATGAAATAACATAAGCCTTGAATGACCTCATATAAAGAACTTAAAAGCATCATTTTAAATTTATTTTCTCATAGAAATATATATTCAAATCTTGGGTTGTCTTTTTAAAGAAATGTAAATGAAAATTCCACAAGTTAGGAATTTGCCTTTAAAAATCATATAGCAGTCTGTTGTAAAATGGAATAATAAGATCAACAGTAGATGGTACACCAAAATTTATATTACCTGCTTACACAAGGTGGTAGGTTAAAGAGCAGGAAGGGTGTTTGTTCATCGTTTAGGTTTGAGCCTAATAAAGCACTGACTATACTTGACTAAATAACAACTAAAGGTAATGACTGGCTACTAAATTCATGATAAGCATAGCAAAACTTTTATATTATGTGTGTTGAGAACAATGAAACGTCTGAATTCTTAGTTCCAGCTAAAGACTTTGGGAACCTATCACAACAAGAGGCCACTCCCCTCACTTTGCAGTCCCCAAGGCTTAGCAAACTTACTGCACTGCAATCCTGCCCCAGTCAGACCAGCCCCAGAGGCTGAGAGTGTTGCCTTATGTCCTCCTAGAAGAAAAGACAGACACAGGATAACACGGGCGGGGGGGGGGGGGGACACACCTTAGGTGTTTATGGAAGGCATTGTGCCTGCCTGTGGAATCCTAGCCTCCTGTGGCTCCTATGACAGGGCTATCTGGAGATGAGGGGAGTCTTCCTAGAGGCTACAGAGACTCTCAGTTAAGATGACATCATAAGGTCTTTACCTCTAATCCAATAGGGCTGGTTTCCCCATAGGAGGAAGGAGATGCAGACCCAGACGGAGCAAACGGAAAGAATAAGTGGAGACAGAGAAAAGGCAGCCACCTAGAGGTCAAGGAGAGAGGCCTCCGAAAGAACTAACCCGTCCAACACCTTGATATCAGACTTCAGTCTCAATAACTGGGAGAAATAAATTTCTGGCGTCAAGCCACCTAGTCTATACTATTTGTTGTGGAGGTTCTGGCAGGCTGAAGAACTATAAGAAACTCCTTGAGAGGACGTGAGGAGGAAGCTGGGGCTGGCTGTAAGGAGAACCCTCAATCCACAGTGCTGGTCTGATCCTGAGTGAGGGAGAAAAGGGAAGGACGGAGGACCCAAGGGAGGACAGGAGTATCTGAGCTGGAAATGCAGGGCTGAGGTAAGCTTGGGAAGGCCGCGGGGAATCCTGTATCTTCCAGGACTGAGATGCCTTGGTCTCATTGGCTGAGAGAAGCTCACAGGCACCGCTGGTGATGGATTTCAGAGCACAGAAGCCAGGCGCTTGGGTTATTACACCTAACAAACTCAAGAGCCTTCCTCGGAGCTGCCACACCAGAGGACCTCCGTGTTCCTGGCACCCAGGAAGAACTTCATTCAGACACCATAGGTATTCCTCAAATGAACCACTATTTCTATCTGGCTCCGTAGAATTGCAGTATTCTCATTTTCTCTCAAATAGTGTCCAGTACTCTATAAAATTAAAAAACAATTAGTCTAACACAATTGACTCAATAATTATAGCCATATTTAAGATACCTGTCCTGCAAGTTAGATTAAAAAAGAATTTTATTTATCTGAGAGAGATACAGAGGCAGAGAGAGGGGAAGAGTGAGGGGAATGGGCATAGCCAGTGCCTCCAACCACTGCAAACTGTTTTGTTTTCAAACAGGGTTTTGCTGTGCAATCTAGGGCTGTTCTTGAACTTGTGATCCTCCTTGAAGTGACTGGTTTACATAAGGATGGGAATGGGAAAAACAAGCATAGAGTGAATAGAGGATTTGCCAGATTCAAATCAAAAGGAAAATACAACTAAATTAATCTGACATGCAAGTTAAACCCGTGCATCTCCATCAATTGCCTAGCACAGTGATTGATAGCAGGTGTCCAATTCATATTTGAAGAACAAATTATGGCATCCATATTGAATCACTGAGTCTCATGGTGATTAATAATCAATGTAAGTAGATCCTGTAAATGACTGTAATCAGCATGTCTGTGGTCAGGTGAGGAGAGGGGAAATTACCCAAAGCAGAAAGATGCAATGAGAATCTTCTGAAGTCCTTCGAATGCAGAGTCAGCTTGGAAAACAGGAGAGCAAAACTGAGGTACAGTCCATGGGCTGGGGACAGCCAATTTCAGGGTAGGGCTACATCTGTAGGAATGAGGAGGCTGAAATATTTCAACTTCCTCTTCCTTCCACCTGACCAGCAAGTATACTGGAAAGCTCAGGCATCAAGGGCTGAACTATGCAATGTATGGGTTCTTCCAACTCAACATCAAAAGTTATCTGTGTCTTTCTGATACTGTAAAATGAAAGTACTACACATTCATTCTTTCAGTCATTCATTGACTCTGATCAGACCCAAAGGTAGGGCAACACAAATTAATAACATATTCTCTGTCACTGAGGAGTCATATAAATGGATCAACAAGCGATTCTAGCACCATGTAGGAGACAAATTAAGAGGCTGCGCATAAAGAGTTTCCCGAGCAGAAAGAGAAGCATCAGTGGCCACTGGGTAAGCAATAACAGTACAGAAGATTGTCATTTGAACTGAGCCAAGTGGAGCATGAAGGGAAAAGAAGCAGATTCAATCTAGACAGAAGTGCAGGGAAACTGCAGGTGCAGAGACAACGGAAGGGTGACAGTTTTGATGGAGATGCAATGGGGAAGTGAAGTGGGTGATCCAGTTGTGGGAAGGAATGGAAATAGAATCTCAAAACCCTGTGCAGAGAGTGGCTGTGGGCTCACCTGAAGAATAGCCTGAGTAGCCCTGGGAGATGACCAAGACATTACAAGAGATGAGGGTCTGCAGGATGAGAAGGATATTGAAAAATATCCAAGACTACATAAAAATTTTTGTTCATATTTGCATAGGAACTTTTTGGTAAGCTTTTTGGTAAAAATAAATAAATAAATAAATAAACCTAATTTTTTCAAGTCTGGCCAAAAATCTTGCTTACAGGACCCCCAGGATCATTAATGTGGCTCCAGAGAATGTGAGAACTCCTATGGGAAGAGGTGACTCAAAGTTGTTAGACACAAAGAGCCTCTGCACATGAACATCTCAGAGGAAGCTGCTCTTCTATAGAATCATTAAATATATTTTAAAATAGCCACCCCCTCTCATACACATACACATACATGCATGCGTGCGCGCACACACACACACACACACACACACACACACCTAGGGAAGAGAAGTTCAAGAGCCAGATTTCCAGTTTCCCATTGTCTTGGGCATCCCACCCTCCCAGCTCCACTTGTCTGTGGAATTCAAGGAAGATCAATTAGACGGCTCACATACCTTGCTCCAAAGCCTTCAGGCTTATAGATATCAATCGCTTCTCCATGTGGTGCCTACAGTTTAGCCTATTTCAAAAGTTCCAGCACAATTTAGATTTTGAGAGTAATTAAAATAAATCTTTTACAAGCAATTTACTTAAATTGTTCTCACAGGTCTCTCTATTTGTAGGTACTCTAACAAACAATCTTCATGGAATTTAATTAAGTAAGAAAGTTTGGCTAGAAATGCCATGTCAAAGTCCAAGCAAGGATGGAGTCAGGCAGACTAAATAGGACTTAAATAGGAACAGTGTTGACAGCAATACCAAAGTTTACTGATTACTTCCTATTATGTGCACACAAGTCAACACCATGCTAAGTGGCTTTGCCATTTTTAACCCATCTATTTGAGGTGCTACATGGGCGACTGGGGGAAAATGACCAATATCTGTCGAAGCAACGCATGGTCTAACCTACTTAGCAGCAAATAACTTGGTGTGAAGCCCACACAAGTGCAGTGGTGGCACACAGCCATGGTGGGGAACCAACTGCTCTCAATTTGGCTAACTGATCCCCTCACTGGTATGGGACCCATAGCTGGAGCTGGGAAACAAGTCAGAACCATATCCAAATATAAGCCCACTCTCCAATATCAAGCTACCATCAATTGTGGGCTACAAGAGGGCCTACACCTATTAAATTCTCTATAAAAAAAAAAAGTAAGGGTTATCTCATTTGTCCTGGTGCTAACTTACTCTCCGTTGGAGAATCTGCTTCTCTTTTTCAGATAGATGTAGATCCTAAGGAGAGAGCCACCCCATCATACCTCAAAAGGGCCCCGGCTGAAACTAAGAAAAATTGGAGAAACAAGCAAGGGGGCTGTTTCCCTGATGAACCAGATACCAGCACAAGGGGGAAGGAGATCAGCACAGAGAAAAATCAACTCCTACCAAATCAGAGAGCCAGAGCCTCAGAGGCCCCCAACACCTCATCACTGAAGCAGACCTAAAATGAACCCAACATGGCTCAGGGAAATTTTGCGGAAGAGGGGGCGGAAAGAATGTCAGAGCCACATGTTGGGTCATGATATGCAGAGACATTTAGCTTATCCATAACTGTGGGCTAACTCCACAATACATGACCCGTATACCTCAACAAGGAGGGGCCAAGGGGAGGGGGTAGGTCACCGATGAGCCTAATAATGGTACCAAACTGACTGTATTTGCTGAATACAAAACTGACTAATAAAGAAAAGAAAAGAAAAAAAAGCTACAAAAAAATACTGTAACAGCTGTAGACCTAGTACCCCAAATAAATAATGTTGTTATATTTGCTTCACTTTTGTATAAAAAATGGATACATGTAAGAAAGTTGTCAATATTTTTTTTAATTGCAAGCTAGGCATGGCAGCTCTGCATTTGACAGGTTGAAGCAGGAAGATTGCCACAAGTTCAAGGCCAGCCTATAAGACCTGTCTCACAAAAATAATTTAACACTAGAAATGAAGTAATTTATATAGTTGAAATCATATTTCCCTCTGTCTACTCAGCAGCTGATTGTGCTGTGAATGTGGAACATTTTCAGTCATGGTTTGTTTGCCTTTATTTAATTTTTCAATTGACATGTTATAATTGTACATACTCATGAGGTTTCATGTGTTGTTTCAATACATGTATATATTATGTAATGAACCAATTAGGGTGATTAGCATATCTACTACTCCAAACATATTTGCCTGATATTTACTCTGCATATTACAATATTATTTTTATGTCTTATTTCCTGAAATTTTCTCATATTAATTCAAATATACGACTAAAAAAATCTATCAGTGTTGGGAATGGAAAGATTACTCAGTGGTTAAAGGCACTTGTTTGCAAAACCTGATGGTCTGAGTTTGATTTCCTAGTACCCATGTAAAGCCAGATGCGCAAAACAGTGCATGCATTTGGAGTTCATTTACAGCGGCAGGAGGCTCTGGCAGCCCATTCTCTCCCTCTTTCTCTTTCTGTCTCTCTCTCTTGCTCTCTGTCTTTCTCTGTCTCTCTCCTCTCTGCTCGCAAAAAAAATAAATGAATAAAAATAAAATATATCTGTCAATGTTGATTAATGTGTTGCGTTGTACTTATAAGTTTGCACAATCCACTAAGCTTTATTTTTATATGCTTTCTTATTTCAATTGGAATGAAAAAGGGGGACTTTTTCCTCTTACTCAATAATGTATCATGACCATATATACAATGCCTTTCATCTAGATGCTTAGAAAATATTTATTGAATAAATAATATGCTTTTAGATAATTTATTTAATATTGTAGAATATCTTACTGTATGTATGATACAGAATTTATGCATTTCTGTGAACTTTTATTTGAATAATTCCCCCAATTTTGATATTATACGTCATGTTCCAGAAGTCTTTAATACATAAGAAAATCTCCCTTTGGGCTATTTATCTAGTGGAGAATTATTAAGACATTGGATGGGTATTCTTTGAACTGTACTAGATATTATCAGAATACACTCCAAGGAGGTTTACCACCTTTCACTCTCGCCAGCTTCTCTGTATCCTCATGGATACTTGATATTACCAGAATTTTTCTCTTTGGGGAAAATTAGATTTTAAAAGTTAAATAAAAGAAGAATTGTATCTCAGTTTTCTATTAATTCACATATTCCTGGTTACTCACTAGTGAGATGCCTTGGCTCTCTAGCATCATCTTCTATGAGGCATATCCATACTCTCTTAATTTTTACTAGACTGTTGTCATTTTTTTGACAACTTAGAGGAGGTTTTGCTCTTTTACGCATGCAAGTATGTCATGCCAGGAAGTGATGTAACTTCATCTTAGTTTTCATTCATTGGTCACATAGAAAAACTCCAACTTCAGTGGAGACTTCTGGGTAACATGGCTGCATTGGAGTCAGACCAAACTTGCCTAGGGAGGGATTTAAGCAAAACCACAGCAAAATACACTTTCCTTCTGGAAATTGAAAGTGTATAGGTCTCTATCAGCCACAGTAGAGAAGCAGGAGAGACCAAGGTCTACAAGAAATAAGGAAACCTGCCAGAATACCACAGAGGCACTTGCAGCCCCATCTGTGCACCTGCGCAGCCCAGCCCAGCCCAGCACCTAGCTGCAGCAAGACCAAACAAGGGGATTTTCCAACCTCATCAAATCTGAAGGGGAGGCAGCAAAGATCAGCTAAGGAGCTGATGAAAGGGATACAGGTGGGACCAGCTGAGCAGTTCCAGTACAACCCCAGGTTTCCTGCACTCTCCCATCTCCCAACCATCAGAACCTCCCAAGAATGCATTCAGCCCCCAGCAGCAGGGCATCCAGCACAGATGATCAGAGCACCAGCTCCACAGCACAACACGGGCATATCAGGGCAGGTTATGGGTTACATATTCGTTGTAGGCTTTACCATTTTCTTTCTTTAAAAAAAATTTTTTTAATTTATTTGAGAGTGACAGACAGAGAGAGAAAGAGGCAGATAGAGAGAGGGAGAGAGAACAGGTGCACTAGGGCCTCCAGCCACTGCAAACAAACTCCAGATGCATGCACCCCCTTGTGCATCTGAGTAATGTGGGTCCTGGGGAGTCAAGCCTCAAACCAGGGTCCTTAGGCTTCACAGGTAAGCGCCTAACCACTAAGCCATCTCTCCAGCCCGGCTTTACCATTTTCAATTGAGCTGTATTTGGGGTTAACTATTTTTCCCTTTGATGCTTTCAGATTCATAGGGCCTTTGTCTTTTTCTTCTGTCATTATTGGAGACAGGGTCTGATTTAGACCCAGGCTGACCTGGAACTCATTTTGGAAGAGAAATCTCAACCTCCCAGATGGCAGGATTAAGGGTGTAGATCAATACATACCCTTATAGATTTTGGCTTTATAAGGTTATCTGTTTGTTTCCATACCCATACTTGTATACTCTGTGCTGATTTTTATTGAATGTGTATATTGCTTAGTTGAGTTTTTAAATTTTGCCAGTAAATTGTCCCACCCAGCCCACTAGAATACTTGAATATCAGGCAAACTCAACACCTGGGATTACTTCTGTGGTTGGATTGGAGCACAAGAACTACACTTGGCACATTAAACTCCTACTCTGATTGTACATAAAATTGGATTTCCAAGTCTAAGAACAATGCAGATAATTAGAAAACCCAAGCATCAAATCAACTCAGGATGCAAAATTTTCTACATTATAATACAAGAAACACAAAGAATCAAGACTATACAACCCTAACAAAAATTATAAATCCATCATAAATGACCCCCAGTGAGACTGTTATAGATGAAATCCCTGACAAAGATTAAAAAAAAAAAAAAGATTTTACCTATACTCAAAGGAATTAAAGAAGAAAATAAACTGAAGGAATTCCAAGAGAACACAGGAAACCAGCTGACTGAAATAAGGAAGTCATTACAAGACATAAGTAAGGAAATGGAAATACTGAAGAGAAACCAGGCAGAAATTCTAGCACTGAAAAAGACAGTCAAATAACTCCCACCAGTAGAATGGATGAAGGAGAGAACAGAATATCTAAACTAGAAGACCAGGTGGTAGATCTAATACAGTCCAACAAAGAAAAAATTCATCTAATAGGAAGGTATGAATGGGAATGTCAAGTTATGTAGGATTCCATGAAAAGATCAAACATAAGAATTCAGGGTATAGTATAAGGAGAATTTCAATCCAAAGGCATAGTAGGTATTTTTAACAAAATCATAGAAGAAAAATTTCCCAAAATTGGGAAAGAAATGCCAGCATGGACACAGGAAGCTTTTAGAACACTAAACAGACAAAACCTGGAAAGAACCTCTCCTTACCATGTTATAATTAAACTACTAAACGCATAAAACAAAGAAAATATATTGAAAGCAGTTAGAGAGAAAAAGTAAGTCACCTATAAAGGCAAGCCCATCAGGATCACAGAAGATTGCTCAAAAAAAAAAAAAAAAAAAAAAAAAAAAAAAAAACTTTAAAAGCCGGAAGTGCTTAGAATGATGTATTCTAAGTTCTGAAAGATAACAACTGTCAATGAAGATTACTTTATCCTGCAAAGTTATCTATCCAAATTGAAGGAGAAATAAGGACATTCCACAGGAAAAAAAAAAAAAAAACAGGCTAAACGAATTTATGACAACTAAGCCAGCTCTATAGAAAATAATTTAAGGAATTTTTCATCCTGAAGAGAAAAAAAAGCACACAGAAGAGGGAACAGGAAAAAATACATCATACTCAAATAACAATTAAAACAAGACAGTAAAGGGGAATCAGGAAGCACTACAAAACAAGAAGGATGGCAAGAATAAACATATACCTTCCTATAATAACTCTTAATATCAATGGCATCAATGCCCCAAACAAAAGACACAGGCTTGAAGACTGGACTATAAGGCAGGATCCTGCTGTTTGTTGCCTCTAAGAAACTCATCTCTCAATAAAAGATAGACACTGTCTTAGATGAACGTATGGAAAATGGCATTTCAAGCAAATGGGCCTAGGAAACAAGCAGGGCTTGCTAATCTAATATCTGATAGGATAAACTTCAAACAAACATTAGAGAGAAAAGATATAGAAGGTCACATTATACTAATTAATGGAACACTCCAACAGGAAGACATTACAATCCTAAATGTATATGCACCTAACATGGAGGCTCCCAATTTCATCAAACAAACACTATTAGAATTAAAGTCACAGATAACACCAAACACAATTGTAGTGGGTGACTTCAATACCCCTCTCTCATCAACTGACAGGTCATCTCAGCAAAAAATAAACAGAGAGACATCTGGATTAAATGATGTCATGGAACAAATGGACCAAGCAGATATCTACAGAACATTCCATCCAAACACTGCAGAATACACATTTTTCTCAGGAGCACATGGAACATTCACCAAAATAGACTATATATTAGGACACAAAAGCAAATCTTAACAAATACAAGAAAATTGAAATAATACCTTGTACTCTATCTGACCACAATGGGATTAAACGATAAATCAGCAACAAGAAAAACTGCAGAACATGTAGAAATTCATGGAGACTAAATAGTACACTATTGAATGATGGATATTGAATGATGAATGTGTCATTGAAGAAGTAAAAAAGGAAATCAGTAAGTTCATAGAATCAAATGATGATGAGAATGCAACATACCAAAACTTTTGGGACACAATGAAAGCAATCCTAAGAGGGAAATTTATAGTTCTAAGTGCTTATATTAAGAATTTACAGCCGGGCGTGGTGGCGCACGCCTTTAATCCCAGCACTCGGGAGGCAGAGGTAGGAGGATCGCCGTGAGTTCGAGGCCACCCTGAGATTACATAGTGAGTTCCAGGTCAGCCTGGGCTAGAGTGAGACCCTACCTCGAAAAACCAAAAAAAAAAAAAAAAAAAAAAAAGAATTTACAGCTGGGTATAGTGGCTCATACCTTTAATCCTTGCACTTGGGAGGCAGAGATAGGAGGATTGCCATTAGTTCAAGGCCACCCTAAGACTACATAGTGAATTCCAGGTCAGCCTGTGCTAGAGTGAGACCCTACCTCAAAAAAAAAAAAAAAAAAAAGAAGAAGAAGAAGAAGCAGGAGGACGAGGAAGAGAAATTAGAGAGTTCACAAGTAAACAACCTTTGGGCCTCGGAAAAAGAATAACAAGGCAAACCAAAAATCAGTAGATGTGAAGACATAAGAAGATTAGGGCAGAAATTAATGACATAGAAATAAAACAAAACAATCCAAAGAATCAACAAAACAAAGAGTTGGTTCTTTGAAAGGATAAACAAGATTGATAAACCCTTAGCCAATCTGACCAGAAGAAAGAGAGAAGAGACAAAAATTATTAAAATTAGAGATGAAAAAGGTACTATTACAACAGATACTAAAGAAATTCAGAAAATCATAAGGACATACTTTATGAATATATATGCCTATAAGTTTGAAAATCTGAAGGGAATGGATAACTTCCTTGGTTCATATGACCTACCAAAATTAAATCAAGATGAGATAAACCATTTAAATAGACCTATACCAAGTACCAAGTTCCATGAAATTATATTCTCCCAACTAAAAATAGTCCAGACCTAGATGGATTCACTGGTAAATTTTTTACCAGACCTCAATGGAAGAACTAACTCCATTGCTTCTGAAACTTTTCCATAAAAGAGAAAAGGAAGGAATTCTACTGAACTTCTTCTACTAAGCCAACATCTCCCTAATACCAAAACCAAAGGAAGAACAAATAAAATAAAATTACAGACCAATCTCCCTCATGAACATAGATGCAAACATTCTGAACAAAATATTAGGCAAACAGAATGCAAGAATATATCAGAATGATTATTCACCCCAACCAAGTAGCCTTTATTGCAGAGATGCAGGGATGGTTCAATATACACAAATTGACATATATAATTCATTACATAAGTGGACTGAAGGACAAAAATCACATGATCATATCAATGGGCACAGAAAATGAATTCAACAAAATCCAACATCCCTTCATGGTAAAAGTCCTACATAAACTGGGAAGAGAAGGAACATATCTCCACATAATAAAAGCTAAAAACATCCTACAGCCAACATTATACTAAATGGGGAAAAACTTGAAGCTTTTCCACTAAATCCAGGAGTAAGACAAGAGTGTCCACAGTCCCCACTTTTATTTAACATAGTACTGGAAGTCTTAGCTATAGAAATAAGGCAAGAGACACTCATAAAAGGGATACAAATTGGAAAGGAAGAGATCAAGTTATCATTATTTGAAGATATGATTCTATACATAAAGGTTCCTAAAGACTCTACCAGCAAACTAAATACACAGAAATGAGTAACTTTCCTATATACTAACAAGAAACATGTGGAGGATGAAATTAGGGAAACTCCCATTCACAGTTGCCTCAAAAAAGATAAAGTATCTTTGAATAAACCTAACCATGGAAGTGAAGGATCTCTACATTGAGAACTTTAAAACACTCAAGTGAGAAATTGCAAAAGACAATAGGAAATAGAAAGACATCCCATGTTCTTGGATTGGAATAATCAATATTGTGAAAATGTCAATCTTACCAAAAGCAACCTATCCATTTAATGCAATCCCCATTAAAATTGCAATGGCATTCTTCACAGAAATAGAAAAAACAATCCTAAAATTCATTTGAAAAAAAAAGTCCTCAAATGGCCAAAACAATTTTGAGCAACAAAAACATGGCTGGTGGTATCACCATACCCGATTTTAAGCTATATTACAAAACCATAGTAACAAAAACAGCATGTACTGACACAAAGACAGACACGTAGATCAATGGAACAGAATAGAGGACCCAGATATCAATCCAGACAGCTACAGACAACTGATTTTTGACAAAAATATCAAAAATATTCATGGGAGAAAAGACAGACTCTTCAACAAGTGGTGCTGGGAAAACTGGATATATATATATATAGAAGGATGAAAATAGATCCTTGTCTTTCTCAATGCACAAGAATCAAATCCAAATGGATCAGGAACTTTAATATCAGACCTGGAACTCTGAAACTGCTAGAGGAAAAGTATGGGAAACCTTTCAACATATTGGAATAGGAAATGACTTTCTGAATATAACCCCAATTGCTCAGAAAATAAAACCACTAAACAACCACTGGGATCTCATGAAATTACAAAGCTTTTGTACACCAAAGGACACTGTGAATAGAGCAAAGAGACAATGTACAGAATGGGAGAAAATCTTTGCCAGCTATACATCTGACAGAGGATTAATATCCAGAATATACAAAGAACTCAAAAAACAAAACAATAAGAAATCAAACACCCCAATTTAAAAGTGGGCTATGGAATTAAATACAGAGTTCTCAAAAGAAGAAATACAGATGGCATATACACATCTAAAAAAGTGTTGTGCTGTATAGCCTTAGCCATCAGAGAAATGCAAATTGAAACTACTTTGAGATTCCATCTCACTCCTGTCAGAATGGCAATGATCAAGAAAACAGATGACAATAAATGTTGGTGAGGATGCAGAAAAAGGGAAATCCTTCTACATGGTTAATGGGAATGTAGTCTGGTATAGCCTTTGTGGAAATCAGTGTGGAGGTTCTTGAGACAGCTAAAAATAGATTTACCCTATGATCCAGCTATAGCATTCCTAGGCATATATACTAATGACTCTTCTCCCTACCTTAGAGATACTTGCACAACCATGTTTATTACTGCTCTATTCACAATAGCTAGGAAATGGAACCAGCCTAGATGTCCCTCAACAGATGAAAGGATAATGAAGATGTGTTACATTTACATAATGGAGTTCTATTCAGCAGTAAAGAAAAACAAAATTTCCAGAGAAATTGATGGATCTGGAGAGGAGTATACTAAGTGAGGTAACCCAGGCCCAGAAAGCCAAACATCACATGTTCTCTCTCATATGTGGATTCTAGGTACAAATGTGTAGACGTATGTGTGAGCTGGAACCAAAAATCAGTAGAAGGGGCCAGTAAACTTGAAAAGCTATAAGGGAGGGAGGAGAGGGAAGGACTTAAGGTGATGGTATTGTATGTATATAAGTAGAAGAACAGATAACAGGGAGTAGAATGGCATAAGCAAGTCCAGAGGGTTGAATAAAAGAAGGGTGAGTGGATGATGAATCAAAATTTAGGATATTCTGAATAAGACATAGGAAAACCTGTTTTTTTGGATAATGGCACATCCAGAAGCCATAGACTGTTACTAGAAAATTTTCAGTGCCCGGGATGAGATACCTTCCAGTGAGTGAACTATTGGCCAGGGTCCTATTGCCTCCAAATCATTACAGGCTATTGCCAAGGCCCTTGGTTTCCCTTGAGAAACAGATGGTAAAGCCCTATTGCTGAAGACTTCACATGCCTGAGTGGCAAAGTCACTAAGAAATCAAGCTGGTGCTGAGCAGAAAACCTCCTCCCTGTAGATCAGCCAACTGATGACTGATGACAGAAGTCATCATCAGTGAAAACAATGGACACTGGATACCTCAAGCTTGGCCAGCCAGGCCAAATGACTTAACAAGTGCAATAGTGGCATGTCTGCTCTGGGGAAACCACCTGCTTGCTAATTAGACTGGAGGCCTGCTCTATGGGAGGGAATACATACCTGGTAGTGAAAACCTAACCAAAATCCTATGGCAAATTAGAGATAAAAAAGGCACCATTACAACAGATACTAAAGAAATTCAGAAAATTACAAGGATATATTTAAGAATATATATGCCTATAAGTTTGAAAATCTGAAATAAATGGATAACTTCCTTGATTCATATGACCTATCAAAATTAAATCAAGATGAGATAAACCATTTAAATAGACCTATAATAAGTACGGAGATCTAAGCAGTTATAAAAAGTCTCCCAACTAAAATAACTCCAGGCCCAGATGGGTTCACTGGTGAATTTTACCAGACCTTCATGGAAAAACTAATACCACTGCTTCTCAAACTTTTCCATAAAACAGAAAAAGAAGGAATTCTACTGAACTCCTTCTATGAAGCCAGCATAACCCTCATACCAAAACCAGACAAAGACAAAACAAAAAAAGAAAATTACAGACGAACCTCCCTTATGAACATAGATGCAAAAATTCTGAACAAAATACTGGCAAACAGAAAAGAATATATGAAAAGATTATTCACCCCAAACAAGTTGGCTTTACACCAGGGATGCAGGTATGGTTCAACATACGCAAATCGATAAACGTAATACATCATATAAATGATCTGAAGGACAAAAGTCACATGATCATCTCAATAGATGCACAAAAGGCATTTGACAAAATCTAATATCCTTTCATGGTAAAAGTATTACAGAAAGTGAGAATAGAAGGGACATATCTCAATATAATAAAAACTACTTATTACAAACCTACAGCCAACATAATACTAAATGGAGAAAAACTTGAAGCTTTTCCACTAAATTCAGGAATGAAACAAGGGTGTCCACTGTTCCCACTTTTATCTAGTATAGTACTGGAAGTCTTAGCTATAGCAATAAAGCAAGAGACACTCATAAAAGGGATATAAATGGGAAAGGAAGAGATAAAATTATCACTATTTGCAGATCACACGATTTTATACATAAAAGACCCTAAAAACTCTACCAGCAAACTGTTAGAGCTGATAACCACTTTTAGCAACATAGCAGGACACAAAATAAATACAAAGAAATCAGCAGCTTTCCTATATACTAACAACAAGCATGCAGAGCGTGAAATTTAGGAATCTTTCCCATGCACACTTGTCTAAAAGAAATAATAAAGTACCTCGGAATAAACTTAACCAAGGAAGTGAAGGATCTCAACAATGAGAATATTTAAACACTCAGGTGAGAAATTGCAGAAGACAGAAGGAAATGGAAAGACATCCCATGTGTTTTGATTGGAAGAATCAATATTGTGAAATTGTCAATCTTACCAAAAGCAATCTATACATTTAATACAATCCCCATTAAAATTACAACGGTATTCTTCACAGAAATAGAAAAAACAATCCTAAAATTCATTTGGAAGCACAAAAACCTCGAATATCCAAAATGATTTTGGGCAACAAAATAAGGCTGCAGGTACCACCATACCAGATTTTAAGCTATATTACAAAGCCATAGTAACAAAAACTGCATGGTATTGGCACAAAGACTTACTTATAGATCAATGGAACAGAATAGAGGACCCAGACAGCTACAGACATCTGATTTTTGACAAAAATGCCAAAAATATTCATTGGAGAAAATACAGCCTCTTTAAAAAGTGGTGCTGGGAAAACTGGATATCTATATGTAGAAAGATGAAAATAGATCCTTTTCTTTCTCCATGCAAAAGAATCAAATCAAGTGGGTCAGGGACCTTAGTATCAGACTTGAAACTCTGAAATTTCTAGAGGAAAAGGTAGACGAAACCCTTAAACATATTGGCATAGGTAATGAATTTCTGAATATAACCCCAATTGCTCAGAAAATAAAACCACCAATCAACCACAGGGATCTCATGAAATTGCAAAGCTTTTGTACAGCAAAGGACACTGTGAATAGAACAAAGAGACAACCTACAGAATGGGAGAAAATCTTTGCCAGCTACACATCTGACAAAGGGTTAATATCCAGAATATACAAAGAACTCAAAAAACAGAACAATAAGAAATCAAACAACCCAATAAAAAATGGGCTATGGAACTGAATAGAGAGTTCTCATCAGAAGAAATACATATGACATATAAACATCTAAAAAAGTGCTCTACATCCTTAGCCATCATGGAAATGCAGATTAAAACTACCTTGAGATTCTATCTCTCTCCTGTCAGAATGGCTACCATCAAGAAAACAAATGACAATAAATGTTGGTGAGGATGGGGCAAAAGGGGAACCCTTCTACACTGTTGTTAGGAATGTAATCTGTTACAGCCATTGTGGAAATCAATGTGGAGGTTCTTAAAACAGCTAAAAATAGATTTACCATATGATCCAGCTATAGCACTCCTAGGCATATATCCTAATTCCTCTTCTCACTACCTTAGAGATACTTGCACAACCATGTTTATTGCCACTCTATTCACAATAGCTAGGAAATGGAACCAGCCTAGATGTCCATGCACAGATGAATGGATAATAAAGATGTGGTACATCTACACAATGGAGATTATTCAGCACTAAAGAAAAATGAAATTATGAAATTTGCAGGGAAATAGATGGATCTGGAGAGGACTATACTAAGTGAGGTAACCCAGGCCCATAAAGCCAAACGTCACATGTTCTCTCTTATATGTGGATCCTAGCTACAAATGTATAGACTTGTGTGTGAGCTGGAACAAAAAATCAGTAGCAGAGGCCCATAAGCTAGAAAAAGGCTATAAGGGAGGGAGGAAAGGGAAGGTCTTAAGGGGATGGTATTGTATACATTTAAGTAGAAGAACAAATTACAGGGAGGGGAAAGGCCTAAGTGAGGTCAGGGGAAGAGATTGTATAAGAGAAGGGTGGGGGGGGAGGGTCAATCAAAATTCAAGATATTCTGAATAAGCCATGTGAAAAATTATTTTTTGAATAATGGCACATCCAGAAGCCATAGATTGTTACTAGAAAATTTTCAGTGCCAGGGATGGGATACCTTCCAGTGAGCTGATGGCCAGGAAAGTCCCTGTTACCTCCTAAACCTTATAAGCTATTGTCAGTGCCCGTGATTTCCCATGAGAAAGAGATGGTAAGACCCTATTGCTGAAGACTTCACATGTCTGAGCAGCAAAGTCACTGAGAAATCAAGCTGGTACTGAACTGAAAACCTTCTCCCTGTAGCCCAGAAAACTGAGAGCTGGAAAAAGTTGCACTGTATGCAACCTTATGGGAGACAGAAGTCATCAGCAGTGAAAACAGTGGACACCGTAACCCTCAAGTTTGGCCAACCAGGACAAATGACTGAATGAGTGCAATAGTGGCATGTCTGCACTGGGAGAAAGCAACTGCTCTCTAATTGGACTGAAGGCCCACTTTGTGGGAGGGAATACATGCCTGGTACTGAAAACCTAATCAAAAGCCTATGGCAGGGGAGGTCATGAGCCTTAGTGATATAAAGCCTGCTCTTGTCTGGATAAATGCATATATAACTCTCACCATTTTGCCATGAAAACACTACACTTAATGTTCATATTCATAAATTAATGCTACTTTCACTTCTGGTTAAAGAAGCAGATGGCAATGACCACTGGGATGACCCAAAAGACAACATAGTTATGAGAAGAAGGGACGGAGGAGTGTCCAGCATTAAACATATCACACCCTCCAAGGCTCAGGGTCCATTGCAGAAGAGGTGGCAGAAAGAATGTAAGAGCCAAAGGAAGGGTACCACTCCTTACATACAACTGTCCAGACAGAAACTGGCCTCAATATACAAGACCTTGCAGTGCCTAACAATACCTAACCAAGACCCTAATAATAGAAGGAAAAGATGATGATATCAAATTAAAAGAGAGACTAATGGGGAGAAGAAGGGGATATAACAGAGAACAGAGTTATGAAGGGGAAAGTGGGGGAAAATAAAATGGTTTGTTGTCTGTAAGTATAGAAGTTATCAATAAAAACTATATAAAATGTATATATATTTTTTTTAAAAAAAAAAGATTTAAAAAATCCTATAGCAGGGAGGTCATGAGACTTAGGGGTATAAAGCCTGATCTTACCTGGCTAAATGCATATATTATACCCACCACACTGCCCTGTAAGCACTACACTTAATGTTCATATTCATATATTAATGCTACTCTCACTTTTGGTTAGAGAAGCATCTCTTTTCACATGGTGGCAACCACTGGGATAACCCAAAAGGCAACATAGTACTGAGAAGAAGGGAGAGAGGAGTGTCCAGCACTGAAACATCTCTATCACACCCTCCAAGGGTCAGGGTCTATTGCAGAAGAGGTGTCATAAAGAACGTAAGATGCAAAAGAAGGGTACAACTCCTTACAATGCAACTGTCCAGACAGAAATTGGTCTCAATACCTATGACCTCACGTAGCCAAAAAAATACCCTCACAAGATCCTTATAGTAGGAGAAAAATATAATGCATCTACTCAGTGAGCAACCTCTGATGCACCTCTCCTCATCCACTGCATCTACTCAGTGAGCAAGCTCTGATGCACCTCTCCTCCACTGCATCTACTCAGTGAGCAATCTCAGAAGCACCTCTCCTCCACTGCATCTACTCAGTGAGCAACCTCTGATGCACTTCTCCTCCTCCACTGCATCTACTCAGTGAGCAAGCTCTGATGCACCTCTCCTCCACTGCATCTACTCAGTGAGCAAGCTCTGATGCACCTCTCCTCCACTGCATCTACTCAGTGAGCAATCTCAGAAGCACCTCTCCTCCTCCACTGCATCTACTCAGTGAGCAATCTCAGAAGCACCTCTCCTCCTCCACTGCATCTACTCAGTGAGCAATCTCAGAAGCACCTCTCCTCCACTGCATCTACTCAGTGAGCAATCTCAGAAGCACCTCTCCTCCTCCACTCTATCTACTCAGTGAGCAATCTCAGAAGCACCTCTCCTCCTCCACTCTATCTACTCAGTGAGCAATCTCAGAAGCACCTCTCCTCCACTGCATCTACTCAGTGAGCAATCCCAGAAGCACCTCTCCTCCTCCACTGCATCTACTCAGTGAGCAAGCTCTGATGCACCTCTCCTCCTCCACTGCATCTACTCAGTGAGCAATCTCAGAAGCACCTCTCCTCCTCCACTGCATCTACTCAGTGAGCAATCTCAGAAGCACATCTCCTCCTCCACTGCATCTACTCAGTGAGCAATCTCAGAAGCACATCTCCTCCTCCACTGCATCTACTCAGTGAGCAATCTCTGATGCACCTCTCCTCCTCCACTGCATCTACTCAGTGAGCAATCTCAGAAGCACATCTCCTCCTCCACTGCATCTACTCAGTGAGCAATCTCAGAAGCACTTCTCCTCCTCCACTGCATCTACTCAGTGAGCAATCTCAGAAGCACATCTCCTCCTCCACTGCATCTACTCAGTGAGCAATCTCAGAAGCACATCTCCTCCTCCACTGCATCTACTCAGTGAGCAATCTCAGAAGCACATCTCCTCCTCCACTGCATCTACTCAGTGAGCAATCTCAGAAGCACCTCTCCTCCTCCACTGCATCTACTCAGTGAGCAATCTCAGAAGCACATCTCCTCCTCCACTGCATCTACTCAGTGAGCAAGCTCTGATGCACCTCTCCTCCTCCACTCTATCTACTCAGTGAGCAATCTCAGAAGCACATCTCCTCCTCCACTGCATCTACTCAGTGAGCAATCTCAGAAGCACCTCTCCTCCTCCACTCTATCTACTCAGTGAGCAATCTCAGAAGCACATCTCCTCCTCCACTGCATCTACTCAGTGAGCAATCTCAGAAGCACCTCTCCTCCTCCACTGCATCTACTCAGTGAGCAATCTCAGAAGCACATCTCCTCCTCCACTGCATCTACTCAGTGAGCAAGCTCTGATGCACCTCTCCTCCTCCACTGCATCTACTCAGTGAGCAATCTCAGAAGCACATCTCCTCCTCCACTGCATCTACTCAGTGAGCAATCTCAGAAGCACCTCTCCTCCTCCACTGCATCTACTCAGTGAGCAATCTCAGAAGCACCTCTCCTCCTCCACTGCATCTACTCAGTGAGCAATCTCAGAAGCACATCTCCTCCTCCACTGCATCTACTCAGTGAGCAATCTCAGAAGCACCTCTCCTCCTCCACTACATCTACTCAGTGAGCAATCTCAGAAGCACCTCTCCTCCTCCACTGCATCTACTCAGTGAGCAATCTCAGAAGCACTTCTCCTCCTCCACTGCATCTACTCAGTGAGCAATCTCAGAAGCACCTCTCCTCCTCCACTGCATCTACTCAGTGAGCAATCTCAGAAGCACCTCTCCTCCTCCACTGCATCTACTCAGTGAGCAATCTCAGAAGCACCTCTCCTCCACTGCATCTACTCAGTGAGCAATCTCAGAAGCACCTCTCCTCCTCCACTCTATCTACTCAGTGAGCAATCTCAGAAGCACATCTCCTCCTCCACTGCATCTACTCAGTGAGCAATCTCAGAAGCACCTCTCCTCCTCCACTCTATCTACTCAGTGAGCAATCTCAGAAGCACATCTCCTCCTCCACTGCATCTACTCAGTGAGCAATCTCAGAAGCACCTCTCCTCCTCCACTGCATCTACTCAGTGAGCAATCTCAGAAGCACATCTCCTCCTCCACTGCATCTACTCAGTGAGCAAGCTCTGATGCACCTCTCCTCCTCCACTGCATCTACTCAGTGAGCAATCTCAGAAGCACATCTCCTCCTCCACTGCATCTACTCAGTGAGCAATCTCAGAAGCACCTCTCCTCCTCCACTGCATCTACTCAGTGAGCAATCTCAGAAGCACCTCTCCTCCTCCACTGCATCTACTCAGTGAGCAATCTCAGAAGCACCTCTCCTCCTCCACTGCATCTACTCAGTGAGCAATCTCAGAAGCACCTCTCCTCCTCCACTGCATCTACTCAGTGAGCAATCTCAGAAGCACCTCTCCTCCTCCACTCTATCTACTCAGTGAGCAATCTCAGAAGCACCTCTCCTCCTCCACTGCATCTACTCAGTGAGCAATCTCAGAAGCACATCTCCTCCTCCACTGCATCTACTCAGTGAGCAAGCTCTGATGCACCTCTCCTCCTCCACTGCATCTACTCAGTGAGCAATCTCAGAAGCACCTCTCCTCCTCCACTGCATCTACTCAGTGAGCAATCTCAGAAGCACTTCTCCTCCACTGCATCTACTCAGTGAGCAATCTCAGAAGCACCTCTCCTCCTCCACTGCATCTACTCAGTGAGCAATCTCAGAAGCACATCTCCTCCTCCACTGCATCTACTCAGTGAGCAATCTCAGAAGCACCTCTCCTCCTCCACTGCATCTACTCAGTGAGCAATCTCAGAAGCACCTCTCCTCCTCCACTCTATCTACTCAGTGAGCAATCTCAGAAGCACATCTCCTCCTCCACTGCATCTACTCAGTGAGCAATCTCAGAAGCACCTCTCCTCCTCCACTGCATCTACTCAGTGAGCAAGCTCTGATGCACCTCTCCTCCTCCACTGCATCTACTCAGTGAGCAATCTCAGAAGCACCTCTCCTCCTCCACTGCATCTACTCAGTGAGCAATCTCAGAAGCACCTCTCCTCCTCCACTACATCTACTCAGTGAGCAATCCCAGAAGCACCTCTCCTCCTCCACTACATCTACTCAGTGAGCAATCTCAGAAGCACTTCTCCTCCTCCACTGCATCTACTCAGTGAGCAATCTCAGAAGCACCTCTCCTCCTCCACTGCATCTACTCAGTGAGCAATCTCAGAAGCACATCTCCTCCTCCACTGCATCTACTCAGTGAGCAATCTCAGAAGCACCTCTCCTCCACTGCATCTACTCAGTGAGCAATCTCAGAAGCACCTCTCCTCCTCCACTCTATCTACTCAGTGAGCAATCTCAGAAGCACCTCTCCTCCTCCACTGCATCTACTCAGTGAGCAATCTCAGAAGCACATCTCCTCCTCCACTGCATCTACTCAGTGAGCAATCTCAGAAGCACCTCTCCTCCTCCACTGCATCTACTCAGTGAGCAATCTCAGAAGCACCTCTCCTCCTCCACTGCATCTACTCAGTGAGCAATCTCAGAAGCACCTCTCCTCCTCCACTGCATCTACTCAGTGAGCAATCTCAGAAGCACATCTCCTCCTCCACTGCATCTACTCAGTGAGCAATCTCAGAAGCACCTCTCCTCCTCCACTGCATCTACTCAGTGAGCAATCTCAGAAGCACCTCTCCTCCTCCACTCTATCTACTCAGTGAGCAATCTCAGAAGCACTTCTCCTCCTCCACTGCATCTACTCAGTGAGCAATCTCAGAAGCACCTCTCCTCCTCCACTGCATCTACTCAGTGAGCAATCTCAGAAGCACCTCTCCTCCTCCACTGCATCTACTCAGTGAGCAATCTCAGAAGCACCTCTCCTCCTCCACTCTATCTACTCAGTGAGCAATCTCAGAAGCACCTCTCCTCCTCCACTGCATCTACTCAGTGAGCAATCTCAGAAGCACCTCTCCTCCTCCACTGCATCTACTCAGTGAGCAATCTCAGAAGCACTTCTCCTCCTCCACTGCATCTACTCAGTGAGCAATCTCAGAAGCACCTCTCCTCCTCCACTCTATCTACTCAGTGAGCAATCTCAGAAGCACCTCTCCTCCTCCACTGCATCTACTCAGTGAGCAATCTCAGAAGCACCTCTCCTCCTCCACTGCATCTACTCAGTGAGCAATCTCAGAAGCACTTCTCCTCCACTGCATCTACTCAGTGAGCAATCTCAGAAGCACCTCTCCTCCTCCACTGCATCTACTCAGTGAGCAATCTCAGAAGTACCTCTCCTCCTCCACTCTATCTACTCAGTGAGCAATCTCAGAAGCACCTCTCCTCCTCCACTGCATCTACTCAGTGAGCAATCTCAGAAGCACATCTCCTCCTCCACTGCATCTACTCAGTGAGCAATCTCAGAAGCACCTCTCCTCCACTGCATCTACTCAGTGAGCAATCTCAGAAGCACCTCTCCTCCACTGCATCTACTCAGTGAGCAATCTCAGAAGCACCTCTCCTCCACTGCATCTACTCAGTGAGCAATCTCAGAAGCACCTCTCCTCCTCCACTGCATCTACTCAGTGAGCAATCTCAGAAGCACCTCTCCTCATCCACTGCATCTACTCAGTGAGCAAGCTCTGATGCACCTCTTCTGCTCCACCACACCTACTCAGTCAGTAATCTCTGAAGGTCCTCTCCTCTTCCCTGCATCTACTTAGTGAATAACTTTGTATTACCACTGCATCTGCTCAGTTTTTAGCCTCTGAAAGGCCTCTCACTTACACTCCATCTGTTTGCTCATCCTCTTGCTACTATCAAGCTATAAATCCAAACTGCTGTCATACATTGAAGCTTTAAAACCAATAAATTTATAGGCAATTTCATGTTTTCTTATTTACTTATTTAAGACAGTAAGGTAGAGAGACAGAAAGAGAGAGAGAGACAGAGAATGAGCATGCCAAGGCCTCTAGCCACTTCAAAGGAACTCCAGATACATGTGCCACTTTGTTTATCTTGCTTTATGTGAATTCTGGGGTATTGAATCTGGGCTCATTGCCTTTGAAGGCAATTGCCTTCATACCACAAAGCCATCTCTCCACCCCCAAGTTCCTGGTTCTGCTTGTTGTTTTATAATTTTCTAACCTCATAATTCTGTTTCCATATGGGCTTCAAACTCTACAAAGTAGTCTTTCATCTATACATCATTACAAGTTGGCATTTATTAAAAAAATTCATTAAATTTATAAATCAATTTAACAACACTTGACAAGTTTGGATATTATATGCCCAATATTGGATTTTCAATAAGCACAGTATTATTTCACTAATTTCTCTATGATGGTTTTATATAAATTTACTTACATGTATGCCTAATGACCATATATATTTTAGATGATGTTAAGGAAAGTCATTTTCTATTATTTTAGTGGGATAGTTCTGATGTATTAGAGGAAGAGTAGTATCATGGATTCTCAGTTAATTTGTACTGATTTCTTTACTCACTAGACCTGCCACCGTGGACAAACACTCCAATTTCTCTGCACCTCAGTTTTCTTAAATTTCAAATGAACACTGTCTCATAAAGAAACTAGTAGAGTGAACACACTCATATATGCAATGCCTAGCACAGAATAATCAAATGTAAATGTTAGCTTTCATTATTATAAGAATGTTGTTAATTTGCATAATTGACTTTATTTCTAAGAACCTTATAAACTCTGCTGTTAGTTCAAATAATTTATGGATTATCTTGGATTATCTTTTTAATAATGATACAATCTATATGTAAGAACAAATTTAGATTTTTTTCTTCTTCCCTGTATCCATAATTATTTCTTTCTTTTGCTCTATTATGTTACCATAACTAAGAGTATCATGTTAAATGGTATAGCAACAGTCCTGCCTCAATCTCCTTCAAAGACATATTCCAAAATTTCACTTTTATTTATTCTCATAGATTTTTGGGTAGATATTTGTTACTAGATTAAAGAATACCCATTGCATTCCTAGTTTAGTGTGAGATTTCTTTTTCATGAATGGGTTTTTATAAATGCAATAAATCTTCCTTAATTTTTTAAAAATATTTTTGTTCCTTTGTTTATATATTTATTTATTTATTTGATGGAGAGAATGAAGAGAGAGAGAGAGAATGGGCATGCCAGGGCCTCTAGCCACTGCCAAGGAACTCCAGACACATGTGACACCTTGTGCATCTGGATTACATGGGTACTGGAGAATCAAAGCTGGGTCCTTAGGCTCTTCGGGAAAGTGCCTTACCACTAAGCCATCCCTCCAGCCTTATCTTTCTTAATTTAATCATTAAGCTATATCTACATTGAACAACTTTTAGCAATATGTGTTGAGCCACTGGTCATCAAGTGACAGCAAACATAGTGATAGAGGAAGAGAAAAGGGGGAGAATACGGTGATGATTTGGACACACTCTCCTACACACACACATAGAGTATTGCATGTTTTAAATGATTTCTTTCAAACTATGTATGTAGAGTTGAGTAGTTAGCCCAGTGACAATATGGCCCATAAAGCCTATGTCCTAAAGCATTCACCATCTGGTTCTTTATAGAAAAAAAATAATTCCCTCTCTAATCTTCATACATTAAATCCCTCTTGTTCCAACTTTTACTTTATCTTGTGGGGACAGGAAACCCATAGGGAAGTAGGTAAAAGGGACTTTAAAATTTTTTCTTCTTCTCAAACTTCTACTAATTTCTGTTCATTCTATCTTCTCTTCTGTTAGTCATTCTTTCTTTTCCTCTCTTTTTCTCTCTCCTTTCCCTTTTCCTTTTTACATTTGCTCTTCTCACACATTTTTTTCTTATAATTCTATATTTTTAAAAGGGAAGCAAAATGTCCTCTCCCTCTGACTATATAACAAATAGAAATGGCCAGTGTTTTTCACTATTTAGTCTATGCCACAATAGACTGTAAATTACTAGACCATACTAAATTACTTTATTCAAAATTTAAACCCTCAGAAAACTGAACACTTCCTGCTTATTTTAGGCCTTTGAAGCAAATCAAGCAATGAAGCTTGCCCTCATGGAGCTTACATTTTAGCTGAGAGAAATAAGCAATAAGAAAGAGCAAATATTAAGTGGGAGGGAAAGAACACATAGACGAAGCGGAGGGGAAGGAAATTTTCATAAAAACGCTCCATGGGCCTCACTGATCAGATACCAAGAGAACAAAGACTTGAAGGAAGGAAGAAATAAGCCCAAAGACCCAAAGGTAGGAGTGCTCCTGGTATGTTTAGAAAGCAGCAAGGAGTCAAAGTGGCTGCAATAGATGAAACAGAGGGCATAAGTGAGTTCAGGGAAGTCAGTGGGGCCACAGCATGGAAGCCAAGGTGGACTCTTAGAAAAACCAAGAGTCAAAAAAGGGTTCTGAGCAGAGATTTTGAAGGATCGCCCCCTCTGTTGTAGTGAAGACAAACTTCAGAAGCCACAGGGTCACAGAAGTCAGGTAGTTGTGAGGGAAAGCTTCTGTCCTTTAACCTTTCAGCAGCTGGATAACACCACTACTGTTATTATAGTAATATTATATCATCAATCCAGATGAAGAAAGTATGACTGGACAGGGTTAGATAACATGACATCATCAAGCTAGTTTCAAAGCCAGTCTACTCAAGATCAGAGAATCAGACTGATTTGGATCTCACCTTGTGAACATGTTTTTCAAATAAGTGCTAATGTATGACATTACATTTTAATTTGCATGAGTAAGCATATGTTTTGTGTTTCATGAATTTCAGTAGATCATAATTTTTAAACAACGTTTTTTTCTTTAATTGATTTATTTATTTACTTGAGAGAGAAAGAGGCAGACAGAGAAAGAGAATGGCACTCCAGGGCTTCCAGCCACTGCAAATGAACTCAGATGCATGTGCCATCTTTTGTATCTGGCTTATGTGGGTCCTGGGGAGTCAAACTGAGGTCCTTTGGCTTTGCAGGCAAACACCTTAACTGCTAAGCCATCTCTCTAGCCATAATTTTTAATAAAATACAGTTGGACCATTAGATTCAGAATTACTGGATTTCATTCTTGAATCACCTTCAAAATAATTTTAAACTTTTATCTTCAAATTCCTTACACTAAACATATGGCCCAAGAGATTGATTCACGCTAACCTTAGAAACTAGGAGCTCAATATTAAGTCCCTGATCTCCTGCAGTATTAGATTATATTCTTTCAAAGTCATTTAATACTTTATTGCTGTCTTCTTTTTAAAATCTGTGACTGAAAGGCACAACCTATAAGTTCACATCTCATCCTATACACCGGAAAAGTTACCTCTCATCAGAATTTTTCCAAATCAGCAGAAACATACTCTAATATCTCCCCTCTCCCCCTACACACACACACACACACACACACACACACACACACACACTCCACATACATGGCATAAATATCACTGGTAGAAAGGCAAGATATTATATTTAGAAGAACTTGCTAATGATTTTTTTCCATTTAACATGGCAGTGACAAATTGGGTGGCTCTAGGTTAAATAACATAAAAATAGGTTGTACAGTTTGATCTCCAATATATTTGTGTTGAGTTTTAAACCAAGCACATTTACCCAAATTAAAGGTAAATGATATTAAGAAATTTAAATGTGTGTGTGTGAGTGTGTAACCAACAAAAATACCTGAGGGAGGAGTATTGCCATGAGTTGAATGCCAGCTTAGGTCTTGAGTCCTTATCAGAAAAGAGGGGGGGTTAGGCCATTAGGAACATATATTAATTAGCCACAGATAACTATTGCATTTACTTAGTGACCCTGAGGCACTCTTTTAGGCCTTTGGATTCAGTGCTGAGAATAGCAGAGCAAGGAACCTTGTCTTTGCTGAACCGACAAACTGGAAGGTAAAACAAAATAAATAGATAATTAAAAGTACTAGAAGAGCCAAGAGGGAAAAGAGAGGGTTCAGGCTGCTCTTAACATGGCATCATGTTCAGTATAGTGGGCATAGCATGGCCAAGGAAGCTGTTCTGCAGAAGTGAATTTTAAGACCCTCTTGAATGATAGATGAGGGTTGGCAAGAAGGACAAAGGTGGGGGGGAGAAATTCTGAAATAACAGGAAAACTTGTCTCTAGGTCTTCATACATGTGAGAATCAAAAGGCTTAGAAATGAGAAAGATCAGAGTGAGACGAGGAGAAGGGAGAGAGAGTATAAATCTGGTATGCCAAATGGAAAACAGTATGATACAAATAGCAAATAGTTATGCTAGACAGACAAGAGCCAGGTCAAGTCAGGTTAAATGAGTTGGATTTAAGGTGCTGAAGAGATGGCTTAGCAGTTAAGGTGCTTGCCTGTGAAGCCTAAGGACCTGGGTTTGATTCCTCAGTACCTATGTAAGCCAGATGCACATTGTACATGTGTCTGCAGTTCATTTGCAGTGCCTCTAGGCTTGTCCCACCCTCTCTCTCTCTCTCTCTCTCTCTCTCTCTCTCTCCCTCTCTCTCTATATATGCCTCTCCCCCTATCAAATAAATAAAAATAAAATATATTTTTAAAAATATTTGGGAGAAAATATTTTTAAATAATATAAATTGTAAAATGACATATGAAGTATTATTTATAGTCTAGAAACCACTACACACATTCATGGTCAGTCACTTTTTACACTTGTACTAAGCCAATTCCATAGGGGCAAGAATGGTCTTATCAACAAATGACACTGAGACAACTGGATATCCACATGCAAAATAATGAAGTTAAAGTCCTACTTTGTACTGTACAAACAAAAAAAAATCATGTCTAAATGGATCAAATGCATAAAACCTAGAGCTAAAACTGTTAACTTCTTTAAAATGAGTGGAATAAATGTTAGTCACTTTGTATTTGCTGATACCTTTTTATATATGAAGCCAAATTAAAAGGTAAATTGGATTTTATCAAAAAAAAACTTTTGGGTCTCCAAGGGCACTATTAAGAGAATGAACATCTCTTTACCATTGTGGCTGTTATTAAATTTTGAAATTAGGACAAATATATCCTTCATCTTTGTGTTCTTTGTCAAGATATTTGTATTTCAATATAAAGTTTAGCCTCAGTTAATTAATTTCTATAAAAAAATAAAGGCAGCTTGGATTTAAGAAAACAAGATTTGGATTTAACTCTAAGACAGAGATGACACTTCAAGAGAACTTTGATCAGTGGTGTGACTTATCTAGTTCTTATTCTTTAAAGACCATTCTGGCCCCTATGTGAGAATAACTTGGAATGGAATGGGATGGAGCATACTGGCAAGGATGTAGGAATTATCCACCTGAGAAGTGTGCTGACTGGGACACAGGTACAGGCAGGGACTGGGTAAAGGTAAAGTGTCAAGTCAGAGTTGTGTGTCTGTGTGTGTGTGTGTGTTGTGGATGTGGTGTTTGTCTGTGTGCTGTGTGTCTGTGTTTTGTGTGTTACATGTGTGGTGTGTTTGTGTGTTTTGTGTCAGTATAGTGTGTGTTGTGTGTCTGTGTGGGAGTGTGTGTGTTATGTGTGTGTCATGTGTCAGTGTAGTGTGTGTTGTGTGTGTGTCTGTGTGGTGTGTGTATGTATGTTTGTGAAGGTGTTGTGTGAGGTGTGTGTTGTGTGTGTGTGTCTGTGTTGGAGTAAATGAGGCTTGGAGCTGAGGAGGATTCTTCATTTTTTAGCAGGGAGGAGGTAAGAGTTGCTAGATGGGGAAGAGAAAGGAGGCAGAATGTCACCCCAGATCTAAATCCATACCAAGTAGGTTTTAGGGCTGTGGTAGTTTGTATATAATAGTTTAAATGTAAGGCCCCATATACTCAGGTGTTTTACTAAAATTGACTTTACAGGGCTGACAGAATGGCTTAGCGGTTAAGGCACTTGTTTGCAAAGCCAAAGGAGCCAAGCTCAATTCTCCAGGACCCACGTTAGCCAGATGCACAAGGGGGCACACATGTCTGGAGTTCCTTTGCAGTGGCTGGAGGCCAAGGCATGCCCATTCTCTCTCTCTCTCTCTCTCTCTCTCTCTCTCTCCTTCTTTATCTGTCAAATAAATAAAATAAAATAAAATTGACTTTACAACTTCAGCTACTAACAGATTCCTGCTATAGTGGACATGTCACTGGGGCTGGACCTGTCAGATTCCAGCCCAAAGGTGTGGAAAGAGCAGTGAGACCTCAGGTGGTTTTGTTATACTTGTTTTTGGTGTTTATTGGCTCTTTGGTGGTTTTTCTCTCTGTTTGGATCTCTCCAAGGGAGCCACCTCCTTCTATACTGATAGTACTTCCCCTGGATCTATAAGCTTGAAATAATCCTGTTCCTCCCATAACCTGTCTAATTGAATGTTTGTTCCAGCAACTTGGAACTGACTACAACAATGGCCATAATGAAGCCTTCATTTCAACATCACTTCTTCCTGAAAATCTGAATTGTTACTTGCACAGGATTTTATTTCAATAGTATCTTCTCACTGATAGTAAAATGGAGTGCTTACAAAGGGAGAGAATGAGATGTCCTTTGAGAACAGCAGAAGGAATGAGGGGGGTGGATATCTGAAGGCAAAGCTAACCAGAGAAAGCTGAGCACTGGATGAGGTGCAAATGAAGGTATATGTGCTTTCCAGATGCTGGGAGATGTGATTGATATATATATATATATATATATATATATATATATATATATATATATCTCACAAAATTTATATAGATAGATAGATATAGATAGAGATAGAGATAGAGATAGAGATAGAGGTAGAGATAGAGATAGAGATAGAGATGATATAGATATAGATATAGATATAGATATAGATATAGATATAGATATAGTCACAAAATCTCCAAGCCACAGACATTTATTACATTTATTGAGTGGCCCTGAGGTACTATATTGGGCCTTTGGAATGTGTTTGTGTGTGTGTGTGTTCACACTTTGGAAGCTGAAAGTCCAAGTCTAGGCTATCATATCTGGTGCCCTCAACTGAGGGCTCTGTTGCTAAGTTGAAGTGTAGCAGATGGTATCGCATGGTGAGACAGGAATCAAGAGACCATGAACAGGCTAGATGCTTTTTGGTTTTTTGTAACAGCCCAAACCTACAGGTATTAAGCTGATCCTGTGGAACCCAACCCTCTCCTTGAGACCAACATTAATTCTTTCCAATGACAGTATCTCCATGACTTAACCACTTCCACTGTTCTATGTCTTACAGACCCACCACCTCTCAATGCCTTCATATTAGAGCCTAATTATCCAGCACATGAGTCTTTGAGAGACATACTCAATCCATACTCAAACTTTAATGACAAGAACTGTAGTGGGCCTTAATAGAAACAGGCTGATTCCAAAGAGGTGCTCATCACAGCACATTCCGATTACTTCACAAGTCTGCTGAAGATTGAGAGTTTTGGTTGTAATCTTTCCCATTTTGCTTTTCCTTCCTTCATAAGTAGGTGTGGGTCCTATTGAGTATTTGATAAAGACAAAAGGGGAAAGAAGACCCATTTTCCCCATTTTTATTTTTGAAATTCTCTTTATGGTTTATAGAACTCAAAAAAAAATGCCTATTATAGGGAAGAGGAAGACTGTGATACACTAATCATAATATTGCAATTGTCATGACCTGCACAAGACCTACAAACTATCATGCCTATCAACATTCCATCATGGCTAATGGAGGACTGCAAGAGCCCACCATTTCTTTCTGAGGAGTTATTGACAGTTAATGGCTGATGGAGGAGAAGGATACATTTTCTTCAGTGGGGTAACTGCTGGAAGGTTACCCATGCTCTGGTCAAAAATCCCCTACCCAGTCAAGCATCCTAAAATAGACTCAGTGGCACACACACACATAAAAAAGACATCAAGGACTGCAGGTATGGCTCAGCAGTTAAGGCACTTGCCTGCAAAGCCTAACAACCCAAGTTCAATTCCCCAGCATCCATGTAAAGCCAGATGCACAAAGTGGCACGTGCATATAGAATCTTTTCTCAGTGGCTAGAGGCCCTGGTACACCCATTCTCTCTGTCTGTCTTTTTTCTATCTCTCTATGCTTGCAAATAAATAAAATATTAGAAAGCAAAATTAAAAAAGACAACAAAGTAAGAAGAGGTTTTGTTGGGAAGAAGGGGTTCCATGGAACAGGACAGAGTGGAGAAGTCAAGAGAAGGCAACAGCACGTGATTATGATCAAAATGCATGTGTGAAAATTGTCAATATAATGAAAATAAAAAGGCAAATGCAGTTGAATCAATTAGCACTATATATCTAGATATATGATAGATAGATAATAGATATATGACAGATAGATAGATAGATAGATAGATAGATAGATAGATAGATAGATTTCTATATATCCCTCAAAAGGTATGTCTACAGTAAGAACATTAATATCACTTACAATTTTGTTATAATAAAAATACATGTTCCCCACTCTAGATATAAAGCACCAGAAATTTCGATAGACTTACTACTAGGTCTTCTGTGATTCCAATACTTGCTAAGGTTTTCAGAACTTCTACTTTAGGGTTGCACTTCCTCAAGCTTAACAAAAAGACAAAATGATGGCACTTGTCCAAGTGGTCCATAGATAATACCCCCTGGTATTATGCCAAAGATCTGAAGCTGCAAGCCCAGAGGCGCCAGCTGCCCCAGGTCCTGCTGACCTCAGCAGCTCACTATAACCCTTTCCCAGCCCACCATCAGAGAAACACAGGAGAGCAAAAGGAAATAAATGCATAGGAATGCTTACTGTGGCATTGTTTCTAATGATGAAAAATCACTAGAATACCAATCAGCATAGAAGAACCGGTAGGTTGTGGTACATTTGTGCACTGAAATACGGCACATTTAAAGTAAATGAATGGAACTACATGTGAAAACACAGAGAAATCTTAGAAACAGAATATTCGACAAAAACAGGCAGGTTGTAAGAGAGTGTGTACAATTTTTACTAATGCTTATACTCATAACATGCTGAATGATGTTGGCTATTGGTAATATTCCAACATGTAGTGGAATCATAATGACATGCATAACACAAACAAATCATCACAAGTAATTAGATCTGGGAAAAGGGAAGGAAAACGATCAGGGAAGTATATTAATAGGACTTTATCAATTTTTCAATGTAACAATAGGTTAAGGTTTGACCCAGGGGGTGGGGGGATGGGTACACAAGCTTCTTACATTGTCAACTAATTTTTTTCAAAATAGATGAAATGTTCCATTAAAATTTTGATAAGGACAAAGGTCATTTGGAATTTGCAATCAAGTGATCTGAGCTTTAAGCCCAAGTCTAGTGGAAGCTTTCTAGTGTTGCAGGTGATTTTGGAACTCTGAGCCTCAGTTTGCCAAACACAGCAGATTGAGTTCAGCAACCTATGAAGTCCTCTGCCTCTTACACCCTGTGAGATCTATTTTTGTGTTCAAACAGAAAATACTCTGCCCCTTCTCTTTCTCTGTCCATGCATGAGCTGTAGCCTCCTAAGGGGTTGTTCCCTGTCCAGCTGTCCGCCCTAATAGCTCCTTGTTTACAATGGCTCCAGAAAATTGAACAGGGACTAATAATATATCACAAAGAAAGGATCATAGAACCTGTGTTCTAAGATATATTTTAAGGCCATGAAAAAAAATGTTTTGGCCCATAGACAAGCTGTGTGGGATTTAGAGAGTGACCTTGAATTTGTAAGTAAGTTTCCCTTAAAGGAGAATCTTGTCCCTCAGTATGGCCATATTTTACTATGTGGAAGAGGATTTCAAACCAACATCACAATGATGTTCACTTCTTTATCCTGTTCTTTGGGTATCACCTGCCTGCTACCCCAATGTCATAAATGACAGAAATGACTCACCCTCAGTTATTAGCTGACTTTTCCATTAAGAAAGTTTAGTTTCTCACTTTTAGGAAATGATTCTTTTGGTCACCTTCCTCCAAGTTATTCATTATATGGAAAATTCCCTGTCTCAATAGGTTGTAAATTCTACTTTGAATGCCATCTATAATATCAATAGCATAAGAAGGCAAATGGTGAGTATTTTTAATGAATTTGTTGCTTATTATAAAAGATTCAAATATACAAAACATATACCCTTCACTGAATTTTTTATCTTTTTTGCTAAATTGCATATTCAAAATTGGCAAGACAGGTAGTCTGTGGCACTATGTTATAAGTCTGAGTGCTCCAGGCACCCCCTAGGCATTTGGTTAGTGTGTTATTGGAACACATCTAATATTGACTGGCTAGGAACATGAGTCAAAAATCAAATTTGGTTTTAGTTCTAAGATGTGCTAAGTGGGTTTCTAACATAATACAACATCTCTTAGTTTCAAATTCTTAATCTATGATATATTCAAAGTACACTTTCTAAAATATATTTGTTTGTTTCCTTCTCTCAAGGTAGGGTCTCACTCCAGCCCAGGCTGACCTGGCACTCATTCTTTCATCTCAGGCTGGCCTTGAACTCATAGCAATTCATCTACCTCTGCCTCACAAGTACTGGGATGATTCTGCGCAATTACAAAAATAAGCCAATTATTCTTAGTTTTTAGTCAGTCTAAATGTTCAAACAGTTTTGATTAAAAAGTCATAGTTGTTCTAAGGTGACCCAGTGTGGTGGCACATGCCTTTAAACCCAGCACTTGGGAGGCAGATGTAGGAGGATCACCATGAGTTTGAGGCCAGCCTGAGACTACATAGTGGATTCCAAGTCAACTGGAGCTATAGCAAGACCTTACCTTGAACCAAACCAAAACAAAAAATGTACTAAGGAGTCTTGGACATCCAATCTAGATCAACACAGTATGCATATGTGCATTTGTGTTTCCTTATATTGATTATATACATGTATATCTATATTATATTTAGCAGAATATAAAAGCCCTATTTGGGCTGAAGAGATTGCTTACTGATTAAGGTGCTTGCTTGCAAAGCCAAAGGATCCTGCTTCAATTCTCCAGGACCCACGTAAGCCAGATGCACAAAGGGGTGCATGCATCTGGAATTCATTTGCAGTGGCATGCCCATTCTCGCTCTCTCTCTCTCTCCCTCTCTCTCTCTCTCTTTCTCCCCCTCTCTTTCTCTTTCGTCCTCTTTTCCTCTCTCAAATAAATAAATAAATAAATAAAATTTTAAAAGGCATATTTTTCTAAATTTTATATAAATATACCAAGGATCTACCACATAACAGCATATACCTAATGCTTGTTGAATTTATTAGCAGGATTAATTATTAAGATTGTGCCATAGAATATGATAGGTAGATATGACCATTTTCCATAATTCTTACAATAACTCTGAAAAAATAGATATATCCTATGTACTACACTGCCACAATACACTTTGCAAATATTTTTATTTGTTTGAAGAGAGATAGTATGGGCACATCAAGGCCTCCTGCCACCACAAACGAACTCCAGACACATATGCCACTTTGTGCATCGGGCTTTACGTTGTCACTGGCGGGTCAAACTCAGGCTGTCAGGCCTTACAAGCAAGTGCTCTTAACCTCTGAACCACTGAGTTCAGCCCCTATCACAGTACTTTTAGGTCCAAGTGAGGAACTTTATCTGTCTGGGACTATTTCAATGATAATACTAATACCCAAAAGACAGACAAGTGTTTTAAAAATGAACATTTAACAGCTTGACTCTTGTGTATTACTTCAACTTTTACCATCCATTCAACATTTACTGACAACACTAAACTTCTTATGTAAGTACTCCCCAGAAATTTCCTATTTGCACTTTTATGATGATGTGCTCCACTAGTGGTTAGAAAACTAACTCAATGCTAAAATAATGATAAAATAGTGCGATCCATCCAGAACATACTCTCTTTCAGACAGTATGTCAACTGTTAATACCCATGAACGACTGAGGTTGTGGATGACCTGTGGCACCTATTTTATCTTTGCAAAACTTAACTCAGTATATTCTGTACATGAACTTCATAACTTTGATTGAGAAAGCAGATAGACTGGTAAGAAAATGCAGTCAATAGTGTGAATTGCATTACAGTAAAACATCTGGCAGGTCCTTTCATATGCAACTGGAAAATGATTACTGGAGACCAGACGGCTTGTAACTTGTTTGACAGCATTAACAAGAAGGCTAATGAAAATGAAAGGAACCTCAGACTGGACAGTGAATTGAGCCACAGGATTCTGTCTTTGACCTTGTGTTCCTAAGCATTATTGACAGCACAGATGTCGTCAGCAAGGTCCTGAAGTGACAAGATGACAAAAAAGTTGACTGGGATAATAAGTATGTGGTAGAAAGCAAAATAGATTTGATAGGGTGAAGAAATGGATCAGGTTAAACAAATTCAAATTTAACAGAGGTGAGTCTAAGATACAATAAGCAAACTTTCCAAGTACATAATGTTTAACCAAAAAAATAAAAAATGATTAAGCAACTACCTAGAAAGAGATATCGGAAGTCTTGTTAGCAATAAACTCAATCTGAATTAGAAATAAGGTTTGGCTACCCAAATGTTGGTGCCCCCTTTCAGTGCAGTAAGAGAAATAAAAGTATCTTGGAGTTGTGAGGCCACAGGCCTGCTGCCCTTCTTGACATTGGTAATTGAAGACCACATTGCAGATGACTTGGGTGGGGGGATACAAACTGATACTGAATCTTGAAGACATAGATATACCAGAATGGTAAGAAAATTCAAAACTTTTCCATGCCAAATGAAGGCACCTTATTTTTAAAAAAAAAACTGATGTTTTTAATCTGAAAGAAGGAAAACTTTAAATGGACATGATAGCTAGCTTCAAATATTTTTGAAGTAGCCCATGGCATGAAAATGGTCTTCCTCTGAAGGACCATAGAAGTGAAATGAGTTGGAGCTGCACAGGGTAGAAATGTATGTTATGGGCAGATGAGTTTGTGAGTCTCTTTACATTCAGTAGAGCGATAATAGGCTCAACAGCTAAACTAATTGGTGAAATGTTACACAGAGGAATAAGCATCAATGGTAGTTTTGTTTGAATAAATTTTGAGTTCCTTTAATCTGAAAGTTGTCTAACAGTAAGATGATTACAAAAGATTTATTCATATTGTTCATACTTTTTTGCATTTTAAAATATTTCATTTATTTATTCAAGAAAGAGAGAAAGGCAGATAGAGAGAGAGAAAGAATGGGCCCTGGCCTCTAAGCACTGCAAACGAACTCCAGATGCATGGTGCCATCTTGTGCATCTGGCTTATGTGGGCACTGGGGAATCAATCCTGAATCCTTAAGTTTCCAAGGCAAGCATCTTAACCACTAAGCCATCACTCCAGCCATATTATTCATATTATTAGTAGCTTCAGCACAGTATGGTTTAAAGTTCAACCTGCTACCCACCTGTATACAAATATAGGGGGATGGAGGAAGGCAGGAAAGACAGACAGTGAGAGAGAGAGAGAGAATTTTTCTAAGGGTAGAATACCAAACCCTCATTAGCCAAGATTCTATTATTTTAAAGCTGTAATGATTCAGAAGGGAACACATGATCAATGTTAGCTCTTAATCAGGGGAAAAAATGTTTACAAGTAGGTTGTTAGTGTAAAGAAGATTCTGGGAAGAAAGCTTGCTCTCATATCTCGTCAAGAAAACATACCATTGAAAATAATTTGATTATGATTTCTGTACAAACAATTCCTTTCTTTCTTCATAACCCATTATCTACTGGCTCAGGGAGGACTGAAGGGTCCTACCTGCTCATTAGTAGTACTTACTCTGAATACTCCACAATCTTGAAAAAAAATTAAAGTTTTTAAAACAAATTCAATTTTCATATGAATTACACATTCCCCAACTTCAAATAAAGTCCCATTCATTCAAGTTATTTAAGGAATTTTTAGATAGTATGTGGTCCTGAGTTCTTCATGAATGTGGATATCTAAAAATGGACACAGATCACTCCTAGATAAAACAAAGTTACTATCACCAGAGAGAAGAGAACGTATTATAAGTAGTCCAAAACTTACCTTTGTGGGTTTAACCAAAACTGGAACTTAACAGACTGTCCTTAAATGAAGAGACTATAACTGAACACATAGAATCCAGTGCCACCAGGTATGTGCCTGGCAGGGCTGGTTGAGTGAGTATACAACATGTGCCAATACACAGGTCTCTGTGTCTAGCTCTGGGTACTTGGTTACTGCCAATGTCTTTTTTGAGTGCTGTATGGTACAGATTATGTAGGTGGTCCTGGCATCAGGCACATCATGTGACTAAGATACAAAAAAAAGCAAGCAAGATGTAGGGAGACTGGTAAAAAAAAAAAAATCTAAATGTAGCTCCATTTATTAATGGCAACAATATCCTGTAATCAAGACACAGCCTGTTGGTTAAAGTTATATAGAATTGCTTTCCTTGTTTAATGTGTAAACCAAAGATAATTCACAGATTTGCTAACTGTTCCTCTCTGCTGCAGATGTGGGCTGTGCACATCCTGCGGAGCATCGCCTTCAAAAGAAATCAACCAACATTTCAAAAGCCATCAAAAAGGCATGCATCGTTTATCAGAAGGCAGGGAATTTTGGTACATTTTGACTGGAGTTACAGAAGGAATGATGAAGCAAATGTGAATATGAAGACAACAGAGTCATCTCCTCTCCGTTTCAAAAACTTAGAAGTCGCGCAGAACACACTTGTAGCTTATTTTCCAGATGGCAAACTGCCAAAGGTGCGTGAGAATCACGGTGCTCTGAGCCCTTACTCAAACTGCGCTGTCCATACTATGACTTGTTCCTCTCGTCAGTTAAAAATATACACCTTCATCCAGCTACAGAACAGGAGTTACCAAACCTACAAATGTCACTAATAAAACCTCTTGTGTGTGAGGCCTTCTTCACTTAAGCATCTAATCCATTGCTTAATACATAAATCTAAAACAGAAGCTAATGGAAAAAATGAAGATAAATATGAAATACATTCTATTTTTAATCTAGCATTTTTTCCACTTAATGTTTAGTTCATAAGCAGTCTATGTAAATCTCTAGAAACTATTTTTCCCTAAATTTACATAACATTTGTTTAAAAGAGAACAAAGGACATTTACATACAACCTCTAAATTGTCCATTCAATAGCTTTATGAAAACCAGGAAAAAAAATAATTTATTTTCAGCTTCAAGATAGTAAAACTGAAGTACGAAATAGAGGACATCATACATGCACATCAACTATATTCACAAATAATTTCTCCTTTCTAACATTTTCATTTTATTAGAAACTTAGTGTAAAATTATTATTATGTAATGTATGTATACTAAAGATATTAGTTACAATGTAATTGGAATTATAAGTCATTTATGTAGATTTCTGAGGTACTTAACTAATTTGAACAAATATAAAAGAATAGATTACGTTTTCTAAATCTTATTATGAAGTTATATTTAGCACAAGACAATATACCACAGGCAAAAAAAAAAAAAAAATCCATATAGGGACCATCTGTAGTAGGAGCAGTCTACTAAATGAATTACATCTTGATTTCTAAACCTGCCTTCTAAGCACAGAGATTATAATTTCTAAATAAAAAGCTTCATCATTCGTCCCCAAAAAGCATTTTCTAATTTGTAATTTATAGTTTATATGCCATGCTATCTCAGACCTCAAGCCTTAATTAAATAATTGTACATCTGTTGCTGCTTTAAAGCCCTCCTGGAATCACGTCTTTAACTGGCGATGTGACGTCTTACGTCATGATGTTGCGTCACCACGTGATGACGCTGTGCCATCACAACACATCATCGCATATTGACACAATGTCATGGCATAATATCATCAAATTAAATTCATCAGCGCCCCCTCAGCCTGGGCCCCAGAAGGGCAAGAAGGACAGACAGTTTTCCTTTGTCTTGTTCAACAGTCTCGGTGGATAGAAGGAAACAGCAACTGCAGAAATAACATTCTTGGACCTTGCAAACTGGCTTTATCTCCACTTAGAAGCGTTTGAAAGTTACAAGACCAGTTCAAGGTTGTCATGGGGATAGATTTCCTAGATTGATACTTGCTTTGCCCCATAACTAATAACACTTGAACTCCATTTCAAAGATAAATATTTACACATGCTAGTACCTCTTTTTTTTCTTCCCTACAGTGTAAAATAGGATAGTGTCTGTCTGGGCTGCTGGGAAAAAATAAATAAACTAATGCATTTGCTCATTGCTTGCCCTGATCATCCACGCACTCCCAGGATGTTTCTTTCATCTGGCAATCTTGAACAACATCCTGAAGCTGTAAAATAAAAAAATTAAAAAAAAATTAAAAATAAAAAGAGGCAAGAAGCAGGCCCAGTCAATGATCTTAGCTAGAGACATTTGCATTAGACTTGTGAGAGGCTGAAAGCTATGGAAAAGAGCCTTTGGCCGTCAGTCTCGGTGACAGTCTTGGTGACAAGCTGCATCTGCATGTTCACAGTCACTATGAACCTGAGGGTTCTGTGAGACATTTATGCAAAGGTTATCTGAATTCAGTTTTTAATTCCTACAGAAGTTTAGAGTTTGCAGTTCTTTAAACACGTAGGGCAGTTTGTGCACACTGTAAGTGTGTGACCCTCCTTCATGCATCCAGTAGCCAGGTGCCAGTCACTTTCCTAAGTACGAGGGCTTAGGGCAAGCATGAGGTTCAGGTCACCTTGAAGAGCTCACAAAGTATAAAGAAGACGGGGGAACAGATTTCAAGACAATCTGCAATGGGCTCTAGTGATGAAGAGTTGGGGGGGTTGTGGAGTCAGAAAAGGAAAGGATGGCCTGGAGGTGCCAAAATGATCTTGCAAAGGAGATGACATCATTTACTGTTGTTTTCTTGAAAAATCAAGATGGAGAGGAGGAAAAAAAAATCAAATTCAAATGCAAGTTGGACACAAGCATGATCTTGAGTTCATAATTTTGTAGATGCTTTCTCTAAACTTACTGTTGACGCCGTTGAGAGGGATACTGACTCATCGCAGCCCTCTCTAGATTGCTCCTCAGGTACTGTGTCACTCAGCACTTACCTTTTAGGAGAGGTTTTTATCCATAGGCTAAACATAACCCTTCTCTCTACAAAACCAAATACAAACTAGAAATCAGAGTCTCTTTTGTTTTCCAGAAAATATGTAGGTAGCCACAAACACACTGGAAACTTCTTTTTCTAGTATGTATATAAATGTGGAGTAGAAAAATCCTTGCTAGTGTTTCACCATTTTAAGATCAGTACTGATGAATATTTTCAGTTTCTCTTTCTTTTTTTAACTATATTGTGGCTGAACACCTCATTCCAGTCAATATAAGTAGTAATAGATTCTGACATGTGGCCCTGCATGAAAGTCACTAGTTGATGTTTTCTACCATGACTCTAATCCTCAAGAGATGTTTGAGGGTTAGACTTGATGAGAGAATAAAAGCTCTGAGGGAATTCAACCCCTAAAGACTTGTCTTCAACTTTTTGAAAATTATAGAATGTAGAGAGGGAACTTTCCAAACAAGTTTGAAAAATGGTATTTCTAAGCCAGATATATACATGGTGTTTTGGAATTCAGAGGAGCAATTACTTAATTGAAATGTGATAGATTTTAAAGTATGGTAAATACATATACATATATTCATTAATATATCTATTGTAGATATGATTTTAAAAAGACCATTAGTACTTATATTATCTGAAATATGTAAGAAGTAACAATTGATTAGACAAAATTTTTGAGATACTAAATCTTTCCCATACATAGAATATATAAAATTTTTATCATTAGTAGGAGGGTAAAGAATTAAAATATGCTGGAATATTTGCTGGGATAACTGATATATTGTACAAAATAGAATAAAGATGTTTTACAACTTATGATTGGATTATATCATAGTTTGACAATACTGTAAGCTCATTAGCTGCAAGGATTTAAGTTGGAAATGCATTGACTATATCTGACTTATTGTACATTCTAGCTTAGCAATACAACATACACATATACTCAAATACACACACATTAAAAAAATTGAAGTTTACAAGCTCCAGTTTCAATTTGGGACTTTTTTTAGTCTGTCATAGCCTTCCTTTTTATTGTAAAAAAGCAAATATCTCTTCTATGGAAAAGATGTAGACCATTTCTATTCCAGTGGGAAAAGCATTTGGTATGCAAAACCCAAGTTTCAATGAGTGAGCAATGCAAATTTTGGATGGCTTTAATTAAGTCCATGTCATCAGGAAGGATAGATGAGAAATGTAGTATATCACTCAGATGCTCTAGGGACACAGAAGAACTTGAATGTCCACAAGAATTAGCAGGAAGAAGAAGGATGTGGAAAGATCAAATTTGGGGCTGAAAATTCCACTATAGAGGCCACAGAGCCAGTGGTCTTAATCAAGTTGGTAACTTAATTTGTGCAAATTCAGCTAAGTAATACTGCCTTCACCAGAGATGTCCTTAAAATGTTTATGTATATATATTCAAAATGATGGAATAGCCCATTAATCCAAGAAACTGAGCTTTGTAGTTTGTGTTGTTTAATAATTATGGTTGAAACCTGGTTAGGTGGTCCATGCCTACGATCTCAGCTCTCAGGAGGTGGAGGCAGGGGGATTATGAGTTCAAGGCCAGCCTGGACTACATAGGAAGACCCTGTTTCAGAAAAAGAGAACCCTGTATTGTATTTTAAAGTAAATGTGACTGAACTAAGTGAAATAACATGTAAAGTGTCTTGCACAGTTTCTGGTAGCTAGCAGATCCTTAAGAAATGAGAGTGCTTTTATCTGTATCCAGCAATTTAAATAAAATTATTCACATAGTTAAATTAAATTTAAAGCATATTCATGGATTGTTCTGTTCCAATTTATGCTAGTTTGAAAACTCCTCAAGTGGAACAGAAAATATGGGGCTAAAAGAATCAGTGCAGCTGTTTGCTATAGTGATCTCAGGAGTGCGTGGCTGGTGCGGAGCACAGAAGCAGACAAGTTCCACATGCAGCCTTCCCTCCTCAATCTTCCCGATCACTAGTATATAACAGCATATTTACACAACTGAGCCCCTGTCTGAGGAAAGAAATGTGGAGCTCTAGAATGATAAAACAGACGAATTATTTACAGTCATTCTGCTGCAGATTCCTTTTACTCAAAGGTACAAACTGAGTTAAAAATTTTTGCAACATGCCACTTCTGCATAAACCAAATTCTATCTATAACACTATCATCGTAGAGCTGAATAAATCTGGGAAAGCTAGGAATTTCTGGCGTTGCTATTCTTGAATTTTCTTCTGGGTCTGGAATTTTTTAAAATGATGTGATGCTTAAAGAAACAACTGTTAGGGCTGGAGAGATGGCATAGCGGTTAAGCGCTTGCCTGTGAAGCCTAAGGACCCTGGTTGGAGGCTCAGTTCCCCAGGACCCATGTTAGCCAGATGCACAAGGGGGCGCACACATCTGGAGTTTGTTTGCAGTGGCTGGAGGCCCTGGCGCACCCATTCTCTCTCTTTCTCTCTCTATCTGCCTCTTTCTCTCTGTCGCTCTCAAATAAACAAACAAATAAATAAATAAAATTTTAAAAAAAAAGAAAAAGAAACAATTGTTAAGTACTTTACTCGCTCCTCAGCCTACCATTGTACACCATCAGCTTCCCATTTTTTTATGGCTCTTTCCCCTTATATTATCTATACAGATTGCCCCTGACTTATAATGACGACTTAGGGCCTTTTCCTAGGCTAGCCAGATGTGATATCATACTCCTGTGTGATGCTGGACACCAATAGTAAGCCATGGCTTCCGTGTGTGTGTGTGTGTGTGTGTGCGCGCGCACGCACACGCGTGTGCCACACGTGCACACACACATGCACACTCCGGCGTGCGTGCGTCTGTGCATGCACACATGTACTCATCATACAGGCTTGTAGGCATGCCAGGGTCTCTTGCTGCTGCAAGTGAATGGCTGTCCAGCTTTGTGTGGGTGGCTAGGAGAACTGAATATCCAGCAGACTTTACAAGCAAGCAAGCACCTTGAACCATGGAGCCATCTCCCAAGTCCAACTTCAAGTTTTGAAGCAGCTTCTCACCTGCCTTGTTTCTGGGCTTTCTCTGTAGGGAGGCGGTCAACATAAGAGAGTTTAAATGTAAGAGCTGCAAACGGATGCAAATAGGCATCTAAGCTAGTGAAGCCTGGGTGAGCAGAAACAGGGAACCCTTGAAAATCTGGAGAACACTTATGACAAAAAGGCTACACCAAGGGAGGAGTGGGGCTTGCCGCAGCACACCAGAGACAGCCCTTGCTAAGTACAGAGGAAGAAATGCTGTGATGGAAGTGGTGTCATGGAGGGATGGGGAAGGATTAAAGGAGCAGGCCACTGAAGTCAGGCTACCATGACACTTCACATATGGATGCTGGAGTTAGGCTGGTGTCGAAGAGTCAGGGAGAGGGAGATGTTCCAGCCAGAGGTATTTTCAGCGAAATGAAAGTCAGGGCAGAGCTGAAGAGATTGTTCAGTGGTTAAGGTACTTGCATGCAAAGCCTAAGGACCTGGGTTTGAATCACCAGTAAAAGGCGGTACATGTGTCTGGAGTTCATTTGCATTGGCCAGACACCCTGAGGCACCCATTTTCTACCTCTATCTACCTCTTTCCCTCTCTCTCTCAAATAAATAATTTTTTAAAAAATCAGGGGGCAGGGCTGGAGAGATTGCTCAGTGGTTAAGGCTGAAAAGCTTAATGACCCTGGTTCGATTCTTTAGTACCCACATAAACCAGATGCACAAAGCACCACATGCATCTGGAGTTTGTTTGCAGTGGCTGGAGGCCCTGATGTGCCCATTCTGTGTGTGTGTGTGTTTCTTCTAACTCTCTCTGCTTTCAAATAAATAAAAACAAATAATTTTTTTAAAAAAAATAAAAAATAAAGGTACACAGATATGTATGTATGTGTGTATGTTTGTTATATATATGTTTATACATTTGTTCATATTCAAATATACATTTGAACTATCTTGGAGCATAAAGACAAATATAACTGCAAAAATGGGCATGAGAAATGGAACAAATGATAGCAATGGGCTGTCAGTAAAGGAAAAGAGAGAAGAAGAAGTAGAGGAAGAAAAGGAGAATGAGGAGAAAATTCCTTTTATTTTAGATGTAAGCAATTTGAGATTATAACAGGATGCTCAAGTGTAGTTCTCATGATTGTGATGCCATGGTTCCAATGCCTATAGGAGAAGTAGATCGATTTTCATGAGAAGAGGCCCAGCACAAACCTTCTCAGCAGCTTTTGGAATTCCTGGCCCAATGTAATCAAATTCAGCCATTCATTCATCTGACAACAAAAACTTAGCATATCTTTTCCTGCTTAGAAAAATGGGTTTTTCTCCTTGAAAAAATTCTCCAGAAAATGGTTAAAACCATTCATTACTCTGAAACTTTCTGAAAAACTTTCAAATATTAGGAGAATAATTACATCAAAGAAGGAATAATTTTTTAAATATTTTTTCAGAGCGATTTGTTCAACCATGTTTATAGCTGCTCAATTCAGCTAAGAACTAGAATCAACCCAGATGTCCATCAGTAGACGAATGGATAACCCAGATGTAGTATATCTACTGGATGGACTTTTACACAGCACTAAGGAAAAATGACACAATGAAATCTGAAGAAAAATGGCTGAACTTGGAACAGATCATTTTAAGTGAACTCACCAATCACAGAAAGAAAACCATCACATGGTCTCACTCATTTGAGGCTCCTAACCTGAATCTGCCTGAGATGCTGACCTACCTAATAAGCATCTCGAGGACTGGACAACAGGGAGGGTGGGGTGGGAGAGAAGGGTAAGGGGGGGGGGACACAAAACTGGACCCAAATGGCAATGGTACCATAAAATCCTATATCCTGAAAGACAGACTAAAAGGTTGAACCTTCTTCAGATCTTTAGAGGGAACACCTGAATCACAGGGCCCTGGAGAGGGTATGATGAAGACTAACCTAAATCTTCTCCTGTTTCTCTTTCTTTCTCCCTCCCTCTTTTCTCCTTCTCTTTTATATTACCTATATTTTTCTTCCTTCTTTTTCCCTGGCACTGGCCTGTAGCTCCCAGTAGCAGCATGTAGTTAACATCCACAGTGAGCTGTTGATTAGAGAGACCTACAAGGTTTCCCAAAAGAAGACAGATTTCTGTCAGAGTACTATCGACCCACCAAAGGTTAATGGGAAGACCCTACTGCCAAAGACACATATGCTGTTGGTATGGAATGACCTGGCTGGAATCTGGAAGAGAGTCAGTCCTTAGATAGTTAGCTAGTCTAGTGCCGAAGGTGCTATGTGAGCAACTAGGGGAAAATGACCAACATCTGTCCAAGCAACTTGTGGTCTATGCTACTTAGCAGCAAACAACCTGACATGATGCTCACACAAGTTCAATAGTGGCAACTACTCTTTATTTGGCTAATGGATCTGTTCAGTGGAATGAACCCATAGCTGGAACTGGGAAACAAGTCAGAACCACACCCAAAACAAGAGTCTGCTCTCCAATATCAAGCTCCTGCCAATCATGGGCTACAAGAGGACCTACACCTACTAAATTTTCTCTAAAATAATAATGGTTATCCCATTTATCTGGTGCTGACTTCACTCTTCGTTGGGGAATTTTCTTCTCTTTTTCAGATGGATGAAGGCCCTGAGGAGAGAATCAGCCCATCACACCTCACCAGGGCTCCACCTGGAACCACAGAGTAATTGGGGAAATGAGCAAGAGTGCTGCTTTCTTGGTGAACCTGGTACCAGCACAAGGGTGAAGGAGATAGACACAGAGAACACTCACCTCCTACCAAACCCAATATTCAGAGACACAGAGGCTCCCAAAACCTCATCACTGAAGTAGACCTAAAACAAACTCAACATGGCTCACAGAAATTCACAGAAGAGGGGCAGAAAGATTGTTAGAGCCACAAGTTGGGACATTACGCACAGAGACATTGCCTCTTCCCCGTAACTGATGGCTACCCCCATAGTGCATGACCCACATTCCCCAATGAGGAGGCTAATGATGGTACCAACATGGCTGTATACACACTGTGTACATAAATAATAAAAAATAAATAAATAAACTCCAAATGGCAGCACGATGACATTTTTTTGACAGTGGATCCATTAATTGGTTTTTCTTAATGTTTAATGGTAGCAAAGTCATCACAGTGAAGAGAGCTTATGTCACATATAACTTCCTCCCTAGAGCCCAGAGAACACCTGATGATGACTTCAATCAAACCGATCATTCACGGAACACATAATCCTGAATAATTTAGCAGAGCAATAGATCTATTACTTAATATAGCGTTAACCTTTTATAATGCCTATACCTGGGGAGAGGACTAATATCTGTGTCACAGAACAACTTACATCAGGCCTTGGGTTTCGGAGGTAACACTGTGACTCATAGAATACCTAAACGGATGCAATTATAAACCACATTATGGGAAAACAGTTAACCTTTGGGTAGCATTTAAGAGTTTAAAAAGTACTTTCTCAGACATTATCTCATCTGATGTTCAGATCAACTCTGTGAGAGAGGGTTTATTTCTCATGTGAGAACAAGACTCAAGGATACAACACGATTAGTTCAAAACTGCCTAATGTACTAAATGATGGAGGCTAAAATGCTCCCCCAAATGTCTGTGCTGTCTCCTGCACCAGAATATCCACAGCATGATAAAAAACTGATGCCAGCAGGCTCTGTCCTCATCCTGAGGACATCCCATTCATATGATGACCCTGACCCCCCAACTGTGTTGACTGCCTCCCTCTGGTGACCGACGGTTCTCATGATAGCCTTCTTCAGAGGAGCTTCTCAACCTGCCACTTCTAGAGCCAAAATGCTTCTTTTCTGTTTGCCCCTGAACCACATCACCTGCAAGGCTTCAACATACGTCTCACCCTGTAGCAAAGGAAGCCACATACTTCATAGTTACCGGGTGTTGCTTCTTGTTTAAATGATCCCTGACCTGTGATAGCCCATATAAGAAGTACACAGAACAGACCCAATCAAGCCTCTATTCAAACTTGTAAAGGAAACTTGCCTCCAAAGGAGCTACTTTTGTGAAAGTTTGTTTTGCTCATTTTAGAAATTGTCTGGAATGTTCTTGGATCATATTCTCATATTCATTCTCTCTCTCACTCTCTCTCTCTCTTTCTTTCTCTCTCTCTGTCTTCCCCCCTTCCTCCATCCTTCTTTTTCTCTATCCCTCCTTCCTTGTCCATGATTGATAAGCAATACTTTTATTCTACAGTCTGTTATCCAGAGTTCCTTATTATGGTTAAAGATCTCTCCTTTGCTTTAAAGAATATTATCCTTCACTGGATACAGAAATTAAAAGTGTTTTTTAGCTAAAATTTGCATTTCATTTATAGCAAAAGTAAACTTGATACGATTTAAAATAGTAAATCAGGACACTAGTAATAGAAATCACTTTGTTGTAACAATCTTTATTTTCATCTGAATTTTAGTATTATTATTATTCAAGTGTTTTATGCACAAATCATAGCACTCCAAGGACCATGCAAAAGATCTTTTAGACGAAGTAAAAAGGCTTGTCATTTTGAAATAACTAGTGGATACATGATTCATAATTGTACACATTTAGGTAACTGTCTATGCCTTATACCTTCAAACCCCTGAAAGAAAATAGCAGAGAGGAATATTTTACTATGAAATTAAACATTTATTCTTGTACAGTGAACCTTGAGAATTCTCTGCTTCTTCCACCTCATCATGTTAGTCAAGGATAACTTCCCCAAAGGCCTGGTATTAGCAGAACTCTTTGATGAATTAAAATTTTAATCATTACAATTCATGCTCAGATGTGGGTGGTTTGATCAGCAAAATCACATCATTTAGGACAACTTGCAGCCAGTATCCCAAATTCAGTTTATCAACACACCCAGCAATAACCAGAGAATTTTAGTAATTTTGTCTAAGAATTCAATTCAAACTCAGCAAAAAAAAAAAAAAAAATCAAAACACCGGATGTCGGATGTCCTGCTAAGGAGATTCCAGTCACATTATCAAGATGGAATTTATAGGGTGAGTGAATGTTCTGGGATTACAAGATTTCATATGGGATTTTCAATGCTAAAATCAGGACAATACTAGAAAACCATGATGGCCACTCTAGATTCATGTGAGGAAATTCTTCAAGTAGAAATAAAGCAGGCAGATAAGGGAGCTTGGTCCTAAGAAGACGGCAAAGGTTTTCATCACTGGAACCAGAATGCATGATGGGAGGGAACTGGACTAGGAGGCCTTGATTTTGAATGTGTCATGGCTTATTCAGTTAAAGTCTGTCACTGAAGGCAGGATGGCCCCAGAGCTGAATCTTCGTTTGGGGTGTATACAGATGGCCACACCACCCACAGAGCAAAGAGCAGTATGGGAATAAAATATTCAGGACATCATCTCCTGGCCTCACTTTCTTGAGCTCTCCTGTTAGCTGGCCAGTCTGCCATTCTTTTGCTTCCATTCAAGCCAGGATGCACTGAGCATGTGTGAGGAGAGCAAAGCTCCCATTGCAACACCAGTGTGAAGAAGTAAGGATGGCTTCCCAGGGAAGGAGGGCTTCCCTGCTTTCATGGGGGAAACCATTTACATACTATTAAGAGCATGCTGTAGAATATTGTATGTGGCATTCAATTTGAATTTCTACTATATTCAGGTACTTTTCTTCAGAAAACAACCAAAGTCCCTTTGCATCCTTTCAATAGGCAGCCAGTATGCCTCACTGAAACCGTGATAGCCACCATTAAAGAAGGGGAAAAAGGAAGAAAATGTTCCCTGCTGCTTAGGAAATTCTATGTTTGTAAATATGAACACTGTGAGTACCACTTACACCATGGTATTCATTGTACAGTTGTGGGGGAGTGAGTAGATCCCCAGAGAACAGTAGAACTGTCAACATCCACCTTTTCCTACCAGAAGCTTCCTGTTGCAGAACAAAACATTCATGGTACTCAGTTGGCTGGATTCCTGCACTGATAGAGATAACATTCTTTAACAAATAAAGCTGCAATGTGGTGTCACAGTTAAGAGCATCCATTTCTTCCATTGTTAAGCTATGATTTTAGCTAGTCTGTAACCTCTGAAAAATAAGTGGCAAAATTCACAATGTGCATAGATTTAGGAGAATTAGATAAGATAGCAGCTGTAGAATGTCATAGCTAACACTAGTAGAGACTCAAAAATGTTAGATGTGGGCAATTAAGGCATTTGCCTGTGAACCTTAAGGACTCAGGTTCGAGTCTCCAGGTCCCACGTTAGCCAGATGCACATCATGGTGCATGCATTTGGAGTTAATTTGCAGTGGCTAGAGGCCCTGGCATGCCCTCTCTCTCTCTCTCTCTGTCTGTCTCTCTTTCTCTCTCTCTCTCCCCCCTCTGTCCCTCTGTGTCTAATAAAAATAAATAAATAATGATTAAAAATTTTTAAAAATGTTAGCTGTCTTCCTTTCCTTCTTCTATGCCATCTTGTCTGAACATGAACTAATAGTCCATCTCAAATTTGGAAAAATGCCTATCATCACCATTTATTACCAATCCCAATAACAGAAGTTCATTTTCTTTGTCTTTTACGTGCATCTTACCCTTCAAAATCTAAGTGCCTTTTCAAAATGTCATTCACCAGGATAAATGGGTATATGGTAGACATAAGAGACAGTTTGATATTTGTACTTGAGAAGTTCTAAACTGCACTTGGATAGTCAGTTCATGTATATGTCTATCTACCAATAAGTTTGTTTCTAGATAAGAACCATATATAAAATAAGCCCCATTCTGATACCTCATTGTACTTGATTATCGTCTAAGGCAAACTGTGGTTTCTTTGTAGAAGGGTAAGGAATACATTTTAAAGACCTGTGAAGTGGAATCTTGCCTACATCACAAACACAATTATCATATAGGAAAAGAAATCTAGTTTGTCACCATTTTCAAATGATCAAATAATAAAATCAGTTCTTTCTAAAATAATGCATAAAATTCAACATGAAATCAATAACTCTTCTGATATCTTGCCAATATAAAGACCCTTAGAGTCACTATAAGCAAGAATGCATTATAAGACCTTCCTGAGCAAAATAAGCTAGTGTGGGGATTATATATCTCATAGTTGAGGGTATTTTTTAAGTTATATTTTTAATTAGCTTACAAAGTAGTAGGTTTCCATATAGCTTTTTCATACATCTTTAGTTTTGGTTAATCATATCCACCTACTCCTCTTCTCTCTTACCCATTCCCAATCCCATTTATCCTTACACCCACAGTCCAACCACACATCTACTTTCATATTTCTACAGAAAATTAAGTGCCAGCCTGCTGTGGTGGATCATGCATTTAGTCATAGCATTCAGGAGGCAGAGGTAGAGGATTGCTATGAGTTTGAGGCCGGTATGGCTATAGAGTGAATTCCAGATCAACTAGGCTATGGTAAGACCCTGCCTCAAAATAAAAAAAGAGAGAAATAAAATTAAGTACTATCCCAAGCAGATTATATGAATTAGGTAAATTGATTTAACTCCCACAGTAATTCTGCTCTAACAGGATGAGGATTATTCTCCTTCTACAGATGATAAAACTCAAAAAAGTAGCTCAAGGTACCAGAACTGGCAGCAGCAGAGGCAAGACCTTCACAGTCCATTCTCTTCAGCCATTAGTTTGTGTAAGAGGGAAAACAGAATTTTTCTGTCCTTGGTAATATGATAATTCTACCTCAGAACAATTTCAAGACAGTTAACTTTGTTGCGTTTCTAACATGATCAAACAATGCACCATAAGAAGCTCTTTGATTGTCACTTCCAAATTGCTAAGTGAGTCCACATACCAGCCAACTATAGGCTGCTTTTCTGAATCTCGGGCTTGGATCACCCTTGTTATCCTGTAGAAAATAAAGTCATTGCTGCAGAAGAACTTCTTTCTTCAAAGTAAATTCTACACTTGATCTAAGTACTTCAAGCAAATGCCCCTTAATGTTCTCTTCATCATAAACTCTGAGTTTTATTCACATTAAAAATGGAATCTCAAAAGATTTGAAAAAAAAAGTCCTAGTTTTTAAACTCAACTTTCAAAGGTTTTAATGGTGAATGTGATATCCTACAGTATTCAGTGGTATCCTTTAATGAGCTTAAATTTGGACCTTTTTCCACAGGCTTGGTTCTTCAGATAATGATTTAACACCATCTCATCTGCCTTCTTTTTGCATTGATGTCATGATGCTCTGTCAGAATCGGGCATAGAGGTGAACAGATATTAATTGAAGACCATTTAGAGCTCTGTTCACTGCATCACCCACAGTAAGCCTCCTGCATTAGCCCCTGGCAGGGCCTTCATTAGTTGAGCTAGATGAAAAGCTACGTGGAAACCCCCATCCTGAATGGCCAGCCAGACATTTTCCCCCTTTCTTCTTCCTATTTGTAGAGGTCAGTTCAGAGACAGGAATCGCTACAACTCAAAAGAGAATGTCTCTGAGTATATATCAAATTAATAGATTAAAATATGGTGGCGAGTCAAGGTTTATGATTGATTTTTTTTTCTATTTTTTTTTTTTTTTGCCAGAAATAAATCAAAGTGGACTCTCCTCTACCCAAGATATTTCAAAGGGAACGTCAGATCTCCAACTGAAATTAGGCATGTGTGATAAAGTCAGAAATATTTGCCCTTCAGGGTTTTCCCTCTCCATCCATGCACACACTGCATGATCATGTAGAATGACAATGACACTAAAGGTCAGGAGCTCCTGCTCCCATCAGTCTTTCTCCATTTCCCTTCGATGGCTCAAGCTGTCCGGAGGTCTGCTAGTGCGCCCACTGAAGCATAAGAAATCCGGTACTGTTCAGAAGGCTGCTCCCTCACTTCCTTGTTCTAGTGCATCAGACCTACCTTTCCCCTGGGTCTTTTGGCTACTAGCTCAATATATGGTTCACCTAAACTTTATATAGTATAAGTTAGGTCAATGCTATCAACGCTTTACCCTTGGGCTTAGTATACAATCCCCTCCTTTATTTCCATCACACTTGGATTTGAGGGTGTAGACAGCCTCTCCTGGGCTGAACAAGCTCTTCACTCCCATTTTCCTGAACCACTTTCTCCACAGCCACAAAGAGTCCTTATGTGCGCATCTCTTCCACGAAGACACTCTGAAAGTCCAAATGTATTTCCAAAACAGTTTCCCATTTAAAGTTCAATCCAGGGCACCTAGCGTTTAAGCTCTCCAAGGCTTCACTGTATAACCACTCCAGATTGTATTGATCAATTCCTCTGTGAAACATTTTAGTATTTATATCTGTCTCAGTCATCCTCAAAGTGAATTATGGTCTTGTTTCAACTGTTACATAAGAGTTTCATGTGTGCTTTGTTCGCCCTACCAACAACTGAATGCTGAACTCTCAAAATATAGATGGTGACATCTGAGTTGCAACTACACAGATCATGGGCACCCCAAAATGATTATTAATTGAGAAAGAATGATATAAATTATGGGGCTGAAGGGATGGCTTAGCGGTTAAGGCACTTGCCTGCAAAGCCAAAGGACCCATGTTCGATTCCCCAGGACCCACGTTAGCTGGATGCACAAGGGGCACATACATCTGGAGTTTGTTTTCAGTGGCTGGAGGCCCTGGCATGCCCATTTATTCTCTCTCTCCCTCCCTCCCTCTTTCTCTCTGTCAAATAAATAAGTAAATAAATAAAATATTTTAAAAGTATTTAAAATAGTGATATATAAATTATGAACATGATGTTACCTTGAAATACAAATAAAGGTAACAAATGAGATCACAAGGAGACAAAAAATGCAATTTATGGAGAGAGTAGTCTAGCCCACCTAATAAATCCAATACATTATTTTTAGGTAGTCATGAAGGTAAGGTTTTGTTGGTTACTATGCAAGTTTCCTCCTTTTATTCTGGCAAGGGAGCAATGCAGGTAAAACCACCCCACTGGTTATGGGCAAACAAGCCACCCTTCTATCTTTTTCCTACTCTTGCTTCAAATAGTAGTTCTATAGAGCAGCTCCTGGAGGGCAACAGTGAAGGTGGAAAGGGAATAAGGAGCAAGAGAGAGCCAGTCATTCATCACAGACACAGCTGGAAGACAGCATCCTTCCTCTGCCAGAAGGCAGAAACAAGCATCACCCCATTACAGGCCACAGAACAGACCGATGCAGAGGGGGAAACTTCTAGAAGTTGAAAGCACCTATTAGTGAAAACAGGGCATTTAGCTACTGAAGGTTAGCCACACAAAAAGCTTGAGACAGAAGCCCAAATCCTCTGACTCAGTGTGACCACGTGAACATGAAGAGGAGAAAAATGAGCCATGACTACAAAAGAGTCAGAGGAGGAAGTGCAGGACGACATGGCCCATGTCTCATCAGTGAAACCCCAGAGATGGCCATTCAGTGTATGTATACTGGCCTGGGTCTTGAGATAGCGAACACTATCAGGGACTTAAGATTCTGTCAGCCTAGGAGACACCAAGCATTCCTTCAGAAGAGTGAAAGGGTGAGTTAGGAGCCTTAGTTTGCCTCATTCCAAGGGACAGGTGGTTTGATTTTCCCTAAAGTCCATGAAACTTAAGACTGAGCCATCAAGGACTGGCTTTGGTAGACATAGCATGAGAACATTTGAGTCCAAGCTTCGTGAGCAATCTAGGTCCTCAGGAGTCACAAGGAGGGGGAAACACACCATAACAGATACATAAGGAAAGACCCAACACATAGGAACCTTGGGAAGGTCGTCCAATTTAGGAAAAAATTTTTACATATAACAACACTGTGTTCTAACTGTACACAGAATCCTGTTCACTATGAGTCATTGGCTCAATATTCTGAAGTCTCTGAAAGGAGTATATTTTGTCCTTGAAGAGACAATTCTTTTACAGACAAGGCTTTAGAATTAATAAAAGCTTAGGTAGCCAAAAGAGCCTGCTTTATTTTAATTTGTATTTTCATCATTATGGAAGTTTTAGTAATGCTGGAATGTTTCACATACAAATTGCTATAATGTGTTTGGTTTAATAGGACTTGGAAATGGAAATAGTTGCTACTGATAAGCCCAGATGGCAGTATAATAGTATTCTGAACTACTCTGATATTCCAAACAATATTAGACATTTTTAATAATGAAAGGTAGTAATAAAATAATATTCTGATTGATTATAATCTGCGTTATAGGCACCACTAACAGGGTAGAGGAAAGGTTTGGGGATTTCAAGGTAAAATTCAGTCTTTTATCACTTATGAAAATTTAATTTTGCATAGTCCATTTTTTTTTATATTTTCAATTTTCATTCACGCATCACATCTGAGCATGAAATTGTGCAATATAGGCAAAGGACAAGAACAGCAGAAAGTCACAGATGTGTGTTGGAAGACAACGAGGCAGGGTGATGCTCTTCCTTTGGGGACAGAGCTTCTGGGCTGTCCCCACTTGACCTTCAATGCATAATAATTCTCAGCTTTGTGCAACACCATTTTGTTAGACACCTGCCTAGGGACTGGCTCCTACCAACCAATGCTCACAAAGCTTCACTATCATGTGAAATAATAAGATGCTCTTGAAACATTCTTGTAGAAATAACATAAAACATCCTTCTCCATTATACAAATTGGCTTGCGCTAAGATTTGATTCCTTCTGCTGGCCTGTCCTAAAATGTTGCCATACATTAGCTACCTTGTACATCTCCCCATGCCCCTTTTACATGTTACACATATCCCATCTTCTGTTATCACCTTCTTCCCTGCCAGTTTTTAATCCATACAGGATTACACCTATGTCTCCAGATTGAAGATTCTGAAATTTAAGACACTCTTCAGGGACTCAGCAGTGTCCCAGTTACAAGCCTTTTCCCTGCCAAGGTGCTCCATCTGAAGGCTCAGTCATCCTTTATGACCTAGGTTCATTTTCACTCTTAGCATCGTTGCTATGGTTCCTCCCCAACCTCCCTTACACCCACCTAAATGACAGTTCTTACTTATTTGATATAAAAGCTTATTATATTGTACCTAAGATTTCAGGAATGAGCAATGCTGCCCACGGTCAAGTTTCTACTAAAGGCTTTAGTTGTAGAGATGAAAGACATGATATTGACAACCAGCATTTTATAGTTTCACCATGTCAGGTTTTAAATTCAATCTATAGGTTGCCTCAATAAGCGTAGATTCCAAACATTACTTGTAACTACTTACTTAGAGTTAAGCCATAAGCCCATTATAAGCAGATATTCCCCTAAAATAGCAGTAGCTCAACTAATAGACTGCCGAAAATGTGGCTGTATTGGAAGTCAGGAAAATTAAATTGATAAAAACTGATTAAACTAAAATTGGTGGACACACACTAGTTTTACTAGTACTGTGCTTACTTGATAAATGCATAAATTGTTTGAATTGAAATTCCAAACTTTGGGGTGAACATGAAAGGAAATATAGCAAACATGGACAAATAAGAAACAAGAGCATGTGTCTCATTATAAAAATATGAATATACATCCTTATTTTTGGATGGGGTAATGCAGAATCAGTATGATTTATCTGCTAAGAATTCATTAATCACATTTATGGCAATAGTCCTGTCCTGCTTTTCTCTGCCCTATCTCTTAATCAGTTGTCAAGGGGACTCTTCCCATTCTTGGGGTGTGGAAAGACTTGCAAACTAGTTGGATGAATACACAGCACCTTCCTAGAATAAGGAAAGCAACACAATCCCTTCCTCCGAAGTTTCTGTTGCAGCTTAACTTAAAAAAAGCAACACGGCCTTATTCATCTTTGATAATCCAACAGACCCAGTGGAAGTCATTACACAGAGAAAATGCTGAGGTGCTTATTGAACCAAACTGTATGGTGGTATATACCATGCTCTAAACACGCTTAAAGACTGAAATGCTCACTCTAGTCAAAAACATGTTTGAGAGACAGAAGCTTGGAAAATGTGGTTGATAGAATGCCAGTTTGGCTAATAGACAGTTTGAGTGTCTGACAGCTGCATTAGAAGCAAAAATCAGTAAACAACTTGCCATAGATTCATTAAAGCAGCCCTGGGTCCCAAACAGAGATGGACAAGCTGAGGAGAAAAAAAGAAAGAAAGAAAGAAAGAAAGAAAAATAAGCAAACATACTTTTAATGCTGCGACATACAACAGGAACTGAAGCTTTGGATTTCTAATCCATGTTGTAGATCTACCCAGCAAACAGGGAATGAGGGCTCTGGAGATCAGTTATTAAGTTGTGAATAATCACTAATAGGGGTGAGGCTTTGAGCCAAGGAAAACAGAAAACAGAGTCCATAGTTTGGGTTGGGTTGGGTTCAGAGCCTGCTGTGGCAATGGCTTCCATTCTTCTTTTCCATTCTTTCTGTTTCTTCCAATGACAACGCTCGGCTTGTTCAGAATATTTTTTTGAAAGAACCTCTAAAGAGAAGATCTGGTGAGGATGCCCAGGGATCTGGTGGCTCAGGCTGCTGCTGGACCCTGTGTTCCACGGTAACTCATCATGTCCATTGCGACTCTGGGTTTGGCTTCAACTCAGCTGGTCTGATCAGGCCCTATCAACAACCAGCCTTGTATAAGCAGGGCCTGCTCAAGTGCCAGAGAGAAGGTAGTCCAATTATGATGTTTCATTTCTTGTGAATTCTCATGATGTTAGAAGCGGAAAAAAGCTGTAGTTAGCAGCAAACAATTTGGCCCAAGGAAAGGAAGAAACCAAAAGTTCAAAGAGGTGGGTTCACAGAGCTGAGAAGGTGAGCCAGGGCAGAAGCCTTTCTGCCAATCCCCTGTGCATGCTGTGATCGCTGTCTAGCATCCTGTATCCTGTGCACATGTTCTCCCTGTGGATAGCCTAGTTTATTCTTTTCAGCCTTTTATTCCCATTCCATTTTCTTAAGCCCAAGTCTTTAAATGGAGAGAGAGAGAGAGAGAGAGAGTCAATGTGCAACTGTGTTGAGCAGGGTAATTCTGCTAGAGTGCCTACATGCTCACGCTGGCCCTCAGATGTGCCAGGTAAATGCCAGGGCAATTCATAAGCAATCTCAACCAGTGTAATCTAGAATAGGTTCCATCTTATGGTTTTAACTCATTTTTTAATGCAGAATTCCAGTATGAACCAGCCACTGAATGAATATGACACTTTTTCTACATCACAGGGGGATGTGAACTCCAGTCAAAGATTCCACCAAAAACAAAAAATTCATGCCCACAAGCCCTACAGGTGAGAGGGGAGAAAGAATCTGCTTAAATGGAAATTATTTCAAAATGACCAGAAGACATGCCTGTTTTTTTAAAGTACCCTTCTCCAAAGAGAATTTTTGCTTACCCAGCAATCCCCCTGATAATCAACTTTTTGATACCTTCTTTATTCCTTTTCCTTGATCTTTAGTCCTTTTTCCCCATGCTTTTACTCTCCTCTTCTCCTTTTCAAGATATCTGGTACTTCTGATTCTTAACATATGATTTAGAAGTGACTCTCAGCTGGAAATGGTTTTGCCCTTCCTCCCATCCAGGGGAGCATTTGACAATATTGCAAGACATTTAAGGCTGTCAAAAATGAGGAGGCATTGCCATCAGCCTCTAACAGAAAGAGGCCAGCAACACTGCTAAGCATTTCAAATGTACCAAACAGATTCCCAAAACAATGGATTTTACCTGGTCCAAAATTCATCGTGGTGAGAAACATGAGGACTGAAAATCTGATCTAGAATAACTTACCCATAGTAAGGTTTGTCCCCAAATGTAGCTCTAGGTTTATCTGAATGTCTTCTACCCTCCTCAGGAAGTGTCTATAAATAGCATTTAATAGCATTTTTTTAAGTTCAGTTGTATCCAGATCAATGTTATCTCCCCTGTAGTCTTCCATGACCCTTCTCCCCACTGCTCTGTGTGTTATCACAGTACTTCTTACACAGCATGGTCCCATTGTCCATACAATTGGGAGACCAGAGTTGCTTAGCAGCATAGAGCATTTCCTGGTACAGTAGTAGCATTAAATAACACTTGTGTAACTGAATTGAATGCTTATAGAGCAATCCCTCTAGTCTTGGTACAAAGCCGGGAAGGATCATGGAGATGGTGCTGGCAGCTGAGGATCATCGCAATTCCTGTTGTACAGGAAGCCACACATTGTCATGGGGATGACCATATGATGATGTAAAGTATGGCTTCTGCTGAAGAGATTGCACCAGAGTCCTCTTTGTGAAAAGACACAAAGATGGCTGAACACAGTTCCAAGAGGCTCCCATCGTCAACAGGGGATTTCAACCAGCTGAGATTATTGCCATTCTAGTTTTCAGCCATGGCATCGCAGCTTGCAATTTGCATTGCAATCAGGACTACTTTAAAAGAAGAGGTGTAACAGCCTATCTAAATATTGCTAAAGCATACATAAATGCCCATTTTTCTTGACTGAGCAATGGCAAGTGGTACAATTATTTTAGAATTAGCAGTAATTTTCCAAAGCTTTGTGAGCAGTTCACGAAGTAATGGAATTTCAAATGGTAACTTCTGAATAAACAATCAGATAATGAAAAAGAAAAAAAATTAGGCCCATGTATAAGGAAAAGGACATATAAGAGAAATTTTATTATGATGATTGTAATCCTATTTTCCAGATATTGCAACACCAAGCCATCCAACCATGGCATATATAAGAGCAATTAAAGAATTAGGGAATGCTTTAATATATTTTTTAAAGTCCATGGCAATCAAATTTTGATGCATTTCAAATATATGTCAGTCATTGTTTTGTTTATTTAAGTGTAAAATAAAAGCAAATAAAAAGTGGAAGAAAGTAAAAGGAAATGATAACAAAAACTATATGAATCTATATGACTTCAACCCTACCACAGTTCATGCAACCTCTTACCTCAGCTTCAAATGACTCACCTGGAGCAGCAGATCCTACTGACTATTTACCCAAAGGTAATTTCTCTTCCCTCCTTGTTAATGGATTGTTCAGGAACCAGTAGTATCCATTTGCTTCCCAGTATATTGGTAAACTAATGAGTTGCAGGTGGATAGTCATTTAGCTAGTCTAGCACAGTACAGTTATTTCTCAGTGCCCAGGGTTTAGAACCTCTTACACACACACACACACACACACACACACACACACACATTTATGGATGCTCAAGTCTAGTTTCTAAAGTAGCAGTATCCATAGAATGTACATTTATTATCTCTAAATTATCTATAACTAAATATCTAAAACAATGTAAACAATGTGTAAATAGTTGTTATATTATTTAGGAATAGTGATCCCCAAAAGTTTTATATGTTGAGAACAGATGTTATTTTAACAGTGTTTTCAAATCATGGTTGATTCAGGCCATGGATGCAGAACTCACAAGATATGAAAAATCATCTATATTTGTCAGCCAGAAATGCCCTCTTTGCCATACAGACTTCATAGAAAATTCTCCCCTCATAATCCTCAAATCTCATCTCCCTCCTGAGAACTATGAATTCCATAGGTATACTGCCCTTTGAAGGAACATAGATCATTATAACATCTAAGATGCTTCCCTCAGGTAGACAGAATAATGGCCCCTGAAGATGTTCACATTCTAAACTCTTAATTATAATGAATATAGGGAGGTACAAAAAATGAGAATTAAGGGTGCAGATAAAATTAACATGGCTAAGCAGCTGGATTAGAGATGGTAAGACTGTCCTGGTGAGCCCAATGTAAACACAGTCTCCTTACATAGGACAGACGGAAGTGGAAGAGTAAGAAACACAAACAGTTCATTATGAAAAAACTAAATAGGTCACGACTAACATTAAGGATACATGATCCAGAAAATATAGGCAGCTTCAAGAAGCTGTTAAAGGCAGGGAAATGGATTTGGAAAGAAACACAACTCTACTTTATAAATGACATACCCGAGTGACAGTCCAGTGAGACCCATTTTAGGGCTTCTGATAATCTGTGAAATAATGAATTTGTGTTGCCTTAAGCCACTAAATTTTTTGGTAAACTATAGCAACATAGGAACTTAATACATCCCCCACCTCCAGGAATAATTTTTATGCCCATTGTGGATATTTTGTCATCGTGGAGAATATACAGTCTAACTCAGTCATTGCAATTCTATTCTCTTTCCCAAGCACTGATTTGGAAACAAGCATATTATAGGATTCTGGACAAACAGATATGATCATGCCTTCTGGAAGCTTCTTGGAATGAATACTTTGCTCTTAAATTAAAAATGATAAGGAACTCCACAAGTCAAGCACTCTTTTATTTTTCTATACATGGGGCCATCCACCTGTGAGACCTAGTCATCCTTCAAAGAGGTACAGATAGGCGAAGAGAAAACCCAAGTGCTAAGGACAGATGAGGTAAAGAGACACCGAGCACTGCTATCCTTGTTAGGTGCTGACATAGCCACCCCTGGAACTACCCCTGGAATTAATGGTGTGCAGGAAGAAAGATGCAGTTCTGACTTTGCCAAATAAGGGATGGGTCTTCTGTGCCTTGCCATCAAAAACAGCCTTTCTTCCCTCTACCAAAAAGTTAACTTTTTATAAACAAAACCCTAGTTAGCCCCTCATTAAATGAAACTGTAACAAGGTGAGTCGAGATAGCGTAAGGAAAAGATAATTTCATCCTGAGAGATTATAAGAATGAGATTCTAATTAAAGATGATTGACAGCTTTAAAATCTCAGACTACAAGTCTTTTTTGAGCTGATCTTTGGCCACAGAACGAGCCTATCTTATCTTTCTCACCTCAAGCCCCTAACCATGCCCTACCTCAGATTTGAGGTTCTGTGCACTTCATCCTGAACCACCTGTCATTGTAAGCCGATGCCTCCACCCTATCCCTTTGCTTCTCGACACGATGGTGTCCAGAGCTTTTTACTTGGATAATGCTTTCTGATTCTTCACAACATCATTCAGTGATCAGATTCAAGGAGCTGTGCCTTGCATTCACACACACAAATGAGAGAGAGTGAGAGAGAGAGAGAACTAAACATTAATAACCTTACTTTATGTTCCCACAGAACCTTCATCCTGACACATGCACACTCTCCCATTGTTAGAGTTGCTGTGACAGTGTGAGCCAACATCCTCCCACCCCTGGAAGAAAAAAAAATCTGGCCCTTGAAGGTAGATATTCCATAGATAAATTCTACACCAGGACGGTATCTATCTCAGAAAGGGAGAGAGGGGGAAGGAGGAAGGAAGGGAGGATGGAAGATGAATATGAATGAGTGTATGTCTGAATCTTGGGGGAGGCATGAGAACTGACGAGACCATTTGGAGAATCACCAGCACACAGATGACAGCCGAAACTGAAATCTTGGACGAGACTACTAAGGATGCTGACTCAGAAACACTTAACCACCACAAGCGATGCCAGAAGGCCAGGGTGCTGAGAGGGAAACAGGAAAGAATTCTGTCTACTGTCAAAGGAGACACTTTCTCGAAGAAGAAAGTACCAACAGTGCTGGAAGATGCAGAAAGGCCATGAAAAAAAACAGACTGGGAAAAGTCCTTGGACATGGCCTCTGAAAGATGACCTCCAGGAAGTGACTGCATGAGAGTGAGCAGAAAAACAACAAACAGTGGAGGCCAAAGGAGACAGTGACTAGAGTCTGTGTGGACACAGTGAGCATCTCCCCACTCAGGTACTCTCCAAAAAGCAAGAGAACAAAATGCATGAATATTTGCCTATTTTTGATCCATATTTACACAGCCTATAATCCTAAGACTATTTTTATTTAATAAGAGAAATAAGAATGCCTTTATAATAAAGCGGGGCATGGTGGCACATGCCTTTAATCTCAGCACTTGGGAGGCAGAGGTAGGAGGATCACTGTGAGCTCGAGGCCACCCTGAGACTACATAATGAATTCTAGGTCAGCCTGGACTAGAGTAAGACCCTACCTTGAAAAAAAAAAAAAAAAAAAAAAAAAGGAATAAGTCCTTCAAGTGGGATATCAAATAGAGCCACACTTCCAGGGCTTAATAGGCAGCCTGAAACCTGGCTTTAGAGTGTGGACTCGGGCCTGGGTCCCTTGACCCCAAGGATAAAGATTGGAGACCAATAGCTAGAAAACCGGAATCTTGATGATCAGTGTTCAGGTAGCCCACTCTGTGATCTTCATTAAACCATTCATCTCTCCGTATCCTGGCTTTCACCCTTTCTACCCTGCTATAGTTCTCTGCTATGGATCACACTCACTTCAACCAGGAAGAATTCAGTCACTCAATGAGTATTATTTCAATGTGCAGCACATTAAGCTAGGAGACTAATTCTTCTAATGGAAAACTCTGATCTATATTATCACATAAACCTCTCTTGGGACAGGTAACAATCTGAGCAGTGATTAGTTTGACATTAATGTGGAAATGTTTCCTTGGTAATAATAACAATGGCAGATATTTCTTAAGAGTTTACTGCATGCTAGACCATATGCTTTAAAACCTACATGAATTTTCTCTTTTAATTGCCACAAAAAGACATGTGAGGTGATATTATTATGCTCAGTGCACAGGTGAGATAGGTGAGGGTTTGGGAAGTCATTTGCCCAATGTTCTCACAGTGATATCACTATTAAGTATGAAGAGTAGGTGCAGACCCAGAAGCACAGCTTCACCATATCCAGAGAAACAGAACTAATAGAGTCTTGTTTGGAGAAGGTTAATATTTTGTTCTGTTCAATCTTCAACTTATTGGTTGAGACCTCCCTACCCATACACATTATAGAGAACATTGTGTTTTTCTTCAAAGCTCAATAATATAAATATCAATCTCATCCAAAATCCTCTGACAAAGCGTCCAGAACAATGTGACTCTCTGTACAACATGGCCCTTTCAAGTTGATTCACAATTTTAGCAACCATACCCGGACTCTTCACATAATAAGATCCTCCATAATGCCATTAAAAACATTATTACAGGGTGGAGAAATGGCTTAGTGATTAAGGCACTTGCTTGCAAAGCCTGAGGACCCAGGTTTGAAGGGCTGGAGAGGGATGGTGAGATGGCTGAGCAGTTAAGGTACTTGCCTGCAAAGCCTAAGGACCCATGTTCAATCTCTCTCCAGATCCCACATAAACCAGATGCATGAAAAGTTAGGCAGGCAGAAGGTCACACAGGCCCACTAGGTGGCTCAAGCATCTGGAGTTCAACTTCAGTGGCTGAGGCCCTGGTACACCAATTCTCTCTCTCTCCTCTCTCTGTCTCTCTCGCTCTCTCTAAAAAATAAAAATAACTTTAAAAAGGGCTGGAGAGATGGTTTAGCAGTTAAGGTACCTGCCTTCAAAGCAAAAGAACTCAAGTTCCATTCCCCAGTACCCATGTAAGCCAGATGCACAAGATGGCACATGTGCCTGGAATTCATTTGCAGTGGCTAGAGGCCCTGATACACCCATTCTTTTTCTCTATCTATCTGCCTCTCTCTCTCTCTCTCTCTCTTTCTCTCTCATAAATAAAATAAAATATTTTTCAAGTATTTTTAAAAATATTACATCTCAAAACACTACTTTCCCAATGCCTCATTTTGTTTGACAATAGGATCATCCACATAGACATTCAACGTGAAAGTCTGAGACTCGTCCTGACTCTCCTCTCTCCCTCCTCTCTCAGTATTCCCAAGAGCTGGCAATGACCTATTGATTCTATTTCTTCTTTGTCGCCTCCTCTCCGTCCTCACTACCACAGCTTTATTTAAGGTCTTGTCATGTGTAGCCTGGACGATTGCAATAACCTACTAACTCATCCTGCTGCCTACAGATGGATGGAGTCTCTTCACCCATCTTTCAACCAACTGTCAGAAGGACCTTCCTAAACCACAAATCCAGTCATGCTGCCACCCTGTTTTAAATCCTTCTATAACCCTATCTCCTTAGTCTGGTGAAAAGTTCCTAGGCAGTTCTGTTCTCATTTATTTTCCAGGCTCGTCTCATGTCATCTGCCCCTAAATCCTATATTCCATGCATTCCACCTTGCAAAAAATTCTGTGCTCCTCTGACAATCAATATCCTCTCTTGGATCTAGATTTTCGCAGCTACTGTTTCCCCTCTACCTCACATGTCAGCCTCAGTTTCCCTAAATCAGCTCAGGTATTATTTTTTTTGAAAGTGTTGACTGATATTTCTGGGCAAGATAAAATATTTTCATATCTATCCTCCTATAATCTCAATAGTGAATATTCCATCCACTGGAAATAACTCCCCCTTCAGACTATAAATTCCCAGAAAACAGTGCTGTGTTCTGTTCCTTTTGGAACCTGAACCTCTGACAACATAGTTTCTATACAACTTAGAGAACTTAGTAGAGATATAGACCTGTAGAGAATATATTTTTTTTGTTTCTCCCCCTTAGTAAAAAGTTGTGCTTAATATCCAGTAAATACAGGTCTTAAAAACATGAATGCCACCTAGAAATAGCAAATAACTGCTATTATTCTTCAGGAAAGGTTATAATAGCATAATTTTGTCTTTCATGGGTTAAAAAAATAAGTTTCTTAACCTCTGAAGAAAATAAGTAACCCAGAAAGAAAGAATTAAGAAATGACAGGGATGCATTGGCCTGTCCCTTTAAGACAGTTGTAAATTCTAGGATCTTGGGACACAAAACAGGTTATGTGCAGAAATCCTTAAAAGAAATAAACTAAAATTATGTCTTATGTTGCTTCCAGCAAGTGAATATTTAAGAGACTTGATCTGTTTGAGCAGACTTTGGGGACTTTGGGTACAACCTGCACCACATGTGTTAGTGACTAGTGTATGAGACCATGAGTCATACTCATCATAGGGAAGGTTAGCTTTACCATTTTCTATAAGTACAAGGTGACTGATAATATGGGGACATTTGTTGTAATAAACCTTGGATTCTAGAGGCCAGAAATATAAAATCACGGCATAACTGTCACAGCTACAGAAAGAAAGAGAAAGTCATTTTTGAGTTGAGACCTGGAATTCAGATCTCAACTCAGCCAAGCCTGAGGACACAGAATAGCATTCCTCTTCCACAGCTAACTCACTCACCCCTCGTGGTCTTTATTGAGAAATCATTGATAGCAAAGTGCATCAAAATAAAGACCACAGTTCCAAATAATGTTCTGTAGACCACTGAATATTTTAGGATGAGAATAGAGACACAAATCTTTAACACTATGAGCAGGGAAACAGTATAGGTTGAAAAAGTGCATGCTGGGAATGCTGAGAATTGACAAACACAAATCCTGTTGATGGATCAGGTCCCTCTGGGACGATAAAAATGAAGGGAGAAAGAAAACAAAAGTGTTCATATTAGACGAAGCAAACTAATTCTCTGCTTTTATAATTGTGAAATCTAAGTATCCAAATTCCAAAGCAACTTGAAGAGTCCCTCAATGGAAGGTTCTAGTTCTATGAAGTGCACATTATTTTAGTGCTCTTATGTCCTGCCAACCCCCTTCCTCCATCTATGGGCATCATCTCTTCAGTATCTAACCCGACACTTCTCCACAAAGCCCTCACAGAATGTCTCTGTTGGATCCAACCACCTCATTGTCTGCCCTGGCACAGCTTATACCACTATTCAGCAATTCTCTCTTGGCTCTCTAAGCTTTTTAAGGGTAACAGTCACAAGACATCCATCTTTGTGTCCCTTTCCAGTGCCTATCACAGTGTCTTACCCACAGCTGGTATGCAATACAACTTCTTGAGTATGACCAAAGGACATTGGACATTGTGACGGAAATAAAAGAAACCGGGTTCTCTTCTTGTTGCACATTGATTCATTAATCAAGCGCTACCTCTAGCTTGATTTTTACAAGCAAGGAAGAGAAAAGCTGAACTCACAAGTTCATGCGGCTGAGATCAAGACCTGAAGCATATGTTGGACCACATGGAGGGCCTGATGCCAAAAGCCAGGGAGAAACCAGAGTTTCTCCAAGGGGGAAAGAAAAAAAGAATACAATACCTCCAGTGAAAACAGGCAGTAGAGCTCACTTGATACCAGAAATACTTCTGCCAGTGGGTGTTTCGTTAACTGCAACAGAGTATTAGCACAGGGTAGGCAACTGGAATGGAATAAAGAACACAAAGGGACAGAAGGGAAGCCATGCTCCCAGCTGAACCCCTAGCTGTGGGAGGGAAGAAATTTTCACTCAGACTGAATTCCGTTTTTTTTTTTTTTAATTACATAAGACCAGGCATTTTAATAACTGAAATGAGACTTTTCATATTATTAGTAGTGACCAGAGGACCAAGAGTATAAGACTAAGATATTTTCCACATATGGATAAGGAGAACTTTGGCATATGTAGACTCCATAAGAAGTAGAAAAATAAAGAAATTGTGGGGAAAAAAAAAATGAGCCTCAACTATATTGTGTTAAGTGAAATAAGCTAGTTACAAAGTCACAAATATTGCCAGATGCCACTTAAATAAGCCATAAAAACAGTGAAACTCAGAGTATCAAAACAGGGAATGGTGGCAGGCAGGGACTAGAAGCAGGAGGAAATATGGAGTTATGCATCAACAGGCCTAAAGTTTCAGTCAAGCAACATAAATAAGCTCTCAATATGTGGGCCACGTTGTACCTGTAGTAGACAGTATTGTACAGTGCAGCTGAGATGTTGCGGAGGTAGATGTCATGTTTAGAATTCTTATCACACAAGACAATGAGATAGATAATGAAACATAAAGAGGTTTTAATCTTAAAATAAATAAGTTGTATAATGGAATAACCCCTATTCAATATGCTATCTGAGTTTACATTTTTAACTCATCTGTCAATAGCAAGATCTCTTCAAAATGCCTTTCACCTTCAAATTCACAGACTGCACAAGGCTTCCATACTTCCTGAAAGAAAATTCCATGTTTTAAAGATTAAAAAGAAAAAAAAGAAAACATTGATTTGGAAATCATAAAAAGAACTAAAATACCTTCCTCAAAAGTAAAGAATTCAGCCATGTTTGTAACAGCTCAAGAAAATATCTACCTAGTGTGCTTTCATTTGGACCTGGGCTCCTATGACTGCCATCCAAATAGCTAGTAAGCAGAACTGACCTATGACTGAGAAATTCCATTAGGGAAGCTCTTTGACCACAGTGTTATTTGTGCTATTTCCATAGACTGAATTCAATGAAATGGTGGTGGAGTACAAAGTATCCACATCCTGCTATACATAACTGCTGTGTAAGGAAAGATAGCCCCATCCATGACCATGAATCCCCTGGGTTAATACCACTGGTTCTCAACACAGTAGAGCAGAATGCAGAGCCTTTCAAAGTAGAAGCAAATGCCCCAGGAAAGCTTTTTTTCTTATCCTTGGGAAACTGCATTCCTTGTCATTTTAGAGAGAGGCCAAAACTATTTTTAACAAATATTATGATTCATGCTTACATTTAGATTCTATTTTATAGGGAAGCTTTGGTCTCTGTAATTTAATTTAACATATGTTGATAGAGTTTTTATCATGCCCCAGGCACTGATGAGCAAGACCAGGTTGCTCATACCCTTGAGAAGGTCATGGTCAAGGAGGAGAGCAGACCTATCAACAAACCAGTGTCATAGTGTGTACAGCCAACAACTGTGTGGTTGGTTCTCCTTCCAGGCAGCTTTTCCTCCTTGCTCTAGAAAAATAACAACAACTGGTTTTAAAGAGTGACCCTACTCTTCAGCTTCTACCATGTGTTTCAAGTGAGGCCACACTACTCACCCCTCCCCAGCTCCAATGGTGGGCGTATGACTTAAGCAGAGCCAAGGGAATGCTCTGCAGTATGCCAAGATGGTTGAGTGATGGAGCGTCAAAGTAGGGAGCCATCCTTGAGATTTCCACTGGGATGGATGGGAGGAAAGCACATCTTCTCCATTAAGGTCATAATAGTTGGCTGATTCGTACTCCCAGAAGGTGTGTCCACCTGGATGGTGGTTTTTATGTGAAATGCCCACCATACGCTCCTATGTTTGAACACGTGATCCCCTAGCTGGTGGCGTTGTTGGGGAAGGTTGTAGAATCTTTAGGAGGTGAAGCCTTGCTGAGGGAAGTGGGACACTGAGGGCAGACCTTGAGTTTTTTTGTAGCCTGGTCCCTCTTTCTCTTTGCCCTCTGCTTCTTCACCAGTGATGTGATGATTTCATTTGCTGGTGCTTATTCCCACCATTTACTCTACCATGATAGACTCTACCCTCTGGAACTGTAAACCAAAGTCAATTCTTGAAAAAGTAACTGATACAAAAATCTTGGAACTTCATAAAGTGCTCTTATTTTAAATAAAGGTATCTGGTGATATAATTCAGGACAGTAACTCAAGATGAGATCATTCTGAATGGCAGAGAGCTCTAAATCCAGTAACATGTGTTGTCCTTCTGAGAGACAGCAAAGGGAGAAAACACAAATACAGAGGGAGAATGACGCTGTAACAACAGAGACAGAGGTTGGAGGTAGGCAGACAGCTGTAAGCCAAGAACTGTTGGCAGCCACCAAAAACTAGGACAGGGGCAGGGAACATACTCTACATCAGTGTCTCACAAGGATCCTGCACTGCCAACACCTTGATTTCAGACTTCTGGCTCCACACTGTGGTAAAATAAATCTGTTTGAAACCACCCAGAGTAGGCTAACTTGTTAAGGTGACATTGGGAAATGCATAAGGTTGTTAAATGGTAATACGCAAGCCTACAGCTGCTAGGGGTCTTCTTCTCGTCACACGAGTGCAGCACTCAACAGCAGACCCAAGCCGTAGTAAGACACCTGTGAGCACTATGAACCCTTTCATCTGGAACTGTGATGCAATCTAAGCACCACCACCCCCATCTCGAAGTCAGACTGACCCCTAGACTTCTTTTAGTTTCTGAACCCTAAGATTCCTCATTGTTGAGGTAAGCCTTGACTGAGCTGTGCACAAGGGGCTGCAGCAAAGGCAGTGAAAACCACTTCAGACAATGCAGGATGTGCTGCAGGGAAGTATCACTTACGCTAGGTCATCAGGGATGAAAACCAGCGCAGATAAACACTGTGGACACAGCATTTCCAGCAGGCACACTAACAAGATGCTTAAAGTCCAGATGTACTGTGAGAACACATGGGTGAGTGGAGGAGAGAGGAAAAGCAAGAAATGACGCTGTGTGCAAAAGCACTGTCCCTTTAGACTAGTGCAGCTCGACAAAGAGAGGACGCGCATGTGAGGGAGTTTCTAAATTAGGTTAGTTGAGGCAGGAAGATCCATCATAGCTACAGGCAGCACCTGCATTCCCTGGGACAGGATGCTGGACTGAAGAAAAAGGGAGAAAGTAAGCTTAGGCACCGGCATTCTTTGTCATCTGCTTTTGTTTTCTTTGGCTGCACCCTGAATGTGACCAACTGCCTCACACTCCTGTGCACCTGAGAGTACCCTCGTGTGAGGCAACATAAACCTTTCCTTCCTTAAGTTGTTCTTGTGAGACATTTTGTCACAGCAAGGAAAGAAGCAACCAATACAAAGACAGAAAGAGAGAGACTTCTGAGGGTCTCCATCTTCAACTGCGGGTTTTGGGTGAGTTAAGGGAGCAGATAGCTCACATGTAGTAGGATACGGTCCAAGTTTCATAAATCAGACGTAGTTAGGTCAAATGATAATTTTCCATTCTTTGAATGAAAGGCATGCTAAGCCTAATTTCTAGAGGCAAAAGTGTTAAATAATCCATTCTGATGACCTTTGACTGTGTGGACCTAGGAGTGATTCCAGAATCACTACTCTATTATGAGAGCACAAAAATGTCCAGAAAACTGCATAATGATTAATGAGCTTTAAAATGAAGCAGCAACACAAGAGAGAGTGGGGGGGGGGAAGCAACACGAAATATGAGTTAAAGGGAAAATGTTTAGAATTATTAAGAATATGCTAAATTCTAGGTCCTCCTACCACATAGAAAAATAGCAATAAATATGTCTAAATAGATTTTGTTTTTCAAAAACAATAGCAACAACATGAGTAGGAGGGCATTTACCTTTTGAGCTCTTCTTCACAAAAGCACAAGTTACAGTGAAATTTTTCCAGAGAACTTTGATATCCCAACCCTGAGTCATCCATTCAGGAAAGCCACCTTGACACCTAGACACACCCTTCCCGATCTACGGGCTACTGGACACATCTTGATGTTAACCAAGAAGCCTACCAGAGTTTTGTCCCAGGAGCATATATCCTTCCAGTATCAAATGACATCAGCCTTCCAGGTCTACGATCTTGTCACTACGTGTGCCAATGCAAACCTATTCTTTCCTTTCTTCCCACTCTGACCTAAGCCAACCCCAGTCCCCGCCTGGAGATCTGCAGTAAATCTCCAACTCAACATCTACTTCCACTTACCTCTGTACAATTTCTGTACATTATCTTAAAGCCTCGCTAATATACCATGGCATTCTCTAATCCCATCCAAGCCTTCCCATTGCATGAAAATAACACCCACACTTCCTTCCATGGTCCACCAAGTTGTAACCAATCAAGCCCTTGTCCACTCATGTCAAGCACTGCCGCCCTTGCTGCATTCTAGCCACTAGGATATCCTGACTATTTCTCAAATAAAGCATGTTTCTCTTTTGACAAAAAAAGGCTGTAATAATTATTTTGTCTTCTCATTAAAATCTAAGGCCCAAGAGGCTGGAAGCCAGTTCTGTGAATTCTTAGCACCTGGCACAATTGTAGAACTTCTTGTAAGCATTGAGCATAGATAGACAGAGTGAGTGTTGAATAAACAAGCTCCCCAAGGCAAGACCTGGAACATGACTGTAAATATGAGAATCATCAGAAGCTCTGGACCTTTTTCAGCCATTTAAACCAGACCTCACAGCACACATTTGTGTACCGGCAAACTCAAAGCCAGTTAAAAGAGGATTAATACACTCGGTACGTGAACCTACTTTTTGGATTTTGCATCCAACCATACTTGTCAGATGTAGCAGAGCTCTGGTGCTTAACTTAGTGTTTTTTTTTTTTTTTTCTTTTCCAACAGAACTATAGATCCTCCATCTGGTACTGGTTCTCACAGTCAAGTGTAGCAATCTGGGCATTGAACTTACTGTCATCTATTTAAGCTCATGTTCCTGTTTCCCAACTTAAACCTAGCTGTGAACCTTGGTTTCCTGGCTCTCCTTCCCTCCTGCGTACTTCCTTTGAACACACAGATAGCATGACCCCCTTCTTCCATATCTCTCAAGTGCTGTTGAGCAAGATGTAGTGTTGAATTCAGGGTCAGGGCCCCACTTCTGTCTGCCCTGGAATTCTTTCATACAGACGGCAGGCCTGTCTCATCTACCTTTCCCCAAGCCACCTAATTCATGATGCCGCGCCTCTCAAACCCATTCATCTGCTACGTATCTATTTCTTCATTCATTCAACAAGTATCTGGAGAATTTCTAGGTCTTACAGCTATACAAAGATAAATAAAATATACACTCCACTTCTGAAAGAAAGAATTAAAACAGGGAGTGGTAAGATACCTGCAGGGTATCATAAAAAAAAATGCAACATGACCCACTTCTATTCTGCATGGTCTGGACAGAGCTCCTTCCCACAGAACCATGAATTCTGATTTCCCAAAGCAATGACAACTGGAATATGTCCCCTTTGTTTGATTCCCCTTGAAAATCAGCTAACCACACAGGAAACTACACTGTCAGACCCAAAGGTAATTCTGTTGAAAATTCCCTTTAGTCATTCTAGTAAACATTTACTTTTCCCTGCTACACTTTAACTGTGTTTCTCTATGACATGGTGGTGGCCACAGATTTCTGAGACCTTCACATTCTCTTGATTACCATATTACTTCTTCTGAACATAGTTATTTTATATCTAAGTTGAGATGAGTTTTCATTTGACAGAATACCTGCAAGAGGCACTTAATCTAGCTGGAAAAAGGACATGATGGAAATTAACAAAACCTTCCTGAAATAACTGTAAATGGAACTGCAAGGGTACATTAAGCAGGCCAGTCTGATGGTTGGGAAGAATTCCAAGCTGACAGACATCAAGCAGGAATCTGTACCATGCTGCAGTAGACTCAGGTCATCACCAGAACTACGATGTATAATCGACAATCTCATACCTGAATAGATTGTAACTTCCTTGCAACTGATAGTTCTCCCAAATTTCTGCACCTAGTGAGCTGCCTATCTCGTTGATGGGTCCATACCTAATCTTCTGGAAATGCCTCTGCCCACACCAATGTGTGCGCACAAGTGCTGTTTCTTTGAAACCTATACTCCTCTCCACAGCAAGACATGCACATTTCAAATTTCATCATCTTCAGAACACCCGAGGAGCCCAGCTGTACAGATGACAGATTTAGACTACCCCCCTTCTCTCCCTCTCTCTCTCTCAACCTTTTTCATCAACTGTCAGTCTTGGGTACCCCACTAAATTTCCACACCCAAGAAGAACATAGGATTACAGGGATTTGACTAAGAACCCCACTAGGTCAGTCTCATTAGTACCATATTTCTGTTTTTATAAATAAGATTCTTTTTTAAAAATTTTTATTTATTTAAGAGAGATAAAGAAGAAGAGAGAGGGAGAAAGATAACAAGTATTCCAGGGCCTCCAGCCACTGCAAACAAACTCCAGGCGCATGTGCCGCCTTGTGCATCTGGCTTACGTGGGTCCTGAGGAATCAAACCTGGGTCTCTTGACTTTGCAGGCAAGTGCCTTAACTACTAAGCCATCTCCCAGCCCCAGCACCATATTTCTGCCACCTAGAACAAGGCTTTAACACAGAAAAGTGGCATGAATATTTGTCGAGGGGAATGTCTCATCAGATTTTATAAATAGGTCCATCTAACATACGGTTTCCTTTGGCAATAACATCAAGCAGAATTTTAAAGGAGAAAACAGTGATTGCCCTCCATGATATCCAATACAAAAGACTGGTAATGTACTCTGAGCATCCCTCTCTCCCTTAATAGCCCATTACATGCATGCCAACCATGATGCATGGTGCAAATGTGACTCCAGAGTCACATGGCTGTGCATACCACCGCCTTGGAAGTGGGTGTGAGCTGCTATCAAAGACAGTACTTTTTTCCCCCTCACTGCTTCAACTGCCAGAAGATATGTTTAAATCATTACTTGAAAATTCCTTTCCTGACCAGAACTCTTCCCAGAGCTGTTAACAAGAAACAAAACTGTGCTGGCTTGAGGTTCACTCTCTCTCTCTCTCTCTCTCTCTCTCTCGTTCCCCCGCCTTTCCCCCCTGTGGGGCCCCCAGTGGATCATGAAATGGCTTTGGTTGGGTAGCAGTGAAAGAAGCAAAGGAAGGAGCCCATGATCTGCCAAACATGCAGAGGCTAGAGAATAAAGCCCATACAATCCGGTTTCGCCAAGGGACATAACCCTTGAAATAATTGGCACCTATTTCAATCAACTATTCATCTTACAGCCTCCTGGTTTTATTATTTTTGAGCCATTTACTTTCAAGGAAACTATAATTGTTGCTTAGTTGAGAAGTTATGAAGTAAACTGGGAATACACACTTCTAATTCTCAGGCCAACTCTTTTAAGGCCTATAAAAATGACATAAATGGAGTCTGATGTTGCTTCGTTTCTGCAGGAGGGTGTTTTTATACTATGTGCTTCTATCAACACTTGTAAAGTATAGATTGCACCTTAAAGTGCTTGTCTACTGCTGGAGTTTCCAAACAGAATGCAGTTAACATGGAAATGTCTTTGGAAAGGAAATTACAAGATGTGATTTCTATGGGGCTCAGCATAAGGGGAAACATATTTCATGTCATAGTTTGGTCGTTTGATGTTAAGGAACCACCTGGCAAGGACAAGGAGAAAGCAGGTATCTCGCCTGACTGCAAAGGCTGCTCCCTCGGGGGAAAGCAGGTGGTCAGAAGGCCATCCAAAGGACTAGTGCAATATGGGCTCAGTACAAACAAAACTCCACCATTCAGAGCTCACTCCAGTAACAATACTTGGTGCTGTGCCCACCTCCCCAAAACAAACTCTTAGCATATCTGAATGTGACCTGATTTGAAAAAGGGCTATTGTAGATTTAATTAAATTAAAATGAAGTCATATTAGAGTAAGATAAGTCCCTAGTTCAATACAGCTGGTATCTTTATAAGTAGAGAGAAATTTGGACACAGAGATAAACGGAGAGAGAGAACATCATATGAAGATAAAGGCAGGGGTCTCAGGGTTACTTCTTCACTCCAAGCAATGACAAAGATTCAACAAATTGGAAAGAGCCTACCCTGCCAACACCTTGATCTAGAATGATACATTATATTATGGTGTTTAAATGTGCCTGGCTTGTGGTATTTTTTATATTAGCCCTAGAAAGGTAATGCAGCTGGCAACAGGAGTTAGGTAGCAGGACAAAGAAAATCTCATAGATGATAGTTTTGATATGATCAGATTCTGGCCCTTTCTAAGGCACTTATATAGGAATCTCTGAGAGAATCAAACTATTTCCACATGGTGAACTCCATCATCACATCTGTTTACTCACAGTTCCCTCTCTTTAAACAAGTTATACAAAATCAGCACCCTAACATATACCAGAGGCCAGGATGAAGTCCGGATTCAGCTGAAAGGTGTTGCGCATAATTAGTTGAGGAGATCTTCCACCCAGGTGAAAGTTAACTAGAAATTTTATTATGGACCAAACCTAGGAGACCAGAGCCTGGGAACAGACCCATCATCAGCTCAAGAGTACAACATTATAAGTTTACAATAACTAACTGGGGCCTGGTGCTTACCTCAGTTCAAAGGGTCTGTGGTAGTTTGAATATAATGTGTTTATGATTAAACATCATACTCAATTGCCAGGTAGTAGAGCCTTTGGGAAGTGCAGCCTTGCTGGAGGAGGTGTGTCACTAGGGGTGGACCTTGCAGTTTATCAGTCCAGCCTTTCTGGGGTTCAGCTAGCTTACTTGGGCTGTTCCCTTCCCCTGCTGTCTTGCTTAGCTATACTTCCCCTGCCATGATATAACTTCTCCGGTCAGCTGAATTTAACCCTTTATTCCAATCAGCTGTGTTTAGTTAGGTTTTTTGTCCCATTAATGAGAAACTAAATGAAAACAGGAGCCATGCTTGGCCAAACAATCTCAAACCTTGAAATGTATGGGTTGAAGCTAAGTAAAATCATGTTCAGAAAGTGAGCAAGATTGAAACTGCTGCCACGGGCATGGATGATCATGATTTGCATGTCAGAGGAAGTCAGGAAATACTAGCTGACAATTTCTATTTGTTCCTTGGTGAATGATTACTTCAAGTATCCTTGTCTAGATCATCAATGCATCTGTATTTTTTCTGTTCATGTGTCTACAATCTATGGCATGCAATGATAGTGACCTGCTGGAAAACAGGAACCATGATTCACCTCTCTATCCTCAAAGCTGACACAACTATAGCCTGACACATGGTGGGCACACTATAGGTTATGGCTGAGTCAGTTAGTATTTAGAAGATTCAACATGAAAGACCAGAAAGCAGATTTGGTGAGCAATGCTGACAGTACTTAATTAATATATTTAACTATATGTCAGCACTATACCCTAGGTGGTATACCTGTCACATAGTAAAAGAGGAGTATTATTCAGCACTAGGAATACTGCCTTCTTCTCATTGAACAAACTGAATATAGTCTTAGGAAAGTAGGATCACTACTAAGCCACCCATTAGTAAGTACAGGCTTCTAATATAATACACACTGAGCCCATCACGATGGCACATTCCTGTAATGGTGAGTCCGAGTCAGCAAGAAGCTTTCAGTTATCTCCCAGTGCTCTTGAACTGAGAGAATAAGGTCAGGTTGAGCCCATACGTTATAGGCTTTAGTATTTCCAGCAAAGAAAAAGATGACCTAATGTTAAGAATCTCCTATAGGTTCTGTTATACGTTACACATTATCAAATAAAATGCATAAGCGATTATTGGAACCATCTTTGCCTTTCATTGCCCAAATTCTGAGTGAGCCTGATCTCTAGGTTCACATGGCCAATACAGCCATGAATCTGGTGACAATGGACATTCAATAAAAATTCATAAAATACATGTCATGTGCCAGGCACTCTGTTGGGCACTGGATAGTCTCTCCACTGAGTAAAGCATATATTGTGCAAGTAACACACAGATAAGCCAGCATATGATCACAGCAGTGTGTGGGTACCACGGGATAAAGCACAGGGGTGTGTGGGAGCACATTAGTGAGGATAAGGCAATATACCCACAACTTGTGCTGAAATCTCAGCCCTTTAAAGGGACAACGGATTTGACATGAGGAAAGATAACTCTCAGATGATATGATTAATAACACTGAATAGCTGAGGATGACAAAAGTAAGACTAGGGGTAGAAGACCCATAAAAGTAAAGGATGGGGAAGGTGGTCCTTCTCCCATGGTTAAGTGTGAAGATAATTATCAAATCAAGCAAAGCCCTCTCTACTAGCTTAAATCTTATACACCAGACAATTGCACCCACCATCCTTATGATAACATGTAGCTTTGTTAGGCCTTGGGGAAAGAAGTCTGTCTTATCTCCATTTCTCATGAACAAAACCTCGCATTAAATAGCACATTAGAGTTTACTTTTAAAATTGTAAGGATGAACTGGGAAGATAGCTCAGTGACTAAAGGTGCTTGCTTATAAAGCCTGATGACCCAGGCTCAATTCCCCAGCAACCCCATAAAGCCAAATGCAAAGTGGCTCATGGATCTATGATCCCAATGTGCCTATGACAATGGGAGGCTAAGCTAAGAAAATCTGAAGCTCACAGGCCAGCTAGTCAGACATTAGTTCATTTGCAGTCTGGCAGTTCATTTGCAGAGGCAAATGCCTCAGCACAAATACCTCAAAGTTGTCTTCTGATCTCCACATGCACACCATGGCACATGCACCTCCCCCCACCCCGCTGCACATACAAATAAACAATCTTTAAATCATGAGCATTATGTCTTTTTCTGGTTGCTTAGTAGGGTGATCATCCCTCAAGATCATTAACAAATTCTTACAATGAAAGAGAAGAGATTCTGAAAAGGTCTTTTGACTCCAAGATGGATTCCACTGCATCAAACTGCCATTGTTTACTAAAAACCTAACACAAGCATTTCAATTATAGGTTTTAAAGCATTTGTGTGAATGGTGCTTGCTTGTTCACATGAACAGCTGCTGTTGATACTTGGCAGTGACTAAGCCCTAAATATTAGGAAAGGCCAGAGTGAAGAACAGCTTTGAAATGATACTCTATTTGATCAGGTTCTGTGGTAATTGTTAAAATAACATACACTTTCTTTGCATCCCTCCAAAGCTTCTGCTATATTGCTACACCTGCAGTTTCAATTTGCAATTTTCTCAGCCCTCCTTTGAAGTTATTCTTAACCAATTACCTGGTGTTAATATTAATTAAATATGATTTTCAACTTGAAATGTGGTGTTATCAATGGAACTCAGCTGTAGGAATATAAAGTAAAATTTTTCAATTGAATTAAAATGTATCCTTTCATTCATAGTATTTTAGAACATTAATACTTTTGTCAAATTGATTTTTGCCTGCTGGAAGTCATTTTTCTAAAGCAATGAACATCTGAGGGGAAAAGCTGCTCTTTATGTATTCTCTTCTGTCTGTCATTGAAAATACTTTGTTTTAATCTTCAAGTGAATCCATTTCAGTTAATAGAAACGTGGTTCTTGTTTATAACCCAAGGGGGAAAATGCTTTGTTTTAAAACAATGCTAGGTTTTAAAAAATATATGAGCAGTGGGTACTTTCTCAGTTGTATACTAGGAATAAAATTTCCCTTTATTGCTTAATATTCACCAAAATAAATCACACACAAAATTTTTGGCAAGTGTCAGTCAATTGATGTACAAAAAAATGAATTATGTTGATGTATCATGTTAACGTTTCAAATAAATTGCCAAGACAACCATCTCTATGGCCACTTCCAACACTGAGATTTTAATGCATGTCAGACAATAGTCAAAAACTTACAGCATTTGCAAAGCAGAAGAAAAAGGCTGCTGATAGTAGAGGATTTGACAGATTCAGGTCTATTCTACCCCTTGTAATGTATGTGATGATGACTTGAAGGCCTGTCATCTTCAACAAGTCGTTCATAAACATGACGACTGATTAAAGGAGGTGTGTTGCCATACTATGCAAATCCACAATGAAAAGGTATCTTGCTTTCAAAAATTCCTTTTATCTTCAAAGATAAAGCTTTAGCTTCCTTGCCCCTTATAATGATAGTGGTAGCATTAACATTTATTATCCTGTCTTCTTTTTAAAATAGTGTAATAAGCTAAGTCAAAGAAATGAAAGAACCTGTCTAAAGACTCAAGGAAGTCATTTACTGAGTCAGAAGCTACAAGCCCTGCAGCTTATGATGGAAAAACATGAGCAAATATCCCCAACCTCTTTATTACAATATCAATGAAACATTATATTGAATAATTAAAACAAGACAAATAGAGGACTGTGGTCGTAATCATGAAGGGCGTGTAATGTGGGTGATGAATAAGTCTCAACCAGCAGCAACAGAACTATTCCCTTCCCTCAAGCAAAAAGAGACCAAAGAGGGAAATAAAAATAAATTAGGCCAGAAGAGACTCTCTGAATGTTCATAATTTTCTAGGTGTTATAAAAAAAGGAAAAGGTTTGGGGACCGTGCAAAGCAAGGCAGTTGAGCAGCCAATACATTTATATTTGCGGCACCCATGGTAGTCCTACTCCCTGTAAGGAATTGACAGCCTTGGAGCCTTGGAAAATCAGACGTTGGGATCCCACCACCTGCTCTAAATCTGGAACCCTGGATTACCTATCATGTCACACAGTCCACCTAAGTAATCAAGATTGGAAGAGTGGAACTAAGCACCATTCCAAAGAAGCTTCTGAAGTGTTTGTATTATAGGCTTATCTATTGACTGCATTCTGCCTACATACTGAGCAGACCTTGTATCCTTATTGCTAACATCTTATCCTCCTGAGCCACATCCCATTTCTGTCTCTGGAAGTTATCTACCCCCTGAGTACTTCACAGTCACACCCTGTGATGAGTCAAGCCTTTTTCCCACAAAGACGCATTGAGCTCCTCACTGCAGCATCTCAGAATGTGACCATTTAGAAACAGAGGCAACGCAAAGGTAACTAGTTACGACAAAGCACAGAGGTGTACCTTTAACAAAATATGGATACATCCTTTAAGGAAGAGAAGACACAAACACAATAAGGTAGATGATAGAGAAAGAGAGTGCCTATAAGCCAGGGAATACCAAGGATTGCTGGGGGGGGGGGCGCAAAATAAAAAAACAGAAGCTCCAAGGCAAGGAAAATTCTCCCATATGGATTTGGGAAGCAGTATGGCCCTGTGGATCTCTGTACATCAGAGATGAAGGCAATGTATATTGTTTTAAGTCAACCTGATTGCGATACTTTGTTATCATGGCCTTGAGAAATAACGATGCACCTCTCAAACACATTTCTGGTTTCTCTGGTAATACAGAAGACACTTATAACTATGTTCCCTAGAAAAAAAAAAATCATGGCCTTTTATAAACTACTCATAATCCTTGAGCTATCACTGAAAATATTTCATCCCATCAACTCCATACCGAAAACCTTCTTCAAAGGTGATTGAGTCCTCCCAGGACCAACAACCCAACAAGAAAACAGAGCAAACACTGCCCTAGTCTCTGCTTCCCATTACTGTATAGAGGCCATATTCCCAGGTAGATCCTGGTCAACAGTCTTTCCTCAGTCCCCTTTACTTCTCATTCTACTATTCTGCCTCAACCACCACAGTTTCTTCCTCAACTATTAGTTTTGTGAAAATTATATTTAGAGCTCCATCTCAATTTCTGCTCAGCCACACCACTGTTCCTTACTATTCTTCTCCACAAAGATCTGCCCTGACACCTGAAGCCCTGTATTTAAGCAAACATGCGCTCACTCAAAACCAGTCTTCCCACCATTCTATGCATGGCACTTTGCCTTCCCTGAGTTTGGAATCTTATGACCAATTTTAATTTCTTTCTTCCAAGCTCTACATGGAATCAGCTACTACATTGTATACACGATGCTCAGAAATGCCTCTCATCTGCCTCCTTTCCCATTTCTATTATCACAGGCTATATCAAACCAAAACTGATACTGCAATGTCCCCTTAACTGCTCTCTTCATCTTCTACTTCATTACAATCTTAAGTACATATCCTGATAGATTCCTTCAGCCCTCAGATGTTTCCTCCATTTTCTGGAAAATTAGAGATAAAATAAATGCCCAGTGAATTAAAATATCCAATTATATGTCAATGTCTAGCCTTTCAATTTTGTTTCCCATACTATGTAGTACATCCCAGTCAAACGGTGCTATGTGCAAACCCAAATGATAGATGGGGTTGTGTTTGTGTGTTTATTTGCTTGCTTGTTTTGCTTCTGCAGAATAGGAGACAGTCAAGATGTACCTGACACTATTACAGCTAGGATATCAAGTGTTTATTTTATCACATGTTTCCTATCTCTCTTTCACAGGACATTGCCTAGAAAAGAGCCATCAGCAACATCTGTTGCTGACTCCCGTTCACTCATAAACTTCATTCTCGCAAAAAACATTTCCCCATGTCTCAGATTTTGTTAAAATGAACATGTTCTAATCAAACAGTACAAAAAATGTATCACTAATTGAGTGTTCATGTCGCTATCATTCCATTATGATCCACCTGAATTAGTCAAAGATAAAACATAGGATGTCTCAATTTACATGAAATTTCTTAGTGATCAATGTGGCTACAGAGAGAAATTCAGAAGAGCATATGAACATTTTTATTTAAGAACATTAGGGGAATACACAATCTTATATAGGAAAATTTCCAAAAATTGAATTTATATATATCCTCCTCACTTAAGATGCTAATATTTCTAAATATACATTATTACGTGGTGACAAAGATGTCACACATGTTGTAGTAAGAGCAGCAAATGTTACAGAACTAATGAATTTTCATTAAAGTCATCAGATAACTTCAGAACAGGTTAAGTTCCTACCATTTGCCATTCCCATTAATATCACTGTCATGTAAAAGGTTTAATTTTCAGCTATTTTTGCCCTAGATAAAAATCTTTGTCATTAAAATGAGGGATGATTCTGATATTTAATATATTCCATGGCATATTCTAGTGTCATACTAATTTGGCCTTTTCAGTATTCTGCATATTAATTGACAATCCATCCCTCCTCCATTCCCCCAGATAAGTGAACAGTGAAACAGAATGGACAGCCAATCAAGTCCCAGAACACTGAAAGAAGGAGCAACATGGAAAAGAAGCCATGTGGCTCTAACCAGGTGCATATACAAGGCACTAAATTATCTTCTCCCATTCTAGTAACTAGGATAGAAACAGGAATTTGTGACAGTCTTACAAAAATATAACAACACTCTCTAAGAAGTGAAAAAAATAGGTACCTCTTATTTTAGTCAAAAGAATAAAATTATACTCTATTATACTCTCGCTTAACTCTTTAGAACAATTTATTGCAATTGTGTGTCTTTAGTGAATGTTCCATAATAATCTGTTTCAGACACACAAAATGTGCCCAGGCATTGAGAAACGTTCAAAATCACTGCAGAAAACTTTTTCAATACATGCTCTATTAGTTTCCTACACGTGTTGAGTTATCACTCTGGTAAGAACTGACATCAGCTGTTTAAATAATGTATTAGCCCTGCTTCCAGAAGCTATTGTTTTCATCTGAGTGGGCATTTCTTTTAAGGGTAAACTTGGGATTTTTATCTAATAAAATAATGCAATGTAACATTCAATGGAAGGGTTTGAATCATTTTTATAGCAATAGTAGTATAACTCAAAATTCCAAAGAGCAAAGATTATGGCATCATAGACACAGTCATTGTGAACAGTTAGCTAATTAAATCAGCCTAATCTGTCTAAAAGACTAGACTCTCTCTAAAGTTCTTGCATCAGTACAGCCATACAACAGATATGTTAAATATGGAAAATATTTCACATAATAATAGTCCCCGTCCTATTATGTCCAGGCTCCAAGCATCCGTAACTCTTGTCAAGTGAAAACCTTATTTAAATAACTTTAGAGTTTTCTGTTCTTTGTAATTAAGGTTAAGTGCAAATCATTCCCATGATCTTTTCCTTAAATGAACTTTCCAAGAGAGACAATAAATTGATCAAACAAAATTTCCTTCTTTAAATTCAAAATTACTTAAAAATAGTCAATGGACACTTTCACCTTGCCAAAAAATATTTTATTACTCATAGAGACAAATTCATTAATTTTCATAAAGAAATAATAACTTAATATTAATATATGTATTTGTGTAAAAATTAATATTTAACAAAAGCTATTAATACTTGAGATTATTAACATCTCCTTTCATGCAAAAATATAAATTATGGACTAAGTGGCAATAATATTTGTATTCTATGTTGTTTTCTGTTGTCATCTTGTTTTGTTTTTTCCAAGTAGTAGAATAGATTTACACCTGATGGGTAAACATTCATGTTGGTGAAATGTCTACAGAAATTAGAATAAGCTCTGTGAAGAAAGCCCAGGACAAAACTCGTCAGCACATTGCCCTAACGAAGTTTTCACATTTTCCCTCATCCCTCTATAAGCTTCGGAGATTTAGGTAAGAATAAAAAAGCAAAGAAGTTAAATGCGACATTGAAAATATTACTTAGCTATAACCTTAGGAGTTACTCCAATATTGCTATAAAATGATTACTGGTGTTAATCACCCTAGTGTTAGATGTTAAATTTCACTGTATTTTTTTTTTATTTAATGACTAAATAATATAAACTTCCTTCTAGAACAATCAAATAGTATGACATTTATTCAAATTTACAGTGGCTCTAATGTGTCAGCAAACTCTCTCATCAAAACAGACAACTCCAAAAAATATATATATTCACCTAAGTCCAGTACTCTATTTTCTAAATTAGCACCGAAGTGTCACCTTGTAGACCTAGACCATAAAGTTTGTGTATAATACAGCCAGCTTCCCTGGACAGTGGACAGCCTAGGTCATGCATCTTTAAGAGCTCTAATTATCCCATAAATATCAGGCAGCCTTTGCGTTGCCCAGATTTTAGCAACATGTCACCTCCAAATGCAATCAACTAGTGAAATATGCTCACCAATCTCCCTTGAGATCTGGGTGAATGCCTCCACTCCACTCTCTCCATAGTTCCCCTCAGAAGCTAGTGTCGACACATAATTCCATCCCAGGGCCGTCACAATGTCCACCATGGCTTGCGCTTGGTAGGAGTCAGGCGGGACCACCCGAGAGAAGAAGTCATACCTGGTGTTATCACTTAGCTCTGGGGCTGTGGATGCATAGCTAATTTGAGGTATCTGCAAAACAAATGACAGATCATTTCAATCATAAAGTATCTTCTAGAATGATGGCCTGTTACGAAAGACTAAATTGTCAAAGCTAGATATAAACAGAAACCTACATATCTCTGCCCCCTCCAAAAATATGTTTTTAGGACCACCAATTGAACTAGAGAGCACTTTGTAACAGTCCCTGGGCTCACTTTCTTTCAATGCACACACTTGTAAACAATTTGGTTTCAGGTTTCATTGTTTCAGAAGCCAAAGGGAATATCCATGCTTTTGGTTGTTGCTGCTTTTATATTCTGTACATGATTGTTCTGGTGCAAAAATGAGAGAAAAATGAAGGCATAGTACAGACACACATCAGAAGAGGCCACATCTGAAACTGCCTTTGGCTTTAGAACAGACAAAGGTTATGTCATGACTAACAGAAAATTTAACTTGAGATATTTTAGACACTCGATTCCATTTTAATTTCTTTAAATCTCCTTTTGTTAAATTAAGTTAAACACATAGTTTTTCAAGTCTTTTCATGATTACTAATCATTGATTAACATAATAACATTTGGGACTAGCCAATCATGCATCTTCAAATAAACAATACTCTTAAGAACTCTTAAGAAAAATTACCCAGATCTTAAAATGTTTTAGGCAAACACACTGTTTTCAGATATGGACAGGATAAATCCTAATATTATGAATTCTATGTCATTTCTCAATAACATGCGCATGGGCTACACAGCTAGATAGCTCATCACTTGTCAGCTGCCATGACGTGATGTGGACGGAAGTTCATCAAAATGATGCTCAGATGCCCCAATCCAGATGACTTACTGAAAAATGCAGACTTAACTCACATAAAAACAGCCAACTTTACTCCCCCTTCAGATCCTACAGTGAACATCACTGCACAATGAAGCTATCAACAAAGTTTGTACTTTTGGCTTCCCACATAGGGAATATATCCCAGGATCCAATGGTCTCCCACCAATCTCTGGGCCAGATGATTCCCAGTCCACATGGAGGTTTTGACTCCACTTTTGACATCTTCTAAAAGCTTTAAACAACTGGACAGTCCTCCCGAGTCTACAGAGCCCCACTCCATATTGGCAGCCAGTGAAGCAGCCCTGGACATCCCAGGGAAGAGAGGAAGGCAGCAGTCACACAGGTATAGAGCAGAACAGGATGCCTGGAGTGCTCTAGGTTCTGAAGGAGCCACTCAGCCTCTGTGCGACCTTCTACCTATGCAAGCAATAGCAACGACTGCTCAGGTCAGCCTACTTGACCCTGAATTCTCCCCAGTTCTGTTCTGGTATGGACTTCAACTTTCCTTATCAACACTATATGACCATGGAAAACAACTGACCTGCCTCTTCCTACCCTTGGCTTTCTCTTCCAGGTGACCCTGTGCCTTGGTAGTATATGACTGTTCATGAAGACACTACTCCAAATTTCAAGCCACTCGATGAACATGAGCCTTTTTCACTTTGTTTGTTTGTTTCTGCAGAATCTAGAAAAGAGACCACTGATGACTCCGTGGCATCTTTATCCTCTGCCAAGGAAACAGTCTCACAAATCAAATCATGTGCATTTCTATGTCCTAATGAAAGACATTTAGTAGTCCAACCTGGTGTGTGTGTGTGTGTGTGTGTGTGTGTGTGTGTGTGTGTGTGTAGGAGAGAGAGAAAAGCCCTTCATAGGAACTTCCACAGTACTATGCCATATTCTTGTCCTATTTGGAAACATAATCCTCCCACTTCCTCAGCTACTCAAGAGTCCAGCAGTAAGATGCCTTGCAGAACCCCCACCCTGCCTATAATAATGAGCAGCCCCTTTCTAAAAATGAGCACAAAGTGTGAAAATTGAGTGTTTGAAACCAAAACTAATTATCTCAAATTACTACCTTCAGTCAGTCACTTCCAGGGCTGTTTAATTAGCAGTCAGCCTCATGTTTAGGATTAATTAAACAGGTGTAAAGGGTATATAAAATAAAAGTGCAGATAGAAGATGGTTGCTTGATTAATCCATTAATGGACTTTCTCCCCAAAGTCTTGAAGAGTTTTCTTTTTGGAGAGCAATGTGTGAAAAAGTAATGTGAGAGTATGTGCTTGCATTTCTATGTGTCTGTGTCCTTCCTATGTTGCAGTCTACAATAACATTATGGTGTAGTAACAGTATTTCAGGGTAACATTTCAAGTTGTCATGAAGTCAAGTTTCATTTTTCTTTTGTCATCACAGACCACTAAGTATTGGCTCATTAATAATGTTTATTTCTATACCAGCATCCCCAACATTTCCACTGTCATCAAATTAAACCCCTACTGGCAACTGAAGAATTTATTAAAGACCTAGAATGTTTCTTTTTATTTCCCCACATCAAATCCATCCTAGCTATCCCCTTAACCCTGAAGGTTTTATCTATCAGAAACAACGATAGAAAGGAGTTGAGTGAGGGAGACAAGTAGAGGAAAACAAGAAGAAAAAAAAAAAGAAAGAAAATCTATTAACAAAAGGAGCTATTAGGGAAGGTAACCTTCACCTATCTCTAAAAAGAAGTAGAAAAAAAAGTATCATCTTTTGAAACCTTTGTTAGGTCTTACCTTCCGTTTTTAGAGATAAAATCCAAATAGTTCAATCTGGCTCATGATAACCGTGAGACTCTGCCTAACCCTGCCTCCTGCCTGGTGTCTCCCATCCACAACCCTGTAGCACCTGCCCCCATGCCCCCCTATGCAGGAAGACTGCTCTCCTCCACGCGGTGATCCCATGTGCAAGTCCAATGTCACCCTCTCCATGCGAAGCCTCTCCTGGCTCTGGAAAGCAGTGTTCCTTCCTTGTTCCTCACTGTTGTACCACTCCCCCACCACCCCACGCCATCCCCACCAAACTTGAGACTGGAATCCTGACTGTCTGTTGGCTTATGGTCCTCCCCGGAATGACATGTATGTGTACCTTGTATCCACAACACCTGACAGAGCAAGTGCTCCCTGAATGTTAGAGGCAAATCACTTATTAAACTGTGACAGGAGAGCCGGGCATGGTGGTACACGCCTTCAATACCAGTACTTGGGAGGCAGAGGTAGGAGGATCACCGCCAGGTCAAGGCCACCCTGAGACTACATAGTGAATTCCAGGTCAGCCTGGGTTAGAGCGAGACCCTACCTTGAGAAAAAAAGAAAAGAAAAAACTATGATAGGGAATTTCATACCGCCTCCTCTCCCAGCTTTCTGCTAAAATGGTGCAAGTTCTCCCCCATTTGTCCCTCAATCAATCCTGCCCCACCCTGCTGTGTTTCCTAAGAGGCCATTCTTTACACCTCTAAGAGAGGTTAATTAAAGAGGTGGAAAATGATACATGAAAGGGTAGACAAAAGATGATTGTGTTCGGCTTCCAGTTGAGTTTTGCCAACAGAGGCTACAACAGGAGGAGAGGGCAAAGAAAGAGGAGATAGAAGCCAGAGTTTATGCCTTCCATTTCTTCTCCATATCCAGGTGTTCTGTCCCTGAGCCCTCCGTCAGAGGTCTGACCAGACTCCCATGGCCACTCTCTGCCCTGACCCCTGCACATCTCCCCACTGCGGCTACTCCCTGAGTACTTCAGCACCTCTTGGAAGTTCCTTTCACTATGTCCACACTTCAGAATATGTCGCTGTCAACCTCTCTTCCATTACCCAGACTACTCTGATTCATGCCCTCCCCACCCCCGGCATGACAGGTCTCTGTAGAAACAGTCCTGGCTGTGTTCCACACCTTCAGCCCTGACCTAACCTCTGAGCTTCCTCCAAGCATCCTCTTTCCCTTCCAATATCCTCTGCAACTGTCCTCACATGACATTTCCCTTTTCTTTCTCTTTCAGCTCCTAAAGGCATCAAGTTGTATGTTTGAAAACAGCTGTCATTTTTTTTCCTTTCTTCATTTCTCATTTTCTTTGTGCTGAAGTTTCATAATGATATGATGTATGCTTGAAAATAAAGCCACATTTCCATTATCCAAATAAAGCACATTTTAGACAATTAATTATGTAACTCTCATTACTGTACCCTCACTTTAAAACGCTCTAGTCTCCACGTTCAGGGTAACTAGATTCCTACCACTGCCACTCCTCCCCCTCACACACACACATAGGCTCCATTATTTTGGGGGAGTTTTAGAACAAAACAATTTCCTGTGTAGATGTCTTCCCCTTCCTTATTCTCACCAGTAGTCGGGAGAAACTAAACCAGAAGCCAGAGGTCTACTGTCATTGGGAAAGAGTGCATAGCAAGTTCTTCCTTTATTCTCTGACCTATTCACAAACATCCCAGGTTGTTTTTCTTTCTGTATATGGACGGGAGATTTGGCAAGACCACCCTTCTTGGGGCAGAACCCATCCTCCTTGTGGCCATACTCCTCTGACAGCTGGATTTGTGAAAGATGGCTGAAGCCCATGATGCAGGCTTGAAGGCAGAGCACATCAAGACTGCTCAGTAAGCAGAATAGGGTCCCAAGGCTGAGACATAATACAGGAGTAAGAGACAATATTTTGGCCTCAGGCCCAAGCGTACCTCTCTCCAGTCCAGTTCTTAACAGACAGCCATGTGTCTGGGGAGCTATTTGATGCTTGCCTAGCTGTTAATAAACCTAATTACCCAATCTAAGTTTAACTAGCTATTCTGTGAATCTTGGACGTCTATAATCTAAGAGACTCCAAATGTTTAGAGCTCAAGGAAGGTAAACTTTGATTTCAAAAGTAATTCATTTACATACACACACACACACACACAAACATACACAGTGTGTGTATGTATATATATTGTGTATGCATATATACATATGCATACATACATGTATATAGAAGAAAGTAGCAAAGGCTATTAGCTGTTGGCTATTTTCCTCTTTTCTGACAGAACATCCAACTTTTATCTAGGCACTTGACCGCTCAAAACTCAACTACACTTCCCAGCCCTCCATGCAGTGGTGAGCAGAACTTCTGAAAGAGTCCTTGGAGAGAGAAGGCATGTCTTTCCCATATTCCCCCCCCCCTTTTTTTCACTGGATGGAATGCAGATGTAAGGACTAGCGCTTCATTCACCTCAGGTCAAAGTAAAGATAGGACAAAAGGCATTCCCTAGGCCAAGCCATTGTGATCTGGATTCCTAAAACTACTTGACTCTTCTTCCTTCTTCAACTCTTGCCTTTCTCAAACGTACACTACAATAGGAACCACATCCTCTTAAAAAAGAAAAGTAACAGCTCATAAGAATCTGATCAGAGTCCTCAATCAGATCTCCCTTTGCTCTCAGAATAAAGCCTGAACCTCTTGTCACAGGGTCCTTGAACCTGGCATCTGATCCTCCTTCACCCTGTACTCACCTGGCCCAGTCATGAAGCCTTCCTTTTGCTTTCTGACCAAGCCAATCCCTTCTTCTCATGCATATCACTTCACATGTGTTCCTCGTCCTTCCTGAATTTTCTCAACTTTGAGCCTCAACTGAAATGACTCTTCCTCAAACAGACCATCTCTAACTATCCAATTTCATGTATCTTCCCATCCCCAGTTATCATTGCATCATTATATGCATTTCTTTCCTTATTGTAACCACAACTTGTATTAGTGGATTCTGTTTCCCTTCCTAGATAGACTCTACAGAGGACTTCCCTGTATTCTTTACAGATGTAATATGCACTCGTAACACCTAATAAGATCTCAATAAATATGAACTGAAAGAAAACTGAATCCCTACATCCATCAAACAAGGACTACTAGTTATTTTCCTCCCTGTAATTCAACTTGGAAAGGTTTTCCTATGAAACTATTTAAGTAAAAATTACCCATTTTTCATATTAATTATAAATCAAAGATCTATTCAGCATATAAAGTTTCTCATCAGCATGAGATGTCTGTTATACCAGCAGAGGTGATATAATTCCAATTCAGTTCAACTAGGTACCCGCTCAGCAGAGATTCATCCCAGAGAAGGATGCTGTTGGTCAAGAAAACTTCCTAAGTATCTTGGTGAGCCCTTTGGAAGTTCACAGACTTTAGTTGTCATTAAAGAATAAAAATTAAATTTCTAATCAAAACTAAAGCCACAGATAATCATTTGCCCCTTCCAGCTTCCAGCTTGTCTTTATCTACAAATTCTTATTCTGACTTCCAAAGAGAGTGAAAACTGCTTATACTTCTTTCCAAACTGTCTCTCCATGTGGCCTTCATTTAATCTACTTGTACATAACTGAGGGGAGAAATTGTGAGTAACTGAGACTCACAGTGGTGCTTCCATATCCACGATGGTTACAATATCCCTTCAGCTGCCTTTCAAAAGGTTTCTCAGGCTGGAGAGACGGCTTAACAGTCAAGGCATTTGCTTGCAAAGCCAAAGCATCCATGGTCAAGTCCCCAGGACCCATGTAAGCCAGTGGCACATGCATCTGGAGTTAATTTACAGTGGCTAGAGGACCTGGCATACCATTCTTTCTCTTTCTATCTGCCTCTCTCAATCTCTCTCAAATAAATAAATAAAATAACAAGGTTTATCACTATTTACATAGCAGAATATTGTGGTGATCTTGAAATTTGCCTTGTCTGCTCAAAACAGCATGAGTTCTACTTCTGTTCCATAGTTTATGATTTGCCAAATATCTCAAAGAAGCTGAGGCACCTGACAAACTAGCAATAAGCTACCTAAACCAAAACTCAGGGGAAGCCCTCAGAACTGTAAAGCCATTAAGAAATGCAGGCAAAATGAATACAGATTTGCCACATAAAATCTGAATTATACATATATTTATCATCAATTCTCCCCCCCCCCAGAAAAAACAGGGTTTCTGTTCTTTATGATCCTTGAAAACAACCTGGATCATTCACTGATTGCCACAGTTGATGGAGCAAGTTAGTGAAGTGAGTGCCTTGTGCTGTTCAATAACATCTATGGTTTTCTCCAGTGAACAATCAGCTTGAAACTCTGCTCTTCCCTCAGGAGGTAGTGCTCGCCTGAGCACTTCTCCAGTGATGGTGGCCTGAGCAACAGTGGCCATCAAAATGATTGCTTTCTGTCACCCAGACTCGGGATGGATATGTTATTGCTGCAAAACTCAGGACAAGAAAAGCATAATGATTGTGGCCATTAACTTTGTCCAGTCAGACTTCATCACTCTGTAGTATTATATCTACTGGTTGCTTGTGGCAAAACATGAGCATATAATCAGAAATTAGATGAGAACGAGGAGTCAGGGCTAGAAGTCAATACCCAGCTCCGATCTTCCTATGCCCACGTTGCCTTGAGCTTTCCTGCTCTTCTCAGTTTGTGAAAACAGTACAGAAAGGAAAAGGGAAAAAGAAAACCTAGTGTCCAAAGCTGATACAATAAAGGAGAGTGATGAGTGCCCTGATTTTGTATCCAAAACATGAGCTGATTTCTCTCCCAAAATCCCAAGCTTCCTCATCATGCAAACTAGCACCAAGCATGGAAATTTCATCCCCACCTTTCTGCTCAGTTGAGCTCCTATAGTTGGCCCTGAGAAGAACACGTTGGATTTTGATGTATGATAAAGTTTAGCAAAATGAAAAAAAAAAAAAAAAAAAAAGGAGAGGACTCCTTTTGACACAGGAAACTGTGGAGATCAGAGACACTGAGGGATATTTCATCATTCATTGCACTGAATTTTTATCCTTGTCTTCTGTATGAGCTCACTCAGACCAAGGAAAGTTTTAACTATGCGTCCACACCAAAAGGGTCTGTGCATAGCTGACTACAATCCAATGCTGAGATGTTTCAGGTGACGGCCTGTTATGGGCCCAGATAGAGGCAACAGCCCTCACCAGAACTTCCACTTCACACAATACAAAGCACTACTAGACACGCCACCAGACAGGGGACAAGGCTAATCCATCCTCACTGATGGATAAATGATTCAAAGATGGCTTGAGAGTGAAAATGAGCCTGAAACTTCAATAGCAGATCTGAAGAGCACCAAGTTCCAGGAGGCACTAATTCTTCAAAACATACAGAACACATTTCTGTATACTTGTTCCCCTGTCTGCATTGGTTACTCTTCTCATTGCTGTGACCAGACACCTGACCAGAAGCAGCTTAAGGGAGGAAGGGTTTATTTTGGCTTCCACTTTTAGGGGATACAGTCTGTCGCTGCAGGGAAGGCATGTTGGCCGGAGCAGGAAGTAGCTGGTCACACTACATCCGCAATCAAGGCTCAGAGATAGATAAATGCTGGTGCTCAGCTTGCTTTCTCCCTTTTGTTCAGTCTGCCTCCCCCACCCCCAAACCCATGGAACGGTACTTCCCACAGTCAGGGTGGTTCTTCCTACCTCAGGTAGCCTAATCTAGAATACCCCTGACAGATATGTGGAGAGATTTATCTCTTAGGTGATTCTAGATCCTATAAAGTTTATAATATTAACCCTGACAGCTCCTGAAAAGTATCAGTATATATATATATAATTTACAATGTCTTTTCTTGTGTTCTAACAATCTATTTGGGTGGTCTATTGCATTATAAAAAGGAAACATTTTTTCACTTCTTCTTAAGGGTCTTGTATGAGGTATTGAAAGCAAGAAAAATAAACGGTACACTGAAATTAATGTAACTACAGTCTAAATAAAATGAATATCTTCAAGGCAGCAATGTACAAGGATGAGAGTGGAAAGACTTAATCCATTAGGAGTCACAATATGGCAGCTGCCCCACGTGAGCATTACAGGTCAGCAGAGGGACCAGTCAGTCACAGATAGCAGAGGAAGGGTGCAACAGAGCCTTGAGGGGGAAAAAAAATAACTTTTTTGAAGGGACATAGCCAGCTACTGGCAAGTTCACAAGGGAATTATACCCAGGCTTCTCCCACATATACTTCCTGCCATGTTCCTTGCAAATCTCCTGCTGTGTTCCATACACAACTCACTGGAATCCAGACAGCAGAAGAACCTGTTGATAGCATTGTCTTCCTAGAGAACCCTCCCAAACAGACAGCAGAAGACAAGACAAAAGGTAGGTGTGGAGGGCAAGCAGAAGTTATTTAGTCCAGGTATTGCTTGACCTTGATGTTTAAATACATTCATCAAGGGCTGTGAAGGTTTTTGGTCTGCTATGTCACATTTATTTTCTTATAACATGAAGTTGCCCAACAGCTTTGGAAGAAAATTGACACTAACATATTTTGGTTTGGCTTTAAAATTCCCAACCCTAAAACTAAGCTAATGGAGTTATAATTTCATTTGGAAAATAGCTAATGCCTCCTGCTTTATATATACATTATATACATATTATATATATAAATATATATACATATTATATATATTATATATATAACTTATTTATTATATAAATACATATATATTATATATATTATTATATATACATATATATATATATATATATATATATATATATATATGTCAAATTGGTAATGGCATTTGACTTCTAACCTGCCTATTTAAAATGAAAGACAAGAAATCCATGAACAGGGAAGAATTTACTTATAAACAAGCACAATTATACCCTGTAAGATTAATAAGCCTTTTATTTTTTACATCTGCTAATTACATTTTACAGTGAGAGAGCACAGCAGCTCCTAAGGGAAAGAGCTACAGTAATCTATCAAGTCGCTAGTAGGAGACTTTTAAGTCTAACTTCTCTACATATATGTTGATTTGAAAGTTTTAAGAATAGGCAGAATCAAACCTTCACTATTCAATAAAAGAATCTCACCATTCCAAGTAATTTTATACTTTATCTAGTTAAAAGCTTTTCCTGGTCTTTAATTTTCCTCCTTTTCTTATTTCTCCACAATTCTCTACCCTGTGATTTCTAGACAGTTATAACCAGGACATATTCAATATTGCACACAAATTTGAAAGGTTGATTCAATGCACACCCTTTCTCTGATCAGTGGTTAAATTAAATTTCATGTCTTTTGAGTGGCTACTTCAGATGTCTTACTAATTTATTCAACAAATCTGCACACACTAGGTGCCAGCCACTGTGGCAAATTCTAGAGACAGAGAAGTGACACATGGTTATCCCATCCCCAAGGAATACATGGGGGTACTCATGCCATTCCCACTCCAAAGAGCATGTGGGAATATTCTTCCCACTCCCACCCTCAAGGAGCATGTGGAGATACTCCTCCCACTCAGACCCCGAGCTGCATGTGGGGCTGCTCCCCCCACTCCTCCTCCAAAGAGCATGTGGAGGCACCTTTCCTGCTCTAATCCAAAGGAGCACGTCGGCATGCTCTCCCTATCCCCAGAGAGGGCCATTAAGCAGCCGACCAACCAAGGAAACACTTAGCAGCAGTTGTAATGAGTGGTGAGAAAGTGAGGTACACATTGCTAAGAGCCCCAGGGTCACTCACCTGGTCTTGTGGAACAAGGAAGACTTCCCTGAGAAGTCACATTAAGCCAACACATGAAATATGAGGCTGGAGAAAGGAACAAACACTAAACCACAGCCACGGATGGCTTCTCGCTCAGCCTTCTTCCGGATGGGTGAAACACCCAACTTGTACAACTAAAGAGGAGACCCAGGCTACCAACAGGTACTTAATTTTAGAAAGCCTGCCCCAGGCGGAATAATATTAAACTAAAGTCTACCAAATTCCATCCTTCTTAGAAGTTGTCTCTTTTGTTGTTGTTGTTTTATTTCATTTTTGATTGACACGAACTAAATGTACATATTTATGGGATACGGTGTGATCATTTAATGCATATACACATTGTGTAATGATAAAACTGGGGTAATTAGCATATCTGTCACTTTGAATATCTATTGTCGCTTGTACTAAGAGCATTCAAAAATTTCTTTTAGATATTTTGAATTATATATAATACACAATTAACTACAATTACTCTAATAATATAGTTTCAAGTAATATATACCTAATTTGAGCTCTTATATCAGAACAATAGAGGAAAAAAACTATGCAATTGTTGGCAGGAATTCTAAGGCTTGCTTAGGTAAGGAATGAATAAATGGAGGGGCAGATAAGTCGAGTGGGAACAGATGAATGAATATAGAAGAAACTAAATACATAAAAGAGAAACAGAGCCAGGCATGGTGGCGTATGCCTTTAATCCCAGCACTTGGGAGGTAGAGGTGGGAGGATTGCTGTGAGTTCAAGGCCAGCCTGAGGCAACATAGTGAATTTCAAGTCAGCCTGGGCTAGAGTGAGACTCTACCTCAAAAAACCAAAAATCAAAACCGAAAAAACCTTTAAGACAAGAGCCCACCCCCCCCCACTCTAAGTGTACTGCTGTACTTCTGTTACTTACAAGCTCTAATATCTGCTTCCTTAGAAAAGTAAAGAGAGATGGAAGGAAACACTGCCTTCATTGTCTTCAGGCAGAAGAGGCTTAGAGCAGTAGTATTTTAATGTGCATGAGAAGCAGGTTAGAACTAACTCTGGATGGTAATCTGCCATCTTTTTGTAACAAGATAATATACATTTTCTCAGAAGAAGGAAAGAGAAATAAATGGATCTGTCCTCTGAAAACTATTCAGTGGCCCAGCATCCCAAGGAGACAGGAAAGTGTCATTCCTGATCTCATTATTTCCAGCTCTTACTGCTGATTCCAGTGTATTCTGGAGTAAAAGACACTTCTTTGATGCCTCTTCACAAAGTTTTCAAGCAACTTGGGATTTGAAAATGAAATCTACTTCTGAGTATTCTTTTCAATAAAAGGTAGGAATAATTTTTTGTATGAGTTGCTTAGGGCAGTGAAATTTTTCAGTAAAGTAGTTTTCTTACATGAGTACCAAAAGATGATCAATTATAATTTGTTATAATATAAAGACCAAAATGATGCTGTGGCACTTTCTTAGCATCATTTGCTAAATCGCTTAAGAATTTCCCTTTCCCACCCACTCGTTCCCATCACTGCTGACCAAACTATCACCTAGCATTTAATTTTCCTCTTCTGCTGATTTCCTTGCTGTACAATCACCGCTGTGGTTCAATTTTTTCCCCCAAGCATGTCAGTGCTGGAACATTTAAACATAAAAAGTTAGTAATTATAACCAACAAATTGAAGTCAATAAACCTTAAGCTGGCAAATATTCCATTTAGACTGGCATTTTGCCACTCAATAATACATGATTTTAATCCTGCAAATAAGGAGAAAATGTTGATAAGGATATTTGCTTATGCAAATAAGTTTCCTGATTGACAGTCTCTAGGATTTTCACTGATTATCCACATTCACTGTTAGACTGGTCATTATTTATTTCCTAGCTGGCATTCAGGTACTAGTCCTATCCACCTAATACCAGTGAGAATTTTCATTTCTTTAATGTTACCCAAGTTGGTGGACTCAGTAGCTAGAAGGACCACATGAGATTAAAGGTCTTAATTAGAGCTCCACTTAGATGGGAAATAGCCTCACTCCATCTCCAAAGAATGAATAGCTGATTTCATAAATGGCCATCGCTGAGTGAAAGAAAGGAGATAAAAGAACATGAATGACACAGATTCCATTATTCTACTACATACTGGAGACTGCTCTCCATCAATATGTTCCTCTCATAAACATCAATAGTATCTAGAGAGCAACACATTAATATGTCCCCAATGTGAACTTATGTGCCCTTTGTGTTCATCTACAATCTCTTTTTGACAAGGCTGCCTTCCTGTTCCTTATAAACCTCCTTTATGAAACGTATTCCACCCTCATATCTGATTCATAAAAGGTGTATTTGCATAGGTGTGTGCAGGCACACGAACACATGTTGGTTTTTGACAACATTTACTTAATATGATTTTGGCCAAAAACTAAGTTAAATTCTGTATCTTCAGTTTATGGATGAGAGAACTGAGACCTGAAGAAGGAACTTTTCCAAGACTGAATTATTTGCAAATGGCACCGTAGCATTTAAACCTAGGCAGCCTGACTCAGTACTCATCCCATAGACACGCTGTCCACTATCTCAATCCCTGTTAAAGGCTTCTGCTCTTTCTGGGTTAGCTCTGCTTTCCATGAATACTCAAGTGTCTGTGGGAGCAATCACAGTTCATTTCTCATCATATGCACGACTCCTTCAGGGACAGCGGTCACGGCATAGTCACAGCTTGAACATCACTGTGCTGGTTTGATTCAGGTGTTCCCCATGAACTTAGGTGTTCTGAAGGCTAGCTTCCCCTGCTGATGGAAATCGGAACTACAGAGTTTGATGTTTGCCCTGATTGTTTTAAATCATGTATTGCTTGAGTATTTCTTTACTATGCCCAATGCCATCTTTTGCAGTGTGAATGTTTATTCTGTGCCATTATGGGTTTTTTGAGGTTACTTTTTGGTATTATGACTCAGCTAAAAGACATTGGATTATGGGAATATATAAACATCTTTGGAATTGATAAAAAAAAAAATAAGGGGACTTTTAAAGTTGGATGGATACATTGCATTTTACATCATGTATGGTTATCAGTTTATGGGGCCAGGGCAGAATGTGGTGGTTTGATTCAGGTGTCCCCCATAAACTTAGGTGTTCTGAATACTAGGTTCCCAGATGACGGAGATTTGGAAATTAACACCTTCTGGAGGCAGTACATTGTTGGGGGCTGGCTTATGGGTGTTATAGCCAGTTTCCCCGTGCCAGTGTTTGGCACACTCTCCTGTTGCTATTGCCCACCTGACGTAGGCCAGGGGATGATGTCGACCCTCTGCTCATGCCATTGCTTTCTCCTGCCATTATGAAGCTTCCCCCTCGAGCCTCTAAGTCCAAATAAACCTCTTTTTATTTCCCACAAGCTGCTCTTGTTTGGGTGATTTCTACCAGCAATGTGAACCTGACTGCAACAATCACCAACCATCATCACGTAGCCCCTGCTGTGGTTTAAATCTGGAATGAACCCCCACCCCACAGGATCATGTTTTGAGCACTTGGTCCCAAGATGATGACATTGTTTGGGTAGGTTATAGAATTTGGGGTATTTGGGGCCTAACTGGTGAATGTAGCCACTAGAGGTGGACACAGGGCACGCCAATCTCTGCTCAGGTTTAGAGCTCTTGGCACCTTCACAAGCAGCCATGATGTGAAGCAGCTGTCACAGCACGCTTCCTCCATCATGCCCCCCATGATGGGCTGAGTCCCCTTACACTGTGAGACAAGATGAGCCTTTCTTCTCTAAAAGGGTTTCTGTCAAGCCAACCGTGATAGCCCATGCCTGTCACTCTAGCACTCTGGAGACTGAAACAGGTGTATCATCATGAGTTTCAAGGTCAGCCTGGGCTAGAGTAAGTTCAGGACAACCTGAACTTCAGTAGACCTTGTCTCAAAAAAAAAAAATGCAAACAGATTTTTTAAAAGTAAATAAAGGGTTGGAGAGATGGCTTAGTGGTTAAGTGCTTGCCTGTGAAGCCTAAGGACCCTGGTTTGAGGCTCGATTCCCCAGGACCCACGTTATCCAGATGCACAAGGGGGCACACATGTCTGAAGTTTATTTGCAGTGGCTGGAAGCCCTGGCGCACCCATTCTCTCTCTCTCTCTCTCTCTCTCTCTCTCTCTCTCTCTCTGCCTCTTTCTCTCTCTGTCTGTCACTCTCAAATAAATAAATAAAAATAAAAACATTAAAAAATTTTGAAGTAAATAAAAACAGTGTTTCAGTGATGTATTTATTATGGTCATGAGAATTTTAACACATATAGCACCACACAGAGAAGCGGATATTAATGTCTACTACTAGTCAAACATGACCTTTCCCCTTGTTTTTTTCTTTCTTGTTTTTTAATCACTTGCAGTAGCCATGGGGCAGGGGAGTCTTGGTCAAGTTAGGCAGCAGTAAAATGACAAAAGACAAGGTTTTTCAGGTTGGCCAGCAATTGCCCAGGTAATTTTTGGCCCAGGGAAGGACAAAGAGAACATGTCCAAACATGACAGGAGATGGAGAACTGAAGCAGAAATCAGGAAAAAGTGGAAGAAAGTTGAACAGTATTCCAGGGAAAGGAGTTATGTTTCTATGTTTTTATTCTTTTATTTTATTTTTTAGTTGGTATGTAGATATTTAGTTATCTTTCATTCTGGCAATTTCAAAAACAATTTCAATCACCTCTCAACTACCCTTCTATCCCCAAGCCCTATATTCCCTCCTTTCTTCTTCCCCTCTGCAATGTCCTCCCCCCTTCTGTTCATATGACCACCTGTGTCCTTTCCTCCTTTCCTGGCCCCATCTTCCTACTCACCCATTTATACTCGCTTTTGTTTACCATTCTATCCTTTTAGGTTTATTTTTTAAATTTTATTTTTATTATTTAAGACAAAGAGGCAGGTAGAGAGAGGGAGAGCATGAGTGTACCAGGAACTCCAGACTCAAACACCACCTTGTTCATTTGGCTCATGTGGTTCCTGGGGAATCAAACCCGGGTCCTTTGGCTTTTCAGGCAAGTGCCTTAACTGCTAATCCATCTCTTCAGTCCTCCTTTTAGGTATTACTAATATCTATGCCCTATATATACGTACTTACAGATATTGCAAGCTGGGATCTTATCATTCTTTCCAGTTCCATCCATTTTCCTGTAAATTTCATAATTTCATTTTTCCATATTGCTGAATATAATTTAATTGTGTACATGTACCACATTTTCATGATCCATTCAGAGACAAACTGTTTAAAAAAATGATTCAATGGTCTTGACATGAGGTCATGAGCCCACTAAGTGGTCATGAATCTAGTCTACACTTTAAAAAATATTTTTATGTAAGTATTCATTTGAAAGAGAGAGAGAGAGGGAAGGAGAGGGAGAGAGGGATAGAGGAAGAGACAAACAGAGAAAGAATGGGCATGTCAGGGCCTCCAACCCCTGCAAACAAACTCCAGACACATGCACCACCTTGGCCATCTGGCTTACATGGGTACTAGAGAATCAAACCTAGTCCCTAAGCTTTGCAAGCAAGCACCTTAAGTACTCAGACATCTCTCCAGCCCTCCAGTGTGTATTTGCTTGTTATTGCTTTACATTTCAATAAGCATGTTGTTAAACACTTCCTATATGCCAACACTCTCCTCCGTGGCTGTTATGAGAACTCACTCAAATTTTCCTCTTAAATCTCTGACTCTTCTGTTGGTTGTCCTCTCTTAGTTTAAGTGTTAGTATTCTCGTGTTTCTTCTTTTCACTTTATCACCATTCTATTCTATCCATTCTAAATCTCTTCACTCAATCTGAGATGACTGTCCTACTCACCTGACATTTCAGCTTTAGTGTTCAATACATGTTCTAGAATGACACATCTAAAACCGGTCATCCCTGTCTCCATAAAAACAGAGGTTAGCCAGGTGTGGTGTAGCATGCCTTTAACCCCAGCACTAAGGAAGCAGAGGTAGGAGGATTGCCATGAGTTCAAGGCCACTACAGAATGATTTCCAAGTCAGCCTGAGCTAGAGTAAGACCTTACCTCAAAAAAAAAAAACAAAAAAACAGAGGTTAATGGGTGCACAGGTGACCTCAAATCATGGCTGTCTAGCCAATCTTGCTCCAAATATACCTGAGCACCACTTATTTTATTTTAAAATACATGATAGTTTCTAGCTATGTAGCTGTACTGTTATGCAATGTATGACTTTGAGTGAGCCATACAAAATTACATTATAAACATTAAATTTAGGGCTGGGCATGGTGGTGCATGTCTTTAATCCCAGCACTCAGGAGGCAGTGATTCTAGGTTATCCTGCACTACAGCGAGACCCTACCTCAAAAAATTTTTTAAATTAATTAATTAATTAAATTTAGGACCACACTTCCTCAAGAGGAAAAAAATTATGCTTCCGTTTAGGCATGATAGAAACAAGATTACTTGCCAGCACTGAGGGTGTTTCCTCTCTGACCTTGACGCTGAGTTCTCTCAGCAAAATCCCACAGCATCACTGTCTGCATCTGCGTCACCTGGATCTGGTTTCAAATGCAGCATCTTGGGCCCTGCCTTAAACCAAATGAATGAGAATCTGCATTTTAACCACATCTCCAGGTGCTCAGTGAAGCTGGAGAAGCACTGCTGTAGTCAAAAATAAATAAAATAAAATAAAATAAAATAGACTTGGATGGGCATCAAGAGCTCTGTGTTTTCCTTTGGCTGTTTTCTTTGTCATGCTTGAAGGGATTTAAGTGCATTCCTTACAACGATTATTTTGGTAGATCTTGCTGGTGTCATCATAAGGAAATAGCCAAGCGCCTTCTCTTTCACTTTATGAAGGAGCTAATGCCTTGAACTTGGTGATGTTCACATTCCCTATGGTGAACATCTCCTAATATCTGCGCATTTCTTTTCAGAAATGTCTGGCTTCAAAGTTATATTTTCAAGAGCATCATGTTTCAATTTTTTTTTACATAAAATGCTGGCATGGAGTTTATTTTTAATGTCATAGCAAATCTATAGACTAGTGAATATATCATATGAAGTGTTGAGTCAGTAAGAGGGTTTTAAATATATTTCTTACTTATTTGAACATAACAGATGAGTTTTGGAAAATAAATTTTGACAAGGTCCACATGATTGAATGCTAAATACACGATGCAATATACCTTTGTCATCAATAAATTCCCCATACCATTCATATTCAGCAGTATAATTTAGTGACATTCATTTCTGCCTGATTCTTGCCTCTGTAGGAGAGCCATGAATGAGGTTTTTTTTTCTCCTGCTGAGCCCTCCCTACAAGGAATCAAGCCAATGTGCCTGGAGGGTGCCCTGGTTTGCAGAAGTTTTAGCCTACGGATGCTTTATGCCTGAATTACTAGAAGAATCTGCAAGAGTTGAGGAAGAACTGGAAATGGAAAGTGAGGGTGGTATTTTGCCATGGCCTGGGAAATAACAGAGAGCTTCAGTTTGCTCATTCATCGTGTCTGAAAACCCAGAACCATCATCACAGAAGTGCACCTCCTGTGGTTGCCAGGAAAGGAGCGGGACCCCCCTCCTTTCACTAGCCCACTAGGGTACAGTGAGCATCTCCACAGGGCATACCTGTACAGCCTTGGCTTCTGAGGACTGTGTCCCCAAAATATGACCATCACTGAATTTCTTAACAATGTGCTGAGTGTGGCTGTGTCAGTTATTAGATAGGAAAACGTTTCATGTATTTCAGTTTTGAACATCAAATCCATTCCGTATGCTCCCCACTAGAGGGTAGGCTTGTGAGCTGAGACCCTTGGATATACTGGGATGCTCTAGCCGGTTCTAGGACATACTTTGTCCACAATTCATAATAAGTTTATTTATGTTGTTGATGAACCGCCTACCAATGATAGTCACACAACTCAGGATTCCTGATTTTTAATATCTACCATCTACCTAGTGCTTCTCAAAAGCTTCCCATATTTTTGGTAATTCTACTTTTATGAGTAGCTGACTCCTTTACTACCAGCTATAACTTAGATATATGAAGACATTTGTTTTCTTTCCAAGTCTCTCTAATTTTCTAAATACTCCAAATATGTAAATGCCTTTGTAATGTTTTGCCAGACTACATGTAAATATCGCTGGGTTGTCTAAAAAAAAAGCAAAATGAAACAAAAATACCCTTCAGACATTTCTATCCTTAAAAAAATACTAATTAGACCTCAAAATTGAAGTAATGGAATAACTAGGGCCACATGTAGCCTCTGCCTCTTAACAAAATATTAGGAGTTTAAAAGATTTTTTATTATAAGGAATAAAATTTGAGGGCTGGAGGGATGGCTTAGTGGTTAAGGACCCAGGTTCGATTCCCCAGGACCTATGTTAGCCAGATACACAGGGGGCACATGAGTCTGGAGTTTGTCTGAAGTGGCTGGAGGCTCTGGCATGCCGATTCTCTCCTCCCCTACTTTCTCTGTCAAATAAGTAAAAATAAAATATTTTTAAAAAATAATAAAATTTGAGAAAACTGAAGGCAGTTCAAGATGATATTTTTTTAATATCATAATAATCTACCTGAAATTAAGATTGAGGATACTGAAAGTGCAGTTATTTTCTTTTGTAAGAGATTAAGACATTAAGTGGAATTCAAGATAACTAAAACTGCATAAAGGGAGCTAGAGAGATGGGTTGGTTAAGGAACTTTTCTGAAAAGCCTAATGACCCAGGTTCGATTCCCCAGAACTCACATAAAGCCAGATGTGCAAAGTTGTGCATGCACCTGGAGTTTGTTTGTAGCCGCTGGAGGCCCTGGTGTGACTTTTCTCTCAGTCTCTCTTTTCCCTATGTCTCTCTGCTTGCAAATAAATAAAATGATTTTTTTTTTAATGCAGAAGGGGAGCTGGGAAAATGGTTCAGTGGGTAGGAGCACTTGTCACACCAGCCTGAGGGCCTGAGAGGACCCGAGTTCAATTCCTTAGAACCCACATAAAACTCACACATAGCCATGCATACCTGTAATGCTAGTCTTGTGGGGACTAGAAAGCAAAGAGCTGCTGGGGCTCACTGGTCAGCAGTCTGAACAAAAACTCTGGGTTCAGTGAGAGACTCTGTCTCAAGGGAACATGCAGATGAGTAAAAGAGGGAGACATCCTCTATTCTCCTCTGGACTCAACATGCATGCACACGGACGGGGTGTCAGCATCTGCATGCACTATACACACTTACACTCACGGTACTACACATGCATGTGTGTACATACAAACATGCAAAAAATGTATAGAAGGAAAAATAGTTATGAAGGAAATAGAAAAAAACTGAAGAATTTGAAAAAACAGAACTTTGGTAAGTAATATAAGGGCTGGGGATGTAGCACAGGAGTAAAGCACTTCATAGCAATCATAAAGCCTTGGCTTCAATTCCTAGTGCCAAAAGTGCAAAGAAAGGCAATGTGAGGACTGGAGAGATGGCTTGATGGTTAAGGCACTTGCCAGTGAAGCCCAAGGACCCAGGTCTGATTCGCTAGGACCCATATAAGCCAGATGCACAAGGTGGCGTATGAACCTTGACTTTGTTTTCAGTGGCTGGAGGCCCTGGCACACCCATACTCTTTCTCTCTCCCTCTCTCTCTCTCTCTCCATATATATATATATATATATATATATATATAGATAGATAGATAGATATAGATAGATAGATAGATTATATAGATTATATATTATATATTATATATATTTTATAATATATATATATATATACATATATTCTGCCTTTCTCTCTCTCTGTCTCTCAAAATAAGTAAATAAGTAAAATCTTTAAATAAAATAAAGGAAATGTGAGAGACAGGGTAAATGCACAGAATTAGAAAAGGCATGCTAGAGATTAAGAGAAAAGGGCATGTGGACAAAGCAATGTGGCTTGAGTCAAGATTGAACATCAGAAACAGAGAAAGACAAGAAAGTAAAGCAATGTTTTCCCTCCAGTCTCTTGCCCTTGGTATGGAGCTATCATTATAGGAATCTTCTGCTTTCTGTCTTTCTGGATGTGGGTAGTCTTGGGTCAAAGTGTTCTCAGCCATTCATACTAGTTTACAGAGCCAGCTGAGTTCCCTCACGAATGAATTTGTCCATGGTTTCAGATTAAACACTGCCAAATAGTTTTTAAAAATTCTTCATATCAGCAAAATGTAAATTAAAACTACTTTGAGCTTATATCTCCCCTCCACTCAGGATGGCTGTTATGAAGAAAATAAACAACAATAAATGCTAGTAAGGATGTGAGGGAAGAGGAGCCCATATTGACCCTTGGTGGGAGTGTGAACTGATGGAGCCACAGTAGAAATTAGTGCAGTTGGTTTTCAAATTACAGCTAAAACAGACCTACCAAATGATCTGACCCAGTCATACCACTCCTGGATGCAAACCCAAAAGACCGTACTCTACCACAGACACACTTACACATCCGTGTTTATTACTTCTCTTTTACAGCAGCAAGGAAATGAGATTAGCCTAGATGTCCATCAAGAGATGAACGAACAACGAAAATGTGGAAGACACAGTGGACTTCATTCCGCCATAAAAGAAAGTAAAATTATGAAATTTGCAGGAAAATGGATGAAGCTGCTAAATATATTAAATGAGATTACCCAGGCTCAGAGAGACAAGTGCTGTGTGTTCCATCATGCAGAACCTAGGTTCAAATTATTACATAGGTGTATTTGTGTGGGATTAAATACCAGTAGAGGCCAGGAAGCTGGAAAGAGATGATGAAAGAGCCTTAAGGGAAGTTGCTGGTGAAGGCAATAGAGCACATGTAATAAGAAAGTAGAAGGTGACATGCTGGGGTAGAAGAGTACATCAAGAACGAGGCTGGCCAGGCGTGTTGGTGCACACCTTTAATCCCAGAACTCAGGAGGAAGAGATAGGAGGATCACTGTGAGTTCAAGGCCAGCCTGAGACTACATATTGAATTACAGGTCAGTCTAGGCTACAGTGAGACCATACCTTGAAAAAAAAAACAAACAAAAAGAAGAAGAAGAAGAGGAAGAGAAAGAAAGAAAGAAGAATGAGTTTTCAATTGCAAGCAGGTGAAGAAGAGGAGTGTGATAGCGAGGGAAAAACAACAAAATTAAGTATGGATGAAAGTGCCAGAAGGAAACCTGTTACTTCGTGTGCTAATTAAAAATGAATAAGGAAAATTCTCCAGGTCTGTTTCAATTTAAGTAAAATGCTGCTCAAACATTTTGTAAAATACCTGTTTCTTTCCCATAAGAAACAGAAGCCATCAATCAGTTAATCGCAATTCCCCATCATCAAATCAAATGAGGAAGCCTGACTTCCTGGTCGACATTTCTCTCTTCCCACTTTCTGTTACACAAATATATATATATATATATATATATATATATATATATATATAGTCACTTTTGCTTTCTGAGGTCAAGCCCAACTTGTGCTCTGAATTATATACACAACAGACATTTTGAGCTGGCCTATATTGATTGTCACCACTCTCTCTCAAATCATTAACCTTATTCTCTCAACTGGGACCTTCCCCTGGCATTTCTATATACTCAAGCATCTCGTATTTGAAAAGAAAATAATTTTTAAAAAAATAAGAAACCAATACTCAAATTCTCACCCAATTTCACTTTTCAAACTGACTTTCATCTTCCCTTGACAATCAAACTTTTCAAAAAATTGTCTAAACTAACCTTCTTTGGTGAGTGTCTTATTTCTCATTTTCTCATTTGCCCCTTGGCATTAAATCTGGCTTCTGCTTCAATGCTTGCTTTAAGCTACTCTGACCAAGGTCACCAGCACTTTTCCCATCCCCAAATCCAATGACCAAATTTCACTTCTCATTTCACATGACCTGGCAGCATGAAACCCTTGGCATTATCTTCCCTGACGTCTATAGCACATTCCTTGATTTTTTTTTCTATCTCTCTAGATGGCCCTTCCTTGCCATTTCTTATAGTTCCCCTTTCTCTGCCTGGAATTTTAAAATAAAATTCCCTGGGACCTAAATCTAGGTCAAATTTCCTTTACATTCTCATTCTCACAAGAGGATCCCATCGTGCTTAAATTACAAAACATCTAATTGTAACTACAAAATGTATCTCTTCTCTAAAATGAAAATTGAAACCCCAATAGGATAATAGACCACCAGTTCAAATTTTCAGTGTTAAATTAAGTTCAAAATATACTAAGTTAAATACTTAGGCTTGTGCTTCTGGTCATGATGGAATAGCTATGATCAGACTGGAGCCTCTATTCTATAACAATATTCAAGCAAAAGTATGCAAGGCTCAATGCTTTTCCCCTAAGCATCTTTAGAAGGCTAGGATACCTATCTCACCATCTCCACTGAACAATATGCTAGAGATCCCAGCCAGTACAATAGAGCAAGCAAAGAATAAATGATAGATGGATAGAGAGATAGGTAGGTAGGTAGAGAAATGGACAGATAGAGCAATGGATACCTAAATGGCACACAGGTAGGAAAATAGATTTACAAATGATGTAATTGTCTACATAAAAATCCTAAAGAATCTATAAAATTACAAATGATGTAATTGTCTACATGAAAATCCTAAAAAATCTACAACAAAGCTAGTAAATGAATAGGTAAATTTATTAGTATCTCAATATATACAGTTATCACATAAAAATAAATTATATTTCTGTATGCTATGAACAAGCTAAACTTAACCAAATGGCATTAAAAAATAAAACATTAAAAAATAAATACTTAAGAATAGATTGAACCAAATACATACAAAATATATACATTAAAAATACATAGCATTGCTCATAAAATTTCAAAAAGAAAAATTAGGGCTGGAAAGATGGCTCAGCAGTTAAAGTGCCTGCCTGCAAAGCCTAAGGACCCTGGTTTGATTCCCCAGTACCCATGTAAAGCCTGATGCACATAGTGGTATATGCAGCTACAGACCCCGGCACAATTCTCTCTCTCCCTCTCCCTCCCTCCCTCTCTCTCTCTCTCTAATAAATAAATAAATATTTTAAAAAGTTTTAAAAAGATAAAATTAATGAAATATGTTATCTTATCAGAAAACTCAATGTTGTGATTATCAGCTATCCCTAAATTCATAGAGAATTAACATAATCACACCAAAATTCCAGCAAGTTTTCTGTAGAAACTGATAGCATGATGTTAATATTTATATTCATAAGCAAAGGATTTACAATGGCTAACATAATCTTGAAAACTAACAGCAAAATTATCTGATTTCAAGCCTTGCTATAAAACTTACAGTGAGGTGAAGAATCAATAAAATATTGGTATAAAAGTTGACATACAGCTCAGTGAAATAAAAGGTCCAGAAATAGTGGATTGACTTTCTATACATGTGCCAAGGCAACTCAGAATAAAAGGATAATTATCGCAACAAATGGCTTTCGAACAGTTTCCTATCCATGTAGAGGGCACCGTAAACCTTGGCTTTCACACTCTTAAATAGTAACTCAGAGTGAATAGTAAGCCAAAAGTAAATGACAAAACTACAATAAGAAAAGATAAGAGGAAACCTTCACAAAATTAAAATAAGTTCAGCTATTTATACAGGATACAGAAAAAGCAGTTTGACATCAAAGAAGATCAGAAGACTAATTGAGAAGAGGAAAGGATTCTGTGAGAGTGTGCAAGGGACAAGAAATGGTAATGGCAGAGTGATTGTGATATATATATACTTTATATATATATTTACATATATGGAATTGTCAATGCACAATTTTAAAAGCACACTTTGTTTAAAAATTAAATTAAACTTCATAAAAATTAAAAACCCATGTTCTTCACAAAGCTTCATTCATAAAATGCAAGACAAACACAGTGGCCTTCATTCAGACCTTGAAGAGACTGTTGCTCACCCCTTAAATTCCTCCCACTTGTGCTGTGTTCACATCCCCCCTCACCTAAACCTCTATTCATCCTTCAGTTTGTGCTTGAGAATCTCTTCATCAGGGAAGCTTTCCCTACCCTACCTCCTGCAAGTCACTGCCCTGACAATGGCTCTCAACACTCTGAGTCTGTCTCCATAGTACTTGCTTACATTGGAATTGTATTGTCACTTATGTATCTTACTATTTAATATCTTTATCTCCTGTTAGACTTTAACTTCACAAGAACAACAGCCCAGTCTATCTTATTCACCAACATATCCCAAGGACCATCTATTAAAAGGCTCAACAAACATGAATAAATGAATTAACAAAACCTACAACAAAGAACCAAGTGGCCCCACAGTGACAATAAAATAAAGTGTCAACAGTGACCTTCTCTGAGAGCAAGTGGCTCCTTTAATCACTGACATTTTCTTTGTAAAATGAGTCCAGAGGGACCCAGGACTCAGAATAGAATAAACAAGCCTATAAAAATGTGAATGTCATTCTATCATGAAGCGTTTAGTCACTGTAATTTCTTTGTTTTAAAATCTAAAAGAGGTGGACCCTATGTGAGATGAGACATGTTTACCCAGAAGAAGAATAACTTTAATAAATATGAATATATAATAATATATAAACATGATAATACTAAATGTTCATTTGTCACCAATATAAGTTGCTTGGGTTTTAATTTGTTGCTCTGAAAAGTGGTAAGAAAGAAAAATATCAAATATTTAATATGACTTTTTAAGTTCAGGGTAAGTGAATAGTGAATGAGAAAAAGTTCTTCATAGAAGAATTCCTATAATAAATGTCACTTACATTTGCTTATTGCCTTTAAGACTAGTTTGATTTTTGTTTATCCATAAGGTATTTCAAACAACATAGTCTCTATGGCCAAAGCAGGATTATCTTTCTTACTTCAAAAGATTTTCTGTCAATAGACCAATAAGCTAAAGCATGATGATATGAAGAAAAACTCTATACATAGGCTTTTCTGGGGCTCTTTTGCAGAGAATGTTGAAGGCCAGCACAAGGGAGTTATGCTCATTTTGGTAGATGGTGGACAGCCACAGAATATTTAGTTTTTCTTATTAAAGGTGTGACATTCATTACCAAAGTTGTACTTTATAAAAATAAATCTGGCAGCATATATTAAAATAGACTATAGAATAGAGGGACAAGGTGGGGAAAGAGTTGTAAAGTTAGTGCAATATTTAAGGAAGCTGTTATAATAGCCTGAAGTAGGGTGATAGCACTGGGAATGGCAGTTCTGGAAACCAGAGGGGAAGTATAATTAGACAATGGCTAACAGCCAAAACTAAAAGTGAAATGCATAAGCGTGAGAATGATATCCAGTGTGGTGACTGATAAATGCCTTGTGATGATTACTATAATGACTGTCAGGACTCCGTTCACAAGCTCTAAGCAGTTAAAAATTCACAGCATTAAGGGGACCATAAGAAGGGTAGGAAGAGCTCTTATGGGAGGCAAAGGCAAAAAGAGAGAATAAAGGAGTTGTGATGTGAAAACAAAAGGACTATTTGGGGGAGGAGTGCGATCAGTAAGAGAAGGGATAAGGGTATGTGGGAGGGCAATGGAGCAAGGGGATGCATACGAAAAAAAAAATAAAATGACATGTGTATGAAAAAACCCATAATGAAAACCATCATTTTGTATCATAACTTTTTAAATTTTTAATTATTTACTTGAGATAAAGAAAGAGGCACAGAGAAAGAGAGAGAGAAAGAATCGGTGCACCAGGGCCTTTAGCTGCTGCAAACAAATTCCAGATGCATGTCACTTTGGACATCAGGCTTACGTGGGTACTGGGGAATTGAACCTGGGTCCTTAGGCATCACAGACAAGCACCTTATCCACTAAGCTATCCCTTCAGCCCATTGTATTATAATGTTTAAAGCAAAATAAGGGTCTAGGACTAGAGAGATAGCCCAGTCAATGAAGTATTTGCCTCATAAACATGAGAACCTGAGTTTTGTCTCAGAACCAATGTAATATGATGGATGTAGTGGTGCTTGCCTGTAATTCCAAGGCTAGGGAGGAGGAGACAGGAGGATCCCTGAGGCTCACTAGCCTGCTACTCTAACCTAACTGGTGAGCTCACAGAGTTGTCATCGAGCCGCCACATACACACATGTACAGACACACACACACACATACACACACACACAGAGACATATATTCATAAAAATTAATTGTAAAAATTCAGAGTGTTTTGTTAAAATAGAATAATGATTAAGCAATGCTATTTTAAGTACCTTAAAAGTAATTGCCTTAAATATTTAAAATGTAAAATTATTTTTTCTTTAAATTTCAAAAAAAATTGTTTTTCATATCTCAATTTTTTAATTTAAAAAATGAGGACTGGAGAGATGACTTAGCAGTTAAGGCATTTGTCTGTGAAGCCAAAGGATCCAGGTTCAATTCCCTAAGACCCACATAAGCCAGGTGCACAAAGTGGCGCATGCATCTAGAGTTCGTTTATGCCAGCTGAAGACCCTGGCATGCCCACTCTCTCTATATATCTGCCTCATTCTCTCTCATATAAATAAAATAAAAATAAATAGATAAATAATAAATATGTAAAATGAAAAGACTATAGGCCAGGCTTGATGGTGCAAGTCTGAAATCCCATCACTCAGGAGGCAGAAACAGGAGGATCACAAGTTCAAGCTCAGCATAGGTTAAATCACAAGACTCTGTCTCAAAATAAAATAAAAAGAAGATTGTGAACAAGTGACACTAGAAGAGACAACTCAGAGAAAAGCAAGGCAACATATCAATTAGCATCAGGAGCAGAAGACTCTCATAGGTAGGAGAGGGAGAAGAGAAGGCAGAGGCAGGGTCACCCAGTGAATGCTGAAACTACAACTAGCCAGTCCGTTTGGGAGTAGAGGCTTCAGAGAAGACCCAGCCACTGACACAAATGACTCTCAAGATAGATGAAAAGGAAGAAATAACTTGGAATTGTTCTCCTTCTCATGTGACAGTTTCCTGCCAGTGCCCCCACTGACAAAGACTAACCTGGAAGCCATGTCACTGGCCAACAGTGGGACCAGAACAATGTAAACTTGAAAGGTCATCCCCCACTGCAATGCAGGACAAACCAAATAATGGGATGGAAAACAGATATGAGAGCAGATAGCTCATTGGCCAGCCTAGGTAAAAGTATATTGTATATCAGACTAGGATTGTAGTTCAGCTGGGTGAGTTCCTTTATGGCATGTAAGAAAGGCCTGGATTTGATCTCCAGTACCACATAAAACTGGGCATGATATCCCCCGTAATCCCAGCAGTTGGAAGATGGAGGCATGAGGATCAGGAGTTCAAAGTTATCTTCAACTACAGAGTGAGCTCAAGGCCAACTTGAACTACACAAGACTTGGTCTCAAAAATAAAGTGATTAATTAAAAGCCAAGCAAATTAAGTAAAAATTTTATCATTTTGAATTTGAATTGGAAATCTCAGTCTAAACTCATGATTTGTTTTATTTTTAGATATGTATTCTCTAAGTCTATCTTCTGAAAAAGCTAAATGTCGTGACATGCAAAAGCAATGAGCTTCCTCTCTCTGTGTGTCTTCTTACACAAACTCTTCCAGCACTGAGATTATTGTCTCTAAATACCATGTACTACTGAAGCAGGCTTTTTCTAGGAACCACCCTCTCTGGATATAGAAGAAGAAGAATCCATGGCATCTTACTGTGTTGGAAAGTAAGCATAATATCAAGGACACTAGGTTGAGATATATGGAGCTCCCAGTTACCTAGGATAGAGCAATTTGCATTGAAAAGAATAATTACAACAATAAAATGGAACTCATTAAAAATATAACTATCTGAAAATAAATTTAATTCAAATTTAATCATGTTTCTATATCAAACTATAAGTTAACGTAGAATATAAAAATTAAGCAGTAAGTTAAATGACCACATGAGAGGACAATCAAACCCAAAATGTGGAATACCCTTATCATGTAAATGACATTGTCATTAACATCAATGACATAAAGAAGAAGAAAATTTTAAGGGATATGTCAAATAAATGTGATCTTTGTGCCTATTTCACATACTGCTTTAAACAAACCATTACAAGAAGAAAAATTTGAAACAATTTTTATAAGTAAATATGGGTTGGGTTTTAGACAATGTTAAAAATTGGGTTAATTATGTTCACAATGGAAAATTATAATGGTTACACCAAGAAAACAACAGATAAAGAGTCTTGAGAATAATTTGTAGGTACCCACTTAACGATGCCCATGGTTGTTCTGGAAAATCTGGATGTGAATCTTCAGAAGTGGCTCAAATGCAGACTGACTAACAGAGACACCTGGGAAGCTTGGGACAGGTCAGGTGCCTGGGCTGTGGGAGCACTCAGGCAGCAACGTGTGTGCCCTGTGGGTATGAGCACCCAAATTCAGATCCCCATCTCCCCATAAAGCTGGGAATGATGGTGTACACCCATAATCCCAGCACTAGGGAGGAAGAGACAGGAGAGTCCCTAGAGCTTGATTAGCCAGCTTGTGTAGCCAAATAGGTAAGTTCTAGGTTCAGCAAAATACCTTGTCTCAAAGATATAAATAGATAAATAATATGGGGTGGGAGTGGCGGCATATGCCTTTAATCCCAGCACTCAGGAGGCAGAGGTAGAAGGATCATTATGAATTTGAGCTAAGCCTGAGACTACATAGTGTATGCCAGTTCAGCCTGGGCTACAGTGAAACCTTACCTCAAAAAAAAAAAAAAAAAGTGTGTGTATGTGTGTGTCTGTGTGTAATTGGAAAATGATTAAGGAAGCCACCTGATGTCTACTTCTGGCCTCCATATGTATGCACACTTACATGCACCTGTACACATAGGAACACACATGCCAAAAGAACTGTCAGATTCCCTAGTCTCATACATAACTCAGGTCCTAAATATTCTAATTCAGTCTTAAGGTGATACCAAGTACTTCCTCCGAATATACTAATAATCATTCAAGTTTAGGAATCTTAACTATCCTGAGTCGATAGAAATAAGCCCCATCTTTAAGCAGAGTCCTTTTGTTTTCACCATGATACCTAGGCGGTCTGACATCAATCACTGCAGGTTTATTGCTGATTCTCACCCAAGTGACCCTGTGTATCTGAAAGATCCTTGCGCTGTGGCAAAGTAACAGCTATAGCCATCACCATTGGTGGTAAATCTTGCAACCACTTTAAACTTACTCTTGCTATCTACATCATTAGCTGTCTTTATGGATTAAGAAAAAAAACCTAAGACTCAGAAACCTAAATAAATCCTTTGGTGAGATAGATATATATACAAAGGGGTAGAGCTTAAGGTAAAATCTTTCAGATTCTAATGGCCACCACCTATAACACTATATGGCTTTTCTAGGAACAAGAAGAAAAAGAAAATTTCCTTTCCATATACATTGCTTCCTCTCCACTGTTATTCAGAATTTGTTCTTCCCCAATCAGCTTGTGGACAATACTTTCCCCAGCAGAAGCACTGAACAATAGCCAATAACTGAGTATGCAGGAAAAACAATTGACAGAAAAAAAAACCAACATATGGATTAAGGTCCTGAGTAATAACATTATCACTATTAATCCTATGGCTTTAAAGAATTCCTTCCTCACTAGTAAACCAGAATCATTTCTTCTTACAAATAATGTGTGTGAATACCTATAAGTTTGTCAGAATTTCATGCATCATGCATTTCATAGCAGGAACCCAGTTAAGTCAACATTTTCATATCCTGACATTTTAAAATAAATCTATAGAATCAAAGGAAGGTATAAGGCAAAAAGCTATTATCCCTTCAGTGGAGGTATAAACAAGACTTAACACTTCTATTTACCATTCCCTGCCACAGCTATTAGCTAATAGCTTGACTTTATGAAAAGATATTTGTTTCCTTGGAAATACTTTCCCCACATTAAGGCAAAAGCGCTCCTTATTTCTGAGGAGTAGCATGTTGGGCATGAAAATGAGCTCCTTCTCTAGAGTCATTTTAACCATCACTTCCTATACACTGAAAAATATAAATGCTCATGGAAATTAAGTATTCAAAATAACCAAACATCAAATTCTTAATCCCTTGGGCTAAAGTGCTTAAAATTTCATTTCTTCCCCCTTTCAAGACATGCCACGGAACAGCTTGCCTGAAAACTAACCTTCTCAGAAGTCTAAATTGCACCTCAAAGAGGACTGAATTCCCAGGCCATGGGATGTTAAACCTGAGAGAGTCCCTCCGCCCCCACCCCCCACCCCGGCATATACCATATATGTTGTGAAAGCAGTCATCTTTCCCGAGACCAGAATCTTAAGGAGAGTGTATTTTTACTCGTTTAGTTTGCCCTTACAAACTAATACACGAATCAAACAATGATTCTCTGAATCTGAACCACTGTGGTAGCCAATCAGGATAATTTTGAACTTCCCCAATCTCCTAGTCGTTTCTCCGCAGGAGGGTCTGTGGCAACACCAGAGGAGGTTTTTGTTTGCAAGCAGAATTATGAGAGTTCTTAATTGTTTGGGTGTGTCAGCCAACTCCCCTCTGCAAAGGGGTTTCATGGGCAAACAAAACTGTTATAACAAAATGTTCACAAATGCACTGGCCCCTGAAAATTAGTCCCTTCCTAACCATTGCTTTTGTTCCAGTCAAAATCTTTGTAATCAACCTCTTGTTGATGCTTACAATGACCAACAGTGCAATGCAAATCAATTGCAAAATGAAATGGGAAATCTTATAAAAGGTTCAGCTTGTGTAAAGTCAGTGAGAGCCATATTGAAGATCTCCCAGGATCATCTGCAAAGTCATGGACATGTGACCTCTGAGACTGTTAGATCAAGTAACAACAACACACTAGAGGTTTCAGAGGAAAGTAGTTTCATAATTTTGTTTTGATTTTCAAGATTTGGCTCCGAACAATTTTTGTGTGTGTGTTTTTGTTTGACTATTTACGTTATTCATTTTGAGATCATCCCATTTTAAACAGATTCACATATAAGAACCATATTCCAGAGCCAGGAACCTACCAGTGACAAGAACTTCTTTGTGTCACTTTCTCGGTTCTTTATTTTTTCATCTTTTTGTTAACAACTTCTATAAGCAGAGCCAATAAAATATGATCATTGCCTCCCACCACCCTCACTTTCCCCCTCCCAAATCTTCCCTCCACTGAATCCCTTCCCTTATCCTTTCCAATTATTCTCTCTTCTATTTTGGTGCCATCATTTTTTTTCCTCCGATTATGAAGGTCTTGTACAGGTAGTGTCAGGCACTATGAGGACATGAATACCAAGGTCATTTTGTGCCTGAAAGACAGCCTTATAAGCAGTCCTACCCATCATTTGTCTCTTATATTCTTTCTTCTACCCCTTCCACAATGGACCCTGAGCCTTGGAGGGTAAGACAGTGATGTACCTGCATGTAAGGACATTGGTTTAGGTTATATCATCACCTCAGGCTCCTAATTTTCTTAAAATAATAATTCCACTGACATATTTTAGGCAATTAATTTTCCATAATTTTCATTTTTGTCTTTTTCTAAGCCAGGATTGAGAGACAGACTTGAATGACCTGATTCACCACGAGTTTGCAGTGGAAGGAGATTCGTGGTTTGTCTATTACTTCTTGCCACATTATTGTTATAATTTAACATTCCCTCCCTTTATCAAACTTTGCTTCCTGGCATCTGTTATTCATGTTTAATTATGTTTTCTTCTCTAACCCTATGCAGCTCTAAACTCTTAAATGCAAATGGTAATATGAGCAGTATGAGCCTAATTTTTAATTTTAATAATATCATTTTTTTTCAAAATGAAGAATAGTACATTACCACGTGTCATTTATTTAGAATTCTGCACTCTTGGAAAAAAAAGGCAGGACAAGCTAGAAGCCATTATGCACCACCAACAAGTCATACATTATCCAATGCAGGGTGTAAGCTGCCCATTTGGTTGGGATACAGCAAATCTGAGGCCTGGAGTATGGGTCAGGATCTCTCCATGGTAAAGGAAATGAGAAGGGGCATGCTTGTTTTGGGATTCAATGCTAAAGGGAGATGATTCTCTGCCTCTCACTGCCATTCAGCCCACTAGCTCTGTTCAGCTGTAAGCTTAAAAACTGGTTTGGCTAATTTTGTCTTTCAACTAGTTCTTCTTCTTAAAGCTCTCTTATTCATTCTCTCTTTTATCTACTCCTTAAGTACTGGTTAAGCGTCTGTTGCATGGTGTTCCTGGTGCTAGGTACTCAGTATGTGAGGCATAATTCAAGAAGCCCAGGTTCTACTGGGGGATATAGACCACACATTAACAACAGCAAGAACTGGAAATAGTGTGTGCTGGAGGGGAACCAGCGATGAGGAAGGAGTCTCAACATAGAAGACCTGCAAGGAACTTTCCGAAGAAGTAACATTTCAGCTGGGATATGAAGGACAAGAAGGAAATTTTGCAGGTAGTAGAGAAATAAGTTTTGAAGTGCAGGAAAGAGCTGGATCCTCTGACAAAGTGCTGCGATCAGAGTGGATGGGTGTTCCAAAGGAGTCCTAAACGCCCAGAGGGGAAAGCAGGCATGAGTTATCCAAAGACACACATTTCCTAGAGAAAGCTCTGGCTACAGTAATAGCTGAGTTTAAGAGGAATTAATTCCAAAAATTCTGGCCAACCTTTTAAGAAGAAAATAAGCCAGCGGGTTGCTTTTACTTTTTTTTTTTTTTTTTTCCTTTTGAATGTGTATGCTGATAAATAACAAAGTTGTCAAAAGTAAGCATTACCTCCTAATGCTGCAAGGAAAGCTATTTACTGCCTATATGAGGAAATTTATTAAGCCATAGGGTTGGCTAAAAGTTGTAGCTGGCTAAGGAGGGCAGGCTTCCAAGACAAGGAGCTTAACTGAGGTTTATGTGGTCATTGGGCACATGAACTTTGGCATCTGGCAACAGATCCAGCAACTCCTACCTCATATAATAGCTATGATTCTGATATTATCTCTATTCATCTTCATGAGTTTATAACTCAGCTTCTCAGACCACAGGTAGAGTGAACTATGAAGGTTTAATACCATAATACATATAAAAAATTTAATGTAGAGCCTAGTATGTAAAGTACCATTAGGCATTAGCTACAACAATCATAATTTCATTTTGTTAACACATACCTACTCTATTGGTAATTTTTAAAATTTTGATTTAAAGTGATGCATAAATATTGAATGTATTTGTACATATCATGTGATGTTTCAATACATGTATATGTTCTGTTGTATTCAAATCAGGGAAAATATATGTTTCTCATCAAATTTTAATCATTTTAAGGTGAAAAGATGCATTATATTTGCTTCTAGAATTTTTGAAATCATTTTAACATTTTATTGACAACCTCCATATATACATGCAATGTACTCTGGTCACAATCTATTAGTAATTTAACTTCTGTATATATAAAGAACTTGTTGCTAAGTATACTAGTGGTCAGAAAGATTTTCTTTGAAGTAAAGAGAAATAGGAATTATAAAAAAAAAAAAAAAAGAATACAGGGCTGGAGAAATGGCTTAGTAGTTAAGGCATTTGCCTACAAAGCTAAAGGACCTAGGTTCAATTTCCCAGAATCTACATAAGCAAGATGCACAAGGGGGTATGTGCATCTGGAGTTTGTTTACAGCAACTGGAGGCCCTGGCATGCCCATTCCCCCCCCCCTCAAATAAATGAATACAAATAAAAATAAACACTTAAAAATATAAGTGAGAAAGCATCTACAATTCTGAAATAAAGTTAACCAGCACTTCAAAGATCAATTTAAACCATATTCATATCTTGCTACAGGTCTCACCTCCTAAAATATAACCTTGATGTGCCAAACCACATTACATAAATTCCACTGAGTCCCATTTACCCTTAAAATCTGCTATGACTTGATGAAGAAAGTGTGACAATCAGGTGGGATTATCTCAAGCAAAAAATAAAACATTTTGCTATCAAAGGTAAATATGGCCAAGATGTGATTTGGATGACAGGAAAATCAAATCAATTTAAAAAAGAAAAATAAAATAACATTAAAATTCAATCTTACCCAGCTTGCTATATATTTTTAAATGTTTTAAATAGTAAAGCAATGTTAATGATATTTCCTGAAGTATTTCCTGATAGAAATTTTTCTAACATACAAAAAAGTAAGCTGCTAACTGTTAGGTCAGGACAAAATGGAGTCACCAAGGACAGCAGGAGGGTGACAGAGACATAGGAAGCGGGTCATCCACATTCTTCAAGGAACCACCCAGCCATTAGCCCTTCCTTGACTAGCAATGCCCCACGTCTAGGTTCCCTGCCCTGTTATCTTGACCCCTTATCTTGCCCCTTATCTCTCAGGTCACCTGGTTACTGTTCTGGTGTCACACCCTTAGATCTCCCCTAAAGAAAACTTTTTTTTTACTTCCCTCTTCCTCACCTTCCCCCAAATGAAGAGCTCTATATAGCCCTCTATCTGTAATCCGAAATTGAAGGCTCTACTGTGAGAGTCAGTCCTGGAAGCTCGTGTTTTTCCCAAATAAAAGCTTCTCTCTTTGCCTCAGAGTGATCCCCATGGTCTTGGCCACTCCTGAACCTTACATTAACTATAAAATATAGGCAAAACACACATGTTATAAACATAGGAAACATTTTTTATCTAAGTGAAAAATCTGTCTCTATTTCAGCTCAACTTTCTTTCTTGTGAGCTATTAATGACAGGTATGATTGTTTCAAAGACCTTCTAACAGACCAACACTTCTGTAAACCTTAATGGTTAACTAAGAAGTTTGATATGATGAAAATTTAACATATAAAAGGATTTTTATATTTAACAACAGATCACTTATAATGTAGTTTGTTAAAAGTCAATGACTTGGTCCTCACTTCATTGAATACTTAAATCTCAGTTGGTGGCACTGTTTGACAAAGTCGTGGAACCTTCAGGGGGTGGAGCCTTGCTAAAGAAAGTGTGTCCCTGGAGGTGAACCTTGAAGTTTTATAGACTAGCCCCACTAAGTGTTCTCACTCTTGCTACTTTCTGTCTGCTGATGTGAAGATACCATGCCAGGCTTCCTGCACTTGCCATGTTTGCTCAAGTGTAATGAAACTTCTCAAAACTGCAAGCCAGTTGGGATGCAGGTGACAGAGAAATCAAGATGGAGCTGAACTGGAAGCCTCCTCCTTGTTGACTAGTTGTCAGGATTCTGGAAAGATCTGTGTGGCCTGTTGGAGGAGAAAAGTCATCAACACTGTTAACCAGCAGTGGACCCTGCAAGCTTTACAGCTAGAAAGCCAGGCTAAATATACCAACTGGTGCAATGGTGACATGTCTGTTATGGAGAAAATCAATTGTTCTCTGATTGGACTTGAGGCTCACTCCATAGGAGGGAATTCATGCCTGGTACTGAAAACCTAATGAAAAGCCTATGGCTTGGCTGGTCAAAAGCCTGAGGGGGGAAACTGCTACTGTTGTCTGGATAAATTGATATATTATGTTCACCAAACTGCCTTCTAAACATTTATGTTTATGTCCATATATTAATACTATCCTCACTTTTCATTAGAGAAGCTTCTCTTTTCAAGTGACAGTGACCATAGGGGTGAATCAAAACTCATCAGAGTGCTGAAAAGTGACAGCGGAGTGTTCAGCACTAAATGAGACATCTCTAACACTGTCAAAGGCTCAGAATCCATTGCAGATGAGATGGCAGCAAGAATGTAAGAGACAAAGGAAGGGGAGGAATGCTTGCAGATCTGTCTTCCAGACACAAAGTGGCCATGGTATTCATGACCTCACAGTGACTGATGCTGCCTACACAAGACTCACATAAGAGGCAGGAAATAATGATGACATCAAAATAGAAGAAAGACTATTTGGAAAGGATAGATTGAGTTGAGGGGGGATTTGGGAAGGGGACAAAAGGAAAATAGTAGAAGGGGATTGTGATCATGGTATATTGCCAATATTCATGGAAGTTGCCAATAAAAAAAGTTTAAAAAAAAAGCCAAAACAACCCATTTCCCTATTAAGCTTATTTTGTCAGTTATTTTATCCCAGCAACGAGAAGTTGACTTCAGTGGGATTGTTTCTGTAATAAACCTGACCATGTGGTAGAACTGATTTGTGTGAAGACGATGGAAGTATTTGGAACTTTTTACTAGAAAAGCCTTACCGTGTTGTAAGAAGAGCTTAATAGGCCATTCTGGTGGGTGTTTGAAAGCTCAGAGGATCAAGAAAAATATGGACAGTAGAAGCTTGGCAAATGAGGTTCCAAAGGGAAATGTGGACTCAGTTCTGGTCTAGAGGCAGTTCATGCAATATTATGTCAAAGATACTTCATTGTGCCCATGTCCTGGTAACTTGAGAAAGTTGAATTTAAAAGTAATGGGATAATGTGTTTGGCAGAGGAAAGTTCAAGGCAGAAACACCTTGAGTCTGTGGGTCTTTGCTGCTCTAGTTCAGATCTACAATGAAAGAGAGCACAATACAGAGCAGAACAGCATTAAAAGATATGAAGCTTGACACAGAAAGAAGTACAAGCAAAGTGGAAGTCCCAGGTCCAGAGACTGCAGCTGCTTCTGCTGCAGTTGTTGAAGAGATGACCACCACTAAGGATAAGACACACTACCCTGCACGGGGAATAGAAAGATGCCCTGAAGGCAAGACTCAACCCACTGAATATTCAAGCTAGTCAGAATGTGAATTCTTTTGAAAGAAAAGGCCTGAAGGAAGAATGCTAAAGGAGATAAGGTCAGGCTTCATCACCACCTGGCAGAAAAACTTGGCAATGGCACCCATGCAGTACTAGTTTTAGGAGCATGGAAAATGCAAGCAATAGAGGGCCATGGATTGTTCCACAGTTTTAGAGAACAACTGAGGCTAAGCAATGAGAGGCAGGTCCAAGACCCTGCAAGGAAGCCTTGTTGAGGCCATAGAGTGAACCTGGAAAGATGGACCACAGATACCATAGAGAACCTGGGATGTTGGAGATGTCAGGACCATGGGATATCTGCTAGGAAGAGCTGCTGTCTCAGAACAGATACTGACCAGAAGAGGGCCTACAGGTAGCACAGCTGGAAGGGAAGAACTACCTAAACCTTTGAAATCCAGATGATTTCATCATGAGTCCCAGATACTTGACATGAAGCTGCTGAATTTGATGTTTGTCCTGCTGGTTTTCAGCCTTTACTTGGTCTGATCTTTCTTTAGCATGCCCCCATTCCTCCCTTTTGGAATGGAAATGTTTACTCCATGCCATTACATGTTATACAAGTGTGTGACTTGTGTTTTTATTTTGTAGGACTCACAGTTAAAAGATTGCCTTGAGCCAGGCATGGTGGTGCACATCTTTAATCCCTGCACTTGGGAGGCAGAGGTAGGAGTTCAAGGCCAGCCTGAGACTACATAGTGAATTCCAGGTCAGCCTGGGCTAGAGTGAGACCCTACCTTGAAAAACAAAAATAAATAAATAAATAAATAAAGATTGCCTTGAGTGTCAAATGAGACTTTGGACTCTCCTTCTGAACAGTTCTGGGATTGGTAAAGACTATGGAAACTTTTAAAGTTGTACTGAATGCATTTCACCTCATGATATGGCCATGAGTCTATGTGGGTCCGGGACAGAATGTGGCAGTTTAAATGTAAAATGCCCCCCGTAGATTCATGTATTTAAATACTTGATCCTCAGTCAGTGGCACTGTTTGGGAATGTTGTGGAACCTATAGGAAGTGGAACCTTGCTGGAGGAAGTTTATCACTGGGTGGTGGGTCTTGAGGTTTTCTAGTCCAGCCCCATGTGTCTTCTCACTCCTGCTACTTCCTCCTTGCTGTTGTGAAGATCTGATGGCAGCTGTCAGCTCTTCCTGTGCCTTCCCTGCCATTATGGACACTTGTCCTAGAAACTGAAAACCCAAACTAAACTCTGTCCTTCCATAATTTACTTTTGGTTGGGTATTTTGCCCTAGCAAGAAAGTAACTGACACAAAATTAATAAGATGAGAATATTTTCAGAAAACAATATTTAATCCATTCAAAAGAGGAAAAAAATCTAGTTTGAAAAGTCTAAAGGTGCCCATTTCCATATAAATAAATGTGCATACATTACATCAACTATAATGGTTTAGCTATTCATTTAAGTAGGTCTATAAAATCCCTGTAACTAAAATAGTCCAAGAAATATCTTCTAGACATTTTTGTAGTTATTATAGATGTTTGAAAATAATGAAGCCAGACTTTCAAGTGTTCATACTGAAGCATTTTTCTTACTAACTTTAACTTATCTCTCTCACCTTCCCCTCTATATGCAACTTTGGTGTGCTGTTTAGAATGGGTGAGGGCCCATGGGGCCAGAGGAACAGATGAGAAGAAAACACAGAGTGAGTCAGAGTTGAGAGATAAAGAATTGACTATTTTTTTTTTCAAGTGAACCAGGCATAAAACTGTTGGAAGCAGTTGGGCAAGTGCTGCTACCATCAACAAGAATTATTATTCCTATTCCTAAAAAAAAAATATAAATGTAAGACAAGTTATTATCCCCTTTGGCCTGATTCAGGAAAATTGTCCTTTTCTGTAAAATAATGTGGGGCATACCTAAAATACAGATCCTACTTGTCATTAGTTCAATAGACAATTATTTCTACAGTTTGAGAATTTCTTATTTTTTCTCTTACAAAGCAACTGCATCTTCCACAATACTGAGTATATTGTAGAGGTTCTTCAAATGCTCATTGAATTCAATCGCAAAACTAAGATTCCCTAGTTATAGAATCTTCAATGTCAAATCATTAAGATAAGATCAGACAAGTGCACTGAATTCTGAACTAATTCAATAAAACTCATATTTCTGCTAATAGATGATTAAGTAAGGGTAGCCAATTTTTAAATGGCCTAGTTATTAAAGGACAAAAATAACACAAATGTCATAGAATTTTCAAATGAGTTTTATAATGTGTGTAACTTTCTAGAGTTGGGGTTATCAAATTTAATATGAACAGCTTTCATCAAATTTGGATTTAATGAATGCAGTTGTGAAACAGGAAAATTCAATACACTGCAAACAGCCAAACTTTTAATTCATTCCATACTTAGGATTTTCCCTGTAAAGCCAGAAACATCACCTCTAATAGCTCATCTTAAGGCAGAATGGATTATGTTATATTCATTCCCCTCCAGGAAGGAAGCTGGCATCCATAATAGAATCATTTAACTGTGTGTTGTAAAGCACAAACCAGAAGAACTCTTATAATATAAAACGTGAAGACATTTTAAACATAGATGGTGGTAGACATAGGACATTCTCTTTCCAACAAAGTAAAATATTATTTGATTCAAATCTTTCCAGTCCTGTTGTCTGAGATCAGTTACACAGTTGGCCTGGGTTTAGAAACATGTGTCAAACTCTGAGACACAACTCACTATTTCTTGCTTTCTTTTTTTGGTTGTTTTGGTTTGGTTTTGGTTTTGGTTTTTCAAGGTAGGGTCTCACTCTAGTCCAGGATGACCTGGAATTCACTCTGGAGTCTCACGGTGGCCTCGAACTCATGGCAATCCTCCTACCTCTGCCTCCTGAGTGCTGGGATTAAAGGCGTGCGCCACCATGCCCAGCTCAACTCACTATTTCTATAAGTACAAATGTGCAGGAGATGGACATTTCAACAGAGAGTACATTTATTGTTAATTTAGCAAGATGGATTAGTAAGCATTTGAGAAGTATTGAACAGTTACACTTCATTCTCCCACAGTAATGTGCACCAAACAATGTTGTTCAAGCTGCCAGTACCATGAATTCTAGCTTTTTAAAAAAAATATTTTACTTCTGAGAAAATCCCCATAATTTGTAAGCAGTTTCTAAAATATTGTAAAATGAAGGAAGTTTCCAGATATCCCTGTAAAAATAAGTAATTGCATATTAGCCTATGAGAATGCATAAAAGAATTGAGCATAAAAGTCACAAGATAAGCATTAGGCTTCAAAGTCACTAAAATTGCCAGGTTCAAATATAAGTTGTCATTAAAAAAATAGCTGTGGATAACTTAAACTTTCTAAGCCTTGATTCACTTACCTATAAGATGGGGACTGAAGTAGATATAATGCTACATGTAAATGTAATAGAATTCATGTTTGGACTTGGGTCCTACCTCCAAGATATCTCATTACATACGTGCTTATATTCCAAAAGCCTCTGAAATCTTAAGCCCCTATAACCACAAGGACTTTAGATAAAGGACACTCAGCCTGTAGCCCCTCCAGCTCCCTCCCCATGGGGTGTGCCCAAAACAGAGGACAAAGACAGGGTTACAAAACTTTTAATTTAAATTTTTGTGATCCTCAGTATAGAGTTGCAAAGCTCTTCATTCCATCTATCTTTCATTTACCATGGTAGTTAGTGCACAACACACACATACACACACACACACAATCAAGTCTTGAGTACAATGCCAAGGGTAAGGAACTCTATGAAATGCAGCTGCCAACATGTAATAATGTGGACATAATAATGTAGCCCGAAGTTTCCACATTATAGAGACGCTACCTGCAATGTTCTCTCTTTCTTCCTATGGTAGGTATCAATGCAGACAGAAGATACATCACACTTAATTCTGTAACTTAACCCCAAGATGTAGCACAACACGTGGGAAATAGTAAAAACTTACCAATTCAGTTTGCACACGATAATAACAGCTAGCAACTCCTATGTGTGAGTATATTTTATCAAGGAAAATAAAATAAAGAGCCAACGTCTTTACCCTATTATACTTTCTCTTGCCTTTGTAAACAATGTGAATGGAGATTTGATTAGTGATAGCAGTCAGATGTTATTTTTTGTACTTAAAATTTAACATTTAAAAGTTCCCCATTGCTTTACCACCTCTGAGTTTGTGTCCCTTCCCAAAATTTACTTTCCTTTGAGATTTAAAAAATGACATAACTGTAGGTCCTGAATACCAGGTGAGTTGTTTTTTGATTCAAAAATGCAATCATTTTCTGGGTAAAAATTTAATTAACTGAGTTTTGCCTAACGGCAAATGTCTCCATTTATAATTCTTGTTAAAAAGTAAAGCCATGAAAACACTTTAGTCAGATTATAAACCTATAGGAATGTCTTGAGGTAAAGTCTATGCTTCTGGCTCAAGCTCATTTCCTTTTTAAAATAGAGATACTAATTTTTATTAGTTATGGACATATTCAGTATGTAAACAGCACATGTTGGTACCATCCTTTCCCTCATCCCTTCTCCCCCTTCAAAGGGGCCCTCCTCATTGGGGATGCCGGTCATCCCCATATGGATTGTGGGCCGTGCATTGTGGATACTAATTTTTAAAAATGTACCAAGAGTACAATATCATATTTGATACAAATCAGATCTCTTCCATTCTTTCACTCTCTCTGCTCCAAACTAGTGCTCAAGTCTCAAACAGAGGTACAGGATGAGCAGCTCCAATCTAAAACACCGCCATCCAGAATGCTCCAGAATATAAGTTATTGTAGCACTAATGTGATGCCACAAGCAGAAAACCCCACAGAGACCTCATGTGATGGTCCCCGTCAAAACACAGTTACAATATAACTACTGAATAAGATAATCTCCAGGCTAGGTCGATAAGGTGTGCATGAATCATAAATGAATTTCATGAATACACTTGGGTCCTATCCATGAGATGACCCATTCTGTATGCATTCCAAATATTCCAAAATCCAAACCAAAAAAATCTGAAGTCTGAAACCCATCTGTTCTCAAATATTTTTCACAAATGCCACCCAACCTGCTGAAGTGGCATCTGTCTCCGGCCACCTCTCCCCAGGTTGACAGCTGAAACACCTCTCCTCCCTCGACCTTTTCCAAACAAATAAACCATGTGATCTAATATTTCACCCATTCTACTCTCTGAAACATACTTCTACTTATTTTATGTTGATTCTGACTTTCATATAATTGGATGGTATACCCAGAGGCTTGACTATTTCCTACACATGTCAACTACAAAGAGTCAAATTAGTTAGCAACCTGCAGGGCCCATGAGTCCTGGGTTTTCTCAGGCACTCCAAGTGGCTGCCACAAGAAACATTTCTCTAGCCTTCAGCACAGAGCCCAGCCAGGAAGATTTTCTTCATGCTTTTAATTTTCATAAAGCACGGAGGGCCACAGTCATCTGGCTGGCCCTATGACCACAATTGAAATGATCAAATTTAAGGAAAGCACTGGAGTTACATTATTTCCGTACCGTAATAATATTTGGGTGAATAAAGTATTTACCTCTTCAAATTTGGTCTGTAGCTCTATAAATTCTAAAATTTTATTTTTAAAATATATTTTACGTATTCATTTGAGAGAGGGAAAAAGAGGCAGATAAAGACAGACTAAGTGTACCAGGGCTTCTAGCCACTGGAAACAAATTCCAGACACATGTGCCACCTGGTGCATCTGACTTTACATGGATACTGGAGAATTGAACCTGGGTCCTTAGGTTTTGCAGGCAAGCACCTTAACCACTGAGCAATTTCTCCAGCCCTAAAATTTTATTTTTAATAGCTATATTCCAAGTCAAAAAAAATTCTCTCTCTAGTGAGGATAGCCACTGAAGCCACATACCTCACTGAAACCCAGCTTTCAGTTCACTTTGTGTTTAACAAGATTAAAAACCAGAACAGAGAGCTGGAGAGATGGCTTAGTGGCTAAGTGCTTTCTTGTGAAGCTTAAGGACCCCAGTTCAAGGCTTGATTTCTCAGTACCCATATAAGCCAGATGCTCTCTGTCTGTCACTCTCAAGTAAATAAATAAATAAAATTTTAAAAAATCAGAACAGAAAGCATGTATGTTTTAATGCAATTAACAATAGTGATGATAACAAAAGCAATTGATATTTCTTTTGTTCTTATAAATACTAATATTCTGTCAAATGATTCATTTATATTGTCAAAACAACCCCCATTTAACAGGTAATGAAACATAATAACATAATAACATAATAATAAGCAGTGATCGAACTTTGCCATGTCTGACCTAAGCCCACACATTTTAAGTATTTCACCAGGATGACATCTAGCTCTTCCTCCTACAATAAGTGAAATGGGGAGAGTGATATGTTCTCCCAATTCTTGGATTATAAGTTACCCAAAAAATCTTTCCATGAACCAGGACATCATAGTTTAGATGTTGAGCTACACAGAACTTTGAACATCTCACATACCTATTAAGGGTGTCATGTTCTTCCTTCCACAGGAAGAAGATCATAAAATGTACTCTGAATAAACCTTGAGGTAAACTTATGAGCCAGTGTAACTCATAATACTCTGGTGCTATCTTGCACGAAAGCAGTAAGACCAGAAAGAAAGGACAAATATATTTCCACACTACAGTGCAACTATTGAAAGATGTCTCCTATCCAGTGTTCCCATACACTGGTGTCATTCTGACGATTCCGGGTCCAAGCACCCTGCCTTCCTTATTCTGGTGTTCCTTATTCCAGAACTTAAAAATATCCTTGATGAAGGGTGAGTGGTTTCTTACTGCCAGGTTCCAACACGTTTCCATTTCTCCGTCTTCCTTTTGTGAATAACTGAGGCCCCCAGATTCCACCTACATTGTCTTTGTTCTAAGGTTGATCAAGATCTGGTAAGGAGGGACACACGAGACATGAGCCTCATAGTCTGACAGTCACAATCAAGTTACTCCTGCTGCTCATCATAAAAACACACCCTTGTAACCCAGTTTTGAAAACCAGATCTGTGCATGCAAGTGGATATAATGTCTCTACTTACCACCTACTGACGATAATCTTTTTTATCCATACACTTTTCTAGTTGGTCTCATGATGCCATGGACCTCTAGGATCAGAACCCTGAACTGTTCTCTAAGTCCCAGTTCAGAATTATGACTGTGTGCATGCTGATGGGGTTATTTGCCCAAAGTTATTTTGTATGCTTCTTGGAATTCCAAACGACACCTGCTTCAGAGTTGGCCGTCACTGAGCTCATTAGACCTTCTTGCACCTATATGATGCCAATGGCTATATCTGGCTGCTACCTCCTGCCTTTTCATCAGCCTGCAGGCTGTCATCATACACCAGCCAGCTTCTTTCTGTAACCTTGCTTCCTCCAAGCACCCATCTCACCCCTGAAGGTTACAGCATTTTCAGATCTACACCTGTGCTCCCAATATCAGCTACTCTAGCTAAGCCATGGACCTCAGACATAGCTTAGATGCTAGACTTACTCTTCAATTAGCTCTTCTAGTTATTTTACTCAAGATTTAAGACAGAATCCTGCCCTTTGTGATAATATGGTCCAAAGAGGGAAGAAGATTAGAAAGTAAACAGAAACTGAAATGGTCTCCAGTTACCCTTGTCAGTGTATGAAATATTTGAGTACATTATCAGTCTTACTCCCACATATTTTCCCAGCTAATGAAAGACATTTTCAATTTTCAACCTATCAAAACACTTAGTTGAACCAATTTCTTTCCCTCATACCTTCCTCCATCATACCTATACTGAGTAGAAAATTTCAGCACAGGTAACTCAGAAGGAGATCAGAAATAAAAATAAAAAGTCTCAAGATCCCTTTGTAATTAGTTTTCCTTCTGCATCTGCAAAGACAAAAAGTATGTGCACTGCAGAAAGAACTTTATCAGTCACACATTTCCAATCCTCTGCCTTCATAGATCTAAACCATTTTTGTGTGGCATAGATAGACCCTGGTTAGACTAGGGCATGATCTAACAGCTACTAATTGCATTCCTCAGTCCTAGATGTAGAACAAGAATTCCCAATAAAAATTGACTTATACTGCCAACATGTAGCATGGTTAGGCCACTATGGGTATGAAGGCAGTGAACAGAATGGGGAACACCCAAGCTGAACCAAGAATTGTGACAGCAGAAAGATAAGTCCCAATGACACAAGTCAATTTACACATAATGCCCATCGCTCCCAGTGACAAGCAGTGCTTTCTCAAAACAGAGATCATCGTCCAGAGGATTGGAAAGAATGTCCTATTAAGACTCTCTCCCCAACGAATGCACTAAAATTAATTTAGTAAGCCTTGATTGCATTTTTCTTCTTTTTATATAATGGAATCAAAAATTCAAAATGCATTTCAAGCAAGAAGTAGGTTCAAGATAGATTAGATACAGACAGACAGAAGGGCATACAACTATTCACTTAGCACCTGTCATGTACCATGTAGATAAACGCTTGGATGCATCAGTGACTACAGTACACAAAAGTCCCTGAACTCATGATGCCAAGTAGACTAAATAGTACTGCAAAATGTGTTTCTCAATATGTCATAGTATTTTCAAAATCAAAGTTTTAAAGAAAGAAATGCCCATGTGTTTCTTCCACCACTCCATCATGGAGAGACACTGGCTAATAATTGCCCTGTGGTCATGGACAAAACACAGCAGATGCGGCTATCATCCACAATGAGCTATTGATCAGACAGACCTACAAGGTTTCCCAAAAGAAGACAGATGTCTGTCAGAGTACTTGATGACCCACCAAAGGTTAGTGGTAAGACCCTACTGCTGAAGACACCATATGCTGTTGGTACATAACATGGAGTGACCTGGATGGAATCTGGAAAAGAGCCAGCCCCCAGACAATAAGCTCATCTACTGCCAGAAGGTGCTACTTGAGCAACTAGGGGAAAATGACCAACATCGGTCCAAGCAACTCGTGGTCTAGGCTACTCTGCAGCAAACAACCTCATGTGATGCTCACACAAGTGCAATACTGGTACACAGCTGTGGTGGGAAACCAACTGCTCTTGATTTGGTGAACTGATCTTCTCAGTGGAACAGAACCCATAGCTGGAGCTGGAAATCAAGTCAGAACCATATCCAAAAATGAGCCTTCTCTCCATTATCAAGCTCCCACCAATTGTGGGCTACATGAGGGCCTACACATATTAAATTCTCTCTAAAATAATAACGGTGATCCCATTTATCTGGTGCTGACTTCACTCTCCGTTGGAGAATTTGCTTCCTTTTTCAGATGGATATAGATCCTGAGGAGAGAATCAGCCCATCAGACCTCAAAAGGGCCCCAGCTGAAACCATAGAGTAATTGGGGAAATGAGCAAGAGTGCTTCTTTCTTGGTGAACCTGGTACCAGCACAATGGTGAAGGAGATAGACACAGAGAACACTCAACTCCTACCAAACCAGAGATCCAGAGACACAGAGGCTCCCAAGACCTCATCACTGAAGCAGACCTAAGATGAATCCAACATGGCTCAGGGAAATTTGCAAAAGAGGGGGCAGAAAGATTGTTGGTGCCACACATTGGGTCATTATGCACAGAGACATTGCCTGTTACCCATAACTTATGGCTAACCCCACAATGCACAACCCATATTCCCCAACGAGGAGGGTCCCTGTGGAGGGGGGAGGACAGGGAGGAGGCTAAGGATGGTACCAACATAACTGTATACACTGAGTACAAGACTAATTAAAAAAAAAACAGCAGAAGTGGATATTTTCTAGTAGGGCAACAGATGGAGAACTTTTTAAATTTATAATAAATATTCATTTCTAGTAATTGGCGAGCCGCTGAAATTGTGCTAGCCTATTCTCCTAGGCAAGTTAAACTATGTTCACATATATTGTTCCTAAATCTCATCATATATCCTAATAGATGCTAATGAATGTCCATCTTGATACTTTTCAATGTAATGTTTTGCTTACTGAATTCATACCAGTTGCAGCTCACATACAGCTGATCCAGGATGAGCCCAGCACCTTGCTCTATGCCTTATCTTTAGTGTTCATAACAATCCTGTGAGGCAGGAATTATTATATGCATTTTGTAAAAGAATACACTAAAGCTGGGCTGGAGAGATGGCTTAGCAGTTAAGGTGCTTGCCTGCAAAGCCTAAGGACCCAGGTTTGACTCCCCAGTACCCACATAAACTAGATGCACAAGGTGGTGCCTCTCTCTCTCCCTCTCTCTCTCTCTCTTTCTATCTCTCTCTCAAATAAATGAATATTTTTCTTAAAAAAGAATACACTGATGCTTATAGAGGTTGAACAATTTGCCCATGATCATTCAGTTAGTAAGTAGAGGAGCTGAAATCGTAACGAATGCCACGTGGCTCTGTGGAGTCACTAAATTGTATCCCCATTAAGTGCAGAAGGTTTATGATATATAAAAAATTATAAACTATTCTCAGAAAACTTATTTTACAAGCCTGCACTCCCACTTGTCTGCCAGTTAATCATTCTTTAATATTTTAATGGTCATTAAAAGACTATAAATAAACAAACCATTAAATTTGAAGCCGAGGTGTTAATGCAAGTACCTTCTGTCTTTGCTGCTGTAGGTTTTAATGCATGGTTAATACTTCTTGTATGCCTTGCACCAAACCTTTTCTCTGTTCACCAGAATAGGAGGAGGAAGAAAGGGGAAATTAACTCCAGAATGCTTCATCTCAACTGTGTGGCCTTGGGAAAGTTTCTTCATTTCAAAATAGGAGCAATGACAGTATTTACATTCAGCATTGCTTAAGGGTTAAATTATATGCTATAAGAAATGTATTTGGAAAAAATGTATTTGGAATGGTATTTATGCCACTAAATAAAGCTATGTGTTTTTTTTTTATTATTTTCATGATTACTGTCTCCTAGGAAGCACCAGTTCATATCTTTCTTCTAGATTTGAAAGTCTGAGAGAGTATAAAGAAGAAAAGCAAGAGTCAGTTCAGTGGGGGACAAGGCAGGCAAGGGGAGAAATCTTTAAGCTTGAAGCTACATAAGGGCAGAGAAACATATCAACTCTGTCTCCAGCCCCTCCACCTCCCATTGCTTGGCTTACTCATAGATCTTGCACAGTGGATGCTACTGCCTAACTGATGCAGCTTTTGGAAAGCATTACACTTCATAAATTATTTGAAAAGGAACCATTTTGTTTTATGCTGATGTGTGATATATGTTTTTTTTCTTTTTAGAGCACAACCTGCATATGTTTATTTACTAAGCAGAGATCAGTTTGTGTGGAAAAGAGAAATCATAACCATTGTCAAAAGAATATGTGATCCAATTTTGCAGCACAGATCTCCATGTTATTTTAAACAACTATTTCAAATGTTGGTCAAATGAAAAGGTCAAATGCACATTAATATAAACGAACACAAAGGTTCTCATTATCCTTTAGTCTCTGCTGACTGCTACTGAGGCAAGAGTATGTCTAAAGTACAACTTCCTATAATCAATTTCTTTACTTACAAATGTCATTCTAAATGGACATTTTCCAGCTGATTAATTTTTGTCCCTTTTGTCATATGCAAATACAAGACTAAACTGCATCCTTCTGGTAGATTTCCTTTCTGCTGATTAAAGTGCTGACTTTCTACATATCTTCTCCCTACAGCCCTAGCAGAAAAAAATGATTTTTTTTCAAGCTGTGCTCCTAAGTTCCTCAGGTATATTCATCATTTCTCCAAAATATTTCAGTGAACAATTAAACATCTAAAAGGAGAAGGTACAAAAAGAAAAGCATTGTCATTCCCTTTGTCAAAAAGTAAACATATTAAGTATGTTGCACACACAAATTTACTCAATTAACATTTTAATTAAGGGTAACAAACAGTAATTAAACAGATGACATTTTCATTAATTTTCTCCACTGTAAATAGCCTGATGGAAATTATTGCTAAATTTGATCCTAGTTAAATATTTCTCCTTGTAAAAACAGTGACCTCAAACTACCCATGATCAGAAACATTTCCCTTTTAGGTACTTACCTAATTATAATGTCATAACTGTAAATAAGCTTTTTAAGTGAAGTCTCTCAGAATTATGAGTCTTACTTTCTTTATGTAATACGTAAGCAATAGTGGAGTTGTCTAATAACTGTATTTCAAAGTATGTGTGCATATTGGTGCACAAAACATAATATTTAAATTCTTTAAGACTTGATTCTACCCTTAAAGACATAATTTGTCATAAAATGCAAAACAAAAAAAAAATTACCAAACATAGCAACCCAATTCCATTGTACCTAATTTTCATATTACCAACAGTTAAGAACATCTGCCTAGGGCTAGAGAAATTGCTTAGTGGTTAAGGCACTTGCCTGCAAAGCCAAAGAACACAGGTTCAATTCCCCAGGACCCACATAATCAGATGCACAAGGTTACACATGAGTCTGGAATTCATTTCCAGTGGCTAGAGGCCCTGATGTGCTCGCTCGCTCTCTCTCTCTCTCTCTCTCTCTCTCCCATCTTTCAAATAAATAAATAAAAATAAAATATTTTTTTAGAAAAAGAACATCTGCCTAGTTTTGCAACAACCCAAGGGTACTAAAGTTGTGATAAGTGGCAGTTAAGAGTTTTTAAAAGTAAAATGATATAATTTATTTTAAAGCAAATATTGGCTGTTCAATAGTTTGAATCCAAATGGTGAGACAAGATATAAGATAATACCTAAAATATTACTAGTTGTTGTGTGGCCAAGAAAACAGAACAGTTGTACCCTGAGTAAGGGTTGCCAGATTTAGAGAAACAAACAAAATACTTGTTCATGTTTTTTTTTTCCCCACATTGCATGGAATATGCTTATACTAAAAGGTTATTTGCTATCTCTCTGAAATTCAAATCTCACTGGTTTTCTATATCTTATCTGGCAACCTTACTTTTAAAAAGAACAGTGACAGGTCGAGATGATTCTGTTCATCAATGATGCAGAGTGAACTATAAAAGTAGAAATATAGTGGCAGAATGTTATCACAATTGTGTTTTAACCTCTTGTTGGTGAAGAAAACCATGCAAGTCCTTGGGAGACCTAACACATAATGGCAGGGGCAACTTTCAGTCTTTAGAGACAGCTCAGGAGACACTTGTGACTCTGTGGGCCCTTTTAGGAAAATCTCTGTGAGCAATATGGTCCCCACAAGTAGAGCTGGAAGCTACCTACAACTGTTCTCTCATTCAAAAATAAGTTTCAGACGGAAGAGTAGGATGCTTAGTGAGGGAAAGAACAAAGAAACAATAAGATGGAGAGACAAGAGACAGAAAGAAAGAAATAACAAAGGCGAATGTGTCTACCTAGATGAGAATTCTGAAGGATGTGATGATCAGGATATATGGTCTTCTTGAGATTCTTGTCTTTTAACCTAGGGGTTTAACCGAAAATTCTGGATTAATCACCCAGATAGTTTATCAAATGGACATATCTGTTCTGCCAGGACCTAGCTAGGGATACAAATCCTCTTTCTAAACCATCCCTTTGCTTGCCTGTAGTTCTTCAAAAGTCCATCATAATTTAGAGGTTATTCACTTTACAGTAACTTTCTATACATCACCTATCTCTGAAGCTCTAACTGTCTTATAGAACTTTTCATGGACTAACAGAAGGCACTAGCTTCTAGATGCTTCTTTGTTAACTAAAATGAGCTATGGGCTGTTTTTTGTTTTTTTTTTTTTTTTTTCATGGTGCTCTTCTGCTTTGAATGGGGTCCCCAAGCTTGCTAACCCTGTCCCTCTTATAATGACATTGGCTTGATAAATTTACAAAATCCTCTAATCTACATTTGCTATACATGTCAAAACATCTTCTTTTAGAAGTCCATCTGCATTAACTAATGCTACTTAATTTTGCTGTTTTCTCTTTTTATCTGCAATATCTGAACCCTTGTACACTTATGTGTCAAGACTTTATCATAGATTTTTATGTTACTTACTCAGAGGGAAAAAAAAAAAAAGATCAGAGCTTTCCATATTACTGGTGCTACGAATGAAGCTGCAAATGGTGGTAAAGTAAATGAACATTAGCAAAGAAGGTCACAGAACATTCTGTTGTTCAAAGACATAATGTATCTACTGTTAAGTATTCTGGAACTCAACTCCAAGCCATTAATATAGCCCATCCCTTTACATGAGGAAACTTGCTGGACATAGAGTCTCAAGCCACATCCCAGTCTCACTGAATCAAAATCTGTATTGTAATAAGTTCCCAAAGTGATTTTTATACAGAATAAATTTTTGAAGTCCTCACTTTATCTACACTAGGCATAAAATAATCTACAGTGAATATCTCTTGAATGGCTGTAATAGAATAGACAATTCAGGTATTGCTAGTGATGCCCTGTCAACCTACCAATTATAAAGCAATGTTTTCATTAAGGGAGTTTCAAGAGACTAATTCATCAAGAACACCTAACCATTGTATATGTCTAGTTACCCAACACTGAAGCACTTAAATATATAAAGGCAAAAATTAATGTATATGAAGAAAGACACTGATAGCAATAAAATTATGCAGGGTACTTCAGTCCTCAAGCTTTAACAATGGATGAGCCAACAAGACAGAAATTAATCAAGAAGTATTTGATGGTGTAGAGAAAAAATGAACTCTAATAACTGTTAGAGAGAAGTAGATTGATATATCTATTATGGAAAACAAAATGGAGGTGTCTAAGTACATTAAATATAGGCTATCATATAACCCATAGGTCCTCTTCTGGACATATTCCCAAAGGAAATTAAACCATGACTTCATAAAAGTGTCTGCGTTCCCATGTTCATTGCAGTATTTACAATAGCTAAGACAGGCAAACAATCTTAGTGTCTGTTGTTGGATATGTGGATAAAGAAGGCATGATGCACACAGAGATACTTGCACATGAATGTTTATTTCTGTTCAATTCACAGCAGCTAGGAAATGGAACCAGCCTAGATGTCCATCAACAAATGAAAAGGTAAAGAAACATAGCACATAGACATAACAGAACTGTATTCAGCCACAAGGAAAAATAACATGACCTCTGCAAGAAAGTAGGTGGAACTAGAAATTGTGTTGAGTGAAATAAGCCAGACTCAAATACTGCATGTTTTCTCTCTTACATGTTAACTTTTTATATATTTGTATGTATATATGGGTTAATGAAACTATACGGAAACTATGGAAAGAGTAAAAGAGTTCTAAAGCGGGAGAAAAAAAGAAGTTAATAGAGTTCATATGATATGAAAGCAGAAGGGAGGCCTGTGAGACACAGGAAAGGGACTAGCAGGAAGAGAGACAGGGAATGGGGAAGGAAGAGGATGAGGAGGATTAGCCATGAGGAAACTTATTTCTTTATATGTTAATTAAAAAATAAGATTAGGGCTGGAGGGATGTCTTAGCGGTTAAGGCATTTGCCTGCAAAGCCAAAGGACCCAGATTCAATTCCCCAGGACCCACATTAGCCAGATGCAGAAGAGGGCCCACGTGTCTGGAGTTTGTTTGCAGTGGCTGGAGGCCCTGGCACACCCATTCTCATTCTCTCTGTCTCTGTCTCTCTCTCTCTCTCTCTCATAAATAAATAAATAAAAATAAAATATTTAAAAAAATAAGATTAATGGGTTGGGGAGATGGATCAGCAGCTAAGGTCCCTGCCTGTGAAGCCCAACAACAGGAATGTGATCCCCGGCACCCATATAAAGCCAGATGCACAAAGCGAGGAGTGCATTTAGAGTTAGTTAGCAATGGCTAGACGCCCTTGCATGCCCATTCTCTCTCACTCTCTTCTCTCCCTGTCTCTCTTCTCTCTGTCTCTCTCTGCTTGCAAATAAATAAATAAGTAAAATATTTTTTAAAAAAAAAATAAGATTGATGAAGAAGAAACTATGGTATGCATGTACAATAAAATATTATTCCTCCCTGAAAAGAATGAGATCTTTCCACTTGACAGCACATGGATGAGACTGGAGGGTGTCATGCTGAGGGAACACTGCCAGATACACAGAGCAGACTACTGCATGATCCCAATCACAGGTGAAATCGGAGGAAGATAAACTTAAATGTAAACAGATAAGAACAAAACAGTCATTGCCAGGGGCTTGGTAGAGGGTGTAGAGATATAAGTTGGAGGACACACAAAAAAAAAAGTAGATAAAGAAGTCTAGATATTTCATGTATGCCATGAGAATGATCAGCATAAAATATTGTAATACACATGATTAATATTAATAAGTAAGGTCCTACTATTCTTGCCACAAAACAAGGCAACTGGAAAAGAAAAAGTAAGAAGGTTTTTGGAACTCCTATACAAAAGTAAAACCACAAAAGTGATGATAAAGGGTTCAAATCCACCTCAGCCCTCAAGCCTGTCCATTGCCCCATGTCCCACTGTTCTGACTGTGCTTGCAGGTCCCACCAGTGTGGACCCGGGCATTCCTAGCTGTCCATTTGGCTAGCTTCATTAAGTCCACAGTTGCAAAACTTCTCCAGGTGCTACTGCATGCTCATGTCTGAAAGAGGCAGGCCCAGTCTTAAAAAGAAGGTCGCCCTTGACGTGAGTTAAGGAGGCTGGCACTGGGAAATGCTGTCTTAAAAAGTGTGGTTTTTCCCAATTGGTATGTGCTATGCCTTACAATTAGCATCAAGGTTTAGCAAAAAAAAAAATCATTTTCCTTCCTCAGGGAATAGCATATGCTGGCATGGCAAAGTGCGTGGCCACCTGGCTCCTTGATACACAAGGACCTTGTGGGAGGTCAGGTCTCCTTAGGACAGCTCTAAGAACTCCATGTCCTGTAGGTCTCACAGTCTGACCTGCAGTGTCCTTTCCAGTCCCGAGGGGCTATGCTATAACACATCCTTCTCCAGCCCGGGCCTTCCTAAGGAAATTATATCTTACACACTTCTGCACTGAACTCAACCACCCAAGAGTTCTGGTTGCTCTGTGTATATGACTAACCACCTCCAGAAATCTTTCACCAACAAGTTAGTAACTCATTGTCTTGTCTGTGGGTTAGCTAAGGAGCAGTTCAATATCTTACCTAGGGAACTCTCATCTCTTCCAAATATTTGCTTACTCCATCTAAGAAACAAAAGCCCAAAAGTCTAATTAGGGGAGGTTAGGAAAGTCACATCTACCTAAGGAGAGCATCAAAATTTGCTATAGTACACACATCAGGTGATCTTCTGCAAGGGGTTCTGACATACTTCAACTTCCTGTCTATACTCTTATCATCATCACATAGTCCTTATGTCTCTGAGTTTATGGCTCGCTATTGAACTTTTAAGAAATAGACATAGAGGTCTGGAGAGATAGATTAGTGGTTATAGCACTTGCCTGCAAAGCCAAAGGACCCAAGTTCAATTCCCCAGAACCCATGTAAGCCAGAAGATGCAAAAGATGGTGCATGCATTTGAAGTTCAATTGCAGCAGCTGGAGGTCCTGGCACACCTATTCTTTCTCTATCTAACTACCTCTTTCTCTCTTCCTCTCTCTGTCTCTCTCTCAAATAAATAAATCAAACATTAAAACAATTTTTTAAAGTTTTTTGTTCATTTTTAATTTATTTGAGAGTGACACAGAGAGAGAAAGAGGCAGATAGAGAGAGAGAGAGAGAGAGAGAGAGAAAGAGAGAATGGGCACACCAGGGCTTCCAGCCACTGCAAACAAACTCCAGAGGCATGCACCCCCTCGTGCATCTTGTTAACATGGGTCCTGGGGAATTGAGCCTTGAACCAGGGTCCTTAGGCTTCACAGGCAAGCACTTAACCGCCAAGCCATCTCTCCAGCCCCAACAACTTTTTTAAAAAGAAATATACATACAGAACATAAGAGACTCATCAGAAATTGAGCATGTGCATTTACAGGGAGTCTCAGAGTAAAGACATTGGTGTGAAACAGTAGCTTGGAAGCACGAGGACAGCTGCTTCTATTAAGTTCTTACAGATTACAAATCTAAGAAGGGGTATTATGTCTCTTCAGAGGTCTTTATAGAGCCAGATGCTATGCTTTTCTTCTCTTAGCAGTATTAAAAATAGATTATACATTATATTCTGAAAGTTTTATATGTTTCTCTTTTGTATTTTAAGGCTTTTAAACCTGTAAATAAAAAAAAAATTAATCTGAGATGCTCCTAGGTCACTTTTAAAAATTGCCCTTACTATTTCTCACTTGTTAATTGTTGAATTTTCATGTTTATTTTTAATCTTGCAAATGGAGGAACTGCTATTTCTCCACTACTTCCTGTCACCTTAGGGGAAAAGTGATGGCACAGATGCTACAAGGACAGGGAAAACTGTCATGACACAGGGAGGAGGCAGATGAGAACACAGTAGATGTGCTAACGGGTTCAGACCCAAGTTCCCGTGAAGGTTCTATCACTTCCTGAGTGAAAAGAGAATTAGTTGCAAAGTAATGCACACTTTGCTGGGGCTGGCCTGTGGGTCAGCAAAAATAAATGTGAAGCACTTAGCATGGTGTAGAAATCCAAAGCATGACAAAAAGGGAAATGGTGCTGGTGATGACAGGCAGAAGTGACAAGACGGGACAGAAGGGGAAAGCTCACAAGGGAGTCAGACAGAGTGGAATGGTCCAACAACTCGACCTGGACAAAGGACCCTACGACCCAAATGTGACCATGACCAAGGCCATATTCCCCCAGTGTCATTAATAACTATATTCTGCTTGTAGAGACACTTGATATGGACTGTGAACTCCATAAGTCTCCACTCACAGGCTGGTCTCACCCTAATCTATCCCCACAGTCAAAACTCCACAGTCATCAGGACTGATTTCTGTGGAAAAGCTGGCCTAAAGTGAGTATCCCTAGGTGGCTTTTTCCTTGGAAAATTTTCTTTGAGCCTTTTTCATCAATAAGTGCAGGTAATTTGAGATAGAAATAATTCCCTCAAATTAGAACTGCATCTGATGACACTTGGAGAAAACAATTAAAAGATCCCCAAGGAAATTTTCCAGAATGAAAAACCATGAATAGAATTATTTTTTAGGCCTGTTTTGTAGAAGTAGTGTTCAACTGCTGTGCTGCTTACATTCTCAACAGTTTGGAACCATCTGCCAGTCAAAATTAAATTATAGGCGTCGTACGTGTAGGACGAAAAAAAATTAAGTCAATCTTATTTGCATGACTCCTTAAAGCTCTTGGGTTTCTTAAGGCAGTTAACACCTTCCCATTTTCTCAATGTGAACATCAGGCCACATTAATCACAAGACCATAACCCACTTACTTAAAGGGTATATTACATAAAAGGTCGCACAACCTGCTATGAAATACTGTATCTTTAGCATTTGGATCACTTGGGATGTGGAGAGGAAGGATTCATTAATGAAGTGTGAGGCTAATTTTATTTATAGGCCATGGGAAAGATGTATTTCATGGCTATTAGAAGTACTTCTGGTGGCGAAAAGTTACACCTAATACAGGTGCTATGCACAGATAGTGCAAGCTTATAGTCAGAAATGTGGTAAAGAGGGCAGACAGTCATTTTCTAAAAGGACTTCTAGCACAGAGACTATGGGAATGAGAGAACATTATATCCAGACTATAGCCAGACTATGATAGGAGTCACACCCAGAAGCCTCAGACTTCTCCATCCAGTTCGGCCCATTTTCCACTCCATTAGATTCTTGAAAAGGGTTAATTCATTTGTGTCACTAAGCCCCAATGCAGTTCCTGTCACAGTGTGCATGTTCATAAATGTTATTTGAACTCAATTCAAATGGCAAATATTTGAATTATCTAGACATATACAGATGGCAAAGGAATACTAGAAGCCTTAAGTTTATAAAATGCAGTTGATTTGAATGATGCCCAAAATACACCCAAAGGAAATCCTGAAGCCCGGGCAGTGCACTTGAGGCCCAGTGAGGGAAGCGTGGTGGTGACTGGTTGACCAGATGGCTCCTCATCCCTTCTGCTGGCAGCACTTGATCAGTGTGGGATTCCAGGTGCCTGGAAACTGAGGAACTATATACCACTATTTCTGTGAAGACACTGTGTTGTAGCCTGGAGATTGAGGGAAAAGCTTTCAAGGAAGTCCATCACCATGATAATGCAGCTTTATCAGTTCTACAAAGGAACTAAAACTTGGGCAGAAAAAATAACAATACACCTACCTCCCTGTTTTACGACCTAACTCCTTTCTTCTGCCTGCAGCTTCCTCCATCTTTTCCTTTTTCCTTCCATCTGGAAACCTTATGCCCCAGCTCCTACACATTACTTCCTGTTTTAAAACATCATGCATCATTTTAAGATCTGATCTCCGTAAGGAATGTTCTCTCTCTCCCTCGAAGGCCTTTCTCTGCTTACCTGCACCCTTTATAAATTTCCTTTTCTCCTATTTGGGTATCTCCTTTCAGGCAAAACCTTCCCTGCCCCTTTTCTAAGGAGAGAGGCCCACCCCTTCTGTTTCCCTGAATATGATTTTAGGCACTAAGGAAGGCACACTTAATCCAACTCTGGCTCATTGAGACTTGAAAATTAGCTGGTACCTCATAAATACTCAATGTATGTTCATCGAATTAAATTTTACCATTCATCTACCTATAGCAGACGAATGTCTGTTTCTTGGGTGTTGATTCATTTTGACATTTTCTTTTTCCAACACATGAGCTAAATTTCTTGTTCTAAATTGTTTTCAGGGGTGCATGCCATCCATGCACTACTTAGGTTTTGCATCAGACTTCTGAAAGATATAAATAATTTGAATGAATCTTGATTACTTTGTTGTATCATTTTTTTTAACTGAAACAGTCTAGAAGCGTTGTTGTATGAAATATTTCAAAAGACCTGAAGATAAGGAAATAAGACTGTGTCCTCCAAATGTGAGAATATTAGAATTTGAAGCACCCTTCGAAGCCTAAAGAAGGTGACTTTAGAATAAACAGATGAGAGTGCTACTTAACACAGCAGGGAGCAAACATGAAACTCTTCACTCTGAGAATTGATGTGGACTTAAAAATATAAATAGGGCCGGGTGTGGTGGCGCACGCCTTTAATCCCAGCACTCGGGAGGCAAAGGTAGGAGGATCACCTTGAGTTCGAGGCCACCCTGAGACTACATAGTGAATTCCAGGTCAGCCTGGGCTAGAGTGAGACCCTACCTCGAAAAAGCAAAACCAAAAACAAACAAAAAATATATATATATAAATAGGTCTTGCTGGGTGTGGTGGCGCACACCTTTAATCCTAGCACTCGGGAGGCAGAGGTAGGAGGATTGCTGTGAATTTGAGGCCACCCTGAGACTCCATAGTGAAAAATTCCAGGTCAGCCTGGGCTAGAGCGAGACCCTACCTTGAAAAACCAATATATATGTATGTATATGGGTCTCAAGAAGTAATCTGGTATGATGGTTCCAACATGTCAGTGAGTAGAAATTAGAGCCATTTACCTTGTCACCAGGACCCACCTCCCCATGCTTACCCCGCAAAGTGCCTCTTGCTTCTGTGTCATAGCTGCAACACTGAACAGGATACGTGCAGTTTGGTATGCTCTAACTCAGCATGTCGTTTCTGGTTCTTTTGCACCCTCTAAAAAATCATGGCACCATTGTTTAGAGAAATTTATTTTATTTTTTTTTAATTTTTTTTTGTTCATTTTTATTTATTTATTTGAGAGTGACAGAGAGAGGAAGAGGCAGATAGAGAGAAAGAGAGAGAATGGGCGCGCCAGGGCTTCCAGCCACTGCAAACGAACTCCAGATGCGTGCGCCCCCTTGTGCATCTGTCTAACGTGGGTCCTGGAGAATCAAGCCTCGAACCAGGGTCCTTAGGCTTCACAGGCAAGCCCTTAACCGCTAAGCCATCTCTCCAGCCCTAGAGAAATTTATTTTATTGAAACTGCATGCAACTCTTTTTTCTTGACCCATCTTACATCATGTAGCTGTCATCGGCCATTTAAAATAAGTATCTACTAAAATTTATATCATTGAAAGACTATATGAGGGATCTGTGAGCTGAATGTCTTTCTAAGTCATCTGTGCTTGTGAAGGGAAAAGCTGAGTTAGCAATTGGACTGAAGTAGATGTTTGGTATAAGGTATATTGAACCACGTAGGAAGTAAAGAAATGGTTTAAAAAAAAAGTCATGTGAAATCAGATGTCAAGTTTGGTTCAAAAAAGTTTTATTCACAAGTTTTTCCTTGCAGAGACCTCAAATTTCCACTCAACATATGCATACAAATGACATGAAATCCTCTATCAGCATGACTTAAGGAAATAAGAAGATTCAGTGAAAATTATCTCTTCCTTTTCAGGTCAATTCTGACCTAATTTCTATAGGACTCTATACTCTTGGAAGAAAATCAAAGAAGCTCTTGGCCTGTTAACATGGGAAACAATAGAAAGCTGAACTCCTCACTGCACATGGAGGAGGAAGACCAAAAATCAGGGACTCAGACCCTGTGACAACTGATTGCTGTTTTCTAACCCCAGTGCCATTGCTATAAAATGGGCATAATTTTAGCCATGGTTACTTATAGTAATAGATTTTTCATTTCATGAAAGGACTTTCTGGGAAAAAAAAAATAACCATTTGGTAAGATCCTTCACTTCTCATTGACAAAGTATATATACATATAGGGCAATATTACATGAAATCTTAGTGTTCAGTTATAACATAATAGCAACAAACATGGTGGAGAACTGAAACACATTGTAACAGAAATACAGAATCTACAGAGAACTCAACACTAAAAACAAACTAGTAAACACTCCCATAATGGACTCCCACAGTGAGCTTCAAGGACCCTACTGAGGAGGGCCCTCAGGGAAATGGAGACTGGGGTGAAGGAATACAAGACCATAACGTATGTAAAATACATGTAGATTATGCTGGAGAGATGGCTTAGTGGTTAAGGCATTTGCCTGCAAAGCCAAAGGACCTAGGTTCAATTCCCCAGGACCCATGTAAGCCAGACGCACAAGGTGGCACAAGCGTCTGCAGTTCGTTTGCAGTGGCTGAAGACCCTGGCGTGCCCATTCTTTCTCTCTCCCTCTCCCTCCCTCTCTCTCTCTCTCTCTCTCTCTCTCTCTCTCTCTCTGCCTCTTCCTCTCCCCCCATCTCAAGTAAATAAATAAATAAAGTATATACATATATATATATATATATATATATATATATATATATATATAGCCAGCAAGCAAATGCTGTTGAAATCCTTCCTTCGCCCAATCCTAAAGAGGATTGGAGGAAAGAAAGAAAAGTATTTTGATCTGAAAACCAAATTTAAACACCGTGAGACTGATGGTGACCAAGGTAGGAGAAAGATGGCAGCCAGTGTGGAGGAAGAAGCATTAACTTAGGAGTTGAGTTCTTTTATCTCTGCAAAACTCAACGTGTCCTCTTACCACTGGGGCAGAATTGCCACGGAGTACCTATGGAAGAGCTGACACAGGATGTGTGTGAAGATTAGCCTGCCCCTAAGTGGTTCCGCAGTTCCCCATCGTGATCCACACGACAAGCTTAGGACTTGACAACCAAGGGAGAGAAAAACCTTAAGAAAGAGAGCAGACACGTGAAATTTTGTGTAGGGGGGTTTCATAGTCAAAAGGGCAGAAAATTTAAGGCTTAAGTTGAGGTCTCAGTGCCATAAGCTCTCTATCCCAGGGGTCACCTTCTGGCTCCTCTCCTTATTCATAGCAGGAGTGGCACAGGCTAGGGTCTGCCTTTGGCTCCTGGCATATGACTGATAACGTAAAGCAGCAGCGGCTCAATTGGGCTCCCGTCAGCAGCGGCCCGACCTTGGTACAACCAGAGAGAAAGGGGCAGAGGGAGAGAACACTAAACAGCCTATACCCAGTAAATCAGAACTTACAGGAAACAGAAGTAAAATAAGTCAAATGTCATCAAAGACGGGAGAGTGTAAATCTGTTCATGAAGCAGGGGAAAGCAGCTCTAAAAAAAGGTCCAAACAGAGATTCTAGAACTATGAAAACCACAGCTGGAATCACTCCACAGAGAGAAGAAAACAGAGAGTGAGCACAGCCAGGAGGGATGGAGAGATCTAGAAAAGGAAGTCAGGCATCCTCCCATAAGATATCAGCAAAGAAAAAGGAAGTGACATTTAACAGTTAAGACATGGAAAATATCCACACATCTACATCATTTTAACAAAGGTATCAAACAAGAGAAAAGTGCAAGATAGGGGAAAAAATTATTTAAAAAATTCTGAGAAGGAAAGGTAAAAAGCTTTAGATTAAAGGTCTTAAAAGGGGATAAATGGGAGAAAGTAAAAGAATACAAAAGAGGATTAAAAAGTAAAGAAGGGCTGACATGGTGGCACACACCTTTAATCCCAGCATTTGGGAGACAGGGTAGGAGCATCACTGTGAAGTCTCAGGGTGGCCTTGAACTCACGGTGATCCTCCTACCTCTGCCTCACAAGTGCTGGGATTAAAGGCGTGAGCCACCACACCCGGCTTAAAAGTCTCTTTTTTTTTTTTTTTTTTTTTTAAGTAAAGAAGAAAGAAGAAAAGCAAAGAGAAACAAGGTGAGGGGAGGGGAAAGGAGAGAGTAAAAACTTGAAATACATATAAAATAATCAAAGACAAATATTCTAGACTGGAAGTTCTTACTCTTTTTTGGCACCATGAACCATTTTTGCAGTCTGGTCAAGCCTCTGAATTTATTTGAAAACACAAAATATGTAGGATTAAAAGTCAGATGTGGTGATGCACACCTGAAGTCCCAGCTATAAAGAGGCTGAAGCAGGAGGGTCACAAATTTGGGGGCAGCATAGGCTACATCAAAAGATAACAATCTCAAAAAATAAAACAAGTTTATAACTAAATAAAGCAGTTTATCTTAAAAATCTAGTTACTAAAACATGTGTAGCATATGGATAAACAAATCTGTGATATGATACTCTCTCCTCTTTTATTAATCTAACACACAACATAACTCATGAACAATCTAATAACATCTATATTTTGGGGGATTTTTTTGTTTGTTTTGAGGTAGGGTCTCCTTCTGGTCCAGGCTGACCTGGAATTCCACTGTGTAGTCTCCGTGTGGCCTCGAACTCATGGCGATCCTCCTACTTCTGCCTCCTGAGTGCTGGGATTAAAGGCGTGTGCCACCACGCCCGGCTAACGTTTATATTTTTAAGGGCCACAACCAATCTACCATAAGCATACAGTATGAATGAGAGAAACTATGCTGTCCCTGACACTGAAACTTAAGGGGTTGGTTCTAACTGCAGCCTAACCAAGCATTTATGATACATCCAGCTACTTAAATGGAGCTAAGAAATAAGAGCTGGGAGCAGAGCAAGATGTTTAGCATACTACTATTGATGTAAATTAAAGACACATTCAGGTGCAAAAATAGCAGAGCTTTCACAAGGATATGCACACATTTAAAATGACACAACAGAGACACCAGAATGGATGCTTAGGAAGAGAAGAGAATCTGGACAAAGATGAGGGAAGACAAGAGGGTGGGGGTGGGGGGAACCAAGGAGAGGGTTTGCACCAATCAATGACCGCAGTGTTCTCTGAACCAAAAACAGTGATTGACGTAACTCTCAGTACCTGAGATCTAATTAAAAGAAGCACACCAAGCCATAACAGATTACTGGAAGCTAAAAGCAAGAAGCTATTGGCATGTACAAAATACATAGGGGGAAAAAAAAACAGTAAAATAGCAACTAAGGAGTTTGGTCCAAGAGACACAAACTTCATCAACTCTAATAGCCTTAATATTGCTAATTTGGGACCCCACAGGGGGTGGCGATAGAGGTATAGAGGGACGGAGGAGGGACAGTTGTTGACTCCATCTTAAGAGTGTATGCTTGCGGGGCACAGTAGCACACACTTTTAATCCCAGCACTTGGTAGGCAGAGGTAGGAGAATCATTGTGAGTAAAAGGCTGGCCTGAGACTACATAGTGAATTCCAAGTCAGCCTAGGCTAGAGTGAGACTCTACCTCAAAATAAAATAATAAAATAAAATAAAATAGTGTACACTATTGCAGCCACATGGGGGATAACAGCCAGAGTAGAGAGAGTGGAATGGGGGGGTAACAACCAAGAACTGCCCCACTCTGAAAGCCTTTGTTCACTTGCTTGTTAGTAGAGCCAGCACCAACTCAGAATATAGTTAACCAAAACACTTAGCTGGAAATGAGAAGACCAGAAACTCAAGGTCAGCCTTGGCTATGCAGTGAGTCAAGGCCAGCCTTGGCTACACAGTGAGTTCAAAACCAGCCTGTACTACATGAGATACTGTCTCAGAAACAATATTTTTGTTTAGAATAACACCAGCAGATTCTGTGGCAAGGTGAGGGCTCACTCCCTGCTTCAAAGAGGATGCCCTGACAGCTGCTCTCACAACGCATAACCCACAACCCCATGGGGAATACCAGCAACCCCACTGAGGAGGGCCCTCAGCGGAATGGGGGCAGGGAGGAGGGAAAAGATGGTACCAACACATGAGGTATCCATAAGAAGTATGTTCTTAATAAAAAATAAATAAATAAAAGATGATACCCTGATGTTGTGTCCTCATAGGGTACAAAAAAAATAAGAAAGGATGGGGTGGGGGAGAGTTTGCTAGAGTTCCATTTACAAGGATACTCTATCATATGGAGAAATTACATACAAAGGACATTCAGTTTTGAATGAGTGAATTTATTAGGAAAATAGCAAGCAAGGGTAAAAGAAGAAATGCCAAGTAGCAGACAACAAATAAAATTATCAAACTGGGAAATAAAAACTTCCAGCATAATTGAAGAGTCTTCTTAAAAAAAAAAAAAAAAAAAAACAGTCAGCTGGAGTCATTGGTCAGTCAAGGGTCCCAGACAGGGTGTCCTCCTCTTAGGTGAGGCATCCAATTTGCTGTCCCAATGACTGGCATTTGAATACCATGAGAAAAAGAAAGAGTGGTAATTCTGTTGGAATCTTAAGATTTAGGAGTAGGGTTGCACCAGACAGCCTGGGAAATGGTCTACCTTCTACCTGTTCTCAAGGGCATAGTGCTTGTAACACTGAGGCCTTAAACAGGCTTCAGTCTGAAGGTGGGGGGGGGGGCAGTAGGGAGGGGTGTGTGTGTGTGTGTATGTGTAGGGAGTTTACTCCATCCCCAGACTCAGCTCTCAACAAGCTGTAACAGCACAAGACAGTTTGTGAGTATAACTTACATTTCTGGCTCTGATCCTATTCATGAAAGCAGTGCCCTCATGACAATCATTTTCCACAGGACTTCTTCCTGATACCGTCACCCTGAATATTAGGTTCCCACATGTAGATGGGGTGGGGGAAACACCAACATTCAGACCATAGCACAGTCCATACGAAAAAAAGAAGGGGCTTGGGCTGGAGAGATGCCTTAGCTGTTAAGGAATTTGCCTGCAATGCCTAATGACCTGGGTACGACTCCCCAGTATCCATGTAAAGCCAGATGCACAAAGTGGCTCCTCTCTCTCTCTCTCTGTGTGTGTGTGTGTGTGTCTGCTTGAAAATAAATATATAAAATATTTTTAAAAGGGGGGTGGCTAGAGAGATGGCTCAGTGGTTAAGGCACTTACCTGCAAAGCAAAGGACCCCGGTTCGATTCCCCAGGATCCACATAAGCCAGATGCACAAAGGGGCACATGTGTCTGGAGTTCGTTTGTAGTGGCTGGAGGCCCTGGTGCACCCATTCTCTCTCTCTCTCTCTCTCTCTCTCTCTCACACACACACAAATAAATAAAAATAAATAATAAAAAAGAGAAGATGCTTAACACACTTCCTGGTCTCTGAGTCTGGCAGGTGGTAATAAACAATGGCTTTCCCTCCATCTTTCTGTTCTTGTTTCACCATCTCCTGAAGGCTCCCAACTAAAGGAAAGGCAGCAATTTACAAAACTCTCCAGATAAGCCCTTTTGGTTGGGAGCATACCAAGAAGTATACTCTACGGTAAGGGTGCAGCTGGAAATAATGCTGGAACGTGCTTTCTTGCATCTAAGACAATGAAGTCATTGCTTTCAGTTCTCTTGGGTATTCAAGTCATCTTTTTTTCATTAACTAATAATAGCAAATATGATCTACAAACAGGTCCTCTTGTCTAAAATTACTTATCTAAGTTAAGCTTTTTAGTGACTGTTTGATAAATGGATGCAAGATAAAGTACTTGTGAAAACAGAAAATTAATAGACAGGAAACACTGTTGGAGTATGTGCTGAGTTTAGCCATCAGCATCTATTTTTAAAGATGACCTAATTGATTGTCACATAGAATGTGGGGGAAAAGAAATGCAGGCGATGCATATAGACAAACCCTGTCCTAACTTAAAGTGTGTGATGCGGTTGAGGCAGTTCTATAAAAGCCAAGTGCATTGATTTGAATACAGTTGTCAAACATGACAGAATGAACACACCAGGACACAAAGCCACCTGAGTCTCTAGGGAAAGAAAAAGGATGAGATTGAAAGTGACCCTATAAAACAATGCTGGTCATTGTAAAACCTCGTGTCTCTCCTTGGCACAGTCCACACTCGGTAAATCACAGTCATTGTCATGTTGCCACAGGCTTTTTTTTGCTGCCAACTGTATGTGTGTTTAAACCATCAGGCTTTACTGTTTTCCATGGGAGTCAATGTTATAGCAATGCAACTAGGCCATTGATAAAGAAGACTTGTCTTTTATTAGATTAAGGCATTCTGAAAGTTAAAGCAAAGTAATCCGAATGCCAGTTTCGCCCACTGAAGTTCTAATATAAAATGTAATAAAACATGCTCAAAAGACTGAAGCCACTGTCTTATTCTTTGCACAAATAAAAGGTAATTCTGGAAATTGACTTTACTTACATCGTTGGAAACCTAAACTCAATTAAAGAAAAAGTCTGCCAGTAGAATATAAAAGAACATATTTAATACAGATGCTTACTTTTTTACAAAAAGAAAGCATCAACTAACCATGAGAAAACTAGGAGATGGCACTCTAAAGGCTATCAATGCACATCTTTTTCAAGAAAACACGAACCTAATTTTACATAGCAAAAGGAGAAGTGGCACATAGATACCACCAACCAGACAAAAGCCCGGCCATCAATGTTCATCTTCAGACATGCGGAGCTCCTCAGTGCAGGAAGACGTGGGATTTATTAGTGAGTGTCACAAATTCAAATGAACTGGGCATGGAAGCATGCCAACAGGACCTCCAGGCTTAAAGGACAGAATAAATGGCTGTGTCACACTTCTCTACTCAAATTTAATGAAATAAATAAAAATTGTTTAAGACAAAATAACAAACAATATAGTACAACCTAAGGTTATCATCTCAGAAAATGGTGGGTGAGAAAAGAAATCAAAAGATTCTAGAGTAGAGCAGAGCTGCTCTGTGTAAGGAGGTCTGGCCATCACATGCACTTCCACACACACCCCCACAGGTTACACTGGGGAGCAACAAACACCAGCCTCCTCACATCCATAATAAATCTAGAGAGAAGCAAATTTAGAGAGCTGACCTTTTTTGTCCCCTCTCCCCTCCCCTTAGAAGATGTAGGAAGACCGCCAAGGGAGATATAACACTTCTTTAACAACAGAAAACACTTTGGGCCACAGAATCAATTGAAAGATTGGCAGCATGTAGGGACCCCTTCCTCAGGATGGGGAATAATGTCTGTTGTGTAGACATTTACACCTTGTTCAGACACAAATCCACACCAGCAACTATGCCGACCTCAGCTGAGCCCTCCTGCTCCTTACCACGTTCTCAGAAAATAGAGCAGTGGATCAAATGCAGAAAAATAGCAGTTAAGTACAGAAAACAAATATTGAGTCATCTTTTCTTGGTAAAAACAAGAGGGCCTCAAAGTCAAGGACAAAGACATGTATCAAGAAAGGTGGTTATTTCAACAGAATTAGAGATCATTTATTCTACTTTGCTCCCTATACTTTTCTGATTTGCTTACATATTCTTTACAATATATTTAAAAATAGTTTACAAAACATGGTGCGGGTACCACCCCACCCTGAGGATGCTAAAGCTGGCTAGCCGAAGAGATAGATTTATTCCAAAACCAGGAACCACGTATAACTGCGAGAAAATATCTACTTCTTTACTAAAATAAAGATTAACTATCAAAAAGTCATTTAAATAACTAATCTCCACAAGGCATGAATCAACAAGACAAGCATGGTGAGCGGGCTTCAAAGGGTACCCAGAAGAAATATGCTATTGCTCATCACTGTATCACCAAAGCCAGTGCATCAAAGGATCAATTGATTGTGCAATGCGCCAATTATCTTGTTGATAGTGAGTTTTATTTTTATTCTCAATTGAAACATGATAATGGCACATAGTCATGGGGCACAGTGTGATGTTTGAATAATCAAATCAGCATGATTAACATATCTACCATGTCAAATGTTCAGTTCTTTGTGTTGGAAACATTCAAAAATCCTTTCTCTTAGACATTTTTAAATGTACAATAAATTATTAAGTATAGGGAGCCTACTATGCTATATAACACTTAAGCTTAATCCTCCTGCTCTATAACTATATTACCCATTAACCTCTCTTCTCTGTCTCCTCTTGCTACCCTTCCCAGCTTGTGATGTTAAATATCCTACTGTCTACCTCTATGGGGCAATTCTTTTGGCTATATATAAATGAGAACATGTGGTAATTGCCAGTCTTCAATGTATCATTATGTGTCTAGAAAAGAAAAACTGTTACCCAGGAAGCTGTAACTCAGTACCTCCTTATCACCTGAACGCTAAGAGATTATGATGCAGGGAATAGGTAAAATACAAGAAATATTGAGTAATCCTTATCCAAAATGCTTGGAAACAGAATTGCTTGGGTATCAGATGTTTTCAGGTTTTGGAATATATACACATACAATGTGTATGAGATTTGGGGGAGGAGACAAATCAAACATGAAATTAATAATACATATTGTTTATGTATGCTAAAGGTAATGTTATACAGTAGTTTCGGTGTGCCCATGACAGTGGACTTTTTTTTTTGTTTGTTTGTTTTTCAAGGTAGGGTCTCACTCTAGCCCAGGATGACCTGGAATTCACTATATAGTCTCAGGGTGGCCTTGGACTCACAGGCGATCCTCCTGCCTCTGCCTCCTGAGTGCTGGAATTAAAGGTGTGCACCACCACACCCGGCCCCCCATGACTGAGGATTTCTAATTGTCTCATATTTGGAATTTTTCAGACCAAGGATGTTTAATCTGCATTGCTCATAACCACACACCATCACAATATGTAGGAAACTGGTTATGCAGTGCCAGACTAGACTATCATTTTTTATTTTATTTGTTTGTTTTTTCTTTCTATCTCTTTTTGTTGTTGTTGTTTTGTTTTTTGTTTTTTGATGCAAGGTCTCACTCTTGCCTAGGCTGATCTGGAACTCACTCTGTAGCCCCAGGCTAGCCTAGAATCCATAATGACCCTGCCGAGTGCTGAAACTAAAGGCTTGTACCACCCTGCTCAGATCGTCAATTTAAGATCCTGTACATTCTAAAAATTTTGTGGCTCTGGGACTCTAGTTTTATTCCATAACTAAGATATTTTGGAAGCCTGGGACCTAGCAGTTGATGAGAGGCAGGAGTTGAAGGTAAGTTCTGCTCTTTGGAAAACCTGCAGGGACTCTAAGCCTTGTCTGAGCCCTTTCATCAAAATTCTAAGGGGAAGCAGGCCCCGGTGACGAGGCAGCCTGAGCATCCACCCCTCTCTCACCAACACCACCCCTCAGAAGTCTTCCCTACTTGTTTTGTCCTGGACGCCTTTCCTTTGTGTCTCTTTTCTCCTAGATTCAAAGAGAAAAATATGGACATAAAGACCAAAGGTCTTTTTCTTGCATGTAATCTGCCTCTGGGATGACTTCTTGCAGCCCAGGGATAGTTACCCTGGTAACCACGAACTAACTGTAAGTAACTCCTGTTCTCTCGTTTTTGTTAAACTATCCAATTCTTCTGGTTCCTCTTTCCTATCTTAGTAGAGAGTTAATAGTAAAAGGATTTATTTAACCAGACTCCGGGTTTTATAACCCCTGCTGGCTTCCGACAGCAAACTCCAAACTGCCTCTTACTGGAGGCTTGTCTTAAATGAACCAGAACAACTTTTTCTCATCTAAATATTTTAAACCTAATTGGAACACAGCAAAGCAAGTTTGAAAGGCACTTAAAAGTAGCTTCCTTGTGCCTTGATTTATCAATGTCAGAAACTAGTATATTGAAATATAGCTCTTCTTCTGTAGCATAAAGATCTGCTAAGAAAAAGAATGCCTTTGGAAGAGAAATAGGGAGGGATTTTCTTTACCAAAATATCTAACTCCACCAGCTCATGCCTGTTGACAGAGGAGATTATTTTCTTCTGTCGTGCACAAAACATAGCCAAAAGCAATAGACTAAGGGTTTCCAGCGCTGTGAGCTGAACGCACTTCTCAAAAGGCGCCCTTACAGGGAAGCACGTGTCCTGGAGGGATCTGCATGAGGCTAGGAGGGGATGAGCTGCAGCTCCAAACCCACCCTCCTCCGCCCCTCTCCATCCTGCTCTGTGTTTGCAATGCCGACATCTCTGAATCATATCAGCCTGACCTTCTCTCCGGCTTCCTGTTGAGTCGAGTCGTTGCTAAGGTCTTGCCAAGGGATGACAAGGCAGAAGGAGAGAACAGTTGCGATTCTTACAGCACTCTGTCTCTTCTGGTTGGGTCGACAGTGTCTGGGGTTCCATGCTTATTGCCCACAGTTCCTGCAGCTACAGGTCTTTGTCAGTTTCAGCAACCACTTCAAGACTGGTGAGAGGGGCTTCCCCACTCCCTGAAGCTAACCCTTAGATGCTGAGATGGTGAATAATCTGTGTCAGCTTTACCTAAGGAAAGGAGAATGTGTCCTTGGATGTGTCCCATGGGCCCCCTGAATGAATAAAAAGCAGAAAACAAGTGAGCACCAGCATTCCCTCCCCACTGGAGGCGTAAAGTGACCAGCTGTGTCACTCTTTTGTGGCCACCCTTTCCCTGTCATGATGGACTATAATCCTTCAAACTGTAAGACAAATCAAATCCTCCCTTAAGCTGTTTTTTGTTAGGTACTTTATCATAGCAAAGAGAGAAGTGTGCTGCCATTCCCTGTTGAACTCTTCAGCCCTTGGTCCCTCATGAATGTAACCTTCAGTAATGATGGTCTTTAGAATTACTATTTCTCTGAGTGTTACAGTGACATTGTAGCCATCTTTTCAAGTAGTCTTTTAGGCTTCTAGAGGTACATCCTGAATTGTTCAAGGATTAAATTAACTGAAATATGTTTTGGCCACGAATTGACAATTGTCAATCTAAGAGGTCTACGAATAGGTACAGTATCTTTTTATAAATTTCATTTACTTTGGAGCAGGTATAAAATTATTCATCATAAAGAGATTTCTAATGAAAATAATTGTTCTTAATCACCTCTTCTTGGTGATAACTAGGGAAGATATTAAATGTCCCCAACACTAATAAATGATACAAGGTTGAGATAAAGAGTATGCTGATTTTTCTAATCTGATCACTATGCATTACACTGTGCCCTATAAATACATACAATTATCATGTGTATGTGTCAATTAAAATATATTTAAAGGCAGGGGCTAAAAATAATGAATGTGTGGGACTTTCTAAACTGTAACTAGATAACAAACCTCCATAAGTTTCCTAATTGAGAAGAAAAATTCAATCTAACTCAGCAAAGATCAATGTTGTAAATTATTTCCAATTTTTAAAAATATTGAACATTTTATTTACCTTAAGTTCAGGTAGCTCCAAGCCAGTAGCAGGAGGACTCGGCCCAGGGAACTGGAAATTGGGGAAGGAACTGTTCAGACTCGCCTTCATACCCTCTCCAATCAGTTTTTGTTGTTTTTTGTTTGTTTGTTTGTTTGTTTGTTTGTTTGTGTTTGGTTTATCAAGGTGTTACAGGATATGTGCTTTGGGAGTTCAAAAAAGTCATTGAACTCCAAACCCTAAGTTCATGTTTGTATTCAACCAACAAATTGGGTAAAACAAATGGAAAAAGATAATTATTAAATTGTTATATTTATGTAGGGAAGTATCAAACCAAAGGAAGAGAAATGGATATCCCCACTGGTCTGAGATCCCATGTGATAGTCCTGGAAGAAATGTGAAAAACGATTTAGAGAGGGAAGAAAAGAAGGTGCAGAGAGCTCCTGCCATGTGGAGGGCAGGAGTGGGTATGGCGGGGCCAGGGGAGGTTCTCTCCTTCTCTCAGCCAGCCAGCCCAAGACAAGGGGAGACTTACCAGAACCTGGGGGTTCCGGATTCAGGAGTGATAGGCAAGTCAAGAAAGCTTGTCCTTCCGTATGCATCTATTTATAACCTTATTATGGTGGATTTTATTATCAAACTCAGGTCAGCCTGGGAGACTGTTGGTTGGTCATGATGCCAAGTTCTGGAGGCTGAACTGGACCAACCACAATGTCAGGATTAGATTTAAATTCTAAAAAGAGGGACCTCCCTCCCAGGAGGGGCTCAGGTTGCTCATGGAAAAGGTTTAGGGAACTCTTTTAGGCAAGAGATAAGGAGAAGCCAGCTTTTCTGATCGCTAGCAGAGTGGAGACTTCAAGGACAGACTTAAGGACACTCCTGCCTTTACTTTCAGGCGACCATTCACCCTAACCGCCTGGAACTCACTCCGATCTCAAACTCATGGCAATCTTCCTACCTCTGGCGCCTGAGTGCTGAGATTAAAGGCATGTACCACAATGTCCTACACTCCTAGTCTGAATTGCATCTTTTTGCAAAACTTTATGAAAACTCCCTTACAGTTCTTTTGGGTGAGATTTTCCTCATCTTGTCATGGAATACATCTGATCCTGTCCTCTTCATGTCAAAATTTATGCATGCCAGAATCGAGCTTGTTTTATCTCAATAAAATTTTTGTCTTAACTATCTTGGCCCAAAATGAATTCTTAGGAATCTGTATCCAATCACTGGCTGCCTCCATGATACTGATTACCCTTAGGGCCTAAGTTTTATCACCTGTGCAATCGGGTTAAAGACCAGATTATATTTATTAAGATGTGTGTGGGTCCTCAGTCTATTTGGGATTGGCCAATAGTAGGCATTCAACCACTATTGGCTGCTATTATTTCCCAATGTGCACTGGATTTTTCAAAATCATAAGGAAACAACAATAAACAAAAATGCCTGTCCCCTCATGGAGTGTGCTCTCTAAGCAGGAAAGGCAGATATTAAATTTGTAAGTAGAAGAAATATATATACAGGTATAGATATACAGGTTTTACAATGCTATAAAAAACTAAAACAGAGTGAAAACGATGGGAGATATTATTTTTGATAAAATAACCTTGGATGGTCTCTCCAAGCAGGTGACATTTCAATGGCAGGCATATATTGAGATCAGTTTTTAAGCCAGTTTTATTGCCTAAGAAAACTCTTAACTGTCAAAAGCTTTCAAGTACTTGGGAACTGTGTGTCTTCCAACTAAGCAGCCATGATAATGGACAACATCACATCATAAACCTTAAGTATCCGTAATGCTGTATTTCACTGTCTTTTTAAACGGGATCAGCTTCCCCATGTTGCCGTTTTCACACCAACCTAACTGTTTACACACATTGCTTTGTCACACCACGTGTTCACACAGTTGAAAGGATTTTTCTCTTCCTGCCATTGCATCTACTGGGCTTTTGAATTTCTTTTTCACCTCTTATCATTTCCTAAGAAATCACCTGAAGTCTGAATTACACCTTAAAACTGCTTTTAGGCTACTGTTCACCTGTTTTCCTTTAACATCAGAGTCGCTGTCACCAAGTCCTGTGATCCTCACTCATCTTTCTTCTTCATTTTCTTTGCTCCTATATATAGCCTAAGTGAGAGGAAATTCCAGAAGAGGCTGCCAGGCCCCAGGGGAGGTGTGCACTTGGAGGAGAGGCTGGTGAGAAGCTACACTGGCAGAAGTGGTGGGGGGGGGGAGGAAGAGACATAGGACACGGGAGAGAAGTGACATGATCCAAAACCCCTGCCATCACTTTTCTGACAATTTCAGAATCAGAAAATTAATCAAATAAGGATTTATGTTAGAAAGTGTCAGGAGATCCATGAAGATAAATATGATGCTTATTTCCACCAAGGAGAAAACATTTCTAGTCCTGAAAACTGTCAACTGATAAGTCCTTCGTAAGAAGACTAAGGGACAGTATCTAAAATGCACACATGCATGCATGCACGTACACACACACATATTTCTAGTTATATAAAATGGTAGGGGATAATTTGATCCTGAATAAACATACTCAATTTACTTCATACACTTTTGTTCTGGTGATGTTTTGTTTCTTTTTGTTTTTCTTTTTTGTTTTGTTTTGTTTTGTTTTCATTTTTTTCTGGACAGGACCCAATTCTGTACGCCAGGTGTGGCAGTTTAGGAATGTACAATGCCCTCCCCCACCCATAGCCTCATGTGTTTGAATATGAAATCCTCCATTGGTGGCACTGTTTGGGAAGGTTGTAGGGCCTTTGGGAGGCATGTCCTTGCTGGAAGAAGTGTGTGATGTTGGGTAGGAGTTGGAGTGCTATAGTCCAGCCCTACTTGCACTTAGTTCACTCTCTCTACGACTTCCCTGCTGCCGTGAAGATGTGATACTCCACTGTCTGCACCTGCTAGGCTTTCCATGTCATGATGAAACTTGCCCTTGAAACTAAGCTGGAAATAAATCTTTTCTGTCGAGGCGTTCTGTCCCAACAACAAGAAAGTAACTACTATTCCAGGCCACCCTAAGTTCACTGTGGAGCACAGGCTTGCCAAACCCATGGCTATCCTCCTGCCTCAGTCATTCCAGCACTAATACTGCAGGCATGCCCCCGGCTCTGCTCTGATGGTACACGCTGTTCTTTCTTGTTTGTTTTCTTCCCCTCCTCCTCCTACCTTCCTACTCAGGGCTCAAAGTTACTCAAGATTAGAAAACATAAAAGCCTTAGAAATTAATTTAAGATTAGCTCCTAACAAATGCACTTACAACCATGTTAATTTCTGTCCAGGAGCTCAACAGCACAGATTAATGAAATTGCTTCCTGCAGTGGTGATAAATGAGGGTGACACAGCACGGGCCAGGTTCTCGTGGTGTTGCACGTCCCATGTGAGAGCTAGTATGGAGTCCCATGCAAAGACGGGTCTATCTGTGCACAAAGCATACCAGGCTCCGAGAAAGAAGGAATGAAAGTTTCAAATACAAAAGAACTCATGGGAGGAAAAATGATGCCTCTTCTAAATGATAATAAAAACTCAATTCCATTATCTCCCAAGTTAAAATATCAGAGAAAAAAAAAATATCTGAGAGGTCTAGCCTTTTACTCCCTTACCGCCCTTTATAGAGATTTCCCTCATAAAAATATCCTGCTTTGTCCTAGTTTAATTTTAAGAGGATTTTTATATTTCTTTTTAAATAACATGTTTAAGCTACTACTGGTTCACCTTCTACTGGCCTCTGGTGTGACTTATTTTAATCTTCCAGACAATGCTTTATTCAGATCAAAGGAAAGGCTTTTTTTTTCCCTCCTTTTGTATTTGGATTAAAAATTATGAGCTACAAGTATGAGTTGAACAAAACTGGAAGTTTCATCACTAAGGAAGTAAATCACTAATTCTAAAACGTTCTTTAAAATCTGGGGATTGGAATTATATGTTTCAGAGTACTTAGCAGAGGAGAATTTGAATACACTCACCATAAAGGACAAAAGTGTAAGGTGCTAGATGAGCTAACAACCCTCAGCTGATCACTACCCAATGAATACACGAATCAAAACACCACACTGTACTTCATGAATGTGTAGAGATATTGTGCCAATCAAAATAAATAAATTAACTAATTATCAAGTATGTACCTTTAACCACTGATCCATCTCCCCAGCCCCTTAATTTATTATCAGTGAGCAAAGGATAAAAGTTTAGAAAGAGTCTGGACTTTCCAGTGGCAAGCAAAGGCAGAAAGCTGGGGACAGTGTGTTGAAATGCAGGTCAAAGGGTGTCATATCTGTAGAGAACTTAAATCGTCATGAATTTTCCTATGTGAATAATATTATTTAATGATAAAAGTAACTAAAATTCAGACTACTTGCTATTATCACCATGTGCCAACAATTCAAAGTAGTGTTGTGATAAAATACTATTCTCCTTGCTAAATACTATAAATCTTCATTATATAAATTCTAACAATTGTTGAGTAATTGTTTGGTTTTAATAATATACATGTAAACTTTAATTTAGCATAATTTTACTGCTCATCCTTTTATATACACTTTAGTCTACAAATAAATTAACCAGAACAACTCCCAGTCATACAGTTGACTCCACACGCATGAAGGCCTAAACACACACTCCTAAGCAAGTTATTCAAGACTTAAAAATTCCTATATCCTTGCATTTAAGCATCAACACAGTGCTTTGATAGTTTGTTTAGATTTATATATGTTACTATGTGAGAGAGAAAGAGAAAGATAGAGAAATAACAGTTTGTCTTCTGTGTTATAATTTACCACTTATTGCTTAATGTAAAATTGGAGACAGAAACACAAGACATAACCAAAAACTGAATTTGATTTTTTTGTTCTAGAATTTTCTGTGGGTATTCTATGTTTCCACTTCTAAGAAAAGTACTTAAAATTGCAACTAAACTGAGCTGGAGAGATGGCTTAGCGATTAAGTGCTTGCCTGTGAAGCCTAAGGACCCCGGTTGGAGGCTCAATTCCCCAGGACCCACGTTAGCCAGATGCACAAGGGGGCGCACGCATCTGGAGTTTGTTTACAGAGGCTGGAAGCTCTGGCGCGCCCATTCTCTCTCTCTCTCTCTCTCTCTCTCTCTCTCTCTCTCTCTCTCCCTCCTTCTCTCTGTCACTCTCAAATGACTAAATAAATAAACAAACAAAAATTTAAAAAATTGCAACTAAACTATGTTTTCATCAAAAATGCAGATTAAAATAAATAGCAATGTTAATTATAAGAAACAACTCTGAGTATTTTCAATTCATCATTCCATTTCGTCACAAGTTTTTTTAAATATTTCACTTATTTATTATTTGAGAGAGAGAGAGAAAGAATGGACACATCAGGGCTTCCAGCCAATGCAAGCAAACTCCGGATGCATGTGCCACCATGTACATCTGGCTTATACGGGTTCTGGGAAATCAAACGTGGGACCTTAGGCTTCATAGGCAAGCACTTCAACTGCTAAGCTATCTCTCCAGCTGAAAAATATTATTTGTGTTAAAAAATATAAATCAGGGCTGGAGATATGGATTAGTGTTTAAGGTACTTGCCTGCAAAACCCAAGAACCAAGGTTCAATTCCCCAGAACCCACGTAAACCAGATGCACATGGTAGCACATGTGTCTGGAATTTGTTTGCAGTGGCCAGAGGCCCTGGTGCACCCATTCTCTCCTCTCTCTCTCTCTCTCTCCATAAATATATATATATATATATATGTATATATATATATATATCTTAAATACAAATAAATAAAATGTTATATATATATATATATATATATATATATATCTTAAATACAAATAAATAAAATGTTATATATATATATCTATCTTAAATATAAATAAATAAAATGTTATATACATATATATGTACATAAATAAAATGAAGTATCAGTTACTTTTCTCATTATTGTGCCAAAATCTCTGATAAAAGCGACCTAGAAGAGGAAGGATTTCTTTTGGCTCACAGTTTTTGGCTGCAGTTCATCACGGCACTAAAGGCTTGCATATGAAAGGAGTGGCAGCAGAAGTACATAAAGCAGTTAGCTAGTCACATGACATCCAGTCAGGAGACAGAAGAGATGAATGCTAGGCCTCTACTCACTTTTCTTCTTACTGGTCACTCTAGCACCCCAGATTATACGATGGTGCTGACAATATTCAGAGCAGGTCTTCTCTGCTGAAAACCTCTCTGGAAACAACTTCACAGACATGCCCAGAAGTATGCTTCCTCAGTGATTATAAATCCCTTCAACTTGACAATGAAGATTAACCATCACAAAGATGGAATGCAATATATGACATATATTATATTATACATATATTATATATACTATATATGTAATGTAATATATATTTTATATAGTATATATTAGCTATACAATATGTAATCATATGTGTGTGTAACATTTAATTCATAATTTTTCTAGAATTCAATATGTAATATATGTACACATGTGAGTGTATGCAATGTTTAATTATTTTTCTGGATTTGAATAATGTTTTTTCAATTAAGATCCATCTTTTTTTAATATTTTATTTATTTATTTAATTGAAAGAGGGACAGAGGCAGAGAGAGAGAGAGAATGGGCATGCAAAGGCCTCTAGCCACTGCAAAAGAACTCCAGATGCATGTGCCACCTTGTGTGTCTGGCTTACGTGGGTCCAGGGGAATCAAACCAAGGTACTTTGGCTTCACAGGCAAGTGCCTTGACCACTAAGCCATCTCTCCAGCCTGACAGCCTTCTTTTTTTTCCTTTTCTTTTTGTTTGTTTTGTGAGGTAGGGTCTCACTCTAGTCCAGGCTAACCTGGAATTCACTATGTAGTCTCAGGGTGGCCTCAAAATCATGGTGATCCTGTACTTCTGCCTCCTGAGTGCTGGGATTAAAGGTGTGTGCCATCACGCCTGGTGTGATCCTTCTTTTTAATTCTATACTTTTACTTAACTGATGTTAAACTGCAATGTCATTCATAGAGCAGTAAATAAATAAAGGCTTTCCTTTCACCAGAAGTTATATTAGCATGATTTTAAAGTATCAGCTGGGTGTGGTGGCACACACCTTTAATCCTAGCACTCCAGAGGGAGAGGTAGGAGGATCACTGTGAGTTCGAGGCCACCCTGAGACTACAAGGTGAATTCCAGGTCAGCCTGGGCTAGATAGAGCAAGACCCTACCTGGAAGAAAAAATACCAATCCAATACTATGAACAATGAAAACATAACAATTTAATTGAAAATTGACTAAACTGACAGATTACCTTAACTTAAAAAGTGAAAGTAGAAAATAGGAAAAGAGATGAAAATGCCCCTGGGGCTACGAAAATGGCTTAGTAGATAAAGCACTTGCCATGCAAGTATGAGGACCAGCTTAATAGGCAATCTCTGACTCAAGTGAGAGACCCTTCCTCAGTAAATAAAAAGGAGAGTCATCAGGCTGGAGAGATGGCTTAGCTGATAAGGCACTTGCCTGGGAAGCCTGAGGACTCATGTTCTACTCTCCAGGTCCCACGTAAGCCAGATGCACAGTGGTGACGCAAGCATGCGAGGTCACACATGTGTATAAGGGGGCACATGTGCCTGGTGTTTGACTGCAGTAGCTGAAGGCCCTGGTGTGCCAATTCTCTTGCTCTCTCCCATTCTCTCACATTAAAAAATAAAAAAGGCCAGTCTGTTTGGCTTGCCTCAAAAAATAAATTTAAGAAAAAAGGAGAGTGATCAAGGACGACAAGATACCTGCTATCAACCTCTGGCCTCCATGCACACACATGCATGCACACCCACACATATATGTACACCCACATGCATATACACACACACAATACATGCTGTGGTGATTTGATTCATGTGTCCCCCACAAACTTATGTATTCTGAATGCTAGTCTCCCCAGCTGATAGCAATTGGAAATGAAAGCCTCCTGAAGGCAGTGCATTGTTGGGGGTGGGCTTATGAGTGTTATAGCCAGTTTCCGCATGCCAGTGTTTGGCACACTCTCCTGTTGCTATTGTCCACCTGATGTTGGCAAGGGGGTGATGTCCACCCTCTACTCATGCCTTCATTTTCCCCTGTCATCATGAAGCCTCCTCTCGAGACTTTAAGCCAAAATGAACCTTTTTTGTTTTTTTCCCACAAGCTGCTCTTGGTCAGGTGATTTCTGCCAACAATGCAAACCTGACTGCAAACACATACACACGCAAAACAGTGCCCCTAATTTCTTATCTTATGTAGTAGGTCATAAAATCTCTAACTTTGCTGTTGTTGTTAGTAACAATTAGAACTCTAGTTTAAATATAAGGATTACCACTAGTGATATTCTAGGTACCTTGCAAATTATTTGAGATATTGATACGCTGTTATACATTTAAATTATCAACACATTCATTTTATTTTTGTACATAACACATTTTCTTTTCAAATTCCACTGGTATAAAATAAGATATATATGTTTTTTTCATTCCACAATCTGCCTTTCCATTATGGGCATTAATTATTTCACAGAAAATCGTCTTGAAGATAGCTTTATTACGTAGGGGAAGGAGGGTTAAAAATAATCATGTGCACTGAGTGTAAATGTTTTTTGTATACTAGATTTTATGGAATTTTATTAGACTCTGGGAGTTCCTGAACGTTTGTCTCCATCTCAGGCCTAACGTAAGCTAACGTAACTAGAGAGTTAGCTCCATGGTAAAGTGGGCTTCCTGCACAAGTATGAGGACCTGAGGGGGCCGGAGACTGCCAGAGTTTAAATCTCCAGATCCCACATAAACCACGAGGAATGGCCACATGCACCTTCAGGGGAGCAGAGATCTGAGAGTCCTAGGAGCCCTTCAGGCTCCAGAATCAGTAACAATAAAATAAACAAATAAACCAGGTGGAAGAGCAAAGGGACAGGATACCCATAGTAGGTGAGCACCTCCCAGCACAGGTAAGCATATGGGGCACCACACCATATACACATGCATACTCCATTAAAAAGGAGGAAAAAAGTATGACCTAGCCTAGTGTGGTAGGTTATAAGGAAGAAAATACCTCATAGAAAGAGAGAGAATAATACCTCATAGAAAATACCTCATAGAAAGAGAGAGGCCAGCATAATATGCCTTGATACACTCACCACTTTTTTTTTTTTTCATCCAACAAATAACTATTAAGCATGCAGTATTGTGCCATGGCTGAAATGGGTTTCAGGCCCTCTGGAGCTTCCATCACAGTGAACGATATAAAAAACAGACAATAAGTACTAACCATGATGAACAGGTAAGCTGCATCGTATGTTAGAAGGTACTAAGTGCTATGAAGAAACTAATCAATCCAGTGTGGAACAGTGCCAGAAGGCTACAGTTTCAAATAGGGTAGTTGTGGGTCCTGGGAAAGATGACTTTTCATCAAAGACTTCAAGAAGGTGGGAATTAGCCTTATGAACATCCAAGGAAAGAGCATTCTGGGCAGAAAAAGCAGCCAGGGCAAAGATAGGGGAAGGGAGCATGCCTGGATTGTTCCAGAAAGACAAGGAGGATGGGACATAAGCCAGATGCACAAAGTGGAGCATGTGTCTGGAGTTCGCTTGCAGTGGCTAGAGGCCCAGGCACACCATTCTCTCTCTCTCTCTCTCCTCTCTCTCTCTCTCTCTCTCCCTCTCTCTCTCTCTTTCTCCCCCCCACCCCAAATAAATAAATAAATAAAATATTTTTTAAAAAAAGAAGGTGATAGTAGATGAAGCAATAGAGGTCAGGAGGGTGAGCTTGTGTAGCATTTTATTAGGCTTTTTAAAAAGCTTTGTCTTTTATGTAGGGTAAAAAAAGAAACATTTCAGGGCTTTAAGAAGAGTAATGGCATGACACATTATGATTTTTTTAAATATTATTTATTTATTTGATAAAGAAAGAGGCAGAGAGACATACAGAAAGAGAGAGAAAAAAATATGAAATGGGTACATCAGGGCCTCCTGCCACTGTAAAAAAAAACTCCAGATACATGCACCACTCTGTGCATCTGGCTTTATATGGGTACTGGGGAATCAAACCCAGGCTGTCAGGCTTTGCAAGGAAGCACCTTTATCTGCTGCACCGTCTTTCCATCCCTGACATTATGGTTTTTAAAAGAGTATCCTTAGTAAAGTGGAGCACCCACCTTGAAAGTTCTCAGCCTGCCCAGGGCATGTGGGATGGTCCAAGACCCTTTACCGCCAAGATTGACACATCTGATTGGCTGGCTAGGAGCCCTGCCTTCCCCCTTTGTGCCCAGCTTTCTTCCTGCAGGTGCAATATGTTCTACTCTCCTGCGTGTAGGAGAGACACTCTCCAAGATAGGGTCTAGAGGTGCTGTCAGATGCTCCAGTTTTACCACTTGAGATTAATTATATTGCATTGAATATCTCCAAAAGTGTTCTATGAAGTGATACATTTGCACCTGGATGTTTTTAACCTGTGCAAATTACCTTTGAACTAAGCTAATTCATCCCTCTTGAATGGCCAGCAACCAAGTAGCTGGCAACTGGGCAAGAATAAAATCCAAAGGATATGCACAGCAGCACACACAGCTCAATATTTAGATTCTCGTTACCCATGCATATTCTATCCACGATTGATTACAAGGCTAATAAGGTACAAAACATACAGCCCAAGATTACATAATACCCTGTCAGTTTGTGTTTCCTTCGTACTAGTTCTAGCACTGAAAAGGAATGGTTGGAGAGGAAACCGAAAGGAAACGCAATCCCAGAAAATGTGTGTGGCAATCCTGCTAGAAGGTGAGAAACACAGACACAAGAAAACCCACAGAGAAAGAGTTATTTGCTTAAAGTCTGAACTAGAGCCAAATCCTACATCAGGCTTAGTCATTGACTTCAGGCAGAAAGAATCCCTCCGGACGTCCTGCCCTTGTCTCTGACTCTCACTCCAGGGCAGCTAACCAAAAGATGTCTTTTGGTAGCTCAACTAGTCTTCTTGGTCCTTAAATTCTGTTTTTAAAAAAAAAAAACTATTATTGCATTCATTTTCCCTAGAATTTTTTCAATAAAACTTCTTTGTCACAATGGAAAGCTTTCAACTGCTCCACTATGTTTTAAAATCTCTTCCATGGGCAGCACCATCAAAAGCAAGATGAAATGCATCAAGGTGAGTGTCAATTTTCACCCACTCTTCCCACTAAAGGTTGGATTTAAGGCTAGAACTGAACAAGTACAAGAATGACTATTTCCTAACAAGCTATTTAAAAGTGCTCTCTGATGTTTTCTAACGCCAAGTGTTTTGCCAGTTTTCATAGACTTGAGATGGTAACTCTGTCACCCTGTTCTGAAACCCCCATCTAAATGCTTCATTACACATGCTTTCTTTTTCTTAGAACAGGCAGCTATGGGCACACAGGGAGCTTTATGTCAAAGCCTAACAAGTCTCCCTCTTTTCCATTCGTGACAGCTTCCACCCAGTAAGTCTGAGGAGATGTCAACCCTCCACTTGACATCCAATGTACTTAATGCCTTGACTCCATCATCCACAAACCTTACCCACTTAAACACTGCCATCATGACATGTTTAGCAAAGGACAAAGATGGCACAATAAGAGATGCCTCAGGCTGGAGAGATGGCTCAGCAGTTAAGGCACTGTCTGCGAAGCTAAAGGACCTAGGTTGGATTCCCCAGTACCCATGTAAGCCAGATGCACAAGGTGGCATATGCGTCTGAAGTTTGTTTGAGTGGCTGGAGTCATACCTGTTCTCTCTCCCTATCTGCCTCTCTCTCTCTCTCTCTCTCTCTCTCTCTCTCTCTCTGTCTCTCCAATAAATAAATAACATATCTTTAAAACATATTTTTTAAAAAAGAGATGACTCTTAAAATTCAAATATACCAGTGTGAAAACTGATACTAAGACCTCAGAGACCATTATCCTATACCTTGGTTAAAACAGATTTCTGTGAATTAAAGGAGAACAAACTCAAAAGGGTATGTGCATTTCTGAATGGGGAAAAAAAAAACGTTGGCAAATAGGACCACAAAAACCACTAGGAAAAGGCTACGCTACGTGGAGTATAACAACTTCTGAGGGTATTTCCTGAGAGAGCCCTTTACCACAGCAAATATTAAGTTCTATAATACTCCTCTCCATCTCATCTTTCTTCCCATTCAAATTTCGAAATGAATGAGATATTACTAAAGTAATAACTATATTAAAATTTCTAAACATTGAGACTTGAAAGATGGCTTAGCAATTAAGGTGCTTGCTTGTAAGCCTGATGGCCCAGATCTGACTCTCCAGTACTCACGTAAAGCCAGATGTACAAAGTGGCACACATATCTATCTGGTGTTTTTTTGCAGTGGCAAGAAGTTCTGGTGTGACTTCTCTCTCTCTTACTCTCTCTCTCCTTGGAAATAATAATAAATAAAATTTAAAAAACAATTAAAAATTCTAAACATAACCCCCCAAAAACAAACCTAACTTCTATGATTTCTGCTTTCAAAAAAGTAAAGCCTATATTTTGGGTCTTTTATTAAGTCATTGATTCATTCTGAATTGTCTTTGTGCAAGGTAAGAGATACAGATTTAATTTCATTCTACATGTGGATATTGAGATTTTTCCAGGACATTTGTTAAATCTGCTGTCGTTTTTTCCAATGTATTGTTTTCACATCTTTGTCAAAAAAGAAATAGGTGGCTTATAGTATGTGAGGTTTTTCTTTGTTTTGTTTTGTTTATATTTATTTATTTATTTATTTATTTATTTATTTATGGCTTTTCAAGGTAGGGTTTCACTCTATTCCAGGATGACCTGGAATTCACTATGTAGCCTCAGGGTGGCCTTGAACTCACAGTGATCCTGCTACCTCTGCCTCCCAAGTGCTGGGATTAAAGGCATGCACCACCATGCCCAGCTGTATGTGAAGTTTTTTTGTTTTTCCCCTGAGGCTTTTACCTTATTTCATTCATCTTTATGTCTATTTTGCACCAATACCATGCTATCTTTGATGCTGTGTCCCTGTGCTACAATTTGAGGTATTTGGGGTATTAAGAAATCTCTAGGACATCTCTTTCTGCTTCCGTGCATCTGTGTGAGTTTTTAGATATTTTTTTTCTAGTTATTGGAATTTTGATGTAGACTACACTGATTCTCTAGACCACTTCCAGTAACATAGCCAGTTTTTACAATATTAATTCTGTCAACCCATGTGCATGAGCAGTCTTTCTATGTCCCAAGGTTCTCTTCAATTTCCTTTCTCAGTGTCCTGAAGTTGTCACTGTAGGGAGCTTTCACCTCCCTGGTTGGGTTTATTCCTAGGTATTTTTTTTTTCTTTTCTACTTTTTTTTTTTAAATTTTTTATTTCTTTTTCTTTATTAATTAGTTTTGTATTCAGCAAATACAGTCAGTTTGGTACCATTATTAGGCTCATCCATGACCTACTCCCTCCCCTTGCCCCCTCCTTGTTGAGGTATATGGGTCATGTATTTTTTGAAGCTATTGTGATACTGGGATAATTTTCCTAATTTCTCCTCTGAATTTTGTATGTTAATTTTCTATGCTGCTATATTGCTGAAAGTATTTGCCAAATTTAAGTTTTCTGATGGAATCTTTAGGGTATTTTAAGTATAGGGTCATGTCATCTGCAAATCAGGATAATTTGACTTCTTCCTGCATTTTTTTTTTTTTTAATGTAAGAGCAACAGACAGAGAGAGAAAGAGACCGATAGAGAGAGAGAGATAATGGGTGCACCAGGGCCTCCAACCACTGCAAACGAACTCCAGACACTTGAGCCCCCTTGTGCATCTGGCTAACATGGGTCCTGGGGAATTGAGACTCAAACCGGGGTCCTTAGGCTTCAAAGGCAAGCGCTTAACCATTAAGCCATCTCTCCAGCCCCTGTTTTTGGTTTTTTTGAGGTAGGGTTTCACTGCAGCTCAGGCTAACCTGGAATTCACTATGCGGTCTCAGGGTAGCCTTGAACTCTCCGTGATTCTCCTACCTCTGCCTCCCAAGTGCTGGGATTAAAGGTGTGAGCCACCATGCCTGGCTCTTCCTGCCCTGCTTTTATACTATTTATTGCTTTCTCTTACCTTATGGTACAAGCTAGAACTTCAAAAACTAAGCTGAATAAAAGTAAACAAAGTGGATATCTTTCTTTTGTTCAGATTTTAGAGAAAATGCTCTCAGTTTTTCTACATTTAGTATAATGTTAGCTAAGGTCCTGTTATATACCTGTTATTACATTGAACTATATTCCTTCAATTACAAGTTTCTTCAAGACTTTAATCATGAAGGGATATTAAACTGTGTTGAGTTTCATTTCTGCATCTATGAAATGATCATGTGATTTATAGTCTCAAGTCTATTTATATTTTGCATCATATTTACTGATTTACATATGTTAACCATCCTTATAACCCTGATATGAACCCAATTTGGTTGTAATACATGGTCTTCTTAATGCGTTCTTGAATTTGGATTGCAAGTATTTTATTGAGAATTTTTCCATCTATGTTCATCCAAGAGATCAGTCTACAGTGTTCTTTGCTTAGTGTGTCCTTACCTAGTTTTGGTACTACTGGCTTTATGGAATGAATGTGGTAGTACTTCTTCCTTTCTATTTTGTGGAACACTTTTAGAAGTACTAAGTGTTAGTGCTTCCTTAAATGTCTGATTGAATTCAGCACTGAATCAGTCCAGCCTTGGCCTTTTTTGTTTCAATCTCATTGTTCATTATGTGACTAAGTTGTATATATCTTTTTATTTAATTTTGATAGGTTACATGCATTTTTTCCAGTTTTCTATTTTCAAAGCATTCCCTCATGTTCCTCTGTATTTTACTGAAATCTGTTGTAACATTTCCCTTTTCATATCTAATTTCATTAATTTGAGTCTGGTCTCTTTCTCTTTTGAACAGGTTAACTAAGGGCTTATCAATCTCATTTATCTTTTTACACAGCCAGTTTTTTATTTGGTTCTACATAGTATTCTTTGAGTATCATTTCATGACTTTCTTCTGTGTAATCATTATTATTTCTTGCCATCTACTGTATTTGGGTTTTGTTTGTCCTTGCTTTCTGTCTAGAACCATGAGTGCATCATTAGGTTATTTGAGACACCTCTGGATTTTTTTCTCAGTGTAAACACTTGTAGCTATAACCTTCCCCCTAGTTCTGCCCTGGCTACTTCAACTGAACTTCTGGTGAGTTCTGCTACTATTGCCATTTGATCCAAGGATTTTTTTTTTTTTTAATTCTTCTCTGATTTCTTCAATGCCCCACTGTTCGTCCAAAAATGTAATGCTCAGGGTTTAGAAGAAGGCTTAGCAGTTAAGGCGCTTGCTTGTAAAGCCAAAGGACCTAGTTTCAATTCCCCAGGACCCACGTTAGCCAGATGCACAAGGTGGCACATATGTCTGGAATTTGTTTGCAGTGGCTGGAGGCCCTGGCGTGCCCATTCTCTCTCTCTCTCTCTCTCTCTCTCTCTCTCTCTCTTTCCCTCTCTCTCTTTCTCTCTCTCAAATAAGTAAATAAAAATAAAAAGTATTTTAAAACATGTGATGTTCAGTCTTCAAGTATCTGTATAACTTCTGTGGTTTCTCTTACTGACTATTGCTAGTCTTATTTCACCACGTCCCGATAAGATACAAGGAAGTATTTGGATTCTTTTGTTTGGGTTTGCTTTGTTATATAATGTCACAGACTTTTTAAAAAAGGCTTTGTCCACTACTCTCAAAATGCATATTCCAAGTCTGTTAGATGGGATGTTCTGTAGATATCTGTCAAATCCAACTGATAGTTAAGCTTTGAAATCTCTGTGCTGGTTTTTTACTTTAGATAACTTATCTGGTGAAACTATCTCAACTTCCTTGCTAAATTCTTCCTCCATATTTTTTTATTTCTCCAAATGGCTGGCCATTTCCTTTACTCTGCAAACGTTCTTATCTGAATCCTGAATTATCGCCATTCATTTGTTTGAGTCTTCAACATAGTCATTGATCCCTTTTAAAAGTAGGGTTCTGAAATCTTTTTCTGACATTTCAGCTATCTCATTCTCCTTCGTTTCTAATATGAAGGAGTTGTGAGTTTGTGGAGGTATCATAGTGGCTTCTATCTCATTTGCTAGTTTCTTTTTTTGTGTGTTGTTGTTGCTGCTGTATTTTTCTATCTCTGTTTAATAGATGTTACCTCTAGCTTGATTTTTTTTTCTCTTTTTCTCAGTCTTTCTTTTATTTTTGCATAAGTCTGCCTGGAAAGCTGTCTTCAGTGCAGATTTAGAGTCCCCACTATTATTTTCTATGCAGTAACTAACTGAAAGACAGACTTAAAGAGAAAATTTTTAATTTTTTTGTTCATAGATCATCTGATTATGTAGAAAAATATCAAAGAATATGGGGGATATCCTAGAATTAATAAGTGAATATATACAGGAACATTCTATGACACAAGGTGTAGATATAGAAGTGAACTCTTATACTGACAATGATCAATTCAAATTAGAAATGATTTTAAAAAAATATTTGCAGCTGGGCATGGTGATGCATGCCTTTAATCCCAGAATTCTGGAGGCAGAGGTTGGAGAATCACCATGAGTTCGAGGCTATCCTGAGACTACATAGTGAATTCCAGGTCAGCCTGGGCTAAAGCGAGACCCTACCTCAAAAAAAAAAAAAAAAAAAAAAAAGCAAAATACACTTGCAATATCACCTCAAAAATTAAATACCTTTTAGCTGGAGAAATGTTCAGCACTTAAGAGAGCACTTCCTGTGCAAGCATGAGGGTCTGAGGGTATCAGAAAGAGTGATCAAGTTTAATCTCCAAGACCCACATAAACAATTAGGCATGGTCACACAGGTCTGTAACCCCAGTCCTGTGGGGGAAAGAGACCTGAGAATCAATGGAGCTTGCAGAAAGAAGGAGGAGGAGGAGGGCTGGGAGAAACAGATACAGACTCCAGCTCTTTTACTGATCCTATGATTTGCTTTTTTGTATGTGAGCTCCTAGAAACCCTCCTTCTTGTTAGCTAATTCAAAGATATAACTCCTAATAAGAGGGGAGAGGGGTTGTCCCAGAAGTGCTTTGGAGGGGGTGGGAAAAGCTTAACTGTAAAACCATAGATTCTGGCTGGTAAATCTTAGTGCCAGAACTGGGTTGCCCTGGACAGAAAGCTTGGTTATTCACCAGAGCTAAATGTTAAGACCCTATTTCTGAAGACACTACAGTCTGTGTTCACATGATAGTGAGAAATCTCACTGAAACTGAGAAGGAATCCAGCTCCCTGTGGGGTAGCTCTCATACTGCTATAAAGTGCTCTGTGAACTGTTGGGGGATAATGGTCTCTGACAAGGTGAAAAGCAAGGGATCCTGCAAGCTACAAAATCAACCAGCTGGGCAAGATGTAGATACCTGTGCAATAGTGGCATATAGGCTATAGGGTAATCAACTGCTCTCTGATTGGATATGAGCCCTGTCAGTGGGAGAGAATTCATACCTGGTACTGAGAACCAAGTAAGAATACTAAGGATAAACTCTAGAGAGGAGCTCTTGCTGTTCTTTGGCTAAGAAGAGAGGGTATGCCCATCAAAAATGACTATGCTGGGGGCTGGAGATGGCTCAGCAGTTGGGGCACTAGCCTGAAAAGCCTAATGATCCAGGTTTGATTCCCCAGTACCCATATAGAGCTGGATGCACAGTGTGGTGCATGTATCTGGACTTTGTTTGTTGTGACCAGAGGCCCTAGAACACCCATTCCCCCTGTTGCTCTTCTCTCTCTCTCTCTCTCTCTCTCTCTCTCTCTCTCTCTCTCTCCTTACAAATAAATAATGACTATACTTGTCCCATTTGAACCATAGTGTCCACAGTGTTCTCACTCTTTGTTGAAGAATCTGCTTTGTACAAAAGGCAGTGAATACCAAGATCCCTCAATGCAACAAGAAAAGATAGATGACTGCCTAGCATGAGACAAGTCAGCTCTGTCACATCTTCCAGGGCCCAAGAGAATAGAGGGAGTGGTGATTTAAACATGAGCAGCTCCCACTGCTAATCTGACAGCCTCCTCTAGGGAGATGGTGGTAAACACTGAGGAGACTCAAAACTCCTCAAAGCAGAAATTCAGAGGCTACAGAGAGTTCAACACTAAAGCAGACTTATAGCATGTCTGCCAAAGCTCAGAGAACATTGTGGAAGAGAGGGGTGGTAAGACTGTAAGAGCCACAGGGTGGGAAGGTGCATTCTGAGGCATTGACTGATCTCCATATTCCCAGACTTCCCGGTGCATTTATGATGCCACAATGAATACCAATAACCCCAGTGGAAAGCGCCCTAAATGAAATGAGTCTGGGGGATGGTATATAAGAATATAACCTTATGGAGATATGGCCAATATGCAATTTGTTCATACTACAAAGTTCATAATTTAAAAAATGGGGGGGAAATCTCCAGTTCAAATAAGAACAGGTGGAAGAATGATGGAACAGGACACCTGACAGTCTGTTCTGACCGCGGCAGGTGAGCACCCCACCACAGGTGAGTACATGGAGCAGAAGAAAGGCACATATGCACACACCACACACCCCACCCCCGCACACACACACTGTACTCATTCCACATAACATACTTATGCCACATTACACACAAAAATTGATATCTGTATATAAATCGAATGAAACATGTACAAGTTCTATGAGCAAAACTACAAATTCAATCAAAGAAATTGGAGAAATAAATAAATACAGAGATATTTAGTATTCATGAGAAAAACGTTCAATACTGAGATGTCAATTGTTACCAAGTCGGTATATAGATTTAAGGTAATCACAATCGAAAATAAGAAAACTACTTTACATGTGTAGATAAGCTTATGTTAAGTTTATTTAGAAAGGCAAAAGATCTAAAATAATCAAAGCAATACTGAAAGACATCACTCAGGACTCGCTACCCAGTTTCATACTTAGTATAATGTATAGTAATCAAGGCAGTGTAGTTATTGGCAAAAAAGATAGACATATAGATCCACGGAACAGGATGGAGAGCTCAGACATGAACTCACACAAATACAATTAACTGAGGATTTTATGTGGGCACATGCACGTATATGTGGATGTGTATGTCTGGACATGCGTGTGTCACAGCATAGAGGTCAGAGCACAGCCTCAGGGTGTCAATCTTTGTCTCCCACCTTGTTTGAGACAAAAACTCCCACATTGTTTGTCATTGAATATCAGACTACCTGGCCTGCAAGCTTCAGTATTCTCCTGACACTTCCTCCCATTACTGTAGCCATGTTATAATTATAGATATATATGCTTCTGTGGCATCAGGGGATCTTAACTCCGGTCATCAGGCTTAAGCTGTAAGGATTTTTTATCCACTGAGCCATCTCTCCAGCCCTCAACTAGTTTCTGACAAAGTAACAGAAGCAATCCAACGGAGAAAGATAGTTTCTACAAAATGTCACTAGAATATTTGGATATTTGTATTAAAAGCAGAGAAAGAATCTAGGCATAGACTGTACACATTCAGAAAAAAAAAAAAAAAAAACCTCAAAATGGACCATAAATCTATGGCTTTGAGGCTTGGCAATGAATCTTTAGGGTCAATACCAAAAGAAAAGTCCATAAAAGAAAATTTGATAAGTCAGGCTTTATGCTAAAATAATCCATTCCCCATTCTATTTCCTGACCCAAACAGACACCCATGTACTGGGCTCAGGCACATTAATCTGCTTGGCTGCTAGAATTGCTGCTCAAGACATCAGAGGACAAAGGAGAATGGATCCAGAATTCCTGGGGTGCTCATTTAAACATAGAGTGTCCTCACAGCTTCATGTGTTCGTGATTAAGATTTATACGGAATCCACAGCTGGTAGAGCTTTTGGTAGATAGAGCCTTGATGGAGGAGATGTGTCACTGGGGGCGGGCTTTGGGATTTTGTACTGTAGCCCCTTGCCAATGTAGGTTAGCTCACTCTTCCTGCTTCTTTCTTGCTGTTGATGTTTTATGACATGTGAGCCAGATTCCTGTTCCTGCTATGCCTTCCTGCCATGAAGAAACTTCCCCTCAAAACTTTCAGCTGAAATAAACCATTTCCTTCCATAAGCTGCTTCTGGTCAAGTGTTTTATTCCAGCAGTGACAAGATAACTACAACACCTGGTGATGATGCAGTGTTTGGACCATAACATATCAAAACAAGGATCTATGCATAAATAGGGTTGTAGGTATTTTAATCTTTCATACCCTGCACACATGAAAATTCTCATTCACTGAATCATGCTAATAAAGTTCTGTCTCATCTTTTTCATTAAATGTACAATAACAGCAATCTCACTAAGGGATTTTTGAGGCTTAATAGAATGCACTGATTTCAGTCATAAAGGAGAAAAAAGCCAAAGAAAATTACCCCCCCCACACACACACATACACATGCATGCATGCATGCACACACACGCATAGAGATATTGTACCATGATAAATAGACTGTAACAGTAAAAACAAAAAAGAGCTTTCTGGGCCAGACAGATGAGTGGGGAGAGGCATACAGAAAGGAGGCAAATAAATTGTATAAACCGCGTCTAAAGAGGAAACCAGAGTAGATTTTTTTTTTAATTATTACCTATAGGCCATTGCAATCATTGTTATGGTTGAACAATGAATGTCTTGGAAGGAAAACTGGGGATAAACTGTGTCTTGGTCAGACATAGGCACATATGAAGGCTGAAATCAAGGAATATGACAGTTATCATGCTGGATCTTTTCCATAGCCTCCCCGGGAGAGAACCCTTCAGTGTCCCTTATCAGAGACCTCCAAGGATCTGATCTTTATGGTCTGCATTAAAGGAATCATTCACTCTAGCTTCCACCTTTTATTTATTTACTTAACAGAAAAAGGGAGGGCAGAGAATGGGTGCGTCAGGGCCTCCATCCACTGCAAACAAACTCCAGACGCATGCGCCCCCTTGTGCATCTGACTAACGTGGGTCCTGGGGAATTGAACCTGAGTTCTTTGGCTTTGCTGGCAAACACCTTCACCGCTAAGCCATCCCTCCAGCCCCACTGTATCTTCCAATGATGGGAAAGTTACAGGAGATCAAGAGAAAGTCAGCCGTATATATTTCTGAGCTCCCACCCTGCCATCCTCCTGTAGGTGGACAATGACCATATTTCTCTCCCAAGGACAGAGTTCTATCTCTTCTAGCCCTCCCAGATAGCTTCAACCATAAAGATGGTTTCATTCCCTGCTTTGGTACTTCCCATGCTGGCTTCTCTAGACCCTGCTTACATCTTTGAAATTATCCCATTTTTTTTAAATTTCTCCCCATGTGTTACCTTCTCTATAGTCTAAATGATGGAAGTATAAGATATGTCCACACAAAAGAGAACATAAAACATAGTAATTTGCAGACAAGGGGTTTCAATTTTAATGAAATAGATTCTAACATAAAGTTAGTGCACATAGTATTCACCTCCACTATAGAGCCTTCTCCAACTCCTAACAGTTGGGTACACCTCCCGTATATTTTTTGTTGTTGTTGTTGTTCTTTGGATATAGCATATAATTGTCATGAGATTGTTATGGGTAAGAATGGGCTCCGACGGGGGCGGTGACACCCTATGGGAAGAGTTGCATGAAGTGAGGGATCTGAGCTGTGATAGCTGGAGCTATGTCAACTCACGCAGCTGCAGCTGGCTTTCAGCTTATATAGAACAAGTGCTGCACAATTCACTGAGGCCCTCCTTCCCTCAATAAATCTGCCTTCTCCAACTCTAAGATCAAAAGGGGAGCTTTCATCTTCTCTTTATTCTCAGCTCTAGCCCACTGCCCAATAAAACACCTGTTGACCTCGAACTCTAGTTGAGAACACAAAGAGCATAATCAGTGTTTATTAACAAACCCAGAGCCGCCTTCCAAGTGACGGTTCTACCGACAGAGACAAGCACAGGCTGTTTCCAAGAACACCATTTAATATCAAAACATCTAGGTTACAATGACCTTAACACTATGCACATTGAAATGTTTTTATACACACACACACACACATGCACTTTTCTTGGGGGGGGGGTGTAGGGTTCCCATTAACAATGCCAAACAATTTTGAAAAAGGATTCTTTTTATTTTTTTAAAGAATGCCCATGTCAAAGCAAGAGTGAATTTTTAACATGTACGTTCAAAGAGGAAACACACATGTATGTGTATAAAATCAAAGTGACTCTCCAACTTTTGAAGTCAGAACATGAAATTGGGGGCTGCTATACAAACATACCCAGATGACCCTCAAAGACACCAGGTAATGGATCTCATAACAGACTCAAACTCCTTTGTCATATATCTGCCTTTGGTGTCCTTATCTCCTCTTCCCTAGATCACTAACTCTGAGCCTTCCTTCTGTGTAACTCCTAAGTAGATTCCTCCCTCGCAGCCCCTTCTGTGCTAGTTTCCTATCACAGGGGTCCTGCCTTCGCTTCCTGGACTCCTTTCATCTCCCAGCCAGGCACTGTTTTGTCCAATGCAAGACTCTTATCAATCTCCAGATCATCTTGTTCAAATGGCTCATGTTAACATGAATGCACCCAGGCCTGTTTTCTCACCTAAAGAGATGATAACAGAATGTAGCTAAGTAATATTGGTGGTTTCTTTTAGTTCCAATCTTATTATCCCTCCAGTGAACTCTTCCAGCCTTGTATAATAATCTATGCAGAGTTGGCCCCTTGGAATCTGCCCATCTTCACATATGCACCCAGTTCACTCGGTAGATTCACATGAAAGAACACAAGACCAGGTCCTCAGAATATAAAACACAGCCCGTGTTCTGTGTCTGCAGTACCAGTTGACACTTCTGAGCACTGCTGTATGGGGTATTTAAACAGAGTTCACTGAACTGAATCCTTACAACAATCCTATGACAGAGACAGTACTCATAATTCCATTTCATGATGAGAAAACTGGGACACAGAGATCATTAACATGACCCAACTCAGACAATGAGTAAGTGGCTGAGGCAAGAACCAGTGGTTCTAAATGATAATGTCTCTTAAATAATAACACTGAAAAAACTTATTGAAATACCTTCACAAAATGCTGGAAAGGAAGATCTTAGCTCCGCTAAGACATCCAGGATAGGGCTTTAAGTGTTTTCCATCCCTTCCCATGTTGATGTCATGGCCCCAACATAGCCTCAGCCAAACCAGCTTTATATCAAACATTAGTTAAAGGACAGCACCTTGAAAAAAAATGCCGTTTTTAAGGAGTCACACGGAGGAAAGGCCAGGAGTTCATGATTCAGGGAAGAGAAGATAAGAACACCAAAAATGAATCGATGGTTGTCTGTGCTTTGTTATTCTGAACGTGTAAAGATTGCTACTTTGTCCATACACCACATCTAATATTTTTTTTTAACTTGTTCTGGTGCCATGTTTCATCTCCCCCACCAATCTATCAAGGACATCTCTGGCCAAGCCTGGCACAGTGTTTGTCAAATAGCAAGCAAGGTCTGTAATAAATCAAGTAGTTCACTTTATCCAGAGTCCAATCCACCCCATCCAAACCAGTGTGAGGACACTCACTAACCTTGACCTGGCACAGCCTCCCCTGTCAATCTACCGGGGATGAGATGAAAACAAAAAGTCCTCCAATCAGACGTCCCTGTGACTTGTATCTTGCATTAAATGATAATATAGACACTGAGCCTCCAAAGTAGTGAAAGGAACTTTTACTGTCTCATGGTTTCCATCTCCCGGGCATTTATATTATATTATAAATCCAAAACTGCCATAAAAGTTAGAAGCTTCAAAATGACTTTGTCAGAATTTGGATATGGGTCAAACATATACCCTCAGCATTCTCTTTTAAGCGGGGACATGTCTTCCTCCATGACCTCAAAGGAGCACGTGCAGTGTGTTAGGAAGACCTGCAGACCTAAGCAGGTTCAAGCTATTTTTCTGTCCCCCATCATTGCAAATGTGTTTATGATTTAACTGTGGGGTATTCTTAAACCCTGCTGCTGGTGGTGCTTTCTGTAAACAACAGCAAGTAATTCTCAAGTGTCTTATTGCGAACGCAATGATTCATCTCCAGCGCAGAGAAGTAGCTTTATTTAGCACTGGCCAGAGGGGGATGGGCATCATTATATTCAATCTGATAGAATATCTGCAGGATTCTATCTCGTTTGCCCTGGGTGGAAGGTCTAGTTTCTTCCTGTTTGTTTCCCCTAAGGTATGTGTACAAACAAAGTGTGTCTTCAATCCCTGAGCCAGTGTAGGAAATCAGGGGATTCCATCCTGACAGCACACAGCAATGTACCCAGATGACCCTCTTAAATATTTAGCATATCTCCCCAAATTGATGTTTTACCTAAAAATATTATTTCTTAATTAATTCAAATAAAGTGCATTTTGCAAACCATTTACTTAATGAGGCTTTCTTAAACTGTGGGGCCCCAGAACGACTTTCTGACGCATAGGGGGCACTAAATAAATGTTTAGCTAACATTTGCTGAGCAATAAAGAAAAACAGAAGCAAGAAAGAAGGACGTAAAACTTACAAAGTGCAGGTGAAAAGATGTCAAAGTCAAAAGTGATGTCGCTCTGGCTCGTGACATGTTAAGCCTCTCAAGGTTAAACACTGTGTGAGCCCAAGAGTTGGCCAGTACCATCTTGAAGTTTTATTATTAGAACTTTATGAGAGAGAGCAACCCACTTACGGCAACTCACAGGCAGCACTGGGAAATGGTTACTCTCTGTATACGGTGGCCTCTGATGGTGGACCAGCAGAAGTAATGCATCAGATGGCTACTTTCAAAATAGTAGTACATAACAAGCAGCCAATAACACATCTGAAGCATTTACCAATAAACATTTTTTTTTCCCATTTGTTGGTTTAATGACACTAATCTTGGTCAGATCTGCATACCTGACTATAGTCAGTCAGTTGCCCTTAGATGGTATCAGCTGGCCTGAGGTGGAACAGCTGCCATGACCCAGCTCTGTCCCCCATGTGTCTCATCCTGCATTAGAGTATCCAGACATATTGCCATGACAATGGAAGAGGAGCCTGCCATTACAACCACACAGAGCTCTTGAGGCCTAAGCTGAGATCTGCCATCCCTTCCTATGATAGTTTGAATGGATGTCCCCCAATACATTCAGGAGTCTTATTCAAGCTTGTAACTTAGATCCCCAGCTGCCTGGCTGGAGGAGGTGCCACTGTGGGTGGATCCTAGTGTCCAGCCCTACGGTGTGTTTTGGGGGAATTCCAGCGTAAGGTATACAAAGTGCTTAAGCTTTGACTGGAGTTCCTGAAGCTTGCTTATTGTGTTGGTGGTGGCTTTTCTCTCTGTGTGTGGATTTGGTAAAGGGGGCCAATTTTTTTCGCCATTATGGAACTTCTCTATCTGCAAGCTTCAGTAAATCCCTTCCTCTATAACTGCGCCTGGTCAGGAGGTTCATCCCAGTGACGTGAAGCTGACTGCTACGCTTCCCCTTCACCACATTCTACTGGCCAAAGGGAGCCATACGGCCAAATCCAAGAACAGGGGCTGTGCCCTACACTTGGTAGAAATGGACTAGAAAGTTAAATGGCAAAGGAGCAGTATAGGGCAAGATGGAGAAGCGAGGTCAATGATGTAATCTACCAAAAAGTATACTCGGAAGTAGGAGGATTGAGAGTTCAAGGCCAGTGTGGACTACATGAGGAGACACTTCTCAAAAATAATATTAAAACAAAAAAATAAAGCCATGTTATTTTAATTGCAAAGTGGGACTGCATACGTTTGGAGGCACTGATGAGGAAGCCAAACTGAAGGATAGTGCTTCTTTGTTTAAATTAATATGTAGCTCAGACTTTATTTTGGAACTCCAGTCTTATTTTTATTAGCATTAGTTAAATATTAACTTGAGATAAATAACATTTATGCTGAGTGTAAACTGATTTCTTTCCTCTCTCAGTATCCTGAAGTTAAGTGGCCTGATAAAACAATTTTACAAGACAACAAAGCATTGAACATTCTGTAAATCTATGACAAGTGTAAACTTTTCTAATTTTTAGAGAAATGAAAATGGAAATGCCCTAGCTTATATAAGAAAGATTATGAACAAAATTAAATTTTGTTTCAGCATTTTAAATTTAATAATTGCATTTATTTAATAGTTTTGACAAAAACAAAATAGTATCATGTTCTGATTCCCAAATTTTTATTTCTCACATGATTTAATTATGTAAGTTCATATATGGTAAATGCCAACTCAGTAACATTAGGCCCAATACAAAAATCACTATAGTATCAGAGGCAGTGTCATACTGAAGGAAACATCCCTGTTTCTGGGTTCAATGCATTTGACAGTTTAACTATCTACCTTGTTTTTATCAGATGAAAAGGAACAGTACTTTAATTCCACATCCTTTATCCTTCTAGAAAGGAAACAGTTCTGGGGAATATAATGAATATAAAAGGTGTTAGTGTTCAAATTATATGCATTTATGGTTAATTGGAAAGTCTCTTTGGTTATGGGAACCCAGGACTTTCCCACCTGCCTGTATACCAGCTTGTGACTGTCACTTGAATGCCTTACTCTTCAAGTGGACATTGTTTTGACTTAATGTGATTACAATCACCCATAAGTCAATACAGGGCTCCAAGAGATATGTCATCATTACCCAGATTTATGATCAGAGCCACATCCATAAAATTTAGATAATTGCTTGTGGAGCGCCAGCCTACTTTGCCTGTTAATATAAATAATACTCTCAGCAGTAGCTACATAGAGGACAAGTTTCTTATAACTGACTTTGTACTTAATTCTGTCAGATAGTGTTCACTGAAATTTGATGAAGAATATACTGTGAACAATTTCTGACAAACTTTGTTTTTCTAGGGTGCTCTGCTGAAGAGGCCCAATCTGTTGTTTATTTGGGGGCTCTTAACCATATTAGATTGGTTTAGGGACACCATTTTCCATTCTTCTGTCTTCCATGCTCTGTTAACTTACGCCACATTCATTAAAACTCATGGTTTTGCATGTATGTTTCCACTGGAAGCAAACTGTTAAAACACATTTTCCCTCTTTTTTTGTAAGATGGTGTTTAACAACTGCTGAACCCATCGATGTGCTGCTATGCCCTAAGTAATCTCAATGCAGGAAGATCTACACCGTATTCTGATTAGGAAAGAGTACCTGGAGCACAAGAATATATGTGAAGTACCTTTCAAATCAAAACTCAGAGGAAGTAATAGCACAAATGCACAAAGGAGGAACATATGTTTTATGCTACCAAATCATGCATCATTATTTTGAATAGCAAAGTGTGTCACAGACATCAATGCTTCATTTAAATTTTGGTTTGTTTGCATTTTCTTTTAATTTCACTTCCTAAAGCAGGAGCTGGGGGGCGGGGGGCGTTGCAGAGAAAGTGGCTTCTCTAGGGAGCTGAACTCTTAAAAATCCGTTTCTGAAGATACTGCACACGGTGACCTCAGCTTCCAGACTGTTCCAAAGAAGGCTTCTCTGAGCTCCTAAACGTTAATTTATGGCTTCCCTGCTTTCATCTGCTAGGTTTGCACTTTATCACAAGTTTCAGAGAGCCCATCAGGGCTTACAAAGGAAAGGAAGTCGGAGAGACATAAAAATGCTTGACTCTCAGTCAGGGAGCATTTCATATTGTAGATACCACAGGCACCCCTGGAACGGCTAAGAGTGAAGGTCAAGTTCTGAACAAGTACAAGGACTGAGCTGCCATCTTGACACCCTTCATGATATTGAAACAAAATGTCTAATTATACTTGAAGTTTTCCATGCCTTATGCTGGACAAGAGGTACCAGGCTGGAGGACAGCCTGGTTTTACTCTACCTACCCTAGAGATGGTCCACACTCTGATCCAACCAGCCAGGCTGACATACACATCCCTGAAATGGACCATAAGTCTCCCACCTTCAGGTCTCTCTACAACTTTTCCTCTCTTTGCTGTCTTATAGTCCTCCAATCCAAAGCCAATGCTATTTCCATGGAAATTATAGTGTTGTATTTTTTCTACCACCCACATATCTACCATACACTTTATATTAGAATTCAATGTCTCCCTGATAAGGAATATTTTATAAGGATAAAACCATTTTAGAACATACAATTATAGCCCTACACGGTGAACACTGTGTACTATGCTTTATTCAAAGTAAATATAAAACACAAATATGATTGTATGCTTTCCATATATTTTGTATTGTTATTCTAAAGAACTTTCTTGTAAAAAAGAAAAAGAGAGAGAGAGAGAATATAATGCCATCACATAACCTTTCAAGCATTAGCAATAATGTAGAAGTCATAACTCTCATCACCTGCCATTCAAGTTGCTATTCATTGGAAGAAGAGCGAACATGATTGGTCCAGGCAGGTGTTTCAGACTGTGAAGTGGAAATTTTTTATATTATATTTGTTACAGGATTCAATTTAGTCAAAACCTACTTTCCTCATCAGAGTGGATCCCTGTGTGGGTCAACTCCACAGCACAGAACTTCAAAGTGAATGTGAGATAGATTAACTCCCAATTCCCATTTAAAGCAACACTCCAGGGGCATTTGCAGAGGCTCCAGGTGTTCCTGGGGCATAAAAAGCCAGGCAGTAGCTTTTCTTGAGCAATTGCGAATACTTTAAGACTGAGAACACTGGTTATGCAATATAGCTTCTGAATCCCTTTCTCAAATATTATAGTCTTTGCAATTTGCAGTAAAATATGAGAGAAAAATGATCAAAGTTCAGGAAACTGGGCATATAATCTTGAATGTCTGAAAAAGTTAGAATCCACCCCACCCAAGGAGCCACTTCTGCAATATCTGATTTCAGGAAACATTTTCTTCATTGCTATAAGCATCAGAAAACAGAAAAAAAATGAAAATAAAATTGAGCTTAAGTTTCCAAGGAGGCTGGGGAGACCGATACAGTCAGTAAAGCACTTATCACTCAAGCGTGAGGGCCTGAGCTCTGATCCCAGTGCTGGGGAGGAAGAGACCGGAGAATGTCTGGGGCTTTGGGGCCAACTAGTCTGGCCAAATCATTGAGCTCCAGGTTCAGCAGAAGACACTGTCTCAAAGAATAAGGTGGGTGGTGACTGAGAAGGACACCCAACATCAGTCTTTGGTCTCCACATGCATATGCATATATGTGCACACATACTTACACACACACATAAATTACACAGACAAAAATATCCCAAGAACGTTAGCATCTGATCCCTGTCATCATATGAATTATCCTAGAAGCATGAGCAAGACACATAAGAGTCCATCTCAATAACAAGCAGCCCCACTGGTGAGGGAAGGCATCCAAGGAGGGGCAAGACTAGCCTTACCACCAGCTGACTGACAGGTTTTGAATTCCTCCCGTAACTCTGAGTCCAAAAATGAAGCTTCTACCCCCAGCTCTGTAAAGGACTATTCCTATGCTTTCCTTGATGAGCTTTTCTCTGCCTCGGTTTGTTCAGTTAATGTAGCAGTAAAGAATGACAGCATAACATACGGGCTTTAAAGTTGGACTCTAACAAACGTATGTTCAAACACCATCCTGGACATTGATTTGCTACATGAACTTGAATGTGTCAGGTAGTCAGGTTAAGCTTTGGTTTCTTCATCTGACAAGTGAGAATAATGTTCACGGAAGCACAAACTGACTGAGGTAACATGTAGGGAACAACAAACACCGTTCTTATCAGTACTATTGTTATAAGGGGGTTAAATTGGGTTGTCTTCTAAATACCCACTCTGAAGGTTCATGGAATAACTATAAGAGACTGAAGAAAACCTCTGTTATTCAGCTTCTCACTTTCTTTCCCCCAGAGTTTAAGTTGTTCTCCTGCAGCCCTTTGAAAAGGGAAGGCACACTTGTTGACTTGGGATCATTTCTCTTTAAGCAACCAACATGCTTTATTTTTAAAACTGAGAACGTAACCCTTGGAAAAGGACCCCAATTCAACAAAACCCTTGATGGTTAATCCACAAGAAATGATCCCAACCCCTCTCATTTAACTAGCTTTTTTGATAGACTAATTATATAGGGGATGGAAAATGTGAATACCAAGTAACGAGACTGATTTTGGCAAGACATCCAGCAAAATCAGCATAAATTACTCCTCCTGAGTCACACTTACATAAAGGAAATCATTTTGAGAGATTGTATGTGAAAAGGATTAATAAGCATATATTAAGATGTATGTTCCAGGGACTTCTAGGTACCAAGGGTTTTTTACCTTTCCCCATCCCAGATTCCACTTGAAACAATGAACGGGACATAAAAATATCAAAATAAAGTTTGGATTTCCATAGTCTTGAAAGGTCTTATGTTTACTGGGAACAAATAGGGATAGTGCCTACTGTGAGGAGCTCCTTCCCAGGTGAGAGCTTCAATGTCCCATTCATTCATCACTTCATGTGTATAAATTCTAAGTAAAGGCTTTCCCCTGTAGCAAAAATGTATTGTCCTTCTAATGTCAGCGCACCACCATTCCCCAATACCTGTCTGAGCCTTCATGTCACTGTCCAGAGACCAAAGCCTTCAGAGGAGGCACCTGGGGTCCAGGAAGTGTAGGTTCAAAAAGCCAACACCAGAGACTATGGTTTAAATTTTAAATGATCAATATCTAGGATAAATGTGAATGAAATTCACTTCCAAACTAGCGAAACCTCTTTATTTCTTAATGAAATGTAATTTGAAAAGCTTTCATAATATTACAAACTTGGTAGCTTAAAATATTATCTTGCAGTTCTGAAGGTCAGAAATCAAAAACAGGGGGGGGTCTCATTGGCCTAAAATCAAAGTGCCACAGGACTGAGTTCCTCCACAGAGGCTCCATAAGAAAGTCTACTGCTCTCGGGCTGGAGAGATGGCTTAGCGGTTAAGCGCTTGCCTGTGAAGGCTGAGGGCCCCGGTTCGAGGCTCAATTCCCCAGGACCCACGTTAGCCAGATGCACAAGGGGGCGCACGTGTCTGGAGTTCATTTGCAGTGGCTGGAAGCCCTGGCGCGCCCATCCTCTCTCTCTATCTCTCTGCCTCTTTCTCTCTCTATCTGTCGCTCTCCAATAAATAAGAATAAACAAACAAAAAAAAAATTTAAAAAAAAAGAAAGTCTACTGCTCTCTTTTACTGGATTCTGTAGTGTAAACACCTTCCTTGGCTCTGGGCCCCTTCCTCTGTCTTCAAAGTCAGCAATATTCTTTCTACTGCCTTCAACCTTATACCACAACCAACAAATGATTTTCTCCTTGTAAAAACTCCAGTGGAGCCAGGTATGGTGGAGCATATCTTTAATCTCAGCACTCAGGAGGCAGAGGTAAGAGGATCACTGTGAATTTGAGGCCAGCCGGGGACTGCAGAGTGAGTTCCAGGTTGGCCTGGGCTAGAGTGAGATTCTACCTCGAAAAGACTCAAAAGAATTAATTAGTTAGTTAGTTAGTTGGTTAGTTAGTTACTTAGTTAGTTACAATAAAAACTCTAGCCGGGCATGGTGGTGCACACCATTAGTCCCAGCACTCAATAAACAGAGGTAGGAAGATTTCTGTGAATTCGAGGCTAGCCTGCACTACAGAGTGAGGGCCAGGTCAGCCTAGGCCAGAGGAAGACCCTACCTCAAAAAAAAAAAAAATACAAATAAAAACTATCAGATAATACAGCTAATCACTTCAGGTCAAGGCTGCAATTTTACTTATGTGCAAAATGGCTTATGTCTACTTGTAAAGTACGTTTTAAAGGTCTGGGAATACAGCTCAAGGACAGAGTGCTTGTCTAGCAAGCATTGGGCCCTGGATTTGAGACCCAGCACCTCAGAAACAAACAAAAATGGTAAACTACATTTTAAGATCTTTACACAAAGTCTCAGCAACCCATGCAGATATGTAACCACTAAAGAAATGAAAAAGGACCAAAACTTTGGGTTTTTTTACTACAAAAATCTTCACCACAGAAGAGTCACTCATTAACCAACCCTGGCGCAGCTAGCAAGAGGGAGAAGGTTGTTAGCTACCATGCATCACAACCCAAAACTCATTGCTTCATATGTGCAGATTTGCATTTTTATGTTTTAGCATCCATCACTAAACAAAAAAGGGGGGGTTCCTTTCATCTCTTTCAGCATGAAAAGAAACACATCTGTCAGGAAAAGAGAAAGGGAAGTTGTGAAGAGAAATTATTCTTCAGAGAAAAGAGTGGAAAAACAGAAGGCAACACAATAAAATGTTCCAGGAACATCATTGATATTCCCCATTTATGTGGGAGAGACAAAGATATCGAACATTGAAGGGAAACTGATTGAAAATTCGGCACAGGTAAGCAAGATAACATTTTTTCTCAACTATGTGGATTTCCTGGGTATCGTATTGAAAGATTCAGAGACAGCAAAGGGGGCGGGGATATTTATACTCTATAAGTTTACTTTCTCTGGGCAATAATATATGTAGACTCTTCCATTTGTTTATCTGTAAATTTTGAAATCCAAACTCCAGACTATGTGTGTACTACTCTGTCTTTCGCTTTCTAACCACTGGGCAAACTAATGAGGTATGCCTTCATTCTTGATTCCCAACTAGTTAATTCTAACTAATACTCATGCCATCTCAGACACAGAGCACAATGCGACGCACAGAAATCAGACAAAAGTCATTACGTCACAGCAAGCACTACATGAAGTCAGTCCTGAGTTCAAATGTCATGTTCTCAGTGGCCTCGGTTTCCTGTGAAATGAAAATGATAACAATTGTGGGGCTTCTCTTTGAATGATTGCTGAAAAGGCCCAGTGGGTTAATGCCTGTAAACACTCAGTACACAGTAAGGCCCTAATAAATGTCAGCTATTGGTATTGCCTTACTGCCTTCATTCAGATACCTTGTGACGGTTATGTCATTTTGTTTTGGTTTTTGGTCTACTATTCTCATCTAGGATCTGATCCCTGACTTATACTGTCCAGTACTAATAATATATGCTCTTTCTCATCCCATATTCAATAATTTTATTTTTTTTTTAATTTTATTTATTTACTTGAGAATGAAAGAAAGAGAAGATAGAGAGGCAGATAGAGTGAGAATGGGTGTGCCAGGGCCTCCAGCCAGTGCAAACAAACCCCAGATGCATGTGCCACCTGGTGCATCTGGCGTACATGGGTACTAGGGAATCAAACCTGGATCTTTTGGCTTTGTTGGCAAGTGTCTTAATAGTTAAGCCATCTCTCCAGCCCCCTCATAGTCAATAATTTTCAACTTAACTCTTTTCAAAGAGTGCCGGGAGATGGCAAAAGAATGCTTACTAAGGAAAAATTTAAACTGTTTTCAACTAAAGTGAGAATCACAGATGAAGGGAGGCAGGCCTGGTCTAAGTGGACAAAGAATTAGTATGTTTACACCACTGCACTAGTGAGAAGCCCCTTGCTTATAGATACACACGTCTGTGTGAAGGAGACCAAGGCCTGTGCAGAGTCACAGTGGTATCAGGTGCCACTGGTTCCGATGCTGATTCTGCTCTCGGGCGGCCTCGCTCTGCACCAGGCCTCAGTTGTGGAGATTACCGAAACAGGGCCACTTGAGGATACAATTCTCTTACTTCCTTTGCAGCAGCCTTGTCTGAAACCACGCTGCCTATTGTTGAAAGTGATGCACACTGCGCCTCGCTTTGGAAAAGCTCAAACCTTTCCCCGTTTTCCCCCAGTCCAAGAGCCACACAGGATCCTAATTAACCAGAGGAACATGATGCCGATGGCAGCGCCTATTTTAAGCAGAAAGATTTTTTTTTTTTAAGGGGGAAGAAAAGGCTTCAGACAAAACACTATTCAGTTCATTATACTATTGATCTTTAGAAATTTTGACTTCAGCTTTGCTCTTTTGTGGGTGCATGTCTAACAGGCAGGAGTGTTGTAAGTCACAAGTAGAATGCTGTCACATACACATTTTTCCTCAAGAATAAATCAAGCACTTTGGTATGGACTATCTACAGATCTGTGAGGCTGAGCTTCGGGAAAGATAGGAACATGGAAATCTCACGAAACCCTGTGCCTTTCTTCAATCTTCTATAGACAGTTAAAAAATTGAACAGTAATTGAGATGTTCTGGATGTGTGGGTCTATTCCCATGGGAAATATCAACTTGATCCAGCTGCCATTCCCTTTATATAACCTCATGTTGGCTCAATAAATGCTAGCCAGAGGCCTGGGGAGGGTCTACATTTGGTGGGGGGGCAGGTTACCAAGAAGAAGATAGATTCCCTCCCTGGAGGAACTAACAGAACCATTGCCAAACTTGTTCAATTTCCAGTCTTCTGTAGCTTGCACAACATCCCAGAAGTATTTGTGAGGTAAAACAGTTAAGTGACCATGATCAAAAAGCCAACATTTCTGGGAGTGGTGGCACACGCCTTTAGTCCCAGCGCTTGGGAGGCAGAGGTAGGAGGATGGCTGTGAGTCCCAAGCCAGTCTGAGACTACATAGTGAATTCCAGGTCAGCCTGAGCTAGAGTGAGACCCTACCTGAACCCTCCCCCCACCCCAGAAAGACAGTCAACATGATTTTTTTGTTTGTTTGAAAAAGCATCTTTAATTTTTAATTTTATTTTTTATTAGTTATGTACACAGTGTGTATACACCATGTTGGTACCATTGTTAGCCTCCTCCCTGTCCTCCTCCCTCTGCAGGGACCTTTCCTGTTGGGGAACGTGGGTTGTGCATTGTGGGGTTAGCCATCAGTTATGGGTAAGAGGCAATGTCTCTGTGCATAATGTCCCAACCTGTGGCTCTAACAGTCTTTCCGCCCCCTCGTCTGCAAATTTCCCTGAGCCATGTTGGGTTCGTTTTAGTTCTACTTCAGTGATGAGGTCTTGGGAGCATCTGTGTCTCTGGATATCTGGTTTGGTAGGAGTTGATGCTTTTAAATCCATTACAAAGCTCTATCAAGTTTTTTTTCCTCCACAAAAATATGTGTGAATATATATATCCCTCTCCATTTTGGCTCTACATGATTCACCTGGTTATCTAGTGGATGGAACTGACCAATCAGAGGCTCAAAGCCTTCCTCTGGCTCTGAGTTCATTCCATGTTCTTTTGTGGCTTTCCAAAATAAAATAAAACAAGAAAAATATACGAATGCCTTGGAAGCTTTTACATGTACATAATATAAAATTTAATTTCCACTTATAACAGGATTTTAGTACAGCTCTTAGATTTCTTTCTAATCTCTGTTTTTAAATTAAAGCAACATTTTACATCATTTTAAACTATGCAAAATTCTAATCAATAAAAGAAGATAAAATAAAGATATTTCTTGACATTTGACGGGTATAGCCTGACAAGCTGAAAATATTACAAATCAAAGATGCATTTAATACACCTAACTTACCAAACATTATAGTTTGGCTGAGCCTGCCCTATATGTGAACTGAACACTTACACTAGTTTACCATGTAAAATGTCCTAACACAAACCTATTTCACAATGAAGATGAGCAAAAGTATCTAACACAAAGCTTATTTTATAATAAAGCACTGAATTTCTCATAGAATTTATTGAATACTATTCTGAAGGCAAGACCTAAAATGGTGGCTATATGGGTACACTTTTGTATCATCATAAAATTGAGAAAAACTTTAGCCAACCATGATCAGTTGGAGATTATGTATATCTAGCACTCATTTTGGAGGGCTCTTGGAACAAAGCACCACAAGCTCAGAGGGCTTAAAGCAACAAAAAATTTGCTGTCTGCGTTCGGAAGTCTAGTCTGAAGTCAGGAGTCAGAAAGATCAAGATTCCTCTGAAGGCTCTGCGGAGGACCTTTCCTGCTCTTCCAGCTGGGCTGCCACCAATCCGTGGAATTCCTGGTTCTTAGATACGTCACTCTAATCTCTGCTTCACTCTTTACAGAGCCTTCTCCCCTTAATATGTCTATCTGCATGTGTTTCTCTCCTAACAAAAGCAGAAGTCATTTGTCCCACCTTAAGCCAGTATATGATCCTCACCCAACTTAACTAATTAAATATTTGAAGGCTAGTTCCAAATATACTCATTCTGAGATTCCAAGCTGACATGCATTTTGGTGAGAACATTATGCAATCTACTAAATATATGGTACAAAAACTACTCCCTTCTCAATCACCAAGGAGTTTCCAAGGGAGTCAAAGTTCACTGGAGCCACTACCAAATTCTCAACAGCCATACAGCTTTTTCATATCTAGGATCATAAAACCTGACATTTTCATTACTTATGATGATGTTGTGCTTTCTATTTGAAAAATGTTTTCATATTTTCTTACTTGGTGCTCACCAATACAGTCCTCACACATTCAAGTACTCTCAGGCAAGATATCAAGTCCTATTATAGGTAAAGTGATTAGGGAAGTGTATTAAATACTAACTCCCTGCTGGACACTGTCTTTTAGCACTTCAAGAGATACATTGTTCAATCTATATAAAGACTGCAAGGTGCTGGGCACTGTGGTGGACACCTTTAACCCCAAGCATTTGGGACGCAGGTGTGGGAGGATCACTGAGAGTTCAAGGCCACTCTGAGACTACATAGTGAATTCCAGGTCAGCCTGGGCTAGAGTGAGACCCTACCTCAAAAACAAACAAACAAAAAACAAGACTGCAAGGTAAGTGTAAGTGATGTCATTTCCATTCTAAAGATGAGAGATGAGGAAAATGAAAGATAAGGAAAATGCGTTGGCCCAAGGTCAATGCTGGCAAATGACAGATAAGGACTCCAGTACCTGTGCTCTGAGTCCATCTACAATTTAATCTGCCTTCTAATAAGCCTTTAACCTTGTTCAGGATCAGGACTTACTAAAATATATTTAGTGATCTTACCCCATGACACCCCTTCACAGTCAAAGCAGAGGTCCAGTAATTCACTAAAGGAATCTGAACAGAGGGACTGGGGCCACTGATCATGACACATCTAATGGACCATGGTTTTACTCTGTGTAGTTACCATTTAGGCTGCAGGAAGATACACCTATCTCCCTATCTTTGAGGGTTCCCAGGGAATGCTCACAAGCAACATATAGGGAAGAAGTGCAGGTTCTTTGAAAATAAAGTGCTGTGGTGGTAAGGATGGTCAAAACTGCAACCAAATATTTGGGGGGGTTGTTTTGTTTTAAATAGTTTATTTATTTGCAAGGACAGGGAGAGAAAGAAAGAAAAGGATGGGTACACCAGGGTCTCCTGCCACTGCAAATGAACTCCAGGCATATGCACCAGTTTGTGCACCAAGCTTTATGTGGGTACTGGGGAATCGAACCCAGGCCATTAGGCTGTGCAAGCAAGTGCCTTTAACCACTGGGCCAGATATTTCTCCAGCCCCTCAACCAAATACTGCTTGAATACATCCTTAGCTATAGCATTGATGAAGGATTCTCCTTTTTCCTTTTCCATGAGGGCCAAGAGGGTATAGTAAAGAAATGACTTTCATGCTGGAGAGATTGCCTAGTGGTTAAGGTGCTTGCCTGTAAAGCCTAAGGACCCAGGTTCAACTCTCCAGAACGCATCTAAGCCAAATGCACATGGTGGCACACGCATCTGGAGTTCATTTGCAGTGGCGCACTCATTTTCTCTCTCTCTCTCTTTTAAAAAAAAATTCTTTTTTAAAAAAATGACTTGCATTGTGTGGAGAAGGGATTCTCAAGACACATCTCTGTTGGTAGCTGAATCATTTAAAGCAAAATAAGTTGCCATAACCTTGAAAGAGAACAGTAGAAATCATTGTCCCAAATGAGGCCAACTGGAACTTACTTTGATCTTTCAAATCAACAGGTACTCGTTAAGCATATACCATGTACCAGACAAGCAGTAAAGAAAACACACAAATTATGAGCCTGCCTCTAAATAGTTGTACCTTTCCTGAGAAGCTACCATTCACTAAAGATGCCTTCTTGAGTCTGACATCCCAGCTCAGCCTTGTATGTAAAGTTATATGTACATGTGTGCTTCTGCATGAAGGTTATATAAGATATAACATCATCAGTTCTTTATCATAAATACTATATACATTGTCACAAAACCAGAACTTTCTTTTTAGATCTTAGCACATTGTATTTTACTTATCTACAAATAATATTGCAAATAGCTACTATCTACTGAATGCCTGCTGGGTGCCAGGTAACTGCAATTTTTGTACATATTCCTAGTTCTTACAACAATCCTACAAGGTACTTATTACATTTTATCAACATAGAATCTAAGAAGTTGTTTTGTTGGTTTTGGAATCGGGGACAGGAAAAAGGGCCCACAAATGCCCCCTCAAACAGAAGAGTATGCGTGATGGTTAATCTCAATTATCGACTTGATGGGATTTACAATCATCTGGGAGACAAATCTCTCTCTGGGCATGTCCGTGAAGAAGTTTATGCATTAGATTACCTGAGAGGGGAAGACAAAACCTAATCATTCCATGGACCAGGGTCCCAGGCTGAATAAAAAGTAGAAAGCAAACGAAGCACTAATATTCAACTCATTCTCCTCCCTGACTGAGGCTATAATGTGGCCAGCACACTGTGAATAAAAATTATAAACCTTCTTTCCTTACGTTACTTTTGACAGGTATTTGCTGCTGCAGTGAGAAAAGTATCTAATACAAGACCCCTCTAAGAAATTTAAATAAGTTACTCAAGACCCGGCAAGTGAATTAAGCAGAATTTAGATTCAAGTTTGCCTAACTTCAAAGACAGCCTCACATAAGGAACTTGTCTACTCATTCATTTACAACATCATGAGCCTCTCAAATTCGCTTTATTTCATCCTAGCTCTAACAAAGGCTGAATCAGCCATTCTCGTCTTTTGAGATCTCTCTGATCTAACAGTGATTCAGAGGTTGGAATCTTTATCTTCAGAACACATTCATCTTTTTAGCTCAATGAAGCCAGGGCTCTTGGGACTCTACTAACGATACAGTCTCCTCATGTTCAATTAGAAGACACGCCTAAAACTCATCTGAGGGGAGAAGTTCTACATAGCAGATTTCCATCATAAATTAGGTTTCAGAAGATCTAGAGATCACTGGCATAAAGGATGTTGTCATAGCTAATTGATGCAGAGGTGAAGAGTGCCAAGTGTGTTTGTATTTAATATAAAACATGTTTAAGTAAGATGACTAAATTTGGGGCTATAAAAAGCTGAACCTGGCAAGAATTATTTTAATGAAGAAAAGGGAGGTAGGAGGATCACTGTGAGTTTAAGACCAGCCTGGAGTACAGAGTGAGTTCCAGGTCAGCCTGGGCTAGAGTGAAAAACTACCTGGAAAAAAAAAGGATAAAAAGGAAGGAAGAAAGAAAGAAAGAAAGAAAGAAAGAAAGAAAGAAAGAAAGAAAGAGAGAGAGAGAGAGAGAGAGAGAGAGAAAGGAAGGAAGGAAGGAAGGAAGGAAGGAAGGAAGGAAGGAAGGAAGGAAGGGAAGGAAGGGGAAGCAGGGAAGATGGAAGAGGGAGTGTAAGAGAAAAGAAGAAAAGGGTTTCTTCTTTCCATAGCTAAAAAAGGAATGTCTGACTTATGGAATTTTTGAATTTTTATAACATTTTTAAATGCATATGATACAAATAAAAGTAGATGTTAAAATATTTTTAACATGTAAAATAGACTAAATATGAGTTATGGTCAAAAGTATTAGTTTTCCAGATAACTCATATTTTTGTGACATTAAAAAAAATGATTCATATTTTCATGGAATTAAAAGTGGTATTGGGATGAGGGAAAAGAGGGTACTGGGCTGGAGGGATAGCTTAGTGGTTAAGGCATTTGCCTGCAAAGCCAAAGGGCCCAGGTTCTACTCCCCAGGACCCACGTTAGCCAGAAGTACAGGGGGGGTGCATGCATCTGGAATTCGTATGCAGTGGCTGGAAGCCCTGGCATGCCCATTCTCTTCTCTCTCTCTCTCTCTCTCTCTCTCTCTCTTTCTCTCTCTCTCTCTCTCCTTCCCTCCCTCCCCCCCTCCCATTTTCTCTGTCAAATAAATAAATAAATAAATATTTTTTTAAAAAGAGGGTACCAACACATGTTGTATCCATACAAAACATCTTGTTAATAATAATAATAATAGTAAATAGTAAAAATGTATTAAGGGTGCCAGGCGTGGTGATGCACGCCTTTAATCCCACCACTCAGGAGGCAGAGGTAGGAGGATCACTGAGGGTTCGAGGCCAACCTGAGACTACAAAGTGAATTCCAGGTCAGCCTGAGCTAGAGTAAGACCCTACCTCGAAAAAAAACAAAAAAAAAATGTATTAAGGGATTAGAAAGATATCTTAGTGGTTAAAGGTGCTTGCTAGCAGAACCTGATGGCCCAGGTTTGATTCCCTGATACCTATGTAAAGCCAGATGCACAAAGTGGCACATACATCTAGAATTTGTTTGCAGTGGCCAGAGGACCTAGTGCGCCCATTTTCTCTTTCATTCTCTCTCTTTCTGCTTGCAAATAAATAAAATAATTTTAAGTGTTTTTTTAAAAAAGTGGTGTCAGGGGCTGGAGACATTGCTTAGTGGTTAAGGTGTTTGCCTACAAAGCCAAAGGACCTCTGTTCAATTCCCCAGGACCCACATAAGCCAGATGCACAAGAGTGTGCATGCATCTGGAGTTCTTCTGCAGTAGCTGGAGGACCTGGTGCACCCATTCCCCCCCCCCTCAAATAAATAGATAAAAATAAAGTTTAAAAAAAGTGGTGTCAGGCTGGAGAGATCTCTCAGTGGTTAAGGCACTTGCCTACAAAACCTAAGGACCCAGGTTCATTCCCCAGAAACCACGTAAGTCAGATGCACAAGGTGGTTCACGTATCTGGAGATCGTTTGCAGAAGCTAGTTGCCCTGTTGCACCCATACTCTCTATCTGCCTCTTCTCTCTCTCTCTCTCTCTCTCTCTCTCTCTCTCAAATGAATAAATAAAAATAAAATATTTTTTAAAGTGGTATCCATGACTGGGGAGATGGATCAGTGGCTAAAGTTCTTGCTGCACAAGCATAAGGACCTGAATTTGGATTCCCATGAGCCATACAAAATGCCAGGCATGGTAACACATGCCATACCTATAATCCCAACACTGTACACAAGCAGTTCCCAGGGGCTCACTAGCTAGCTAATCTAGCCAAGTTGGTGAGCTGTAGGTTCAGCAAGAGATCCTGTCTCAAAAACTAGGGTGGAGAATGACTGAGGAGGACACCCACCATTGACATCTATCATACACACACACACACACACACACATACATGCATGCATGAGCAGCTGCACACAAGTATGTCTACACACAAGCACGTCATGCAAAAAAAAAAAAAAATTAAGTGGCACACAAGCTATGTAATGAATATACCCAACACTCACTGAATTGTAGACCAAAAGAACTCAAACACTAGAAAACAGCTTTTAATATTCTGTATCGCTCCATATCAAGCTGCTTGTGCAAGGCTTTATGAAGCACGGCACATGGTATAACCATCTCAGAAGCATTATTATACATATCAGACTCTCTCATTTTTGTCTGCAGATGTTCCCGGCCACGCAGAATGGCTGGCCCACTGTATTTTACTGAAGCTGTGCGGTCGGGAAAGCGGCTTCCCCATTCTGCCGCAAGACATTGGAAAAGCTTAATATCAGAGAGTCAAGGGCTCCACTGAGGTTTCCAAAAGTGCAGCAGTTGCCATTAGAAACATCCCGGCCCTTAGATGTGCACTTTATAGGGTGTTCAGAGAGTGATAAACAGATCTTTTACTTGATTTGCCATCTGTGGATTTTAAAGCCATTAAGGAGCTGGGTTTTTTTTTTCCTTTGTCTTTATTTCCACGCAGCTCCTGATCACATTTGCTAGTTAGGTGAACTAGAGATATTCGGTTCTATTGAGAAAACCGAACCAAGGCAAGCTCCACTTTGACAGGAGTGTAGGGGTATGCTTTCTTTTCTTTTTCCATTTGTAACATACCAGGTAAAACGCTCCAGCCTGAAACTCGGGCCCTTCTTTTCATTTCTTCATGACCGACAGTTTACATCAGAAAGCTATTAATACATCTCAGTAGAATTTGTGTTCTGAGTGCAACCCAGATTAGGAGTGAAAAGACATGGAGAAGCACGGCCTTCCTGGGCAGCCTGGATCAATAAGTCGTTACTCCTTGCCAATTGCAGCTTACGTACAAATGGTTTCCTTCCCGTCCCTCCTCACCCTGGGAGCGGAGATAACCACAGTTATGGCCTCCACAGGATTGTGCTGGCAGCTGTCACACAGGCAGAACCCACTCGTTTTCAATTCCCTCCACCTTTTGTCGCTTTTCTGAAAGACAAAATCATGCTGATCCCGACTGGTGCCAGGAACGACAACAACAAAACCCAGAGCAGCTATGTGACCTGGGGTCTCTGCCTTAGTTTCTCCCATCGGTGAGAATGATGTATTGCCGGTACAGCTATCCCTGGAGGACGGGTTTCTGATCACCAGTGACAGAGCGACTCACTCAGTCAATCTCATCCATATTTATGGAGTCTCAAGCAGGTGCGGAAGACTGTTCCGGAAGTTTATACAACAAGGAACAAAACAACTTTTCTGGTTGTAGAGCTTTCCTTGGGAGGAGAGGGAGTGATAAATAAATAACAATGCAATACAGTCTGAGCTTGGAGGAGACAAGCTAAGAAAATAGAATAGGATGAGTTTTCTCAATTGTGGTGCCATCGAGACGTGTCTAGCTAATTTTTTTTTTTTTAATTTGGGGAGGCATCCTATGGGCGTATAGGCTATTTGGCAACATTCCTGGCCACCACTCAGTGTATCATGATTCTGACATTAGCAAATATACCTTGGGGTGCAAAAGTACCTTCTTCTGTTGACAGACACCAAGAAAGACATGAACCTTGGGAGCCAGGCCTGCTGAGCAGCAGTGCTTGAGAGGTGACACAGGGGTTGATACACAGAGGAGGAGCAAACAGTCTGAGGACAATGTAGAGGAAGTGTGTTAGGAGAGACAAGGAAGGATGGACAAGGCTCTAGGGTGAAAGCCAGTGCATTGAAGCCTGAACTCCCCTGTACAGCAAAACCACCACAAAAATCACCTAATAAAACCTACTAAAATTACAGTGGCCAAAGATGCAATGTATGGTGAAACTGAACCATACAGTTGAAAGTTTCAGAACCTTTTCTTTAAATAGACACTACTATTTAGACAGCTTCTTGAGGCTTTAATCTATAACTATGGTGAAAATGTAATTTTTTTTTAGATTTCTAATTTGATTGAAACTAAGTTGTACTGGATATTTTGACCAATGTTTTGTTTTTTTTTTTAAATTCTTCCTCCTTTTGGTCCTAAATTGACCAAATCTAGGACTCAGGAGACCTTGATACAGTCCTAATTCTGCCACTAGTGTGCAATGTCACAGAGCTTAGTCACTTCCCATCTTTTGCTCTCTGGCTCTAATTTCCAAACTGTGGGGGTTGAAGTAGATGATTCCTGAAGTTTCTTCCTGGGCTAAAAAAGAAAATTCTGTGATTCACTTGCAAATTAGTGTTAAGTAGTTTTTTTGTCTCACTATGTGTGAATACCATTAAATATAGCATAATCAGAGCATTTTAAAATTAAGGTGCTGTATATGATTCCAAATATTCCAAGTTTCACCAGCCCATGAATATAAATGTGACAACATTCCCACCACCAGTGCTCGAATGACTGGCACTAAGCTTCCTTTGAATCTTGTCCATCAGTGAATTAGGGGGTGCTATCGGATGTTGTATGCCATAGGCACAAAACCAACCACAGCAATGCTCCACCTTGGCATTTTGGCCTCCTTGCCACTCACCTGTCTGTGAGTCAGGTTAAGAGACCTGCACACCATCACGCTCTCGGACTCCATTGGTCCACTGACTCACGATGCAGCGCTCTCCCAGGGCCATTCTCAGCTATCTCCTGCACGCTGCTGGGCCCACTGTGAGTGTCACTCTTCACTCGGGGGTCTATGGCAAGGTGAGGAGAGAAAACTGGAGGCTCCTTCACTTGTTCCAAACTTCTACCTTCTCTCTCTCTTGCTCTCGCTCTCTTTCTCTTTAGTTTTTCAAGGCAGGGTCTCACTCTAGCCCAGGCTGACCTAGGCAATATTCACTATGTACTATCCGGGTGGCCTCAAGCTCACAGATCCTCCTACCTCTTCCTCAGGAGTGCTGGGATGAAAGGCGCACGCCACCACATCTGGTTTCACTGTTCCTCAGGTAGCCTCTGGGCATTCTTTATCTTTCATCCTCCCCCTCTCTCCAGGTGCCTATTTCCCTTCAGAAACGGGTGCATTCATAAGCATCATCTCATGGGATTCACAAACCTGATATTCTGTAAGCTACCGTCCACCTTCGTCTCCTACAGATGGATGAAGAAACTGGCAGCCATTGGCATGGAAAGCACCAGCACCAGAATCAGTCTTTGAACAATTCAATTTTATTTCCTGACAAATGTATTCTGCAGCCAACCATTACATCTGCGCATTTCCCTCAACCTCCTCCTACAGGTAGAACACTGGACCCCGTGGCTGAGGACCAGTCAGGTCGCTCCACCAAAGTGCTTCGTGGTCGTCGCTAAGCTGGATTTCCTAATCATCCTGGTAATTCTGCCATTAAACTTGCTCAAACATGCTAAGGTCATCTTTTAGAACTGCTGACTTGAGTATGCACCCATTACACTTGGTATTTCCTAGTCCATACGGCAATGCTCAACCTCTGAACTCTGAATGACTGATTGCATAGTCCCACTGGGATTTTCTGGGCTATCAGCTGTCCTAAGTATCCATGCACCTTTTGCTAATGAAATTTGAATTTAAAAAAAAAAATAGTTTTCTCATCTGTCTCTGTTGGATTTCTCCACACCTAGATCTTCTGCAATCATAAGTTTTGTTTCCTCAGAATTAGCACACCTTCATGAAAAGAGCAAACTTCAGAACAACCTCATCAGGTGCACGTCAGACGCAGGTCCCAGTGCAGCAGTCTCCTCGTGTGTAACTCTGTAGGAGGGAAAAGCCAGCACCTCCAACCTTCTGCAAGCCCATGGAAATCCAAGCTGCTTAAATCATTTATAAGTCCTATGTGCTTGAGCACTGGACAGCTTGCCAGCAGGAAGTTCAATCGGCTCTTGTAGACATTCTTAGAAGACTTTGCCTTAATTATCAGTCAGGGCACTATGACATTAATGTAAATAAGAGTTGACAGCAGCTCGACAAAGGGGAAGATACACAAGACAGATTCAGAAGCCCGTCAGGAGATGAAATGGATGTGGCTTGTATGCCCACAGACAATACTGCATACAGGAAATCAAGAGAAAATAAGAGGTAGAAATCATTCTGAGATTTATTACAGTGTAAAGAGGATGCAGCCACTTTTTTACTAAACACGGGAGGAGCAGATCTTGGGAGAAATATGATTAATTATATATTAATTTGTATTGGCAAAATGATAAGGCCTGTGGTGGGGATGTATTTCAAAAATACTGTGATGCTTAATCTCAAATGTCAACTTGGATGAATCTAGAATCACCATGGAAACAAGTCTCTGGGCATGTCTGTGAGAGGGAGTTTCCATATTAGGTTAATTGAGGTGGTGAGACCCACCCTAACTATGGGTGGCAGAATTGGCTGAGGGTTGTGGACTGAATCAAAAGAAGAGAAAAACAGAGCAGAAACATTCATTCATCTCTTTCTGCTTCGTGAATGTGGATGCAATGTGACCAGCCACATCAAGTTCCTGCTGCCATTCAACTGTTACACTCAAATGACACATCAAAATAAACCTTTCCTGGGCTAGAGAGATGGCTTAGCACTTAAGGTCCTTGCCTGCAAAACCAAAGGACCCAGGCCCAGTACCCACATAAAGCCAGATGCACATGTGTCTGGAGTTCGTTTCCAGTGGCTAGATGCCCTGGCACACCCATTCTCCCTCTCTCTCTCTCTCTCTCTCTCTTACTCCCTCTCTCTCTCTCTTTCTCTCTCTTCCTCTTTCTGTCTCTAATAAATAAAATAAATTATTTTTAAAAATAAATAAAAAATAAACCCTTCCTTAGGTTGCTTTTGTCAAATATTTTGTCACAGCAGCCAAAAAAATATAACCAATACCAATATTTGCTATATTTGTGTGTGTGTGTGTGTGTGTGTGTGTGCGTGTGTGTGTGTGTGTTAGAGGGAAAGGGGGAAATGGGTGTGCCAGAACCTGCACGCAGAGGTCAGAGGACAACCTGAGATGTGGGCCCTTGCCTTCACTTTTGTTGAGGCACAGTCTCTGGTTGTTCACAGCTGAGTCCACCAGGTCAGCTGGCCCTCAAGCTTCTGGGAGATCCCCCTGTCTCCACTTACTACCATGTCATCACAGGTGTGCTGACGTCACAGACACCCATGAAAGAGTCTGGCTTTTTGTGTGGGTTCTGAGGGTCCAAACTCGGAAAGTGCTTTAGCCACTGAGCCATCTTCCCAGCTCAATGCCTATTATATTCTTAAAGCAGTATGGTAACACGTACCCATAATCCCAGCCCTGGGCAGTTGGAGACAGATCTCTGGGGCTGTAGTCTAATTGGTGAACTTCAGGCCAATGAAAGATCCCGTCTCAAAGGAGGGTGACATTGTTCCTAAGAATGACACCCTGTGGTTGTCCTTTCCTCCACATGCATGTGCTAACATGTGTACGTGCATATACATGTACCCCACCCCAACGTGTACACATAATTTTTAAATTAGAATTTTTAAATTTAAAAAAAGAAAGATATTTGAATTGTTATCACTGATCATCACGTTCAGAACCCTTACTCCATGTTTTCTGTCTTACTGGCTCAGCAAATGATACTAACCGGCAAGGGAGGGAACTGATTAAATGAAGATTAAACTTTTATCAAAATGATAATCAAAGACTAAGAAGATGGCTCAGCACTTAAAGGCGCTTGCTTACAAAACCTGCTGGCATAGGTTCAATTCTCCAGCACCCATATAAGTGCCAGACACAAAGCGGACCGTTCTAAATGTGTCTAGGACAATGGGAGATGGAGCCAGGAGAGTCAGAAAGCTCTCAGGCCAGCGGTGCTGACCTTTGCAATGTGACAGTTCAGTTGCAGTGGCATGAGAGCCTGTCTCAAAGAAGACGGAGCACTGACACCATGAGGTTGACCTCTGACCTCCACACGATCACGACGGTACACACGCCAATGCGACACAAATAAAATTTAATATTTTCAAAATGCTAACCCCCAAAAGAGCTCACTTTTACTCAGCAAACACTTATTAAGCATCAGTTATAAGCCAAGTACTGATCTGGACCACAAAAACAGTAGCTAGCAATAATAATAGTTGACATGTAAGGACATCAGCCACCATGCTAGGCACACAATTTGCCATTGAAAAATCCCCACTACAACTACTGCTTCCTAGACATGTCACATGACTTTGCAAACGAGTAGGGTGACGAGTTTTAATCAAACCATGAGATTCCACAGCCAGAACCGGCCATGCTATCTCAGAGAACTCCATGTCCTCTGGAGCAGCAGAACCACACACAGATGGTCATGAAAGCTTGCATAATTGTTGTCTGTTGTTCATAAACTCTCACAGATACACCCTTTCCCCAGAATGCTATCAGTGCATTTGACTCAGGACACGTGATTTAATAGTCCCAGCTCCTACACTGCCTGCAGTAGCAGTCAAAAGTCATCTGCTTTTAGTTATTTCGTTACACATGGAGTAGTATTGTGTTTTGTGGCTTGAAAGCAGCCCACTTTTTTTTTCCTTTTTTCTGACTTTATTTTTATTTTTATTTTTATTTTTATTTATTTATTTATTTATTTATTTTTGCCTTTGATGCCTGGCTTCTCTTTTGGAACAAGTACTTTTCAGTTCTATTTCCCTCAGCAGAAGTTTTACTCTGGAATGCCTAGTAGTATGTTTTGTTTTGTTTTGTTTTGTTTTTTTCCAATATTGGAGATATAAACACCTAAAATTAGCTATTGTCCCACTGCTGTGAGAAACCAAGGGCAATTCAGCTGTGAGTGGAGGCACTACATAGGTTAGTTAAATATAGCCTAAGTTTCTTCTCTCTTTCTACCCCAAGGAGATTTAGCACCTAGAACAGGACACTATGCCTTCCGTTTGTACCCTGAAATTGTTAAGGAAGTAAATTCACCCTGGAAACCTCATTCGATAAGGAGCAGAGAAACACAGCAGCTGTTGGAAAGAAATCACCTAAGCGCTAAATCAGAAAGGAAGTTCATCAATTCCCCACCACCTTTGGCAAAGCTATGAATACACTGTCCAAGGCCAGGCACAGCCAAGACCTCAGCTGTTTGCTATTCAGTGGAAGAGGAAAATGAGGCAAGTGAGGGGCGCACACACCAAACCCCGAGAATTCAGCAGCCCCTGCCTGACCTGATAGTCTGAGACTCACCACACTCCTCCCCACCCAAGCCCAGCCCCAAACCTTCAGAGCTAGACTTAGACTGTCCAGAGGTGGCAAGAAGAGAGGGAGCCTGGAAAATCTCAACACCCTCCACAAAGGCTTTTATAGACACAAAGACTGGCAGGGAGATTCTAATTCACTCAAGGGCAAAGCTTAGGGATCTAGGCTCAGGGGTCCTTGGCCTACACAGCCAGCCTGAACTACGAACTAGTACCACCTTCACTGACGATTCTCTGACAGATCAGATTAGAGAGAATATTTAGGACTTACCGAATCAAAATAGTGCTAAGCATTCACTATGCGCTCTCTCAATTTATACTTGGCTTAGCAGTGTTCCAATCTCCAGATCCCACATTAGCCAGATGCACAAAGGTGAGGCAAGCGCAAGGTCGCACTTGTCCACTAGGTGGCGCAAGCGTCTGGAGTTGGATTGCTGTGGCTGAGACCCTGGTTGTTCTCTCTCTCTCTCTCTCTCTCTCTCTCTCTCTCTCTCTCTCTCTCTCTCTCTCTCTCTAAAACAATAAAAAAACTAAATTAAAATGTTATACTATTAAATTCTCTATTAAAAAGTAAGGGTTATCTCATTTGTCTGGTGCTAACTTACTCTCCGTTGGAGAATCTGCTTTTCTTTTTCAGATAGATGTAGATTCTAAGGAGAGAACCACCCCATCATACCTCAAAAGGGCCCGGGCTGAAACTAAGAAAAATTGGTGAAATAAGCAAGGGTGCTGTTTTCTTTGTGAACCTGGTACCAGCACAAGGGTGAAGGAGATCAACACAGAGAAAAATCAACTCCTACCAAATCAGAGATCCAGAGACCCAGAGGCCCCCAACACCTCATCACTGAAGCAGACCAAAAATGAACCCAACATGGCTCAGTGAAATTTTGCGGAAGAGGGGGCGGAAAGAATGTCAGAGTCACATGTTGGGTCATGATATGCAGAGACATTTAGCTTACCCATAACTGTGGGCTAACTCCACAATGCATGACCCATATACCTCAACAAGGAGGGGCCAAGGGAAGGGGGTAGGTCACGGATGAGCCTAATAATGGTACCAAACTGACTGTATTTGCTGAATACAAAGGTAATTAATAAAAAATTAAAAATTAAAAGAAAATTAATGAGTGAGTATAATACATAGACAAAGATATCAGGGCACCCTACAGTTCTAGGATACTCCATGGAATAGTGGCTTTCCCACAGAAGTAATTCTCCTTACAAGGCCCTGCACTAGATAGAGAAAACCAGAAGGTTCTACTGTCTGACCCAGAAAGTCCTAATAAAAGTGGGAGGATTTCTAGCCACACTTAGAGCTTCAGTAACAAACTCTGAGGGTAAGAATAAAACCAGCTTTGATAATCTAAAGCTTGTGGGCCAGCTAGTCTGAAAAGCTTGTGGGCCAGAATCTCATTTGTAGTCTGACAGTCCAATTTGTACCAGGAGGAGACGCTGCCTCAAAGAAGGTGGAGCACAGACACCTGGAGGTTGTCCTCTGACTTCCATATGCATGTCATGGGGATCACACAGTAATTAATTAATTAATTTAAAATCTGAGAGGTCTTAGTTATCATAGAGATGTGGGATTCTTGGGCTGCAGAGATGGCTCAGCAGTTAAGGTACTTGCCTGCACCTAGGTTTGACTCCCCAGTACTCACCTAAAGCCAGATGCACACAGTGACACATGTATCTGGAGTTCCTTTGCAGTGGCTAGAGACCCTGGCGTGCCCATTCTCTTTCTCTCTCTCTCTCTCCCTCTCAAATGAATATATATATATATGGTTTTCTGAGGTAGGGTCTGGCTCTAGCTCAGGCTGACTTAGAATTCACTATGTAGTCTCAGGGTGGCCTCGAACTCACAGCAATCCTCCTACCTCTGCCTCCCAGTGCTGGGATTAAAGGCATGCACCACCACATCCAGCTCAAATTAATAAATAATTTTTAATAAAAACATGTTTGAGATATGGAATCATTTTCCCTACTCTCTTGACAAACTCACCAGAGATCAATGACTGGATTACAAGGTTTCCTACCAGAAATATGGATATACCTTCAACTTGGGTAGTTGCTACAAGAAAAGCAAGAGTGTTGGCATTATGCTTTAAACTATTCATCTTTTCATGCAAATCCATATCAGTAAACACAGTGATGATACTGATTTACATACTAAATTTTACTGTTTTTTTAAAAAACTTTCACTTTATAATATTTTAGTTCACAAGCTCTTTATGAATTAGGCACTGACTTAAAGGTATTGGTCTATGGGCTGGGGAGATGGCTCAGCGGTTAAAGACCCTTGCTTACAAAGCCTGATGACCTAGGTTCAATTCCCAAGTGCCCATGTAAAGCCAGATACACAAAGTGGCACATGAGTCTGGAGTTCTTTTGCAGTAGCAGGAGGCCCCAGAGAGCCCATATTCATTCTCTCTCTCTCTCTCTCTCTCATAAATATTTTTTAAATTAAAATAATAAAATAAAAAAATTTTAAAGGTATTTGCCCAGTACAGAGCAGACCATTCTAATACAAGGGAGAATTTTCTAACTTTGACATGTTAAATAATGAAATGAATGATGTTGCAAGATAGTAACCTTTGGCCCATTTAGACCAAAACCAAATGGTTTTGTCTCAAGTGCTTTAAAGAGTTATATCTATAACTTTGACAAATGATTGGACTTCTATGTGAGTAGGAATAAAACTCAGTAGCAGAGGCCAGTATGCTAGAAAGGGGATATAAAGGGGATAGAAAGGAAGGGAGGGGGGACTTAGTAGGATGGTATTGTATATATTAAGTAGAACATATTAATGGGGGTGAAAAGGCATAAGTGAGGTCATGGGAAGAGGTTGAGTAAAGGAAAGGTAGAGGAAGGGCTAATCAAAATCTAAGAAGGTATGAATAAGTCATATGGAAACCTACTTTTTTGGACAATGGAACACTCAGAAGCCATAGATTGTTACTAGAAAATTTTCCATACCAGGCATGGGATACCTTCCAGTGAGTTGTTAGCCAGGGAGATCCCTGATACCCCCAAAACATTATAGGCCATTGCCAAGGCTCTAGGTTTCCCACCAGGAAGAGATGGTAAGACCCTATTGCTGAAGACTCCACATACTTGGGCTGTAAGGTCACTGAGAAATCCTGCTGGAGCTGAGCTGAAAACCTCCTCCATGTAGACCAGCTGACAGAAAGCTGGGAGAAGTTATACTACATGCAGTTAAATGGGAGAAAGAGAAATCACCAGTGGAGATATTCAACAGTGGACACTGCAAGCCTTATATTTGGCCAGCCAGGCCAAATGAACCAATGGGTGCAATAGTGGCATGGCATGTCTGTTATGAGGGAAACCAACCACTCTCTAATTGGACTGGAGGCCTCCTCCATGGGAGGGAATACATCTCTAACACTGAAAACCTACAAGAGGGGTAGTCATGAGCCCTAGGGGTGTAATGTCTTCTGGTGTCTGGCTAAATGTATGTACTATGCTCACCAAACTGTCCAGTAAGCACTTCTCTTAATGTTCACACCCATATGTTAATGCTACTCTCACTTTTGGTTATAGAAGCTTCACTTTTCAGATGGAAGTGACCTTTGGATGACTCAGAAGGCACCATGGTGCTGAGAAGAAGTGACAGAGGAGTGCTCAGCACTGAAATATCTCTATCACAATTTCTAAAGTTCTGGGCCCATTGCAGAAAAGGTAGTGGAAATAATGTAAGAGCCAGGCTGGAGAAATGGCTTAGCAGTTAAATGCTTGTCTGTGAAGCCTAAGGACCATGGTTCGGGGCTCAATTCCCCAGGACCCATGTTAGCCAGATGCACAAGGGGGTGCACGTGTCTGGAGTTCGTTTGCAATGGTTGGAGGCCCTGGCGTGCCCATCCTCTCTCTCTCTCTCTCTCTCTCTCTCTCTCTCTCTCTCTCTCTGCCTTTCTCTCTCTCTCTCTCTCTGTCATTCTCAAATAAATAAAAAATGAACAACAACAAAAAAAAAGTTTAAGAATGTAAGAGCCAAAGGAAGGGCAGAACTCCTTACAATTTTCTCCTCTAGACCCAAAATTGTCTGGATATCCATGACCTCACAGTGCCTGACACTACCTATACAAGACCATCATACTAGGAGGAAAAGATCATGACACCAAAATAAAAGAGAGACTGATTGAGAGGAGGAGGGGGGATATGATGGAAAGCAGAGCTTCAAAGGGGAAAGTGGGGAGGAAGGAAGGAATTACCATGGGTTATTGTCTACAATTTTAATAGTTGTCAATAAAAAAAGAAAAGAAAGAAATAAAGAGTTATAGCTATAGCTTTTGATGTGAGGATAAACGTAAACCTGTATGATTTATACCAGTCTCAATAGTCATGATGAATCTGTCTTTGGAAAAAACAAATGTGAAGTGGTTAGTAAATGCCCACGTGGTACAGCCAAGCACTCCACCACCTACTCCTTCCACTGAATGTTCTTCCACTACTATCAATACAGTCAATCCCAGCAAGCCAGGAAACAGTGAGATTGGTGTGAAAAGTTCCTTTTGATCTCATAGATAATGGCTGTAAATAAAAGGCACAATATCTGATGGATACAATCTCATGTATTGTGTAAATGATCAGGTGCATATGGACATAATATTAGACTGAGACTAGTAAACTAGATTGAGACTGCTTTTCCCAAATTTGTAAATGCCAACATAAAGTATCTAGCAGTTACTACAGTAGAATCTTCCAGAAAACCTGCATGGCATGAATGTTAATGTCCCTCCAAAATGTCTATGTCAGAACTTAATCCCCAAGGTGACAGCAGGTAAGGAGGGACCTCTGGATGGAATTAGTGCCCTTTTGAAAGAGCTCGACGGAGCAAAGTTATTCCTCTTCAGCCCTCACACAGCAAGGTCTTGCCAGATGCCAAATGTGCTGGTGACTTGATCTTACATATACCAACCTCCAGAACTTTAAGAAATAAGATTCTATTATTTGTAAATGAATCAGTCAAAGTATTTTGTTACAGCAGCAAGACTGGATTGACACAATGTTATATCCCAGCATTTAGGATAATTGGTTTAAACCAATTCTTTCACTATTAACCCCATAATCAAACATAATGGTAGCACTTATTTGAGGCAGTTCCATTATCAAGGTACAGAAAAAAAAAAGACCTTTTTCCATCATAAAGACCACAAGCTTACATAATGATCTCCTTTGCCTACCAGTCCCAACCTTATTTTGGGATTGGTAGAGCAAGCATAAAAAAGTTCTATCATTACACAAATAAACATTGAATCTTAGAGGTTTTCCTAAGGACATTTTCAATTTTATTGCTGCCTTTCAAACTGTAGAAGCTAGACAGAAATTCCAAATGCCTGGATTCATTGCTTTTGAAGCTGTTGCAAAAGAGAACTAACTGCCCATGGTCATGTATTTTACTCAAAGATAGAACGTTCCCGGAAATCTGGGGTTATTTGGGTCAAGTTTACATGGTATTTGATCCAGAGCCTGATAATATACCTTTTGTGTTGTACCAGCACACAAGGACATGGTGCTATCTTTTAAGTGAGACATGAAAACCAAAATAATGACCTACTTGTATTCATTGTCAAGTTTTCATATCATTACAGCCAAAGAAATGAAAACCACTTCTAGCCTGCCTGCTTGTATTAATACACACAGTGAACTTTGATGTAAATGTCAGACAGACTCACTTTAGGCTTCTGGTCAAATTTGCATGGGGATAATTAAATTCTGAGTTTCTAAATCCTCTCTGTAAATTCAACAGAAATGATATATTTCCTTTCTTGTACTAAACTATTGTTTACCACTGCTCTAAACTACTCAACGACTGTAATTTTGCCTTTCACTGGATGTTGAAGGATGTAAGTGTATAGAGGGATGTGAATGGGCGAAAATTCAAAGAGGCTGCCACACAGCGATACACTAACCCACATTCCTCCTGCCTTCGTAACACAGATTTCTACTGCAACTGGCTCACTTCTCCCAAAACCTAGTGACCTTCATTTCATTTGTCTGCCTTCATGAAGCTTCACTGGTTAAACTTGCCTGGTCTAATATGGTGGCCAGTAGCCTCATATGGCTACTGAACTCTGAAAAATGTGGCTGATCTGGGCTAGAGAAATGGCTCAGTGGTTAAGGTACTTGCCTGAAAGAGTTCAGTTTCCCAGAACCATTAGCAAGATGCACAAAGTGGCACATGAATCTGAAGTTTGTTTGCAACCACTAGAGGCCCTGGAATGCCCATTCATTCTCTCTCTCTCTCTCCCCCCGCCTTGCAAATAAATAAACTAAAAAAATGTTGATCTAACTGAAATGCACCATAAGCATAAAATTATTTGCTTGACTTTGAAAACTTAGTATGAAAAAGGAATGTAAAATATTTTATAATGATATGTTAGAGTATTTTGCATACAATGAGTTAAAATAATAAAATGTATTTTTTTTTGTTTTGTTTTTCGAGGTAGGGTCTCACTCTAGCCCAGGCTGACCTGGAATTCACTATGGAGTCTCAGGGTGGCCTCAAACTCATGGCAATCCTTCTACCTCTACCTCCCGAGTACTGGAATTAAAGGCGTGCACCACCATGCTTGGCTTAAAATTGGAAATTTTAAAATTACACATGTGGGTCAAATCATGTTTCTATTGAATAATATTCAATTGGACAATGTTAGGGTCTCTTTCTCTGACTCAGTCCCACTGTGTCTCCTTCAACATTAGACATAAATTGGGTCTTCTAATTTTAATATGTCCTTTTTTAAATATTTGTTTTATTTTATTTATTTATTTGTGAGAGAAAGAGGCAGGTAGAGAGAATGGGTGTGATGCAAACAAACTCCAGATACATGTGCCATCTTGTGCATCTGGCTTATGTGTGTTCTAGGGAATCGAACCTGGATCCTTAGACTTTGCAAGCAAGTGCCTTATCCACTAAGCCCTTAATCTGTTTCTTAATCTAGTTCCTTTTCAATCCTTTCCTCTTTCTGGGCTGACTCCTGGGTATTTTCTCATATTTTAAAATTTTATTTCTTATATTTATTTGAGAGAGAGACAGACAGACAGAGAGAGAGAGAATGGGCATGCTAGGCCTCTAGCCACTGCAAACAAACACTAGGCATATGCACCACCTTGTGAAACTGGCTTACATGGATACTGGGTGTGGTGCTTTGATTCAGGTGACCCCCATAAACTTAGGTGTTCTGGATGCTAGATTCCTAGCTGATGGAGATTTGAGAATTAACACCTCCAGGAGGCAGTGTATTGTTTGGGGTGGGCTTATGGGTGTGATAGCCAGCTCCCCCTTGCTAGTGTTTGGACATTCTCCTGTTGCTATTGTTCACGTGATGTTGGCCAGGAAGTGATGTCCACTCTCTGCTCTTGCCATCGTTTTCCCCTGCCATCACTGAGCTTGCCCTTGAGTCTGTAAGGCCAAATAAGCCTCTTTTTCCCCACACGCAGCTCTTGGCTTGGTGATTCCTACCAGCAATACAAACTTGACTGCAACAGTAATGTTGGTACCAGCAGTGGGGTCATTTGCTGCTAGACACCTCACTGTGTGGCTTTGTCCTTTTAAACTGATTTTCAAGAGGCATGTGGAAGGATTTGAAACCTTTGCCTAAAAGTCACTTTGCAGTGCTGTAAGTAAGCTTGATGGATTCTTCTGGTCAGAATTGCAAGACCTGAATGCAATAAGAACTATGAACTGTGAAGTTTGGTTTATGAGGGTGAAAAGGAGCTTTGTCTGGACTGGGATAGAAGCAGTTTGTGTGAGAGGCTTGCTGTTATGCCCACGTCCTGATAACTTGTGCAGGGTTTCAGTGCATAGAAAGAGACTGGTATGTGCAGAGGGTTATGGCACAGAAACAAAAGCTTTGGACTGAAACTTCTGCCCCTTCAGCTGCAATTATATGAGAGATTACAACCTTTGAGATTGGGCCAGCTGGCATGCAGTGGGGCAACAGGAAGAATGTAGACTCTTTTGAAGGGGACTGAGTGGTCCAGGAGTGTCCTGTTCTTCAAAGTCTAACTTATTCTCCCCTGGATTAACAAATTGGCACCCTACCTGGTATTATGGAGCATAAAAAATGCAGGAGAAAGAGGGTTGTTTAATTTGCAACACAGACTTGTGTTTTGGAAATGGCCATGGGCAATGTGAAGCAGGATTGCCTGCATGGAGACCTGACAGAGCTGTAAAGATGAACTGTGAATTGCAGTAGAGACCCAGTAGAGATGCTGGGACCATGAGATGGCTGCTAAGGAAAGCTGCCAGGCCCAGATGAAGTTTTCCAGGACTGTGAGTAGCCTAGCTGGAGGGGTGGAATTAGAATACCAGAGATTTGTTGCTGGTTAGAATTATCAGACTTGGAGATTTGTCACTGGCTAGAGTTGTTGAACTTGAAGGCACAGAGTTTGAAGTTTGCCCCGGTTGTTTTAAATCTTATATTGCTAAATATTTCTTTGCTATACCCAATGCCATCTTTTGTAGTGTGAATGTTTATTCTGTGTCATTATGGGTTTTTTGAAGTGGTTTTCTTTTTTTTTTTGGTATTATGGGTCAGTTAAAAGACCGTTGGATTATGGGGATGTATGAACATCATTGGAATTTATTAAAAAAAAAACTATAGGACTTTTAAAGTTGGATGAATGCATTGCATTTTACATCATGTATGGCTATGAGTTTATGGGGGCCAGGGGTGGAATGTGATGGTTTGATTCAGGTGACCCCCATTAACTTAGGTGTTTTAAATGCTAGGTTCCTAGCTGATGGAGATTTGGGGATTAAGACTTCCCGGAGGCAGTGTATTGTTGGGGGCAGGCTTTATGGGTGTTATAGTCAGCTCCCCCTTGCTAGTGTTTGGCACACTCTCCTGTTGTTATTGTCCACCTTAGGTTGGCCAGTAGGTGATGTCCTCCCTCTGCTCATGCCAGCATTTTCCTCTGCCATCATGGAACTTCCCCTCAAGTCTGTAAGCCAAAATAAACCTCTTTTTCTCCCACAAGCTGCTCTAGGTTTGGTGATTTCTATCAGAAATGCAAACCTGACTGCAACACTGGGGAATTGAACCTAGGTCCTTAGGCTTCCCAGACAAACACCTTAACCACTAAGCCATCTCCAGCCCTGCCTTCTCATATTTGCCTTCCAGATCACTGAATCATATATTTTTTCTTGTTAATCCATCCCATCTGGCTTGTTTTGTCATTTTAGTATGGCTTTGTTGGTTGAATTTCTGCCCAAAATTTCAAGTAAGTGAGAAAAATATTGGAAACTGTTAAGCAATTCTACTAATACTGTATATATGCAGGCTCTGCGACCAGCAATTTCACTCCTCGGAACAAGCCAATTGGAAATAGGTAACAGAAAGCCCTACACAGGAAATTATCCAAATGCCCATCAGGTACAGAGTGGGATAAATCGTATATTTATACAACAGAATGCTGCCTTAAATAAGAAAAATGTATTTTAAAATATGAGTGAGTTCACTTTTTACTGGTTTCAAATGCAGAGAGGCAAAGGTCATGTGTCAAAGAGTATATACTTTATAAATCTATTTATAACATGTTTCTTAAAAACAGGCAAAACTACATGATATTAGGATTCAAGTTACTGATTGACCTTGGGGTAAGATTATTTGCAAAGGGACATGAAGATAGTTTCTGAAATACTAATAATTTTCTTTTTATTGATCTGGACACAATATAGATAGATGATGCATTAATTTCTGGAATTTCACCATGGTATACTCTAGATGCACAGTGCTGCAAACAAACTCCAGATGTATGTGCCGCTCTGTGCATCACGGTGTACAGCATGGTATACTCTTAAATTTAAATATAATATTCTCTTCCTTTTTGCCACATAGCCTCACTCAGATACAGCACCTAACCTGAATACCTAAGATGCCAACATACCCAGCAAGCATCTCAAGGGCTGGACAATAGGGTGGGTGGGGAGGAAGGGGAGGGCAAAGGAGGGGGCAGGGGACACAAATCTAGACCCAAACAGCAATGGTACCATAAAATTCTACATCCTAAAAGGCAGACCAAATGGTTGAACCTTCACCAGGCCCTTAGAGGGAACACCAGAGTCACAAGGCACTGGAGAGGGTACGATGAAGACTGACCTTAATCATCTACAGCTTCTCTCTCTCTCTCTCTCCTCTCTAACTCTTTTATATTACTTATCTTTTTCTTCCTTTTCTTCATGGGCACTGACCTGTAACTCTCAGTACCAGCATGTGGCTATCATCCACAATGAGCTTTTGATCAGGGAGACCTACAAGGTTTCCTAAAAGAAAGACAGATTTCTGTCAGAGCACTTGATGACCCACCAAAGGTTAGTGGTAAGACCCTACTACTGAAGACACCATATGCGGTTGACACATAACATGGAGTGACATGGCTGGAAGCTGGAAAAGAGTCAGTCCCCAGACAGTCAGTGCATCTAGTGCCAAAAGGTGCTACATGGGTGACTGGGGGAAATAACCAATATCTGTCCAAGCAACTCATGGTCTAACCTACTTAACAGCAAATAACGTGTTACGATGCTCACACAAGTGTAATAGTGGTGCACAGCCATGGTGGGAAACCAACTGCTCTTGATTTGGCTAACTGATCTGCTCAGTGGAATGGGACCCATAGCTGGAGCTGGGAAACAAGTCAGAACCATATCCAAACATGAGCCCGCTCTCCATTATCAAGCTACCACCAATCATGGGCTACAAGAGGGCCTACACCTATTAAATTTTCTCTAAAGAAAATAAGGGTTATCCCATTTATCTGGTGCTAACTTTACTCTCTGTTGGAGAATCTGCTTCTCTTTTTCAGATAGACACAGATCCTAAGAAGAGAACCACCCCATCATACCTCAAAAGGGCCCCAGCTGAAACTAAGAATAATTGGCAAAACAAGCAAGGGTGCTGTTTTCTTGGTGAACCTGGTACCAGCACAAGGGTGAAGGAGATCAACACAGAGAACAACCAACTCCTACCAAATCAGATATCCAGAGACACAGAGGCTCCCAACAACTCATCACTGAAGCAGACCAAAAATGAACCCAATATGGCTCAGGGAAATTTTGTGGAAGAGGGCATGGAAAGAATGTCAGAGCCACATGTTGAGTCATGATACACAGAGACATTTCCTCCTCCCTATAACTGAGGGCTAACTCCACAGTGCATGACCCATATACCTCAACAAGCAGGGGCCAGGGGGAGGGGGGAGTACATGGAGAAGGCTAACAATGGTACCAACTTGACTGTATTCACTGAGGACAAAACTAATAAATAAATAAATTTCACTATAGTTCTTTTTCAAATGATGCCTAGTCATTTTTCAACTGCCTTTTGTTTTCCGCTTATATCTTCAGTTCTTTTATTTCAGGAAGCATTTTAAGGGCACTTTGTTTATATTCTTGCATTGATGTTTTTGGGAAGTCCAGTTCTATTGTTAGTTGTTTCTACCAGTGGCATGTTTCCTCCGTGTATTTAGTAACTTTTTCTTGTAAACTCACACATGGCTGATTTCAACCTGTGGGACCCCTGAGGAGCCCCAGCTGCGAGTACGAGCTTCCAAAGTGGCTTCTCTTCTGACTGTCAGGCAGGCTTAGTCTCCTGCACAGGAAAATGTTCTTTACTTAATGTGTCCCTTGTGGTTAGTTTCTGGGACAGCATACAAAGATAATGGAAATTTAAGTCCCAAATCCTCCCGAGGTCTGAATTTTCAAGAGAGATTCTTTTTACTACCATATCCCCAGCAAAGGCTAGAATAAATAATGTTCATACCAACTTTCCTTGCCACCTGGATATTTTTCTAGTCCGATTCACTGAGAGTACATATCTGCAAGCCTTGGGATTTGCAGGTTCCTCATCAGTCCTGCCAATGTTACAGTCCTTGACACCTGTGTCCCATTCTACCACACACAAACCCCCACTTACTACCTGTTAAAAGCAGTTGAAAGTAAAACCAGGACTCAGGCTGGAGCGGCGGCTCAGCAGTTAAGTGCACTTCCTGAGGCCATCCAAGTTCAAATCTCCAGAACCCACATAAACAGCTGGGCAGGGCTAGGCGTGCTTGTTAATCCCAGTTCTGGGGAGAGTGGAGAGCAGAGAATCACTGGGACTCATGAATGACAAGCTTCTGAATCGGTAGGCTCCAGTGCATTATAAAAAACAACAAACAGATGGGTAAGTGATGGAGGAGGCTACATGACATTTTCCTCTCGCCCCTGTAGGTGAGCGGATGGGGTGGCACATTCATGTGTATATATCTCACACACACACACACACACACACACACGCACACAGACAACACGCAGGGCTCTAGGTTTCTGTGATCTGCAGACACCCACAAAGCAGCTTATAGCCTAAGATACTTGATGTTTGCTCTTCACCCTGATGTAAGCTCTCTATTTTTAGCTCCTGTGGGTTTATTTTCTAATTTATGTTTAGTTATACATTTAAAAGGTTGCTTTTTGTATTCCCCCCCCTCTCTCCCTTGCTTTGCCTCCCTCCCTCCCTTTAAAAGAGAGAGAGAGGTTCTCAGTATCCAATCTGTCTTATGCCAGAGCCGGGCATTGCCCAGGCTTTCTCTGTCTGCTGATTTAGGTTGGTACAACAACGTAGCTATTAACTGCAGGCTTTGCCAGACCCCAACTGTGTCACCTCTAAGCTTACTATACCTGAATGGAAAATCCACGTGAAGTGAGCCAAGGTAATGCGGAGTGTCAACCAGCCCACTTATCACAGGATGGTGAGGCCTACCATTTTGTAGACTGGCTAAAAAGTCACCCAACAGAAACAGATCTACCCCTTCTTAATTTCAAAAGATAAAATAATCCAGAAACCATTCATATATACATCAAATATCCACTAACGTCTTCTTTACTGGGCACTTAAAATGAAAGACATACAAAAGTAATTAAAACATGAATTTGGCCCTCAAAGAGCATAGCAAAGATGTCTTTAATTTTTTAATATTTTATTTTTGTTTATTTATTTATTTGACAGAGAAAGAGGGAGAGAGAGAATGGGCGCACCAGGGCCTCCAGCCATTGCAAACAAATTCCAGATGCATGCGCCTCCTTGTGCATCTGGCTAACATGGGTCCTGGGGAATCAAACCTGGGTCCTTTGGCTTTGCAGACAAACACCTTAACTACTAAGCCATCCCTCCAGCCCCTAAAATGTTTTTTAATATTTTATTTATTTATTAAAGAGAGAGAATGGACATACCAGGGCCTCTAGGCACTACAAACAAACTCCAGACATATATACCACCAAGTACCTCTGGCTTATGTGGGTACTGGGGAATCGAACCTAGATCCTTAGGCTTTGCAGACAAGTGCTCTAACTGCTAAGCCATCTCTCTGGCTCCAAAATGTTTGTTTGTTTCCAAAGAAATGCAAGCTGACTGACAAGTAGAGATTGCCTAGAGCCCTGTGTTAAGAATCTGACAAGTGGCTTAGTGACTATGAAGACCTGTGGATTCAGCTTCTCCAATAGTTTCCCACTGTCCAGACAGTATCACCCAAACTCCTTCCTGCCTTACAGTAGACCTGTCTTTCTTCCCATCTTCCTCTTCTCACTCCATCTCACCCACACTGGCCTACTCTGTTCATTTTCTCACATCAGCTCTTTTCCCATTCTCTATCTCATGTCTAGAATTCTCTCTTCTCTCAGATACTTACATGGATACCATATCATGTCATCTGGGTCTCAGATCAAATAACAGGAACCCATTTCTGGTCACTTGATCAAAAGGAGTTCAACAGATCATACCATTTATCATATCATACATGTTTTACTTTATTCAAAGTGTATTTAGGTATCTTAATTTATCCAGTTGTTTATGTACTTTGCATTTATTGTACCCATATCATTCTATATTCTCTAAATGTACTTGACATATACGTGAATAAATAGTGAAGGGCATCTACAAGTGTACAAAATAGAAGAGCACTGGGGAAAGGGCTGTGGCCCAGTTAGTAGCCTACCATGGGCACAGCCATGGGTTCAGTCTTTAGTACCACATAAATTGGGCCTGGTGGTGCACACTTGTGGAGACAGAAGAATCAGGAATTCAAGGTCATCCTCAACCACATAACAAGTTTAAAACCAGCCTGGGAGACATAAGACCATGTTATTTAAAAAAAAAAAAAAAAAAGGACTGGAGATACAGCTTAGCAGATAAGGCATTTGCCTGTGAAACCTAAGGAACCAGGATACATTTCCCAGTACCCAGGTAAGGCAGGTGGAGTAGTAGTAATAGGACCTGGCATGCCTATTCTCTCTATATATCTGCCTCTCTCTCTCTCTCTCTCTCTCTCTCTCTCAATAAATAAATAAATAAATAAATAAAATTTTATAAAAGGTAAAAGAACAGCTTTCCTTGCACCATCTAATTGCATCCCAAGAAAGACTAAAAGCAAAAAAAAAACAAATCCAACCAAGTACAATAAATGACATTAGGTTCAATAGGAGCCCAAAAGAAAATAATGAACTTTGTTGTGACCAGTGTAGGAGATACAAAAGACCCTAAAAACGGGGTGCATTTACTGGCTGGTCATGATGAACAAAATATCCGCACAGAAAGCAAGTTCATGGAGCACAAGCAAGGGCGAAGGTCCTCATTCCTCCACTGCACCCTGAATTTGGAGAAGACAAAATCTCCAGAATGTTTCAAGTTTGAGCCCCTTGTACGGGTGCCCCAATATCAACATTCTATTGACTTTTCAGCCAACTAAAAGTCATTTTCAAGAAGGTTCCCTTCTGTTCTTGGGTCCTTGGGCCCAGCCTTTGTAAAAATCAGGGTGCACATCAGAGATCTCTAAAACACCCTTCAGCTCTGGAAGTCCCTGGGGTAGCCTGGGGATTGCTCCAGCACACATTCTGAATCAACTAATCCTGAAACCCTGAGACTTAAGCTCCTTGCAGTAATTAAAATCTTTTGCTGGTGTATGTACATATATAAAGTTGCCAATAAAATAAGAAATCTGAATAACAGTAAGGCGAAGATCTATTAAGGACAACACCTGACATCAGCCTACAACCTCAACTACACATGTGCGCCTACACCCTCACATGCACACACACACACACAGAAATATGCACACACTCACATATACAAGTACACACTCATGTGCACAACACAGACTCACAAGAGGAAAACCACCACTTCTTAGCTTTGTTCTGATTTGGGGCAAATGCAAACTAATAAAGAGAACACTGATAGTAATGGTCTCTCTCACTCCCTTTCTTGCTCCACTACTCTTAAGGAAATGACCCAGGTTCAAAGAGCAGGACATTGGGGAAACCAGGAGTCCTGCTCCATGTTCCTCTCACTCCCAGATGCGCATGCTCAACTGCTAACCAGGCCGTAATAAGATGGTAGATATCAGCTTCTGCGGTGGCGGTGCTGTTGTCTCTGTACCAAACTCCACTCCGCCACACCATCTGGGGCCTTGCAAGTTCTTGCTGCCCGCTTAGGTCTCCATGTCCCCATTTGTTGTGTGTGAAGAGGACACATTCCTGGGCGGCAGAGTTGGCTCAGTGGTTGTTGCAGTCAGGTTCGCATTGCTGTTAGAAATCACCCAACCAAGAGCAGCTTATGGGAAGAAAAGAGGTTTATTTTGGCTTATAGGCTCGAGGGGAAGCTCCACAATGGCAGGGGGAAACAATGGCATGAGCAGAGGGTGGACATCACCCCCTGGCCAACATAAGGCAGACAATTGCAACAGGAGAGTGTGCCAAACACTGGCTTGGGGAAAGTGGCTATAACACCCATAAGCCCGCCCCCAACAATATATTCCCTCCAGGAGGCGTTAATTCCCACATCTCCATCAGCTGGGAACCTAGCATTCAGAACACCTAAGTTGATGGGGGACACCTGAATCAAACCACCACAGTGGTTAAGGCGCTCGCCTGTGAAGGCTATGGACTTAAAAAGTTCAACTCTCCAGGTCTCACTTAAGCCAGACACCTGGTGACGCAAGCATGCAATGTGGCACACACACACAAGGGGGCGCACGTGTCTGGAACTTGGCTGCAGTGGCTGGAGGCTCTGGCATGCCAATTCTCTCTCTCTCTCTCTCTCTCTCTCTCTGTCATAAAATAAGGCCAATCTGTTGGGCTTGCCTCAATAAAAAAATTTTTTTCCAAGAGGCCACATTCCTGCCTCTAAGGTTGGTGGATGTGAAAAATAATGGAGGGTATTGAGAAGGGGTCCTGGCCTATGGCAAACATTCAACAGGCTCCTCAGTGCTGTCGCTGGTCCCAACAGAGAACTCTGCCAGTCCTGAGAAGACCAAGCGGAAGGAAGCCCATCCCTCCAGCGGAAAACAGCCCACAGCTCTCGTTCCCCTGACACCAGGTCGGCAGCGTTGTCTTCGCGGATAAAAGATGGCACATCATTTGAACCTACATGTTCAAAGGGCGTCAACTCCTTTCTAGCCCAGAACACATTCGGCCTGACTGTTGCTTTTCCTTTCACGCCTCTTAATGGTTCTGTCTGTCATTATGAACCTTTCCCTTTCTGCCACAGTGAAGCTCAAAGGGACTCCGTCCTTTAATCCCAACACAGTTTGTCTTTATACTTTGGCAGGAATGAGTGGGGTGCAACAGTGACTCCTGAAACCTGCCTCTCATTATGCCAAGAACTGTAATGTGTTGCTGCATCAAAGTGGTATGGAGTGATAATGAATGCGTTCCCATGGTGAGAACGGCTCCTCGCAGCCGGCTTCCCGAGTGCCCTCTTGACACAGAAGAACTTTTTTTGACTAACATCAGTCATCATCAGTAGCAAGTGGTGATATCTGTGCAGGTGATACCTAAGCCAAAGGAGGCAGACTGAAATATAGAAATGCCATAAAGAACATTTGCCTCTCTGACAAAAAAAAAAAAAATTATTCCAACAAGTCATATCTCCACTAAATCTTAAGGAGATACAAGAATTATTATTATTTTTTTCCTAAACAAAACTTATTTTTTAGAGTTGAACATAGAATTTTAAGTAAGTCACTATTTATGGCCACAGATAATTCAAGAGCTCAAGTTAAAAGGAGAGTCAGCAGAGAAAGTGGCATTGATAAAGGAGCCTTACTGAAATCCAGCAAATAAAAATGGTTAATTGAGCCTCTGCACTGATTCTGAAAGCTCCACCCAGTGGGAAGAGATGTCACGAGTGCATAAGCCCCAGCAGAGCACCATTCTGCCTCCCATGTCACAAGGTAACTTTTCCTTATAAAAAGACCAATGTATTGAGCAACACTCAAACTCACCCCCCTTCAAAGGAAGCAGCTCACTGCTTAGCAAGATGCCCCTACTGCTGCATCAAGCTGGGCAATTCTTACTTACCTCTCAAATGACTGAAGACTGGGTAGATGAGAACCCTGTGGAAAATTGTCCCACAAGAACTTAGTCTTTTATAACAAATTAATAAAACTTGAAAACACCTTTGAAACATCCAGAGAGCGGTTGATGACTCCCATAACATATGTGCCACTATTGTACCAGCGGGTCTACCCTGACTAGGTAGGTGGTTGGCTTTGCAGCCTGAAGGATCCACTGCTTGTTCAGAGTGTTGATGACTTTTCTTCCCTAGCAGGTCGCATAGTGACGTATGACAGCTCACTAGCAGGGAGATGACCCCAAAATGGTTACCGATACCTGCACTCTTCTGGGCCCATCAACATCTTGCTATAGAAGAAAGAGGAGGACAAAAGGAATGAAACAACAAAACAGAGGCAGGACTACCTAGAAATAAGACGTTCCTCAGTGGATTGGGGGAAAGGGACAAAAGAGGGTAACAAAAGGGGAAGATGATCAACTTACGATATGTTTGTGTATTAAAGTTCTCAATTAAAAAATTCCAACTCCAGGTAAGAAATGCTTGACTCTCATTGAAAGTGAACAAAGGCAACTATGCCCAGAGAAGAAGCTTGTTCTAGATGTCTTCCTTGCCCTACTATCCATCCAGTCGATTTGGCACCAAATTTCAACTCCTTAATGCGGGGTTCCAGCCAGGAAGGGTGCTCAGGAGGAGCTGAGGTTTGACAATGATGACAGCTTTGTCAGTAGCCACGCATGAAAGGAAGGAGTTGATTTACAATTTCCTGAAACACCAAACAAGTCTCGGGGGCAAGTACTGAATCTGTGACACTAGTTCATCAAGAGTCATGGCAAAGCAAAAAAAAAAAAAAAACACTCATGTTACATAACAAGCTTCCCATTACAAACTTCTATCCTCCAGAAGGAAACTGTCCTCAGTGATCCCTGAGACTGACACTGCTTCTAAGGTTACATACAATCTGCCCAACTTCACCTCCTGCCACTACTCCCTAGAGCTCTCCAGTCTCTGCACATGGGAACATAGGAAAACAGGGTGGAAATCTGCCTCTTCCCCTGACAGGCATAAACTGCACCAATGAGCCAAACAATTATTACCAAATATCACCACTAATGCAATCAATTTGAGAATGAGGGTATCTTCTAGTAGATGAAATGAAACTCAAGGATAAAGTTGACGGAATGCAAGAAGCAGAAGTTCGGGTGCTGTGGCGGTTTATACCAAATATCCCCACAGCCTCAGGAGTTTCTGACCATTTCCCACTTGGTCCCCAGCTGGGAGTGCTTTGGGGAGACAAAGCCTGCTTGGGGGAAGTGTGTCACCAGGGGTGGACATCACGGGTGGGTCCAGCCCTGTGTGCTCACTTCGTGCTTGCTGGTGCCGGCTGGTGTCTCTTCTCTGCTATGGATATGGGATGAAGTGAGCCAGCTGCTTCTGCCACGATGGAGCCTCCCCTGGGACCCGTGAACCTGAAATGAGCCCTTTCCTCCCTTGGGCTGTTTCTGGTTGGGTGTTTGTCCAGCAACGTGAAGGTAACTACAACAATCTGAACCCATTTACTCAACTTCTACTCACAGGGTAGTCACACTGTAACAAGAAACAGGAAAGCTTAATTCCTCTCAGAATCTATTTTATTGTATTTTATTTGAGAGAGGAAAAGAGGCAGATAGAGAGAGAGAGAGAGAATGGGTGTGCCAGGGCCTTCAGCCACTTGCGAACAAACTCCAGACGCATGCTCCACCTTGTGCATCTGGATTACGTGGGTCCTGGGGAAATCGAACATGGGCCCTTTGGCTTTGCAGGCAAATGCCTTAACCACTAAGCCATCCCTCCAGCCCCCAGAATCTACTTTCAAGACTTAAGATTTGAGGTGAACTTTTTCATCACTCTTCAATTACTAAGTTCCTTGGCCTTTCCACCACAGTCTTCAGACCCCAAATGAGGAAGCCTCCTTATCTCCAAGTCTTAAAAAGTGCTTGGCTAGGGCTGGAGAGATTTCTTAGTGGTTAAGCACTTGCCTGTGAAGCCTAAGGGCCCCAGTTCGAGGCTCGATTCCCCAGGACCCATGTTAGCCAGATGCACAAGGTGGCGCACACATCTGGAGTTCGTTTGCAGTGGCTGGAGGCCCTGGCGCACCCATTCTCTCTCTCTCTCTCTCTCCCTCTTTCTCTCTCTGTCTCTCTCAAATAAATAAATGAACAAAAAAATAAAAATAAAGTGTTTGGCTAAGCTTCAGGCCATATGACAACAACCACATAGTTTCTCTCTTTCATTCTTGAAGATCTCTGTGCAATATAGGTCATGAAGCTCTTGTCTTACAAAATTCAGTGTCTTCAATCAGTTCTGCTGAATCAAAATAGCCTTATGAATCTATCTATGCTGATCCTCCATCCACATGTAAGTCATCCCCAGCTTAGAAGTAAGTCTCCCTTCCTCTTGGGAAAGCTACCAGTGGCCTCTTTCTCACCTCACTGTACTTAGGAGCTATGACTAATCAAGCTGAGGTTGCCACTGCCTGAACATTCCCTAGAATCCCCGCTCTTCCAGTTCTTGTTGGAGAACAAAAAAAGGAAAAACTTCCCCCATCATCCTTTAACTGGCTTTCTTCTACTGTAAAATCTCTTAGACAAACTTTGGGGTTTCGTCACAGTGTTAACAGCACCAATAAGCTCCCCACACTCCAATATCGTCCCGCCTCCTCAGAAGAGTCAGTTCTTGTGCCATGTCCAAATGCACCTCCTCTGGAGGCAGAATTTGGGATGCGGGCTTGTCATTTCTGGAAATTACCATGTAACTATCTGAGACTTACATAAGACGGCATTCTAGAAAAGGAGCTTGGATGGGTTTGTCTCCTGGTAGATATTATATTTGTAACAAAAATCTCTGGTAATTTGTAATCTGTATTTCTATAATAATAATTCTTTTATAGCACCAAATATGTTCCTGGTACAAGAAATATGTCACTCCTGAGTCTTCATAATGGATAGATTTAAAAAAAAAAATAGGGACTGGGAAAGTTAAATATCTCGATTAAGGTTCAGTAGCAAATGCATGGTAGGAACGAGATTTGAACCCAGGTTTGTCTAAGGACAAAGCATGGCGGGTGGGGGGGCGCCTGTCCTTCCCATTGCTGTAGTGCTACAGACGCTGCTCCCCTTCCAAGCTAAGCTTCCTCCGAGTTACCGCGTGCGCTTGGAAGCACACCACGTTCTCTGACCTTGAAAAGGTGAGGCAACATAAAGGAAATCTGGTGTGGCTACAAATGAAGATTCAAAGGGACTTTGACAGGAGGACTGAGCATGCACGCTGTCTTCCCTACCCATCCCATAGGTACAGTGGTAAACTGTACATTATATCCAACCCTGACTTGGAGAGGCAGGCAGATAAAGTTAAACAGGATGAAACTGCATATATATACTTTTTTTTTTTTTCAGAAGATTTCTCAAAAGAAATCAAGGAGGCTCAAAGGAACTGATACAATATTTTCTAAGTGCCGAAGGAAAAGAACTGTCAATCAGGATTCTATATCTGCAGCAAAGATTCTTCAGGGATGCCATTCTCAGGTCCTCACTGAGGACTAAGCCAATTTGTCACTAGCAGACATAGGAATGGGTAGAAACATTCTCTAAGGGCTAGAGAGATGCCTTAGTGGTTAAGGTGCTTACCTGCAAAGCCAAAGGATGCAGGTTTGATACCCCGAGATTCATATAAGCCAGATGCACAAGGTGACACATGCATCTGGAATTCATTTGCAGTGGGTGAAGGCCCTGGTGCACCCATTCTCTATCTGCCTCTCTCTCTCTCTCTCTCTCTCTCTCTCTCTCTCTCTGTCTGTCTCTCTCTCTTTCAAATAAATAAATATTTTAAAAAAACATTCTCTAAGCATAAAAGAAAAGATGAAAGGAAAAAGTTAGAATATCCAGAAGGAAAAATAACAGCAAGCAAAAATATGGGTAAATACGATAGACTTTGCTTCTCTTAAATTTTCTAAATTTGGCTGATGATTAAAGCAAAAATCTTTATACTGTCTAACATGCTTCTCAAAGTGCACAGAGGAAATATCTGGGGCAATCATGTCACACAGGAGGAAGGGCAAAAGGAAGTAAGTTTCTATACTTCACTGGCACTAATAGAGTGACACCACCAGCAGACTGGAATAAATCATCTATGTGTGCATGTAAAAAAAAAAAAAAAGCTATGCAAAGGATACTCTAACACACTATAGATAAATCGAAATGGAATTCTATAAAATGCCTAGAGAACCAGAGAAAAGCAGGCAACGAGTGAAGGAGAAACAGAAAGGAGGTGGAGGAGTCTCCCTCTGATGCCAGGGTCGCACCAGTGCAAACTACACCTTCACCTTAGGAAAGGACAGTCCGCCTGCAAAGCGAGGCTGTATTTGGGGCGGGTACCGGGACGACCTCGGCACGCTCCTCCTCCGAGCGCTACCGCGAGTGTAACGTGGGCTGGTGGAAGCTCATGCCAGCACTCATGGATGGCTTCTCAGAAGTAGCAAGCTGACGTGCCAACACACCCAAGGAGCTCCTTGCCAGGGCCTGGGTACCAGCTAACCTTCCTTCCTGGGGGTGGGAGGGTTGTCTCAATTCTGATTACAAAGGCCAGGAGTCCTACCCTGTGTGCAACCTGTTCTCATGGGGGAATAAACCAGGGATGGCTGGGATAAAGGTTCGTAACCGGTGGAGCAACAAGCCCTAAGTGCGACTCTGCTGGCAGGGTCCCGTATGTGCCGGTGGCCCGGGCTCCACGTCAGTCAGCCGTGCTGAGCCCTCCCGGCACACAGAAAATAATACCTTTCAGCAGGTATTTTCCAGTCTGCAAAGAAAATGAGGAACAAAATGAACATTGAACACCGAAATGGATGGCCTTCCCTTTAATATACTTAGGAAAAGAAGTACTGAATTCTCCCAGGCAGGTGGGGAGCCCTCAGGTCTTATATATAGTAAATCACTTTATACCATGCTCTGGCCCCTCAACTTTGTACATCCTGGGAGAATGCTTTTGAAAACTTCGCATTATCGTTGTTGATCATTGTTATGCTTGAAGCACAAAAAGAGAAAGAAATTTTGGAAGAGTATTTGTGCATTAGACGGCACTCACTATCCTGAATGTAGTAGCTTTAATCATGTCAACATAAAAACAACTGCTCAATATGCCCAATAATGGCACTGGTGACTTAAAATACTAAAATCTACATTAGTGAAAATGGGCTTTAATTCACTGTCTCTTTCCAGATAAATACCATCACTGTGGCACACTTCTGTGATATTCCTTTTAACCTTCCATCCTCCTTCCTTCTCTCAGGTTTTTCATTCCTCCTTCTCTCCCCCACCCTGCCCTATTCCAATGAGTTAACAAAAGTCCAGGGTGGGGGGCATAAAAGTCAGGGCTGACAAACAAACCTGATTACTTCTTCTTCTACATATTCAGAAACCTAAAGCTTTTGACAAACCTAGTCTGTTTTTACACCAGAAAATCTTTACTTTGTATGTTTGTCCTGTATTTAGCCAACTCTCTCTCTGTGTAGGTTTTTCTATTGCATTTTGATCTGTAACCAAACTTCCTAAAATGATATGTTTTCAGACAATACCAAATAGACATCCCTGAGGTTTTTGGACACAATCTTCTTTTGCCCAGACGAATGGCTGGAGAAAGCTTTGCCTCCTCCGCCTGACTTCCCAAGAGCAGAACTGGCACTTGGGAAAATTACAGAAAATTGTGGAAAATTCAGAAAGGGAGCCTCCACTGCTTCTTAAACCATGTTAAATTCAAAAATACTGCCTCAAGTTAATTTTGTCCTTTCTGCTTTGAACTGATTAGGGAACACTAAATTTCATGCCAATGCTCCCAAGCCATTCGTCAAAAATGCAGAATTCACCCTCTAAATTCCAACTGACTGTGAAGGGGAAAACTGGCTCACATCACTTCATGGTCATCTTCTAAGCGCTTCGATCAGCCTTGCACACGCTCATACAGGTGGGTTGGTATTTACTCTATTAATCCATAATGCTCCAATTTCCCCCTGGCACATGAAGATAGTAGTGTTCTGAAGCAGTCCTGGAATCGATTACCATGGAAACAAAAGGTATAAAAAGGTGTTTTTATGTAATAGAACTCTAAAAAGCTCAAAAGTGTTTTCAAAGTGAAAGTGTAAACATGGTGTGTCTTAAGGAATGGGGGATGGGAAATCAAGATGAGCTAACAGAGGACAAATGGGAAACACAGGAGCTTCAAGGAGTGGTTCTCAGGATGGGACAACCCCACAAAGTGGCTGAAAGACTCTATTCTGGCATTGCTAATGTCATCTACTCCTTGGTCCCAATCTATGCATTTAAACTATTCTAATCTTGAATCTACTGGAAAAAGTCAATGAAAGAATCTTCATATGGATAGGCTCATTTTGTCGTCCCTCCGTTCGATCTAGAACTTGATTCCATATGCTAAGGGAATGTTGTCACAGGGAATGTTTTACTTTGGGAAAAGAGTAGGCAAAAAAAAAAAAAAAAAAACATGTATTTATTTTCATGTTTTTAGTGTTTTCTTGCAGTTGAAGCAATCTCATCAATCCTGCCCTCAAGTTCAAAAAAAAAAAATGAGAGTTTTAGATATACTAATCTTTGCATGGAAAACTTCCTGACACAGAAACTTCCCTGACCATCTGTGATAATACAAACTCTTCCTATTGGACGTCCTCAGAAAACATCTGGAATGATAAAAAGCTCCCACTAGAGCTGCTTAAGGAATTCAAGTTTCCCACCATTCCCTGGAATTCATGCGGCTACCCCAGCAGGAAGGAAGGCACACGGGGTCACAGGCTCCATCCTCCCCTTGTGCGAAGGTCGGTGTCCATCATGGATGTACTGAACAGCCCACTTGCATTTCAACCACCTACACACCAGGAATATGAGGCTTGGGGCTGGAGAGGTGGCTTAGTGGTTAAGGCATTTGCCTATGAAGTCAAAGGACCCAGGTTCAATTCCCCAGGACCCACGTAAGCCAGATGCACAAGGGGCACATGCATCTGGAGTTCGTTTGCAGTGGCTACAGGCCCTGGAGTGCCCATTCTCTATCTGTCTCTCTTCTCTCTCTCTCTCTCTCTCTTCTCTCCTTGCAAATAAATATATTTTTAAAAAAAAAAAAGAATATGAAGCTTACAAAGCTGACATCATCCATGTGGAGTGTTTAACTTCTCTACCCAAATACAATCTTTTAGAACAGCAAGGAAAGTGGATTTAATTCAGGATAGGGATAACTAACAATAGGAATGTAATCAAAAAAGGACACCATCAGAAAATATGAAAATTTACCATCTGGCCGGGCATGGTAGAGCACACCTTTAATCCCAGTGCTTGGAAGGCAGAGGTAGAAAGATTCCTGTGAGTTCAAGGCCAGCCTGAGACTACATAGTGAATTCCAGGTCAGCCTGAGCTACAGTGAGACCCTACCTCAAAAAAAAAAAAAAATCTGAAAGGTGGTACGTAGGAACAGTTTGAGACTTCTGAGTCCATCAGGCCCAAGTTTGGTATGGAGTGGCTACATACTTTCTGGGTAGCCTAAGATCAGCCTCATTTCCTCATCCCCAAATCATACTCTCCTGACCACTGTGATGATGATTAAATTAGATCAGGCATACTGTTTAACGGTGTCTGGCATATAGGTAGCTGTCAATAATTATTAGTTCTGAGGCTGTTGCTATAAGAAGCTGACACTGCAAAGAAAATATGTAACCTGCAGCGTTCAAGGCTCAGGAACAAGAGGAGTCCTCGGACATCTGAAGATTATCCCATCAAGAGTTCCTCAGAACACGGGGTTGGGTGCAATCAGGATTAACCCAAGAGCAACGCAATATTCTACCCACCTATAACTGCCTATGGAGGGTCTTCATAAAATACATTGGGATTTGGTTTGTTTGTTTTTAAAGAATGGCATCTTATTATGTAGTCTAGGCTGGCCTTGAACTTCCAATGCCCATGCCTCTGCCTCATTAGTGCTTGAGTGACAGGTGTGCCACCATGCCTAGCCCTATATAATTAGGTTTTGAGTTGGTTGGAGGACTATAAAAGAAGACCTCAAAAATCCCTTCTAACTCTAACATTCCATGATTACAAGTGTTTGGAAAGTAGGCAAAAACAATCACTTTCTAAACATCTATTATAAAGCTTCATGAAGCATCTTTCAACTGCCAATTGTCAGTGGGATCAGTGTTCAAATGTCCATGGATAATAATGGGTACGCAGCGATCCAATTTAAGACCCATGGAATTCCATGGCATTTAAGCCTGAACTGTCTAAAACAAAGTACAAAGCAATATATGCTCGCAAGAGAACCATTTTCTAAAGGGATGTATATACCCTCTAGACACACACTTTAGGGGCAATTCTCATCAAGTGCATATAAGTATTATTTATAAGCTTTACATTAATCTTATTATCCAAACCTAAACTTACACTACTTTACCAAAATGAAATGTTAATGCTATTAGAGGAAGCCATGAATTTTTATTAATAAGTCAAAATAATATTTCTCTATCAGTCATATACCATATCATATCTCAGACCACTGATTTAATATCTAAAAACTTTATTTGTGCTATGCATAATACTGGTGAGAAGAGACTGAAATTGAATTATTACAACCTACCAATATAGGTTTTCATTTAGTCTCTATAGGTAATTCAGAGAAATAGTTAAAGGTAAAAACAAGCCTAAATGTCCAATTTCCAATTCTCCTAGCACATACTGACCCCTCTTCCCCCACTTCACATGAAGACCCTGGCCCCAAACACTCCCAAGACAATCTGGGCTCAAATCAGCATGAAGCTGACAGATGGAGCATTCAGCAGAGAAGTGGTGCTGGGTTATTTCATTTTCGTTAGAGAAGGATGCTGTGGGAAAAAATATTCTCCACTTAATCTATTTTATTTTCAGAGAGGTTTTACCTGTAAATATTAATTTATACACCAGCCAAACTCACTAGCTGCTTGAGCCACATGAATATAAATGAAATAGAGGAAGACAAACTTTTTAAAAAATGGAATTTACAGTATCTTCTTTCCTCAGGCAGAAGAGGGAAAACCCCAAGAATTTAAAATTACACTCCTGTGGTTCTAAAGACAACAAAAAAGCTCCCATTTCAGTAGGTGACATTATGAGGGTAGAAATGCCAGGTAAAGCACTACAGTATTCAAAAGTAAAATAATCATTTATACCATTTTCAACTCAGAACCTATTTCAAAATCACTCAAAATGCTTTCTGCTCAAAATTTTTACCTTACTGAGATCTATGATCACGTGGTGAAAGAGAGACAGTACAGATAAGACTTCACATCTACTCAAGAGTCAGGAGACTGAACGAAAGTGTGGTGTGTCCCTGAAGGAGAAGCTTGCTTTGTGAGAAAAAGGCAGATAACATCAATTCACTGATAATTCTTTCACTTTATCTTTTAGCAATTAATTGTGCTTCTAGATGGTTACTGAGCATAGTATGAACAGCAAAAAGATCTGTGTGGGGGCTGGAGAGATGGCTTAGTGGCTAAGGCATTTGTTGGGGGCGGGCTTATGATTATTATAACCAGTTTCCCCATGCCAGTGTTTGGCATACTCTCCTGTTGCTATTGTCCACCTTATGTTGGCCAGGGGGTGATATCCACTCTCTGCTCATGCCATCATTTTCCCTGCCATCATGGAGATTCCCCCTTGAGCCTGTAAGCCAAAATAAACCTCTTTTTTTCCACAAGCTCATCTTGGTTCGGTGATTTCTACCAGCAATGCAAACGTGACTGCAACAATATACATACATACATACATACATACATACATACATACATACGAGGTATATATACACATATATATTGGAGGAGATATATATATAAAATTTCTATGTGGCAATGAAATAAAAAGCAAAAGTTTTGATCTTAGGTTGCATAGCTTTCCAAAGAACAAAGGTTGAGGTATGGGTCGTTCTGGGTTTGACAACTCCCTCCTTAAATCCCACAATCCACACCCTTCATCTTCAGCATTCTGCCCTGTGGATGCTTCATGCCCACTGCCATGGATTTTTTTAAATATTTTATTTTTTATTTATTTACTTATTGGAAGAGAGAGAGAGAATGGGCACACAAGGGCCTCCAGACACTGCAACAGAACTCCAAATGTGTGCACCACCTTGTGCAACTGGCTTTATGTGGATACTGGAGAATCAAACTTGGGTCCTTTGGCTTTGCAGACAAGCACCTTAACTGCTAAGCCATCTATCTCTCCAGCCCTGACTGACATGGCTTTTAACTGAGGCTCTAGTTAGCAGTGTGCATCAGATGCTTTTACAGCAGCCTTGGTTCTGAACACCACAGCACACGCACTTGGCCCTGCACGTGACATCACATGATGCCAATAAACCTTGTGATGGCGAGTCTTGATTGTCAACTTGATGGGATATATGAAAACAAATCTCTGGGCATGTCTGTGAGGGAGTTTCCAGATTAGGATAAAGGAAGTGGGAAGACCCACCCTAAGTGCACACAGTATTATTTCATGGACTGAGGACCCAGACCAAATGCAAATGCGAGAGCAAGCTGAACACCAGCGTTCGTCACTCGCTGCTTCCTGACGGCAGGCTGAATGTGGCCAGCGGCTTCACGCCCGTGATAGGCTGCACCTTCTAGTGTAACCAAAGTAAACCTGGCCTCCTGCAGTTGCTTCTGTCAGATATGTGGTCATGAGGAAAATAAACACCTTGGCGCAGATTCAAGACAACCATATATTACAAACTGCTCTACGTTACACATAAGGTTTTCTGGTCTTGTAGAAACAAAGATGTAATTAAGGAAATCAGACTTTTGATATTTTTGTACTGTCATTTTTGAGCAGCAAGTACTAAATTAGTATACCTTTGGATTGTATTTTGTTAAAATGTTTAACTCCTAAAATTGGCATTTGAATGTAAATAGGAGGGAGGATAGTGAGGGAGAGGGGAGAAGGAGACTAGGGAGAGGAGAGGGGATGAGACTCAACGAAAACAAATTGTTTTTGAAAAATCTGTAATGATGACTCCTAAAATCTCTGTATTCCAACTAAACTAAAAGAGATTACTGTTTAAGTGGCTGACTTGGATTTCATTTTTTAAAAAAGTCATTAAAGCCAGGCGTGGTGGCACACGCCTTTAATCCCAGCACTTGGGGGGGGGGGGTTGCTGAGGTAGGAGGATCACTGTGAGTTCAAGGCCAGCCTGAGACTACACAGTGAATTCCAGGTCAGCCTGAGCTGTAGCAAGACCCTACCTCAAAAAAAAAAAAAAATCATTTAACTGGGCTGGGGAGATGGCTCAGTGCATAAAGCATTTGCCACTCAAGTCTGAGTATCCAAGTTCAATTCCCACACAAAGAGCCAGAAGCCATGGCAGGCTTCTCTGATCCTGGCCTGCTGAAGCACAGTGGTGCTGTCTGCACGATGGGAGGCAGAGACAGGGGAATTTCCGGGAAGCCCTCGACAAGTACAGCTAAGAGCATCAGAGGAAGATCAAGAAAAAGCCTTGTCTCTCTCAAATAAGGTAGAAAGATGAGGACAGACCCAAAAGTTATCCTCTGATCTCCACATGCTTGCCATAGCATGTGTGCACTCACACTCACACACCCACATACGCATGTGTGTACCCACAAAATCATTAAGTGAATTCTAGCAGGGGATTTGGACAGAATTTCCAACAATCTCTTAAATGGCCATAAACATACCTCTACCATTTTGTACTACGCATTTATGTGAAGCAGAATTCTCAGCATTGACCATCGTAAGATCAAAATACCGACCAATTCTGAAGAACACTGAAGATGCTCTATATTGTGCAACACCAAATATTAAATCAAAAGCCAGGCGTGGTGGCGCACGCCTTTAATCCCAGCACTCGGGAGGCTGAGGTAGGAGGATCGCTGTGAGTTCAAGGCCTTCCTGAGACTACATAGTGAATTCCAGGTCAGCCCTGGGATAGAGTGAGACCCTACCTCGAAAAACAAAACAAAACCAAAATCAAAAACAGCTATTAAACCAAAATTTAGTTCCTTATGTAAAAATAATCACATTTGTTTCATGAGTATGCAAATTTTATTTCCTCTTTAGTAAATGATAAAATTATATGTAAAACAAAGAGTTATTTTTAAATAAATTTATGATCAATTGCCAGTAAATGCTTAGCTTGTATACCTATGTTGTATTTCACATAAAAATTTCTCAGGTGAAAAATGATTATGAGTAGAAAATGCTTAAGATGCCCTGGTCCATGGTAGTCTGTGGAAGCAGCCCAAAACTGACTGCAACAGTTTGATCAATACCAAGCTTCCTCAGATAAGTCAAACTTTATTGAAATGCCATAAGGCTGCTCACGATGTAGCCCTTATCACACCATTCCATATAATTCATTGTTACTTTACGTGGTAATGATTTCTCTTCCGCAGTATTGTAAGCAGCATACAGCATGGGCTCTTCTTCATCTTTCATACCACGTGCTACAGTGTCAGACCCCATGCATACATCTGTAGGTTGCTAAATGAATACCTGTTGGTGAGTTGATTAAATATTTTATCCACTAAGTTAAAGGAGAACAGTGGTAAGATGCTCACATCTCTTGACTGTAGCCTATCTCTCTTTGTCAAAAAGAAAGAAATTAAGCAGATAATACCAAGAACAACTCAGCATTATCACACAATGCCTATCACAGATTCTGCTTAAACAGATATCTCTCTCTTCAAATTAGACAGACAGATAGATAGATAGATATAGATATAGATATAGATATAGATATAGATAGATAGATATAGATATATAGATTTGCAAGCTGAGAGAGACACAGAGAAGAGAAGAGACACAGACAGACAGAAAGACAGAGAAAGAGGATGGAAGGACCAGGGCCTCTAGCCTCTGCAAAGGAACTCCAGATACATGTGCTACTTTGTGTCTCTGGCTTTATGTGAGTACTGGGGAATTAAACTCAGGTGTGGTGGTTTGAATCAGATGTCCCCCATCAACGTAGGTGTTCTGAATGCTAGGTTCCCAGCTGATGGAGATTTGGGAATTAACACCTCTTGGAGGCAGTGTATTGTTGAGGGCAGGCTTATGGGTGTTATAGCCAGTTTCCCCTTACCAGTGTTTGGCACACTCTCCTGTTGCTATTGTCCATCTTATGTTGGCCCAGGGGTGATGTCCACCCTCTGCTCATGCCATCATTTTCCTTTGCCATTATGGAGCTTTCCCTCAAGCCTGTAAGCCAAAATAAACCCTTTTCCCCACAAGCTGCTCTTGATCAGGTGATTTCTACCAGCAATGCGAACCTGACTGCAACAGTAAAGTCGGTACCAAGAGTGGCATTGCTGCTACACACTTGACCATGTGGCTTTGACCTTGTGGAACTGATTTTCAAGAAGAACAAGAAGGATTTGAAACCTTGGCCTAAGAGATGCCCTGTTGCAGTGCTTTAAGTGCAGCTTGATCAGAGTTGCAAGACCTGAATGCAGTAAGAACTACGGACTGTGAGGTTGGGCTTATGAGGGTGAAAAGGAGCTTTGTCTTGACTTGGCTAGAAGCAGTGTGTGTAAAAACCTTGCTGTTATGCCCATGTCCTGTGAACTTGTGCAGGGTTGCATTGCACAGAGACAAACTGGTGTGTGCAGAGGGATATGGTATAGAAATGAAATCTTTGAGCCAAAACTGCTGTCCATTCAGCAGCAAGTGAAAGATTGCAACCTTTGAGGTTGGACCAGCTGACCTGCACTGGAGCAACAGGAAGAATGTAGGCTCTTTTGAAGGGGTCTGAGTGCTCAAGGAGTGCCCTGTTTTCAAAGTCTGCTTTATTTCCCCCTGAATTAACAAATTGGCACCCTACCTGGTATTGTGGAGTATAAGAAATGCCGGAAAGAGAGGGTCATTGAGTTTGCTGTGGTCTTGTGTTTTGAAAACAACCATGAGCAGGGGCAGTGTGAAGCAGGTTTACTGTATGTCTGCATGGAGACCTGGTGGAACTGTGAGGATGGACCATGGGTTGCCCTGGAGATGCCGGGACCATGAGATGGCTGCTAAGGAAAGCTTCCAGCCCTGGATGAAGTAGCCTAGCTGGAGGGGTGGAATTGGAACCCCAGAGACTTCTTGCTGGTTAGAATTATCAGTCTTGACTGATACTGACTAGAGTTGTTGGACTTGGAGTTACAGAGTTTGATGCTTGCCCTGTTTAAATCTTGTATTTGTTGAATATTTCTTTGCTATGCCCAATGCTATCTTTTGCAGTGTGAATGTTTATTCTGTACCATTATGGATTTGGGGGGAGATTTTTTGGTATTATGGCTCAGTTAAAAGACCTTGGATTATGGAGACATTTGAACATTATTAGGATTGATAAAAAATGGAGACTTTTAAAGTTGGACTGAATGCATTGCATTTTATATCATGGATGGTTATCATTTTATGGAGGACAGGAGCAGAATGTGGTAGTTTGATTCAGGTGTTCCCCATAAACTTAGGTATTCTGAATGCTAGGTTCCCAGCTGAGGGAGATTTGGGAATTAACACCTTCTGGAGGTGGTGTATTGTTGGAGGCAGGCTTATGGGTGTTATAGCCAGTTTCCTCATGCCAGTATTTGACACACTCTCCTGTTGCTATTGTCCACCTTATGTTGGCCGGAGGGTGATGTCCAACCTCGGCTCATGCATTGTTTTCCCTGCCATCATGGAGCTTCCCCTCGAGTCTGTAAATAAACCTCTTTTTTCCCCACAAGCTGCTTTTGGTCAGGTAATTTCTGCCAGAAATGTGAACCTGGCTACAGCACCAGGTCATTAGGCTTTGCACACAATTGCCTTAATTACTGTGCCATCTCTCCAACCCTAAACATCATTTTTAATTAGATAAGTCTGCACTATAAAAACATCCTCTCTCTTTCCCTTTGACAGGAATTGGTGTTTGTCACATAGGACAATCCCGGAAGATAAATTGCTCATCAACCAACAAAGTAGTCTGTGCCTTTGGGTCAAGGCACCAAACATGGCAAAGAAAAGTAATTCATAACCAAAACAGATTTAAAACTGCCATTCACCCCTCAGGTTAGTCTGTTGTCCCCTTTCAACCACAATTCCTCTATAAATCTTAGGGTCCTAGGAATATAGGCCACCCAAAATTGCTTTTGTATTGTTTTGTCCCTCCAAACTGAATCCTAAGGGCACTTTTTGTCTGTGTACATAAACAGTATTAAAACTTAACAGAGTTTACCTCTGGGTCACCTAAAAATCCTTCATTTGATAATTTTTAAATAAAGTTGACTCTTATGCCCTAACACATGTACTTTGAAAGTATACAAGTACACTGCTTTCTTATTTTTTTAATTTATAAAATTAAAAACTTAGCCAAAAATGAAATTAAAAAAAAACTTAGCTGAGGGTGGTAGTACATGCCTTTAATCCCAGCACTTAGGAAGCTGAGGTAGAAGGATGGCTATGAGTTCGAGGTCAGCAGGAGACTACATGGTGAATTCTAGGTCAGCCTGAGTTAGTGCAAGTCCCTACCTTGAAAAACAAAACACAAAAAACAAAAGCCCACATAATCTCCCCCATTACTCTCCTTTGTCCCTCTTCCCTTATACCCCACCACTGAACCCCCACTTTTTTCCTACTATCCCTGTTCTGTATTGATGTCTTTTCTGTTTTTCCCTCTTCCACCATCCACAGCAGCCTGTTGGTGGGCCCAATATTATGTGCAGGCCTTGTGTAGAAAACAACCAGGGCTGTGAGGTCATAAATACAAGGACCTTTTTTTTTTTTTTTTTTTTTGGCTGAGAGAGAACATTACAAAACATTCCTCCCCATCCTTTGGCTCTCACATTCTTTCCTCTACCTTTTCCAACACTATCTCTGAGCCATTAGAGGGCATGAAAAGGTATCTTAATAAGTACTAAACACTCTGCTCTCACTTCTTCTCAGCACTATGATGAGCTTTCAGTCTCCTTAGTGTCACCACCATATGAAGAGAAAGACTTCTCTAATGAAAAGTAAGAATGGTACTAGTATCTATGCATAACTGTAAGCATTCAGAGGTCTATTTAGTAGGCATAATGTACCTACATAGCTGAACAGCTGCAGTAACTTCCCTCCTAGGGCTTGTGGACCTCCCAGACACTGAATTTTGACTAGGTTGTCAGCAGTAACTGCTTTCTTAGATCTCCTGGCTGCAACACGGTGCCAGTAAGGTCCCTGTGTGACCATCAAGAGAACAAGACAGCATGCCATATGCCAGAACCCACTTGAACCTACCATCTTGTTTGTTCTTTTTCTTGACCAATGACTTTAAGGCTAGTCTGCCTTTATTCACAAGCTAGGAACAGTACAAATGGCTATGAAATTGGAGGAAATTTTTAAAAAGCTCAAAATAGCCAATGAAGGTAGTTACTTTCCTCTTTGACATTATCATTGTCATAATGAATATTTGTGGTGCTTGCTGTAGACCAGGGCTTGTCTTAGAGCTCTGTGTCAGTTACCTTCTCATAGCTATGAACAAATACTCCACCAAAAGCTAATTTGGAAAGGAAAGAGTTTATTTCCACTTATAATTCCAGAAGATAAGAGTCCATCACCTGCGGGGAAAGTACGGCAGGAGCAGCAAATCAGAGTTATATTATCACATAAGTAGAGAAAGCAATGGATGCTGAATACTCTGCTAGCTTTCTCCCTTTACACCATCTAGAAACCCAGCTTGTGGGATGTTGCTGCCCACTTAGGGCATGTCTTCCCGCCTCATTTAACCTAATGTGGAAAATTCCTCAGACATGACCGGAGGTGTATTTCCATGGTGATTGGGAATCCTGTGGAATTGACTACCACAGACTAACCATCACAAACTCTTCATTTTGTCTTATCAGCATCCACACCTCCCTGAGGTGTTGTTGACACGTGTTAATGGTGGCTGGAGGAGAGGGAGAGGGAGACATTTTATTCAGTGGTATAGCCACTGGTAAGTTGTCCATGCTCCAGCAAATACCCAACCCCCTCTAAATAAACAAAACAAAGAGACTTCAAAGTAGAAAGAGGACTAATTGGGAGGAAGAAGTGGTCCAGCAGAAGGGCGAGGGGCACAAGTGAATGTAATGGGACTAAAGATGATGAAAATATTATATTTATTTATTTATAATAATTTTAAACCTTTATGAAGAAGGTACTCACTGTCTACTTTTTATACATAATCAATCTATATATATGGAGAGAGATTAACACTATTGCATAACACTATCGCATACAGTTAACAAGCATTATATCAAAATTTGAACCCAGAAAGTATGACTATAGAGTCTAGCCAATTTTACATAGTTTATATTCATTTATTTTACCTAAAAGGGGAATATTAGGATCACTAGATAAGTACATCACAATAATTTAAAATTTAAACAAACTATCATAATAACAAGGATACTATCTATAAGTCACAAGTGTCTAACAAATCTGCATAAATAGGATGTGGAATTTGTTCTATAAACAACATAAGCACAAACATTCCAAGGACGCTAGTGTATGGAATTGTCATGGTGTAGGTAGATCCTTTGATGTAAAGGGTAAGAGATAATGCAAGCACTAATCAAAGCTAGAGAGAAGGGAGACAAGGGGAGGTGCTAGGACAAGAATAGTTACCATGCACACAGCCCAGGGGAGCCTTGTGTGACTCGGTGGGGGATATGGAGAGGAAAACCTGTGATTTCTGTAAGTCTGGGATTAACCAGTAGGTCTGGGGTATATATGTATGAATATATATATATATATATGAATCTAACTACTCTATGCCCAAAGGATGCCCAGAAGAAGGGAAACTAGCAGCATTGAGCACACCAATATTGGACTGGCATGAAAACTGAAGATTGGCCTCATTCTGGGAACAGATAAAGGTGTCCACTGACAATACTATACCCAGACCCCTTCATCTTTCCACCTAGTGTTTGTTATATATTTAAAATACATAATAATTGCATGTATATTTTTATGCTGTTATGAGGGCTTGAGAATAGGAAAAGTCCCCCGATTACACCTTAAAGAGACGTCGCTTTATTTTGCCAGTATATGTATTATATCAATTAAATGAGTAAACAGACCCTTTCCCCACCATGGGGAAAGAAAGGAGCTTTTTGTGACCCCTGATTGATCAAGACTGCTATAGAATGTTATTGCCAATCTCAGTGCATAATGTAAACCAGGAAGTTGCTGTCATGGTGTCTGAAGACAAATTGCTGGGAACTGAGAACAAATCATAGCTTCTTTGTTTCTTTCTGTGCTCAACTCCCAGTTAAGGTGTATTTTACAATGTAAGTCACTTTGCTCTATAGTCTCATTAGTAAAAATGGTAATGTGGGTGACCCTGCTTTAAGAATCTTGTTCAAGTGACCATGACATGGATCATGACTCCTGAGCGATGAATTCTTTAATATGGAAGGCAACTGCCAGAGGAGCACACAATTAAAAATAGGTCCACACAGCAGCTGTGGCAATGCTGACCAACACGCCCGGGAGTCTAACCAGGTATGAGTCAAAAGGGGAAGAAAACACTGCTGTCAGAGAGAACATTGTTAAATCTCGTTTCTGTTTTGCATCCTTTGACCTGCTAAGTCAGCCAGCCAGCAATTTGTATGGAGCAGTGGTTCTCAGAACAGAGTCTGGGAAACAGCAACCTCAGCCTCACCTAGGAACTTCCGGACATGCCAGTTCTCAGACCCTGTCCTGGACCAACTGAATCAGAAACTTGGAGGGTGGGCTCAGCAATCTGTGTCTCAACTAGCCTCTGGGCAATTGTGATGCATGCTGAGCTTGAGGGTCACTGAACCAGAGCCACAGGATAGTCTCCAGAGCTTAAACCTTCCTAGGAAGAGATAACTTTTGTTTGCTAATAAAAAAAAAAGGAAAAATAAAATAAAATCTATAAAAGCCACCTGAGCTGAAAGCAAATAAAAATACTTCTCTTCAGTTTTTCTATAAACTTAAAACTTCTCTAAAAAAAATAAGTCTATAAAATTTATAAGTTTTTTTTTGTATTTTCCTTATGAAAATTTATTTATTTATTTACTTCTACCCTTGCTCTAGAAAGGTTTGCAAACAACTTGTTAAAACACGTATTTCAGCCAGGCATGGTGGTGCACACCTTTCATCCTAGGATTCAGGAAGCAAAGGAAAAAGGATTTCTGTGAGTTCAAGGCCAGCCTGAAACTACACAGTGAATTCCAGGTCAGCCTGGGCTTAAATGAGACCCTACCTTGAAAAACCAAATATCTACTTTCATCTATATCCAAGCTACTTTATTGGAAAATCTTTCCTACATATTTTGCATGTATGTGGAGTGTAGGCATATGCATGTGCCCATACAGCACCCATATGCCACTTGCCTAAGTAGAGTGCATTCCCCTGCAGTGGTCCAGGTAGAAGGTAGAGAGCCTCAATCCATCACTCTTCCACCAATTAGTTGTTTATTCATTTATTTACAAACAGAAAAAGACAGAGGAGTGGGAGAGAGACAGAGATAAAATGGGTGCACCAGGGCCTCCAGCCACAGCAAACAAAGTCCAGATACATGCACCACTCTGTATATCTGGCTTTACATGGGTACTAGGGACTGGAACCTAGGTCGTTAGGCTTTGCAAGCAAGCACTTTAACCACTGAGATATCTTGTTTGAGCCAGAGTCTGTTACTGATCCCAGAGCTGGCTGTTTCTTCACGTAAGTTCTGGCAATTCCTGGGGTGCCTGCTCTCCTATGGGACTGGAGCTACAGACATGTGTAGCCATGTCCCGCTGTTGAAGTGCCCAGCTGTTTATGTGTGTCTTGAAGATGGAACTCAGGTGGTCTCAGGCTCCCTCAGGCCCTCATGCTTACGTAGGAAGTGCACTTGACCTATCTCTCTAGTCCATTCACTACTTTTTTTTTTTATTCCATTCACTACTTTTAAGCCACCCTTGTTGTGTTAAAATACACCAAAGATGGACATTAATCATCATGAAAGCTCTTACAATATCCTCAATATTCACTGTAGAATTTCAGACCATTTGTGGGCTGCAGAAAATGAAAGTAATATTTAATTTCACCAAGTTTAAAATCTATTCCACCCAGGAAAAGCCACGATGCTTCTTTCACAGCCTGAGCGTTACAGTGACAGATGCTAAATCACTACATGTTGCAGAAAGCCCTGGCCCGTGACATATGCCTACATGGTGCAAGCCAGCCACCAATGGCAGTATGTTTGTTGCTCAAAGAAAGGGTTCTACTGATGCTTAGATTCACTCTAGAGCCAACACTGGGTGAGCTGTAGCATTGTTACAACCGTTTTTCAAACCATCCTAAGAAATCAAAGGAGCTGGTTGTGGTGGTGCATGCTGGTAGGATATTGCTGAAGAGGCTGAGGCAGAAGGATCAGGAATTTGAGGCCAGCCTGGGCTACGCATGAGAGACCTATGAGGTCCCCAAAGAGACCTACAAGGTCCCCAAAACAAGATAGGTTCCTGTCAAAGCACTTAACTACCTGCCTGAGCTAAAAGGTGAGACCCTGTTGCTGAAGAAACCACATTCTGCCGACACAGACCGTCAAGAGATCTGGCTGGAATCTGGAAGGAAGCAAGTTCCCAGACAGTCTGCCCCTGTAGTGCTGGAAAGTGCTACATGAGCTACTTGGGGGAAATGGCAAACAACCTTGTGTGCTAGCAGGGGACACTGCTATACAAAAGCAACCAGCCTGACAAGATGGTCACGCCTGTGAAATACTGGCACACAGTCTGGGTGGGTAACCAACAGCTTTCTGATTGGCTCAGAGATCTGCTCAATGGAAAGGAACCCAGATCTGGGACTGGAAACCAGGTCAGAACCCTATGGAGACAAAGATTATGTTCTCTCAATATCAAGTTCCCACTAGTCTTTGGCTAAAACAGGGGCTATATCCATCAAATTCTTCCTAAATTAATACTTATCCCAATTGCCCTATGCTGACTTCACTCTCCATTAGAGATTCTGTTTTTCTTTTTCAGAAGGTAGCAAGACCCAAGGAGATAAACAACCTCTCACACTTCAGCCAAGCCACAGCTCAAACCACAGAGGAATTGAGAAGATGAGCAAGAGTGCTGCCTCCATGGTGAACCTGACAATCTGCACCAGGGTGAAGGAGACAGTCACTGAGCATACTCAACACCTACCAAAGCAGAGATCCAGAGGTTCCTATGAGCTTATCTCTGAAGTAGACTTAAAATCCACCCACTAGGGCTCAAGGAATTTTGTGGAAGAGGGAGCAGAAAGATTGTAAGAGCCACAGGTTGAGACATCATGCCCAGAGGCATTGCCTCCCCTCCAACAACTGACTGCTCTTCCCACAATGCATAACCCACAATCCCATGGGTGATACCTGTAACTTCCATGAAGTGGACCACCAGCAGAATGGGGGCAGAGACAAGGAAGAGCAGGTTATTAACACATGATGTGTCCATACTAAGTATGTCTGTAATAAAAATAAATATTTTTAAAATAATGTTAAAAGGTCTCCTGAGCATAATCACAATTGTTTATGTTTGACCAAGATCAGGCATCATGGTATATTGTATATCATAATACTTGATATGTTTCAAGTTATCTTTTCTAAATAAATACTAATATTGAAAAAAAAGAAATTAAAGGAAATAATCTTTGGCTACTTTCCTATCAGGGATTTGTAAAATAAATCGTGGTTTACCCCTATAATTGAAAACCAAGAATGCACTGAAACAAGGAAACAAGGTCTTGTGTTTCTCAATCCTGGAAAAATATTTAAATCACCTAGAAATCCTCTAAAACACGCCAGGCAGGCAGGACTTCACCTAGTTTCTTTGGTCTTTGGATGAAGTTTGTGCATCCCTCTATCTGGGCAATGCTAATGTGCAGCCAGGGTTGAAAATTACTGAGTTAGAAGACCTGCACTAGCCAATGCAGAAATCTCTCCCATATATATTAAGTGGAAAAGAAAGTCATAAGACAGGGCTATAAATAAAACCATGTGTGCATATGTGATTTTATTAATAGATGTTCTGGGAAGTGGACTTTTTAGTTTAGATGATTATTTGGTATTTAAACCTTTCAGAATGAGAATGCATTCATATATTACTCATTTACTTTTTTATTATTTATTTTTTAAGTTTTTATTTTTATTTATTTATTAGAGACAGGGAGAGAGAGAGAATGGACACCCTAGGGCCTCTAGCCACCTTAAACAAACTCCAGATGTATGCACCACCCTGTGCAGCCGGCTTATGTGGGACCTGGAGAATAGAACTTGGGTCCTTAGGCTTTGCAAGCAAGTGCCTTAACAGCTAATCCATCTATCTAGCCCCTTCTTTATTATTTAATTTTTAATTACAAAAATCTATTTTTAAAAGATGTGAATGTAGGGGCTGGAGAGATGGCTTAGCAGTTAAGCGCTTGCCTGTGAAGCCTAAGGACACCAGTTCAAGGCTCGATTCCCCAGCACCCACGTTAGCCAGATGCACAAGGGAGCACACATGTCTGGAGTTCGTTTGCAGTGGCTGGAAGCCCTGGAATGACCATTCTCTCTCTCTCTCTCTCCCTCTTTCTCTCTCTGTCACTCTCAAATAAATAAATAAAAGTAAACAAAAAAAATTTTTTTAAAGATGTGAATGTATATAAAAATGAGGAACTCCAACTTAATGTTCATACTCATATATTAATGCTACTCTCACTTCTGGTTAAATAAGCTTCTGTTTTCAGAAGGCAATGACCACTGGGATGACCCAAAAGGCAACATAGTGCTAAGAAGAAAGGACAGAGGAGTGTCCAGCACTGAACCATCTCACACCCTCCAAGGCTCAGGGTCCATTGTGGAAGAGGTGGCGGAAAGAATGTAAGAGCCAAAGGAAGGGCACCACTCCTTACATACAACTGTCTGGGCAGAATTTGGCCTCGATATCCAGGACCTCACAGTGCATAGCAATACCTATATAAGACCCTCATAATAGGAGAAAAAGATTATGACATCAAATTAAAAGAGAAACTAATGAAGAGAGGGAGGGGATATGATGGAGAGCAGAGTTATGAAGGGGAAAGTGGGGGAGGGGAGGGAAATACCATGGTCTGTTGTCTGTAAGTATAGAAGTTGTCAATACAATGAATATATATATTTTTTCAATGAGGAACTCCAAAAGTATACTGTTTTTTTCCTCCCCTTATTCTGTTACTTTTTCTAAAAAGTAAAAAGGAAAACAAAATTCTACTTCTTTCCTAAGTACTCAAATATTATGTCTAGTACTGGAACTGGGATAAATAAGTGAGTAGAAAGACATGGTTGCTTTGTTCATTCATTAACTCTATAACACTTAGGTTCCGGGACAGGTCCAGAATCAAGGTTAGGACTAGAGCAACTAATGATATGGACACCGATCCTGAACTCAATGAACTTACAGACTAGTGAGGAATAAGGACAAGTACAACTACCATAGTGTGGGAAGAATTAACAGGAAGTATAGGCTGCTGCCTCGTGGTTATACATCAAGGAAAACCTAGGTAAAGAAATTGAGAAAAGCCTTTGTAAGGCAAGTTGGAATGTTGTGACAGATTTCCCTGGCTGTGTTTTGTTTTAAATCTTTTTTTTTGTAATTTTTGATTAGAGATATAGAGGGAAAGAGAGAGAGCGAGCAAGAATGAGAGGAAGGAAGAGAACTGGCGCACTGGGGCCTCCAGCCACTGAAATCGATCTCCAGATGTGCGCACCACCTTGTGTGCATGTGCATGTGCGACCTTGGGCACTTGAGTCACCTTGTGCATCCGGCTTACATGGGACCTAGAGAGTCAGACCAGAGCCCTTAGGCTTCGCAGGCAAGTGCCTTAACTGCTAAGCCATCTCTCTAGTCCTCCCTAGATGTGAGTTTTAAGTCCCACCTACCATGGGCAGTACTCATTCTCATCCAATGCTCTACTTTGTGACAATGTATGCATGATACCTCCTCTAATGTGAATGGGCTCTTTTGAAGTTCAGTTGATACAGAACCAAAAGACGGTCTAAATGAGTCCCTCCTTTAACTCACCACCATCTACTTGTTATCAAGCAAGATTTGCATAATGTGTTGCCTCCTGTTGAGTTTATGGAGTGTGCTCATTTATCCATCCATCTAACTAAATGAGCCTGGATACCGCAGATTTACCTTTTGTAGTTTACAGTTAATAAAACCCATTGTGTACAATAAATAACTCACAAAACATTTGGCTTTAATGATTTGTACAATTGGTAGAGTCTCTTGGAAGAAAATATACCTTTGTAAACATTGCAGAGCAGGCAAAGACTTCCAGGGGAATGAGACACTTCTCTGTATTTCATTAACTTAACATGAAGATCAATTTTAGACATGAATAACCAGCACAAATCCACATGGGGAGAACTTTTCTAGCCTACTCAAAAATGGATTTCTGTTGAAAAGTTTTGTTTGATTGTTTTGTGGAAGGATACACCACAGGCTATCTAACCCCCATTATTCAACAGTAAAAACTTACCAGTCCAGGTAAAGTTAATTAGCCAAACAGAAAAGAGAGAAATTAGATCTGACACTGTCTTCTTGTATAACTCAGTGCATCTCTGTACACATTAATGTGAGTTACCTCCAGCATCCATGTGTTATTTTTAACGTATAATGCTCAATCCTTGCTCAAAATAAGACATCTGATTGCTGTTTTGAGAAACTCTTCTGGGTCTGCTATTCCATAATTACATATCACATAATTGTAATAATTCATACTGCTGTCATCTAAAGCTATTAACTTGCTATAGGTTAAATTATCATCGATGTGACAACTTTGCCTAATGTCAGCCCATATGTGTGTTCTAGCATAGTAGTGCTTCCAGAAAGTTCAGATCATCAAAGTCTTATTCTGTGACTTGCAAGCCTGGTTATACTCCCAACACACCTGGGAGATGAGTCATCAATACTCCTCTCTTTGAAAATAGTCCCCAGACAGGGTGAGATGCACTACTTATTTGTGTGGTCCTACCACTTGGAAAGTTTCCTAGCAGGTAAGAAAGTGGCATGAGTAGCACCTATCCTCAGGGCTGAAGACCCCTGAACTACTGAGGCATTCAGTATCCCATGAGCCTTAGCCACACACTGTCTCCTACCCTCAGGAAGTGTCTGGCTCCAGCACCTCGTCTAATTCTCCATAAAGTTAAGGGACCAACGTTTTTTATTTTCTTCTGAAATTTGATAAGAAAAGAAAGACAGGACAACACTGCTTTCCTCAAAAACCAAGAGGGAATAAAGAGCAATGCATGGGGACAGGTGAGATGGCTTAGAAGTTAAGGCACTTGCCTGTGAAGCCTAAGGACCCAGGTTTGATTTCTCAGTACCCACATAAGCCAGATGCACATGGTGCTGCATATGTCTGCAGTTTGTTTACAGTGACTGAGGGCCCTGGTATGCCCATTGTCTGTCTGTCTGTCTGTCTGTCTCTCTCTCTCTCTGTCTCTCTCTCTTTCTCTCAGTAAATAGATATTAAAAATAATCAGAAAAGCAATATATGGATTTCTGGGCATCGTTTTTGCTTCTACTCAAAATATGCTGTCCTGGGGGTGCATAAATTGGAATGAAATCTATTTTCATTCATGTCATCATAACAGTTACCTTTAGAAAATTATTTCTCAAACTGTAGTTGTATTCCAATCTATAATATGTTAACTTATGAAATTATTCCTTTGATAATCATTCTAATACTTCATGTCAATCTTAACATAGGGGTATAAGTAAAAGCCATCTATACTCAAAATAGACCATTTTCTATCCCAAGAGTAACCAACATTACATCATAATTATAATCTCTGTGAAGTGCTACCTTAAGGTCACACATCTATCATCATAATAAATGAAGACAACACTGTGGTAGGTTTCAGCTACCGAACTCACATCTGTGTATTTCCAGGGTCAGCTAGAAGATGCGATGAGCAACTATACTGTGCAGCAGAGAGACTTTTGCATGAGATCAATTTTTCAAATCCAGTAATATGGTGAAAACGCACGTTTGTTTCCAATAAGTTAAGTGTTTGTTCCGTGCCAGTGTACTGAAAATGTAAATTACATCTACCAGGCTGCAGAAGTGGATCAGTAGTTAAACTTGCCTGAAAAGCCTAACCACCCAGGTTTGATTCTCCAATACCCACATAAAGCCAGATGCACAAAGTGGTGCATGCATCTGGAGTTTGTTTACAACAGCTGGAAGCTCTGTCATGTCCATTATCCCCCCCACCCCGTCTTCTCTTTCTCTCTCCTTGCAAATAAATCAATTAATTTTTAAAAATTAATATTAATTATATCTACCATAACCAGTTCCCCTTCTGGCTAAAAGTGACCTACTCCCTACATGCCCATTAAAGGTGGTACAGAGCCCCAGGTATTCAGGCCAGTGCCTCAAGAGATGGCCGAAAGTACTGACTCCACCCAGGATCCCAACAGTAATTCTCCTCCTCAGATGGGATCCCTCCAGAAGTATACAAGAGAGCATCCAGTGAGGGGAGAACTGAGTGGAGGGAAGCCAGGTATGGTCTGTATAAAACAAAGCTCTCCTCTTGCCTTCAGATGGTTTCAACTTTCCTTCAGCAGCCTGAGCAACTGAAGGATACTCCAGGTCCTGCCGGAATGCTTCACCTGCATTTTCACATTAAATACACCAACCCAAACCAGTGTCATTATTCATCATCATCATCATCAATGTCATCATCATCACTGTCATAAATAAGCTGATTCTGTGGCAAAAAAAAATAATGCAAACAAATTTTTTGGAAACCTCAGATAAGCGCTTTATCTTCTGTACCACTCCTCAGATCCTGACATACTTTTATCTGAGCAACAGGCTATAGGAAAAAGGCAGCCTTAAAGGAATCGTTATGAGGTTGACAGGAACAGCAATTTGTATCTAAAGGAAATGTCCTAGAAGGGAACAGATCCTCATGAATGTTCTCCTCATCTCCAAGAGTGGGTGTTTCTTAGCAGTGGTCACAGAGTTCAGAATTGAGAAGAAATGCTGTGGAGCAAGTGAGGAGGGATGTCAAGTAAGAGAGGGGTTAGGGGAGGCAATGTCTGGTCTGTGCCCAGCACAAAGCAAGAAATGGGTGGCAGAGAAACAATACTCCTTAGAGGAATCCTAGCTCCCAAGAGGTGAGAGAATCCTGGAGCAGCCCGGGTTCCATGTCTGCCTCTAGAGAAGAGGTGGCCACCCCGAGAGACCTTATTTATAGCTGCCTGGCTTCCTTCGAAGAGTTTCCAGAGATGGAGAATGACAGCACCTTTGGCTGCCAGTTCTCATCTCAAGTCCTTCTTGCTGCCAGGAGACCGTTCTAATGTCCTGCTCAAATGACTCCCACATTCCCTGGGGCCTGTTTGTGCCTCTTCAGTCTGCCTGAGACACAGAGAGATTCTGTGAGATGCAGAGAGCAGCCTCCTCATTTGAGGGATGTTCATCGGTCTGCAAACAGACATTAAACTACCATTAGCATTCTCATTGCTCAGTGAAAGCTATTCACAGAGAGACTGTGAAGCCTCGTGAGGGATGTTTCAGGGAGTATCCCAGCATGAGAGACAGGCCAGACTCCATGGGCCTCCCAGGTGTCTTCCCAACCAGAAAGCCTTTGATTCCATTCCTTTGATCTTCGTGTGTGTGTGTGTGTGTGTGTGTGTGTGTGAAGTTTTCCATCACTTTGTTCATTTTTGTCACTCTTATCTGTCATCAGTCCAACTTTAAATCTGACATACATAGACATACTTTTGAACAATATAAAATCAAGTTACGTTACTTCAGGTTAAGTTGGAAAAGTCAAGTCTCATTGAGTAAGAAATCAAACTGAAAAGTAGTTTCAATTAAAAAAAATATTTCTTCACAAAAGTCTCCATAATGTATATTGATAAGTAAGGTGAGAAACTCAATGAATATGATGAAGTACAATACGTAGATGGCACTTTATAATGTCCAAAGTATGTATGTATGCATATACATGTATATATATGTATGTATATATATGTATTTTTAATACTTCCAATTTCATTCATTATATAAATAAAAGTATATGAAAAGGATCATCAAACCTAAGTCAAAATATCGATTTATCCTGCTAAATTTGAACTATTATTGAACTCAATAAAAGTTATTCATAATGCCGGGCGTGGTGGCACACACCTTTAATCCCAGCACTCAGGAGGCAGAGGTAGGAGGATCACTGTAAGTTCTAGGCCACCCTGAGACTCCATAGTGAATTCCAGGTCAGCCTGGAACAGAGTGAGACCCTACCTCATAAAACCAAAAAAAAAAAAAGACTTATTTGTAATAATTCCAAGTCTGAATTAATGAGGACCTGATCTATTCTAGTTGTAATAAGCCTGACAACTTTACGGCCACCTTTTCTCCCAGGGTGTCATTCCTATCTGCATGTTAGTATTAAATACTTTTCCTTCACGCAGGAACTTTTGTCACAACAGAGCATCCCACCTTGAAGAAGTTTCACCGTGTGAATTATCTCACATGTACCTCAAGCAGAGGGGAAACGTTCCGTATGACTAAAGGTTCATCATTCTCTAAAGCAAAGATGCTTGCTTTGATTGAAAATGTGCCTCACTGAGGAGATAACCCAACACGTCACAGAATCTACCACCATTTTTTTTTCAACAAAAGAGAGTCAGGATTAATCCATTCATCATCAATAACAACACAGGTAGAAACCCAGTCACAGAATCCCCCACTTGAGGAACCCAATGACAGAGAGAGGTTCTATGAGCATCTTCCTCGTCACTTTCTTCCGTAAGCCCACACCAGAAATCACAAAGATGTATGGTACTCTCACAGTACTTAAATAAATGAGGCCTTTACCTACCTTAAAAAGTCGTAAAATGTTAGCCACCATGATGGATACAGAGCTCGCAGCAGCACCTATGACACCAGAGATCTTGTCAGGCTTGGTAAATATGGGTGGATCTCCATTAGCACATTTTACGTCGGAAGCATCTTTCTCTATCAGTGCCTGCACGAAAGTTAGCGACTGCTCCAGAGCATAGGTGTCCCTGGAGCACGTGTCAAGGATCCGGACACCCAGAGTGATATTGGAGAGGAGATCAGGGTCCTTGTTTATCTGGTCGATTGCATACAGCATAGCCTCAAGTCTGTGGATGCCCTTTTCCTTCTTCAACTCCCCACAAGGCACCCCTCTCTCTCCCTTTGCATGGACAGGGAAGAGACCCCCCAAAATGATGTCCCCATCCACCCGAATGGAATGGGCATACTCCTGGCTGTGAGTTCTTTGCATCATCGTGAGGATCCAGTAGAACTTGGCCGTCAAGAGGAAGAAACAAGGGCAAGAGGTTGTGCGCCTTCCGTCGCATACCATTTTCTCCGCAGGTGGTATTGCAGTCTCTGACCCGAAGTTTATTCTTGACGCAGAAGAAGGGGGACCACCTGAGCCTGCACCTTCTGGAGGCTACCATCGGGGCCCATGAGGAAAAGGCTCTGTGGGTTTCAGCAAGTTTTTTATTTGAACGTCACAGTGAATTTCCATCAGACCCTTAAGGTTCGAGTTTATTCCCCATGGAAAGTTAACATCCCTGGGATGATGCCGAAATGAGAATAACATCCGAGGTTCTGATTCTGGGATGAGGTTAACAGTTCACGTCCTTGAAGTCAGCCCTGTAGCACAATTACTCCTGGGGAGAGGGGTAGGGAAAAGAGGAGCTTCAGTTCAGTGGGACTATATTTTCCATATATTTAAGCCCTGTCTGCACCAACTTTTTCTTTCCCCCATTCAGTAGGAAACTAACTCTTTTTGTCCCCTGTGATTCTGAACACCTGGCCGCACTGTATCTAAACAGGAAGGTTGATGATATGGTTAGAGCAAGAGAAAGGGGAAAGTATTGGAAGCTAGGTTGCTTCTTCCCAGCCAGAAAGTCTTTTTATTTAGCATTTTATTTCAATAAATCCTTTTTCCATAAAAATAGAAATCCTTTGATGTACGGCATTGTTTCTTTTCAAATCTGCTTTGCCTTTACAGCAATCTGAATTTAACATTTAAATTTTTTCCACAAAAAATGATAATGAAAGGTTATTTTCTGTGACATATTCAAAAAGACAGTAGTCTGTTAATGACATTTTTTCAGCAGCCCAGATTTCCCAGTGGGAAACAATGATTATTCAATGGAAGGAAGGAAGGAAGGAAGGAAGGAAGGAAGGAAGGAAGGAAGGAAGGAAAGAAGGAAGGCAAAGGTGTATCTTATATCTTGTGAAAATATTTGGCATAGAACATCAAAGATTTCATATAAAATGACCTATTGTTCTCTGGTAATAAAACAAAGACTTGAAAATTAAACACAAGGAGAGGGTTATGTGTGAAGATCTTCCTGTTACCACTGTCAGAGTTCACAATTAATCTGTCAGGATGGAAGCGATAGGCACGCCTGTAGACCTGAAGTAAACATGCCTTGATCCTAGCGCCACCAGGAGCACATCAGAGTTGTAGATCGATTGCAGAGATTCTTAATTTTGTCTGACTCAGTGGGGGGAAAACAGTTATTTCATCAAGACTAACCTAGAGTGAAAATGTCTAGGGGGCAAATTTAGAGGAAAAAGTTTATTCTAGGGCCTTAAAGAGTTCCATGAGATTCTTTCAAAACAGTTTTGAGGCGATTTAGCTGGAAATGAGAGTTGACTTAACATAGGGAATCTGAGGTTTAAAACGCACATGTAATAAAGGGAATAAACAGCACCAATTTATTTTGGCAGAATGGTTAATCTAATGTCCATTTCTCAGCTATTCACATATGAGTTTGAAATCCGAAGTGCGGACCATTTCCCTCCACCCAAGCAAACCAACATCTGCTTGTATTTCCATTCACTTGTTCAAGTTCCAGCTCATAAAATTTTCTTTCCATCTTCTTTGCCTTGAAAGAAAGGATGGTGCCTCCCTAGGGGACAACTGAGCATATGCCCAAGTACCTCCAGAGAAAGTTGCACTCTTTTTATTTTTTTTTTTTTGTTCACTTTCAGGTTTGAAAAGAGGCACACAGAAGCAGCCCACCTCACTAGCTTTCTGAGTGTGCACGGGAGTCTGGGCCAACCGCTGTCCCCTCTGCTGAGACATGTCTATGCTATCTGCAACAAGTGTTCCCCGTATCCTGGCACATGCCTCACTTTGATTCCCTCTATACTGCCCCGAATTCCTAGTCCTTTTCTGATTTTCTGTTACCACTTAGTTCATCCAGCAGGTGAGATTCCACAACAGCCTGACCTCAGGCATTCCACAAAAGAAAACACTCAGAAAGACGACTTGACTTCCCAGATGAAAGCATTTAAATGATGGAGAATACATTACTCATTACTACAAGCACGATTATAATTTACAGTTTCACAAAGAAGGCTGGTGTCATGTCAGGAAAATCTCAATAACTCAGATCACTAATTTAGAAATTAGTGAGATCAAGTCCATATGGCTGAGCTAATCCTCTCTGGCAGAGCCTGGAATAGAAGAAGAAGACGATGAAGAAACTTCAAGAATGGATAGAGCCTGTTCTCTGTATCCTTCCTTCATGACAGCATGTTACCTCGCAAGTACTTAACAACCAAAAGAATACGAGGCTTTCACTGACAGATAAACGTGGGGACAGTCCACCATCTACTAATCACCAGGTTTCCTTAACTTCTCACGCAGTGTCTCATGGGTGTGTTTGGGGCTTTAATTTTAAGAAATGTCAGGGAGAATTGTTTTGTTTAGCAGATCATTGCAGTGCAATAGAAAATGGAGAGGTTGGGCTGGAGGGATGGCTTAGCAGTTAAGGCATTTGCCTGCAAAGCCAAAGGACCTCAGTTCAATTCCCCAGGACTCACATAAACAAGATGCACAAGGTGGCACATGCATCTGGAGCTTGTTTGCAGTGGCTACAGGCCCCAGCATGCCCATTCCCTCTCTCTCTCTCTCTCTCTCTCTCTTTTTCTCACACTCTCTCAAATAAATAAAAAGAAGTTTTTTTAAAAAAATTAAGAAAAAGGAGAGGTTCCATTTGACTTATCATGTATTGGACAGTTTGCTTCAATTTTTGCTTGAGTTTTCTCCTCTTAGCATAGAGAGAGTTACAAGCTCTCTGATGCTTGATTTTCTTGTCAGAAGAGAGGACAGGCCCTACTGGCAAGCTCCTATGGAAAACACAATATCTGGCCCAGGGTATGTGCTCAGTAAATGGAAGCTAACCTGGTCCGTAATTCCTTTTCTACTAGAACTGAGCAACTGTGTGTCTATTTGCCCAGTTGGTAAATTTTTACTGGATTTTGTTTGCCACTTTAAAAATAAGATCAGAATTGGGCTGGAGAGATGGCTTAGCGGTTAAGTACTTGCCTGTGAAGCCTAAGGACCCCAGTCCAAGGCTCGATTCCCCAGGACCCACATTAGCCAGATGCACAAAGGGCTCATGCATCTGGAGTTCGTTTGCAGTGGCTGGAGGCCCTGGTGTGCCCATTCTCTCCCTCTCTCTCTATATGCCTCTTTCTTTCTCTGTCTGTCACTCTCAAATAAATAAATAAAAATAACAAGAAAAAAATTTTAAAAAATAAGATCAGAATTGTTTATTAAATATTAAAGTATTGCATTTGTTTCAAAATCTGACACACTGCCATTAGAAAGCTGAGACCTGAGGGCAGGAAGGTTTACTTTCTCTTTTAAATTCTTGGGGAAATTGTATTGTGAAAATTTGTGGAAAATGACTTCATTCATGTTTCACTGTATAATGTTACACTGCCTAGTCTGGCTCTTATAGCATTCTTGTGAGCTTTAATCTAAACTCGCCCTAGTTGGAATTACTAAGTTTTAAAGGAATAATGACCTTCCTGTGCTATAGATCCAAATAGTTCTACTTCATGCTCTGTGTTGGATTTCAAGTAAAATGGTTTTTCTTCCAAACTGACCTTCCTCTGGGCTTGGTAGAAAAATCACCTGTAACAATGAACTTCTTAAAGGAGGCATGAGTCCTTTACCCTGGAAATTCTTAGGGTTGCAGATTCCCTGCATGATTACAGGGTCTAGTGGAGAGGTTAACTATGCAGTGAAGCTTAACCATGAACTGTCAGAGGCTTCCTGTCCAGCCCTCTTTTCCTCCTCTAAGTGTGCTGTACATCACACATTACCAGCTGTGGTAGTTTGATCCAGGTGTTCCCCAATAAACTCAGGTGTTCTGAATGCTTAGGTACCCAGCTGGTGGTAATTTGGAAACTGAAGCCTCTGGAGGCAGTGTATTTTGAGGAGATGGGCTTATGGGCATTATAGCCAGCTTTCCCTTGCCAGTGTCTGGCACACTCTCCTGCTGCTGTTGTCCACCTGGTGTTGGCCAGGTGATGTCCAGCCTGTGCTCATGCCATCTTTTTCTCCTGCCATCATGGAGCTTCCCCTCGAGTGTGTAAGCCAAAATAAACCCTCTCCTCCCACAAGCTGCTTTTGGTGGGGTGTTTTCTGTCAGCAACGTGAAGCTGACTGCAACACCCACCCTTTCACTGACTGTCCTGCAGACCTGGGTCTCTTGATGGGCAGGTTCCCTGGCTGTAATTTAAGTCTGCGTTGCAACCATTTCCTGAGAAGCTAGTCAGAACAGCCTCCTTAGAGACCACAGTGCTGATTTGTGTTTCTTTTTGTTTTATTTATTTGTTTGTATGTTTTATTATTTTATTTTAGCCGGGGATTGAACCTAGAGCTTCATGCATGCTAGGCTAGCATTCTACCACTGAGCTATATCCCCAGTCATTTTTAACTTATTTTGAGACAGGACCTCAATAAGTTGCTGAAGATTGCCTTGAATTTGCAATCTTCCTGCCTCAGCCACTCCAAGTAGCTGGGGTTACAGGCTTGTACCACCACATCTGGATCCTTTTATTTTCTATGAACCTTCTCTATGCCAAAGTCTTAAGCACCTAAGAGTGTCTCAAGGATTTTCCGCTTGCTGACCATTACCTCTTGTGTAAGTCAGAAAAGAAGGCCCTCAAAATATCCAGTAGAGCTCCAAGGCTATTACTAGCAAGTAGCAACACCCACAAAATCCTCAAACCCCCAAGGTGGGCCCTGCCTTTGAGAAAGCCCCAATAGTGCAGGGGCTGGTGTGACAGCACAGTGGGGTGAGGGCCCCACCGTGCCCCTAAAATCCCTCTGAACAATGTGCATCTCAGTGGTTAGCTCCTTAAAAACACTAATGAGTTAACTAAGAAGGGACACTTGGGACATTTCCAAGAGACAGAGGTATTTCTAATTCTCTCAAAGGGTTAAACATATCCAGTGCATTTCATCCACACTGCAAATTTGGCTTTCTGGCCACCTGGTGCCAAGGGGATGAGACTACCAACACACATGGAGTCTATCCAGGTCAACTTTCACATCTTCCCCCAGCATATAGCAAGGGCCATTAAGTTCTGACATGATAAAAATCCTTATCGAGAAACATCATTAACCTAGAAATACATTTTTTATCATAAAAGAGCCCAAGCAGCATAGCTATGCCACATTCCACTCAGCTCCCTAACAGAAGGGGCTGCAACTGAGTGGATATTGCCATCCAAACCCAAAGTTTCATCTGAAGCTGCCTATACTTGCAGTTCTTCTGAGCTGCTTGGAAATCCGTCAGATGTCTATATCATCTCCCAGGCTGGTACGTGTGCAGATCCTTGGGGGGAAGGGGGCAGAGTGTGCGTGGGGACGGGTGAGCTCTCCTGGCAACAGAGGCCTGGAACTGGATCCTTGTCTGGGAGTCACAGGCTGGTGACACTGACCCTGTCACTCCATCTCTGTGTGTTTGTACCTCCTTGTCTGTGAAATGAGGGACACAGGCCACGCAGTGTCCCAACTGTCTTCCCGCTTCCCACACTGATGTTCTCTTGTTTCGGTCTAGAGCCATATGAGATTGTACTCAAACACAAGAGCAAGGCTTTCCCAACTGAACACAATAACTGATCTTGTTTGCAAGCTGAGTGACTTTTCCCCCAGCCACGAGAAAAGGTTTTCAAAAGCTCTTCTACACAAACAAGGCCCATATGAAGAAAATCTGAACCACAAGAAGCTCAACCTACTAGATAGATAAATTATAACAGGGTGATTTGCATAACAAAAGAATTCACCACAGGTTTTCTTTAAATAGCTTGATCCTGTGTGTTTAAAGTACAATCTGATTTAGTAGAATTCAATTTGTACCCTTCTTTCTTCTGATAACCACTGTTGCATAAAACGACCATATTTAAAGAAATGGGAAGTCATGTTTATGGTTTGCAGCAGATAAAGGGGAACCAACTCTGAACGCTGACAATACGCCTGCAGCCTTGCACGTATTATCTCATTTCCCCCTGACATGCCCCTACGAAGGTGCATCATAGCCCACGCTAGATAGGAGGAAGGGGATTCATCAGCCAGTATCAAAACCTGGTGAATTTCAATCAGCTTGCAACTGGAGGATCTACATTTTCTTTCTTTTCTTAACTTTTTTTTTTTTTTTGGAGTGTGTGTGTGAGTGTGTGTGTGTGTGTGCACGTTTATGTGTGTAAGCGTGGGTAGAGCGGGTATGTACGTGGCATAGAGTGCGTGTGGAGTGGATAGCTTCGGGTGTGGGCCCTCGCCCTCCATGACGTTTGAGGCAGGCTGCTTCGTTGTTCACAGCTGCCTTCACCAGACTAGTTGTCCTGCGAACTTCCAGGCAAGTCTCACAGTCTTCATCTCTCTTCTCCCCTTAGGGGCACTGGGATTACAGATGCTCAGGCATTTGGCTTTTCATGAGGGTCCTGAGGACCCAAACTCAGGTACTCAGACTTGCATATCAAATGTTTTTGCTTTTTTTCCCACTGAACCATCTCCCCAACCTAAACATCTGCATTTATAAAATGATGCTTACGAGCCGGGCTTGGTGGCGCATGCCTTTAATCCCAGCACTCGGGAGGCGGAGGTAGGAGGATCGCCAAGAGTTCGAGGCCACTCTGAGACTACATAGTGAATTCCAGGTCAGCCTGAGCCAGAGTGAGACCCTACCTCAAAAGAACCAAAAATAATAATAATAATAAATAAATAAATAAATAAATAAAATGATGTTTAGGACAGGCCAAACTAGATTGAGCAAAAAAAAAATTTTTTTTAATCACTATCGGTAATAGTTGAGAGTGTGGGTGTGACTAGGCACAGCAGGGAGCTGTGAACCAAGCGCCTTCTCTTCACTGTGCCCCTCAAATCACCCCCAACAGAGATACCCAGCACTCAGAATGTGGGGCCTGGATGGGACAACACTCTACTGGAGGCCCCTCCAGTCTGTGCATGAGTCTGCTGCAACCTGTCAAGCACCAAACACAAGTGAAAATCAACAAAAACGCTCTGAGTGGAAAGAAAGAGAAGGAGAAAGGCATGGAGGGGTCGGGTCAGAGGGAGAGAGGAAGGAAGGGAAAACTTCTGTTGTGATGGAAACAACAAGGTAGCACTGGCTCCAAGGGCTCCCTCCAGTGAAACCCTGTGTATGAGACGCGTGGCACCCAGTCAGGTTCTATAAAGAACACAGCAACAATTGCTGAACCTTTGGAAGCCAGCTTATTCAACAGGCGCTGAGAGGTGACCAGGTCTTCGCTATGGATCTTGAGAGGGATAAACCCGCGTAGCATCTCCTTTCTAAGACACAGCAATGCCATTCATTGACTAAAGCACAGTGCTCCTCACGTTGGGCACTGGAAGTACAGGAACTACAGGGGGAAGACAGCGGAAAAGAGACTTGCAAGAAAAAAAAAAAAAAAGACTATATAACTGCTGCAAAAGCGCGAGCGTGGGTGAAGCAGTCCCCGTGTGCATTTTGGCCCAAAGACAATGGACGTTCTCACACAAAGATTGTCTGCCAACGTGAATGTCAGCTGGGTCATTTACTGCGTAAATACCAATTCAACAAGCCCCATAGCAGCTTCAACCTGCCCGGCCAGATTTGAAAAGAGCATCTCTCTCCAGACCTCTAACTTTCTCCTGCACTCACTGGGGCTCAGTGCCTCCTTCCCTCTTCTTCCTTTGGGATTGAGATGGTTAGGATTATTCAAGCAGCCATAACTTGCAACAGGGGGCACAATAGGGCAGAACTAGGCGGCACAAACCAAGTGAAACAAATTGAGCTCACAGACAGTAGAGAACTGTGTTCTCAGCATCTTTTTCTTTATTCTGGGCAAAATGTCTCCTGGAAAGCCTCCCCTCATCAGACTGTCTCCACGTCCCTGATTTAAGAGCAAATATTCCCTGTCTTTATCTTAGATGTGGTAACAACCTGTGGTTGACTCTGAAGTAGGAAAATTACATTAGCAAACCATTTCCCTAGTGAATACAGCTCTTTTCAAAATTACCAAGCCATGTATTTTTAAGAGCCAGAGAATCGAGTTCATACAGCAGATTCTGTCTCCTACCAAGATCGTTCAAGATACTGTTCACAAGCAAGTGACCGAAGTCAACTAAAGTGGTTTCTTAGCCATTTGCAATTATTGACAAACAATTTCATAACGGAAAATGGAAATTACGGTCAAGTGAGATAAGCTGTTTATCCAAGATCTACCTGCTGGTGGCTCTTTTCCTCTTTTTATTTTTCTCTTAAGCAAAATACAAGCTATCATCGGAATGTGTATCTCCTGTTTGTAATTTTTCTTGTAAATAGCTCCACCGCAAACGCAAACCCTGTCTTCCAGCTCCGTCCATTGGTAAGATCTCTCTTCTGGCGCCTTAGTGGCCAAGACGCTAGTAAATCCTCGGGTGTTCAGGAGACTTCCACACTCTCAGGTCTGAGGGAAAAGATCAGCCCCAGTTGAAGAAAAAGGCATTCCCTCCACGGGCGGGACTCACTTGGGCGACGAGGGGTTTAAGCTTCTGCAACCAGCAAGTGGGCATTTTCGCCCCCTCCCACTTATCCTGGGCAGGGAGACACGCTTTGACCCCGGGCTCCCCAATCTGTGCTGGAAGCAATGCCTCGGGGAAGCGCGGGGGGGGGGGGGTGCCGTCTTGCGCAATTGGGTGACTAGCACGCGCCTCTGCATTTCATTTGCACCAAAGAAGCGTGTCAGACAAACAGGGTGGTTGTGGAATTGGGGCGGTGGGGCAGGATTCTGTTATATATTCATCAACCATATATTCATCAACCGAAGGAACCTAAAGGGATCTCTCAGCTGTTCGAGCAGCAGGGCTCACTCATCTGCGCAGCTGAGAGGTCTATACATCTCAGGCACAAGCCACTCACCCTGCTAGGGCTCCCCTCTTCCCCTCTGCATCTTCCTTTCTCTTCCCAGTTCCTTGGACTGCAGGAGCCCAACTCTGGGTAGATTCTAGGGCCGCGGGGAAGTACCTGGTTACTCTTGCCTCTCGGGTGCACCGCGGCACCGCCCCAGCCCTCCCCGCGCGCCCGGGGCTCCAGCCTCTGCGCGCCCCACTGCCGGGAGCGCCTCCGCCCCCGCCACACCTGGTGGCCACGAGCGCCCACACCCCGCGCGCAGGACCACCAGACACTGGGGCTGCTCTGTCTGGGGGTGCTGCGGGAGAGCTGTCGGGGGGGTGGGGGAGAGCGTTACCCTTGGCTTAGGAAACTCAAAATACCCCCCCGGAGACCTTTCCTCCTCCCCCACCCCCCAACAGAACACGAACTCCACGGTTTCCCAGAGCCACCGTGGGGGGCGGACACGGGAATCCCAACCTAGTGCGGGGTGGGGGGGGGGCTGAGGGGACGCAAACTCAAGGCAGAGCGTGCGCTGCGCAAAGATGCGGGTCTCCAGGACCCCCACACCGCCAGGCATTTCCTGCGACGCCCCCGCCCGCCCCTTCCCTAGATCCTTGCTAGACATCCTTCCAACCCAAGCTGGGAAAGACCGGGGGCGGGGAGGGGGGCTCTAACCCCCAACTCAACCTGGAACCCGCTAACTTAGGAAATCCCTCTGGTTAGCATAATGAAGGTACCTGGGCATTTCAGCAGGGCAAGTCCGGATTCGGCCCGGGCAGGTCCAGCTCACCCAGGGCAGGCAATCGGAGGCAGAGCGACTTAAAATCCTGCCACCGCACGCCCCATTAGAGCATCCTTGGCGCGCCTGCCCGCTTCCAGTCACCCTTCAATCTCCTGTTCGCTGTCAAAACTTTTGGGGGAAATCGCATCTCCAAGGCTTGGGAGTTCCAAGCTCAGCCTCCCTCTATTCGGAACCTCTTCGGTGGAATGTAATCATAGGAAGACAAGAGGGCTGGCTGCCTTGTTATTTGCAACGTAAAATCAACAGACATCCAATCAAGCTCCAATGCCCGGCCAGCCCCTCGCCCCCTGGTGCCCACTCTCTCTCTCTCTCTTTCTCTCCTCTCTCTCTCTCTCTCTCTCTCTCTCTCTCTCTCTCTCTCTCTCTCTCTCTCTCCATTCGCGTTTCCTTCACCTGCCGGTTCTTTCCCAGCCAGACTCTGAGTATGCAAGGCCATCTACTTGTGCCCAGGAAAAAGCCAATCACTAAAGTACTCTCAGAAGGATCCGGGCACCTCGCTGAACGGTTTGGGACAAGGAAATGGGAAGGATAATGAAACGGGGCGATGCTCCTCTTTTCAGCAAGCTCGGTTGTTTGGGGAGAGTTGGACGGCTGCGGGAGGGGGGGGGGGGCTTGTTTTGTTTGGGTTTTGGTTTTTGTCCCTGTGGTTCAGCACTTGCTTTCTTTCCTCTCTTCCTGTGCCTGCTGCTCGGCGGGGAGTCTTACCCTGCTCCCCGCAGAGGGCGCGGTGAGGAAGACCGCGGGGGACCCGCAGCTCCATGTCAGCGCCGCCGCCGCCGCCGCCGCCGCCACCACCGCCGCGTAAGGACAGCACCGCGGCCGCACTTGTGGCTGATCTCGGGGCTGAGGGCGCTGAGCTGGCCGCCAAGTCTCTTCCTTGTGAATAACAAATACTCCCACCGGCGGCCGCGATTGGTCTGCGCAGGGCGCCTCCCGATCCTCCGCCCGCGGCCATTCACCCCGCGCGGCGCGGGGAGCCGCGGCTGGGATCGCGAACCACCAACACCCCCCCCCTCCGCGCGCCCCCGATCGCCAATCACTTCGCGCCAACCAGTCACCCAGGAAGCGAGGAAGAGGAACCCCGAGGGGAGGGACCCCTGGATTTCCGATGTCACGAAGTGACCTTCCCCCCTCCCTTCCCCCGGCGTGGGCAAGAACTGGGCGAGCTCTTGCGCTCAGGACCCCCTTTGCGCTTCAGCCCCAAACGACGGAAGGACCAGAAATATCAGTAGTTCTAATTTGTTGTTGTTGTTGTTGCTGTTGTTTTTAAGCAATCACCCCCGCGTACCCCGCCCTTAACAAGAAAAGGGAGGACCCAGAGGTGCGGAGAGAGGGAGGTGGCGCGGGGAGGGCGCGGGGAGAGGCGCGGCGGCAGAGCGCCTCCGACTGCCTGGAGAGCCTCGGCCCCCGGGGCGCTGCACTCGGCTCCCGCGAGCCCGGGTTCCCCTCTCCTGAGCACAGCTCGGAGAAAGGTCACTGTGAAGAAGAATGACCGGTGACAGAATCCCGCCACCCTGCTTTCTTCTGGAGGATGCTCAAAGTAGAGCCCGCAAGCCGCGCGGTTGTCCCGCAAAGTTTGCCTCCCGCTGCGCGCCCGTTCGGTCATCGGTCCCGTCCAGCAGCATCCTGGGGAGGGAAGTGAGCGGCTCCCGAGCCCTTGACCTCGAAGTTGGACATGATCCCGTTCCCACTGCGGACACTGTACGGGGAGGGGCGGCCACAGCAGGCGACTGTCTTTTCATGGAGACGATGAGGAGCCCAGACGCGGGTAGGAAACTCCCGAGGAGCCGCGCGGAGGAACCGGGAAACCTCGGGATTCCCTAGCATCGGGTGGATAGGAACCCGCATGGTTCCAAACGCACAGTCCAGGGCCCCTCCCCGCCAAGTCCCGCCCAGGCTCCCGCACTCACTCTGCACCCGCCTGGCCGAGAGAAAGCGGGAAGCCCCTGGCAGCGCTGCGCGGCTCCAGGGGCGCCCAGGCCCGCCTGGCTTTGTGTTGGTGAGAAAGTTCCATCTAGAGGCGTCGGCGCGCAACTGCAGCCGGAGCCCCGAGCCCGGGGAAGGGGGTGGTGGTGGATGGAGTGCTTGCGGAGGGCAGCCACTGGGAGGTGAGGAGGGCGCAGGAGCCAGGATCCACCCAAAACTAGACAAACCCTCCCCTGCTTCGAATTTCAACTTCATGCGCAGCGTGAACTTCATAAGCACCATGACAGGTAACTTGATTTACCTCCTGTATACTGTATACACCTTGTCCATTTCAGGCTTTAAGGTTCCAGTCATGTCCACGAAATGATCAAAATTGTTAATCCCACTCGGCAGATGAAGAAGGAAACCCCCGGGTGCAGAGGCAGGACCAGACAGCACTAGAGCTAGAAGTGAGAGTTGACAGGGCCCTACCTAGACACTACCTTCCAGGTGCCTCTCCCAAGGCTGGCATTAGTGTGTGAAGTTTCAGTCTCTTTCCTCCTTTCCCTGAAGCTACGACTCGCCGTCTTTCACTCAGACAAATAGATCTGCAGCTCAGGGGGTCCTCTTCCCTATTCGTTCATCCTCTCTCTCATCTCATCAGCAGAAGCCACTTGGCTATCGAATCATTTTTTGTATGGTCACAGACAGCTGGAGGGAGGGAGGAGGATTTGAAGGGTTAAAATAAGCCAGTGCCAAACATCCCTTTTAGATACAAATGGGGCTGAGTAGACTCTCTGGCTGCATCTCTGATATGGAGCTTACGGGGACTTTTTCAGGGGTCTTAATCGCTCCCCTCCTACCCCAGAGGTAGAAAGAAAACCTCCAGAGCCTCGTGTCTACATTATACAGCCCAGCCCCCGTACTGGTGACCTCTGTCTGAGCAGACACGGGGATCATCAGGGCATGAATAACTCCCTGTATAGATTCTACAGTACATTTAGGGGAAAGGCGCACATAGAAGAGGAAGCAGGCGGGACACGTCTGAAAATATCCTGACACACAGAGCGGCTGGCCGCGGACTGGTCTTCAGGGCCCCTGTCTGGTGTTTGCCTAGGGCGCTGCCCTGGTGCTCCAGGGGGCCGATGGTCATAATGAGGACAACACAGCTGTCTGTGGCTTTGGAGATGTGACGAGGCCCAGCGAGCTCCCTAGGAGAGAAGTGCCTAATGAGCTGCTTTTCTCTTTTCCCTATTGATCATTAACCTGCAGAGAACTGGTGTCTTCCAGGCGCATCGCTGCCTCTTCTGATGCCACCCTGTGTGAAATAAGTAGCCTTGATCTCTCTTAGGGAAAGTATTCTGATGCTCAGTTTTGCATCCTCTGAAATCTAGTCAATAGTTCATTAGGAATGGGGTGCTTCTCCTAACTCTGGAGTATTTCTTTTCCTTTTTTTTCTTTTTCTTTTTTTTCTTTTTTTTTTTTTTTTTTTTGAGAGTGACACAGAGAGAGAGAGAGAGAATTGGCACGCCAGGGCCTCAGCCACTGAAATCGAACCCCAGACGCTCGCGCCACCTAGTGGGCATGTATGACCTTGCGCTTGCCTCACCTTTGTGCATCTGGCTAATGTGGGATATGGAGAGCCAAACATGGGTCCTTAGGCTTTGCAGGCAAGCGCCTTAACCGCTATCCTGAGCAAACGGCATGGGCTCATACAGAGGTTATAACCTGCCACACTTGAGCGCAAAAAGACTGTCCTCTACAGAAATGGGTCCCCGTCAACCACACTCACGTGGCAGAAGCATTGGCTACACAAGCCCAGACGTAACGCTCCGCTTGGTCTTCATTGCAGCCAAGTCAGGAGAGAGTGACTGACGCCCCAGGCTTGTCCAAAAAGCAGATGATTCCAGAGTCATCTGTGGAGTCTCTTCTTGGGCTCCAACTTTCTACAGTGTGAACTATACCTATGCAAAGTAACCTCAAAATCCATCCCACCACAAATATTTATGCAAAAAAACTATATTTCCTGGTAGTTAATCCTCCATGAAGATTTGCCTGTAATCTCCTCATTTTCGGTTGATTTAAAATGTGAGAAATTATCCATGTGTTGGAAAATGGAAAAAAAAAAAGATACCATATGTTTGGGGTCCATTTAGCTCAAGCTGTGAGAGTTAGTCCATGCATGGAGATTCATTCCTGTTTGGGGGATAATCATTAAGACTAGAACCTTTGCAGGCCGCTCACCCAAGAAGAATATGGGTCCAGAATGAAGTTCTTCTATGTGGAGCAAACCTAATGAAGGAGGAGTGTTTCTTAAGTTGTTTTTCTTACTAGATATCTGCAAGTGTCAAGGAGTACACCATGTAGGCTTTTCTCGGTTCATTAAGGCACTGGCTGCTGGAAACAAGATCAGACATGTTAGACTGACAATCACACAGAGCCAGTGAGGTTCACAAGAGCAATGTGCTCCTCACTCCCACAGTTGTCTCGTTCCTGCATAATAGATGCATGGGAGAAATTCTCCCAAGAGGGTGCATCCAGGAGAGAACATGTGCATCTCTGCCAGCTTCGTTTGAGCTCCCTGAGAAGCACTAGACAAAGATGCAAGGGCAGACAGCTCAGTTCACTTAAGAGGAAGAACTTGGGAAGGAGTTGAGGCAATTAGACTTTTTTTTCTCTCCAAACAAAATACTTCTCTCACTCTTTAAGTTTAGAACTTGGGAAGGATTTGAGGCAATTAGACTGTTTTTCTTTCCAAAGTCAATGCTTCTCTCACTCTTTAGGTTTATTTGGATTTTCTTGAAGCTTTAACAAAAAGTTATGTTAGATGCCAAAAAATGATTCCTTTGCTTCTATCGTGCCTTTAAAATTTTTTATTTTATTTATTGACAAATAAAAAAATTATATTGACTCAAAAAAAAAGAAAGAAAGAAAAGAGGAGACATGAGCCATGAGAGAGTAATCCAGTTTGGTGCTGCTGTGACACACACACACACACACACAACACATACACCTAGAATTTACTCTCAGACTTCTTCCAGAAGTCAGTGTAGAGGGCACTCATGTGAGTTGCAACAACAGCGAGCTGAAGGAAGTGGGGTATCAATACACACCTACCTGTGGTTGGTCATGAACTGCTCCTAGATAATATTGATTCCCCCAGCAAACCCCATGCCCCCATTAAAAATTTTGAAACTGGCTGGGCGTGGTGGCGCACGCCTTTAATCCCAGCACTCAGGAGGCAGAGGTAGGAGGATCACTGTGAGTTCAAGGCCAGCCTGAGACTACATAGTGAATTCCAGGTCAGCCTGAACTACAGTGAGACCCTAACTAAAAATAGAGAGAGAGAGAGAGACCGTGTCTCAAAAACAAAATGGAAGAGCAATTGAGGAAGACACCCTTTGCTTACCTGTGGCCCCATACACATGCACACACATGTTCCATACTTACATGGGTACATGCACACACACACCCATAAACAGGTATACATACATGAGCACACATACACATAACAATCAAGACAATCTCTGTGTGAGTAAATCCAAGGACCACCTGCCAGAATTACTGGGCTGTCTGTTGTAAAATCAGATTCCTGGGCCCTATTACAGAGCTGTCTGAATGAGATTCAACAAGGCTTAAGCATCTACATGCTTTGAAAACATGCCAGGTGTGTTTGATGAAGTTCCCTAAAATTTGAAATTCACTGAATTGGGGAAATCATCCTCCTTCAGGCAGTTAGTGCATTTAAATATATTAAACTTGCCGGGCATGGTAATGCATGTCTTTAATCCCAGCAGTTGGGAGGAAGAGGTAGAAGGATCACTGTGAGTTCAAGGCCAGCCTGAGACTGACTACATAGTGAGTTCCAGTTCAGTCTGGACTAGAGCAAGATACTACCTCAGAAGTGTAAATCAACTAATTAATGAGTGAACTTTCTTGCAAAGCCCCAGGTGGTATATCTTGGAGCCCCTAGAGTAGATATCAGGAGCCCTTGGAGTAGATACCTACACTGTCCTATACTTGTTCATAGCCACAAATCTTTTTTTTTCTCTTTTTCACTACACACTCCATCCATATAATTTTGTTGTTGTTGGTTCTGTTTTTGTTTTTGTATTTTGGTGGGTGCAGGGTGTTGAGAGTTCAAGTTCAAACTCTAACTTTGCCATTAACAAATTATATAATCATGAACTTTTATATTTCTGCCTGCATTACAATTCTTTATAATGCTTGTATGGCAGACACACACCTCTTAAGCCATAATTCATGCTTCTCTTTCAATAGGATGGAATAGTTGCTGAAAAGAGGCTGCATCCCTCCCCCCACACACACACATACACACATACACACTCAGACCTACATTTCTCCAACCACTCTAGGGTCGGAGTTCATATATCTAGTTCATACTTACAAAATAAACAGAAGTGACTTATGTCACTTATGGGCCAACGTGCCATATTCTCTTTCTTTCCTCCCTCTGCCAGTTGGAGGCAGAAAATTCTGTGTTCCTAGGATTGGCAGTGGCAATAGTCTGTATCCTAAGTGTCCCTCAGTGGTCAGTGTATCAAAGGCTTTATGTCATGAGTGACACTATTAGTAGGTAGTAGAAACTTGAAGATGGCAACATAATGAGAGGTCTTTAGGTCACTGGGGACATGCCCTCAAAAGACATAGAGACTCTGGTCACTTCCTCTTCCTCTCTTTCTTCTCAGCCATGAGGTGAGCAGTTTCACTTTGTCATGTGCTTCCGAGATGATGTACCACAATAGATTCAAAAGCAATAAGATTTTGATCATGGGCTGAACCCCAAAATCAAAAACACATTGGTAGGGCTGGAGAGACGGCTTAGCGGTTAAGGCACTTGCTCGCAAAGCCAAAGGACCCAGGTTTGATTCCCCAGTACCCACATAAAGCCAGATGCACTAGGTGGCACATGTGTCTGGAGTTTGTTTGCGATGGCTAGAGGCCCTGGTGCACCCATTCTCTCTCTCTCTCTTTCTCTCTCTCTCTTTCTCTCTCTCTCTCTTTCTCTCTCTCTCTCTCTCTCTCTCTTTCTCTCTCTTTCTCTCTCTCCCTCCCTCCCTCCCTGCCTCTCTCTCTCTCTCTCCCTGCCTCTCTCTCTCTCTATCTCTCTCTCTCTCAAATAAATAAATAAATGAATAAGTAAAGTATTTGTTATAATGGCAGGAAACTAACACAGCAGAAGATGGAAGGTCCCTTGGGTCCTTATATCTCCAAGCTATGGAATGCTGCCTGACCACCAGTTATGCACCTGGAATTGTGAAATAAGAAACTTGTGTTGAGTCACTGGAATATGGGATTTAATTGTGATAACACCTAGTATTCTTTTTTTTTAAGATATTATTTTTATTTATTTATTAGAGACAGAGAGGAAAGAGAGAGAGAGAGAGAATGGGCATGCCAGGGCCTCTAGCCACCACAAATGAACTCCAGACGCATGCGCCACCATCTGTCTTACGTGGGATCTGGAGAATCAAACCAGGGTCCTTAGGCTTCACAGGCATGTGCCTTAGCTGCTAAGCCATCTCTCCAGCCCACACCTAGTATTATTATTATTAATAAAGTGACCATGGTAACATCTGCCGCCCTTTACCCAGAGACATGGGGATAAGTGTTCCTGCTGCTCAAAGAACCCCTTGAGGTCCAACTGAGCATGGTCACATGACCTTTCTAAGCAATGATTATGTGCTCAGAGGCTCAGAACCACCTTTACCAAAGCACAGTCCTCCTCCCCGCTAGCATAGCATGGCCTGGAAGAAAAATGAAAAGATAACGCAGCTCCCCAGCCACACTGAAGTGCTCACCTCTTCCAGGAATAGATGATCACTGGGTCCAGGAACATCTTGGTACATTTTTTGGACAGAAGACAATTGCTTTTTACTTCCCATTTAACCTCCTCCAAGTATCCAAAACCTTAGTTTTTTTTGTTCTACCTGAGAAGTGAAATCTATGCTTCCTATAAGCACTGGAACAGACTACTATTTCTTCTGAGTTCATTCTTCTCAGGCAGGTTAGTCATACCTTCTTCTTTGAGACATTCCTAGACTTGTAGAGCATAATTCCATGTAATTCAGCTGTTGTTTCATTATTTTCCTACATTTTGTCTCTCTTTACATGTCTGTAGGACTGGACTTACTTTATTTCATGTGTATGTATGTGTGGTATGAGTACATGTGTATCTGTGTATTCATATGTGTGTGGGTATACATGTGTGTGCAGATGCACATGCCACATGTGTGCTCACATGTATGAAGGCCAAAGGTCAATATCCGGCATCTACTTTATTTATTTAGTTTTGGTTTTTTGAGGTAGGGTCTCACTCTGGCCTAGGCTGACCTGGAATTCCCTGTGTAGTCTCAAGGTGGCCTTGAACTCACAGCAATTCTCCTACTTCTGCTTCCCAAGTGCTGGGATTAAAGGTGTGCACTACCATGCCCAGCTCTACTTTATTTTGTTGAGACAGTATCTCACTGAACCTGGAACATTCTCATTCAGTTAGACTAGCTAGCCAGCAAGCCCCAGGGGATCCCATCTCCACTTTCCTAGCTCTGGGACTACATGTGCATGCCACTACACCCTGCTTTTGAACTTGCTATCTTGTGGGTTCAAGGCTATGACAACATTTGGGTCTCTGGTAATAAATAATCATGAGTTACTTGACTATTGACCTTGCAAAGAATCAAAGGACACATCATTGCCTCCAGAACCACTATCACATGAGACATACAACTTAGTTTCATCTAAGGCTAGAAGTTGACACTGAAGAAAGCTTAGTATACATCACATTTTAAAATCACTTTGTGAAAATGCTTCATGTAACTCAATCCTTAATGTGACTTTCATTCAAGAATTTAAGCGCTTTAGATTTAAAAATTATTTAAACTTCATATTTTTTAATTATTCATTAGATTTTAAATATGAATCTCTGAGAGCTGATATGGGAAAACCACTTAGGACAATGGCAAGTAGAAAGAACATAAATGGTAGCTGCTAGCCAATATTATTCAAAAAACAATCTGTATATTTCAGATGGGACTAAGTTTATAATTTAAAAAGTTCTGGTGATCGTGATGTCAGAAATGAGCATTAGATCACTGTGGTGGCAAAGTATTTTGTGATGTTTGGTTATTTGTCTTTCAACTGGTCAAGTCATAGAAGCCAAACACAAATATAAGTGAACATGAACTCACAAATAATTATGCTATTCAATTCCATTATGCTATTCAATTCTTTCTGAGGTAATAACCAAGTGACTCATGATTACCTATTTTGCATAACAACCCAAATGAAGTCACAGCCACAAGACCACAGGCATTCCAATCCAGGCTGCCAGATGTGCAATAGTGCAGAAAGTGTAAGAAAATTAACAACCCACAACTAAATCATACAAGTCAGTCTGAGGGTTCTGGGTATTTGGAAAGGCTATGGGCAGAAGCAATCAAGCTTCTGGAAGAACAGGGAGAGAAGAAACAACCAGTGGCTATGGGCCTGTGGAAAACAGCTTCCCCTTCTTGGTAGCTAAAAAGAATCTCACTAGCTGGAGAGATGGCTTAGCAGTTAAGGCACTTGCCTACAAAGCCTAAGAACTCATGTTCAAATCTCCAGGTCCCATGTAGCCAGAGGCACAGTGATACAAGCACACAATGTCCCATATGCGCCACGAGGGGGCGCCCCCATCTGGAATTTGTTCACAGCAGGCTGAAGGTCCTGGCGTGCATGCTGATTCTCTCTCTCCCAAAAAGAAAAATAACAACAATAATAATCTTACTAAGGTGCTTGCTTGCAAAGACTAAGGACTCATGTTTGACTCTCCAGGTCCCACTTAAGCCAGATGCACAGTGACGTGAACGCACAATATTGCACATGTGCACAAGAGGGCACATGCATCTGGAATTTGATTTAAGGGGCTGGAGGCCATGGCTTTCCAGTTCTCCCTCTCTCTCCACCCCCCTCTCTCTTTTTCTCTCTCTCTCTCTGTCTCCCCCCCCCCCCCCTCTCTCTCTCATAGAAAAAGAGGCCAGTCTGCTGGGCTTGCCTCAAAAAAAATTTTTTAATATCTTACTAAAACAGGATTTTCCAACTACAAAATGTAACTTAAACAAATCATGAATCCCTTTTTGGTACTTGGAACCAAAAATAATAACCTTGTTAAAGAAGGGTTTAGTTCAAACTATCTACTGCCGTGTAACCAATTGCCTCCACGCCAATGACTTCACCCAGTAAATGTTTTTATACCTCACAGATTTTGTTGATCACGAATCCTTGCTGGCTGTGAGCTGGTGGTCACCGACAGCTCTTTGCCACAAGGGCCTCCTGACAAGGCAGTTCGCAACACATCAGGATTCATCAGAACAAACAAGAAAGAAAAGAGCCACGGTCGCCAGGAAGATGGCAGTCACAGCCTTCTGTAGCCTACTCTTGGAAGTGATATGCTATCACGTTTGTCGCGTTCTGTTCATCAGAAGTGACACTGTAGGTCCAGCCCACACTCAGGGGAAATAAGCGGATTGCACAAGACATAGATACCAGGAAGCAAGGATAATGGAGAACCTTCCCAGGAGTCTGCCATCATGAGTGGGTCTGTGCAGGGGATTCGGCTGCATGTCCCATGACTTGCAGAGGTTTTTGTTTGTTAGTTTTTATTATCATTTGTTTATTTGCATGTGTGGGAGTGGGGCATGCCAAGGCCTCTTGCCACTAGAAATAAAGTACCAGATGCTTGTACCACTTTGTACCTTTGGCTTATGTGAGGGGCTTGGGAATTGAACCCTGGGCCAGCAGGCTTTGCAAGCAAGCGCCTTTAACCACTGAACTACCTTCACAGCTCCCACTACTTGGAAAGCTTTAAACACACCTATGTCCAGCAGATCACACGCTGAAAGAGCTATTTCACAAGGAAGTATATATGCCACCTACACAGAATTTCCTTTAACCAAGAGCTGACTCATTATTGCATTTAAGGGGAGGAAAAAAAAAAAATACAGTGGTGTGGGAAATCACTGCTTTTTAGCAGCTTTAACTTTGTTCTCTTAATTCTGGGTGGTCACAGAGAACTTTACAGCCATCAAGGAGGTGGGGAAAGAAATAAAAAAGAGATAGTAAGCAACAATTTGATCCCAGACTTGGAGGAAGAGCCTAGTTTTTAAGAAGCCTAAAATTAAACCTTTCACCTCAATTCCGATACTATTTTAGCAACATGTGCAGGGCCTCCAGCAGCTACACTCTAAGGTGTAATGCTGTCAGTGTTGCAATTTGAGGAGAAGTGTGTGACTGTGTGACTAGGAAAAGTCCCAGAGCCGCCTTGATGGCCCTGGATCGGGCTTCAGCGTCCACAGTAAGGAGAGGTCTCATCCTTCCCTACCACTGTGCAAGGGAAGAATAAATCCCCTCAAGTCAAGTTACCAGTTCAGGCAAATCCAGTGCCCTGCCATTAAGACATTTCTATAATTCAGTGTGTTCAAATCTAAATCAGTTGCGGGTATTGAAAATGCCCTAACAAACAATACTACCCTGTCCTCGGAGACCACGATAAGCCCAGCCTGCAGAGTATACACCGTCGGACAAGAGCAGCAATTTTACCACTGTGGCTTCCTCTGATGAAGTTTTTGCAGAAAAACATTCTCAGGCTAGGGAGACGGCTCGGTGGTTAAAGGTACTTGCTTGCAAAGCTTGACGACTTGAGTTCAGTTCCCCAGTACCCACATAAGCCAGGTGCACAAAGTGGCTTATGCATCAAGGGGTCATTTGCAGTGGCAGAAGGTCCTGGAGCACCCATGTGAGTGAGCTCTGTGTGTGTGTGTGTGTGTGTGTGTGTGTGTCTGTCTGTCTGTCTGTCTGTCTCTCTGCTTGCAAATAAATAGTTTTAAAAGAAAAATACGTTCTCATGTAGACATCTCTGAAGCTAAAATTAAGCAATCAAGAGCTGAGATTTTCTTTCATAAAAAGTTCAAACTGCTGGATGTTGTGGCACACGCCTTTAATCCCAGCATTCGGGAGGCAGAGGAAGGAGGAGCACTGTGAGTTCAAGGGCACCCTGAGTCTACATAGTGAATTCCTGGTGAGTCTGGGCTACAGCGAGACCCTACCTCACCCCCCCAAAAAAATCAAAACTATCAGGGGAAGAAATTCATATCTTTCTTCTATTAGAAGAAACTATCATGAAACTTTGAAGAGAGACAAAAGAAAACAACAAGAGAGAGGAAAGAGAAAGGGAGACAAGGCAGGGAGAGAACCCGGAAGGTTGCACCAAAATAGAGGAACAGAATTAAAGTCACCAAATAACAAAAGAATTTTTTTTCTACAGAACTCAAATTTTGGCCAAATCTGGAATCACTAACCTGCAAAACATTTTTGAATTGATCTTATCCAAACCCTTCATATCATAATGAAAACTGATGCCCAGAACCACCACATGACTTGCCAAAGTCCCCTGATGAGTTAAAGAGGAGAATGTGAGTGGAAGACTGGCCTTCTAATGCTGCTTCTGGCTGCCACAGATGTCTTAGGAGGCTGGGGGCATTAGGCTTGGCATTAACCATGAATACACTTGGACTTGTTTTTTCTTTCAGAGTTACAGCAGTGTTTTTTAAAAACTATTTTATTTGTATTTGTTTATTAGAGAGAGAGAATGGGTGCACCAGGGCCTCCAGCCACTACAAACAAACTCCAGATGCATGTGCCACCATGTGCATATGGCTTACGTGGGTTCTGGAGAATTGAACCTGGGTCCTTAGGCTTTACAGGCAAGTGCCTTAACTGCTAAGCCATCTCTGCAGGTTTTTAACTTACCTGACCAACACCTCATCACTGAAGCAGACCAAAAATGAACCCAACATGGCTCAGGGAAATTTTGCGGAAGAGGGGGCGGAAAGAATGTCAGAGCCACATGTTGGGTCATGATATGCAGAGACATTTAGCTTACCCATAACTGTGGGCTAACTCCACAATGCATGACCCATATACCTCAACAAGGAGGGGCCAAGGGGAGGGGGTAGGTCACAGATGAGCCTAATAATGGTACCAAACTGACTGTATTTGCTGAATACAAAACTAACTAATAAAGGAAAAAACATATATATTGCATCTCATTCAAAAAAGAAAAAAAGCAACACTATGAACCTTTTAACACAGGGCCAATAGACAGTCTAAATCTCAACACATGCATACTATTTCTTCTCTAGTGAACATGGTTGAGATAACTAAACTGTATTAAGACAAATTACAGAATATTGAAAGCAGCCCTATACATGTTACTTGGATAAACAAGGAAATATAACTTCCTGGAATTTTCCCTCAACTAGGAATGGCCTCTAAGTGACTTACTGTGAAATCCTCTATGACATGCTTAGGCCCTTCTCTATGTGTAGCAAGGCAATGAAACACTCGTTTTTAGATCTTGTACCTGTCTGTGACAGCCCCCACTTCTCAATTACGGTTCTGGTAGCTACGACACACCTTAGTGGAATGTAATATCCTTCCTTCCCCTCTTCTGTTTCCTGCTTTCTTTCCTTAATCAACCAATAAATAGTCAGCCAAACTTTTCTAAATCATAAAGCAAATCAAACAATCCCACAACAAATACATTCATAAAGCGACTGAAACTCCATTCTGGTGGTTTAGATTTTGAATGCCCCTCAGTGGTCCACCATTAAAGGCTTCTTCTTCAGTGAAGTGGAGTGTTCCAGAGGTAAGACCCCATGAGAACTCTCCAGATCGTTGGAGGTATGTCCACCAAGGGAGTGGTGAAGATCCATTTTCTTCTCCCTTTGCTTCCAAGCTGTGAGTAGCTTTACTCCATTGTGGACTCCTGCCTGATGCTTTGCTTCCCCGTGAATCAAAAGCAACAGAGCCAACCAGTCATGGGCTGGAACCTCTACAACTGTGACCCAAAATAAACATTCACTCCTCATAAATTAGTTATCTAGATTTTTTTTTTTTTTTTTGCTATAGAGGTGGAAAATTAGCTAATACATTCATTATCAATTTTCCTCATTTCACAACGTAAAAGAAAACACCTTGAGTATTTAAATATCCTCACATCCTCTTTCTCAATAAAAAAGAAAATCTACACTCAAAAGATGCTGGGTTGGATGGTTTATTCCATTTATCTCAGCAAGAGGATTTTGAGTTCCAGGCCTGAGCTCATACAATCCTGTCCCCTCTCCTCCCCACAAAAGGGCTAGTATTTGCCAATAATCATGTTGATTTTTGAGTAGGATTTGTTTTCCCTCTCTCTTTCCGTCCCTCCCTTCTTCCATCCCCTCCCACCTTAGGATGTTGAAGGTGAGCCCAGGCTCCTTCACATGCTAGGCAAGCACTCCCATTGAGCTATTTTCTCAGGCATTTTGGAGAGGATTTGTCTCCCAGCTAAGTTCTGCAAAAATGTTCACCCAGCCTTCTCCTAGTTCCCAAGGCACAATGTTGTCTTTTTCTTTTCTTTTTTATGTTTTTGTTTTATTTTTATTTTTTTTTTTGAGGCAGGATTTAACTGGTCTCAAACTCATGATTTTCCTGCCTCAGCCTCCCATGGTGGGATTATGGGCAAGCACCACTTCACACAGCTCTCTAAATTTCTGTTGAATTGAATTGACATCTGACTCACTAGACAAAATTAAAGATTTCCAAACCCAACACTGTCTTCATTACAGTACTGCTTCAGAGGAGTTACATTTCCTATTGAAAATAGTTCTTTTAGGAAGAGTTACAGTCTCATCTTGATAGACTTTGATTAAAAAGAAACTTTTTAGGGCTGGAGAGATGGCTTAGTGGTTAAACGCTTGCCTGTGAAGCCTAAGGACCGTGGTTCGAGGCTCGATTCCCCAGGACCCACATTAGCCAGATGCACAGGGGGGTGCACGTGTCTGGAGTTCGTTTGCAGTGGCTGGAGGCCCTGACACACCCATTCTCTCTCTCTGCCTCTTTCTCTCTCTCTGTCACTCTCAAATAAATAAATAAAAATGAACAAAAAAAAATTTTTTTTTAAATCCTTTTTAGTTTTGGTAAACAAAATAACTCTTAGTTTTCATGGATAGCTTGTTATGCCAATTAGTTTATAACCTTGAATTCAGAGAAGGCATGAATAGTATCCATACCTCCTAACACATACCTATAGTCAGAATTCAGTACATGCTTATTGAATATGTATGATAATAAATTAATAAAATGGATAGAAAAATGGGATTATAATGGAGCCCAATAGTATAGTGTTTACTTCACCTGAACAGGCCTTTGTTTCCAGCCATAATACCATCAATAAAAAAGGATAAAAAAATGAATGAGTAGATGGATAGAAGGGTGGGTAGAAGCATGATCGGACAGATGAAAATAAAAGAGGAAAATATTTATGGTTAGAAAGAATCTCACTGGCTACATGATATAACTCAATTTTTCCCAAGACAAAAGTAGACTTCCCATTAAAAAGCAAATATGTATTGGAGACACAAAGGGGTAATAAAAGGAAGTAAAGAAGAATCAGTTTAAGACAAGTGGGCTCTGATAGTCAGAAGGCCTTGGAAAGAGGACACATGCAGTACTGGATTTGACTTTTTATTGTCTGGGCCAGTTTACAACTCTGTGGGGACAGAGGTTAATTTTTAGTCTTGTCTCTGATAGCACAGATAACCGAAGAGGTTATGGTTTATGACTGTGTTGGATATTAACCACTTTTATATTTAATCCCTCAGTCTTCTTTTAGCATTGCCTACAAATATCTAACAACTCAGCAGTTCTTTGAACCAGTTGTTACATCCTACTGGTCCCCATATTAATTAGTGAACTGAAAAAAAAAAGTATTTGACAGATGTTCATTTTATATTTGGAGAAATAATGATTTTTCTCTTTACAAAAATTATAACAGATACAAGTATCACTAAGGAACTATTAGGCAATTAGAATTTTCACCCACAGTTCTTCTTGCTTCTCAGGCTCCACAATACCACCAGACATCTGGCTAATCCTTTGGTATCTGGCTTCTCTCCTCAAAGCATCATTTCACCTTCATCCAGTGTCACTAAGACCAATAAGTAATATAAACATAGCTTTAAGCATGTCTTTATTAATGATGAAAGTAATATTTTCATCCATTCTATAATATTTGAGATATCATATTTTTGTTCTTTTGGTTTTTTGAGGTAGGGTCTCACTCTAGCTCAGGCTGACCTGGAATTCACTATGTAGTCTCGGGGTGGCCTCAAACTCATGACGATCCTCCTACCTCTGCCTCCCAAGTGCTGGGATTAAAGGCGTGCACCACCAAGCCCAGCTGAGATATCATATATGTTCACACTAATAAAATTAAGAAAATATACTTTAGAAAAAAATTAATTAAATTAAAGGACTATTTAAAAACCATTGCACAGTTTTTTTTTTAATTTAAAACAGAAATATAGCAGTTTCCTTTTTTGTTGAAAGGCAACTGAACTTTGAAGTTCTATACTTAGAGTAAATAAAGCTTCAAAGTGGGAAGGGGTAAATTATTTTAAAATGCTTCTATGTGAAAATTTCAAAATATAGAAATTAAAGCTTTTTAGCTGGTGGTGGTAGCATATACTGGTAGGAAAATGCTTAAGGGAAAAAATAAATAAATCAAAATAAAATTAAAGCTTTTGGTAATGTTCAGGCAAATTCCTCTAGTTATAATAATTCTATACACACCAAGTGTTGCCCAGCCATCCCTCCAGTAATAACAATTAACATGACTGGTAATCTGAATCCACATGGCATGGTTAGCTTGGTTAGAATGCTACTAAAGAGATCATGAAAATGAAGCTGTGAAATTTGCAGGAAAATGGAGGTCATTGGGAAAAATTATACTAAGGGAGGTAATCTAACCCCAGAAAGAAAAAAACCACATGTTTCTCTCATCTGTGGATTCTGACTCTTGTGTTTGTGCAGCTGTAATAAATAAGGGATGTGAAGCAGAGTATAGACTATGATTTGAGATGGGAGAGCACAAGAAGGGAACGAGCGGTGATGAGAAGGGAAAAAAGGACAAAGGGAAACATATACGAAAGAAGAAAAGAGGTTAAAGAAAGGTGGGCACAAGGGGAAAGAAGAAACACAAAAAATGTTTGGAAATGCCATCATGAAGCCTATTTTTTTTTTGCCACATGTAGGTCTCTTTTTGATTACAGGACTGGGCTGTGAAACCCAGGGCCTCATACATCTGCACATGCTAGGAAAGGGATTTACCACTGAGCTATGGCCCCAGCATGGAACCTAATTCTTTGTATGCTAATAAAAACAAATAAAAAGAGGGTGGGAGGGGTGGCTTAGCGGTTAAGGCACTTGACTACAAAGCCCGACTACTCAGGTTCTATTCCCCAGTACCCCTGTAAAGCCAGCTGCACAAGGTGGCACGTGCAGCTGGAGTTCTTTTGCAGAGGCTAGAGGCCCTGGCATGCCCATTCTCTCTCTTCTATCTGCCTCTTTCTCTTTTCTTCTTCTCTCTCTCTTAAATAAATAAAATAAGAAGAGATCATGATGATAGGTACTCTTCTGAGGTGACTTAGACAATTATCAATTCCACAGCTGAAAACTATTCTCCTATCTAGCTAACCACAGGAATGGGGGAAAGTATATAAATTAAAGGAAAGCATCCACAGTTAGGACACAGGACTTAGTCCTGCCACTAAGAGGCCAAATGGCCTTAGATATGTCACAAACCACTCTGACAGGAACATCTTCAAGCACAGTTGATTTAGATGGTTTGCTAATAAAACTGGAGGATCGGGAATGGTGGGATGCCCTAGCAGTTAAGACATTTGCCTGCAAAGTCAAAGGACCCAGGTTTGATTCCCCAGAACCCACATAATCCAGATGCACAAGGTGGTGCATGCATCTGAGTTCATTTGCAGCAGTTGGAGGCCCCAGTGCACCCATTCTCTCTCTCTCTCTTTCTCTCTCTCTCTCTCAAATAAGTAAATAAATAAATAAACAATGGAGGATCAGCAAAGAACTTGTTTTTTAAAAATGTAGCAATAAATTATGGACATGCCATTAATGAGTAATGTTATTTTTTTAATTTAAATTTTAATTTTAATTTATTTATTTGAGAGCAACAGACAGAGAGAGAAAGAGACAGGGAGAGAGAGAGAGAGAGAGAGAGAATGGGTGCGCCAGGGCCTCCAGCCACTGCAAACGAACTCCAGACATGTGCGCCCCCTTGTGCATCTGGCTAACATGGCTCCTGGAGAATCGAGCCTCGAACCGGGGTCCTTAGGCTTCACAGGCAAGCGCTTAACCGCTAAGCCATCTCTCCAGCCCAAGTAATGTTATTTTTTAAGTAATGTTTTAGTAAAAGTTTTTGGCAGTTGAAAATGGAATCAAAAACAGGATCACCAAAATAGATGCATGAAACTTCAGTTTAAAAGAAAGAAAAATCTCCACTCCTAAACTCGAGAAAACTAAAATGGCAAGCAATATCAGCCTAGGCTAAGTATTATTTTATCAATACCCAGTTTCCTCACTCTAAGCCTGCACATGCAAGGGGGAATTCCCAGCAACGTTACCATACCCACCCAAAATGGATTACTCCTTCAAATGGGGAATGCTCCTGCCATCAACACTTGATAAACTGGGACTCCAGTTTCATTAAAGTCTCCAATGAATTCATTTCATATAACCAACCCTAACACAAATTAAGCTTTATGAAGTTACAGTTCAGTTTTATGACTTTAAAAAATAAAAGGTTTGGGCTGGATACATGGCTTAGTGGTTAAGGTGCTGGCCTGTAAAGCCAAAGGACCCAGGTTCAGTTCCCCAGGATCCACATAAGCCAGATGCACAAGGTGGCACATTCATCTGGAGATCATTTGTTCTGGCTGGAGGCCCTGGTGCACCCAAATTCATTCTATCTATCTATCTGTCTGTCTGTCTATCTATCTATCTATCATCTATCTATATATCTATATCTCTCTCCCTTCCTCTCAAATAAATAAACAAAAATTAAATATTTTTACTCAGAAAATAAAACCACAGATCAACCACTGGGACCTCATGAAATTACAATGCTTTTGTATAGCAAAGGACACTGTGAATAGAGCAAAGAGGCAACCTACAGAAAGGAAGAAAATCTTTGCCAGTTATACATCTGATAGAGGATTAATGTCTAGGATATACAAAGAACTCAAAAAAAGTAAATAATAAGAAATCACACAACCCAATTAAAAAATGGGCTATGGAAGTAAATAGAGAGTTCTCAAAAGAAGAACTACAGATGACAAATAAACATCTAAAAAAAGTGTTCTACATCCCTAGTCACCAGGGAAATGCAGATTAAAACTACATTGAGATTCCATCTCACTCCTGTCAGATTGGCTACCATTATGAAAACAAATGGCCATAAATGCTGACAAGGATGTAGAAAAAGAGGAACCCTTCTACACTGTTGGTGGGAATGCAATCTGGTCCAACCATTGTGGAAATCAGTGTGGAGGTTCCTGAGGCAGCTAAAAATAGATCTACCATATGACTCAGCTATACCACTCCTAAGCATATATCCTAAGGACCCCTCTCACTACCTTAGAGATACTTGCTCAACCTGTTTATTACCACTCTATTCACAATAGCTAGGAAATGGAACCAGCCTAGATGTCCCTCAACTGATGAGTGGATAATGTAGATGTGGCACATTTACACAATGGAGTTCTACTCAGTGGTGAAGAAAAATAAGCCAGGTGTGGTGGTACACGCATTTAATCCTATCACTTGGGAGACAGAGGTAGGAGAATCACCAGGAGTTCGAGACCACCCTGAGACTCCGTAGTGAATTCCAGGTCAGCCTAGGCTAGAATGAGACCCTACCTCGAAAAACAAAACAACGACTGTAACAAAAAAAAGAAATAAAAATGAAGTTATGAAATTTGCGGTAAAATAGATGAATCTGGGAAGTATTATACTTAGTGAGGTAACCCAAGCCCAGAAAGCCAAACGTCACATGTTCTCTCTCATGTGTGGATCCTAGCTGAAAATGATTGGACTTCTATGTGACTAGGAATAAAACTCAGTAGCAGAGGCCAGTAAGTTAGAAAGGAGCTATAAAGAGAATAGAAAGGGAGAGAGGGGGGACTTAATACAATGGTACTGTATATATATGTAAGTAGAAGAACATATTGATGGGGGTGAAGAGGCCTAAGTGAAGTCAGGAGAAGATATTAAGTAAAGCAAAAGTGGAGGGAGGGCTAATCAAAATCTAAGAGGATATGAATAAATCATATAGAAACCTACTTTTTTGGACAATGGAACACTCAGTAGCCATATGTCCTCTCTCATGTGTGTATCCTAGCTGAAAATGACTGGACTTCTATGTGACTAGGAATAAAACTCAGTAGCCATAGATTGTACTAGAAAATTTTCAGTGCTAGGGATGGGAGACTTTTCAGGGAGTTGTTGGCCAGGGAGATCCCTGATGCCCCCAAAACATTATAGGCCATTGCTGAGGCCTTTGGTTTCCCACCAGGAATAGATGGTAAGACCCTATGCTGAAGACTCCACATACTTGGGCGGCAAGGTCACTGAGAACTTCTGCTGGTACTGAGCTGAGCTGAGCTGAAAGCCTCTTCCATGTAGACCAACTGACAGAAAGCTGGAAGAAGCCATTCTGCATGCAGTTCAATGGGAGAAAGAGAAATCACCAGTGAACATACTCAACACTGGACACTGTAAGCCTTATATTTGGCCAGCCAGGCCAAATGAGCCAACGGGTGCAATAGTGGCACGTCTGTCATGGTGGAAACCAACTGCCCTCTAATTGGACTGGAGGCCTGCTCCATGGGAGGGAATATATCCCTGATACTGAAAACCTACAATAGGGATAGTCATGAGCCCTAGGGGTGTAAGGTCTGCTGCTGTCTGGCTAAGTGTATATATTATACTCACCAAACTGCCCAGTAAGCACTTCTCTTAATGTTCATAGCTATATATTAATGCTACTCTCATTTTTGGTTTAGAGAACCTTCTCTTTTTAGATGGCAGTGACCTTGGGATGACCCAGAAGGTACCATGGTGCTGAGAAGAAGTGACAGAGGAATGCTCAGCACTGAAATATCTCTGTCACAGCATCCAAGGCTCAGGGTCCATTGTGGAAGAGGTGGCAGAAAGAATGTAAGAGCCAAAGGAAGGGTAGAGCTCCTTACAACGTGCTCCTCCAAACACAAAATGGCCTGGCTATCCATGACCTCATAGTGCCTGGCACTACCTACACAAGACCATCATAATAGGAGGAAAAGATGACATCAAAATAAAAGAGAGACTGATTAAGAGGAGGAAGGGCTATGATGAAGAGTGGAGCTTCAAAGGGGAGAGTAGGGGTAGAAAATGAATTACCATGGGATATTGTTTACAATTATGGAAGTGGTCAATAAAAAATTTAATAAAATATTTTTAAAATTAAGGTTTTTACCCTGTGCTAGAATGTCACCAAAACCGCAGTCTATTTGTTCGTCCCCCTAAAACTCAACCAGCCAAACCCTTACCTGCAAACAATAGTATATATGTAGGGTTTCATTTCCCTGCTAAGTTGGAAACAGGGAAATACTAAGCAGACACACTGATTAGGCTTCCCTTTAATCACATCTTTCTTAAGGCACATCTTTCAACCACATGGTGATAACTAAGAGATTTCAAGAAAAAAGGAGGACTTTTCTACAAAATGAAAGGCATTCCTTCAACGTTCTCCCCTCCATAGACTTCTCATGAATGGTGGATCTTAGGAGAGTAGTTTAGAAATACATATGCTTCAGACATTAGCATTCATCCTTAATGACAGTAGCAAGAACAATTGTCATACTTCATTTACAAGGTGGGTTTGTAGAGCACTTGCATTCGAAGTCAAGGGATATGCCCAGAAGGCAAGCTACATGCAAGGACTGCATATTTCAATCACTACTCTGTCAGTGGGTTCCAATCACTAACCAGCCAAATGGCAAAGGCTCCTTGGAGAGAGCTGTTAGCCAATTTGAATGTCTTAATATGACACAATCCTCCAGTTTTTTAGAGAAAAAAAAGATAAAAGTTAAATATTGAACATTTTAGAGACTTGAAAACTCCCTAAAGTCATCTTTTTCACTTTCAAGCCTTATGGCAGGTTTCAGACTGCCATCTCTGGGTCACTGGCCTGAAAGTCTCAATGAGGAGGCTTTTGAGAATGCAGATTTCTAGGGCCACACACTTACTAACCCAGTACTTCTGAAGCAGCATAGAAATCTGTACCTTGTCTTTTGCATGTGTGTGTGCATGCATGCAGGTATGTCTGTTTAGGCACATGTGTATGCAAGTGTGTATGCATATGTGTCCTATGAATGTGGAGGCCAGAGGTTGAGATCAGTTGTCTTCCTCCATTTCTCTCCACCATAGTTATTTTTTTTTCATTTTTATTTTTATCTTTATTTTTTTACAGTCAGTTTGGTACCATTATTAGGCTCATCTGTGACCTACCCCCTCCCCTTGGCCCCTCCTTGTTGAGGTATACGGGTCATGCATTGTGGAGTTAGCCCACAGTTATGGGTAAGCTAAATGTCTCTGCATATCATGAAGAATGTCAGATCCACCATAGTTTTTAGGCCAGGGGCCCTCACTGAATTTGGCTAGGTAAGCTGGCCAGAAGACCTTGGAGGTCCTCCTGTCTTCACCTCTCAAGCTCTGGAACTCCAGACGCACACTGCCACAACCTGCTTTTATGTGGCTACTCTAAGGATCCAAACTCAAGTCCTCATACTTACACAGCAAGAACCAATTGAGCCTTCTCCCTGGTCCCAGAATCTGTATTGTTAACACATTGCTTATGACAGGTCTGAACACACAAATATGAGTGATGTCATCTTAAGAGATGTTGGGTAAATAGGAGCCTAAAAATAAAAAACCAAACGGAACACCGCATTGCTTACTATAGATCTTTCATTCGACTACATCTATATCATTCTTCTCCCATCTCCTCTAGGTTAGGTTTTTTATTTCCCCTTGATTTTTCGAGGTAGGGTCTCACTCTAGTCCAGGCTGACCTGGAATTCACTATGTAGTCTCAGGGTGGCCTCGAACTCACGGTGATCCTCCTACCTCTGCCTTCCAAGTGCTGTGACTAAAGGTGTGTGCCACCATTCCCGACTTAGGTAAGTTTCTTTTACATACAAATTCAAGAACATACAATTCAACTCTTTGGAATCATCCAATCCTAGTCCTTTCGGATGTTATGACAAAATGCTCTAAACTATATGGCTTCCAAATGATAGAAATTTATTTCCTGCAATTCTGGGGACTGGAAACACCAAGATCAAGGCTGGCCACAGATGCAGTGTCTAGTGAGGGCTTGCTGGCTCATAGATGGTGACTTCTTGCTTGGTCCTCACATGGTGGCAGAATGAATGGTTTCCCTTGGGTTTATATGATAAAGGGTAGGAACTGTGACTTAACTATCTCCTAAAAGCTCTAGCTGCCACAAATAACAATTAGCTCAGGGATTAGAATTTTACCATATGAATTTTTGGAGGACATGAGCATTCAGACTATAGCACCCTCTCTTCTATCCTCAAGCACTTACTCAAAAATCTCAAAAGTACACAACTCATATAGAATCCCAAAACCCATGAGCTTCACTTGATTAGTCTGAGGTTGCCTCCATCATGCTATAAAAACATGATTCATTCCATTTTTTTATCAACCATAATCCTATTCAGAGAGTAAGAGACTTTAGTGACAGGCAGATCTGGGTACAATCCTGTCAGTGACTCGTGGTAACATATCTTAATATGAACAACGTAATTAATCTTGCTGAGCTCCAGTTTTCCAATTATAAAACAGAAATTGTAGTGCTTGGGAGTTTTAAAGGAATAAAAGATCATTTCTGGAGTGAGTTTTCCCCCCATGTACCAGTCATTCATTCAACAGAGCACCACAAGAAATGCAAGGATTCTTTGAGGTTCCATCAGTGAGAGAAGAAAAGATTCTTGTTCCTATGGAGCTTACAACTTAAGAAAGAAAAGCTACATAGCAGTTAAGGCATTTTTCTGTGAAGCCTAATGACCCAGGTTCAATTCTCCAGTACCCACATAAGCCAGATGCACAAGATAGCACATGCATCTGGAGTTTGTTTGCAGTGGCTGGAGGCCCTGGAATACTCATTCTCTCTCTGTTCTCTCTCTCTTCTATCTGCTTGCAAATAAATAATTTTTTAAAAAAAGAAAAAGAAGCAACATACTAAAAATAAACATATCATGCCATAGGTTAAAAGTGATAAATACAACTTAAAAGAAGAATAGGAGCCTACAGAGATGGCTCAACAATTAAGGTACTTGCCTGCAAAGTCTAAGGAACCAGGTTCAATTCTCCAATTACCCACATAAGCCAGATGCACAAGATAGCACATGCATCTGGAGTTTCTTTGCAGTGGCTAGAGGTCCTGGCATGCCCATTCTCTTTCTCTCTCTCCCTCTCTCTCTCTCAAATAAGTTAGCTCTATTCGCAGATGACATGATTCTATACATAAGAGACCGAGCAGACTCTATCCCAAAACTCTTAGCAAAGTAGCAGGATATAAAATCAATGCACAAAAATCAGTAGCCTTTCTATATGCAAATGACAAAGATACAGAGAAAGAAATAAGGGACATCGTCGCATTTTCCACAGCAACAAAAAAATACCTTGGAATAATGTTAACCAAGGAAGTGAAAGATCTGTACAACAAAAACATAAAAACACTCAAAAAAGAAATTGAGGAGGACTTGAGAAAATAGAAAGAATTCCCATGCTCCTCGATAGGCAAAATTAACATTGTGAAAATGACAATCCTACCAAAGGCAATATGCAGATTTAATGCAATTCCAATTAAAATCCCAACATTGTTCTTCACAGAGATAGAAAAAATGAGCTCAAAATTCATATGGAAAGGCAGAAGGCTTCGCATAACCAAATATATCCTCAGCAAAAGAAATACCTCTGGAGGCATCACCGTACCTGATCTAAAGCTATATTACAAAGCCATAGTAATAAAAACAGCATGGTACTGGCATAAAAAAAGGAGTATAGACCAATGGAATAGAATCAAGGACCCAGACTTTGGGTCAAGCAACTACAGCTGCTTGATATTTGACAAAGGCCCTAACAATATAGGCTGGAAAAAAAAAACAGCATCTTCAACAAATGGTGCTGGACAAACTGGATAACCATATGCAGGAGACTGAAACTTGATTCGCACATCTCACCATGCATAACACTCATGTCCAAATGGATCAAAGATCTCAATATAAGACCAGAAATTCGGTTACTACTGGAAGAAAATATAGGAGGAACTTTCCATGATATAGGAATGAAAAAAATACTTCCTGAACAAAACCCCAGTAGCACAGGATCTTAAACAATCACTCAACCAACGGGATCACATGAAGCTGAAGGTCTTCTTCACAGACAAACATACAATAAGCAAAGCCAATAGATTACCCACAGAATGGGAGAAAATATTTGCTGAATATCCAACTGACAGAGGCTTAATCTCTAGAATCTACAAAGAACTCAAAAACCTAAACAATAAAAAGTCTAACAACCCTCTCACAAAAAGGGGGCAAAGAACTGGACAGGCAGTTCACAGAGGAAGAAATACAAATGGAAAACACACATTTAAGAAAATGTTCATCATCCCTAATTATCAGGGAAATGCAAATTAAAACAACTATGAGATTCCACCTTACCCCAGTAAGGATATCAAACATTAAAAAATCAAATGAAAATAAATGCTGGTGAGGATATGGAGAAATAGAAACCCTCATCCACTGTTGGTGAGAATGTAAGATGCTACAACCACTTTGGAAAGCAATATGGAGACTCCTATAAAAGGTGACTATAGAGTTACCAACAGATCCAGTTATTCCCTTACTGGGCATGTACCCTAAAACTTCCAAGCCTCAGTCCAGAGAGATTTGCTCAACCATGTTTATAGTGGCTCAATTCGTAATAGCTAAGAGCTAGAATCAACCCAGATGTCCATCACTAGACAAATGGATAACTAAGATGTGGCATATCTACACAATGGAATTCTACACAGCAGTAAGAAAAAAACAACACAATGAAATTTGAAGAAAAATGGTCAAACCTGGAACAGATCATTCTCAGTAAACTCACCCAATCACAGAAAGATAATCGCCACATAGTCTCACTCATCTACAGCACCTAATTTGAATCTACCCAAGATGCCACATACCCAGCAACCATCTCAAGGACTGGACAATAGGGTGGGTGGGGAAGGAGGAGAGGGCAAGGGAAGGGGTGGGAGACACAAATCTGGACCCAAATGGCATTGGTACCATAAAATTCTACATCCTAAAAGACAGACCAAATGGTTGAACCTTCACTAGGCCCATAGAGGAAACATATTCATCACAAGGCCCTGGAGAGGGTACGATGAAGACTGACCTTAATCTTCTACTGCTTCTCTCTCTGCCCCCCTCCCTCTTTTATATTACTTATCTTTTTCTTCCTTCTCTTCATGGGCACTGACCTGTAACTCCAAGTACCAGCAGGTGGCTATCATCCACAATGAGCTTTTGATCAGAGAGACCTACAAGGTTTCCTAAAAGAATGACATATTTCTGTCAGAGTACTTGATGACCCACCAAAGGTTAGTGGTAAGACCCTACTACTGAAGACACCGTATGTGGTTGACACATAACATGGAGTGACATGGCTAGAAGCTGGAAGAGAGTCAGCCCCAGAGAGTCAGCACGTCTAGTGCCAGAAGGTGCTACATGGGTGACTGGGGGAAAATGACCAATATCTGTCCAAGCAACTCATGGTCCAACCTACTTAGCAGCAAATAACCTGTCATGATGCTCACACAAGTGCAATAGTGGCACACAGACATGGTAGGAAACCAACTGCTCTTGATTTGGCTAACTGATCCACTCAGTGGAATGGAACCCATGGCTGGAGCTGGGAAACAAGTCAGAAACATATCCAAAAGTAAGCCCACTCTCCATTATCAAGCTACAACCAATCGTGGGCTACAATGGGGCCTACACCTATTAAATTCTCTCTTAAAAAATAATGATTATCCCATTTATGTGGTGCTAACTTTACTCTCCATTGGAGAATCTGCTTCTCTTTTTCAGATAGACACAGATCCTAAGGAGAGAATCACCCCCATCATACCTCAAAAGGGCCCCTGCTGAAACTAAAAATAATTGGTGAAACAAGGAAGGGTGCTGTTTTCTTGGTGAGCCTGGTACCAGCACAAGGGTGAAGGAGATGGACACAGAGAACAATCAACTCCTACCAAATCAGATATCCAGAGACCCAGAGGCCCCCAATACCTCATCACTGAAGCAGACCTAAAATGAACCCAACATGGCTCAGGGAAACTTGTGGAAGAGAGGACAGAAAGAATGTCAGAGCCACATGTTGGGTCATGATACACAGAGACATTGCCTCCTACCCATAACTGATGGCTAACCCAACAAATGCATGACCCATATACCCCAACAAGGAGGGGCCAGGTGGAGGGGGGAGGACAGAGAGGAGGCTAACTATGGTACCAACTTGACTATATTCACTGAGTACAAAGCTAATTAAAAGTATTTTATAAAATTATATGCTAATAAAATTATGAAAAGTAAAAAAAATAGAATAAATTAAAATCCTCTCTAAAATAAATAAATAAATAAATAAAAGGAGAACAGGAAAACCTGGGCAGTATAGCACAAGTGGGAGAGTGGGTTAGGACCTCTTTGGGAAGATGATATCAAGCTGACTGGAAGGAAGGAGGCAGAAGAAGAGCATGCACGCAAAGGAATAACAAGACTTATGGCCCAGGGGCTGGAGAGATGGATCAGTGATTAAGACATTTACCGGCAAAGCCTAAGGACCCAGATTTGTTTCCCCAGTACCCACGTAAGACAGATGCACAAGGCGGTGCATGCATCTGGAGTTTGTTTACAGTGGCTTGAGGCCCTGGTGTGCCCATTCTCTCTCTCTCCCTCTCTCTTAAATAAGTAATAATTTTTTTAAAAAATTAAAGCAAAGAAAGTTTTTTAAAAGAGTGATAGCCCAAAGATGAGAAGTGTGGAGGAGATGCCTTACCAAGTGCTGTAAGGACCTGGGCTTCTACCCTGCGTGAAACAAAGAAGAGCTGAGTGCTTGGGACCAAAGAAGCTGACACATCAATTATACATTCTAAAATATAACCTTCAATCCAAGAACGCTCTAAACAGATGAGAGTTTTTAAAAGGCAAGTGATTCTGCACAGGCTTACAATGAGTATTCTTTACAATAGGACTTTAAAATTGTACTAAATTTGCCAAGGGGCTGTTCCATGTTTATGTAACCATCTGTATATGACATACTCCATTTTTTTTATTTCTCAATATCTTGGACAAGGTCACATGTTAATGAAAACAGATTTAAATTCAAATCTGATCCTTTCCAGTATACTCCTCAAACTATGTCATACATCTATATAAGATTTGCAAAAAATAAATGAAAGCACACTTCATTTTAATTCTAACTCTGCCAGGATGTCGACTTCAGACACAGTAGCAAGGATAGACACCAGGCCTTGCAATATAACTTTGTATACCATATTAGGTTTTGAACAGTACAAGACAAAGAGGTTATTTTACCTATAAAAATAAAAACTGGGGATGTGGGATGGAAATTCCTGACCTTCAAGGAGTAAGTGCATAATATATCTTTAAGCATTGATAAATTGATGTTTTTGGTTTTATATATAGCCTATCCTAAGTACAAGTTGTCTTGGTAGTATTTAAGTAATCATGCTAAAGTTTCAGCCCATGTGTTCAATGCCAATTTAATTTAAAGAACCTTGGCTGGAGAGATGGCTTAGTAGTTAAGTCACTTGCCTGCAAAGCCAAAGGACCCAGGTTTGATTCCCCAGTAGCCACATAAGCCAGATGCACAAGGTGGCATATGCATCTTGAGTTCTTCTGCAGTGGCTGGAGGCCCTGGCATGCCCATTCTCTCCCTCTCTCTTTCTCTCTCTCTCTCTTTCTCTCTCTCTCTTTATCTCTCTGAAATAAAAATAAATAAATAAAAATAAAAACAAACAAACTCAAAAAAAAAAAAAGATCCTTTCTTAAAATGGTTGTCAAAAAAGCCAGGCGTGGTGGCGCATGCCTTTAATCCCAGCACTTGGGAAGCAGAGGTAGGAGGATCGCCATGAGTTCAAGGCCACCATGAGACTCCATAGTGAATTCAAGGTCAGCCTGGGCTACAGTGAGACCCTTCCTTGAAAAACGAATAATAATAATAATAATAACAATAGTTGTCAACATGGGCCAGGGACTTCCATCTAGGCAGAGAAGACAAAAGGGGTAAGACCAAAGAAAGCACAGCTCTGAGTGGTGGATGTTCTGGCTTCTGACACAGAAAGCGTGAATGGGAATGGAGGTGACGCAGCTTTACTCTGGACAGACTTTCAAGGCCTGGGCTTTGGTACCTTTAATGATCAAGTAGACAATGTCAAGGAGGAAGGCAAGGAGGATGGAAAACAGCAGCGAACACAAAATAGAGAGGACCTGGCAGGGCACCGCTGCCTGGGGCTCATCTGCCTGCCACCACCAGGAAAATGCCATTGTGTCTAATGGGCAGGACTGTCGACCTATCCTAGTCCAGAGAGAGGTGAGGCCCCTCAGGGGTCCCCACCATTCAGGGGCTGAGAACTGAGAACCTGAGAAGCTGAGAACCAAGCCACAGGCCACATGGTAGCAACTTTGCCCTCACCCAAACTGTGCCCTTGAGTGGGAATACACAGACCACATCAGAAGGGCTGGGTGACAAGGAGTCACTACTGCCTAGCTGAAAACCTCACACTCCCACAGAGACACCTTTAAATGTGCCATCTCTGGGGGCCACTGTGCATGCATACACATGCAGAGTGTGTGTGGGAATGTGTCTATATGTATAAAGATGCATGTGATGTGTATGTGTGTGAATATATGAGTGTGTCTGTATGTAGGTGAATGCACATGTGTCTGTGTGTCAATGTGTCTACGTGTGTGCATGGTATATGTGTTTGTGTGAATGTGTTGCAGGGTGTATGTGTATAAGGACACACTCTCTAGCTCATACTTGGAAGCTATACACGTCTAAAGCCATCTGAAGCCCTACTCTGATGGCTAGATTCAAAGCTGAGCTCTAGCATATAGAACAGGGTCTGAGAAGGCCATGAATCTCTAGACATGGGCTACTTTATCTCATCAAGAGATGAAACCTCAGTTCACCTATACACAGCGCAGGCTACTTGACATTCTAGTGAAAGATTTTCAGGAGTCTCCATATTGCTTTCCCAAGTGGTTGTACCATCCTACATTCCCATCAACAGTGGATGAGTGTTCCTACTTCTCCACATCCTCACCAGCATTTATTTCCATTTGATTTTTTGATGTTTGCTATCCTTATTGGGGTAAGGTGGAATCTCATAGGTGTTTTAATTTGCATTTCTCTGATGATTAGGGATGATGAACATTTTCTTAAGTGTGTGTTTGCCATTTGTATTTCTTCCTCTGTGAACTGCCTATTCAACTCTTTGCCCCATTTTGTGAGCGGGGTGTTTGACTTCTTACTGTTTAGATTTTTGAGTTCTTTGTAGATTCTAGAGATTAGGCCTCCATTAGTTGGATAATCCACAAATATTTTCTCCCATTCTGTGGGTAATCTATTGGCTTTGCTTATTGTATGCCGCATGTCTGTAAAGAAACTCTTCAGCTTCATGTGATCCCATTGGTTGAGTGACTGTTTAAGATCGTGAGCTACTGGGGTTTTGTTCAGGAAGTCTTTTTCCATTCCTATATCATGGAAAGTACTTCCTAGATTTTCTTCCAGTAGTATTCAAGTTTCTGGTCTTATATTGAGGTCTTTGATCCATTTGGACTTGAGTGTAGTGCATGGTGAAATGTGTGGATCAAGTTTCAGTTTCCTGCATATGGTTATCCAGTTTGTCCAGCACCATTTATTGAAGATGCTGTCTTTTTTCCAGCCTACATTGTTCGGGCCTTTGTCGAATACCAAGTAGCTATAGTTGCTTGACCCAAAGTCCAGGTCCTCAAGTCTATTCCATTGGTCTATACTCCTGTTTTTATGCCAGTACCATGATGTTTTTATTACTATGGCTTTGTAATATAGCTTTAGATCAGGTATGGTGATGCCTCCAGAGGTATTTCTTTTGCTGAGGATATGTTTGGATATGCGAGGCCTTCTGCCTTTCCATATGAATTTTGAGATCATTTTTTCTATCTCTGTGAAGAACACTGTAGGGATTTTAATTGGAGTTGCATTAAATCTGTATATTGCCTTTGGTAGGATTGTCATTTTCACAATGTTAATTCTGCCTATCCAGGAGCATGGGAGGTCTTTCCATTTTCTCAAGTCCTCCTCAATTTCCTTTTTGAGTGTTTTTATGTTTTCGTTGTATAGATCTTTCACTTCCTTGGTTAACGTTATTCCAAGGTATTTTATTTTTTTTGTTGCTATTGAAAATGGGACCATGTCCCTTATTTCTTTCTCTGTATCTTTTTCATTTGCATATAGAAAGGCTACTGATTTGTGTGCATTGATTTTGTATCCTGTGACTTTGCTATAGGAGTTAATCACCTTCAGGAGTTTTGGGATGGAGTCTCTTGGGTCCCTTACATATACAATCATGTCAGTTTTCATAAATTGTGCATTTTCTCAATTATCATCATTAAATGAGTGATGATACAGTGTTTAGATCTTGTGCATGAAGGAAAGGGGCCAGCGTTTAGGAGGCACCACACCGTCAAAGGGCAAAAGTACATTCTTTCACATTTTATTTTTCCACATAAATCTTACTGCTCTGCACAACACACCTCAAAGAAGTTTTACTGCTGGAACTCTGGGGCACATTTTAAGGATCCTAACAGCAATGACACTGACTTCTCATATTTTACTTCATTCCTGATGTCTTTGTTGAAAGTTAACTTTTCTTCACAGGCTCTTGTACTTGCTAATATTGCCCAAGTAAAACATCATGGTGCTGGTGTAAGGTAAAATTTGTCCCATGGAGTGGTAAATACAGTGCTGTTAAATGAGGGCCTTGAGCCTCCCACCCTTTCTTGACTGATCCCTACTGAAAATATTGTGAGCCTAACTTTAAGTACTAAACTTTTATGTTCAAAGGGGAAAATGCATTGCATTAACATGTTTAGCTAATAAAATATTATCATGTTTATCTAATAAGAATCAAATGCAATAAAATATGACCCTGTATTATTTCCACTTTTTTATTCATCTGGAAAATCAAATTAAGCCAAGTGAAAAACTTCTGATTGAGCATACAAGCTAATAAGCTTTCTTCTCTACCTCCCTTCTGATGTCATGTAGTCAAAACACTGATACTTTCTATTGTCAAACTGTTATTTTCCTAAAGGTGCTGACATTGATATCCAAAATGAACTGACATCCTCTGGAATGGAAAATATGGACAATTGAATCTGCCCCTTTGCTCCTGTGTTTGGTGAGACCACAGACTTAGAGTCTCCTGCTTGGGTTTGAAGACTTACTATATTGGATTTTACAGGGACTATGTGGAGCTACATACCCTGAAGGTGTGGTGAAGAACATAAGGAAATGGCTTTACAGATCCCCAGCTCTCTGGCGCCCTGCTGAAAGGCTGGCCCTGTCATCCTGATGGGGTGAGTCAGGGGAAAGTGCACAAAATCATGCACCTGGCCACACACTGAGGAGGAACAGTCATTCAAATTGGTCTTCCTCCCGTCCTCCTCCTGAGGGTTCTGCATTTGCTACTCCTGTCTAGAATGATTTAATACAGCTCACACATTCCCTTCTACAGGACAATGAAAGATCCAGTCTCCAAAAAAAAAAGAACAGTACCTGAGGTTTCTTTGTCCTCCACACGCACAAGCAGACACACATGCACGTGCATGTGTGCATGCATACACACACACACATACACACACACATACATGAATTGAAAAATCCTAGTGTCTCAGGCTAAAGAGGTGGCTCAGCAGTTAAAAGAACTTGCTTGCAAAGCCTGACATCCTGGGTTCAAATCCCCAGAACACACATAAAGCCACATGCACAAAGTGATGGCATGCATTTGGAATTTGTTTGCAGTAGCAAGAAGCCCTGGCACACCCATTCCCTCTCTCATTCTCATTCATTCTCTCTCTCTCTCTCTCTCCTTCTCTCTGGTTGGAAATAAATAAGTGAATATTTTTTAAAGAAAGAGGAAAAGTCTCAATGTCTTATGTAATTCACTTCCAATTATGGTGCTTGGGCCTCTAATGCTAACTAATGTGCCTTTATTTTTCACACGCTCAGTCCTTATGAAGTCATTACATCCACTTCTCCCTTTCCTCCTTTCCAAAAGCTTTCCTTCGTTTGTCCTATCTCTCCTCCCACATGCGATATACAAATTTCTATCCAACATAAATCTCTTCCTGATTCTTTTATTCCCATTTTCAGATTTTCAGTTCTTACAAAACTGTTCTGTGGCTCACCTGTCCCTAAAAGAAGTTAGCCACAGAAACAGTTTAGGATCAGTGTTGTATCTTAGAACTAGAATCCAGTCAATGGGCCAGACTTCCAGTTAACATGGTGGTGTAGAAACCACACCAAAGCAGCCTAGGGCAGAAAAAGAAGAAGGAAAAAAAAAAGAAAAAGAAGAAGAAAAAAAAAGAAACAGCAAAATACACTCTTCTACTAAAAAGTGAAGGTGTATAAGAAATTATCAACCACAGCCCACATCAGAGAAGGAGGAGAGATGCAGAGCATCTAGAGACCACAGAAGTAGGCAGAAGCAGCTCCAGCAGTGGTGGCACCAGGTCTACACAGCCATGGCCACCAGACTAGGACTGAGCTGCAGGAAAAGCCAGGTGAAGGGATTTTCCACTCATACCAGCCTCCTTGCAAACTCAAGAAATGTGAAGGGGAGAATAGCAGGGACCAGCAGAGCAACTTGAGAGGAAGAGGACTGCAAGTACCAGCAGGAGAACTTCATCCTTCAGCCACAGCCTCCTCTTCCCCCACCACTAGCAGAAGTGCCAGCAAGCACCAGAGACCTGGGGAAGGGAACTCACCTACAGAGCACCCAGCACCCAGTACCAGTGATCAGATCAGTGACTCACTGACCCAGGCAGCCAACCTGAGTCCACAGCACTGCAAAGAGGGACACAAGCAGGTGTGCAGCATAACTGGGACCAAAGCCATTCCAAAAGGTAACTGGGACCTCACCAGGTCAGTACCCAATAAAAAAAAAAAAAAAAAACTGGTATATAGGCTTGCATCAGAAGAGCTAATTGCACCTTCAATTTTAGGGTAAATTATGTGTTAAATCGGATGGTCAGGTTTGCCATTTAAAAAAAAAAAACTTTTTTCAATTTTATTTATTTGACAGAGAAATAGGAAGAGAGAGAGAGAATGGGTGCACCAAGGTCTCTAGCCATTGCAAATGACCTCCAGATGCGTGCACCCCCTTCTGCATCTGGCTAACATGGGTCCTGGGGAATTGAAACTGGGTCCTTTGGCTTTGCAGGCAAACACCTTAACCACTAATCCATCTCTCTAGCACAGATTTGCCATTTTTAAATAAGCTGTATTTTGGGTTTGTCATTTGTTGCTTCCTGATCTATAGTGCCTTTGTCTCCTCTTCTGTCATTTGTTGGGGCAGGGTCTCACTTGGTCACAAGCTGACCTTGGAACCCTCTATAGAACAGAAATCTCAGCCTCCCAGTTGACAGGATTAAGGGCGTGAGGCAACACATACCCTTAGGGACTTTGACACTGTTATATCTGTTTGTCACAATACCTACTCTTGTATAAATACTCTGCTGGTTTTCATTGAATGTGTATATTGATCAGTTAAATTTTAGAATTTGCCTGTATTTTTTTCACCCAGCCTACTAGAATACCACCATAGCAATATAAATCCACCAAAAATTGTAAATCCATCATAAATTATTTCCAGTGAGACTGGCTTAGAGGAAATGCCTCAGAAAGATTTCAAAAGAATGATTATAAGTATGCTCAAAGAAATCAAATGAATCAAAGAAGACACAGGGAACCAATATATTGAAATAAGGAGGTCATTACAAGACATGAATAAAGAAATAGAAATAACAAAGAAAAACCAGTCAGAAATGCTAGCAATGAAAAATACAGTAAGTCAAATTAAAAAAAAAATCTCTGTAAAAAATCTCACCAGGAGAATGGATGAAGGAGAGGACAGAATATCTTAACTAGAAGACCAGGTGGAAGATCTAATACAGTTCAACAAAGAGAAAGACAAAACTAATAGGAAGGTATGAATGGAAATCTCAAGATATTTGGGACACTATGAAAAGATCAAACATAAAAATTCAGGGTATAGTAGAAGGAGAAGCATTTCCCTCCAAAGGCATAGTAGGCATTTTCAGCAATATCATAGAAGAAAACTTCCCCCAAATTGGGACAGAGATGCCAATAGACAGAGGAAGCCTTTAGACCACCAAGCAGACAAAGCCTGGAAAGAACCTCTCCTTTACATATTATAATTAAACTACAAAACACACAAACCAAAGAAAATATGTTGAAAGCAGTTATAGAGAAAAACCAAATCACATATAAAGGCAAACCCATCAGGATCACAGCAGATTACTCAACACAAACTTTAAAAGCCAGAAGGGCTTGGAATGATGTAGCCCAAGTTCTGAAAGACAACAACTGTCAACCAAGATTACTTTATCCTGCAAAACTTTCCATTCAAATAGACTGAGAAATAAGGACATTCAACAACAAAAGCAGGCTAAAGGAATATTTGAAGACAAAACCAGCCCTACAGAAAATATTGAAATGATCCTCCAGGATGAATAGAAAGAGAAACATAAAGAACCTGGAAAAAATATATATACTTAAGGGCTGGAGGGATGGCTTAGCAGTTAAGGAGTTTGCCTGCAAAGCCAAAGGACACAGGTTCTATTCCCCAGGACCCACGTTAGCCAGATGCACAAAGGGATGCATGCATCTGGAGTTCCTTTGCAGTGGCTAGAGACCCTGGTGTGCCCATTCTCTCTCTCCTCTCTCTCTCTCTCTATTTGCCTCTTCCTCTCTCTGTCTGTCGCTGTCAAATAAATAAATAAAAATAAACAAAAAATTTTAAAAAATAAAAAATAAAAAAAAGCTTAGGGCAGAAAATAATGAAGTAGAAAAAAACAAACAAAAAGAAATCCAAAGAATCAATGAAATAAAGAGTTGGTTCTTTGAAACGATAAAAAGATTGATAAACCCTTAGCAAATCTGACCAAAAGAAAGAGAGAAGAGACACAAATTAACAAAATTAGAGATGAAAAAGGCACCATCACAACAGATACAAGAGAAATTCAAAAATTCATAGGGACATACTATAAGAACATACACTCCACTAAGTTTCAAAATATGAAAGAAATGGATGATTTCCTTGATTTATATGACCAACCAAAATTAAATCAAGATGAGATTAACCACTTAAATAGACCTATAACAAGTATGGAGATCCAAGCAGTTATCAAGAATCTCCCAACTAAAAAATGTCCAGGCCACCAGTGAATTTTACCAGATCTTCATGGAAGAACAAACAACAAGGCTTCTTAAACTTTTCCATGAAATAGAAAAGGAAGGAATCCTACCAAATTCCTTCTAGGAAGCCAGCATCACCCTGATACAAAAACCAGACAAAAATAGAATAAAAAAAGAAAACTACAGACCAATCTCCCCCACAAACATAGATGCAAAAGTTCTCAACAAAATACTGGCAAACAGAATACAAGAATCTATCAGAAAGATTATTCACCCCAACCAAGTTGGCATTACCCAGGGATGCAGAGATGGTTCAACATATGCAAATTAATAAATTCAATACATTATATAAATGTACTGAAGGACAAAAATCAAAAGATCATCTCATTAGATGCAGAAAAGCGCTTGACAAAATCCAGCAACCCTTCATGATAAAAGTCTTACAGAGACTGCAAATAGAATAAACATATCTCAACATAAGAAAGGCTATTTATGACAAGCCTACAGCCAACATAATACTAAATGGAAAAAAAACATGAAGCTTTACCACTAAAATCAGGAACAAGACAAGGGTGTACACTGTCACAACTTTTATTTAATAAAGTACTGGAAGTCTTACCTATAGCAATAAGGCAAGAGACACACATAAAAGGGATACAAATTGGAAAGGAAGAGATCAAGTTATCATTATTTGCAGATGACATGATTCTATACATAAAGGACCCTAAAGACTCTACCAGCAAACTGTTGGAGCTGATAAACACCTATAGCCATGTAGCAGGATACAAAATAAATACACGGAAATCAGTAGCATTCCTATATGCTAACAACAAACACACAGAGGATGAAATCAGAGAATCACTCCCATTCACAATTGCATCAAAGAAAATAAAGTACCTTGGAATAAACCTGACGAAGGAAGTGAAGGATCTCTACAATGAAAACTATAAAACACTCAAGCGAGAAATTGCAGAAGACACTAGGAAATGGAAAGACATCCCTTGTTCTTGGATTGGAAGAATAAATATTGTGAAAATGGCAATCTTACCAAAAGCAATCTACACATTTAATATAATCCCCATCAAAATTCCAATGGCATTCTTCACAGAAATAGAAAAACCAATCCAAAAATTCATCTGGAAGCACAAAAAACCTCAACTATCTAAAACAACTTTGAGTAACAAAAATAAAGCTGGTGGTATCACCATACCTGATTTAGACTATATTACAGAGCCATAGTAACAAAAACAGCATGGTACTGACACAAAAACAGACATGTAAATCAATGGAACAGAATACAGGACCGAGATGTAACTCCAGGTAGCTATAGCCACCTGATATTCAACAAAAGTGCCAAAAATACTCATTGGAGAAAAGATAGCCTCTTCAGTATATGGTGCTGGGAAAGCTGGATATGTATCTGTATCTGTAGAAGGATGAAAATAGATCCTTACCTCTCTCCATGCACAAGAATTAATCCCAAATGGATCAAAGACATTACTACAAAACACAGAAACTCTAAAAACTGCTAGAGGAAAAGATTGTAAAGTTTTTGTACAGCAAAGGACACTGTGAATAGAGGAAAGGGACAATCTATGGAATGGGAGAAAATCTTTGCCAGCAATAACATCTGAAAGAGGATTGATATCCAAAATATACAAAAACCTAAAAAAAACTAAATAATAAGAAATCAAACAACCCAATTTAAAAATGGACTATGGAAGTAATTAAAGAGTTCTCAAAAGAAGAAATACAGATGGCATATAAACATCTGAAAAAATGTTCTACATCCCTAGTCATCAGGGAAATGCAGATTAAAACTATGTTGAGATTCCATCTCACTCCTGTCAGATTGGCTACCATCATGAAAACAAATGACCATAAATGCTGGTGAGGATGCGGAAAAAGAGGAACCCTTGTACACTGTTGGTGGGAATGCAATCTGGTCCAGCCACTGTGGAAATCAGTGTAGAGGTTTTTGATATAGCTAAAAATAGATTTACAGTATGACACAGCTATACCATACCTAGGCATATATCCTAAGGACTAATCTCACTACCTTAGAGATACTTGCTCAACCATGTTTATTGCCACTCTATTCACAATAGGTAGGAAATGGAACCAGCATAGATGTCCCTCAACTGATAAGTGGATAATGAAAATGTGGCACATTAATACAATGGAGTTATACTCAGCAGTAAAGAAAAATTAAATTTGCAGGGAAATGGATGGATCTTGAAAGTATTATACTTAGTGAAGTAACCCAGGCCCAGAAAGCCAAAGGTCACATGTTCTCTCTCATACATGGACCCTACTCAGTAGCAAAGGCCAGTAAGCTAGAAAGAGGATATAAAGGGAATAGAAAGGGAGTGAGAAGGATGGTATTGTATGTATGTAAGTAGAAGAATAGATTAATGGGAGTGGGGTGAAAAGGCCTAACTGAGGTCAGGGAAAGTTTGAATAAAGGAAAGGCAGAGGGAGGGACAATCAAAATCAAAGAGGATATAAATAAATCATATGGAAACCTACTTTTTTGGACAATGGAACACTCTGGAACCATAGGTTGTTACTAGAAAATTTTCAGTGCCAAGGATGGCATACTTTCCAATGGGTTATTGGCCAGGGAGGTCCCTGATATCCCCCAAAACATTACAGGCTATTTCCCAGGCTCTTGGTTTCCCACCAGGAATAGATGGTAAGACCCCATTGCTGAAGACTCCACATACTTGGACTGCAAGGTCACTGAGAAATCCTGCTGAAGCTGGCCTGAAAACTTCCTCCATGTAAACCAGCTGACAGAAAGTTGGAAAAAAGTCACACTATATGCAATTCAATGGGAGAGAGAGAAATCACAGGTGGAGATACTCAACAGTGGACACTGCAAGCCTTAAATTTAGCCAGCCAGGCCAAATGAGCCAATGGGTGTAATATTGGCATGTCTGTTATAGGAGAAACCAACCACTCTCTAATTGGACTGGAGGCCTGCTCCATGGGAGGGAATACATGCCTGATACTGAAAACTTAAAAGAGAGGCTGTCATGAGCCCTAGTGGTGTAACGTCTGCTGCTGTCTGGCTAAATGTATATACTATGCTTATCAAACTGCCCAGTAAGCACTTCTCTTAATGTTCATACCCTTATATTAATGCTACTCTCACTTTTGGTTAGAGAACCTTCTCTTTTCAGATGGCAGTGACCTTGGGATGACTCAGAAGGCATCATGGTGATGGAAAGAAATGACAGGAGTGCTCAGCAGTGCAATATCTCTATCACATCTTCCAAGGCTCAGGGTCCATTGCAGAAGAGGTGGCGGAAAGAATGTAAGAGCCAAAGGAAGGGTAGGACTCCTTACAATGTGCTCCCCCAGACACAAAATGGCCTGGATATCCATGACCTCATAGTTCCTGATACTACTTACACAAGACCATCATAATAGGATCATGACATCAAAATAAAAGAGACACTGATTGAGAGGAGGAAGGGGTATGATGGAGAGTGGAGCTTCAAAGGGGAAAATGGGGGGAAGGAGGCAATTATCATGGGTTATTGTCTACAATTATGGAAGTGTCAATAAAAATAAATAAAATAAATAATAAAAGAAGTAAGAATCCAAGGAATTGTCTTCAAGTCAATACTTTGCCAACATGAAACCTTTTGTAGAAATGAATAAAACTGCAGAGCAACAAATTAAAGATAATTTTGTATTACAGAGAATTTGACATATTTGACTTGTAAATTTCATGTTTAAGTAAAAGAAGTTGTGATTGAAACAGAAAATTATTACACAGGGAGAAAAGAAAAAAATACTTAATGAAAAAGTATTCAATATTTCTCTTAAATGACAAATAAATTACATTTGACAACAGTGTGCCAAGAAATGACTTATGAAATGTTAGACACATTTAAAACGAGAGTGTGTACCTAAAAGTATGGGTATAAACACAACATTTTTTATAATAAAAACTACAGAGGGGCTACCTGCCACATTGATCTCCAAAGCCAACATAATATGCTTGATACTGTAGCACAAGCAACTATAATCCCAAGGGAGACGGGAGGCCAAGACAGGAGAGTGTCCCAGAAATTCTTATGCAAGGTGAGAACCTAACATCAAAAGGTGTCCTCTGACTTTCACAAACACACACACACACACACACACACACACACACACACACACTCCAAAAGGGAAAGAATAGCATAGAAAACAACAGTTTCTTTGCTGGAAGAAAAATGTCAAACAGATAGTGATTCTCAAATAGAAGTTCACCCTGGGAGTGTGGGAAGACAGGGCAGGGAATCTCAAAACAAAGAAAAGGTGTGGATTTTTTAAATCAGCTATAAACAAGGAATTTGAAGGTTTTCCAAGTATTTCTATGTGAAAAACAAAAGCCCAAGTGACCATCTAGCACTGGGATAGAGAAGGACCAGTCTCTGGGGTCTGGTGCTGAATTCACAATCATGGTTCTAAGATCCAAGGATGTATGCTAAGCACTAGTGTGGGCACTACCCCAATTAGCTTTCCCCAACCCTCCTTTACCCACACTATGAATACCACCATTCATGGAGGAAGAAGTTGATACTTTGAAGGCTCAAGTAACTTAACCAATATTGCCTAGATAACAAAACTGGAAGCCAAGATTTAAAACATCACCTCATCCCTCTTCCTCTACTGTACTGTGCCACCATAATGTAATGGAAGAAATTCATGTTTGCCTCATTAAAATACCTTGCCAGAGTTTAATTATATTATATTGTCTCTTCTTTTAAACCATATCATTTCTTAAGAAATATATTCCAAAATTATTTGAATATGCAACAATATGCTTGTAGTCATGGAGTAGGATTCAAATTACTGGCTCCCCATAAAACTTGTTGTGCAGTGAGAAATATAATGAAAGCTATTTTGGCTAATAGGAAAAATAACAATAGCTAAGTATTATTGAATATCATATGCTAGGTATTGTCCTGACAGCTTTAAACTTATTAATTATAAATTTATTTAATTTTCATAATGTTATGCAATGGACACCACTATTGCATTCCATGTATACAGGAGAAAACTGAAGTTCTGCTTTTTTTAATATACATAATTTTATTACAATTAAAAAAGCATTCAGCATCCTAGAAATCACGAAACTTACTACTCATATGAATTCCTAACAACTTTGCTATTCTACAATACACAAGAAATTAAAGATACCATTAAATATTTAGGAAACATTCAGCATAAAAAGCTTAAAAAAAATCTAACTGTAAGTTGCTCCTCAAAAAGCTACAACTTGCATTCGTTAAAAAAAGTATTTTCTTGGGCTGGAGAGATGGCTTAGTGGTTAAGGTGCTGCCTCCAAAGCCTAAGGACCTAGGTTCGATTCCCCAGGACCCACATTAGCCAGATGCACAAGGTGGCACATGCGTCTGGAGTTCGTTTGCAGTGGCTGGAGACCCTGGAGCACCCATTCTCTCACTTTCCCTCTTCCCTCTCTCTCTCCCTCTTTCTCTGTCAAATAAATAAATATTTTTAAAGTATTTTTTCTACAAAGAATCTCATCAGCTATACAAAACTCTGTACAGTCTTTATACTGAAGCTAACGTTGAGCTGCCTTCAATTTCACATTCTTAGCAAAACAGTGGCCTGAGCACACACACACACTCTACACACATTATAGGACAGCCATTTATTCTTCATCTTCCTCCTCTTCCTCCTCATCTTCATCTTCTTCCTCCTCCTCTTCCTCGTCTTTCAGTTCATTCTTCTTCTTTGAGCCAGTTGGCCGACCAGGGCCCTTCTTGGCACAGTGTGCAGCCGCAATCTCCTTTTCATACTCCTTTAGCTTAATCTCACCCAACTTTCTTGCAGTACCCCCAATGGACAGGCCTGGATGTTCCCTTTTGATCTCTGGGTGATGTTCATAGCAAAACAGGAAGAAAGCAGATGGTGGTCTTTTGGGAGCATTGGGATCCTTTTTCTTTCCTTTCTTACCGCCTTTGGGAGGAACGTAGTTTTTCATCTCCCTGTCATAGCGAGCTTGATCGCTTTTGGCCATGTCCTCAAACTTGGACTTCTCCTTTGCAGACATGGTCTTTCATCTCTCCGAGCACGTCTTGGAGAACTCGGCGAAGTTGACCAAGGAGTCAGGGTGCTTCTTCTTGTGCTGCTCCCGGCAGGTCCGCACGAAGAAGGCATATGAGGAGGTACAGTCTCACTCTAGCCCAGGCTGACCTATGTAGTCTCAGGGTTGCCTCGAACTCAAGGCGATCCTCCTACCTCTGCCTCCTGAGTGCTGGGATTAAAGGCCTGCGCCACCACTCCCGGCTAGGTTGTGCTTTTTTTAAAAGACCTTGGAAAATATGTGATCCCTAAAAAGATATGAAAAGCAAACTGCAAGATCAAAACACAAAGACTTCAGAAAATGTTTACCTTATTATTTGTCCTGTTAACTATGGAATCTAATATACTTAGAATCTGTATTCTACTCAAAAACAACTTGTAGGACAGATATTTTTCTCACTTGCAAGAATTTCTAAATATCCACTGTGCCTGCTAAAACATCATAGCCAACCTTTAAATAAAATTAGTATCCATAGCCAAATAACTAAAAGATGAAAACTTTAATCATGAAAATTGACATAACTGGAGATCATCATATTAAACAAAGTAAGCCAGCCTGAGAGAAACAATACTGCATGTTTCTCTAAGAAAACATGCATATTCTAGATTTCTTTAAAAAATAAATAAAGACATGAAAGCAGAAGGGAGATGCCTTGGGAAAAAAGGAGAAGATGAATGAGAAAGGTTAGTAGTGGAGATAGATATGATCAAAGAAGCTGGGAGTGGTGGCACACTCCTTTAATCACAGCACTTTGGAGGCAGAGGTAGGGGGATTGCTGTGAGTTTGAGGCCACCCTGAGTCTCTATAATGAATTCCATGTCAGCCTGAGCTAGATAAGCATGTATTAAAATATCACAATCGAACCTATTATTTTGTTTAATTAGTATATGCTAATAAAAATTAAAATTAAAAGTCTCTGAAACTTATCAAAGGAAAATTTTTCCATGTGTATAGAATTATGTGTTTATGTGTGCAGAACGAGGGCCACTGGTGCTTTACCAAAGAAAGTGAAAGAATTATGAGGGGCTAACTAACACCGCTACAATTTGTACATGGGGTCATGAGGTGGCTTACGGGGCCATGAAAGTGCTGCGGACTCTGCATTCACCTTGTTCAAGTTCACTCTGAGCTTAAGATGTGCTAAACAGCCATGAAACAAGATTTAAAAGCTGACGATCTGCTCAGCTCCCTGCTGGCGCTGTGACCCTGGGCAAGGGCCTATGGGCCCTGTTCCCCATCATCACACAGGGCTGATGTAAAAATTAAATAGAATGTGTGTTAGAATAAGCTTTGCCAACTATATGCTTCTATAGACTTTATTAATTCCGGCCATTTCATTTATTAAAGGGAGGGCGATTAAAATTCAAAGATGTTTTTAAAAGAATTTTTTTCTTACTATTCAGTAAGTGTAATCATCTAATAAGATGTTGTCTAGTATCTTTCTGTCCTTGGAAAACTTCTCTCTATAAATAACTAGAAATAATTAGCCTACTGACTTTCTATAAATGAGCATTCTCAGATGCCAAAGCAGTCTATTTATTAAGTTGTTTTAACATCTTATCCAAAATATGATTTATACCTGCCAGATTTCATCAAGGTGATCTCATCTGATGCCAACAACCCCTGGGTAAGCTACTTCCAGAGATCAGCAGGCAATTACCTTCTCTGCTCTTTCAAAAGCTCAAATCCCTACTATGGGAGGGATCAGAGTTGGTCCCCACAGTAAAGGCAAGGTCTGAGCAGAAGATACAATCTTCCTTTGCCTTTGATAAGTGGCTCGCTCTGCCAGCCAGAGCATTCCCTGGTCTCTCTGAGCTCAGAAAAAAGAAATGTAAAGGGACCCATGCAAGAGGAACCAACAGTCCCATCTTAGCAGAGAGATTACCAGAAAAATAAATAAATAAATATAAAAATTCAGAGAATCAAATAGAAGAAAAGCAGAGAATGATAGAATCCAGCAGTTCTCACCCATGTGTTTCATCAATGTGTTCACATGCCAAGTAGAACCGCAGATCTTGAGTCCAGTTAAACTACAACTCCCCTTTCCTTAATTACACTGTCTTCTCCCCCAACTCCGGTCTCTATGACACCGTGTCTCTGTGTCTCAGTTTCGGCGTCCACCTGCTCATATGTACTTTGCACAGCAATTGTGTCTTCCACCTGGGAGAGACTGGGATGGGTATAGTGAACGAAAAGAAAATTAAGAATGGAGAAGAAGAAGGAGGAGGAGGATGGGAGGGGGAAAAAAGAAAGAAGAATGAGAAATGAGGAAGAAAGGAGAAAATGAAGAGGAGGAAGAAAAAGAAGGAAGGAGGAAGGAAGGGAAAGAGGGAGGGAGGGAGGGTAAGGAGAGGGAAAGGAAAAAGAATCAGAAGCAAGAGCAAGGTGTCTGTTCTTGCCCCTCACTCCTCTCTAGCCTGCTTGAAGGGAAAAATGTATAGAACCCAGTTGATGAATTCCAGAAAGAACCAAGGCAGCTCCAGGTGAGCAGAGCTGTGTGTTAATCCAGGGGAGAAGTACAGGGCAGTTGGGAACATCTTCTCAGCCCCTCTAGGAAGACAGGAATGCCAGGACCTCACAAACAGTGAAAGTGTACAGTCAACCTAAACATGGTCCTGGAATTCTTTTTTTTTATTTTAATGTATTTTTATTGACAACTTCCATAATTGTAAACAATATCCCATGGTAATTCCCTCCCTCCTGCCACTTTCCCTTTTGAAACTCCACTCTCCATCATATCCCCTCCCCCTCTCAATCTGTTTCTCTTTTATTTTGATGTCATGATCATTTCCTCCTATTATGATGGTCTTGTGTAGGTAGTGCCAGGCACTGGGAGGTCTTGGATATGCAGGCCATTTTGTGTCTGCAGGAGCACGTTGTAAGAAGTCCATCCTTTGGCTCTTACATTCTTTCCAACACCTCTTCCACAAAGGACTCTGAGCCATGGAAGGTGTGATTGAGGTATTTCAGTGCTGAGCACTCCTGTCACTTCTCATCACCATGGTCCCTTCTGAGTCATCCCAAGGTCACTGCCATCTGAAAAGAGAAGGTTCTCCAACCAAAAGTGAGAGTAGCATTAATATATAGGTATGAACATTAAGAGAAGTGCTTACCAGGCAGTTTGGTGAGCATAGTACATACTTTTAGCCAGACAGCAGTAAATGTTATACTCCTAGGGCTCATGACCACCCCTGTTGTAGGTTTTCAGTATCAGGGATGTATTCCCTCCCATGGAGCGGGCCTCCAATAAAATTAGAGGGCAGTTGGTTTCCCCCATAACAGACGTGCCACTATTGTATCCATTGGCTCATTTAGCCTGGCTGGCCAAATATAAGGCTTGCAGTGTCCACTGTTGAGTATCTTCACTGGTGATTTCTCTCTCTCCCATTGAACTACATGCAGAATGGCTTTTTCCAGCTTTCTGTCAGCTGGTCTACATGGAAGAGGTTTTCAGCTCAGCTCAGCTCCAGCAGGGTTTCTCAATAACCTTGTAGTACAAGTATATGGAGTCTTCAGCAATAGGGTCTTACCATCTATTCCTGGTTGGAAACCAAGGGCCTCAGCAATGGCCTATAATGTTTTGGGGGCATCAGGGACCTACCTGGCTAACAACTCACTGGAAGGTATCCCACCCCAGCACTGAAAATTTTCTAGTAACAATCTATGGCTTCTGTGTGTTCCATTGTCCAAAAAAGTAGGTTATCATATGACTTACTTATATCCTCTTAGATTTTGATTATCCCTCCCTCCACCTTTCCTTACCCAATCTCTTCCCCTGACCTCACTTAGGCCTTTTTCACCCTCATTAATCTGTTCTTCTACTTACATATATACAATACTGTCCTATTAGGTCCCCCTCCCTCCCTTTCTATTCCTTTTATATCTCCTTTCTAGCTTACTGGCCTCTGCTACTGCTTTCTTCCTCTCCTGAAATTCTCATGCTAGGCATGACAAAACAGTGACTAAGTAAACAGTGTCACATAAGAGTTTGAATTGAGAAAATCAAGGCAAGGTATGGTGGCAACTACAGCTGGGATGGTAAACAAATATGACTAAAGCACACCCTGGGCAACACAGATAACCTTGAGAGACTACCAGAGTCTGACAGTTTGGAGTTTATTCCTGATGACAATGCAGCCTGGAACATTTTGAATTCATTACCTATGTGAATCCTGTCACTAACCATACCTGTGTTTATCCTGTCCTGGGCTCACCTCAATCGCTCCCCTTCATCATATTGAAATGGAAGGAGTAAGCCTTCTGTTCCATTAGCTATTCAGGTGTGGGCCCAGTATGTAATGTGAAAATCAACTCAGCTAGAGTTTTGATTCTGTACTGGAAATTTGAACATGGGAATAAATTAACTTTTACTACCTGCTTAATGAGATATAGGTGCAAAAACTAACTTATTTAACTCTAGTATCCAAAGAAAGCTTTGGAACAAGACAGCTGAGCCTGCCGTTATCATACCTTCATTTCTTTCTGTAAAGAAAACATCGGGTACCAGCACCTATGCACCTAATTGTGGTAGCTCTCTTATTCGCAGTTCTGCTTTCTGCAATTTCAGTTACCTAAATTCAACTACTGGTCTAAAATTGTTAAATGGCAATTTTCAGAAACTAACATTTCATAATTTTAAATATTTTTGATATTTATTTATTTATTTGACAGAAAGAGGGAGGGGGAGAGGAGAGAGAGAGAGAGAGAGAGAGAATGTGCTCACCAGTGCCACCAGCTACTGCAAACAAATTTCAGATGCATGTGCCCTCTTGTGCATCTGGTTAACATGGGTCCTGGGGAATTGAACCTGGATCCTTTGGCTTTGCAGCAAACGCCTTAACTGCTAAGCCATCTCTCCAGCCCAACACTTCATAATTTTAAATTGTGTTTTGAGAAGCATGTTGAAATCCCATACTGTTCCCTGTGGTGGTTTGAGTATACATGCCCCCCATAGCCTCAGGCATTTTTGATTAAGCTTTCTACTTAGTCTCCAGCAGGTGGAGCTCTGCTGGATGAGGTCTGTCCCTGGAGGTGAGCCTTGAGTCTAAGCTGGGTGTATTCAGAGCCAGCTCTTGCTTGCTGTGTTTGCTGCTGTTCTCTCTGCCGTGGATGTGTGATGAAGTAAGACAGCTTTCTCGGCCAAGGTGAAGCTTCCCCTCAAACTGCAAGCTTGAATTAAACCCTTTTCTCCTGTGAGCTGCTTCTGGTGAAGTGCTTTGTTCCAGCAACAAAAAGATAACTGCAACACCCATCCTGCTCTATCCCACTTAGGGCATAAAGCATCCCTTGTCTGATATCTTTCCTCTGTGGGCTGTACGTGCAATAGTCGGTAGCCATCAGATCAACTGCCACGTTTCTACAGGGCTTGGTGCTCAAGTGACCCTTATATAGTAGACAAATGCTACATCTCAGTGCCCACCTCACTTTTCTGACATCATTACAAGAAGGATGAGCACAGTACAATAAGCCATTTTGAGAGGAAGAGACCACATTCATGCAACTTTCATTGCAGTATCCGGTTTTAACCATTCCACGCTATTATTAACTATTGCTATTAATATTTTATATGACTAATTGATAAGTTAAACTTTATCATCAGAATAGGAAAAATGTATGGTATGTATAGGATTGATACTAACCTCCATTTCAGACATCCACTGGGGGTCCTTGAACTTATCCTCTTGCAGATAAGATCAGATCACTTTGGCTGCTCAGGTGGTCTCAAGATTGAAGCACTATTTTCATCTTGGTGAGAATGTGTTATGAATAGCAGTTTATATATTTAAATGCCTGGTATCCTGTGATTTTCTTTTTTGTTGTGTTTGTTTCTTTGTTTGAAGTAGTGTCTCACTCTAGCCGAAGCTAATCTGGAACTCACTCTATAGTCCCAGGCTGGCCTTGAACTCACAGCAATCCTCCTACCTCTACCTCCCAAGTGTTGGGATTAAAGGCATTCACCACCATGCCCAGCTTTCTATGATTTTCAAGCATAAAGTTGCAGCCTTTAGTTTCTTGTAAATTTATGAAAACATGGAGATGTACCTAAAATTTGTGGATGTCTCAGATACGATGTCCTTTCACAAAATCTTACACACTAAATGACTTGCGAAACTATACCACTTTTTCAGTTCTATGGCAGAAAATGGGAGGAAATGTTGCTTGGAATTAAAATGTCAGCTTTTCATGGAACAAAGTCTGAAAATGGAAAGACCATTAGACAAATAAGTAATGATAATATTGTCTGAGTGCCACCTATATCATTTTCCCTGATTTTTTTTCTAGTAGAGGGAAATGAAAAACAAGTGAATTAAGCAAGAAAAGAAAATGGGCCTCTAGCTTATTCTGCCTCAAATTCTCCCTTTCCACTTCTATGCATGACCCAAACTGTTCTAAGGAATATAAGGTAAAAGGGAGCTGAGCTAGAAGATGGATTTAAAAACATGACCTTGGGGCTGGAGGGATGGCTTAGTGGTTAAGGCACTTGCCTGTGAAGCCTAAGGACCCATGTTTGATCTCTCTCCAAATCCACATAAGCCGGACACACAAAGATGAGGCAAGCACAAGGTCACACATGCCCACCAGGTGGCGCAAGCATCTGGAGTTCAATTGCAGTGGCTGAGGCCCTGGTGTGCCAAATTTCTTTCTCTCTTTCTCTCAGTCTCCAGGAATCTTCGGAGACATGAAACTGAAGAGAAAGGATTCAGGCCTCACGGAAAGGATCCCAGATCTCTGCGCAACCTGAGCATGACTTCTCTGAATGCTGATTACATTAGCATATGGTGTTCTTTAGTGGGCCTTTTCTGCTATTTGGAATCCTTTTTTTGTCAGAATTCTTTCTGGCTTTGTATATTTTAATGAAGTTTATACTTCAATCCCAAATCTAAGGCAGCTCCAGAAACCAAAAAAAAAAAGAAAGAAAAAAAAAAAGAAGCACTGTTTAAGATCTAAAAACACTAAAACTGATGGAACTGATTAACCAGGAGATGTAAGTCCTGCACTTGGTCCACACAGCTCTATGGACTTCATCTAGAACAAGTCCTGATGCTTAGGTGGGTGTTAAATTTAGAGCACTTAATGGGTGAAAAGAGAATGACTGTTTCATAGCTACCTTATCTTAGAAGCAGCATGTAAGATCCAGTCAAGAGAGTTTGCTGGCCTGAGTGTACCAGGGTAATCTAGAATATTGAAGTCCATCTAGAGGGAGCACTCCTACCTCCACAGACAGAGGACACAGTGGTCAAAATCCAGCCTCTGTTTGTTGCTGCCCTTCTTCATTGCAGGAGCAGAGGGTCACTACTCCATGCACATGACTGTTCATGGCCTAGGAAAGTCTGTTATTTCACCTTTGAATTGAACCATGTCCCTATCTGTTACTCATTTTCCATCTTCACCTCCCTCCACTGGCCACATTTCTAAAGTGTTTGATGTAATTTTTTTATTAGACCACCCATACTCTATATCCAAGCCTCTCCTGATCTGGCATCCATTTTCTAGAATCTTCTCCCCATCCTCAGAAGTGGTCATGCTCTGATGTCGACTTTGGCAATCTAGGTTCCAAGCCCTCTATTTCTTCATTCAACATTGTATTTCTGATGGACGGATGGAATCATCATTGATTAATGAGTAACCCTACTCCTAAGGTTAGGGCTGCAGCCTTCAAAAAGGTCAACCCAGCAAGAGTGGCCTGGGTATGCCAGAGAAACCTTTGGGTTCCCAGAATCTGCTCTCAGAGATCCTCTATCTAATCTAGAGGGGTTCTCTAAACTATTTAGGTATCTTTATGTAAATAGAGATCATCTATCTCTATTTTCCTATATCCAAAAATAACTACTATGAACTTTAATGACAATGTGGAAGACATACTCCAATGCAAAGTGTGGAACAAAAAGTCTCTTCATAATTGCATTAAGCCCTACTTGAAGAATTTGAAAATGCAAATGAGATGAGATGCCTATTTAGTCCTGCTGTTGATCAGTAGCCTGTGTTTTAGAATGGTCTATGCAGCCATAACATTTAGGCACTGACTAGCAATCCAGAACATAGGGAGGGATGTGCCCCAAATATTAATAAACACAGAGAAGAAAATATTATTATATTTATAATACCACAAACGAAAATGAGTTCCGCCAAACAGCACTGAGATCTGTGCAATTCTGAGGAGCCTATGCTAGTCTAGGTTTGCAATGGCCCATGCTAAAGAATGGAGTTCTTACATCTCCAAGGAAACTGGTCATCTACTATACATATTTCCATGGCAAGCACGTCATAGAATGTCTTAGTACAATAAACTGTTAATAATAGTCTTTTATGAGAAAGATTTCAAAATCTGTTATACCATGAACACTCTTTGAAACCTATTTTTCAATCTTCAATCTGGTAGTGTCAAGCCCTCAAAATGTGAAGCAGCCTATGTTTTAAGTGTTTCACAGGTGCCATCTTAAATGCTGTAGACAGCTTAGGCGCAGCCAACATACTCAGTTCCCACAAATTGAATGGGAGGGAGAGAAATCACCAGTGGAGATACTCAGCAGTGGACACTGCAAGCCTTATATTTGACCAGCCAGGCCAAATGAGCCAATGGGTGCAATAGTGGCATGCCTGTTACAGGGGAAACCAACTGCCCTCTAATTTGACTGGACGCCTGCTCCATGGGAGGGAATACATCCCTGATACTGAAAACCTGCAACAGGGGTAGTCATGAGCCCTAGGAGTGTAATGTCTTCTACTGTCTGGCTAAAAGTATGTACTATGCTCACCAAACTGCCTGGTAAGCACTTCTCTTAATGTTCATACCTATATATTAAGGCTACTCTCACTTTTGGGTAGAGAACCTTCTGTTTTCAGATGGCAGTGACCTTGGGATGACTCATAAGGGACCATGGTGCTGGAAAGAAGTGACCGCAGTGCCCAGTACTACAATATCTCTATCACACGTTCCAAGGCTCAGGGTCTAATGTGGAAGAGGTGGCAGAAAGAATGTAAGAGCCAAAGGAAGGGTAGGACTCCTTACAACGTGCTCCCTCCAGACACAAAATGGCCTGGATATCCATGACCTCACAGTGCCTGACACTACCTACACAAGACCATCACAAGAGGAGGAAAAGGTGATGAAATCAAAATAAAAGAGAGACTGATTGAGATGGGAAGGGGATATGATGCATAGTGGAGATTCAAATGAGAAAGTGGGGAGAGGGAGGGAATTACCATGGGATAGTGCTTACAATTATGGAAGTTGTCAATCAAAAAAAAAAGAAAGGGTTGAGCAGACACCCATATGTCCTTACTCAAAATGCATGATCCTGAGTACTATGCTCCATTTTATGTAACACTGTTTATTTGTAAAGGGTTTTCCAATTGTTCTGAGGACTTGCTCCATATGGCAACCCTGTGAATGGCATTTTCTGGGATGACTGACTGAAACAATTAAAATGCTAAGATTACATCACTGGCTGAAGACCTGCAGCTCTCTTGAGTCCTGTGTTAGCATGAGGAGATGTTGAAAACTGTGAGATGAATTTGCAGAGAGACCTGTGAGTCATCGATTCTTATCCCCAGTGGATGTATCTGCAGAGTTCTGCTCTCATCTCCACTTTACAATTCTTTTTCTTCATGTAAACTACTTAAAGTACTTTTCAGTAACAACTCACAAATTACCCTGACATCTCTGCAACATATGTCTGTGGCAAATATCATCTCCATTTTAGCAATAGGAAGAAATTGAAGCATTGAGTCATAGGACAGCTCGGAGCTTCCCCAGGCTCCCAGCCAGCAGGTTAATTTATCAGAGGACCATGCACATAGGTTCAATGGAGATAATTTTGATGGAAAAGACTTATTTTCTAGCAACAAATCTAAGGACCAATGCAGCAAGTCCCAAACAGAGCTCTCCACAGTGATGATTCTCAACAACTGTAAGAACCACAATTATCTGGTTGCTCTCCACTCAGGAATACATCCCAGCCCTACTTTGTCCATTTCAACTTCTTTTCAAGGTGAGAAAATAATTTACTATGGTATTTTGTATCTTGTATTTGGAAAATAGAAGATCCTTGCATCAGAAAGTGTTTATCTGACAAAATTTTCTAAAGTTTATAAAAGAAACAGGAAAGAAGAAATGGAGTGTGTGTAGCTCCTGCAACACGTAATTAACCAGGTACCTCTTTGTATATGTGTGTTTATTCATTTGATTTTCCAGCTCTCTTGGGGATCTAAATGCAAAACAAATAGAGCTCTTGAGAACAACTACCAGACTTATAAGGCCCTCTGGAGGATGCAAGGTCTATAAACTGAGGCCCTCTGGGAGATGCAAGGTCTATAAACTAGCACATTATCCTAGTCCACAGATAAGGTGTAATGTACTTTTTACTGCCCACGACATGGACCACAGTGTTCCTAATCCAGAAATAATTTAGGATTAGCAACTAATATATCCTTGGTAGCAAAATTTCCTTCATTTCCCTTAATGGCTTCTGAACCATGGAAAAAGTAAATGCAATTGATTGGATAGTGCTTTTCAAGGAGCTTTAATTGAACTAGAAATGTGGGGAGAGGGACTGAAAGTCCATCTTCCTCTCCCCAAACAAAATATGGAGCATTCTTCACTTGAAAACATAACAGAAAGTTGCTGTGGTGGCTTCCTGCACTGAATTCATATGGTTTCTATAGAATTGTGTACTGAATACAGGTTTCTTTTTTTAATTGCAAGCCAATATTTAAGGATATAAAAATGCAACCTTTACTTTTTCCATAGCTGGACGTAAGCTCTCTCTCAGTCTCTTAGTCATCTCTGCAACAGGAAATTTAATCTTCCAATTAAATTAACTCAAATTAGTGCTTCTTCAGTCATGTCAAGGGCAAAGGTGGACAATTGAGTTTGCTTTCTCTTCACTCTCTTGGGGCGGCAGCAGAGTTCTGTAGGGTCGTGAGCGCTGCAGTATTGGGGAGTGAGGCAGCTTCTCACTTCCAAAGGGGCACCTCCAACTGCTGGTCATCTGCCTCTGTCTCCACATTATCCCTTTCTGCTATGTTTTTTGGTTACTGAACCAAATCCTCTGGCATGACAGTCTATCCTCTGAGCACACTCAGAGATACATCACCTCACCCAGGCCACTAGGACAATATCTGATGAGTTGGGACCCTGGCAATGGGCGAATCTTACTCACAGAGTCCCTAAGAGCATCTGTTTGACTCCATAGGCTCCAAAGTTACAGCTTCAAGTCTTCAAAAGTCCTTTTAAGTTCAGCTACTTAATACTGCCAGGCAATAAAAATTGACCCATGAGCTGGAGAGATGGCTTAATGGTGAAGGCTCTTACCTGCAAAGCCTAAAGACCCAGATTTCATTCTCCAATACCCACATAAGCCAGATGCACATGGTGGCTCATGCATCTCGAGTTTGTTTGCAGTGGCTAGAGGCCCTGGCATGCCCATTCTCTCTATCTGCTTCTCTCTCTCTCTCTCTCTCTCACTCTCAAATAAAATATTGTTTAAAAGTCAACCCATGACTTCCAGGTAAGATGGTGGCATAGGAGCCATGCCAAACCAGCCTAGGGAGGGATTTAAACAAAACCCCAGCAAAACACACTCTTCTTCTGAAAAGTGAAGGAGTACAGGTTATTCTTAGACACAGTGGAGAAGTCAAGAGACCAAGATCCACCAGAGGAGAATGGCCGGAGTCCCACTGAGGCGCTTGTGGCCCCACCATCCACACGCCCGCCAGGCACACCAGGCGGCAGCAGCAGCAGAGACCAAGCGACAGATGTTTCAACTCCATCAGCCTTCTTGCAAAGTTAAGAAAGCTGAAAGAAAGACAGCTGAGATCAACTAAAGAGCTACTGAAAGTGAGAGCAACTCCAGAAGTCTGAACTCTCCCATCCCCACCATGAGAACCGAGAACCTCCAGCATTCAGCCCCCAGTGGCAGCACAGCCAGCAGAGTGGATCAGAGGTCCAGCTGCACAGCACAAAATGGAGGGATCAAAGCAGGCACTCAGCATTGGTGAGATTGGAAGCCACCCCAAAAGGTAACAAGGCTGATTGACAAAAAAAAAAAAAAAAAAAAAAAAAAAAAAAAAAAAACAGGTATATGCTAATCTCTCTTTCTTGTCAGGGCAGGTTATGGGGTATATATTCTTGGTTGGCTTTAACATTTTCAAGTGACCTATATTTGGGGGTTGAATACTGTCGCCTTGGGTGCTTTCATATATATATAGGGCATTTGTTTTTTGCTTCTGTCATTATTGGGGGCAGGGTCTAATCCAGATCCAGGTTGACCTGGAACTCAATTCAGAACAGAAATCTCTGCCTCCCAGCCGACAAGATTAAGGATGTAGAACAACACACACCCTTAGGGATTTTGGCTTTATATGACTGTTTGTTTTAATCCCCACAATTGCATACTTTGTGCTGGTTTTTATTGATTGTGTATATTACTCAGTTGAAGTTTAGAATTTTCCAGTAAATTATTCCACCCAGTCCACTAGAATACTTGCTTAGCAAGCAAACTCAACACCTAGGATTACTTCTGTGGTTTGATTGGGGGACAAGAGCTACACCTGGCACCTTGAACTCATATTCTGAGGGCATATAGAGGTGGATTGCCACATCTGGGAACACTGCAGATAAGAAGAAAACCCAAGCATCAAATCAATTCAGGATGCAAAAGTCACTACAATATAATACAAGAAAACTCAAAGAATCAAGACAATACAATCCCACCCAAAACTATAAATCATCAGAAATGATCACCAATGAGACTGTTTTAGATGAAACGCCTGACAAAGATTTCAAGAAAATGATAGTATCTATGCTCAAAGAAATCAGAGAACAAATGAAGGGAATCAAAGAAGAAAACAAAGGAATTAAAGAAGAAAACAAACTTCTGAAAGAGAACACAGGAAAACAGCTTAATGAAATAAAGAGGTCATTACAAAACATGAGTAAGGAAATAAAAATACTGAAGAAAAACCAGGCTGAAATCCTGGCTCTGAAAAATACAATGAAATAAAAAACTTGGTGGAATGTCTCTCCAGTAGAATGGATGAAGGAGAGAACAGAATATCTAAACTAGAAGACCAGGTGGCAGAGCAAGTACAGTCCAACAAAGAGAAAGACAAGCTAATAGCAAGGTATGAATGGGAATTTCAAGATATTCAGAACACTATGAAAAGATCAAACATAAGAATTCAGGGTATAACAAAGAAGAAGAATTTCAATCCAGAGGCTTAGTAGGCATTTTCAACAAAATCATAGAAGAAAAATTTCCCCAAATTTGGAAAGAAATGGCAATGCAGATACAAGAAGCTTTTAGGACACCAAACAGACAAAACATGGAAAGAACCTCTCCTTGCCATGTTATAATTAAACTACTAAACACAAAAACCAAAGAAAATATATTGAAAGCAGTTAGAGAGAAAAAGCAAGTCACCTACAAAGGCAAGCCCATCAGAATAACTGCAGATTACTCAACACAAACTTTAAAAGCCAGAAGGGCTTGGAATGCTATATTCCAAGTTCTGAAAGATAACAACTGTCAACCAAGATTACTTTATTCTGCAAAGCTATCTATCCAAATTGATGGAGAAATAAGGACATTCCACAACAAAAACAGGCTAAAGGAATTTATGACAACCAAACCAGATCTATAGAAAATACTTGAAGGAATTCTTAATGCCAAAGAGAAAGCAAAACACATGCAGTAGTAAATAGAAAAAATAAACCACACTGAAATAACAGTTAAAACAAATGAGTAAAGGGAAAACAGGAAACACTACAAAATAAGAAGAATGGTGAGAATAAATGCATACCTTTTAATAACTCTACAAAATCAATAGCCTCAATGCACCATCCAAAAGACACAGGCTTGCAGACTGCATTAAAAGGCAAGATCCTACAATTTGTTGCCTCTAGGAAACTCATCTCTCAATAAAAGATAGACACCACCTTAGGGTGAAAGGATGGAAAGCAATATTTCAAGCAAAGGGGCCTAGGAAACAATCAGGGGTGGCTATCCTAATATCTGACAGGATAGACTTCAAACCAACATTGATGAGGAAAGATAAAGAAGGTCATTTTATACTGCTTAAAGGAACACTCCAACAGGAGGACATTACAATCCCAAACATATATGCACCTAACATGGGGGTTCCCAGTTTCATCAAACAAACACTATTAGACTTAAGGACACAAATAACATCAAACACAATTGAGATGGGAATCTTCAATACCCCACTCTCATCAATTGACAGGTCACCCCAGCAAAAAATAAACAGACATCTGAATTAAATGATGTTATGGAACAAATGGACCTAACAGATATACACAGAACATTCCATTCAAATGCCGCAGAAAATACGTTTTTCTCAATAGAACATGGAACATTCTCTAAAATAGACCATATATTAGGACACAAAGCAAATCTCCACAAATATAGGAAAATTGAAATAATTCCTTGTATTCTATCTGACCACAATGGAGTTAAACTATAAACAGCAACAAGAAAAGCTACAGAGCATACAGAAATCCATGGAGACTAAACAGTACACTATTGAATGATCAATGGGTCATTGAAGAAATCAAAAAGGAAATCAATAACTTCATAGAATCAAATGATGATGATAATAAAACATACCAAAACTTTTGGGACACAATGAAAGCAATTCTAAGAGGGAAATTTATAGCTCTAAGTGCCTATATTAAGAAATTAGAGGGCTGGAGAGATGGCTTAGCAGTTAAGCGCTTGCCTGTGAACCCTAAGGACCCCGGTTCGAGGCTTGATTCTCCAGGACCCACGTTAGCCAGATGCACAAGGGGGCGCACGCGTCTGGAGTTCGTTTGCAGTGGCTGGAAGCCCTGGCATGCCCATTCTCTCTCTTTCTCTCTATCTGCCTCTTCCTCTCTCTGTCACTCTCAAATAAATAAATAAAACTGAACAAAAAAAATTTAAAAAAAATAAAAAAAAGAAATTAGAGAGTTCACAAATAAACAATTTATTGCTTCACTTTAAGGCCTTGGGAAAAGAAGAACAAGGCAAACCAAAAATCAGTAGATGAGAAAATATCATAAAGATTAGGACAGAAATTAATGAAATAGAAACCAAAAAAAAAAAAAATCTAAAGAATCAATGAAACAAAGAGTTGGCTCTTTGAAAGGATAAACAAGATTTATAAACCCTTAGCAAATTTGACCAGAAGAAAGAAAGAAGAGACAAAAATTAATAAAATTAGAGCTGAAAAAGGGACCATTACAAGAGATACCAAGGAAATTCAGACAATTATAAGGATAAAGTTTAAGAATATATATGCCTCTAAGTTTGAAAATCTGAAAGAAATGGATGATTTCCTTGATTCATATGACCTGCCAATATTAAATCAAGATGAGATAAACAATTTAAATAGATCTATAACAAGTACAGAGATCCAAGCAGTTATAAAAAGTCTCCCAACTAAAAAGAGCCCAGGCCCAGATGGATTCACTGGTTAATCTTACCAGATCTTCATGGAAGAACTAACACCACTGCTTCTCAAACTTTTCCATAAAATAGAAAAGGAAGGAATTCTACCAAATTCCTTCTATGAAGCCAGCATCACCCTCATGCCAAAACCAGGAAAAGACAGAACAAAAAAAGAAAATTACAGACCAATCTTCCTCATGAATATAGATGCAAAAATTCTAAACAAAATACTGGCAAACAGAATACAAAAATATATCAAAAAGATTATTCACCCTGACCAAGTTGGCTTTATCCCAGGGATGCAGGGATGGTTCAACATACACAAATCAATAAATGTAATACATCATATAAATGGTCTGAAGGACAAAAATCACATGATCATCTCAATAGATGCAGGAAAGGCATTCAACAAAATCCAGCATCCTTTCATGGTAAAAGTATTACAGAAACTGAGAGTAGAAGGAATATGTCTCAACATAGTGCTGAGAAGAAAGGACAGAGGAGTACTGAAACATCTCACACCCTCCAAGGCTCAGGGTCCGTTGTGGAAGAGGTGGCGGAAAGAATGTAAGAACCAAAGGAAGGGTACCACTTCTTATATACAACTGTCCGGACAGAATTTGGCCTTGATATCTAAGACCTCAAAGTGCCTAGCAATACCCACACAAGACCCTCATAATAGGATAAAAGATGATGACATCAAATTAAAAGAGAGACTAATGGACAGAGAGAAAGGATATGACGGAGAGCAGAGTTATGAAGGGGAAAGTGGAGGAGGGGAGGAGAGGGAAATACCATGGTTTATTGTCTGTAAGAATAGAAGTTGTCAATAAAGATATATTTTTTAAAAAGTCAACCCACAGTCATTTGAGCTTGAGGTAGTCAAATTTCATGTAAGAAAAGTAACATAGCTGGGCATGGTGGCACATGCCTTCAGTCCCAGCACTGGGGAGGCAGAGGTAGAATTATCAACTTGAGTTCAAGGCCACCCTGAGACTACATAGTGAATTCCAGGTCAGCCTGGGCTAGATCAAGATCCTAACTCAAAAAACCTAAAAATAAAAGAAAAAAAGAAAGAAAGAAAGAAAGAAAGAAGGAAGGAAGGAAAGAAAGGGAAAGGAAAAGACAAACCCTGTTTCTCAACAGACCTGCCCTCCCTCAGCATAAGGATCTTCTACCCTCTGATAGCTCCAAACACGTGTTTTAAATGTCAGCTTTTCAGGGACTAATGAATCCAGAGCTCCAGCTCAGTGGTTACAATGGAGTTAATTATGATGTATGAGAGGAAGGAACTTTGAGAATGCCCCAGGCAGGGAGCTTTTAAAATCTCAAATTCATTTAGGTATGTAAATGGAGCCAGTTACGTGTTCCTGTAAAACCACAAAACTATTGATCATTTTCATAGGCCTCACTTTCATTCTAGAAGTCTCAGGCTGGTATTAAATGTGTAATTGTTTGGTCTCAGATTATCGTAATAGCTCACACTTAGCAGAGGCTTTATTATAGTCTACTCACTGTACTGAGTTCTTTATGATGATGGGTCAATTTAGTATTCAAACATGGCTCTTTTAGGTAAGCCTCAAGGTCCAGGAATATGTCTGAGTTCTCACATGGGCAGTGGCATGGGACTAAACCCAGGACTGTCTGACTTCTGAGCGTCCTCGCTTGACCAACTGAAACTATACCACAGCCTGTGCTACCCAATTCCATCAGACATTGAGACTCAGCCTTCTGTACCTGTCAGCCTCAAATTCAGAATCAAAGTTTATTTAGATTTATCCTCAATTAGATGTTTCATTTTCCCCCTTTCTGTGTTGGGGAGATAGAAGGGTAGATAAAACGCTTTTTATGCAAGTGTGAATACTGGGGTTTGGAATCCCAGCCAGACACCTGGGCTGGAGAGATGGCTTAGCAGTTAAGGTGCTGGCCTGCAAAGCCAAAGGACCCAGGTTCAATTCCACACAGAGCAACCTCCCAACAGTGCACGGGCCAGCTTGCCAGGCTAACACTGCAGTGAACAAGAGCAGAGCTGCACTGTGAGAACACGTAAGGCTGCCATACGACATAAGTGCAAAACAAAGTTTCTGGAAAAACATATAAGCAAAGGAAAAGCAGAGTGGAGAGCCCCATCCACTGGTTCTCCGCTTGCTGCCATACTTTCCGTCTCCACAGCAGCACTAAAAGGGGCCAGGAAAAGATGTAGATAACTATGAGACTGAGGAGGCTTCAGAACAGGGGAGATGGCTTTGCTAATGAGGGGGGAGGGGAGGGGAGGGGAGGGGGGGAGGGGAGGGGAGGGGAGGGGAGGGGAGGGGAGGAAATACTACCTAGCTCAGCCTGTGGGGACAGCCTATTCTTCCACAGAGTGGTCTCATTCCAAGACTTCAGGAAAAGGAAAAATGAACATCCAGAAGTGTCTGGATTGATATCTTTTCAGGGTCAGAGCCAATATTTTTAGTGTGTCCTTGTTTCTAACGAAAACAACCTCAAATGCATCAAAAGAAAACGGTAGCCAATTTGGAGGGACTCCCAAGGGTCATAGCTGAGACAATTTAAGTAACAACAAGAAAAAAAAAAGTAGGAACGGATTATAGTGCGTAGACTAAAATAAAAACCCAAAATCTATAATGAGTAAATAAAGAATAAATAAATCTTCTTAAGCATGAATTTTCAAGTAATAAATGTTGGATGAAAGAATAATGAAAACAGAAAATCAATTGGATGGACACCACGGAAGCCATTCAGTTAAACAAGAACCACTGCAAAAGGCTTAAATTTATGGGTAAAATGTTGACAAGAGAGTAGATAATTTCAGAGTCCCAAAGCATCTTTCCATAAGATGAATATTGATTATAAGAGAGAAAAGACTAACCCTTTGGGGAAACCCTAGCAGATATCCCATTAATGAGTGAATAAGGTTAATAGCAGCAGTGGAAAACAAACCATATCACATGTCTATCACTATGATGCCCAGAATTTCACTATGGTGGTATTCTTGCCCAAAAAAAAAAAAAAAAAAAAAAAAAAAGCACATAACCTAAATTGAACTGTGAGGGAAGATAAGAATACAAACTGGGGCTGGAAAAATGGCTTAGTGGTTAAGGCACTTGTCTGCAAAGCCCAAGGACCCAGGTTGGATTCCTCAGTACCCACGTAAGCCAGATGCACAAGGTGGTGCATGCGTCTGGAGTAATTTGCAGTGGCTGGAGGTCCTGGTACACATATTATCTACCCCACTATCAAATAAATAAATAAAAATAAAATATTTTTTATAAGAATATAAACTGCATGACCCTCTTCACAACAGCTGGTCAAAGCCAATGAAAGACCAAAATTAATTAATTAATTAATTAACTTAAAGTCAAGGAACTAGTCCATACTAAATGATCCCATGAGACATGATAACTCAATCCAATACGAAAACCTGGATTAGACTTTGAACTAAAAGGGATATTAGTGGAATAGTTAATAAAACTTGACGTACTTAATAGCACTGTATCAATGTAAACTCCCTGATTTTAATAATTGTACTATTTTGAGGTAAGGGATAAACTACTTAAAATATGGATAAAAGATTTGCAGATACACATCACACTCTTAAAAACATTTTGCAAGTGTCAAGTTATTGTTAAATAAAAAGTTTAAAAAATTGTAGTTATTATCAGATCCTAGAAAACCGAGAAGTAAATAATTTTAGTACTTTATTCTTTTTTCACAATATGTTAGAAAATACCCATAATTGCATGTTCACCTCCATAATAATGTATCATTCAATTTTGCAAAAATATTCTAAATTTGAACTTATTTTTGTGTCCATGTATAGCAGGGCACATTCATTTATTACATTGTTGCCAGTTCTAATGTCCTTCCCTTCATCATTAACTATTCATGATAGCACATCTTCTTCCTAACTTCTCACTCCTTAAAAACTTGAAATATAGCTCACTCCCATCTGCTGACTCATCATTGCCTATAAAACTCCTTTCTTGGGCTAGAGAGATGGCTTAGCAGTTAAAGCATTTGCCTATGAAGCCAAAGGACCCAGGTTCCATTCCCCAGGACCCAGGATCGATGCCCCAGGACCCACATAAGCCAGATGCACAAGGTGGCACATGCATCTGGAGTTCGTTTGCAGTGGCTGAAGGCCCAGACATGCCCATTCTCTCTCTCTTCCTCTCTCTGTCTCCCTCTTTCTATCTCTTTCTCAAATAAAGTTAAAATTAAAAAAAAAAAACTCCTTTCTTAAAAGTGGCTAGTGATGTAGTTGGAGAGATAGCTCAGCAGTTAAAGTCACTACCCATGTAAAGCCAGATATCTAAAGAGGCACATACATCTGCAGTAGCAGGAGGCCCTGGTGTTCTCTCTCTCTCTCTCTCTCTCTCTCTCTCTCTCTCTCTCATCTTTCTTTTTATATCTCCATCTACCTATCTCTATCTCACGCATAAAAAATGTGGCCAGTCTTGGTTTCCCACAAGTAATAGATAGTAAGACCCTATTGCTGAAGACTTCACATGAATGAGCAGCAAGATCACTGAAAACTCAAGCTGGTGTTGAGCTGAAAACCTTCTCCCTGTAGACCATCCAACTGTAAGACGGAAAAAGTGGCACTGTGTGCAGCCCTATAGGAGACAGAAGTCATCAGCGGTGAAAACAGTGGACACTGGAAGCCTCAAGTTTGGTCAGACAGGCCAAATGACAGAACAAGTGCAATAGCGGCATGTCTGCCCTGGGGGAAACCAACTGCTCTCTAATTATACTGAAGGCCTGCTCTATGGGAGGGAAATACATGCCTGATACTAAAACCTAGTCAAAAGCCTATGGCAGGGGACGTCATGTGCCTAAAGGGTATAAAGCCTGCTATTGTCTGGCTAAATGCATATATTATTCTCACCAAACTGCCCTGAAAGCACTACACTTAATATTGATATTCATATATTAATGCTACTCTCACTTTTAGCTAGCAAAGCTTCTTTTTTCAGATTGTGGTGACCACTGGGATGACACAAAAGGCAACATAGTGAGAAAAAGTGACAGAGGAGTGCTCAGCACTGAAACATCTCTCTCACACCCTCCAAGGCTCAGGGTCCATCATGGAAGAGGTGGCAGAAAGAATGTAAGAGCCCAAGGAAGAGTACCACTCCTTACAATGCAACTGCCCAAACAGAAATTATCCTTGATATCCATGACCTCACAGTGCCTAGCAATACTTTCACAAGACCCTCATAATAGGAGAAAAAGACGATGATGCCAGACGTGGTGGCACACGCCTTTAATCCCAGCACTTGGGAGGCAGAGGTAGGAGGATCACCATGAGTTCGAGGCCACCCTGAGACTACATAGTAAGCTAACGTGAAACCCTACCTCAAAAAGAAAAAAAAAAAAAAAAAAAAAAAGATGATGACACCAAAATAAAAGAGAGACTAATAGAGAGAGGGAGGGGATATGATGGAGAGCAGAGTTGTGAAGGGGAAATTTGGGAAGGGAAGGAAGGAAGGAAATATCATGGTTTATTGTCTGTAAGTATAGAAGTTATCAATAAAATAATAAAAAAGAAAAACATGTGGTCAGTGACTCCTAGTATCTCAAGCAAAAACTATGTTTCTTGTGCCTCAGTCTATGCCCAGATGGGTGTAACCTGGACCATCTTTTGTACACAATGCCATTCCTACTGGACAATTTTGAGGACAATACATGTCATCATACCGTTGTATTCATCGTTATTTCCTGATGTATCTCTAAAGAAAGCATTATACAGTGCCACAATAATTTTTTAAAAATAAGTATTCCTGTGCTGGAGAGATGTCTTAGCAGTTAAGGCACTTGCTTGTGAAGCCTAAAGGAGTCATGTTAGACTCTTCAGGTCCCACATAAGCTAGACGCACAGGTGATGCAAGCACACAAGGTTGCACGTGAGCACAAGATGGAGCATGCGTCTGGCGTTCAATTTCAGTGGCTGAAGGCCCTGGCATACTAATTCTCTCTCTCTCTCTCTCTCTCTCTCTCTCTCCCTCCCTCCCTCATAAAATAAAACAAAAATAAGTATTCCATAATATCATTTAGTCAGTGTTGGATTTCCCACTTGTTTCATTTTTATATAAGTGATATGTTTGATCCAAATAAATCTATACTGTAATTGGTTGGTATTTGTCCTGAGAAGTCACATCACACCTAGCAAAATCCTATCCCAAATTAAATCAAGCTGTCAACTTCCAACTGTTCCAGGGAACAGAATTGCAGAAAATCATGTAACTGTTCTCATTTTACATGTGAGAGTTTCAGAAGAAACTTCTTTATTGGGTCTTATAACCATCACACAAGTAAAGAAATTGTTCTCTCTCTCTTAATCTCTCTCTCTCTCTCAATCTCTCTCTCTCTCTCATTCTAGAAGCCCATCACATGCCTTCTCCCAATCCTAAACTTTCCTCTCCTTCCTCTCTCCTTCCCTCCAAAAGTAAACTGTTTTCCCTATCCTAGTAATCATTGCCTTATACTTCCTTTTGCTTGTTTTATTTCCATGTGTCCATCTTTAAACTCAATAATTTATTTAGCCTTTCCTGTTTTATAAATTTCACAATGTTCTTTCTCCCTCCCTTCTTCTTCCCTTCATTATTTCTCCCTCCCTCTTTCCCTTCTGCCTTCCTCCCTCCTTCTTCTCTTCCCTCCTTCCCCCTCCTTCTTCCCCTTCTTCCTTTTCTTTCTCTTCCTCTCTCTCTCTCTCTCTTTCTCTCTTTCTTTCTTCTATATATCCCAGGCAGGATATATACTCTGGATCTTCCTGCCTGAGCCTCTCAACTGCCCCTGTTATAGGTGTGCACCACCACACCCTGATTAGCTGTCAAAATCTTGAGATTTTCTTCTCATCATTTTTCTTTACTTTACATTTTATCTGTCAGAAAAGTCATAGCACTGGCCAGATTTCCCACTGCCTGCGTTGTGCTGTCTACATATGTACAGTTCTGTTCACATTTACTGACCTCTGCATTTCCTGAAAATTGGAATCTGGGTCCAAATATTGGACTTAGGTACACATTGGTATCTGCTGGGTATCTTGGGGTATGCCTGTAAAACCAAGAGACTGTAAGTTAGAGGATTGCTGTGAGTTTGAGGCCAGCCAGAGCTATCTAGTAAGTTCAAGGCCAGTCTAAGAAACAAAGCAAAATTGTTTCATAACAAAAAAATCCCTTTGGTAAGTCCTCATGTGATTATTTTGTTTCCTGTGATATTAGCTGCCATTGATGGCTATTGTCTAGGTCCATTAATTCACTGGGAGGTACAAAATGGTGATGTTTTATTGCTAACATTTTATCTTCATTTACTAGCTGGAATTTTTTACAAACAGACATTTCTCATCTATTATTTAATTATCTAGCATACCCACTCGTATAGATCATATAGGAAATGCTTGATTCTTTCCCTCCTAATAAAGGAGGGAAGTGTCAAGGTAATAAATCACTTCCCGACCATTCCCTCATTATTACTAAGTTTTATATCATTACAAACTGATTATTTCAGACATACGCTTCAATCCATTTAGCCCCCTACCCTTACTATAGCTCAAAATTGCCTAATTTTTGACCAGCAAAGATAGTTGATTCCCGACTCTTTCTGACACTACTATAGTGTTTTGTTTGTTTGTTTTTCCAAGGCAGGGTCTCACTCTAGCCCAGGCTGACCTGGAATTCACTATGTAGTCTCAGGGTGGCCTTGAACACTCAGCAATACTCCTACCTCTGCCCATGAATGCTGGGAATAAAGGCATGTGCCACCATGCCTGGTTTATAGTGGTTTTTAATAGCCATCTTACATCATATAGACAAAATATTCTAGTCTCATCATGCACATTTCCATCTCAGATCTGGAATTAGTGATTTCCTACATACTCTTGCTTTCTATTAATGGTAATGATATTACAAGACCACAATCCAAGCAAAGTGATAGCCAGAAATACATGTTAGTACTTCGAACTTAAAATTAAGCCAGGCTTGATGGTGCATGCCTTTAATCCCAGCACTCGGGAGGCAGGGGTAGGAGGACTGCTGTGAGTTTGAGGCCACCCTGAGACTATCTAGTGAATTCCAGGTCAGCTTGGGCTACAGTGAGACCCTACCTTGAAAAAAAAATTAATAGTATGGACTGGACAGGAGTTTAATAGTTAACTGGAAAACATCATGGATATAATTGTTATAATTTTTGTTTCTAAATGTTGCTATAACCTTATATATTTTTGTAAATTGTTTTATAAAGCCATTAATTATTGTCACAGGTAGTTTGCTATAAAGATTGTAGTCAACCTATGAAAGGCCAACAAATCCAAATATTTAAAATTAAAACAATTATTGGGGGCTGGAGGGATGGCTTAGTGGTCAAGGCATTTGCCTGCAAAGCCAAAGGACCCAGGTTCGATTCCCCAGGATCCACATTAGCCAGATGCACAAGGGGGCTCATGCGTCTAGAGTTTGATGGCAGTGACTGGAGGCCCTGGCGCGCCCATTCTCTCTCTCTCTCTTTCTCCCTCCCTCCCTCTTTCTCTGTCAAATGAATAAATAAATAAAATATTTTAAAAAATTAAAACACTTATCAATGAAAAACTTAAAAAAACCAACACTGTGGCTTTTTCATTAGCCTCATCTATACTATGTCCAAAATCGTTATTCCACACCCTAGATCCTGGTTCTGCAGGACAGACACAGGAATGATAGACATACTATATCCCAGGACTACTCATGAGCTTTGTCCCACGTTACAAACACGGCAGTCCCCTAAGTAATAGCAATGCCCTTCCTCCAGTTACACTCATACCAGTCTTCCTACCGACATGTCCCCATCACAGTTAGCTAAAGCTTGTTCTCCGCTAGACTCTTTAGGAAACATTCGCAGCAATAATATTTTGTACATCAAAAGATTTGTCTAGCCAGGCCTGGTGGCTCACACCTTTAATCCTAGTACTTGGGAGGCTGAGGTAGGAGGATTGACATGAGTTCAACACCAGTCTGGGATGACAGAGTGAGTTCCAGGTCAGCCTGGGTGAGAGTGAGACATTTGCTTGAAAACAAAAATGTTTGTCTACTTTTTAGACTAGACAGTTTTGAGGCACAAAACTCATAGTCCATTTTTGCATATGGTCTAAAGTAGTAGTCTAACACTATTTCCCTTAGGAGCCATGTGTTTTGACTTTGATGGGTGATTAGCTGCTTTTTGCTTTTGGTTATATGCATAAATAATTATATATATGGAGAGAGAGAATATAGACATATGTACATATGAAATATATACATATATATTATTGGGATTAAACCCAGGCCCTCATGCACATTAGGCAAATGTCCTGCCCCTAAGCTATATCCTTAGCCCTTTTGCATTATTTTAAAATATTTTATTTTTATTTATGTATTTGTGTGAGATATATATACATATATATACAGAGAGAGAGAGAGAGAAGATGGGTGCACCAGGGCCTCTAACCACTGCAAACAAACACCAGACCCATGTGCCATCATGTGCATCTGGCCTACGTGAATTCTAGGAATCAAACCTGGGTCTTGAGGCTTAGTAGGCAAGTGCCTTAAACACTAAGTCATCTCTCCAGCCCCCTTTTTTGCATTTTTAATTTTGTGATAGTTTCACTAAGTAGCCCAGGCTGGCCTTGAACTTGCTCTAAAGCCAAGACAGGCTTTGAATTTGCAATGCAATTTAGTTATTCTTTTTTTTAAAATTTTTTTGTTCATTTTTATTTATTTATTTGAGAGTGACAGAGAGAGAGAAAAAGTGTGTGTGTGTGTGTGTGTGTGTGAGAGAGAGAGAGAGAGAATGGGAGTGCCAGGGCTTCCAGCCACTACAAACAAACTCCAGACGTGTGTGCCCCCTTGTGCAACTGGATAATTCCTGGGGACTTGGGCCTCAAACCAGGGTCCATAGGCTTCACAGGCAAGTGCTTAACCACTAAGCCATCTCTCCAGCCCATGCAGTGATTCTTGAGAAGTTTGAATTACCACCAGGCACTCTTCTTTTCTTTGAAAGTCTACTAATTTTGCCACAATATGTCTTGATGTAGGTCTTTCTGGGTATAATTTTTAATTAATTTATTTATTTGAGAGAGAGAGAGAGAATGGGCATGCCAGGGCTTCATGCCCTGTAAACAAGCTCCAGACATGTGCACCACGTTGTTAATAAGGCTTTACATGGGCACTGGAGAACTGAACCCAGACTGGCAGGCTTTGCACTGAGCAATCCCCTATATGTTCTTTCCATATGCAACTTCTATTGTTTGGGGGGGATGTTTTTTTCATCTGTGGTTTTTAATCATTTATTCTGTCTGCTTCCTTGGAATTTCTTCCTCAAAAGCTTCTATGATTGATAGGTTGGGTCCTCTTGGCCCCATCTTTAATATGGCCCCATATCTGTCATTTTCTTTTGAATCATGTTTATTTTTAAAACCCTCCCTTCATTCCTCTGTGGTTATTACTTGTGCCCATTTGTTTTAGGATCCATTTGATGACTTTTTATTCTATTTTTATGTTTGTGTGTAGTATTGTGGGGGGAGTGTGGCATATGCACATGTCGTGCAGATGCAAGTGGCCCATGGGTGCACATGAGAAGGTCGAAGGAGAACATCAGGTATCCTCTGTATCACTCTTCTGCCTTATTTCCAGGAGACAGGGACTCTTACTGAGCCTGAAGCTTGCTGTTTATCACTTAGACTGGCTAACCAAACTAGCCCCAGCAATTCTCCTATCTCAGCCTCTCTTTCAATGTTGGAGCTACATGCGCACCCAGCCATGCCTGGCTAATTTTTGTTGTTGTTGTTGTTTGTTTTTATTTATTTATTTGAGAGTGACAGGCAGACAGAGAAAGAGGCAGATAGATAGAATGGGCGTGCCAGGGCCTCCAGCCACTGCAAACGAACTCCAGGTGCATGCACCCCCTTGTGCATCTGGCTAACGTGGGTCCTGGGGAATCAAGCCTTGAGCTGGGGTTCACAGGCAAGCACTTAACCACTAAGCCATCTCTCCAGCCCATGCCTGGCTTTTCATATGAGCTCCAAAGATCAAACTCAAGTATTTGTACTTGTACAAGTGTTCGTACTCACTGACTCATCTTCTCCACCCCTGGGTTTTTAATCTTATGATTTTTAAAAATATTTTTTTTATTTATTTCAAAGAGAGACATAGGACGGCAGAGAGAGAGAGAGAGAGAGAGAGAATAGTCATACCAAGGCCTCTAGCCACTGTGATGCAAACGCCACCTTGTGTGTCTGACTTACATGGGTACTGGGGAATTGAACCTGGGTCCTTGGGCTTCTCAGGCAAGTGCCTTAACCACTAATCCATCTCTCCAGCTCCAAATCTTAGTTTTTGTTAATTCCTAATTCTTTCTGCAGTTGTCTGCCAACTTATTTGAATCTCTATAATTCTGACTTGTGCATAGTAGAAGTATCGTCACCAGTGAGGTTTATCTGAAGCGTTGATTGCTGCTACTTGAAACTTTATAATTCTGTCATATACCATCTCAAATGCCTTTTAGATTGCTTTAAATATTATATTTATTTATTATTTATTTGAGAGAGAAAGGAAGAAAGAGAAAGGCAAATATATAGAGAGAATGGGCACACCAGGGATTCTAGCCACTGCAAACAAACTCCAAACACACGTGTCACCTTGTGCATCTAGCTTTACGTGGGTACTGGGGAATCAAACCCAGGTCCCTGGGCTTTGCAGACAAGTACCTTACAGTTGAACCATCTCTCCAGCCCTTAGCTTGCTTTAAAGTAGTAGTCTATACTTAATTTTTTCAGCTAATGGATAATTTTCAGTGTGATTTTTTTTCTTGTAATGATGTCATTCTATTCCTTGCTCTTTTTTTATTATGGTAACTTTGTATAGGATTTGCTTCAATATCTTCTTTTGCTCATTTTATATAAAATTCCAAAAAAATGCACATATTGGAACAATATATAAGACTAGTATAAAATTTTCAAAGAAATTCTTGTTGAGTTTCAAGACAATAGTTTCGTTGTTGGTTAGTTGGTTGGTTGGTTGGTTGGTTGGTTGGTTTATAGGCAATGTCCTGGGACAGCATACTTGGGAAAGTCAAGAAAGTGCAACTCTGGGGCTGGAGAGATGGCTTAGCAATTAAGTGTTTGCCTGTGAAGCCTAAGGACCCCGGTTCGAGGCTTGATTCCCCAGGACCCACATTAGCCAGATGCACAAGGTAGCACATGCATCTGGAGTTTGTTTGCAGTGGCTGGAGGCCATGATGTGCCCATTCTCTCTCTCTCTCTCTCTCTCTCATCTGTCACTCTCAAATAAACAAAAGTAAACAAAAAAAAAAAAAAGAAAGTGCAACTCTGAGGACATGAGTACAGGAAATAAGGAAGACATAGTATATGTATGAGCAAGGGAGCTAGGGAATATAACACTATAAGCATGGGCACAGGAACTATGGAAGATAACAAGATATTCATGAGCACACGAGCTAGGGAAGACAAGAATACAAGCATGAGCACAGGAGCTAGGGAAGATCACACCTCAAAAAACCAAAAAAAAAAAAAAAAAAAAAAAAAAAAAAAAAAACCAGGCAGGAAAATGATTCAATAGGAGCCTTCTTCCTAGGGGTAATCCAACTGAGGACAATGAGCTGATAGTGGACAAGACTTGCTTTAGCACGTAATTAGTTTAGCAGACTCAGAACTCACTGTGGGGCAGTCCAAAGGACTACCTACAAAGGAGCATGTTTATAAAGATGTCTGGCAGACAACAACAACAAAAAAAGAAAAATAGAAAGAAAAGGAAAAAAGTATCTAAGAATGGGAACTGGGCTGTCCATGGGAATGAAGGAAACTTTTGAAAACCATGTCAAGTGAGTAAAAGTTTTTCCTGAATCTGCCTGAAAGGAATAGGGAAGTAGCAGAAAAGGCGCAAAATTCTATAAATATTTTTCAGTATTTTTGAGGAGGGAAGAAAGGATGGTAATGGACCTCTAAACAACAGAAGTAAACATAAATCCCCGGTGTATTAGATAATCTCACTATGCCAAAAATAAATAAATGAACAAAAGATTCTGAATTCATTTCATTGTATCCCTCCCCCAAAATGCATTATTATTTCTATAGCATTTGTAGCAGACAGCTTCAGGTTCGCTGAGATGAACTTCCAGACCAGACACAGTCATGGAGGAAGGGATATTTATTGAAGCTTACAGATCCAGGGGAAGTTCCATAACGGCAGAAGAAACTGGCCTGCTTTCACAGGACCAAGCAGAGAGAGAGAGAAAAGAACAAGCCAAAAAGCCAAAAGCCAAAAGCCACACAGCACAGCACACTTCAGGAACTACAGCTAGGCACACTTTGCATATCTTTAGATTGAAATCTGAAACCCACCACCAAACCTTAAGATCCACCCAGTGACACTGCCTCCAGCCAGGTGGCTGCAGATGCAAACTACAAACAAATAAACAACTGAATATATTGGGGGCCATCTATTGTATTCAAACCACCACAGCATTATTATTTCTGTGTGTTGAGTGTGTGTGTGTATGTGTGTATTTCTCTCACACACATACCTCAACCCTTCTCTCCCTCTCAGTGACTGTCTCCCCTGAATGAAGGCAGATACATTTGAGCAAGAGCCACAGCAAAATTTACTTTAATTGTAATCTCCTTAAAATGACATAAAATCATTTATCTAGGTGAAGAAAAATTAGAAGACGTATTTAACTTCCAGGTTAGCTCATCGCCTCATCGAGAAGTATTTCTTTTGTGTCTCATCACGATGGGAAACCAGAAGCAAAGGAAATTTCTGTCACAGGTACAACGTGAGCATGGAAGCTAATATGACCTTGAGCAAATCACTCTGCCTGATTGGGTCTCAAGTTTCCCGTCCTGGTCAAATGAAAAATTTTAAGTACATGATTTTCAGATATAATGATATTGATATTATAACATCTTGAGTGAGCATAAATAGTTGGAAATGTCTGTTTTATAGTAAACCAGATATCATTTTGGATTATAATTTCTACCTCAAAGCATTTAACACAATTTCTTTTGGACTTTAACTATTTTAGTAGTGAACATCTTTCTTGACCATGAGACTATGAATCTCTAGCAGACATTATTGTTTTTATCTTGCTTAGCCTGTAACACACTCTAGACATGAGATAAATGCTCACTGGATTAAGTTGAAGTACAAGACTAAGAAATATGCCATCTTAGGCCTGCTCCACGGGAGGGAATACATCCCTGATACTGAAAACTTAAAACAGGGGTAGTCATAAGCCCTAGGGGTGTAACGTCTGCTGCTGTCTGACTAAATGTATATACTATGCTTATCAAACTTCCCAGTAAGCACTTCTCTTAATGTTCATACCCTTATATTAATGCTACTCTCACTTTTGGTAGAGAATCTTCTCTTTTCAGATGGCAGTGACCTTGGGATGACTCAGAAAGAAGTGACAGGAGTGCTCAGTACTGCAATATCTCTATTACACCTTCCAAGGCTCAGGGTCTATTGCGGAAGAGGTGACGGAAAGAATGTAAGAGTCAAAGAAAGGGTAGGACTCCTTACAACGTGTTCCCCCCAGACACAAAATGGCCTGGATATCCATGACCTCACAGTGACTGACACTACCTACACAAGACCATCATAATGGGAAGAAAAGATCATGACATCAAAATAAAAGAGAGACTGATTGAGATGGGGAAAGGATATGATGGAGAGTGGAGTTTCAAAGGGGAAAGTGGGGGAGAGGGAGGATATTACCATGGGATATTTTTTATAATCATGGAAGTTGTTAATAAAAAAATTGAAAAGAAAAAAACAAGAAACCTTTAAAAAAGAAAAGAAAAGAAATATGCCATCTCACATGACTCAATTATTGGATGAATTGTCTATATTGTATAGATATAAGTTGGGGTATAACCCTGATAAATCAATATAGTAAACAGCTTGCTTGTTAATATGGAGAAAGAGATGATAATACACAGTATCTCATTTCAAATTTAATATTTAAAAAAAGTGTCCTAAAAGTTCTCAAAGTTCTGAAAGTAGCTTTCAGAAAAATGGAAGCTTATCTACTATTTTTATTTTTATGCGTGGAATGGGAGAAAAGAATAGAAGAAAAATATTCTGACCATAACATTGCAAATTCTAGACTTACAGATTCTGTCATTCTACTGTGCATGGTTTGGCAAAGAGGCTAAAAGCAACAGGTTCTTTTAAAGCTCTTGTTTCTAGCTATAGAGGAACATAAGGTGGCCACCTTGCATGCCTCCGGGATTTAGTGAAATCAGAATGTGGTGCAAAGTACAGAGGTACAAACAAGCATTGCAGGGGAATGTTCTGCTATAAGCCTTTAATTTATGATACTTGAGGAGCAGAAGTTCTTTACTTTTGTTATAAGAAAAAATGAATAATAACGTTAAAATTAGTTACCATCAATGTGCTCAAGACTGGCTATAACCATATGTTGATTACTTAAATTAATCAAGAGGCCATGTAAGTATTTTAGCACTTTTTTGTTAATGAAACAATTTGTTATGGACATCCCATTGCTTCATGACAAACTGTGTTGGCCTTCTTATCAGAAAACAAGACTTTTCCACTCCCTGTGGCAGAGGGGTTAAGAAGCATGCTGGTAACTCGATGAATAAGTCTTCTATTTTAAGTATAGTTTTCATAAGACGTCTCCCTCTCAGAACATAAAAAAGACATAGGTTTCCCCATTTCTCCAATAAGAACTATGAGAATCCTGGAAATTATACCTAAAATACACTAGAAGCCTCTCAGTGGTAGAGAGATAAAGCACACTTCTCGGGGCATTGAAGCAGCACCTGTCCAGTGTTCTCCTTGTACCACCTGCTCTTAAGATTGATTTGTTCTAAGTTCTGTCGAAATCAAACACCTGGGAAATGTCTCCTTGCCAGGTAACAGTGGAGGGAGTTCCACCCTGGCAAAATTCTACCACTCTTTGTCTCTTCCTTATAGTTTTGAACAAAAGGAAAAAAAAAAAAAAAAACCTTTAACACATCCAGTTGGTAAGAGTCATGGGCCTGTGTAGCTATAAGCTCCCTCTGTAGCCTGATCTCTGGGTTATTCTGTGATAAATAATTTCAAAGAAGCCTCAGAGCAATAAATTCTCCCATTGGTTCTTTTTTTTTTTTTTTTTTTTTGAGATAGAGTCTCATTTTAGCCTCAGCTGACCTGGAACTCACTCTGTAGTCCAAGGCTGAACTCGAACGCACAACAATCCTCCTACCTTGGCCTCCCAAGTGTTGGGATTAAAAGGTGTGCAACACCATGCATTGCTCTCCTTGGTTCTTTTTATTTATTTATTTATTTATTTTATTTTTGTAGTCAGTGAATACAGTCAAGTTGGTACCATTGTTAGCCTCCTCCTTGCCCTCCCCCCTCCACAGGGACCCTCCTTGTTGGGATACATGGGTCGTGCATTATGGCACTAGCCCTAAATTATGGGTAGGAGGAAATGTCTCTGTGTGTGTGTGTGGCTCTGACATTCCTTCTGTCCCCTCGTCCACAAATTTCCCTGAGCCATGTTGAGTTCATATTAGGTCTGCTTCAGTGATGAGATCTTGGGCACCTCTGTGTCTCTGGACATCTGGTTTGGTAGGAGTTGCTTGTTCTCTGTGTCTATCTCTATCACAATTGTGCTGGTTCCCAGTTCACCAAGAAAACAGCATTCTTGCATGTTTCCCCAATTATTCTTAGTTTCAGCTGGGGCCCTTTTGAGGCATGATGGGGTGGTTCTCTCCTTAGGATCTGCATCAATCTGAAAAAGAGAAGCAGATTCTCCAGACAGTAAAGTTAGCACCAAGTAAATGTGATAACCATTGTTTTTTAGAGAGAGTTTAATGGAGAGCGGGCTCATTGTTGGATATGATTCTGACTTGTTTCCCAGCCCCAGCTATGAATTTCGCTCCACTGAGCAGATCAGTTAGCCAAATCAAGAGCAGTTGGTTTTCCACCATGGCTGTGTGCCACTATTGCCCTTGTATGAGCATCACATCAGGTTATTTGCTGCTAGGTAGGTTAGACCATGCGTTGCTTGGAGAGATATTGGTCATTTTCCCCCAGTCGCTCATGTAGCACCTTCTGGCACTAGACGTACTAACTGTCTGGGGACTGACTCTCTTCAAGCTTCTAGCCATGTTGCTCCATGATACGTGTCAACAGTATATGGTGTCTTCAGCAGTAGGGTCTTACCACTAACCTATGGTGGGTCATCAAGCACTCTGACTCTCCTTGGTTCTTAACAATAACACTTATTTGATGTGTTCCAGACTTCTACATGCTTTCAACGGTGTGGTGCTTTGAGTGTAAAATGTCCCCCATGGCCTCATACTTAGTTCCCAGCTGACGGAGCCTTTGGGAGGTGGAGCCTTGCTGGAGAAGGTGTATCACAGGAGGGAGGCCTTGAGGTTGATTAGTTCAGCTCAACTGGGTGTTCATAACAAGCTCATGCTTATTGCTTCCTCCCTGCCAATGTGACAAGATGTTACGTGCAGCTTTCTGTTCAGGGCATGCTTTCCCCACCGTGATGAAACTTCCCCTCCAAAGGACAAGCTGGACATCCTTTCCTTCTATAGACTGCTTCTGATCAGGTGTTTTGTCCCAGCGATGAGAAGGTAATGGCTACAAATGGATTAACACATTTACCACCCATCTTGTGAGTTGGATTCACTCCCTTTTTCATTTGGGAAATTGAGCAATAAAATTATTGCATAATTTAGTTAAAATTGTACAGAATGCAGCACTTAAGCATCTAGACCCTGGAAATACAATGTTCAGACTTCTCCAACTTAGGAGACTAACTACATTGAACATTGATGTTTGCTTCACAACCATGAGAAAGAGGAAACACCCTCATTCTCTCTTATTGTGTGCCTCTCTCTCTCTCTCTCTCTCTTTCAAATAAATAAATAGAATATTTTTAAAGGAGGGGACTAGAGAGATGGCTGAGCTGTTAAGGTGCTTGCTGGAAAAGCCAGAGGACCCAGGTTTGATTCTCCAGTACCTATGTAAAGCCAGATGCACAAGGTGGTAGGTGGCACATGAGTCTGGACTTTGCTTGCAGTAGTTAGTGACGCTATCATGCCCCTTCTCCCCCCCACCACTTCTCTCTCGCTCTTTCTCTTTAATAAATAAATAAATAAAATATTTTTTTAAATAGGAAACATCCTCAGGACCCCAGCCCAGCAGTACAGCTGAATTCTGTTGATGGGGTCTAGAATCCACGTGTTCAATAGTACCTCAGGGGTGTATCAAAGGTGGGAACTACGGACTTAAACAGACCACACTCCAGCTCCCACATGAAAAAATCAGCTGGTTTCTGAATCAGATCAAATCCAAGCCCCCCCTATCTGTTTGTTTGTTTGTTTCTTCTCCTACTTGCATTTGAACCTAGGACCTTGTGTATGCTAGATGAGTGCTCTCCCACAGAGCTATAGCATTAGCCTCCTTTTTAGTTTTTATTTTGAGACACAGTTTTAGTAAGGTTGTCCAGGCAGGCCTTGAAGTTGTGATCCTCCTGCCTCAACCTCCCAAGCAGCTGGAATTGCAGGTGTATGGCCCCAACTACACAGCTCCCTTCTGATGGTCCAGCAGATTCCTTATCATCCCCATATATACTGTGGGACCAGTTCGAGCAGGTGAGCACAGCTACTCCTAAGCAAGGATTCTTTTAGCAGCACTGTCTCCCCATCATATGAGCCAACCACGTAATGGCCCACACGCTTGACTGGGAGAGTCCTAATAAGTTTTCTCACTGGGCTGAAGCCTAGACTATTCTTCTAGCCAGTACTATAGACTGTGGTTTTCTTAACAAAATAAGTAATTGAATGAATGAAACAATGAGTGATAAGATAAATAAAATTTGCAGAATAAGTACAAAGTAGCTTACAATTCTCCCTTCACTTTTAACATATGTCTGTGGAGGCACTGCCATTTCCAAGTGTTATGACCCAAATTAGAAGAAAAGATATAGGTTGGAGAGATGGCTTAGCAGTTAAGGCACTTGCCTGTGAAGCCTAAGCACCCATGTTTGACTCTCCAGGTCCCACATAATCCAGATGCAAGGTGATGCAAGTATGCGTAAAGTATGACCCAAATTAGAAGAAAAGATATAGGTTGGAGAGATGGCTTAGCAGTTAAGGCACTTGCCTGTGAAGCCTAAGCACCCATGTTTGACTCTCCAGGTCCCACATAATCCAGATGCAAGGTGATGCAAGTATGCGAGGTCACACATGTGCACTAAGTGGCTCATGCATCTGAAGTTTGAAATTACAGTGGCTGGAGGCCCTGGTGCACCAATTCTCATTCTCACACCCCCACTCTGAGTTCTTCTCCCCCCCCCCACCTTGTTCTCTCACATTAAAAAAAAAAAAGGCCAGTCTATTGGGCTTGCCTCAGAAACTTTTTAAAATATATATATTAGAAATATTTATTTTATCTCTTGAGCCATATAAACTCCTGTGCCCCTTACCATACAATGTTTCAAAGTCAACAATGTCTTCATGATCAAAATTGGCAAGACGAGGCTGGAGAGATGGCTCAGCAGTTAAGACCCTTGTCTGTAAAACCCAAGGACCCAAATCTGATTCCCCAGTACTCATGTAAGCAAGATGCACAAAGTGGCTTTTGTTTGGAGTTGCAGTGGCTAGAGACCCTGGTGTACCAACTCTCTCTCTCCCTCTCTCTCTCTCTCTCTCTATCTCTCTCTCTCTCTGATGAGACAGAGAGGATACTAATGGGGGAATCATTATATATGTTGTTCTAAAAAAATCAAATGTGTCTCCATTAAGTAACAAATATTAAAGTAAGTACAGTCATCAATACAGAAGCATCAGATGCTAATTTTAAGGAAGCCTATAAGGTTCTAACAGGTTTCTTTTGGTGATTTGTACAGATAATCACTTAAACCTGCCTGATAGAAACATAGCATTTGCTATGAGATTTGGATTAAGGTTTGTTTGTTTTTTAGAGTTTGTGGGTTGGTCTAAGGTTTAATAGGTAATAGTATTTGACAGAATTTGTAAACCAAGGAGAACTTGAGAGACTTGTGTCTTCTAATGGTATGCTAAAATTTCTTAATGCACACAAATCAGGTACAAGGCTGAACCATTTGGACCTTCAATGCTACATTCACAACAACAAAATGCCATAGGCTTTAGAATGAGTCAGGCAATCCTGGATTCAAATCCTACTTACCAGTGGACTTATAGTGATTCCATTGTATAATTTCCTGCAATCTCCTTTTCCTACCCTATAAATTGGCATTCTAATTGTATATTCTACAAAACTGCTGAGAGCAAAAGGTGAGGCACACGTACTAAGTATGTAGTACCTACTGCTTTGCTTCATTATTAGCAGCAGTGTTTGTCTTGCAGTGCTGGGGCTCTAACCCAGAGCCTCGTGTATGCTAGTAAGTGCTCCACCAACTGAACTATACCCCAGCTCATTACTCTCTTTTCTCTCCTCTCTTCTTCACCCATAAAGCTATCATTTCCAGCATTTTTTTTAAAGCTAAATGTTGTGCTTCTTCCCATAAGGGACTCCATGAACTCAGAGGCTACTGTTTTAGGGAAAATAGATTTGCAAAGATTTATTATACACTTAGCATTCCTAAGTGCATAGAAGGTTAATATTGACCTTAGCTTCTCATTCAAAAAGAAAACACATCCTTTTTTTGTAAGGTAGGGTCTCTCTCCAGCCCAGGGAAATCACACATCATTTTTAAAATATAAATATAAATATATATATATATATATATATATGTATGTATGTATATGGCTGGGCGTGGTGGTGCACGCCTTTAATCCCAGCACTCAGGAGGCAGAGGTAGGAGGATCACCGTGAGTTCGAGGCCACCCTGAGACTCCATAGTGAATTCCAGGTCACTCTGAGCTAGAGTGAGACCCTACCTTGGAAAACCAAATATATATATATATATATATATATATATATATATATATATATATATATATTTGAGAGAGAGAAAGGGAGAATGGATACACTAGGGCCTCTAGCCACTGCAAACAAACTCCAGATGCATGTGCCACCTTGTGCATCTGGCTTTATGTGTGTACTGGGGAATCGAACCTGGGTTCTTAGGCTTTGTAGGCAAGTACCTTAACCACTGAGAAATCCGTCCAGCCCAGGAGAAAACACATCTTTAAAGTCATAGATTTGTTATTTATTTCCATAGATTTGTAGAAATAAAACTTGCACAAATAATAGTTAAAATAGTATAGGCTTTCTGCTATTTTGATTCTAATTTTGTCAGAAAGACTGTTATGTACATCCAGCAAGCAAGGCTGGGGCACAGCAGGGTTTCTGTAGTTCTCTGCAGTTAGAGGTAATAATGAAGCTCCCAGGCTGGCATAGAGTTGTGACATGGCCAGGGATGCAGCTCAGCGGTGTGTGTGAGGTCTTGTGGGGTGGGAAGGACAGACAAGGTAGAGACAACAACAGAGGAAGGAAGCAGGACTACGTTTCTCACAATCCTGAGCAGTGAACCCAGCAGCCACTGAGCCGTGGTGCCATATCCCCATCCCCACTAAGCACAGCATTTAATCAGCAAGCCAGGTAACGGCCAAGGGTGCCTGAAGATGTCATAGGCCATTTCCCTCCACACAGAAGGGAAATTCTGGACTGGAGTAAAGACAAAAGACGTTTCCATACTAGCCAGGTTACTTGGGTTTCATTTACCATAAAGATCTTGGTGTGAATTAGGTGAAAAAGTGCTCCTTTTAGGATATATGACTTCTGTTTTCCAGAAAGCCATCACAAGAAATGCAGGAATCAATGGTGCCTGTGATAGGAGTAGTGCTCTATCAGATGTGACACTGTGAAATACATAACCGTTTCATGGTGGCCCTGGGGGACACACACTGTTGCCTGCCTACTCCCAAGAGTGAAAACTAAAGAGGGAAAGGAGTTGACACTTTCCAGAACACTAGAAATCTGCAAACTAAGGAGAGCTGGGTCTTGATTGCCATCCCAGACCTCTAGAGGAAGGTGCCTCGGCATTCTCCCCGCCAGCATGGTACCTGACCACTGACCCTCAGAGAAAAGATAGGTCAGAAATCTCAGTTCCTCCCTGACAGAAACTGAGCTTCAGATATCAGCCGTGACTGTGGCTCGAGGCACGTGGCCTCCTGCTGCCATTGCCAGCGGACGCCCCTCTGAGCTCAGGAGAAAGATGGGACTCTGAGATGACCCAGTCACACCGAGAGCCATGCTTGGGACCGAAGTTGGAGCGCGAGATGCCAAGCTTCTGGAGAACACTCGTTGTATGTGGCCTGCGCTTGAGAGAACAGAAGACAAGTCACGTGAGTGCAGATGCCCCACAGCAGGGCCAGGCAGCACAGATGCTCTGGCAGATGCTGGAATGAGGGATAAACCCCTCGGGGACTCAGGTCACATGCAGGGAGAAGGGAAGGAAAAGAAGGATAACTAATTTGACAGGGATTGAGCTACTTTAAACGGACAACAATGCCTTTTCCTCAAGACCAGCACAGTTTTAGACCACTTGAATTTGTAACTATCCAAACGTCATGCCTGCCACACACAAAACACACGCTATGCGTTTCTCAGGTAGCGCCTTCTCCCCACTTTCACCTCCTTCACTGTGGCCTAGGAATTTGGATTTCAAAGTCAAACCCAAGAGGAACATTTAACCTGGCAAAACTTCAGACTTTTTAACTGTGAACTCCCTCCAGTCCTTTTAGCCCATCTATTCTCTTAAAGTGACTAGTGGTAAATTTCTAGACAGAATAGGGTTAGTACTGAAGAAATAAACCAGTTGTGTTACTGCCCCGCAGAGGCCCTCTTCTCAAAAGAGCTTCCGACATGACCTGGGGAAAGGGAGTGACAGGCATATGAATGAGGGTGTGGAGGTTTGATTCAGGTGTCCACCATAAACTTAAGTATTCTGAATGCTAGGTTCCCAGCTGATGGAGATTTGGGAATTAATGCCTCCTGGAGGGAGTGTGTTGTTGGGGGCGGGCTTATGGGTGTTATAGCCAGTTTCCCCTTGCCAATATTTGGCACACTCTCCTGTTGCTATGGTACACCTTATGTTGGCTAGGGGGGTGATGTTCACCCTCTGCTCATGCCATCATTTTCCCCTGCCATCATGGAGCTTCCCCCTCGAACCTGTAAGCCAAAATAAATCTCTTTTTCCCACAAGCTGCTCTTGGTTGGGTGAATTCTACCAGCAATGCGAACCTGACTGCAACAGAGGGCCTCTCTATCCCCACATAACCTGAAGTTTGAACCCATACTGATCTGAATAGTGAGAAGATGAAATTCTTCTTGAATGTCCTTCTCCAAAATGAAATTTACTCTGGTTAACTAGGCAAAAACTCTACAGTAGGTACCATTTAAGTGGATGAGTGATAGGAAATGTTTTGATAGACTTATGCATCAAAATTTCAATTCTTTGTGAAAATGAACACTTTAACCCTTTGTTCTACCCAAGCTGTGGCTTGGATGTAATCACCTTTATTCTTTCTGGGGTTCATTTGCAGCTGAAGGCCCTGGCGTTCCCATTCCTTCTTTTACTCTCTCTCTCTCTCTCTCTCTCAAATAATTAAATAAAATATTTTTAAAGCATGAAAGTAAAATAGGGATTAATAGAGAAGAAGAGGGTGTTCATGGAAGGAGGAGGAGAAGAATAAGAAGGGGAAATTGTAGGGAATACACTCAAAAGACACTACATATACAAATACAAACATCAAAAATGGAAAACATAAATTTTTTTCTTATTTTTTTTTATTTGAGAGAGAGAGAGAAAACTGGCACACCAGGACCTCAGCGACTGAAATCAAACTCCAGACACTTGTACCACCTACTGGGAATGTGCAACCTTGCACTTTCCTCACCTGAATGGGATCTGGAAAGCCGAACATGGGTCCTTGGGCTTCACAGGCAAGTGCCTTAAATACTAAGCTATCTCTCCAGCCCCCAAAAAATAAATGTTTAAAAAAGATTATGGGCCTGACTTGACTTTATCCTATACAGATAATATAGGAATTCTGACATTCCCTGATCTCTTTGAGGATTTAACTATTTAACACAACCTTATCAAGTTATAAATGCTTTGACAAATGAATATTATGACTAGTCATTTCATTCTGATGCTTAGTGGATGGTCTCTAGGAAAATTGGTTTCATTATAATATATGAAGTAAAAATGAAAGCTTGAATCCAACCTCTGAAACACACTAGTAAGATACTTGTGGTTGTGAAGGACGACTTTTTGGTTTGTTCTTTTACCAGTGCCTAGAGTCTATTTTCAAAAAGTCAAAAAAAAAAAAGCCGGGAGTGGTGGCACATGCCTTTAATCCCAGCACTTGGGAGGCAGAGGTAGGAGGATCGCCATGAGCTCGAGACCACCCTGAGACTACAGTTAATTCCAGGTCAGCCTAAGCCAGAGTGAGACCCTACCTCGAAAAAATAAAAAAGTCAAAAAAATGGCTTCTCATAGGAATAATTCTTTCAGTATGAGATATACATTCACTCCTAAAAAGCAAGTGATAAGCTGACTCCACTTAGAAAATTTGTTTCTTACAGTTACTCTATATTGACCCTTTTATAAGGAAAAATCTTGGGCTGGAGATATGGCTAAAAAAAAAGCCTCCTACCTGTTACTTTAGTAAATCTCTGACTGCTCCTGTGTCTGTGTCTATTTTCTTAGACCAGATGACTTACCCAAGTCACAGGAAGACTTCCCTTGGTGCAGGAGCAATGCAGTTAAGTGGCTTTTTAGCCCTCTGGAGTCAGTGAGATCTTTGATCTTTGGATACCTGACTCCTACTGACTGTCATGGATATTTTGCAGTTTCTTCTATGTGTCCCTTTGTAGAATGTGGCCATCATCACTCTGGAGTTCCCACAGGAAGCAGTAAAGAGGCCTCACCCTTGTCCCCTCTCTCTGTTGTTTTCCTCCCAGATGACTAACTGATGACCTTCACCTGAAGGCCTAAGAATTGCCTGCAAGTGTGTTGTACCTTCTTATCCACTGGGACATGGAGCAGAATCTCACTCAGGACTCAACAGCCCAGCTCCAGCTGTTACTTCTTGACTACCTTGTATCTCCAACAGCTCCAACGCTTTTCTTAGGCCCAACTGGATCTAGGGTGCTGAGAAACTGATGGCTCTGTGTATCTCTCAAGTTGAAACACAAACTCTCACCCAGCCAATTAGCTTGTAATCCAGCCAAAAAAAATTATCATCAGGACGGATCTAGGGCCTTGAAGCTTCTCCAGCTGAGTACAGTAGTGCATGTCTGTAACCCAGCATTCAAGGGGCTGAGGATCATGAGTTCAAGGTTCTGGGCTACAGAATGAAACCTTGTATTTAAATAAATAAAATAAAATAAAATAAAATGCCTTTCCTTGCCATCAGTGTGTAGAACATGAGTCTTGGAAATGAACCTAAGTGAAAGAGTACTCCTTCCGTCTGCTATAGAACACACGGCCCAGCTGTTTCTTGTAGTAACCAAAGGATCTGTACTTTCACACAAGGGCTGGAGCAAAAGTTTAACAAACATACACATGTGAGCTTCTGCCCTTTGTACCTGTGTGTCCCACAAGTCCCTTGCCAGCCTGGCAAGTTGTTTCAAGACAAGGGTTACATGTCAGTGAAGAGACCAAACTGACGCCATGACAGGCTTCAGTAAGGCACCACTCTAACTAGGCCTAAGTTTCAGTTTCCCAGAGAGACAGGCAGGACTTCTGGAAAGGGCCTGCCCTGACATGTGGCCAGGAAGAGAGCGGCCCACAGGCTGAGTCAGTTCCTGGACATGCCCAGACATGTCCCTTTTGTGCCTTCTGCCCCAACCAGTCAGAGATGCACAACTGTAACTGCTGCTTGCCTAGCCAATCATTTTAAAGATTACCTAACCTGCCTAGAATCCCCCTAGACCTAGCCGGCCAAAACCTTAGGACCAATCAAAAGAATACAAGTACAGTTTCTGTTCAAATTAGCCAATCATGTTAGAAAAGACTAAACCCACCAAAATTCCTCTAGCTGTGCTTTAAAGGGGCCTGTGTGCTCCTCTCAAGGTCACCATTTTGTATGAATGGTTGACCCCCACATGCTGGCTGATTCTGCAGAATAAACGCTCTTTGCTTTTACATACTATTTAAGTCTGGGGTCTTTCTTCAGCAATTCTTGGGCCCTTACATTAGAAACTTCCGATCAAATACTACTATCTTATTTTTATTTAAGATTCTAGAACCAGGCTAGAGAGATAACTCAGCAGTTAAGAACACCTCCTAGTACAAGCATGAGGGCCTGAGGGGTCCTAAGACCACCTAAGTTGAACTTGCCAGCACCCACATCCCCAGCTGGGGATGGCCTGACATGCCTTAACTCTAGTCCTGTGGAGATCAGAGACCAGGGAATCACTGTGGCTCACACACACACACACAAAAAGATGAACTCTAGAATCAGTAAGAGATTCATTTCAAGGAAACCCATTGATGAGCAATGGAGAAGGGTCACCAACACTGTCCTTCACATACATGCACACAGAACCCAAGCACTCCAAAACAAGTTATCATTATGTTATACATATAATCCAATGTTTAGAATAAAATTTTCATCCTCTGAAGCCAGGCGTGGTGGCACACAGCTTTAATTCTAGCACTTGGGAGGCAGAGGTAAGAGAATCATCGTGAGTTCAAGGCCACCCTGAGACTACATAGTGAATTCCAGGTCAGCCTGAGCTAGAGTGAAACCCTACCTCAAAAAATAAAAAATAAAAAGGTTTCATCCTCTGGCTTCTAAAAGTTATAAATGCTTCCAATGAGTATAGAATACTTTACAACTAAAAACATTCCATTCTAAAAAGAATTAATTTTTTAAAACTTTTTTAATTGACAACTTCCACAGTTATAGACAATAACCATCATAACTCCTCCCCTCTCCCACTTTCCCCTTCACAAATCCACTCTCCATCATATCCCCTCTCCCTCTCAATTAGTCTATCTTTTAGTTTGATGTCATCATTTTTTCCTCCTATTATGAGGGTGTTGTGTAGGTAGCACCAGGCATTGTGAGGTCATGGATATCCAGGCCATTTTGTGTCTGGAAGACTGCATTGTAAGCAGTCCTACCCTTCCTTTGGCTAAAATTATTTCTAAATGCACTTGCATTTATCTAATTGGGTTAGTATTCTCAGTTGTCATGTAGTTTGGGGGGGAAAGTGATAGGCTGAGATCCTGAACTGACGCCCATGAGTATTTGCTTATATTCCCACAGATCAACTCAGATGGGGATAGATGTTTGGCATCCACAGCCAAGGGTGATGGTTTAGTTTTTAGTAGGGAACTAATGGCATCTCCAATGGTTCCATTGATCCACTCACACCGTTCTTGGGCTATTCTTTACTTTGTAATAACACTCTTTTTCTCCTTTCTCAGGAAGAATTGATTTTTCAGTTTAGCCCTTATGATTCAGAGAAGAAAGAATATGAAGATTTTTGCCTTTAGAAGATGAAAGATCATGATGAGCATGTGAAATTAAAATGGGCCCTTATTTTTAATATGACATCCTTTCTGAAAAAATCAATATGGTTTAAAAGATAAAGCACACCCTCTATGGTTTACTGCAAATACATCTAGCCATTCTAAATCAGAAAGAAAAGTATTTAAGTTAGCTTTATTTAAACCGAAAAAAGAATAACAGTAAAGGTCTGTTAAGAGAGAGAAAGAAGCATGAAGCCCTGGAGGACGTTTGCAGATAAATCTGCTCATGACAGCTGTCCAAAGACCAGCCATGGCTGCAGCAGCAAGAGTGGCAACAGTGGTGACAGCCAAGGTTGGGCTGCTTGCTTGCCTTGTTTTCAGACCTGTCTGGAGCCTTCCCACGGTCTTCTTTAATGCCTAAGAGAACCCTAAAAGATAAATTCAAATGCTCCCCTATCTCTGACATATCTACATCCCAATAAACCCACTGTACGTTGAAAATACTATAAGTTGAAAAAGCACTAAATACACCCAATTTACCAAACATCTGAACATAGCAGCACAGGACTCTTGCTAGCCTAGAGAAACATCAAAATTCAATCACAATACTGAAAAATCATAATTTAAATCATGGAAAGATAGAAACTGTCTAAACAGCCATGTTTGGCATCACTGGAAAATTAGTTCCTGAACTCTTTCAACATAAGTCCCTTATATATTTACATTTATTATTTTTTGTTTGTTTAAAATGTTTCAGTTATTCGCAAGGAGAGAGACAGGGAAAGAGAGAGAGAGAATGGGTGTGCCAGGGCCTCTAGCCACCGCAAATGAACTCCAGATACATGTGCCACTTTGGACATCTGGCTTTGCATGGATAATGGGAACTATAACCTGGGTTGTTAGGCATTACAGCCTTAATCACTGAGCAATCTCTCCAGCCCTATATTTAAATTTTTGAGACTTTTTTTAAATTTTGAGAGAGAGAGAGAGGCAGAGAGAGAGAGAGAACGGGTGCACCAGGGCCTTTGGCCACTTCAAATGAACTCCAGATGCATGTACCATATAAACATCTGGCTAACATGGGTCTTGGGGAATCAAACCTGGGTCCAATTCATTAACCACTAAGCCATCTCTCCAGCCCTATCTTTATATTTTTTATTTATTTATTTATTTGAGAGCGACAGACACAGAGAGAAAGAGGCAAAGAGAGGAGAGTGGGCGCACCAGGGCTTCCAGCCACTGCAAACAAACGAACTCCAGACACGTGCGCCCTCTTGTGCATCTGGCTAACATGGGTCCTGGGGAATCAAGCCTCGAACTGGGGTCCTTAGGCTTCACAGGCAAGTGCTTAACCATTAAGCCATCTCTCCAGCCCCTATCTTTATATTTTTGATGTAGTGTTTGTGTCTTAGTTTCCCATCACTGGAACAATTACAAAGAGGAGGAGCTGGAGGGATGGCTTAGTGGTTAAGGCATTTGCCTACAAAGCCAAAGGACCCAGGTTTGATTCCCCAGGACCCACATTAGCCAGATGACAAGAGGATGCGTGTATCTGGAGTTCATTTGCAGTGACTGGAGGCCCTGGTGTGCCCATTCTCTCTCTCTCTCTCTTTCTCTCTCTCTTTCCCTCCCTCCCTCCCTCCCTCTTTCTCTGTCAAATAAATAAATAAAAATAAATATATTTTAAAAAATAAATTACAAAGAGGAAATGTTGGTCTTGAGAGATTAGCTCAGCAGTTAAAGATGCTTGTTTGCAAAGCCTGATGGGCCCAGGTTCAATTCCCCAGTACCCACGTAATGCAAGATGTACAAAGTGGCACATGTGTCTAGAGTTTGTTTTCAGTGGCAAGAAGCCCTGGTTCACCCTCTCTCACCTTGAAAATACATAATAAATAAAATAAAAAGAAAATGCTTATTTTGCCTCACACTTTTTTCTTTTAATATTTTATTTATTTATTTATTTATTTATTTATTTATTTAAGAGAGAGAGAAAGAGGCAGATAGAGAGAATGAGCACATTAGGGCCTCTAGCCATGGCAAACAAACTCCAGACGCATGTGCTGCCTTGTGCATCTGTTTTTACATGGGTACTGGGGAATCAAACCTGAGTCCTGGGCTGGAGACATGGCTTAGTGGTTAAGATGCTTGTCTGCAAAGCCAAAGGCAAATAGCCTACAGACATCTTCCCATGTACTTTAAATCATTTCTATTATTACTTACAATGCTGAATGCAATGTAAAGGTTTTATAAGTAGTTGTTGCACTATATTGTTTAGAGAATGACAAAAAATATGTATATATTCACTAAATTTTTCTGCATAGTTTTAATCCAGAATTAATTAAATCCATGGAAGCAGAACTTAGAGATATAGAGAACATTATTATTATTATTATTAAATATTCTAATTATGCAGATAAGAAAAAGCAACCCTTCAAAAAATATAGGTAATTTGTCTAAGGTTACATAATTAAAAAGCGATAAATCAGGATTTTTTAATATTTTTATTTATTTATTTGAGAGAGAGAACGGGTGCACCAGGGCCTCCAGCTGCTGTATGTAAATGAATTCCAGACACATGTGCCACCTTGTGCATCTGGCTCATGTGGGTTCTAGGGAATCAAACCTGGGTGCTTTGGCTTTGTAGACAAATAAATGCCTTAACCACTAAGCCATCTCTACAGCCCTAAATCAGGATTTGAATGCAGGTCTGCATCAAAACTGAAAAACCAAGTCAGAACTAAGCAGGAAGCCTCCACCCTCCTTGCTTGCTGGCAAAATGCAGGAAAGGGCTATGCAGGCTGCTGGGTGAGAAAATTCAACAGGCTTACCCAGCCGCGGAGCGACCCTGCATTGCTACACAATTGACTAGCCAGGTAAGAGGTGCCCACTGGTGCAATAGTGGCATGACTGGTATTGGAGTAACCAACTGCTGTCTGGATCGGGGACCCACTCCATGAGAAAGAATACAGGGTTGGCACTGAAAAATTAGTCAGAAGCCTAAGGCTGGAAAAGTCATAGATCTGTGGAGGACACCACAGTAGGCTGTTAATTGACTAAATGGGTATGCTGAACCCATCAAATTACCCTAAAAATATTTATGCTTAATCCCAAAAATTAGTGCTAACTACACCTTTGGTCACAGAAGCTTCTTTTTGCAGATGGTGGCAGCTACTAAGGGAGATTCAAAACTCACCAAAGTGCTGAGGGTAAGTAAAGAATGAAAACACGGTACGAAATAAGACATCTTTATCACCCCACAAAATCCTACTGAATATTGCAGAAGCTGGGGTAGAAAGAATGTAAGAGCCAGTGAATGGACAGGAGCACTTTTTACAAACATTTTATTTGCCAGTGGGGACAGTGGGGGGGGGTGTGCAGTGGCGCACACCTTTAATCCCAGCACTTGGGAGGCAGAGGTAGGAGGACTGCATTGAGTTCAAGGCCACCCTGAGACTACATAGTGAATTCCAGGTCAGCCTGGGCTAGAGTGAGTATCTACTTTGAAAAACAAAAACACACACACACAAAATTTACTTATTTGAGAGAAAGAGAATGGGCATACCAGGGTGTCTAGCTGCTATAAACAATCCCCAGACACATGTGCCACCTTGTGCATCTGGCTTTCCATAGGTACTGGGAAATTGAACTCCAGTCCTTAGGCTTTGCAGCAAAGTGCCTTAAATGCTAAGCCATCTCTCCAGCACCCAGAGAGAAGTGCTTTTGGAGACACTGTGTTCCAGACATGAAATAGCCTCTGCATTATGACCCCAGGGTGGCTGTAGCTACTTCCCCAAGACCTCCACACAAGTGAACGCATCAACTTTCAACATAGGTAATAGAAGGAGGGCAGAAGAAGATGGGGGAAAGTTATCATAATGAAAGAAGATCTAACTGGAAAGAAAAGGTGAAAGGGGAATTGGCAAGGGGGAACAAAAGAAGGTACTGGGAGGGAATTATGATCAAATTACATTATGCTCATGTATAAAAATTGCCGACAATTCTTTTTGAAAAATTGAAAAACAAACAACAAAAAACCACCTGACCCTAGAATTTAAGAGTGAAACAATCCTTACACAGTCTCTAATCTAATTGCTCGTTATATAGATTAAAGGGCTGATCCTAGAGCAAAAAAGACTCATTCTGAGTTATGCCCAAAATTAGGGGAAGAACACAGTGAGAAGTAAGGTACCCTGACTTCTAGATTAGTGCCCTTGACACTAGAAACTGTCAGCATGACAACCTTTATCCTTGTGCAATAAACCTCATATCCTAATTCCTAGAGCTAAAAAAAAAAAAAAAGATATGTCCCATATGAAATGCCATCAGGCACACACATGAACACATCTGTTAGGCAGCGTGGGAGGGCAGTAGAATCCATGTGACACAAAAGCAGGAGGAGGGGTAGAGTAGGGAGGAAGAGGACCAGCAGAAAGGGAGAGGGGGATAAGGAGAAGGTAACGGGAGAAGAGGATCAACAAAAACAAAGCATGTAGGAAAATGCCATAATGAAACCCAATCCTTTGTAGACTAATTTAAAAACATGGCTCAGGGAAATTTTGCGGAAGAGGGGGCGGAAAGAATGTCAGAGCCACATGTTGGGTCATGATATGCAGAGACGTTTATCTTACCCATAACTGTGGGCTAACTCCACAATGCATGACCCGTATACCTCAACAAGGGGGGGCCCAGGGGAGGGGGTAGGTCACGGATGAGCCTAATAATGGTACCAAACTGACTGCATTTGCTGAATACAAAATTAATTAATAAAAAAATGTTAAATTAAAAAAATTTTTAAAAATCCATATTAATACACCAAGTCAGTTCAGCAGTCCCTGGTTCCTCCACCTGCCGTCCTAGAGGAGTCTGCGGGCAGTGGGCACAAAAGCGTTCCATGCAGGGCACCCCTGGGAGGATTTACAAGACTTAACATGATCAGATCCACTGAGGACAGGAATTTGAGTGGCCTGAGGAACTGCTATCAGTTATGGCAAAGAAGCTGAGCTGCCGAGAGGTGTAGGGTGTGCAGGTGCTGCCGAGAGCACTGGAAACACCGGAAACCAAACCTCACAAGCAAATTCCCAGAAGTAAAGTACTTCCAGGAAGAAGAAAAATAGAGGATTAGATCTAACCAGTCAATAAATGCCTTCAACTTCACAAAGAGGAAGATAGCATGTGCAAGCATTAGTAATGGCATATTTCCTGTCATTTTATTATAGAACTTTTCAATATACAGAAAAGTTGGGAAGATTTTACAGCCTACACCTGAATTCTCCCATCTTTTTAAAATGTTTATTATTATCATTATTATTAACAAGATGTCTCGTATGGATACATCATGTGTTGGGACCCTCTTTTCCCTCGTCCCTGCCCCCATTCCGTTGCGGACGCTCCTCAGTGGGGTTGCAGGTATTCCCCATGCAGTTGTAGTTTATGCATTGTGGGAAAAGTAGTCAGTTATTTTTTTGGGGGGGGGGTCCTCTGGGCATGATGTCTCAACCTGTGGTTCTTACAATCTTTCCACCCCCTCTTCCACAAAAGTCCCTGAGCCATGATGAGTGAGTTTTAAGTCTACTTCAGTGATGAGCTCTTGGGAGCCTCTGGATCTCTGCTTTGGTAGGTGTTGAGTATCCTCAGGGTCTGTCTCCTTCACCCTGGCGCTGATTATCAGGAACAGCCTGGAAGCAGCACTCTTGCTCATCTCCCCATTCCTCTGTGGATTCAGCTGTGTCAGGGGTAGTTTATCTCCTCTGGTCTCACTACAGTTGGGAGGGACCAGAAACTGAGAAGAGTGAATTCACCCATCTTAACTTGATAATTAATACTTACTACATTACGGGCTGGAGAGAGGGCTTAGTGGTTAAGCGCTTGCCTGTGAAGCCTAAGGACCCCGGTTCAAGGCTCGATTCCCCAGGACCCACGTTAGCCAGATGCACAAAGGGGTGCACGTGTCTGGAGTTCATTTGCAGTGGCTGGAGGCCCTGGCCGGCTCATTCTCTCTCTCTCTCTCTCTCTCTCTGCCTCTTTCTCTCTCTATCACTCTCAAATAAATAAATAAAAATGAATAAAAAATACTACATTTGATTCATAACACATTTATCCATCCTTCTATCATTTTTTTTTTTGCTCTTTCAAATTCTACTACTTTCATCTGACTGCATTTGCATTGTGATGCACTAATCCTTTACCTATACTCTCTTATCTCCTTCCTTCCCTCCCTCTTCTCCCTCTTTATTCTCTCTCCTTTCTATCTCTCTGTCTCTCTCTCTCCTTCTTTTTGAAACAGGAGCTTGCTATGTAGCCCTAGCTGGCCTGGAACTCACTATGTCATCTATGTTGGCCTCAAACTTGTGTTAACCCTCCAGTCTGTGCTCCCTCTCCTTTGGAATGCTGAGATTATAGACATATGCTACCTTACCTGGCTTATTTATCTTATTGATGCATTTCAAAGCAGGTTTCAGATATTTGTATATATCACTCTTGAACACATCAGTAGCATCAAGTAGAGTTCAATACTTGTTTCTAGCTCTTGTCTGTTAGAGAATAAATTTACATAGAAGGAAGTGTCAGTTTTAAAGCTGCCATTGTGTGCTGATAAATGCAAGCAACTGTCTATCCAAACCCCTGTCAAAATATTGCCGGGCGTGGTGGCACACACCTTTAATCCCAGCACTCGGGAGGCAGAGGTAGGAGGATCGCCATGAGTTTGAGGCCACCCTGAGACTCCATAGTGAATTCCAGGTCAGCCTGGGCTAGAGTGAGACCCTACCTTGAAAAAACAAAATAAAACGAACTATATATATATATATATATATATAATGTTATTCTCATCCCAGAAAGTATCCTCTCCAATCAGTGGTCATGCTCCACACCAGAGAAAAGTACTGTTCTGATTTTTTAGCATAAATCAATTTTGCCTATCTAAAATCTTGTTGAGGGGTGGAGAGGCAGATCATTGATCATTGGTTAAAGGTGCTTGCTTGCAAAGCCTGTCAGCCCCAGTTTGATTCCCCAGTACCCATATAAAGTCAGACATACAAAGTGATGCATGCATTTGGAGTTTGTTTTCAGTGATAAGAGGCCCTAGTGTGCCCATACTCATATCTCTTTCTCTCTCTCAAAAAATAAATATATACAGAAATAACAAACAATTTATTAAAATGAAGTTATACACTAAAAATTCCATTTTGTAAGGTTTCCTTGAATTAAATAGTCTCCTTGACATTGATCATGTTTCTGTGAGTACTGTTCCAGAAGCCCATTCCTTGACAATCATTATTCGTTGATTGTATGTACACCACAATTGCCCATTCTGCTCTTGAATAATGCCGCACATGTCCCCAGTAACCAGCTATTACGAATAAAGCCGATGTGAATTTACATGAGGAAGTCTGTAAGTAGGCATATGCCTTGTTTCCTTTAGGAATGAAATTTCTGGGCCATCAGGTATTTTTATTTGAAGCTGATAAAGAACTGCTAGAAGTTTTTCAAAATAATTATATCACTTAATACTCCCAGCAACAATAAATGTGATCATTCTGCATGCTCTCCAACATTTGATGTTTCTAGTGTTCATAATGTCAGACACCTTGGTTGCTGAATCTTGTTTACGTAACTTCCCATCCGTTTTCCTCTCTGAGCATTTTGAGAAGACAAAAACATTTCCTTCTGAGGTGGTTTGAAACAAATGCTCCCCCCTCCGTAGGCTTGTGTGCCTTGAATAGTGGCAACTTGAGAAGGCTGTGGCCCCTGTGGGAAGTGGACCTTGAGGCTTGCTAGCCCCGTCCACCCCGTGTTCAAGAGCTCACTCTTGCTGCCTCTTCCCAGCTGCTATGACAAGATGTGACATCCTGGTGGTCTGCTTTGCCATACTTTACCTGCCATGCTAAAATTTCCCCTGTGGGCTGAAGAGATGGCTTAGTGGTTAAGGCGCCTGCCTGTGAAGCCTAAGGACCCATGTTCCACTCCCCAGATCCCATGTAAGCCAGATACACAAAGTTCAATTACAGTGGCTAGAGGCCCTAGCATGCATATTCTCTCTCTTTCTCTATCTCTCTCTCTTAAAAAAAAAAAAAAAAAAAAAAAACACTTCCTCTTGCCCTTGATTCAGTATATTGAAATAAATTCTTTCTTTCCATAAGCTGTTTCTGGTCGGATGTTTTGTCCCAGCAATGAGAAGGTAACTGCAACAGCCCCTTCGATCTTGAAAGCCGGTAACATTCACTGGACACTTGTGTGCCAGATACTGTGGTGAACACACAACCCCATTGTCTTAGAATGGACCTGTTTTAATATCATTTTTCAGATAAAGCTGAGAGTCAGGCAGTGATGTCACCCAGGCCACACATCAAGTCAGTGGTCCACCTGTGCTTGCCTGACCTTCAAAGCCTCTGGTCTTCCTCTCCGGGATACCACATCCTGAGGCTGGTTCTAGGACAGATTGGCATTTCACACTTAGGTACACATTGCCTCTCCATGCTGTAGAATTACTGTATGGAGGATAACTGAAGCAAATTTGAAGCTTTGTTGGACTCTGCAGAGCTAGACTGATTCCTGACTACAAACATCCAGGCTTTAACCATGTCATAAAGCAGTTGGACTTCCAAGTATCCTCTATGTCTTAAGAGTGTCCCGCTTTTATTAACTTATGTTTCCTAAGAGCACTCAGTTAAATGAGTTTTGTAGACTCCACTCTTTTCATAAACATAAAAGACATCAAAAGATGAAATTAGGGCTGGAGAGATGGCTTAGTGTTTAAGGCACTTTACTGCAAAGCCAAAGGATCCAGGTTTGATTTCCCAGGACCCACATAAGCCAGATGCACAAGGTAGCACATGCATCTGGAGTTCATTTGCAGTGGCTGGAGGCCCTGGTGTGGCCATTCTCTCTCTCTCTCTCTCTCTCCCTCTCGCTCTCTCTCTCTCGTAAAATAAGTACTTTTAAAAAGATAAAATTAGTGTCCATAATCAAAGACTAGTAAATGTCAGACCCCACGTCTTTATCTTTTACTGTCCTATTAAGCAATACCCTTTTCCATTTGAAGTTCAATCCTAATTCATTTCTGTTAACTTGTTCAATCAAAATGAGCTGAATTGTTTTGATAGGGGTTCCAGAAGGGCAACAGCTCAAAAGGAAGCCATTTTCAACTTACACAAGAATCCAGACATCTCAAAGAAAAAGAATTCATGAACTTACAACACTTTTCTAAAGTTTCATTATTCTAAAGCGCTTGCTTCAGCCAGACAACCCTGTCCTTTCATAGTGGGTCTTCTGCGGTTACATAGCTCCAGTTCCTCATTCAGTTTCTTCAGTGCTGATGTGGGCAACTACTGGAAATAGTGACACCCAAAAGGATGATCATCCAATTACTTCTGGATATTTCCTGGACAATTAATCAGGAGAAATAATTCCTGACATCCTACTGAATTGAGGGCACTGGCATACATTTTTTTTAAAATTTTTTATTTATTTATTTATTTGAGAGTGACAGACAGAGAGAGACAGAGGCAGATAGAGAATGGGCGCGCGAGGGCCTCCAGCCACTGCAAACGAACTTCAGACGCGTGCGCTCCCTTGTGCGTCTGGCTAACGTGGGTCCTGGGGAATTGAGCCTCGAACCGGGGTTCTTAGGCTTTACAGGCAAGCGCTTAACCGCTAAGCCATCTCTCCAGCCCTGGCATACATTTTAAACAGTCAGCAAATGGCTACTTTGTGAAGTATGAATAGGAACATTTCTGAGTCTTGTCCTCACTGTTCTTCCTTTCAGAAACGCAGCCTTTCTCTCTTAAAAACAGAACTTATACTAAGGTTTCAAAAACCAAAACAATGTAATAATAACCAGAGTACTTTCTGGAGATAAGTATTGGGTCATTGCGTTTGATTTATTATGTGCAATGATAACTAATTGTGTATCGTGGAGGATCAAGAGTCTGATAAGTAAAACAATACCAAACTGTTTCCTTTTAAGTGTAGCTTTATCTTAAGGAACTTGGGTGTGAATCTATCATTTTCAAATTCCTGCTAACACTACCAACAAAAACCCACATGGGGGGATTAATCATATTATTCACTGGAATCTAATTTCTACACAGCGCTTTTATAATATCCAAGAGAAAGAAAAGTGTCAGAGGAAATTATTAAAACAATCAAATATGTGAAAGTGCTAATTGCATATCCCTTTTAGTTAGAAACAACTGACACTAAGGAATGGCACAGAAATAAAACTGAAAATTGTTTATAATTCAGAGATTTTTTTTTTCTGAGGCAGGGTCTCTAGCCCAGGCTGACCTGGAATTCACTATGTAGTCTCAGGTTGGCTTCGAACTCATAGGGATCCTCCTACCTCAGCCTCCTTAAAGGCTGTGTTCCACCACACCCAGCTCAGGGAGCATTTTTAATTTGGCTCAAAATTACTAAACTGGTCATTACAGGCTGGCAGTTAAATCCTAGGCTTTATGTCTTTCTCCCAAACAAAGAAGCTGCTGAAAGGGGAGTTCCACTAAGGAGGAAACCAGCCCTATGCTGTCTAAAAATGAAACTGAAGGAGCTGGAGAGATGGCTTAGCGGTTAAGGTGTTTGCCTGCAAAGCCAAAGGATCTCAGTTCGATTCTCCAGGACCCCCACGTAAGCCAGATGCACAAAGGGGCGCATGCATCTGGAGTTCATTTGCAGTGGCTGGAGGCCCTGGTGCACCCATTCTCTCTCTCTCTCTCAAATAAATAAATAAAATATTTTTAAAAAAATGAAACTGAAGTCTCTCAACAGTCAAAGCAAAGTGATTTAAAGGGCCATCTGAACCACCTTTGAGGCGTCTCTTCAAGTTTGGGGCTCCCATGAATGCAGGTCTGATTTGTTTGTCCCCTACTACTGCTCCAACTAACGACAACAACCTTCATGGCTTAAAACAACACTGATCCTACAGATCTGGAAGCCAGTCATTTCATTAGGCTAAAATCAAGGTGTGAGCAGAACCTGTTCCTCTACGAGGTTCTAGAGAAGAGCTCCCTGGCCTAGCCCAGTTTCTGTGGGCTGCTGGCATGCCTCAGTGTCACTGGACTTGGCTTCTGTCATTGCCTCACCTCTTGATTCTCGTGCCTCCTCTCTCACTTAAAGGAACCCACCTGTGAAATCTAACATATGCTCCCATTTTAACAACCTTAACTTTTTCTAGTCCCTTTTCACAGTCCTCTTTGCTATGTAAAGTAACATGGTCCTAGGTGCTAGGAATAAAACAGCAACAACATCTTGGGAGGCGGCAATTATTCTGCTGACAGAATTTGAGGAGTTCCTGCTGTTTAGGACCTGAGAAGTGATCCAGGGAATGAGGCAATCTGTTCTCCAAGATGGTGTCAGGACACGGGATGCTGTGATGGTCTGAGTATATGGTGTCCCCCATAGCCTCACGTGTTCTGAATACTTGGTCTCAGTTGTTGGCAATTTAGGAGGTGGAACTTTGTTGGAGGAGGTTTGTTACTGGGCCTGGCTTTGGAGTGTTGTAGCCCAGCTTCCCCCTTGCCAGAGCTCAGCTCACTCTCTTGCTGCTTTCTGCCACCTGCTGTGGCAAAAAGTGATGTCCAGCCTCTGCTCTACCATCTTTTCCCTTGCCGTGCTGAAACGTCCCCTCAAGATGGTAAACGGAAATAAACTCTTTCCTCCCATCATCTGCTTCTGGTCCAGTGTTTTGTCCCAGCATCTCCAAGGTAAGTTCAACAGATGTCTTGAATTGAGAGAGAAGGGGGGCAGAGAGAGTGAGGAGAGAGAGAAATGGATTCAGTACAAAACAAAGACAAGCCTTAGAGGAAAAAGATCATGTCACATGTTTTTGTGCCCTAGGGAAGGATTGAGCAAAAAGCTAGGCCCATATGAGAGATGGTGCCATTCCATGAACTGGTATTCGTGGTGAAATCTTTTGATGAAAATTATAACAATCAAAGCTTTTAGAAAACCTCATAGTACTGTGATAGATTAATTTGATATCTGTTGAACGCTAACACTGAAGTGTGGGTTTCTATTTGTATACCTTTCTTTTGTTTTGTCTTTCTTTGCAATTCTTTTTTATTGTATATTTTCAAAGTTATTACTTTGTAAAAATTTTTAATTTGTAAAAATTATGTAAAAGATTTTGTAAAAGAAAACAAAAATACTGTGGTGTTTCAGGAACCTCTGAGCACATTTAGTGAACGGTCTCCTAATGCCCAAGAACATTACTTACAAATTTCTGCTAGGCCCAGGGAACCCCACACCACCTCACTACACTACGTGCCCATTAAGAATCTTCCTTGTCCCTTTCCCTCACGCCCCAACCCCCAGTTTTTGGCAAGCTTGTATCACGACACCTGACTAGACACTTTAATCACTGAAATGAGAGTGTGGCATGTGATTTAAAATCAACATAGAACTTCTTTCATTGTGTAACAATGAGCAGACAGTTCATAAGGTCTGCCCCTGTCTTCATCCACGAACATGGCAGAAGCAACCACCACAGACCCATTCTAAAGGAACAGTTGAAGATTACAATAGAAGTTACATTGTGGCTTCATCCCTCAAGTTACGATTGTTCAACCTAGTAACTATATAACTCGGAGACAAGGCAGGGCTCTTTATGGAAATTCCACATCATGATGTGATGCAGGCTTTCTCAACCTCAGGGCTGCGGCTACACTGGGCTAGGTGGGTCCTCAGTGCAGGACTGGCCTGTCCTGTCATTACAGGATGTTCAGCAGCATCCCTCACCTCCAACCTCTCCCAGTTCTAGCCCAAGGCATGACAACCCATCAAAAATATCTCCAGAAGTTTCCAAATGTTCACAGTTGGGAAACAGAGTAAAACTTCCCCCAGTTGAGAACCACTGTTAAAAGGGAACACTAGTCTTCCTGCTCCATGCCCTCCCCCCACCACGATGAATCTTGGTACCCCCCCTGTCAAGATCAAAGGGTCTGAAATATCACTATTGAACATACTCACTGTTTATTCCAGGCAGACTTTAAATTCAAAGGTCTGTGAGAAAGACCATTGGACCTTGTGAGCCACTGCTTCGTTGGTGTACAGTTTCAGCTATGAATATGCTGATCATCTGAGGCCAAGATGAGACTTCCAACATAAGAATCTGAGGGAAGCCTGGTGGTTCCTTCATTACTAAAACAGCCCTTGGACCCATCTCCTTGGAAGTCCTTGAAAACCTTTCCCTGAGTGACTCAGCAGTAGTTGAGTTCTTCTCCTATACTTCCAGATAACTGGTGTATCTTTACGGCAGCACTTTATCTCTTTCTTTTATAAATTATTTTCTTATTACATTTTTTGTGTCCCTGAGACCACGAACTCAGAAGGTACAGCAATATTCTGGCTGCTGTACTGGGAACATCCAGGGCTTGTGAATACAGCCTGATACGATTGGCTTCTGCTTGCTCTGTCTTATCCAGCCACACTCCCCAGCTTGCTCTCGACCTCTTTAATGGCACAGACTTTTATTCGATCCTAATTCCTCATGTTCTCTTGGGCCCTCAGCTTCTTATGATGTCTTCTCTGCTGTTTACAATGTTGTTATGTTGTTGTTGTTGTTCTCCCTCCTGGAACTCTGTCCCTTGGATTTCTGCTCATTTTCTCTTTCTCTCTCTCTCTCTTTCTCTCTCTCTCTCTCTCTCAAAAAAATACACACACACACACACAGATTCTTCCTGGAATTTCCCTGAACTTGAAGACCAAGAGAGAACCCTGTTTTACTCTTTCAAGGCATAGTACACCTTTTTGTACTCTTTTATATTTGTTAAAATGTAGCTACTTGAAAATCCTTTGCCACTGTACATGAGTATATGAGCTGTACTATTGCCTTAATTTTATAAACAAAATCTAATTCTGAATGTCTTACTTACTGGTAAGGCAAAAAAAAAAAAAAAAAAAAGTATGAAAATCAGGCATGTTCTGGCCAGCCTGTTAGAACACAGAGCAGTTCTATCCTGGGATTTGATACCCTCAGTCCATTGTGGTCCAGGAGCTCCGTGGAAATACTTACTCATTGTCTAGTTTATGGTACAATCCAGGACAGAAGGCAGAAGTACTCCATACGAAGCTCTAGGGCTCCATAAGGCTGAGTGTCACTGGTGCCCAGGGTTTACTCTCAAATGACACCTTGTGGCAACTTTCCTCCAAAGCTTCAATACTTCTTAGTACCTACAGGATTGCACATTTTCCTTCTGTTGCAGTCAGGTTAAGCAGTCAGGTTCGCATTGCTGGCACAAAACCCCCAACCAAGAGCAGCTGGTGGGAAAGAAAAGGTTTATTTTGGCTTATAGACTAGAGGGGGAAGCTCCATGATGGCAGGGGAAAATGACGGCATGAGCAGAAAGTGGACATCACCTCCTCACCAACATCAGATGGACAACACCAACAGGAGAGTGTGCCAAATGCTAACAAGGGGAAGCTGGCTATAACGCCCATAAGCCCTCCCCCAACAACACACTGCCTCCTGGGGACATTAAGTCCCAAATCTCCATCACCTGGGAACCTGCATTCAGAATACCTAAGTTTATGGAGGACACCCAAATCAAAGCCCCACAGCTTCTAGCCTCCAAATGCCAATCTCAAGCCAAACACCTGCAGAGTCTGGCACTAGAATCAAATAGAGGCTTCTATACCACATGTCCAAGTACATTCAAAGATATGAACAAGACAATTAGCTGTTAAATAAAACACCTTCTATTGGTCTATGCTGAAAAACATGTCTTTATAATTTACCACAAGGTTACATTCAAACTAAGACTAACTGGATTGCTCAGTGCCCCATGCTGGAATATGGGAGCCTGGTTAGTACTGATCCGACGGCTCCATGGGCATATCACCCTTCAAGGTGCCTCACAGGCATGGGTCAAGCCTATAGAACCAAGCTATGACTGACTACCCCATAGTGGACAGGCCTCCTCCAGCCATACTTTGGGCTGAAATGATGGCTTGAAGAGAATGGAAAGTGTTGCTATCTGAGTTAAGACTGCTGGTGCCAGGTGTCCAGAATATAGTCCAAAGATGCTCACCTGCCAGGTGACCACATTCCCTGGCCCAAATGCCTCTTCAACCGTCAGAACAGAAGTCACCAAAGAGGACCAGAGCAAGGCTCCCAGAAGCATAGGGTCCAAAGCAGAACCTTTCTTGCCTTAGTGTGAAGGCAACCCTGGAACTGACTCCTCAGTACCTAACGACAGGAGCCACACCAAAATCATCATACCGGTGACCAAACAAGTATAACTAAATACAAACATGCAGACTAAACCTTCTAATGTACTTTTAAATCAGTTGAGACTTAATTGTCAATGCTACCTTAATGGACATGGTGGGATGTTAGTCATTAAATAAACCAAATCACTTGCAAAATTATAAAGGCTACTAACAGGTTTTATTGGAAGAAAGTGTTCAAATAAAATGAAATGGTTGATGTATGTGTGTGTGTGTAGTATATTTATGTATGGGCATGTACATGCCACAGTGTGTGTGTGTGGAGATCAGAGAACAACCTCAGGATGTCAAACCTTACCTTCCACCTGCACCTTGTTTATGATGGGGTCTCTCTGGTTCTGCCACTGTGTAAACCAGACTAGTTGTGCAATAAGGTTCCAGAGTCTTCTCACTCTACCTCTCACTGCCATAGGTGCCTTGGGATTCAAGATGTGTGAGTTACCTATGTTCAGCTTTACATGGGTTCTGGGTATCCGAATTCTGGTTATCAGACTTGTGCAACAATCACTTTTAACCACTGAGCAATCTTCCATTTTCCCTTACCTTGAAATATGTAGGTTTTTTTTTTTTTTTTTTTTGGTTTTTCGAGGTAGAGTCTCACTCTAGCCCAGGCTGACCTGATATTCACTATGGAGTCTCAGGGTGGCCTTGAACTCAAGGCAATCCTCCTACCTCTGCCTCCCGAGTGCTAGGATTAAAGGCGTGCGCCACTATGCCCGGCTTGAAATATGTAGTTTTAAAGAGGAGTTTCTGGTCATAATATAGAACTCCCAAAAGACACTAATATAAAAATGTAGTCTGAAACTCAATATCCACAAATAAAGTAAGATGTCTTCCAAATGTAAGTGGTGTATGTACACATGCATGTAGTAGATCTCTTGGGAGTAGCATTCTGAAAATACTATAAATCAATCCAAACAAAAATCACTGTTTTCAGTCAGAGCTCTTCGGTGTGATAGAAACTACATAGGGCCAACTCAAGAAGCAGAGGAATTAAACAGGAGCACCAGGCAGTCTTCCAGGAAAGCAAGCCCATTAGACACTGGCAACCAAAGCAGAAATAGCTCTGTCCTGACACTCTGATTAATAAGACAAATTCTTTTCCTACCATCTCCACTTCCTTTTGTTGTAAGGAAGTTCAAATAATACTTAATAAATAAAAGCCAATGCAAAAGAATAGGAGCACAGTTCTACCACAGCAAGAGATAAATATAGAGTAACAGTCTCAGAAAGAAATAAAACATTAACAGTGATTTTCTTTGACTAAAGGAATTATGGTTAGTTTTATTTATGTATATTGATTACATGGGAGTTTTTTAAAAAATAAATATTTTAAAAATATTCTTTCTCCAAGTCAAAAAGAAAATTTTTCTAATGTCAAAAGTTAACAATAGGGCAGGAGGGATAGATTAGCAGTTAAGGCATTTGCCTATAAAGCCAAAGGACCCAGGTTCAATTCTCCAGGACCCATGTTAGCCAGATGCACAAGGGGGCGCACGCATCTGGAGTTTGTCTATAGTGGCTGGAAGCCCTGGTGTGCCCATTCTCTCTCTCTCTCTCTCTTTGTCAAATAAATAAATAAATATTTTTTTAAAAGTTCACAATACTCACTCAAACCATTCCTGATTTCATAAATGTTAATGAATGTTTCTACTTATAAGGTGATCTTTTATTTGAGGATTTATGCAGCAAATATTTTTAAGGTCTTTCTTACTGGGTAACTAGGACAGTTGCTAGCACCAGTAGCATCTCAAACCTTGATCTTCTGTAGGTAAAGTTGACACTGGCTGGCACTATTGGTGAGATTTTGTAAGAGGGAACTCTATAGTAGTGCTTATATACACTGTAAGGTAAAACTATTTCACAGTTAATTTCAGTTTTTACAAACAAAATTGGTACTTTATTAAAATAGCAACATAAATATTAATAAACTTGTTTTTTATTAAAGAATTAACAGCAAAACACTATTTTAAATTACACCAGTTAAAAATGAAATCCAGACAGCAACTATAACTCATCATTGTTAAATAGTAACATCAAGAGGCTACATACCAAATTTTGAGGTGCAGTCAAAGCTGTGCCCAGAGGTAAACTTACAGACTGAAGCATCCCATTATTAAATAAGAAATAAGTCACCAATTACAAAGAAACATTAATTAAAAAATAAACTTATGAAAAAATAGGAAACAATTGAAGATGAAAATTTATATTGACATATGCAGTAGAAAAAATAGAATTGATAAAATATCTAAGTGTTTGTTCCTTAAAAAGACTGGCAAATCTAATAAAAGAAAGGAAAACTATATCTAAAAGCTTAGAAATAAGAAAGAAATCTATGGCCATACCACCCTGAACTTGCCCGATCTTTTCTGATCTCCAAAGCTAAGTGGCCATACCACCCTGAACTTGCCCGATCTTTTCTGATCTCCAAAGCTAAGTAGGGTCAGGCCTGGTTAGTACTTGGAGGGGAGAAAGAAGCTACAGCCACAGATACAGAGAAAAACATTTTTAATTTTAAGATAAATATATGTAGAAATCTGCTAACAAAATTTAAAATTCTATGAAAATTCATAACTTTCTTTAAAAATATAATTTTATGTTGATATTCAAGAAATGTCTAGGGCAAAACATTGAAGACTTTTTTTAAGTTTTTAAGGTTTCCAGAGAATTATCTTATATCTTTTATCTTATAACTCTAAATAGTATTATGGATGAGATTTTCCAGGCCTTAAATAATAAGCAATTCCTACATGATACATTAATTTAAAGCATAAAACAATATAGAAAATATATCTTTTGAAGGTAGTAAAATAGCATAGCAAATGACACAATTGAAATCCAATCTTTTCCACGAATGCAAGTGAATTAATCCCAAATAAAATGTAAGGAGTTTACATCATCATTATCAAACTTAAAAAGGAAAAAAAAATTCCCATGATTAAACAGAATGCTTCTCATGCAGAAACAACCCAACATTGGGAAATCTATTAATGTAATTTATTGTGATAATAGGGCACAAGAGGAAAGACATATGATAATCTCTAGTTGCCTGGAATATATTTAATGTAATTCAGCAAGAACTTACAATAAAAATGTTTAGCATACTTGAACCAGAAAACTATTTCCTTTGTCTGATGAAGATCTGTATTTCAGTCCAACAGCTAAAAGCTGGTAAAATATTAATGGCATCCCTAAAAAGTCAGGAATAAGAGCAAAGTTATCACCATTATTTATTTAGTTGAGGTATAAATATTGTAAAGGAAGAGATAAAGTTATCACCAATTATACTTAAAATTATTGGCTATATAGAAGGGTATCAACAAGAAAGATTAATCAGAATTCAGAAAAGTTGCCAAATACAAAATCAACTGCTTGATTCTACAAGGAGCAAGCTAGTTATAAAAATTAAAAAATGGAAAAAGTGATCATAGTCAAATAGCAACAAAGATACAAAATATCTAGTAACTAATTGAATTATGCAGCGCATAAAAATATTAAAGAACATACATATTTTCAGCAACCTTGACATATGACAAGATTCTGAAAAGGAAACTTAATATTATAAAGTTGGCAACTGTCTCCCAAATAATCTATAATGTTAAAACAATTCTAAATAAAATGACAGTAGGATTTCTTTTGGACTTGACAAAAATATAACTAAAGCTTATCATGAAAAATAAATGCACAAATATAGCTAAGATATTTTGAAAAATAAGAGTAACATTTACCCCATTGTAAACACACAGTAAAGCAAATGATAAAATGACAATAATTAAAATATAATGGTTCAGGAACAGGATACAAAAAAACAGCAAAGAAACAATAAATTTAGAAACCACTCCAAGTATGAATAAGAGTTTAATATTTAATGAATGTGGAATATTCAAAACAGTAGAAAAGGCAATTTTCAATAAAGGAGGAAGCAACAACTAAATAAATATTTATGCCCTTAATTACAACTATATCAAAAATAAATTCCATTTGGAGTAAATATTTAATTCTAAAATATTAAAATAAAAGGAAACTTAGACATTTATATAACAGCATGGAGAGGATGTTTTCAAACATAAACTGGCATAATCTGAGAAAGGGCAAGATACAATATAAACAAATGGTTAGTGGTTTTAATATATGAAGCACTCTTACTAATCAATAAAAAGTGACCCCCCCCACACACAGAAGAATCAGCATATTCATTTACTTGTTCCTTCAACTGATGCTTACTGTGCACCTACTATGCACCCAATACTGTGCTATGGGCAGGGAATGCAGTGTTGAAGAATCCAGATACCCATACACAGTCTCTTCCTTCATACAGTACAGTGTGGGAGATAGGCCCCAAGAAGTAAATAAACAAATAAATAAGGTTACAAATAAAAGACTGAGATAGCAAATGGGAAGAAAAGTAAGTGAGGACCACTTTCGATATGGTACTCTGGGCAGGCTTTTCTCCAAGCAGTGTCCAAGGACCTATCTAGAGGATAGGCTATGGTGGGGAGAAGTGGTCTAAGGAGCAGCTTAAGAGTAGCATATACTGAGCCCTGAGGTGCAGCAAAGGTCTTGTGTAGCATCTTGGAGGAACTAACATAGCCACATCATGATAGACAATAGAGAGGAACATGGAGGGGGCTGGAGAAAGAGGTGAGGGTCAGATTATACATGGCTATGTGAGTCAGAGAAGCTTCTTTGTGCACATGGTGGTGACTACTAGAGACACTAAAAGCTTATCAAAGTGCTAGAAGTGCCAGTGGAGTGTTCAGCACTAAATGAGACATCTCTACCACACCCTCCAAGGCTCAGGAGAAGTGACAGGAAAAAAAAATGCAAGAGCCACAGGATGGGGATGAGTGTCTTGGGACACTCTTCTGTATCTCACAGTGGCTATTATTACCAGCACAATATTGGGCCCTTCAACGTGTCACCATGGAGGATTAAGGAGGACAATTAAAAAAAAAAAAGACATTTACAAAGAAGAGGGACTAGTGGGAAAGAAGTGGTTCAGTGAAGGGGTATAAAGAGAGAAACAAAAGAAAAGAGTGGGAGGGGTTACAATCAAAATACATACGAACATGTCTGAAAATTGCCCATAAAAAGTGTGGCTACAGAGAAATTGTTAGTGATGCAAAGGACGGACACATGGAAGGTTTTGGTAAAATGGAGGAGGGCACTGGAATATGCTTGTAGGCTAATGAGAACAACCCATTGATGGGTAACCAATGACATGGCAGAGAGGAAGAAGAGAAAAAGAAAAAAGAGATGGAATCCAGAGCAGGAGAGGAAGGACTGGCCTTTGAGGTTTCCTCCAGCCACAAAAAGGACAAGTTGGTTTGCACACTGGTTTAGAGGCTCTTGTCATGTGAAGACGAGGAAATGTGTATATGGTGACTCCTATTTCTCAGGGAAATAGGAAGAATCAAAACATTCTGGGAGATGAAAACATACAAACAATGGGTTTAGCATGGGGAAATGAGGTTGTCTTAGGAACAACAGCACAATTGAAAGTCTGAGATAATGGATTGAAAGTAAACCTAGTTGGTTGAATTCTGTGATTTTCTTAGAGAAAAATTTCACTTGTTTCAGTTGGGCCTATTCAAGAAAATGGCAAAGTTTACCCAGGGCTGAGGTTTTTGTCAGGAAAATGACTTGGAAGGAACCAAGGTTCAAGAGTGCTGAAAACGTGCTGGACAGGTGGCTTAGCAGTTAAGGTGCTTACCTGCAAAGCCAAAGGACCCAGGTTTGATTCCCCAGGACCCACGTGAGCCAGGTATACAAGGTGGCACACACATCTGGAGTTCATTTGCAGGGCTGAAGGCCCCGGCATGCCTATTGTTCTCCCTCTCCCTCTCTCTCTCAAATAAATAAAATAAATAAAATCTTTTTTAAAAAGAATGCTGAAAACATTGCATTTCAGAGAGGAACTATGACAATGGACTGTGGAATCTGGGGTAAACTAGGAAGTGCCTCCAAGACAAGAGCTGACCCTTGTTTAGTGAACTGGCTGTCTGTGAAGAGTGGAATGTTTAACAATGTGTTAGTTCAGACATCAGGAGTCACTGTGCAAAAGTTCTATTGCGGGGACACCTGCGAACACAGGAAAGCAAGAGGGAAAAGGCTCTTTATATCATAAAACGGGATGATCCACCTATGAAGGAGGGGCAAGAGCCACAGACTACTGCACATCCACAGTGCTAAGACTTTCAGTCAGGTGTTGAGCGGTCCCCGGGGTAAAACTGCTCATTTGAGAAGTCATGCATCTCACATGAAGGGGCCATCACCAGTACGTTGGTTGTGACCAGTCAAGTGGGAATAACTCAGTAGAAGCGCGCCCTCAATGCAAACCCAATGGTGGAGCCTCTGGGAAGGCAGGACAAGAGGCGACGGATCAGTCGATGGTGCTGACCTGAGAAACGCATTCTCACGGTCACCAGGGACAAGATGCCAGAGAAGGAAGCCGTTTCCAAGGATGGCAAGCTCAGGTCCGAGGCGACAAGGACTGATTCCAAAGGGAGGAGATGGTCACTGGAGATGGAGTGACAGGAAGGAGAGGACTTGGACGCTGAAGATTCAGCTCGACCAACAGTTGTGCATGCTATAGGACCCAGGGTAATGTCAACCACCCCTGTGCTGGGGATTTGAGCGGTTTAAAAACAAAAAACAACTTCTGCAGATGGAGGTTGCTGATGACAGGTCGGAGGTGAAGAAGGCGATGGCAGCAGCGGCTAGTCTCTCAAGAACTAAGGAAGTAAGGAACCGACTAGGGACGACTGGGAAGCCAACATGTATACCTATATTACAGGAAGGAAGCAGGGGTCGGGTCGGGTCGGGGATTTTGGCAGAGTCGGGTTGACGAACTGCGCCGTGGCTTGGCCCTAAGGCACTGGTCCGGGCCGGGATCGGGGCCCGGGAGCAACGCCGCGCTGCACGGGCCGCGCTGCACGGGCCGCGCTGCACGGGCCGTGGGCGGAGCTCGGGGCGCTGGCTGGCGCGGGTGCGGGTGCGGGTCCCGCGGCGGCTCACGGGGCGCCGGGCTTGCCGGGCTTGCCGGGCGGGCCGAGGCCGCGCGCCGCGTGCTGGCGCTCCCTGGCGGCGCCGCGGAGCTTGGCGCGGCAGCTGGCGGCGGCCTGGCGCGTGGTGACGGCGGCGCTGCGGGGCGACGGCTTCGCCAGGCTTCGGCCGGCACGGGCGCGGCGGACGGACCCCAGGGAGGAAAGAGAGACAGGCGCGTTAGCATGGGGCGGGAAAGGCCGCGCGAGCCCCGGGAAGCCCGCCGACACCGCCCGCCCCCCGCCGGGCCCGCGAGAGCGCACCGGCCCGGACGCACGGACCCGAGCGAAATGAGTCCCGCAGGGAAGGAAATTTCACACGAAATCGTCATTGCACCACCTATCGTGGGGGAAAATACGGGCTAAAGGGGGCGGGAAGTGGAGGGCCGAGAAAGCAAGTCTTTTTCTCATAGTGGGTAGTAATAAAAACAATACGGAAGGGCTGGACAGATGGCTCAGTGATTAAAGAAACTTGCTTGCAAAGCCCGACAGCCTGGGTTCGACTCCCCAGTACACTCTGGCCCAAATATCTGCAGTTCGCTTGCACCGTCCATTCTCGAATAATTTTTTTAAAAATCCAATATGGAAAAGTATTTATTCAATGAAAAAAAAAACCGTTTCATCCACTTTTGCAATGTGTGGGTGTACCTGTGTGTGCACAGACAACGCACATTTATAAAATAATGGAGAAAGACAGCAATATGTGAGGTGGTTATTTCCTGGTAATAAGGCAGAAAACCTTTATTTTCTTTTTATGATTCCCAAATTTCATACAGTGTGTTTGTTTCACTTTGTTAGTAAAAATATCTATCAATACAATTTATACTTTTATTCCACTTTTATGCACTTATGAATTTATGTGATGATTGGCATCAAGAGATTTGAAAGAATGGACAACTCACTGAATAAGTTTACTGTCATTTAAAATTTCTATGGAAACGGGCGCAAAACACCTTTAAATCCAACAATCGGGAGGCAGAGGTAGGAGGATCACCATGAGTTCGAGGCCACCCTGAGACTACATAGTGAAATCCACGTCAGTCTGAGCTACAATGAGACCTTACCTCAAAAAAAAAAAAAAAAAAAAAAACTATGTAAATCAGAGTATTCCTGAGTAGTTGGTCCCTTAAATATTAACAGTTACTCCAGGCATGGTGGTGCATGCCTTTAATCCCAGCTCGGGATGCAGAGGTAGGAGAGTCACTGTGAGTTCAAGGCTACCCTAAAATTACATAGTGAATTCTAGGTCAGCCTGATCTAGAGTGAGATCCTACCTTGAAAAAAATAATAAGTTAACCAAAACCACTGTCTTTTTATAAAATTATACCTTTTTTACTCTATTAATCATTTCTAGTTGAGAAAGTCTTCTGGGCTTTTGATAGGTAACTTGTCTTGTAATTTCCACAGACTTGGGAACACAGTTTGCTAAAACTGGGACAACTCACCATGTTTTTGGAATGAATTATTTAAATAATACAAATGGCCTCTAGTCTCAGTAATTTCCCTGTTATTTGAAAAATTCAGTATGAGAAAAAGTAAAATATTACAATAACCTACAGCCTAAACATTGTGATCTTTCAATCATAATTTAAATTTTTAGTTATACACCTAGGGATTCTGTTTTGCTAAAAATTATTCTAGGAAATATATAAAGGGGATAATAAAGTAATATAGAGAATTGGTGGCAGGACTCTATTATTAAATTGACAGAAAATCCATTATAAGCTCCAAAGATATTTTAAGCCAAAGTGACCTCAAAGTTGTCAGACTGATTTTATTTAATGATGAGCAAATTAAAGATTAGATGGTTATTGGAATGTTGTTTTGTGGCTTAAATAGATGATGATATAATTAATCATACCAGCGTCAGCCTACAAGTCTCCTGTTTTCTGACAGCATTTGATAGAATTATGACAGGAGGCATGCCTTTAGTAATGAATGCATCAGAAATAAAATATACAAAAAACAAATCCCAAAGCAAACATTGGTCTTGACTGACTTCCTAAACAAAATGAAGGCTACAGCTTTTCTTTTGGTTTTATTTTCTGTTTGTTTTGTTTTTCAGGGTAGAGTCTCGCAATAGCCTAGGCTGACCTGGAATTCACTATGTGGTCTCAGGCTGCCCTCAAACTCAGTGATCCTCCTACCTCTGCCTTCCAAGTGCTGGGATTAAAATCACACAGCACCATGCCTGGCTGGTTTTTTTTTTTGGGGGGGGGGTTGGGGTTGGGGAGAAGATCTTTAGAAAGTATTTTCTTTTTTTTTTTTGCTAATTTTTTTATGAGAAGGCAAGAGAGAGAGAGAGAATTGGCGCACCAGGGCCTCTAGCTACTGCAATCAAACTCTAGATGCATGCACCACCTTGTGTGCATGTGCGACCACAAACACTTGAGCCACCTTGTGCATCTGGCTTACATGGGGACGTATAGAGTTGAACATGGGTCCTTAGGCAAGTGCCTTACTAAACCATCTCTCCAGCCCATAAAGTATTATTTCTTTAAAAAATTTGGCCAGGCATGGTGGCAAATGCCTTTAATCCCAGCACTCAGGAGGCAGAGGTAGGAAGATCACCATGAGTTCGAGGCCACCCTGAGACTACATAGTGAATTCCAGGCCAGCCTGGACTAGAGCAAGACCCTACCTCGAAAAACCAAAAAAAAAAAAAAAAAAAAAAAAAAAAAATCTTGTTATTCACCAAATTATCTAATGCAACAGTATTAAATACAGACACAGAGAGAAAACCATTTATTATTAATGCTATAATCCTGCTTTCATAGTCATATGGTGGTTTCAATTTAATTCAACATTTGGAATGCCTATTATGTCTTGGAGCTGTGCTCGACACTAAGAACAGCAACAACAAAAAAAACAGGTAACATGATTTCCATGTTGAGAAGGACGGGCTATCTAAAAAACTACTTTCTGATTACTAGGATGACTCAGAACCCCAAGGCTAACCTGTATTCCCTAAATCACCCTGCAGTCTTGCGGAAGTTTTTCATTTCACGTTTTTCAGACTTTCTAATTTCCTGTTGTTCCTTTGCTGAGATTCATAGAACATCCCACTATCTCCACACTAGCTAAATCAATAGTTGTTAACCTTTGAGATTCTGACCCTCCTCCAAAAAGATATACAGGACTGTACTGGAAACTGATTTCCTAAATATAAACATGTAAAAAGCAACAGGTACAAGGGGTTATGTTTCCCTTACATTGCTATTTTCATGTATGAAAAATGGCTGCTTCCTGAAAATTTTAAAAAATTGCCAACTACTCAGTAGTAAAGTTCAATAAAATTTCGCTCACTTAGAACTGTGTAAAGGCCTTTAACATAGCAACACATACTTCATCTCTAATAATCAATAGAGACTTTTCCCTTGAGGCAGAGTGGAAAACTTGGATTTATCAAGGTATGTGCCACCAAAATAGTATGTTTTGGGCTGGATGAATGGCTTAGTGGTTAAGGCACTGGCCTGCAAAGCCAAAAGACCCAGTTTTAATTCCCCAGGGCCCACATAAGTCAGATGCACAAGGTGGCACATGCATCTGGAGTTCGTTTGCAGCCGTTAGAGGCCCTGGCATGCCATTTCCCTTTCATTCTATCTGCCTCTTCCCCCTCCCCCCACTCTCTCAAATAAATACATAAAAAATGATAAATAAAATATTTAAAGATAGTATGTTTTGCCAGATTTAGTCTATATAATGGGACATCAAATTCCCCCAAGACTTTCATGTTACAGTCAACTTACATTATATACTCTACCTTAAATCCATGTAAAATCTCTGCAAATCCTGTGTGGCACAGAAAAATATATTCTATTCCTATTTCTTGACATACATCTTGGAAAGGTGGTGCCATCCAGGGATAAGGAAAGTAATGAGGCACAATAATAAGTGACTGTCCTTTGTACAAAGCCATGCTACGTGCCTGGGATCACAGGTGCACCATCCACCCTCCTTCCCAACACTGTTTTTTTTTCCCTTCCATTTGAATTTTACTTTACAGTAAAAGTTAGAGCAAGAGTGAAAACGTATGTCAAAGATGTACCATCTTTCCAGCTTCCAGAGTCCTGAAATGAAATTCTTTGACGATGTTGGAAAGCACAGGAAACATGGTGCTGGAAGGACTGACAAACACCAACAGGTTCATTCAGTTGCATGCCAAAGAAAAATAGCATCGCTGCCTGTTTTCCAAGTCTGGAGTGAATGCTATCACTTGACAAGCCTCATCTGTTTTCTTTCATGGACTATATTTAAGAAGTTTTGGAGACTGGAAAGATGACTTAGCAGTTTTAAGGCACTTGCCTGCAAAGCCGAAGGACCCAGGTTCGATGCCCCTAGACCCCCTATAAGCCAGATGCACAAGGTAGTACATGCATGTGGAGTTAGACTGCAGTGTCTGGAGGTCCTGGTGTGCCCATTCTTTCCCTCTCTCTCCCTAATAAATAAATAAATAATAAATTGGGGGGAGACAAACTGATTCCTCACTCCCCTAAAAAGCTCTACTTCCTGCCCCTGTGCTCTTGTTCTTGGCACTTTGCCCATTAAAAAAAAAAAAAAAAGTTTTCTCCCTCTCTTACTGTTCAAGTGCTCTCATTCTCTGAAGACACAGACCAAAGTCTGCCTCTCATTGTTTCCTATGATCTCTCCAGTCTGAAATGATCTACTTCTCTAATGAACTCGTACAGTGCTGCCTAATTCTGACTGATCTCAAAGTGTGGCTCTGACCTCTAGCTTCAAAACTGAACCATGTGCTTTCTCTAAAAAACGCCAGAGCAGTCTATAGTAATGTTCCTACCATTTGCTACTTTAAAAAGAACAATCCAGCCCCCGGATGGATGGAGAAGAAAAAGCTAACAGCACTGATTGCTGATAGAATGACTGCCTCGTCTGAATCATTCTTTTCTGTATTCATGTTCATACAAAAGTTCTGATTTGCCCATTGTGTTCGTTAGATCTGCAGTATCATTGTTTACTGCTGAATTTACCATCATCCTACCTCTACTCTTGAATTTCTAATCACCATCACCCATCACCACGGCAAACTTCCTATTATAAGATGCTGCTACCATTTTCAAAACAACTTTCCACCCTGTGAGAATTTAATCAGAGCTTGAAATGAACATAAGCACAGTTAAGTGGAAAGAACCACAACTAACATCATCTACTCAAGTGAGACACAAATCAAGTCTGTTATGGAGCTCACAGTAAGATTAAGGTAATCTCTTCCAACAGATTTACACTGCAGATGGGAAAAGTACAGGGAATAAGAGTATTTGGAGGCAAGAAACTGAAATTTTAAAATATCTCAAAGACAAAATAGTTGTGAACTAATGAAGAGCCAAAAGACACTGAATTAGTAAATTCATATAGTCAACATTAAGGATAAATGAAATTAAGGAAGTAAATTGAAAGAATTAAAGGATTGTAAGAATAAGAATTACTCAAAATATTTTTCAAAAGGTCAATTATCTACAAAAATGGCCCAAAACACTGCCTCTAAAATTGTGAGCAACAAGCTGGGATGGACCCACCATCAGTTATACTTATTAATTAATAGTAACCATTTACTTACTAGGCATCAGGCACTGAGCTATGAGTTTTATAAACGTCAACTTTGTTAAAGTCTAACTGAAAAAGAATGTGTTCAAGGAAATAATCTATACCTCCATAAGAAATCAAGAAAACAACAACAACAAAAAGTCAATGTGCAGCAGCTTGGTCTACTAGAGAAGGTGCTCTGAAAACTGAAAATACCTTGTCTGAAAGGCAGTTGTGATCCAACAGTAAAGATAAGTGCATCCTGCTGAGAACTAACCAAGTGCTCATCAAGCAGCCTCTGCTTATTTCTTTTTCATCAGGTTACCTACTCTACTCAGAGCAAAGTGCAGACGATGGATATGAGAAGCCACTGCTCACTGTACAGCAAAGAAATGGCGTTGTGGTATTCATGTACCACCATCTACAAAGCCAGTTAGATAGAGTCCTCTAGCACCCAGTCACCTCTGGATAAGCCATAATCAGGGCCAGCCTCGGAAAGTAGTGGCCTATGAAGCCTGACAGGGAGGCTAACTTGACCCATCTTACTTTCACCTTCTTTGAACTAGTCCCACGTGTGTCAAAGAACAAATATTAAAATCTTTCAGATATCTGAAAATATGCATAACACATGGCTACTTAAGGTTTGATTTTTCTGAGATGTTTGTTAGTTTGTTTTATGATATTCTCATAGGAGAAAGAAAGACCTATGGATAAAGCAGAGTCCTAACATGATTTACCACAATTCCAGGGCAGATATTAGTTCATTATATTATATCAAATATTCCAAAGCAGAATGTAGTATGAATACTATTAAATATTTTAAAAACATTTGTCCAGGTTTGAGAATAATATACCTAAGAGCTATATGAATGTCATGAACCTTCAAGATAAAATTCAAGAATAATTTTTTCTTGTTCTGATACTGAATTTTAACTATTATGAAGGTCTTATGAAAATATGCTTTTGTCTTTTTCCAATTGAAGGCTGAAATTATCATTAATATTACTATATTTTCATACAGAATATATAGCATACTAAAAAGTACTTCCATGTTTATGAAGACTGCAAGCTTACAAATCATCTAAAGAGTTAATGTAAATATTTTTATGAATCCTATCATGGACATTTGGCATGGGATACCCTTTCTCTAAAACCTAGATGTCTTTTGTCATTCAATCTGGTCTATGATATCTAAAATCAAGTGGTTATAACAGGACTATTAATCTCGGAAAAACAAAGCAGTAATTGCACTGAATGATAAGAGTGCCTATAAACCCAGAATGACCAAATTTTACAGTATATTTTTATACAGATGAGCATATCAAATTATGGATCATATCAAAATTAAAATATATAGCTACAAACTGTTTCTGGAAACAAATGAAAAACTTCTGTAATTTGAAAATGAGGTTGAAATTTAAAGATTTAGAAAATGAAACATTAGTGATTTATAACATTACTTATTATTTATTATTATTTATAACATTATTGCATCTCATTTCCATAAGACTATTTGGTACATACCATACAGACTTTTTTAAAAATTTTTTTGTTTTACTTGACTGACTAAACTGTCACTGGGAGCATCTTTTTTTAACTTTTTTTATTTGTATTTATTTATTTGAGAGCTACAGACATAGAAAGAGGCAGACAGAGAGAGAAAGAGAATGGGCATGCCAGGGCCTCCAGCCACTGCAAACGAACTCCAGACACAAGCGCCCCCTTGTACTAATGTGGGTCCTGGGGAATTGAGCCTTGTACCAGGTTCTTAGGCTTCACAGGCAAGCGCTTAACCACTAAGCCATCTCTCCATCCCAATACAGACTTTTATACAAATCTAAAATCATGCCACTACCTGAAATCTTTATCTCTGCCATTTCTTTTAGGTTTTTGTTGCTGCTGTATGCTAGGGATTGAACAGAGGGCCTGCTACATCTCTAGCCTTCTGCCATTTCTTTCTTTTGATTTTATTTTATTTATCTATTTGAGAAAGAGAGAGGCAGATAGAATGGGCATGCTAGGGCCTGTAGTCACTCCAAACGAACTCCGGACACATGCACCACCTTGTGCAGCTGGCTTTACATGGGTACTGGAGAACAGAACCTGAGTCCTTTGGCTCTGCCGGCAAGCACCTTAACTGCTATGCCATCTCTCCAGCCCCATTTCTTTCCTTCTTAAATAGAAAAGTAAATATCCCAATTATCTACTTTGGGTAACCAACAATCACAGCTATTATATAAATTTCTCTAAATATTTTTTAATTCAACATAAACCAGTTGTCTAAATGATACACAATGTAATAAGATGGGGCATGAAATAAACCAAAAATAAAAATACCTGTATTTTACAGTTTTCATATAACTATTGAACAAGGGGGAAAAGATTTAGAAAAATATGTGCAATATGCTACCATTTTCATCAAGGGTAATGTATACATCTAGATTATTCCATACAAATAAAACAGCTCTTGAAAGCCCAAGACACTAATAACCACTTGTCTCTGGGGAAGGGAATGGAAAATCCGATGAGGTTGGAATAAAACTTACCTTTCAGTTTACATCCTTGTAGTGTTTTTCAGATCTATGCTATTACCTATTAAAATAATCATAATGAAGAGCTCCCTTCTGTCCCTGACCTCTTTGGTAACTACATGTGCCCTGTGCAACCATTCACCTCCGCTTTCTCCATTTTAAATGGAGTTATACTAAGTCTCTAGCTCTCCATCCCCATTTCAACAGAATTATGGTTCTACAGGCATACTGAAGATGCCAGCTGGAAAAAGAAGCTAACTATGAACCTTCCTTTGCAGCAGCTTACATAGTGTAATTCTCTCTACCTCTGCCTGCGTCATCTCCATTAGGCCGCAAAAACAGCAGAGTAACCAAGAGTCTAGAAAAACATTCAGGCTTGCAAACTCAACAATGCTTCTATTTCTTGTAAAAAATATGTAATACATCTCAACTATTGCTTGTAAGACACACACACTCCAAACAGCCTGATACATGTTAATGTTATAAAGGAGGGCAATTTTTGTAATAGAATTTAAAGCATATATTCTAAAATTGGAAAATGTTGATTCTCATAGTTGGCCCAAGAATCCCCTAAAGCCATCGGTAATCTTCCTAAGCAGAACCCAAGTAGAGCAACAGAAGATCGAGAGCAGAAGAAAACAGGATATGGAGAACACACTGGGAAGAAGCCAACTCAACAGGCTCTTTGAAGGCCTGGCACAATGGGGTACAGGCCTGGGGAACCCACTCAACCCTACATGTTATAGGGTTAAAGTACTAGTCTTCATCTCCAAGGACATGCACTTTAATCATGAGAACAGTGTAATTAGTGATAATGCAATGTTAACACAAAGAGTAAACATGAAAATAAATGGAAAGGCAAAGTTGTAAGGACTAAGTCTCATGGACTGGAACCACCAACAGATTCACAGAAGAAAGACTGTAAGTGTGGCATCAGCAAGAGGATAATGCAAGCATGGGCAGGTGAGAAATTGGCAGAGGGGAGTCTTGCCTATTCGGATGGTGGCAGCAGTAGCAGGAGGTAGTGAGGTGATGAATTCACTTTAGGCATGGTATGCTTCTAAGTAATAACCACTAAGAACATTCATTTCTTTAAAAGACTAAGATGTCAAATCTTCTTTATAATCTGCTCCAAAGGAGTAATGACATGCTAGCAATATACTAAAACTTACTGTCTAAGGCTCAGATAAAAGATCAACATGCTCTTAGATCCAAGTTTTTGGTAAGGCAGGGTCCCAAGGCATGAGAAAAACATACACATGCCAAATGTTTGGGAAACTTTTCCAATATTTTCTTGCAGGTGCCTGATATTATTCTTATAACAACCTTCATACTCAGAAGTCAAATCAGCTCACCCACAAAACCAGGAAATCTAGAGAGGCCAGTTTTATTTATCTGTTAAGATTATACACTGGATCTACTGGATGCAATAAAGTAGTATGGGTTTCACAACATGTAAAAAAAAAATACTATCATCTATCTGTGATTTACTGACATTATAAAGCTAAAATTAGAATGTACTTAAGTCTCAACAAGGTACACAATATACACTCAGTGCTCACTATTACACGGACAAAGAATTATGTGTCGAGACTGATAACATACTAATAAACCTTGTAAAAACTTTCTAAAAATTTATCTCTAAAATGTCAATATACAGCAAGAAAGAATAACAAGTACAAAAAAGGCAGCTAATGAAATGTTCAGTGCAGAACTGCATTCTAAACTCTCTAGTTTGTTTTGTTGTCATACTTCAAATGACTACGTGCACTGTTATATTTATCAATCTCTTAGTGATGTACTGAGGTATGCATTAGTATACTGAAGCTTGCTAGGGGAAAAAATCAGTGTTTACACTAAACAGAAACGTTATGTTTGAAACAGGTATTAGTCAAAGTTTATGATTAATATGGTTCTGTGCTACAGCAGTATGCTCTGTCACTTGATGGGGACAGGATGTTGCAACTTTTATGCAAATATCTATTGATTTAAAGCTGAAACATCAAGAAACCATTTTCAAGGCATTAGAACAGAAAGTTGTGGGAGGGTTTCCATTTCCCTATAGATCATATGGGAATAAAAACCGTTCCTTTATTGTAACTATCCTCTTCTAATTCGGGTCTGTCGGCATTTCTATTATTGATGCTAGTCTTCAGGTCAGGGGTCATAACTCATCCATAAAACTTGCTCTATTAAAACGCACACACAAAGTCTCTGGAGAATTCTTCCCTTTACAGTCAGCTCTTTAAAGTCAATCAAAAGAGATCGTGCAAATGATATGCAGGCTTACACTCTGTATCAAGTCAGTGCACTCGTGGCAAGCAGGGCTGACTTCTGTGAAGCCAGTCTGCGAAACTTCCCAAGGACCCTTGGCCTATGTGCTACTTCACTTCTCTAGAGGAGCAAACTTTCCGTCTGAACTCCAGTGGTTGTCTAGATGGCAAGAGCAAGGGAAGTTTCACTGCTACGTTCTTCCTCAGAAAAGAGGTGAAAAGGGGAGAGGACAGAAAGAGCCAGAGAACATATGCAACAATGCAAGACCTGTCTTTTATTGATAAGTATTCAGTAGTTCTGAAAGTACAGCTCTGCAAAGTGAAACTAATGTGCTCCAGTCATTTGTTCAGCGTGTGTGTGTGTGTCAGAGAAAGAGAGAGAGATGTGTGTGCCCCATGGGCATGGAGGTGGAGGCCAGACACCATCAAAGGTCCTCTTATCACTCAGCCCCATGTCCACTTGAGATAAGGTCTGTCCATCAACATGGAGCTGCTGTCACCAAGCCCCTGCAACTCTCCAGTGCCCCCTAGTTCCTCCCCTGTTGCTTTATTGGAGTTGCAGAAGTACTTGGCCACACCTAGCTTTTTACACAGATTCTGGGAAGTCTAACTTGGCAGTTTTCAGCCAAAGAGGCCATTACACTTAAGCAGCAAGTGCATTTAACCACTGAGCTTTTAATAGCATCTTTCCCCTTAGACTCTGTGATGGGTGCTACTTAAGTTTGCCATATGGATTGTGTCTGCTTGCCCTCGATTTTTCTTGCCCGGATTGGAACACAGGTGCAGTTTCTGCCTTGGTCAGAGGCATAAGGACAGTATCATCAAAAAGACCAAAACTAAGATCTGATAAACAAATCTTGCTCAATCAAGAACACCAACAGATTACTTCCCTTTTTAAATGAAATATTTCCCTTTAAAGGCCATACTTTTAAATAGTCCTCATTGATTTTTTTTTCATACATAGTATACTTGGTGGTGGTGGTGGTGGTGGTGGTGGTGGTGGTGGTGGTGGTGGTGGTGGTGATGGGTGTGTGCTGTAGGCACATCTATGTTCAGATGCACTCAGAGGCACACACAGGGCCAGAGGAGAACATTGGGTACCCTTCCTCTATCACTCATCCACACGTTTTTATTTGCTTGGGATGGAGCATCTGAATGTGGAGTTGGAGTTTTCATGAGCCCCAGTGATTCTCTGACCAGTGCCCCCTCCCACCGTAGGACTGAGGTTACATATGTGCATGGCCATGGCCTGCTGTTTATGTGGATCCTGGGGAAATCAAACTCAGGTGGTCTCAGGCCTCCATGCTTGCAGCATGCACTCTAACTCACTGAGCCATCTTCCCAAACCAGGACTCAAGAGATTTGTATCTCCAGAGCTTTCTGAATATAGCACCCAAATTAAGTCACATTTCCTCATGCTATTACAATTATCCAGCATTTCAAGATAATACCAAATTCATGTTACATTAGGATTTTTTTTTTTTTTTTTTTTTTTACTTATTTGAGAAAGAAAGAGGAGAGAGAGAGAGAATGGGCATGCCAGAGCCTTTAGCTGTTGCAAACAAACTCCAGATACGTGTGCCCCCTTGGGCACGTGTATAAAATTGTATGCTTGTACCACTATGCATCTGGCTCCGTGGGACCTGGAGATTTGAATATGAGTTCTTAGCCTATGCAGGCAAGCACCTTAACCACTAAGCCATCACTCCAGCCCACATTAGGACTTTTACATAGGGATAAATACCTAATGAACCAAAAGAATACAAGAGGTAGTAGATGTATTGTTTTTATACTATCTGGTAATTCCTTCAAAACGTGTGGATTCAACAAACTACATGAACACTAATGGCTCTTAAATCTCCAACCCTAGCAATCTCTCTCCTGACTACTAACCCACATGTCCTCTTATTAAGTATTTCCATTTAGGGGCTAGAGAGATGGCTCAACAGTTAAGGCACTTTCCCGCAAATCCTAAGGACCCAGGTTTGATTCCCCAGTAACCACATAAAGCCAGATGCACAGGGTTGCACATGTATCTGGAGTTCCTTTGCAGTGGCAAGAGGCCCAGGCATGCTCATTCTCTCTCTTCATAAAATATTTGAACAAAACAGTATTTCCATTTAGATGTGAAGCAAACATCTCAAATTCAGCATGCCTAAAAATTCATTCAACATTCTCTCCTCCTTCTGTACTCCCTGCCTTGGAGAATGGTAACACCCATCTACATAACCAAAATAGAATGTCTAAAACTAGAAATCATGCTAGATTCCTTTCTCAGATCCAAAACCCACTCCTGAAAATTATTTGTAGCTTTCTTTCTCATCTCATTGGCATTACCCGAATTTAAGTGATATATCATTCTTACAGGGCTGAACTGGTTCCTAATCAATGACCTCCCGTAATTTTATCTCTTCACCCAGTTCCACTTCTTGTCTCAGCACTGAGAGAAAGGTCCCTGTTTTAACATTCTTCAACAGCTACTTCTGATCTTGAAAACACAATCCAAAGAACTCACTTGGTCCATAATATCCTTTTTAATTTGGCTATTTTTTGCCTTGGCTTATATTCTTTCCCTTAATCTACATACCATTTCATGTCTCTGTACCTACCCAGGAATTTTCTTCTGCCTAGCTAACTCTGTCCAAACTCAAGAATGGGGCTGGAGAGATGGCTCAGTGGTTAAGGGACTTGTCTGCAAAGCTTAAGGACCTGGGTTCAATTCCCCAGTACCCACATAAAGCCCAATGCATAAGGTGGCACATGCATCTGGAATTCATTTGCAGTGGCTAGAGGCCCTGGTGCACCTATTCTCTCTCTTTTGTCGCTTTCTCTCTCAAATAAAATATGTTTTAAAATCCTTAAGGATAAGTTTAGGTATAACAAGCCTTAATGTGCCTTAGGAATCTACCTTCTCATTCTTACAATGCATTCCTCTTTGTATCCACAGCATCTGAGTCTGCCTCATACAAAGCTAGAGCTCAAACTGTCTGATACTCATGAAATTCCTTGGCTTTGTTTAGCTAACAGCTGAACAACTTCTAAAAAGAAAGAAAAAAAAAATTAAGCCAAGCATTTTAACACAGCCCTCTAATCCCAGCATGTAGGAGGCTGAGACAGAACAGTGCGTTGAAGGTAGTCTAAACTACGTAGTGAATTCTAGGCCAGCCTGGGCTACATAGCAAGACCCTGTATCAAAATGAGAGGGAGATAAGAAAATGGCCAGTAGATAAAAGTGCATGAGAAGTTGAGTGCCATCCCCAGCACCCATGTAAAAAGCCAGGCATGTCAGCGCATGCCTGTAACCCTAGTTCTGGGATTGGAGGGGACAGGAGGATCACTGGGGGCTCCCTGATCAACCAGTCTAACCGAAAAATGGTACACGCTCCAGATTCAGTGAGAGATTCTGTCTTAGAAATAAGGTGCAGGGAGGAGCAACAGAAGAAGACCCCTGATATCCTCTTCTGACCTCTAAACATATAAGGCATGCACATCTAAACAAGTCAATAATTTTTTTTTTTTTTTTTTGGAATTAGAACCTTTATTACCAGTACCCTCTAAAAACACCACACAGAAGGCAGTCACCCAGGCAGTTCATTCCTTCTTGACAATACTGATGCTAAGAGATTTTGAAGAATATTCAATAGAGAAAAAAGGGACAAGGTTTTCTGTAAATGTGTCCGTAAGAACACACAGACAGGATCTACTGTTCAAATTGTAAAAGGAGATCTCCCCCAGCTCAGAGTCAATAAATTTTTTAAAAAGATTTTATTCCCTTACTATTACCAACTTGTCCCCTGATATTTTAAGCAATTTATTTCATCTTTTACTGGCTAAAATTTAAAATGAAAATTTTTAATATTTGAAAAGGAAATAACCATTGCTTAGCTGGTTAAAGCACCTGTCTTGTAAAAGGGAACTATAAACCTAACTTCAAACACAACTAGTCTTAAAAGCAGTAAACTCATTAGCATCACTCAGAAGATCAAATAGGAATCTAGGTTAATTCAACCTAGCAAACACCTGTTCGACTGCATGCCTAGGGTACCACCTATGCATCAGCAACAGGTAAACTTGCTGGCATCACCCTCCAGCCCCTAATCAGCTACATTCAAGGCAGCCAACTTCCTGCGTCATGGCACCAGAGCCCTCTAGTTTCACATCATCAACCCCAGTAAGAACTGGGTTATTTGTAATTCTTAGAATCAAAGGTCACTTAATTATTTAAAGGCTATAAAACTATTTCTACCTTTTTACTGAGGACATCAAATTAAGAATCATATGAAAAGGACTTGAAAGCAAAGAAGAAAATTGTCTTTGAACTCTTTAAAATCATTATTTTAAAAATAGAGCTTATGAAAAGACAAAATTGTCAATTAACACCTAAAGTCTAGTAGTCCACCCACCTCCAACAGTATCACACTGAAAAATAAAAGGCATGTAATCTAGAAGAGATCACGGTTCACTTATTGCTAAGAGGCAGCAAGGTCTCTGAACAGACAACTCTCTCCACTTACATTTGTCTTCATTTCACCTCACAGGATCATAGATAGATCAAAGGAGGGTCAGCAATGAGAAATTATTTTCAGATTCACATTTGTCATACATCTTATGGTCATGGAAGAAAAGGACAAAGGTTGTCCTCTATGTACTGAATCTTGAATGAAAGAGAGTATTTTAAACTAGATATAAAAGCCCAAGAAGTCTCATGTTCCCCAAGATGGTCTCAAACTCTATGTAGCCAAGGCTGGCCTTGAACTTATCTTCTTGCCTCCACCTCCCAAGTACTGGGATCAATGACACTATGTCACCACAGCCAGTTTATACTGTACTTGTTTTTAAAAAAAGAAAGAAAGAAGTTCCCTTTTTTTTGAGTAGGGACTCACTCTAGCCCAGGCTGACCCAGACTGGCCTTGAAATCACAGTGATTCCCCTACCTTTGCCTCCCAAGTGCTAGAATTAAAGGCATGCACCACCTCACCCAGCTAAAAAAAGGAATTTTTCTAAACCATAGACTATTCTTTGTAACTTATCACTCACAAAGCAAAGAACACAGGCCAGCAGTATCGGTTTTACATGAAAGCTACTGGAACAGGAAAATCTCAGGTCCTGTCCCAAACTTACTGAGCAAACTTGGTACGTGGAAGAAAAAGCACAAGTTCAGCATCCTGAATTCAAATTTCTACAATCAGAAGCCATAAGATAACTCATTATATATAAGTATCTCAAAAATTAAAAAGAAAAATTCAAAATCTGAGATGCTTCTAGTCTCAAACATTTTAGATTAAAAAATCCTACAGAGGGTTTCATTCCCTACCACCAGAAGCTGTAATTTGATAGATGAGGAAGGCCAGGCATCTGTACATTCTCAATTTTTCATAGGCCATTCAATTTCATATCATTAAACAGCCAAACACTAATGCAACCTAAGGAACATTGACCTTACCAAATACAGAACTCCTTTAAATACTAAACTCCTCTAGTATACTGAAAGTATAGTTCTAAGTACCCATAGTCTTACAGGCACTCATTTTGTAAAAAGATAACAAATGCTAATTGGTATATTTATATGAAATCCTTTGAGTAATCTCTCTCTACAGAAAAGGTTAAGATCAACTCATAAGGATACCCTTCCAAAAAGACCTACATTGGTTCTTTATTGGAACAAAATACATTTTATAACACCAGGCACCACTAGCACAAACATGACTTACTTTTTTTTTTAGTAACATGGTAAGACTTGGGAAAGGGGAAGACATTTTCTTTAGTGTTGCAGTCACGGGTAAATCGCCTGTGCTCCAGTAATCATTCACATTCATGCAAACTACTTTGGTTCAACTTAGAGGGTCACAAAAAAAAAAAAAAAAAAAAAAAAAAAAAAAAAAAGACATCAAAGCAGAAGTGGGAGTGGTTGGGAAGAAGAGTTCCATGGGAGTTAGAAGGGGACAAGAGAAGAAAATCGGAGTGAATATGATCAAAACGCATCCTATATGTAAATAAAATTTTAAAGTAGGGCTGGAGAGATGGTTTAGCTGTTAAGGTGCTTGCCTGCAAAGCCGAAGGACCCAGGTTCGATTCCCAAGTACCCATGTAAAGCCAGATGTACTAAATGGCACATGCATGTGGAGTTCATTCGCAGTGACTAGAGGCCCCGGAGTACCCATTCTCTGTCTCTGCCTTACTCTCTCTCAAATAAATAAAGTATAAAATATATTTGTAAAAAATTTTAAGCCAAACCAGGCGTGGTGGTACACGCCTTTAATCCCAGCACTCAGGAAGCAGAGGTAGGAGGATCACCATGAGTTCAAGGACACCCTGAGACTACATACTACATACTCTAGCCTGGGCTAGAGTGAGACACTACCTCAACCCCCCCCCAAAAAAATGACTTGCCTTTGACTCCATAATCATGATGAAACCAAGTCACCTGATAACTAATTTTAAAAGCATGCATATGCGAACAGTGAGAAGTAGAATTTAACACCATCGCACAACCCTTTCTAACTGGTATTTCCCCATGACAGACAGGGGCGTCAATTTTAAATGAGCTTAGGACACAGCTGTACTTCTACATAAGTCACTTAAGTTGCAACCATTCGAATGCCAAAGAAGTGAAAGCAGAATTTTTAATAAATAATAAAAAGATTTTGCCAGACAGCAATTTTATTCATACTAGTCGAAATTCAAATACTCTATTCAAGCAATATCAAAAGTAAAATAAGTTAAAAATATTAGAACTAGGGCTAGAAAGATTGCTCAGTGGTTAAGGCACTTGCCTACAAACCCCAACAACCTGGGTTCATTCTGCAGTACCCACGTAAAGCCAGATGCACATGTGACATATGCAGCTGGAGTTTCTTTGCAGGGACTAGAAGCCCTAGTATACCATTTTCTCTTCCCTTCCTCTCTCTCTACACATCTCCTTCCCTGCTCCCCTTCCTGCTTCTCTTTCCCTCTCTCCTTGGATATAAAAAAATATTTTTTAAAACTATTAGAACTAAAAATATACTTTATTAACTTTTTATCACTAGATTCCAAATGTGCAAATACTGTGTTTAGAATCTGCACTAAGGGGCAGTTAAGGCACTTGCTTGCAAATTCTGATGGTTCGGGTTCAACTCCCCAATACCCATGTAAAGCCAGATGCACAAAGTGGCGAATGTGCCTGGAGTTCATTTGTAGTGGCAGGCCCTGGGAGATCAATCTCTCCCTCTCTCTCCCTGTAGATAATTTAAAAAAAGAATATAAATCGAGTTGGGAATAAAGATGATCATGGGATACTCTGGAGCAGTTTTGCATATCACTTAACCGACAATCTCCATCCAAAACTCATTTCCTGCACAAATTATAGGTTATATACTATGTGCCAGATACTGTTCTAAACCCTGAGGACACAAGGATGAACGGACACATCTCTGCCTTGAAGGGCCTTTCCAGTCTAGTTTTGGAGCACAGCAGTAATGACTACCAAGGGACAGGGAGATGGAATGAATACCCTGAAGGGACATCTACCCCTAGCCAGAAACAGGGAAAATGAGTTTCCAAGGAGAAAGTTAGAAAGGTAATACAAAGGACTCTCCAAATTGAGGCAACAGAGCTTTCTGGGAAAAGAGCATAGCTCAAGATTTTGTACTCTCTCTGGCCACAGTCTGAAGTAATGGACCATGGAAGGGCAAAGTGGAAACACAGTCAGAAAGACATTACCTTATTACCTTAGTGCTTAGTGTAGGTATGAGACAAAGGTAATGTAAGCCAAGAAAGGGGCTTGGGAAAAATAGGCAGATTCATGATATATTAAGGAAGTAGGTGGAGGAGATGAAGAGAATGATGACACATGGAGTTTAAGAGGCAGGAAAAGCATGCTTGGGCTGCAGGTCACTGAGAAATCAAGCTAGAGCTGAGCTAGAAAGCTCCTCTCTGTTGACTAGCTGTCAGAAAGCTGGAAAAAGCTATATTGCATCCAGCCCTTTGGGAAAGAGAGAAGTCATCAACAATGTTAAAAACATTGGGCCTTGCCACCCTTAAGATTGGCCAGCCACGAGCCGGGCGTGGTGGCGCACGCCTTTAATCCCAGCACTCGGGAGGCAGAGGTAGGAGGATCGCCGTGAGTTCAAGGCCACCCTGAGACTCCATAGTGAATTCCAGGTCAGCCTGGGCTAGAGTGAAACCCTACCTCGAAAAACCAAAAAAAAAAAAAAAAAAAAAAAAAAGATTGGCCAGCCAGGCCATATGTGCCAACTGGTGCAATATGCCTGTTGTGAGGAAAACCAGCTGCTCTCTAATTGGACTGAAGGCCTGCTCCACGCGAGGGAATACATGCCTGGTATTGAAAACCTACTCAAAAGCCTATGGCTGGGGTGGTCATGAGCCCTAGGGGCACCTGCTGTTGTCTGACTAAATGCATATATTATGCCCACTAAACTGCCCTCTAAGCACTTTTTAAAATGTTCATACCCATATATTAATGCTACTCTCATTTTTACTTAGAGAAGTTTCTCTTTTCAGATGGTGGTGACCACTCACCACAGTGCGGAGAAGTAATAGAGGAGTGTTCAGCACTGAGACATATCTATCACACCCTTCAAGGTTCAAGGCCCATTGCAGAAGAGATGGTAGAAAGAAGGTAAGAGCCAAAGGAAGGGTAGGACTGCTTGCAATGCACTCTTCTAGACACAAAATGGCCTTGATGTTCATGACCTCACAGTGCCTGATACTACCTACACAAGACCTTCATAACAAGTAGAAAAGATGATGGCATCAATATAGAAGAGAAACTAATTGGAAAGAAGATAGGATTCAATACAGGATGGATTTGAGAGGGGAAAATGGGGGTGGGGTGGGAATTATCAGTATATTGTTTATAGTTATGGAATAACCAAGTCTTACTTTTCTTCTAATCCTAAATGTTTGGTACACAAAGGAGATAAATGAATAAATGAGTAAACTGACAAATTTAAAAGGCAAATTAGCCGGGCATGGTGACACACTTCTTTAATCCCAGTACCTGGTAGGCAGAGGTAGGAGGATTGCCAAGAATTTGAGGCCACCCTGAGACTGCATAGTGAATTCCAGGTCAGCCTGAGCTAGAGGGAGACCCTGGCTCAGAAAAAAAAAAAAAGGCAAATTAAGTTTAACCAATAACTAAACTGATACGTTCATTAGCATCTGTTACTCTACATGTTCCAGGTTTGACTTATTCCTAATGATTATGGATAAACAAACTTGGTTTATAAAAACATAAAAGTGTATCTTTTGAAAAGATCCCTATTTACTCATTTTGTTAAGCTTTAGCACCTGAGGGAAAGCTGCTGCCACTAAAAATAACAATCTAAACACATTATCTCCTAAGATGCTACATGAATAGGAAGACACATATTAAATGTCCCATATGAGCTCTTGGACCTAGTGTGCAGAACTCCTACAGAGACACAATTATTCCAAACTGCAGCTTAAGAACCACCTATCTCAAAAAGCTTTCTGGGGAAAATGCACAGAGAAAAATATTTACATAGAAAAAGACCTAATGGCCTGTTATTTGACTGGAACTCCCTCAGAAACAAATTCACGAGGCAAGTGTGGATCTAAAAGTGTTCTGATTCACTCATGATTATGTGGTTAAGAAAAGACCCACAGTAGCTCCACAGAAGTGTCAATGTGGTAGGCAATGTAACTGTTGACTCCCACCCTTGGGGAAATGAAGACAGGATAAAGCTGATTAGTATTTCAGAAAGGTCGGCACTACAGACTAAGGACCATGAGAATGTAAGAAGATCCCAGAACCCTATGATATCGCTACCTTAGCCACTGCCTATTTGTCTGTAATGATAAATTATCATTCAACCACTTCAAAGTCTTTTAAACATTACTAAGTCCCAAGCACTGTGCTAGGCACAGGATCAACAATACTCTATCCACAATCCTTTACCTTACCTAAGTTGCTTCAGTGGGAAGACAGATATTAAAACAAAGCAGGGCTGGAGAGATGGCTTAGTTAAGGCATCTGCCTGTGAAGCCTAAGGACCCAGGTTCGATTCTCCAGGGCCCAAGTAAGCCAGATGCACATGGTGGCACACGTGTCTGGAGTTCGTTTGCAGTGGCTAGAGGCCCTGGCACGCCCATTCTCTTTCTCTCCCTCTAATAAATAAATAAAAATAAATATTAAAAAAACAAATTGACACACAATATCAGGATGATTACAAACTAAGTTAGCAGACAATATGAAAGTAAGATGATAAAACGAGGCAGGAAGACATATTTTAGACTATTCAGAAGCAACATTTAAACTGAGACTTGAAGGATGAGCCAAATGATGAAAAGTACAAAAACCCAAATCTGTGTTTTAAGTCATTTCTGACAACAAGATGAAAGATGAAAAAAAAAGTCAGTTAAGAAACTACGACAAAAACGAAGGCGCAACAGAAGAAGCCGCGCGAAGCTACTAAATGCTGAGTGAGGTGACGAGGAGTCAACTGTGGAAACAGTCATAAGCATGGACAGGCATTGGTCAACGATGACATGGCAGGCAGAGGTAAGGAAAAGCAGTCAAGGTATTTGTTAGGATTCTGAATAGCTGGGTAACGGAGAGGGGAAGGTGAGAACACACCAGAAACACGCAGGGGAGGAATGAGCTTGAAAAGATGGTAAGTTTGGTTTACCAAGGTGAGCTATATTTCATGAAACTCAATAGATGTGACTTAAACAAAGATAAATCTAAAAAATAATTATCAAAAAAATCATCAAAAACATACCAATATAACATGCAATTAATTGTGAACTATACAGTCAGTCAACACTGCCTGCAAGTTTGAACTTGTACCATAACTTAGTAACAATGGAGGGCTCAAACACAAAGACAATGTCAGCCACAGGTCATAGTAACAGCAATAAAGAGAAACGCAAGAATAGAGAAGCTCTACATAGTAGCTGATGAAGTAAAACCACGGTGAAACTACCAACTACTCACAAGCCTGAAGATAGATAACATAATATTCCTACCTTCTTTCCTTCAATAACACAAAGTCAAGACAGAATTGATGCCTGTAAATTCAAAATCTGCCTATGCATCCACAGCACAGTATTGAACGAGAAAGATGACAGGGAAAGTAGGAAGAAGTGAAGGAGGGAGGGACGGAGAAAGAGGAAGTTTCACTACTCAAAACTAAATATTGTTCAGTAACACACTAACAAAGAAAAAACTGTCAAAGGATCATAAAATTATTGAACAATTAACAAAGGTTCTGCCAAAAACAGCATCACATTCCAGCACAGATCTGAATCTAACTTAGTGAACTGCTGTGTATCTTGGCTTTATCACACAGATGTTACAACTGACTTTTTATTCAACGGTTGAATTAATCCAAAAAGCAACGAGCAACAAATGGCTAAGCAAGATAAACAGAAACTACGTGCTAGAAAATATTTCAGGCATAATATGAGACCAACTTTAGTGATCACTACAACAGTAATAAATACGTTGGACTCTTACTTGAATTAGGCAAAGAAAAGCCAAGTATATTATATCCAATATGGTGTGAAGTACTTATATACACATCATCATCCACCAGAAACCTACATGCGATGAAGTTTCTAATATTTCACAGACATAAAAACTGAAGCTTAGAAAGATTAAGCAGTTGCTCAAACTCCACACTTTTAACGATTATTAGATTCTTTTCCCCAACAAATGCAAAACTGATGCCAGGCCCTCCATGGCCCCTAGTGTCTACTGCTGAAGGAACGTGTGACAGAATAAAGCAGCTATTGCACAGTCAGCCCCAATGCTGAGAACATGGGCAGAAAAGCAGGAACAATACCTTAAAAATTTAAGATTGGCTGGGCGTGGTGGCGCACGCCTTTAATCCCAGCACTCGGGAGGCAGAGGTAGGAGGATCGCCTTGAGTTCGAGACCACCCTGAGACTCCATAGTGAATTCCAGGTCAGCCTGGGCTAGAGTGAGCCCCCCCCCTCGAAAAACCAAAAACAAACAAACAAAAAAAATTTAAGATTGACTAAATCACCAATTCAAACTGTGCAGCTCAATTGTGTCTGGAAAACAGTAGCAACTGGCAGAACAGCCTAATAGGCAGCTACAGGAAACGTAAGAGCTCCTTCTCAGCAAACACTTCAGGACCCCTAAGAATCCACAAAGCCAAAGATGAAAATGGCAACAGCAGTTCAGAGAAGGGACTGCAGGTGCTGGCCAAAGGACTGTTTCCCACATTTCCTCTCTATGGAAAGGACTACTAATGCTTTGATGTACAGTCATGTTCATTACCTTTAACTCTAAAAAGAAATAAATAAAAGCAGAGATTTTAAAGCCATTATTACATTCCAAAAGTACCCTTTTAAAACTATTCTTACCAGAAGCATCCCTCAGGCTGGAGACATGACTCAGCAGTTAAAGGCACTTATGTGGAAAACCTGATGGCCCTGGGTTTGATTTCCTAGTCCCCACATAAAGCCAGATGCACAAAGTAGTGTACGTCTGGACTTCGTTTGTAATGGCAGGAGGCTCTGGTGTGCCCATTCATTCTCTTTGAAATAAACATATATACACACACATACACACCTTTAAAAAAAGGTTCCCTCTGTTGGGCTCCGAGCCATGTTTTACCTACTGACTGACCCACCATGATTATAATGACAGGACCAGCAGAGAACCCTGTCCTAAAGACACTTAAATACACTAGCCAGTAATCTATGAAGAGAGCTGGTATGGGAGATTTACCCAACAGGTATTACAACTAATACAACCAAACAGATTTTCCTTCACAAGGTCTCAACACAAGCTCTCTGCAGAGGAAGCAACCTAAAATATAGAGAAGGCAGGAAATAGAAATAATGAGGCAGTTACAACCATGTTGAGAGGATATTTTTTTAAGTCTGAAAAAAGGCTAGTAGAAGAGACACAACACTTCAGCTGCTGAAACCAACACCCAGTCTTTCCCCTAGATTCCTTAATACCTTACCTAGTTAAAATCTATATGGTGAAGTCAACTAGTACAATTACTCCTAGATTTTCACCAACAACAACTTGTAAGAAACCTCCCCTTACTAGCTACAACCCAAACAAAATTACATGCTTGCAACTAAAAATACATACATGAATAAAAACAAAAGATAAACTCTAACACAAAATTTGTATGAGAGCACATGTCCCCACACACCTGCAAACAGGCCAGCTGGATGGTGACAAGCCAAGCTTACGGGGTCTCATTTCTATGACATCTGTGATTTGGACACTGTTACTGAGCCCTGCGTAACTGTCCTAGGGAGAAGGATCCTGAATGAAGAGTCCAAACAAAGAGGAGGCAAAAAGAAGGTAAGAGCCACAGATGGGAAGAGTGCTGGGAAACCCTGTCTTCTGGACATGAAGTGGCCATTGCATTTATGACCTCACAGTGACTGTCCCTTCCTGCAGAAGACCTGCATAAAATTGAGCCCATAAACACTTCATCAATCAAAACGGAGCATGCTAACTAAACCTTAAAAATTAGTACAATTCTATACTTAAGAGATTAGCAGGAGATCCTGGACAGTTACAGGAAACAAACCCATCTCTTAAAAGTTCCCTGCTCTCATTTGTGCATAAATCCGTTTGTGTGAAAACTCTGTGGCACATCAACCAGTTTTCTTAGAATCACACTGAACAACAGTTGATAGCTAAGCAAAGAAAGGACAAACTGGAAGATTATGAAAATTTTTGTGGGAAATCTAACTTAAAAACTCCAAGTCTTGAAAATTATTCATAAATTGCACTAAATGTGTTAACCTTATGTGTCCCATTAGCCTATCTTTCATCCTTGAACCCTGCCCATACAAAGAGAATGCTGGGACACTCTTGAGCATTACCAGATGTCCAGAGGGCTGGGTGTAGTGGCACACCTTTAATCCTAGCACTCAGGAGTAAGCATTTAAAGCAATAGAGTGATATGGTTTGCCAAGAATATATCTATGACAAGCATGAGTCTCAGATTCATTATGAATTCCCACAAGCCAGGTATCATCATGGCACAAGCCTATATCCCAGCACTCAGGAGGCTGAAGCAGGAAGATCTTGATTTTTGAAGACAGCCTGGGCTGCACAGCAAGTTTTAAGCCAGCCTATAGCATGTGACACCGTCTCACAAAAAAAAAAAAAAAAAAGCCAGGTGTGGTGGCGCACGCCTTTAATTCCAGCACTCAGGAGACAGAGGTAGGAGGATAGCTACGAGATGGAGGCCACCCTGAGAATACAGAGTGAATTCCAGGTAAGCCTAAACTAGAGTGAAATCCTACCTAAAAAAAAAAAGAAACAAAAACAAAAAACACAGGCTAGAAATGCAGCTCAGTAATAGAGTACCTGTCTACCATACACGTCTATACTCATTCTCTCAGCACTACAGGAAAAGGAAGAGAAAGGGGAGGAGAGAGGAGAGGGAGAAGAGGGTTGGAGAGATGGCTCAGTAGTTAAAAGTACTTGCTTGCAAAGCCTGATGGCCCAGGCTCAAGTCCCCAGTTCCCACATAAAACCTGGTACACAAAATAGCACATCATGTCTGATGTTTGTGGAGGCAGGAGGTCCTGGCATACCCATTCATTCATGCATATTCTCTCTTTCTGTCTGCCTCTTTCTAATAATTTTTTTAATTAAAAAAAAAAAAGGAAATCCAGCCACACATCTGAATTTTCAAATATAAAGGTTTGTCTAAACTCAGGGACAAGGTTGTCTAGTAATGCAAATTGGAACAGTACAAGTTCCAAATCATCACCTTACAAAGAAGCATCAAATGTGTGGTCAATTCTTCCAGCAGATAACATAACTGAAGCAGGGCCTTGTCTGGAAGGTGAAGTACTGTCACCAGTGCTACTATGGGCAGGTCTTTTGATGAGTGGCATTTCCTCTTATCTCTTCATGACACATTTATCAAAGAAGTTCCTCACTCAGCTAAACAGTGCTCTCCTGAAGTCTCTTTTCACAGTAAATGCCTTCTTTCAAACAGTCCTATAGGTCTACAAGTCTTGTTTTATATTTAAAAAATGTTTCAACATTATTCAATTAATTTGTTCCCTGTCAACATTTTACACATGACCAAAACTATGTGGGGGGGGGGGGGGGGCTGGAGATATAGCTTAGTGGTTAAGGCGCTTGCCTGCAAAGCCAAAGGATCCAGGTTCAATTCCCCAGGACCCACATAAGGCAGATACATAAAGTGCCACATGCATCTGCAGTTCGTTTGCAGTGGCTGGAGTCCCTGGCCCACCCATTCTCATTCTCTCACTCTCTCAAATAAATAAAAAATTTTAAAGATTGAAAGTCTTGAAAAAAATTGTATAACAGAAAAGATGCCAATGAGATTTTTCAAACAGATGGGTGGTTGTGGTAAAAGACATAAAAACAACAAAGCTTAACCTATAATAATGTACTTAAAGCTCCCTATTACCTTTCAAGACAAAAGAAAAATAGGGTTTTTTGTTTGTTCATTTTGTTTTTCAAGGTAGGATCTCACTCTAGCCCAGGCTAACCTGGAATCACTATGTAGTCTCAGGGTGGCCTCAAACTCATGGCAATCCTCTTACCTCTGTCTCCCAAGTGCTGGGACTAATGGCATGTACCACCACACTGGGCAGAAAAAATGGTTTTTAAGATAAGCAACTAACATCTGATTAAGAGAATAATTGATAGCAAATAATTTTGATTTCAACAAATAAAATCAGTTGGGTAGCAATAAACTTCTCTCTTCCAATGTGTAAATCTCTGTAAGAATGTAACTTAAGTAAAGTTCTGCCTGCAAATACTACATGTAAGTCATTTATAGTAATAACATCTAACATTTATGGTAACATGCCAGGCATTGCTCTAAGTGTTTTGCATGTATTTTTCTTCTTGTAATAAATATTATCCATATCTATAGCTGAGATCACTAAGGCATAGAACATTTAAATAAATTTGCAAAGATCATACAGGAAATAATTAGTGGGTGTAAAAATTACCAACTGCTGGGCAGTGATGGCACACACCTTTAATCCCAGCAGTGGGGATGCAGAGGTAAGAGGATAGTCATGAGTTTGAGGCCACCCTGAGACTACACAGTGATTCCAGGTCAGCCTGGGCTAGAGTGAGCCTCTACCTCAAAAAAAAAAAAAAAAAAAGCCAGGCGTGGTGGCACACACCTTTAATCCCAGCACTCAGGAGGCAGAAGTAGGAGGATCACTGTGAGTTTGAGGCCACCCTGAGACTACATAGTGAGTTCCAGGTCAGCCTGGGCCAGAGTGAGACCCTACCTCGAAAAACGAAAACAAATAAAAATAAAAAAAAAACAACATTGCCAACTAATCTACTCCTGCTCACTAATATAAGGTGGCAACAACATAACATGGCCAATGTGCAAAGGCAAGGTTGCACTGAGTAAAGGTGCACACTTAGTCATCAAGTATTGGATCAAGTCTGCTCACTATGTGAAACCATGAATATGTCACTGACCTTCTCCAAGCTTCCGTTTTCTTTCTCTACAATAGAAATAATGAAACAGGTCTGTTGGTAGGATTAGATCACTATGTATATACAATGTTAGTGGTGTATGGCATACAAGTGTTCCATAAATGTTTGTTATCATTAGTTAACATTGACTTTATTTTCATAAACTCTTCTTAGTACTGGTGATACTTTCTAAAATAAGATCCAGTATTGAGATGATAAAAGATTATGAAATTATGACTCAGTCTCTAATGAGAGCATTTTGAAACATCATACATGCTTCAGTACAATTATCAAGCCCTTATTGAAAGAGCCTAGTTGAGCTAGATGTGATGGCACATGCCTGTAATCCCAACATTAGCAGTGGTAAGGCAAAAGATTGTGAGTTTGAGACCAGCCAGAGCTATAAGGCAAAATCCTACCTCAATAAATATATAAATAAAGTACCTAGATATAACACACAGGCAATGTGCAAAGCAGTCCCAGCAACTTGACTGCCTAAGGGCAAAATTACCAAAACCTTCCTTACTTCAGGTGTTGTGGTGACAAAATGTGTAAGACCATGGCAGAATGATGCCAAGCATCCTTCTTGAAGTGGGTCCACTGAGGAACTAATTCTAGCCAAAACCTCTAACCAGTGACTCTCATGTGTCTGCAGAGATGAAACAGTGTCACCTTTGTGTGAAATCCCGAGGCTCTTAGAAGCTGTCCTTACTGGAGAGATCAACATGTAGAAGGAGGTGATGACAACCAGAAGACTGGAAACATTCTCACTGGGTGACTCCGTGTAACAACTAAGCATGGGGGAGGGGCCAAAAAGAAAAAAAAAGATGTGCAGGAAGCAGCTTGAAAACAATACTTCCAAATCTAGAGTGAACTAATAAAAATTCATAAGAAAATGGAATGCACAATCCTACCTTCACCACCCCCACACCAAAATGTTTTAGCCATCAGGTACAAATGACCTTTTTTTTTGTTTTGTTTTGTTTTGTTTTGTTTTTGTTTTTTTGAGGTAGGGTTTCACTCTAGCTCAAGCTGACCTAGAATTCACTATGCAGTCTCTGGATGGCCTTGAACTCATAGCAATCCTCCTACCTCTGCCTCCCAAGTGCTGGGATTAAAGACATGTGCCACCATGCCCGGCCAAATGATCTCTTTTAATTAAACAGAAGAAAAGGCAGGCTGGGATTAGAAACTCAGAAGGGATAAAGAAGCAATTGTAAGAGAGGAGGGATGAATTTGTAAAGTTAGTAAAGTATTAAGTGAAACATATCTTTATTTTGCATTTTATCCTGTGCCTAGTGCCTTAAAAAACACATACTAGGGCTGGAGAGATGGTTTAGCAGTTAAGCACTTGCCTGTGAAGCCTGAGGACCCCAGTTTGAGGCTCGATTCCATAGGACCCACATAAGCCGTGGAGTTCATTTGCAGTGGCTGGAGGCCCTGGCACACTTATTCATATTCTCTCTTTCTCTATCTCTGCCTCTGTCACTCTCAAATAAACAAAACAAACAAACAAAAAAAAAAAAACACCTGCTCCTAAAATAGCCTATCCTACTCTCCTTGGCACATAAAGTCAAGATAGAAGAGCAGAGTACAGCGGTTTTGTCTACAGTAAGCGCCAACATCACCCTTCATATATCCTAAACCTTGGCTCCAGATCGACCATGAGAGCCATGGCTACATCATACTCCTAAGACTATGGATTCCACTAGAAAAGTAACTTCTACAACCCCAAAAACAAGTATCTAGAATATTGCTGTGGCCATTGCAGGAAATCTATTTTCTAAACTCTTGGCATTGCTATCTCATACTCAGTAGTCATGCTGCTTGAAAAGGTCTTTTTCAACTTCACAATAGGAAGCAATATCCATATGTATCTATTTCCATACACATTTGTCATAATACCTATAAGGATAACTCACAACTTAAGCCATAGAAAAACCACAGAACTTTCTGTTACTGTGCCCAGTTTTAAAGCTCAATAGAACAGTCTAATTGCCTAAAAATCAGTAATAGATACATTTTCTTTAAAAATGGTGAAGGTACTTCTCAACAGTAAAACAGCCTGTGTCAAGCACTCATATGTCAGCTAATATGATCAAAACTATGTGAAAAATTCAGAGTATTTTTTTTAATTTGTGTGTATGTGAAGGTGCATGTGTGTGGACAATCGTGTGTGGACGTGCACATGTCCATAATGTGTATGTGGAGCAAGGTCAACCTTGGGCATCTCAATCACTCCACCTTATTCTTTGAAGCAGGGTCTCTCACTGAACCTAGGGCTCATCCATTCAGTTAAGATTAGCTAACCAGTTAGTTCTAAGTTTTCCCTATCCTCACTTCCCCAGTACTAGATGTGCACCACCACACCTGGCGTTTTGTTATATGGGTGCTAAGGTCTGAACTCAGGTCCTCATGTTAGCATGGCAGGCACTTTACCCACTGAGCCTCCTCCCAAGCCCGAACTTGTCTTTCCAGAGGTTTCTTCTTCTTGAAGCAATATATATATATATATATATATATATATATATATATATATATGGCTGGAGAGATGGCTTAGGGGTCAAGGAGCCTGCCTGCAAAGCCTAAAAATCTACATTCAACTCCCTAGTACCTACAAAGGCCAGATGCACAGGGTGGCGCATGCATTGGGAGTTCGTGTGCAGTGACTAGAGGCCCTGGTGCACCCATTCTATCTGTCTCTTCTCTCTGTGTGTCTCTCTCAAATAAACAAATATAATTTTTAAAAAATTAAAGACATGAACCAAAAAATAGTAACAATAATGGTTGCATATTAAAGGTAAATCCACCCATCCTAATAAACATTTGCCTATTATCAGCCAGACCTCCTCCACCTCTCACATATACTATTTTGTCTTATGAAGTGGAAATACTATACCTGTTCCTATTTGTCTTTTTCCAACACACTGAGCAATGGGAGGTGTCTTTAGGAAACAAAGTTCATCGAAAATATATTTTATTATTTATTTATTTATTTATTTTTATTTATTTATTTTATTTTATTGGATTTTTGAGGTAGGGTCTCACTCTGGCCCAGGCTGACCTGGAATTCACTATGTAGTCTCACGGTGGCCTCGAATTCATGGCGATCCTGCTACCTCTGCCTCCCGAGTGCTGGGATTAAAGGCGTGCGCCACCACGGCCGGCTCAAAAACATCTTTTAAATTTGTTTTGTCTTACTATGCAGTCCGGTCCAGCCATGTACTCATGATTCACCTGGTCTACCTCCAAGATGGGGATTATAGGCATTCACTGTCACATTTGGCTTAGAAAAACTCTTAACTGAACCAATGGCAGAAACAGACACAATTTTATAGTCCCAACTAGGTCTAAAGATAAAACAATCCAGTTTTTGATAACTATCTACTTCATTGTTCCTCACTACACAAGTCATATAAACAAGCATGTTTTCTATTTACCTATGTGCAAAAAAGCTTCTGGCACAAACTTTGTAGAGGCCTCTTGTCCTCAAGAGCCTTAATCCTAAACCTCTGAAATTACACAGCTCAAAAGTCAAAATAAAATCAAACAGTATGCAATCAGAAAGGAAGAACAAAGACTTTCTAACTGACCTTTGTTTGTGCTACCTTCCTAAACTGGACTGTTTAGCCCATGATATCTGCTGTGATCCCTACTATGGTAAAATGTTCCTCATCTCTCTAGGCCCTTGAATTGAGGAAAGCCCTGACACAGTGCTTTTTTTTCCCCCTATATGACCTAGATTAAATCTTAAATCTTTTTTTGGTTTCTCGAGATAGGGTCTCACTCTAGCTCAGGCTGACCTGGAATTCACTATGGAGTCTCAGGGTGGCCTCGAACTCACGGCGATCTTCCTACTTCTGCCTCCCGAGTGCTGGGATTAAAGGCACCACCACGCCCAGCTTAAATCTTCTGATAGTCCCTGGAACACCTAATTTCTCCTTAAGTCCTGTTCTGTCACCCAAGAATTATTAAGGAGGATACATACTAAATGATCCTGTGAATCCAGTGGATGGGATAAAGGATTTCCAGCAGTTGGCCTCCCCTCCTCCAATAGCCATTAAAAAAAAAATCTACAGTATTTAACAAGCAAACCAGAATGGGACAGGACGATATAGTATATGTATTATGTGTAGGAATGCATAAAAAGATAACACCTCGCAAATGTCAAAAATACAGGTTTAATAATGTGCAACTAAAGAAAATGGTTTATAAACTAAATACCTCCTACACATTTAGCCCCTAAATATATTATGCTATTAGTCATTAAAGTTAGATCTGTAAGCACAAATTTTCTATCTGTGGAAAAGTAATCTGTTTTTAAATTAAAGAGAAATCATTACTTCTTAAAAATAAACTATCAGCATATCATCCAAATGTAGCTGCCCATAGTCACTAAGTAAGTTTAGTAAAACATTTAAGTTTCAACCAATGCACCTTTGTGGAAGCACATTTAGCTGAAATAACTTTTAGTCTGGTTTATTTTCATCACATATAGTACATTTTTGAACAAGAACATGTACATTCAATAAAGAACATTTCCAGCAACAATTACAGTCTTTCTAATTTCCTTTCACAGTATATTTTAGTGCAAAGCACTGAGAAGGGTAAATGTTTTTCTAGCTACAGAAGCATTTTATTATGACCTTCTAGACCTTCAACATTTAAAATTTGATACAAAAAGTGGACAGGGTCCATTCTAAATACAGGAGTGAACCCATATAAAAACATGGTATAATTTCTGCAGTACCTTTTAAAATAATTTGACACAAATTACTAAAAAATAAAGCATTCCCTAAAAAGTACAAAATATTGATACACAAAAACCTGTCCAAATTTTCATAAAGATAGATTTCTGTTTTCCTAAAATCTTGATTACAAAAATGGACAAGAACTCGTCATTTTTTAAGTTTTACAGTAAAATCCAATATTATCTAAAGTGGTCATTTAAAACTTTTTGGGGGGGATCAGGGTTAACACCCTCATCTTCCTTTTTTAGCAGTAAAGAAATAAACTAGAAACATAAGTGGTTGTGCATGGATTGTCTGCATCTATAAAGTATCAGAAAGCTACCTTCATATAAACATTAGTTAAATGTGTGGTCTTTAAAAAAGTAAGAACTGAAAAATAAGATTGCATCTATCATTAAAGTGCTTTATATAAAATTTAAAGAAAAACAGGGGAATGTTTAATTTTCATAAAAATCTCAGATGTTTACAAATGAAAAATGTAATGATCTACATGTGAAAATTAACTAGAACTTTAGTATATATTTTCAAATAAAACTTTCAAATATTTAAGTGCTGAAGAAAAAGCTAGAAATAAATGGATGTAAAATGCTTACAAATATTTAGTAGGCTAAATATTTATAATGTGTTGACACTAATTTGTCTTTTGTTCCTAACATATGCTCACTAGAGAATCTTATTTATCTGTACAATCCAGATGAAAATTTTTTCCATATAAAGTGAAACAAAACTTAAATCCACTAAACATAAAATTTATGTCAATTGACTGTTCTTTTCTTCAAGTTGTTGATCACTTTAATCAACAAATTATTTGAAAAACAAAATACGCAACAGTTTTGTAGAAACTGTAGACCAAATGTGCAAGGTCAAATTGGTTGGCTGAAGGCCTATGAAGACAAGATGTAAGTCACAGCGACTTCAAAGTGCGGGGGAGGCACTGGGATTAGACCTGGTTAGATGGTTATTATTTTACAGCAGTTACGGGTGGAAAGTTATGAAAACATTCTTTTTTTTTCCTCATAGTACCATGTGAAGACGTTTAGTGGTTCTAACAACAACTTAAAGTCTTTCCACAAATATGAACTCCAAACCTTTTCGTACATCACTTGAAGTTATCTGAGGAGAAATGGGAATAAAACACTTAAGTTTACCAACAAAACCTTGGTCTTAAAATTATACAGTAGTAAATAACTTCTAAAGGATGGTTTCTTCTCATTTTCACACAAGTAAAAAAAACAATGTGTGATAATAAAACCACAACATTTAACCTACTAAATATTCAAACTAAGTTATTTTATTTTAGAACCTAAACCTGAAACTAATTTAACACTAAGTACATTAAATGCCTTAATACAAGGGGCACAGATACTGAAAAGAAGCTACAAATATTGACTTGTGAAAACAAGGACAGGCAATCTACTACTTTGATATTTATATTAAAATTTTAATTTGTTCCAAAATCTTCTAAAAGCAGTATTTTTCTTTCTTCCAGATAGATTTTACTTTTCCTGTGATGTACAACCACACACAAAAAAAATTCCTCTTTAAAAATATTAACTATGTTGAACTCTTCACTAGAAAATTTACTAAACAGACAGTATACAAGTATCTGAACCTAAATATTTTTTTCCTATCGATCAAAACTAAAAAAGAAACTCATTAACACACATTCCCAATGAAAAGGAAAAACAATCTAAACTTTTGTTTACTAACTTTTCCCTTTGCCAAGAAGCACTGTGTTCAAAGTAAATAATGAATGCTAACCATTTTAAACTCAATCTGGGGTTTTTTTTCTAAGTGCAGCACTTTATTTAGTCATCACAGAGGAATTTTTACAATAATTACAGTGCCTCAAAATATTTTTCTGCAATTATCTCCTTCATAAATTCTTTCTAATATATTTCGCTTTCCTATGATGCATTAAAATTAATAGACTAAGTCACTAAATCAAATTAAATCTGTGCAAAGTTAGTTAAACACAAGATTTCTATTGTAAACACGTGCCAAAATAACTGTATAGACTTACAGCATTAAAAGGAAAGCACTGAGCCTGTCTCAACTACCTATGACTACATTGCATTGTCCTGTGGAAGGTTAAGTTCTGAAGTTAACTTGTGTTCCCAAGCCACTGGAATAAAGGACCGAAGAGGTAAACGCAGTATATGCATCCCTCTTGCAGTTCCCACTGCTGTAAGATATATGGAAACAAGTATGTGTGTTAAAATGGAACCAGCTATAAATTATGGTCAAATGACTTTTTTTTTTTTTTAGTTTGATGGGGGGGGAAAAAGCAAAACTCTGTAACTTCCTCACCAGACAAGAGCCTTAGATCGTGTACTTCGGCCTTTGGTTTTGTTTCCTTCAGGTGAGTTGGAAGCATTTGCCTTATGAGTTTTCTTATGATGTTCAAGGTAAGTCTTTTTGGCAAATGCCTTTCCACACTTATTGCATCTGTGAAGAGAAAAGTTTTTTGTAACTTTTACTTCAATACCGACGTCAGCTACTTCGTACTTTTTACTAGGAGAATTAGAAGTGCCATCATGTTTCGAATCACTGTGTTTTGCTTCGTCCCTTGAAGGGCCTCTTTTTGCCACTTTATTTAGAACAAAATCAATAGGTTTTTTTATAGCCCTGATCTCTAAACTGGCTGTGATTTTCCCAAGGTAGCGAGATGACTTTTTATGAACCACAGTTATATGTCGTATCACATCACGTTTCCGACGAGTCTCATATGTGCAAAGAGGACACTTGTAGAATTTAACATAAATGTTATTTCCGTCTGTGTGCAACTCAATATGTTTAGTCAAGTTCTGTTTGGAAGTAAACTGACGTTTACAAAGTTTACAGTAAAGCTGCTTAAAGTCAAAGCCAGCTGAAAGTTTTGGTTTCCTGGTTTTTTGCTGACCACCTGCAGCTGACGGGCTAGTTGATTTAGGGCTTTCAGAGTCTTGTTTAACTTTATTTTTCTGTGCTGCCGGTGTGTTCTTTTTTTCATTGGAATGATTTGTTCCCTTTAATTCATTCTGTGGAGAATGGGTAATGGAAGGGGGTGAAGATTCTACAGAATCTGCTGGTTCAACTTTAACTTTTATTTCTGAACTGTTGGCAGTATTATTAGGCCCTTTCTCTCTTTTAGAGTTTGTTCCAGAAAGAGTTATCTTGTGGACAATTTGCATATGTCTTTTAAGCATTATTTGTGAACTATATTTCCTCTTGCAAAGGAGACATTTGCATGCAGTTAAATTGTATTCAGCCTTTGAAGACGACTTTTGTTTTCGAGTCTTAAAAGATTTTTTAGGAGAAACAGAATCCAGGAACAAAGGTTGCCCAGGCTTTGTTGCTATATCAGGAGTAATTGAATCCCTCCTTAGTCCTCTATGAACTTCATCAAAATGCCTCCTTACATTCGCTTTTGTAGCAAATGATTTACAACATACTGGACAACTCCTACTTAATGAAACTAGAACATTCTTACTGCGTCCTTTAGAGGATTGGTTTGGATTCTTTCGTGTTTCAATGTACTTTTTTAGTTCTTCCATCTTTTTCTTGTGTACTTTTCGAATGTGACGACGAACACCTCGTCTAGAATTGAACTCTTTTCTACAAAGGCAACATATCAACTGATGTCCAAAATCTGAATTGTCAGAAGTCTCCAAGTCAGCCTGTGACTCCTGAGGCTGCTCCTCAGATGCAGGCACAGCTTCTTCTGCAGCACCCTCCACAGGAGGGGGTGCCACACTTTCCACTGCGGCATCTGCATCTGGGACTGCTGTGGGCTGCTCAGGGCTAGTTTCCTGTACTTGAACTTCAGTTTGCTCAGGAGCACTGTTGGACTCTGTGACTTCAGCAGGATTATCTGTCCTCGAAATATACTGAAACACTGCATTCTGGTTCGTCTCTATGGGTTCCAGCTTAATAATGTATTCTCTCTTGTCCACTCTGGGATAGATGGCTTCTAGAAGATCGCTTATGGCTTGGCTCTGTTTATCATTTACATCAGGAAGATCTGTTAAGGGAAAAGAAATATTTTAATCTGAAATAATAATCCTACTCAAATTCTCTATTATGAAACTCTGCCAAAAAATTTACTACTACTGGTGCCTATTTATTTGTATATAAACATTCTCAGTATTTTATCAACTAAAAACTAGTATTAGCTGAGCTAAAAACTGCTTTAATTTAAATTATCATGTTACATGAATATTAAGAAAGTTGAAGAGCTACTTCTACTCCTATGTGCCCTTATAATGGATATGACAAAAAGACTATTTCTTATTTCAGTTTGAAAGTTTCAGTTTCATAAAGCCAACTTAAAGTTCTCATGACTGAGGATGGATAAAATTAACATGAAAAAATGTTACTGCATAAATAACTGTTAATAAAACATAACAGCATTCTTGTTAATGTAAGCCTTAACAAATAACATACCTTAATGATATCACACATTTGAACATCTCATAGAAATAAAAATAATTAAAAGCTAGGCATAGTGGCCCACGCCTTTAATCCCAGCACTCAAAAGAGGCAGTGGTAAGAAGATCACCATGAGTTCAAGGCCACCCTGAGACGACATAGTGAATTCCAAGTCAGCCTGAACTAGAGTAAAACCCTACCTCAAAAAATAAAATAAGTAAATAAATAAATAATTGCAAGAAAACATAAATGGCTCAATGAATAAAAATGTAGTTTTATCATACAATTTTCTTAACATGACACAATTTTACCAAAAAAATGACTAAAAACTATAAATTTATTTTAAAAATAGAGCTAATTTTATATATCATTCACAGGCAATAAAAAAGCCTACCTATTTGGTAGCAAGAGAGTTGACCAATATCCATTATATCTCCACATTCAAGTCTAAAAATCTAGCTATAAACATATAGCCAAATCTAGTATCGATTTAGAAACAAATGAATCTCTAGATTTTTATAGTCTTCTCCTTCTTTTTTAAATAATGAAGTAGTATGATAATACTTCTACAAAAGTACTGGTAGAATTACCAAGAATGCACAATAATCTGACAAATCAATTTCACTCAGTAAGTTAATTCCATAATCTAAATATAATAAATACCAAGAAATTAATTTTCTACTAGACATTTTCAACTAATTTCTGTAGTGTACCATTTAATTTATAGTACAATAAAAAAGAAGTTTAGGGCTGGGGAGATGGCTTAGCGGTTAAGTGCTTGCCTGTGAAGCCTAAGGAGCCCGGTTCGAGGCTCGATTCCCCAGGACCCACGTTAGCCAGATGCACAAGGGGGCACACGCGTCTGGAGTTCATTTGCAGTGGCTGGAGGCCCTGGCATGCCCATTCTCTATCTATCTGCCTCTTTCTCTCTCTCTCTCTCTCTCTGTTGTTCTAAAATAAATAAAAATAAACAAAATTTTTTTTAAAAGTTTAGAAAGATCAAATGTAAGCTCAGAGATTGTCCTATAAACAATAAAAAGACTATTACTTATTTTCAGTCTAAAAGTTTTTGTCTTTTTTTTTTTTTTTTTTGAGGTAGGGTCTTACTCTAGCCCAGGCTGACCTGAAATTCACTATGTAGTCTCACGGTGGCCTTGAACTCACACTGATTCTCCTACCTCTGCCTCCCAAGTACTGAGATTAAAATTGCGCACCACCATGCCCAGCTTAATCTAAAAGTTTTAGACTAGTAAAGCCAACTCAAAGTCCTCATAATCCAGGATGGACAAAATAACATGAAAAATGTTGCTATATATTTTTAATAAAATGTAATAGTACTAATGCATGCCTTAATAAAGGAAGCCTAAGTATGTGTAGACAAAATATGTATTTGTTTTATCTATACTCCATATTATATTCAAAGTTAGCCTTGATAGGCTGGAGATGACTTAGCAGTTATGGTGCTTGCTTACAATGCCAAAGGACCCAGGTTTCCACGTAAAGCCAGATGCACAAGGTGGGGCAGCGGCTAGAGGCAACAGCACGCCAGTTCTCTCCCTCCCTCTCTCTCTCTCAAATAAACAAATAAATGCAATACTTAAAAAAATAAAGTTAGGGTTGGAGAGATGGCTTAGCGGTTAAGCGCTTGCCTGTGAAGCCTAAGGGCCTAAGGACCCCCGTTTGAGGCTCAATTCCCCAGGACCCACGTTAGCCAGATGCACAAGGGGGCACACGCATCTGGAGTTCGTTTACAGTGGCTGGAAGCCCTGGTGTGCCCATTCTTCCTCTCTCTCTATCTCTGTCCCTCCTTCTGTCTGTTGCTCTCAAATAACTAAATAAAAATAAACAAAAAAATTAAAAAAAAAATAAAGTTAGCTTGATAATAATCAAAGCAGTACTTTGTTTGATTTGGGGTTTGCAATTCATCCCCACATCCACATCAAAAAGGTTTGTTTAAAGATTTAAAATGGGGCTGGAGAGATGGCTCCATGGTTAAGGCACTTGCTTGAAACCCTGACAGCCCAGATTCAATCCTCAGTACCCACTTAAAACCAGATGCACAAAGTGGCACATGTACCTGGAGTTCATTTACAATGGCAGGAGGCCCCAATGCACCCATTCTCTCCCTCTCTCCCCCTCCTTGCAAATACTAATAAATTTTAAAGTATCAATGGGCTGAGAAAGTAGCTCTGTTGGTACAGTGCTTGCCTTACAAGCATGAGGACCTGAGTTGAATCTCCAGAATCCACATAGAACAAACCAGGTGTTGGCACATATTTTTAATCCCAGCACTGGGAAGGCAGAGACAAGCAAATCCCTGAGGCTCAGTGTCCTGACAGTCTAGTCTACTTGGAAACCTCCTGGCCACTGAAAGATCCTATTGCCAAAATGGTGAATGAAGCTTTAAGAATAACGCTCAAGAGCTGAAGGGATGGCTCAGTGGTTAAGGTGCTTGCCTGGAAAGCCAAAGGACCCAGGTTTGATTCCTCAGGATCCACGTATGCCAGATGTACAAGATGGTGCTGCATGTGCAGCAGCTGGTTGCCTTGGCACGCTCATCCTGTCTGTCTGTCTCTCTCTCTGTGTGCCTGTCTGTTTCTCTCTCTCAAATAAATAAAATAAAATAATTTTAATTAAAAAGTTAAAAAAAATCAAGATTATCCTCTGGCCTCCATATACCTGCATGCAAGCACATGCATTCATAAAAAAATAACAATATTTTAACTTATAAATATTAGCTATGTGGCCCATGCAAACATTTACAAATAAAACACAATACCTGAATACAAATATATATAATCATACATTTAATCTCATAGATTACCTAGGAAAAACCAAGCAGAGAGCATTGATATGACAGTACCTATCCAAGAAACTGAATATAACAAGCATTTAATTTTTATCCTCCATCATTAAATTATCTGCAACTAGGTATCATTATCATTTTAATACAAATGTGCAACCACAGGATAAGAATTAATTGTAAAGTGCATAAGTGAATATACAAATAAAACTTACTGTCATCCATCTGGAGACTTGGTGGGCAGTAAAATTTCTTGTGGGTAATTAAATTTGGTAATCCTCTGAAAAGACTACGGCATAATTTACATTCAAAAATAGTGTCCACATCTTTTAATAAAATATGCTTAAGTTGTTTGGTTCCTGGAACAAAAAAGAAAAAAAATGTAAAAGGTAACTTTGGCATTCACTTTTAAACTGAGCAATAACCTAATAATCCAACAGTAGAATTACTCTTTGAAAACAAAATAGATACTTCCAATTTCTACTGTTTAGAAGCTATAAGCTAAGTCCTAAGCAAAATTTTACTCTGCACTGACAATCTCAACAGCAAAACAGATGCCCTTTTTCTACTTCAGGAGTCAGTATGTGGGATTTCCTTCAGTAGTGGTTTTGACATGCGAGTGATCACTCCAGAGAGTTGGGAATAAAGACGCACATAACCCTTCTCTCGAGATTCTGACTCAGTAGCACTAGAGTAGCAACAGAGCAAGAATGTGTTCCTTCACATTCTACAAGTTTTTGGCATTCTCCTATGAATTAAAAAGGGGGAAAAAAAAAGAGTTCTTTCCAACACATTTTCCCAGTTCATTAAAAGTCAAAACTCTGTCACAGGATTGTCTATGACCTCCTTTTTTATTTATTTTTTTAAATATTTTTATTTATTAGCAAGCAGAAAGAGAGGGTAAGGAGAGAGAAAGAGAGAGAATGGGCACATGAGGGCCTCTTAACACTACAAACAAACTCCAGATGCATATGTCACTATGCATCTGGCTTTACATGCATACTGGGCAATCAATCCTAGAAGCCGTTAGCTTTTGCCAAGAAGTGCATTTAAACTGCTGATCTATCTCCCAAACCCTACCTCCCTTTTTTTAATCAGCTTACATTACTTAAATAGACCAATATAGAGTCATAACTATTTAGTGTTATAGCAAAGAATCTTTGTCCATACTGAGAGGTAATTTTGAATTTTACTGTACCCTGAAAGCACTGTAAATTTATTCAAGGTCTTTCTCAGAACTCAACTGTAATTAGTTTTCAATATAATTATCAGTTCAGTGTTTGTTCCATCCTTTACATTATAAACCCTCAAATCAGCCAAGACCAGCACCAACACTACAAAGTGTTCAGTTCTAATAATAATGAGTATTTGTTAGAGAAATGATACTAATCTAAGTATTATGATGAAAAATCAAAGAAAGAAAAAAAACAAAAGGCAAAAAGCATCAAATCTTTAAAGCGTCCACAATAATAAAATAAAAACAAAAGCTTTTTGTTACTTCCTACACCTTTGCCACAGGTAATTTACTAATACATTTCATTTCTTGAATTTTCTCAAATTTAAAAAAAAATCTGGTACTAGTTCTCACTTAATTTGTTACTTAATATTAACACAAGTACCCTGAATAATACCCTTAAGACCCTTTACATACAAAATGTTTTATCATTCAGCCAACATTTGAATACCTGCTTAGCTTTTCCTTTGGTACTATTAGTGAATATGAACTGTTATAAGTAGAATAATTAACATCATTACTTCTGTGACCCTGAGAAAGAGCTACACAATCTACATTTTGGCTTATCCATTAAGCATCAGAGAACAAGCTAGCCAAAACTATCATGAAGAGCCAGGCATGGTGGCGCACACCTTTAATCCCAGCACTTGGGAGGTAGAGGTAGGAGGATTGCCGTGAGTTCAAGGCCACCCTGAGACTACATAGTGAATTCCAGGTCAGCCTGGGCTAGGGTGAGACCCTACCTCAAAAAACAAAAACAAAACTATCATGAAGAGTTATGAAAAATATGAGCCTAATTCCCAATAAAATTAAATTATACACCTAAGTTTTTACTGGAAGAAACATAATTATCACCATGTCCCAAATCCAAACTATGTTTATTATACTAGCCACCAAATGTGAAAACATAAATTAAAAAATATCCAATTAATAGCTTGGGTAGGGCTGGAGAGATGGCTTAGCAGTTAAGGCACTTTGCCTGCAAAGCCTAAGGACCCAGGTTAGATTCCCCAGTACACATGTAAGCCAGATGCACATGGTGGCACATGCTTCTGGCAGTTTGTTTGCTGTGGCTGGAGGCCCTGGTGCATCCATTCTCACAAACACACTCTCTCTAATAAATAAATTTTAAAACAATTTGAAAATAAAAATAAATATGGCTGGAGAGATGACTTAGTCACCATTTAAAATGCTGGTTTTTTTTTTTTTTTTTCCATGAGGACATAATGGCTTTATTAAAAAGTCAGCTACAGCCGGGCGTGGTGGTGCACGCCTTTAATCCCAGCACTCGGGAGGCAGAGGTAGGAGGATAGCTGTGAGTTCGAGGCCACCCTGAGACTCCATAGTGAATTCCAGGTTAGCCTGGGCTAGAGTGAGACCCTACCTCAAAAAAACCAAAAAAGAAAAAAGCCAGCTACCATTTTGCTTTCCTCACACATCTAAATAGCAACATAAAGTTCTTCCACAGACCTTGATCCTGATAAACAGAACCATGCTGTTGTTCTCCAAATTATTCCCTTTTTTGCACTTTTTTTCTTGCCTTAGATTTCTAAATGATCTGAGAAGTCATTACTTATTGCTTCCATAGTTCATCAGCCAAGATCTTTAAAAAATAATCCCTCCAGTCAGGTAGCTTTGTCAGGCAGTTAGGGTGACTAAGCCCTGAAAGTAAGAAGCAGGAATGTCTTTGGGCCCATCCTTGCAATCTCCACTTTGCTAGAGATCAAAGGATGATCTGACTCCTTATCTCTTTCCTAAAGATCTGTTTTTCCACAAACAACCTGGGCCCCTCCTGGGAGGGAGGTCTTTCCTAGGATTTAAACATCATGGTTGCCAAGTTCAGCCCCCAGAACTTGGCATCATGGCTAGCCTCTTCCTGAGACAGCCCCTAGCCCAGACCAACCAGCTGTCTTTCTGGCTCACCTGAACTGGAAGGTAGGGCCCACCACCATAAGGTTATAAATATACCAGGGGGAGACGGGGGGCGGGGTAAGGGAGAGCTCTCTGGGCTGCCTGACTACTCATGAACCTCCAGCTTCCGGTGAGCGTCTCATCATCCAAGACAAGGGGAGGACCCCCATACTCCTACTTCCCACAGGGGCTCTTTCTGTCCTCCTGCCCTTCACATGGCAGGAGCTCTCTGTTTTTGTTTTTGTTTTTGTTTTCTGTTCTCTCTACGGTTTTTTCAGGTTCATTACATGTATTCTCAGGCCAGTAAGTGTATTTACTTTCCCTTGGTTCTGTACCTCCTTCAATAAATATAATAATTTAATAATTTTTTAAAAATCCCTCCAAAGGACAAGATGTGTCATCTTTTTATGATAGAACACTGACACATAACATAATAAATTTATAAGTAAGAATAAGGCAGGCATGGTGGTACACACCCGGGCCAGAGCGAGACCCTACCTTGGAAAACCAAAAAAGAGAAAAGAATAAAATCAGGCATCGTGACGCACACCTTTAATCCCAGCATTCTGGAGGTAGAAAGAAGTGGATTGCTGTGAGTTCGAGGTCACCCAGAAAATACATAGTGAATTCCAGCCTGGGCTATAGAATGAGACCCTACCTCAAAAAACAGGGCTGGAGGGCTGGAGAGATGGCTTAGCAGTTAAGCACTTGCCTGTGAAGCCTCAGGACCCTGGTTCGAGGCTCAATTTCCCAGGACCCACGTTAGCCAGATGCACAGGGGGCGCACGTGTCTGGAATTCGTTTACAGCGGCCAGAGGCCCTGGCGCGCCCATTCTCTCTCTCTCTGCCTCTTTCTGTGTCTGTCTCTCTCAGATAAATAAATTTAAAAAAAAAAAAAAAAAAAAAAAAAAACAGGGCCGGAGAAATGGCTTAGCAGTTAAGGCATTTGCCTGCAAAACCTAAAGACTCAAGTTCGATTCCCCAGGACCCACATAAACCAGATGCACAAGGTAGTGCATACATCTGGAATTCATTTGCAGTGGCTGAAGGCCCTGGAGCACCCATTCTCTATCTCTTTTCTATCTCTCTTTCTCAAATAAAATAAAATAAAATAAAATAAAATAAAATAAAATAAAATAAAATAAGCCAGGCATGGTGGCACATGCATTTAATCCCAGCACTGGAGAGGCAGAGTTAGGAGGATCACTGTGAGTTTGAGGCCACCCTGAGACTACATAGTTAATTTCCAGGTCAGCCTAGGCCAGAGTAAGACCCTGCCTCGAAAAACCAAGATTAAATAAACAAATTAATTAATTAACTAATTCAATTTTTAAAGAGAGTTTTTTAAATATTTTTTATTTTTATTTATCTATTTGAGAGTAACAGACAGAGACAGAAAGAGGCAAAGAGAGACAGGGAGAGAGAATGGGCGCGCCAGGGTCTCCGGCCACTGCAAACGGACTCCAGATGCGTGTGACCCCTTGTACATCTGGCTAACGTGGATCCTGGGGAATCGAGCCTTGAACCAGGGTCCTTCGGCTTCACAGGCAAGTACCTAACCACTAAGCCATCTCTCCAGCCCAAAGAGATTTTTAAAAAGCTAAGGAAGCATTAAAAATAATTTTTAAAAACTCAAAAAAATAAAATTAGCTTAGAACCATATCTACTTGATGAATCCTTCAATTTATTTGGATACTTTCTTTTTGTTGTTGTTGTTTATTTTGGGTTTTTGTTTATTTTTTGTTTTGGGGGGGGTGGATGTAGTGTTTCACTCTAGCCCAGGCTGACATGGAATTCAATGTACTCTCAGGGTGGCCTCAATCTCTCAGCGATCCTCCTACCTCTGAATCTTTCAATTTAATCTAATACTTAATAGGGCACCTAGTAAATGCCAGGTACAATGTTATTCACTGGAAATATGAAAACGAAAGATGTGGTCTGTGACCCTGCAAACTTCAGAGTTATAAATAGCTGCTCTCCCAGGAGCATAACCAAGAAGACATGCTTTAAAAATGAATGCTAAAGGGCTGGAGAAATGGCTTAGCGGTTAAGCACTTGCCTGTGAAGCCTAAGGACCCCGGTTCGAGGCTCAATTCTCCAGGACCCATGTTAGCCAGATGCACAAGGGGGCGCACGCGTCTGGAGTTCGTTTACAGAGGCTGGAAGCTCTGGCACACCCATTCTCTCTCTCTTTCTCTCTCTCTTTCCCTCTCTCTCTCTCCCTCCTTCTCTCTGTCGCTCTCAAATACATAAATAAATAAATAATTTAAAAATGAATGCTAAAAATGATAAATCAAATAATTGTATATAAAAATATCTAGTCCTGGGAGGGGATATGATGGAGAATGGAATTTCAACGGGGAGGGTATTACCATGGGATATTTTTTATAATCATGGAAAATGTTAATAAAAATTAAGGAAAAAAAAATCTAGTCCCACCAGGCATGGTGTTGCACGCCTTTAATCCCAGCACTAGGAAGGCACAGGTAGGAGGATCACTGTGAGTTCAAAACCACCCTGAGACTACATAGTGAATTCTAGGTCAGCCTGGGATAGAGTGAGACTCTACCTCAAAAAAAAAAAAAAAAATCTAGTCCCATTTTAATTTTCCTATAGTTGCTATCAAACAGTCAAAAACAGAAAAGAACCATCATTTCAGCTGGGTAGGTGGCTCAGTAGTTACAAGTGCTTGACTACAAAAGCCTACTATCCCAGGGTTCAATTTCCCAGTACCATGTAAAGTCAGAAGCAGAAAGTGATGCAAGCATCTGGCATTTATTTGCAAGAGACCCTGGTGTACCCATCCACATAGCATATTCATGCCCATCTACATACATAGGCAAATAAATGAATACTATTTTTTAATTCCATCCTAAGGGCCAGGAGTGGTGACACATGCCTTTAGTCACAGCACTCTAGAGGTTGAGTGAGGTAGGAGAATCTAGCATGGGGCTACAGAATGAATTCCATTTCAGTCTGTGCTAGAGTGAGACTGCCAGGAAGAAAGAAGAAATAAAGGGAGAGAGGGAGGGAAGGAAGAGGATAAAAAAAAACTCCATCATAGAACAGGGCACTTTCCTGTGTGTGTCTCATAAGCCATACTTTCATCCTAAGCTTATCAAGAATTAAAACTGAGGCATCATAATTCAGTCACAGCTATAATACCTACAATTAAAGTAGCTTCAAACAGAGAGGAAACAAAATACCTCTAAGAAGTTAAATGACAAAACCCAGAAAAACAATCATACAGCCAACATCACACAGAATTCTTTTCATTGGCATACTATAAAAGTTAATTTATTCCTCCCTGAGTCAAAAAAAAAAGGGGGGAGTTCCTTCAACATAGTATGCTAATATTCTACATGAAGAGCCTTTTCTCTATAAAGTTGTATGTCATTTATTTTTACAATATTACATTACACTATATTCTTTTTTATTCTTTTAACTGATTTATGGGAGAGAGAGAAAACGAGAACATGGACACAACAAGGTCTCTTACTGCAAACAAACTCCAGACACGTGTCACTTTATACATCGGGCTTTACATGGGTACTGGAGAACTGAACTTGGACCAGCAGGTTTTACAAGTGACTATCAAATTTTAACTATTGAGCTATCCATCCAGTACTATAATATAATATTCTAATAATATTATATAAGAATAAGATGATGTTAACTTCTTATTAAAGGCTAGTGTTGAATATCTGACACCCTCCCTCAATTTTCTTTCTAATCAAAGGCATTCTACAGCTTCTTTGCCTCTCTAGGATGTCTAAGAAACTAAGAATATTAATTTCAGGGACTGAGGAGATGGCTCCGTGTTTAAAAGCAATTGCTTGCAAAGCCTGTTGGCCCAGGTTCAATTCCCCAGTACCCATGTAAAGCGAGATGCACAAAGTGGTGCATGTATCTGGTGCTCATTTGTAGCACCAAGAGGCCTTGACACATCCAAACAAACTCACTCTGTTTCTCTCTCTCTCTCTCTTCTGTCCTCTCTCTGCTCACAAAATGTTTTAAAAGAATATTAATTTCAGCCAGGCGTGGTGGAGCGCGCCTTTAATCCCAGCACTTGGGAGGTAGAGGTAGAAGGATCGCTGTGAGTTCAAAGCCACCTTGACACTATATAGTGAATTCCACGTCAGCCTGGGCTAGACTAAAACCCTACACCTTGAACGACCCCCCCAAAAATATATTAACTTCAAATCAATTTAATAAATACCTAAAAGATATTTAGTATCTAAAGGCATCATTTTATTTAAGATTTTATTTGGAGAGGAGGTCAAAGGGCAAGCAAAGTACTCTTAGGAAGGATGTAAAGATGTCAAATCAAAGATGAGACCCTGGGTCTGAAGAGACGGCTTAGTGGTTAAGGCACTTGCCTGTGAAGCCTAAGGACCCAGATTCAGTTCTCTAGTACCCACGTAAGCCAGATGTACGGGTAGCACATGCAGTGGCTGGAGGCCCTTGAGCACCCATTCTCTCCCTCTCACTCACTATCTCCCCCCCCCCTCTCTATTCTCTCCCTCTCTCTCTGCCTCTCTCCCAACTAAATAAATAAAAATAAAAATATTTAAATAAACGTGATCCTAGCAATTTACACAGGTAAGAAAAGACTCCAAAAAGGAAACGGTACAGTCAAAGCTAGCCCAGAGGCCAAGGATTTAGAGCAAACAGTAGGTTTCAAGTTAGTCAGACGTTAGGGTTCACAGTAGAAAATATAGGTGCTAAACCAGCAGTCTTCAAAAGAAATGAGACATCTATCACTGGAGTAATGTCAATAACCAAATGTACAGCCACAAAACAAAGCTATACAAGCATGTGCAACTTGCTACCATTTCTACTGGGAAGAAAAGCAAGGATATTTGTTTGTACATATAAAAGGACCCTGGAAGAAAACCACCCCACAAACCACACAGCAAGTAGCTGCTGAGCAGAGGTAGTAGGAAACAGAACAGTTAATAGATGTAACTTTTGTCCTGGGTCCTGCAGTGGTTTATTATTTTTTAACCCATGGTCATATATTAGTAGAAACATTTAATTCACAAATCAAGTAGCCAGAAATAAAAAGGTATCAGAAGTGAGAAAGACACTAATTTAAAGTCAAGAAAACAGTCCAAGGCAAAACCTGAAATAAAAGGCCAACAGAGTTCTGGAGAGATGGCTTATTGTTTAAGGTTCTTGCCTGTGAAGCCTAAAGACCCAGGTTCCATTCCCCAGTACCCATGTAAGCCAGATATGCACAAGGGGGCACATGTGTCTAGAGTTCATTTGCAGTGGCTAGAGGCCCTGGCGCATCCATTCTCATTCATTCATTTTCTCTCTCTCTCTCTCTCTCTCTCTCTCTGTCTCTGTCTCTGTCTCAAATAAATAAATAAATCTTTAAAACTGGTCACGCAGCCAGTACAGCAGACATGGGATTGGTAAACCTCAAAACTGAGCCAGGCAAGGTGGCTCACACCTTTAGTTCCAGCACTTGGGAGGCAAAGTGAGCAGGATCACCATGAGTTCAAAGCTACCCTGAGACTACATAGTGAATTCCAAGTCAGCCTGGGCTAGCACAAGACCCTATCTTAAATTTTAAAAAAAAAGTCAGTGTCTCCGTCAGACAGAACCCTTTTATGAAGTTCCAGGTTGGGCAGGAATTAACATCAGTGTGTGAACAGCCCAGTGTAGGTACAAGAAGGTTAGACACTCCAAGAAAGCTGAAGACAGCTGTCTGATCTTGAGGACGAAGATAGATATCTTAAAATTACTACTGTCTGCCCCTGACTAAGCTTCTACAGGTTAATGGGCAAAAAAGCATGGTCATCAGAGTTCCATTAGACAAGTACCTAAGACATGTAGCACCAGCAGGACAGACTTCTAAACTGTGACCTGGCCATAATGGAAAGAGCAGAGAAGAGGTGAGTCACTAAGGGTATGCTGAGAAGACTGGTCAGAGAGGCACTGCCAGTGTCAGGATTCAATCTTAATCAATCTTAATCAAGTCCCCAGTCATTCCATCCCATTCTGATAAGGTCTTAATAGGCCTTAATTCAGACAGCTCTCTATTAAAGAAGAGCTACTTCAGGACCTTTTAGATTAGCCAGCAGACCAGAGATCACTGTCTAGAAGATATTAAAATACCTTACTTATCAGACATAGTAATAAATTTTTAATAAAGTTAGTTTTTCTATGCCACTCAACATTGTTTCTAAACAAGTTCTAATTTAAATTGTAATATATTTAGGATTTTCCTACATTAAAAAAATAACTGAAGGCTAATTTGCTTGAGAAATTTTTAAAATAACACATTTCAAAAGTAAACACCAATCACTGTGGAATGATACCAATTCAGATTACCCATGTCACACTTACTGTCCTTTAGCTTACTCAAACAGTAAAGAAATGCAAAGAAAACTGATATGACTACAATGTAATAGGAAGATAATTAATTTCATCTTTAAATATTTTCCAGCCAGGCATGCTAGCACATGCCTTTAATCCCAGCACTCAGGAGGCAGAGGTACGAGGCTCGCCATGAGTTCGAGGCCACCCTGCAACTAAAGAATGAATTCCAGGTCAGCCTGGGCTAGAGTGAGACCCTACCTCAGGGAAAAAAAAAAAAAACAAATTCCTTCCAAGGAGGTAGGAAGATGGTCTAGTCAGTTAAAGTGCTGGTCACAAAGCATGAAGTCCTGAGTTCAGATCCCTGGCACCCACAAAAAGGCTGAGCTTGGTGGTGCACACCTGTAACCCCAATGCTGGAGAAGCAGGGATAAGGAACCCCTAGGGCTTGCAAACTAGCTAATCTAGCTGAATTGGTCAAGTCCAGCTTCAGTGGAGAGGCTCTGTCTCAAAAAATAAGGTGGAGCGTGACTGAGGAAAACACTCAATGTCAACTTCTAGCCTCAACATGTACCCGCACACACGTGGGCCCACACATACAAACATGCATATACACACCCATGCCACACACGACTCTGCATACAGAATATTGTGAAAAAGGCATTTTTATATTACAAAGCACTATGAATTAACCAATTCTAACTTCTTTTTCAAATAACACATAAAATAAGTTAAAACACTATAAAATTACCTTACTCAACTCAAGGCTGAGATGTCTCAGCAATTAAAGGCACTGCTTACAAAGCCTGATTGCCAAGGTTCAATTCCCCAGTGCCCACCTAAAGTCAGATACAAAGTGGCATATGTAATCTGGAATTCGTTTGCAGAGGCAAGAAGCCCTGGAGCATCCATATTTTCTCTATCCCCTCGCAAACAAATTATATGAAAAATTTTAAATAACCTTACTGTAATTTATTAAAGTAGAAACCAAGTAATACTACTCGGACTGGAGAGATGGCTCAGCAGTTAAAGGCACTTGTTTACAAGCCGGGCGTGGTGGAGCACGCCTTTAATCCCAGCACTTGGGAGGCAGAGGTAGGAGGATTGCTGTGAGTTCGAGGCCACCCTGAGACTACATAGTGAATTCCAGGTCAGCCTGGGCTACAGTGAGACCCTACCTCGAAAAAAAAAAAACAAAGGCACTTGCTTACAAAGCATGATGGCCCCAGTTCAATTCCCGAGTACCCATCTAAAGCTGGAGGCAGTAAGTGATGAATGCATCTGGACTTTCTTTGCAGTGACAAGAGGCCCTAGCATGCCCATTTTCTTTCTCCCTCTCTCATGCACACATACACATGAATAAATAAATAAAAATACTTTTAGGTAATATTACTAAATGGGAAAAACTATTCCTATTATTGCCATGACAAAGAACAAAAAGAACTCAATTGTCTTTGCAAAGTATCTATAACAAACAGAAATTAACTTTTATGTTATGCCAGAAATATAAATACTGTATCCAACAAGTAAAATTTTATTTTAAATATATTCAGCATAGGTGGTGCATGTGTCTGGAGTTCGTTTGCAATGGCTGGAAGCCCTGGCGTGCCCATTCTCTCTCTCTCACTGTGCCTCTTTCCTTCTCTCAAATAAATAAATAAAAATAATTTTTTTTATTTTTTAATAATTTATTTATTTGAGAGATAGAGAAACAGGCAAGGAGAGAGAGAGAGAGAGAATGGGCACGCCGGGGCTGGCCACTGCAAATGAACACGAGATGCATGCGCCCACTTGTGCATCTGGCTTACATGGGTCCTGGGGAATTGAACCTGGGTCCTTTGGCTTTGCAGGCAAGTGCCTTACCATTAATCCATTTCTCCAGCCCAAAAATAAAATATTTTTTAAAAAAAGAATCTGAGTATGGGGCTAGAGAGGTGGCTTAGAGGTTAAGGCACTTGCCTGAAAAGCCCAAGGACTCAGGTTCGATCTCCCAGGACCCAAGTAAGCCAGGTACACAAAGTGGCACGTGCATCTGGAGTTCATTTGCAGTGGCTGGAGGCCCTGGTGTGCCCATTCCCCTCGCCTCAAATAAATACATAAAATACATAAAAAAGAAAAAAAAACTATATTCACCATAGGAAACCTTTGATCTGTAGATTATTTTGATTAACCAAGGACACTTACCAAAAGTAAAAACAAACAACAACAAAATGCAGAAACAGGTTATAAGACCATCTATCTAATTTAAAATAGGCAGGCACACAATACACACTAAACACTGAATTAGATACAATGTACACAGAAGCAATTTTATGAGGAATATAGATAACGAAGTCTAAGAAATAGATCGTGGGCTGGGGAGGTGGCTCAGTTCATAAAGCACCTGCCACACAAGCTTGAATATGTAAATTCAGATCCCCAGAAACCATGTAAAGCCACTTTATCACTAGTATCATCTGTAATCCCAGAGCCCTAGGGTGAGAAGGGAGGCAGAAACAGAAGAATCACCCAGATGCTCGAGGGCTAGCTAGCCTGGTAAGCCTAGCACTGAACAAGAAACCCTGCCTCAAACAAGGTGGAAGGCAAAACCCAACACAAAACTGTTCTGACCACCATGTACAGACTGTGGCACACATGGGTCTATACTTAAAACCCATGAATACATCACACACACACAGACACACACACAGCCCTAAGTATGTCTTAGAAATTCATTTTAAAAAATTAATGAAAACCTATTTCTAAGAATCCTTAAGTAAAACAAGTATGTGATTTTTCCCTTTACAACTTTAAATTATTTTATTTATGTGAGAGAGAGAGCGTGAGAGAGAGAATGAATGAATGGACACACCAGGGACTCTAGCCACTGCAAACAAACTCCAGACACATGTGCCACCTTTCTTAGGTGGGTACTAGAGAATTGAACCTGGGTCCTTAGGCTTCGCAGACAAGTACCTTAACTGCTAAGCCATCTCTCCAGCCCCTTTGAAAACTTTAAAACAAGGACTTCATGGGCTGGAGAGATGACTTAGCGGTTAAGGTGTTTGCCTGCAAAGCCAAAGGACCTCAGTTTGATTCCTCAGGACCCACACAACCCAGATGCACAAGGGGGCACATGCGTCTGGAGTTCGTTTGCAATGGCTATAGGCCCTGACGTGCCCATTCTTTCTCTCCCTCTCCCAAATAAATAAGTTATTTAAAAAGTAAAAAAGAAAAAGACTTCAAAAAATTTCTCACGCCCCTAATCCCAGCCTTGGGGAGGCAGAGGTAAGAGAATTGCTGTGAGTTCAAGGCCAGCCTGAGACACATAGTGAATTCCAAATAAAACCAATGAACATCTAATTAACTGACCCTTAAAGTGATATCTTATTATTTCAAAGCTTGTCATTTTCATGAAAATTTCCAAGGTTCAAAGGATAACTATGGGTGAGAATGTTTTTTTCTTTTTGCGGGGGGGCGGAGGGTGGTTTTCAAGGTAGGGTCTCACTCTAGCCCAGGCTGACCTGGAATTCACTATGTAGTCTCAAGGTGGCCTCGAACTCACGGCAATCTTCCTACCTCTGCCTCCCAAGTGCTGGGATTAAAGGTGTACACCACCACACTCGGCTAATGATCTAATTGAAACAAAAGCTTAACAAATGTATCTGAATATTATCAGGGCTGGAACACATGTTTTGTCTATTCTCTGCACCATTAAAGATACTAAAAACTCTAGAACTGGGCAGAGAAAGTGAGATGCCTAAATAGAAATAAGGTGATTACTCTAAAACAAACATCATCTTACACGTTCCAAGAAAACAATCTGTGCTGAAGCTTATAAAGACCCAAAATAATTCACTGCTTTAGAAATAAGTGGCGTTTTTCTTGCACACAAACTACATTTCCTTAAATTATATTAATTTATTTTAAAATTTTAGTATGTAGTATTGAAAATAAATTTCTAGATCAAGTCAATACTTATGTCTTTAAAATGTGACAAAAGTATCCTATAAAGAAAACTAATCGACAGATTTTTTTTAAAATTGAGGTATAATGTCTTCTGATAACTATAAACTGCTATGATGATTGAACAATACATCCTAAAGCATTCATACCTGATCGAAAGCACTCAATTATTTGTTGAATGCCAGATTTGGATGTCTGTAGTGGTTGCTGTAACAAAGGAGGATCTCCAGGCTCCAGGATAAAAACTACATGGAAAACAAAGACCCCAAGCCCCACAAAAAAGGGTTATTTAAATCATTCACTATTTAAATAAGCAAGTTTGCTACAATGATGCTAATAAAATCACATGCATATGTCACATATGTACAGTTCATCATCAATTAGGCATAAATGTGGGAGAAAACTAAAATAATTCTCAATATTAAAGGCTATATATGGCCAGTTAAAGCTAGTTATTAGATTTAACTATAAAGGCTTACTTTTTTTACTTTGGCATCATTTAGTACACATAATGTCTGCTTCTTTATTCCTGTCACCGAGGAATCATTACATTTAACAAAAACTCCAAGGCAATGGTGGCCACAAACCCATTTCAAAAGTTTTGGAATAACCTGGTGCAACTCTCTGGACAATGTTAAGAATGAAAATCAAACCCAATTGCCATAGAGAGAAACAAGACAAGTACATAATTATGGATGTGAATTTCCACTGCAGCACTCTATAGCACTGTATACAAGTGAGAAAAATTATAAACTTCTAAATCTCTTTATAGCAACCAGGATAAAATTATGAAATATTCAGAAAAACAAAATGTCTCATGACTATTGAAAAGCACAAGCCAGTTCTATATGTACTGACAACAAAGGGTATCAATAATTGTTAACCAACCAACCAGACTATAGATGATGATCCTGTTTACATGAATACATATTTATGTGGATACAGAGATGAATATATATAGAAATGTATATATAGATGCTAAGGAAACAGAAGTAATATCTTGGAGACTATACCAACAAAATTTAGTAATGGTTCTATCAGGGTGGGTCACCAAGGATTATTACTTCAGACCCTGGAAATACACATTTTAGAAGGAACACATTTTGTAAGTAAAAATAAAAATAACCTTTTCATTTTAAAAATAAAATTTTTCACTTTCATATCTCAGATTAGCAATAAAATCTACAATCAGATCATATAAAACAAGGTAGCTGAAAGGGAAAACTATGTTTTTCTACCAGTTATCAAATAAAGGCGAAGGGCTGTGGTGGAGAAAAACTGGCTTTTTTAACAGCTCATAATGTTCCACTCAATTAATGCCATCCTAAGCAGGGGCCATCCACTCAGTGCAAGGGGCCTTCTACAGTGTGTGGTACTCCAGCTTGAGACTTAGATCTAAATAGCACTTAGCTTTCTGCTAAAGAGTCGGGAACCTGCTATGTGTATAAATTCTCCTTCATACTTCATGTCAATTACTCAGTGTACACAGACAAGAAAAGCTATGTCTTAGGATCAAGTCATTTTACCTAACAGAATTTCCCAATTTTTTTTTTTTTGTTTTTTTGGTTTTTCGAGGTAGGGTCTCACTCTAGCTCAGGCTGACCTAGAATTCACTATGGAGTCTCAGGGTGGCCTCAAACTCACAGCAATCCTCCTACCTCTGCCTCCCGAGTGCTGGGATTAAAGGCGTGTGCCACCACGCGCAGCAGAATTTCCCAATTTTAAGAGATGCTTTAGATGTATTTTAACTCAGCTAGGAACGCATACACATGCACTCATCATACACTCATCTTAAGAACAGCCTCACACTGGCAATAACTGCAGCTATGGAGCACAGACCCCTGCACTGCAGCTCGTTCAGCCATTTATGAAGGTATGACTAGGACAAACTAAACTCTCAGATCTCTTTTCTCTTCTCTAAAATGGGGTTAATGAAGTGCCAAAAGCAAGATTGTGTCAGGATTAAGTGAGCTACAGAAGCTTGAAACCCAGCGGGTACACAGCAGGTCCTCCAACAGCTGCATCTTCATTACAAGCAGCCACTTTCCTGACACCAAAAACTGATCTTTTTACATAATTTAAGTAGGATTCAACCTGTCAGAGAAACAACAGCAAGGGTTTAAAAGCAAACCGACAATATTGCCTACCTTAACTAGATGGACAAGTGAGAGTGGGAATCTACACAAGTGTAAAGAACTAAACATTTCAAGGTCTGGCTGCCAATGGTAAGAACTCGAGAATGGGGGAAAGAGAAATGCTAAGGGAGAGACATGAGGAGAAACAAGAAGCTTGGTCTCAGAGTTCCTCATTTGGCATATGCTCCAGAAAACTTTCTACAATACACCAACTTCTACTTCCACATAACAATACCTCGTTTTAATGCTAGAACAAAGCTGTTTATCTACCATCTTCAGAACTTTATTACCTACCACCAAAACACATATGGATCCTGAGATAACATTCAAAATAAAGCCAAGGTTAACTCAGCTCTGCCTATACACATTTACTTGGTATGCATATCTGTGTAGTTCCACTTACATATCCTGCCATCCCTTCCAAGATCAAACCCACCCAAGTCACAACCACTTAAAAATTATCTCCCTCCAACCAAAAAACCCATACCCTCAGAATATTTTTCTTCACATCCTTCTAAGACTACATGTCTACTTTTTTAAGACTCCTTTCTACCTTAGAACAAAATCTTTAAACATGTAGCTATGTCTGGAATGTCCTTACAAAAAATATGGAATGAGGGAATAGTTGGAGGGCAAAGGAGGGGAACCGTTCAGGAAAGAGAGAACACACAGATGGAGCTGCATGACAACTACTCAGATTTCTTATGCAAGAAAATACACATACTGACAAGGTTTAGAACACTACCCCTCACTATAGATTGACCCATCCCACTAAGACATGATGGTCTCTTCAGGAATATTCTCATCTGAAGACTCATCCACTAACCATAATTCAAATGAGGACAGATGGCTCAGGAAAGCACACTTACTAATTTCTCAAACACAGGCTGGAGAGATGGCTTAGCGGTTAAGGTGCTTGTCTGCAAAGCTAAAGGACCTAGGTTCAATTCCCCAGGACCCATATAAGCCAGATGCACAAGGTGGCACATGAGTCTGGAATTCGTTTGCTAGAGGCCCAGGTTTGCCCATTTTCTATCTGTCTCTGTCTCTCTCTATCAAATAAATAAAAAGATAATTTAAAAAGAATTTTTTGGTTTTTCAAGGTAGGGTCTCACTCTAGCCCAGGCTGACCTGGAATACACTATGGAGTCTCAGGGTGGCCTCGAACTCACAGCAATCCTCCTACCTCTGCCTCCCCAGTGATGGGATTAAAGGTTTGCACCACTACACCCGGCTTAAAATAAAAAATTTAAATTAAAAAAAAAGAATCTCTCAAATATGATATCATGTCATCTGCATCTTCTTCCCTCCATCTGAGGACGTTTGTTTGTTTGGGAGTTTTTTGTTTTGTTTTGTTTTTGTTTTTCGAGGTAGGATTTCACGCTAGACCAGCCGAGGCTGACTGGGAATTCAGTATGTAGTCTCAGGGTAGCCTCAAACTCACAGCAATTCTTCTACCTCTGCCTCTAGAGTGCTGGGATTAAAGGCGTGGCTACTACTACGTCTGGCTTGAGGATACCTTAATAACTACCATACCATACTACACTTCTTTTAGTGCTAAAACATACTCCCACTCCGCACATATTTTCCCTTGAAATGACAATGAGCATCCCTGTAAATTAGCAAATGTCTAGCTTTTGACTGAACCAAACCTTCAGAAAATACTAACCCTAAGAAAGCAAGATGATAACATTGATGATGATGATGGGCAACAACCTTTAGTCTGGTAACTCTGATAAGTAGTACATGAAAAAGCCCTCATAAAAGAAAACTAATCATGTTCAGTGAACACAATTTATCAGATTTCCTACTAATAGGGAAAAAAAGCAGAAGACAAAAGAATCCAATATACTTTAAAAAGTTAAATTCCAGAAAACATTTTGAAGGCATTAAAAGCCTCTAGAGTAAATGTAATTACTAATAGATACCAAGTAAAGCATGTTCAGTTTACCTGTTTATATGTACCTCTTTTTCACTCACAAGTTGTATGAGGAAAACACGTTATCATTGTCACTGTTTATATGCCTACTGCCTTGACCAATACCTAACATCTAATAGGTGCTCAATGGTAATTTGTCAAAGAAACGAATAAGCAAACAAACTCCAGCTCTGTAACATAATATATATAAGAATTTATCTTCACTCCAAATACAAATTGAAATATACAGTACAAAAGGGTACTGAAATTTAGATAGGTCAGGGACAGCGGAATAGAAATGAGATCCCATTCTAGGACTGTCCTATGTAGTAGACAAGATCAGTTATTACTGACCCCAACACAGTATAAGACTATAGTACAAATGTTACTGTCATGTGTAGAAAAGTTGTCAGAAAAAGTTTACCGCTGCATTTTTCTCACTCAGAAAATTATTTTAAATGAATACTATTATGATAAAAACCTAAATATAGCCAGGCATGGTGGCGCACGCCTTTAATCCCAGCACTCGGAAGGCAGAGGTAGGAGGATTGCCGTGAGTTTGAGGCCACCCTGAGACTCCATAGTGAATTCCAGGTCAGCCTGGGCTACAGTGAGACCCTACCTCGAAAAACCAAAAAAAAAAAAAAAAAAAAACCCTAAATAGACTAGTGTAGTTAAAATGCTCCAACATAAGAAAGAGAAAAAGAAAAAAAAATCCAGTAACTTTTAGGTCTGAAACGATAAACTGCCCTATGTAAACTCAGCGTCATGTAGACAGCTCACAGTGTCCTGTATAGAGCTCACAATGTCCTGCACAGAACTCACAGAATCCTGTATAGAGTTCATAGTACATTACATAGCGCTTATAGTGTCCTGTATCAAGTTCATGGTGGCCTATATAGAGCTCACAGAATCCTCTACGGAGCAAAAAGTGCTCTGTATAGTGCTACTGCAAAATAATACTAACAATCATAATAATGATAAATATTTACCTTTGAATTACAATATGTGATATAGTGACTGTCTTCAAAGTTTTGTTTGAAATTATACCCCCGAGTGTCACAAAGCACATCTAGGTGGAACTACCAATAATTTACACACCATGTCTATCAAACTCAAGTTTGCTAATACTCTTCATGAGGCTCCAAAACCTGTTTTCATTTCATAAATTTAACTGAAGTAGTTCCACTTTAAAATCCTTATTGTAAGTAATATGCAATATAGTAAATTCTACCCATGAAGCTTAGCATTTTTTTAAATAAAATCTGATTCTGTCAACAAATGCAAGCAACCCTACTTAAGCCAAACTAAGGTTGTTTTTAGGGTTTCGGCACTATTCCATGGTTTAAAACTGCATGGGAAACTTTTCGGTTTTTAGATTTAAAACTATTTTATAAAGACAAATAGTGCCCGACTACTTCCATTTGCCTTTCCCTTTCCTTTCAAACACTCACAGAGCATGGGGTATACCACCAACTTCAGGCTGCCTTGAAAGAGAAGGGAAAGAGCTGGCTGATGTTGTGGAAGTGATTAGAAGTGACACTTTCAGCACTTTCTTTAGGGGATCAAGCATGAGAGACCCCTGGTTGGTGCAGGCTTTTAGCTTCATAACTGGTGTTATGGTGAAGAAAATTATAACCTGCTTTCCTAAGGCATGATTTCTTGGGCAAGTGGAGGAAAGGGGGAGAAAGAAAAAAAAAAAAAAACGGAAAGCCAAGTGTCTCTGATGAAGGAGGGTAAAGTCACTGGGAAAGAGGAGAGACATACCTGGTTCACAGCATCCATGGTGATGGTGGTCAGTCTGACAGTATTTGTCCCTTAAAGGCATTTTCAAGTGGGTACGACCTACTTTTCCTTTCAGTGTGAGAAGCTCTTCATGGCGGCCTGGCTACGGGGAGAGAAGCACAAACCCCCGTCACTGACCCTGAGAAACTTCCTGAGGGGGGCTCGGGGCTGCGATTTCCAACCTCGCGTCGTTCCCCCGTCGTCGCGCGCCCTCCCGCTTCTCCTTCCACCCCGGGCACCTTCTCCTTGTCGGAGAGGAAACCGACGCGCACAGGAGCCGCGTCCGGCCTCAGCCCCACGGCACAGGTTCATCACCCTACCCGGAAACGCAGCCCGGGGCGCACGGCGCGGCCAAGGCACCGCGAAGGCCCGGCTCGCTGCGCTGCGCTGCGCTGCGCGGGCGGCCGCGGCCTCGGTGCGCGGAGAGCGGAGCGCGGCCGGCACCGCCGCCGCCACCGCCGAGGCTCCTGCGCGGCCCTCCGTGGTGCGGCTCCCGCCCGCGGCCGGCCCATGCCGCGCACGTGCGTTGGAGGAGAACCGGGGAGGGTCTGGGGTAGGTTTGGGGGGGGGGGGGGTGTGGGAAGTCTTGGTGGCGCAGTCCGGGTCCCCAAGCACCGAGTGCGCGCAACTTACTTAACTCCGGAGGAGGCGGGCCGGCAGCGGCAGGCGGGCGGCTGCGGAACTAAGCCCGGCGGAGGCGACGGCGGCGGAGACGGCGGGCCCCCACCTGGCGCAGCCTCCGAGGAGGACCACGCGAAGCCGAGCGCGGCGCGGCCCGACGCGCTCCACGGAGTCCCCCGCGGGCGCCGACGCGGAAGCGCCGCGGCTCACCACGTCCGTGGCCGGGGGGCTCGGGGGCCGAGGCGACGGTTCGCGGCGAGCGTCCGCGCGGTGGGGCCCCGAGCGGGCGGGCGGACGGTTCGCGGGCGCAGGGGGCAGTTGACAGGAGGAACCGCCCGGCCGGCTTTGCAGCCGCGGCTGCCGGAGACGCCGGAACCGGAGCGGGCAGGAGCCCGGGCGCCCCGTTCGCCAAGGCAACGGCCGCCGCGGGCGCAGCCCCCGGGATCGCGGCTCCGTCGCTCGGCGCCGCTCCACCTGCAACGGTCCCCGCGGCTTGGTGTGGGGGGGGGGGGGGAAAGAGAGAGAGGAGAAGAGAGGAGAGGAGAGGGGCGGGGAGGCGCGCGGCGGGCCCCCTCCCCACCCACACCCAAGCCGGCACGACCTCGGCCCGGCCCGGCTGCAGATGTTTCTGGAAACTTTTATTAAGTCAGTCCAGGCGGGCCTCGGCCGCCCCTCTCCTCTCCGGACAGCCCGAGACACGGCGGGGGTGGGGAGGAAAAGCCGACAGGCTCCGGCGGCGACAGGGAGCGACTGACTGACCCCGGACGGAGATGGGGCGAGGGCAGGAAGTGACAAGCTCACCGAGTGGGTGGGGGGAGTGTGGCCGGCACGCCCGGCGGCTCCGCGCGCATGCGCCCGGCCCGCGCACACACCCCCCCCCCCCGCCCCGTGCGTGTGTTTGTGGGTTGGGGAGGCGCGGCGCGCGCGGGGCCCGGCCTGGGAAGGGGGCGCGCTGGGAGACGACGGCGCGGTTTCGCGCGGCAGGGTCTCCAGCCAGCGCGGCGCGAACCTGCAGCGCGCGTGCGTCCTGCCGGGCTGGGGGGGGGGCTCCCCGGGTAGCCTGGCAGCGCCGTGCGCCCGCCGGGACGTGGGAGACCCTGAGCGCGCGCTGCCGCGGCCACCAAACTGTTGCGCGCGCTGTCCTGCGGCGAGACCCGGACCCGGACCCGGGGAAGGGTGGCCCGAGCGAGCACCCGAGGAAAGTACGAAAGGGGCCCGCAAAGGGACGCGTGTGAACCCTGAGAACTGGAGATCTTGAAAAGGCTGTCAGGTGCGTTCGGAAATGGCACAGAAGTCCAACTCCGGCTGTTTTCCTACACAACAATTTTAGAAGTGAACTCCCCCCCCCCCACAAAGATTTTTATTTATGTATTTTTTTGCAAGGGTGACCTTGGTCAGGCTAACTAAGGAAAAGTGGGGCACAAGGACATCGGTATTTATTCCAGCAGTTTTCTTTTGCAACCTGAAAAGTGAAGTTGGGTCACGTGGCTAATACGCACTTTCCCTCCTCTTTCTGCGTCTGCATCCTGCTTGGAAAATCCCTGAACCTAGAAGATCTGAGTCTTCTGTCAAATGGGCAAACACCCGGCTGCTTCTCAAGACTAGGGAGGCTCCGCCCCTTCTTTCTACCCAGCTCGGAGAATGGCGTTCTTGCCCTGGATAACTTCAATCAAATGTGTCCACAGTTGGTCAGGAAATTTTAAGAAAGGAGAAAAAAAAAATGCCCATTTGTCCAGTTTATCTGCTCCTCCCCACGATCAGTGAAAATGTTCACAGTTGTCTCAAGATGCCAGTTTGCTGGCTCCTGAAAAAGTAGTTCACTGGGCATGGCGGCACGTGCCTTTAATCCCAGCACACTGAGAAGCTGAGGTAGGATCGCTGTGAGTTCTAAACCAACCTGAGGCTACATAGTGAGTTCCAGGTCAGCCTGGGCTTGAGCAAGGCCCTACCTGGAAAAGATGGACAGAAAAAAAAAAAAAGTTCAGTAGGTAGGCTCTGTGGGCTTGTTTTTTAGGATGGGCTTGCTATTTAAACAAAGCTAGCCTGGAACTCAGCTCAGCTGTCTGTGTTTGGAAGAGAAAAGGAATGACTAAAATCCATTTGAGAAAGAGCTGGATGTGGTGACACCCAAAAAAGCTGGGTGTAGTGACATACACCTTTAATCCCAACACTCAGGAAGCAGAGGTAGGATCACTGTGAGTTCAAGCCCACCCTGAAACGACAGAGTGAATTCCAGGTCAGCCCGGGCTAGAGTGGGATTCTACCTCGAAAAACCAAAAAAAAAAAAATAAAATAAGTGGATAATTATTGTAAAAATATTGAATGAAGCCGGGGATGATGGTGCACACCTTTAATCCCAGCATTGAGGAGGCACAAGTAGAAGAATTGCTGTGAGTTCAAGTCCAGCCTGAGACTCCATAGTGAATTCCAGGTCAGCCTGGGCTAGAGTGAACCCCTACCTCTAAAACCCAAAGACGGAAACAAATTGCGTGAAGCATTTAAACAGGACTTCATGGATTGTGGCAGCCTGGTTATGGAACTGACAATAAAGAGACTAGAAAAAATGATCAGCAACCATATTAAGTAGTATGTGTATGCTCAGTATCTGTCCCCTTGGCAAGAAGCATCTACATGAAACAAACGTTATGAAATGTCACACGTTATAAACTGACATGCAATAAATTGGTACTTCTATATGATGGCAACCAACAAAAAACATAATTTATAAAATAGCTATATGTAATATACTTCAGCTTCAAAAATGTATTTTTTCGTGCTTCCCCCAGACACAAAATGGCCTGGATATCCATGACCTCACAGTCCCTGACACTACCTATACAAGACCATCATATTAGGAGGAAAAGATGATGACATCAAAATAAAAGACTGATTGAGAGGGGGAGGGGGTATGATGCAGAATGGAGTCTCAAAGGGGAAAGTGGGGAGGGGAGGGCATTACATGGGATATTGTTTATAATCATGGAAGTTGTTAATAAAAAAAATTGAAAAGAAAAAAATGTAGTTTTGAAATGTGATGCTGAAACTAGAATATTTTTTATTTATGCTTTTGTATACTGTGATATTTTTTCTGAATTAAGCACCTAAATTTTAATTAGCATTGCAGTCAAAAAGTTATCTTTGCTGGGCGTGGTAGCGCACGCCTTTAATCTGGGCACTTGGGAGGCAGAGGTAGGAGGATCTCCAAGAGTTTGAGGCCACCCTAAGACTACATAGTGAATTCAAGGTCAGCCTGAGCTAGAGTGAGACCCTACCTCAAAAAACAAAACAAACAAAAAAAAAGTTATCTTTCTGAGCTGGGCGTGGCACACGCCTTTGATCCAGGCACTTGGGAGGCAAAGGTAGGAGGATCTCCATGAGTTCAAGGCCACCCTGAGACCACACAATAAATTCCAGGTCAGCCTAAACTAGAGCCATACCCTAACTAAAAAATAAAAAGAAAAAGTTATCTTTCTGTGTCCTATAAATAAAGATTAAATCCCACCCCTAAACTATGTGAAAAGGATATTAGCACACAGCTTTAATCCAGCACGCAGGAGCAGAGGTAGGAGGATTGCTGTGAGTTGAGTCCACTCTGAGACTACAGTGAATTCCAGGACAGCATGGACTACAGGAGACCCTACCTCAAAAAAGTAGGGGGTTGGGCTGGAGAGATGGCTTAGTGGTTAAGGCACTTGCAGTGCAAAGCCTAAAGACCCAGGTTCAATTCACCAGGACCGACGTAAACCAGGTGCACATGCTGGCACACGTGTCTGCAGCTCATTTGCAGTGGCTGGAGGCCCTGGCATGCCCATTCATTCCCCCGCCCCCTTTCTCTTGTCAAAGTTTAATTCCAGCACTTGGGAGGCCAAGGTAGGAAGATCACTATGAGTTCAAAGCCACCCTGAGACTACATAGTGAATTCCAGGTCAGCCTGGGCTAGAGTGAGACCCTGCCTTGAAAAAATAAAAACCTGAAAAAAAACTGAAAGAAGACTAAAATGTCAGCATTGAAGATGTTTGGTAAAATTTGAGGTGAAATTTTTTTGTCTTGAGATGTTTTTTCTAATTTTTACACAAGTATATTACGCATATGAAAACAAATACCCAATTCTAAGTTCTGGTGACCTTGAAAACACTTTATTTCTGATTTGTGGGAGTTATAAATGTTTGGTCAACAAGTATTGGTAAAAATGCCAGGCACGGTGATGCATGCCTTTAAGCCCAGTACTCAGAAGGCAAAGCTGGAGGATTTCTGTGAGTTAGAGGCCAACCTGGGGTAGAGTAAACCCTACCTCAAAAAAAAAAAAAAACAAAAAAAAAAAAACCTATGCCAGAAGCGGGGATGATGGTGCACACCTTTAATCCCAGCATTGAGGAGGCACAAGTAGAAGAATTTGCTGTGAGTTCAAGTCCAGCCTGAGACTCCATAGTGAATTCCAGGTCAGCCTGGGCTAGAGTGAACCCCTACCTCTAAAACCCAAAGACGGAAACAAATTGCGTGAAGCATTTAAACAGGACTTCATGGATTGTGGCAGCCTGGTTATGGAACTGACAATAAAGAGACTAGAAAAAATGATCAGCAACCATATTAAGTAGTATGTGTATGCTCAGTATCTGTCCCCTTGGCAAGAAGCATCTACATGAAACAAACGTTATGAAATGTCACACGTTATAAACTGACATGCAATAAATTGGTACTTCTATATGATGGCAACCAACAAAAAACATAATTTATAAAATAGCTATATGTAATATACTTCAGCTTCAAAAATGTATTTTTTCGTGCTTCCCCCAGACACAAAATGGCCTGGATATCCATGACCTCACAGTCCCTGACACTATTGAAAAGAAAAAAATGTAGTTTTGAAATGTGATGCTGAAACTAGAATATTTTTTATTTATGCTTTTGTATACTGTGATATTTTTTCTGAATTAAGCACCTAAATTTTAATTAGCATTGCAGTCAAAAGTTATCTTTGCTGGGCGTGGTAGCGCACGCCTCTTAATCTGGGCACTTGGGAGGCAGAGGTAGGAGGATCTCCAAGAGTTTGAGGCCACCCTAAAGACTACATAGTGAATTCAAGGTCAGCCTGAGCTAGAGTGAGACCCTACCGTCAAAAACAAAACAAACAAAAAAAAAGTTATCTTTCTGAGCTGGGCGTGGCACACGCCTTTGATCCAGGCACTTGGGAGGCAAAGGTAGGAGGATCTCCATGAGTTCAAGGCCACCCTGAGACCACACAATAAATTCCAGGTCAGCCTAAACTAGAGCCATACCCTAACTAAAAAATAAAAAGAAAAAGTTATCTTTCTGTGTCCTATAAATAAAGATTAAATCCCACCCCTAAACTATGTGAAAAGGATATTAGCACACAGCTTTAATCCAGCACGCAGGAGCAGAGGTAGGAGGATTGCTGTGAGTTGAGTCCACTCTGAGACTACAGTGAATTCCAGGACAGCATGGACTACAGGAGACCCTACCTCAAAAAAGTAGGGGGTTGGGCTGGAGAGATGGCTTAGTGGTTAAGGCACTTGCAGTGCAAAGCCTAAAGACCCAGGTTCAATTCACCAGGACCGACGTAAACCAGGTGCACATGCTGGCACACGTGTCTGCAGCTCATTTGCAGTGGCTGGAGGCCCTGGCATGCCCATTCATTCCCCCGCCCCCTTTCTCTTGTCAAAGTTTAATTCCAGCACTTGGGAGGCCAAGGTAGGAAGATCACTATGAGTTCAAAGCCACCCTGAGACTACATAGTGAATTCCAGGTCAGCCTGGGCTAGAGTGAGACCCTGCCTTGAAAAAATAAAAACCTGAAAAAAAACTGAAAGAAGACTAAAATGTCAGCATTGAAGATGTTTGGTAAAATTTGAGGTGAAATTTTTTTTGTCTTGAGATGTTTTTCTAATTTTTACACAAGTATATTATGCATATGAAAACAAATACCCAATTCTAAGTTCTGGTGACCTTGAAAACACTTTATTTCTGATTTGTGGGAGTTATAAATGTTTGGTCAACAAGTATTGGTAAAAATGCCAGGCACGGTGATGCATGCCTTTAAGCCCAGTACTCAGAAGGCAAAGCTGGAGGATTTCTGTGAGTTAGAGGCCAACCTGGGGTAGAGTAAACCCTACCTCAAAAAAAAAAAAAACAAAAAAAAAAAAACCTATGCCAGACATGCTGGCGCACGCCTTTAATCCTAGCACTCAGAGACAGAGGTAGGAGGATGGCTGTGAGTTCAAGGCCACCCTGAGACTACATAGTGAACTCCAGGTCAGCCTGGACCAAAGTGAGACCCTACCTCAAAAAAAACAAAACAAATATATATATATATATATATATATATATATATATATATATATATATAAATTTAAAAAACTGAGGAAATGTGCTATAAGTAATACAACAAACTGGTCAGGGTTAGAGGATCCTCAGAATTGTTATAGATAACAATAGATGACAAACTGAAAAATTAGAGACAAAGCCGGGCGTGGTGGCACACACCTTTAATCCCAGTACTCAGGAGGCAGAGGTAGGAGGATCACTGTGAGTTCGAGGCCACCCTGAGACTCCATAGTGAATTCCAGGTCAGCCTGGGCTAGAGTGAGACCCTACCTCGAAAAACCCAAAAAAAAAAAAAAAAAAATGAAATGAGCATGATATATATTAAACACTAGGTCATAAATTTTAAATATTTTTGTTTTGTTTCTTAAATATTTATTTGAGAGAGAGAGAGAGAGAGAGAAAGAAAGAGGCAGATAGAGAGAATGGGAGCGCCAGGCCTCTTGCCACTGCAAATGCACACATGCACCACCTTGTACATCTGGCTTATGTGGGTATTGAGGAATTGAACCTGGGTCCTTAGGCTTCACAGTCAAGAGCCTTAACCGCTAAGCCATCTCTCCAGCAAATTTTAAAAATGAAAATAAGCTATTAAACTTACCTAGTTAACCATATTTTTTTTACCTAAGGAAATTTAAAAGAGCCTGAGATATTAAGTATGTGCCCCATGTCAGTAACAGAACTGGCTTCAGGACCTAGGTAATTCTGTTGATGAGAATACTAACCTCTAAGATGTGTTGAGTTGTTAATGTTTTGTTTTTTTCTAAGGCAGCATCTTGCTCTAGCCCAGGCTGACCTAGAATTCACTATGTAGTCTCAGTCTGGCCACATAGCAATCTTCCCACCTCTGCTCCAGAGTGCTGAGATTAAAGGTATTCACCTGGCTCCTTGATAAATTTTTAATCTTTGTTTGTTTGTTTTCCAGGTAAGGTCTTACTATAGCCCAGACTGGAATTCACTATGTAGTCCCAGGCAGGGCTTGAACTCGCAGTGATCCTCCTACCTCTGCCTCCCCAGTGATGAGATTAAAGGCGTGTGCCCCAAGCCTGGCCCACCTTTTTTGTTTTGTTTGTTTGTTTGTTTTTCTCATTGGCCTGGAGCTATAGATTAGACTAGACTGGCAGGCCAGCAAGCCTCCAGAATTAGGATGTCTCTACCTCTTGGCATTATAGGTGTGAGCACCTGTCTTTTATGTAGATACTGGGCATGGAGGTTATTGCTTATTAGGCAAGCACTTTTCAGACTGAGCTGTCTCCCAGTCCTTAAATGAGTTACTATGTGTATTTAAAACATTAACAACTCAGTGTTGGCCAGGGAGGTCCCTGATGCCTCCAAATATTATAGGCCATTGCCCAGGCCCTTGGTTTCCCATCAGGAATAGATGGTAACACCCTATTGCTGAAGACTCCACATACTTGGGCTACAAGGCCACTGAGAAATCCTGTTGGAACTAAGCTAATTACTTCCTCCATGTAGACAAGCTGACAGAAAGCTAGAAGAAGCCATTCTGCATGCACTTCAATGGGAGAGAGAGAACTCACCAGTGAAGATAGTCAACAGTGGACACTGCAAGCCTTATATTTGGCCAGCCAGGCCAAATGAGCCAATGGGTGCAATAGTGGCACATCTGACATGGTGGAAACCAACTGCCCTCTAATTGGACTGGAGACTCACTCCATGGGAGGGAATACATCCCTGATACTGAAAACTTAAAACAGGAGTACTCATGAGCCCTAGGGTTGTAACATCTGCTGCTGTCTGGCTAAATGTATATACTCTGCTTATAAAACTGCCCAATAAGCATTTCTCTTAATGTTCATACCCTTATATTAATGCTACTCTCACTTTTGGTAGAGAATCTTCTCTTTTCAGATGGCAGTGACCTTGGGATGACTCAGAAGGCATTATGGTGCTGGAAAGAAGTGACAGGAGTGCTCAGTACTGCAATATCTCCATCACACCTTCCAAGGCTCAGGGTCTATTGCGGAAGAGGTGACAGAAAGAATGTAAGAGTCAAAGGAAGGGTAGGACTCCTTACAATGTGCTCCCTCCAGACATAAAATGGCCTGGATATCCATGACCTCATAGTGCCTGACACTACCTACACAAGACCATCATAATAGGAGGAAAAGATGATGACATGAAAATAAAAGAGAGATTGATTGAGATGGGGCAGGGATATGATGGAGAATGGAATTTCAAAGGGGAGAGTGGGGGGAGGAAGGGTATTACCATGGGATATTTTTTATAATCGTGGAAGTTGTTAATAAAAAAACATTAACAACTCAGGCTGGACGTGAGTTATAAATGTTTGATAAACAAGTATTGGTCAAAATGCCAGGGGTGGTGGTGCATGCCTTTAATCCCAGTACTCAGGCAACAGAGATAGGGGTTCAAAGCCACCCCAAGACTACATAGTGAATTCCAGGTTAGCCTGGACTAGAGCAAGACCCTACCTTGAAAAAAGAAGAAGAGGAGGAGGAGAAGGGAGAAGAAACTACATATCAAAGCCTGGAGAGATGATTTGGTAAACGGCTCTCCTCATAAGCATGAGGTCCAGACTTTAATCCCCAGTGCTCACACAAATGCCAATTATTGTGTCGGCATATCTGTAAATCTCAACACTGGGCAACCATGGAGCTCCCTAGCAAGCCAGTCTAGCCTAAATGATGAACTCCAGACCAATGAGAGACCTTGTCTCAAAAAGAGATGGACATTAGACCAGCTGACAGAAAGCTGGAAGAAGCCATTCTGCATGCAGTTCAATGGGAGAAAGAGAAATCACCAGTGAAGATACTCATCAGTGGACACTGAAAGCCTTATAATTGGCCAGCCAGGCCAAATGAGCCAACAGGTGCAATAGTGGCACGTCTGTCCATGGGGGAAACCAACTGCCCTCTAATTGGACTGGAGGCCCGCTCCATAGGAAGGGAATACATCCCTGATAATGAAAACTTAAAACAGGGGTAGTCATGAGCCCTAGGGGTATAACGTCTGCTGTTTTCTGGCCAAATGTATTTACTATACTTATCAAACTGCCCAGTAAGCACTTCTGTTAATGTTCACACCCTTATATTAATGCTACTCTCACTTTTGGTTGAGAATCTTCTCTTTTCAGATGGCAGTGACCTTGGGATGACTCAGAAGGTATCATGGTGATGGAAAGAAATGACCGCAGTGCTCAGTACTGCAATATCTGTATCACACCTTCCAAGGCTCAGGGTCTAATGCGGAAGAAGTGGCGGAAAGAATGTAAGAGCCAAAGAAATGGCAGGACTCCATAAAACATGCTCCCTCCAGACACAAAATGGTCTGGATATCCATGGCCTCACAGTGCCTGACACTACCTGCATAAGAGGAGGAAAAGATCAAGACATCAAAAGTAAAAGAGAGACTGATTGAGATGGGGGAGTATGATGGAGAGTGGAGTTTAAAAGGAGTCAGTGGGGGGAGGGAGGGTATTACCATGGTATATTTTTTATAATCATGGAAGTTGTTAATAAAAAAATAAATAATAATAATAATTGAACAGTACAGTGTCTTCCAGGCACCATGGTCAGGTGATATGAAGCTGGGTTATCTTATTTTTTATTGTTTTGGTTTTTGCAAGGTAAGGTCTCACTCTAGCCCAGGCTGACCTGGAATTCACTATATAGTCTCAGGGTGGCTTCAAACGCATGGCAATCCTCCTAGCTCTGCCTCTCAAGTGCTGGCATTAAAGGTGTGGTGCATGCCTTTAATCCCATCACTCAGGAGGCAGGAGGATTGCCATGAGTTCTCAGGCCACTCCGAAACTAATAGTGAATTCCAGGTCAGCCTGGGCTAGAGCAAGAGCCTGCCTTGGGGTGGGGGGGAGAAGCTTATCAAGGTTGAAACTGAGAGTTGAGTCAAAATTTTATCCCAAACAATTTGGCTCTGGAATGCATCAACTTAGCCATTGTGCTATATTGCCCTTATTGTGTTGTTTTCACCATGCCAGAGCTTCTTGGGGCACACTGAGTATGGAACGTGAACCAGTAGGTCCTGCCAGTTGTGACAAATATTGAGGTACTACGTACAGAGCCAGGTGCCATGGCACATGCCTTTAATCCCAGCACCGGGAGATGGAGCCAGGAGTTAAAGGCCACCCTCAGCTCCATGAGACTCTATCTCCAAAGGGGGGGGGGCGCTGGAGAGACGGCTTAGCAGTTAAAGCACTTGCCTGCAAAGCCAAAGGAACCAGGTTAAATTCCCCAGGACCCACGTCAGCCAGATGCGTGAGGTGGTGCTTACATCTGGAGTTTGTTTGCAGCAGCTGGAGACCCTGGCATGCTCTTTTATATCCTCCCCCCACCCTCTCCATTCTTCTCTCCCTGTTTCTTTCAAATAAATAAAAATTTAAAAAAAAAACAAGGTATTATATACGCTCATAAAGTCAAAATGGAGTTGTTGAATTACAAGAATTTAAATTTTTTCTCAAAGCTCTAGAGTTTATTTGAGAGAAATTTTAATGGCCAGGGCCTCCAGCCATCGCAAATGAACTCCAGATGCATGTGCCACCTTGTGCATGTGGCATATGTGAGTGCTGGGAAATCGAACCTGGGTCCTTTGGCTTCACAAGCAAGTGTCTTAACTGCTAAACCATCTCCCTAGTCCAAGCTCTAGAGTTTAGAGAGAATTTGGACATTTAGTTTAGGTTTTTTTTTTTTTTTTTTTTTTTTTTTTTTTTTCCCGAGGTAGGCTCTCACTCTAGCCCAGGCTGACCTGGAATTCACTATGTAATCTCAGGGTGGCATCAAACTCACGGCGATCCTCCTACCTCTGCCTCCCAAGTGCTGGGATTAAAGGCGTGCACCACCACACCAGGCTCGATTTTGGACATTTACAATTACCGCTCTGCCTCTGAAAACAAGGTACTCAAACTCTCAGGAAACCCCGCCCTCCCTACCTGTTTGCTGAAGCAACATGGGTAGCACCTCAGGGTTAGAATATGAAATGGTTCCTCCAGGCTCAAATGTTGAACAGTTACTTGTCCTCCAGCTGATGGCACTGTCGTGGGAGGCAGGGCCTTCCTAGAGGGCTTGGGTAACCGGAGACATGCGTTGCAGGCTGTACCTGACCCTTCCGCTTCCTCTGATTGCTGCCACATGCTCCTGGAGCTGTGATGCTCTGCTTTCCTGTGAGTCCGGAGCCAACATAGCCAGGGCCCGTGAGCCGGAATCTCTGAAAACATGAGCCTAAAATGTGCCCCTGCCCTTTAAGTTGTTCGTGGCAGTATTTGGTCACAGTAATGAATGGCCTAACACATTCTTCAAGAATTTCTTTCTTTTTTTTTTTTTTGAGACAATCTCAGTGTAGCCCAAGCTACCCACAAACTAGCATTCCTCATTAAAAGCCCAGAAATACATCCTAATGAGTAGCCCTAAGTCTATTCGATAGTTAAGAGTTATTCTTTCTTATCCTTCAGGTGAGAGAAACACACACACACACACACACACACACACACACACACATGATACATAACACATCACCCACAATTAGCAACACAAAACCGTTATATAGGCTTTCAATTCTGTAGATCAGTAATTTGCGTCGGCCTTGCCTGAGTCACACGGTTCTAGTCACCTAGCAGTGTGACATAGCGCGCGCACATTCCCAGCAGCTAGTGCGGTCTGCTGACTGCACCTCTTTCCTTGTAGGTTAGCACACTAGTTGCGGCGGTTTAAATCAGAAGTCCCACATACCCTCATGTGTTCTGAATGCTTGGTCCCTAGCTGATGGCATTTTGGGAAGTGGACCCCTGGGAGAAGAGATGTATTTCTGGGGGCAAGCTTAAGAATGTTACAGCCAGAACTTGGCTCACTTTCCTGCTGTTACTGTCCACCTTATGGTGGGCAAGGAGATGATGTCCAGGCTCTGCTCCACCATCTTTTCCCTGCCATTAGGAAGCGTCCCTTCAAGACTGTAAGCCAAGATGAAAACCTTTCCTCCCGTCAGCTGCTTTTGCAGGGAGGAAGAAGGTAAGTACCGCACTAGTTTACATTCCCACCAATAATGTATAAGGTTTACTTTTCCCCCACATCCTTGCCAGCGTGTATTGTTTGTTTGTTTTTATTTTTATTTATTTATTTGAGAGCGACAGACAGAGAGAAAGAGACAGAGAGAGAGAGAGAAAGGGAGAGAGAGAGAGAGAGAGAATGGGTGTGCCAGGGCCTCCAACCACTACAAATGAACTCCAGACGCATGTGCCCCCTTGTGCATCTGGCTAACGTAGGTCCTGGGGAATCGAGCCTCCGACCCGGGGTCCTTAGGCTTCACAGGCAAGCGCTTAACCACTAAGCCATCTCCACAGCCCATTGTTTGTTTGTTTGTTTGCTTGTGCTTTAATATTTATGCATTTAATTGAGAGAGAGAAAATGAGAAAGAGAAAAAGAGAGTAGGTGTTAGGGCCCCCTGCCACTACAAATTCCAGATACATGTGCCACTTTGCGCATGTGAATACTGGGGAATCAAACCTGGGCCTTCAGGCTTTGGAAGCAAGCACCTTTAACTGCTGAGCTATCTCTCCAGTCCCTGCTGTTTGGTTTCTGGTTTGTTTGTTGTTTGTTTCAATTTTTGGTTTGTTTGTTTCTTGAGGTAGGGTGTCACCCTCTAGCCCAGGCTGACCTGGAATTCACTATGTAGTCTCAGAGTGGCCTTCAACTCAAGGCAATCCTTCTACCTCTGCCTCCCGAGTGCTGGGATTAAAGGCATGTGCCACCACACACAGCCTTGACTGGATTGTTTAATTTTGGTGTTAATTTTTTAGTTCTTTATATATGTGATAGATATTAATCCTCTGTCAGATATACAGCTAGCAAAATTTTCTCCTATGCCATAGTCATTCTCTTCACTCTGTTGTTTATTTTGCTATGCAGAAGCTTTTAAAAATTTCCTGTAATGTCATGTGTCAGTTCTTGGAATTATTTCCTGAGCTACTAGAGTCCTGTTCAGAAAGTCCTTGCCTATGACTACATCTTGAAGTGTTTTCCCTGTGTCTCAGCTACTCAGGTACCCTTGACCAAAGACCAATCCTCCTCTATCAGGGAAGGTGGTCCTCTTCGAGGGAGCACACAGCTGCGAAAGAGTCGCACATGGAGCAGTGAGGGAGGAAGGGGACACTCACCTAGCTGGCCAGATCAGCCGAATCAAACCCTGGCAATCAATGACAGGTGTTGCAGCCAGATCGCCCTCACATCCACTGGAACATTTTCATACTTACAGATCTTGCATTTAGGCCTTTCATTCATTTTTGAATGTATTACTATTCAGAGTGATAAGTATGGATCTAGTTGTATTCCATACATGGATATCCAAGTTTTCTCAGCACCACTGTTCCACTCTAGTGCTAAAGTCTTGCTGGCTAGGTGACACCATGTTGCTTTGTAGACACCAAACCCTGTCTTTCAGGCCTTGCACTCAAATGCATTCCACATTACCTTTATGTAAATTCCAGAAAAGTTGTAAGTAAAGTTTCTCACAAGTGAGCCTATATTATAATCTAATCATAATACCTAATGATACATTTATCACTAAACCCAGACAATACATTAAGCACTATAACTCTTTCATTGAATCATCACAGATACTTTGTTAAATGTTATTATTCCATTTAAAATATAAGGAAGTGGGTGGTGTCTGAGCTGGGATGAGTCCAGAGTTTGTAATTTGACTTACATATACTCTGGTGATACCTAGAAATTTAGCTCCATCTCAGACTTGCCTCTGGAGCCCGTAAGTCATGCTTCTAACTGCCCATGAGACCCACCATGTGAACTTTCCCAGACATCTCAAAATAAGCAGGACCAAAACTAAATTTATCTTCTCACCAACCTGTTCTTCCCTTCCGCATGTCAGTGACAGTGTTGCTGCCTATCAGATGCTCCTGTAGAAGCCTTGCAGTAAGACACAGAAGTTGATGCAAAGTAATGGAAGTTACCTGTACACTTATCCCAACAGCTAACCTACAATCATAAGCTAGTAGTTATGCCAATAAAAATTTCTTCTTCATGGGCTGGAGAGATGGCTTAGTGGTTAAGCGCTTGCCTGTGAAGCCTAAGGACCCAGGTTTGAGGCTCGATTCCCCAGGACCCATGTTAGCCAGATGCACAAGGGAGCATCTGCATCTGGAGTTTGTTTGCAGTGGCTGGAGACCCTGGTGCGCCCATTCTCTCTCTCTCTCTCTCCCTCCCTCCTTCTCTCTCTGTCTCTCTCAAATAAATAAATAATTAAAAAATAAAAATAAAAAAAATTTCCTCTTCATATATGCACCATCAATCTTTTGGCCCCAGACTTTATCTCTGAGCCATTGACATAATCACCTCTGTGGTTTCCCTACTACTAATCTCTCCTTCAGTAGTCCACACCATCAACAGATATTGTCCAGATAAATCTTATTTTACTACCAAACTCATACATTCTGTTGTTCCTGTTGGGTTTCTGTTGTTTTGTTTCCACAAAGAATGAGACGGGGTCTGACAATGTATCCCAGGCTGGCCTCCAATCACTGTCTCCTACCTCAGGCTCCCAAGTGCTGGAATTGTAGGTATGCACCATCACACTTAGCTTCAAAATCCCTTTTGACTGCCAACTGCATTTATAAATAAGTTAGCTATTAACAAGAAACATTAGGGTTTTTATTTAAATATTTTATTTATATATTGGAAAGATAGAGAGAGAGAGTCGGGGTGCAAATGAACTCCAGACGCATGTGCCACCTTGTGCGTCTGGCTTACGCGGGTACTGGGGAATGGAACTTGGGTTCTTAGGCTCCACAGGCAAGCGCCTTAACCACTAAGCAATCTCTCGAGACCATAGTTGTTTTGTTTTTAAATAGTAATTATTTTGGAGTCAGAAAAACCCGAAGGTCCTATCACCACAAGTTTTGTGAGGAAACAAGTGCGAACCACGCTCACTGTGTTCACATTTATCTTTCAAAAGTATTTAGAAGCCTGGAGATATGACTCAGAAGTTAAGTGCAGCCGGGCGTGGTGGCGCACGCCTTTGAGCCCAGCACTCAGGCAGAGGTGGAGGATCACCGGGGATCGCTGTGAGCTCCAGGCCACTCTGAGACTACAGGGTGAGTTCCAGGTCAGCCTGGGATAGAAGGAGACTCTATCTGGGAAAACCAAACAACAAAGAACAGTTAAGAGAACTTCCTGTGAAACATGAGAGATCCCAGGTCTCCAGCAGCCACATAAACAGCTGGGCGTTGCCATGGTGGGGGTCACCTATAACCCCATTCCATAGGGAAACAGAGACCCAAGAATCCCCGACGTCCTGGAGCAGAGGGGAAGGAAGAGCTCCAGGCTCTGTACGAGACTCTGACTCAAATGAGAACAGGGGGTAGAGCAATGGAGCAGGACACCTGGCATTCTGCTCCAGCCACCACGGGACAGCGCACCCCCCCACAGGACAGCGCATCCCCCACAGGACAGAGCACCCCCCACAGGACAGCGCACCCCCCACAGGACAGAGCACCCCGCCACAGGACAGCGCACCCCCCCACAGGACAGCGCATCCCCCACAGGACAGCGCACCCCCCACAGGACAGCGCATCCCCCCACAGGACAGCGCACCCCCCACAGGACAGCGCATCCCCCACAGGACAGCGCACCCCCCCCCACAGGACAGCGCACCCCCCCACAGGACAGCGCACCCCCCACAGGACAGCGCATCCCCCACAGGACAGAGCACCCCCCCCACAGGACAGCGCATCCCCCACAGGACAGCGCACCCCCCACAGGACAGAGCACCCCGCCACAGGACAGCGCATCCCCCACAGGACAGCGCACCCCGCCTCAGGACATCACACCCCCCACGGGACAGCGCACCCCGCCACGGGACAGAGCAACCCCCCCCCGCAGAGGACAGCTCACCCCCCCACACAGGACAGCGCACCCCCCAGAAGGCAGCATACCCCCCCACAGGACAGCGCACCCCACCACGGGACAGCACACCCCGCCATGGGACAGCGCACCCCACCACAGGACAGCACCCCCATCACAGGAGAGCGCACCCCATCACAGGAGAGCAAGTCCCATCACAGGAGAGCAAGTCCCATCACAGGAGAGCAAGTCCCATCACAGGAGAGTGCACCCCATCACAGGACAACAAGCCCCATCACAGGAGAGCGCACCCCCTCACAGGACAGCACACTCCTACCACAGGACAGTGCACCCCACCACAGGACAGTGCACCCCACCACAGGAGAACGCATAGGGCACCACATGGGCTTGTAGTTATTATACACACAGAAGCAAGAAAGAAAACATAAAAGTAATAGAGTGGGGTGAATATGGATGGGAAGCACTGGAAATGCAAGACTGGCAGGATAAAAGTGCATATGAATAAAAGAATTTTTAAAAATTAAATTGAGAGCTGGGGAAATGGGGAGATAGCTCAGCAGTTAAAGATGCTTGCTTGCAAAGCCAGACAGCTGGGATTCGAGTCCCCCTTACCCATGTAAAAGCCAGATGCAAACTGGCACATGTGTCTGGAGTTTGTCTGCAGTGGCAGAAGGCCCTGCCACAGCCATACTCTCTGTTTGTCTGTGTCTCTGTCTCTCGCTCTGAAATAAATAATGTTTTTAAAAGAATGGCAGGATAAGCTACCTTTGATCCCAGTACTCCGGAGGCAGAGGTAGGAGGATCACTATGAGTTTGAGGCCACCCTGAGAATACATAGTGAGTTCCCAGTCTGCCTGGGCTAGAGTGATCCTACCACGGGGCGAGGGGGGGGGGGGGGGGGGGGAGGCAGGATATTAGTTAAGTACAGAAAGATTCATGGAAATGTTCTGCATGTGTTGTATATGCTTAATTTGTACATTTAAGAGTATTGAGATATGTTCAATTTCATTAATAAAGTTACAAATTATAGCCACAATGAGAGATCACTGCATCACCATCAGAATTACTAAAACTGAAGAAAAAAAAAAAAAAAAAGCCAAGTACTAATTTAGAATTCACATTGAAAAGATGTGGATAGGGCATAAACTACTAGGGGCGATGTACACTGGGCAATAATTTTGAAAAATTGTTTGGCATTATCAACTAAATTTGAAAATGTCCCTATCTTAAGAGCCTGCAATTTTGCTCTTCAAATATATCACACCAGAAATGCATTTATGTTTATAGCAAAAGACAAACTCTACAGCAACTTCATTCATCACGTCGAAAAACTAGTAACAATTTAAATGTCCAGCAACAGAATGGACCAAAAATATGGTAAATTCATATAACAGGATATGAAAAATAAAAGTAAAGAAATTCTACCTGTGACAATAACTGAATCTTAGAAAACAATGTAGAGTGAAAGACGTCAGATACAATGTATATGTAAAGTAATCAATATTATCATGTATTACCAAGAGACAGAAGTAAGAGGATCACTGTGAGTTCAAGGCTTGAGAAAAAAAGAAAGAATGGATGTACCAGGGCCTTCAGCCACTGCAAACGAACTCCTGTGCATCTGGCTTATCTGGGACCTAGGCACTCAAACCTGAGTCCTTTGGCTTTGTAGGCAAGTGCTTTAACTGCTAAGCCATCTCTCCATCCTCTGATTTTACATTCTTTCAGTCCCTCTTCCATGAAGTTCCCTGAACTTGGAGGGTGTGGTAGATATGATGTGCAGGGCTGAGCACACACTAATTATTTAATCTTGGTAATTTTGCCACCTATGCATCTCTGCGGTAACCTCTGCCCTTTGTGTGAGGAAACTTCTTTGTTTGAGGTTATGAGCAGGACCAATCTATGGGAACAAGTATGGATATGCAGAAGGCAGTTCCACATGCCATCCCATCAGAATAACCATAGCAATGAGGATCCCCCTAGAACCTAAGTCCTAGCCAGACTTTTAGCCAGTTTTACAGTCCCAGGTATGATTTCTCAAGCATTTTTTTGTTTATTTTTATTTATTTATTTGAGAGCAACAGAGAGAGAAAGAGGAAGAGAGAGAGAGAGAGAGAGAATGGGCATGCCAGGGCCTCCAGCCACTGCAAATGAACTCCAGACGCATGTACCCCCTTGTGCATCTGGCTTACGTGGGTCCTGGGGAATCGAGCCTCAAACTGGGATCCTTAGGCTTCACAGGCAAGCACTTAACCACTAAGCCATCTCTCCAGCCCCTGTACATTTTTTAAACTTTTTTTTCAATTTTATTTATTTATTTGTTTGACAGAGAAAGAGGGGGAGGGAGAGAGAGAGAGAATGGGCATGCCAGGGCCTCCAGCCACTGCAAACAAACTCCAGATGTGTGCACCCCCTTGTGCATCTGGCTAATGTGGGTCCTGGGAAATCAAACCTGGGTCCTTTGTCTTTGCAGGCAAATGCCTTAACCACTAAGCCAATCCCTCCAGCCCAAGTCTATACATTTTCAATGGGATAGCATGTAAATCTTTCCCAGGTTGTCACATACAGAGGCAATGTGATGTCTGTATATAATGCTAATCATGATCACTGGCTTAAGGGGTTGTTTCCTCAAGTACATAATTACTATTGTTCCTTTTGTTATTAGTAAGTGTTTGTGGGAACAATTATTTTTAGAAATTCCTTTCAAAAATGATTTTGATAATCCCACTTCGGTTTTTCTAATTACCAGTGTGAAAGTATAAGTCAAAGAGAGTCAATACTAATCAATCTGTAATGTAAGAATCTAACAAACTAATGATTATTTATATAAGCAGAAACCATTCTTTGTTAACTTATAATATGAAGTTAGAAAAAGGTTGCACTTACCTTGGGGTTAGGTCATTATCAATAAATCCATAATATGAAGTGAGAAAAATTTTCAATTACATGAGAATTAGGTTATTATCAATAAATTCATGTAATCGATATTTACTGAGTATCTTATTCTAAACACTATGACAAACCGAGACCATATTAATGAATGAGGCACAGTCTCGTGCCTTTAAAAACCAAAAGCTTACTTAGTATATATGTGCTAGGAATATCCATGAATAAGCAAGTTCTTACTCTCTCAGTTTGCAGTCTAGTTCTCAAAGAGCATCCAGCCTCATCATAAAGATATGTAAAATCGCATTCTCCCTCTTCTTTCATTTTCCCGATTGCTTCTCCCCATTGGCAAGAGATTTATTTGCAAGACTAAAGTTCAAGAGTATGGAACAGAATGAAGTCAGCTCTTTTATGTGCATGAACTTGTCACTCTCGTTTCATTAGCATCTTGATTGGACTGCCAGATCTGAAATCTTTCCTGAAAAGGGAGAGTGTGTCTCCTCTGCAATGGAAAATTATTGGAAGGATGTTTACTTTTGACTTTTAAGAACAGAGTTAAACATTAAAAAAAAAAAAAATCCAGGGCTGGTGAGATGGCTTAGCGGTTAAGGTGCTTGCCTGTGAAGCCTAAGGATCCAGGTTCAATTCTCCAGGTACCATGTAAGCCAGATGCACAAGGTGGAACATGCGTCTGGAGTTCATGTGCAATGGCTAGAGGCCCTGGTACACCCATTCTCTCCCTCTCTCTCCCTCTCTCTCTCTCTCTGTCTCTCTCTCTCTCTCTCTCTCAATCTCTCTCTCTCAAACAAATACAAATAAATCTTTTAAAAACAATCCATTCCCACTGGGTGTGGTGGTGCACACTTTTAAGCCCAGCACCTGGGATGCCGAGTTAGGAGAATCACCTGAGTTGAAGGCCACCCTAAGACTACAGAATGAATTCCAGGTCAGTCTGGGCTAAAGTGAGACCCTACCTCGAAAAACCAAATAACAATAATAATGGAAAAAAATCCATTCCCATGCTTCAGGTCTCAACTGAAGTTGAACTCATAGACCATAACAAAATCATAACTTACAGGGCTGGAGAGATGGCTTAGTGGTTAAGCCCTTGCCTATGAAGCCTAAGGACCCCGGTTCAAGGATCGATTCCCCAGGACCCAAGTTAGCCAGATGCACAAGGGGGTGCACGCATCGGGAGTTCATTTGCAGTGGCTGGAGGCCCTGGCGCACCCATTCTCTCTCTCTCTCTCTCGCTCTCTCTCGCGCTCTCTGCCTCTTTCTCTCTCTGTCGCTCTCAAATAAATAAATGAACAACAACAAAACCCCATACTAATAGAATATTTCAATTAGATGACTGAGTGACTGATGTTTGCATGTAAACCTTATACTAATAAAAACATTTCAATTAGATGACTGACGCTTACATGTAAACCCTATGCTACTAGAACATTTCAATTAGATGACTGATATTTGCATGTAAACTCTATGCTACTAGAACATTTCAATTAGATGACTGACGCTTACATGTAAACCCTATGCTACTAGAACATTTCAATTAGATGGACTGATGATGCTCTGTGCATCATCATATTTCTCTGAGTTTTAATGTTTCTAAAATGGTACCCTGATTTACAAAAACTGTCACATTTTTAATCTTCTAAAATGTCAATTAATTTTTCTCATTTAAACTTTTAAATTTATTTTTCTTCAAATAAAAGTTGCTGTTCTCTTGATGAAACGGGTACCAGCACAAGGGTGAAGGAGATCGACACAGAGAAAAATCAACTCCTACCAAATCAGAGATACAGAGAACCAGAGGCCCCCATCACCTCATCACTGAAGCAGACCAAAAATGAACCCAACATGGCTTAGGGAAATTTTGAGGAAGAGGGGGCTGAAAGAATGTCAGAGCCACATGTTGGGTCATGATATGCAGAGACATTTCTCCTACCCATAACTGTGGGCTAACTCCACAATGCATGACCCATATACCTCAACAAGGAGGGGCCGAGGGGAGGGGGTAGGTCACGGATGAGCCCAATAATGGTACCAACTTGACTGTATTCACTGAGTACAAAATTAATTAGTAAAAAAATAAAATAAAAATTAAAAAATAAAAATAAAAAGTTACACCTCAGAAATTCCTAGCTTCAGAGCATAGGTAAGTATTTGACATATAGTTAGGGCACTTCCACTGGCAAGCTATTAGCTGTTGATGTCAGCAGACTGTTCATAAAGCAACCTCACTGCTATGATTGTCAGCTCTAGAGTTAAGGACAAGGTTGAGTTGCTGAACGAGTTTGAAAAAGGACACATGCAGGCTGGAGAGATGGCTTAGTGGTTAAGGCACTTACCTGTAAAGTCAAAGGACCCAGGTTTGATTTCCCAGGACCCACATAAGCCAGATACACAAGAGAGCACACGCATGTGGACTTTGTTTGCAGAGGCTGGAGGCCCTGGCACAGCCATTCTCTCTCTCTCTTTCTCTACCTGCCTATTTCTCTCTCTATCTCTCTCTCTTTCTCTGTCTCAAATAAATAAGAAAAATAAAATTGTTAAAAAAAAAAGAAAGAAAGGCCAGGCATAGTGCTGCACACCTTTAATCCCAGCACTTGGGAGGCAGAGGTAGGAGGATCACCGAGAGTTCGAGGCCACCCTGAGACTACATAGTGAATTCCAGGTCAGCCTGAGCTTGAGTGAGACCCTACCTCAAAAAAAAAAAAAAAAAAAAGGACACATGCCTGACAAGACACGCACAGTTGTGCCGTGTTGGCACTCAGCCGTGATGGGTAACCAATGGCTTTCTGATTGGCTAGGAGATCATTCAGTGGAAAGGAACCCATAGCTGGAACTGGAACCAAGTTAGAATCCTATGGAGAACAATATTATGGTCTCCAACACCAAGTTCTCACTAATTTTTGGCCAAAAAAGGGGCTACATCCATCAAAATCTCTCTAAATACCCTTTTAACCTATGCTGATCTCACTCTCCATTGGAGAATCTGTTTTTTTTTTTTTTTTCAGAAGGCAATGAAAACCAAGGACAACCAAAATCTATCAAAATGACAAGAAAAGATAACTGCCCCGTCACACATCAGCCAGGGCCCAGGTGAAACCACAGAGAAATTGGTGAGATGAGCAAGAGTGCTGCTTCCAAGGGGAGCCTGACAACCTGTACCAGGGGAAGGTGTCACACACTGAGGATACTCAACACATACCAAAGCAGAAATCCAGAAGCTCCTGAGAGCTCATCACTAAAGTAGTCTTAAAACACATCCACCATGACTTAGGGAATTTTGCAGAAGAGGGGATGAAAAGGTTTAAAGAACCACAGAGTGGGAGGGACTATCCAGAGGCTCTGCCCCACCCTGCAATAACTGACTGCTGCTCTCACAACTCATAACCCACAACCCCATGGGGAATACCAGCAATCCCACTGAGGAGGGTCCTCAGTAGAATGAGGGCAGGGAGGAGGGAAATGATGGTACCAACACATGATGTGTCCATACAAAGTATATTCTTAATAAATTAAAAAATTAAAATAAAGTTTAAAAAGATGACTTAGTAGTTAAGACATTTGCCTGCAAAGGCAAAGGACCAGGGTTCGATTCCCCAGGATCCACATAAGCCAGATGTACAAGGTGGCGCATGTGTCTGGACTTTATTTGCAATGGCTGGAGGCCCTGGTTTGTCCATTCTTTCCCTCCCTCCCTCTCTCTCTCCCTTTCTCTCCCCACCCCTTCTCAAATAAATAAATAAATAAAATATTTTTCTAAGCTGGGCGTGGTGGCGCACACCTTTAATCCCAGCACTCGGGAGGCAGAGGTAGGAGGATCGCCGTGAGTTCAAGGCCACCCTGAGACTCCACAGTGAATTCCAGGTCAGCCTGGGCTAGAGTGAGACCCTACCTCAAAAAACCAAAAATATATATATATATTTTTTCTAAATAAAATAAAAGAAAGAAAAAGGACATCAGGAAAGTGCAAGTGGAATAATTTCCAGGTAGGAGAAAGCCCCATTAAAATCAGTGTCTAAGCCGGGCATGGTGGCGCATGCCTTTAATCCCAGCACTCGGGAGGCAGAGGTAGGAGGATCACAGTGAGTTCGAGGCCACCCTAAGACTACATAGTGCATTCCAGGTCAGGTCAGCCTGGGCTAGAGTGAGACCCTACCTCAAAAAACAAAACAAAACAAAAATCAGTGTCTAGATTCTTGGCAAGACCTATGATGCCTGTCTAAAATGATTAGGTCTAAAATGTTCCCCCACTTTTTTCAAAATTATTTATTTTTTTTATTTATTTGAGAGACAAGAGAGAGAGAGAGAGAGAGAGAGAGAATGGGTGTGCCAGGACTTTCAGATGCTGCAAATGAACTCCAAATGTATGTGCCACCTTGTGCATCTGGCTTATGTGGGTCACAGGGAATGGGACCTGGGCCCTTTGGCTTTGCAGGCAAGCACCTTAACCGCTAAGCCATTATCTCTCCAGCCCTCATTTCTTGAATATTTGTCTGTCAATGGGTGGCAACATTTTGGGTGACTGGAATTTTCAGGGGGTAGAGATGGAGTGGTGGGCAGTGGACCACTGGAGGTAGGCCTTTAAAGGTTATTTCCCCACCCTCAGTTCCAGCCACTCTTTGTTTCCTGATCCAGCACCATGTAAGAACCTGCACTGTACATTCCTGCTGCCATAAACTCCTGCATGTCTTCCCTGCCATGATGGACTGAAACCATGAGCAAAAGTAAACCCTTCCTCCTGTATGTTGTTTCTGCCAGGGATTTCTGTCAAAATGACACGGAAGCACCTAGTGCAATCAGTCAACACTGAATCACCCAGTGACACCTAGATGCTGGAGGCAGTATCCTTGTTTTCATGGTCATGCAAAAAAACACTTCCTTCTCAACACCTTGGGGGAGGGGTTCCTAAATTGACTCTGACTCACCTTTCTAAAATAAATCCCTTTGGGTAGTGGCAGAAACTGGGCCAATGCTCAATGTGTTTTTGATGATTTTACTGCTGGAAGACTTTGCCAGCAATGTGGGTAATGTCATTTTCATCTACAGGAAAAAAGCCACTTTACATTTCTCAAAATTTCATACAAAAAGGAACTACTATAGAATATTCAAAATTTCCCCCATTGACTTTAGTTCTCTTTTCTTAATCTCTTGCTAAGGTGAGAACTGTAATATAATAAGTGAGGTAAGAAAAGACGTCATTGAAACCCTTCAATATTTGTTCTTCCTCATTTTAAATGCAAAACCTAGCCATATAAGTACAGATATGAAATAACACATAAGTTAATTAGGTAACTAAGATAAAAGACTAAAGTTTGTTAAGATGCTATATTTGAAGCATATTTTCATTTGTATTTCATCTAGCTGTTTCTTAGGATTCTGCTTGAAAACAAAGAAATACTATCTTCTGGGAAGTTCAAGAGAGCCAACAGAAAACCATATCATTGCCTACTAGTTCATCCTGCATTGTTCATGTGTTAAAAAGAGGCAGACAAGGGCTGGAGGGATGGCTTAGCAGTTAAGGCGTTTGCCTGCAAAGCCAAAGAACACAGGTTCTTCCCCAGTACCCATGTTAGCCAGATGCACAAAGTGGTGCATGCGTCTGGAGTTAGTTTGCAGTGGCTAGAGGCCCTGGTGCACCCATTCTCTCTCTCTCTCCCTCTTTTCCCTGTCAAATAAATAAATGAATGATAAATTTTTTTTCTAAAAAAGGGGGCAGATGAGGCCACGCTGAGACTACATAGTGAATTCCAGGTCAGTCTGGGCTACAGTGAGACCTTACCCTGATAAAACAAAACAAAACAAAAAACCAAGCAGAAAAAATATTTAAGAAAAAAAAATACAAAGAGGTGTCAAGAAGAAAAGCTAATTAAGGCTTCTGGAGTAGTTTCTCTGTGCCAGATACTAGATCCATCATTCCTCTTAAAAGCAAAGCAAAAACATTAACAGGTTTTGTTTTGGCCTTTATTTTCCCCCTGAGCTTGATATGAAAGGAGATATATATTCTCCCAGTAGTTGGTTCTGTGACCTAGGAAAGAATCTCTTTTCCCAATCTAAAATGCTTTCTCTCTGATGTTTACACGAGATACAGAAAGGCTATAGGTTTATAGGAATTGCTACTATACTCCCAGGAGGGAAAAACCATTTCTGGGCACTCATGACTCTCCACAAGCCAGCATTTGTCAGAAGCAGAGCTACTACATGCAAACCACACATAAAATACTAGAATCAGCCTGGGTGTTGCATGCTGGGATTAGAGAAGCCCACCACAGTTTCAGGCTTTTTTTTCCCTTTCTTTCTTTCTTTCTTTTTTTTTGAGAGTGACAGAGAGAGAGAGAGAGAATGGGCGCATCAGGGCCTCCAGCCACTGCAAACAAACTCCAGACGCATGCGCCCCTTGTGCATCTCGCTTACATGGATACTGGGGAATCAAGCCTCGAACCAGGATCCTTAGGCTTCATAGGCAAGCTCTTAACTGCTAAGCCATCTCTCCAGCCCAGTTTCAGGCTTTTTACCTGAGGTCTAGAAATTGCACTTGGGCTTGAGAAGTGAGTACTTTAATCACTAAGCCATCTTTCCAGTCTCCAAAATAATTTTAAATTTATTTATTTATTTGAGAGAGAGACAGATGAAAAGAGAGTGAGCATGGGTGTACCAGGACCTCCTACCCTTGCAAACAAATTCCAGACACATGTGTCATCTTATGCATGTGGCTTTACATGGGTACTAGGGAATCACACCCAGGCTAGCAGACTTTGCAGCAAGTTCCTTTGACCACTGAGTAATCTCTCAACCCCCCAAAACTATTTAGAAAAAAATTTTTCATTTTCTTTCTATGAAACATTCAGCAGAGAAATCATGATGATCATGTGCATAACATAACTTGAGAAATCATACTACTAATACTTATTGAACTGGTACAAATATGCATACTAAAGCTGGGCGTGGTGGTGCACACCTTTAGTCCCAGCACTTGGGAGGCAGAGGTAGGAGGATGGCTGTGAATTCAAGGCCACCCTGAGACTACATAGTGAATTCCAGGTCAGCCTGAGCTAGAGTGAGACTGTGCCTTGTAAAACCAAAAAAGAAAAAAAGAAAAAAACTATAATATGCATACTGTTCTTTTTTATGATTAATATTGACATTAATTTACATTAAACTTAATTTATTATAAGAACACTATTACTTCAGTAATCAAAAATCATTCTGAAAGTTAACTAGCTGACTGCTGACTTTTGGCAGTTTCAGATGTGTAGTGAATGTCTGAATAAGGAATAGCAACATCTACTTCTCACTTATCCAAATGGTTAGATTTGCTACAAGACTTAATTTACAGTTAAGCTTGGGGCTTGCAGTAGGATTAGGTTAAGAGCTACAAAATGTTTTGCAAATTAATTTATGTTATTAGCTGACTGACATTATCAAGAATAATATACTGAAGAATTCAAAGACAAAGTCTAGGACTGTGGATGTGGCTCAGCGGTAGAGTGCTTGCTTAGCATGTGCAAGGCCCTGGGTTCACTCCCCAGGAGGGAGGAAGAGACAGAGAGAGTGAAAGAGGAGGACTTCTTGTCAGAGGTGCACAGTCATGTCCTTAGGGGAGGAGTTTCTGTATTTGTGCTGGGTGGGGCTCAATCCAAGTACTCTCAAGGTAAAAATTACTCCTCTACCCTAATCGTAATTGATTATCCAGATGTCATTTCACGAGCCATAGGTAATATACCCTGGCACACAGAAGGCACTCTGAACATTTTTAAATGAAGGAATAAATGGACATTAGTAGAAATAAACTAACGCTAAAGTGATATCACAGGAACTAACCAGAAAAATGACCCACTCTTTAATTCATTCAATAAATGTTTGCTGATTTCTTTTTCTTTTCTTTCTTTTTTTTTTTTTTTTTTTTGTTTGTTTGTTTGTTTTCTGAGGTAGGGTCTCACTCTAGCTCAGGCTGACCTGGAATTCACTATGTAATCTCAGGGTGGCCTTGAATTTATGGCAATCCTCCTACCTCTGCCTTCCAAGTGCTGGGATTAAATGACCCACTCTTTAATTTATTCAATAAATGTTTGCTGATTTATAAAGATAAATTAGGCACTGTATTAGATACTGTAGCAGGCAGCCTCAGGTTCGCTGAGATGAACTTCCAGATCAGGCACAGTTATGGAGGAAGGGATTTATTGAAGCTTACAGATCCAGGGGAAGTTCCATAGTGGCGGAAGCTGGCCTGCTTTCACAGGACCAAACAGAGAGAGAGAAAGGCACAAATCTAAAAGCCACACAGCACAGCACACTTCACGAACTCCAGCGAGGCACACTTTGCCATATCACTAGATTGAAATCTCAAACCCACCACCACACCTTAAGATCTGCTCAGTGACACTGCCTCCAGCCAGGTGGCTGCAGATGCAAACTACAGACTAACAAAACACTGAATATATTGGGGGCCATCTATTCAAACCGTCACAGATACTGTCATCGTGCATATAGGGACCAGAAAAAAACAGATGATATACTAGCCCTCAAAGAGTTCAATCATCTAACTGAAGAGAAATACTAATCCAAAACATACCATCAAATGCAAATTTAACATGTATACATACTAAGTAGTATAATAATAGATATGGTTCCATGAAAGGGTATCGCAGAGGTATTGGACATCGTCAGGAAAATCAGGGAAGATTTGATTAAAAAATAAAAGAGGGCTGGAGAGACGGCTTAGCGGTTGAGCCCTTGTCTGTGAAGCCTAAGGACCCCGGTCTGAGGATCGATTCCCCAGGACCCAAGTTAGCCAGATGCACAAGGGGGTGCACGCATCGGGAGTTCATTTGCAGTGGCTGGAGGCCCTGGCGCACCCATTCTCTCTCTCTCTCTCGCTCTCTCTCGCGCTCTCTGCCTCTTTCTCTCTCTGTCGCTCTCAAATAAATAAATGAACAACAAAATTTTTTTTAAATCATAACTTACAACAAAACCCCATACTAATAGAATATTTCAATTAGATGACTGAGTGACTGATGTTTGCATGTAAACCTTATACTAATAAAAACATTTCAATTAGATGACTGACGCTTACATGTAAACCCTATGCTACTAGAACATTTCAATTAGATGACTGATGTTTGCATGTAAACTCTATGCTACTAGAACATTTCAACTAGATGACTGACGCTTACATGTAAACCCTATGCTACTAGAACATTTCAATTAGATGGACTGATGATGCTCTGTGCATCATCATATTTCTCTGAGTTTTAATGTTTCTAAAATGGTACCCTGATTTACAAAACTGTCACATTTTTAATCTTCTAAAATGTCAATTAATTTTTCTCATTTAAACTTTTAAATTTATTTTTCTTCAAATAAAAGTTGCTGTTCTCTTGATGAAACGGGTACCAGCACAAGGGTGAAGGAGATCGACACAGAGAAAAATCAACTCCTACCAAATCAGAGATACAGAGAACCAGAGGCCCCCATCACCTCATCACTGAAGCAGACCAAAAATGAACCCAACATGGCTTAGGGAAATTTTGAGGAAGAGGGGGCTGAAAGAATGTCAGAGCCACATGTTGGGTCATGATATGCAGAGACATTTCTCCTACCCATAACTGTGGGCTAACTCCACAATGCATGACCCATATACCTCAACAAGGAGGGGTCGAGGGGAGGGGGTAGGTCACGGATGAGCCCAATAATGGTACCAACTTGACTGTATTCACTGAGTACAAAATTAATTAGTAAAAAAAAAAATTAAAAATTAAAAAATAAAAATAAAAAGTTACACCTCAGAAATTCCTAGCTTCAGAGCATAGGTAAGTATTTGACATATAGTTAGGGCACTTCCACTGGCAAGCTATTAGCTGTTGATGTCAGCAGACTGTTCATAAAGCAACCTCACTGCTATGATTGTCAGCTCTAGAGTTAAGGACAAGGTTGAGTTGCTGAACGAGTTTGAAAAAGGACACATGCAGGCTGGAGAGATGGCTTAGTGGTTAAGGCACTTACCTGTAAAGTCAAAGGACCCAGGTTTGATTTCCCAGGACCCACATAAGCCAGATACACAAGAGAGCACACGCATGTGGACTTTGTTTGCAGAGGCTGGAGGCCCTGGCACAGCCATTCTCTCTCTCTCTTTCTCTACCTGCCTATTTCTCTCTCTATCTCTCTCTCTTTCTCTGTCTCAAATAAATAAGAAAAATAAAATTGTTAAAAAAAAAAGAAAGAAAGGCCAGGCATAGTGCTGCACACCTTTAATCCCAGCACTTGGGAGGCAGAGGTAGGAGGATCACCGAGAGTTCGAGACTAGATAGTGAATTCCAGGTCAGCCTGGGCTCGAGTGAGACCCTACCTCAAAAAAAAAAAAAAGGACACATGCCTGACAAGACACGCACAGTTGTGCCGTGTTGGCACTCAGCCTTGATGGGTAACCAATGGCTTTCTGATTGGCTAGGAGATCATTCAGTGGAAAGGAACCCATAGCTGGAACTGGAACCAAGTTAGAATCCTATGGAGAACAATATTATGGTCTCCAACACCAAGTTCTCACTAATTTTTGGCCAAAAAAGGGGCAACATCCATCAAAATCTCTCTAAATACCATTTTAACCTATGCTGATCTCACTCTCCATTGGAGAATCTGGTTTTTTGTTTTTTTTTTTTTCCAGAAGGCAATGAAAACCAAGGACAACCAAAATCTATCAAATGACAAGAAAAGATAACTGCCCCATCACACATCAGCCAGGGCCCAGGTGAAACCACAGAGAAATTGGTGAGATGAGCAAGAGTGCTGCTTCCAAGGGGAGCCTGACAACCTGTACCAGGGGAAGGTGTCACACACTGAGGATACTCAACACATACCAAAGCAGAAATCCAGAAGCTCCTGAGAGCTCATCACTAAAGTAGTCTTAAAACACATCCACCATGACTTAGGGAATTTTGCAGAAGAGGGGATGAAAAGGTTTAAAGAACCACAGAGTGGGAGAGACTATCCAGAGGCTCTGCCCCACCCCGCAATAACTGACTACTGCTCTCACAACTCATAACCCACAACCCCATGGGGAATACCAGCAATCCCACTGAGGAGGGTCCTCAGTAGAATGAGGGCAGGGAGGAGGGAAATGATGGTACCAACACATGATGTGTCCATACAAAGTATATACTTAATAAATTTAAAAATTAAAATAAAGTTTAAAAAGATGACTTAGTAGTTAAGACATTTGCCTGCAAAGGCAAAGGACCAAGGGTTCGATTCCCCAGGATCCACATAAGCCAGATGTACAAGGTGGCGCATGTGTCTGGACTTTATTTGCAATGGCTGGAGGCCCTGGTTTGTCCATTCTTTCCCTCCCTCCCTCTCTCTCTCCCTTTCTCTCCCCACCCCTTCTCAAATAAATAAATAAATAAAATATTTTTCTAAGCTGGGCGTGGTGGCGCACACCTTTAATCCCAGCACTCGGGAGGCAGAGGTAGGAGGATCGCCGTGAGTTCAAGGCCACCCTGAGACTCCACAGTGAATTCCAGGTCAGCCTGGGCTAGAGTGAGACCCTACCTCAAAAAACCAAAAATATATATATATATTTTTTCTAAATAAAATAAAAGAAAGAAAAAGGACATCAGGAAAGTGCAAGTGGAATAATTTTCAGGTAGGAGAAAGCCCCATTAAAATCAGTGTCTAAGCCGGGCATGGTGGCACACGCCTTTAATCCCAGCACTCGGGAGGCAGAGGTAGGAGGATCACAGTGAGTTCGAGGCCACCCTAAGACTACATAGTGCATTCCAGGTCAGGTCAGCCTGGGCTAGAGTGAGACCCTACCTCAAAAAACAAAACAAAACAAAAATCAGTGTCTAGATTCTTGGCAAGACCTATGATGCCTGTGTAAAATGGTTTAGGTCTAAAATGTTCCCCCACTTTTTTCAAAATTATTTATTTTTTTTATTTATTTGAGAGACAGAGAGAAGGAAAGAGAGAGAGAGAGAGAATGGGTGTGCCAGGGCTTTCAGATGCTGCAAATGAACTCCAAATGTATGTGCCACCTTGTGCATCTGGCTTATGTGGGTCACAGGGAATGGGACCTGGGCCCTTTGGCTTTGCAGGCAAGCACCTTACCCGCTAAGCCATTATCTCTCCAGCCCTCATTTCTTGAATATTTGTCTCTCAATGGGTGGCAACATTTTGGGTGACTGGAATTTTCAGGGGGTAGAGACTGAGTGGTGGGCAGTGGACCACTGGAGGTAGGCCTTTAAAGGTTATATCCCCACCCTCAGTTCTAGCCACTCTTTGCTCCCTGATCCAGCACCATGTGAGGAACCTGCACTGTACATTCCTGCTGCCATAAACTCCTGCATGTCTTCCCTGCCATGATGGACTGAAACCATGAGCAAAAGTAAACCCTTCCTCCTTCATGTTGTTTCTGCCAGGGATTTCTGTCAAAATGACACAAAAGCATCTAGCGCAATCAGTCAACACTGAATCACCCACTGACACCTAGATGCTGGAGGCAGGATCCTTGTTTTCATGGTCATGCCAAAAACACTTCCTTCTCAACACCTTGGGGGAGGGGTTCCTAAATTGACTCTGACTCACCTTTCTAAAATAAATCTCTTTGGGTAGTGGCAGAAACTGGGCCAATGCTCAATGTGTTTTTGATGATTTTACTGCTGGAAGACTTTGCCAGCAATGTGGGTAATGTCATTTTCATCTACAGGAAAAAAGCCACTTTACATTTCTCAAAATTTCATACAAAAAGGAACTACTATAGAATATTCAAAATTTCCCCCATTGACTTTAGTTCTCTTTTCTTAATCTCTTGCTAAGGTGAGAACTGTAATATAATAAGTGAGGTAAGAAAAGACGTCATTGAAACCCTTCAATATTTGTTCTTCCTCATTTTAAATGCAAAACCTAGCCATATAAGTACAGATATGAAATAACACATAAGTTAATTAGGTAACTAAGATAAAAGACTAAAGTTTGTTAAGATGCTATATTTGAAGCATATTTTCATTTGTATTTCATCTAGCTGTTTCTTAGGATTCTGCTTGAAAACAAAGAAATACTATCTTCTGGGAAGTTCAAGAGAGCCAACAGAAAACCATATCATTGCCTACTAGTTCATCCTGCATTGTTCATGTGTTAAAAAGAGGCAGACAAGGGCTGGAGGGATGGCTTAGCAGTTAAGGCGTTTGCCTGCAAAGCCAAAGAACACAGGTTCTTCCCCAGTACCCATGTTAGCCAGATGCACAAAGTGGTGCATGCGTCTGGAGTTAGTTTGCAGTGGCTAGAGGCCCTGGTGCACCCATTCTCTCTCTCTCTCCCTCTTTTTCCCTGTCAAATAAATAAATGAATGATAAATTTTTTTTCTAAAAAAGGGGGGGCAGATGAGGCCACGCTGAGACTACATAGTGAATTCCAGGTCAGCCTGGGCTGGAGTGAGACCTTACCCTGATAAAACAAAACAAAACAAAACAAAAAACCAAGCAGAAAAAATATTTAAGAAAAAAAATACAAAGAGGTGTCAAGAAGAAAAGCTAATTAAGGCTTCTGGAGTAGTTTCTCTGTGCCAGATACTAGATCCATCATTCCGCTTAAAAGCAAAGCAAAAACATTAACAGGTTTTGTTTTGGCCTTTATTTTCCCCCTGAGCTTGATATGAAAGGAGATATATATTCTCCCAGTAGTTGGTTCTGTGACCTAGGAAAGAATCTCTTTCCCCAATCTAAAATGCTTTCTCTCTGATGTTTACACGAGATACAGAAAGGCTATAGGTTTATAGGAATTGCTACTACACTCCCAGGAGGGAAAAACCATTTCTGGGCACTCATGACTCTCCACAAGCCAGCATTTGTCAGAAGCAGAGCTACTACATGCAAACCATACATAAAATACTAGAATCGGTCTGGGTGTTGCATGCTGGGATTAGAGAAGCCCACCACAGTTTCAGGCTTTTTTTTTTTTTTCTTTCTTTCTTTCTTTCTTTTTTTTGAGAGTGACAGAGAGAGAGAGAGAGAATGGGCGCATCAGGGCCTCCAGACACTGCAAACGAACTCCAGACGCATGCGCCCCTTGTGCATCTCGCTTACGTGGATACTGGGGAATCAAGCCTTGAACCAGGATCCTTAGGCTTCATAGACAAGCTCTTAACTGCTAAGCCATCTCTCCAGCCCAATTTCAGGCTTTTTACCTGAGGTCTAGAAATTGCACTTGGGCTTGAGAAGTGAGTACTTTAATCACTAAGCCATCTTTCCAGTCTCCAAAATAATTTTAAATTTATTTATTTATTTGAGAGAGAGACAGATGAAAAGAGAGTGAGCATGGGTGCACCAGGACCTCCTACCCTTGCAAACAAATTCCAGACACATGTGTCATCTTGTGCATGTGGCTTTACATGGGTACTAGGGAAGCACACCCAGGCTAGCAGACTTTGCAGCAAGTTCCTTTGACCACTGAGTAATCTCTCAACCCCCCAAAACTATTTAGAAAAAAATTTTCATTTTCTTTCTATGAAACATTCAGCAGAGAAATCATGATGATCATGTGCATAACATAACTTGAGAAATCATACTACTAATACTTATTGAACTGGTACAAATATGCATACTAAAGCTGGGCGTGGTGGTGCACACCTTTAGTCCCAGCACTTGGGAGGCAGAGGTAGGAGGATGGCTGTGAATTCAAGGCCACCCTGAGACTACATAGTGAATTCCAGGTCAGCCTGAGCTAGAGTGAGACTGTGCCTTGAAAAACCAAAAAAGAAAACAAGAAAAAAAGAAAAAACTATAATATGCATACTGTTCTTTTTTATGATTAATATTGACATTAATTTACATTAAACTTAATTTATTATAAGAACACTATTACTTCAGTAATCAAAAATCATTCTGAAAGTTAACTAGCTGACTGCTGACTTTTGGCAGTTTCAGATGTGTAGTGAATGTCTGAATAAGGAATAGCAACATCTACTTCTCACTTATCCAAATGGTTAGATTTGCTACAAGACTTAATTTACAGTTAAGCTTGGGGCTTGCAGTAGGATTAGGTTAAGAGCTACAAAATGTTTTGCAAATTAATTTATGTTATTAGCTGACTGACATTATCAAGAATAATATACTGAAGAATTCAAAGACAAAGTCTAGGACTGTGGATGTGGCTCAGCGGTAGAGTGCTTGCTTAGCATGTGCAAGGCCCTGGGTTCACTCCCCAGGAGGGAGGAAGAGACAGAGAGAGTGAAAGAGAGGACTTCTTGTCAGAGGTGCACAGTCATGTCCTTAGGGGAGGAGTTTCTGTATTTGTGCTGGGTGGGGCTCAATCCAAGTACTCTCAAGGTAAAAAGTACTCCTCTACCCTAATCGTAATTGATTATCCAGTTGTCATTTCACGAGCCATAGGTAATATACCCTGGCACACAGAAGGCACTCTGAACATTTTTAAATGAAGGAATAAATGGACATTAGTAGAAATAAACTAATGCTAAAGTGATATCACAGGAACTAACCAGAAAAATGACCCACTCTTTAATTCATTCAATAAATGTTTGCTGATTTCTTTTTCTTTCTTTCTTTTTTGTTTTTTTTTTTTGTTTGTTTGTTTGTTTTCTGAGGTAGGGTCTCGCTCTAGCTCAGGCTGACCTGGAATTCACTATGTAATCTCAGGGTGGCCTTGAATTTATGGCAATCCTCCTACCTCTGCCTTCCAAGTGCTGGGATTAAATGACCCACTCTTTAATTTATTCAATAAATGTTTGCTGATTTATAAAGATAAATTAGGCACTGTATTAGATACTGTAGCAGGCAGCCTCAGGTTCGCTGAGATGAACTTCCAGATCAGGCACAGTAATGGAGGAAGGGATTTATTGAAGCTTACAGATCCAGGGGAAGTTCCATAGTGGCGGAAGCTGGCCTGCTTTCACAGGACCAAACAGAGAGAGAGAAAGGCACAAATCTAAAAGCCACACAGCACAGCACACTTCACGAACTCCAGCGAGGCACACTTTGCCATATCACTAGATTGAAATCTCAAACCCACCACCACACCTTAAGATCTGCTCAGTGACACTGCCTCCAGCCAGGTGGCTGCAGATGCAAACTACAGACTAACAAAACACTGAATATATTGGGGGCCATCTATTCAAACCGTCACAGATACTGTCATCGTGCATATAGGGACCAGAAAAAAACAGATGATATACTAGCCCTCAAAGAGTTCAATCATCTAACTGAAGAGAAATACTAATCCAAAACATACCATCAAATGCAAATTTAACATGTATACATACTAAGTAGTATAATAATAGATATGGTTCCATGAAAGGGTATCGCAGAGGTATTGGACATCGTCAGGAAAATCAGGGAAGATTTGATTAAAAAATAAAAGAGGGCTGGAGAGACGGCTTAGCGGTTGAGCCCTTGTCTGTGAAGCCTAAGGACCCCGGTCTGAGGCTCGATTCCCCAGGACCCACATTAGCCAGATGCGCAGGGGGACACATATGTCTGGAGTTTTTTTGCAGTGGCTGGAAGCCATGGCACACCCATTCTCTCTCTCTCTCTCTCTCTCTCTATCTATCTATCTATCTCTGCCTCTTTCTCGCTATCACTCTGAAATAAATAAATAAAAATAAACAAAAAAGAAATGAAAAAGAAACATAGAAATACATAGCTGGCAAAGTTACCAAGAATAAGTGACTAGTGTGTGCTCAGCCCTAAACATGACATCTAAACTACACCCTCTAGGGCTCAGGGGACTTTATGGAAGAGGAGGCAGAAAGAACATAAAACCAGCAGAAGGAGAAGCAGGGCTGCAGAGTGTTGTCTTCTGGGGACAACAGTTAGCTACTCTCAGGAACTCACAGCAGATGTGGCTACCTGTGCAAAGGCTGAGCCTGTCCATATTTCACTGTAGATGAGGGAAGGGTCCATGAGACCACACGCTTCCCAGGAGAAAGAGTGACAACGGATGATTGGTGGAACATGAGAAGACACATCCGTCAGAGGTGTAACCACTGGTGGGGTGCTCATTCTTCAGTAAATTACCTCCCACCCATCATCGTGCAAGTGATGCTGATTTCATTCAGTGGATTATAAAATGCATGAAAGTAGTATGGGGGTCTATGGGGAAGAAGAAGGGCTTTAATGGGAGGGGAGGGGCAAGAGGAAAGGTATTTTGAGGAGTATGCATTATGTATATGAATGAAAGTGTCAAAAATGAAAAGTAGGGCTGGAGAGAAGGCTCAGCAGTTAAGGTGCTTGCCTGCAAAGCTTAACAACCCAGGTTTGATCCCCCAGAACCAAAATAAGGCCAGATGCACAAGGTGGCACATGCATCTGGAGCTCATTTGTAGAGGCTAGAGGCCTGGTGTGCCCATATTCATATTCTCTCTCCCTCCTTGCAAATAAATAAGTAAATAAAAGCTTTTTTTTTTCAAGGTAGGGTCTCACTCTAGCTCAGGGTAACCTGGATGTGGTGGTGTGATTCAGGTGTCCCCCATAAACTTAGGTGTTCTGAATGCTAGGTTCCCAGATAATGGAGATTTGAGAATTAATGCCTTCTGGAGGCAATGTATTGTTGGGGGCAGGCTTATCAGTCTTATTGCCAGTTTTCCTATGCCAGTGTTTGGCACACTGTCCTGTTGCTGTTGTTCACCTGATGTTGGCCAAGGGGTGATGTCTACCCTCTGCTCATACTATCATTCCCCCTGCCATTATGGAGCTTCCCCCTCTCTGCCGCCCCGAGCCTATAAGCCAAAATAAACCTCTTTTTCCCACAAGCTGCTCTTGGTTGGGTAATTTCTACCAGCAATGCAAACCTGACTGCAACACTGGATTTCACTATGTAGTATCAGGGTGGCCTCAAACTCACAGCAATCCTCCTGCCTCTGCCTCCCAAGTGCTGGGATTAAAGGCATGTGCCACCACACTCAGCTAAATAAAAGTATTTTAAAAATTAGGGCTAGGACTGGAGAGATGGCTTAGTGGTTAAGCACTTGCCTGTGAAGCCTAAGGACCCTGGTTCAAGGCTCGATTCCCCAGGACCCACGTTAGCCAGATGCACAAGGGGGCGTACACATCTGGAGTTCGTTTGCAGTGGCTGGAGGCCCTGACGCGCCCATTCTCTCTCTCTATCTGCCTCTTTCTTTCTCTGTCTGTCGCTCTCAAATAAATAAAAATAAAATTAAAATAATTTTTTAAAAAATTAGGACTGGAGAGATGGCTTAGCGGTTAAGGCATTTGCCTGCAAAGCTAAAGGATCCTGGTTGAAATCTCCAGGACCTTACATAAGCCAGATGCACAAGGGGGGCATGTATCTGGAACTCGTTTGCAGTGACTGAAGGCCCTGGTGCACCCATTCTCTCTCTCCCTCTCTCTCCCTCTTAAATAAATGAATAATATTTTTTAAAAACTATTTAAAAAATTAAAAATAAATGAAGCAACCATTAAGTCCCCAAATGGAGCATTCAAAGAAGCAGTTCAGACAGGTACAAAGGTCTTCATGGAAGGAGTGCTACTGTTAGTGTTGCTCAGGGACACAGTATGAAATGAGGTTGGGAGACCTTTGTAAATCACATAATGAGGTCTTTTATCTTAACATCATACTGAATGTACCAGGTCTGAAACAAGGTTATATATATCATCCTGCACTCAAGTGTGTGTAAGATATATGACATCATTTTGTTACGTGTATAAAATGTATTTACATATATTTTTCATTACATTATCACTGACTTAGAGTAAAACTTGCCCTTCTGAGATGAATAATCCAGTGGGTTTCAGTATATTTACTGAATTGTGTGACCATCATGTGATATAATTGCTGAAATTTTTAATTTTATCCAAAAAGAAATCCCATACCCATTAGTAGTTACTATGTTTGCTCTCCCTCCAGGCTCTAGAAATCACAAATCCACTTGTTTTCTCTATGGATTTGCCTGCTCTGGACTTTTCATATAAACGAAAGTGGGGCCGTGGCCCTTTGTGTCTGCTTTCTTTTACTCAGCATGTTTTCAAGGTTCATCCAGTCTATAGTATATGCCAGAATGTTATTTCTGTTGAATGTCTAATAATATTTTCTAGTATGCACATAGCCTATTTTATTTACCTATCCATTATCCATTAGTGGACATTTGAACTGTGAAGGAAAATGAATACTTAATCCATGTAAGTCACAGAGACAAGATATAACAATAGATGGCTGATTCCAATAATTTTTTTTCAAACAAATGTGTTGAAAAACCGAATGTTGTAAATAAACATGCACCATGAACACTCCACCCCACTGCACCATGGAGTCATGGGTTAGATTTCAAACAAATTCATTCACACAGACAAAATCCTTCAAGCTTGGTAATTTGACTAGCCTGTGAAGCTTGTGCCAAAGGGGTCAGTTTTTCTTCAAAAATTTGAATCAGGGCTGGAGAGATGGCTTAGTGGTTACGGCACATGCCTTCAAAGCTCAAGGGCCCAGGTTCAATTCTCCAGGTCCCACATAGGCTAGATGCACATGGTGTTACATGCATCTGGAGTTCGTTTGCAATGGCTAGAGGCCCTGGCGTGCCCATTCTCACTTTCTCTCTCTCTCTTCTCTCTCTCTCTCTGGCTCTCTCTCTCCCTCTCTCTGTCTCTATCTCTAATAAATAAATAAATAAAAATAAAATCTTTAAGAATCCAAGGAGGTATTGTTTCAAATATACATTTTCTTTCTAGGTGACGTCATTAGCAATAGTGAACAAGATTAGTTTTGAGGTAGCCTTGTCGGCTTTTGCAAGCATGCTGGCTGCCCATGACTTCATCCTGGCACTCACGGGCAGTCTGGGCTTTAACCTGAGGTGACTCACATCCACAAGATTGAATATCGCCGCTTCCACAGGCAGTTGAAGAGATGCTAGCCTTTCTGCTTCAAAGCAAGCTTGAAAGTTTACCTAACTAGTTTTGTAAATCACACTGGCACTTTGCACACAAACAGTGTACTGTCGGGGGAAAGCCTGGCTTATTATCTATACCAAGTAATGAGTATTCTGTTTACCGCTGGTGGTAGCCCATTCAATATTTACTTAGTGACTTAAGCAGGTTAATATTGACCAAACATAATTTTTAAGCTTTGTTTTCTTTAATGAATCTGAAATGCTCTTTAGTTAGCTTTAAAGTCAGTCCAGTGCTTATCTAAATCCTAGTCTGGTGTCAGTAGTAGACAAGATGTGTTTTCCCCCTGTAGCCTGGTACAGTGTCGTGGTTATCTCCTGTTTCAGCCAAGGGCTTTCAGCGCAGGGACCTTCCGACATCCAGTCATGCGGAACTGAGGGATGATCTGCGCCAGCTGCTGCTGGCTGGGTCTTGAACCCATGCAGTGTCATTCTGTTTCTCAAGTCACACTTTACCCACTGTCTGGTTGGTGTGGAAAGATTTCTGAACAAGCTTCATAGGTAGCAGCTAAGATTGTATTTCAACTTTTCCAGTCGTCCTTGAACAAAAGGAGCCATCCAAGATTTTGCTCCCGTGAGGTGTTAAGCCGGGACTGAAGTTGGCTTCCCTAAAGGTTTCTTTTTTCTTTTCTTTTTTTTCCATTTTTATGTGCAAGTGGGTACTGTTGAGACTTGATCCATTTATGGTATGACATGTCTCTTAAACTGGAGGTTTTTTTTTTTTTAATTGTGTGTGCTTTTATTTTACCTGTTTATACTTTGGGGGAAAAAAAGTCACCCAGTATTATCTTGAAGTTTATAGATGGTAAAATGACTATAAATTCTAACACTTGCCTAGGTGTAAGCATCACGTGGTGAATTTTTACTTTACTGTTTTGAGACAGGGTCTTACTATCCAGCCTTGACTGGCCTGGCACTGACTGTGTGGGCCAGGCCAGCATCAAATCTGCCAGGATGGCAGGCATGTGCCACTGTGCCCTGTCTCACCAGGTGGTTCTTAAACGTCAGTAGAAAACTAGTGCGGTGTTCCAGTCAAATATTAATTTCAGATGGAAGTATAAGTAGAGTTAATAGAGCTAGTTTGAATTAATCTGCTTTCATGTTTGGGAAACAAGTGAGAATGTGGTATGATGCCTAATTTATACATACTCCAGCTCTCTTAGTTGATTGGATGTATGGTCCATTGGCTGTGTGACCACTGATCTTCATTTATTGTATAGTCATTTTCTTCAATATCTGTAATATGAGACCCTCTTAAATTATTGTTCCTAAAGTTAATAAATTCAGTTTATATACTCTGTAAAAAAAATCTTTAAAAAAGAAATTTGAGGGCTGGAGAGATGGCTTAGCGGTTAAGCGCTTGCCTGTGAAGCCTAAGGACCCCAGTTCGAGGCTTTATTCCCCAGGACCCACGTTAGCCAGATGCACAAGGGGGCGCACGCGTCTGGAGTTCGTTTGCAGTGGCTGGAAGCCCTGGCGTGTCCATTCTCTCTCTCTCTCTCTGCCTCTTTCTCTCTCTGTCTGTTGCTCTCAAATAAATAAATAAATAAAAAGAAATTTGAATCATGTGTCTAACTATACATTACAATCATGTAATTTCATATTATAATCATTAACGTTTCTGTTTCTTCTCTTCAGTGAGATTTTGAAGAGTCTAACTCAAAAATTAGCAGGGAGGTTTTCTTTTGGGCTACACCAGCAACATAAAATGAGTATAATTCTAAACTTATTAAATTCAGAAATTAAAAGTTACATAAAAGATGAGGAGATGGAGAAACGGAACAAATTTGATCGGACCCAGAGCAATAGATTTCCCAACACACACACACACAACTTTAAACCAAATTTCGTTTTTGTATTTTTCATGCAATTTTTAAATTTAATTAATATATTAAAAATATTTAAAAATACATATCTATAGGATAGCATGTGGTATTTCAAAATATTGTGTGATGTTTAAATCAAATTAAACATATGTATCACCTTATGGTGATACCATTCATATTCCTCTCTTCTAGCTCTTGGAAATACCTTTTCTTTATCAGCAGTCACCTCGCTGTGCAATAGTACACCAAAACATCTTACTCTTAACTCTGCCTTTCCTCACTACCTCCAAAAGGTTTTCCGTGTATTCATAAATGTGAGGCAATGATAAAAGCAATTTTAGAGCATTTTTAAAGAAGCCCTGTACCTTTTACTTCTCACTCCCCATTTCTCCTTAATTCACTATCCTTAGGTAGCCAGGAATATGCCTTCTATACCTATGGATTTGTTATGTATAGTTCACATAAATGTGTATGACTTCTTTCACTTAACATAATTTGGCTCAAGTTCATTTATGTTGCACCATGTGGCAATGCTTTATTATCATGGCTAAAAAATATACTATTTTATTGACATACCACATTTTACTTACTTTTCTTTTTAATATTTTGTTTATTTATTTTATTTGGGAGAGAGAAAGAAAGACGCAGATGAGAGAGAATGGCCACACTAGGGCCGCTGAAGCCTCTGCAAATGAAGTCCAGACACATGCAGCACCTTGTGCATCTGGCTTTACATGGGTACCGGGTTATTGAACCTGGATCCTTAGGTTTTGCAGGCAAGCACCTTAACCACTAAGTAATCTCTCCAGCCCTCATTTAACTTTCTATCTACTGATGGACGTTTAGGTTGCTTCTACTTTGGGTTACTATAGAGTTGGTATGAACATTGGTATATAAATTGGGTTTTTTTTTTTCTATAAGCAAACAGTTTTAATTTTCCTGGATATATGCCTGGGAGTATAACAGTAGTGGTATGAATGTAAAATGCCCCACATGGGCATTTTTTATTTTTAATTTTTTTTATTTTTTTTTGATATCAGGTTTTTTTTTAATTTTATTTATTTATTTATTTTTTTACAGTCAGTTTGGTACCATTATTAGGCTCATCCATGACCTACCCCCTCCCCTTGGCCCCTCCTTGTTGAGGTATACAGGTCATGCATTGTGGAGTAAGCCCACAGTTATGGGTAAGATAAATGTCTCTGCATATCATGACCCAACATGTGGCTCTGACAATGGGCATTTTTTAAATACATGGTCACCAGCTGGTGGTGCTATTTGGGAAGGCTGTGGACCCATTAGGAAGTAGAGACGTATGGAAGATTTGGGTCACTGGAAGTGGGCCTGGACAGTTTATGGTCCAGCCCCACTGGCTTTGCTCTGCTTCCTAAGTCTGCTGCAGTGTGAGGCCAGCTTCCTATTCCTGCCAACATGCCTCCCCTACTATGATGGCCTCTACCCTCTGGAACTGTAAAGCAAAATAAACTCTTTCCTTCCATGAGTAGCTTCTGGTCAAACATTTGTTCACAGTAATGAGAAAGTAACTACACACATGGTAACTAAACACCACCCTTTGGAGGAAAAGGCAGGTTTTTCCAAGTTGTTGCACCATTTTATAACCATACCTGCAGTGTTGGAAGGTTCCAGTGTCTCTACGTCATTGCCAACAATTGTTACTGTCTTTTTTTTTATTATAGCCCTCTGTTGTACGGCAAATTCCTGGGCATGGACTGCTCCCTCCTGAAGGGAGGGGGAGTAACAGATCAACAAATCTGGGAGAGCTGAAACTTAAAAGGTCACAGGACCACTCCCCAAAGTTACAGGAGCTTTGAAGGACAGACTCTGACCAGTGTTTTCTCTGAATTGAAACATTCTCCCCTGGGGGGTGGGAGGCTCAGAAGACATAGAGGTCAACAAGTCTAGAGAAAAGGTTGGAAGACCACCCCCAAGGTTATATAAAGAATAAACAATTGCTGAAGGGTGGGGTGAAGGAGATTCTCTGACCAGCTGAGCTGCCTGCAGGTTAAGAGATGTGGCTTCTATGAGACATCACCTATGCTCAAGGGGCCTTTTCAGTGATTCAGGGCTATCTTTTTTTTTAATGTTTAATATTATTATTTTTTTATTTGACAGAGAAAAAGGGAGAGAGAGAGAGAGAGAGAGAGAGAGAGAGAGAATGGGTGTTATAGGGCCTCCAGCCACTGCAAATGAACTCCAGATGTGTGCGCTCCCTTGTGCATGTGGTTAATGTGGGTCCTAGGGAATCGAACCTGGGTCCTTTGGCTTTGCAAGCAAATGCCTTAACTGCTAAGACATCCCTCCAGCCCAGAGCTGTCTTTTTTCCATTTTTTCTTTTTGCAAGGTAGGGTCTCGCTCTAGCCGAGGCTGACCTGGAGTTCACTATATAGTCCCTGGGTGGCTTGGAACTCATGGCAGTCCTCCTACATTTGCCTCCCAAGTGCTAGGATTAAAGGCGTGCGCCCCCACACCCGGCCCCTGTAGAGCTGTCTTTAAGTCATCCATGCACCAGTAAGCAACCTTTCACCCTGCTCTGTAAGCGACCCCCAATAAACTCACTGGTTCACCAAAATTGGTTTTGGTGCAATCATGCTTTGGTCTATTGTCTGTGCCAACTCGGGTAAATCGATGTATTTGCATCTTCTAAGCAAAAACGTTTCATGCAACACTTGGCACCCAAGCAGGAACATGAAACCATCCTGCTTGTTGTGCCTCCCACTGTGACTTGATTTGTAATCTCCCTAGTGGCTAACGAGGTTGGGCATCTTTTCATGCATTTGTTGGGTATTTGTATCTCTTTGCTAGAGAAATATCATGCCTAACTTTGGAATGCCCCAATATGCTTTCGTAAAGGTAAAGACACTTCATAACAGTTTACTTAGAACGAGGAAGCATTTTTGCATGGCTGTGATGTAAAGTGAATTCAATAGGATGGAGCTATCAATGTAAGCAGTATCAGTTATACCTTACTTTATGTGGAAGATTTGCTTATTATTTAAGAATATCACATCATCAGTAATAGGCAATATCCTCATGGTATTTGAAGTGCTAGTGAGTATTCCTTTCTTTATCGGTCTTCATTTGTTCTTGTAACATGCAAAGATGTCCCAGGCAGAATTTGAGACCCTTTTATCACAAATTTACAAACGCGGAGATATTGTTGAATGTTAACAGTGAATCATTTTAAAAATACTTTGAAGGGGCTGGAGAGATGGCTTAGCAGTTAAGGTACTTGCCTGTAAAGCCTAAGGACCCAGGTTCAATTCCCCAGCACGCACGTAAGCCAGCTGCCGAAGGTGGTGCACGTGTCTGGAGTTCGTTTGCAGTGGCTGGAGGCCCTGGTGTGCCTGTTGTCTCTCCCTCTCTCTCTCTCTCATCTGTCTCTCTCACCCTCTTGCAAATAAAATAAATTAATTAAAATACTTTGCCATTTCCAATTGAAATACTTTAATGTTATATTAGAATGAGCATTCCATGTTGTGAAAATTACATATGAAATTATATGATTTTAGTGGCTTATTATTTTTCAACAATACTTTCATTCCCAGAAACCTATAAAATAATCCCCTTGGTGGCCTCTTTTAATACCTTTTATTTACCAGTCTGCCTTCTTCCTCTTTACCTAGCTAAGGATTTAGTACCCAAATCTTTTTAGATACCTTAGATTAGACCTAGCATGATTTTTTTTTTTTTTTTTGGTTTTTTGAGGTAGGGTCTCACTCTAGCCCAGGCTGACCTGGAATTCACTATGGAGTCTCAGGGTGGCCTCAAACTCACGGCAGTCCTCCTACCTCTGCCTCCCAAGTGCTGGGATTAAAGGCGTGCGCCATCATGCCCGCCTAGCATGATTTTTTTAAATATTTTATTTATTTTATTTAGAGAGAGAGAGAGAAAGGGGCACAGAGAGACAGAGAGAGAAGGAGGGAGAGAATAGGTACACCAGGGCTTCTAGACACTGGAAATGAACTCTAGACGCATAGCCACCTTGTACATCTGGCTTCACGTGGGTACTGGGGAATTGAACCCTGGTCCTTAGGCTTTGCAGGCAAGTGCTTTAACCACTGAGCAATCTCTTCAGCCCTAGACCTAGTGGGATCTTAAGACAAGAGGTGGGGGTGGAGAGATGGCTTAGCAGTTAAGGTGCACACCTGTAAAGCCTAAGGACCCAGATTCAATTCTCAGGTCCCACATAAGCCAGATGCACATGGTGGCACATGCATCTGGAGTTCGTTTGCAATGGCTAGAGGCCCTGGCACACCCATTCATCTCTCTCTCTCTCCCCCCCCCTCCATTCTCTGTCTCTAATAAATAAATAAATAAAAATCTTTAAGGCAAAAGGTGCATTTTTGTGTATGATGTCACTTTCTGTGCAATGTCATAATGAGGAGACTTATTCTACAATAAATGAACAAATAATACCAAAAAAAGCTGTACAAACATGGCACTCCCTCATTTTCACCTTTTTGGCTACCTGTAATTTCTCTCAGCTCTTATTCCTACTTCAGTTATGGTTATTTCCTCTCGTGTATCATATTCAAATAAGTCTGATCTCTTATTACATAAACTAATTCTAGTATTTATTTTCATTTCCACTCATACTCTGCTATGTTATTCTTCCTGTATTTATTTATGCAAAATAGTTTCTTCTCTTAAATTCAAGCTTTTCTATTACTAAACGACAGAAAAATCTAACTCCATTATATCTTCTAGTCTAGACATGTCTAGGCACTTACATATTGAAAGAGCTATTCTTTTAAAATATATTACTTTCCTCTTATTTCTCTTTTATATTAGATTAAGTTACTATATTGATTTTTGAAATTATGTGTGGATAATTTATATTATCTACGATTTTCATTTAAGGGTAATTTAAGGTCTGAGAGATAGTAGTCTGTCTACTTCACACCCTCCTCTGACTCCCATGGGGGGGGGGGAGGGCATCATCTTCCCTGTGCTGTGTCAGGCTCTGTGATCTCAGGTGAGTGGTTTTGGTTCTCCATATGTTAAAAAAAAATTAGACAGTCATTTCCAGTCACAGCCTGGTTTCAAGATTAATGAAGTCACCTAACTGCTGCCTCCAGACTCAACTTCAGAAGTAGAAAATGATATAAGTCATGATTTAGGGGACAGGTTAGGATGTGGGATATTAATGACAGCTAACTAGAAAGGGCTTAAGCAAAGTAAGAAAATATATAATCAGATTTGATTCTATGAACTCCAGCTGCTGTGTAGAGAACTGACTGTGAGAGGCTCAAGAGCCTCTCTGGGCTGGAGGATGGCTTAGCAGTTAAGGCATTTGCTAGCCAAGCCAAAGGACTCAGGTTCGATTCCCCAGGACCCACGTTAGCCAGATGCACAAGGTGGCGCATGCACCTGGAGTTCATTTGCAGTGGCTGGAGGCTCTAGCATACCCATTATTCCTCTCCCTCTTTTTCTCTGTCTAGTAAATAAAAAAAAATATTTTTTTAAAGAGCCTCCCTGATTTTCTTCAAAATCCAGCACAAATGTGGCCAGTACTACCCCTGTGCACCTTCATGGTTTCAGATATCACTAAATTAATATTTTATCACTAAATATAGTCTGGAAGTTTATGGAATTAACAGCATGATCTGGGATTATAGGTGTGTACTACCATGCCCATCCATGTGTATTATTGAATTAATATTTTATTCTTGATCTTGCCACCAATGTGGCCATGAAATTTTAGACTGAAGAGAAATAAGTAGTCCTTAACTATCTCAGATTAGGTGGTGGCTAGCTTCAAACTGTAGATCAAGTCAACATGACCAGCAAGAAGAAATTTTTTTTGTTTTTGTTTTTTTGGTGTAGGGTCTCACTGTAGCCCAGGTTGACCTAGAATTCACTATGTAGTCTCAGGGCAGCCTTGAGCTCAAGGAGATCCTTGTACCTCTGCCTCCTGAGTGCTAGGTCTAAAGGTGTGTGCCAACATACCTGGCTCAAGAAGAAATTTTTGAGGTGGATCATAGATCTTTGTTATGGGAAATAACAACAACAACAAAAAAAAAAAACATTTGGCCTGGAGAGATGGCTTAGCAGTTAGGCGCTTGCCTATGAAGCCTAAGGACCCTGGTTCGAGTCTCAATTCCCCAGGACCCACATAAGCCAAATGCACAAAGTGGCACATGCATCTGTAGTTTATTTGCAATGGCTGGAGGTCCTGGCGCATCCATTCTCTCTTTATCTATCTGCCTCTTTCTCTCTCTGTCTGTCGCTTTCAAATAAATAAATAAAAATAAACAAAAAAATAAAATTAAAAATAAATAATTTTTTAAAACCACTTTTGTTTATCCAAAAAATAAGCCAAAAGAAGAATAGGCTTATTGTGCTTCTTTGTAGCCCCCCTTTTTCTTTGAGGTAGGATCTCACTCTAGCTCTGGCTGACTATAGTCTCAGGGTGGCCTCGAACTCGATGATTCTCTTACCACTGCCTCCCGAGTGCTGGGATTAAAGGCGTGCGCCACCACGCCTGGCTATTCTTTGTACCTTTTGAGGAGTTTCTGATTCCTTCAGAAGTGTAAGTGGGGGCTGACTGATTACATGTACACGACTGAAACTGGTGATTTTCTCTGTGTACCTGAGGAGCACCTGCTTTCTGTCTCGTAACTCATTTGAGCCAGTCAGTTTTTAATAAAATGACTCTTTTGAAACGTGACTTACCTCTTACAGATGCAGCAATACTTTTGCTTGTTGTATTGGTTTGGAGATCTGCATTACAAAGTATCACAAACTGAGTGCTTACGCAACATGCATGTGTTCCTCTGGAGTTCTGGGGGTAAGAAACGCAAGGTTGCAGGACTTTGTAAGCAGGACTGTGACCCCTGAAGGCAATAGGGGTGCTCGGATGCATGACTCTCTTAACCACTGGTAGATCCCTGGCTTGAGGAAGCTCTGCTCCTGTCCCCACACGGTGTTCTCTCCCTGTGTGTGCATGTGTCCCAAATCCCCTTCTCATAAGAACACCAGTCAGACTGGATTAGGGATCCAGTCTGTCATGGCTCTGCAATGATGCTGTTTCAAAATGAGGCCATATTGCAAGGTAGTGGGGTTTAGTACCTTAAAATACAAATTTCTAAGGAAGGGAACACAATTCGACATAGAACATTTGCCTTTTCTGCTAAAAGCAATGCTTACTGTCTGTGTGTGGCTGTGGGGAAGGAAGTACCTTACTGGTTTTGAATAGTGGTATAGTAACAACTTCTACTTTCAGTTTCTAATCCTTCTGTTTTCTTTTCTTTTTGATAGTGAAGATAAAAAATAAAAAAAATAAAAAAAAAACACCAGAAGTCCTTAGCAGAGTGTTTTTTTTTTTTTTTTGCATGATAGAGACTATAATACCAATTGAGATATAGTCAACTTGTACAGGAATTGACAAAATTACCAGCCAAACTGCATTATCAGACAAGTATTCTCTTTAGAGCTCACCACATAAGCACTGTTAATATGCACCTCACCTTCATGCTGCCCCTTTTCTCTCTTTTAAGAATCTTCAGAGCCAAGCACAATCATGCATGCTTGGTTTCACAGACCTTGTGAAATAAAGGAGAATCACCTTTTGTCTGTTTCTTTCCCTTCCTCCTCTGCTTCCTCCCTTGCACAATAAGCCCAAACCATTGCTCTGCGCTTTGTGTGCCTTTGCAGGCTAGCATCTTTTGGGGTGCTCTGACCACTCGGCATGAGCCTTCTTGTTTGGCCCTTCCTGCCACAATCACTCAGGATTTATTATTATGACTTCACACGGGGAAATCCCATAGATTTCTCTGCAGTCAGACTCTTTAAGATGGCTTTTTTGATCACAGTTAATAAAACTAATTAATTGACCATGCTAATACGGTAGTAGAAGATAGATAAAGGAGTTTTGTAGTAGCCTTCCATACCTTTTAGGAAAATCCATGCAACAAGAAAAAAGAGGAGGAGCAAAAGGAGGTGGAAGAACAGGAGAAGGAGAAAAGGGAGAAGAGGAAGGAAAGTTGTTCTGAAAGAAAATATGTTGTCTCTTATCTTTTGTTTCCAGGCTGACCTGGAATTCACTATGTAGTCTCAGGGTGGCCTTGAACTCACGGTGATCCTTCTACCCCTGTCTCCTGAGTGCTGGGATCAAAGGCTTGCACCACCACGCCCAGCTATTGTCTCTTATCCACATAACAGTTTTTATTGGAATCTCAGGCCAGGCCAACTATATAAGATGCAGGGTCTAGGGCAAATGCACGGCCCCATGCCTAGCACTTTGGGGAAAGCAACCTCAAAGAACTGTACTCAGCTTGCTAATATATGCTAGTAATTAGAATGGACTGGAATGGACTGATTGAATTTAAGAGGCCAGTGCCTCATCAACCCCCTGCCAAATGTGCCTTAATCCTGGGGTGGACTGCCAACTTGTCCTGTCCTGAGACCCTATAGGGAACATACTCAGCTCTGCCTTTCCTTGTGCTTGCACCCAGTACCACTATAGGAGCAAAAGATAGAAGCAGAATGAGTTTCTCCCCTTCTGCTGAAACAACGTCGTTGCTGGTCCAGGCAGAGGGTGGCCGTGGTCATGTGTCATGAGGCAAGATCAACCCAGTGTATCAAGGAACAGGCAGAACACCGCTGAAAAACCTAAGCTGATAAGTCAGGGAGAGTGATAAATGACATTTCATGTGAGTAAACACCCCAAGTATCCAGAAAATGCTCTATTATCCCTCCAGACTTACTGTTAAAAATTTCAAGATAGGGCTGGAGAGATGGCTCAGCGGTAAGGCACCTGCCTGCAAAGCCAAAGGATCTGGGTTTAATTCTCTAGTACTCACGTAAAGCCAGATACAAAAGGTGGCACATGCGTCTGCAGTTGGTTTGTAGTAGCTGGAGGCCCTGGCATGCCCATTCTTTCTCTGTCTCTCTCTCCCTTATTTTTTTCTCTCTCTCTTTCTCAGTTAAATAAATAAAACACTATTTGAAAAAATTCAAGCTGGCATGGTTTCACACACCTTTAATCCCAGCACTTGGGAGGCAGAGGTAGGAGGATCAAGGCCACCCTGAGACTACTTAGTGAATTCCAGGTCAGCCTGGGCTACAGTGAAACCCTACCTAAAAAAAAAAAAAAAAAAAAAAAAAAAAAATTCAAGACAGAGCCAGGCGTGGTGGTGCATACCTTTAATCCCAGCACTCATAAATCAAGAGTTTGAGGCCAGCATGGGACTACAGGGTAAGTTCCAGGTCAGCCTGTGCCAGAGTGAGACACTGCCTTGAAAAAATGTTTTAAAAAGAAAGGAAATTTAAAGACAGCAGCCACAGAGCATTAAACCCTAAATACAAGGACCCTATAGAAAAATAAGGCAAGTGCCTGGCATGGTGGCACATGCCTTTAATCCTAGCACTTGGGAGGCAGAGGTCGGAGGATTACTGTGAGTTCAAGGCCACCATGAGACTACATAGTGAATTCCAGGTCAGCCTAGGCTACAGGGAGACCCTACCTCAAAAAGTATTTTCATTCAAATAGATCTTTCTAGTATTCCTTTAAGCACATACCATGAAAAAAAATATATGGCAAAACATTCTTCAGAGTGTAGGATTTGGAATGAGAAAATCCATATTTGTGCCCAAAATTTCAGGCTAACTAAATGATGTGATCATTAAACTTTTCAGGCTAATGTTATCAATGTGATGGTCTTGTGTTCAGAGAAACATTGTAAGTGTTGACGTTGGCAAGATCAGTGTGATGGAGACCGTGGCACATCTACCAAGCAGCACTCACCCCATCTTTGAGTACCAGGCTCCCTCATCTCTCTTACAGGCAGGTGGAGCCATATGACTTAAGTTCTTTCCCATAGAACGTGAGCAGAGGTGACATCTGCCTCTTGCAGGCCAGGCCCAGACATACCTCCTACAGACCTTTTCCTACGAACTAGCCAATGGCAGATGGTGAAGAAGCATTAGAAACAGGAAATATGGAACCACAGACCCCTAAGGCATATACAGATAAAATTCGGGGACTCTACAATTTAGATGAAAATGGTCTTCAAATCTTTATTTTTAAGTAAGTGTCCTCCACTTCGCTCCATCACTCCAGCCCATTTCAAATCTCATTTTCAATAGCCTCTATCGGAAATTCACCATTTTCTTTTTTTTTTCTTTTTTGGGGGGGTTTTTCAAGGTAGGGTTTCACTCTAGCCCAGGCTGACCTGAAATTCACTCTGTAGTCATAGGGTGGCCTTGAACTCATGTCAATCCACCTACCTCTGCCTCCCAAGTGCTGGGATTAAAGGCATGCACCACCATGCCTGGCTACCATTTTCTTTTTTTTATTTCATTTTTTCAATTTATTTGAGAAAGAGGGAGGGAGGGCAAGAATGGGCATGCCTGGGCCTTCAGCCTCTGCAAACTCCAGACGCATGCACCACCTTGTACATCTGGTTTACATGGGTCCTGGGGAATCAAACCTGGGTCCTTTGGCTTTGCAGGCAAGTGCCTTAACCACTAAGCCATCTTGCCAGCCCATTATTTTTTTTAAACTTCACTTTATTTTGTATTTATTTGACAGAAATAGAGAAAAGCACAGAGAGAGAGAGAGAAATTCACCATTTTCTATCATGACCAATGTGGGAAACCAAGGACAATATATATGAGAAGAGGCTAATTCTTTCACGGACATAAATCATGAAAACTATTCTATTTTATTATACTTGTTGCAGATAAATATCTCAAAATACACTGTATTCGTATCATTACTTGATATTATAATACTTGCGGTATCTACTTCTATTTCTTGATATTTAATTTATTGATAAAAACATATTCCTATATCATAAATCAGTTCTTTTAATACTTTAATCACTAAAATTGAGCATAAGTTCCATTATGTTATGTTACATATTTTTTATGCATTTGTAAACTTTATTCCAAAAAGTAAGTTGGAGGCTTGGCCAGGCAGCCTAAGGGGCCCATGACACATTAGAATGTTTAGAAATCCTGACAAAATTATGCTAAGGAGAACATTTCTAGACATAAGAAGTTATTTCTGTGCTGTTCCATCTACATGATATTGTGGAAAATGCATATTTAGAGAGACAAAAATTGGTAGGAGAGAAAACAGATGACTACAAGGGGATTCTGGATGCTTTGGGTACAATGAAAATTTTCTGTATTGCAAATGTAATGATGGTTACACAAGTGTCTATATTTGTAAAACCAAATAAATAAATAACAAAATAAATAAATAACACAAAACTCTTTGAGAACCCAGTGTGCTGGCACATGTCTTTAATCCCAGGACTCAGGAGGCAGAGGTAGGAGGATTGCCATGAGTCCGAGGCCACCCTGAGACTACATAGTGAATTCCAAGTCAGCCTGGGCTAGAGCAAGATCCTACCTCAAAAACAAACAAAAGAAAACAAACAAACAAAAAAACCCTCTTTAAACTGTATACCTAAAATTAAGAACTTCATTGCATACAAATTGTACCCAAGTAAGCTTGTCTTTTAGAATAAGAAAATGCCCATGCTATGGGACAGCAGAGTCACATAACAAAGTGACTGGTAGGATAACATGAAGAAAGCCCGTCCCACCGACCTGTGCAATGCCTCAGGGCTGTTATGTATGACACAGATGAAATCTTCTTCTCTTGAGTGTATGTGTTAGGGGTCTATTCATTACCACAACCTACACTACTTGCACATGTTTTGGAAAGCTTTTTGTACAACATAATTTAGAAGTTGAAATGAACACATCCATGCTCAAGTCCTGATGCTGTTACTTAAGAGGCTCACACAACTTAGACAACTTCTCTGAACTTCAAGGTCCTCATACGTAAAATAGATGAATGAATAAGAAGCCCATGGTATAATAAGTTATGAAGATGAGAGATAGAATAGCAAAGTATCCAGTAAAGAAAGCCGAGAGGCTTAGTGGTTAAGGCGTTTGCCTGCAAAGCCAAAGGACCCAGGTTCGATTCCCCAGGACCCATGTAAGCCAGATGCACAAGGTGGTGCATGCATCTGGAGTTCGTTTGCAGTGGCTGGAAGCCCTGGTGTACCCATTCTCTCTCCCTCCCTCCCTCTCTCCCCCTCTTTCCCTTTCTCAAATAAATAAATAAAAATATTTTTTTTTAAACCGAGAGCATCAGGCTATTTAAGTAGCACTTGCTCTGTATTTGGAGCATTACGCAGTGTATTTGCAGGCTCTGTCCTTTAAAATCTAGCACTACACTTTCTTCAGTGAACTTGCTCCTTGAGATATAGACTCCTTTCCTTATCAAGTGGTTTTCATACTTCAAAGAGACTTGGGATGTTCAAGGCCATCCAGCCCAGCCCTTTCTTTTTCTACTTCAGCTTAGGGGACCAAAACCAAAGGAATGGTATGGCTTTACGCTCTGAGTGGCAAAACGGTCAACTTGACCCACCACAGAGAAAGAAGAACCAGAAAATGCCCCACAGCTTGAAAGAAGGCCACAGCTGCTGTGTGTGTGCTACCATCCCAACAGGGCGTCCACCTTTCCAAGAGAACCTAAGGACGGGGACACTAGAAGCGAGGCGGCCCCAGTTTGGGAGGCTAAAATTTCATTTAAACGTAGCTGTACTCCTCCTTTACCTTTAGAAACCAAATCAGGAAGCCAGATAATTCCCAAACTCTGCCCATCAACAAAACCAGGGGTAGGAGTAGTGTTGTGCAGTAGTAGTACCGTGTCTGGGAGCAGGTCAGCGACTGGATTGGCCACATGCCTGGTGCTGCGTCAGAGGATGCTGGTAGATGTGAGATGGTTTAGCTGGGTGGGGCAACTGGAATGTTCCTACTGGCAGCAACAAGGACTCCCAAGTGTCTGTGGGCCAAGATGACTCTTGCTGAAGGAGTCTGGGACTGAGTTCTCTTCCTTCTACTCCACCAACAATCACCCAACAGTTGGCAGAAAGGGCAAGTGGAGTAGACCACCCTGGTGTGGCAGGATCCGCTAGGCCGAGGATGCAGCAAAGACCAAGTATGTCCTTAGCACCCTTCAAGGAACTAACAGACGCGCCTCAGAGAGAGTCAGAACTTCATCGCTGCCGGTAAAACATGACTTAAAGCCTGAGTGAGCATCAGAGAATCAGTTACTTCCTGACAAGTCACTGTGTCAGGCGACCTCCGTCTCAGCCCACCACCACATCAGAAGGGAAATGGTGAAAAGGAGGGGTGAAGAGCAGGGGTCTCAGGGAACAGACACACTCCGCTGAAGCAGCACGAACCTCCGCTCCGGCTTCTACCACAGCTGTTGCAGCCCCACCATTACCACCAGGCCCACCATCGCCACCAACGACCAGCAGCAGCACCGCCACGGCCACCGTCACCACCCCCACCCACTACCCACACCCCCAGCAACCCCACCACTGCTTCCATCCACAGCAGCTACCTGACCTACCACCATGACCACTCCCCACCATGGCCATCACGGTCAACATCAGCCAGCTAGAGTCCTGAGTGCAGTGGCTCACACCTATAATCCTAGCACTCAGGAGGTTAAGGTAAGAAGGTCACCATGAGTTTAAGGCAAGCTAGAGCTACACAATGAGTTCCAGGTCAGCCTGAGCTAGAGTGAGACCCTGCCTTGAAAATAAATAAATAAATAAATAAATAAAAAGACTTTACTTGTATGTATAGGGTATTCGTAGAGATGGGGCTAAGCATGAGTTGAACATTTAAAAATTAATATTGTGGGGTGGAGAGATGGCTTAGTGGTTAAGGCGCTTGCCTGAGAAGCCTAGGGGATCCCTACCTAAGACGGATGCAAAAAAAAAAAAAAAAAAGGCAAGGTTGCACATGCCCATTAGGTGGCGCAAGTGTCTGGAGTTTGATTTCAGTGGCTGAGGCCAGAGAGTGCCAATTCTCTCTCTCTTTCCCTCTCTCTCTCTCTCTCACATGCTCTCTCTAAAAAATAAAAAATTAAGATTGTATTAGTATTGTATATTTTCCTTCCTATCTCATTCTGGTAGGAAATAATATTGACTCTTAGACCATGGTTGAGAAACTGTTGTAATAACTTGTGTGACTTCCAAGTTGTGGAGTAGTACGCGCATGCATCAAGGAAGCCTGTCATCCTGAACAGAGCTTCACTTGAAAACAAAGCCATCTCATTTATGCCCACGGTGAGTTGAGACTTTTTTTTTTGACAGAGTGAATAATAACAGGCATTCACTGAGCAGCAAGTTCATCCCAAGCACAAAGCTTGGCATGGGTTCAAACACCGTCTCCTTCATGCCTAGGAGAACATCCCTGTTAGGACCTTGAGCCCAGGGGAGCTGATGCATTCTTCCAATGCCAGCTGCAGAGTTGCTGGTTTGCCAATAGACTGTGTCCACATTGGTCTTAACAAGCAGGCTGACTGGCCTGGCACGCACTGATTCCTTGTGAGTTAAGAACACAAGGCAGAAACAAGAGGTCCAGTGGATCACAGAGCTTTGCCAGGCAACAGCTCACAGGAGCAGTAACTTGTTGCTTAACGGGTGTCCACATAGCAGGCAGCATGGAATGTGAAAATTAGCTCTTGCTACAAAGGCACTTAGGTTGTGGCTAATCAGCTTCATTGGCAGAAAGAGAGGACATCTGTTCTTAGACAAATCAGAACCGAGAGTGATCTCACAACCAGCTTCTTCCCTTTAGTTTTACCAGTGATGCGGACGGGGATGGCATTTCTGCTTTGTTTTGCTTTCTGGATAGTCTTTTGTTCATCATGAAGAGACTCAGAGGACAGAAACTAAAGACCAAATATTAAGGATAAATTTATCATAATTAGTTATCAACTCCATTAAGGTGGGAGAAGACCAAAATTACAAGCTTAGCCATTGTTCTGGGCTATTACATATGCTCAGGTTCTAACCCCCAGTATCTAGGAATACCAGTATATTTGGAGAGAATTTTTTTTTTTTTTTTTTTTTTTATTTTTTGGTTTTTCGAGGTAGGGTCTCACTCTAGCCCAGGCTGACCTGGAATTCACTATGGAGTCTCAGGGTGGCCTCGAACTCACAGTGATCCTCCTACCTCTGCCTCCCGAGTGCTGGGATTAAAGGCAGTGCGCCACCACGCCCGGCTTTGGAGAGAATTTTTAAAGAAGAAACTAGCTTCTGCTCTCATTCTTGGTTGAAGAATCTGTTTTATTTTATAGATGGCAGAGAAAACACAGAACAACCAAGACCCATCAGTAAGAAGATAGCTAACCACCCACTGTGAGACGTGACACCCCTAATACATCTGCCAGGGCCCAGGAGAAACTAGATTAAGTGGTGACGTGAATACTGCTCTCACTGCTAGCCTGACAACCAGCTCCAGAACAATGGTGACGGACATGGTGATCAATCAAAACCCATCAAAGCAGAAATCCAGAGGCTACGGAGAACTCAACACTAAATCAGACTGCCAACAGGCCTGCCATGGCTCAGGGAACATTGTAGAAGAGGGAGCAGAAAGATTATAAGAGCCATAGAGTGGGTAGGAATACCCTGAGGCACCGTCATCCACCCAAACCATTACCTCACAAGGCCTGACTGAGGCCTTCATGACCCCACAGTGAATATCATAACCCCACTGAGGAGAGCCCCCTGGGAAATGGGAACAGGGGTAAAGTTAAAAAAAAAAAGTAGCCAGGCGTAGTAGCACACACCTTTAATCCCAGTACTCAGGAGGCAGAGGTAGGAGGATCACCGAGAGTTCAATGCCACCCTGAGACTACATAGTGATCCCAGGTCAGCTTGAGCCAGAGTGAGACCCTACGTCAGAAAACAAAACAAAATGTAATCAGCTTCAAATGAAACTACTAAATTGAGTCCTACCTAATCCAATAGGATTGGTGTCTTTATAGGAAGAATAAATTTGGAGAGGAAAAACAAAGAAAAAGCCATGTCAGGCTAGAGAGATAGCTTCGTGGTTAAGTCTGTTGCTGGCAAAGCCAAAGGGCCAAGGTTCGATTCTCCAGTACCCATGCACAGCCAGCTGCACAAGGAAAACGCTGCCAGGCTAGTATATGGTTATCTAGCAATGTCCCGAGACCCTACTGTACTCGCCTCCTGCTCCACAGTCCATGTACAAATATGGCCTAGGACATCAGATGATTTGAGTGCTTTAGAAAATGAGGGGGCTGTCCAAGGACCAGAGACATCTGTCCTGATGCCCGCCATGGTAACAGAAGAGGAAAACTCAGGGGTCCTAGTTTAGAATACAGAAAACAGCTTATACCACACCTGCTCATTCCTGAGCTTGTATACATCCTTAATGCTCCTTCTCATTCGTTCACTGCTTTCTTTTTTTTTTTTAATTTTTTGTTCGTTTTTATTTATTTATTTGAGAGCGACAGACAGAGAGAGAAAGAGGCAGAGAGAGAGAGAGAACGGGCGTGCCAGGGCTTCCAGCCACTGCAAACGAACTCCAGACGCATGCACCCCCTTGTGCATCTGGCTAACGTGGGTCCTGGGGAATCGAGCCTCGAACCGGGGTCCTTAGGCTTCACAGGCAAGCGCTTAACCACTAAGCCATTTCTCCAGCCCATTCACTGCTTTCTTTACAGCTGGAATCCCAAGCCAAACCTAAGTGTGTTTAGTCTGTAATTTTTCAAGATAGATTTTTTTAATTTAACTTTTTAACTAACACAGCAACTATATGTATTTATGGGATAAGGTAGCATTTCTGTACACGTATACCATTCATAATGACTATATCTGGGCCATCAGCATGCCATTATAAATATTTATAGATAATGCATAAATAGGAAAGTCTAGATTCTAGGAAGTACTCTTTTTTGTTGTTGTGTTTTGTTTTTCGAGGTAGGGTCTCACTCTAGCTCAGGCTGACCTGGAATTCACTGTGTAGTCTCAGGGTGGCCTTGAACTCATGGTGATCCTCCTTCCTCTGCCTCCCGAGTGCTGGGATTAGAAGCGTGCGCCACCACGGCCGGCTGTAACAGAGTCTTTGTAAATGTTGAGACGTTCCCTGCTCTAAGTGGAGACCATCCTCTGGCACCTACCAAGAAGCCCTTTTCGTAGCACACAGAGCCGCTGTACGTAATCCCTTGCTGTGCTTACTGGTCCCAGTACGGTGGACTGCTCCTCTCTTCGCTTGATTGGCAGCTGCAGTATAATGAAAAGGGATCCAGATTTTAGCTGCTCCCCATTTATTGCAGCAACAGAGACTGAAGTGGTTCTTCTCCCCCACCCCACCCCCACACACATCTTAATTCTTTAAGATGTATTTTTATTTCCTTTTAATTTTTTTTTTTTCCCATTTAGGTTTCTCTTCAGGGCTTCCTGCGACTTTTACGAGTCTCTGTGCTTTGGGGAGCTGTGGTTGTCATTTCGGAAGCCAGTGAAGCCTAGCCTTTCTTTATAGGTTGACGTGCACCCATCTAGGGAGCTAGAAGAAAGCTCGGCACTCTATTTCTCTGTCATTTCCTACCCTGAAAATGACTCTGTTTGTAATTCCGTTAGACTACATTTGAGATCCCAAATATGGTCATTTTTTTATGTGCTCATTTTTTTTTTTTTTTTTTGTCATCTCCCAGATACTGAGCTATTGTCTTCCCACCGTGATTTAGTGAGGGAAGTACAGAATCAAAGGGCCCTTGGATCAAGTCCAAGTTCTGCCACTTATTGACTCCAGGAATCACTTGTTGTCTTTGAACTCCAATTTTCTCAGCTGTAAAATGGGAGTAAGATTAACTATATCAGAGAGGCTATAAAAGTAACAGTGTTGCAGTAAAATTTCACAATGATTACTTTCATTGTTTTCTGACCTGGCTCAAATATCTGGGGTATCAAGAAGCAACTAAAGGGTGGAAAGGGAGTTATTCAAAGGAGATAAAAACCCGCCTTCAGAGCAGAGCTTCAAATTTGCCCTGTCTCCTCCTTACAACCACTTCCATGTGCTGCTTTTCTACATCCGTGCTTTTTTTTTTCAGTTTGCACTCTTTCTTTAGGTAGGGTTTTTTTTTTTTTTTTTTTTTTTTTTTTGGTTTTTCGAGGTAGGGTCTCACTCTTGCCCAGGCTGACCTAGAATTCACTATGGAGTCTCAGGGTGGCCTCGAACTCACGATGATCCTCCTACCTCTGCCTCCCGAGTGCTGGGATTAAAGGCATGCGCCACCACAGCCTGGCTTTTTAAGTAGTTTTGTTAGGAAGTTTACAATGGGGCCTGGGAATTCTAATCTGTAAGAGTATCTAGGGTTATGGTTAGAAATATTAGTAAAACTCCTAGAAAAAGGACCGGGGAGATGGCTCAGTATAGGCCATTTGGTGATGTGCTACCATAAACCCAGTGCTGGAGAGGCAGAGACAGGCATCTCTAGGGCTTGCTGGCTAACTAATCTAACCAAACTGGCACGCTCCACATTCAATTAGACACCACGTCTCAAGAAATAAGGTGGACAGCAATCGAAGACACAGATATCAAACTCTGACCTCCACAGGCATATGTCTACATATGCACACACATTTGCACACGTGTGTGCCCACACACGTACACATGCAAGAGAAATACATACATATTTAAAAATACTAGAAAATAAACATGATGTTATACACAGGAACTTTGCAACAGGGACAACTATTTGTCTAGTTCCTTCAAAAGCCACAACCACATTTGTTCCTCCAGCTACTGTTATACGCAGGAACTCTGTGACACACACAAAACAGACAGATGGCCTAATAGTTGTATATGTAGATATACACAGGGTCACTTAGCCTTGTGAAGATAAGTAGACTAATAGAAGGTAAAGAACAAATGGTTTTCATTAAATGTGTGAATGAAATGGTCCCAGAGGAGTTTGAAAAACAGATACCATATATGTATATGTGTGTATGTGTGTATACACACATATATATATATATATATATATATATATATACATATACATATTAGTATTGAATCTTGGAATAACTGGAGAAACAGAACAAGCCACTATTACAGGAATTTGGCATGTGTTTGGCAACAACACGTTGGTTGTGGGGCGCACAAGCAGAGGAAGGGGTGCAGCTGGGAAGATGGTCTTCCTTATCTCGTACCCCGCCCCCCACACACTGCTGAGTAAAGCATCTGTCACCGCAAGGATACTTGAGTCGCTTTCCAACCCCTGAGAAGACCAATCTGGTAAATCACAAAATAATAGATTGGTTCACGTGAACAAGCAACAATTATGAGAAAATGGCATTCTATCAAAAGTATGAGTGGGGCAGGAGAGACGGCTCAGAAGTTAAGGCGCTTGCCTGCAAAGCCTAGCAACCCAGGTTTGATTCCCCAGTACCCAGGTAATCCAAATGCACAAGGTTACACATGCACCTGGAGTTCATTTGCAGTGGCTAGAGGCCCTGGCGTGCCCATTCTCTCTATCTATCTCCGTCTTTCTTTCTTTCTTTCCTTTTTTTTTTTTTTTTTTTTTTGGCTTTTTGATGTAGGGTCTCACTTTAGCCCAGGCTGATCTGGAATTCACGGTGTAGTCTCAGGGTGGCCTTGAACTCACAGCAATCCTCCTACCTCTGCCTCCCGAGTGCTGGGATTAAAAGCATGCGCCACCATACCTGGCTCAGTAAAAATAAGATGTATGGGGCTGGAGAGATGACTTAGCAGTTAAGCACTTGTCTACAAAGCCAAAAGACCCAGAGTGGTCTCTCCAGAACCCTCCTAAGCCAAATATACATGGTGGCGCATGTGTCTGGAGTTTGTTTACAATGGCAAGAGGCCCTGACACACCCCTTCTCTCCCCCTCCCCCTTTCTTTGTCTCTCTTAAATAAATACAATACTTTAAAAAATAAAAAGTATGAATGGATTCTGTGTACCTTACATAAGAATGAGAATATTCCCATGACACTAACATTTATGTTTACACATGATCCTTTAACTGATTTACCCATGTGCAAAAGGTAACAGTATTTATTTTCTTTTTTTTAAAGACATTGTTTTATTTCTACCAGTCACAGTGAGCTGCATGATGTGGGAGGTATGGCCGGGCTCTGTAGGTGTGGCCTGGAGGAGGAGGTGATGACTGGCTGGCTGGAAGGGAAGGGAGAGGGCTAGAAATACTTCTGGGAAGCCCCAGGAAGGAGTAGTGGCAAGCTACAGCTATGCCGCCAATAAGATTGCAAAACTCTTAGAAATCTAATTGCCCAACACTGTTGAGGTCCGGCTTCTTCAGGGTGCGGTGAAGGACACGAGGGTCTTTCTGGTTCTTTGCGAAGGCGGCCAGCTCTGTCTTCATGAAGGCCGGGAGCTCCGTGTTGGAGAGGGTGCTGTTCTTGCCCTCCCTTCCTGCGGGCTTCTGGAAACAGCAATCAGGGGCTGGATGCAGCGCTCAGTCTCTGTAGTGTGGGACATGTTTTGCCTGCGGGACAGAGCAGGGCGCTGTGGCTGCGAGCGGAGGCCAGTATTGATTTTCTAAGGATGTTATTATGGGGAATCAAGCTACTGCTTACAAGACAGTGAACATACAGGAGTTAAATCCTGATAAGTTTTTCCAGCATTATGTGTGGTGTGAACATTAGTCATCTTAAGAAAATGGTGACAGTAGCCAGGGCGTGGTGGCACACGCCTTTAATCCCAGCACTCCAGAGGCAGAGGGAGGAGGATCACCATGAGTTCCAGGCCACCCTGAGACTACATAGTGAATTCCAGGTCAGCCTGAGCTAGAGTGAGACCCTACCTCAGAAAACAAAACAAAAAAAAAAGAAAATGGTGACAGTCCGCCATGCTGTAAGACATAAATTAAAGTTTTATTTTGGTTGTGCACAGTGGAGGTACCATAGCCAGTGAGATTTAGTCAACGGATGACTACTGCAAATTGGACATTTTCCCAATGCCTTAAGTTACAAGGAGGTATTACTATCATCTATCTCAGTTGTAAAGTATCTTATGGTAGTCATAGACTAAGTGCTTGTTCTTTGATCATGCTCTACCAATAGCAACCCAGAAAAGTTTATTCATTGATCAAGAAACATTTATTGAGTACTTACTTGCAGGTTCTATTTACTAAAAGACACTATTTCCATCCTCAATATACAATCCATTAAAGAAATTCTCATCCCCTTAAAAAAGATAATAAAAGAAAACTGCAATTATTCATTTTAAAGTTTATGCTGCAACCTATGCGGCAAAGATATGACTTCCTCATGGAGAAGAATGATTGTGTCCAAGTGTCAGTTGTTGTTTAAGATACAATTCAGAATTCTAGATTTAAACCTTCCTGAATATAAAGTATTTCAAACTTTAAAACTTATATTTAAAACTGTGAAGCTTTAAACATAGATTTGAAGAATAGCTAAGAAAAAATACTTAAGATAAGTGATAACATTGATTTAAATATTAACTTTAACTGAAATAAAACCCAAAAGATTCTCAAAGAAAAAGTTTTGCCACTTATCAGGTCTTATTTCATGACAATAAGCCATGAAAAAGCATGGAACGTAATTTTTTCTAGTAATAGTCAATAAGTAATGATTATCCTCATTTGTCTGTTTCACAGTGCACTGTGAACTCCTTCTGTGCACTCATCTGTCAAGGAAGTCTTGGTCACATGTAGAGAGTGACGTCCAGCCATCTTACTTGTAACTGGTCCATACCTACACCCTCCTACATGCCCACCACAGGGGCTGGAGAGATGGCTCAGAGGTTAAGGCCCTCAAAGCCTCATGACCTGGGTTCTATTCCCCAGTACCCATGTAAAGCCAGATGCACAGAGTGGTGCATGCACCTGGAGTTCATTTGCCATGGCTGGAGGCCCTAGTGCACCCGTACTCTCTGTCTCTCTCCCCCCCTCTCTCCACTTGCAAATAAATAAAAATTAATAAATTAAAGAATGATCAGCACCAAGAGTACTACTATCTCTGTCAGAACATGGGACTGATTCACGAAACACATGAGCAGCATCCTGCCCAGCCCTACATTCCACACACACAAGACTGTCCAAGCTTAACTGTGAAGAACACAGCAAAGGGGTCCTTCCATGAGACGTAAGCCTTCAAATTCAGAGGCAATTCAAATCACTTTAAGCCTACTAAATTTGTCACAACAGTAAAATATTGTTAAGCCACTATGATGAGTAAAACACAGTGCACTGATGCTATGACTATACAGAGAAATAAAACAGAATATCTGAACTTAACAGGCTTTTAAGGTAGTTGAAAAAGAGAGCATATAAATTGAAAAGTGAAGTAAAATTCAAGGAGGCATGAGGCAAACTACAATTTGATGGGCACTAGATCTAGAGAGAGGAGAGCCAGCATTCAATGAAATCCCAAGATATATTATGAGCAGGTCACTGACCAGAGTGCTTTCTAAGTCATGTGCTTGGTTTAGGTTTTAAGAATATAGAAAGACTATTCCCAGGAAAGAATCCAAAATTTAAAGATAAGTATCCCAAAATATTTTTTGTGAAAATGAATAAGTTGAAGCATCCTAAACTACGTAGTAGAAAAATAAATTTTGATACAACCATACTGAAAAGGTGCATGTGGTCATTAAAAGAGATACTTGTGAATAATTACAGCTCAGTATTTTCCAGGTAGGAGAAAATGCTAGCTCTTATATATCAATGGAACAGAATTATAAAAACAGCTTATGCATTATTATTTCACATTTGTGTTTTTAAAAGGCTGGAGAAATGGCTCAGTAGATAAAGCACTTGCTGAGCAAGCACAATTATACTAGTTCAGATTCCCAGAGCCCATGTAAAACCAGACACTATGGTGTACATCTATAATCTCAGTGTACCTGAGGTGAGAAAGGAGGCAGAAACGGAGGATCACAGGCCAGGTAGTCTGGTGAGGCAGTGGATGAGAGACCCTGCAACAAGCAATGAGGAAGGCAAGGGCCAAAAGTTGTTCTCTGATCTCCAGTGCAATTCCAGGTAACAAATGTAGACAAAATAGTTTATTTATTTATTTATTTATTTATTTATTTGTTTGTTTTAGAGAAAGATGCAGATAGAACAAGAGAGAATGGGTGCACCAGGGCCTCTAGCCACTGCAAACGAACTCCAGACCCATGCGCCACCATGTGCATCTGGCTTACGTGGGACCTGGAGACTTGAACCTGGGTCCTTAGGCATCGCAGACAAGCATCGTAGCTGCTAAGCCATTTCTCTAGGCCCAAATATTGAAACTTGACAGTAGATATGCATGGGTCCATTATGCTAGTCTTTCAATTTTTCTGTATGTTTAAGTCCTGTATCATTAAAAGTTGAAAGCAATGTCAGAAGTGGTGGCGCACGCCTTTAATCCCAGCATGTGAGAGGCAGAAGGTAGGAGGATCACCATGAGTCTGAGGCCAGCCTAAGACTCCATAGTGAATTCCGTGTCATCCTGGGCTAGAGTGGGACCCTACCTCGAAAAATAAAAACAAAACAAAAATAAAAGTTGAAAGCAACATTTAGGAAAGGACAACTTGTATAATCCTATACCAAAATGACAAAATATTAATAATAGTTCCTTCATCATAAATATAGAAAATTTCCCTCTTGATTAAAAAAATAATATTCTGTCTACAAAACTAAATCTTCAGTCAAAAAAAGTTCTGACTAACTTATCTTGAGAACTTTGCTAAATTTACATATTTGACAGTTTACATCACAGGGGATAAATAACATCTATATAACAGAAAGTATTTTAAGAAGTTCCTGGGAGCTGGAGAGATGATTCAGTGGTTAAGGCACATGCCTGTGAAACCTAAGGACCCAGGTTCAATTCTCTAGGTCCCATGTAAGCCAGCTGCACATGGTGGTGCATGTGTCTGGAACTTGTTTACAGTGGCTGGAAGCCATGGAATGCCCATTTTCCCCCCCCCCCGCCCCCCCCCCCGTCTAAAAGAAAGAAAGAAAGGAAGGAAGGAAGGAAGGAAGGAAGGAAGGAAGGAAGGAAGGAAGAAAGAAAGAAAGATAGATATTCTTGGATGTTTGGTAAGGTCTATGAATACAGATATTACACTCTCCAAAAGAGTTTAATTTAATTAAGTTTGATTGACGCACAATTCAAGAGAATTGAAAAGTATATATGAGGGCTAGGGAGTTGGCTTAATGGTTAAGGCACTTGCCTGCAAAGCCAAAGGACCCCAGGTTTGATTTCCCAGGACCCAAGTAAGCCAGATGCACAAAGTGGCGCATGTGTCTGGAGTTCCTTTGCAGTGACTGGAGGCTTTGGTATGCCCATTCTCTCTCGTTCTTTCTATCTGGTTCTCTTTCTTCCTCTCAAATAAATAAATAGAAATTAAAAACAGAAAAATAAAGAAAAGTAATTGTGATATAAAGAAATGCTATTTGTGGAAATAGAAAATAATAAACAAGAAAAGCAAATAATTACTTCAGTGGCCACTGACAGTGCAAGTGAGGAATCTTCATATGTACATCATTGAGGAGCATGACACAGCAAATACTTCGTCCAATTAAAAAAAATGCTGAAAAAGAAATGATAGAAAAAGCAAAAAAATGATCTTTCTTTTTTTTTTTTTTTTTTCAGTTCTTCAAGGTAAGGTCTCACTCTAGCCCAGGCTGATTTGGAATTCATTACATAGTGTCAGGGTGGCCTGGAACTCATATCAATCCTCCCACCTCTGCCTCCTGAGTGCTAAGATTAAAGGCGTGTGCCACCACACGCAGCTTAGGATGGTCATGTTTCATTATGATCATTTTATAATCAAAAGAACAGAAAAATAAATGTGGGTATTTGGTCTAAAATGTATAAAGCCGGGCATGGGTGTACACCTTTAATCTTAGCACTTAGGAGGCAAAGGTAAAAGAATTGCTGAGTTCAAGGCCAGCCTGAGACTACAGCCTGGGTTAGAGTGACAGCCTACTTCGACAAACAAACAAACAAAAAATAACCTTAAAAGTCTTAAGCATTTGTCCATTTGAAGCAGTTGTAAAATAGGCTAACTGGGGCTGGGAAGATGAGTTAGCAGTTAAGGCACTTGCCTGCGAAGCCTAAGTACCCAGGTTCAATTCCCCCATAAGCCAGATGCACAAGGTGGCTATGGGTCTGGAGTTTGTTTGCAGCAGCCCTGGCATACCCATTCCCTCTCTCTCCTTCCCTCCCTCTCTCTGTCTCTAATAAATAAATAAAAATAGCCAGACATGGTGGTGCACACCTTTAATTCCAGCACTTGGGAGGCAGAGGTAGGAGGATCACTGTGAGTTCGAGGCCACCCTGAGACTCCATAGTGAATTCCAGGTCAGCCTGAGCTAGAGTGAGATCCTACCTCGAAAAACCAAAAATAAATAAATAAGTAAATAAATATAATAAACTTAAAAAAATAGGCTAACTGTTGCTTTGACTCTGATACTATTTCATAGATAAATAGTTTGTGAAAGGAAGCTGGAGGTATAGTAAGTCATATTTCAAGTAATATCTTGGCAAAGCGACAGAAAGCACTGCAGAAAATAGTCTGCTCCAGACACGGAGTGCCCAACACAGTCCATTAACAAGCGTGACAGTTTTTAAATCTTGAAAAACATGCAACCCAATATGTCCAGGGACATTGTTCTCTGCGTGCATATTCGACCGTAGAGATGCCTGGAGAACAAGAAGTGGCCGGAGGAGCAGCACCCTAGAGACCGAGAGGTCGTGGCATGATAATGGAAAGCAAAGGCAGATTGGTTTCCAGTGATGTAAGTGAAAACAGGTCGGCACTGTCTGGGACTGGTAGTGTAGGAAAAGACTGCCTTTCCTCACCGCTGCTGAGATCTGTGTAGTGCCCACACTGGATACTCAGGAAACCTGTGACCAGTTATGCCTAGAAAAACTAAGAGTCTTTAAGGCTTCATTGATCAAAAATAATTAAATATGCCAGGCGTGGTGGCGCACGTCTTTAATCCCAGCACTAGAGAGACAGAGGTAGGAGGATCACCATGAGTTCGAGGTCAGCCTGAGACTACATAGTAAATTACAGGTCAGCCTGAACTAGAGTGAGACCCTACCTCAAAAAACCAGAAAAATAATAATAATTAAATACATATGCAGAACCTATCAATATAATATAGCAAAGTGATGAAGTTGTAAATATATGTAAAAGATGTCAATGCTAAGGAGAAAAGGAAAGTCTTTATCACAGACCTAAGGCTAGAGGGATGAAATAAATTAAGAATTGGGCCAGGTGTGGTGACACACGCCTTTAATCCCAGTACTTGGGAGGATGAAGTAGGAGGATTGCCATGTGTTCAAGACCAGCCTAGGTGAGTTCCAGGTCAGCCTAGGCTAGAGTGAAACCCTACCTCAAAAAAAAAAAAAAAAAGTTCCTGGGGAGCTCCTGACATAGTAAGAAAGGGAAAGTCCTAGAGGTTGTGTTCATTACATAATTCACACACATGAAAAATCTAAACCACAAGCTGGGCGTGGTGGCGCACGCCTTTAATCCCAGCACTCGAGAGGCAGAGGTAGGAGGATCACCATGAGTTCGAGGCCACCCTGAGACTCCATAGTGAATTCCAGGTCATCCTGGGCTAGAGTGAGACCCTGCCTCAATAAAACCAAAAAATAAATAAATAAATAAATAAATAATACTTTGAGTATGGGTTTTGAAAGAAAATTTATAATTGTATGTTTACATATTTTGGAGAAGAAGCTTAGGATGATCCTTTGTCTTTCTCAAATATTTCCTTTCATCAGAAGGTAACCTAAATGGTCAGGGCATGGTGGCACATACCTTTAATCCCAGCACTCGGGAGGCAGAGGTAGGAGGATCACCATGAGTTCGAGGCCACCCTGAGACTACATAGTGAATTCCAGGTCAGCCTGGGCTAGAGCATGACCCTACCTTGAATAAAGAAAAAAAATGAAAAAAGAAAGGTGACCTAAATGGCTTGGGGGTGCAGCTCAGTCATAGAATGCTTGCCTAGCATGCACTAATTGCTGGGCTCCAGACCTGGCACCAGGAAAAATGCATTCTCCTCTTCTCCCTTCCATTGTTGACGAGGTTGAAAGCCCTCTTCACCCTAGTGCTCTCCATGGTCCTTACCCTTCAGTGAGGAGGAATTTTATAGACTAGAGAGGTCATGAAACTTGACATCTGACCTAATTTAGGGAAGGAATAACATTTCTGGATCCCACAAATGACCAAGCAGTATCTATCTTAAGGCAGTAAAGAGTAGAGTTGGGTCTTATAGCTCCTAATAACCCCAGTGGACCAGACATGAAGTTGTAGACCCATGAAACAAATGGAACAGGATCTACCTTCTGGAATGGTCTCACTTCTAAGGCTGCCAGTAACCCAGAGCTCAGTGTGACACATTGACCCACCACCCTTTCTAAGCCATTTCACTTATTTCTCCAAGGTAAGGTCTCACTGTAGCCCAAGCTGACCTGGAATTCACTATGTAGTCTCAGGGTGGCCTCAAACACACAGTGATCCTCCTACCTCTGCCTCCTGAGGGCTGGTATTAAAGACATGCACCACCACGCCCAGCTAAGCCTCTTCATTTTAAGGCCATAATATTGTATAACTTCCAAATAATTGCCATCAATATTTATCCCTTCAAAAAAATTTACTTCTGATGGCTCTGGGGTTTTATTTTTCCTCCACATACGTAAACCTCCTTGGCAATTTTAATAGCTGGCAATGAATCATTGGACTCCTTAACCTCAGTTCCGTGCCCTGCCCCACTCCATCAAATGTCCCCACCCCTTGCAACCTCCTAATGGCCCACATTCTGAACTCCTTCATCATACTGCACTAAAACCCACACGCCTAACGATTCAGGTTCCCAGTGGAACAGCAAAGTCCTCGCCTGCTCACCCAGCAATGACTCACTTTACCAGTGCGTTCGGTCCTGGGTGTGCAGCAATGACCCAGACATGAACAGTCCTGCCCTCCTGAGTGTCGCCATCTTTCCCGTACCACTGCACACAGCGAACCTGAAACTGTGCTGCCTCCTCAGATGTCAGTTCCCCTCCATGTCGAAGGCCCCTCTCTAAGCATCCTTCATCCCACCCAACATAGGTATTTCAGGAGTTTAAGCATCACAATGCCTACTACGTGAGTTCCCAGCTGGCTCATTCTCAGTCTTGGTGTGTTCCCATGCCTGGACACAAACAAAATGCAAACAATACCTTTCCCATTACAAACAAGAGGCAGGTGGAGCTCCTGCTAAGCAACATTTAATCTCTATACTTTACTCCCACAAATACCCTAAGTGCTCTTCTGCCATTCCATCCCTGCAAGCCTCCAATCTCACCAGTCATTTGGTCTCCAAAAGCCACTCACCTTGAGCTCCTGTCTTCCCCACAGAACAGCTATCGTGACAAAGCTCCTCTGACCCTGTCCTCCAGTCTTAAAGGTACCGCAGTATTCCTCCTCCTCACTTTGCCTCTAAGAATCCCACGTGCAACTGCTGCCTATATTTTTCCTTAGCTAGTCATAACCAAATGATGTACTTCCATGTGGATATGTAACAGATGGTGCGGTGGCTTGATTCAGGTGTCCCTCATGAACTTGTGTTCTGAATACTTAGGTTCCCAGCTGATGGAAATTTGGGAATTGAATCCTCCTGGAGGCAGTGAATTGTTGGGGGTAGGCTTATGGGTGTTATAGCCAGCTTCCTCTTGCCAGTGTTTATCACACTCTTCTGTTGCTGGTGTCCATCTGATGTTGCTCAGGAGGTGATGTCCACCCTCTGCTCATGCCATCATTTCCCCTACCATCATGTAGCTCCCCCTTGTGTCTGTTAGCCACAATAAACCCTTTTTCACACAAGATGTTCTTGGTCGGGTCTTTTCTGCTAGCAATGTGAACCTAACTGTAACAGGTGGGTATGTATACAAAAATCTAGGGAAGGGTGGAGGGGATGTCACTCAGTGGTAGAAGAGCTCTTGTCTACCATGTGAATGGCCCCATGTCCTATCTCAAACACAGAAGAAAATAAAAACCAAAAGTGTAATTACCATTGTTGTTTAGTTTTGGTGAATTGTGTTGGAGTTGGGGTAAAGATTAGCAACAAGAATATATTCACAGAACTGGGGAGATGGCTTAGCAGTTAAGGCTCTTGCCTGAAAAGCCAAAGGACCAGGTTCAATTCCCTAGGACCCATGTAAGCCAGATGCATAAGGTGGAGCATATATTTGGAGTTCGTTTGCAGGGCTAGAGGCCCTGGTGTTCCCATGCGCTCTCTCTCTCTCTCTCTCTCTCTCTTTTTCTCTCTCTCTCTCTTTCTCTCTCTCTCTCTTTCTCTCTCTCTCTCTCTCTGTGTGTGTGTGTGTGTCTCACTATGTCTGCTTCTTTCTCTGTCCCTCAAATAAATAAAATAAAATATTTTTAAAAAGAATATATTCATAGAAGAGTTTGACATGATCATTATAGGTCTTAGACAATAGAGCTATAGTCTCACGTCGAAACAGCTGCATACTTCAGCCCAATATCTAATTTCATCCCAGTAAGACCTTCACCTAGAATGTTCTTACAAAATGGAAATACCGGGCTTAAAAGGAAATACCTGGACTAGGAGGAGAGACTTAGAAGTCAACCATCTAAAGATGAAAAGCTAAACAGCTCTTCTAGTTTTGGGATCCTGCTGGAAACATCCATGAACAAGAAAGGTGATGTCCCCATCCACCAATAGTAAGAGAAGCTTTGCAGCCCAGTCAGTTGTTTAGCACATGGAGGGGTTCCTGTTGGACACTAAGTACTGCTACAAAGGAAAGAAAAAAGAAAGGTGATATGAGGTCAGAACGAGGGAGGACGTTAACTCGAGAGGAGAAACGGGTACACTTGAGAAATAGGCAGACGGTTTCTGCTGCTTTTTTTTTTTTTTTTTTTTTTTGATGTAGGGTCTCACTCCAGTCCAGGCTGACCTGGAATTCACTATGGAGGCTCAGGGTGGCCTCGAACTCCTGGCAATCCTCCTACCTCTGCCTCCCGAGTGCTGGGATTAAAGGCGTGCGTCACCACACCCGGCTATCTGCTCCTTTTGTAACTAACTGCCATTGAGTTCCCCTGCCTCCCTCTTTGTGTTCTTCAAGGGTGCCTAGGACTAAAAGATACTTATTACAGTGAGCAACAAAGAGACCGTTGGTGAAATGGATTCAAGACTCTGGGTCTGGGTGGCATCCCAGCAAGAACAGAGTATCTGTGACCGAGTGACGATGAGACTGGCTCAAACTCTGACAGTATACTGAAGCCACCGCAAACAAGAACCCACATCTGCTGGCAGCTATATTGTTTTGAGCTGTAACAGAACATTCCTCCTGCTAAAGGCATTAAATATCATTTTGCTTAAGTGAGTGGTGCTTGAAATTACTGTGTTTGGGATGGAGAGATGGCTCAGTGGTTAAAAGGCATTTGCTTGCAAAGCCTGATGGCTTGGGTTCTATTCTTTAGTACTCACATAAAGCCAGATGCACAAAGTGGTACATATTCTTGAGTTTGCTTGCAATAGCAGGAAGCCCTAGCGTGGCCATTTTCTTTCTGTCTCTCTTTCTACCTCTCTAGCAATTTCTCACTCTTCTCTCTCAAATAAATAAATAAATATTTTTAAAAATAAAAATTTGGGCTAGAGAGACAGCTCAGTGGTTAAGGTGTTTGCCTGCAAAACCTAACAACCTGGTTTGATTCCCCAGTACCCATATATAGCCAGGTGAACAAGGTGATACATGCATCCAAGTTCATTTGCAGTGGCTGGAGACCCTGGCACACTCATTCTCTCTGTGTGTGGGTCTCTCCCTCTCTCTCTCTCTCTCTCTTTCTCTCTCTCTCTCTCTCTCTCTTTCTCTCTCTCTCTCTCTCTCTCTCTCTCTCTGTGTATGTCTCACTCTGCTTACAAAATAAATAAATACACACATACATACATACTCTTACACAAATACATACACATGCAAATGAAATTTTTTTAAGTTCTATAATTTTGTCAAAATTTTAAAAATTTTCTATAGCAGATGTACTCAATAACAGAGAAGAGTGGAATATATAGCACTCAAATATGTAAGGCATACATATTTTAAACTATCTAAAACAATAAACAAAATCAACAACATAACCAATGTTCTACCTAAAAGTAGGCTTTTTTGTTGTTTTGTTTTGTTTTTGAGGTAGAGTCTTGTTCTCTAGCCCAGGCTAACCTAATTCACTATATAGCCTCAGAGTGGCCTTGAACTCATGGCAGTCCACCTACCTCTGCCTCCCAAGTGCTGGTGTGTGCTACCACATCCAGCCATTTTTTTTTTTTTGAAGTAGGATCTCACTCTAGCTCAGGCTGACCTAGCACTCATTCTGTAGTCAAGGCTGGCCTCAAACTTATGGCAATCCTCCTACTCTGCCTCCCAAGTGTTGGGAATTAAAGGCATAGGCCACCACGTCACGCAATAGTAGGATTTTTATTTTTTTAGAGAGAGAGAATTGGAACACCAGGGCCTCAACCACTGCAATCAAACTCGATGCTTGTGCCACCTATTGTGCATATGCAACCTTGTCAAAATTCTATGAAAAGTCATAGCATGTAGGAGGAATCTTTTTTGACTAAACGGAGCATTATGCCATCAAAAAGCCTTCTAAGTGATAGGTTTAAGCCATGTGATTAATGCTGTTCTCACTTTTAGTTAGACAACCTTATTTTTTTTTTTCATGGAAGCCTGGTTTTTATTTAATGTATCCACAGAACAGCTTAACCAACCCAGGCCTGTCTGAAACATGAATTTTGGGGTTCCTTGCCAATACACCAAAAAATTTAGCCAGGGGTAAGGGTTTGAGGCTTATTAGATTAAGTAAATATTAGTATAAGGCTGGAGAGATGGCTTAGCGCTTACAGCACATGTCTGCAAAGTTATATAATGACACAGGTTCCCACATTAAGCCAGATGCACATGTCAGTGCATGTGTCTGTTTCGTTTGCAGTGGCAAGAGGCCCTGGTGTACCCATTCTCACTCATTCTCCCTCCCTCTGTGTCTAATAAATAAATAAATCTTAAAAAAGGCTTAATGGTTAAGGCACTTGCCTGCAAAGCCAAAGGACCCAGGTTCAAGTCCCCAAGATCCATGTAAGCCAGATGCACAAGGTGGCACATGCTCTGGAGTTTGTTCCCGGTCACTGGTGGCCCTGGCACACCCATTCTCTCTGCTTGCAAATAATTAGTACAGAAAGCTCCCCGTATGAGGAAGCTGGGGGGTGGGGAGAGAGCCAGTGTGGGAGTAGGGATGGGGGAGGCCTGCCAGAACCTGGAAAGCTTTGAGCCAGAGTTGAGGATTGTTGAGTTTGGGCTTAACCAACTACAATGTCAGGATCATTCTCTGACCTGAAGATTACATTTCTGCTGTTTTGCTTTTGGGGTTCTAACAAAGCTACCTGACTCCTCATGTCTATTGTCTTGATAGCATCTACCCGCCCCCAACACTCTTCCAACTGTGATGATCCACTTTAAAATGCCAGGGAAACTTCAGCCACTATCAATTTTTCTTTATACCGTGCGCATCGAGCCTGCCCCAGCGCCCTCCGGGACCCGGCGGCCACGTGATGCCCATGGCGGGCGGACGGCCTCAGTGCCCGACACCCCGCTCAGGGCCGTGCCCGGGCTGCACGAAGCCGTCCCGCGACCCGGGGCTCGTCCTTGCCGGCGAAGGCCCGCGGGCCCCTGCCCCAGCTCGGGACCCGAGCCTCCCGCATTCTCACCGCGATGGTCTCAGCCCCAGCTAACTCCCCAGCGCGCAGAGCGACACGTGGGAGCGCACACAAACAAGGATGCTCCGCGACAAAAAAAAGCCAGACAACCTTATTGTCAAAGATAGCAGCAAATACTAGAGAGACCAAAGGCTCATCAAAATGGCAAGGAAAACTCAGGGTTTAGCACTGGATGAGCCATCTCTAACCTGACTAAGGCTCAGGGAACACTGTAGAATCAGACACAGAAAGAACGAGTGCTTCTCTCACTGCTAGCCAGAGAACCATCTCTATAGCGATGGTGGTAGGTACTGAGGTGTCTCAAAACTCATCAAAGTAAGGCTGGAGAGATTGCTTAGTGGTTAAGGTACATGCCCGCGAAGCCTAAGGATCCAGGTTTGATTCTCCAGGTCCCCCATAAGCCAAATGCACATGGTGGCGCATGCGTCTGGAGTTTGTTTGCAGTGGCTAGAGGCCCTGGTGTGCCCATTCTCTCTCTCTCTCTCTAATAGATAAATAAATAAATCTTTTTTCAAAAACTCATCAAAGTATAAAATAAGAGGCCATTGAGAGCTCAACAGTAAAGGAGATTTCTACCATGCCCTCCCAGGCTCAGAGAACATGGCAAAAGATGGGACAGAAAGAATGTAAGAGCCATAGAGGGTATAGGCTACTTTAGGGTTCATGTCCCCTGACATGAACTGACTGGTGCATTCATGACCACAGAATGGTTACTGATGCCCTCACAAGACCAACATGGTTCCAAGCCCATCAACATCTTGACATGGCGGATGGAGGAGGGCAAATGGAACAAGACAACAGAGGAGGAAGACTTAGAAACAGGAGGATCCTCAAAATATAAGGGCAAGGGCAGGGGAGACCAAAAACAGGATAAACGACTGGGAATATGATTAAAATGCTACGTGTTCATATATTAAACTTTTCAAAATAACATAAGAATTGAAAATTAAAATGAGATGCCATTTCTGCTATCCAAGCTAACTTTATGGTGTATTAAAGGCTACATGCCTACTTAGGGTTATACTACATCCTGCTTTTTCTAGATGTATCAATCAACCTGATATTATGTATCTTCAGAGTAGGAGCTTAAAGTGCTAGGTGTGGCTCTTAAGACTCTCAGAGTAACTACAAAAGTGACCCTAGGTGTTGAGTTTGCCTGCTATGAGAGTATTCAAGTAGACTGAGTGGAACAAAATACAGGCAGATTCTAAAACTTAACTAAACAATGTACATACTCAATGAAAAACAGCACAGAGTATTTATGCAAGAGTAGGTATTATGACAACCAGATCCTCTAACAAAGTCACAGTCCTTTAGGATGTGTGTTGTCCCATGCCCTTAATCCTGTAAACTAGGATTTCTGGTCTGTTGAGGGTTCCAAGTTAGCTTGTGACCAAGTGAGACCCTTCCCTAACAAATGACAGAAGAGGAAACAAAGGCACCATAAATCAGAAAGCAACAAATGGCAAGCCCAAAATATAGCTTATTTAAGAATGGCAAATCTGGGCTGGAGGGATGGCTTAGCAGTTAAGGCATTTGCCTGCAAAGCCAAAGGACCCAGGTTCCATTTCCCCAGGACCCACATTAGCCAGATGCACAAGGGGGTGCACACGTCTGGGTTCATTTGCAGTGGCTGAAGGCCCTGGTGTGCCCATTCTCTCCCTCTCTCTCTCTCCCCCTCTTTCTCTCTCTCTCTCTCTCCTTCCTTCTCTCTCCCCTTCTCTGTCAAATAAGTAAAAACAAAATATTTTTTAAAAAGAATGGCAAATCCATTGACCATCCATCAGATTTAATATATAATTTCTCCTGACATGGAAGGTGCAATTAGCACTTCTGATTCAAGCCTATATACCAGGCTTATTTGGCAGGTACTGACCTGGTGTAATCCCAGTTACCTTTTGGGATGGTTTTGGTCTCAATTATGCTGTGCTCCTGCTTGGGTCCCTCTTTACTGTGCTGTGGGCTCAGGTGGGCTGGCTGGGTCAGTGTGTCGCTGCTCTGATCGCCTGTGCTGGGTGCTGTGTAGGTGAGCTCCCCTTCCCCAGGTCTCTGGTGCTTGCTGGAGCTTGTGCTGGCGGTGGGGGAGGGGAGGCTGTGGATCGTGGCTGAAGTTCTCCCGCTGGTCCTCATGATCCTCTTCCTCACAAGCCGCTCCTCCGTTGGTCCTTGCCATCCTCCCTTTGTATTTCTTGAGTTCACGAGGAGCTGCGGTATGAGTGGAGAATCCCCTCACCTGGCTTCTCCTGTGGCTTTGGCCACGTGGACCTGGTGCTGCCACTGCTGCTGGAACCTCTTGTGCCTGCTTCTATGGTCTCTAGATGCTCTGGATCTCTCCTGCTTCTCTGCTGCAGTTGATAATTTCTTATACACCCACCTTTTAGTAGAAGAGTGTATTTTGCTGGGTTTATTTTTGGCTTTTTCTCCCCTAGGCTGCTTTGGCGTGGTTCATACATCACCATCTTAACCAGACATCCTGCTTTTTCTAAACATTCATTCAAGGGTAAGACAAGATGGATGTTTTCAAACCCTGCTGGTAGACAACCTGACAAGAAAACTATTTAGCACTTTAAATTACTTATGGTCTTACAGTTTTCTAAATTTAAATATTTAGTGGTTATATAATATGTCAAATGTACCTGTTATTTGATCTCTCCTTTATTATTTTATATTTACTTGTTGTCCCTAAAGCATCTTAACATAAAAGATGCAAGAATATTTTTACATGAATTTTGACATTTCTGTCAAAATATGGCAATGAATGTTTATAAATAATACTAGCTGTTGGGAATGGAGGCAGAAGAATTAGGAGTTCACGGCCACCTTCAGCTACATGAGTAGGTTCAAGGGCAGCCTGGTCTAAAGAGAAGGACCTGCAGGCACCTTTGTGTGTGCCCCTTGGCCAGCACCCCTGACTCTCCCACACTAGACAACTGCCAGATCCAGCCTGGCCAACGGAACCAAGCAAACCCTACCATCTATTCACCACCCTGCCAGTGGCTTACTTGGGATATTACCTCAGCCCAAGAAGGGAGCACAAGAATATGTGGCAACCACCTGCCAGGGGAATCAGTGAGTCTTCCACAACCTGCCCATCTGGGTACAGTAGGGGGGCAAGGGCAAGGGCAAGTGCTATGGCCCTGGAGCCATAGGCAAGACACAGCACAGACCAGGTTGAAGGGATCCCATACCTCCAACCGCACCTTTGGTGTTAAGCACCAGCCCAGAGCTGCTGGTGCACTTAAGCCCTCCTCAACCTTGCACATCCCTAAATATAAAGACATTACAGGCCTATTCTTTTTAAACACAGAACAGAGCACTCCGGTTGGAGATACGGCTTAGTGGTTAAGGCACTTGCTGGAGAAGCCTAAGCACCCATGTTTGATCTCTCTCCAGTAGTGGCTGAGGCATAGGCATATCAATTCTCTCAATCTCTCTCTCTCTCTAAAATAAAAAAATTAAAAAGTAAATAAATGAAAAAAACAAAACACCCATTGAAGACACTACAAGAGAAAAATCTTGCTTCCTCCTTAATTAAATAAGACTTGCACGCTGAGATGGACAGAGCCCAATGTAAACAAAAACAAACACAAAACAACAAACTGAGTGATGTCCAATAAAGTTTCCTAGTCCTACAATGGAAATCTCCAATGAAAACATAGAGGAGACAACAGGAATGAATTCCCCAAATGAAAACACAAGATATGTGACCCTATCCAAGCAAATTGCAGAACTGGTAGCAAATCAACAACAACAACAACAACAATTGCATAAATGAAATGCACACAGCTGTCTTCACTAGGCTTAACTTAATTGAAGAAAACCAGAGAGGCCTCAAAAGAGAGATAAATGAATTTAAAGTGAGCCAAAAAATAGAGGAACTCAATAATCAGCTGGTAAAGCTTAATTAAATAGAAGAATGAATTCCAAGAAGCATTACAAAAATTAAAACATGATCTAAAATAGGAACTTGACAAATGGATGAATATTGTACAGAAAATATAAATCAAATTGAACTTGTGAAAACCTCTCTAGAAACTCTCAATTTCTAGAGAATTAACAATGTGGAGCACAGAACCTCAGAGCTGCAAGAGAAGACAGAAGAAAAAGTTCAGGAGTCCAAGAAGTTTGATAAATTCAAAAAAATCTTGTGAACAGAACATGAGGGAACTATCATAAAATGATCTGATACCTGGATCATGGGTATACCAGAAGGAAAGAAATTCAGACCAAAGGCATGAAGAACTATTCAACAAAATTATCAAAGAAAACTTTCCCACCCTCTCAAAAGAAAGTGCCATCCAGATAGAAGAAGATAGCAGAACTCCAAACAGACTGCACCAAAAAGGAAATTCTCCAAGGCACATTATTGTTGAAACTCTAAACAATAAAAACAAAGAGCAAAAGAGAAACAACATATTACATATAAAGGCAATCCATCAGAATTACCTCAGATTTCTCAATGGAAACCCTCAACGCCAGAAGGTCCTGGAATAGGACACTTCAAAGTCTAAAAAACTATAACTTCCAACCCAAACTACTGTACCCAGTGAAAATATACCTCATAATAGACAGTGAAAGGAAACGTTTCTATGATAAAAGTAAACACTATGATTATATGAACACAAAGCCAGACCTACAGAAAATAGTTCATGGAATACTACACACAAAAGAGTACAAAGCCCAAGGGGGAAAAAAAGTACAAAGACCAAGAAAGGACCAAACCTTCATTGAAGAACTGAAACCAATTGTTTGCAAACCATTTCACATAATTGGAAAAGAGGGAATGTTTCTCAGCTCCTTTTATGAAGCTACCATCATTCTAGTACCAAAACCAGACAGATATACAACAAGAAAAGAAAACTATAGGCCTACATCCCTGATGAACTTTGATGCAAAGATCCTGAACAAAATCCTCACAAACCAAATTCAACAATACATTAAATGCATTAATCTACATTGATCAAGTACGGGTTTATCCCAGGAACGCAGGCTTGGTTCAACATATGGAAGTCTGTCAACATATACCACATATATAAACAATCACAAGAACCACATGATCATTTCAATAGATGTAGAGAAAGCCTTCAACAAAATACAACATCACTTCATGATCAAAATGCTGGAGAGAATAGGCATGGAGGGTCTATATCTCAACAAATAAAGGCTATATATAAAGCACCTAAAATAGGTGCTTTCCCTTAACAGGGAAAGACTCGAGGAATTCCCACTGAGATCGGGAACAAGATGGGGTGCCCACTCTCACCACTGCTCTTCAACATAGTACTAGAAGTATTAGCCCAAGCAATAAGACAGGAGAGAGATATAAAAGTGATACAAATTGGAAAGGAAGAAGTCAAATTAGCTCTATTTGCAGATGACATAATCGTATATATAGGTGACCCAAAAGTTTCCCCTCAAAACTTCTAAAGGTGATTAATTCCTTCAGCAAGTTGGTAGGATACAAAATCAATATACGGGGCTGGAGAGATGGTTTAGTGGTTAAGGCCCTTGTCTGCAAAGCCAAGGAATCCAGGCTTAATTCCCCAGGACCTACATAAGCCATACGCACAAGGTAGTACATGCATGTGGAGCTCTTTTGCAGCAACTGAAGGTCCTGGCATGCCCATTCTCTCCCTCCCCCCCCCCCACTTTCTTTCTCCTTCTCAAATAAATAAAAATAAAAAATAAAATAAATCAAAATCAACACACAAAAATCAGCAGCCTTTATATATGCAAAAGGTAAAAATACAGAGAAGAATAATCAGTGAGGCTGTCCCATTCTCAATAGCCACACAAAAATTAAATAAATACCTAGGAACAACACTAACCAAGGATATGAAAGACCTATATAATACAAACATAAAAACACTCAAGAGAAGATGGAAAGACCTCCCATGCTCCTGGATAGATAGAGTTAGTATTGTGAAAATGGCAATTCTTTTTTTGTTTTGTTTTGTTTTGTTTTGTTTTGTTTTTCAAGGTAGGGTTTCACCCTAGCTCAGGCTGACCTGGAATTCACTATGTAATCTCAGGGTGGTCTTGAACTCACAGTGATCCTCCTATCTCTGCCTCCAGAGTGTTGGGATTCAAGGCATGCACCACCACACCTGACTGAAAAAGGCAATTCTACCAAAAGCCATATACAGGTTTACTGTAATACCAATAAACATCCCAGCATCATTCTGCACAGAGATTAAAAAAATTATCTCAATTCATATGGAATGGCAGCAGGCCTAGGATATCAAAACATATTCTCAGCAAAAGAAACACCTCTAGAGGTATCATCATACCTGATCTAAAGCTACACTACAAATCCATAGTAACAAAAACAGCATGGTACTGGCATAAAAACAGACATATACACCAATGGAACAGAATTGAAGGCCCGGCCCTTAGGTCAAGTAACTACAGCTACTTGATCTTTGACAAAGGTACAAACAATGTATACTGGAGAAAAGACAGCATCTTCAACAAATGGTGCTGGACAAATTGGACAACTGCATATAGGAAAATGAATTAGACCCACTCATCTCACCATACACAAAAATCAACTCCAAATGGATTAAAGACCTCAATATAAGACCATAAACTCTTCTACTATTGGAAGAAAAAAATAGGAGGAACTCTCCATGATATAGGAGTGGCGAAAAACTTCCTGAACAATATCCCAGTAGTCTAGGAAATTAAACAATCACACAACCAGTGGGATCTCATGAAGCAAAAAAGCTTTTGCACAGACAAAAATAATATAATCAGAGCAAATAAATTACCCACACAATGGGAGAAAATCCTCACCAGCTATACCACTGACAGAGGCCTAGTATCTAGAATCTACAAAAAACTCAAAAAACTGAACAATAAAAACCCAAACAAGTAGAAAAGGTGGCAGGAAGAATGTAAGAGCCAAAGGAAGGGTAGGACTCCTTACAACATGCTCTTCCAGACACTAAATGGCCTGGATGTTCATGACCTCACAGTGCCTGGCACTACCTACACAAGACTAGTACAACAGGAGGAAAAGATGATGACATCAAAATAAAAGAGAGACTGTTGAGATAGAGAGGGGGTATGATGGAGAGTGGAATTGTGAAGGGGAAAGTGATGGGGGAGGGAACTATGGTATTATGGAAGTTGTCAATAATTGTAAAAAAATTAAATAAAATAAAATTACAAAACACACACACACACACACACACAAACAACCCACTGAAAAAAATGGGGTAGAGAACTGAATAGGGAGGTCTCAGAGGAAGAAACACAGATGGCTAACACACACTTAACCATCAGGGAAATGCAAATTAAAACAACTATGAGATTCCCTCTTACTCCAGTCAGTCAGGATGGCAATCATTAAAAAAAAAAAAAAAATCAAGCAACAATAAATGTTGGTGAGGATGTGGGTAAAGAGGAACCCTCATCCACTGTTGGTGGGAATGCAAACTTGTACAACCTCTATGGAAATTAGCATGTAGACTCTGGAAAAGATGAAAACAGAACTACCAACAGTCCCAGCTAATCTCTTACTGGGCATTGACCCTAAATGCTCCACACTTCAGTACAGAAAATATTTGCTCAGCTACATTTATAGCTGCTCAATTCATAATAGCTAAGAACTGGAATCAACCCAGGCGCCCATCATTGGAAGAATGGATAACAAAGTTGTGGTACATTCACACAATGGAATTCTACTCTGCAGTAAGAAAAAAAAAAAAAAAGATGCAATGAAATCTGTAGGAAAATGGACGGCCTTGGAACAGATCATACTTAGTGAACACACACAACCACAGAAAGACAAACACCACATGTTCTCACTCATCTGCAGTTCCTAACCTGGATCAGCCTGAGTTTCTGGCATATCTGACAGGCCACTCAAGACCCAGACAATAGGGATGGAAGGGTTTGAGGGGAGGGGTAGGGGAGGTTGGGGAAAAATAAACACAAAACTAAACCCAAAATGAACTGGTACCATAGAAACCTTTCTTTTTGAAGGTAGGCTAAAAGATTTAAACCTCAACAGGAGTATGGGGTGGGGGGGGCGAGCCTTCTGGAAAGAAGGGCCCTGGAGAGAGTGAGGTGAAGCCTAACCATAAATCATTTTACTCTAACCCGTAACTCCCAGTACCAGAAATCAGTGCTACCCATATTGAGCTGTTGATCAGAAAGGCATATGAGGTCCCCAAAACAAGACAGGCTCCGTCAAAGCACTTATTACCTGCCTGAGATGAAAGGTAAGACCTTATTGCTGAAGACACCACATGCTGCTGACACAGAACACAGAGACCTGGTAGAATCCGGAAGAGAGCCAGTCCCCAGAAAGTCAGCCCATCTAGTGCTGGAAAGCACTACATGAGCTACTGGGGGTACGTGGCCAACAATGGTGTGAACAAGCAGGGGATCTAAGCCTCTCAGAAGCAACCACCTTGACAAGAAGTACAGCACTAGTGCAATGGTGGCACACAGCCTTGGTGGGTAACCAATGGCTTTCTGATTGGCTAAGAGATCTGCTCAGTGGAAAGGAACCCATAGCTGGAACTAGGAACCAGGACAGAATCCTATGGAGGCAAAGATTATGGTCTCAAACAACAAGCACCCACTAGTCTTTGGCTAAAAGAAGAGGTACATCCATCAGATTCCCCCTAAATTAACTATGCTTGTCCCCATTTGACCTATGCTGACTTCATTCTCCATTGGAGTATCTGCTACTCTTTTTCAGAAGATAGTGAGACCAGAGGAGATAAACCACCCCTTGCACATCAGCCAGGGCCCAGGTGAAACCACAGAGGAACTGGGGAGATGAGCAACAGTGCTGTTTCCATGGTGAGCCTGACAATCAGCACCAGGGTGGAGACAGATGCTGAGGATACTCAAAATACCAAAACAGAAATCCAGAGGCTCTTGAGAGCTTATCACTGAAGTGGACTTAAAACACACCCACCACAGCTCAGAGAATTTTATGAAAGAAGGTGTGGAAAGATTGTAAGAGCCACAGTTGGGATGTCATACCCAGAGGCATTCCCCCCACCAATAACTGACAGCTGCTCTCACAACTCATAACCCACAACTCCATGGGGAATACAGCAACCCCACTGAGAAGGGCCCTCAATGAAATGGGGGCAGGGAGGAGGAAAAAGATGGTACTAACACATGATGTATCCATACAAAGTATGTTCTTAATAAAAAAAATAATACATAATTAAAAACCTTGGCGGGGAGGGGCTGGAGAAATGGCTTAGCAGTTAAGCGCTTGCCTGTGAAGCCTAAGGACCCCAGTTCGAGGCTTGATTCCCCAGTACCCACATTAGCCAAATGTACAAAGGGGCGCACATGTCTGGAGTTCATTTGCAGTGGCTGGAGACCCTAGTGCGCCCATTCTCTCTCCCTCTCTATCTATCTATCTATCTATCTATCTATCTATCTATCTATCTATCTATCTGCCTTTTTCTCTCTCTGTCTGTCACTCTCAAATAAATAAAAAAAAAACAAAAAATTAAAATTAAAAAATAAACCTATTCAGGGGCTGGGGAGATTGCTTCGTGGTTAAGGTGTTTGCCTGTGAAGCCAAAGGATCCCAGTTTGACTCTCCAGGACCCAGGTAAGCCAGATGCACAAGGGAGTGTATGCATCTGGAGTTCTTTTGCAGTGGCTGGAGGCCCTGGCATGCCCATTCTCATTCTCTCTCTCTCTCTTTCTCTCTCTCAAATAAATAAATAAAATATTCTTTTTAAAAAACCTATTCATGAACTGGATGTGGTGGTGCACACCTTTAATCCCAGCATTCGGGAGGCAGAGGTAGGAGGATCACCAAGAGTTCGAGGCCACCCTGAGGCTACATAGTAAATTCCAGGTCAGCCTGGGCTACAGTGAAACCCTACCTTGAAAAAAAAAAAAAACAAACTATATATGAAGATTTATACTCAAATGTATAGAATATTCATTCATAATAGCCCCAAACTATCAGTATCCTAAACATTCACCAACTGTAAATGGATAAATAAATAATAAATCATGGCATATTAGTACAATAAAATATAGAAATAATAAAAGGCAAAAGAAACTGTTACAAGCAATGAATCATCAAAGTATTAAGGTAAATAAAAAAGGGCCAAGCTGGGCGTGGTGGTGCACGCCTTTAATCCCAGCACTCAGGAGGCAGAGGTAGGAGGATCACCATGAGTTTCGAGGCCACCCTGAGACTCCATAGTGAATTCCAGGTCAGCCTGGGCTACAGTGAGACCCTACTTCGAAAAACCAAAAAAATAAATAGATAAAAAACTAAAATAAAAAAATAAAAAAGGGCCAAATGCAGGACTGAGGTTTAGCTCAGTAGCAGAGGGCCATGCCTGAGTTCCTGCATTGTACCCTCAGCACGGGTGGTGGGGGTGCAGGGAGAAGACACTGCAAAGATCCCATGCATGTGAAATCCTGCGGTAGAAAGCACATTAGTCACCACCATGGGCCATGCAGTAGAGTACTGTTGGGAACACAAGGATACTTTCTGGGATGGTGAGATTCTTCTATAGTTTGGTTGTGGTAGCTTTTATATGATTAAATGCATTTTTTTTTTCAGAAGCCACTGAATTGTCCACTTAACATAGGTGGGTAAGTTTTATTGCATGTAATTTATACCTCAATAAAGCTTGAAACTCTCTTGACAATATTGGTTTCTTTTTCACTTTTAAAAATAGGAGCCAAGAGGAATATTTAAACACTGCTATTTTGATGTGGAAGGAGATTGGCTTCATAAAGATGGGTGACAAATGAGAAGATTGAGAACAATTTTCCCTAGATGAAGAACTGCCAACAACAGCTTCCTCCCTGAGAGATCAGCGCTCAAAGTGATCTTATTTAATGCTAATATAAAGAGATGAGTGTATAGAAAGCAGTTTGTACATGAGCCTTGAAGCTCTTTCAATAGCGTGTGTCAAGTGAATGAAGATGAATGGCTGGGTAATTTTCCACTGTGCGACTAAAGACAGGTAATGCACTTTTAGAAAGGCAATTCAAAAGTAGATTAACAATATGATTTCAGGCAAGTTATTTTCTTAGCATACCTAACGTCTCTTGAAATTATTTTATATATATATATATATATATATATATATATATATATATATATATATATAGTTGGTTTTCAACGTAGGGTCTCAGTCTAGCCCAGGCTTGCCTGGAATTCACTATGGAGTCTCAGGGTGGCCTTGAACTCATGGCGATCCTCCTACCTCTGCGATCAAAGGCATGCGCCACCACACCCGGCTCTTGAAATTATTGATAAGTATTATAGACAAGATATGGTATTATCATTAAAAATCCAGAGCTGAGCCAGGCATTTAATCCCAGCACTGGGAGACAGAGGTAGGAGGATCTCAGTGAGTTCAAAGGCCACCCTGAGATTACGTAGTGAATTCCAGGTCAGCCTGGGCTAGAGCCAGAATCTATCTCAAAAAAAAAAAAAAAAAAAAAAAAAGAATAGGGCTGAAGAGATGGCTTAGCAGTTAAGGCTCTTGCCTGCAAAGCCTAAGGAACAGGTTCGATTCCCCAGTACCCACGTGAGTCAGATATACATGGTGACACATGCATCTGGAGTTTTTTTGCAGTATATAGAGACCCTGGCGTATCCGTTCTCTCTCTATCTGTCTCTTTCTCTCTGTCTTTCTCAAATACGTAAATAAATAAATATTTATTTAAAAAAAACAAAATAATCAATAAGTAGAAGAAAAAAACTCGAGAGGTGAATGCTGAAGGCCTTAGAGATGAAGAGCCAGGAATCTGAAGTTTCGTTCACAGTAACCCAGCGGGCAGGGGTAGGAATAGCTAGGACCTGTACGGACGGAGGAAGCAAGCCTGGACACGTGCCCATGAGCGCTGAAGCTGGGGGAGGGTGGAGCGTGCTTACTTTTCTTTCTTTTAAATATTTTGTTTATTTATTTGACAGAGAAAGAGGGGGAGAGAGAGAGAGAATGGGCTGGCCAGGGCCTCCAGCCACTGCAAACGAACTCCAGACGCGTGCGCCCCCTTGTGCATCTGGCTAATGTGGGTCCTGGGGAATCGAACCAGGGTCCTTTGGCTTTGCAGGCAAATGCTTTAACTGCTAAGCCACCCCTCCAGCCTCGGGTGCTTACTTTTCTAATGCCACCACTTAGCTCTCTGTGTTCCTACTGACTGACACTTGTATTGGTTCTGCTTCTCTGGTGCTAGCAACAGTGGTTATAAACAAGCTTGCACATGTTTCCTCGTGTCCAGGATCAGGTTCCTGAGTGTCTCTAGGGAACTTATCCAAGTAATGAGAATACTCTCTGATGAATGCATTCCAAATTGGCTGTCACAACTGACAATTTTCATTCCATCAGCTGTGTAACAGAGTTCATGTTGCTTTATGTCTTTGTCAACACTTATTTCTCAGCTACATTTGTAATGGGACTAAAGGTGTTAGCACCACAGTGGACCTGAGTTCAAATCTAGTAATCGCATGTGAGCTTGGTCTGATAGTCTCAGCTTACAGAGTTCTCTAATGATTAAATAGTATTTAGATGCATGCTGCTATAAAATAATGTCGTATACTAGGTGGCCTAGAAAAAACAGAGATCTATTTCTTACAGTTTTGAGGCTAAGGTGATCAAGGCATCGGAGAATTTGTTGTCTGGTGAAGGCCTGCTTTCTGGCTCATAGATGCTACTCTCTCTCTCTCTCTCTTTCTCTAAATATTCTATTTTTATTTATTTAATTATTTGACAGAGAGAAAGAGGGAGAAAGGCAGAGAGTGGGTGCACCAGGGCTCCAGCCACTGCAAACAAACTCCAGACCCATGCACCCCCTTGTGCATCTGGCTTATGTGGGTCCTGGGGAATTAAACCTGGGTCCTTTGGCTTGCAGACAAATGCCTTAACTGCTAAGCCGTCCCTCCAGCCCAAAATGCTACTCTCTTGATGTGTCCTCACACAGACAAAGAGGTGGTGGTCATTCTCTCTGAAACCCTTTTTCTTTTCTTTTCTTTTTTTTTGTTCATGTTAATTTTTTTATTTTTTTAATTATTAATTTTTTTTGATTAATTAGTTTTGTACTCAGTGAACACAGTCAAGTTGGTACCATAGTTAGGCTCATCCATGTACTACCCCCTCCCCCTGGCCCCTCCTTGTTGAGGTATATGGGTCATGCATTGTGGAGTTAGCCCACAGTTATGGGTAGGAGAAATGTCTCTGCATATCATGACCCAACATGTGGCTCTGACATTCTTTCCACCCCCTCTTCCGCAAAATTTCCCTGAGCCATTTTGGGTTCATTTTTGGTCTGCTTCAGTGATGAGGTGTTGGGGGCCTCTGAGGCTCTGGATATCTGATTTGGTAGGAGTTGATTGTTCTCTGTGTCGATCTCCTTCACCCTTGTGCTGGTACCCGGTTCACCAAGAGAACTTTTTGTTTTTTTGAGGTAGGGTTTTACTCTGGTCCAGGCTGACCTGGAATTAACTATGTAGTCTCACTGTGGCCTTGAACTTACAGCAATTCTCCTACTTCTGCCTCCTGAGTGCTAGGATTAAACGTGTGCACCACCACACCCGGCTGAAACCCTTTTCCATAAGGCACTAATCTTATTCATGAAAGCTCTGAACTCTGACCTAACCACCTTCCAAAGGCCCCACTTTCATAATAACAATACTTTAGGGCTGAAGCTTCTAACATTTGTATTTGATAAATGCATGTTTCTTGCCATGCATGCATACTTTGTACACATCTTCGTATGGGCAAACTGAGGAGCAGAACACTTCCATGTGTACCTGGGGATATTCTGCTGGAGTTGTTAAAAATAAGAATATTAAAGAATAAAACTAATAAAGAAAACAAAAAAGTAGTAAAAAAGAAAGAAAATAAATTTAAAAATAAGAATATTGAGATATATAACCATTGTTCTTTTGTTATTTATTTACCCTCTTCCTTTCCCTGTCCCTCTCCCTCTTTTCTTCCCTTCCTCCCTCCTCCCCAGTCTGCGTGTGTGTGTGTGTGTGTGTGTAGGTCAGATGACAACTTTTGGGTCACTTTTCAGCTTCTACTTCATTCTGAGGCAGGGTCTCTTGTTTCAGAAATGAAATGAAAGACCTGGAACAACATGTGTCAGTAAGAATAGATCTCAAAAATGCAAAGCAAGGGCTGGAGAGATGGCTTAGCAGTTAAGTGCTTGCCTGTGAAGCCTAAGGACCCTGGTTCAAGGTTCGATTCTCCAGGACCCATGTTAGCCAGATGCACAAGGGGGTGCACGCGTCTAGAGTTTGTTTGCAGTGGCTGGAGGCCCTGGCACGCCCATTCTCTCTCTCTCTCTATCAACCTCTTTCTCTCTCTCTGTCTGTCGCTTTCAAATAAATAAAAATTTAAAAATATGCAAAACAAGGGGCTGGAGAGATGGCTCAGTGGCTAAGACATTTGCCTGCAAAGCCTAACAACCTGAGTTCGATTCCCCAGCACCCACGTAATACCAGATACACAGTGGAGCTTGCATCTGGAGTTCCTTTGCAGAGGCTGGAGGCCCTGGTATGCTCATTGTTTCTGTCTCTCTGTCCCTTGTCTCTCTCTCTCTCTCTCTCTCTGTTTACAAATAAATGTTTTCTGAGATAGGCTCTCACTGTAGCCTAGGCTGAGATGGAATTCACTATGTAGTCTCAAGATGGCCTCAAACTCATGTTGATCCTCCTACGGCTGGGCTTCCCAAGTTCTGGGATTAGAGACATGCACCACCATGCCCAGCTTAAAAAAAAAAAAAATTAATGCAAGGAAGCAAGCCACAAATGAAAACCTAAGACTCCATATAAAAACTTGGCTAGCTTGATGTGATGGTGCACGCTTTTAATCTCAGCTCTCGGGAGGCAGAGGTAGGTGGATCACTGTGAGTTCGAAGCTACTCTGAGACTACATAGTGAATTCCAGGTCAGCATGGGCTACAACAAGACCCTATCTTGAAAAACAAATTTTTTTTTGTTTTTTGGTTTTTTCGAGGTAGGGTTTCACTCTAGCCCAGGCTGACCTGGGATTCACTATGGAGTCTCAGGGTGGCCTCAAACTCACGGTGATCCTCCTACCTCTGCCTCCCGAGTGCTGGGATTAAAGGCGTGCGCCACCACGCCCAGCATTTTTTTTTTTTTTTTTTGTGGTTAACAAATTGTTTTTTGAGGGCTGGAGAGATGGCTTAGCAGTTAAGGTGCTTGCCTGCAAAACGTAAGAACTTAGGTTAGATTCCCCAGAACCAACATAAGCCATCAGATGCATATAGTAGCACATGTATCTGATATTTATTTGCAGTGGTTAGAGACCCTGGCATGCCCCCCTATTTCTCTCTCATAAATAAATAAATAAAAGTAAAATTTTAAAAATTGTTTTTGGATTTTTGAGGTAGGGTCTTGCTCTAGCTCAAGCTGACCTGGAATTCACTATGTAGTTGCAGGGTGGCCTCGAACTCATGTCGATCCTCCTACCTCTGCCTCCTGAGTGCTGGGATTAAAGGCGTGTGCCACCACGCCAGGCCTAAGATATTTTTTTAAAAAACACTTGAACACTCTGAGGCTACATAGTGAGTTCTAGGTCAGCCTGGGTTAGAGCGAGACCCTACCTCAAAAAACAAAAATATTCCAGTAAGCTAGAAAGGAGATATAAAAGGAATAGAAAGGGAGGGAAGGGGGACTTAATAGGATGGTATTATAGATCTGTAAGTAGAAGAACAGATTAATGGGGCTGAAAAGGCCTAAATGAGGTCCAGGGAAGAGATTGAGTAAAGGAAAGGTAGAGGGAGGGCTAATCAAAATCTAAAAGGATATAAATAAGTCATATGGAAGCCTTTTTGACAATGGAACACTCAGAAGCCATAGATTGTTACTAGAAAATTTTTGGTGCCAGGGATGGGACACCTTCCAGTGAGTTGTTGGCCAGGGAGTTCCCTGATCCCTCCAACACATTACAGGCCATTGCCGATGGTCTTGGTTTCCCACCAGGAATAGATGGTAAGACCCTATTGCTAAAGACTCCACATACTTCGGCTGCAAGGTCACTAAGAAATCCTGCTGGAGCTGAGATGAAAACCTCCACCATGTAGACCAGCTGACAGAAAGCTGGAAAAAGCTACACTGCATGCAATTCAATGGGAGAGAAAGAAACCACCAGTGAAGAAACCCAACAGTGAACACTGCAAGCCTTAAATTTGGCCAGCTAGGCCAAATGAGCCAATGGGTGCAATAGTGACATGTCTGTTGTGTGGGAAACCAGCCACTCTCTAATTTGACCTGAGGCCTGCTCCATGGGAGGGAATACATCTCTGATACAGAAAACCTACAACAGGGGTAGTCATGAGCCCTAAGGGTGTAACGTCTGCTGGTGTCTGGCTAAATGTATATAGCTATGATCACCAAACTGCCCAGTAAGTACTTCTCTTAATGTTCACACCGACATATTAATGCTACTCTCACTTTTGGTTAGAGAAGCTTTTCTTTTCAGATGGCAGTGACCTTGGGATGACTCAGAAGGCACCATGGTGCTGAGAAGTGACAGAGGAGTGCTCAGCACTGAAATATCTCTATCACACCTTCCAAGGCTCAGGGTTCATTACAGAAGAGGTGGCAAAAAGAATGCAAGAGCCAAAGGAAGGGTAGGACTCCTTACACCGTGCTCCTCCAGACACAGAATGGCCTGGATATCCATGACCTCCCAGTGCCTGACACTACCTACACAAGACCATCATAAGAGGAGGAAAAGATCATGACATCAAAATAAAAGAGAGACTGATTGAGTGGGGGAGGGGATATGATGGAGAGTGGAGTGTCAAAGGGGAAAGCGGGGGGGGGGGTATTACCATGGGATATTGTTTACAATTATGGAAGTTGTCAATAAAATAATTAACTAATTAATTAATTTTAAAAAACGATTAACCATCATGGTGAAAGTTTATCTCTTCCTTCTGACTAAAATATGTATCTTTGGCACAGCTAACTATGTCATTTGCCTTCTCATTCTTCATCCCAAGATGACCAAAGCTAGGGGAGCCAATTTGATTAATGCCCCCGTTAACACACTGACCAGCTACACTGAAAACCCACTAGAACATGTGGGTAAACTGCTTTAATAAGCGCTCAAAACCTGTTACACAAAATGATATATTATTGTTATTCTACTAACCCGCTCCCATAAAAGAACATTGTGGGTTTGTTTGTTTTTCTGAGGGAAGGCCTCACTCTCCCTGGGGCTGATCTGGAACTCACTCTGTAGTTCGAGGCTGGCCTCCAACTCACAGCGATCCTCCTATCGTAGCATCCTGAATACTTTTGAGGGTTTGGTTTGGATTGGTTTTTCAAAGTAGGGTCTCCCTCTAGCTCAGGCTGACCTGGAATTCACTATGTAGTCTCAGGGTGGCCTCGAACTCACTGCGATCCTCCTACCTCTGCCTCCCAAATGCTGGGATTAAAGGCGTGCGCCACAACACCCAGCTCCATTGAGGTTTTTAACTTGTAAAAATAAAATATGTTATTCTCAAGTCTTCCTTTACATTCCATATTTCAAAATATATATTTATTGATTTGCCAGCAGAGAAAGAAGGGGAGAGAGAGAATGGGCACTCCAGGGTCACTTGCCACTGCAAATGAACTCCAGACCCATGAGTCACTTGGCATCTGGCTTTGCGTGGGTCGTAACGGAACCCAAGCTGGCAGGCCTTGCCAGCAAGCATCTTTAACCGTTGAGCCATCTCTATGGCCCATGTTTTCCAGTTGCTAATCACCCCCATATTTCCCAGTGAGTTGCAGTGCTTCACAAACTGAACACTTACCACACCTGCTCAGAAAGAGTCACCACAGTCTCCATTGTGAGTGATTGTCTGTATTTTGTCAAAGAACAGCAAAACTGTGTTTGCACCTTCATATCAAAAATTGTTGAAATCTTGCCGGGCGTGGTGGCGCACACCTCTAATCCCAGCACTCGGGAGGCAGAGGTAGGGGGATTGCCGTGAGTTTGAGGCCACCCTGAGACTCCATAGTGAATTCCAGGTCAGCCTGGGCTAGAATGAGACCCTACCTTGAAAAACCAAAAAAAAAAAAAATTGTTGAAATCTTAATTTGGTTGCCCCAGGAAAGACGACAAAAAAAAATTAGAAAAGTAAGAAATGATACCAAGGAAACATTCTGCTTTGCTATAAGATAGAATGGAGCAAATAGACCTTAAAGATCTCTAAACTTATGAAAGTTTTCCACTTCCATAAGCAGATAAATATAATAGCTAGAAAAATTCAAGTGATATCTACTTTATTTTCACTTATTGGCAAAAAGGCAAAGAAAAATGTTTCTTAGGGGATTTTTACCCTTTTACAATAGATTAGTGTCAAAATAACTGAAGAAAAAGAACTTTAAATTACAATCCTTTCTCCCTCCTATCAAAACCCAGATTTTCCTCCTATTATTCTAACAGGTAACAGGTTAAGTCAAAACAAAGTAAATTAAGATATATTCTCCAGTAGATGCAAACTTCCAGATTAAAATGAAATGGTAAGATATGCACAAAATAAGAAAGGCCAGGCTTCCAGAACCAGGTGAAAAAAATTTCCTCTCACTATGAAATTTTTTTAAATAGTAGAAGTACTTCTTTTTGATGTAATTTAATTTTTTTTTTGATTTTTCAAGGTAGGGTCTCACTCCAGCTCAGGCTGACCTGGAACTCACTGTGTAGTCTCAGGGTGGCCTCGAACTCACAGCGATCCTTCCACCTCTACCTCCCAAGTGCTGGGATTAAAGGCATGCGCCACCACACCCAGCTGTAATTAAATTTTTTAAGATTAGGGTCCACTATACTGTCTGGGCTGATCTCAAACTCCAGAGTTCAAGTGACCTCCCTGTATCATCTTCCCAAGTAGTTTGGATGACAGACACATTCTACTACCCATGAAACTTTTTACATTTTAATTAAATGGATTTTATTTGTTTTGGCTTTTTCTCGAGGTAGGGTCTCCCTCTAGCCGAGGCTGACCTGGAACTCACTCTGTAGTTCCAGGCTGGCCTTGAACTCATAGCGATCCTCCTACCTCTGCCTCCACAGTGCTGGGATAAAAGGCATGAGCAACTACGCCTGGCTTTTTATTTATTTATTTTTTTTGAGAAGCCAAAATCAATACAATTAAACTATGGGATTTTTCAGTATACATCAAAGTTTATTCTGCCAATACAGTTTGCTGCCTCGGGTCCCTCACTTTAGCCACTCAATGTTGGTCGCTCACCTGTGTAGGGTTAAGTACACACAGTGTCACTATAGGCACTTGAGGAAAGGAAGGGGGGCGTGTGGGTCGTTGTCCATGGTCCTGAACCATCATGTCTACCGAATTGAGGCAAGTTCATGTCTTAGTGCACCTGGAAGCACAGCTAAATGGAGCCAGAAGCAGGGACAGTCTATATACCCTCCAAAGGTCCACCACCCAGTGATCTACCTCTGCCATTCAGGTTCCACAATCTTCCAAAACAGTGCCATCCTCTGGGTGTTCAAACACATGAACCTACGAGGGGGGGTCATTTCAGATGCGAACCGAAACATGCGTGTATCAGCCACAATGCCATGTCTTCCTCAACTCGATGGACAGCACTCTCTAGAACCCTGAACCCAAATAACTCTCCTGTCTTTAAGTCACTGCTGTCCACTATTTCATCATAGTGGTGAGATACAGAGAAGTAACTAGTTTTTACATTTGCTTAATTTTAGCTGATTTAAATTTAAATAGCCACGTGTGTGCTGGATTTGGCAGCACAGGCTAGGTCATCAACAGCAAGCTGTTGGCTGGAAATGCAGGTTCCTGGGCACGATGCCAGGCTTGCTAAAATCACAGTCTCTCAGGTGAAGCCGGGGTGTACATTCTTGACAAGGGAGTTCCTTTGCTTACTGACATTAGAGATCCCAGTGCTTCTGGCCTGGGCCCACTGCTGCCTGCCGCTTTCACCTCGGTCCACACGGTCATCCTGACTTTGCAAGTTTCCTGGCCTCAACCTCACCGTCAGCCCTGCTTTCAAACCTGAGACCCAGTAGATCAGCATGGCTGGTGGGCTTCTACAATCTCCCCCTGCATCCAGAGCTTCCCTAAGGACTAACTTTTTTGTTGTTTATTTTTATTTATTTGAGAGTGACAGACAGACAGAGAGAAAGAGGCAAAGAGAGAGAGAGAGAGAGAGAGAGAATGGGTGCTCCATGGCCTCTAGCCACTGCAAACAAACTCCAGATGCATGTGCCACCTTGTGCATCTGGCTTACATGGGTCCTGAGAAATTGAATCTCAAACCAGGGTCCTTAGGTTTCACAAGCAAGTGCTTCACCATTAAGCCATCTCTCCAGCCCTCTAAGGACTAACGTTAAGGGCGCTCAAGACAGGTAAACTATAAGTAATTGCATAACCCAGTCTGAGTTATACTCCAAATTCATATGCTAATTGTAATCCTCCCCTGTGTTTTTAGTTTGGGTTTCTGTCTCCTTAGACTCCCCTGTATGGACCTTAATCCTTTCCAGTTCTAGCACTCATTCCCCTGAACTCTGCATCAGATGGATCGTCCACTCTGTACTCCGATTCACAGTCAGGATGTGCTGAAAGTTCTCATGATAGGAACCATCATCCTGACTTTTTTTTTTTTTTTCTTTGTTTGGTTTTTCAAGGCAAGGTCTCACTCTGGCCCAGGCTGACCTGGGATTCACTATGTAGTCTCAGGGTGGCCTCGAACTCATGGAATCCTCCTACCTCTGCCTCCCGAGTGCTGGGATTAAAGGGGTGCACCACCATGCCCAGTTCATCCTGACTTTTTAATTAAGATCAATTAGAATGAATCTCCAGGTACTGATGAGTCACTAAAACACTTTGATATATACCTTATTTATTTATTTGAGAAAGGTTGAGAGAGAGAATGGGCGCATCAGGGCTTCCAGCCACTGCAAACAAACTCCAGATGCATGAGCCACATTGTGCATCTGGCTTACGTGGGTACTGAGGAATCGAACCGAGGACCTTTGGCTTTGCAGGCAAATGACTTAACTGCTAAGCCATCTCTCCAGTCCTGTTTTATATATTCTTGATTCACTGAGCCTCAGCTACTGGAGCTGAGTCATGTCAAGTTTCACATCATGTGACCCAAGCTTATCCCCTCTCACGTGATCACAGGCCCATGTTCCAGCACAGCACACGAGAGAAAGAGCAGAGGCAGCCAGAGTTAAGTAGTTTAATTAAACAATGAAAGCGAGAATCAAAACTAAATAATTGTATCTAGGACTATAAATTCAATGCCTATTAATTTTTCAGGCACTGTCTCTCTCTTCCACTCCTCCAATCATTACCACTCATATACACACATATAGATGTACCACGCACATTTCATATGATATAATACCTTAAAAATCATTTCCATATGTTGTCACATTTGACTGACAATTGTGCATATTGTTATCATTATGGTCCCCCACATGAGTCACGCCTTTAGCACCTGATGTGGTTCCCACCCTCACTGGGAAGTTCTGTTCGTTTATCCCAGGGTCGCTCATGCAATGTACAGTGATCTGGGGTTTTTCCTGGCATTTTGTGATGCCAGATGGTGTTACTTTTTGACCGTCCGCAGAACATCTTCGTTTTCTGAGGCTGCTTAAGCAGCTAAGGCCGAGTTTCTCAGGTGGTAGTTACCATGGTGACAGAAAGGTCCCAGTGCGTAAGTTCTTGCCATGCTTCTATTTGGGTAACGTGTGCGGATATGTCCTGAGTCAACGAAAGTCACATGACCAAGTCCAGGCCTCCACCTGTCTCTGCCTTCCCAGTGCTGGGATTACAAGGGGAAGTTACAAGCGCCACACCTAGTTTATATCTATGTGGGTTCTGGGGACTGAACTCACGTCCTCCTGCTTGAAAGACAGACACATTGCTGACTGAACTATCTCCCTAGCTGAATGCTAAGTTTTGAATTAGTTGTTGCTTAAGGGATGGATAGCTGATACACAAAATAACTGCGAGAGATACCATTATCATTCTCTTTGAATGAGTTAGGGATGTGAATTTCAGAGCCACTGGGTTTATCCAAAGTCCTGGTGCCAAGAAAAGGTCCTGGACCTCCGGTCTGTTCCACACCTCTGCACGGTACTAAGCCGCTGAGCCACAGAAACACAACCTCCATTCAACTCATGAGCTGCCACTGATGAACCTAGTCTTGCCCAAATCCTCTTTCCTTACACTTTCTCTCATTTTCCCCCCAAATTTTTTCCTTATTCTTTCTCTTATTCTTTCAGTGTAAGAATTCTACCAGCTCTCGCCTAGATACCAATGACTCCACTTGCTAATTTCCCTCTACCAAAACTAAAAGCCAGGAATCATTTTAAGTGGATCGCTTGAATACAAGTGTGGAACCATAAAACAGTGAAGTTTACTTTATCTGCTGAATGAATCTTCTGGTCTGCTGTCCTGCAGTAAAGCGTCATGGTGGAGAAAAAGGGAAACAAGCTTGTCTGGTCTGGAGGAAATGATATGAATTAATCTAAGGGTGAAAATAAATTCATCAGGCACAAAAGGAGTTTGGAATTAAAGATCTCATTTACAGAGAACATTATAGGTTATGCTAATTCTATAATGCAAAACTTAGGACAAACTGGGTTGGAGAGGCGACTCAGCAGTCAAAGGCACATGCTTGCAAAGCTGACGATCTGCGTTCAATTCCCCAGCACCCACATAAGGCCACAGGCACAAAGTGCCACATGTTCTGGAGTTTGAAATGGCAGGAGGACCTGGCCCACCCATTCTCTCTCTCTCTCTCTCTCTCTCTCTCTCTCTCTCTCTCTCTGTTAAATAAATTTTTTAAATAAAATAAGTGACAGGGCTGGAGGAATAGCTTAGTGGTTAAGGCATTTGCCTGCAAAGCCAAAGGATCAAGGTTCAATTCCCCAGGACCCATGTTAGCCAGGTGCACAAGGGGGCGCACGTGTCAGGAGTTCATTTGCAGTGGCTAGAGGCCCTGGCATGCCCATTCTCTCTCTCCCTCTCTCCCTCTTTCTCTGTCAAATAAATAAGTAAATAAATAGTATTTTAAAAAATAAATAAATAGCCGGGCATGGTGGCACACGCCTTTAATCCCTGCACTTGGGAGGCAGAGGTAGGAGGATCACTGTGAGTTCGAGGCCACCCTGAGACTACATAGTGAATTCCAGGTCAGCCTGAACCAGAATAATATCCTACCTCGAAAAACCAAAACAATAAATAAATAAATAAATGACAAAACCATGAAAACATACCACACAGATCAATAAAATATTACAGAATGAACCTTGGCATAAATAGGAAGAATAAGACAGTCATAAATGACAATGAGAAATGTCACTGTTTAAGAAATTCCTAGAAGAGTTAGAACATGTGAATGGGGGCTGAAGAGCTAGTTTAGCAGTTAAGGCGCTTGCCTGCAAAGCTAAAGGACCCAGGTTCTATTCCCCAGTACCCATGTATACCACATGCACAAGGTGGCACATGCATCTGGAGCTTGTTTTCAGTGGCTGAAGGCCATGGCATGCCTATTCTCTCTCTCTCTCTCATTAATTAATTAAATTTTTTTTTTTTTTTTTTTTTTTTTTGGTTTTTCGAGGTAGGGTCTCACTCTAGCCTAGGCTGACCTGGAATTCACTATGGAGTCTCAGGGTGGCCTCGAACTCACGGCGATCCTCCTACCTCCGCCTCCCGAGTGCTAGGATTAAAGGCGTGTGCCACCACGCCTGGCTCTAATTAATTAAAATTTTTAAAAGAATAGGTGAACTTATTATCCTTCATTTCTTTGCCAAATTCTTTTTTTTTTTTTCAAGATAAGGTCTCACTGTAGCCCAGGCTGACCTGCAACTCACTCTGTAGTACCAGGCTGGCCTCAGACTCATGGTGATCCTCCTACCTGGGCCTCCTGAGTGCTAGGATTAAAGGTATGCACCACCATGCTGGCCTCTTCCCTAAATCCTTGAAAACATCATCATATCCATTCCAGTAAACCATGGATTTAGCTGCAGAGGTACATAATTTGGACAGGCTCCCAGTTTTCAGCTAGAGATGTGTTTACTATTAACAAAAGGTCAGCCAGTCTTATCAGTTTTGCTAGAAACACCAAATTTAATTTTAAAACTAAAATGAGGCTGAGGCGATTGCTCAGTGGTTAAAGTGCTTGCTTGCAAGGTCTGCCGGCTTGAGGTTCAATTCCCCAGTTCCCACACAAAGTCAGATCCACAAAGTGGCACATGCATCTGGATGGAGTTTGTGTGCAGCAGTAAGAGACCCTGGTGTGCCCGTGCTCCCCCTCCCTCCCTTACTTTCTCTCTCTTTCTCTTTCTCTGTCTCTGCCTCCCTCCTTGCAAGTGAATAAATACTTTTTTTTTTTTTTTTACTTTTTTTCAAGGCAGGGTCTCACCATAGCCCAGGCTGACCTGGAATTTACTATGTAGTCTCAGGCTGGCCTTGAACTCAAGGCGATCCTCCTACCTCTGCCTCCCAAGTGCTGGGATTAAAGGTGTGTGCCACCACGCCCAGCTAAATAAAATATTTTTAAAAAACTATAATGCTCATGTCTGAATGTTATTTCATAGATGATAAAATAGTAAGAAATCATCTGGTAATAAGTAAAGTAAACACATTACCCAATCATTTTTTTAAAAATGAGCACAGTTCTTAGTGTGATGGTCTAAAATCATTCTGGAAACAGTCTTGTCCATAGGGTCCAAAGTATAGGAACTAAAGCTCATGAACTCACACCCAAGCTTCCTCTGAAAAGTTGCTGTCGCCCTCTATGAACAGTATGGAGTAAGCCATCACACGGTGTACCAAGAGCCTACAGAGTCTTGCTCTGGGCTTTTTCCAGAACTCATGTGCCCACATGACTTCGCTCAGGCCAAGCACCTAGCGTGGGCTGGCAGAGACACCAGGTGTGGCTGTTAACTCACCATTTAACCGGGCAGAGGCTCATTGTTCTCTGTAAAAGGCGGGTAGATCAGCCCGTGCATCCTGCTTCACAGAGCTGTGAGCATGAGAGATGTAAACAGACTTTGAAGAAGTTAAAAGCGCTGTGCAAAAGCAAGGTGCCTGGTGCCTGGTGGTGAGGGTAAAGAGGCAGAACCAGCGTGACCGGCAGCCGCGATTGCACCAGCAGCCACGAGACCGCTGCTGATGCCTCACGTGAAAGCAAAGGCATTTAAAACACAAAAGACCTAACAGGGCGCAGAAATGAAAAGACATGCTGTTTGAAAAATGATCACACTTAGTCTCAGGTCCTCACATAAGAAAATAATATTTTGAAAAATTGTCATGTTAAATTTCAGGTACTCTTGGGTGACTTCAAACTATGCAATTTGCATTTAGCCCGTACTTAATTATATATCCTAGAAGAGCTCTTCCAATTCTCTTTCATAATAATAATCCTGCAAGATTTAACTTGGCTCCATTTACCAAGATGTATGCACAAGGTTAACAATAATGAATCATTTCACTTTTTTTTTTTTTTACCTACTTTCTAAATAACAGTTCTTTCTTCCACATAACACAGAGCTTCCAAATACTATTTATGTACAAGCCACACATTTTCCCCAGATGCTTTTATGGTCCCCATACATAACTTCGGTCACACCGATTTTGATAAGAGTATCCTAGGGGGCTGGATATTAAAGGCACTTGCTTGCAAAGCGGGTTCCATTCCCCAGTGCTCAAATAAAGCCAGATGCACGAAGTGGTGCATGCACCTGAAGTTCATTTACAGTGGCAGGAGGCCCTGGTGCACCCATACTCACTCTCTCTCTCAAATAAAATAAAAATATTTTTTAACAAGTACTCTAATATTCTTTTTAGAGTACTCTAAAGCCAGACGCGGTGGCGCACGCCTTTAATCCCAACACTTGGGAGGCCGAGGTAGGAGAATCACCATGAGTTTGAGGCTACCCTGAGACTCCATAGTGAATTCCAGGTCAGCCTGGGCCAGAGTGAGACCCTACCTTGAAAAACCAAAATTAAATTAAATTAAATAAAGAGTACTCTAATATTCTCCTCTAGAATCCATCAGGGCCTGGTTCCAGGACATCTTCCCTTCCTCCCCAGAAACCAAATTCTGCAGATAGCAAGTCCCTTTTATAAGATGGCATAGCATTATATAGTATTCTAGACTGGTCTAGGATTTGCATAGAAGCTATGCACAGCCCACTGTATGCTTGAAATCATCTTCAGGCAATGTTCTACCACTAATTACATCCCCAACCCTTTTGTTTGTTTGGTCGGTTGATTGTTTTGCAGTGTTGGGGCTTCATGCATGCTAAGCAAGTGCTCTACCACTGAGCTCTGTCCCAAGCTCTTCCTCAGCCCTGTTTGATTACTCATGACACCTAAGAAGATGGAAATATTAGGTAAATAGTTATTACATTATATTGTTAGAGTAACAGCAATTAGAAAAAGGTTGTACATGTTCAATTACAGATGCATCACAATGTTCATGATCCAAGTTCAGTCATATAGAACCCAAGGCTATGGAAGACCAATCTATTCATACCATAAAGTATGCAGTGTTCTCATTCTATGCTTTCTTGTACCTTCACTCCATGCATTTCACACAGGTTTTGGCATTTGGAGAGAAACCCACAAAAGTCTCTGCATTCATGAATGAAGGGCAGAACAAAAGGTTTTTTTTTGTTGGGGGGGAGGGTATTTTCAAGTAAGGATCTCACTCTAGCCCAGACTGACCTCAAACTCACTCTGTAGTTCTAGGCTGACCTTGAACTCATGGCAATCCTCCTATCTCAGAACAGAAGTTTTAAAAATATTTTTATTTGCAAGCAGAGAGAGATAGAGAGACAGAAAGAGTAGGCACACCAGAGCTTCTAGCCATCACAAGCAAACTCCATATGCATGTGCCACTTTGTGCACCTGGCTTTACATGGGTCCTGGGGAATCAAACCCAAGTCATTTTGCAGGCAAGTGCCTTAACTGCTAAGCCATCTCTCCAGCCGAGATTCTTAAGAAAGGCTTAAAAGGCTGTGAGAAGCAAAGAAAGTGTTCAAATCTTATTAATATGGGCTTCTAAAGGGTGTCCTCTAAATAAGCCTCCAGCTAGAAATAGAAGAGATACACACTTGCCAAAGCTGTATTACTCATGAAAATAATCAAGGTATGAGTAGGTGAAGAAGACAGGATGTCTCGAGCTAAGGGAGTGACAGACGGCAAAGCAAAGGGTAAGTCAAGTCCACTCGGAGAATCGTGAAATCCAGGTGGGGCCCAAGGCACTAGCTCTCTACGAAGAGATCAGTGCAAAGACAAAATCAAAGTGCTCTTCTTTTGCCCAGCCAGCTTTCACATGTTAGAGGATCTTTAAAAAGTAGAAAGCACACAAGAAAATACTCCACCTCTACAAAAGCTACAATCATGAACATAAATAATGAGCTAAATAATAAATTCAAATGCATAATTTATTCAGATTCTGATATTTGCTTCTAGTTACATATTTACAAATATTTTGGGGGAGATGGCTTTATTTTTGAGGTAGGGTCTCACTCTGGCCCAGGCTGACTTGGAACTCATTCTGTAGTCCCACACTGGCCTCAAACTCATAGTGATCCTCCTACCTCTGCCTCCAGAGTACTGGGATTAAAGGTGTGCATCCCCATACCCAGCACAATTTTTAATTACTATTATTATTATTATCTTCTCATAAGAAAGCACTGCTAAAATTTTCATTTTGAAGAGTCAAACGCCATCCAATTTTACAGAATTAAAGTGTTCCCGGTATAATTTAGTGATATTTGGGCTGGTTCCAGCTGTGTGGTAAATAAAATACCCTGCTTGGTTGTCCTGCAGGAAAAAAATTTTAAATACTGGATAAAAGCCAAGCATGAGCCAGGCATGGTTGCACATGCCTTTAATCCCAGCACTCGGGAGGCAGAGGTAGTTGGATTGCCATGAGTTCGAGGCCACCCTGAGACCCCATAGTGAATTCCAGGTCAGCGTGGTCTAGAGTGAGATCCTCCCTGGAAAAAAAAAAAAACCTAGATAAAATATCATAAAAATATTTTCCTTTTTTCAGAGAAAGAGAAAGGAGAAATAGAGAATTGGTGTACCAGGGCCTCAGGCACTGCAATCAAACTCCAGATGCTTGCGCCACCTAGTGTGCATGTGCGACCTTGCACTTGTATCACCTTTGTGCATCAGGCTTATGTGGGATCTGGAGAGTTAAACATGGATACTTAGGCTTTGTAGGCATGCACATTAACCACTAAGCCATCTCTCCAGCCCAAAATATTTTTTAAATAAATACATTATCTAGCTACTTGATAAAGGAAATTCAGGGAAGTTAGAAACAGAGATAATCAAAGATATAAAGTTACCTTAGCCATAGGAGACATTTGCCAAACTAAATGGCATTGCCCTTGATTCATCCATCCCCATGAAGTCAAGAATGGAAAAGACAGAGCCTAGGATTCACCCAAGTGGGGATCAAGTCCAAGACGCCTTTCTCAAAGCTGGGACTGCCGAGCATCACATCTACAGTGTGAGAATGAGGAACTGAAAGCAGAATCATCTATCCAGAAGTTCAGCATTGGGAAAGGTGGGACTCCTCCCTGAAGATTCTTAACACACATAGGACTTGTATCTAGAATATATAAAGAGCCATAATTGACATAAAAATAAGTTTGGAGCCGGGCGTGGTGGTGCACGCCTTTAATCCCAGCACTCGGGAGGCAGAGGTAGGAGGATCGCCATGAGTTCGAGGCCACCCTGAGACTCCATAGTGAATTCCAGGTCAGCCTGGGCTAGAGTGAGACCCTACCTCGAAAAACCAAAAAAAAAAAAAAAAAAGTTTGATAAGAAAATTTCCAACTCCCAACAGACAGAATGGTCAAAGCTTTATTTTTATATAGAGATATTGAGTTGCTTAAGAAATTCTCAGCTTCTGGAAGAGGGGAACAGGCTCCATGACAAGAGACCACATATTACAGCAACCTGTATATTTTAAATTTATATATATATTGGTTTTTTGAGGTAGGGTCTCACTCTAGCCCAGGCTGACCTGGAATTCACTATGGAGTCTCAGGGTGGCCTCGAACTCACAGCAATCCTCCTATCTCTGCCTCCTGAGTGCTGGGATTAAAGGCGTGCACCACCACACCCGGCTTATTTTATTTATATTTATCTATTTATTTGAGAGACAGAAAGACAGAGAGAGAGAATAGGCATGCCATGGCCTCTAGCTGCTGCAAATGAACTCCAGATCCATGTGCTACCTTGTGTATCTGGCATACGTGGGTCCTGGGGAATCGAACCTGGGTCCTTTGGCTTTGCAGGCAAGCACCTTAACCACTAAGTCATCTCTCCAGACCCTAATCTGTATACATATATTTTTTTCTTTTTCGCTTTTTGAGGTAGGATTTTACTCTAGCTCACTGACCTGGAATTCACTATGTAGTCTCAGGCTGGACTCGAACTCACAGCGATCCTCCTACCTCTGCCTCCCGAGTGCTGGGATTAAAGGAGTGCGCCACCACACCCAGTTCCTAACCTGTATATTTTAAAAATAAATTGTCATGTAAAGTTTAAGGGCATACTCACTGAATACTAGCTGCTGGAGCTTGCACTGCAATCCACGTTTTGACTCATCATTATTTTCTCTCTCCTTTACGAACCAGATTCGGTTTTTCACGGCTTGAAATATTTAACAGGTTTTGTAAATTAAAAAGAAAGTTGCCCATAGCAACCCTCAAGCTCAGGGCTTATAGGAGATTGGATGATATTACTAACCATGAGGAAATAGGTTCTGTACCCTTGTGCAGATGATCAAACACAGGGCACTGGTCTGAAGCCAACAAAGACCCCTGAGACTGGCCTAACACGTTTGCCCTCAGAGTCCGAAATTTATCTGTCATTTTCCTGAGGCTACAGCTTTTGGACCTGGATGGCTAGTTTAATCATGTTCAAGTACAATAGTATTAATGGTGTTGGAAAATATCATTCTCTGCTTGAATTATTTTATTTATAATTTTACAAGTTTTCTCCTCAACATCATCTTTCCTCTTGCTCAAAGTAAGGACCATATGATTATTATTTTTATGAAAATTTGTTGTTCTAGGAGTAGAGTTTCCAATCAGGGATGAATAATCCAGGAATAATAAACAAAATAAAAACTTTCCCTGAAAGAAAAAGTATGTGTCCAAATATAAAAACTTTGAAGTAAACTATCTTATAAAATTTATTAAATGAGTATTGTGTCTCTAGAAAGAGGCTAGGTCCTAAGTGGAGCAAAGAAACCTGAGCCCACAGAATTATGTTACAGCCAGCCAAGAAAATGAGAAGCATAAAAGAGCACACACAAAATACAGGAACAGTATATAGTTTGAATGTTGAAGGTATGTGTGGGGTCATAAAACCAATAAAATCAGAGAATTTCAACAAATAGTAGCAGGTAGGAGTGATGTCAAGAAAGACCCACAATAAAGCTTTAAAGGCAAAATTAGTTAACTTCATAAGTAGACATTAGGTTTGGAGACAACATGTAATGTGGTTAGTACGCCACCCAAGATGACTTCATCTGGTCATCTGGAACATTTTCTTTCTTTCTTTTTTCTTTTTCTTTTTTCTTTTTTTTTTTTCTTTTTTTGGTTTTTCAAGGTAGGGTCTCATTCTAGCCCAGGCTGACCTGGAATTCATTATGGAGTCTCAGGGTGGCCTCCAACTCATGGTGATCCTCCTACCTCTGCCTCCCAAGTGCTGGGATTAAAGGCGTGCGCCACCACGCCTGGCCCTGAAACATTTTCTAAATACTTACTAGGTTCTGAGTCCTGCACTAAGCATGGGGACATGGAACAATGGAAAATACAGAGACACTCTTTGGGGTAAGGCGTCCTAGAAGCAGAGACTGAGACAGAGATCTACTGTCTAAGGGACTGGTCTGAAGAAAAATAGGGTACGGGAAACGGATGGGGGCCAAGGAAGGAATCAAGATGCTGTAACACCAGGGTTCCATGTCAGCCTCATCCTAGGAAGAGCACTGCATGATTTTACCTTGAGGCAATGGGGGAAAAGCTTTAGTACATACTTAACCTAACAGCCAGCAATTTGTTGGAAGCTGACCCAGGGAAGTGGGAGGGCAATTTGCCAAATAAGTTAGTTCACATTGAGTAGCGTCAGTTCCCCAGTAGAGTGAGCAGGAGTCAGTTGGTAAACAACCAGTGCTTACAGCAGTTGAAGGATGTGTCCCTAGTCTGGAATAGTGGAGGGACCTGAATGGGTCATGAACATTATACATGATGTCCTCAAAGTCTTAGAGAAGTTAATTTCAAACTAATAGTTCTATATCTAGCTGTCAAGCCCCATTATGAAAGAATTACTTGAGGGCTGGGGAGATGGCTCAGTGGTTAAAGGTGCTTCCTTACAAAGCCAACCAGCCCAGAGTTAAATTTCCCAGTACCCTGCATAAATCCAGATGTACAAAGTGGCACATGTGTCTTGAGTTTGTTTGCAGCTGCAGGGGGTGGTACATTCATCTAAAGTTTGTTTATGGCATCAAGAAGACTTTGTTCTCTCTCCCCAAATAAATAAGCATATCTTTCTCACTCTCTCTATCTCTAATAAAATAAGTAAATAAACGAATAAGAATATTAGTATTAAACAAAATAAAATTCAAGGCTAACAATAGTAAATAAACCAAAAAATGTCAATAAAAGGTATATAACTCGTAAAGTAAAATTGGAAAATCATGAATACTTACATTCAGAGATAAAACTTCATACTCACAAACAAAACATATGCTCTTCAATCAATAAACAAGACATAATGTATAACGTATAATATAGAACTTAAAAATTTCCAAAACATCACAACTTCAAAAAAATCAGAAATTTTACAAGCTACATTAACTGAGCACATCACACACACAAAAAAGAAATTAACAACAAGGGAGAAGCAAATTTCTCATCAACTTGGACGTAATTCATGCATCCTTCTAGACACTTCTAGGATAAAAGAGGAAATCAAAATGCAATTAACACACATTTTAGAAAGTGACAGCGATGACACATAGATATTTAGTTGGAAGCAATAGAAACCAACTCTAGCCAATTTAAACAAGAAGAGAGTTTTATTAACAAGACATTGGTTAGAGCCAGGCATGGCGGCACACACCTTTAATCCCAGCACTCGGGAGGCAGAGGTAGGAGGATCACTGTGAGTTCGAGGCCACCCTGAGACTACATAGTTAATTCCAGGTTAGCCTGAGCCAGAGTGAGACCCTACCTCAAAAAAAAAAAAAAAAAAAAGAAAAGAAAAGAAAAGAAAAGAAAAAGACATTGGTTAGCTCACAGAAGCCATAGCTTGTCAGTGAGTTTAGGTTCGGAGCCACAGATAGGACAATACTCACCACAGTGCCAATCTGGAGAGATGTATAATCTGGAGGGCACAATGCCACTGCCACCACCAGGTGTCAGCAGCTGCATCTTACCCTACTGACCCCCAGTTAACCTGTCAGACTTGCTGCAAAAGCCAGGAGCTATTTTCCAGTAATGCTAGCTCTCACTTTAACCCCATAGCACTTAGATCACATATTCAGGTCTTCATGGCCTTGGCCTTTAGGCTTGGCCTGAGCCACAGGAAAAGGCATGTGAGGGGATTTTCCACTCACACAGCCTTCTCATGAACTCATGAAACATAAGGGGAAGCCAGGCATGGTGGCACATGCCTTTAATCCCAGCATTCAAGAGGCAGAGGTAGGAGGACTGCGATGAGTTCGAGGCCACCCTGAGACTACGTAGTGAATTCCAGGTTAGCCTGAGCTAGAGTGAGACCCTACCTCGAAAAACCAAAAAAGAAAAGAAAAGAAAAAGAAACACGAAGGGGAGAAAAGCAGGGACCAGCAGAGTGGCTTGTGAGGAAGAGGATCACAAGGACCAGTGGGAGAATTCAGCCACCATCCACAGCCTCCCCTCCCCCCACCACCAGTGCAAGCACCAGCAAGCACCAGAGATCTGGGGAAGGGAGCTCACCTACATAGCACCTGGCACAGGCTATCAGAGCAGTGACCCACTGACCCAGCCAGTCTACCTGAGCCCACAGCACCACAAAGAGGGACCCAAGTGGGGATGCAGCATAACTGAGAAGCCATCCCAAAAGGTAATCGGGCTTATACCAGGTAGGTACCCACCAAAAAAGCTGGCTTGCATTGGAAGCACTAATTGCACCTTCCATGTCAGGGTAAATTATGTGTTAAATCTGATGGATGGTAGGGCTTGCCATTCTTAAGTAAGCTATATTTTGAGCTTGTCATTTGTTGCTTCCTGACTTATAGTGCCTCTGTCTCCTCTTCTGTTGTGCATTAGGGCAGGGTCTCACTCAGTCACAAGCTGACCTTGCAACCCTCTACAGACAAGAAATCTCAGCCTCCCAGTTGACAGGATTAAGAGTGTGAGGCAACACACATCCTTAGGGACTTTGATTTTGTTAGAGGCTCTGTCGTAATACCTACTCTTACATAAATACTCTGTGCTTGTTTTTACTGAATGTGTATATTGTTCAGTTAAATTTTAGAAATTGCCTGTATTTTGTTCCAGCCAGCCTACTAGAATACTCTCATAGCAGGAAAACCCAACACCTAGGGTTATTTTGTGTTTACTCTGAGGGTCTTAGAGCCACACCTAGCACCTTAAGCTCCTACCCTGAAGATATACAACATCAAGTTGATTGATACATCTAATAATATTGCAGATAATTACAAAAGTCAAGCATTAAATTAATCCAAGATATAAAAATGTCTACATTATAATGGAAGAAACAAAAAAATCAAGACAATATGAATACACCAAAAATTATACATCCATCAGAAATGACCTCCAATGAGACTAATTTAGAGGAAATTCTGAGAAAGATTTCAAAATAATGATTATAAATGTGCTCAAAGAAATCAAAGAGGAAATCAAAGGAATTGAAGACACAGGAAACCAATTTAATGAAATAAGGAGGTCCACAGAAGACATGAATGATGAAATAGAAATAATAAACAAAAACCAGTCAGAAATACTAGCAATGAAAAACACAGTAAGACAAATAAAAAAAATTCTGTGGAAAGTCTCACCAGTAGAATGGATCCAGGAGAGAACAGAGTATCTAAACTAGAAGACCAGGGCTGGAGAGATGGCTTAGTGGTTAAGCACTTGCCTGTGAAGCTTAAGAACCCCAGTTCGAGGCTCAATTCCCCAGTACCCACATAAGCCAGATGCACAAGGTGGTGCATGCATCTGAAGTCTGTTTGCAGTAGCTGGAGGACCTGGTGCATCAATTCTCTTTCTCTTGCTCTCTCTGCCTCTTTCTCTCTTTATCTCTCTCTCTCACAAATAAATAAATAAATAAGAATATTTAAATTAGAAGATCAGGTGACAGACCTAATACAGTCCAAGAAAGAGAAAGACAAACTAATAGAAAGGTATGAATGGGAATTTCAAGAATTCAGGAAAATATGAAAAGACCAAACATAAGAATTCAGGGTACAGTATAAGGAGAATAATTTCACTCCAAAGGCATGGAAGACTTTACCAACAAAATCATAGAAGAAAGAGATGGCAGTGCAGATACAGGAAGCCTTTAGAATATGAAACAGACAAAATCTGGAAAGAATCTCTCCTTGCCATATTATAATTAAACTACCAAGCACACAAACCAAAGAAAATATATTGAAAGCAGTTAGAGAGAAAAATCAAGTCACATACAAAGGCAAGCCCATCAGGATCACAGCAGATTACACAACACAAACTTTAAAAGCCAGAAGGGCTTGGAATGATGTAACCCAAGTTCGGAAAAATAACAACTATCAAGCAAGGTTACTTAATCCTGCAAAGCTACCCATTAAAATAGATGGAGAAATAAGGACATTCCACAACAAAAGTAGGCTAAAGGAATATTTTGAGACAAAACCAGCTCTGCAGAAAATACTTGAAAGGATCCTCCATGCTGAAGAGAAAGAAAAGCACACATATAAGGAACCTGGAAAAAAACAAACCATACTCAAATACTAGTTAATACAAGACAGCAAAGGTAAAACTGGAAGAACTACAAAACAAGAAAAATGGTGAGAATAACTAATGACTCTTAATATCAACAGCCTCAATGCCCCAACCAAAAGACACAGGTTTGTAGACTGGGTTAAAAAGCAGGATCCTTCAATTTGTTCCTCTAAGAAATTCATCTTTCTACAAAAGATGGGCACTATCTTAGGATGAAAGGTTGGAAAACAGTGTTTCAAAAAAATGGGCCTAGAAAACAAGAAGGGGTCAGTATCCTAATATCTGACAGGGTAGACTTCAGACCAACATTAAGAAACATAAGGAAGATCACTTTATATTGATTAAAGGAACACTCCTACAGGAGGACATTACAATCCTAAACATATATGCATCTAACATGGGGGCTCCCAATTTCATCAAACAAATGCTATTAGAACTAAGGTCACAGATAACACCAAACACAGTTGTACTGGGTAACTTCAACACCCCACTCTTATCAATTGACAGATTATCCCAGCAAAAAATAAACAGAAATGCAGCTGGATTAAATGAGGTCATAGAACAAATGGACCTAACAGATATCTACAATACAATTCATCCAAATGCTGCAGAATATGCATTCCTTGCAGCAGCACATGGAACATTATCTAAAATAGACCATATATTAGAACACAAAGCACATTTTATATATATAATTTATTTATTTAAGAGAGAAAGAGAAAGAGGCAGATAGAGAGAAAGAGAGGATGGGCACACCAGGGCCTCTAGCCACTGCAAATTAATTCCAGACACATATGGCCCCTTGTGTAGCTGGCTTACATGGATCCTGGGGAACTGAACTGGAGTCCTTAGGCTTCACAGGCAAGTATCTTAACCGCTAAGCCATTTCCCTAGTCCAACAAAGCAAATCTTAACAAATACAGGAAAATTGAAACAATTCCTTGCATTCTATCTGATCACAATGGGATCAAACTATAAATCAATAGCAAGAAAAGCTATAGAACATACACAAAATCATGGAAACTTAACAATACACTACTAAATGATGAATGGGTCAATGAAGAAATCAACAATGAAATAAAAAGGTTCATAGAATCAAATGATAATAAGAACACAATATACCAAAACCTTTGGGACACAATGAAGGCAGTCCTAAGAAGGAAATTTATAGCTCTAAGTGCCTATATTAAGAAATTAGAAAAGTCGCAAGTAAACAACTTAATGCTTCACCATAAGGCTTTGGAAAAGAACAAGGCAAAACAAAAATAAGTAGACAGGAAGAAATAATAAAGATTAGAGCAGAAATTAAAGAAATAGAAACCAAAACAAAATCCAAAGAATCAATGAAACAAAGAGTTGGTTCTTTGAAAGGATAACTAAAATTGATAAACCCATAGCAAATCTGACCAAAAGAAAGAGAGAAGAGACACAAATTAATAAAACTAAAGATGAAAAAGGCACCATCACAACAGATACAATAGAAATTCAAATTCAAAAAATCATAGGGACATATTATAAGAACATATAGTCCACTAAGTTTGAAAACCTGAAAGAAATTTCCCTTTTTTATATAACCTACCAAAATTAAATCAAGATGAGATTAACCACTTAAATAGACCTATAACAACTATGGAGATCTATGGAAATCCAAGTGAAAAAAAAAATCTCCCAACTAAAAATGTCCAAGCCCAGATGGATTCACTGGTGAATTTTACCAGACTTCCGTGGAAGAACTAACACCATTGCTTCTCAAACTTTTCCATAAAATAGAAAGGAGGGAATCCTAACAAACTCCTTCTATAAAGCCAGCATCACCCTTACACCAAAATAGACAAAGATAGAACAAAAAAAGAAAATTACAGACCAATCTCCCTCATGAACATATATGCAAAAATTCTCAACAAAATATTGGCAAATAGAATACAAGAATATATCAGAAAGATCATTCACCCTGACCAAGTAGACTTTATCCCAGAGATGCAGGGATGGTTCAACATACACAAATTGATAAATGTAATACATTATATAAATGGACTGAAGGACAAAAATCACATGATCATCTCACTAGATGCAGAAAAGGCATTTGTCAAAATCCAACATCCCCTCATGGTAAAACTCCTACAGAGACTGGAAACATATCTCAACATAACAAAAGCTATTTATGACAAACCTACAGCCAACATAATACTAAATGGAGAAAAACTTGAAGCTTTTCCACTAAAATCAGAAACAAGGCAAGGGTGTCCTGTGTCCCCACTTTTATTTAATATAGTACTGGAAGTCTTAGCAATAGCAATAAGACAAGAGACACACATAAAAGCGAGAAAAACTGGAAAGGAAGAGATCAGGTTATCATTATTTGCAGATGACATGATTCTATACATAAAGAACCCTAAGACTACCAGCAAACTGTTAGAGCTGATAAACACCTACAGCCATGTAGCAGGATACAAAATAAACCCACAGAAATCAGTAGCTTTCCTATATGCTAACAAACACACAGAGGACGAAATCAGAGAATTACTCCCACTCACAATTGCATCAAAAAAAAAAAAAATAGGGCTGGGGGGATGGCTTAGCAGTTAAGGTGTGTGCCCGCAAAGTCAAAGGATCCAAGCTTGGTTCCCAAGGACCCACGTTAGCCAGATGCACAAGGTGGCACATGCATCTGGAGTTCGTTTACAGTGGCTGGAGGCCCTGGCGCACCCATTCTCTCTCTTTCTCTTTCTCTCTCCCTCCCTCTTTCTCTTTGTCAAATAAATAAATGAAAATAAAATATTAAAAAGATAAAAATAAATAATAAACAAAGTACCTTGGAATGAACCTAACCAAGAAGTGAAGGATCTCTACAATAAAAATTTAAAGCACTCAAGCAAGAAATTGCAGAGGACACTAGGAAATGGAAAGACATCCCTTGTTTTTGGATTGGAACAATCAATATTGTGAAAATGGCAATCTTACCAAAAGCAATTTACATATTTAATGCAATCCCCACCAAAATTCCAATGGCTTTCTTCACAGAAATAGAAAAAAATGATTCTAAAATTTATTTGGAAGCACAAAAACCCTCAAATATCTAAAACAATTTTGAGGAACAAAAATAAATGGGTGGTATCACCATACCTGATTTTAACCTATATTACAGAGCCATAGTAACAAAAACAGCATGGTACTAGCACAAAGACAGACATGTAGATCAATGGAACAGAATATAGGACTCAGATGTAAGTCTGGGTAGGTACAGCCACCTGATCTTCGACAAAAATGCCAAAAATACTCATTGGAGAAAAGACAGCCTCTTCAGCAAATGGTTCTGGGAAACCTGGGTATCTATATGTAGAAGGATGAAAATAGATCCTTATCTCTCTCCATGTACAAGAATTAAGTCCAAATAGATCAAAGACCTTAATATCAGACCAGAAACTCTGAAACTGCCAGAGGAAAAAGTAGGGGAAACCCTTCAACATATTGGTCTTGGCAAAGATTTTCTGAATATAGCCCCAATTGCTCAGGAAATAAAACCACATATCAACTGCTGGAACCTCATGAAATTACAAAGCTTTTGTACAGCAAAGGACACTATAAATAGAGCAAAAAGGCAACCTACTGAATGGGAAAAAATCTTTTCCAGTTATACATCTGACAGAGGGTTAATATCCAAAATATACAAGGACCTCAAAAAACTAAATAATAAGAAATCAAAAAAAGATGTTCTACATTCATAGCCATCAGGGAAATGAAGATAAAAGCTATGTTGAGATTCCATCTCATTCCTGTCAGATTGGCTACCATCATGAGAACAAATGACCATAAATCCTGGCGAGGATTTGGAAAAAGAGGAACACTTCCACACTGTTGGTAGGAATGCAATCTGGTCCAGCCATTGTGGAAATAAGTGTGGAGGTTCCTGAGACAGCTAAAAATAGCTTTACCATATGACTCAGCTATATCACTCATAGGCATATATCCTAAGGACACACCTTAGAGATACTTGCTCAACCATGTTTATTGCCACTGTATTCACAATAGCTAGGAAATGAAACCAGCCTAGATGCCCCTCAACTGATGAGTAGATAATGAAGATATGGCACATTTATACAATGGACTTCTACTCAGCAGTAAAGAAAAATGGAGTTACAGAATTTGCAGGAAAATGGATGGTTCTGGAAAGGATTATACTTAGTGAAGTAACCCAGGACCAGAAAGCCAAACATCGCACATTCTCTCTCATATGTGGATCCTAGCTTCAAATGATTGAACTTCTATGTGAGTAGGAATAAAACTCAGCAGAGGCCAGTAAGCTAGAAAGGAGATATAAAGGGAATAGAAGGGGAGGGAGGGTACTTAATAGGATGGAATTGTATATATGTAAGTAGAAGAAAAGATTAATGGGGGTGAAAAGGCCTAAGTGATGTCAGGGGAAGAGGTTGAGTAAAGGAAAGGTAGAGGGAAGGCTAATCAAAATCTAAGAAGATATAGATAAGTCATATCGAAACCTAATTTTTTAGAAAATGGAACACCCAGAAGCCATAGATTGTTACTAGAAAAATTTCAGTGCCAGTATGGGATACCTTCCAGTGAGTTTTTGGCCAGGGAGGTCCCTGATGCCCCCAAAACATTACAGGCCATTGCCGAGGCCCTTGGTTTCCCACCAAGAATAGATGGTAAGACCCTATTGCTGAAGACTCCACATACTTGGGCTGCAAGGCCACTGAGAAATACTGCTGGAACTGAGCTGATAACTTCCTCCATGTAGATCAACTGACAGAAAGCTGGAAGAAGCCATTCTGCATGCAGTTCAATGGGAGAGAGAGAAACCACCAATGAAGATGCTCAACAGTTGACACTGCAAGCCTTATATCTGGCCAGCCAGGCCAAATGAGCCAACGGGTGCAATAGTGGCACGTCTGTCATGGTGGAAGCCAACTGCCTTCTAATTGCACTGGAGACCCACTCCATGGGAGGAAATATATCCCTGATACTGAAAACCTACAATAGGGATAGTCATGAGCCCTAGGGGTGTAACATCTGCTGCTGTCTGGCTAAATGTATATACTGTGTTCCCCAAACTGCCTGGTAAGCATTTCTCTTAATGTTCATACCCATATATTAATGCTGCTTTCACTTTTGGTTAGAGAACCTTCTCTTTTCAGATGGCAGTGACCTTGGGATGACTCAGAAGGCACCATGGTCCTGAGAAGAAGTGACAGAGGAGTACTCAGCACTGAAATATCTCTATTACACCTTCCATGGCTCAGGGTCCATTGCAGAAGAGGTGGCAGAAAGAATGTAAGGGCCAAAGGAAGGGTAGGGCTCCTTGCAACGTGCTCCCTCCAGACACAAAATGGCCTGGATATCCATCACAGTGCCTGACACTACCTACACAAGACCATTATAATAGGAGGAAAAGATCATGACATCAAAATAAAAGATACTGATTGAGAGGGGGGAGGGGTATGATGGAGAGTGGAGTTTCAAATGGGAAAGTGGGGGGAGGGAGGGAGTTACCATGGGCTATTGTCTACAATTATAGAAGTTTTCAAAAATAAAAATAAAGGGCTGTAGAGATGGCTTAGTGGTTAAGCACTTGCCTGTGAAGCCTAAGGACCCCGGTTTGAGGCTCAATTCCCCAGGACCCACCTTAGCCAGATGCACAAGGGGGCACACATATCTGGAGTTCATTTGCAGTGGCTGGAGGCCCTGGTGCGCCCATTCTCTCTCTCTCTCTCTCTCTCTCTCTCTCTCTATCTGCCTCTTTCTGTTGCTCTCAAATAAATAAATAAATAAATATTTAAAAAAATAAAAATGAAAAACAATAGAAATATAACAAGCTTCTAAATGGGAAAACTCAAAATTGCAAAGGCATCTATTTAACCTGTCCAGTATAATCCAAATCAACTTGTTAGCATGATTCTTTGTGGGACTTAAAATCTTTTTACAAAGTTCACCTAGAAAAGGAATGTATAAGAATGCATCTGGAAAAGAACAATGAATCAGAATTTGACATACCAGGTTTCAAAACTTAAGCCTTGAGCTGGGTATGGTAGCACATGCCTTTAATCCCTTTAGGAGGCTGAGGTAGGAGGATCACTGTGAGTTGGAGGACAGCCTAGACTATATAGTGAATTCCAGGTCAGCCTGGGCTACAGTGAGACCCTATCTTGAAGAAAGAAAGAAAAAACCTTAAGCCCTTAATGATTAAACAAGTAGTATAACTCAGGAGGGTGAGGAAGGAGGATTACAAAAAATCTAGGCCAGCAAGGGCTACATAAAGAGACTATCTCAAGAAAGAGAAGAAAGAAGGAAGGAAGGAAGGAAGGAAGGAAGGAAGGAAGGAAGGAAGGAAGGGACAGAGGAAGGGAAGAAGGGAGGGAAGAAGGACAGGGGGAAAGAGGAGAAAAAATAAGAAAGGGGAAGCATCTAATATACTTAGCAGACAACAGAATAGATTCTTGACAGTTACACATTCCTAAACTTCTGACATGATCAAATGGGATTGGTAGGCTATTTGGAAACAATGTTAAATTCCTATGTCCTGTGCTTGGAAAAAAATATATTCCATGTCGCTTAAAGAATTCAATGTAAAGACAAATATATAAAAGCATTCTGTCCATGTTGTCAACTTTTATGGTCCCTGAGGGTTTTATATTCCTGATGGAAGAGGGCTGTCTTACAAAAAGACTACATCTTATGGTACCAAATCAGCCATTGGGCATATTTCTTCCTTTATGTGCCTACATTTTGGACTTAATCACTATGTTTTCTGTGGACATGAAGCCCACACCATGCCCATCTTGAAAAAACAAAAAACAAAAACAAAAAAGAGTATCATGACTGGGTTTGAGAGGCATCTTAACGGTTAGGGCGCTTGCCTTTGAAGCCAAAGGACTCAGGTTCGATTCCCCAGTACCCACATAAGCCAGATGCACAAGGAGACACATACATCTGGAGTTTGTCTGCAGTGGCTGGAGGCCCTGGCACACCCATGCTCTGTCTGTCTCCTCTTTCTTCTATTAATCAGTAAAATCTTTTTCTAAACTTAAAAAAAAAAAAAAAGCATAAGGAATATGTGAGCTGGGCATGGTGGCACACACTTTTAATCCCAGCACTCAGGAGGCAGAGGTAGGAGGATTGACATGAGTTCCAGGCCACCCTGAGACTACATAGTGAATTCCAGGTCAGCCTGGGCTACAGTGAGACCCTATCTTGAAAAAACAAAAAACAAAAAAAGAAAGAAAGAAAGAAAAAACCTTAAGCCCTTAATGATTAAACAAGTAGTATAACTCAGGAGGTGAGATAGGAGGATTTCTGTGAGTTTGAGGGCACCCTGAGATTATATAGTGAATTCCAGGCCAGCCTGGGCTAAAGCAAGACCCTACCTTGAAAAACGAAAAGAAGGAGGAGGCAGGGGGGAAAAAGAAGAAGAAGAGGAGGAGGAGGGAGAGAAGGAAGGAGAAGAAATAAAACTAGAGATCAGGGAAGGATTAGGTTCTCCTTAGCCCTTGCTGCTAAAGGATCTCCCTAGATATGTTTCTCCTTAAAGTCAACTGGGGTCCCTCCCTACAAAAGAGTTCCCCTTTCCTAGGATTAGGATTCCTGGAAGGATTACACCTGATCCTGCCTTTGTGGCTGCTTAGCTCAGCCCCTATTCAGAACCTATAAAAACCCCAACTGGGGTCTGTAGGTGGGCTTTAACCCATTCCTGCCTTCTCATGGGCAGGAGCTTGACGTACTCTCTCCTCTTTCCTTCTATTAATCCAGTAAAATCTTTTTCTAAACTTAAAAAAAAAAAAGCATAAGGAATATGTGAGCTGGGCATGGTGGCACACACTTTTAATCCCAGCACTCAGGAGGCAGAGGTAGGAGGATTGACATGAGTTCCAGGCCACCCTGAGACTACATAGTGAATTCCAGGTCAGCCTGAACTAGAGTGAGACCCTACCTCAAAAAACCAAAAAAAAAAAAAAAAAAAAAAAAAAAGAATATGTTATTGCAGGCTGCTATAGCCATTTGATTTTCGTCAAAAATGCCAAAACCATACATTGGAGAAAAGATGGCCTCTTTAACAAGTGGTGCTGGGAAAACTGGATATCTATATGTACAAGGATGAAGACAGATCCTTATCTCTCTCCATGCACAAGAATTAAGGCCAAACGGATCAAAGAACTTAATATCAGACCTGAAACTCTGAAACTGCTAAAGGAAAAAGTAAGGGAAACCCTTCAACATATTGGCATAGGCAATGACATTTTGAATATAACCCCAGCTGCTCAAGACATAAAACCACTAATCAACCAATGGAACCTCATGAAATTGCAAAGCTTTTGTACAACAAAGGACACTGTGAATAGAGCAAAGAGGCAACCTACAGAATGGGAGAAAATCTTTGCCAGCTATACGTCTGACAGAAGATTAATATCTAGGATATACAAAGAACTCAGAAAACTAATAAGAAATCAAATAACCCAAAAACCCAAATGGGCTAAGGAACTAAATAGAGTTTCCAAAAGAAGAAATGTAGATGACATATAAACATCTAAAAAAAAATCCTACATCCTTAGCCATCAGGGATATGCAAATTAAAACTACTTTGAGCTTCCATCTCACTCCTGTCAGAATGGCTACCATTAAGAAAATAAACGACAATAAATATTGGCAAGGATGTGGAAAAAGGGAAACCCTTCTACACTGTTGGTGGAAATGTAATCTGGTACAACCACTGTGGAAATCAGTGTTGAGGTTCCTGAGACAGCTAAAAATAGTTTTACCATATGACCCAACTATTCCACTCATAGGCATATATCCCAAGGACTCTTCTCACTACCTTAGAGATACTTGCTCAACCATGTTTATTGCCACTCTATTCACAATAGCTAGAAAATGGAACCAGCCTAGATGCCCCTCAACTGATGAGTGGATAATGAAGATATGGCACATTTATACAATGGAGTTCTACTCAATGGTAAAGAAAAATGAAATTATGAAATTTGTAGGGAAATGGATGGATCTGGAAAGGATTATACTAAGTGAGGTAACCCAGGCCCAGAAAGCCAAACATCACATGTTCTCTCTCGTATGTGGATCCTACTTTCAAATGTTCAAACTTGTGTGTGGGTTGGAGTGAAAATTGGTAGCAGAGGCCAGTAAGCTAGAAAAGGTCTATAAAGGAGGGAAGAGAGTGGTGGACTTAAGGGGATGGTACTTCAAAAGTAGATACTGAAAATGTATGAGCAATAAAATATAGCTAATATTTATTGAGGACTTACTCTGGGTCAGTTATTGTTCTAAATTTAATTTAGTTCTAAGTTTAATTTTACTTGATAAGTGGTACTGGTATCTGGTAAGACAAACCTCCATCTGAATTTTATTCAAGAGTATCATGACTGGGTTTGAGAGGCATCTTAACGGTTAGGGCGCTTGCCTTTGAAGCCAAAGGACTCAGGTTCGATTCCCCAGTACCCACATAAGCCAGATGCACAAGGAGACACATACATCTGGAGTTTGTCTGCAGTGGCTGGAGGCCCTGGCACACCCATGCTCTGTCTGTCTCCTCTTTCTCCCTCTCTTCCTCTCTCTCTCTCTCTCTCCTGCTTGCAAATTAATAAGTAAAATTTAAAAACAAAACAAAACAAAAAAGAGTATCATGACTGGTTTTAGTTCAAGCAGTTTTCAAGTTAGACCAAAAATACTCAACTAAGCTTTTGGTTGTAATTGCCTTGAATTTCTAAATCAACTTGGAAAAACTTAGAACTTCATGACATCCAGTCAGCATGGTATATCTCCCCACCTATTTACGTCTTCTTTAAAATCTTTATTTAAAGCTTTATGATTTACTTCAAAAATATCATACTTATCTTTTGTTAGATTTATTTGTAAGTTCCATTTTATTGTAATTGTCAACAGGACAATATTTTTTCTGCTTTCTATTTGTTGAGACAAATAACATTCTAGCCACCTTATTAGTTCTATGAGAAACCTACAGTCTTACAACTTTCAAACTAAGCAATCACATTAAAGGAGGATAAGAGAAAGCTAGCTTCTTTTAGGTAATCTCAGTTAGAGATGGAGGCCCAGAGAAAAAACAGGAGATGCCACCCCACATGTCACCTTGCTCTGGTACAAGAACAGAACTCTCTCTCTCTCTCTCTCTCTCTCTCTCTCTATATATATATATATATATATATATATATATATATATATATACTTTTATTTATTTATTTGAGAAAGAGAAAGAGGCAGACAGAGGGAGAGAAAGAGAGAGAGTGAGAGGAAGGGAGAAAGAGAATGGGCGTGCCAGGGCCTCCAGCCACTGCAAATGAACTCCAGGCGCATGTACCACCTTACGCATCTGGCTTATGTGGGTCCTGAGGATTTGAACCTCGGTCCTTTGGCTTTGCAAGCAAGCACCTTAACTGCTAGGCCATCTCTCCAGCCCCAAGAACAGAACTCTTGGCAGAAATGGAACTCGTGTCTGATAAAGACTGATCTGTAGTGCCCCCTTCTGCCCAGTCTATCATAATACCTAAATAGACAACACAGGTTGCTGGCCCAGGTGGGCAGGCCCTGGGGTCTGCCCTCTAAATCTACAAACCAACTGGGTCTTCCCTATGAATATAAAAGCTCTCATCTTCTTTATGTCTTGTCTTTTTTTTTCTCTCTCTCTCTCTTTGTGGAGCTCTCTCTGGATTCCCTCTCATCTCTGCTTGGATACACATGAGTCTGTCTTCCCCCTCACCCAGCCTAGCTGGGTGGGGGGCAGGGATCATAACACTGTCTCTGGATCTGAGAACTCTTCTGCTTGCCTCTGCTTTATAGTTTGGGGTAACGGCTCACTTTGATTACATGTATGATTTTCCTCTGGTCTCTGAATCTCCCATGTGTGTATTTCCTTTACACCCCAGATCTACCACGTGGATGCTCTCACTAACTCCAGGTCTGCTGCTGGTGAAATTTCTGTAAGCTCGGGGTAACCACGAGTGTAATTCTCTTATTTACTCCTTTCTTCTCTGGCTTTCTTGGTCTCTATTTTGATATTTTCCCTGTGCTATTTCTCCTTGAGCCTCACCATTTTCCCTCTTACCTTGCCACCATGCGAAAGCACATGACAGATGCCATGTGTGTTCCTTCTCAGTTTCCCTACAAATATACCTAAGCTCTACTTTCCAAGTACTTGCTAATCTCTCCTTGAGAGCTGCAGTTTCTCTTAAATGGGCTTTATGAACTCCCTTCCATGTGCTTGCTACTCTACTCCAGTATTTCCCTGAAAAACTCAATTTTTCTTTCTTTCTTTCTTTTTTTTTTTTTTTTTTTTTTTTTTTTTTTTTGGTTTTTCGGGGTAGGGTCTCACTCTAGCCCAGGCTGACCTGGAATCCACTATGTAGTCTCAGGGTGGCCTCGAACTCATGGCGATCCTCCTACCTCTGCCTCCCAAGTGCTGGGATTAAAGGTGTGTGCCACCATGTCCAGCCATCAATTTTTCTTAAAAGAAACCTTATAGATCATGTGTTTTCCACATGACAGTGTGTTTCCTACTTCCCACATGTTTGTGACTCTGCTCCAGCCTTCCTTCCTAGATCCCAATCTCCCTTGAATAAGCCCCACAATTTGTGATTTCTCCCTAAATAAACTCAATAACTCCTAATTTATCCTTCTTGAGTGCATCTTTACCAATTCTTTGTTAAAGGTAGGACAGAACCCAAACTTGGGGTTCATAAATTTGGGGAACTCCTCCTGAACTCCCAAATCTTGCATCAATATAATCTGCAAATAATGACTATTTTCATTCTTGTTTATTTCTCACATTACTGAAAATTCAGTTAAATGTTGATGAAAACTGACAATAGTGGATGTCTGTTTCTTTTCTTGGTCTTAAAAGAATGCTCCTAATTCTTCATATGTTAGTAAGAAAATAAAATACTCAGCTGGGTGTGTTGGAGCACGCCTTTAATTCCAGCACATGGGAGGCAGAGGTAGGAAGATCACTGTGAATTCAAGGCCACCCTGAGACTACATAGTGAATTCCAGGTCAACCTGGGCTACAGTGAGACTCTACCTCAAAAAATAAACAAAAAATAAACAACAAAAAAAGTCTACTCTTGCCATATTATACAATAGATCTCTTGAACTTATTCCTTCCAACTGAAATTTTATATCCGTTCTCCATTTTCTCTATGCCCCCTCCTATTGCCCTAGTACTCTACCTCTATGAGTTCAACTTGTTTATATTGCACATCTAAGTGATACCATGCACTATTTTTCTTTCTGTATCTGGTTTGTTTTACTCAGCATAATATGCTCCAGGCATATCCATTTTCTTATTATATAAAATCCCATGTCTTCTCTTTTCTCCAAGAGTTTTAAATTAACTTTAGGTGATCATGTCATGTAATGGGTTTCTTCATGGCATCTTCATACATATGTGTCATTCATTATACATTGTTCTCATTTTCCCTCCCCCTCCACTGCCCTCCCCTTTTTTCCACAGACTTTTTCACACTTTAGTTCTGCAGGTATTTTCTTGTTGCCTTTGAGAACATCAGTCTCAAACTGTGGTTTATGGATACATAGAGTCCCTAAGGCCCTCTCAGGGGTCCATGAGGTGAAAGCTCAAGACGCTATTTGTCTTTTTCACTGAGCTGACACCTAGATGACGAGAATTTCTGGTGCCTTAGTGCAAATCAAGGCTGTGGCACCAATTTCTGCCAGTAATCACTGTGTTCCTCACTACCACACATTCACAGTGAGCTTCTAAGATTCAGGTTTCACTTAACAATGTGCTCGGTGAAGCAGAAAAAATATTAATTTTATTAAACCTTGACCTTTGAGCAATCTCTTTTGAATATTCTCTGGGACCAAATGGTGAGTACAGAAAGCATTTTTCCTGAGTACCAGAGTATGATGGTGTCTCACGGAAAAGCACTTGTGTGATTGAGTTGCAAGATGACGTAACCCGTGTTTTCAGGGAGCGCCATCTTTGCTTAAAAGAATGAGTGACAGATGAACTGTGGCTATTCAGACTAGGATAATTGGTATACGTTTTCTCAAAATCAAATGAAGCCTGCTCCTTCAAGAAGAACTGGCAGAGTTTGTTCCCAATGGTAAAATTCAAGTTTTCAAGCAAAAGTTGGAATTTTAGAAAACTTGTATTTACCACCCTGATTCAATAGTTCCCCAGTACTTGGATTTTTCTAACAAGATCAGTGGTGATGTCAATAATTGCAACTTTTTTGTTTGTGTTTTGTTTATTTGAGGCTTTTAGGGGGGCAGGAGGGAGGTTTTAGATAAGGTCTCACTCTAGCCTAGGCTGACCTGGAACTCACTCTGTAGTTCCAGGCTGGCATAAAACTCATAGTGATCCTCCTACCCCTGCCTCCCAAGTGCTGGAATTAAAGGTGTGTGCCATCACACTCTGTAATGATTGTAACATTTGTGTCACTGTCTGCATAACTTGGTGAACAAATATTTTCAAAACAGAAAAATAACTGGTATGGTGGCACACTCCTGTAATCCCAGTACTATGGAGGTAGAGGCAGGAGGATCTTGAGTCCAAGGTCAGCCTGGACTGCAGAGGGACACTCTATCTAAAAACAAAAGGCTGGGGCTGGAGAGATGGCTTAGCAGTTAAGTGCTTGCCTGTGAAGCCTAAGGACCCTGGTTCAAGGCTCGGTTCCCCAGGACCCACGTTAGCCAGATGCACAAGGGGGCATGTGTGTCTGGAGTTCGTTTGCAGTGGCTGGAAGCCCTGGTGTGGCCATTCTCTCTCTCTCTCTCAAATAAATAAATCAGAATGAACAAAATAAAAATAAAAACAAAGGGCTGAAGAGATAGCTCAGCAGTTAAGGTACTTGCTTGCAAAGCCTAAGTATACAAATTCAATTCCCTAGGACCACATAAAGCCAGATACACAAGGTGGTGCATGTGTCTGGAGTTTGTTTTCAGTGACTAGAGGCCCTGGTGTGCCCATTCTCTCTTTCTCTCTCTTTCAAATAAATAAATAAAATATTTAAAGACAAAAAATCTAGAAAATATAAATGTTGAGTTCTATAAATTTATATATTCAATCCCAGGGATAGGCCACAGGTTGGATACTGGAGAGAAAATGACTGACAGACATATTAAAACAAATTACCCATAGTACAGTATAAAAATATAAGGGTATGGGAATTAAGAAGGAGAATTTATCACCAATAGGCTTGTTTCTATTTGAAAACCTTTTTGTTTTGTGTGTGTGTGTGTGTGTTTTCCTGCTTATGTCAGACAGTTCCTTGCTGCTCTCTCACTTGTGAGCGATGCCTGGGGGTTTCTCTACCATTTCATACATTATCACCTAATCATCTATGTCTGATAACTCCAAAACCCGAATTCATGGGAGCTTCAACTCCTTTGCTTATTATTTCTGCTGATCCCCATCTTGGTGAGACAGACTCACATTATTCAGGTGATCTTTTATCTATATCTATATCTATATCTATATCTATATCTATATCTATATCTATATATAATTATTTTTTGAGAGAGAGAGAGAGAGAGAGAGAGAAGAATGGGTGCACCAGGGCCTCCAGCCTTTGCAAATGAATTCCGGAAGCATGCACAACCTTGTGCATCTGGCTTACATGGGTCCTGGGGAATCAAACCTGGATCTTTTGCCTTTGCAGGGAAGCTCTTTAACCTCTAAGCCATCTCTCCAGCCCTTTGGAGATCTTTGATCATATATTTATATTGGGTAGATCCTTTATTTATTTATTTATTTATTTATTTATTTATTTGTGTGTGTGTGTGTTTTCGAGGTAGAAACTCACTCTAACCCAGGCTGACCTGGAATTCACTATGTATTCTCAGGGTGGCCTCGAACTCATGGTGATTCTCCTACCTGTCTAACTCCTGAGTGCTGGGATTAAAGGCGTGCGCCACCACACAAGGCCTCTATTGGGTAGATCTTAATCTACGGGATTCTGAGGGACTGAGACTCCTTGTCCAGAGCAGGTTAGACCTTGTTTCTAGTGAGGACCAGGGTTGCTAGACCGACAGCTCCCTCACCTATGTCCGGCTCTGATTTGCTTGCCTTGACTTGAGCCCAGTGCTTAGTCTCCTGGTAGCAGTTACTCACTAAATCATCTTTTTCAGATTTCAGCAAACTCTTTCTAATACCTTTAATCAGTTTCCTCATTACCTAAAAAACTAGCACCATACTTAAAATTCACAGTGTTCCTCAAGCAAATATCATAATATAGTCAAATTAAAACTTTTATTTTTTTCCCCTCCCACTGTTCCATTAGGCTTTATTTAGCAGGGATAATGTTTATTGGAGCCTGGATGAAAAACAGTCTTGATTCCAAAACTAGAACATCCAATTCTGGAGAGTGATGAAAACTGCGGGCTTCGCTTAGCAGGAGAGCTCCGCCTGGCCCGGCTCAGTGCTGTGGCGTGGAGAGGCTCGCTGGCTTCCTCCGTGAATTCACTCACTGCCACGATGGTCTCCACTCCCGCTTTCCGTTCCCTCTCTCCAGCTGATGCTTTTATGTCAAACCAGGGAGATAACGAAAAGAAAGAAAGCGTTCTCCCATGAGCAGATAGCCTCGAGGTTACTAGCACCTGAGTTCTTTCTTCCCTGACACCTGCCCCAGGTGGATACAGTTATAACATTTGAGGTTCCTTGCTTAGCCCTTGTATATTAGTGAAACATACCAGCCTCTGTCTTAGGGGATCTTCTCACTACAGTGGGATGTCTGGTTCTAAGAAATGACTGGCTTTTTTTTTCTCTCCAAAGTCCTTCATGCAGTCCCTCTGAAACAATAAGACAGGCTTTTCACACACACACACAGACTCTCCAGGTACTGTATAAGTCAGCCCCCCTCAGTTGCCCCTAGATGAGGAAGGAAGGGTCTCCCCCCTGTGTGGGGGCAGAAAGTAGGACTCATGAGTCCATTTTCTCCATGTCTACCCCCACCAATACTTTTCCTCTTACCATGTGAGAACTCTTTTTCATACTACTGATCTCCTTAGGTCTTGGAGCTAGTTCTCAGAATGTTCACACTCTCTGGTAACTATCCTAACGTTGCTTCAGTCAGCACTCAGAAGGGACTGTCTGAGTATGTGAGTTCATGATCACAGATTAGAGCTGCTCTCTCACCTGTGGTCAGAGAAGCTTCTTTTCATGGATGGTGGTGAGCACTGGGGACACTCAAAACTGCTCAGGGTGCTGAGAAGTGACAGTGTAGTGCTCAGTGCTATATGAGAGATCTCCACCACGCCCTCCAAGGCTTAGGGAACATCATGGAAGAGGAAGAGGGAAGCATGAGAGGGCCAGAGGATGGGTGGGAGGAGTGCCTGGGAATGCCATCTTTTAGACGTGAAGTGGCTGGTGCATTCATGACTTCACAGTGGCAGCTGTGAACTGCACCAGACCTGCACTCTATGGGCCCATCAACATGTTGACATGGATGATGAAGGAGGGCAAAGAAAAAAAGACATCGAGATAGAAGAGGGAGGGCTGGAGAGATGGCTTAGTGGTTAAAGTGCTTGCCTGTGAAGCCTATGGACCCATGTTTGATGCCCCAGATCCCACGTAAGCCAAACGCACAAGATGACACATGCACATGGTCACACATGCGCACAAGGTGATGCACATGTCTGGAGTTTGATTACAGTGGCTAGAGGTCCTAGCGCACTATCTTTCTGTCTCTCTCTCACGCACACTCTCACTCTCACCCTCGCTTTCTCTCATTAAAAGAAGAAGAAGAAGAGAAGGAGGAGGAGGAGGAGGGAGCTGAGCATGGTGGTGCATGCTTTTAATCCCAGCACTAGGGAGGCAGAAAGAGGAGGACAGCTGGGAGTTTGAGGCTAACCTAGGGCTACAGAGTGAATTCCAGGTCAGCCTGGGCTACACTGAGACCCTACCTCAAAATAAAAAAATAAAAGAGGGACTAATCAGGCAGAAGGAGTTCAGTGGAAGGGGAATGGAGTAGAGGATAAAAGAAGGCAATGGGAGGAGATTATGATCACAAGACATTACGTACATGTATGAAAACTGTCAGTTAAAAAGAAAATAGGTCGTTAATAAATTAATTAATGATTAAATAAATTAACTTAAATAATTAGATAAATAAAATAATTAATTTAATTAATTAATTAGATGCAGGAAGAACCACCTGATTGGCGGCTCTCCTTGCATCCCACATCCTCACCCATGTGTTCATAAAAAAGCCTTAACACACAGGGGTAAAAACACACACACACACACACACACACATTAGCATATAATACATATACATACAACCGTGCACATCTATGAATGCCCACATGCATGTCCTCACATGCAGATGACCACGCATGGATGGGTTCGCAAACAGGCATGCACTGGCACCCATGCTCCCACCCAGCCACAGGAGGTGAGATGGGGTGACGGTGACACCTGCAAGTTCTTGAGCCAGCTTGCCTGCGTTCTAATTCCAGTCTCCCCAAGCACTGCTATGTAAATTTGTGGATGCTGCTTGATGTTTCGGTGCCTCAATTTCCTCCTCTGCAAAATGGCTATGCGATGTGACAGTTCCCATTGCAAAGGGTTGTGGTAAGGAGTAAAAATTATCAACTCAATAAAGTGCTTAAGTGTGTGCCTGGCACTTGGTACACTCTTAAAAAAAAAAAAAAAGTAAGGTGGCAGGCTGGGGAGATGGCACCAGGGTAAGAATGCTTGCCACGCAAGCATGAGGAGGGTCTGATTCACTCTGAGATCGATTCCCTGCCACCTACCTATACAGCTAGGTACGGCCAAGCACAGCTGTAACCTCAGGCCCCTTGGGAGCAGAGACTGAAGACTTGCTGAGGGCTCCCTGGTCAGCAAGTCTAACTGAAAATGAGCAACTCCATCTCAAGGAAACAAGCTGAGGAGCTATAAGGAAGGACACCCAACATTCTCCTCGGGCCTCCAGGACCACATCTGTATACACAACTACACACACACACACACACACACACACACACACAGGCATCCAAAGCCGGGTGTGGTGGCACACACCTTTAATCCCAGCACTCAGGAGGCAGAGGTAGGAGGATCGCCGTCAGTTTGAGGCCACCCTGAGACTACATAGTGAGTTCCAGGTTAGCCTGGGCTAGAGTGAGATCCTACCTCAAAAACAAACAAACAAAAGACATCTGACATGGATCTCAGACCTCCACAAGCACCCACATACATTCAAACATGCATACACACATCTATACACAGTAGATACACACCCACACACCAAAAACAGAAACAGAGAGAGAGAGAGAAAGAAAGAAAGAGAGAGAAAGAAAGGGAGGGAGGGAGGGAGGGAGGAAGGAAGGAAGGAAGGAAGAGAAAAATCATTTGGGAGGAAGACTCGGCAGCAGCTGAACAGCAGCCCATATGCGGTTTCTCGTCATGAGCACACGCTGCCGGAGCTCGAGCTCTAGATTCAGTTTGCTATGCCGGAGAAAGCAGAGGCCTGTTCTAGGAAACCATGTGAATTCATTTACTCAGATGTCATAAATATCTGATACAGTGCTTGAAACAAGGTTGCATTTCTTTTAGCCAACTGCTGAGGACTCTGAGCTGTGAAGAAATAGTGTAGACACACTGTAAATTCATGTCCTTCCTGAAAAATAATTGCCAAGTATATTGTAGTGAAGGCCTGGCTTCCCTATGCACTGGGTTTCATGTGCCATGTCACGCAGTGCATCCAAGCCCACTTTTAGCTCATTTGGATGCACATGAGGCTATTTGTTCCTCCAGATACACATTGTATAATTATTTTACGCTCTAGTAAATGAAGAGCTTAATTAGCACCTTAATTTGATTTTAAAGGCTGAAAATGTTAAGTAATAGTGCATTCCTTAAAAAACATATTCTAAATAACCACATTTTGTATCCAGTTCTTAAATATAAAAACTGTACAATTTTCATACAAAGATTAAAAAAAAAGCAACAGCTCCTAAAAGCTATTTTGGGTAATTAGGAGGCATTCGCTTGTTTACATTCGAGAAGAAATAGTACCCAAGTAACTGAACACACGCCAGAATAATTAGCAGCTCTTGGCTCATTTACATTATGTGCCATTCTAATGCAGTTTTTGAACAACTACTTGCATCCTATTTTATGCTCGGAAGAAAATTAATAGCTTTCTACTAGGTATGGCGAATAAAACCAGATTTGTTTCCTGTGTTTGTTCTTGAAAAATACACACCTTCCCAGCTTTATAAGCCTACTTTTAATAATAATTAAAGACATAAAGTAATAACCATCATATTTTGGATTTATGTAATTCTTGGGTATGAAAGCTGGGGGCATTCTTTCCTGTAAGATAATTCCTCTGTAGAAATATCATGCTATTTCCTTAAACTTGCTATGTAAAATGTTGGCTCTAATATCATCTAATATTAATAAGAAGAAGATTAAGACTGTGATTTTCTTTTCTCAGGAAAATACCCAAGTGACTCTGCTAAAACAAATTCAGAACATGAATTTTACACATTTTTTTCTTCTACCTTTAAGGTCCCTGATGAGTGGTTACAAAGTGCTGATGAGCAAGAAGTGCATGTATAAGCATGTTTTATGTCCTAGGAGATAGGAACAGGGAACAGAGAAAAGACAGCCATTTCTCTTTGAAAACATAAGTGCAGAAGATATGGTTTTAAGAACAACAGGTCCAGAGCTAGGGGAGATGGCTCAGCAATTAAAGGTGCTTACTTATAAAGCCTGCCAGCCCAGGTTCAGTTATCCAGAACCCACATAAAACCAGATACACACAGTCTCACATGCATCAGGAGTTTGTTTGCAAGAGACCCTGGTGTACCCATTCTCTCTTTCTCTTTCCTCCTCCTCCTCTTCCTCTTTCTCCTCCTCTTCCTCTTCTCTCCCTCAAAAATTAAAACAAAAAAAATACTTTTTTAAAAAAGAACAGGAGACCCTTTGATGTAAAAGCTATAATCCAGCCCAGTGAAGCTCGCCATGGAAATGCTACACAGCTCAGCTGTGGCTCACGGTGTTTTACACAAACTTCAGACCGTCTGAAACAAACACACCCGAGTGAGGCTTCAACCCCTTAAGGTGACTGGTGTCTAGGTACTTATTATGGCAAGGTAGAGTCAGAAAACACCCAAAGGTGAAGAAAGTACTAAGGAAATTCACAGAAGGGAGACATTACTTCTTCAGGGAGAGCCACGAAGTCAACCATCACCCTAAACAAATAGCCAAATAAAGCCATGAAAGTGAATAGGCCTCTGGAGAAGGGCCCGTCAGTCTCCAGTGAACATCTGTCACACTCAGTTATGGTGCAGAGACACCCGCACTTCATTCCTAGGCCTTCTGTCTCATGAACTATGGAACAATGAAAGTATCAGGGTATGCCTGTCTTGGAAGATGGTGAGCCGAGACCTCAACTGAGCAGTACTGACCGTCACACGTATTTCATGGTGGGCTTCTTTAGTTCCAGAAGCAGGGTTTAGATTGGATATTTAGAAAAGGTGATCAAATCCCACCAGATCTTGGCGTGAAGTGTAAAGTGATGTGAGGGAGGTGTCTATGTGCCTAAGCCACTTCTGTACAATCCCTGAGGAACAACTGGCAAGTGAGTTGAAAGGGGAAACCATGCTGTTAGCTTCTGCCTTTCCCAAGCAGCTACATTTCCTTCTTTGTTTTGGGGTTTTTGTTGTTGTTGTTGTTGCTTTTACTGTTTCTGTTTTATGAGGAAGGGTCTCCCTCTAGCCCAAGCTGACCTGGAATGCACTCTGTAGCTTCATGGGCAGCCTCCTACCTCAGCCTCCCGAGTTCTGAGTTCTGAGATTAAAGGCATGTGCCACCATGCCTGAACCTTCCCTCTTCATATTGAAAGCAAATGACTAATCATGATATGACCTTTAATTTTTATTCATTTCTTTGTTTGTATATTGCAGGGACCAGAGGTATCAGGGTCTCTTGCAGCTACACATGAATGCTCATCTGGTTTTATGTGTGTGTCTGGGGAATTGAACTCAGGCCAGCAGGCTTTGCAGGCAAGAGCCTTTAACCACTGAGCCATCTCCACAGAGCCATGATCTACATTTTTGGAGGCTCATTCCCTTTACTTGATGATCCATAATCAATTATATAATCAAAATATACAATTGTGGACACCAGTTATATCATCATGGTCCTTGAAATTATGCATTCATCATTTTCAAGATAAGTATGCAGTAACAATATTCAGATTATTTTGTCACATTCTTGACAACAAAATAACAGGTGTAAAATATTCTCTGTAAAACTAATAATTTTTGCAAAAGTATGAAGAGGTGATTATATATTTTTAAATATGTCTTCTGGCACATGTAGCTACTAGCTTGTGCACTGATTTAATTTTATATCTGAATATTCACCAACATTTTGTCTTTGATCTATGCATGGAAGTTCATTGGTTTCAGTGGAATCTGTCTTCAAGGGCCAACATGACTCATAATTATTTTCACCAATCTAGTTACTCTGTTTATTACAAAAGGCACTTCACGTTTCTTACTTTTTTCCAAAATTTTTATTAATTTATTTGCAAGCAGAGAGAGATAGAGAGAAGAGAAACAGAGAACGGGCATGCCAGGGCTTCAAGCCATAAACAAACTGCAGATGCATATGCTACTTTGTGCACCTGGCTTTATGTGGGTACTGGAGAATTGAACCAGGGTTGTTAGGCTTTGCAGGCAAGTGCCTTAACTTCCAAGCAATCTCTCCAGTCCTCCTTACTGACTTTTTGAAATTCAGATTATAGCCACTATATTCTTTTTTAAATATTTATTTATTTGCAAACACAAAGAGAAAGAGAGGGAGAAAGACATGGAGAGAATGAGTGCACCAGGGCCTCTTACCACTACCAACTCCAGATGCATGTGCCACTTTGTGCATCTGGCTCTATGTGTGTACTGGGGAATCAAACCTGGGCAGTCAGGCATTGCAAGTAAGAACCTTAACTGCTGAGCCATCTCTCCAGCCCCTACATCCACTATATTCTAGTGGCTTTGTTTCTTCCATATGCAGATATGAAATGTGTTAAAGAAGATAGACAGAACCAGGACTTACCTGAATAGACGCCCGTGAACACTCCTGAGTATTGTCAAGGGAGATGAGACAGAAGTTTATGCTCACTTCCTGTGGTGTTTTGAATGTAAATGTCCCCAATAGCCTCAGATTTTTTTTATATATTTTATTTATTTGAGAGAGAAAGAAATGGGGGTGGGGGAGAATGGGCACACCAGGGCCTCTAACCACTGCAAATGAACTCCAGATGCATGCACCCCTTTGTGCATCTGGCTTACATGGGTCCTGGAGAGTCGAACTGGGATCCTTTGGCTTTGCAGGCCAACACTTTAACCACTAAGCCATCTCTCCAGCCCCTCAGATGTTTTTTGATTAAGTTTCCTACATAGTCTTCAATTGGTAGAGTCTTTGGGAGGTGCAGCCTTGTTGTAAGAGGTGTGTCACTGAGGGTAGATCTGAAATCCAGCCCCAAGATGTGTTCTGAGCCAGCTTGAGCTCTGGCCTCTCTTCCTCTCTATGCTAAGGATGTCTGAGAAAGTAAGCCAGCCTCTTCTGCCATGATGAACTTCCCCCTGGAAACTTTAAACTGAAATAAATCCTTTCCTCCCATAAACTGATTCTGTTTCGGGGTTATTTGTTTCAGCATTGAGAAGGTAACTGCAATACCTCCTAACTATGTAAGCCAGGTGGAGCCAAAGATATCTGATCCACCAATCACTTATCATTAATATCCACTTAGATTAATGACTATAAATCCCATGTTTTGTCTCAGTCTTCATGGAGGTAGTTTTACGCTTTTATAAGCTTTTTTCCCCTAATTCCACTCCAAAACTCACCTCACAGTACTCACCAGGCATAGTGCAACAATATGACTTGGGACCACACCGGATGCTTGACCCCTGACAGAGGCACTTCCCACTTCCAAAACCAGAATAATAAGCAGTGAAAACACTAAGAAAATAAAACCAACTCACGGAGCTCTTTTCAAATAAGGCATCAGTTACAATTACTCAATCTCACAGCAAAACAAATTGAGCAGGATGTCATAGATTCAAAATGTTGTAAAATATTGTTTTATTATTTTGCTTCAGAAAACACTGCAAGGTCAGTATTCCTCTTCTTACGTACTCATGAAAGTAGAGTCTAGCACTATTCACAGGAATATCCAAAATGTTTCCAAATTGCTTTTGTTATTAAAACCTGCCATTAGGGCTGGAGAGATGGCTTAGCAGTTAAGCACTTGCCTGTGAAGCCTAAGGACCCCAGTTTGAGGCTTGATTCCCCAGGACCCACGTTAGCCAGATGCACAAGGGGGCGCACGCGTCTGGAGTTCGTTTGCAGTGGCTGAAGGCCCTGGTATGCCCATTCTCTCTCTCTCTCTCTCTCTCTCTCTCTCTCTCTCTCTCTCTCTCACGCTCAGATAAATAAATAAAAATAATAAACAAAATTTAACCAAAAAAACCTGCCACTGGATGTTCACTCTCATATGTGGATACTAGCTACAAATGTTTAGACTTGTGTGTGAGCTGGAATCAAAACATTGGTAGCAGAGGCCAGTAAGATGGAAAAAGGCTATAAGGGAGGGAGGAGAGGGAAGGACTTAAGGGGATCTTATCTTATATATGTAAGTAGAAGAACAGATTACAGGGACTGGAATGGCCTAAGTGAGGCCAGGGGAAGAGATTGAGTAAGAGAAGGGCGGGGGGAGGGTCATTCAAAATTCAAGATATTCTGAATAAGTCATATGAAAGCCTACTTCTTTGAATAATAGCACATCCAGAAGCCATAGATTGTTACTAGAAAATTTTCAGTGCAAGGGATGGGATACCTTCCAGTGAGTTGTTGGCCAGGGAGGTCCCTGTTGCCTCCAAAACATTACAGGCTTTTGCCAAGGCCCTTGGTTTCCCAGGAGTAACAGATGGTAAGACCCTATTGCTGAAGACTTTTTTTTTTTTTTTTTTGGTTTTTCGAGGTAGGGTCTCACTCTAGCCCAGGCTGACCTGGAATTCACTATGGAGTCTCAGGGTGGCCTCGAACTCACGGCAATCCTCCTACCTCTGCCTCCCGAGTGCTGGGATTAAAGGCGTGCGCCACCACGCCCGGCTTGCTGAAGACTTCATATGCCTGAGTGGCAAAGTCAATGAGAAATCAAGCTGGGACTGAGCTGAAAACCTTCTCCCTGTAGACCAGCCAACTGAAAGCTGGAAAAAGCTGCACTGCATGCAGCCCTATGGGAGATGGAAGTCATCAGTGGTGAAAACAGTGGACACTGGAAGCCTCAAGTTTGGCCAGACAAACCAAATGACCAAACAGGTACAATAGTGGCATGTCTGCTCTGGGGAAAACCAACTGCTCTCTAATTGGGCTGGAGGCCCACTCTATGGGAGGGAATACATGCCTGGTCCTGAAAACCAAATCAAAAGCCTATGGCCTGCCTCCCTCAATCTCTCTCTCTCTCTCTCTCTCTCTCTCTGTCACTCTCTTTGTGTCTGCCTCTTTCTCTCTCACAGTCTCCCAAATAAATAAAATAAAATGGGGCTGGAGAGATGACTTAGTTGTTAAGGCACTTGCCTGCAAAGCCAAAAGGACCTTGGTTCAATTCCCTAGGACCCATGTAAGCCAGATACACAAGGTGGTGCATGTGTCTAGAGTTCATTTGCAGTGGCTGGAGGTCCTGGTGCACCCATTCTCTCTCTCTCTCTCTCTCTCTCTCTCTCTCTCTCTCTCTCTCTCTTTCTCTCTCATGCCCTCTCAAATAAATAAGTTAAATTTAAATTAAGTTAAATTTTTTTAAAGCCTATGGCAGGGGAGGTCATCTGCGTTAGAGGTATAAAGCCTGCTCTTGTCTGGCCAAATGCATATAATATTCTCACCAAACTGCCCTGAAAGCACTACACTTAATGTTCATATTCATATATTAATGCTACTCTCATTTTTGGTTACAGAAGCTTCTCTTTTCAGATGGTGATGACCATTGGAATGACCCAAAAGGCAACATAGTGCTGAGAAGAAGGGATGGAGGAGTGTCCAGCACTGAAACATCTCTATCACACCCTCCAAGGGTCAGGGTCCATTGTAGAAGAGGCGACAGAAAGAATGTAAGAGCCAAAGGAAGGGCACCACTCCTTACAATGCAACTGCCCAGACAGAAATTGGCCTTGATATCCATGACCTCACAGTGCCTAGCAATGCCTTCACAAGACCCTTATAATAGGAGAAAATGATGATGACATCAAAATAAAAGAGGGGATATGAAGGACAGCAGAGTTGTGAAGGAGAAAATGGGGGAGGGGAGGGTAATATCATGGTTTATTGTGTGTAAGTATAGAAGTTGTCAATAAGGACTGGGGAAATGGCTTAGTGGTTATGGTATTTGCCTGCAAAGCCTAAGAACTTAGGTTTGACTCCCCAGGACCCACATAAGCCAGATGCACAAGGGGGCACATGTGTCTGGAGTTCGTATACAGTGGCTAGAGGCCCTGGCATGCCCATTCTTTCTGTCTATGTGGCTCTTTCTCTCTCATAAATAAATAAATAAAATATTTTTTTAAAAAGAAGTTGTCAATAAAAAATTTTTTTAAAAACTCCAGATGCATGCATCACTATGCATCTGGTTTTACATGGGTACTGGGGAATTGAACCAAGGTCATTTGGCTTTGCAGACAAGCACCTTAACCACTGAGCCATCTCCCCAGCCCAAATTTTAAAAATATTTATTTCTTTGGGAAAGAGAGAGAGAATATGGGTATACCAGGGCCTCTTGCTACTGCAACAGACTCCAGACACATGCACTATTTTGTGCATCTGGCTTTATGTGGGAACCAAGGATTTGAACCCTGGCTGACAGGATTTGTAAGCAGGCACCTTTAACTGCTGAGTCATCCTCCCAGCCCTGCTCTTGGTTTGAAAAGCCCCAAGATACTGAATATTTGTACACAAACTCAAAATAATTACTCATCCCCTTGGTCAGATTGTTTGAAAGTGTAGATTTGAAGTTTACTGTTGAAAATGTCTAGAATATGAGTTTGAAGAGATGGCTCAGAGGACCCAGAGTTCAGATCCCTCGTACCCACATAAAATGCTGTGCATATGGCATGTGCCTATATTCCTAGCTCTAGGTAGTCAGAGACATAAGAAACTCTGGGGTTTGCTGGTTAGCTAGTCTAGCCAAGCTAATGAGAAACTCTGTCTAAAAGTCATAAATAGCAGGGCGGCTCTAATCACAGCACTGGAGAGGCTGAGGTAGGAGGATCACTGTAAGTTTGAGGCCAGCCTGGACTTCAGAGTGAATTCCAGGTCAACCTGGGGTACAGCAAGACTCTGTGCACCTTTAATCCCAGTGCTTGGATTCTTTTGTTTTTGTTTTTGTTTTTGTTTTTGCTTTTGTTTTTGCTCTTGTTTTTGTTTTTGTTTTTGTTTTCAAGGTAGAGTCTCACTCTAGCCCAGGCTGACCTGGAATTCACTATGTAGTCTCAGATTAAAGGCATTTACCACCATGCCAGCAAAGCCCAGGAAATCCCAGCACTTGGGAGACAGAGCTAGGAGGATTGCCAGAGTTCAAGACCACCCTGGGACTACATAGTGAATTCCACGTCAGCCTGTATCAGAGTGAGACCCTACCTCGAACCTCCCCCACACACGCACAAAGAAAAATCTGCCATTGGCACGGTTTATCTGCAAAGTACATGTGTATTAGTTACCAACTGACAGTTTCACTAAATGGCTGCCACCATGAATATAATCAAAAGCTAGACACTGTAGTCTGCTCATGTCAGCCAATGTTGTCCTGTTAAAAGCATCTAATTCCTTCCACAAAAGTAACTCAAAATGGATGGCAGAATTTGTTATAAACAGAAAACTACAAAATTCTCAGAAATAAAGGAGGGGCTGGAGAGACAGCTTAGCAGTTAAGGGCACTTGCTTGAAAAAGCCTGGTGGCCCAGGGTTCGATTCCATAGTACCCACATAAAGCCAGATGCACAAAGTGGTTCATGCATATGGAGTTCATGTGCAGTGGCAGGAGGCCATGGTGTGCCCCTTCTCTCTCCCTCTCTCTCTCTCTCTCTCTCCTCTCTTTCTCTCTCTCTCTCTCAAATAAATAAAAATACTTTTTTTGTTGTTTGTTTTTTCGAGGTAGGGTCTCCTTCTAGCCCAGGCTGACCTGGAATTCACTATGTAGTCTCAGGGTGGCCTCAAACTCATGGCGATCCTCCTACCTTTGCCTCCCGAGTGCTGGGATTAACGGGTGCACCACCATGCCTGGCCAAAAATAATTTTTAAAGTTGAAGACAAACTTTGAACCTAGGGCTAAGCAAAAACTCTCAGATTTGACATGGAAAGCATGTCCCATAAAAGGGAAACTTAAATTGAGCCTCATCAAATTTAAAACTTTTGCTATGCAAAAGACCAGGGAAGAAGGATGAAAAGGAAGTTGTAGAGTCGCTGAGGAGGCTCAGCAGTTAAAGGTGCTTGCTTGTGAAGCCTGCAAGCCAGGGTTCATGTCCCCAGCCATCCACATTAACTAAGCTGAACAGGACACTTGTTTGCAATGGCAAGATACTTTCACACACATGCAAATATTTTTTTTAAGAAAAGTAAGCCATAGAGTGGGAGAAAATATTTGCAAACAGTATATATGACAAAGGATTAGTAAATTAAAAAAACATAGAAAATCGCTTGCCATAATGTTACATGCCTTTAATCCCAGAACTCATGTGGCCAAGGTAGGAGAATCTCTGTGAGTTCAAGGCCAGCCTCAGACTACAGAGTGAGTTGCAGGTTAGCCTGGACTAGAGTGAGATCTTACCTCGAGAAACCCAAAAAAATAAAGTAAAATAAAAAGTTAAAGCCAGGCTTGGTGGCGCATGCCTTTAATCCCAGCATTCGGGAGGCAGAGGTAGGAGGATCACTGTGAGTTCAAGGCCACCCTAAGACTACATAGTGAATTCCAGGTCAGCCTGAGCTAGAGTGAGACCCTACCTCAAAAAAAAAAAAAAAACAATTACCCAAACTCAACAGGCAAAAACAATGAATAATTCATCAGAAAATGTGCACAGCCATGAGCAGATAGTTCAATGAAAACTACATCCAGGGCTGGAGAGATGGCTTAGCGGTTAAGGCATTTGCCTGCAAAGCCAAAGGACCTCAGTTTGATTCCCCAGGATCCACATAAGCCGGATGCACAAGGGGGAGCATGCATCTGGAGTTCATTTGCAGTGGCTGGAGGCCCTGATGCACCCATTCTCTCTCCCTGTCCCTCTCTCTCTCCTTGCCTATTTCTGTACTCTCTCTCTCAAATTAATAAATAAAAATTTTAAAAGCACTATAGCCAGGTGTGAAATGAACACATGAACAGGTGTGCAGCAATATTGGCCTTCTGGGACGTACACATCAGAAATGGCCACAAAGCGACATCATTACATTCCTCACCAGAAAAGCTCAGTGAAAAACAGAGGTAAGACCCAGTGCTGGTGCAGATGCAGACACTGGGTCACCCCACCTTGATGATGGGAATGTAGAAAGGTACAGTCGCCCTGGAACACGTTACCTTGCCAAGGCGACGGGCTGTAGGATGACCCTTTAGGTCTTAATCTCATGAGCTTTTGAAAATGTTACCTTATATGGCAAAAGAGACTTTGTAGACATATTTCAGTTAGAATTTTAAGATAGTCACATTATCTTACATTATCTAGGTGGGTGCAGTATAATCCCATGGGGGTCTTAGAAGGAAATGGTAAGAGCTCCGAGACAAGCAAGGATGCTCAAAACTTTCTCTCTGCCTCTCTCTCTCTCTCTCTCTCAAATAAATAAATAAAATATATTTAAAAAAAAGAGGTGGATGGCATTCTTGAGGATAGCATCCAAGATTGTCCTCTGGCCTCCTCATAAATATTGATGTTTTCATCCGCAGATTCGTGTTGCTGTCAGCCGTCGTCAGAGAAGTCTCTTCTTGCAGTGGGCTACAGTTACCACAGAGACTCCTAACTAGTCAAACTGTTGAGAATAAGCAACTGTTGAGAGCTCAGCCCTAAGTGGGACATGGTTATCACCTCTCCACAGTGCAGGGCGCATTGCGGAAGAGGGGGTGGAAAGAAGGTACGACCTGGAGGATGGAGAAGAGTGATGTGAAAGAAACACTGCCCTCCGGACATGATAGAACTACTACGGTCATGAGCTCATCACCGTGGCTGCCCTTACCTGCGCAAGTCCTTCCCACGAAGTTCCGACAGGGATGGGGGCGGGGCCCACGACACCGCGCTCCTCTTTGAACAGCTGTGGGCACTTGGGTGGGAGGAGTCATCTTCTGCAGGTGCCGCCCGCAGGTGAAGGTGCCCATGTCCCAGTAAATAACCCTTGACCCACACTCCCGCAAATGACCTTCACTAAACGCACTGGGCCCCCCCAAAAAACAACGCATGAAAGCAGGAGGGGACGAGTTGGAAAGAAGAAGGGGTTCAGCGGGAGTGGGAGGCAGATAAAAAGAGGGTAACGGGGTGTGAATATGATCAAAATATATGCATGTACGAAACTGTCAGACAAATATGTATGATTAAGCTGTGGGGGACTGTTTAATTCCATTTTTCGTTCTTTTTAAATAGTTTTATGTATTATTTGAGACAGACTGAGAAAGAGGCAGATAGAGAGAATGGGTAAGCCAGGGCCTCCTACCACACTGCAAACGCACTCCAGATGCATGCACCAATTTGTACATCTGGATTTACACAGGTACTGGGGAAGCGAACTGGAGTCGTCAGGCTTTTGTTACAAGCAAGCACCTTTAACTTCTGGGCCATCTCTCCAGCCAACCTCCCTCCCATTTGTCATTCCCAAAACTAAAAATATCATAGAAACAGAAAACAGAATGTATGGCAGGAGGGAGGCAGGTGGGGGTTCGGAAAAGAGCAACAAAAGGTCAGGAATTTTGACTGCAGTCATGGTTATAAACCCTTCACCAGCCAGATGTGGCAATGCCCGCCTTTAATCCCAGCACTCAGGAGGCAGTGGTAGGACAATTTCTGAGTTCAAGGCCAGCCTGAGACTACAGAGCAAGTTCCAGGTCAGCCTGGGGTAGACTGAGACCCTGTGTCAAAAACAACAAAAACAAAAACAAACCCTATACCAGTGATAAAATGTGTAGAACCAAATATTTGCATACACATAAATACAAATAAAAGTAAGGAAATCTGAACACAAAAGGTAGATCCTATCAGTGTAACTCTCTTGGCTGTAATATTTCACAGGAGATCATTGAGTACAGGGACATGGACTTTCTTCACTGTTCCATACAGCTGCATGTAAACTTTCAGTTACTATAATAAAATTTCAATTAAGAGAGTATTTATTAAATAAGGAAATCCTGTTATTCTGACATCATGGGTGAACTTGAAGGACATTATATTAGCTGAAGTAAGCCAGGCCCAAAAAGACAAGTATTTCATGATCTCATGTATATGTGAAGTCAAAAAGGGATGACCTCATAGAAGGGAAGAGGCAGGGTTGGGCAGGATTCAAAGTTTCACTTAGACCATAAAAGTAAGTTTCAAAAGGCCTACAACATGGTTACAATGGTTAGTAGCGATATGCTGTATGTTTGAAAATCACTGAGTGGATTTAAAGTGTTCTCACCACACACAAACACACACACACACACATACACACAAAATACTTGTGAGGTAATGCATATGCTAAGTAACTTAAAAGAGCCATTCCACAATGCATACATATTTCAAGATCTGTTGTAATGAATATACACAATTTTTATTCCTCAATTTCAAATAGACCATCTTAAGGACATTTATCACTAACCGCATACTAGACTCAGCCCTTACCAGTGAGGATGACACCGAGACCTAATTCCACAGCCAGCAAAATATCTCAGCATGTACCATCGTCAACGTACATCTTGTGTGTGATGGAACTGGCTTCCTTACCCTGCAAGGCTGAGTCCTCCCACACATGAAGCAATTTCATTAATCATCATGGAAAAATTGTCACCTTGTGCAAATCATTCTAACGGCCAAGAAAGTTAACATTATCTTTATAACTAGCTAAACTGAATCCTGGGAAATCAGAGTTATCTTTTCCAGTTCTGACTATCCTTTCAGACAAGCTAATGTGACAGTTGTCATATGTAGAAACCACACAACAAAGACCAAATCCCTGTACAGACTTGAAAACATGACTCCATTCCATGGGCAGCTGTAGGGTCTCAGATATGTGGCTTGACCTTGACCCCTGTGACCCTCTCTCCCCATTTCTCCTTTCCCCAGACAGTTTCTTACAGTCAACAACTTTTTCAGATCTACAGGGCAAAGCCTAAAAGAAATTAGATTGATAGGGCTGGAGAAATGGCATTTGCCTGCAAAGCCAAAGGATCCCAATTCAGTTCTCCAGGACCCACGTAAGCCAGTTGCACAAAGGGGCGCATATGTCTGGAGTTCCTTTGCAGTGGTTGAATGCCCTGGTGCATCTATTCTCTCTGCCTCTCTCTCTCTCTCTCTCTCTCTCTCTCTCTCTCAAATAATAAAATATATTTTTAAAAAAGAAATTAGACTGATAAAAAAAATCAATCTGGGGCTGAAGAAATGGCTTAGCAGTTAAGGCGCTTTCCTGCAAAGCCTAAGGACCCAGGTTCTACTCTCCAGGTCCCACGTAAGCCAAACACACAAGGAGATGCAAGCACGCAAGGTTGCACATGTGCACAAGGTGGTGCACACATCTGGAGTTTGATTGCGATGGCTGGGGGCCTTAGTGTGCCAATTCTCTCTCTCTCTCTCTCTTTCTCTCTCTCTCTCTCAAAATAAAAAAAAAAATCAGTCTGCAAACTTTTCTTCATTCAATTAAAAGCTTAATATCCAAATCACCTCATTGTGTAATGGTCTAAAAACCAGCAGTCAGGTGAGGTATATAGATCAGCCTCTAAACACCAGTGCTTTTGATCACAGAACTAGGTTCTCGGAAGAATAAGAAAGAATCAACCACTTAGATCATGCAGTCTGCTCAGGGCTGTCAGAAGTCCACAAAACAACCGGGCCCTTGGCTCTGTAACTTCTGGGATGAGGTGAGAAGGATAGAGCACACAATATAATCACTGCACCTCTTACATCAGCATAAAGGTTCAGAGGATACAACAGAGTCTGATATGAAAAAATACGGCACTATCCACTGACTGTCAAAAAAAAAATCTATGCTAACACTTAGCCAATTTATTCTTTACTGTTAACTATACCCTTCCTCTCCACTCCAGAACATTCCAAGACATTCATTATTAGACAGTCTCACCCAAGTGCTATCCTTTTGCAGTTTGCTGAAAAAAGATGCATTGAAATGACATCACTCTCCTCTGTTCCCACAATCAGATAAATCTTCCAGGGTATAAGCTATCCGACATGAAAAAGCTTTCATTATAATATATTTATGTTGACATTTTTAAGGGGGAGAGGTGGCTGACAAAATTCTTACATTAAATCAAAGTGTACAGTATGTCGTGAGAGGAGACACCAACCCTGCTGTGTATTGTATCACAACACTGACATCTGTTGGCTATAAATATACTGAGTCCGTCTGGCCTGATCTCTTTTCTCTGCTGCTTCTAAACCACATCTCTGACTATATATGTGGTTTATTTATTTACTTTTTTGTATTTTTGAAAGAGAGAAACAGGCAGACAGACAGAGAGGGAAAGAGAGAGAGAATGGACGCACCAGGGCCGCTGTGAACGAACTCCAGATGCGAGCGCCCCCTTGTGCGCATGAGTGACATTGCACACTTGCATCACTTTTGTGTTCGGCTATGTGGGACCTGGAGATTAAAACAAGCATTCTTAGGCTTCGCAGGCAAGCGCCTTAACCGCTAAGCCATCTCTCCAGCCCAGTTTATTTATTTTGAGACAGATAAAGAAAGAGGCAAATAAAGAGAATGGGTGTACGGGGGCCTCTAGCCACTGCAAACAAAATCCAGATGCACGTGTCACTTTGTGCATCTGCCTTTAAGTGGGTACTCGGAATCAAACCGAGGTCCTTTTGGCTTTGCAGTGCCTTAACTACTAAGCCATCTCTCCAGCCCCTGACTGTTTGATATGTCATATCTGGGGCTGGGGAGATGGTTCCAAGTGTAAGAGCACTTGCCGTGCAAGCATGAGAACCTGAGCTCAGTGCTCAGCATCCACATAAGGAGCTCAGTACCGACATTTGTGAAAGCCGGGCATGGTCACACATGCCTATCATCCCAGGCGTGTAGCAGGGACAGAGACCAAAGACTAGCTGGGGCGTGCTAGTCACCCAGTCTGACCAAAAACAGTAGTGTCAGGTTCAGTGAGAGACTCTGTCTCAAGGTGGGGAAAAGCAGAAGTAATAGAGGAAGACACCTGCAGTGCTTCTGTGGCCTCAACATTCACACACACACGATGTCCATATCCACACACAACACATAAAAATAAAATAAAATAAGCCATGCAGGGTGGCGCATGCCTTTAATCCCAGCACTTAGGAGACAGACGTAGGAGCATTACCATGAGTTCGAAGCCACCCTGAGACTACATAGTGAATTACAGGTCAGCCTGGGCTAGAGTGAAACTCTACCGTGAAAAACCAAAAATAAAAATAAAGTAGGTGCTTTTAGGCATAGAGAGATGGCTCAGCAGTTAAGGTGCTTGCCTGTAAAGACTAATGACCCGGTGTCGATTCCCTAGTAACCACATAAAACCAGATGCAGCCATTTGTAATTGCTGTAGGCCCCGGCATACCCATTTCTCTCTCTCTCTCTCTCTCTCTCTCTCTCTCTCTTCCTCTCTCTTTCTTTCTCTCTCACATAGTGGCACATACCTTTAATACTAGCACTTGGGAGGCAGAGGCAGGAGGATCATTGTGAGATTGAGGCCAGTTTGAGACTACATAGCGAATTTCAGGTCAGCCTGGGCTAGAGCGAGAACCTACCTTAAAAAAAAAAAAAAAAATAAAATAACAGGGTTGTAGAGTAGAGATTACTTAGCAGTTAAGGAACTTATCTGTAAAGCCTAAGGAACCAGGTTCAATTCCCCAATACCCAAGTAAGCCTGATGCACAAGGTGGCACATGCATCTGGAGTTTGTTTGCAGTGGCTAGAGGCCCTGGAACGCCCATTCTCTCTCTCTCTCTGCCTTTCTCTCTGCCTCTTTCTCCCTTTCTCTCTCTCAAAATAAAATAAAAAATTTAAAAAAGAAGATATGAAAGATCCTTCATCCTTAATAAATTATAAGCTCATGTTCATAGATTCTAATATTAGCCTTTAATTTTTATGAAATGAAATGGTACAGCATTGTAATTTCTTTTCTTTGATCTTTGTTTGCTTGTTTGTTTGTTTTGTTTTTTGTTTTTCAGGGCAGAGTCTCACTCTAGCTCAGGCTGACCTGGAATTCACTATGTAGTCTCAGGGTGACCTCAAACTCACAGCCATCCTCCTACCTCTGCCTCCCAAGCGCTGGGATTAAAGGCGTGTGCCACCACACCCGGCTCTGTAACTTCTTTTCTTTTTTATTTATTTATTTATTTTTATTTTTATTTTTATTTTATTATTGGTTTTTCAAGGTAGGGGCTCACTTTAGCCCAGGCTGACCTGGAATTCACTATGGAGTCTCAGGGTAGCCTTGAACTCACAACGATCCTCCTGCCTCTGCCTCCCGAGTGCTGGGATTAAAGGCGTGTGCCACCACGCCCGGCCTTTTTTTTTGTTTATTTTTATTTATTTATTTGAGAGCAATAGACAGAGAGAGAGAGAATGGGCGCACCAGGGCCTCCAGCCACTGCAAACAAACTCCAGACGTGTGCGCCACCTTGTGCATCTGGCTAACGTGGATCCTGGGGAATTGAGCCTGGAACCGGGGTCCTTAGGCTTCACAGGCAAGCGCTTAACTGCTAAGCCATCTCTCCAGCCTTGTAACTTCTTTTCTAAACAAAATCAAACACCTCTTTAGGCACACCCTACACAAACAATAACTCATTTTACTGATAAAAATTTCAAATATAAGTGTTGAGAAAGATTGCAGGAACATGGAGACATATCACCTGACCCCTGCAAGAGATTGTTTCCTCCCATTCCCACTGCTCACTACTCTCTCTTCCTGCCTTATCTTTTTGTTTTGTTTTGTTATTCAAGGTAGGGTTTCACACTAGCCCAGGCTCACCTGGAATTCACTATGTAGTCTCAGGGTGGCCTGGAACTCACAGCGATCCTCCTACCTCTGCCTCCAGAGTGCTGGAATTAAAGGCCTGTGCCACCACGCCCGGCTTCCTGCTTCTTCTTTAATCCTCTCCATTCTTGGCCCCATCCTCCTCTGAATGTTCAGTATAATCCTGCATTCCTTTTTTTCCCCCTTATCTACTATTATGGTCTCAACCAGGCCTCCAAACGGTCATCTTCTTACCTTCAGTATCTAACCACATTGTTAATTTTCCATATAATAGGATCACAAACTGAAACCTTCAGCCTTAGCTTTCCCTCACCTTTCCTAACAAATATCTCTTCATGTTTCAAAGACCTAGAATAGGAATCACTTTTGAAAACCCTTCTCTGTTGCTGCAATTCATAAACATATCAGTAGATACAGCTTTAATATTCTAACCACTGGCAAATGATCTCCCTGTTGAATCATCGCTCCTTTCCAACTCCCACAATTCTCTCCAACACAGTATAATCCATCCATGCTCTTCACTGGGATTGTGGCTGACTCCTGTATACTTCCCTGCAAAATCACCAATCCATTCCTACAGCAGCAGTCCCCCAATCTGTAATCCCACTACCTATAACTCTGATAAGGTCAGCAATGACCATCCTCTTCCATGACACCAATCACCACCTGTTAGCAATGAGTCCCAAATTCCCTGCTCTACTCAGTCTTATCTAACCTTCACATCCACATAATCCAAATAGTCATTGGTCATCCTCACTTGGATATCTCCCAAGTGTCTGAAAGTACATCCATCCCACATCGAATTTTCTGCTTTCAGCCTATAATCCTAACATACGGGAGGTGGGGAAAGGAGATGAGGAGTTCAAGACCAGCCTTAGCTACAAAGCGAGTTGGAGGCCAACCTAGGCTACATGAGACCCTGTCTAAAAACAACAATAAAAAATATTTCTATTGTCTTCTATTTACTCCATTCCTGCCTCTCTCCCCACTCCTTATCCCTTACATTTTCAGCATAGCTGGTGAGCTCTATACCAGTGAGAGACCTTGTCTCAAATCTGCATTGTTATGTGTGTTACTTAAGTGATGTTGTCAATATTTCTATAAATATTTACTGTCTTTATATTTAGCTTAATTCCAACAATTTTGTACTTTTTTGTTGTTTGTTTGTTGTTGTTGTTGTTGTTTGTTTGTTTGTTTTTGTTTTTTCCAAGGTAGGTTCTCACTGTAGCCCAGGCTGACCTGGAATTCACTATGTAGTCTCAGGGTGGCCTTGAACTTACAGCGATCCTCCTACCTCTGCCTCCCGAGTGCTGGGATTAAAGGCGTGCACCACCATGCCTGGCACAATTTTGTACTTTAATAAACATTTACAAAAAAAAAAAAAAAAAGCTGGACAGTGTTTCTGAGCGACAACATCTAAATTTGCCCTCTGGCCTCCACAGACATACATACATAAACACACATGAACCCATACATACATGCCAAAAAAAAATTCTAAGGGCTTGAGAGATGATTTAGCAATTAAGGCACTTGTCTACAAGGACAAAGGACCCAGGTTCAATTTCCCAGGACCCATGTAAGCCAGATGCACAAGGTGGTGCACGTGTCTAGAGTTTGATTATAGCAGCTGGAGGCCCTAGAGTGCCCATTCCCTTTCTCTTCCGCTCTGTCTTGTTCTTACCCTTACTCTTTCATAAAAGGAGGGAGGGCAGTCTTGTGCTTGCCTCAAAAAAAAGTTTAAAAAAAAAAAGACTAAGTTCTGTTCCCAGTTGTTTCCTCACTCTTGCCCCACACTCTTGTTATGTATTGCCCAGCATCTCCATCTGTCTTCTGGCTCACACTCACATCCATGGGCACACCTCTTCCATGCTTCCTGTTAAGTCCTCCCTTCTTCCAAGTTACTTATAGCATCCTTTCCATGAATTTCTCCATGACTTCTGAGTTCTCTCTCTCTCTCTCTCTCCATACATATATATATGTATATATGCATATATATATGTATATATGTATATATACATATATATATGGTATATTTTATTTATTTGAGAGATAGAAAGAGGCAGAGAGAGAATAGGCATGCCATGGCTTCCAGCCACTGAAAATGAACTCAGATGCATGCGCCCCCTTGTGCGTCTGGCTTACATGGATCCTGGAGAGTCTAATCAGGATCCTTTGGCTTTGCCTTAACCCCTAAGCCATCTCTCCAGCCCGACTTCTGAGTTTTCAATCACTTAATGATCCTATTCCCTTCCCTCTCATTGCAGCCCTCTATTTGCATTGTGTCTGTCTGGTATATCTTTCTTCCCATCTTTCTCACTATATTCCTGACTTCCGGAAACAAGGATCACAGATCATTCTTATAGAGCTCATCCACTGATGTTTAATAAGTGCCATCCACAGAATTCAATAATGTGCTTTTTAGAATACTCTACATCATGTCTTCTGGAGTGCCTTTGGATCTGATGTTTGGTTTTGCAATATAATTCAATCTGAGAGATTTTAGTGGAAGTGATACAAAACATACCATTGGGGCAGGAGAGATGGCACAATGGTTAAGGCACTTGCCTGCGAAGCCCAAGGACCCAGGTTCAATTCCCCAGTACCCACGTAAGCCAGATGCACAAGGTGGAGCATACGTCTGGAGTTCTTTGCAAAAGCTATAGGCTCTGGTGTACCCATCATTTCTCATCTGCCTCTTTCTCTCTCAAGTAAATAAACAACTACCATTTGCAAAGAAAGATATGTTTGCAATACATCTTTTGTGGGTACACTGTTTGCTATAAAAAGAAAACAAATTATTAGAGCTTGAAGCAAGCAATTAGATCTAGCATATAATTACTATTAATAATTAATAATGATGACTTAATTGTATTAAATCAGTGCCTGGCACATAGTAAATGCTCTGTAAACATCTCATTTGATTCTGACACTAACCCTATAATCATGTTGCTGTTCTGAATTTTATCAGCTTCTTTTCTGAGCGTGCTTGCTTGCGGGCGGCCATCACTGAGGAAAGGGGCAGTGCTTGAGAAGTCTGGGAGACCGAGGGCCAAGGTCTCCTGAAGACAATGGGTTTGCTGGGTGGACCAGAGTGTCTCCAAAGAGAAGGCTCTGAAGATTCAGCCTCAGAGAAAACTCTCTTATCTTCATAGCGTCTCTGTGGAGAACTTCCAGGGAACTCCTATTCCTGGCACAGTTATCATTTATCAGCCCTGTAAGCCGCCCACTCCGTACGTGTCCCACATCAAACAGTGTCTGACATCTGGTCAACCCATTTACCACTGGTTGCCTTAACCACAAAGAAGGTATACTTGCAGCATTGTTGGGACGCTGATACGCAGGACAACTGAGGATGAAGACCTCCTCAGACGAAGTCAGCCCTCCTCAGAGAAACACGACCAAGCTCTCCAGTCAATTCGTCAAAGCTTTCGGGCATGCCTCACTCTACTCCTGGAAAATTGTTTTTCCTTTACATGCTGTCCATTATTACTTTCTGTGCAGGCACCATCTATATTGTGCTGCACAAAAATAATTGATTACTCATGAGTGACAGAGTAATTGGCACTACCCTGGGTATTCAGCTATTTTTATGCATTATAATTACCAGCTTCAGTACATCAGACAGAATTTAATGTTCTTGAAAATTAATATTATTGAAAACCTTGATACAAAAAAAAAGGAGTGTAATGTTCTTAAATTAAAAACTTGTCATACGGTGGTAGAGTCTCACATTGTTGGGTATTTATCAACATTTTGTTTTACTCATTTCAAACCCCTTTATCAAGCTGCAAAGCCTGTAGCTCATGTCAATTCCATACAACTGAACTCCAGTGTGTTTACAATCTGAATTAGTATTTGTGATAGTCATATTGCATGTTTAATGCTGTGTCAAAGTCTTAGAATTTTTTTTTTTTTTTTTTTTTGCCTACTGACCTGTATTATAGCAGTGGGTTCTTTGAAAGTATATTTTAAAAAGTTATTTATGGGCTGGAGAGATGGCTTAGCGGTTAAGCGCTTGCCTGTGAAGCCTAAGGACCCCGGTTCAAGGCTCGATTCCCCAGGACCCACGTTAGCCAGGTGCACAAGAGGGCACACGCATCTGGAGTTCGTTTGCAGTGGCTGGAAGCCCTGGCGTGCCCATTCTCTCTCTCTCTCTCTATCTGCCTCTCTCTGTCTCTGTCACTCTCAAATAAATAAATAAAAATGAACAAAAATATTAAAAAAAAAAAGTTATTTATATATGCCCCTTAGTAAGTATCTAGTATGCCCCAGCTTCATGACATACAATTTGTGGTGGTTTGAGTGTATAGGCCCATAGACTAAGACTTGCAATTTGAGTATCAAGTGGGCAGATCTGGGGAAGAGAGGTATGTCACTGGGAGACGATCTTATAGACCAACCCTTTTAGATGCGTTGAGGGCCAGTTTGAGTTTTGACTCTTCTTGGTGGAAGCTATTTTGTGGGGCTGGCTGTTGTTGGCATCTCTCTGCTTGGATCTATGGAAGGGAGCCAGATTCTTCTGCCACTGATGGTGTTCCCCTGGAATTGGTAAGCCTAAAACAAACCCTTTCCTCCCATAAGCTGTTTCTGGTTCGGTGTTTGACTCAGCAATGAGAAGGTGTCGGCAACAATATTAAATAGGCAGAATAGCATACAATGACAATGATGCCTAAAAACTCACTAGATGGGCTGGAAAGGTGGCTGAGCAATTAAAGACATTTGCTTACAAAGACTGCAAGCCTGGGATCAGTTCCCTGGTATCCACATAAAGCCAGATGCATAAAGTGGTGCATACATCTGGAGTTTGTTTGCAGCAGCAAGAGGTCCTGGTATTCATGTTTTATGTCTCTCTCTCTCTCCTCTGATTGAAAATAAATGAATAAATAAATAATTTGGGGTTCCTTTCTGTTTTTTATTTTATTTTATTTATTTATTTGTTTGTTTGTTTGTTTGTTTGTTTTTGGTTTTTCAAGGTAGGGTCTCTCTAGGCCAGGCTGACCTGGAATTCACTATGTAGTCTCAGGGTGGCCTCAAACCTCTGTTTCTCGAATGCTGGAACTAAGATGTATGTAAGGTTTTGGCCACCACGCTTGGTAAAAAATATTTTTTTTAATTTTTATCTTTTTCAATTTATTTATTTGAGAGAGAGAGAAAGAATGGGAATACCAGGAACAGGCAGAGAGAGAGAGAGAGAGAGAGAGAGAATGGGCACACCAGGTCCTCTAGCCACTGCAAACAAATTCCAGACACATGCACCACCCTGTGTATCTGACTCATGTGCATCCTGGGGAATCAAACCTGGGTCCTTTGGCTTTGCAGGCAAGTGCCTTAACCACTAAGGCATGTTTCCAGCCCTCAAAATATTTTTTTTTTCTGAGGTAGGGTCTCATTCTGGCCCAGGCTGACCTGGAATTCACTATGGAGTCTCAGGGTGGCCTCAAACTCATGGCGATCCTCCTACCTCTGCCTCCACAGTGCTGGGATTAAAGGTCTGCGCCACCACGCCTGGCTCCCTCAAAATATTTTTTAAAACTAGAAGGGCTGGGGAGATAGCTCAGTTGGAAAAGTGCTTGCCTTGGAAGCATGTGGCCTTGAGTTCCATCCTCAGAACCCACATAAACAAACAAACAAACAAACAAACAAACAAACAAACAAAAGAGTGAGGGCATGGTGGCGCATGTCTTTAATCCCAGCACTTGAGAGGCAGAGGTAGGGGGACTGCCCTGAGTTCAAGGCCACCCTGAGACTACATAGTGAATTCCAGGTCAGCCTGAGTTAGAGTTGAGACCCTACTTCAAAAAACAAAATATAGGGGACTTCCAATCAAGATGGTGTCTGCCTAACTGTGCCATACCTCTCCCGGAAGGTAAGGCAAGGCATTAAGTGTTCACTGGGTCTTTTAGGGGAGAGCAATCTCTAATAGATCTCCACTGGGAGGGCGCAGAGGGGGAAAAATGGAATTGGCTGATTCCCTCGCTCTCAGGTAGCTCACCAGTCCCCCAAACTCCCAAGCAGCCGCCCTAGCCATAGTCTCAGCCTCAGGAAACTCCCGCACTTACTGCAGGAAAGGGGCCCAGGCCACGATAGTTCCACTTGCCTCACTGTGCAGGGCGACCGCCAGGCTACCCCCTCCCCCACCCATGCGCGAACTTGACCGGCTCAGCCCGCCAGACCAGCCGCCCATGCCAGCTCAGGCCCACCCCGCCCATCTACTGGCTGTGCACGAGCTCAGGCCACAATCTCAGCCTGTTCCACCTGCCCACTCGTGACCTCAGGCATGCTCTGCTGCTCTGATGCCCACACAAACACAGGCCCACTCCGTCCATCTGCCCGCCATGCATACGTGACCTTAGGCCCTCTCCACCCATTTGCCCACCAAGCTCAGGCCTGCTCTGCCCATCTGCCCAATGCACAGGACCTCAGGCTGCTCCGGCAACCTGCCCACACATGAGCTCAGACCCACACTGCCCATCCGCCGCCCATACAAGATCAGGCCCCCGCCTGCCCACCATGCATGCGAGCTCAGGACCGCTCTGCCCATCCACTTGCCCGCATGCGCATGCTAGCTCTGGCCAGCTCCCCCCGATGAGGCACCACTTCCCCTGCCCATCGTGACCACAGTCCTACTGTCCCTGCCCTTACACTGAGATGGGCAGACCACAGCACAAAAGGAATAGCATGAAAAGTCAAATGCAAGTAAATCCAATACGATCACCCAGTCCTACAATGGATGTCTCTAATCAAAACATAGAAGAGACATTAGAATCAGAACACCAAAATGAAGCTATGAGCAATGCAACACTGACCAAGCTACTGGTAGAACTTGCAGAAAAGCAACAATGGCCCAGTTATCATGTGGATGCTGCCATCACTAGACTAGACCTAATAGATAAGAAAATGGAAGGAGTTCAAAGACAGTTAAGAGATATGAAGGAAGCCAGGGGCGTGGTGGTACACACCTTTAATCCCAGCACTCAGAAGACAGAGGAAGGAGGATCGCTGTGAGTTCAAGGCCATCCTGAGACTACATACTGAATTCCAGGTCAGCCTGAGCTAGAGTGAGACCCTACCTCGAAAAAAACAAAACAAATGAACAAAAAAAAAAAAAAAAAAAAAGATATGAAGGAGAGTTTAAAAAAAAAAAAAAGACCTCAAAAATCATCTGGCAATGCTAAATGAAGACATAAAGAAATGCAAGGATGAATTCCAAGAAGCATCAAGAAAATCTGAAAATGATATGAAAAGGGAACTTGACAGAGGGATGGAAACTATACATAGAAAAGTAGTAGAAAATGCAAACCTAATTGAACAAGCCCAAAACTCTCTAGAAGCTCTCAAGAATAGAGTCAGTCATGTGGGGGATAGAAACTCAGATCTGGAAGACAAGACAGAAGAAACAGTTTGAGAGTTCAAAAGTTGCAATAAGTTCAAAATTTCTGTGAATAAAACATGAGGGAATTGTGGGATACCCTTAAACGTCATGGAAATACCAGAAGGGGAAGAAATTCAGACCAAAGGCATAGAGAACTTATTTAACAAAATAATCAAAGAAAACTTTTCTACTCTCTCAAAAGAAAGGCCCATCAAGACACAAGAAGCTAGCTGGGCATGGTGGTGCATGCCTTTAATCCCAGCACTCAGAAGGCAGAGGTAGGAGGATCACCATGAGTTCAAGGCCACTCTGAGATTACATAGTGAATTCCAGGTCAGCCTGGGATAGAGTGAGACCCTACCTCAGAAAAAAAAAAAAGAAAAGATACAAGAAGCTAACAAAACTCCAAACAAATTGGACCAAAGGAGAAACTCTCCAAGACATATTGTCATTAAGACTCTAAACATTAACACAAAAGAGAAAATCCTAAAAGCAGCTAAGGGAAAACACGACATCACTTTTAAAGGTAACCCCATCAGAATTACTCCAGACTTCTCAATGGCAACCCTGAAAGCCATAAGGGCCTGGAATGGAACACTGCAGAGTCTAAGAATCTATGGCTTTCAACTCAAAGTAATTTACCCAGCAAAAGTATCCTCATAATAGATGGTGAAAGAAAAACTTTCCATGATAAAACTTTACAATTATATGAACACAAAGCCAAACCTACAGAGAATATTTCAGGAAATTCTCCACCCAGAAGAATCAAATAATCAACCTCAAATGCCTACAAGAAGCAGATCACAATAACCAAACTCAGAGAAGGCACAAAAAACTTCAAAGCCCATGAAAACACCAAACCACATATACCAACACAATATGGCAGGGGTCAAATCAAACCTAACAGTCATTACCCTAAATATCAATGACCTTTAACTCACCCATCAAGAGATACAAGCTAACAGGGTGGATCAGAAAATTAGACCCCTCAATCTGTTGTCTTCAAGAAACCCACCTCACCACTAAAGACAGACACCTCCTCAGGGTGAAAGGGTGGAAAACAATATTCCAAGCAAATGGGAATAAGAAACAAGCAGGCATAGCTATATTAATATCAGATAAAATAGACTTCAAACCAAAAATAATCAAAAAAGACAAAGAAGGCCACTTCCCACTTATCAAGGGAATGATCCATCAAGAGGATATCACAATCATAAATCTTTATGCACCAAACACAGGGGCACCATAGTTCATAAAACAAAACCTACTTGACACTAAAACAGAAACAACCACCAACACCATCATAGTTGGGGACTTCAATACACTATTATCAGTAATAGATACATCATCCAAACAGAAACTCAACAGGGAAGTAAGAGAGCTCAACAAAACCATAGAACACTTAGACCTAACAGACATCTACAGAACATTCCATCCCAAATCCACAGACTACACATTCTTCTCAGCAGCTCATAGAACATTCTCTAAAATGCATCATATACTTGGTCACAAAGCCTGCCTTCATATATTTAGGAAGATTGACATAATTCCCTGCATGATATCAGATCACAATGCTATATTGCTAGAAATCAACAACAAAAGACCCACCAAGAATCCCATCAGCTCCTGGAAACTGAGCAGCACACTTTTAAGCAGTAAATGGGTAGTGGACAAAATAAAAAATGAAATTGCAAAATTTCTAGAAATGAATGACAATGAGAACACATCGTACCAAAACTTATGGGACACAATGAAGGCAGTCCTCAGGGGAAAATAATAGCACTAAATGCCTTCATAACAAAGACAGAGAGAACCCAAATCAATAACCTAACCATCCACCTAAAGGCACTGGAAAAGCAAAAAGAATCCAACCCAAAAAGCTCCAAATGGAAAGAAATAATGAATATCAGAGCAGAAATTAATGAATTGGAAACTAAGAAAACAATTAAGAAAATAGATGAAACAAAGAGCTGGTTCTTTGAAAACATAAACCAGATTGACAAACCCATGGCCAATTTGATGAAGCAAAAAAAAAAAAAAGAGAGATGCTGCAAATTAACAAAATTCAAAATGAAAAAGGAGAGATCACAACACACATAAGTGAAATTGGGAGAATCATCAGGACTTATTTCAAAAACCTCTACTCCACAAAACTGGATAATATGGAGGAAATGGATAAATTACTGAACACATAGCATCTACCAAAGCTAAACTCAGAGCAGATTAATCTCCTAAACAAACATATCACACTCATCAAGATTGAAAAGGTAATAAAAAAAAAAACTCCCCAAAAAGAAGAGTCCAGGACCAGATGGCTTCTCAGCTGAATTCTATCAAACCTTCATGGAAGAACTGAAACCAGTCTTTCTCAAACTGTGCCACCCAACTGGAGAACAGGGAAAGCTCCCCAACTCCTTCTATGAAGCTAGTATCACCCTAATTCCAAAACCAGGCAGAGATGCCACAAGAAAACTACTGGCCTATTTCCCTGATGAACTTAGATGCAAAGATCCTGAACAAAATCCCTGCAAACCGAATCCAACAACACATCAAAAGCATTATCCACCTTGATCAAGTGGGATTCATCCCAGGAACTCAGGGGTGGTTCAACATATGGAAATCTGTCAATGTAATACACCATATAAACAAGGTTAAACATAAAAACCACATGATCATTTCAATAGATGCAAAAAAGGCCTTGACAAAATGCAACATCACTTCATGATCAAAACATTGGAGAGAATTGGCATGGTCAGTTTATATGCTAACAAAATAAAGGCTATATACAAAGCTCCTAAAGCCCAAATAATACTTAATGGAGAGAGACTGAAGGAATTCCCATTGAGATCAGGAACAAGACAGGGTTGTCCACTCTCACCTCTGCTCTTCAATATAGTGCTGGAAGTCCTAGCTCAAGCAATAAAGCAGGAGAAAAAAATAGAAGGGATACAATTTGGAAAGAAACAAGTTAAGTTAGCACTATTTGCAGATGACATGATTCTATACATAAGAGACCCGAGAGACTCCATCCCAAAACTCTTGAAGGTGATTAACTACTATAGCAAAGTAGCAGGGTACAAAATCAATGCACAAAAATCAGTAGCCTTTCTATACACAAATGACAAAGATATAGTGAAAGAAATAAGGGACATGGTCCCATTTTCAATAGCAACAAAAAAAAAAACACAAAATAAAATACCTTGGAATAACGTTAACCAAGGAAGTGAAAGATCTATACAATGAAAACATAAAAACACTCAAAAAAGAAATTGAGGAGGACTTGAGAAAATGGAAAGACCTCCCATGCTCCTAGATAGGCAGAATTAACATCATGAAGATGGCAATCCTACCCAAGGCAATATATAGATTTAATGCAATTCCAATTAAAATCCCAACAGTGTTCTTCACAGAGATAGAAAAAATGATCTCAAATTTCATATGGAAAGGCAGAAGACCTCGCATATCCAAACATATCCTCAGCAAAAGAAATACCTCTGGAGGCATCACCATACCTGATCTAAAGCTATATTACAAACCTATAGTAATAAAAGCAGCATGGTACTGGCATAAAAACAGGAGTATAGACCAATGGAATAGACTTGAGGACCCAGACTTTGGGTTAAGCAACTATAGCTACTTGATATTTGACAAAGGCCCTAACAATATAGGCTGGAAAAAAGACAGCATCTTCAATAAATGGTGCTGGACAAACTGGATAACCATATGCAGAAAACTGAAACTTGATCCACACATTTCACCATGCACTACACTCAAGTCCAAATGGATCAAAGACCTCAATATAAGACCAGAAACTCGACTACTACTCGAAGAAAATATAGGAAGTACTTTCCATAATATAGGAATGGAAAAAGACTTCCTGAACAAAACCCCAGTAGCTCACGAACTTAACAGTCACTCAACCAATGGGATCATATGAAGCTGAAGAGTTTCTTCACAGACAAACATACAATAAGCAAAGCCAATAGTTTACCCACAGAATGGGAGAAAATATTTGCTGAATATCTAACTGACAGAGGCCTAATCTCTAGAATCTGCAAAGAATTCAAAAACCTAAACAGTAAAAAGTCAAACAACCCACTTACAAAATGGGGCAAAGAACTGGACAGGCAGTTCACAGAGGAAGAAATACAAATGGCAAACACACACTTAAGAAAATGTTCATCATCCCTAATTATCGGGGAAATGCAAATTAAAACAACTGTGAGATTCTACCTTACCCCAGTAAGGATAGCAAACATCAAAAAATCAAATGAAAATAAATGCTGGTGAGGATGTGGAGAAGTAGGAACACTCATCTACTGTTGGTGGGAATGTAAGATGTTACAACCACTTTGGAAAGCAATATGGAGACTCCTGAAAAAGCTGACTATAGAGATACCAACAGACCCAGTTATTCCCTTACTGGGCATGTACCCTAAAACTGTTAAACCACAGGCCAAAGAGATTTGCTCAACCACGTTTGTAGCGGCTCAATTCGTAATAGCTAAGAGCTGGAATCAACCCAGATGTCCATCACTAGAAGAATGGATAACTAAGATGTGGTATATCTACACAATGGAATTCTATACAGCAGTAAGAAAAAATGACACAATGAAATTTGAGGAAAAATGGTTGAACCTGGAACAGATCATTCTCAGTGAACTCACCCAATCACAGAAAGAAAATCACCGCATAGTCTCCCTCATCTACAGCACCTAACCTGAATCTACCCAAGATGCCTTACATACCCAGCAAGCAGCTCATGGACTAGACAATAGAATGAGTGGGGAGGGACGGGAAGGCAAGGGAGGTGGTGGGAAACACAAATCTAGACCCAAACGACAATAGTACTATAAAATTCTACATCCTAAAAGGCAGACCAAATGGTTGAACCTTCACCAGGCCCTTAGAGGGAACACCTGAGCCACAAGACATTGGAAAGGGTATGATGAAGACTGACCTTAATCTTCTACAGCATCTCTTTCTTTCTTTCTATCTATCTATCTATCTATCTATCTATCTATCTATCTATCTCTTCTCTCTAACTCTTTTATATTAGATATCTTTTTCTTCCTTTTCTTAGTGGGCACTGACCTGTAACTCCCAGTACCAGCATGTGGCTATCATCCACAATGAGCTTTTGATCAGAGAGACCTACAAGGTTTCCTAAAAGACAGACAGATTTCTGTCAGAGTACTTGATGACCCACCAAAGGTTAGTGGTAAGACCCTACTGCTGAAGACACCATATGTGTTTGACACGTAACATGGAGTGACATGGCTGGAAGCTGGAAGAGAGTCAGCCCCCAGACAATCAGCACGTCTAGTGCCAGAAGGTGTTACATGGGTGACTGGGGTAAAATGACCGACATGTGTCCAAGCAACTCATGTTCTAACCTACTTAACAGCAAATAACCTGTCATGATACTCACACAAGTGCAATAGTGGTGCACAGCCATGATGGGAAACTAACTGCTCTTGATTTGGCTAACTAATCCACTCAGTGGAATGGAACCCATAGCTGGAGCTAGGAAAAAAGTCAGAACCATATCCAAACATGAGCCCACTCTCCATTATCAAGCTAATTGTGGTCTATAAGAGGGCCTATGCCTATTAAATTCTCTCTAAAAAAATAATGGTTATCCCATTTATCTAGTGCTAACTTTACTCTCCATCAGAGAATCTGCTTCTCTCTTTTTAATTTAATTTTATTTTTTATATTTATTTATTTATTTATTTTTGGTTTTTCAAGGTAGGGTCTCAGTCTAGCTCAGGCTGACCTGGAATTCACTATGTAGCCTCAGGGTGGCCTCGAACTCGTGGTGATCCTCCTACCTCTGCCTCCCAACTAGTGGGATTAAAGACATGTGCCACCATGCCCAGCTTGCTTCTCTTGTTCAGATAGAGACAGATCCTAAGGAAAGAACCACCCCATCATACCTCAAAAGGGCCCCAGCTGAAACTAAGAATAATTGGCAAAACAAGCAAGGGTGCTCTTTTCTTGGTGAACCTGGTACCAGCACAAGGGTGAAGGAGATGGACACAGAGAACAATCAACTCCTACCAAATCAGATATCCAGAGACACAGATGCCCCCAAGACCTCATCATTGAAGCAGACCTAAAATGAAGCCAACATGGCTCAGGGAAATTTGTGGAAGAGAGGTCAGAAAGAATGTCAGAGCCACATGTTGGGTCATGATACACAGAGACATTGCCTCCTACCCATAACTGATGGATAACCCCACAAATGCATGACCCATATACCCCAACAAGGAGGGGCCAGGTGGAGGGAGGAGGACAGGGAAGAGGCTAACAATGGTACCAACTTGACTGTATTCACTGAGTACAAAACTAAATATATATTTTTTTTAAGAGTGAAAATTATTGTTACATAACTTATAATTCAATCTGGATATTGTTTCTTCATGAATGCTTAATGATAGTAAGAGCTTTGTGTTCTGAAATCAGAAGTTGTTTCCAGAAATAGAGATGGGAAATGATGGGCGGGGTGGGTGGGGGGGAGTTCCTAAGACAGAGAAAGTAAACAGCACCATCCCAGAACCCCAAATTCTTCACCAGGGTCTTCATCCCAGCCTTCTCTTCTTCTCTCCCCTTTGATTCAGAAAATGAGCCATGCACTGATGTTACTTCAGGCAAATGAACTTCACCTACTGTCAGATTCTAAGGTGCTCCCTCAAAGGAGACACAGCACAGATGATGAACATGCCCGTGGACTTGTGTTCCAATCCCAGCACTCAAATGTTGTGGGGTCTCATTTATTCCCCACTGCACAGAGGTTGAGTGCAAATATACTAGCCTCACAGATTATAAAGAAATCTACATAGTACTTATTAGGTTCTCTGACAGCGAGTAAGCACAGTGTAATTGCAGCTATCATTATCAAAGGCCGCAATCAGCTCCAACATCCTGTGACACATCTAATAGAATTACAATTTCGGTAGTACATACTACAACGTTAGCAATGAGCATAGAATAATGGCTTGAGGTGACATGATATAAATCCTTAAATGTTTTCATACGAAAACATTGAAGAAGTCCTCTGATCATTCTATATACACTTCCATTACAACAATGTGGACTTGGGTACTTTTTAAGAGTTGTGGGCTTTTTTTTTGGTTTTTTGTTCATTTGTTTTGTTTTTCAAGATAGGGTTTCAATCTAGCCCAGGCTAACCTAGAATTCAACATGTAGTCTCAGAGTAGCCTCAAACTCATAGCAATCCTCCTACCTCTGCTTCCCTAGTGCTGGGATTAAAGGTATGTGCCACCATGCCCAGCCTTAAAAGTATTTTTTATTAATTTATTTACAAGCAGAGTAAGAGAAAGAGGGAATAGGCAGGCCAGGACATCTTGCCACTGCAAATGAGTTCCAGATGCATGCACCACTTTGTGCATCTAGCTCCATGTGGGTACTGGGGAATCAAACCCAGGCTGTCAAGGCTTTGCAAGCAAGTGCCTTTAACCACTGAGCCTTCTTTGCAGCCTGGGTACTTTTTTCTGCTTTCTGACAGTTGCCTGATGTCTCAGATAAAACACGTGTCCAGTAAGGTTTGATATAATGGCTCAGTTATTCTAGAATACACAAACAGTTTCTTCCAAAAACTCCAGCTAGATTCTGGGCCATAACTTTCTAGTTTTTTTGAGGGGGTGAGGGTGCATCACTTTCTGATCATACTTATGGTTTCACTGGTAGGTCACAAAATTGACAGATTTACACACATAAGTCTGGGTAAACCATAGCCAAAAATGTTATTCTTGCTGTCTTATGTTCAGAGTCAGTGGAAAACACTTCCATGATGACCCAGAGTTATGTTTCCAGATAATTCTGATGGCTGTGAACTAGTGATTTCATTTCTTAGATCACCAAGCAAACATTACTGGCATCATTTGCAAAATGACAAAATTACAGGGATGTCTCTACTGTGTGTTTTCACTGACTGCTTTCCATTTCTCAAGGTGTCTTCCCCTTTCTTCAATAGTAATTTACATAAAAGTTGACCATTACTTCTTCATGGAGCTAGCCAGCAATCTAAGTTGAAAGTGAAGAAGAAAATCCTCATTTACTCTCAGTGTAGCTAGCAATTTTCTCAGAAAATACAGAAACAGAGTAAGATTAAAGGAGAGTCCTGATAATAATAATCTCAACAGTATCAATAAACTCCCACAAGAAAACTTCTTTAGACTCCATTGTGAGATAATGAAGACTCTTTTTTATTTATTTTTTATTATTGATAACGTCCATAATAGACAATAAACCCTGAAAATTCCCTCCCCTCCCCACTTCCCCCTTTGCAACTCCACTCTCCATCATATCCTCTCCCTCTCTCAATTAGTCTCTTTTTTATTTTTATGTCATCATCTTTTCCTCCTATTATGATGGTCTTGTGTAGGTAGTGTCAGGCACTATGAAGTCATGGATATCCAGGCCATTTTATGTCTGGAGGGAGCATGTTGTAAGGAGTCCTACCCTTTCTTTGGCTCTTACATTCTTTCCTCCACCTCTTCTGCAATGGACCCTGAGCCTTGGAAGGTATGATAGAGATGTCTTAGTGGTGAGCACTCTCATGTTATTGTTAAATGCATACATGGCATACAAAGAAACAGCAGCCTATAATCAAATCAAAGGCCATTCAAATTTGTCTGAACCCAAGAACATACCATTAAAAAAAAAAATTCCTGGTGATCATTGGCTGGCATATCTATAAGTCAGTTTACAACCTGGGGAAGTAGAAGAGCAGACACATGTTTCAGATGATTCCTCTAAAATGTTGTAGGGTTTTTAAAAATATTTTTATTTATTTATTTGCAAGCATAAAGAAATAGAGAAAAGAGAGACAGACAGAGAGAATGGGCATGCCAGGGCCTCCAGCCGCTGCAAACAAACTCCAGATGCATGTGCCTCCTTGTGCATCTGGCTTTAAGTGGGTACAAGGGGAATCAAACCCAGGGAGTTAGGCTTTGCAGAACATCACCTTAACCACTGAGCCATTTCTCCAGCCCCCTGTATTAGGGTTTTTGCAGCAAGTTTGCCCTTCATCTTCAAAGGGGCCCATGGGAAAATAGCAATCAGTGAATATAAACAAAATGACTCATTATGTTGAATTGTAATCTCAAATTATTCCATAGTGAAAGTAAATTATACAGGCCAACCAAACATAATAACATTATTCCATCTAAATCTTGTTTTGCCATCTGCAAGACTACAGTTACTACATACCCACTATGTACTATGACTACCACTGTCACACTGAAATACAATATGCAGGCCTACATGGATAGATTGATTCAGAAAAGCAAGCCAGGAGCCAGGCGTGGTGGTGCACGTCTTTAATCCCAGCACTCAGGAGGCAGAGGTAGGAGGATTGCCGTAAGTTCAAGGCCACCCTGAGACTCCATAGTGAATTCCAGGTTAGCCTGGGCTAGAGTGAGACCCTACCTCAAAAAAAAAAAAAAAAGCAAGCCAGAAGAAATTCAAAAAAATTCAAGGTCATATCAAAATGAAAAGTACATGGAGTGCTACAGAGATTGCTCAGTGGTTTAGGTGCTTGCCTACAACACCTAAGGACCCAGGTTTGATTCCCCAGTACCCACGTAAAGCCAGATGCACAGTGGCACATGCAGTGGCTGGAGGCCCTGGGGCACCCATTCTCTCTCTATATATATATATCATCTATCATCTATCTATCTATCTATCTATCTATCTATCTATCTATCTATCTCTGATTACAAATAAATAAATAAAAATATTTATAAGTAGATGGCATTCAGATAGGTGACCTACTAGAAAGCTTGAACATTCACATGCTTTTTCACGAGAATGGATTCCGGAGCCAGATGGATTGAAATTGTCACTTTGGGCAAGCTAACTTCTCTGTTTCTTCCTTTTCTCATCAGTAAAACAGGGAGAGGAGCAATACCTATCTCATAGGGTTGTAAGGAGAACTGAATGAGTTAAAGTATATAAAAACACTTAGAACAGTGTCTGACACATGGTAAGCACCATATAGGAGTCCACTGTGATTATCTCACCAGTACTGGAGAAGAGGGCTCCGGTACTACGCCATTTGTCTATGATCAACATGAATGAGCCTTTGTGCTGGCATTTTGGGGTGCTTGGATCTAAAGATGCAGCCCAATTAGTGACCTAGCCCAGTGAGTAAGTCCTCCTGTGAGCAATGTAGTCGGTAACCAATGAGCGCTCTTTCTTCCAGGTACCTTCAGCTGCTGAACATTCGGGGAAGGGGAAAGAGCATGCTCTGGATCAGCAAGCACTAGTTAAGAGATGCCATTAGGAGACTACCCACATACCCAAGCCCTTTAGAGCCCAACAATTTCATCACTAGTCCCAATGCCAGGCATGGAGCTACAGGATTTGGAGTTTGCCCTGCTGGGTTTTAGTTTTGCTTTAGTCTAATCTGTCCTTGCTATAATCCCATTCCTCCTTTTATATTTATTTATTTTTGAGAGAGAGAATGAGTATGCCAGGCCCTCTAGCTGCTGCAAACAAACTCCAGATGCATGTGACACCTTGTGCATCTGGTTTTATGTGGGTACTGGGGACTCAAACCCAGGTCCTTAGGCTTTGTAGGCAAGTGCCTTAACCACTGAGCAATCTCTCTCTAGCTCCCATCCCTCCCTTTTGGAATGGTAATGTTTATTCTGTACCATTGCATGTTAGAAGTACGTAACTTGTGTTTTGATTTTATAGGGCTCAGAGTTAAGAGACTGCCTTGAATCTCAGATAAGACTTTTGAACAATTTGGAGACTACAGGGATTTGTGAAGCTATATTGAATGCATTTTGCATCATGAGATGCCTGTGGGTACCAGGGGCAGAGTGTTGTGGTTTGAATGTAAAATATTCCCCCATAACCTTATGGGTTTTGAATACTTGATCCCCAGCAAAGTTGCGCTGCTCAGGAAGGTTGTAGAACTTTTGGGAAATGGAGCTTTGCTGGAGGAAGTAGGTCACTGGGGAAATCTTCGAGGTTTTGTAAACCCCATCCCATGTACTCTGTGCTCTCTGCTTCCTGCCTACTGATGGCATGATAGGATGCTGGCTTCCCACACCTTTCCCACCAAGATGAAACTTCTCAAAACTGTATGCTGAAAATACACTCTTTCCTTTCTCAAGTTGTCCTGGTCAAGCATTGCTCCACAGCAATGGCAAAGTAACTAATACTATGGAATACTACTTTGTGATACAACAGTCGTGATATTTATACAACATTGTTGATAAGAACGCTCTTCAAGGTGCAGTATTTCAGAATCATTATCATGAACATTCGTTATCACTTTTACTATAGAGACATAGAAGGATAGGAAGTGGGACTTTCATCAAATGTATCACAGAAGTAGACTTTTTTCTTCTTAACACTATAACCTTGGTGTGTTTACTTGTGTACTTTCTGCCATTTTGGTGTGGATTTTTGTTTGTTTGTTTGTTTTGATTTTTCAAGGTAAGAGTATCACTCTAGCCCAAGCTGATCTGGAATTCACTATGTAATCTCAGGCTGGCCACGAATTTACAGTGATCCTCCTACCTCTGCCTCCCAAGTGCTGGGATTAAAGGCGTGCGCCACCACACCTGGTTTCATTTTGGGTTTTGGCGTCTTTTTTTCTTTTCTTTTTTGAGGTAGGGTCTCACTCTAGCCCAGGCTGACCTGGAATTTACTCTGTATTCTCAGGATGGCCTCAAACTTACTGTGATCCCCCTACCTCTGTCTCCTGAGTGCTGGGATTAAAGACTATGTCCTTTGGCAATTAAATGGTTAACCAATGATTGTATTTTGGTAGGTAAAACCTATCAAAACATGCAGTTTGTGGAGCAAGAAAAGGATCCTTTTATTTAAATTTTTTTTAAAAAAAGCAGTTAGCATACATGTACAGGTTTTGTGTCAATGTTAATTTGCATTGCACTTTCCTGTGGTGAATATCTAAGAGTGTAAATATATGATAACTGCATGTTTCTTTTATTTATTTAGTTAGTTAGTTAATTAGTTAAGAGAAAGAGAGAGAGGCAGATAGAGAGAATGGGCATGCCAGGGACCCTAGCCAATGCAAACAAACTTCAGATGCATGGGCCACCTTGTATATGTGGTTTTACATGGGTACTGGGAAATCGAACTTGGGTCCTTAGGCTTTGCAGACAAGCACCTTTACCGCTGAGCCATCTCTCCAGCTCATGCTTCTTTCTTTTTTTGCTTTTTGGTTTTCCAAGATAGGGTCGCACTCTAGCCCAGGATGACCTGGAATACACTCTGTAGTCTCAGGGTGGCCTCAAACTCACAGCAATCCTCCTACCTCTGCCTCCCAAGTGCTGGGATTAAAGGCATGAGCCACCACACCCAGCTTCCATATTTCATTTTTTTAGAAATTGCTAAACTGTTTTCCAGAGTAGCTGTACCACTTGATAGTCCCACTAACCCACTTGATAGTTCCACTAACAATGAATGAGTGATGCATTCCTCTGCATCCTAGCCAGCATTTGTCATTGTCATTATTTTTTTTTTTTCATTCTTGGTCATTCTGATAAGCATGTAGGAGTGGGTACCTCACTGAGGCTTTCATTAGCACTTAGGTGATGCTGAACATCTTGTGTGCTTATTTACATCATAATAAAATGTCAATTCAGGTCTTTGGACCATTTTTATTGAGTTTTTAAAATTTTTTGATATATTCTTTTTTGAAATTTTTTGTATTGATTTGAGAGAGAAAGAGGTAAACAAAAACGAGAGTGAGCCGGGCGTGGTGGCGCACGCCTTTAATCCCAGCACTAGGGAGGCAGAGGTAGGAGGATCGCCATGAGTTCAAGGCCACCCTGAGACTACAGAGTTAATTCCAGGTCAGCCTGGACCAGAGTGAGATCCTACCTTGAAAAACCAAAAAAAAAAAAAAAAAAAAAAAAAAAAACAAGAGTGAGTATGAGTGTTCCCGAACCTCCTGCCACTGCAAATAAACTCCGGACACATGCACCACTTTATGCATCTGGCTTTACATGGGCACTGGGGAATCAAACCTGGGATGTCAGGTTTTTGGAGTTGCTAGCAAATGCTTTTAACCACTGAGTCATCTCTCTAGCCCCTAAAAATTATATATTCTATATACTATTCCCTAATCAGATACATGGTTTGAAAATCCTATCTCTTGAACAGAGAAATCTCAAAGGAAGAAATACAAATGGCCAATATTCATTTTAAAAAATGTTCAATGGGCTGGAGAGATGGTTTAGTGGTCAAGGTGCTTGCCTGAGAAGCCTAAAGACCCAGGTTCAATTCCCCAGTACCCATGTAAGCCTGATGCACAAGGTAGTACATGCATCTGGAGTTTGTTTATAGTGGCTGGAGACCCTGGCATGCCCATATTCTCTTTCTCTCTCTTCCTCTCTGAAAAAGTAAAAAAATAATAAAACTAAACTAAAAAATAAAGAAATGTTTAATATCCTTAGTCATCAGGGAAATAAACTTTGAGATTCTATCTTACTCCAGTCAGAATGGCAATCATCTAAAAATTATTTCCAATTTTTTTTTTCATTTCTTGAGGTAGGGTCTCACTCTAGCCCAGGCTTACCTGGAATTCACTATGTAGTCTCAGGGTGGCCTCAAACTCATGGTGATCCTCCTACCTCTGCCTCCCGAGTGCTGGGATTAAAGGTGTGTGCCACTACATCTGGCCCCAATTTGTTTAATTTATTTATTTTGAGAGAGACAGAAAGAGGCAGAGAGAGAGAGAGAGAGAGAGAGACTGGGTGCACCAGGGCCTTCAGCTGCTGCAAACGAACTCCAGACGCATACACCCCCTTATGCACAGGTGTGACTGTGAGTCTGGCTATGTAGGACCTGCAGAATCAAACATGAGTTCTTTGGCTTCACAGGCAAGCACCTTAACCACTTAGCCACCTCTCCAGCCCCAATCATCTAAAAATTAAATGACAATAAATGTTGGTGAGATTATAGGGGAAAAGGAACCCTTATTTACTACTGGTGACAGTGGAAATCAGTATGGAGACTCCTGAAAAAGATGGAAATACATCTGATCCAGCTATTCCACTTCTGAGCATTTACCCTGAAGACTCCACTCTACTTCAGAGATACCTGCTCAACCATGTTTGTTACCACTCTATTCACAGTACTTAGGAACCAGAATCAATCCAGATGCCCATCAGCTGGTGCACTGATAATGATGATGTGGTACAAATACACAGTGGAATTCTACTGTGCATATTCTCAGCAGTAAGGAAAAATGAAATTCGTGGGAAAATGGATGGACTTGGAAAAATCATTCTAAGAGAGGTCACAGAGGCTGAATGAAAAATGTCATATGTTTTCTCTTATATGTGACTCAACTTGGACAAGCTTATGTTAAATTTAAAAGGGAATAAGCATTGAGGTTATGGGTATAAAATTAGAATTAGACAGGAAAAAGTTGAAATAGGGAGGGAAAAGAGGAGGGGATACCAGACAAACTACTAGAGGGAAAGAATATATGGGTTGAGGGCCATGGGGGTTGGAGGGAAAAGAGGGGAGGGAGGGGAACTACATAAAACTAAAGATTAAAGGAATTAGTACAATATAAACCTTCCTCCTGGATACCAGTATAAAAGATAGAGCTTCCAACTAAGGGAGGTGGATGGTGCAGACTAAAGAGTCCAATAGGAGGTGGAGAAAGCTTAACCTTAAAACCATTGAGTCTGGCTTGTGACTCCAAAGGCCAGAACTGGGTTACCCTCCACAGAGAGCAGTTGGCCAAGGAAATCCACGAGGTCCCTAAAACAATGCGGGCCATTGCCAAGCACTAGTTTACCCGACTGAGCTAAAAGGTAATACCCTATTGCTGAAGATAGCACAGGCCGTTGTCTCGGGACACCCCGAGAGACAATGTGGGAACTGCGAGGAAAGTCAGTCCTCTTCTGGAAAACCGTAATGACACTAGAAAGTGCTACAGAATAATGGTGATAATAAGATAATAAGAATGGGTGATAATGGTCACCAACAGCATGAATAAACAGGAGGACTCAGCAAGCTGGACAACCAGCTGGCTGGACAAGGAGTACACACCTGCGCAATAGTGGCACACAGCCTTTGTGTGTAACCAAATGCCCTGCTATGGGACATGAGGCCCACTCAGTGGGAGAGAATTCATAACTGGTACTGAGGGCCAAGTCAGAATACATGGCCAGGAAACTCACAAACCCCAGAGAGAAGGCCCCCTTGTTCTCTGGATGAGTAGAGTAGGTACCCTCATCAAAATGTCTCTCAAGGGCTAGAGAGATGGCTTAGCAGTTAAGACGCTTGCCTGCAAAGCCTAAGGATTCATGTTCAACTCTCCAGATCCCACATAAGCCAGACGCACAAGGTGACACAAGCACCCCAGGTCACACATGTGCACAAGGTGGTGCGTGCATCTAGAGTTCAACTGCGCTGGCTGGAGGCCCTGGCATGCCAATTCTCTCTCATGCTTGCTCTCTTGCACTCGCACTCATAAAAAATTTTTTAAATGTCTCTTAAAATTATATTCATAATAGTGGCACACAGTCATGGTAGGTAACCAACTGCTCTTGATTTGGCTAACTGATCCACTTATTAGAACAGAACCCATAGATGGAGCTGGGAAACAAGTCAGAACCATATCCATAAAATGAACCCACTCTCCATTATCAAGCTCCCACCAATTTTGGTCTACAACAGAGCCCACACCTATTAAATTCTCTCTAAAATAATAATTCTTATCCCATTTATGTGGTGCTGACTTCACTCTGCATTGGAGAATTTGCTTCCTTTTGCAGATGGATACAGATCCTGAGGAGAGAATCAGCCCATCACACCCTCACCAGGACCCCAGCTGAAACCAAGAGTAATTGGGGAAATGAGCAAGAGTGCTGCTTTCTTGGTGAACCTGGTACCACCACAAGGGTGAAGGAGATAGACACAGAGAACACTCAATGCCTACCAAACCAGATATCCAGAGACACAGAGGCTCCCAAGATCTCATCACTGAAGCAGACCTAAAACAAATGCATCATGGCTCAGGGAACTTTGCAGAAGAGGGGGCAGAAAGATTGTTAGAGCCACATGTTGGGACATTATGCACAGACACATTGCCTCTTACCCATAACTGATGGCTACCCCCACAATGCGTGACCCACATTCCCCAAGGAGCTCCTCAGAAATCAGTTAAATTTGATTATCTGGAGTGGGAGACCAAAGCACTGATTATTGTTTTGAGAATACCCAGTGAGATCAGAGTGAGTAGCCAGCATTGAACCCCACTGCTCCCGACTGTGGGTGTAAAGTGCTGGAGAACAGGGATGAGCTCTGCCTGCTACCCATCCACACTGCATATAGCACAAGGCTCACCACAACAGTAAGCATCAATGTTCATGTGTGTGTGTGTGTGTGTGTAAAACAGAAGAGATCAAAGATTGGGACCAAATATCATTTACTTTGTCTCTGCTGCTTGAAACTGAAGGACTAAATCTAGAGCAAGAACTATAAGATAAAACTAAACTGGATGACCTCCAAGCACTTCCTTGTCTCCCAAGCTATTGAGAGACTAAGAACTCCCTGATTCTATTGATGGTTATATTTTTTAAATGTTTTATTTATTTATTTGAAAAAGAAAGAGTCAGACACACAGAGAGAGAAAATATAGGCATGCCAGGGCCTCCTGTCACTGCAAACAAACTCCAGACATGTATGCTACTTTGTGTATCTGGCTTTTCTTGGGTGCTGGGGCTTCGAACCCAGGTCATCAGGCTTTGCAAGCAAGTACCTTTAACCACTGAGCCATTTCTCCAGCCCACAGTGGATTTTTTTTTTTTTTTTTTTTTGGTTTTTCGAGGTAGGGTCTCACTCCAGCCCAGGCTGACCTGGAATTCACTATGGAGTCTCAGGGTGGCCTTGAACTCACTGCGATCCTCCTACCTCTGCCTCCCGAGTGCTGGGATTAAAGGCGTGCGCCACCACGCCCAGCGATGTTTTGTTTTGTTTTGTTTTGTTTTGTTTTGTTTTGTTTTGTTTTGTTTTGTTTTGTTTTGTTTTGTTTTGTTTTGGGGTAGGGAGTCTCACTCTAGCCCAGGGTGACCTGAAACTTACTCTATAGTCCCAGGCTGGCTTTGAACTCACAGTGATCCTCATACCTTGGCCTTCCAAGTGCCAGGATTAAAGGCATGCACCACCACTCCCAGCAACAATGGGTATATTTTGTTCTCATCTTTCTGGCATAACACTTTGGCTCTGGGCAGTGAGAGCTGTATGTCATCTCTAGGTGAGCTAGAACCGAGAGCCCTAAGCCCCAGGCAGCTGTGGCCTCATCAGGAAGCTTGTTAGAAATGCAAGAGTTTCCAAGTCCCCATTGAGACCAGCTGACTTAGAACCTGCATGATAACAAGATCATCAGGTCATCTGCATTCTCATTAAAGTTCAAGAATCACCTCTCCTATCCAGAAAACCATGAAGTCTTTGTGGGAGAGAATTAGGTGCCTCACTGGGCCCAGGTCAGCCTCATCTCCCCAGGAGACCTATGACCCTCTTTTTGAAAACTTTTATATTAACAATTTTTCATACATATAAATAATGTATTTTGATCATAATCCCCTCCCATTACTTTCTTTGGTCCTTCCTCTCCCATCCTCCATCCTTTTTCTACTGAACCTCTTCTTCCTTCTAACGGATTCCTCTTCTCTTTTGATGTCTTTTCTTCCCTCCTCCATCATCAATAACAGCATGTGCTCAGTGGACAGAGCCTCATGTACCAGGAGAGGTATGATCCACTTAACTCCCATACTACCAGGTGTGGGAAGAGATGAGGCCCCTGGAGGAAGATGAGGGAAGGGTTGGAGCCACACAGATGCCAGAGGCCAGATCCCAGAGGTCTTTGGTCATCTCGAAACCTCCGAGGTACAGCAGGACTTGAACCCTGACCCATCAAGTTGAAGCTGGGAGCTTATGGACAACCTATGAGCACTACAGAGGAGTTTTCCTTTCGCTCCCTGGATGACCTGGGTGAAGAAGGACAACTGTCATCCTGAAGCCGGCTGAAGAAGGCAGCCAGTCTCTAAGGGAGCTGGAAGCTGACACACAAGCTCTCTAGGGTAGCCCTGGAGAGGCAGAGTGGGTGGGCCTTCTGGCTGCCACCCTCACGTGGCCAGAGCTTTGTAATTCCCACATGACGTTCACTGTGTGCTGGGCAATCCCAGGAAAAGCCTGGCTGGTCTCTCCCTGCCTGGTTTCACCCACGTCTATGCCTGCATTTACAACTGGTAGCTATTATCTTCATCATGGATTTCATCCTGAAAGCAGATTTCTCTGAGGTTCGAGATGGGAAAAGAGACCTATTGTCAACTTTTATTTATACCTACAAGGAAACTTTTTTTAAATTTTTTTATGTTTCGCAAATTCTCGCAGCTTTTATGTGTTGCTTATGAAGTTTTCCTATAGAGACCATCAGTGGCAGACACCAGATGTTCAGACAGCAGCTTCCACACCAGACTGTATAAACATCATGGAATGCCTGAAAACCCGCCAGACTTGGCCCCAGCCCCTCTCTGCCTGAACCTTCACCTGTGTACCCCAGCAGCAGAGCGGACAACCTCAGCTGGAAACTGCACAAACAATTCCGCTTTGCCCCGGATGAAATGCCTTAAAACTATTTTCTGTTTTACAACATCATACGCGTAAAACATTTCTCATGCCGGGGCGGCGGCTGCAGGCAGTATTTGCAACCTGCACCAGGGAGGAAATTGATTAATGTGAATGTTTTAGCTGTGGTTGTTGTTTGTGTATAAACTTTTGTTGAAACAAGTACGGCTGGAGAAATGACCTTTATGTGGACACCTATTAAGGCACTAAAAGGCTTGGCTACATTCATGTGAGACGCGAACACATAACGAGGGGGGACAATACGGGGATCAGCAGCTGCAGGGGTTGAATTGAATTCTTCAACAATAGAAAAGTTTTTCAGACCCAAATACCAGCAATCAAAGAGAATTTTTGCAGATAATCCGAGAGAAAGAAAATAAGGAGGTGGGGGGGAAGTGCTAGCCAACTTTGCACCAGTTAGCATAAGGTTGCCATCTGAAACATGTCAGCTTAAGAGCGGTCCCTCCCTCCATTCTTTTAGCAGGACTGCAGTATTCAAAACTGTTTCCCCAAATAATCCCAGATGGCATGCCACAAAATTTCAATTCATTTTAAAAGCTTTCTTTGCTGTTATTATGTGATTGAAAGTGCGAAAGCAGGTTGCCTTTCTCAGGGCACTATTTGCATTGGCTATTATCCGCTAAAATCCCCTTTAAACAGCTACATTGTCAGCCCATAGGCCTCATTTAGAACTACAAAAAGGCCCAGATTAATTCGATCAAAGAAAGAGCCAAGTACAAAATGCACTTTTCAAACTGTATCAGAGTAGGTTCGCTTTACAGATCGCTTCAGGGCAAGAACCGAGGGGGTAAGAAAGCCTGAGAGAAAGGTTGGTTACAAGTGAAATAACTCGGTTTGGCTCCTTATCTGTGCATCTCAAAGGCAAAAAGGAAAAAAAAAAAAAAAATCTCCAATTAAAAATTCTTCGAGGGAAATATGTTTGAATATAAACGCTGAAGCCAGACTCCCACGAGTCGCGGCATCACACTCGCACCGTGAGCTCGCTTTGGGCCACCATTCTGCCCGCGGCAGTTCGAAGCCTCCTTGCAAAGGCAACCTGGTTAGTGAGAGGCGTTAATATGGAAGTAAACCAAAGTTTGCACTCGTAAAAGCTTCATAGCAAACTTTTCCCCCCCCCACCCCATCCCAGAGGCAATGTTTGACGTTACTCGCAGAAAACAAAGTGGGGGGAAAACAAAGGGAAACGATGCTGACTGCATTTTCTTCCCACAAAACCACGTACGCTCAAGATGCAGGTGGAAATCGGGGCCCCATCCGATCGCCCGGCGCGCTGCAGACCACGTTCACCCAGCGGGCGCCCGGGGCTGTCCGCTAGCTGCCAGGTCGGTTGGTTTTAGGCTCACCTGGGCTCTGGAGGTGGGGGAGCAAAGCTGGGCCGTGCCAAGCTGCAGTTCGGGGTCCTTAGAGGCGCTCCATCCGTTTCCCTAGGCAGGGTTAACCGCGTGGTCCCCGCGCTGCAGACCGCCGGGCCGGAGCTGCGCCCTGGGCCGCCGCTGCCGCCTGGTGCGCCGCGCGCATTTGCCGGGGAGGGATGGCTGCACAGGGACCCAGCGGGGCCCGGCGACGAAAACACCAGCGGCTGCGGCAAAAGGAGGGATCCTCCTCCGGAGGGAGCGCGCAGCCAGACACGATTTCAGTGGGCCGTGTGGCCTCGCTTCAGTCTTTTGCTCCAGGCGACCCGAGCCGTCTGCTGTTCAAAGCCACCCTGGAGACAAAAGGCCATCCATCCGGCAACTCTAATGACATCAGAGAGAAAGTTTAGAAAAGGCATACTCACCAAGGGGCTCCAGCCACAACCCACTGGTCCCCGGGTCTCCTAGTCACACGCTTACCTAGAAATCTCCAGAGCTAGTAAATTACTTAAATTGCACACAGGTGTCCACTACCCCTTAGGTCCAAATGCTCATGACCATCCCTTGGTGTGTGGTTGGCAAAACGAGGAAATGATACCCTGCTTCCCACGGCTGAACACAGGCGTTCCAGAATAGACATGAGTGTGGCCCCGTACAGTTGTAGATGACAATGTGTCATGTTGCAACGTCAAAAAAAAAAAAAAAAAAAAACCCGGTCCCTTTAAACCCAGCACTGGGGAGACAAAGGTAGAATGATCTAGGAGGATCACTCTGAGTTTGAGGCCACCATGAGACTATGTAGTGAATGCCAGGTCATCTTGGGCTATAGCAAGACCCTACCTCATAAAAAGGGGAGTGGATGGGGGTTCGACAACCCTATGGTAAATATTTTGGTCTAGAATATTCTAAGGGCTGGAGAGATGGCTCAGCGGTTTAAGGTGCTTGCCTGGGAAGCCTAAGGACCCAGGTGTGCTTCCCCAGTACCCACATAAAGCCAGATGCACAAGGTGGCACACGCATCTGGAGTTTGTTTGCGGTGGCTAGAGGCCCTGGTGTGCCTATTCTTCTCTCTCTCTCTCAAATAAATAAATAAAATATATTAAAAGACTATCCTAAGAAAAATTAGAAGATCAGCAGCACACTCATCATCTTCCTCCTTACCATGACAACAGGGCTCAGAGACCCATGCCAGTGCCACCACAACTCACTGGAGACAATGTTTAAGGCAAAACCCAAGTGGGTTTGTTGGCGTGTGTGTGCGTGTGCGTATGTGTGTTAAGGAGACAGGGCATTAAGGGGAACAGTACCATGGTATAGCATTGGAGTCCAGACTCCTTTTTAGAAGCTTTGAATTCTGGTCCTGGGTCTGCTCCAAATAAGAGAATGACCTTGGGCTAGTCATTTTCCCTCTCTTGCACCCTACTTTCTTTTAAAGAAGACATTGTTTAATATTGAATTTGTTCATTTATCTTGAGAGAGTGGGGGGAGAGAAAGTCAGATATAGAGAGGGAATGGATGCACCAGAGCCTCTAGCCATTGCAAACAAGGTCCAGACACATGTGCCACCTTGGGCATCTGGCTTGTGTAGGTACTAGGGAATTGAACCTGAGTCCTTAGCCTTCACAAGCAAATGCTTTAACCACTAAGCCATCTTTCTACCCCCATACTTTTTTCATCGATAAAATGAAAAGGTTAAACCGGGTGTGGTGATGCATGCCTTTAATCCCAGCACTCGGGAGGCAGAGGTAGGAGGACTGCCATGAGTTCAAGGCCACCCTGAGACTACATAGTGAAATCCAGATCAGCCTGAACTAGAGACCCTACCTCAAAAAAAAAACAAAAACAAAAAAAGTAAAGGTTAAAATGATTTCTGAGAATGATTCCAAAAGTAACACCCAAGTCTGATGGCACCTTCCCGTGAAGCATAGGTATAACAGTAATTATTATGGTTCGGATAATAAGTACCCACCCCTGAATAAAAAGCTACATGTTGAAGGCTTGGGAAGTGATTGGATCCAAGGGGTGTTGACACACTCAAGCCTTGGGTGAATTCATAGCATGATTGCATTGTTGGGAAGTAGAGCCTTGCTCAAGGCTGTCGGTCACTGAGGACATGTCTTTGTAAGGCATACCTTGTCCTGGTCCCTTCCTGTGATCTCTGCTTTGTGACAGCCTCTGCCACATGCTCCCACCAACATGACATTCTGCCTGCCTCAAACCCAAACCGCTGCATCCAGCCAGCCATGGACAGAACCCTGTGAAAACTCAAGCCAAAATCAATCTCTTAACACAATGGCAAAAGGGTTTGTCTTATGCTTGGAGCTGTCTGCAAGCTGGAAGTGCCTCACTGGCCTGGGATGGGACTCTGGTGTTTGCTTCCTAGAGGCACTGGTCACCACTGTGCTATACAAATGACTCTGCTTCAATGTGGACAATGTAAAATAGCCCCATTAGTCATGAATCATCTGAATCGTCTGTCGAAAGGTTGTATTACCTTTCTGAGCCTTGGAGCCAAATTATTAGTCCTCTGGGAATAGCCTCTATATTTTCTTCAGGCAAAAGTGGTAAAATGGGATGCCATTTGAAATACTGACAAATATATCTCTTGGGAATTTTGCTTTTTTTTTTAATTTTTTTTCTTCATTTTTTCTTTATTTATTTGAGAGCGACAGACACAGAGAAAGAGGTAGATAGAGAGAGAGAGGGAATGGGCGCGCCAGGGCTTCCAGCCACTGCAAATGGAACTCCAGATTCATGCGCCCCCTTGTGCATCTGGCTAACGTGGGTCCTGGGGAATCGAGCCTTGAACCAGGGTCCTTAGGCTTCACAGGCAAGCGCTTAACCGCTAAGCCATATCTCCAGCCCAAGAATTTTGCTTTTTTTAATATTTTATTTTTCATTTATTTGAAAGACAGAGAGAATGGGCGCACCAGGGCCTCCAGACACTGCAAACAAACTCCAGATGTTTGTGCCACCCAGTGCACATGTGTGACCTTGTGCTTGCCTCACCTTTGTGTGTCTGGCTAAAGTGAGATCTGGAGAAAGATCGAACATGGGTCCTTAGGCTTCACAAGCAAGGGCCTTAACTGCTAAGCCATCTCCCCAGCCCCATTTTGCATTTTTAATTTGTTTTGTTTTTTATTTATTTATAAGCAGAGAGCACACACATTCATGAAGGGGAGAGAGAGAGAGGGAGGGAGATACTGGGCACACCAGGGCTTCTCACCACTGCAAACAAACTCCAGATACATGCGCCACTTTATGCATCTGGCACAAAGTGAGTACTGGGGACTTGAACCCAGGCTGTCAGGGTTTGTAAGCAAGCACCTTTAACCACTTAACCATCTCTCCATCCCACATTTTGCATTTATGAAGAGGACATCTTGTTTTGGTTATAACACTAACACGTTCATAGCAACCATTAGTCTTCTTGCATTCATTTAAACAAAACTTATTGATTGCCTACTTTGTACCAAGTACTAGCCTACATTGCATTAAACATAAAAGTATTAAAAAAATGACACTCTGGGAGATTTTATATCCCAGTGGGTGAGGCGGCCAGAATAAAGAGGCAGAAGTATGATTAGAAATAGGAAGATGGGGGCTGGAGAGATTGCTCAGTGGTTATGGCACTTGCCTGCAATGCCTAATGAACCAGGTTTGATTTCCCCATTACTCATGTAAAGCCAGAAGTATAAAGTGGCTCACACATCTGGAGTATGTTGGCAGCCACTGGAGGTTCTGGCATGCCCATTCTCTCTGTTTCTCTCTGCTTTCAAATAAACAAAAATATTTTTAAATGCTGGTTTTTGGTTTTTTGTTTGTTTGCTTTTGGTTTTTCAAGGTAGGGTATTGCTCTAGCTGAGGCTGGAATTCACTATGTAGTCTTAGGGTGGCCTTGAACTCACAGTGATTCTCCTACCTACCTACTCCAGGCTTAAAAATATTGAAAGAAAGAAAAAAGAAATAGGAGCCAGGCATGGTGGCACTTGCCTTTAATTCAAGCACTCAGAAGGCAGAGGTAGAAGGATCACCTTGAGTTTGAGGCGACCCTGACACTACATAGTGAATTTCAGTTCAGCCTGGGCTAGAGTGAGACCCTACCTCAGAAACAAAATTATTTGACACAGAGAGAGAAACAGATATAGAGAGAATATGCATGCCAGGGCCTCTAGCCACTTCAAACTAACTCCAGACGCATGTGCCACCTTGTGCATCTGGCTTAGGTGGGTCCTGGGGAATTGAACATGGATCCTTAGGCCTCACAGGCAGATGCCTTAACCACTAAGCCATCATTCTAGCCCACTTGTCTCTCAAAAATAAATAAATAAATAAAAATATTAAACAAAAAAATGTCCAGGCACGGTGGTGCACACCTTTCATCAGAGAACTCGGGAGGCAGAGGTAGGATTGGCTTGAGTTTAAGGCCACCCTGAGACTCCATAGAGAATTCCAGGTCAGCCTGGGCTAGAGTGAGACCCTATTGTGACCCCCCCACCACTGCCAAAACAAAAAAAGAAAGACAGAAAGAAATAGGAAGATGGTATGGTAGATAGTGGGTAGGATGCACAGGCGTGGGCTTACTCTTAGAGATGACATTAGAGCCATGGGTCACAGGAACTGGCCATGATAAATCCCAAAGAAGAGCATTCTGCACTGAGAAGTCAGCTAATGGGAAGTGCTCAGAACCTGGAACAGAAAACAATCCAGTGTAGCTAAAATACACTAGTGGAGAGAGAAGCGGTGAAGTGAGGATATGCGCTCTGGGCCAAGCACACCACTAAGTTTTCCTTCTTTCTTTCTTTCTTTCTTTCTTTCTTTCTTTCTTTCTTTCTTTTCTTAAATTTTTCAAGGTAAGGTCTTGCTCTAGCCCAGGATGACCTGGAATTCATTACGCAGCTTCAGGGTGGCCTCGAACTCACGGCAATCCTCCTACCTCTGCCTCCTGAGTGCTGGGATTAAAGGTGTGCACCACCACACCCGGCTTTAATATATATAAAATATTTATTTGAGAGAGAGAAGGGGGTAGAGAATGGGCATGCCAGAGCCTCCAGCCACTGCAAACGAACTCCAGGCTTTGCTTGCGCTCCTCCCTATTAATACTGATGGCAACTCCACTGAGGAGCTCTGCACAGCCCCGACCTAAGTACATCAAAGTGGCCAATTCCCTGGGCTGGAGAGATGGCTTAGCAGTTAAGGTGCTTTCCAGCAAAGCCAAAGGACACAGGTTCGATTCCCCAGTACCCACATAAAGTCAGATGCACAAGGTAGCACATGCATCTGGAGTTCATTTGCAGTGGCTAGAGGCCCTAGTATGCCCATTCTCTCTCTCTCTCATAAATAAAACATTTTAAAAGACATAAAACACACAATATGATATATATATATACATGTACGTGTATATGTATATGTGTGTGTATATATATATATATATATATATATATATATATATATATATATATATCTCCAATTCCCCATGGAGTGAATCCTTGACTAAGACAAGACAGCAAGTGACAAATCCTTCTCCATGTGTAATGCCTCTGATAAAAAAAAAAAAATCATCCCACAAGGCTGAAAAAATGACTATTCATAAATCCAAATGGCATCCAGTTGAATCATGTGCACTTATCGTTCCTCACACTCTTGTCTTGCCTTGCTCTTGCTCCACCCACTCCCACCCTTCCCCCTGGGATTGCGTTCAGAAAGCAGGCGTCCAAGTAGACATCCAAGCCGCTCGATCACCGAGCAGAGCTGGTGGCCACAGAAGCAGCTATGGTGGATAAGAAAGACGAAGGCTCTGGGATGCCTCAATATGGGAGCAGATACAAAATGCCAGGGTTATGGAGCAATTTCTTGTTCAGTTCCAAAAGCTGGAAGTCCAAGAACGAAGCACTTAGAGATCTAATGTCGTAAGAGGGCTTTCTTCCTAATTGGCAGACAACTCCTTCTCACTGACTCCCTCCATGGCAGAAAGACAGGGAAAAGCAAGGTAAGCTCTATGTGTCTCTTCTTTTTTCTTTTTCTTTCTTTTTTTTTTTTTGTTTATTTTTATTTATTTATTTGAGAGCAACAGACAGATACAGAATGAAAGAGGCAGGGGGGAGGGAGAGAATGGGTGCACCAGGGCCTCCAGCTACTGCAAACAAACTCCAGATGCATGCACCACCTTGTGCATCTGGCTTACATGGGTCCTGGAGAATCAAGACTTGAACTGGGGTCCTTAGGCTTCACAGGCAAACACTTCACCACTAAGCCATCTCTCCAGTCCCTATGTGTCTATTCTTATAGGAGTGATAATATCATGTGTGAGGACTCGGCCCACATAACCTAATTATCTCTTAGGGACCCCACCACCACACCACAGGTTACCATTTCACTGTAGAGATTTGGAAAGGAAGTGACATTTTGTCCATAGTGGTTAAGCCAAAGGACATGATTACACATAAGTTAAGCAAATGACCAGTGCCTTGGAAGAGGACTAGAGACACCAGTGACTAATGGTCCGGAGTAAGTAAAAGGCTCCTTGAAGCCAGAAACAGCATCCTCCTACCTTGTATCCAATCCATATTCTCATGCCCAAAGCTCTAGGAATCATGTACTGTTGGCTGAATGGATTTTGTTTTTTGTTTTTGTTTTTGTTTTTCGAGGTAGGGTCTCTTTCTAGCCCAGGCTGACCTGAAATTCACTATGTAGTCTCAGGGTGGCCTCGAACTCAAGGCGGTCCTCCTACCTCTTGTCTCCCAAGTGCTGGGATTAAAGGCATGTGCCACCACACCTGGCTGAATGGAAATTTTGAAATAGCTTCAAATCTTTCATAAGAACCTCAATCATCTTTCTAGAACATTCCAATCCCTCGTATTTATTCAGCATGTATTTCTAGAGCCCATCCAAGTGGTGAAAATACTTAGAGCTTGCCGACGTTCGGTTCCAACCCACTGCCCTCAGGGGCAGGACCTCCAGGACAGCGTAGACACAAGCGCCCCTACTAGAAGAAATGCTGTTTTGATGTTCATACCATGGTATGATTTTGGATGTAAAAATTCTGTCTGTAATCTGCCCTTTCCAAGGCAGTAATAACAAACATCGTCATGGGAATTACGTTTTCAGATGATTAGGTTATATAGCAGACTAATCACTTTTGCTTTATGAGGAGGAAAGTGCACCACACTACTGGCGTTGTTCATAGAGACTGTCAGCTGCATAATGTAAGCGGGGCTGTTTATGTAAGTCCCTAATTACTGCAGGGATTTGTACAGTCAGGGAGAGTTAATGGCCTTTTCTGTCATATCTCTTTGCTAGTGTGATGACTTTTGTAAGCTTCTTCCTTCTAATTGCACGAAACAACTGTTTAAGGAAAGCCAAGTCACTAAATCATGAAGAGCCCATCGCCAGCTAATGAAGACCTGTGTGCCAGATATGAGGCCAGAGCTGCTTGCGGGCAGTTCGAAGTGCTACTGGATGTCTCAGAGACAACCCGGGTATGAGCGTACTGGAGGAGACAGCCAGCATTAGCCATCCAAACGTCCGCATCAGTATATTCTGGAGCCTCCAGTGTCTGTCAGAACTTCAATATCTAGTCATTACCTACTAGAATTAGACTTATTTTTTGTTTTTTTTTTTTTGAGGTAGGGTCTCACTGTGGTCCAGGCCAACCTGGAATTCACTATGTAGTCTCAGGGTGGCCTTGAACTCATGGTGATCCTCCTACCTCTGCCTCGCAAGTGCTGGGATTAAAGGTGTGCACCACCATGCCTGGATTTAGATCATTTGTTACAACTGAAAATGAATCTCATTATGCAAGTTCTTATTCCACCTCTGAATTCCCCAGCTCACTTCTAGATCCATAAATACTTTACAATATTTTGTTAATTATTTACTTATTTATTTGACAGAGAAAGAGACAGAGAGAGAGAATGGGCACACCAGGGCTTCCAGCCACTGCAAACGAACTCCAGAATCATGCTCCCCCATGCATCTGGCTAATGTGGGTCCTGGGGAATCGAACCTGGGTCCTTTGGCTTTGCAGGCAAATGCCTTAACCACTAAGCCATCCCCCCAGCCCCCATAAATACTTTAATAAGTTTTTAGAAAAAAGGTGGCTCTTTGAGCTAAGGAGGTGTAGCTCCATGGTAGAGTGCTTTCCTATGCACAAGACCCTGGGTTCAATCCCTGGCACTAAAAGGGGGGGGGAATGCAGATTTGACACCATTGCAGACTTTTGATATTTCTTACGATATTTAAAATTTTTTGTTTATTTGCAAGAAGAGAGGGGGAAGGAGAGAAAGAGAGAGAGAGAATGGGCACACCAGGGCCTCTTGCCACTGCAAATGAACTTAATGCATGTGCTACTTTGTGCATCTGGCTTTACATGAGTACTGGGGATTGAACCCAGGCCATCAGGCTTTGCAATCAAGTGCCTTTAACAGTTGAGCCATCTCCTCAGCCCTTTCTTATGATTTCATGAGTATATTTGCCAGAGTCCAACCCAAAGAAGTAGATATATATATGGTTTTTTGAATAAGGGTCTCATTCTATACCAGGCTGACCTGGAATTCACTATGTAGTCTCAGGGTGGCCTTGAACTCACAGTAGTCCACCTATCTTCTGCCTCCTAAGTGCTGAGATTAAAAGCGTGTGCCACCACGCCTGTCTAGATATAGTAAAATTTTAAACTTTTATTTACTTATTTACAAGGGAGACAGAGAGAGGGAAAGAGAGAGAATGGGTCCACCAGGGCCTCATGCCACTGCAAATGAACTCCAGATGCATGCATCACTTTGTGAATCTGGCTTTACATGGGTCCTGGGGAATCAAACGCAGCCATCAGACTTTGCATGCAAGTGCCTTTAGCCACTGAGCCATTGTTCCAGCCCCCAAAGGAGTACATAAATATAGAGGTGTGGTGGCCTCAGGAAATAAGGCTCAGGCCCAGTGGACACAGTGAGAGGTTTTAAGTTCATCTCCCTCTAGAACATACCAAGAGCAAGGTCAAAAGAATGCCTTTATAAAGAAGAGGGGCAGAACCCACTGCAGGGTCAAGAATGGGGACAGGAAGAGCTAATGTTCCACCCACTGAGGAGACTCCCAAAGGACTCAGCTTGACAAGAAGGTGAAACGATGAAATGAGAAGAGTTGACCCTGCAAGCTGCACAGCAGAAAGATAGAAGAATCTGGAAGGGGCTGGTAAAGATTATCACACTTCTGTAATTTCCTCAACTCTATTTCACAACCTAAAATCCCTTCTTTGTCTTTGATCATATTATTTATTTATTTGAGAGAGAGAAGCACATAGAGAAAAGTGTGCCAGGGCCTCTAGCCACTGCATACAAACTCCAGGTGCATGCTCCACCTTGTGCATCTGGCTTTACGTTGGTACTGGGGAATTGAACCTGGATATTTGGCTTGGTACACAAGTGCCTTAACTGCTAAACCATCTCTCCAGCCCCTAAAGTCCATTTTTTTGTTGTTTTTTCAAGGTAGGGTCTCACTGTACTCCAGGCTGACCTGGAATTCATTATATAGACTCAGGGTGGACTTGAACTCACAGTGATCCTCCTACCTCTGCCTCCCGAGTGCTGGGACTAAAGGCATGTGTCACCATGCCCTGCTCTAAAATCCTTTTGTATCAAATTAAAAGTTAGTGGAGACAAGCTTTCATAGTCCACTGACTGGGTAATTCCTACATTGCCACCCACATAATTCACCCACACAATTTACCCACATAATTCTTTGTGTGGCTTTTGTTCATCTCTTCCAAAACTGCTCAGTATATATCATTTTCTCTTTATTCTTTCTTTTGTTTGAGGCGGAGTTTCATGTATCACAGGCTGACCTCAAACTATCTAGTTGAGAATGACCTTGAACTTCTGACCCTCCTGCCTCTACCTCTCCAGTGCCACAAGCAGATGCTACCACTCAGTTTATGCCTTGCTGAGGATCAAACCCACTGAGCCACTACTCCAGCCCTCAATCTCAATCTCTCTCTCTCTGTCTCTCATTGTCTATGTATGTGTGCATATTCATGTGTGTGAGTACAGGCCTGTGTGTGCCGTGGTAAGTGTGTGGCAGTCAGAGGACAACTTTCTAGAATCAGCCCTCATTTTTTCACCTTGTTTGAGGCCAGGTCTCTTGTTCTTTTTAAAAATTTTTATTGACAATTTCCTTAAGTATAGACAATAAACTATGATAATTCCCTCCTCTTCCCCACTTTCCCCTTCATAAATCAACCTTCCATCATATCCCCTCCCCCTCTCAATTAGTCTCTCTTTTGTTTCAATGTCATCATCTTTTCCTCCTACTATAAGGGTCTTGTGTAGGTAGTGCCAGGTACTGTGGGGTCATGGATATCCAGGCCATTTTGTGTCTTGAGGATTGCATTGTAAGCAGTCCTACCCTTCCTTTGGCTCTTACATTCTTTCCCCCACCTCTTCCACAATGGACCCTGAGCCTTGGAAGGTGTGGTAGAGATATTGCTGTGCTGAAAAGTCCTCTCTGTCACTCCTTCTCAGCACTATGGTGCCTTTCAACTCATTCCAGTGGGCACCACCATCTGAAAAGAGAAACTTCTCTAACCAAAATTTAGATTGGCATTAACAGCTGGGTATGAATATTAAGAAAAGTGCTTACAGGGCAGTTTGGTGAGCATAATATATGCATTTAGCCAGACAGCAGCAGGCATTACTCCCCTAGGACTCATGACCTCCTTTTGACTAGGATTTCAGTACCAGGCATGTATTCCCTCCCATAGAGCGGGCCTCCAGTCCAATTAGAGAACGGTTGGCTTCCCCGTAACAGAGATGCCACTATTGCACCCAGTGGCTCATTTGGCCTGTCTGGCCAAACTTGAGGCCTGCAGTGTCCACTGTTACCGCTGCTGATGACTTCTCTCTCTCCCGTAGGGCTCCATGAAGTATTGCTTTTTCCAGCTTTCAGCTGATGGGTCTACATGGAGGAGGTTTTCAGCTTGGCTCCAGCTTGATTTCTCAGTGACCTTGAAGCCCAAGCATGTGGAGTCTTTAGCAGTAGGGTCTTACCTTCTATTTATGATGGAAAACCAAGAGCCTCAGCAATGGCCTATAATGTTTTGGGAAGCATCAGGGACCTCCCTGGTCAACAACTCATTGGAAGGTATCCCATCCCTGGCACTGAACTTTTTGTAGTAACAATCTGTGGCTTCTGGGTACACCATTATCCAAAAAAGTAGGTTTCCACACAACTTATTCATAATATCTTAAATTTTGATTAACCATCCTCCCACCTTTCCTTTACTCCACCCCTTCACCTGACCTCACTTAGGCCATTATAACACCAGTAATCTGTTCATCTACTTACATATATACAATATGCTCTCCTTAAGTCCTCCCCGCTCCTCCCTCCCTTTCTAGCTTACTGGCCTCTGCTACTGACTTTTACTCCAACTCACATACACAGTCTAAACATTTGTAGCTGGATCCATGTATGAGAGAGAATATTTGTTGTTCACCACTGAGCTAGTCTGTGAACTTCTAGGAAAATCTCCTGTCTCCCCCTCCCAATTTACTGCCAGTGTTCTGTGATTACAAAGGCCCGCCATGGCTTCCGCACTGACTTGGGCTTTGGGTATACAAATCCAGGTACTCGATTTTGCACAGCAAGTGCTTTATCCACTGAGCCATCTCCTACTATCATTTAGATCAATAAAAACTCTGGCCACAGGGCTGGAGGGATGGCTTAGTGGTTAAGGTGTTTGCCTGCAAAGCCAAAAGACCCAGGTTCAATTCCCCAGGACCCACATAAGCCAGATGCACAAGGTGGCACATGCGTCTGGAGTTCATTTGCAGTGGCTGGAGGCCCTGGCACACCCATTCTGTCTGTCTGTCTGTCTGTCTCCCTCTCTCTCTCTCATTCTCTCAAATAAATAAATATATAAAACTCTTTTTAGAAAACCTCTGGAGAGGCATGGCAGCTCATGCTTGCAATCACAGCACTTGGGAGGCTAAGGCAAGAAGATTGCTGCAAGTTTGAGGCCTGCCTGGGCTACATAATAAGATTCTGACTTAAAAATTTTGTATGTGTTCTTTGTCTTGAAAGATGGAAGTCTTTGATTCCAGCCAAAATAAGAGATGAATGATTAAAAACGCTTGGCGGGCCGGACATGGTGGCGCACGCCTTCAATCCCAGCATTTGGGAGGCAGAGGTAGGAGGATCGCCGTGAGTGGAGGGCACCCTGAGATAACATAGTGAATTTCAAGTCAGCCTGGGCTAGAGTGAGACCCTACCTCGAAAAACCAAAGAGTAAAGTAAGATAAAATAAAATGAAAAGGCCTAGAGCACACTGAGCCAGAAGTGGCGCCTCCAGGTGGCCATGCTCCACTGACTGTAGGGAGCTGGAGTCGGCTGGAGCAGAGTTGGAGCAGAGAGTTGGAAGGCAACTAATGTTAAGGAAACCAGATAGTTATCCAAGAGAGTTTTGGAGTATTCGGAGAAGGCCAAATACAGAACCCAAGGAATATCAAGTTCTAGAATAGTAGGGGAAAAAAAAAAGAGAGACACTTAATTCATAAACATAGGAAGATAGCGCATCACAGGTCTTGGAAAGGAAGGGACAACAGGGTGCAAGACCATGGTGATCAGGCAAGTCAAAGATCTGAAAAGAGAAGCGCTTCTATGCAGAAAGGAAACCCAGGGAAGAAGAGAACGTAGGCGCTCACCATGGACTCATGGGACAATCTGTGAGGGAGAAATCTGTTCCTTCTGGTTCCTACACGATACAAAGATTTCGAACAAATCCCCTCTGGTGAAGCCTATGCTGGAGGGTATGGAGGACGATGTTCATCCACTTATCACCTAAACTAATTACTACTTAATTTTGGGTCATGCCAGGACTCATAAGTAGGACGCACCACCTTCAAGACTGGCACAAATCTAGGAAATGGGAGTAAGTAAAATAAAATGTGCACGCCCATGACCCCCAAGGCCTCGGTGAGCAGACCCAGTCTACTTCCCCGCCTTCATCTCTTCTCCCTTCCCCTCTGCTTGCTTCACTGGAGTCATGAAGCCTAACCTCATGTCTCTCAAGTCTATGCCCACCTCGGAATTTTATACCTGTTTCCTTCCGTGCAAAATGTTCTTCATGACAAATCATTAAAAGGCTGCTTCCTTATCATCAAGTATTTATATTTCAGTCTAAATGTCACCATCTCAATACTGCATTCCATTGTGATGAAAAATAGCCTAGAGGGAAGTCAGGGAGGAATGAGAGATACAGGTATGAATGGTGCAGCCCCGGCCCAACTTAACCATGCCAACAAATGGCACTTTCTGTTTTTGTTTTTGAAGGGGGCAGGGTTGGTTTTTCAAGGTAGGGTCTCCCTTTAACCCAGGCTGACATGGAATTCACTATGTGGTCTCAGGGTGGCCTCAAATTCGCAACAATCCTCCTACCTGTGCCTCCCTAGTGCTGGGATTAAAGGCAAGCACCACCATGCCTGGCATTGTGCCGCTTTTTGTCTCCAGATTACACAGGTGGTTTGGAATTTTCAAGAAATCATAGAAGAAAACTTCTCCCAACCAGGGAAAGTGCCAATGTAAATACAGGAGCCTGTAGAACAGACAAAACCAGGAAAGAACCTCTCACCGTCATATCGTAATTAAGATCTTAAAGCTAGTTGAGTCTCAGTAAAGTACATACAAGTAGTCTTTTCCTATCCTGGATTGTAACAGGAGATGGGAAATTATTTTTTAAAGGTTTCTTCAGTGAGGTAGGTGCCCCCATTGTTTCGTTTCTCTGAAAACTGTATGACACCCTGCCCCAAGTAATCTCATCCACACTTAGCCTGGGATACACTTATGGGACCCAAATACATCTTTATCTATTATTTTATTTGCTTTCTTTATTATCTATTTGTGACAGAAAGAGGCAGGCAGAGGCAGAGTGAATTATGGGAGCACCAGGGCTTCCTTCTACCGCAAACAAACTCGAGATGCATGTGCCACTTTGCGCATCCGAGTACACATGGATACTGGGGAACTGGACACAGGCAGTCAGGTGAAAGGCAAGCAGGCATCTTTAACCACTAAGCCATGTCTCCAGCCCCTAAATCTTTTCTTCTTTTTTGAAAATTTTATTTTATTTTGTTTGAGAGAGAGAGGAGAAGATAGAGAAAATGGGTGCACTAGGGCCTCTAGATGCTGCAAACTCCAGACGCATGTGCCACCTTGTGCATCTGGCTTACGTGGGTCCTGAAGAATACCTGGGCCCTTTGGCTTCGCAGGCAAGCACCTCAACCACTAAGCCATCTCTCCAGCCCCAGCCCCTAAATCTTTATCTCTACTACTGTGTTCCAGAATTCCTGGCTAATTTTAACTCAGTTCTACATGTCTCCACCCACATGTGCTCCCAGCTTAGCATTCCCCATTCTGAAGGCATCTTTCCTTCTGAGATGGGCATTATCCCCTCCTGCTGTTTATGTTGGAACTTCGAACTCACACACCCTTTGCCATGATCTAGGCAGTGGGGAGACACAGCATCTGCTGGTTCCTGTCAGAGCTTCATGTGCCACCCATTCACTCCCACTCAACTCGGGTCCCAATTCTAACCTCTGATGGAAAGCAAGTTTCCTGCCCACACCTGAGTGGAAGAGACACTGACACTGCTGAATAGAAAGGAGAATGGAACAAATGTTGGATGAGCTACTGCACTCTATCTGCTAATATGCCCTACCCAGCCTCACCTCCGCTGCTCATCCGAGTGGCCAAGACCAAGTGATCCGAGTCTTTCTCAGCCAGTCCAAATGTCACTTGTACATTAGTCCCCTAATTCTTCACCAGTGAGGTCAAGGTCCTGCACGCATTCCTCCATGATGCACTTGCAATGATGAATTATAGTTATTCTGTTTTTTTTTTTAACCTGTATCCTTTACTTAACATTGATAAGATGCTTTTGTAGTGCCTTGTACAGTTCCTCAGGTAGAGTCACTTTTGAATGGTTAAGCAGTGAGAGAACCTCACTCCAGGCTTCGTCTATAGGTGACGTTAAAAAAAAAAATTTTTTTTTTTTTTTGGTTTTTTTCCAGGTAGTATCTCACTCTAGCCCAGGCTGACCTGGAATTCACTATGTAGTCTCAGGGTGGCTCCCTACCTCTGCCTCTCAAGTGATGGGATTAAAGGTGTGTGCCACCATGCCCAGATAGGTGACTTAAAATTTTGGTTCATGGGCTGGAGAGATTGCTCAGTGGTTAAGGAGCTTGCCTACAAAGATTAATAACCCAGGTTCGATTCTACAGGTCCCACGTAAGCCAGATGCATATGGTGGCACATGCATCTGGAGTTCGTTTGCAGTGGCTAGAGGCACTGGTATACCTATCCCCTTTCTCTCTCCCTCTCTCTCTCTCTCTCTCTCTCTCTCTCTCTCTCTTGCTCACTCTTGCTCTTGCTCTCATAAATAAATAAATAAATAAATATTTTTTTTTAAATTAAGAAAAAGAAGAGCAAGGCAAACCAAAAATCAGTAGATGGGAAGAAATAATAAAGATTAGGGTAGAAATTAATGAAATAGAAACCAAAAAATAAAAAAAATCCAAAGAATCAATGAAATAAAGAGTTGGTTCTTTGAAAGGATAAACAAGAAGCAAATCTGACTAGAAGAAAGAGAAAAGAGACAAAAATTAATAAAATTAGAGATGAAAAAGGTACCATTATAACAGACAAGAAAGAAATTAAGAAAATCATAAGGACATACTTTAAGAATATATATGTTGCTAGGTTTAAAAATCTGAAAGAAATGGGTGATTTCTTTGACTCTTATGACCTACAAAATTAAATCAAGATGGGATAAACCATTTAAATAGACCTATAACAAGTATGGAGATCCAAGCAGTTATAAAAAGTCTCCCAACTAAAAAAAGTCCAGACCCAGATGGATTCACTGGTGAATTTTATCAGACCTTCATGGAAGAACTAACACCACTGCTTCTCAAACTTTTCCATAAAATAGAAAGGGAAGGCATTCAACCGAACTCCTTCTACGAAGCCAGCATCACCCTGATACCAAAACCAGACAAAGATAGAACAAAAAGAGAAAATTACAGACCAATCTCCCTCCTGGACATAGATGCAAAAATTCTGAACAAAATATTGGCAAACAGAATACAAGAATATGTCAGAAAGATTACTCACCCCAACCAAGTAGGCTTTATCCCAGAGATACAGGGATGGTCCAACATACACAAATTCATAAATGTAATACACTATATAAATGGGCTGAAGGACAAAAATCACATGATCATCTCAATAGATGCAGAAAAGGCATTTGACAAAATCCAACATCCCTTCATGGTAAAAGTCCTACAGAAACTGGGAATAGAAGGAACATATCTCAACATAATAAAATTTATTTATGACAAACCTACAGCCAACATGATACTAAATGGGGAAATTTTACAGCTTTTGTGTTAAATTCAGGAACAAGACAAGGGTGTCCACTGTCCCTACTTTTATTTAATATAGTACTGGAAGTCCTAGCTGTAGCAATAAGGCAAGAGACATTCATAAAAGGGATACAAATTGGAAAGGAAAAGATCAAATTATCATTATTTGTATATGATATGATCCTATATACAAAGGACCCTAAAGACTCTACCTGAAAAATATTAGAACAGATAGACACGTTTATCAATGTAGCAGGATACAAAATAAACACACAAAAATCAGTAGCTTTCCTATATACTAACAACAAACATGCAGAGGATGAAATCACAATTGCCTCTAAAATAAATAAATAAATAAATAAATAAAGTACCTTGTAATAAACCCAACCAAGGAAGTGAAGGATATCTACAATGAGAATTTTAAAACACTTAAGCTAGAGCTGGAGAGATGGCATAGTGGTTAAGGCATTTGCCTGTGAAGCCAAAGGACAGTGTCAATTCCCCAGGACCCACGTAAGCCAGATGCACAAGGGACACATGTGTCTGGAGTTTGTTTGCAGTGGTTAGAGGCCCTGGTGTGCCCATTCTCTGTCTCTTTTCTCTCTCTCTCTGCTTGCAAATAAGTAAATTAAAAAAAAAAAAAACACTCAAGCAAGAAATTGCAGAAGACACTAGGAAATGGAAAGACATCCCATGTTCTTGGATTGGAAGAATCAATCCTGTGAAAATGTCAATCTTACCAAAATCAATCTACACATTTATTGTAATCCCCATTAAATTTCCAATGGCATTCTTCACAGAAATAGAAAAAAAAATCCTAAAATTCATTTGGAAGCACAAAAAACCTCAAATAGCCAAAACAATTTTGAGCAACAAAGTATAGGCTGGTGGTATCACCATACCTGATTTTAAGCCGTATTACAAAGCTATAGTAACAAAATTAGCATGGTACTGGCACAAATACAGACATGTAGATCAATGGAACAGAATAAAGGACCCAGATGTTAATCCAGGCAGCTAAAGCCATGTGATTTTTGACAAAAAATGCCAAAAATATTCATTGGAGAAAAGACAGCCTCTTCAACAAGGGGTGCTGGGAAAATCTGATATCTGTATGTAGAAGGATGAAATTAGATCCTTGTCTTTCTCCATGCACAAGAATCAAGTCCAAATGGATCAGAGACCTTCATATCAGACTTGAAACACTTAAACTGCTAGAGGAAAAGGTAGGGGAAACCCTTCAACATATTGACATAGGCAATGACTTTCTGAATATAATCCCAATTGCTCAGGAAATAAAACTACTAATCAACCACTGGAATCTCATGAAATTACAAAGCTTTTGTACAGCAAAGGACACTGTGAATAGAGCAAAGAGACAACCTACAGAATGGGAGAAAATCTTTACCAGCTATATATCTGACAGAGGATTAATATCCAGAATATACAAAGAACCTAAAAAACAAAACAATAAGAAATCAAACAACCCAATTAAAAAATGGGCTATGGAACAAAATACAGAGTTCTCAAAAGAAGAAATACAGATGGCACATAAACATCTAAAAAAGGGTTCTATGTCCTTAGCCATCAGGGAAATGCTAATTAAAAATACTTTGAGATTCCATCTCACTCCTGTCAGAATGGCTATCATCAAGAAAACAAATGAGGGCTGGAGGATGGCTTAACGGTTAAGGTGCTTGCCTGCAAAGCCAAAGGACCCAGGTTTGATTCCCCAGGACCCACGTAAGTTGCTCTCAAATAAATCAATAAAAAGAAAATGTTAATAAAAAAAAGAAAAGAAATGACAATAAATGCTGGCGAGGATGTGGAAAAAACAGAACCCTTCTACACTGCTGGTGGGAATATAATCTGGTATGGCCACTGTGGAAATCAGTGTGGAGGTTCTTGAGACTGCTAAAAGTAGATTTACCATATGATCCAGCTATAGCACTCCTAGGCATATATCCTAATGACTCTTCTCACTACTTTACAGATACTTTACAGATACAGCACAACCATGTTTATTTATTTATTTATTTATTTATTTTTGGTTTTTCAAGGTAGGGTCTCACTCTCGCTCAGGCTGACCTGGAATTCACTATGTAGTCTCAGGATGGCCTTGAACTCATGGTGATTCTCCTACCTCTGCCTCCCAAGGGCTAGGATTAAAGACATACGCCACCATGCCTGGCTTTTCACAACTATGTTTATTGCTGCTCTATGGGATGATAATGATGTGGCACAATAGAGTTCTATTCAGTGGTAAAGAAAACTAAAATTATGAAATTTTCAGGGAAATGGATGGATCTGGAAAGGATTATGCTAAGTGAGATAACCCAGTTCCAGAAAGCCAAACGCTGCATGTTCTCTCTCATATGTAGATCCTAGCTACAAATGTTTAGAGGTATGTGAGCTGGAACCAAAAATCAGTAGCAGAGGCCAGTAAGCTAGAAAAAGGCTATAAAGGACAGAGGAGAGGGAAGGACTTTAGGGGATGGTATTGTATATGTGTAAATAGAACAGATTCCAGGGAGTTGGATAGCCTAAGTGAGAACAGGGGAAGAGATTGAGTAAGAGAAGAGTAGTGAGAGGGTCAAAATTCAAGATACTCTGAATAAGACATATGAAAACCCACTTTTTTGGATAATGGTACATTCAGAAGTATAGATTGCTACTAGAAAAATTTCAGTACCATGAATGGGATACCTTCCAGTGAGTTGTTGGCCAGGGAGGTCCCTGTTGCCTCCAAAACAGTACAAGCTTTTGCCAAGGCCCCTGGTAACAGATGATAAGACCCTATTGCTGAAGACTTCACATGCCTGGGCAGCAAGATCACTGGAAAATCAAGCTGGTGCTGAGCTGAAAACCTTCTCCCTGTAGACCAGCCAACTGTAAGCTGGAAAAAGCTGCACTGCATGCAGCCCTATGGGAGACAGAAGTCATCAGCAGTAAAAACAGTGAACAATGGAAGCCTCAAGTTTGGCTAGACAGGCCAAACGACAGAATGGGTGCAATAGTGGCAGATCTCATCTGGGGGAAACCAACTGCTGTCTAATTGGACTAGAGGCCTATTCTATGGGAGGGAATGCATGCCTAATACTGAAAATCTAATCAAAAGCCTAAGGCAAGGGAGGTCATGTGCCTTAGGGGTATAAAGCCTGCTCTTGTCTGGCTAAATACATGTATTATGCTCGCCAAACTGCCCTGAAAGCACTACACTTAATGTTCATATTCATATATTAATGCTACTCTCACTTTTGGTTAGAGAAGCTTCTCTTTTCAGATGACAATGACCACTGGGATGACCCAGAAGGCAACATAGTACTGAAAAGAAGTGACTGAGGAGTGCTCAGCACTGAAACATCTTTATCACACCTTTGAAGGCTCAGGGTCCATTACGGAAGAGGTGGCAGAAAGAATATAAGAGCCAAAGGAAGGGCACCACTCCTTACAATGCAACTGCCCAGATAGAAAATGGCCTCAATATCCATGACCTCGCAGTGCCTAGCAATTCCTCCACAAGACCCTCATAATAGGAGAAAAAAATGATGACATCAAAATAAAAGAGAGACTAATGGAGAGAGGGAAGGGATATGATGGAGAGCACAGTGTGAAGGGAAAAATGGGGGAGGGGAGGAAATTATCATGTTTATTGTCTGTAAGTATAGAAGTTGTCAATAAGGACTGGGGAAATGGCTTAGTGGTTACGGTATTTGCCTGCAAAGCCTAAGAACTTAGGTTTGATTCCCCAGGACCCACATAAGCCAGATGCACAAGGGGGCACATGTGTCTGGAGTTCGTATACAGTGGCTAGAGGCCCTGGCATGCCCATTCTCTCTTTCTCTCTATGTGTCTCAAAATATGTAGGGTGATTTTTCTGGAAGGATAAGCACTAAGCCATATTACAAGGATGGGAATAAATACCTAATTCTCATTATTGGAGTTCTAAGTGAGTTGGAATAAAACTCAGTAACAGCAGCCAGTAAGCTAGAAAGGGTACATAAAGGGAATAGAAAGGGAGAAAGGGGGACTTAATAGGATGGCATTTTATATATGTAAGTAGAACAGATTAATGGCAGTGGAAAGGCCTAAGTGAGGTTAGAGGAAGAGATTGAGTAAAGGAAAGGTGGAGGGAGGGCTAATCAAAATCTAAGAGGGTATGAATAAGTCATATGGAAACCTACTTTTTGGACAGTGGAACACCCAGAATCCATAGATTGTTACTAGAAAATTTTCAGTACCAGGGATGGGACACTTTCCAGTGAGTTGTTGGCCAGGGAGGTCCCTGATGCCCCCCAAACATTACAGGCTAATGCCAAGGCCCTTGGTTTCCCACAAGTAACAGATGGTAAGACCCTATTGGTATAGACTCCACATACTTGGGCTGCAAGGTCACTGAGAAATCCTGCTGGAACTGAGCTGAAAACCTCGTCCATGTAGACTAGCTGACAGAAAGCTGCAAAAAAGCTATGGTGCATGCAGTTTAATGGGAGAGAGAAAAATAACCATTGGAGATACTCAACAGTGGACACTACAAGCCTTAAACTTGGACAGCCAGGCCAAAAGGGCCAACAGGTACAAAAGTAGCATGTCTGTTATGGGATAAACTAACCACTCTCTAATTAGACTGGAGGCCCACTCCATGGGAGGGAATACATGCCTGATTCTGAAAAACTATAACAGGGGTAGTCATGAGCCCTAGGGGTGTAATGTCTGCTGGTGTCTGGCTAAATGTACATAGTATGCTCACCAAACTGCCAGGTAAGCACTTCTCTTATGTTCACACTCATATAGTAATACAACTCTTACTTTTGGTTACAGAAGCTTCTCTTTTCAGATGGCAGTGACCTTGGGATGGTTCAGAAGGCACCATGGTGAGAAATCAAGCTGGTGATGAGTTGAAAACCTTCTCCCTGTAGACCAGCCAACTATAATCTGGAAAAAGCAGTACTGCATGCAGCCCTATGGGAGACAGAAGTCATCAGCGGTGAAAACAGTGGACACTGGAAGCCTCATTTGGCTAGACAGGCCAAATGACCGAACGGGTGCAATAATGGCAGAGGAGTGCTCAGCACTGAAACATCTCTATCATACCTTCCAAGGCTCAGGGTCCATTGCGGAAGAGGTGGCAGAAAGAACGTAAGAGCCAAAGGAAGGGTAGGACTCCTTACAACGTGCTCCTCCAGACACAAAATGGCCTGGATATCCATGACCTCGCAGTGCCTGACACTACCTACACAAGACCATCATAAGAGGAGGAAAAGATGCTGGGCGTGGTGGCGCACGCCTTTAATCCCAGCACTCGGGAGGCAGAGGTAGGAGGATCACTGAGAGTTCGAGGCCACCCTGAGACTACAGAGTGAATTCCAGGTCAGCCTGAGCTAGAGTGAGACCCTACCTCGAAAAACCAAAAAAAAAAAAAAAAAAAGAGGAGGAAAAGATGATGGCATCAAAATAAAAGAGAGACTGATTGAGAGGGGCAAGGGGTATGAAGAGACTGGAGTTTCAAAGGGGAAAAAGGGGGAAGGAAGGAATTACTATGGGTTATTATCTATAATTAGGGAAGTTGTCAATATTAAAAAAGTTTAATTTTTTTTTTAAATCTAATTCTGGCTGGGCATGGTGGCACACCTTTAATCCCAGCACTCGGGAGGCAGGTGTAGGAGGATCCCCACGATTTCCAGGCCACCCTGAGACTACATAGTGAATTTCAGGCCAGCCTGGGGCTAGAGTGAGACCATCCCTCAAAAAGAAAAAAGAAACTAATTCTGCAATGCCTACATAATGTTGGGTACAAGCCATCAAGAGCTTTGAGGAAATCATGACCTAACCTAAAGATCAAAAGAAGGCACCAAAAAAAAAAAAAAAAAACATTTAAATATGGGAAAACTCCCAGATGGAGAATTTAAAATAGCAGTTTTAAGGAAACCCAATGACATTCAAAAAAAAAAAAAAAGCAGAAAATGATTCAGCAACAGAGAAAAAGAGAATCAAACTTTCAAAATCAAATCCTTGAGCTCAAAATTATACTAAGCAGGGCTTGAGAGATGGCTTAGTGGTCAAGGTGCTTGCCTGCAAAGTCACATGACCCAGGTTTGATTCCCCAGTACCCACATAAGCCAGATGCACAAGGTGGTACATGCATCTGGATTTCGTTTGCAGTGGTTGGAGGACCTGACACACCCACATTCTCCCTCCTCCTCTCTCTCAATTTCTCTCAAATAAACAAATAAAATATTTTTTAATTATACTAAGCAGATAAAGATACTTGACAGAAGACATCAACATCAGGACAGACCAAGCAGAAGAACGAGTTTCTCAGAGGTTATTGCAGGAAAAATCCAATGTTGGGGTGGGATAGCTCCCAGGAGTTGTTGATTAGAGAGGTACTTGAAGTCCCCCAAAACAATACACACCATTGCCGATATTGTTGGTTGCCCAGAACCAGATGGTAAGGCGCAATTTCTGAAGGTAGCACATGTTTTGGAGGCAGGACACTGAGAAATGAGCTGGAAGCCTCCTCCCCGCTGGCTAGCTGTCATAGTACTAGAAAGTGCTAAGCGGAGTAGTGGGGGAGAAAAGTCACCGATAGTTTTAGCCATGGTTACACCATGCATCCTATTTAACTGGCCAGCCAGGCAAAATGTGCCCGGTGGTGCCACAGTGGCATTACTGTTGCAGGAGAAATTAACTGCTCTGAATGGATTTGAGGCCTTCTCCATGGGAGGGCACTCAGGCCTGGTACTGAAAACCTAGTCTAAAGCCTGTGGTTGGGAAGGTCATAGAACCTAGTGGGAAGCTACTACTGTCATTTGGCTAAATGGGTATGTTGTACCCACCAAAATTTCCTCTACTTATTTTCATTCTCACCTTTGGACAGAGAAGCTTACTTTTTACAAATGGCAGCGACTCTTGGAATGACTCAAAACTAATCAAAGTCCTGATAATAAGTGGTTTTTGAGTGCTCAGCACTAAATGAACCATCTCTAATATGCCCTCCAAGGCTCCGGGAACATTGTAGAAAGGGGGATGGGACAGAAAGCATGTAAGAACTAGAGGTTGTAGAGTAGTGCTTTGGAACACCCTCTTCTGGACACAAGGTGCCATTGTATTCACATCACCTCAGCACTTGTAGCTACCTGCAGCAGACTTACACGGTGTGAGGCTATCAACACTGCAGCATAGATGAGAGAGCAGGGCCAAAAAAGATTAAAGACATCAACATAAAGGGAATAATCAGAAAGAAGGGATTCGGAGGAGAGGAAATGGAGTGAGGAGAAGTCAATGGGAGGGAACTATGATTGAAATACACTATGTACATTTGAAAATTGAAAATAGAAAACAATGTTTGTCAATGCACTCATCACATTGGACAGAGAGCTGGAGGTGGCTTACTACAGAGAGCTTTCCTAGCAATCCTGAGGCCCTGGGTTAGATACCCAGCCACTATATATATATATATATATATATATATATATATATATATATATATGTGTGTGTGTGTGTGTGTGTGTGTGTGTGTGTGTGTGTGTATCAAACTGAGGAGGCTCAGGAGATGGTTCAGCTTGCTTGCCAAGCTTGCCAGCTCAGGTTCAATTCCCAACCCACCTATGTAAGCCAGACATAAAAAGTGGCATGTCTGGTAGCAGAGGCCAGTAAGCTGGAAAAAGACTATGAGGAAGGTAGGAGAAGGAAGGACTTTAGGAGATGGTATTGTATATATGTAAGTAGAAGAACAGATTCCACGGAATAGGATGGCCTAAGTGAGGCCAGGGGAAAAGATTGAGTAAGAGAAGGATCGGGGGTGGGTCATTCATAATTCAAGATATTCTGAATAAGATATAAGAAAGCCTCCTTCTTTGGATAATGGCACATCCAGAAGCCATAGTTTGCTACTAGAAAATTTTCAGTGCCAGGGATGGGATACCTTCCAGTGAGTTGTTGGCCAGGGAGGTCCCTGTTGCCTTCAAAACATTACAAGCTTTTGCCAAGGCCCTTGGTTTCCCAGGAGTAACAGATGATAAGACCCTATTACTGAAGACTTCACATGCCTGGGCAGCAAGATCACTGGAAAATCAAGCTGGTGCTGAGCTGAAAACCTTCTCCCTGTAGACCAGCCAACTGTAAGCTGGAAAAAGCTGCACTGCATGCAGCCCTATGGGAGACAGAAGTCATCAGCAGTAAAAACAGTGAACAATGGAAGCCTCAAGTTTGGCTAGACAGGCCAAACGACAGAATGGGTGCAATAGTGGCAGATCTCATCTGGGGGAAACCAACTGCTGTCTAATTGGACTGGTGGCCTATTCTATGGGAGGGAATGCATGCCTAATACTGAAAATCTAATCAAAAGCCTAAGGCAAGGGAGGTCATGTGCCTTAGGGGTATAAAGCCTGCTCTTGTCTGGCTAAATACATGTATTATGCTCGCCAAACTGCCCTGAAAGCACTACACTTAATGTTCATATTCATATATTAATGCTACTCTCACTTTTGGTTAGAGAAGCTTCTCTTTTCAGATGGCAATGACCACTGGGATGACCCAGAAGGCAACATAGTACTGAAAAGAAGTGACTGAGGAGTGCTCAGCACTGAAACATCTTTATCACACCTTTGAAGGCTCAGGGTCCATTACGGAAGAGGTGGCAGAAAGAATGTAAGAGCCAAAGGAAGGGCACCACTCCTTACAATGCAACTGCCCAGACAGAAATTGGCCTCAATATCCATGACCTCACAGTGCCTAGCAATACTTCCACAAGACCCTCATAATAATAGGAGAAAAAGATGACACCAAAATAAAAAATAGACTAATGGAGAAAGGGAGGAGTTATGATGAGGAGCAGAGTTGTGAAGGGAAAAATGGGGGAGGGGGAAATATCATGTTTTATTGTAAGTATAGAAGTTGTTAATAAAAAAAAAAAAAAGTGGCACAGCCAGGCATGGTGGCACATGCCTTTAACCCCAGCACACGGGAGGCAGAGATAGGAGGATTGCCATGAGTTCAAGGCCACCTTGAGACTACATAGTGAATTTCAGGTCAGCCTGGGCTAAAGTTAAACCCTACCTCAAAAAAAAGAAAGAAAGAAAGAAAGAAAGAAAGAAAAGTGGCATGTTTCCTGCTTATTTGCAAGGGCATGAGACTCTGGCATGCATAGCACATGTGCATACACACATGCAAAGAAATAAATCTTTTTAAAGTTTTTTTTTTTAATGAGGCTGAGAAGATGGACTGTTGTGAGTGTAGTGTAGCAGTAACTAGACTGCTTAATTTGTTGATTGTCTTCAATTAATGATTCTTTGCCATAGAGAATTTGCCTTTGATGCTCTTTCTTCGGTGTTTATATGTAGCCAGAAGAATCTGGTCTGTATAATTAAGGGAAGTTGAGAAATTAGCCAACCGTGTAGGAAGTACATGACAAACTTTCTTCATGTAGCCCAAGACTAAATTCTTTCTTGGGTAAAGACCCTGTTTATTAATAAAAATACATGTGGGCTGGAGAGATGGCTTAGCGCTTAAGACAAGCCTAAGGACCCCAGTTTGAGGCTCAGTTCCCCAGGACCCACATTAGCCAGATGCACAAGGGTGTGCACGCGTCTGGAGTTCATTTGCAGTGGCTGGAGGCCCTGGCATGCCCATTCTCTCTCTCTGTCTATCTGCCTCTCTCTCTGTCTGTTGCTCTCAAATAAATAAATAAAACTAAACAAAAAAATTTTAAATAATAAAATAAAATAAAAATACATGTATGAAAATGTCATAGTTGAACTGGGCATGGTGGGGCACGCCTTTAATCCCAGCACTTGGGAGGCAGAGGTAGGAGGATCGCCATAAATTCAAGGCCACACTGAGACTAAATAGTGAATTCCAGGTCAGCCTGAAATAGAGTGAAACCCTATGTTGAAAACCCAAAAAAGAAAGGAAGGAAGGAAAGAAGGAGGGAAGGAGGGAGGGAGGGAGAGAAAATGCCATAGTGGAGCTGGGGAGACGAACCAGCAGTTAAAGGCATGTGTTTGCAATGCCTGGTGGCCTGGGATCAATTCCCTAGCACCCACATGATTCTTGCATTTCATTGCAAGACACACTAGCATACCCAAACACACATATAAATATATATATATATGAAAATGACATAATAAAGTCTGCTATTTTGTGTGCTAATTTAATTGTATTGCAGCTAACTGCTAGGCTACTTTGGACTATCTACTTTTGTTTGACTGAGGAAACCCGATATGTCAATAGAATCATTGTGCTTTTAAAGGACACAATGCAGAGAGGGAAGTCTATATACTATATACCACAAACATCCATGTTACAAAAAGAAAGAGATCTTAAATACATAACTTAATTACCAATCTGAAGGCTTTAGAAAAAACAAGAACAATCCAAACCCAAAAATGCCGATGGAAAAAATACTCAAGATCCTAGCAGAGATCAATGAACTAGAGATAAAAATTTTTTGATTGTTGAAATAAAGAGATGATTCTTCAAAAAATAAGCAAGATTGATGAACTTTGGCAAACTGGTCAAAAGAAAAATAGAGAAAACTCTAATTAATAAAACTATAGATGAAAAAGATGTTACAACACATACCAATGAAATTGGGAGAATCATTAGTACATACTTCATTCTGGAGGAAATTAATTTCTTGACTTACATGATGAACCAAAGCTAATCCTAGAAGAGGTAAAGTATCTGAGTAGAGCTATAACATCTAATGAGATTGAAGTAGTAGTTAAAATCCTCCCAACTAAAAAAAGTCTATGCCCAAATGGATTCACTGTCAAATTCTACCAAACCTTTATACCTTTATATAAGATATATTATATATATATATATATATATATATATATATATATATATATACATATACATATATATATACATATAAGATATATAATATATATCTATATATACATGCATATATATATCATATATATATACATACATACACTATTGCTCCTCAAGTTCTTTCACAAAATTGAGGAACAGTTCCTTGACTCCCCCTATGAAGCCAGCATTACACTAATACAAAAATAAATAAGTAGGACAGAAGAGATGGCTTATCAGTTAAGGTGCTTGCCTGCAAAGCCAAAAGACCTCGGTTCAATTCCCCAGTACCCATGTAAGCCAGATGCACAAGGTGGCACATGCGTCTGGAGTTCACTTGCAGTGGCTGGAGGCTCTGACATGCCCATTCTCTCTCTCTTTTTCTCTCTGCTTCTTTCTTACCCTCAAATAAATAAGTAACACTAGAGCCAGGCGTGGTGGCGCATGCCTTTAATCCCAGCACTCAGGAGGCAGAGGTAGGAGGATTGCCGAGAATTCGTGGCTACCATGAAACTACAGAGCGAATTCCAGGTCAGCCTGAGCTAGAGCGAGACCCTGCCTCAAAAAACCAAAAAATAAATAACACTAGTGAAGCCAACCATAGTGGTGCATGCTTCTAATCCCACCATTCAGGAGGCCAAGGTAGGAGAATCACTATGAGTTCAAGGCCAGCCTGAGACTACATAGTGAATTCCTGGTCAGCCCAGGCTAAAGCAAGACCCTACCTCAGGAGAAAAAAAAAAAAAAAAAAACATGGGATGGAGAGATGGCTTAATGGTTAAGGCACTTGCCTGCAAAGCGTAAGGACTCATGTTCAACTCTCCAGACCCTACATAAGCTAGACGAACGTGACACAAGCGCGCAAGGTCACACATATGCACAAGGGGGCGCACGCATCTGGAGTTTGATTGCAGTGGTTGTATGCCCTGGCACACCCATTCTCTCCCCCCCCCCTACCTCTCTCTCATAAATAACAAGTCTGTTAGGCTTACCTCAAAAAACAAAAGAAAGAAAGAAACACTAGAGATAGGAGGAATGGAGGGATAATATCTCAACATAATAAGGACTTATATAACAGAACTAAAGACCATATCATACTAAATGGGAAAAAAAGGTAAAGCATTCCCACTAAAATCTAGGAAAAAAAGACAAGGGTACCCACTCTCCCTACTGCTTTCTAACATGACATTGAAGTCTTAGCTCAATCCATAAGATAAAAAAAGGGGGGAGATTCAAATTGGAAAGGAAATCATCACACTAGCCTGATATTTGCAGATGATATGACTCATTTCAGCAACCCAGAAGATTCCACAAAAAAATTCCTAGAGATGATAAGCTCTTTCAGCAAAGGGGCAGGTTATAAAATCAATAAACAACAACAACAACAAAAAAAAACAATAGCATTTGTACATATCAAAACATACAAAGAAAGAAATCAGGGAAGAATTCCCATTTATAATAGCAACAAAAAAATTAAATATCTTGAAATATCCCTAACCAAAGAAGTGAAAGACCTTTACAATGAAAACATTAGAACACCAAAGAAAGAAATTGAGGAAGACAAAAATAAAAAACATGAAAAATGAATAAAAAAAGAAATTTAGGAAAATGCAAGAAGAAATCTACCCCATTCTCATGGATCAGAAGAATATCATGAAAATGGCTATCCTACCAAAAGCAATATACAGATTCAATGTAATTCCAATACCATTTTTCACAGAAATAGAACAAACAGTTCAAAATTCGTATGAAAGCCCAAAAGGCCTTGAATAGACAAACATGTCCTCAGCAAAAAGAATACTATATTGACCATACCTGATTTCAAAATCTACTATAAAGTCATAATAATAAAAACATCATAGTAATAACACAAAAACAAATACACAGGGGCTGGAGAAATTGCTTAGTGGTTAAGGCACTTGCCTGCAAAGCCAGGACTCAGGGTTGATTCCCCAGGACCCACGTAAGCCAGATGCACAAAGTGCTGCATGCATCTGGACTTCGTTTGCAGTGTCTGGAGGCCCTGGAGTGCCCATTCTTTCTCTTCTGTCTGCTTCTCTCTCAAATAAAAATTTTAAAAATACATAGATCCAAGGAACAGAATAGGAGATACACCTATAAGTTCTTGTAAATATAGCTACCTGATCTTTGACAAAAAGACCAAAAATACACACTGGAGAAAAGACAACATTTTCAACAAGCAGTGCTAGAGAAACTGGATTGATCACATGTAGAAGGAAAATTATAGACCCTCATCTCTCACCCTGCACAAAAATCAACTCCAAGTGAATCAAAGACTTCACACTCTAAAATGACTATAAGAAAAAATAGGGAAAACACTCTAAGATACAGGCATAAGGAAAGACTTTCTGAATAAGACCCCAGTAGCCCAGAGAATTAGACAAACACTCAACCATTAGGATCTCATGAACTAAAAAGCTATTATGCAGCTAAGCAAACCATCAACAGTCAATAGACAATTCATAGAATTGAAGAAAATCTTAACCAGCTATACATCTGAAGGGACTTAATATCTAGAGTATAAAACTAAAAAAAAAAAAAAAAAAAAAAACTAAGCAATAAGAAAAATAATCAATCCACTCAAAAAAATGGGACAGGAAACTCAACAGAGTTCTTAAAGGAAAAATATGAATAGCTAATAAACACCTTAAGGTGTTCAACATCTTTAGTGATCATGGAAGTGCAAATCAAGACTACTTTGAAATGCCATCTTGCTCCAGTCAAAATAGCTGTTGTCGGGGCTGAAGAGATGGCTTAGTGATTAGGTCACTTGCCTGCAAAGTCTAAGGACCTTGGTTCGATTCCCCAGTATCCATGTAAGCCAGATACACAAGGTGGCTCATGAATCTGGAGTTCATTTGCAGTAGCTAGAGGCCCTGGTGTGCTCATTCATTCTCTCTCTCTCTCTCTCTCTCTCTCTCTCTCTCTCTCTCTCTCTCTCATTCACCTCTTTCTTGTCTCTCTCAAATAAATAAATAAATACAAAAATATATATTAAAAAAGAACAGCTATTATCAAAATATCAAATGACAACAAATGCTGATGAGGGAGTGTTGGTTGGGAGTTCAAACTTGTACAGCCTCTTTGGAAATCAATATAGAGCTTCCTCGAAAGTCCAAAAGTAGAACCACCATTTGATCCAGCTATAGCACTCCTGGCCATATACCCTAAAGACGCTACTCTTTACTATAGAGGTACTTGCTCAGCCATGTCTGTTGCTGCTCTATTGACAATAGCTAGGAAATGGAATCAGCCCAGACATCCATCAACTGATGAATGAATAATGAAGAGGTAGTACTATAGGGGCATATATCTTTAATAGGCTTGACTTTGGCTAAGCATACAAAATGGCCAGAGCTTATTAAATGTTCAATACCCCTTATGCAGACAAGATTACTGTATAGAGTATGTGCCTGTGTACCCATGTGTTGATGAGATCATTGTATGGAGTGTGCCTGCACATGCACTCCTTATATAAGCACCCTGTGACTAGAATAAAGAGCTCTGCTCTGCCCTGTCTTGCATTGCAACTGGTGTCTGTGAATGTCTACTCTGTGAGCCTTCTTCCAGCTGGGTTCACCACCTCCCCAAATCCCCCTAGAGCTGCCCATTCCTGGCAGGTACAATGAAATTCTACTCAGCAGTAAGGAAAATTGGAATCATGAAATTCCCAAGAAAACGAATATTATCTTGAAAATAAATCATACTAAGTGAGATTACATAGGCTCAGAAAGACAAATGCTGCATATTCTCTCTCATATGTGAACCCTAACCTGGAATAGCTTGATTTGATAAGTTGTAGTGTGCATCAGTAATACTGGTAAGGAAGCTAAAATGAGGCTGGGAGAAAGGAGAAGCAGGAAAGGATCAGAGAAGATACTAGGAAGGCAAGTGGAGGGACAGAATATAAGGGTCTGGAGGGTACTGGGGTAATGGAGGGTGGGGCAGTGAGAGATGCACAAAACTAATGATGGCAGGAATTAGTATTGTAGAAACTCCTCTTAGTAGCTTCAGATATAACTCTGGGGCTGGAGAGATGGCTTAGCGGGTAACGAGCTTACCTACAAAGCCAAAGGGACCAGGTTCAACCCCCCATGACCCATGTAAGCCAGACGCACAAGGTGGTACATGTCTGAAGTTTGTTTGCAGCAGCTGAAAGCCCTGGCGTGCCTATTCTCTCTCTTTCTCTTTCTCTCTCAAATAAATAAACTATTAAAAATATAACTTTCTTTTAAAAAGAGATATTAACATAAAAATATAAAAAGGGGCTGGACTTAGCAGTTAAGCGCTTGCCTGTAAAGCCTAAGGACCCTGGTTCGAGGCTCCATTCCCCAGGTCCCACGTTAGCCAGATGCACAAGGGGGCACACACATCTGGAGTTCGTTTGCAGTGGCTGGAGGCCCTGGAACAACCATTCTCTCTCTCTTTCTCTCTTTGTCTGCCTCTTTCTCTGTCACTCTCAAATAAATAAATAAAAATAAAAAAGGGGGGGCTGGAGAGATGGCTTAGCAGTTAAGGTGCTTACCTGCAAAGCCAAAGGACCTAGGTTCAGTTACCCACTAACCATGTAAAGCCAGGTGGTAAAGACAGTTCATGCATCTGGAGTTTGTTTGCAGTGGCTATAGGTCCTGGTGCACCCATTCTCTCTCTTTCTCTCTCTCTCAAATAAAGATATAAAAATTGTAAAAAGAGAGAGCTGGGCATGGTGGCACACGCCTTTAATCACAGCATTTGGGAGGCAGAGGTAGGAGGATCACCATGAATTCAAGGCCAGCCTGAGACTATAGAGTGAATTCCAGGTCAGCCTGGGCCAAAGCAAGACCCTACCTTTAAAAGAGAGAGAGGGAGGATAACATGGGCAGAAGCACCCTGCAAGGGTAAAGAAAGCTTTACCCTAAAACCACAGGCTGTTGCTTGTATGTTCCAGTGTGAGAATTGGGTTACCCCCTACAGTGGCCAATAGGTCAGGCCATTGCCAAAATACTTGGTTACCCACCAAGACTAAAGGGTAAGACCCTATCACTGAAGACACTATTGATGAGGTCACAGGACTTTGAGAGATCATGCTGGAACTGAAGTGGAAGCCAGCTCCCTGATGGCTATGGCTCCTAGTGGTGGAAAGTGCTAGGTAAGCTACTGGGGGTAAAAGTTAACAACAGTATGAACAGGCAGCTGATCCTGAAAGCTGCAAAACCAACCAACCAGACAAGATGTACACATTGGTACAATTAATAGTGGCACACAGCCTATGGGGGTTGCCAACTGTTTGAATATGAGGCTTGCTCAGTGGAGGGGAATTGGTACCTTGTACTGAGAACCATTAGAAGCCTACGGCTTGAAAGGTCATAGACTCTAGAGAGAAGTTCCCACTGTTCTTCAGCTAAAAGGAGAGGTTATTCCCATTAAAGTCTTCTAAAACGTCTATTTATCCTCTTTGATCTATGCCTCTTTGATCTATCACTCTTGGTTAAATAATCTTTTTACAGGGCTGGAGAGATGGCTTAGCAGTTAAGGCATTTGCCTGTGAAGCCTAAGGACTCATGTTTGACTCTCAAGGTCCCACGTAAGCCAGACACACAATGACACAAGCACATAAGGTCACACATACACACAAGGGGGCACACACGTCTGGAGTTTGATTGCAGTGGTTGGATGCCCTGGTGCACCAATTCTCTCTCAGTCTAGCATTAAAAAAGAAGGTAGTCTGTTGGGCTTGCCTCAAAAAAAAAAAAAGGAATCTTTTTACAGATGGGAGTGAATACCAAAGAGATCCATCAGTACATGAAAAGAAAGCTGACTGCCTAGCATGAGATGACTCATCTCTATCACACCTGCCGGGACCCAGGACACATTCCAGAGGAAGTAGCATATTAAATACGAGTGCAGCATCACGGCTAGCCTGAGAACCTCCTCCAGGGAGATGGCATAGACACTGAGGAGACTCAAAACTCATCAAAGCAGAAAACCAAAGGCTGCTGAGATCTCAGCACTAAAGAAGACTTACAACATGCCCTCAGGGAGCATTGCATTACAGGGAGCAGAAAGAATTTAAGCAGCTCAGGGTGGGAAGAAGTATTCTGAGGCATTGTCTCCCAACACAAGCTGAGACCAGGTCATGATGGGTTCACTCATGGCCCCACCGTGAATATGGATAACCCCTCTGAAGAGGGCCCTGAGTGGATTAAGGGTGGGGGACAGGGAACATTTGCAATATGCTCACATAACAAAATTCTCAATTTAAAAAATGAAAAAAAAAAAAGCCAGAAGTGGTGGCACATGCCTTTAATCTCAGCACGTAGGAGGCAAAGGTAGGAGGGTCACCATGAGTTCAAGGTCACCCTGAGACTACATTGTGAATTCCAGGTCAGCCTAGGCTAGAGCGAGACCCCTCCTTGAAAAAACAATGCAAAAAAACGGGTTGGAGAGATGGCTTAGCAGTTAAGGCATTTGCTTGCAAAGCCAAAGGACCTAGGTTTGATTCCCCAGGACCCATGTAAGCCAGATGCACAAGGTGATGCATCCATCAAGAGTTCATTTACAGCAGCTGAAGTCTCCGGCATGCCCATTCTCTCATTCTCAAATAAATAAAAGCTAAATGAAATGAAGACCTGTCATTTACAACTATATAGATGGAAATAGACTCAATTATGTTAAGTAAATAAGCCAAGCACAAGACAACTAGCACATGGTCCCATTCATGGCTGCAATATAAATTGATCTCAGCCTCTTGTGAGATTGAAGATGCTCACCAAGAGTTCAAGGGCAGCTTGGGCTGCAGAGTGAGACAGTCACTTGGGAGGTAGAGGCAGGAGGATCTAAAGCTCAAGGTCATCTTCAGCTACATGGAGAGCATAAGTCCAGTCTGCACTACAAGAGACCTGTCCTCCCCCATCCCCAAATAACAACAACAAAAAAATATTCTCATAGAAGTGAGAGTAGAAGAGTGGTTTACCTGAGGTTAGTAATTGCAGGGAGGGAACGATTCATCAATGAGTACTTGCAGGAGTAAGAAGTTCTGGTGTAGTATTACACAAAAGGGTAGTTGCAGATAAAAATAATGTACTATACATTTCAAAATTCTAGGATTTTCATCATAAAGAAATGACCAATGTTTGAAATGTTTAACCTGACTTTAAATACTACATACATTTAGAAACACCACATGGTGTCTCATTAATATGAATTTTGCTTTTATTGATCAGTTTAAAAATGTTTAACTTAAAATATAAATAAAAGACAAAAAAGGACTAGAAAAATGGTTTAGCAGTTAAGGCTCATGTCCACAAAACCTAAGGACCCAGTTTTGGTTCTCCAGGTCTCATGTAAGCCAGATGCAAATAGTGTTGCATGCATCTGCAGTTCATTGCAGTGGCTGGAGGCCCTGGCATGCCCATTCTCTCTACCTCTCCCTCTGTCTCTAATAAATAAATGAATAAAAATAAAGCTTTAAAAAAAAAGACAAAAAAGAGCCAGTGTTGGCATGTGCCTCTAATCTTAGCACTTGGGGGGCAGAGGCAGGAGACAAACATTCAAAGTCATGCTTGGCTACACAGTGAGAATAAGGCTGGCCTACACAAGACTGTAGCAAAAAAAAAAAAAAAAAAAAAAAAAAGTCAAGAAAACTGCCACACAAAATAGAACATACAACTCAAACTTGGATATGTTAATTTTAGTAAAGTATGATGCTAACGATTGTGCCATTTTAAGTAAAATTGTCTAACAACAAAAAAAAATTAAACAGAACTGTTTCCTTTCCTGGTTGTTGGAGCACAGTAATCCATGGTGACAGACCTTTCCATTCAGCCCACAATGATCTACAAATACAAGCAATCACATGATAGCCTGTGTTTGGAGGGAGCCAAGTAAGGCATGAAGGAAGTTTATACTAGTTTGATATCCTGAGATAATTTTCCAGGACACCATGAATTCTGCTTTAAGGACAAAGAAGCTTTCATAAACAGATTACTTCCAGTCTAAAGCGGTAATGATGAAAGTGTGAGGGCCACTCACTAACCCGTAAGAAAGCCTCCACACACCAGGCTAAGAAGTTTGTTATCAGTAAGGTAAAGCACTGAGGTATTCCTCCCTGGGTTCAAGCTCATGGATCAACGTCATGAAATATTCCCAGTCTTTCATTTGCTAGTTATATCCATGTTCTATGTGTGTCCAGATATACAGGTACCATTAAAGAAACACGCAGGTCAAACCATTTTTAATGACTCTATTTGAACATCTGAAAACATCACTTGTCCCATTTAAATCAGCTCACTTCAGACAATACAGGTTTCCTAGTCTCCCATTCAAAACATTGTTAACCAAAGTCTTCTGCACTCTAAGCCTTCACAGAACAGACCTCTGTAACAAAGTAACAGGAAGATACAGTATCGGTCCAGTTAGCAACCAAACATTGGTCATTCCGGTCCAAAGGTCTTTATAACCAGCAAGAGAAGACTGGGGAAAGAAAAGGGTAACTGGTACTATTCAGACCCAAGTTTGCGAAAAGCCAGCTTTTCTTACAGAGTAGAATTAATCTTTTGATGAGACCCACAGGGCAGACAGCACTGTAACCTGAACTTCCACTACTTTCCTGTAAGGGTCACAACTTTTGGCATCTTTTGCAGCAAATATCCTCCTCTTCCTTGTCCTTACAAAAGCATAAACACTGGGATTAGCTTTCAAGGAAATCCTTGAATCTAAATAGCACCAAAGCTTGGCATTTAAGAAGCTAGTGTTTCTTTTTTTAATGAAAGTTCAACATGAGGGGAGGAAGATAGTGAAGTCATTCACTCACAATCTCAGGCCTGCCTCAGGCAACTTAAGATCGCACTTGTGGGCATGAACCTCTCTAGGAGGATCACAAGTGGTGTGTTGTCTAGACTGTGGATCATCCAGGCCTAAATGGATCAAGCTTCCTGGTTTCAAGATGAACTCTGGGCTACTGGATAATCTGTCACTCTTTCAAACTTCCTGGTCCCTTTCTAGACTGACTTTATATCCCCAGAAAATTGAGGCAAGAGTAGACCAGACTTGGACTGTGCTACCATGGGAGTGAATACATAGTTGTTATGCATTGTTCAGAAGTTACTTAAACTCCTCTGGGAGTCACACTCGCTCCTAGCTCTGGGCTAGGAACATAATATTAAAACACCTTATTTGCCAAGATTCCTGTCACTTCCCCAACATTTATACCTTTCTGTCTTAATCTCTCCCCCTAGCTTTCTCCGGCATACATACCATCAGAAGATGCTGTCACAACACTTTCAGCATCTCTAGGGCCCAAGGATAAAGCAGCATTAATGGCACTTGGCAGAAAATCCCCATCCCATTTTGAACTGCTCTGAGTTCAACACAGTGAAGAAATAAATGATAATGTGAGAGAAAAGCAGCAGAAATCAGAGCCTGCCCTTCCCACATAAAAGAGGCACATGGAGATTTCAGGAGTTAGTGAAAATGTATCATCTCTTGCCAGAAGGCCACCAGCTCCCACCACTTGGGAGACGCGTAATCACTTGTTTTTCCTCTGGACTAAAGTGCAAGATAGTCAGAATGGCTGTGAGAGTCTGCTGGCGGCCCAGGCTGTCTGGCAAGGTCAGGAAGCGGTAGATGATGTTTTTGAGGTACTCCAGGTTGGCTCCCTCCCTGCTCTGGTCCCTGATGTTTTTTTCGATGTGGCTCTGAAGGGCTCCAACCTCATCACGATGTCGCTCCCCCTCCTCTAGAAGACGTTCCTGCAGCTGATGCGCCTCCATCTCCAGCCTGTGTTTCTGCTTCCTCAGCGATGTGATCTCCACCTCCTTGCGGGCCAACTGCTCAGCGTAGAGGAAGAAAGTGGGCTCGTTGGCAGCAGCAAGCTGCAGTGCTTGGGTCAGACTATCTGGGGAAGATGTGTCAGCTGGGTCCCCAGGACCTCCACCACCCACAGGGCTTCTGCGTCCGGGCAGCCCGGAGGACAAGGCTACAGAACGCAGCTGCTCCAGCTCCAAGTCCTTCTCGGCAAGCACTGCCAGGGCCCGGTCCCGCTGCTTGTGCAGCTCCTCCTCCAGCTTCAGTGCTCGGTCCCTGAAGTCCAGCTGGCTCCGCTCTAGCTCTTGCCGGCGCAGCTGCTGCAGCTGGGCCAGCTCCTGCTTCCAGGCCTCAGCCTCCTGCTGGTGCTGGCGCTCCAGCTCCTCACAGGACAGGCGCAGGGAGATGTACTTCTCCTTCAGCTCTGCCAGCTGCTCCTGCGCTGTCTCCAGCTCCTTCGCCAAGTTCCCATCTTTGGTATTCTTGCTCTTGAGCACGACCTGGGCTCTCATCTTGTAGCGCTCAAACTCTTCCTTCAGCTGTTTGAGCTCCTGCTGGTAGTAGAGTGCTGTAGCCTTCTCCCCGTCTGCAGCCTCTGAGCCGGGCATTATCTCAAGGTCACAGAGCTTCTCCACATCCACAGTCACCTGACTTTTCCTGGCTGCGACCTGCAGCAGTCTCTTCAGCTTTTCCATCTTGTCTTTCAAGACATTGACATCCAGACTGGCCTCATCTCCATGGCTGTCAAGAGGAGACCGGCTAGAGGCTGCAAGAGCCAGTGTCTTGTTCTCCAGGTCAAGTTGCAGGATGCGCTCTTTCAGCTTCTGAATGGTCAGCTGGTCCTTCTGCTTGGCCTTCTCGTAGGTGCCCAGCAGTTCCGACACCTCTGATATTTGATTCTCCAGGGATGCCACCCTCTGCTCCTCTGACTGAGACTGCTGGCGGAGCTGCTCCTCCACAAGGGCTGTCTGCAAAACAAACCGACAGACACAAAAGCATGCAGGAAGGTCACAGCCTGGGTGGGGGGGGCGGTAGGCAAGAGAGGAGAACAAAGAGGTCATGGGAATATAATAGCCTGGAAAAAAAGGGAACTGGGGGCTGGGGAGACGGCTGTGCAGTTAAAGGCTAAAGATTCTTGCTTGCAAAGCCTGCTGGCCTGGATTAGATTCCCCAGTACCCATACAAAGCCAGATGCACGAAATGGTGCACACATGTATGTTGTTCATATGCAGTGGCAAAAAGCCCTGTTGTGCCCATAATTTCTTTCTTTCTCTACCCCCACCACATGTGCACATTCACAAATAAATTTTAAAATATTCTTTAAAGGAATGGGAACTGAAGGCTGCTAATATGAAGCTCCTCTGTGTATGCTGTTCTGTTCCATTTTCTACCAACTTCACATACAAGGTATGCTCCCCTTATCTACCATGTGCCTCCTCAAATCCTACTAAAAAAATCATGTAATTTTTTTTCCTATTTCCAGTATTTCTGAAAATTCAAAACCAAGTCTCTGCACTGAAAGGAGTTACTGCAAAACAGTAGTTTTAACAAAACAAGCAAATCTCAGCTAAAAGCAACTGCAATTAACTTACAAATTAGCAATTCCCTCTGGGAAAATCCTCTTTGCCTCCTTCAGTCACCTACCTACACAGGCCGCATGCTTTGGTCTGGACACTACCTTTCACCACACAACTGCAACTGTACTATCTCACAGAGTGTAATTGGTTAAGACGCCAACTCCCAGAGGCCTAGAGCTGACTGGCTCAGACCCAGCAATACTGAGAAACTCCATATCCTGTTGAAAGGACACTCTATATGCTGTAGCATTACAAAGAACAGGATTTCCCAGTACTCACTAATGGAATTTTTCAGGTAGCATCCAAAATCATCAGAGTGCATGCTGGTAATGTGAACAGACCTATAAACCCCAGCATTAAGGAGTCTGAAGCAAAATGAGGCTAGCCTTGGCTACACAACAAGAGCTTGTCTCAAAAATAAACAAATAAAATAAAACCAGAGTGCAACTAACTACCAAAGAAGAAATATCTTCCACTTTGAAGGAGATGAGGATAATTACCTTCCTCATTTCCTGCTGCAACTGAGCCTGGAAATGGCTTTTAAGATGCACAGCCTCTTCCTGAAGCTCTTGCAGCCGGGGGTCTGGTCGATTCTTCTCATCTCGAATGGTCTGCAGCTCACTTTTCAGCTCCTCCACCTCACGGGTCAGTTGCTTGGTCTGCAATTCAAACCCTTCTATCTGGTCAGCAGCATACGCCCGCCCAGCCAGGGCTTCTCTGGTCTCTTCTAAGCGCAGCTCCAGGTCTTGGCGTCGGGTCCTCTCCTCCTGCAAGAGCTTCTGGAGCTCGCGCAGCATCAAGGCATGGTCGCTCTGCTCTTGGGCCCGATCGTGCTGTTGAGTGATAAGTCGGGCTTTGGTTTCTGCTATCTGCTCCTGCAGCCCCTTCAACTCTCCCTCCAGACGGCCCCTCTCGTCCTCTGCCTTTTTATTGGCATCCTCTAAGTCCTGTTTCATCTTCTTCTTATCAGCCAGGTAAGAAGCCTCCATACGGGACTTCTCCTGAGTGACTGTAGCCAAAGAGCTAGTCAGAGTAGCCAACTGGGTCTTCAGCTGATGAAGTCTTTTGTCCACCTCACCGCCCGCAAATGGCCCGTCCCCGCTGCTACTGCTAACGCCACTCTCCGACCCGCTGGCCTCTTCAGACTTTGGAGGAAGCGCTCCACGGGCCACTCGGTCATCTTCTACCCCAAACTCACCCTTGGTGCTGGTGAGGCTGGCTGCAGTATCCAAGCTGGTGGCGGTCCCAGTGCTGTCCTCGCTGTGAGTGGAGCAGCGGTCATCCACCGAGTCGGGAAAGGTGAGACATGGAGGCTGCACGGCGGCGAGGCTCACATCCGCCTCGTGGGAGACCGACAGCACCTTGATGCTGGCCTCGAGGGCCTCCTTCTCCTTCACCAGGCTTTTATAGGCGCGGACCACATCCTTGAGCCGTGCCTGGTACTGGACCAGCTGCTTCTTCTGGGTCTCGATGGTCTCTAGCAGGTCCTTCTTGCTCGGGCCGCCTCCGAAATTCATCCCAAACTTCTCCATGGGGTTCTAAGGGCCCGAGGCTCCACGTCTGCTTCCCCCCAACCCCCGGGCCCCGGCCCGCGAAGGCCACAGTCGTGGGCAGGAAGCAAGGCGAAGGCTGTCCGCGCGCGCAGGCCGCACACACCGGCGTCCGCCCAGAGGACATGGGCCGGATACGCGGCTGCGGGCGGCGAGGCGGGGGACGGCCAGGCAGGAACGCCCGCGGGGCAGACCCGGGAGGCGAGGTGACGCTGGCACCGGACAGCGCGGCACGCTGGGTCCGCCCCCTCGGCCCCGTCAGCCGTGGCCCCAGGCTCAGCTCGGTTCCGTCACCGCTTCCTAACTACGAGCAAGCCAGCGCCGAGCAGCGCTTCCGGGTCTGTCTGCCGGAAATGACGACAGCGCGGCGCCTCGGGCTCCGCCCCCTGGTGGGCGGGGCTTCCCGGGTCGGAAGGTGGAGGCCCCGGCTGGGTGGGAAGAGCGAGGCGCCCGGGATGCTTTGATGAAGGGCTGGCCCTCACCGGCCCACAGGCAGGGGGCGACGTCGCATTGTGTTGTCACCCAGATGAACGACACGTCCAACTACTTAGGGCAATGTCCAACATGACCCTAAAGGGAAAATTAAGACTCCACGAAAACGCACCCCCACCCCCGGCACCTACTTAGCAAATAGTATCACAGTACTCTCCCGTCAGTCCTGCTTATAGAGGGGCCACTCTGTAGCCATGAGGTCCATCCCCAACGCCAGCGTGTGCCAAAAGTTTTGCTATCCAGTCTTCGCAAAGTTCTGTTCAGGAGGTGTCATTAGCACTTGATTGACAGTCATGGGGAACATCAGGAACAGAAATGTAGTAACATGTCCAAGTTCATATACAGATACAGGTGTAGGAACCGTAACTTAATCAGTCTGCTTCTCAACGTACTAAGGGCTGTGCCAGGTGAAAACACCATAAAGAAACATGCCTTTAAAGGCCGGGCGTGATGGCACACGCCTTTAATTCCAGTACTTGAGAGGCAGAGGTAGGAAGACCACCACGAGTTCGAGGCCACCCTGAGACTACATAGTGCGTTTCAGGTCAGCTTGGCCTAGCGTGAAACCCTACCTCGAAAAAAAGAAAGAAAAGAAAGAAAGAAAGAAAGAAAGACAGCATGGCCTTACCCTCGAGGAGGTCGCTGTCTAGTCAGGAACCAGACATATTAGTATGTATACGTCGATTCAAAGTGATATGGAAGATAAAAGGAGGGAGGCCCGTCTAGAGAGGAGGCACAGATTCTCTTAGGGAAAACACCTCCGGATCTGAAGAAAGTAATGCTTGCCTATCGAACTAGAGATGTGAGAAATCAGCATAGAAAATCAAGTGGAAAAAAAAAAAACTATTGCAAGGATTCTGGGGTATCCGAGAGCCTGAGTCACCCAAGAAGCGTTAAGAATCAATCACCCGCAAGCAGTCGCTTTGAGCATGGGAGGGAGGTGCCAACAGATGGGGCTGGCACGAGGGCTATAGACCCACCATAAAGGCGGTTGGAGCTTCATCTTGCGTGATAAAACACTGAAGGAGTTCACTCTCAAGAGAGGACCCCCATCGATAGTGTGTGACGCTGTACAGCTACCAAGGAGCTGGAGGGCTATGGGAGGAGGCTCTTAGGTGGTGAAATAGGGGAATGACCACGGGGATGGAGAAGGAGGCTGTTACACTCAGCATCTCTGAGCATCTTTCCGACACTTTGTCACACGACCTTAGAAATAAATGCAAGTCCGGGGCGTGGTGGCGCACGCCTTTAATCCCAGCACTCGGGAGGCAGAGGTAGGAGGATCGCCGTGAGTTCGAGGCCACCCCTGAGACTCCATAGTGAATTCCAGGTCAGCCCGGGTTAGAGTGAGACCCTACCTCGAACCCCCCCCCCCAAAAAAAAAAAATAAGGAAAGAAAGAAAGAAATGCAAAGTCCGGGGCTGCAGAGTAAAGCAAAGTCACTCCCTCCCTGTGCACCCAGAGCCATGCTCTCTCCAAGCCCACGCAGAGAGCCCACCGGGCTGTGTGTGGGGGGGGGGTTCTACTAGAGAGCTTCAGCACCTCGGTTCTCGATCCCAGAGCGAGGGGGGTGGGGCGGAGCCGGGGGCGTGGCCCGGCCCGGAGGGGGCGTGGCCTCGTGACGTCGGGCGGGCCCGGACGCGCGGAGGCGGCGGCGGCGGCGGCGGCGGCGGCGGCGGCGGCGGCGGCGCCTCCTCCTTCTGCTGTTGCGTCCCATCCCCCCACGGCCGGCCGGTTCCAGCCCGCACCCCGCGTCCCTGCCCGCGCCCCCGCCCCGGGCCCCGCCATGGGCCTCACGGTGTCCGCGCTCTTTTCGCGGATCTTCGGGAAGAAGCAGATGCGGATCCTCATGGGTGAGGCAGATCGAGCTCGCGGCCCGGTTCGGGGGCGCCGGCTCCGCCGCAGCGCTCCCGCCCCCGCGCCCCTTCTTGCAGCCCGGGCTCACCTGGTTCCCTGACCACCACCACCACCCCCTTCCCCGAGATAGATAACCCACCTCGATAGTAACCCTCGGGGATCCCCTCCACCCCACACACACATACGCACCCCAGCACTCGAGCAGGCCTGAGTCTGCAGCGTCGGCCCAGGGGCCCGAAACCCGGAGCTGGGCCCTGGGTGGAGTGAAGCTTCCTCCACCCCAGCCCGGCTGCCGAGAAAAGGATTCCGCCCTTGGAGACGACTTTTAAAAGGAGTGCCGCCTTCCTCCCGTGCCCCTCACCTCCCAAGCCTCTCTTGCCCCGCACCGGCTCACTTGAGGGGCAGGAGTTGGCACCCGCCACCCAGGCTGTCCTCCGGGCCCGGAAGGTAGAGAACAGCTCGCACCTGGAGGCGCTCGGGCTCCGGGCTCCCATCACACAGTCAGCTGGCACAGGCCTCTCCCTGTCCCTGATCTCTAGGGGGCACCCTCGCTCCCATCTCCATCCCGGGCCTCTCTCCTTTGCAGTTGGCTTGGATGCGGCTGGCAAGACTACCATCCTGTACAAACTGAAGTTGGGGGAGATTGTCACCACCATCCCCACCATAGGTGAGCTCCCTCTCCCCCACCCCCGGCGTGGGGGCAGAGTTGGGGAGCGCCCAGATGGCCCTGCTCGAGGGGTCTGCTTCCAATTCTGAACCGCCCCCCCCCCCGGGGCCCCTTATCGGGTGCTGACTCTGACACCAGATAGTGCTGCTTAATAAGTGGGTCACCGTATCTCTACTTGCCGGATGGTGTGAGGTAGGATGGGCCTAGCCCCGCCCTATCTGTTGACCTCCGGTCCTTCTGGGTTCTAATTCCCCTGGGCCTTGATCATTGCCTTCTGATTTTTTTTGTGTGTGTCCCTGCCAAGATCCAAGTAGTTTTCATGAGTTGCCTTCAGAACTTTTTCCTCTCTTCCCTCCCCACCCCACCCCCCAATTATCTGCAGGTTTCAATGTGGAAACAGTGGAATATAAGAACATCTGTTTCACAGTCTGGGATGTTGGAGGCCAGGACAAGATTCGACCTCTGTGGCGGCACTACTTCCAGAACACTCAGGTGGAGTGTGGGGCGGCGGGGGTGGGGGGGGTGGGACCACCCAGGGAAACGGTGCTAGAGCTAGGAGGACTGAGCTATTGGCTGAGTCTGAGCCCGCCCTGCTCCCCCCCCCCCAAGCCAGGAAGCCACCCCCTGGCTTGGCCTGTACTCATCCTTCCAAGCTTACCTTAGTCTTGTCCTGTGATTTCACCTTCTGAGATGTCTGGGCAGCAGCGTTCTGGGGCCACACACACACTGCCTGGTTGGGCTGTCACTGGCATGCCACGTACTGCTTTTAGTCTGCTTCCTCTTGGAGTGTGAGGGGCGCTATGCAGAAAGACCCTTTGCAGTCATCTTTCTGCAGCGCCTTTTCAGAAGTTTACTACATGAGAAGACCTGACACAACTGAAAGTGAGAGAAGAGAGAACAGGCCAGGTTAGGGCAGGACCCGGGTGAGAGTGATGGCTTCTGCTGCCTGTCTTCCCTTCCCACCCAGGGCCTCATCTTTGTGGTGGACAGTAACGACCGAGAGCGGGTCCAGGAGTCTGCTGATGAACTCCAGAAGATGGTAAGGACTCAGATCCTGGGAACTGAGCCCTTGGCTTTGGTGCCCGGGAGATAGATCTCTGTGGGAACCCGATAGGCATGAAGGGTGGGTTATGTGATTTCTTCTTGTTGCTACATCCCACCCTGTTTGGGATATAGATTAACTTTTTCCAATCTCATACATTTATATCTGAGTGTAAAAAGTTGGGGGGGGGGAGGAGGGAAAGATTTATAAGTAGTAAAGTGAAACAGCACCTCACATTCTTGTTTGTTTGTTTGTTTTTTTCTATTTGGAAATGTTGTCACTTTTGTCTAGGGCAAGTTCTTAAATTAGAAGGCCTTTTCTGGAGGTAAGGTTTAGGTGGTCCCCAGCTCATTTATAACTCTGTCTTGTGTTCAGCAATAAACTACATGATCCTGTGTGTTTTCTACAAAGCTAGCTTGTAGAGACAGCCCCCCCACCCACCAAACAAAGCAGTCAGGAAGGACCAGGAAGCCTAGGGCCCCGTGAAACCACAGGTTCTATCCTCTCTCCTCCCCTCTCAGCTGCAGGAGGACGAGCTGCGGGATGCAGTGCTGCTAGTGTTTGCCAACAAGCAGGACATGCCCAATGCCATGCCTGTGAGCGAGCTGACCGACAAGCTGGGGCTACAGCACTTGCGCAGCCGCACGGTGAGGATTCTGGCCTGCTTGCGCCGGACCCCGATTCTCCTCTGCGAGTCACACACTGGGGGCAAAGCTGTCTTCCCTGTTGGCTGATTTCTCTCTCTCTCTCTCTCTCTCTCTTCCCCCCACAGTGGTACGTCCAGGCCACCTGTGCCACTCAAGGCACAGGCCTGTATGATGGGCTGGACTGGCTGTCCCATGAGCTGTCAAAGCGCTAGCCAGCCAGGGGCAGGCCCCTGCTGCCCGGAAGCTCCCGCGTGCATCCCGGGACGACCAGACTCCCGGACTCCTCAGGCAGTGTCCTTCCCTCCCACTCTTCCTCCCCACAGACAGGCCTCTGCTCCTGCTCCTGCCTGCATGTTCTTTCTTGTCGTTGGAGCCTGGAGCCTTGTTCTCTGGGCACAGAGGGGTCTGCTCTCCTGCCTGCTGGGACCTATGGAAAGGGCTTCCTGGCCAAAGCCCCCCTCTTCAGAGGAGGAGCAGGGATCTGGATTCCATTTTGATTTTTCTGTTTTGGATGTACCCTTGGGGCCAGGTTGGGAGGGAAAAAATGAGGGCTCCGGGTGGTGCTATGATGTGGAACTGGATATTGAGTAATAAATTTGCTGTGGTTTGTATTTGGTGTTGTATGTGGTCTCAAAGTGGGAGGCTGGGTTATTGGGCACAAAAAGACAATATGGGAGAGACCCAAAGCAGCCAAGGTTGGAGGTCAACACATGTTCTCCCTTCTGTTTCTGTCTCTCTCTCACTCACCTTACTCAGCATCTCATTCCTTATTCTTGGGCTGAAATCCTATAGAGTTTCCAGTGGAGAAATCTCAATTCAAAGGAACATTTTCTGAGAGAATCAGAATCCACCTTCATGGTTCCATAAACTTCAGAGACTCACCTCTCACCCTCCTAGCTACTTAGAGCAGTTTTTCCTGGTAGCTTCATGCACAGGGGAGGAGTCTACATTAACAAGATGGGTCCCAAGACACACATAAGAAAAACGATCTATCAAGACGGGCCTGAGGCTCAACAAAATGCATCTTTAAAATTACCGGGGTGAAGCCAGGCATGGTGGCCATGCCTTTAATCCCAGCACTCGGGAGGCAGCGGTAGTAGGATCGCCATGAGTTCAGGCCATCCTGAGACTACAGAGTGAATTTCAGGTCAGCCTGAGCTAGAGTGAAACCCTACCTCCAAAAAAAAAAAAAAAAAAAAAAATACCCAGGTGAGCTCTAACACTAGTCAGCATCCATTAGCCTTTACAAAACACTGGTGGAGTCAGGGTTGCTACCCCTTGCTGGGACACGGGACTCTATACTTGGGAAGACCCCATCTATGCAGACTCTCAGCCTATGAGAAAGACCAGGGCTGTGGGCCATTTTCTTGTAGCTAACAGCAAAGCTTAAAACTCATCACCACCATCATTTCAGCCCCCTTTTTGTGTCATGTTTTCAGTTTCCATTTCTTTATTAGTAACTGACTTCCTGCCCAGCCAGTGACCTGCACACCAGCAGTATAGCTAGGGGTTGGTAAGGAGCAGTGATGGGGCTCCCTCCATCTAACCTGTTCTATCTGAGCCAGGCATTCTAGATTAGTAAGAATCATTTCCTCCTCACTAGCTAGCCAGAGTTTCCTCAACTTCCCAACCTGCAAAGTAATTTCTCAAAGATTTTGGCCTCATCTTCCCAAGGGCACTAAAAAAAAAAAAAATCAATTTTTCTTGGCTATCCTAAACTTTGTATATATATATTTGTTTTAAGGAAACAAGCCACAAGGGAATCCACTTCCTAGGAACGAGATTGATTTCCATCTTGTTAATGAGAAAGGCAAAGGGGAGCGACATGCCTAAGGCGGCAGGTGGCTGTTAGGATTCTGAGTCTTAGCCTACCTCATTGCCTGGAGTGAGCTGGAAAAGCAGATGCCAGAGGCTCTGGACCCTCTTCCTCTGGGCCATGGATTGGTGGTGTTGGGCTGCCCCCCTCTGCCCACTGTGTTGGGATAAGAGGCAGCCTTCATAGTCACAATGCTCCCGGGTCACAGAGGCGCTGGGACATTAGCTACCCCTCTGCCTGGGAAGTTTCCTCTAGGACCGTCTTCTGGTGGGCACTACGGCCTTATTCGTGTCCATATGGCCTGTGGGACCTCACCACTGGGGGGAAGGCTGGGCCGGACAGAGTCATCGCCTGTGACACCGGCCCCATGGCTGAGGTGGAGTGGATACACAGACATCCAAAGGCTGAGGATCTAAGAGTTGGGCTCATCAGCTGGGCAGGAACCTACCTCACCTCTGAAGCGTATAAGAGTACAGTCACAGCTACTGGAAGAGTCTGAGCAGGAGACAGGTAACAAGGCAAATCTGGACCAGAACCATTTTTATGAATGGCAAGGTGTGTGTGTGAGTGTGTGCATGCATGCACTTATCCTAATCACTTGCCTAGCCCATGCTGTTGCCAGGCCAAGACCCTTCTATTCTGGGCTTTTGGCTCATGGATCTGTGTTGTTCTGTCTGTTCTCTCAAAAACCTTTCCTTAAGCTGAATCCTCGGCCCCGGCCTGCTGCTTTGCCCTCTTCCAAGTGCTTTCTACACTCCATCACGGTACAGAATGGTTATGTCATCACAAAGAGGAGAGGTGGGGAGGCCAGGCTAAAAGGCAGAACTGGACATATAGGGAAAGTCAGACCATAGAGGGAGGCCTGTGTTTCTGTTCAGGAGAACAGAATGAAAGACATTTCCAAGTGCTTGCTGGCTTGGCCTTCATTTTAGAGAGGAACTCAGGCATCTCAGGTGCCTGAATGAAGCAAGAACAAAGTCCTCTTGTAACAGCATTGATCACAGTGCAGCAGACAATTGCATCTCCACAGTCTGCTTCCTAGAGCCGGGCTGCCCATAAGAGCTCTGGCTTTTCTCCTGTCGGGGAAGTAGCCTCTGGGGGTGGAAGTACTGCTGAGTGTGCTGTACAGGGGCACAGAGAGGAAGGAGAAAAGAAAGAAAGAAAGAAAGAAAAACTCAAAGCTTTTTGTGTATGTGGAAAATTAGGCATTGAAGGATGAGAGCAAGGGAAGAAGTTAACTGTTAGAATGGCATCTGGAATTTCTCTTTGCACCTTAAGGAGCCCTGTGGTTCCACTGCTGAAGTGACCCAGAAATGCTTTTCATTGCTAATTGAGAGGGTGGACGAGCTAACAGCAGGGGAAGGCATGGAAGGGAGGTGGCTGGTTTTGGTGAAGGTGCTATGGTGGGGGGGGGGGGGGCAAGGTCTACAAATCAGCGCTACTGGTTGTCCTCCTCTTCCTTCCAACACCTCAGACCTGGGAGCTCCTCGTGAGCAATGAGCATGAGGCACAGGCCGTGGTCCGACTCAAGAGCCTGCGGGGCTACTACATGCTGTGTGAAGCGGATGGCACTGTGTGCTGTGGCCGCCCGAGGACCAGCCACCACGGATGCTTCCTGCTCCGTTTCCACCGCAACTGCAAGTGGACCCTCCAGTGCATAATCTCTGGCCGTTACCTGGAGTGTGACGGGGAGGATGTGTTCTGCAGCTCCAGGGTCCTGTCAGCGTACCACATGTGGACGCCCCGGCCAGCCCTGCACGTCCACGTGATTCTCTATAGCCCTACCTACCGCAGCTACGCCCGCGCTGACCACACCGTGGGCCGCATCTGGGTGGACGCCGCAGTGCCCTGCCTAGAGGAGTGTGGCTTCTTGTTGCATTTCCAAGATGGATGTTACCACCTGGAGACCTCTACACACCACTTCTTGTCACGGGTGGACCGGTTAGTCTCTCAATGCTCAGCACAGACAGCTTTTCACTTGCAAGTGCGGCCCAGAGGGCTCGTGGCACTGTGCGATGGAGAAGGAGGCACGTTATATCCACAGGGCACACATCTGCTCCTGGGCTTGGGCTCCAATCCCATGAGGGGTGAGGAGTGGTTTGTCCTACAGCACTTCCCAACCTGGGTCAGCCTCAAGTCAAGGTCTCGGAAGTTCATCTCAGTCGGCTATGGCAAGTGTCCCTACCTGCATGGGGGAGAAGGGCAGCTACTAAAAAGAGGAAAATATCTTTGGAATCAGCACAGTTTTTTTTTTTTAATTTTTGTTGTTTATTTTTATTTATTTGAGAGTGACAGAGAGAGAGAGAGAATGGGCACATCAGGGCCTCCAGCCACTGCAAACGAACTCCAGATGCATGTACCACCTTGTGCATCTGGCTTACGTGGGTACCGGGGAATCAAGCCTCGAACCGGGGTCCTTAGGCTTCACAGGCAAGCGCTTAACCGCTAAACCATCTCTCCAGCCCCTCCCCGCCCCTTTTTAACTTTTTGTTGTAGCACAAGTTTTTTTTAACCTGCTTCTAAGAAAGACCCTGGGATCTCGTGAGAAAGAGGACCGATAAAGAGGGATATGGGCTTTAGGGGACAGTCACTTGGGTCTTCTCCAGATTATTATGGTCTAGCATAAGGTTGGAGTAAAATGCAGGGAAACCCAGGGATAGGTGTCAGAGAGGCTGGGACTGAGCTGAGGCCACACTAGAATTCTGCTGACATATCCTCCCTCTGCAGATGCGGAGGTGTGTGCCGTCTCTGAGCGCTTGACGCCGATGTCCTTGTTCCAGTACGAATGTGACAATGAGAGCTCCACCTTACAACTCCGGTCAGCCAATGGCTACTACCTAACCCAGGTGAGACCCTGGGATTCCATCCAAGAAGCAGTTTCTAACACCAAATTCTTCTTTCTGAATACTCTGCTTCTCCCATGTGCATGACCAGATGATTAGTCAAGCTGTTGAGACCCACCGTCAATATACAGGCGTTTTCATCCAATGAGGCCTCTTTCCTTTAAAAATCAACTTTATTAAACCAAACGTGGTGGCGCACGCCTTTAATCCCAGCACTCAGGAGGCAGAGGTAGGTGAACCGCTGTGAGTTCGAGGCCACCCTGAGACTACATAGTGAATTCCAGGTCAACCTGAGCTAGACAGCAAGACCTCGAAAAACAGGGGAAAAAAAAAATCAACTTTATTGAGGAATAATCTGAGCACATGTAAATTATATGATATGTATTATATACTGTGTATTGTGTTTAAATACATTATGTAAAATGTTTATTATATGAATAAATTGCATCCATTTTAAGTGTAAAACTCAGCATGTTTCAACAAATGTGTACACCCATGCGACCATTGCCACAACCATATCACCACCATAAACATTCCCAAATGTCCCCTTGGTCAGTTTGCCTCTCCCCTTGGTCCTGCCACACCACTAGCCTGTGTTCTACTACTGTGGATTCGATTTGTTGACTCTAGAATTTCAGATAAGTGGACTTGGGCTGGAGAGATGGCTTAGCGGTTAGGTGCTTGCCTGTGAAGCCTAAGGACCCCAGTTCGGAGGCTTGATATCCAGGGACCCACATAAGCCAGATGCACAAGGAGGCGCACACATGTCTAGAGTTCGTTTGCAGTGGCTGGAGGCCCTGGCGTGCCCATTCTGTATTTCTCTCTATCTCTCTGTCTCTCTCTGTTTGTCACTCTCAAATAAATAAATAACAATAAGCAAAAATTATTTATAAAGATAAATGGACTCATTCATGTACAATATGTTTACTTCTTTTTTTTTTTTCTGAGGTAGGGTCTGTCCATAGCTCAGGCTGACCTGGAATTCACTATGTAGTCTCAGGCTGGCCTTGAACTCATGGTGATTCTCCTACCTCTGCCTCTCAAGTGCTGGGATTAAATGCACATACCATCATGCCTGGCTGATACCTCTTTTGGTGAAAACCATGCTACTAGTACTACTAAGATTCACCCATACTGTTACATTTCTCAGTAGCTCACTCTTTTTTTTTTTTTTTTTTTTTTTTTTTTTTTGAGACAAGCCCGACAGACTGGCCTTTTTGTTTTGTGCATGCATATGTGCGCTGTGCAAGAGAGAAAGAGATGGAGAGGGAATGGGTGCCCCAGGGCATCCAGCCACTGTAATCAACCTCCAGACATGTGAGCCACCTTGTATGTTGTATGTGTGACCTTGTGTGCTTGGGTCACCTCGTGTGTCTGGCTCACATGGTATCTGGAGAGTCAAACAGGCTTCACAGGCAAGTGCCTTAACCACTAAGCCATCTCTCTAGCCCTTTTCTTTCTTTCTTTCTTTCTTTCTTTTTTGTTTTGTTTTTTTTTTTTTTTTTTTTTTTGAGGTAAGGTTGCACTCTAGCTCAGACTGAACTGGAATTCACTATGTAGTGTCAGGGTGGCCTTGAACTCATGGCAATCCTCCTGCCTCTGCTTCCCTAGTGCTAGGATTAAAGGTGTGCACCACCATGCTTGGCTCTTATGTCTTCTTGACATTTAATAATTGAACTTTCACTTGTGTGTATATGATAGTTTTTTTTTAAAGTATTTTGGAGCCAAGGCCAAGGTTTTTTTCACCTTATATAATATGTTGGTCCCATTTATTTTATTTTATTGTTGTTTGTTTGTTTCTAATACTTTATTTTTATTTATTTGACAGAGAAAGAGGGAGAGAGAGAGAGAGAGAATGGGCACACCAGGCCCTCCAACCACTGCAGACGAGCTCCAGACGCATGTGCCCCCTTGTGCATCTGGCTAATGTGGGTCCTGAGTCCATTGGCTTTGCAGGCAAACACCTTAACTGCTAAGCCAACCCTCCAGTGTTGGTTTTTTTGCTTTGTTTTGTTTTTGTTTTTGTTTTTGTTTTTTGCTTTTTGCTTTTTGAGGTAGGGTCTCACTCTAGCCCAGGTTGACCTGGAATTCAGTGTGTAGTCTCAGGGTGGCCTCGAACTCAGTGGTCCTCCTACCTCTGTCTCCCGAGTGCTGGGATCAAAGGCGTGCACCACCACGCCCAGCTTACGTTTTTATTTAGAGAAAGGGAGACGGAGGGAGAGAGAGAGAGAATTGGCACGCCAGGGCATCAGTCACTGAAATCGAACTCCAGACACTTTCACCACCTAGTGGGCATGCGCCACTTTGCACTTGTCTCACCTTTGTGCATCTGGCTTATGTGGGATCTGGAGAGTCGAACATGGGTCCTTAGGCTTCACAGGCAAGTGCCTTAACCGCTAAGTCATCTCTCCAGCCCTGTTGGTCCCATTTTTAAAAATAGTTTTTATGCATTTTTAAAATATTTTTATTTATTTGAAAGAAAGAAAGTACGAGAGTGACAGGGAAGAGAGGAGAGTAGGGGTATTCCAGGGCCTCTTGCTGCTACAAATGAGCTGCTGATACACGCACCATTTTATGCATCTGGCTTTCTGTGGCTACTGCAGAATGGAACTAGGCGGGCGGGATTCACAAGCAAGTGCCGGGTCCTATTTTTTTTTCGTTGTTTTTTGAGATAGGGTCTCACTCTAGCCCAGGCTGACCTGGAACTTACTCTGTAGTTCCAGGCTGTCTTTTTTTTTTTAATAATATTTTATTTATTTATTTATTTGACAGAGAAAGAGGGAGAGAGAGAGAGAGAATGGGTGCGCCAGGGCCTCCAGCCACTGCAAACTCCAGATGTGTGCGCCCCCTTGTGCATCTGGCTAACGTGGGTCCTGGGGGATCGAACCTGGGTCCTTTGGCTTTGCAGGCAAGCGCCTTAGCCACTAAGCCATCCCTCCAGCCCTGTCTTTTTTTTTTTTTTAATACTGTGTTCGAGGTTACATTGCAGACTGGCAGAGGTGGAAGAGCTGAGGTCACAAAATAATTTTATTTATTTATTTGACAGAGAAAGAGGGAAGGGAGAGGGGGAGAGAGAGAGAGAATGGGCATGGGTATGCGAGGGCCTCCAGCCACTGCAAACGAACACCAGACACGTATGCCCCCTTGTGTATCTGGCTAACATGGATCCTGGGAAATCAAACCTGGGTTCTTTGGCTTTGCAGGCAAATGCCTTAACCACTAAGCCATCCCTCCAGCCCTACAAAATAGTTTTTATGGAGATTCTTTTTCTTGTCTTGCAATAAGAATCTGAAAGTGTAAAGCATATTCCTGGAGAGTGACAGAGGCTAAGGTAGGGAAAATGGTCCAGGAAGAAAAACGACAGGAAGAAATGTGAGGCTGAGCCTGGTGTGGTGGTGCACACCTTTAATCCCAGCACTCAGGAGGCAGGGGTAGAAGAAATGGTTTTGAGTTGGAGGCCAGCCTGAGACTACACAATGAATTTCCAGGTCAGCCTGGGCTAAACTGAGACCCTACCTCAAAAAGACCAAAAAAAGCAGGGCATGGTGGTGCATGCCTTTAATCCCAGCAGATGGGAGGTAGAGGTAGGAGGATTGCTGTGAGTTCACGGCCACACTGAGACTACACAGTGAATTGAGGTCAGCCTGGGCTAGAGTGAGACCCTATGTCAAAAAAAAAAAAAAAAAAAAAAAAAAAACAGAAGGACTGGAGAAATGATTTAGTGGTTAAGGTGTTTGCCTGCGAAGCCTAAGGATACAGGTTCGATTCCCTAGTACCCACATAAACCAGATGCACAAGGGGGTGCATGTGTCTGGAGGCCCTGGCACACCTCTTCTCTCTATCTATCTGCTTATTTTTCTCTTTCTCAAGTAAATAAATAATAAATAAATAAATATTGTTTTAAAGTGAAGCTGATAGTTCTTACTGGTCCCTGTTCCTGATACTCCTTCCCTCCAGAGGCGCCACAGGGCAGTGATGGCTGATGGGCACCCCATGGAGTGTGACAGCTTCTTCCGTGTGCACTGGAATTGTGGACGAATCATCCTACAGTCCTCCACTGGACGCTTTCTGGGCATTGCCACCAATGGCCTGCTGATGGCCAATGCTGCCATTCCAGGTGAGCCAAGAAACCCCCTGCCAAATTCATCCAAGTCAGGTATGCTTTGAAAGAAAGCCAACATGTGCTGGTTGGTTTCTGCAAGCATCTTTAGCCACTGAGCTATGTATCCAGCCTCTGAAATGTGATTTTTTTTTTTGGGGGGGGGGTTTCAAGGTAGGTTCTCACTCTAGCGCAGGCTGACCTGTAATTCACAATGTAGTCTCACGGTGGCCTCAAACTCACAGCAGTCCTCCCACCTCTGCCTCCTGAGTGCTAGGATTAAAAGCGTGCGCCACCACGTCCGGCAAAATGTGATTTTAAAAAAATTTTATTTTTATTTATATATCTATTTATTTGAGAGAGAGAGAGAAAGTGGTAGAGAGAGAGAATAGGCATGCCATGGCCTTTAGCCACTACAAAGGAACTCCAGACACATGAGCCACCATGTGCATCAGGCCTGGGTGGGCACTGGGGAACCGAACCTGGGTCCTCAGGCTTAGTAGGCAAGTGCCTTAACAGCTAAGCCATCTCTCCAGCCCAGTGTGATTTTTTTTTAAGGTATTTATTTAAGGAAGGACTAGAGTTGAAGCCAAAAGGCTGCTGGTCAATTACTGAATCCTTGTTATGGAAGCAGATGACCTCTTTAAGCATCGCTTCTATTCCTTAGGAAACTAGACATGATTCCACTGTGCTGTTGTAAGGGTTAAATAGATTAACACGGCCCAAAGAGAGGAAGAATACTTACATTTCCTGTGACCTGCGCAGTGCTAGGTGCTTTCGCAGACATTGCCCAAGCACTTTAAGGTAAGACCTGGTGCAGAGCAAGTGCTCAAGAAATGTTAACATACTGACAACATCATCCAGCGACTAATGTTCCCCTCTTTCTTTTTTTTTCTGGGAAAGATTCTACTGACATCCCATCTAGATAACTCCTTCCTGCTTCTTTCAGGGCCAAACGAGGAACTGGGGATTCGATTTGCCAACCGCTCCTTCCTCATCCTACGAGGTCGGTATGGGTACGTGGGCTCCTCGTCAGAGTGCGACCTGATGCAGTGCAACCTGGATCAGCCCTGACTGCATCCAGCTCCTGCCGTGCCGCCAAAGCATCTACCACTTTCAGGGTGAGTCCACGCCTCCTCCTTCCCCACCCCGGAGATCACAGGCTAGCCCTAGCCTCCGCTCCAGGCTAGACTTCAGGATCTGCCCCTCTGGGCCTGCTCACCACCCATCATCGCAGGGAAAACAGGGTTTCTGTTTATTTTCTTTTTTTTTTAAATTTTTTGTTTATTATTTATTTATTTGAGAGTAACAGACAGAGAAAGAGGGAGAAAGAGAGAGAGAATGGCACGCCAGGGCTTCCAGCCACTGCAAATGAACTCCAGACACGTGCGCCCCCTTGTGCATCTGGCTAACGTGGGTCCTGGGGAATCGAGCCTCGAACTGGGGTCCTTAGGCTTCACAGGCAAGCGCTTAACCACTAAGCCATCTCTCCAGCCCCGGTTTCTGTTTATTTTCACATTTCAAGGCTCCAGAGTAGGTTATCAGAACAGGGGCCCTTGGGCTCCCTGCCAGTCATCCTGCTTCTCTGTAGAATGACCTACCAACACGGGCAGGACAGGACACGCAGCAGAGGGTGGCATGCCTCCCGGAAGCCCCATGGGGGACTGCACTGCTGGACGACATCTCTTCTTTCTTTCTTTTTTTTAAATGCTTTTTTATTTATTTAGAGAGGCAACTAGGGAAAATGGGCACATCAGGACCTCCAGCCACTGCAAATGAACTCCAGACACATGTGCCACCTTGTGCATCTGGCTTACGTGGGTTCTGGGGAATCAAACGTGGGTCCTGAGGCTTCGAAGGCAAGCGCCTTATATGCTAAGCCATCTCTCCAGCCTGACAACATCCTTTCAACCTGAGTTCTTTCCTCCCCAGCACAGGGTGGATCCTTCTGGTCAATAACATCCTTTGGCACCTTCCGCCCTTGGGGCAAGTTTGCCCTCAACTTCTGTATAGAACTCCAAGGGAGCAACTTGCTCACAGTACTGGCACCCAATGGCTTCTACATACGAGCCGACCGAAGTGGAACACTACTGGCAGACAGTGCAGACATTACCAAAGAATGTATCTGGGAATTTTAGGTAAGGAAGACAGGTGGCCCTGGGGAAAGCAGGCAGGTGGATGGGGAGGTGTGTGTGGTGGAAAGACTGCCGGGCTACCTCTGTCAAAGATCGGATCAGCTCCAGCCATTGATTCCAAATCTGGGCTATTCCTTGCAGGTTTCTGAACTTGATCTTGCTAGAGAGGGAAGAAGAAATCACATCTAGAGAGCTCAGTATTATGCCACACTGACATGTGGGCTTGTAAGCAGCCTCCACGGGGCAGAGAGAGGTGAACTTGCCTCTGTCCCTCCCTCTTGTTTTTTTTTGTTTGTTTGTTTGTTAGTTAGTTTGTTTGTTTTTTGTTTTGTTTATTCAGATAGGGTCTCACTCTAGCCCAGGCTGACCTGGAATTCACTATGGAGTCTCAGGTTGGCCTCGAACTCACAGTGATCCTCCTACTTCTGCCTCCCTAGTGCTGGGATTAAAGGCGTACACCACAATACCTGGCTTGTCTCTCTCTCGCTCTCTCTCTTTTTAGCAATGTTTTTAAGATTTATTCTTATTTATTTATTAGAGACAGAGAGAGAGGTGGGAGAGAGAGATAGAGAGTGAGAATGGGTGCACAGGGGCCTCTAGCCACTGCAAACAAACTCCAGGCGCATGCGCCACCTTGTGCATCTGGCTTACGTGGGACCTAGAGAATCAAACCTGGGTCCTTAGGCTTCGCAGGCATGTGCCTTAACCGCTAAGTCATCTCTCCAGCCCAGCCATTTTTTTTAAATTAAGAACATACTTTGTATGGATACAGCATGTGTTGGTACTATCTTTGTCCTCCCTGTCCCCATTCTGCTGGGGGCCTTCCTCAGTGGGGTTACTGGTATTCCCCATGGGGTTGTGAGTTACGTGTTGTGGGAAGAGCAGTCAGTTACTGGGGGGAGGCAGTGCTTCTGGGCATGACATACCAACCTATGGCTCTTACAATCTTTCTGCCCCCTCTTCCACAAAATTCCCTGAGCCTTGGTGGGTGAGTTTGAAGTCTGCTTCAGTGATGAGCTGTCAGGAGCCTCTGGATCTCTGCTTTGGTAGGTGTTGAGTATCCTCAGCATCTGTCTCCTTCACCCTGGTGCTGACTGTCAGGCTCACCGTGGAAGCAGCTCTCTTGCTTGTCTCCCCATTCCTCTTTGACTTCAGCTGGGCCTTGACTAAGATGCGAGGGGTGGTTTATCTTCTCGCTACCTTTCTGTATGCACACCCTCTGGAGCAGAGGATCCGGGAGTTGGGGACCCAGGGGCCAGTTAATCAGGATACAGGATGCTGGAGCAAAAGGCCTGTTTCCACAGCACACACCAGGGTCCAGGCTGCCCCAAGCCAGCAGCAGGGGCACCAGGACCAGGGAACTAGGAGGTGGGGAACGAACTGAGAGCTCTGGTCTACTCACAATGCACAGAATTTTATTTCACTGGAGGGGGAAAAGTCATTTTGAGGATATATGTAAATGAGTAAAAAGAGGTGTTGTCTATTTTTATCCCTGGGCCCTTGGCTTGCCAATATTTATCTCCAGCCTGATTCATCTCTGGAATTTCAACCCTGTCTCTTTCTAACTTCCTGATGAAAGGTTGACTTAGCTTCAACTTGTCAGCTCCTCACTATCACCATAGTTGATTAAGCTTCCTCGTTCTCCCTCCTAAGGTGGTGGACTCTCTATTAACATGTGTTTTTGTGCTTGAATGATGTGGCGCAGGAGTGGAGGTCAGAGGACAACTTTGAATGCTAGTCCTCACTTCCCACCTTGCTCGAGACAGCATTTTTCATTGTTCACCACTGTATTCACCAGACTATCTGGCCCAAAGCTTCTGGAAGATTCTCCTATCTCTGCCTCTCATCTCTCCATAGGCATATTGGGATTATAGATGCCCACTATAGTGTCTGGTTTTTAATTTTATTTATTTATTTCAAGAGAGAGAGAGAGGCTGAGAGAGGAAGAGAGAATGGGCACACCAGGGCATCCAGCCACTGCAAACAAACTCCAGACGTATTTGCCCCCTTGTGCATCTGGCTTACGTGGGTCCCAAGGAATGGAACCGTGGGTCCTTTTGATTTGCAGGCAAGCGCCTTAACTACTAAGCCATCTCTCTAGTCCTGGCTTTTATTTTTAAATACGTTTTCAAAATTTATTTATAAGGAGAAAGACAGAGAGAAGAATGGGCACACCAGGGCCCCTGGTCACTGCAAGCGAACTCCAAATGCATGCACCACTTTGTGCACCTGGCTTTACATGGGTCCTGGGTTATTGAACCTGGGTCATTAGGCTTTGCAGGCAAGTGCCTTGACTGCTGAGTCATCTCTCCAGCCCCTAATGTCTATCTTTTTACATGTGTTCTGGGGATCTAAAAACTTAGGTACTCATGCTTCCTTGGCAAGCACTTTATCCACTGATCCACTGCCCCTGCCATGATTCTTTTTGTTTGTTTGGTTGGTTGGTTTGGTTTGGTTTTGGTTTTTTGAGGTATGGTTTCACTACAGCCCAAGCTGACCTGGAATTCACTATGTAGTCTCAGGCTGGCTTTGAACTCGCTGCAGTCTTCCTATTTCTGCCTCCCAAGTGCTGGGATTAAAGGCATGCGCCACCATACCTGGACTGACTCTGGTTTTTTTTTTTTTTCTTTTTTCCTACCACCTCCTGTCTTCCTGTCTGATATTCTTAGGCTTACTATCTTCCCGAATTGGACTCAAGACCTCAGCACTACCTCTTCATCCTCTCTTGGACTCCCTTCACCCAACTCACCAGATCCTTGGGTACTTCCTTAACAGTGCTTCCTGATTACATGCTCCTTTGTAATTCTGGTGATTGCCATTGCTGCTCAGCAGCATCCCTGGCCCCAGGTGCATCCCCACTGTGGTGGTTTGATTCAGGTGTCCCAATGGCAATTTGGGAATTGAAGCCTCCTGGAGGCAGGGTATTGTTGGGGGCGGGCTTATGGGTATTATAACCAGCTTCCTCTTGCCAGTGTTTGGCACACTCTCCTGTTGCTGTTGTCCATCTGATGTTGGCCAGGAGGTGATGTCCACCCTCTGTTTACATCTTCATTTTCCCCTGCCACCATGGAGCTTCCCCTTACATCTGTAAGCCAAAATAGACCATTTTTCCCCACAAGCTGCTCTTGGTCGGGTGATTTCTGCCAGCAAAGCAAACCTGACTGCAGCACCCACCCAGTCTTGTCCCCACACCAAGCTTACTTTCCCACATGCCACTTCCCTTTGCCATTTGTCCTCGGTTCATAACTCTTTAGGACACCTTATTGCTCTTAGTCCTGTCCTCTCACAACGGACCCTATTTTCCTGGCTTGGAAACTTGCAAAAAACCTTACAGGAAGTAATTTGGTTCTTGCCATCAGACAGACCTGGAATCAAGAGCTGTGCGCTGTGACGTCAGGGAAATGACTTTCACATTTCAAAACCTTTCCCTTTATCAATCAGAAACTAGATATGCTGACCTTCAGCATATACTCACTCTTTCCACCTATTTTCTTTCTTTCTTCTTAAACATATTTATTTGTTTATGAGAGAGACAGAGAGAAAGAGGCAGACAGAAAGGAAGTGACCATGGACATGCCAGGGCCTTCTGCCACTGCAAACAAATTCCAGATGTATGTGCCACTTTGTACCTCTGGTTTCGGGTGAGTACTGGGAAATCAAAATCAGGCCACCAGGCTTTGTAGCAGGCACCTTTAACCACTGAGCAATTTCTCCAGCCCATCTTTCCCCCTACTTTTTTTTTTTTTTTTTTTTTTTTTTTTTTGCGGTAGGGTGTCTCTCTAGTCCAGGCTGGCCTTGAACTCACAGTGATCCTCCTACCTCAGCCTCAGTGCTAGGATTAAAGGCATGTGCCACCACACCCAGCTCTCCCCTACTACTTTACTATGGAGAAAATTAGGAGCAAAAGTCCAGTGAAATTCCACTGGGCTTCAGTTTTCTTATCTATTTCATGAAGAATTTGACTTGATCTAAATTTCTCAGGCTCCCTCCAAGCTTGACATTCTAGTAGACTGTGTCACTGTACTGATTAAGAGCTCATTTCCAGACTTAGACCTAGGTTTTAATTAGGTCTTCATTGGTTAAACTTTATTGTTTGACCTTAAACAAATGCATTTCTCAAAGCCTATTGTTTGCAGGTGAAACATGAGTATCATTTGACCTTGTAAGAATATTATGATGCCGGGCGTGGTGGCATACACCTTTAATCCCAGCACTTGGGAGGCAGAGGTAGGAGGATCACCGTGAGTTAGAGGCCACCCTGAAACTACGTAGTGAATTCCAGGTCAGCCTGGGCTAGAATGAGACCCTACCTCGAAAAAAAAAAAAAAAAGAATATTATGAGAATTATACAAGATAGTAAGTGCTCGGAGAAAGCTGGCAGCTAGTATGTTTAAAGTCTTTAAGCTAGTTCAAATTCCCAGTAAACTGAGGCTAGAGGCATAGCTCAGTGGTAGGATGTGCTCTTAGCAAGCATGTTCTGTGTGCAGTATGGGCTAAATCCCAACATGAAAACAGAGCAAGTCCAACAAATGAGCAAATCTACAAAAAGCAAGTTCTAAGTAAACCATTTTTCCTTTTTTCCCTCTTGAACTGTGATGGAAGTCTTTTTCTGACCTTTTCCTATAAATAAACTTCACATATGCTAGTGTTTATCCTCATCAAAATAAATGAATAAATAAATAAATAAATGGGACAAGGGCTACAGAGATGGCTTAGTGGTTAAGGTGCTTACCTGAAAAGCCTAAGGACCCAGATTCAAATCCCCAGAACCCACGTAGCCAGGTGCACATGGTGGTACATGCATCCGGAGTTCATTTGCAATGGCTAGAGGCCCTGGCACATCCATTCTCTACTTCTCTCTCTAATAAATAAATTTTTTAAAAACCTCATAATAGGAGAAAAGGATGATGACATCAAATTAAAAGAGACACTAGTGGAGAGAGGGAGGGGATATGATGGAGAGCAGAGTTAGGAAGGGGAAAGTGAGGGAGGGGAGGGGAGGGAAATGCCATGGTTTCTTGTCTGTAAGTATAGAAGTTGTCAATAAATATATATATATAAAGCTGGGCATGGTGGCGCACGCCTTTAATCCCAGCACTCGGGAGGCAGAGGTAGGAGGATTGCCGTGAGTTCAAGGCCACCCTGAGACTCCATAGTGAATTCCAGGTCAGCCTGGGCTAGAGTGAGACCCTACCTCGAAAAACCAAAAAATATATATATATATTTGTGTATATATATATACATATATATGTTTTTTGTATATATATACACATATATGTTTTTTAAAAAATAACAAGAGGTGCTAGGGAGATGAAAAATAAAATGTTTTTTAAAAGAATGGGACAAATCACTTGGTGTCTGGGTTGGTTACTCAGCCCCATTCAGAACCCATAAATGACACCAATTTGGGTCTCTGGGTGGGCTTTACCTCCTCCTGCCTTCTCTTTTTTAAAATATTTATTTAAGAGCGAGAGAAAGAGGCAGGTGGAAATAGAATGGGGGTGCCAGGGTCTCTAGCCATTGCTAACTCCACATGCATGTGTCACCTTGTATATCTGTCTTTACATGGGTAATGGGGAATCCAAACCTGGATCCTTAGGCTTTATAGGCAAGGGTCTTAACTGCTAAGTCATCTCTCCAAGTTATCCTTCTCTTAACTAAGAAAGTCTCTCCAAACTTTAAAAAACATGGGACAAATTATTTTATTAGCCCTTCTCTCATAGGATCTTACCCAGAATTCTCCTGGAATTCAGAAATCAATAAGTGATGGATTGCTGTTTCCTCTTCCCTCCCCAGGTCAATGGGACACCACCTGCCAAATTCTAAATCCTCCAGGAAAAGCTACTGCACTAAACAGAAAAGGAACTCCAGAGTCAAGATCCAAGAGAATATCTGTTACACATTTTTTCCTACTCAGTTTAGCAAATCACATGTTTCAAGCAACAATACATCACAACAGGCCACCCCCACATTCTTTGTTTGTTTCTGACTCAGTAGAGAGTAGAGATCTGAAATACCATATGTTTCTCTCATTGCAGAATTGCAGAATATATATATTTAGCATGAAAGTGGAAAGGTGATGATGAGAGTAAGGAAGAAGCCTAAAGGAAGGGGAAAGAGGAGCAGGAAAGGGTAGCTGGGGGAAGTGGAGTGTGGATAAGAGTAGTGATATACATATATGAAAATGTCGTAATAAAGCCCACTGGTTTTAATGGTGGCACATGCCTATAATCTGAGCACTCAGAAGGCTCAGCAAGCTCCTTCCAGACCAGCCTGGGCTAGTAGTGAGACCTTGTATATAGAAAACAAAACACATGCATGTATTTTGTATGCTAGCTTAAAAAATGAGAGAGAGCTGGGCGTGGTGGCACACACCTTTAATCCCAGAACTTGGGAGGCAGAGGTAGGAGGATCACTGTGAGTTCAGTACCAACCTGAAATTTACAGATTAAGTTCCAGGTCAGCCTGGGCTAAAGTGAGACCTTACCTCAAAAGAGAGAGAGAGAAGGAAAGAAAATTTATCTAGGAGATGAAAGGTCAAATGATTATCATCCTTCCACTCATTTTCCCTACCCCAACCAGAACAAATAAGCCTTTCTTCAAAACCCCATAAGGAGTTAGCCTTGCCCAAAAGGTTTCAAAATTTAGATATGACTTTTGATGTCATTTAGATTTAGAACAAATGAAAAATTGTTGCTCCTATGAGCCGAAGGTAATAGTATAAACACCTTCGGCCTGTTTAGTCCACCCTTTCACCTCTCTACTACAGTTTGCCAAGCTTCTTTGCCCTATCATTACCTTTGACCCCAGGACGCGAGCACCAATGCACTTTCCCCACCATTTCTCACCTTTTACTAGGGAGCTGGAGTGCTTTGCCCAAGGTCCCATAACTGATTGCATCAGAGCTCAGCTTCTATCTTAAATGTGACTGATATCTGCTATTCTTTCCATTAAGAAACGATTTCCAAGCCAGGCGTGGTGGCGCACACCTTTAATCCCAGCACTCAGGAGGCAGAGGTAGGAGGATCATTGTGAGTTCAAGGCCACCCTGAGACTACTGAGTGAATTCCAGGCCAACCTGAGCTAGAGCGAGACCCTATCTCAAAAAAAAAAAAAAAAAAAACAGACTTGAGGGCACACGCCTTTAGTCCCAGCACTTGGGAGGCTGAGGAAGGAGGAGCACCATGATTTAGAGGCCAGCCTGAGACTATGTAGTGAATTCCAGCTCAGCCTGGGCTAGAGTGAGACCCTACCTCAAAAAGCCAAAAGAAAGAAGAAAAAAAAAAGGATTTCCTGTCTTTCTGACTTTAGCCTTTATCTCCCTGCCATTTGCCCTATTAATATTTTTATTTACACATATTCTTAAACACATTTGTTTAGAATGGAATAATTTCATCACTATCATATAACAGAAAATCAAAAGCACTTGTTATAAATAGAATGTCACTATAAAAACAAGCACAATGAAAACAAGGTGATGTTATTTTAGATTTCCCCACCCTGCCCTAAGGCTTAGAGGCCTATTTCCCTTCCCCTTTATTGAGATGAACAACCGTTAAAGAGGTGCTGACTGCAGCCAAACTTACTCCTGATGCAATCAGAATTGAAGACCTTGTGAAGCAATGTTTTCATTTTGGTTTTGGTTTTGGTTTTTCGAGGTAGGGTCACACTCTAGCTCAGGCTGACCTGGAATTCACTATGTAGTCTCAGGGTGGCCTCAAGCTCATAATGATCCTCCTACCTCTACCTCCCAAATGCTGGGATTAAAGGCATGCACCATCATGCAGGGTTTATAAATGCTCACTTTAAAAAAAAATTTGTCTTTATTTGGCCAGCCAGGCCAAATGAGCCAATGGGTGCAATAGTGGCATGTCTGTTATGGGGGAAACCAACTGCCCTCTAATTGGACTGGAGGCCCACTCCATGGGAGGGAATACATCCCTGATACTAAAAACTTAAAACAGAGGTAGTCATGAGCCCTAAGGGTGTAATGTCTCCTGGTGTCTGGCTAAATGTATATACTATGCTTATCAAACTACCTAGTAAGCACTTCTATTAATGTTCATACCCTTATATTAATGCTACTCTCACTTTTGGTAGAGAATCTTCTCTTTTCAGATAGCAGTGACCTTGGGACGACTCAGAAGGTATCATGGTGATGGAAAGAAATGACCACAGTGCTCAGTACTGCAATATCTCTATCACACCTTCCAAGGCTCAGGGTCTAATGCAGAAGAGGTGGTGGAAAGAATGTAAGAGCCAAAGGAAGGGTGGGACTCCATACAACATGCTCCCTGCAGACACAAAATGGCCTGGATATCCATGACCTCACAGTGCCTGACACTACCTGCACAAGGCCATCATAAGAGGAGGAAAAGATCATGACATCAAAATTAAAAGAGAGACTGATTGAGATGGGGAGGGGGTATGATGGAGAATGGAATTTCAAAGGGGAAAGTGGGGGGAGGGAGGGTATTACCATGGGGTAGTTTTTATAATCATGGAAGTTGTTAATAAAAATTTGGAAGAAAAAAAAATTTTGTTTTTATTTATTTATGAGAGAGAGGCGCATAGAGAGAGAATGGGCATGCCAGGGCCTCCAGACACTCACTGCAAATGAATACCAGATGCATGCATCACCTTGTGCATCTGGCTTAGGTGGGTTCTGGGGAATTGAACCTGGGTCCTCAGGCTCCACAGGTGATTTCAAGAATATACCTTAAGTTTCTACATTTCTCAAGATATGTTAAAGATTTTAATTTTTTTAATTTAATAATTTTAAGTTAAGGTTGAAAATACTAAAGACTAGAGCACTGACCAATGTCAGATACAGTGGCATGTGCTTGAAGTTCTAGCAAACTGGAAGCTAAGACAGGAGGATTACTTACACTTAGAAGTCCAAGACTGTCCTGGGCAACATAATGAGGCTCTACTGAAAAGCAAAGACAGGCTAGCCTGAGACTACATTGTGAATTCCAGATCAGCCTGGGCTACAGTGAGACCATACCTTGAAAAACCAAAAATAATAATAATAGTAGTAATAAATAATAAATCTAAAGAAGCTGAGCATGGTATACACACCTTTAATTCCAGGACTCTGGAGGCAGAGATAGAATCTGAGTTCAAGGACAGCCTGAGACTGAGTTCCATATGAACCTGGAGCTAAAGTGAGACTCTACCTTGAAAAAACAAAGGAAAAGAAAGGAAGGAAGGAAGGAAGGAAGGAAGGAAGGAAGGAAAGAAGGAAGGGAGGGAGGGAGGGAGGGAGGGAGGAAGAAAGAAAGGAAGGAAAGAAGGGAGACACAGACAGCTCTAGAGATAGAACCTTGGGGGTGACTCAATACAAAGTCTTCATCTATATTCAAAAATACAGATAGATGCAAGAATGTGTCTGCATAAGGATACACATGTGCGTGCAAGGGGCGTACACATGCATGCATGAACACACAAGTAACTGATGCCCAGTTCCTCACAAGTGGCCCTTCATTCTTTGTTTGGATGTGCTCAGTCATGGGGTCTCAGCTGTGACAAGCTTCTTGTATTGCCGATGTCAATCCTGTCATTGAAATGAGTGGCTTGCTTTTGGATTATGCTGCTCAGATTGTTGCCCCATCGAACCTTGCCTGTGTTCCTGGACACTTCTATCAGCAGGAGCACGAGCTTCAGAGCAGAGGACGCAGGGCAGGGCGAGGCTGTGTCCTATCATCCTTCAAGTTGCATCTAGAGCTACACGGTCACGTAATTCTTCCTGGGCTGAAGGAAAAGTTCTGGAATCTTTTCTGGCCCATATAATATCCACAAACCAGAGCGCTTGAGGTTCTGCATTATTCATTGTAGTGTAAATTACATGTAAATAACATGTATGGCTGGTAATTAACTTCTGAACAGCCCAGCTTTGGAGTATTTTGATAATAAAAGACCTTGAGTGACAACTTCTGGATGAGTATTTATCCCAGATAAGAGGAAACGAATATGTTTCCTCTGCCCCATGGCACTCCTCTTGCCCAACTATTATCCATCTTCCATCCTTCAAAAGAGAAAGAATTTGCTGGTTGTGGGTCGCACATGTCTATAATTCTAGTACATGAAGTTTAAGGCAGGAGGATCTTGAGTTCAAGGCCAGCTTGGGCCAGACAGGGAGGGAAAGAGGGAAGAAAAGAGTGGAGAGAGAATTTGGAGATACAGAGCTGTGGTGGTTTGATTCAGGTGTCCCCCATAAATTTAGGTGTCCTGAATGCTAGGTCCCCAGCTGATGGAGGTTTGGGAATTAACAATTCCTGGAGGCAGTGTATTGTTGGTGGCAGGCTTGTGAGTGTTATAGCCAGTTTCCCCTTGCCAGTGTTTGGCACACTCTCCTATTGCTATGGTCCACCTGATGTTGGCCAGGAGGTGATGTTCACCCTCTGCTCATGCCATTGTTTTCCCCTGCCATCATGGAGCTTCCCCTCGAACCTGAAAGCCAAAATAAACCTTTTTTCTCACAAGCTGCTCTTAGTTGGGTGATTTCTACCAGAAATGTGAACCTGACTGCAACAGTAAAGTGGCACCAAGGAGTGGGATTTCTGCTAGACACCTGACTGTGTGGCTTTGGCCTTTTGGAGCTGAGTTTTCAAGAGAAATGTGGAAGGACTTGAAACCTTGGCCTAAGAGATGCCTTGCCATGCTGTAAGTACAGCTTGATGGACTATTCTGGTCAGAGTTGAAAGACCTGAATGTAGTAAGAACTAAGAACTGTGAGGTTTGGCTTATGAGGGTGAGAAAGAGCTTTGCCTGGACTGGGCTAGAAGCAGTTTGTGTGAGAGGCTTGTTCTTATGGCCGTGTCCTGAGAACTTGTGCAGGGTTGCATTGCGTAGAAATGGACTGGTGCGAGCAGAGGGATATAGCACAGAAAAAATGAAATCTTTGGGCTGAAACTTCTGCCAGTTCAGCTGCAATTATATGAAAGATTACAACCATTGAGATTGGGCCAGCTGACCTGCATTGGGACAAAAGAAAGAATGCAGTCTTTTGAAGGGGCCTTTTGAGGAATTGTGTTTTGTTTTGTTTTTTGGTTTTTGGTTTTGAGGTAGGGTCTCACTCTAGCTCAGGCTGACCTGGAATTCACTCTTTAGTCTCAGGGTGGCCTTGAACTCATGGCGATCCTCCTACCTCTGCCTCCCCAGTGCTGGGATTAAAGGTATGCACCACCATGACCAGGGGCCTTTTGAATGCTGAAGGAGTGTCCTGTTCTTCAAAGTCTGCTTTACTCCCCCCTTGATTAACAAATTAGCACCCTACCTGGTACTGTGGAATATAAGAAATGCAGGAGGGATGGAGGTATGGCTTAGCAGTTAAGGCATTTGTCTGTAAAGCCAAAGGACACAGGTTTGATTCCACAGGACCCACGTTAGCCAGATGCAAAAGGGGGCACACATGTCTGGAGTTCCTTTGCAGTGGCTGGAGCCCTGGCATGCCCATTTTCTCTCTCTCTCTCTTTCTCTCTCTCTGACAAATAAATAAATAAAAATAAAATATTTTTAAGAAAAGAAAAGAAATGCAGGAAAGAGAGGGTCATTGAGTTTGCAATGCAGTTTTGTGTTTTGCAAATGGCCATAGGCATTGTGAAGCAGGTTTGCTGGATGCCTGCATGGAGACCCGATGAAGCCATAAAGATGAACTGTGGGTTGCAGTGGAGACCCAGTGGAGATGCCGGGAGCACAAGACGGCTGCTAAAGAGAGCTGCCCGCCCCAGATGAAGTTTTCCAGGATTGTGAGTAGCCTAGCTGGAGGGGCAGAATTGGAACTCCAGAGACTTGTTTGCTGGTTAGAATTATTGGACTTGGAGACTTGTTACTGACTAGAGTTGATGGCCTTGGAGCTACAGAGTTTGATATTTGCCCTGTTTAAATCTTGTCTGGGTTGACTATTTCTTTGCTATGCCCAATGCCATCTTTTGCAGTGTGAATGTTTATTCTGTGCCATTATGGGTTTTGGAGGGATTTTTTTTTTTTTTTGGTAGTACGGCTCAGTTAAAAGACCTTTCACTATAAGGATGTTTGAACATTGCTGGAATTGATAATACTATGGGGACTTTTAAAGTTGGACTAAATGCATTGCATTTTACATCATGGATGGTTATCAGCTTATGTGAGCCAGGGATGGAATGTGGTGGTTTGATTCAGGTGTCCCCCATAAACCTAGGTGTCCTGAATGCTGGGTTCCCAGCTGATAGAGAGTTGGGAACTAACGCCTCCTGGAGGCGGTATATTGTTGGGGGCGGGCTTATGGGTGTTATAGCCAGTTTCCACACTCTCCTGTTCCTGTTGTCCACCTGATGTTGGCCAAGAGGTGATGTCCATCCTGTGCTCATGTCATTGTTTTCTCCTGCCATCATGGAGCTTCCCCTTGAGTCTGTGAGCCAAAATAAACCCTTTTTTTCTCACAAGCTGCTCTTGGTCGGGTGATTTCTGCCAGCAATGAGAACCTGACTGTGACAGGAGTCTGTCCTCCTTTCCATATATGTTCTTACTTCTTTCCCCTACCTTCCCCCACATCCCGAGAGAATCTAGGAGAGACCTCGAGCTTTCTCTGTAGACAAACTTGAGAAGACCTGGGACTTACTGCCAGGAAGAACCATGTCCCAGGAGCATGTATAAGTAGGAAGGCGGAATATGAAAAATGTCATTCCTGCTCTGCTGTTATGACAAAAATGCATGTGCAATTAGGGAATGATGCCTATTAGGCTAAATAATTATAGTAACTTACAGAAAATTTTCCTAGTTGTGGATACGGCATTGTGGTTATGTCAGAAAAATTCCTTATATATTGGAGATGAATGCTTGGAAGACTCAAGGGTAAAAGGCTATGATGTAATATCAGCATGTGCATGCATGCACATATGTGTGGCTGCAACACCTAGATAGATCACTCAATACATACCTGGGATAAACGGATACATAAGTGTATAGGTAAATACGTGATTAGACACGTGCATATGTATCAATGAGAATATAGATAATAGATGAGCATATGGGTGCTCCTGGAGAAAGCATAATGAATAACAAAAACTACCTCTAACTTAAAGAAAAAAAATTTTTTTATTTCTGTCAAGCAGAGGCCCCTCATGGCCAGTGTGAGTAGTGGGTGGGCACTCCTTCTCCTGGTCCTCCAATCAGACGATTCACAGGAGGGTCAGCACAGCAGGGCCAGGCAAGGTCTGCGCACGAGGAAGAGGCCCCAGGAAGGAAGAAAGAGTGGCAATCTGTGTGGGTAAAATGGTATGGACGATGGGCAGGATGGCATTAGAGACTCTTTACTCTGGATCTCTTGCCTCAGTCCAGGCCTTAGGACAGTGAAGAGCCAGGCTGGAGCAGAGTTCAAGGGCCATCAAGACTGGTGATAAGGGCATTGGAAGGAGGGACTGGGAAGGCGGAGCAGTGTTGAGTCCAGGGACCTGGCTGCAGGGACAAACGGTGTGTGTGACAGAGGGGAAATGGGCTCTGGGCTCCTGCCCACCGTCCAAGGTCACTGAGGGAGGGGCTGAGACATCAGTGTCCTCAGCTGGGCCCACACAGATCCCAGTCCTAGCTCTTTACCTGCCTCGGCTGTCAAAAGTACCATGGCCTAGGGCTGGAGACATGGCTTAGCAGTTAAGCGCTTGCCTGTGAAGCCTAAGAACCCCGGTTCCAGGCTCAATTCCCCAGGACCCACGTTAGCCAGATGCACAAGAGGGCGCACGTGTCTGGAGTTCGTTTTCAGTGGCTGGAGGCCCTGGCATGCCCATTCTCTCTCTCTATCTGCCTTCCTCTGTCTGTCTGTTGCTCTCAAATGAATAAATAAAACTTAAAAAAAAATTTTTTTAAAGTACCATGGACTGAGAGGATGCTAGTCTCTCTATCTTGTGGATCCTTCAAGGAATGAGGAAAGCCGTTTTGACTTTGGCAGCCCCAACTATAGAACTATGTCTTTCCATGAATGAGGGAGTCAGGCAGCAATCCCCATGCCCTGTGGGATCGAGGCCTGATCTGAATTCTTACCCCAGCAGGGCGGGAGACAGGTTTGGGGTAGAGTGTCACCGGAACACCTGTCGGGTGCTGGCCCCCAGCACAGTTGGTAGCAAGAAGGACCCAGTGGTTCCAATGCGGGCAGGGCTGTGGGCACACTGCCAGGGCATTGCTAGAGAAAACAAGAGGAGACCCTCAGCTGCCAGTGACATTTCCTGTTTCAAGGAGCAGGGACTCGGGACTGCCTCCCCACCGCCTCCTGGGCTATGATCTACACTTGAGGAGATGCCATTCCCCTAGTAAACTAAAGGATAGCATTTTTCTAGAAGTTTTCACTGTTAGGGTCCTTGGAAGCCATGGCATTCAGTTGCAATCTTCGCCAGAAATAGTCAAGGGGTAATGAGCTCTTCACTCTTTCCAGTTCACAAATCCCCCTCTCCTCCCAAGTACCTGGGCAGAGACGATCCCTGGGGAAACTCTTGATATTGCCAGATCCTGAGAGGCGCCTACAAGACGAGGGTGGATCCACTCCGAGGGAGGAAGTGGAGCTGGGGACATAGTCGACACAGGGAAGGGCAAGGTTCCAGGAGAGGCAGAACGTGAGAACATGCAGAAGTGAGACCAGATAAACGTCACGAACCTAGACTGCCCTCTTTCCCAAGGCAGGGCCTTGGGAGACTAGAAAGAAGGGTCAAATACTGAGGATGGTCCTGGGTGGGGACGGTACAGTCCTTAAGAGCAGGGACTCTGTGTGTCCAGCATCTGGCACGGGGCTTGGCCCATGTGGGTGGGTGGGTGGATGGATGGATGGATGGATGGATGGATGGATGGGCAAAAGGACGTGCATAGAAATCACCTTGTGGCCGTGTTTCCCATTTCAGCTTCTCTTGCCTGCGCCATTTGGCCCTTCTGTTGGAAAACCAGACCTGAGCGAGGACGGGGACCATGTGGCAGGCTGCTCTTGCAGCCACCTGGCAACCCACTGCTGTCACCATGTGGCCAGGACTCAGATTCCAGAACTTTCCTCCACCCTGATATCCTCCCTCCCTGCTCTGACCTTTGCCCTCTGCCCCCTTCTTCCCTCAAAGGCTTCCCCTGGGAAAAGAGAAGAGCATTCAGCAAAGGAATGGGGCGGGAAGGGGGGGGGCGTTCATCTCAGATTTTTTTGTTGTTGTTGTTGTTCCAAATAAGTTTGTTTCTACCTTCTTGGTGGCCCCTCTGCCTCACCAGGCCGGCACAGGCGCTTCCTCCTCGTGGGTTGTGCGCACAGTGTCACAGAGCTCACTCACCCTCACTGTGTCCTCAGGCAGAGAGGTGGCAGCAGCCAGCTTCCCACGGGCCACCGAATCAGGATACTGCCCCCGCTGGAATTCTGCAGAGGTGAAGATTCACACAGTGAGGGCAAGAGAGGGAGTAAGAAACTGTCTTCCTGGCCTGGAGAAATGGCTAGCAGTTACAGTTAAGGTACTTGCCTGCAAGCCTAAGGATCCAGGTTCGACTCCCCAGATCCCACATAAGCCAGATGCACATGGTGGCACATGCATCTGGAGTTCATTTGCAGTGGCTAGAGACCCTGATGCACCCATTATCATTCTCTCTCTCTCTCTCTTTCATCCATCTATCTATCATCTATCCATCCATCTCTCATAAATAAATAGAAATTTTAAAAAGAAGAAAAAGAGGCTGGCGAAATGGCTTAGCAGTTAAGACGTTTGCCTGAGAAGCCTAGGGACCCCGGTTCAATTTCCCAGGACCCACATAAGCCAGATACACAAGGGGGTGCATGCATCTGGAGTTTGTTTGCAGTGGCTGGAGGCCCTGGTGTGCCCATTCTCTCTTTCTCTCTGCCTCTTCCTTCCCCTCTCTCTCAAATAAATAAATTAATTTAATTAAATTAAAAGAAATTCTTGGGCTGGAGAGATGGCTTAGCGGTTAAGCGCTTGCCTGTGAAGCCTAAGGACTCCGGTTCGAGGCTCGATTCCCCAGGACCCACGTTAACCATATGCACAAGGGGGTGCACACATCTGGAGTTCATTTGCAGTGACTGGAGGCCCTGGCATGCCCATTCTCTCTCTCTCTCTCTCTCTCTCTCTCTCTCTCTGCCTCTTTCTCTCTGTCTGTCGCTCTCAAATAAATAAATAAAAATAAAAGTATTTTTAAAAAAATAAATTCTCTTCCTACCAGTTCTCATTCTCCACCTGCTAAACCCTGAAATGATTTTTCTCAAGGCCAAGACACCCACACCTGTAACCTCTCTGCCTTGGCTAATAAGTCTCAGGGCTGCTGCCCTATGCCTCCACCTGTCCAGACCCGCACCTTGCTCCAGTGCCTCAGCTTGGATTGGGGAGAAGATAGTCCGATTCCGGTGGCTGGTCCTTGGGTGGGGGCCCCGGGGAGCTTCAGAACCGCTACAGAGAATGGGAAGAGCTGGAGCCAAAACAGCTGCAAAGGAGAGCAATATCGTGTGTCATTTGTGACCGCTGACTCCTCTGGTCAGGTGGGGTCTCTGCCTAGTCAACAGTGCGAGTGTGGACTCCAAGCCGGGCTGAGGAAGCCTGCAGTTACTTGCTAGTTGCTGCAGGCTGTGCCCAGTCACCACGGTGGTGTTTCGGGAAGCCTGCATCAGGGTTGGCCCGAGTTTGCATGACCTCATAGAATCTGAAGGATGCTCTGAGAAGCTATGCAAGAGGCAAAGAAAAAGTAAAAAGGATACAGTCTTGTCTCTTTCTCATCAGATCCTGTGAATGTGGGGGCCCAGAGTCTTGGCTTCAGTTCTAAGTGATCTTAAATAAGTCATTTCACCTCCCTGAGCCTCAGTTTTCTTCTGCCAGGAGAGAGTGAGGCTCCTTGATAATCCAAAACTGAATGAACCTTCTTTGAGAGCTATAAAAGGCTAAGAACGTGCCTCTGATTATCTCCTGGGACAACCCCAAGACCCACCTGGTGACCTGAGCTGAGTCCAGTGTAGTCTCTGGTCTTCCTGTAGAGCCCTCAGGACTCGATTGATAGAAGACACCTGGGCATGTTGGGGTATTGAGTGAAGAGACAGAGACCCATGGTGGCATGCTGAGGGTCCTCCCGTGCCCCACACATCATCCCAAGGGCAGCCTTCTCTCTCTCTCTCTCTCTCTCTCTCTCTCTCTTCATGTTCCCTCCTCATTTCTCTTACCACCACCACCTTTCAGAAGAAAAACTTTTGATTCAGAAGACTGACTCCAGCTTCCCCCTTACTCCTAGCCTAGGATGCCTACATTACCAAAGTAAAAATGGAATTTATTCTTTCCAGACAGCTCGCTTGCAAGCCCTAGTAAGGGAGGGAGGGAAGGAGGGAAGAAGGGAGCGCACTTACACTGGGAGCCTTGTCCTGGGTGCACAGTCCTTCAGCACAAAGCTGCTGTTGGATCTCCCAGGCGAAGAGAGCTGGACATTCGTCCTTCAGCTGGGCAATTCGAGCCACCACAGCAGGTGTGGCCAGACGCGGCTTGCTTCCCCCAATACCCTTGGGTTCCAAGACACCTGTGCGGTAGTAACGCCCAAGGATCTTGCTCACGCAACCGTTAGACACCTGAGTCAAGTGAAAAGCAAGAACAAGACGTGAGCAGAAGGAAGAGGAGTGTTCACGGTGGGCCAGAAGGAGGCTCCAAGACAAGTGAGACTGACTAGATCAAGTCATGGAGTTGACCAGTGTAGTGTCACCTTTGGGAACCTGACGCTCCCTTCCCAACTTCCTTTTTTTTTTTTTTTTGTTTTTTGTTTTTGTTTTTTGTTTTTTGTTTTTTCGAGGTAGGGTCTCACTCTAGCCCAGGCTGACCTGGAATTCACTATATAGTCTCAGGGTGGCCTCGAATTTACGGCGATCCTCCTACTTCTGCCTCCCGAGTGCTGGGATTAAAGGCGTGTGCCACCACGCCCGGCCCTTCCCAGCTTCTAAGAGAGTCTCCTAGGAGATAGCTGGAGCCGAAAGACCACCCAAAAGGCCCCGAGAATTTGCAACCATCCCAGACTCATGATTTCAGAAGGGCCCCCACCCCGCGTCTTATCTTCATCCCTGGATGGATGGCTTGGCATTACCTTAAGGCTCCGGGAGATGTCGCATGGCCTCATCCCACTGATGGCTAGGTGCACAATCTGCTGCCTGGTGTCCAGAGGCAGAGGCCGGCCGTTCACAAAGAGGCCCCCCGAGCTGATTCACGCTGCTGTTCCCTAAGCCAGAGAAGCAAGCGCTTAGACATGGCGCCTCCCCGGACCCCGCCCACCTCCGCAGTCTGCCAGCCTGGCCTGCCATAGCCGAGGAAGTCCTCCTCCGGAAGACTGCGGCCCCCTGCTCCCAGGGTCCTCAGAACAGGACACTTGCTCTGGGGAGTGGGCTCCTGGGCAATTGCTCCTTAGCCATATGTGCTGTGTCCTCTGATGGAAGGGAAGGGAATTAAAGCGAGAAGGAAACTACACCCCCCCGGGCGCGTGTCCTAAGGGCAGATGAAATCATGCTGATGGAAGCCAACAAGCTCTAAGGCACTCTGTCTTTGAACCTCCCTGTCCTTCCCATTGCTTCCAAGCTTCTTACCATCCTGCTGCATTCTCCAGCCTGGGCCTCCTCACAGAAGGACAAGAAGCTGATTGGAAAAGTTGGGAAGGGGAGCTCCTTCTAGAAGTTTATAGTCTGATTTGAGGATAGTTCTGCAAATAGATAGTTATCTGGGTGAGTGAGGTCTTTTGTTTTTAATTTAATTTTTTTTTTTTTTTTTGAGGTAGAGTCTCACTGACTCTAGCCCAGGTTGACCTGGACACTATGTCGTCTCGGGATGGCCTCGAACTCTACAGCAGATCCTCCTACCTCTGCCTCCTGAGTGCTGGGATTAAAGGCGTGCGCCACCATGCCTGGCTAGTGAGGTCTTTTGAAATAGTCACAGAAGGGAATGACTTGTGATAGAGGCTCAGGTTTCTAGAATTTGCCCCTACTGTGGCTAGGAAAAAAAAATGTTAGAATTCTCTTTACGATGTCCTCATGTAACGAGCACTACAGGGCCAGCTGCAGGCTGCACCTTTCTAGAAGCTCTGCTAAGGGATAGGAGAGTGACTAGGGGCTCGTTTCTCATCCATCCACTGCAGAAGGTTGGGGGTGCTTCCCCAATGCTTGCGCTAACTCTTTTTAAATGGGTAACTCTGAGCTTGAATCACTCAGAAGCCTTCTCAGCCCCTGGCTGAGTTCAGCAGCTAAATTTTATTCACACCTTTCTAGGCAGCTAGAGATACATTCCTCCTTCAGGCTCTTATCTTCCCAGAAACTCAGCAATAAAAGTAAAAAAAAAAAAAAATCTTTGGCAAGTTTTTTTCCAAAGCAAATGAAAGCACAAATTGGGATTCCCATAAGTTAAGGGACCACTCGGAGTAAAACTCAAGGTTCAGAAACCAGTTCCCGACCAGTCAGAACTTCCGGTTCCTAATCATGGGATTCTCTTTCTCGACCCCAATCCTTGATTCATGTTCGTGTAATTGCCACCAAAGCAATGAAGAGAGGAAGGACAAGCTGGGCATGTAAAGGGTTATATCAGGACAGAGTGTGTGGGCTCAGAATACCAGCTAAACCCTGAATCCTTCATAGAACTCTGTCCTTCGAAGTGACCAAGAGCTCAAAGTTGCTGTGGCATACACGGCCAATATTCAAATCTAAATAGTCTCCAAACCAAAAAGAATCATGACCCAACTCACAAACAAAGCACATTCCCCATTCCCAATATTCAAATTAACTTGTCTGAGAAATCACTGAGATGAGATGAGAAAGCAGGCTAGGGTGAAAAGCGGCGAGAGAGCAGGTAACTGCAGAGGCAGAGGGCTTGCCCACCCAGAGACGTGGAGACAGCATGGGAGGCAGAGCAGACAATGAGCCTGCAGGTGAGCTACCTGAGTGGAGAAACGAGGTGGGAGCTTCAGTGAGAGGTCTTAGTCTCCTGTGCAGAGCTCTTGAGACCCCTGTGGGCTCCAGGAGTGCCGGTGGTGGTCTGGCCCTGCTAACAGCCTCCACTCTGCTCCTGCTTCAGTCCTTCCAGGGGGTCCAGAGCTATAGAGAGCCTGTGCTCAGGAGCAGAGGGCAGCCTTCTGGGAGCAGCCCGTGATGTCACAGGCCATGAGCAAAGGAGAGAGGAGGAGGGAGGTTTGCATGGGGCTGACTGACATTGGCCCTGAGGCAGGACAACCCACAGCCGGTGACTTACTGTGTTCTTCTCCTCAGAGCCCACCTTGCGTCCACCTCTCCTGAAGGAAGTCAAGATCCATTCTCATACAGCTTCTCTGGACCCAGAGGGTACCTAAGCATGAGCCAGTATTCCTGAAAAGAATGAGGAGCAAAGAATATGGGGAACTTTATACAAGGTACCCAAAGTTGTCCATACACAGAAACATAAAGAACCTTCCAGAACCACTAATGGAGCTTCCTAGCCAAAACACATATGCCTGAAGCTTTGGAGTCAACTCCTACATCCTGTGTGGATTACTATAAAAGACTAATGGATATGTAGACTGATCCCTAAGTACTGACCGAACTGGCTCTTAAAATCCTGAGAAAAGGAGGGCAAAAAAAAAAAAAAAAAAAAAGAGAAAAGAAACCAGTGTGTGACATGGCACTAATTCATCCCAGAAAGGAACCTGACCAGTTCTTCAGTTGGCTCCTTGACTGAGTTGACACCAACGATGAGTTCTTGCCCGAGGACAGGAGCATCCTGGACCTCAGGACACCGGCGATGCTGGGAGGAGCGGGAATGCCTAACCCAAAGTGGTTGCAGATGCACGTGGGTGTCTCTGAAGAGGTGTGCTATCTGTTTTTCCTCCTCCCATCTCTAGATGTTACCAGACTCCATTTTACTTGGCATTTGCTGGTTTTAGACTAAATCAAAAAAAAAAAAAAAAGGATACCGCTGTTCTCACAAAAGACACTGTAGATGATCTGGGCCATTGCTGGGCTGAGGCGATCAGGGGCCGGGTAGGTGCTCCTACAGAGTGAGCGTCTTCGAAGTGGACTTAAGCACTTCGAAGCCTTGTTACTGTCACAGTCTTGGGCAGATTCTTATAGGGTAGGAAGGTATGAATGAATGGGAGAAGGCTTTTGGGTCCATTGCACACCTCAAATCCTGTAACTCAGTCACAGAAGTCAGGTTGAACTACACAAGCCTGACTACTTAGTGCAATGAGACTAGACCCAGATGTCAGAAGAGAGAAGAAGGGATCTCGCTGGTGAATGTTTTAAGTTGGATGATACGGGGGTGGGCATTGTACATACAAGTTGACCTCAGAGTTGGAAACTCTTGTCTTCAAAGGCCAAGTGTGTCAGAGAACTGGGTTTTCAACCTTATCCTGACACATATCCGCTGATTTCCCACTCTCCTCCAGCGCTCTCAGGCTGGGCAGGAGCCCTGGAAGAGCGGGGAGACTGCAGCAGGCCGGTCAGCGCCATGGGCAGGACAGAGCATGTCCCAGTGCAAGTAGGGCCCACTCTCCCCGCTAGCTGGGGACTGCTTTAGTCTTCTTAGCTGTGTCCCGCGTAAGGAGGTCCCCAGGAAGGCATGGAGTAGTTCCCATTAGTTCCCCTTGCTGGCCCCTTCCCACTCTCTGGATCTGCCCTTGCGTCTTGGAGCTCAAAGCTCATGTCCTCACTGGCTTCTCCCATAGACAGCTGCGTGAGGGTGCTGGTAGGGGTGTCAGGAGAGGGGGGGAACAAAACAAGCCTTGGCAGATGGTAGTGGCAGCGACTTCTCCCATAAACTACCCTCTCCCTCCGCCTTTACAGCGGGGCTCTTGGGTATGAACAAACAGAAGCTTTCGACCCAGAGGTGACGGGGGTGGGGGGGGAATAAAGGGGAAAGGGCCCTGGCGGGGGGCCTAGCAAGCCCAAAGGCTCAGCCGCTCAGCCCTCTGCCCAGCGCGCCAGACTGTTTGAGGAGCAAATATCTGCCTTCAGTGTCTGACTCTCTCAACTGCCCCCACCGTGTTTGGGGCTAATTGTCCCTCATTAGCTGGGCCCAGGACCCAGGCTGCCGTCAGCCCCCGCCATCTGCTCACAATTATACATTAACTCAAAGGTCTTGCCACACGCCAGCCAGGCTGTGCGCCCCTCTCCCAGGGCAGCCTTGGCCATTCCAGCCTGTCCCTCACCCGGATGTAGACCCTGGATCGTGGGTTCCTTCTGCCTTTGGGAGCCCCTGGTACAAGGGTCCGCGGCTGTGGGAAAGGTCCTGTCCTTACTAGAGGTGCCCGGAGTCCCCCTGCTTGCCTCACACGCCCAGAAGGCGAGCTAAACCCGTGCGTAAAGCTGGAGAGAAGCCAGGCGCGGCTGGCGCAGAGACCCTCTGACGTTGGTCTCACACCTCCCTGCGAGCTCTGGAGACCTGTTGGGGGAGGTGATGCCAGCTCCAGGCTGGCTCACCCATCTCTAGGGCGCCTTTGAGTAGCTTGTGGGGTTCTGGCCCTCCATTTTTCCACTCTGGAGAGAGCCCCATCTCCAGCCTCCCTTCCAGAGCGCACACCTATCCAAAACCACTCTCAGGCTGCAGGCATCTCCAAATTTAAAGTCCAAGTGGTCCCATGCTATAAAAATGAAAGCGTTCTTCAAGTTCTTTGTATATTACTGAGCTCGATACTCTTACTAAAGTTGCATCCCCCTACTCCAAAAACTTTATGCAGTCACCCTACTCTCCCAGCCCAGTTTTTCCCCCCAGGAACAAAACTCTGTCTGCCTGCAAATCCCTGCACCCGGCTCGGCTCCCTCCCTCTGCTCTCCCTTGGAAAGCTGCGAAGAGCTTTGAACTGGAGGTGCAGTCAAACTTCTTTTCCCCTCCCCCTCCTCACAGTAAGCCCCTAGTCTCAGAGCTCAAGGCTGCCTCAAGTTTGTCTCAGGACCAGGGTGAGTCTGCACCGCCTAGACTGAGGGCTAGAGCCAAGGGCGTGCGGAGACCAGCCGTCAAGAAAGCGCACGAGGGAGGACGAGAAGCTCCCAGTGCAGAGCTGCATGGACAGACACTGTGCCTGCAAACACAGCAGAACGGAGCCTTCAGGTACACAGCCAGGCACCCTTGAAGAGGACAAGCCACCTGTCTCCCTTGAAGTGCGTGAAAGGGCTGCATGGGCACTGGGGTTCTCAGACGCAGGACAGGGGAAGAGAAACCTGAAGTCAAGCCTGTTTCCTGGGGACTGTCAACTCGGTGCTCGGATCAGGCGCTCTGCCTCACTTTGTCTAGAGCAAGGATCTAGAGAAGCAAATAGCTAGTTGTAACTGAAGATAACTATAGAGAATTCTCATATAATCCACATCCAGCTTACCCTGTAACATCGTACATCAATGTGGTGAACATGTTATAGTTTTAAAAAAACCAACAATGACATAGGATTATTACCCAAGGTCCATCTCTCACTTCTTCCCTAACGTTCATTGTTCTGTTCCAGGAGTCTATTCCGGAAACCAACCGCCCAGGGACCATCATATCTTCTTTCATTTCCGTTGGCTCTAGCAGTTTTAGATTTCTCTTGTTTTATTTATTTGAGAGAGAAAGGGAACAAGGGAAAGAAACAGAGAGAGAGAAACAGAAAGAGAGAGAGAGAGAAAGGAAGAGAGAGAACGGGTGCACCAGGACCTCTGGCCACTGCAAATGAACTCCAGACGCATGTGCCACCTTGTGCATCTGGCTTACGTGGGTCCTGGGGAATTGAACCAAGGTCCTTTGGCTTTGCAGGCAAGTACCTAAACTGCTAAGCCATTCTCCAGGCCTACAGTACTTAAAAAATAATAATTGTTTAAATTATTTTTAAAATATTTATTTATTTGAGAGGGAGGGAGGGAGAGAGAGAGAGAGAGAGAGAGAGGAAGAACCAGACAGAGAGAGAATGGGTGCACCAGGGTCTCCAGCCACTGCAAACAAACTCCACCTTGTGTATCTGGCTTGCATAGGTACTGGGCTGTGCCTTAACTGCCAAGCTGTCTCTCCAGCTCTATAAAATATTTTTCTGGAGGAAGCCATTGCACATAGCTCATATTTAAGGAATGAAGATACAGTGTACTCAAAATTAAACTTGAATGTCTTCTGCTGTAGAAATTTCTCTTCTCTCATATTTATTCATTCAATAATGTATTGAATTATTATTTGTGATGCAAAGCTCTATAGGTGTCAATATGAATTTATTTTACATATTTACAAGGAAACATTTTATTCTTTGGGTTATAATTTAATGTGCTATTTTATTTTCTGCTCAAATTGTTCAGCTTGGCCATCTTTCAGTTGATGTGTCTCTTTTTGGCCAAACCTGCATAGAGTTTGTTTGATTTATTTTATATTATTTGTTTATTTATTTATTTATTTATTTATTATTTATTTATTTTTTCTAGGTAGAGTCTCACTCTAGCTCAGGCTGACCTGGAACTCACTATGTAGTCTCAGGGTAGCCTCAAACTCTTGGCGATCCTTCTACGTCTGCCTCCCAAATGCTGGGATTAAAGGCATGAGCCACCATGCCTGGCTATTATTTTTATTATTTTTATTTATTTGAGAGAGAGACAGAGAGAAGCAGCTAGAGAGAGATTGATAATGGGTGTGCCCGGGCCTCCAGCCACTGTAAACGAACTCCAGAAGCATGGACCACCTTGTACATCTGGCTTACGTGGGTCCTGGGGAATTGAACCTGGGTCCTTAGGTTTCACAGTCAAGTGCCTTAACTGTTAAGCCATTTCTCAAGCCCTGTTTGACTTTTTTTTTTTTTTTTTTTTTTTTTTGAGAGCAACAGAGAGAGAACAGACAGAGAGAGAAAGAAGCAGAGGGAGAGAGAGAGAGAGAGAATGGACACACCAGGGTCTTCAACCACTGCAAATGAACTCCAGATACATGCACCACCTTGCGCATCTGGCTTACATGGGACCTGGGGAATTGAGCCTCAAACCGAGTCCTTAGGCTTCACAGGCAAGTGCTTGACCACTAAGCCATCTCTCCAGCCCAAAAATTCAGAGTTTTGGTTGTTGTTTGATTTTTGTGGTAGGGTCTTACTCTAGCTCAGGCTGACCTGGAATTCACTATGTAGTCTCAGGTGGCCTCAAACTCACGGCAATCCTCCTACCTCTGCCTCTGAGTACTGGGATTAAAGGCATGTGCCACCACGCCCAGCTTTTTGAGTTTTTTTTTTTAAAAAAAGATTTATTATTTATTTATTTATTAGAGAGAGAGAGTGAGAATAGGCACCCCAGGGCCTCTAGCCACTGAAAATGAACTCCAGACACATGCACCATCTTGTGCATCCGGCTTATGTGGGACCTGAAGAATCAAACCAGGGTCCTTAGGCTTCACAGGCACACTCCTTAACTGCTAAGCCATCTCTCCAGCCTTCCTGATTTTACACACACACACACACACACACACACACATATACATACATACACACATACATGGAGACAAGAGAGAGAGAATGGACATACCAGGGCCTCTAGCCACTGCAAACAACTCCAAATGCATGTGCCACTTTGTGCATCCAGCTTGATGTGGGTACTGGGGAATTGAACCCAGGTCATTAGGCTTTGCAGGCAAATACTCTAACTGCTGAGCCATCTCTCTAGGCCTAGTTTGATTTTTTTTTTCTTGAGGTAGGGTCTCACTCTAGCCCAGGCTGACCTGGAATTCACTATGTAGTCTCAGGGTGGCCTTGAACTCGCAGCAATCCTCCTACCTCTGCCTACCGAGTGCTGGGATTAAAGGCGTGTGCCACCATACCCAACTTTTGATTTTTTAAAATATTTTATTTTTATTTATTTATCAGAGAGAGAGAGGGAAAGACAGAGAGTGAGAGAGAGTGAATGGGCACACCAGGGCCTCTAGCCACTGCAAACAAACTCCAGACACATGTGCCACCATGTGCATCTGGTTTATGTGGGATCTGGTGAATCAAACCGGGTCTTTTGGCTTTGCTGGTAAGAGCCTTAACCACTAAGCCAGCTCTCCGGCCCTTGTTTGATTTTTGACTGGGTGGGAGTCATAGTACGTTCTTACTTTTTGACACTGAAAGATATTCCAGGGTTGTTTTGTCTATGTCCTGCCCCACACCTACAATCAGCCATTTCTCTAAGCAGCTCTGGCCCCTTTTGTTGTGCAATGAGTACTTAGAGTTGGAGCCGTCATGTTTATTTTAGTGCAGGTACAAATGGCTCCATATAGAAACGTGTACAGATGTGTGTATACGGATGGGCTAGTACACGTATGTATTTCTTTGTTCTGCCAGCTGACAGAAAATAGAAGCGCTTGCACCCCAGTTACAAGCAAACTAGTATCCAGATTCTAGCTTTGTTTATCATTGCTCAGTGGCGGTTTTTATTTTACTTATTAATTTTAGCTACTCCAATAGATGGGTCGAGGAATTTTGTTTTTCTTTACAATTCCCTAATAACAAATGATATTGAGCATAGTTTTATAAACTTATTTGCCAGATTTTTTGTTGAAGATCTGTTCCCTTTTTTCTTTTTTCTTTTCCTTTCTTTCTCTGTCCTTCCCTTCTTCCTTCTTTTTTCATTTTTTTCTTTTACTTCTAAGTCTATGGTTTTTCTTTTAATCTTCTTAACATAGTCTTTTGCAGAGCAGAAAATTTAATTTTTAATTAAATTTAATAAAGCCTAATGCTTTGTAAATAAATAATGCATTCAGAAACTCATCAGCAGATCTGGTCATCTAGATTTTCTTTTAGAAGTTTGTGTTTCTTTGTTTCAGGGAGGATCTCAGGTAGCTCAGCCTGACATTGAACGTTCTATGTAACCAAGGACTGACTCCACCTTTCAAGTGTTAGGATTACAGGCATGTACCACCACTCCTGGATCACTGTGAGTTGGAGGCCAACCTGAGCCTACATGGTGAATTTCAGGTCAGCCTGGGCTAGAGTGAGACCCTACCTTCAAAAACCAAACTAACTGGGCTGGACTTAAGACTCTTGCCTGCAAAGCCAAAGGACCCAGGTTCGATTCCCCAGGACCTATGTAAGAAGATGCACAAGGTAGTGCATGCATCTGGAGTTTGTTTGCAGTGGCTGGAGGCCCTGGCATACCCATTCTCTCTATCTCTCTGTGTGTGTCTCAAATTAATTGATTAATTAAAAAAAAAAACAACTAAGCCAGATGTGGTGGTGCACGCCTTTAATCTAGGCACTCAGGAGGAAGAGATAGGAGGATCGCCATGAGTTCGAGGCCACCCTGAGACTACATAATGAATTCTAGGTCAGCCTGGGTTAGAGTGAGACCCTACCTCAAAAAAAAAAAAAAAAAAAAAAAAACTAAGTAACTAAAATTGTAAGGGAGAGTGGTGGGAGGGGATTGTGATCATGATATATTGTTTATATGTATGGAGGTTATCAATAAAAGGTTGAAAAGGGGGCCTGGAGAGATGGCTTAGCAGTTTAAGGCGCTTGCCTGCAAAGCCAAAGGACACAGGTTCCATTCCTGAAGACCCATGTAAGCCAGATGCACAGGTGGCACATGCATCTGGTGTTTGTTTGCAGTGGCTGGAGGCCCTGGCGTGCCCATTCTCTCTCTCACCCTCAAGTAAAAAACAATTTTTTTTAAAAAAATGGTTAAAAACATAAATCAAAAAAGCAGTTGAAAGCCGGGCGTGGTGGCGCACGCCTTTAATCCCAGCACTCGGGAGGCAGAGGTAGGAGGATCGCCGTGAGTTCGAGGCCACCCTGAGACTCCATAGTGAATTCCAGGTCAGCCTGGGCTAGAGTGAGACCCTACCTCGAAAAACCAAAAAAAAAAAAAAAAAAAAAAAAAAGCAGTTGAGAGAGTTGGGGAGACAGCCCCATCAGCAAAATGCTTGCTGTGCAGTCATGAGGACCTGAGTTTGATCTCCAGTACTCACATACAATTCAGTGTGATGGCACACACCTGTATTTTCAGCACCGGAGAAGTGGAGACAGGAAGATCCCTGGGGCTCCCTGGTCAACCAGTTTAACCTCATTTGTGAGCTCCAGGCCAATCAGAGACCCCATTTCAAAAAGGTGGATAGAGCGCCGGGCGTGGTTGCGCACGCCTTTAATCCCAGCACTGGAGAGGCAGAGGTAGGAGGACTGCCGTGAGTTCGAGGCCACCCTGAGACTACAAAGTGAATTCCAGGTCAGCCTGGGCTAGAGTGAGACCCTACCTCGAAAACCAAAAAAAAAAAAAAAAGGTGGATAGGGTTGGAGAGATAGCTTAGTGGTTAAGGCACTTGTTGGTAAAGACAAAGGACTCAGGTTTGATTCCCCGGTACCCACATAAAGCCAGATGCATAAAATGGTGCATGTGTCTGGAGTTCGTTTGCTGGAGGCCCTGATGGGCCCATTCTCTCTCTTTCTCTCCCTCCCTCCTTCCCTCTCAAATAAATAAATGAACTTTTTAAAATGTTGGACAACATTCCTGAGGAGCAACAATTAAGTTTGTCCTCTGGCTTCAACATGCACACACACACACACACACATCTGTGCACACGCACCCATACACATACAAACACACATGCATGCATGTACATGCATGCGCTCAGAAGAAAAGCAACTGACTTTTGTATATTAACCTTGTATCCCAAGACCTTGCTATACTTATTAATTTCAAGTTTTTGTTTGTTTATATTATTTTTGGAATTTTATACATCAACAATCATGTCCTCCATGAACAAAGACGGTTTTATTCCTTCCTTTTTAGTTTATATCTTTTTTCTTTCTGTCTTGGCACTAGCTAGGACTTTCACTGTGATGAAGAACAGGAAAGTTGGAAGAGAATCTCCTTCCTTGTTCTCAGTCCGGGGCAGGTGTTCAGGTTCTCACCATGAAGTGTGGATGATGCTGGCCGCGGAGCTGCTTTGTTTTGTAATCTTATGAAAACTTCTTCCTGCCCTGCTACTTATTTCATGTGACCGCTGCCCTTTCCAACTTGCAATGGGACTATGACACATTTTACTAGCTAGAAGAGCTGGTCTCCTTTTCATTATATTTTTACATCATGCCCCCCTATCCAAGGCAATATATGTTTTAGCAGACTTTGTTGCTTTTAAATATTTAATTTTTTTTTTTTTTTTTTGGTTTTTTGAGATAGGGTCTCACTCTAGCCCAGGCTGACCTGGAATTCACTCTGTATTCTCAAGGTGGCCTTGAACTCACGGCGATCCTCCTACCTCTGCCTCCCGAGTGCTGGGGTTAAAGGTGTGTGCCACCACGCCCAGCTTTAATTTATTTGTTTGATATAGTGTGTAACTCCAGATGCACATGCCACTTTGTGTGTCTGGCTTTATGTGGATACTAGGGGATTGAACCCAGGCCAGCAGGCTTTGCAAATAAGCACCTTTAACCACTAAGCCATCTTCACAGTCCAGTAGACTTTGTTTTTTAAAAAGCATTCTCTCTCTCTCTCAAAAATAAATTTAAAAAAATTAAGCCAGTTGTGGTGATGCATGCCTTTAATCCCAGCACTTGGGAGGCAGAGGTAGGAAGACTACCATGAATTCAAGGCCACCCTGAGACTACCAAGTGAATTCCAACCATCCTAGGGTAGAATGAGATCCCACCTCGAAAAATCAAAAAGATCAAAAATCAAAAAATAAAGAAAGAAAAGAAAAAGAAGCCAGGTATGGTGACATATGCCTTTAATCCCAGCACTTGGGAGGCAGAGGTAGGAGGATCACCTTGAGTTCAAGGCCACCCTGAGGTTACCCATGTCAGCCTAAACTAGAGTGAGATCCTACCTAGAGAAACCAAAAAAGAAAAAAAAGAAAAAGAAAAAAAGAAAAGAAAAAAACAATTTTAGGTTCACAACAACATTAAGATGAAAGTACAAAGATTTTTCTTATATTTTCTCCCTCATACACATAGCTTTTTCCATTAGCGACATCATATCTCCTGCTCCAGGGTACATGTATTACAACTGTTAAACCTGTAGGTATTCTGAAGGTGTTCTTTCTCAAGTTGGGGAAGTTATTCTATTCAGTTTGCGGAGAATTTTTATCACTAATAAGTATTGGATTTTGCTAAATGCTTTCCCTTTGTCAATTGACATAATTATGATATCTTCTTTAGTTGTTTATGTAATGTATTGTGCCAATTGATTTTTAAATGTTTAACTAGCTTTGCCTACTTGGAATAAATCCCACTTGGTCATGGTGTATAATTCTCTTTATACAGCATTGGATTCAACTTACTAATATTTTGTTGAAGATTTTTGAACCTATGACCGTAAGAGATATTTTTGTCTGTAGTTTTTCTTTCTTATAATGTTTTTTTTTTTTTTTCTCTCTCTTGATGTTAGGGTAATGTTAGCCTCATAAAATGAGTTAGAAAGTGTTCCCGCAGATATCGAGCTTTGAGAATGAGTGCAGAGTTCATGCAGCACACGTAACTTGGGTTGAGAAACGCAGAAAGTTCATGCTTTGGAGCAGCACCTGGGACAGTATGGCTAAGAAACCAGCAGCGAAATGTCCCAGACTCATCACACCTCGGGTCCCAGCCGACCTGCAGGCATGCTCTTGGATTTGTTAACTGTTAATCCGACAAATAATTACTGAACATGTGCCAGGCGCTGGGACAATAGCAATGAATAAAAAAGAAGAAGAAGAAGCGGGCGTGGTGGTGCACACCTTTAATCCCAGCACTCAGGAGGCAGAGGTAGGAAGATCATGGTTAGTTCAAGGCCACCCTGAGACCACATAGTGAATTCCAGGTCAGCCTGGGATACAGTGAGAACCTACCTAAAAAAAAAAAAAAAAAAAAAAAAAAAAAAAAGGGAGGGCCTGAGAGATGACTTAGCAGTTAAGGCATTTGCCTGCAAAGTAAAAGGACCCAGGTTCAATTCCCCAGGACCCATGTAAAGCCAGATGCACAAAGTGGTGTATGCGTCTGGAGTTCATTTGCAGCCTCTAGAGGCCCTGGCATGTCTATTCTCTCTCTTTCTCTATCTCTTGCTCAAATAAATAAATAAAATAAAAAAGAAGAAGAAAAATCCCTGTCCTCTTATATGTTATGTCTTTTCTTTCTTTTCTTAAAGTTTTTTCATTTATTTATTTGAGATAGAGATAGAGAGAGGGAGGAAAGGGGAGTATGAGTGTGCCTGGGCCTCTAGTCACTGCAAATGAACTCCAGACCCATGTGCCACCATGTGCATCTGGTGGACATGGGTCGTGGGGAATCAAACCTGGGTCCTTAGGATTCGGAGGCAAGCTCCTCAACCACTAAGCCATCTCTCCAGCCCCCTATATCTTTTTTTCTTAATGTTTCATTGAAAAACTTTCTGCATTTCATTTTTCCATGTCTATGGAAGGAAAGTGACAATATAGCTGCTGCCTGGGGGGTGGCTGTATGACATCAGTTAGTGTGTGTCAGAGCGTTCTACGTGTTTGCTGTTATAATTACTGTCACTGTGATGCACCAAGAGTTAGTTAGTACTGCTACGCATTGACTGAGCCAGTAATGACAGTCTAGGAGATTCCCAGGCCAGCCTCCCTGCCCTTCTCCCACCCTAACTGTAGTTCTGTCATGTTTGGCTCTCTGAGTCCCTCCGCAGCTCCCCCTCTTGACCCCAGGCTTATTACCCTATCTTGTGAAATTCCTTTGTTGACCTAGAGTTACCTTGTCTAGCAGATAGTTGAGTGACTGTCTTTCTGCCTTTGAAATGTAGCAATACAACTTTTGCTTTTTTGTTTTGTTTTGTTTTTTTGAGGTATGGTCTTACTCTAGCCCAGGCTGACCTGGAATTCACTGGTAATCTCAGGGTGGCCTCGAACTCATGGTGATCCTCCTACCTCTACCTCCCAAGTGCTGGGACTAAAGGCGTGTGCCACCGCGCCCAGCTTGCAATTTTGTACACTTGACTTACATGGGTCCTAGGGAATTGAACCTGGGTCCTTTGGCTTTGCAGGCAAGCGCCTGAACCACTAAACGGTCTCTCCAGCCCCTCTGGCTTGCATTTTTGAGAAAGAAGGGAGCCAGGTGTGGTGGCACACACTTTTAATCCCAACACTTGGGAGGCAGACCTAGGAGGGGATGAGGTATATAAGTTACAAGTCTTTGCCTGCATACTGTCTGAAGGTTCTGGACTTTTGGTCTGAGCTAGGTTAGAGTTTTAGAGGATTATATTAGTCTTCTCTAGCCATCACTGAAAAATATGTCTGCAATAGGCTCTACTGAAGTAGAAAGACCCAGTACAAGGTTTAAACTAACCTTCCACTACTTAGTAAGACCCAGAGGAAGACTGGAAAGATGGTTCAATAGTTACGGTGTTTGCCTGAAAAGCCTAAGAACCAGGGTTCAATTCCCCAGTACTCACATAAAAACAGATGCACAAAGTGGCATATGTGTCTGGAGTTCATTTGCAGTGGCTACAGGCCCTGGTGTGTCATCTCTCTCTCTATATATATATCTGCCTCTCTCTCTCTCTCTTTCTCTCTCTGTTAAATAAATAAATAAATAAAGATTTAAAGATATATATTAAATAAAATACCCAGAGGAAATAGGAAAGGAACCTCACTCCCTACAGATAAGGGTCCTGCCTCTGTCCCAGAAACCCAGAGCTCTTCATCTTCACTGTGTCCACAAAGGTCCCCAAAACAACACCTGCTCAGCCTGACAGAAGTTCCACACTACCTAGAGAACAAGCTATGCAAAGATAGGAAATTATAAATAAAGTCTTATTACTATCTTTGGCTTGGCACTGTTAAACACAATAATCAGGCTTGAATGACCCATTGCTCTGGCTTTCCTTGCCAGCCCAGATGGCATCCCCTGGACCCTAATCCTCAGCTCACTTAACTCCTCCTTAGTGGTCCTCTGGTCCACTTCCTGATTCTAGATCGTATCAGTTCGGTGCTCTCAAGTCTATACTCCTGAACTCAACATTGTTAAATGTTAAATGCTAAAATCCATGCGACTCTACATTTCTTGGAAGACAGCACAACACCAATGTTGAAAGTTTCTTTCTTTCTTTTTTTTTTTTTGTTTTCTCAAGATACGTTCTCTCTAGCCCAGGCTGACCTGGAATTCACTATGTGAATTCCAGGCTGGCCTGGAACTCCCAGTGATCCTCTTACCTCTGCCTTCCAAGTGCTGGGATTAAAGGTGTACACCACCACGCCCAGCTGAAAGTTTCTTTTTAATCTCTCATTTTCTTTCCTTTTGCCACCCAACATACACCATCTCATGGCTACTCATTCTCCACGTAATGTCCTGGTTTCTCTTCAGTTCTTAATCTTTTGCGTTCTTTCTCTTGGATTTCCTTATATTTTTCACAACTGGATGTGTAATTATAGTTGCTGCAACTGAACAGTGTTTGGAAACTCACCGGAGCCCCTTGACCTCAGCCTCCGGGTTCAGTCACTGCTGTGTGAGCTTGGCAGATCGTGCCCACTCCCCTGGGTCGGCTCCTGGGCGCCCCCTGCAGTGTGGCCAGGGCTCTGCGCTTTGCCGGGGCAGTTGGAGGGTCACAGCAGCAACCTGATTCCTCTCATCTCCTTCCACAGCTCCCCTGAGAGCCTGAGTCCTGTGACTAGAAGGGGAGTCGGCACCCACATGGAGAGGGCAGAGCAGGGTCTTGGGAGAGACATGCTAATAGCCAGAGCTCTGGGGTACTGGTTCTGTCCACGTACCCTATCCCTCACCATGCATCCGACTTTCTCTAGGGAACTGGAAAGACGCTTTGAAATCCAGCAAGGCAACCTGCTTTGGGTAGAGAATAGGCACTGTTACAAGTAACAGGGTCTGATGATCGAATTCTTCTCTTGGGAAAACAAAGAATGTATCTCAAAACAAAGCCGTAAAAGGATCAATCAAATTATCTAACATAATTGCCCCAAAGTGCTAATCTTAGTAACCCAAAGAGAATGGTAATTATACTGGATGTATAGCAAAGAATGCTGATTCTACTTCTGGAATTTTATTTTCTTCTTAATTGTGGTTAAGCAATCACATAAAATTGGCCATTTTAGCTACTTTTGAATGTTCAATTCAGTGGCATTAAGTGTATCCACAATGCTTTACAAGCATCACCACTCTCCACTCTAGAACTTTCTCATTATCCCAGACAGAATATCCACTTCTACCTTTAGCCCTTAGTAACCTCTGTTCTACTTTCTATCTCTAGGAACTTGGCTATTTTAGATAACAAACATAAGTGGAATCATACAATATGTGAACCCCCTGGCCAACAACTCACTGGACGGTATCCCATCCCTGGCACTAAAAATTTTCTGGTAACAATCTATGGCTCCTGTGTATTCAATTGTCCAAAAAAGTAGGTTGCCATACGTCTTATTTATGTCCTCTTAGATTTTTTTTGTTTATTTTTATTTATTTGAGAGCAACAGACAGAGAGAGAAAGAGGCAGAGAGAGAGAGAGAGAGAGAGAATGGACGGACCAGAGCCCCCAGCCACTGCAAACTCCAGATGCGTGTGCCCCCTTATGCATCTGGCTAACATGGGTCTTGGGGAATTGAGCCTCAAACCAGGGTCCTTAGGCTTCACAGGAAAGCACTTAACCACTAAGCCATCTCTCCAGCCCATCCGGTTAGATTTTGATTAGCCTTCCCTCCACCTTTCCTTTACTCAATCTCTTCCTCTGACCTCACTTAGACCTTTTCACTCCCATTAATCTGTTCTTCTACTTACATATATACAATACCATCCTATTAGGTCCCCTCCCTCCCTTTCTATTCCCTTTTTATCCCCTTTCTAGCTTACTAGCCTCTACTACTGAATTTTCTTCCTACTCACAGAGAAGTCCAATCATTTGTAGCTAGGATCCACATATGAGAGAGAACATGCGACATTTCTACACTTGATCTCAGCCAAAAGGCTGAGAAGCGATTGTTATGATATTTTTGAGAGCCGTTTTTACACATTTCCACTTCTCTTTATCATTCTGGTTTCGATAAACAATGAAAGCTGCCTTTAAAGTGAGCTTTGGGGAAGAAAAGAGACGCCAGTGTATGAGTCTTGGGCAATAATGATGTCGGTCTAGGAAGACTAAGCATAAAACCAAGTGTCCTGCTTGACCCCTAAAATGCAGCCCTGCCTGCCTCCTGGGCAGGGACTGTAGGGCGAGCACCCAGCAAGGCAGTGATTCTCGTGACTTCCACAGCACGCCATCCCTGCCTTCATCTTCACTGGAATTTCTTCTCTGTCTAGTACCCAAGAGACCAACACCACTTCCAACGGATCGCCACGTCTTTGGTGGTGAATCATATCTCATTTTAGGTTCATCCTGTCTTTCTTCGATAATTCTAGGCCCCAGGGTAAAGAGAAGACCAGTCGCTGGCCAGGTTCTATCTGACTATCACGATCCTCAAGTTAATTACTGTCTCCCAGGATGTGTCAGTTGGGGCACAGAAGGAGGACATGGGCCAGAGTACTGGGCATGCCCTGCCAACAAAACCTTTGCTGGGAAGCTTGAGGGCTGTGTTTGATTAACAGGACGTGGGAGGAAGGAATTTTTATTTTTTTCTCAATTTTTATTAACATTTTCCATGATTATAAAAAATATCCCATGGTATTTTTTTGTTATCATGGAAAATATTCATAAAAATGGAGAAAAAAAAATATCCCATGGTAATACCCTCCCTCCCCCCCTACTTTCCCCTTTGAAATTCCATTCTCCATCATATCCCCTCCCCATCTCAATCAGTCTCTCTTTTATTTTGATGTCATGATCTTTTCTGAGGAAGGAACTTTTAAAATGTGGGGGGAGCCTTACAAATGAAGATGGAACTGAAGTTAGCAGGGACTAGAAAAGCAAATATCTTCCTGAATTGTTCCCAGGATGCCTGAATCATCACAGATCAGTGTCAGCTTTCCCTCCACCCAAGGACGATGTTGGAATAGATTGCCGCTGGTCTTTACTTTGTACGAACAGAAATTTTCTTGGCAGGGGAAGGGTAGACACTAAAGTTGAATAAAAGGAAAGAAAATGACCTAAGGTGCTGGAAACTATTTTCTTTAGGAGAAACACAGAGAATTGCCACAGTGGATTAGAGCAATGACTTATCCAGCCTAGCATTTTCCCCTAGGGCTGAGAAGAAAAGCTCACCTGATAGGAAAACAAAGATGAGTAGATAGTAGGCCCAGTAACAGAAAAAAAAAAGAAAGAAAGAAAGAAAGAAAGAAAGAAAGAAAGGAAGGAAGAAAAGAAAAGAAAAAAGGGCATGTTTGGGACACTGTACAAAATGAAAACTTTATGTGATAATGACCTCAGACTCTGTGAGGTAAAATAATCTCTAGGAGGCTTCCAGAAACATTTTATGAACCCATTAAGTGGTAGAATAGCTAAGAGCTTGATTTGGGAGTCGAGCACATTGAGTTGCAATTTTGTATGCCTAAACCTTTCTTTTACTGTCCTTAGAATGAAAACATTTTTTATGGGATTACTGTAGCAATTTCACAAGAAAATATGATAATATATAAAATATATAGTGCACTGTGTCTGCCCTACTGTAGATACTGAATAAATGAGATAGTTTTTAAACAATTTACTTAGACACCAGCCGGGTATGGTGGTTCACATCTTTAATCCCAACACTGGATGTGGGGGTGGGGCGGTTGGTGCTGAGGTAGGAGGAACACTGTGAGTTCGAGGAAAGCTTGACACTACATAGTGAGTTCCAGGTCAGCCTGGGCTAGAGCAAGACCCTACCTTTAAAAAAAAAAAAAAAAAAAAAAAAAAAAGCCGGGCGTGGTGGCGCACGCCTTTAATCCCAGCACTTGGGAGGCAGAGGTAGGAGGATTGCTGTGAGTTCAAGGTCAGCCTGAGACTGCATAGTGAATTCCAGGTCAGCCTGGGCTAGAATGAGACACTATTTTGAAAAATCAAAACAAAACAAAACCAAAAGTAAGAAATAATTTACTCAGACACCAATAGAAGGTAACAGGAGACTTCTTAGCCACTGAAACTATGAACATGTGGATCACGCAGATAACTGAAACGGCGCTCAACAGAGCAAGGCTAAGCAAAATACTCCAACAGGAAAGCTTTTCCAAGCTGTTTCTGGCCACATAAGACTCAGTCCTGTTCATTCCTTCTCAGCTCGGTGAATTCTGCACTGGAGGATGGAACGGTGTAACTATCGATCATGCTGTCATTGAAGAGAAGCAATTTGTTCTTTTCCCAGGTTGCACTTTGGATTGTACTGGCCAGGGGACAGGGAAGCCGGGGCCATATCCTGCACAGAAGTGGCAACACTATTTCCTGAATGAACGATGAAGGCTGAGCTTCTGGGCTCTTCTCTGGTATTATAGGACCAGCACTCCCTTACCCTGTGTCTGACACTGAAGGGAACTGAGAAATTCCCCTCCTAGGAGGCTGGGGACAGGAGGACAGTGGGGGGGATACCTTGTGGAAAAATTCTTCACCACCACCTACTTTTTTTTTTTTTTTTTTTTGAGGTAGGGACTCGCTCTAGCTCAGGCTGACCTGGAATTCACTATGTAGTCTCAGGATGGCCTTGGACTATGTAGTTTCAGGATGGTCTTGAACTCACGGCGATTGTCCTCCCTCTGCCTCCTGGGTGCTGGGATTAAAGAGATGCCCACGGAAGTAAGAGTTTTTTTGTTTTTTTAAAAAATAATTAATTAATTTATTTATTGACAAATTTCATAATTGTAAACAATATCCCATGGTAATTCCCTCCCCCCCCCCACTTTCCCTTTAGAAACTCCACTCTCCATCATATCCCCTCCCCCTTTCAATCAGTTTCTCTTTTGTTTTGATGACATGATCTTTTCTTCCTATTATGATGGTCTTGTGTAGGTAGTATCAGGCACTGTGAGGTCATGGATATGCAGGCCATTTTGTGTCTGGAGGAGCACGTTGTAAGGAGTCCTACCTTTCCTTTGGCCACCTCTTCCGCAATGAGCCCTGAGCCATGGAAGGTGTGATAGAGATATTTCAGTGTTGAGCACTCCTCTGTCACTTCTTCTCAGGACCATGGTGCCTTCTGAGTCATACCAAGGTCATTGCCATCTGAAAAGAGAAGATTCTTTACCAAAAATGAAAGTAGCATTAATATAAGGGTATGAACATTAAGAGAAGTGCTTAGTGGGCAGTTTGGTGAGCATAGTATATACATTTAGCCAGACAGCAGCAGACATTACACCCCTAGGGCTTATGACTACCCCTGTTGTAGGTTTTCAGTATCAGGGATGTATTCCCTCCCATGGAGCAGACCTTCAGTCCAATTAGAGGGCAGTTGGTTTCCCTCATAACAGATGTGCCACTATTGCACCCGTTGGCTCATTTGGCCTGGCTGGTCAGATATAAGGCTTGCAGTGTCCACTGTTGGGTATCTTCACTGGTGATTTCTCTCTCTCCCATTGAACTGCATGCAGCATGGCTTTTTCTAGCTTGCTGTCAACTGGTCTACATGAAGGAGGTTTTCAGCTCAGCTCCAGCAGGGTTTCTCAGTGACCTTGCAGCCCGAGTATGTGGAGTCTTCAGCAATAGGGTCTTATCATCTATTCCTATTGGGAAATCAAGGGCCTCAGCAATGGCCTGTAATGTTTTGGGGGCATCAAGGACCTCCCTGGCCAACAACTCACTGGAAGGTGTCCCATCCCTGGCACTAAAAATTTTCTAGTAACAATCTACAGCTCCTGTGTGTTCCATTGTCCAAAAAAGTAGGTTTCTGGGCTGGAGATATGGCTTAGTGGTTAAGGCGCTTGGTCTGCGAAGCCTAAGGACCCAGGTTTTATTCTCCAGGTCCCACATAAGCCAGATGCGCATGGTGGCACATGTATCTGGAGTTTGTTTGCAGTGGCTAGAGGCCCTGGTGCACCCATTCTCTCTCTCTCTCTTAAGTAAATAAAAATATGTCTTTTTTTTTAAAAGGAGGTTTCCACATGACTTATTTATATCCTCTTAGATTTTGATTAGCCCTCCCTCCACCTTTCCTTTACTCAATCTCTTCCCCTGACCTCACTTAGGCTTTTTCACCCCCATGAATCTGTTCTTCTATTTTTGTTTCTGTTTTTTTAGGTGAGGTTTCACTCTAGCTCAGGCTGACCTGGAATTCATTATGTAGTCTCAGCGTGGCCTCGAACTCATGGTGATCCTCCTACCTCTGCCTCCCAAGTGCTGGGATTAAACATGTGCACCACCATGCCGGGCTTGAAGTGAGAGTTTTTATTGAGATTTGTTTAATTATAATTTGTATATTTTCAGATTAAAGGAAGAATAAAACATTATGGAATATGGAGAAGCCATAGTAAAAAAAGGGAGATGAATAAGAGGAAGAGAAGAATCTTTTCATGTACTGAACATGAAAGACTATGTAGTAATAGCCCAGCGTGGAGGCACACGCCTTTAATCCCAGCACTCAGGAGGCAGAGGACTGCTGTGAGTTAGAGGCCAGCCTGAGATTACAGAGTGAATTCCAGGTCAGCCTGGTGTACAGTGAGACCCAACCTGGAAAAAACAAACAAACAAACAACAACAACAAAAACAAAAACAACTGGGGCTGCAGAGATGGCTCAACAATTAAAGGGTTTGCCCCAACAACCTGGGTTTGATTCCCCAGTACCCATGTAAAGCCAGATGCACACAGTGGTGCATTTGCAGTGGCTAGATGCTCTGGTACCCAAATAGTTATTTACATATATATATATATATATATATATATAGAGAGAGAGAGAGAGAGAGAGAGAGAGGTTTTTTTTTGTTTTGTTTTTCGAGGTAGGGTCTCTCTCTAGCCTAGGCTGACCTGGAATTCACTATGTAGTCTCAGGGTGGCCTTGAACTCACAGCAATCCTCCCACCTCTGCCTCTGCCTTCTGAGTGCTGGGATTAAAGGCATGCACCACCACTCCTGGCTCAAATAAAGTATTTTTTTAAACCCCCTACAAACAACAACAACAAAATATCTTAGGGGCTGGAGAGATGGCTTAGCCGTTAAGGCATTTGCCTGCAAAGCCAAAGGATCCCAGTTTGATTCTCCAGAACACACATAAGCCAGATGCACATGGTGGCACATGCATCTGGAGTTCGTTCGCAGTGGATAGAGGCCCTGGCATGCCCATTCTCTTCCTCTCTCTCTCTCTCTGCCTCTTTCTCTCTATCAAATAAATAAAATATATTTTTAAAAAATCTTAGAACAAATTCTCTAGATCACCATTTCTCTTTCTTTCCTCCTCCTCCTCTTCTTCTTCTTTTTGTTTTTGTTTTTGGTTTTGGTTTTTACTTATTTATTTATTTGAGTAGGGTTTCACTCTAGCCCAGGCTGACCTAGAATTCACTATGGAGTCTCAGGGTGGCCTCGAACTCACGATGATCCTCCTACCTCTGCCTCCTGAGTGCTGGGGTTAAAGGAGAGCATCACCATCCCCGGCTACGATCACCATTTCTGAGCTCATTGAGAGCTCTCTATGGGCTAGGTAGACTAGCACATGCTACAGTGAAAACACCAAGAGACCCTGACTAAAGAAGGAAGAAGACAAATATTCTGAAGTTGTCCTCAGACCTCCACACATTGTCATGGCACGTGTGTACACACACACACACACACACACTTAAAAATAAAAAAGCAATAAATAAATAAATAAATAAATACAAATAAAATAAAATAAAAAAGCTGGGTGTGGCAGCTCAAGCCATTCCAGCACTAGGGAGGACTAGGTGGGAGGAGCACTGTGAGTGTGAGACCAACCTTAGTGAGTTCTAGGCCAGTCTGGGTTAGAGTGAGGCTCTACATCATTAAAAACAAACAAACAAATAGGGCTGGAGAGATGGCTTAGCGGTTATGACACTTGCCGGCAAAGCCAAAGGAACCAGGTTCAATTCCCCAGTACCTATGTAAAGCCAGATGCCCAAGGTGGCACATGTAACTGGAGTTCATTTGCACTGGCTGAAGGTCCTGGCATGCGCCACATCCCCCTCCCTCTCTCTCCTTGCAAATAAATAAACAAAAGTATTTTAAAAACAAATAAATGAACTGGGTGTGGTGGCGCATGCCTTTGATCCCCACACTAGGCAGAAGAAGGAGAATCACTGTGAGTTCAAGGCCAGCTTGAGAGGACATAGTGAATTCCAGGTCAGCCTGGGCTAGAGCAAGACCCTAACTTGAAAATAAACATTAAATAAACAAATTTAAAAAACGAAGAGTTTCCTAGATCGTAGGCACATTAAATTAATTATCTGGACACTCTTCATTCATTATCTTGCCTAAAACTCAACAACCCAGCAAGGCAGGCCCTACTTTTATTCCCATTTTATAGCTGAGGAAACCGACAAGGACCAAGTTCTGCAAACAATTCGTATCCTAGCAGCCACGCTCTGGCCTCGCTCTCAAGCCACATGGCATTTTTTCTCTGAACTCCTCTCTTAATGCTCTAAAACATTTCTTTCCTAGAGCTTTTCTGAACTAGGATTACCATGTCAAAAGGCTTGACCAGCCAGGCATGGTGGCGCACGCCTTTAATCCCAGCACTTGGGAAGCAGAGGTAGGAGGATCACCATGAGTTCAAGGCCACCCTGACTACATAGTGAATTCCAGGTCAGCCTGGGCTAGAGTGAGACCCTACCCCGAAAAATAAAAAAAAAAGGCTTGACCAATGTTTGAGGGATCTTATGTCTTTTCCAGGTTATCCTCTATCAGGAAGAATTTGTTTCTTGATCTTTTTGTTTTTGAGACAGACTATCACTATGTAGTCTAGAATGGCTCAAACTTCTGATCCTCCTGCCTCAGCCTGCTGAGTGCTGGATTTCTAGATGTATGTCATCATACCCAGATCAAAGAAGATTCTTTAATATATATATATGATGTTATATATATTTATATTTATTTATTTTTCTTTATTTATTTGAGAGAGAGAAATAGGCAGGGAGAGAGAAAGAATGGACATGTCAGGGTCTCCAGCTGCTGCAAATGAACTCCAGATGCATGTGCACCCTGTGCATCTGGCTTACGTGGGTCCTGGGGAATCAAACCTGGGTCCTTTGGCTTTGCAGGCAAGTTCCTTAACCACTAAGCCATTTCTCCAGCTCAAAGACGATTCTTTTTTTTTTTTTTTTTTATTTTTTGAGGTAGGGCCTCACTCTAGCCCAGGCTGACCTGGAATTCACTATGGCATCTCACGGTAGCCTCGAACTCACGGTGATCCTCCTACCTCTGCCTCCTGAGTGCTGGGATTAAAGGTGTGTGCCACCACGCCCTGCTAAAGAAGATTCTTTTTTTGTGTGTATGTGTGTGCATTCATATATGTGTGGGAGCATTGTGTGCATGCATGTGTACAAGCTAGAAGTCACAGGTGGGTGTTATTTGTTTATTTATTTATTTGACTTTTCAAGGTAGGGTATCACTCTAGCCCAGACTGACCTGGGATTCACTATGTAGTCTCAAGATGGCCTTGAACTCATGGTGGTTCCCCTACCTCTGCCTCCCGAGTGCTGGGATTAAAGGCATGTGCCACCATGTCCCACTCTTATTTATTTATTTTTAAATATTTTACTTATTTATTTGCAAGCAGAGAGTGAGAGAGAGAGACAGAGAGAGGGAGAATAGTCATGCTAGGGCTTCTAGCAATTGCATACGAGCTTCAGATGCATGCACCACTTTGTGCATCTGGCTTTATGTGGATAATGGGGAATCAAACCCAGTTCATTGGGCTTTGCAGGTAAGCATCTTAACCACTGAGCAATCTCTCCAGATCCCTGTGTTATTTATTGACATCTCCTCTTATTTACTCAGATAGGGTCTCTTAATCCCAGAGCTCACCAGTTCAGCTAGTCTAACTAACCAGTTCACCCTGCGAATTCTGCTGTCTACTTCCTGATACTGGGATTACAGGCACATGCCAGCACACCACCCATTTACATGAGGACTGGGGTCCAAACTCAAGTCATCACGTTTGTGTGGCAAGTGCTTTACCAAGAAAGCCGTTACCCCATCCCCCCCAATTTTCCTTTTCCCTCATGCTTGGAATAGAATCCAGAGTCTTATGTGTGACAAATAAGCACTGTCCCACTGAGCTACATGCCCACCCAGAAAGGTTTAAGTGAAGGGCCAGAGTCATGTCTTTTTTTTTTTTTTTTTTTTGGTTTTTTCGAGGTAGGGTCTCACTGTAGCCCAGGCTGACCTGGAATTCACAATGTAGTCTCAGGGTGGCCTTAAACTCTCAGTGCTTCTCCTACCTCTGCCTCCTGAGTGCTGGGATTAAAGGAGTGTGCCACCATACCTGGATTTCTTTAGATTTTTTAAAAAATATATATTTTTTAATTTACTTATTTGAGAGAGGGAAAAGGGAGAGAGTGAGGGAGAGGGAGAGAATGGGTGCACCAGGGCTTCCAGTCACTGCAAACGAACTCCAGATGTATGCTCCATCTTGTGCATCTGGTTCACATGGGTTCTGGGGAATGGAACCCAAGGTCCTTTGGCTTTGCAAGCAAGTGCCTTAACCACTAAGCCATCTCTCCAGCCCTTCTTTAGATTTTTGTATGAACTTCTTATAAAAGAGTTCTGTTTCTGCATCTCTCAAACAACTGCTAAAAACATTGAAACATTGCCCATTCTATTGCTCGCTGTTCTTTAGACAGTCACTTAATGAAAGCTTTCAGTGTCAAGGGCAATGGTTGTGGCTTCCCATGAAAAAAGAAGCTTCCTTTGATCACTCACAGTTATATAGCATTAAATCATCATTGCATGTGCACGTGTGCATGTGTCTTGTGTGTGTGTAGAGCACATGTAATGAGGTATGTGATGTGTGTGTAGTGTACGCATACGTGTCTGTAGATGTGTGCCTCCTGTGCACCTGTGTATGGTCCAGTTGTTTTCATTCATCGGCCAGTTTCCTTGAGATAAGTCTTTCACTCCAGGTTTGGGCGCCTCCTTGGGTTGAATGTGGCTGAAATGCTTATCCTGTGGGAGAATTAATTTGAAGGAGAAAGGCATCTGAGAAATCATGCTGGGGCAGCCTGACATCCACCCTGAATGGACCTTGTACACTTCTTTAAGCTGCCCTCTGAACTCTGGCTTTGTCTCAGCTCCACCCCTCCCCTTTGTCTTTAGTAATGACATGGCTTCCTGGACTCTGGTCTTTTGCTGAGGCCTGCTCCAGCCTCACATTCCAGCTACACATTCTTTATTTTATTTTATTTTTTGAGAGAGGGAGAGAGAGAGGTAGAGAAAGAGTGAGAGACAATGGGTGTGCCAGGGTCTCCAGCCACTGCAAATGAACTCCAGATGTATGCACCTCCTTGTGCATCTGGCTTATGTGGGTCCTGGAGCATTGAACCGGGGTCCTTTGGCTTTGCAGGCAAACGCCTTAACTGCTAAGCCATCTTCTCCAGCCCCCAGCTGCACATTCTTCTTGTTTGTTTGTTTGTTTAATATTTAATTAATTTATTTATTTGTGAGAAACAGGGAGAGGGGTGCGCAGCAGGGCCCCCAGCCACTGCAATAGGACTCCAGATGTATGCACCCCCTTGTGCATCTAGCTTACGTGGGTCCTAGAAAATTGAACTGGGATCCTTTGGCTTTGCAGGCAAATGCCTTAACCACTAAGCCATCTCTCCAGGCACCCCCGCCCCCTGCTACACATTATTGTTCATAAAACCTAAGGCCCTTGAGCCAGATTGGTGGCACACACCTTTAATGCCAGCACTCAGGAGGCTGAGGTAGGAGGACCACAGTGGGTTCCAAGACAGCCTGGTGGAGAGTGAGACCCAGTGTCAAAAACCAAACCAAAACCAAAACACCCAGGCCCATTTTCCTACTTCTTGGTTTGCCCTTGCACTGCTGACCTCTTGCTCTATTTCCTCACAGTCATTCTTTCCTTGGTTCTGACAGCTGGTGAGGAGACCATTCTGTCACCCCAGGGGCTTAGCTTTTGGTGATTTCAGAGCACTGTCTTCCCTGGGAAGGACCTTGGAGACACTGCTTCCATAGGAACTCACGCTTCATTCTGATTCTCAGGCCCTTCTACAGTATTCAGGAGATGGAGAACACGCACAGGGGTTGGAGAGATGGCTCAGTGGTTAACGGCCCTTGCTTGCAAAGCCTGCCTAGTACCCATGTAAAGCCTGATGCACAAAGTGGCGCAAGTATCTGGAGTTCTTTTGCACTGGCAAGAGACCATGGCACACCCATTCTCTCTCTCAAGTAAATATATTATATATGCTTGACCACCAGATGAACTCAGCATCATGAATAGGGGATATCTGATCCACCAGGCCATACAGTTTTGTTATCTAAATTTCATCAAATGGAGGTTATGTGTATAGAAGACTGAGTCACAGTAGGCCCTGAGGACACAGGTAAGTTACATGAAGAAGGGGCTCAAAAGCCCCCAAACCCTCTACCCCATCTTCTCTTTCCTAGCTGCGCCTATGGCCTCACAGGTATTTCCCTTCCATCACATGAAAGACGAAGAAAAGATTCAGGCCGAGTTGGCTATACACCATGTGCTGTAGCTGTCCGCTCCCTCTCTGGGAACTCTTTTTTTTGTTTGTTTGTTTGTTTTTTTGTTTTTGTTTTTACAAGGTAGGGTCTCACTCTGGCCCAGGCTGACCTGGAATTCACTATGTAGTCTCAGGCTGGCCTCAAATTCATGGCGATCCTCCTACCTCTGCCTCCCGAGTGCTGGGATTAAAGGCGTGCGCCACCACGGAACTCTTGAAGGACAGTGGTAAAGACAGAGCTTTCCAGTTGGTGGAGCTTGGCTCAGAGCACAATGTTCCTTTTTGTTGCATGGAAGGAGAAATGACCAGATATGAGAATATACACCAATTTAGGACTTGTGGCCAATATCTTGAAGCCCAGCGACCTTGAAGCAAAGGCTAGGGACTCTAGGAGGCAGTATATGTTCCAAATTACTGAGCGCTTTTCGTCCATGGTCAGCATTACACGTCTGACAACATCTTAAACATAGCTGTGTTTGGTCTTCAGAAAGCTGCACTTTTTGCCGGGCGTGGTGGCGCACGCCTTTAATCCCAACACTCGGGAGGCAGAGGTAGGAGGATCGCTGTGAGTTTGAGGCCACCCTGAGACTACATAGTGGATTCCAGGTCAGCCTGGGCTAGAGTGAGACCCTATCTCAAAAAAAAAAATTGGGGAGGATGGAGAGATGGCTTAGCGGTTAAGGTGCTTGCTTGCAAAGCCTAAGGACCCAGGTTCAATTACCCAGTACCCACATAAGCCGGATGCACAAGGTGGAGCATGCATCTGGAGCTCATTAGCAGTGTCTAGAGATCCTGGTGAGCCCATTCTATATCGCTCCATCTGCCTCTCTCTCTCTCTTATAAATAGAGTAATAAAATATTAAAAATTGTTTTTTGGTTCTTTTGTTTTTACAAAAAACAAAAGTTAGCCTGACCTATCTGGCACACAGGAACAGGTTAAAGTTCAGGTATATGGGGTTTCTGAAATTCAGGAAGAAATTGAAACACAAACTACTACAGGCAAGAGTTCAACAGAATTCTTATGTCTCAATGAACTATTCTGTGTCAGGGATTGTCCAATGATGAGCTTCCCCGCCCCCCCCCCCCCATGATTCCACCTTCCCCTCTAAACATCACCAAAATTCTCAAGTTCTATTTCCAGGAAATATAAAGGTATATGATGGAGTGGAAAGAGGAAATAAATAAGAAATAAGGTCATCACAGCCTCCTGTGCAGACACTTGAACTGGCTGAATACATAATTCAAAATAAACTTTATTCCGAATTTTTATATATTATTTATTTATGTGCAAGCAGAGAGAGATAGAGAGAAAGAGTAGGAGAGGGAGGGAAGGAGAGAGAGAGAGAATGGGTGTGCCAGGGCCTCCAGGCACTGTAAACCAACTCCAGATGAATGTGCCACTGTGCATCTGGCTTTGCATGGGTACTGGGGAATCAAACCAGGATCACTGGGCTTCGCAGGCAAGTGCCTCAACCACTGAGCCATATCTCCAGCCCTATTTCTAGTTTGTTCTTTAAAAAAAAAAAACTTTTTAATAAGCCGGGCTGGTGGCGCACGCCTTTAATCCCAGCACTCAGGAGGCAGAGGTAGGAGGATCGCCGTGAATTCGAGGCCACCCTGAGACTCCATAGTGAATTCCAGGTCAGCCTGAGCTAGAGTGAGACCCTACCTTGAAAAACCAAAAAAAAAAAAAAAAAAAAAAAAAAACTTTTTATTTTATTTTATTTGAGAGAGAAGCAGATAGAGAATGGGCACGTTAGAGCTTTTAGCCACCTTAACTGCTAAGCCATCTCTCCAGCTCTCAGCCCTTTTTTTTTTTTTTTTTTTTTTTTTTTTTTTTTTTGAGGTAGGGTTTCACTCTAGTCCAGGCTGACCTGGAATTCACTCTGTAGTCTCAGGGTGACCTTGAACTCACGGCGATCCTCCTACCTCTGCCTCCCAAGTGTTGGGATTAAAGGCATGTGCCACCATGCCCTGCTAAAAATTTTTTTTTATTCATTATTTACAAGGCGGGGTGGGGGGGGGAGAGAAAGAAAGAAACAATGAATGAATGAATATAGCCACACTGGGCCTCCTGCCACTGCAAACCCCACTCCAGCTGCATGTGTCACTTTGAGCATCTGGCTTTATGTGGGAACTGAACCTAGGCTGAGCCATCTCCCCAACCCTATGCTTACACTTTTGATCCTCCTGCCGCTAACCCCCCCCCCCCAAAATGCTAGGACTACAGGTGTCCAATTTTGTGAGGGATCAACATGAATGTGTTTGAAGTTAATTTTCTTGTGTGGCTAGAACTCCTGGAGCCACTGTGAGGTACAAAAAGCAGTGCAGCCCAGGGTCATATCCCTAAATGGACAGAAGGCCTTTCCACAGGAAGGCGAGGCAGAGGAAGTCTGGGTTCCTGGCCCGCATCTTCTATGAAGACAGGCTTTTAGAAGTGGGGTCTTGGTCCAGAGACAATAAGGATGCAACACAAGCTTACTGCTTTTTTTTTTCTTTCTTTCTTTTGGTCTGGAGAGAACACAAGACCAGGATTCTACCTTGAAGAATGAATGATGCTGGGGAACAGGCCAGAATGGGACCAGAGGCAAAGAAGAGGCCCAGTGTTGAGACCACCTTGGTACCCATTCCCGACTCCCTTTCCCTTGCCAGTCTAAATGCCATCTTGGCCACCCCTGCAATGAGGAGGGGCTTTGTAACAGGCACTTCTGGGAAACCCTGTGCTTTCCTGTTAAAAGTGGGCAGGTATTTCTCGAGTTGTTTTTTTTCTTTCTTTTCTTCCACCTCTTCTTATTCCTCCTCCTCTTTTTGTCTTCATTTCTTCTTCCAGTGACCAGAGCAGAATTAGCTATTTTTAACTATAAGAGAGAGAGAAGAGCTGGAGAGATGGCTCAGTGGTTAAGGGGCTTGCCTCCAGAGTCTAACAACCTGGGTTCAATTCCCCAGTACCCACAGAAAGCCAGATGCACAGGGTGATGCATGTATCTGGAGTTCATTTGCAGCAACTAGAGGCCCTGGCATGCCCATTCTCATTCTTCCTCTCTCTACTTGCAAATAAATAAATATTTTTTTAAAGAAGAGGACAGAAACAGAGAAATTAAGTAAAAGCAGAGATGCCTGCACTGAGATGGCTGAACCATGAAACAAATTTCCTAACCTCCTGACCTGTGAAAGCAAAATATATGTATGAGCTGGAGAGATGGCTCAGCAATTAAGGTGCTTGCCTGCAAAGCCTAAGGACCAAGGTTCAATTTCTCAGTACCCATGTAAGCCAGATGCACAAGGTGGCGCATGCATCCGGAGTTCGTTTGCAGCTGCTGGAGGCTCTGGTGTGCCCTTTCTCTCTATCTGCCTCTTCATCTCTCCTTCTCTTTTTCTCCAATAAATAAATAAAATAAAGTGAAAACTGTATGTTTATCCCATAGTTAATCTAGTTTGCTGAGACTTGTTAGTCACTGACTTCAAGATTCTGGAGATAGGACGAAATCCTTAGGTTCCAGCCTTGCTTGACGGGCTGCAGTTAGACAATCAGAACAGCACGCTGCTCCTCAGGGAAGGTGGTGCTGCTCTCCTAAGTGCTCCTTATGCCTTTTCCTTAGAAATTTGTGTGGCAGGCCGTCTACAGCAATAAAACCCCACAGTGCTCAAAGCCAATAGCTATAGCAGGAGCAAATCAATATACAATTATACAGGGCTACTGACGACCCAGAGGCATTGGACTAATGCCATTTGGGAAGATGAGATGAAGGTTGCTCTTGCCATCAAATGACAATATGTCAGTGCTCATAGTTGATCTGCTTAAAGTTTTGTAGCCATTACCCAAATCATATAGGTGTACAAATGAATACTATACTTTCACAAATCCTTTACACTGAATTATTATGTAGATAGGGCAAGTTACTTTCCTAGGATTGATATAAATTTTGCACCTCAAGGCTTGTGAAATTATGTCCTAACCCAAAATATAGGACAAACTGTCCTTCTTTTACTTTTCTTTATAGTTTTTGTTTCTTTAAAAAATATTTTATTTATTTACTTGAGAGAGAGAGTGAGAAAGAGGCAGATATATAGAGAGAATGGGCACACCAGGGCCTCCAGTCACTGCAAACTCCAGGTGCATGTGCCACCTTGTGCATCTGGCTTCTGTGGGTACTGGGGAGTTGGACCTGGGTCATTAGGCTTTGCATGCAAACACCTTAACCACTAAGGCATCTCTCCTACCCAGTGTTTGGTTTTTTGAGACAAGGTCTCACTATGTAGCCCTGGATGACCCAGCACTTTCTGTATAGACCAGCCTGGCCTCAAACTTGTATCAGTCTTTCTGCCTCCCAAGTGCTGGGATTTATAGACATGTGCCACCACACCTGGCTTGACAAGTTGTTTCTCCTTTCTTTCCTTTCCCTTCTTCCTATCTCCTCCCCTCCTCTCCTGTGTCTTTTCTCCCCTCTTCACCCTGCCCCTCCCCTCTCTTTCATTTAAAACAGGATTGGTTTTAGTGTTACAAAATATTTTTTTGATTTTTAAAAATTAAATTATTACATTTATTGAGGGAAGTACAGAGCCAAGGAAAGACATGCACATAGCTAGAGATCCCATACAGAGAGCCTGGGAAAACAGTGGAAAGGGAGAAAAGATCCCAGCGAGTTGGCACACGCCTTTAATCTCAGCATTTGGGAGGCAGAGGTAGGAGAATTACCATGAGTTCAAGGCCACCCTGAGACTGCATAGTAAATTCCAGGTCAGCTCAGCCTAGATTAGAGTGAGACCCTACCTTAAAAAACCGAAAGAGCTGCGCTGTGCATGCCATGGGAGCCGTGATGGACGACGAAGTCATAGGGAAGCGTCTCCTAATTGACGGGGACGGTGCTGGAGACGATCAGAGGATTAATCTCCTTGTGAAGAGCTTCACTAAATGGTGCAACTCTGTATCCCAGGAAGTGGGATACAGCCAGTACCAACGTAGCTGAGCATGTCTCAGTGTGAGTTTTCAATGGGTAAAACTTTGCTTGTATATGATATGAACCTGAGAGAAATGGACAATTATGAAAAAAATTTACAAGGAAATAGAATGTAGCATTGCTGGAGCATATGAAAAAATTGCTGAGTGCAAGAAGCAAATCGCCAAGAAGATGACGCTTTGGCAAAAGTGATCCAGCATCATCCAGACAGGCATGAGACACTGGAGGAGCTAGAGGCTCTAGGGAAGGAATTAGAGCAGCCTTCTCATATTAAAGAAAGTGTTGAAGATAAGCTGGAATTGAGAAGAAAACAGTTTCATGTTCTTCTTAGCACCATCCATCTGTGGTGCTCCCTGAGGTGGAAGAAGCCCAGGCCGCCAGCATGGACACAGACCCGAAGCCATAGCCAGGCCAGCGGCCCTGCCCCTCCTCCAGAGCCTGAGATAGCCAGCTGCGTGCTCTTGGGGTGTTTAGAAGTTGTTGTACTCTGGAGGGTTTTAAGTTTGTCATTGAAATTCGTTGCTTTTAAAAAACAACAACAACAACAATAAAAACGAGAGAGCCGGGTGTGGTGGCGCACGCCTTTTAATCCCAGCACTCGGGAGGCAGAGGTAGGAGGATTGCCATGAGTTCATGGCCACCCTGAGACTCCATAGTCAGTTCCAGGTCAGCCTGTGCTAGAGTGAGACCCTACCTCAAAAACCAAAGAAAGAGAGAGAGAGAGAGAGAGAGAGAGAGAGAGAGAGAGAGAGAGAGAGACTGAGAGAGAGAGAGAGAGAGAGCTCCTGACATGTGGAGAGCCGGAGGGGAGGCCAAGCTAAATATTTTTTTCTTAAAAAAATTTTTTTTTAAGGCTGGGAGTGATGGTACATGTTTGTGATCCCACCACTCTAGAGGCTGAGGCAGGGCAATTGGGGAGCTTTAAGTCAGCCTGAGCTACAAAATGATATTCTACCTTAAAAAAATAATTAAAAAATTTTAAGGGATGGATAGATTGCTTCGTGGTTAAGGCAGCTGCCTGAGAAGCCTAAGGAACCAGGTTAAATTCACCAGTACCCAGGTAAGCCAGACGCACAAGGTGGTGCATGCATCTGGAGTTTGTTTGCAGTGGCTAGAGATCCTGGCATGCCCATTCTCCCTTGAAATAAAATAAATAAATTAATTAAAAGAACAAATTTAAGAAAAAAAATTAATGGCTTATGCCATTATGCATTTAACCAAGTTTGGACCACACCAAGTCTATAGAGATACTTTTAAAACTTACATAGAGAGGGGATGGAGAGATGCCTTAGAGGTTAAGGTGCTTGCCTGCAAAGCCAAAGGATCCTGGTTTGATTCTCCAGGACCCACGTAAGCCAGATTAACAAGGGGGCACATGCATCTAGAGTGTTTGCAGTGGCTGGAGGCCCTGGTGTACCCATTCTCTCTCTTTCTCTCCCTCTTTCTCTCTCTCAAATAAATAAATTAAATTAAATATATTAAAACTTACATAGACAATTATGGTAACAGACATGACAACAAGTTTGAAAAACTTTTTAAAGCTGTTGCAGGCTTCTTTTTTAAAATATTTTTTTAATTTATTTATTTGTTTGACAGAGAAAGAGAGAGAGAGAGAGAGAGAAGGAGAGAATGGACATGCCAGGGCCTTCAGCCACTGCAGATGAACTCATGCGTCCCCTTGCGCATCTGGCTAACATGGGTACTGGGGAAGTGAACCTGGGTCCTTTGGCTTTGCAGGCAAATGCCTTAACCACTAAGCCATCCCTCCAGCCCACAAGTTTGAAATTTAATCAGTCAGTTTGATGGTAATGCAATACAATAGCCACCAGCCACGTGTGTCAAATGAATTCAATTTTTAAAAAATATTTATCTATGAGAGAGAGAGAGAGAAAGAGAGAAAGAGAATGGGTGCACTAGGGACTCCAGCCACTGCAAACTAACTCCAGATGCATGTGCCACCTTGTGCATCTGGCTTACCTGGGTCCTGGGGAATTGAGCTGAGGTCCTTTGGTTTTGCAGGCAAACACCTTAACCGCTAAGCCATCTCTCCAGCCAGAATTCAAAATTTAAAAAATTTTATTTATTTATTTGAGAGAGAAGAAATGTGTCAGTGAATGAACTAGGGCCTCTTGTCACTGAGAACAAACTCTTGACACCCAGAACATGCACCAGTTTGTGCATCTGGCTTTATGTGGGGGGCCAACCTGGGTTAGTAAGCACCTTTAATTGTGGAGTCATCTCTCCAGTCCTAAAATTATATAACATTAACATTCATGCTTTCAATGTAAGAGCACGAGGATGAGGAGGAAGTCTGTGGAAGAAAATGATTACACTTATTAACAGCTGCAGATTCTTGCACAATATTGAGCAGGTCAGTATTTCGTCATGGTTGGGAGATAGGCTCCTAAGACCCTACACTTCCCAGAGTAGCTAATGACAGCCAATTGTTGCTAAGGTGGGGGTGGGTCACGTTCTGTAGTACTCAGTGGTGTAATCAGTGGCAAGGTGGCCGTACTTCAGTAAATAATCTCTCACCCATGCTCATGCAAGCAGCCCCAATTTAACTTAGTGGGTGAAGTAAAATTAAAAATCAAAACAACAAAAAAACCTAAGACAAGTCAGGCGTGGTGGCACATGCCTTTAGTCCCAGTGCTCAGGAGGCAGAAGTAGGAGGATCACTGTGAGTTCAAAGCCAGCCTGAGACTACATAGTGAATTCCAGGTCAGCATGGGCTAGAGCGAGACCCTTGAAAAACAAACAAACAAACAAACAAAATAATAATAAAATAAAATAAAACCAAACCCAACCCCCCTCAAAGTCCAAGGCATTAAAGTAGCATTGGGGTTAATTGGGAAGAAGAAAAAGGGGTTTAGTGGGAGAAAAGGGGACAACTGTGGGAGAATAAGATCAAAATTAAAGCTGGGTGTAGTGGTGCACGCCTTTAATCCCAGCAATCAGGAGGCAGAAGTAGAAGGATCACTGTGAAATTCGAGGTCACCCTGACATTACATAGTGAATTCCAGGTCAGCCTGGGCTAGAGTCAGACTCCACCTCAACCTCCCTTCCCCTCCCCCCAAAATCCCAAATATACATGTGTGAAAGGGTCAAAATAAAATTATGAGCTGGAAAGATGGCTTAGTGGTTAAGGCGCTTGCCTGCAAAGCCTAACCACTTGAGTTCAATTCCCTAGTACCCACACAAAGCCAGATGCACAGAGTGTCACATGCATCTGGAGTTCATTTGCAGACACTGGAGGCCCTGGTGCACATTTCCTTTGTCTGTCTCTGTTCTTTGCTTGCAATTAAGTAAACAAAAAAAAATTTTTTTAAAAAAGAGGACAATAGATTTGTTTGTTTGTTTGTTTGTTTTCTGAGGTAGGGTCTCACTCTAGCCCAGAGTGACCTGGAATTCACTCTGTATTCTCAGGGTGGCCTTGAACTCACGGTGATCCTCCTACCTCTGCCTCCCGAGTGCTGGGATTAAAGGCGTGCGCCACCACGCCTGGCTTTGTTTATTTATTTATTTATTTATTTATTTATTTATTTATTTATTTGAGAGCGACAGACAGAGAGAGAAAGAGGCAGAGAGAGAGAGAGAGAGAGAGAGAGAGAATGGGCGCGCCAGGGCCTCCAGCCACTGCGTACAAACTGCAGACGCATGCGCCCTCTTGTGCATCTGGCTAACGTGGGTCCTGGGGAATTGAGCCTCTAACTGGGGTCCTTAGGCTTCACAGACAAGCACTTAACCGCTAAGCCATCCCTCCAGCCCTGTTTTTTTTTTTTTTGAGGTAGGGTCTCATTCTAGGTCAGGCTGACTGAGAATTCACTATGTAGCCTCAGGGTGGCCTTGAACTCTCAGTGATCCTCCTACTTCTGCCTCTGTGCTGGGATTAAAGGGATGTGCCACCACGCCTGGCTTGAGGTGACTTTTCTTTTTTTTTTTTTTTTTAATTTTATTTATTTATTTGAGAGCAACTGACAGAGAGAAAGAGGCAGATAGAGAGAGGGAGAGAGAATGGGTGCGCCAGGGCCTCCAGCCACTGCAAACAAACTCCAGATGCATGTGCCTCCTTGTGCATCTGGCTAACGTGGGTCCTAGGGAGTCGAACCTTGAACCGGGGTCCTTAGGCTTCACAGGCAAGCGCTCAACCGCTAAGCCATCTCTCCAGCCCAACTTTTCCTTTGAATAAATATATAGCAAAGCTTCAAAAGACAGGAGAATAAAGGGAAGCTGAGAAGTAGTAGGCCAAGGTCAGGAAGGGAGGGTACTATGTTAAGGAGCTAAAATGTTATCCAGAAGCAAGAGTATTGACTTGATCAAGAACTCCACTTAAAGGCTGGAGAGATGGCTTAGTGGTTAAGCACTTGCCTGTGAAGCCTAAGGACCCCGGTTTGAGGCTCAACTCTCCAGGACCCACGTTAGCCAGATGCACAAGGGGGTGCACGCGTCTGGAGTTTGTTTGCAGTGGCTGGAGGCCCTGGCGCACCCGTTCTCTCTGTGTCTCTCTCTCTGCCTCTTTCTCACTTTGTCTGTCACTCTCAAATAAATAACTAAATAAAAAAAGTAAACAAAAAAATTAAAAAAAAAAAAGAACTCCACTTAAAGTTTGGTTTGTATTTGCATGTGTGTGTGTGCATGTGCACACTTACGCACATGATAGGACCTCTTGCCAATACAAACAAACATCAGATGCTTGCACAACTTTTTGTATCCAGCTTACACAGGTGTTTTGGGAACTGAGTGCTGGCCAGTACACTTTGGAAACAAGTGTCTTTAACCACTGAATCATCTTTTCAGTCCCTCTTAAATTAAAAAAAAAAAAGATATTTTTACTGATTTATTTGCAACCAAAGAGAGGTGAAAGAGACAGATAGAGGGAATGGACATGCTAGAGCCTCCAGCCATTGCAAACAGACTCCAGATGCATGTGCCACCTTGTGCATCTGTCTTATGTGGGTCCTGGGGAATCAAACATGGGTCAAAAGGCTTTGCAGGCAAGCACCTCAACTGCTAAGTCATCTCTCCAGCCTCAATTTTTTAAAAAAATATTTTATTTTTACTTATTCATATGAAAGAGGGAAAGATGTAGAGTAACAGCGAGTGAGCAAGAGAGAGAGAGACTGCCAATAAACTCAAGATGCATGTGTCCTTTAGCTTTTCAAGCAAGTGCCTAAACTGCTAAGCCATCTCTCCAGCCCTCATTTTTTTTTTTTTTTTAAAGAACTGCATTTTGCAAAGATCATCAGGTTAATGTTATGGGTAAAGGCACGGGTTGAAGTTGGAGGTAAGCTGGGAGAATGGGAGAATGGAGACAGAGGGTTCATACACAGTAGTCTTTTCTTCTGTTTCCTCAAAAGAAGTTTACTGGAGAACCAAAATCCCTTCCCCTGGGTTCTAGATTCTATAGGTGCAGGCCAAGGATGCGGGTCTATGTCTACCTTAGGAGGCTAATCAAATATCAAAGATTAGACTACATATGATAGGAAGTTCTGGATTCAAATACTGCCTCCATCCCTTAAACTGTTGACTTAGAGTTGACTGCTCACTGCTCACCTTATAAAAAATATTTACTTTTTAGAGAGCGAGCGAGCAAGCGAGCGATATGGAGAAAATGAGTGCGCCAGGGCCTCTAGTCACTGCGAACAAACTCCAGACACATGTGCCACCAGCTTATGTGGTTTCTGGGGAGTCAAACCTGGATCCTTACACTTCGCAGGCAAGCTCCTTAACAGCTAAGTCATCTCTTCAGTCTCCCTCCCTCTCTCTCTCTCTCTTTGGGTTTTTTGAGGTAGGGTTTTACTCTAGCTCAGGCTGACCTGGAATTCAATATGTAGTTGCAGGGTGGCCTCAAACTCATGGCGATCCTCCTACCTCTGCCTGCCAAGTGCTGGGATTAAAGGTGTGTACCACCATGCCCAGCTTTCTTTTTTTTTTTTCCCTTTTGAAGAACAGAATAGTTACATTTGCTTTGTAGGGTTGGTCTGAGGATTAAATTATGCTAAGTGGGGAACAACAGCATTTAGTAGGCAATCTATTTTGTGCAAATGTTTAATGCTCAACATTATTACTGCCTAGTAAGATCAATTGTTATGCAGCAAAAGATAACTAAGCTAATACAAAGCAAAAGAATTAACTGGGTGAGTAGGGAGAAAGGACAGGGATTATGATCAGAAAATGAGGTGTTGGGATTTACAATTTCAGCTGAGTTCAGGCTGCTAAATTGATGGAAAGGTCAAATTCATTAACGATGAGGTCGAGCAGCTGGAAGGACAGTGTATTGGATAAGCACTAATCATAAATATTGATGGTATTCAGGATCATTGGATAGGTAAGTGTACACTAGGTGTCAAAAGTTTCAAAGGCCAGGCGTGGTGGCGTATACCTTTAATCTCAGCACTGGGGAGGCAGAGTTAGGAGGATTGCCATGAGTTCGAGGCCAGCCTGAGGCTACATAGTGAATTCCAGGTCAGCCTGGGCTAGAGTGAGACCCTACCACGAAAAGGTAAAAAAAAAAAAAAAAAAAAAAGTTTCAAAGAATGCCAGGGTAGGGGTTGGTTGGGATAGAGAGCACCTTAACCACATGGGGAGAGTGTTAAGAACAGATGGAATGAATATCCACAAAGATTTCCCCTCAGCATTTGGCATGGAAGGTGCTTTGGAGCAACAGAAATGCTGACCCTCAAAACTTAACCTTGAAATAATTAAGGCGTGGGTGAACAAGCAAACAACCTCATCTCAAAAGAGCTTAGGTGGGGGCTGGAGAGATGGCTCAGCGGTTAAAGGCCCTTGCTTGCAATGCCTGACAAATCTGGTTCGATTTCCCAGTACCCCACAGAGACACACGTATCTCGAGTTCATTTGCAGTCGCGTCCATTTCTTCTGTTATTCACCCTCTCTGCTAATAAATAAACAAACAAATTTAAAAATAAACATATGTATTTTAAAAGAGCTCCAGAGGAAGTGGCCTCCAGCGTAGAGTCAGGTGTCCTTCTGAAATGACATAATACATACTGTGTAAGGACGTGAGGTTTGCGTAGAGGGCACTGCAAGAATATGAATTCTTCCGGCCGGAGAAATGGCTTAGTGGTTAAAGCTCATGCCTGCGAAGCGCAAGGACCCAGGTTCGATTCTCCAGATGCCATGTAAGCCAGATGCACATGGCACAGTGGTGCATGCGTCTGGAGTTTGTTTGCAGTGGCTAGAGGGCACTCTCTCTCCCTCTCTCAAATAAATAAATAAAAATAAATCTTAAAAAAAATTGACAAAAAAGAATATGAATTCTCTGTAAACATTCACATAAATATTTGTAGGCCCGGGCTCTCCTTAGCTCATCTGAGAAGTTTTACTTAAACAGATGGGGTTAGAGAAGCTCGGGACCTACGGTCAGGGGCGGCCTCTTCCCAGTCCAAGGAGCGCGCACCCCTCACCACAGGACACGTCATCTCTTTAAGGGACACTTCCTTCCATCCGTAAGCAACAGGGGGACGCCTGTCCAGCATTAGGTCCCACAGTCGGGACTCAGGAGGCCCCCACCGCCACGATCCGGACCCAGGCCCACATGCGCAGGTTCCAAGGGGCGGCGACTTTCCCCGGCCCAGCGCCCGCGTGTCCACCTGGACGTCTTGTCCGCGCCCCGTCGCTTGAGAGGCGGGGTCCAGGGGCGGGGCCAGGCAGGAGTTCGAACCCAGCCCCTCCTTCGCGGCTCCCATGGCTCCCCGCGTCCCACGGCCAGATGCTGACGTGTCCTTTCCTTCCCACTACACCTCCCGACACCACTCACTCGGTCTGCCCCGGAAGTCCCGCCCCATGCCGAGCTTGTCACCGCAAATCAGCTCTTTCAGCGCTTCCTGGAGCGCCCCACCCGTTTGGGGCCCAAGGGGCGGGGCTTAGCGAGCCAGGTGCCTATTGGCTTGAGGTCCGGCGGGTTCTGGACGCTGATTGGTCAGAGGGCGGTGGCGCTCCGGCACGCTTGCGCGGCGAGTAGAACGTGTGGCGGCGGCCGAGATCGCGTCTCCTCTTTTGCTCCTAGTCCCGCCGCTGCTCTAGTGTGTGCCTAGCGCGTCCACCCCGTCCGTCGTCCGTAGCCTGTCGCCCGCCTGCCCCTCGTCGCGGCCACCCTCTCACCAGCTCCGACACCCACACTGACACCTCCAGCCCGGCGGGCCGCCCCACTTGCTGCCTTTCCAGCTCCACACATGGCCTCCTCCGCGCAGAGCGGCGGCTCCTCCGGGGGACCCGCGGTCCCCACCGTGCAGCGGGGCATCGTCAAGATGGTGAGAGCGGGGCCCTGGACCCGGACCCCTGTGCTGCCTTGGAGAGGGAGTCAGGCATTGACTCCTCTTCCCTTCCCGTCAGCCTGCATGCTCTTCTAGATCGCCCTTCCTCTGCCCCTTCCTCACTTTCCAACACACCCTCTCCAGTCTTCAGCAGACAGCCCCACCCGAGTTCCCCCTTGGTCTTTGCCTTCTGGACACCTTGTCATGGGTCAGTCACAGTTATTTTTTTCTTGGTTGCAGCTTTCAGAGCCCTTGGATGTTTCCTGGGGGAGATCCATTACTGATGCATTAACACAGTTTACGGATACTTCCTCCCATCCCCCTCCTTCAGTCCATTTTGACATATGCCATGCAGTTTGCAATTTTTCGAGATCCTGACCTCTTCTCAACTGGAACTCTAGGAGTACTGGGCCATCATAAAGCATTTCTCTTCCACTGACTCTGTTACTCAAAGTTTCTTACTCTCTTTTCCAGTGTTTCTCCTCTATCTCTGTGTCTAGTTTGTAAGCCTGGACACTCCTGATTTTTGTGTACTTTCAAAGTTTTAGGCACTTGTTAAGGAGATTGAGACAGTTTTAAAGAGGACGAGTGACTTGCCTAAGGGCACATGGCGGTTTGGATTGGAGCCAGGAAAAAAAAAATCTCAAAGTGTTCTGGTTGCTAGTGTAGGGCTTCACGGTATGCTCTCTGCCCGGGTGTATATGTCTTCACTCGTGAATTTTGAACAGTCACCTCTACTGCATGATGATTTTGTAGTATAAATTTGTTTTATCACCTCTACTATTCTTCCCCAACGCCCTGACATTTCTTAGTATGTTACCAGATTTTCCCACTGTAATAATTGTAATCATTTTCATTTCAGACTGTAACTCAGACTTTTCCCTCTGGGATAGCAAGTATCTTTCATGTTTCATTTCACAGTGCTACAGTTTTTTTTTTTTAAAGATATCTTTTTTTTTTTTTTTTTTAGTTTTTAACTCTAGCCCAGGCTGACCTGGAATTCACTATGGAGTCTCAGGGTGGCCTCGAACTCATGGCAATCCTCCTACCTCTGCCTCCCAAGTGCTGGGATTGCGTGGCACTACCACGCCTGGCTCAAGATATCTATTTTTTTTTTTGTTCCATTTTCTTTCATAGGCTTAAAGTATTCAGCAGCTATGTGTGTAAATTCAGTTTGAAGAATTCTTTTGAATTCTTTTCATAGGAAGTCATCTGTTGCAAGCTGAGACTTTTGGGACACTAAATACTGCCTTTTCTTTTTCATGAACAGTTAGAATTTATCTGACTGAATTAAAAGGGAATTTCCAAGGTCCACGTGTTCTTTTTTCTTGAAATAATGGCCTAACTCATGAAAGAATTGTCCTGAGTGGTTCCTCCTTCATTAGCTTTTTCATTTGTATGATCTTCCCTTTATTATAGGAACAAAACATCACTTAGGTGTTACTATGGTTTTGTTGGCATGCAGGGGATTTTGAGTTTTTTTTTTTCGCTAAGTTTCGACTTTTAAAAAAATATTTTATTTATTTATTGATTTGAGAGAGAGAATGGGTGCACCAGGGCTTCCAGCCACTGCAGACGAACTCCAAATGCATGTGCCCCTTTGTGCATCTGGCTTACATGGGTCCTGGTGAATCGAACCAGGATCATTTGGCTTTGCAGGCAAACCACTTAGCCACTAAGCCGTCTCTCTCTAGCCCTTGACTTTTTCTTTTTTTAAATTTTATTTGAAAGAGAGAGAGGAAGAGGCAGAGAGAAAGAGAGAATGGATGTGCCAGGGCCTCCAGCCACTGCAAACGAACTCCAGAGGCATTGCGCCACCTTGTGCATCTGGCTTATGTGGTGGGTCCTAGGGAATCGAACCGGGGTCCTTAGGCTTTGCAGGCAAACACCTTTAACCGCTAAGCCATTTCCCCAGCCCAGCCCTTGACTTTTTCTTTGAAGGCTTCTCTTTTGTGGAACACAAGTAGAAAAGAGTTGGAACATATTTTTGCTTCCAGCAATGCTGAAGACTTGCAGGGTGTGTGGAGTCTATGAGATGTTTGAGCCAGTGCATATGTTACTACCCCATGGATACTGAACATCAAGAGTCACCAGCAGTCATAACTTCAGCCGAGTTTTCTCTCTAGATGATCTCGCTTATGTTACCTGGTAAGCTGATTTCTAATCAGAGGCTTAGAAAGAATAGCGTATCCAAGGATGGGTACTTTTACCTTGGCTATAAGAGATGGAACCGAGGCTTTAACTAAGACCTGTCTGCTACAACACAGGTTCTGTCTAGACTTTAAGTATTTTATTTTTATTTATTTATGAAAGAGAATAGGTGCGCCAGGGACTCTAGCCACTGCAAACAAACTCCAGATGCATGTGCATCTTGCTTTTGTGGGTTCTGGGGAGTTGAACCTGGGTCCTTAGGCTTTGCAGGCCAATGCCTTAACCGCTAAGCCATCTCTCCAGCCGTCTAAACTTTAAACCATGCTGTTAGGCCTCAGACTCCAAGACTTCAGGGTATTACTTTCTGACATGAGGGTGGAGCCACTGATGTATGGCCACAAATTACAGGAAAGTGAAGCTGCCTGTAATTGAGTTGAGGATAGATTAGATGGTATTCCTTGTCTTGTCTGGGAGCTGCTGTTGTGGTCAGTGACTTCATTGGGTGCTTATGGTTGCTGTGTGCATGGGCGTGTTGTGTGGAAGGTGCTTGAGTGGAAGTGGCCTTTAAAACTCCGTGATTTGAACACAGACCACACTGCTCACTCTGACCACACTGCCGAGGGCGGGTACGTGAGTTACAGGCAGCCATTAGGGGAGGGAGCCACAGGCAGATGTGTGCCAGGTTTAGAAGCCTTGTCTAGAATGAAAAATCGACCAGTAGCAAATTGCTCTTCTTCTGCTAAGCAAAGTTGTATTTTCCTGGAGAGAAATTGTTTCCAGTGATGCAGGAACTGCTTTGTAAGAACTCTGAAAAGGTAGGTGGAGCTCTGTGACTGAGGAAGGTGAGGAAGAAACAGATGGATGAATAGGAAAGCAGGAAACACCTTTTCTACCTGTTGGGAGAGTACAGCAATTGGGACACTGACTAAGGCAAAGGTGTGTTCTTCAGTGGGAGCCCTGGGGTTCCTGTGGGCTCCGCCTGGGCTGAGGGTCTAAAATGGTTCAGGCGCCGGGCGTGGTGGCACACGCCTTTAATCCCAGCACTCGGGAGGCAGAGGTAGGAGGATTGCCGTGAGTTCGAGGCCACCCTGAGACTCTATAGTGAATTCCAGGTCAGCCTGGGCTAGAGTGAGACCCTACCTCGAAAAACCAAAAAAAAAAAAATAAATAAAATGGTTCAGGCTTGAGCTTTGTTGCAGTGAAAAGGGATGGTCCCTCTCCCCTCTTTTTTCTTGACAAACGTGGTATAGGGCCATAGAAGGTATAAGTTTGTTCTGGTTTCTGCCTCATTCTTCTAACACAAGTGAATCTTGTGTTATTCTTTTTTTAAACTTGAAGAAAAAACTTAACTAGGTTGTGAAGAATCTTTCTGCAGTGTTTAAAAACCGATAGTGATGGCAATGACTGTGTCTACTGTCAAGACTGAGGGTGCGGAACAGAGTTGGTTTTGGAATGTGTTTAAGGAGGAAGTGGGCAGTAAGTTGACACAAGCATTTTGGAGCTGTGTTGCTACTGAGAAAGTCAGTGGAAATGAGGGAAAGCAACATGGCTTTATATTTTCTGAGTCGGGATGAGGTTAGCACGTGTGTGGATGGACAAAATACAACTTGGATAAGTAAGTAGTCTTTTAAAACAAGATCTTATTTCCTCAAACCCTTGGATGAGTCTAACTCTGGGTTTCTTTGAGTAGTTTGCTGGACAATCTTTAATTGCAACAGAACATTGCCAGCACATGTTGTATATCTGATGTTGGGAGAAGTCTTGGGGTACTTATAACATTCAGTCACCCCATTCGGCAGCTGCTTAGAGAAGGCTATTTTCTCTAGTTTTACTGATCATATTGATTTTCTGTGTAGGGCAGCGAGCCCTCTCATGTCTTTTAGTTTAACTTTCCCTTCAAGTTATGGTGTGTTTGAATGTCCCTTCAAGCAGGAGACGTGGTGGCCTTCACAACCGCAGAATGAATTGGCCATGTTCTTATATCTTCTGTGCTTCTTACAAGCCACCATACCCTGCTTGTGGCATAGAAGGCCATTGCTCTCCATCTTAACCCATTCTCCTCAGAAGGGGAAAGGAATCCCTCTGTCCATCTTCATGATTTTATATAAAAGCTGTTATTCTGACTGCGTGACTAAGGCAGAGGGATACCTGAAAGGAAGAGGCGATCATAGTTTTCTTTCTCCAGAGGTCTCTTGATGCCAAGTTGTTGTAAAGCAAAATATGTAGACTTCCTCTTGACTAGTGTAGTGGAAATTTCTTCAGGGTATAGCCACAGGGAATACTTGGTGTAATTTATTTCCTTATAACTAAATAAATGTTTCTTAGTCCTGAAATAAGAACTATGCATTTTTTTTCTGAGTTGCGTGGGGGACAGAGTAGTCTGTTAACGTTGTATTTATTTATTTTGAGGCAGGCTCCCATTGTGTAGGCACAGGCTGGTGTTAAGCTTGTAATGGAGCTGAGGATGGCCTTGAACACCTGCCTGATCCTGATCCTCCTGCTTCCACTGCCTAAGTGCTGGGTATAGGGGCGCACCATCATGCCAGGCTTTTTCTTTTTTCTTTTTTGATTTTTCACGGTAAGGTTTCGCTCCAGTCCAGGCTGACCTGGAATTCACTATGTAGTCTCAGGGTGTCCTCCAATTCATGGTGATCCTCCTACTTCTGCCTTCCAAGTGCTGGGATTTAAAGGCATGTCCACCACACCAGGCTTTTGACTTGTTCTTTTCTATGTGCATGTGTCCTAGCAGGAAAAGTCAAAAACATACTCCTTTCCTAAGCTACTTAAAATACCCTTGTTCTACCATTCAAAGGAACAAGGTAGCTGAATGACAATATTTTAGAAGGGCCAGTGCAGGGAAGTAGAATAAGATGGAAGACTTTCTGTAGTCTTAAAATTCCCCATTTCCTAAGCAGTTACGCATGGTAGCTTTTAATCTACTAGGGAGCGATGATAGAGGAATACTAAGTTATTCTGCTATATCTTGAAGGCTTTCTGTGAAAAGAAAGCACCCATCGGCCTCTAGTTATGCTGCCATGTAACTGATGAAATAGAAACAATCTAATTCCTTTTTTTTTTCCCCAGAGTAGGGCCTCACTCTAGCCCAGGCTGACTCGGAATTCACTCTGTCTCAGGCTGCCTTCAAACTCACAGTGATCCCCCTACCTCGGCCTCCAGAGTGCTAGGATTAAAGACGTGCACCACCATGCCTGGATGTTTTTAACACATTTTTTATGGAGAATTTTAGTACATGAAGGTACTGTAATTTGACTGTATTCCCTCCTCATTACCCTCTTTTGTCTCCCCTCCCCACCTACATTCCACTGAGCACCCTCCTCTTTCCAAGTAGTCCTGTTTTGATGTCTCCATCTTTGTCCTCCTTCAGAATTGTTCAGGTCATGTGGGGTAATGGCAACCACCTTGAGGTCATGAATGCGGTGGTCAGTTCATGTCTGGAGGAGAGTGATGGGCTTTTTTTGTTTGATTTTTGGAGGTAGGGTTTTACTGTAGCCCAGGCTGACCTGGAATTCACTATGTAGTCTCAGGGTGGCCTTGAACTTCTGTCTCCCAAGTACTAGGATTAAAGGCATGTGCCACCATGCCCTGCTCTTTTTTTTTTTAATTATTTATTTGCAAGCAGAGAGAGAGAGAGACAGACAGACACACAGACACACAGACACACAGACACAAAATGGGTGTGTCAGGGTCTCTAGCTACTGCAAACAAACTCCAGACTCACGTACCACTGTGCATTTGGCTTTATAGGAGTACTAGGGTATCGAACTCAGGTTGTTAGGTTTTGCAGGCAAGTGCTTTAACTGCCGAAGCCCCTCTCCAGCCTGACAGGACGGTTTTTTAAAGTATTTATATATTATGTGTGTACATGTATGGGTGCCCCCAGGTTTCTTGCCATTGCAAACAAGCACCAGATGTTTGCATCACCTTTTGGGTCCAACTTTATGTGGGTGGCTGGAGAATTGAACTGAGGCTGGCACCTTTAACCCTTTAACTGCTGAGCTCTCCTCCATCCCCTCAGTTTTCTTTCTTTTTTCCTTCTGAGGTAGGGTTTTGCTCTAGCCGAGGCTGACCTAGTCTCAGGGTGGCCTTGAACTCATGGCGATCCTCCTACCTCTGCCTCCCTAGTGCTAGGATTAAGGGTGTGCGCCACCACGCCTGGCTTTCAGTTTTCTTTCTTTTTTTGTGTTTTTTTTTTTTTTTTTTTTGAGGTAGGGTCTCACTCTAGCCCAGGCTGACCTGGAACTACCTATGGAGTCTCAGGGTGGCCTCCAAGTCAGGGTGATCCTCCTACCTCTGCCTCGTGAGTGCTGGGATTAAAGGCGTGCGCCACCACGCCTGGCTCTCAGTTTTCTTTTTTGAGGCAGGGTCTCACTGTGAAGCACTGCATGCCCTGGAACAGGATATGTAAAGCAGGTGGCCTTGAAATTATGCTGGTCTTCCTGCCTCTGCCTCTCAGGTGTTGGGATTATAGGTGTGCACCACCACACCTGGCACCTTTTGTGGGTGCCGGGGGTCTAAACTCAGGTCCTCGTGCTTGCGTACAGCACTTTCCCTCCCGAGCCGGCTCCTGGGCCCTGTTTCCTTTTCTCACTTAACAGATATTTTGCGCTCATCTGCTGCCTGTTAGGCTTTGTCTGGGTTTTGGGAGAAACAGAAACAGAAAAGTAGATGAGGTTCCTGTCTTTATGGTTCATAGGGAAATTAGGAAAGTCCAAGAAGAGAGCACAATACCTGTAAGAGAGTGATTTCACATGGGGGCTAGGACCAGGGTGGTTTGAGTAGAGGAGGGGCTGGTTCTTCTAAAGAGTGTTTAGGAAAGAATTCTCTTGGATGGCATTTGCCCTGATCTGATGAACATCAAAGATCCAATCACGAGGGAGGTGCTCCCAGCAGAGGGAACAAGTGCATGGCTCCTGGGGTTCCCATTGATGACTGTTCTTCAGGGGTTTTATAGTAGCTTTTCAGTGTCTTCAAGTTCAGTTTCTCACATAAATGGTATGGGTTTTAACCCAAGTTATTATGTAATATATGTATTTAAGGGTGATAAAAGGAAGAGAAGCAGCAGAGGTTGTCATTGTTCTGGTATCCTGGTGAGATGAATAGTTGACATTCAGTCCACTGAATGAGTGTAAAGAATGGGAGGTTGATACAAAATATACTTGTTCTTAGTCATGTGTTTGCTTCTTATAAGACCCTGACACAGGTTTTCTTACCTCGTATGAACTAGTCCTCTGTAGAGTATGGGCTTGCTTATGAGTGTGTGCACATGCTCATATGTGTGCATGGTGCACGTGTGTATGTGTGAAGGCTATAGGACAGTCCCGGTGTCTTTCCTCAGGAACACCATCCATCTTTCTTTTTTAATTAAAAAAATTATTTTCTTTTTCATTTTTTATTGTTTTTGAGGTAGGGTCTCACTCTAGCTCAGGCTGACCTGGAATTTGTCTCAGGGTGGCTTCGAACTCAGGGCGATCCTCTTACCTTTGCCTCCTGAGTGCTGAGATTAAAGGCATGTGCCACCACGCCCGGCTTTATTTTATTTTTTTGAGGTCAGGTCTTGCTCTAGCCCAGGTTGACCTGAAATTCACTATGTAGTTTCAGGGTGTCTCAGACTCATGGTAATTCTCCTACTTCTGTCTCCTGAGTACTGAGATTAAAGGTGTGCATCACCATGCTGGGCTAAAATGTTTTTATTTATTTGCAAGCAGAGACATATAGACAGAGAGAATGAGCATGCCAGGGCCTCCAGCCACTGAAACTCCAGATGCATACGCCACTGTGCATCTGGCTTTATGTGGGTGTTGGGGAGTTGAACTTGGGTCATTAGACTTTGTAGACAAGCACCTTAGCCGCTGAGCCATCTCTCCAACCTGCCTGTCATTGTTTTCTGAGACATAATCTCATTGGTCTGGAGTTCACTAATTAGCTGGCTAGAGAGTGCCAGGGATGCTCCTGTCTGTGCCTCCCTAGCATATGCCACCACAACCAATGTTCTTATGTGAGTACTGGGGATTGACCCCAGTCTTACGTAGTTTTTCCTTTTATTGCTGGTGATAGATGCACACACACTTTCTGTTGCTATCCTTTCTCTTGGAGACTGGCATATGCCTTTTGTTTTTATAGCAGAAGCTAATGTGGAATCACAAGTTGTGACCATTATTTGTAGATGGAGTGTTATGGGATTTTACTCACTTTTAGTAAGATTCAATATAATAAACAAACGTGTTTTTCTCAGTTCTAGTGGTTAAGAAAAATAAAGAACAGTAATTTTGGCTGGCTTCTTAAAATTAGAAAACTAAATAGCTTATAGGAAAAATTAATGAAAAAAAATTTTTTTGAGGTAGGGTTTCACTGTAGCCCAGGCTGACCTGGAATTCACTATGTAGTCTCAGGGTGGCCTTGAACTCATGGTGATCCTCGTACCTCTGCCTCCCAAGTGCTGAAAAAAAATTTTTTTAAGGTTCTAGAGTAGTGATTTCCTGGTGCTGTAGGTTTCTTTTTAAAAATATTTTATTTATTTGCAAGCAGAGAGAGAATGGGCACACCAGGGCCTCTAGACACTGCAGACAAACTCCAAATACATGTACCACTGTGCATCTGGTTTTATGTGGGTACTGGGGACTCAAACTCAGGTCTTTAGGTTTTGTAAGCAAGTACTTAACCTTTAAACCATCTCTCCAGCCCAAATGAAAATTTTGATGTTATATTTTCAGATGTCATTTTGAGATGGTTTAATATATTTTTTAATATTTTATTTTTATTTATTTATTTGACAGAGAAAGAGTGAGAGAATGGGTACGCCAGGGCCTCCAGCCACTGCAAACAAACTCCAGACACATGCGCCCCCTTGTGCATCTGGCTAACGTGGGTCCTGGGGAATTGAACCTGGGTCCTTTGGCTTTGCAGGCAAATGCCTTAACTGCTAAGCCATCCCTCCAGCCCGAGATGGGTTAATATTTTTTTTTTCAAAAAATTTTTTAAACTTTTTTTTTATTAACAACTTCCATGATTATAAAAAATACCCCATGGTAATGCCCCCCCCCCCCCCGCTTTCCCCTTTGAAACTCCATTCTCCATCATATCTCCTCCCCATCTCAATCAGTCTCTCTTTTATTTTGATGTCATGATCTTTTCCTGCTCTTATGATGGTCTTGTGTAGGTAGTGTCAGGCACTGTGAGGTCATGGATATCCAGGCTATTTTGTGTCTGAGGGGAGCACGTTGTAAGGAGTCCTACCCTTCCTTTGGCTCTTTCTGCCACCTCTTCCACATTAGTAGGTTAATATTTTTGATAAAAGTATAAATCTGATGGCTGGGTGTGGTGGCACACGCCTTTAATCCCAGCAGTTGGGTGGCTGAGGTAGGAGGATTGCTGCGAATTTGAGGCTATCCTGAGACTACAGGGTGAATTCCAGGTCAGCCTAAGCTAGAGTGAGACTCTACCTTGCCAAAAAAAAAGGTATATATATATAATCTGAGTGGCATCTTTTCTGTACATGCTTTGATGAGTGATTTAAGTCAATTTGAGTACTTTTAGTTCTCTTTGTACAGGGAGTGATCTGCTTTATTTGGTCCTGTAACATGCTGGCCTTATGTAACTAGGAAATTTGGAAAATCTATGCTTAAAGTTCGTAGATTTCATTGGCTAATACTGTCTCTGAGAAGCAGAGTGGCAGAGATCATTGGCATAAGAGTCGGTGGGCAAAAGTTTTGGCCTGGATGCTGCTGTTCTCTATCTAGGTGGTATGTTGGGTAACATAATCTAATCCCAACTAATCTCTAAAATGAGGTCACTTGACTCACTGTCTCTATGTACCCTTTAGTCTCCTGAGACTGTGGCTAAACAAGAAACCCTGTATTACATTTCTTTAAGGCATGCTGAAACGAAGCTGAGACGTCGCATCCCTTGTGGTAGGCTTGCCCCTGAATCACTGGTCGCCCCACATGAAGCGTATTCTCTTTTCCCACTGTATTTTTTTTTTTTTTGGCAAATGTTAATTAGAAATATGGTTCTGTAGTGTGGAAGTCCAGAGAAAGTGTCAGTTAAACTAATTAGACTAAATGCTTGGGTGGTGCAGTGGGTGGAGGTTGGATAGAAGTGAGGGAGGATTTGGTTTCTTTTCAGGAATCAGGATGAACTAGTGTGTGGTTTCTTGAGAGGCAGAACATGCTGCCAGTGGGTTTTATCCATTCAGACACTTGCCTGGAGCAGCAGACCTTGACTTGAACAGGTGAGGATGAGGAGTGAACTTAAGGAGCCTCCAGTTCACAGTGAGAGTCTGCTTTTGCCCAGCTCTTTTTTTAAATATATTTAATTTTTTTATTTGAGAGTGAAAGAGGCACAGAGAGAGCTAGGGATAGATAGATAGATAGATAGATAGATAGATAGATAGATAGATAGACCGACCCTGACTAGTATATAACATAGGCTGGACCCAAACTTGTGGTCCTTCTACTTCAGCCTCCTGCGTGTTGGGATCTTAAGGTGTCCCTTGTTGCCAGATGTTTTTGTTGTTGTTGTTGTTGTTGTTGTTTTGAGGTAGAGTCTCACTCTAGCCCAAACTGACCTGGAATTCTCTATGTAGTTCCAGATTGGCCATGAACTCAGAGTGATCTTCCTACCTCTGCTTCCTGAGTGCTGGGATTTAAGGTGTGCATCACCATGCCTTGCATTTTTTAACTTAAAAAATTAAAAAAAAAATTTATTTGAGAGTGACAGATGGAAAGAGAATAAGGCAGAGAGAAAGAGAGAGAGACAGAGAATGGGCACACCAGGGCCTACAGCCACTGCAAACAAACTCCAGATGCATGCGCCACCTTGTGCATCTGGCTTATGTAGGTCCCGGGGAATCGAGCCTCAAATCAGGGTCCTTAGGCTTCACAAGCAAGTGCTTAACTGCTAAGCCATCTCTCCAGCCCCAACTTTTTATTGACAGTTTTCATTCATGTAGATAATATGCTATGATCAGAACCCTCTCCTACTTCCTTCCCTTTTTGCTCACTCCTACACCCCCTCTACTGAATCCCTTCTTTTTGTTCTACCTCGTCCCTCTTCTGTTTTGGATGCCATTTCCCCTCTATATGCAGGTCTTGTGTGGGTAGCATCAGCTACTTTGATGCCATGAATGACATGGTTACTCTGTATATGAGGATAGTATTACAAAGCACTCCTCCCCGTCCTTTGGCTCTTACATTCCTTCTGCCACCTCTTCCACAGGAGACCCTGAGCCTTGGAGAGTGTAACAGAGATGCCTCACTTGGTACTGAACATACTGCTGTCACTTCTTCTCGTCGCTTTGATGAGTTTGGAGTCTCTTGAGTAGTCACTGTCACCTGCAAAGAGAAGCTTCTCTAGCTGAAAGTGAGAGTGCATTGATACATGGCCATAAAACTAAACATTCACAAGGCTGTATGGATCCATTTAGCCAAACAGCAGTAGTTTCTCCCTAGTGCTCATGACCTCCTCAGCCATAGGCTTTTGATTAGGTTCTCAGTACCAGGTATGAATTCCTTCCCATGGAGTGGACCTCACATTCAATTAGAGCAGTTGGTTTCCTCACACTGACATTCCACTATTGTACCAGTTGTCAACGTTTGTTCTGGTTGGCGGTCCAAAAAGCTTGTAGGGTCCACTCTTGGTTAAGGCCATTGATGACTTTTCTCCCAACAGGCTGCATAGCACTTTCTAACATCATGAAAGCTACTTAACAAGAGGCTGCTAGCTCAGCTCCCACTTGATTTCTCAGTTACCTGCTGCCCCAGCATGTGTTGTTTTCAGCATACTGCTTTGTCCATCCCCACAGAGGACCTCTGCCCAAACACACTTCATTTTTTTCAAGAAGGCCGAGTCTCACACTACCTGGAACTCTGTAGTCCCGGGCTGGCCTTGAATTCACAGCTATCCTTCTACCTCAGCCTTCCCAGTGCTGGCTCTGAAGGTGTGCACCACTATGCTCAGCTTCTCTCTCTCTCTCTCTCGTTTTTTTTTTTTTTTTTTTTTTTTTGGTTTTTCTAGTTTGGGTCTCATGCTAGCCCAGGCTGACCTGGAATACACTATGTAGTTTCAGGGTGACCTCAAACTCATGGCGATCCTCCTCCTCTGCCTCCCGAGTGCCGGGTTAGCTTCTCTGTTTTATTATGTGTATTTTTTAGGTAAGAAGTAGGTTAGAGAAGCTGTCTTGTATGATTCTCAGAGAGTCAGTTTGCGATTGGTCTGGAGCTTTTGCATTTAAGACCCACTGGTCTTGTTTAACTTCTATACTGCGTGTAGTTGAAGGGGCGGGACAGGTGATAAATGAAATGTGCTTCTTTGGCGGTGCGTGGGCCTGAGTTTCATGTGGGAAGATAGTGGATTATCTTCATTTGGCGCTTGCCTTGATAGTTCCCAGGACATTTTCCATTGCTTTTAATCTGAAGCTCAGTATCGGGCTGGCATCCTCAGGGTCCATTTACAGTGACTGTGAGATCCTATTCCTGGGTCATAACTGACAGCTGAGAAGTTGTTGTTTTATGTGCCTGATGTAGGCCATATGCTCATTTTAACACTCATCTGCCACATTTCCTTGTGTTTGCATAGATTCCCTAAATCTTCCTATAATTTGGCACCAATAACCTGGCATATTATTTCTGTGGTAGTCTTTAGTGTCATTTACAAATATGAACACTTTAAGCTTCTCACTTTCTGTTCTTAGCATCCTGATAAGCCTGATATTTGGACCCTTTCCTTTAAATGGTTATTTGGATCTGCCTTGTTTCTCATTGCAAACTCCATTCTTAACAATAAGAATTGAACCACAAATACTCTGCATGGTGGTCTTAGTCTCTAATTTATCCTAGCATGGAATTCCCTTGGTGGCCTTTCCTTTTCGCCCAACAGTTTTCCATTTCATTCTGGGATTCCACCAAGATGTTCAAGTGGATATCATCTACTGTAAGCAATTTAACAACCAGTATTTAATTTAATTTGCTCTTAAAGCGGTACAGAAGGTAGTATAAAGTTAAATACAAAAGTGTCCCTTCCCTCTTCTTCCCTCCTTCACCCTAGTTTGTTTTTGCTCACTGTCATCCTCTAAGCAAATATTGGCAGTGTGCGTGCTTCCCAAAATTCTTGTGTCTGTCTGTCTCTCTCATGAAAGCAGCAGTAATGAAGTCATAATCCATGGCTGGTCTTGAATGGCTGCATCATATTCCAGTTGGGATGTTAGGTAAGTGCTCTGTCACTGAGCTAACCTTCCAGTTCAGAGTTTGGATGTAGTATAACTCCTCGCCCTTTTCTCTTTACAGGTGTGCCACCATGCCCTCTTCTTGCTTCTTATTTTTTTAAATTTGTTTGTTATTTTTATCTATTTACTTGAGAGCGACAGTCACAGAAAGAGGAAGTTAGAGAGAGAGAGAGGAAGAGAGAGAATGGGCGCGCCAGGGCTTTCAGCCACTGCAAACGAACTCCAGACGCGTGTGCCCCCTTGTGCATCTGGCCAATGTGGGTCCTGGGGAATCAAGCCTCAAACCGGGGTCCTTAGGCTTCATAGGCAAGTGCCTAACCGCTAAGCCGTCTCTCCAGCCCTCTCTTCTTGCTTCTTGATGATAGCCATTCTGACTAGAGTGAGATGGAATCTCAAGGCAGTTTTAATTTACATTTCCTTGGTACCTAAGGTTCTTGAATACTCTATCAACTCTTTATTGATCATTATACTTCTTATTTTGAGAACAGTCTATTCAGTTCATTAGATCATTTATTGATCAAATGATTTTTTTAATTTTAATTTTTTACTTATTGGAGAGAAAGAGGCAGAGAGCGAGAGAGGGGAGGGAGAGAATGGGCACGCCAGGGCCTTTAGCTGCGCAAATGAACTCTAGACGCATGTGCCATCTTGTGCATCTGGCTGATGTAGGTCCTGGGGAATTGAACCTGGGTCATTTGGCTTTGTAGGCAAATGCCTTAACGGCTAAGCCATCTCTCCAGCCTGATTTTTTAAAGATTTTATTTTTATTTATTTATTTATTAGAGAGGGAGAGAAAGAGTGAGAATGGGCACGCCAGGGCCTCTAGCCACTGCAAACGAACTCCAGATGCATGTGCCACCATGTGCACCTGGCTTATGTGGAACCTGGGGAATTGATCTTGGGTCCCCAGGCTTCCCAGGCATGTGCCTTAACTGCTAAGCCATCTCTCCAGCGCCTGATTTTTAAAAAAATTTTATCATTTATGTATTTATTTATGTGAGAGCGACAGACAGACAGAGAAAGAGACAGATAGAGAGAATGGGCACGCCAGGTCCTCCAGCCACTGCAAACGAACTCCAGATGCATGCGCCCCCGTGTGCATCTGGCTAACGTGGGTCCTGGGGAACAGAGCCTCAAACTGGGGTCCTCAGGCTTCACAGACAAGTGCTTAACCGCTAAGCCATCTCTCCAGCCCCCCCCCCTCCCTTTTTGTGGTGAGTGTATGCTTACTAGTTTTTTGTTTTGTTTTGTTTTTGTGTTTTGAGGTTGGGTGTCCAGGCTGACCTGGAATTCACTATATTTTCTCAGGGTGACCTCATCACCATCGAACTCTGTTGCAGTCAGGTTCTCATTGCTGACAGAAAACACCTGACTGATAGCAGCTTGTGAGAGAAAAAGGTTTATTTTCTCTTACAGACTTTAGGGGAAGCTGCATGATGGCAGGGGAAAACGATGGCATGAGCAGAGGGTGGACATCACCTTCTGGCCAACATCAGATGAACAAAAGCAACAGGAGAGTGTGCAAAACACTAGCAAGAGGGAGCTGGCTTTGTGCCTGTAAGCCCACCCCCAACATTACACACTGCCTCCAGGAGGCATTAATTCCCAAATCTCCATCAGCCAGGAACCTAGCATTTGGAACACCTAAGTTTATGGGGGACACCTGAATCAAGCCACTACAAACTCACCACAAGTGATGAAGTCTTTTCCTCTCTTTTTGCTGTTGAAAGGGAGCCTGTTTTCTTTCTTTATTTTTTATTAAGAATATGCTTTGTATGGATACATCATATGTTGGTACCATCATTTCCATCCCCTCTGTCATCTATCCCCTGAAGGCCCATCTCAGCAGGGTTGCTGGTATTCCCCATGGGGTTGTGAGTTATGCCTTGTGAGCAAAGAAGTTGGTCATTGGGTGGGGGGCAATGCCTCTGGGTATGCCCTGCTGACTCGTGCCTCTTACAATCTTTCTGCCCCCTCTTCTGCAAAATTCCCTGAGCCGTGGTGGGTATATTTTAAGTCTACTTCATTGTTAAGCTCTCAGGAGCTTCTGGATTTCTGCTTTAGTTGGTATTTGTTGAGTATCCCCAGTGTCTGTCTGTCGTCATCACCCTGGAGCAGATTGTCAGGCTCACCCTGGAAGTAGTATTCTTGTTGATCTCATCAAGTCCTCTGTGGCTTCACCTGGGCCTTGGCTGAAGCGTGAGGAGTAGTTTAACTTCTTGGGTCTTGTTACCTTCTGAAAAAGAACAGATTCTTGTATGGAGTATGAAATCAGCATAGTTAAATAGGATAAGCATTGTTAATTTAGAGAGGTTTTTGTTATTTTATGAAAGAGAGAAAGAAAGAGGTAGAGGTGATTGGCATGCCAGGGTTTCTAGCCAGTGCATTCAAAGTCCAGACGTGTGTGCCATCTGGTGTACATTTGTCACCTTGTGCGTCTGGCTTATGTGGGTCTGGGAAGCCGAACCTGGGTCCTTAGGCTTTGCAGGCAAGCGCCTTAACCACTAAGCCATCTCTCTAGCCCTGATTTAGAAAGGTTTTGATGGATGAAGCTCCTCTTTTGGCCAAAGGCTAGTGGGAGTTTGTTATTGAAGACCCTAATCTTGGTCTCCATGGGATTCTGACCTGGTTTCCAGGTCTAGCCATGGGTTGCTTTCCACTGAGCAGATTCTCTTAGCCAATCAGAAAGCCATTGGTTAGCCACCAAGGCTGTGTGCCATCATTACACACATGTGTACGTCTTGTCAGACTGGTTGCTCACAATGTTGTTGGCCACTTTCCCCCAATAGCTCTTAGCGCTTTCCAGCCCTCAATGGGCTAACCATCTGGGGACTGGGAAGCCTGTTTTCTCTTTCTTTCTTTCAGGTATATTTATTTATTTGACAGAGAAAGAAGGAGAGAGAGAGAGGGAGGGAGGGAGGGAGAGGGAGGGAGAGAATGGGCACATCAGGGCCTCTAGCCACTGCAAATGAACTCCAGATGTGTGCATCCCCTTGTGCATCTGGCTAATGTGGGTCCTGGGGAATTCAACCAGGTCCTTTGGTTTTGCAGGCAAACGCCTTAACTGCTAAGCCATTCCTTCACCCCAAGCCTGTTTTCTTATGCTGACAATGTTCCCTTCACTAGATCACACCTGACAGTTTCTTGTGTTTTATAACTTAAATAATTTTATTTTAGATGGTATCTTAATTTCACTGGTGAATGTAGGAAAGACCCTGTTAAAGCCAGGTGTGGTGGTGCACGCCTTTAATCCCAGCACTTGAGAGGCAGAGGTAGGAGGATTACCATGAGTTTGAGGCCTCCCTGAGACTACATAGTGAATTCCAGGTCAGCCTGGACTAGAGTGAGACTCTATCTTGAAAAAGCAAAAAAAAAAAAAGGAAGGTCCTGTTAAAGAAAACTGTTCATGACATTTGTTAAAGACTGGAGGCAGCAGGTGTTTACTTGAAGGAGACCATCCATGTCTTGTAGTGGTTATAAGGTTCAGGAGTGACCAAGGGCCACAGAGAGCACTCTGAGGCAGAGATGGAAGTTTTATAGGGGAGTGTGGAGGGGAACACGAGCTGCTAGGACTGACTCTCAGGAGTAGGAGCAGTCAGTCTGGGGTTACAGATAGTGGGCTTTATAGGTTTTCACAATTGGGGGAAGGTGAGAAAGGGCAAGGAATTTTCTTGTTAGGGCAGCAAATCTCTGTTCTTTTACATTAGCCACATGGAGAGACCAGGAGTGACCTGGTGAGAGATAAGGAGGGGCTGTAAATCCTGTTCTTGGGGCATCATTCTTGAGGACTGTGGATGATCCATTTCCTTATATCTCTCTGTAGCCATCCTGTTTTTCTTTCGGTGACTTCCTTTTGGGAAGCCCGTTTCGACCTAACACTCTAGCTTTTTGTTAGTGATAAGGGGCCGTGGTCTTTTCTTCTGTAGCGTCTTCATGCTGACCATAAGGGGGTGACGAGTTCTTATGGGAGAGGCTGGGTGATGTGGTCGGTTGCGTCTCCCCACCTAACAGTGGTAGGAGAGACATTTTGAGTTTGAACTCATATGACCCCAACAGGGCTAAGTGGGGATTTATAATCAAGGGATAGGGAGAGTATGGTCAGTGGCTAGAAAATTACTAAGAGGAGACTCAAGGCTAATGAGCTTCAAAGTAAGTGAACTGATTGTTGCTGAAGGCGGATGCGGTTGATAAGATATTATCCCTACGGGAGTTTTGCTAAACAGATTTAGCAGGTCTTGCTGGAACTGCACTGAAATGTCAAGGACAGAGAGGAAAGCCTGAAGTTAAGCCTAGTCAAAGAGAGTACTCAAAATTATACTTTTGGTCAAAGGAGAGTCTTTCTCACCATTGTTATTTTCCATAGGTAGAAAGTAAAATCCCACAAAAGTCTGGTGGTGTCAGGCCAGTAAGTCCAGAACGCGGAAAGTGGAGGCTAGAGGACTGGTAGTTTAAGGCCAGTCTCAAGTACATTTTGAGTTTGAGACTAGCCTAGGCTTGTGAGATTCTCGGGAAACTAATATAATCAATCAATCAATCAATTCCCTATAACATAACAAACCACATTAACAAGTTCTAGGTAAATGCTCTTCTGCAGAGAGCTCAGAACAGATCTGCATTCTCTAACGAGGAAGATTAGCAGGTGCTCAAGACCTATTAAAGGTTTCTTGACATCTAATTAAGTCAGAAACCCTGACTTAATAGGAGGTGCTGAAAGAATTGAAGAAAAATAGTTCTTTTTTTTTTAACCTTAAAAAAATTTTTTTTATTTATTTGAGAGACAGAAAGAGAGGGAGAGGTTGGGCATGCCAGGGCCTTTTTAGCTGCTGCAAATGAACTTCAGATGCATGTGCCACCTAGTGTATCTGGCTTATGTGGGTCCTGGGGGATTGAACATGGGTCCTTTGGCTTTGCAGGCAAGCACCTTAACCGCTAAGCCATCTCTCCAGCCTGAAAATAGTTCTTATATGTATTAATATTACTAAACAAATGCTGGTCACTCCGAGTTCATGGACCACCTAGAATAGTCTTTTTGTGTTATGTGATTGCCCGAAGTGTAGTTCAAACTGACCTGGAACTCACTACAGTTGTGCAGGCTGGGTTTGAACTCTCTGCAGTCCTTCTCCCTTAGCCGCCTCAGTGGGCTGATTATAGATGTGAGCCATCGTGTCCAGCCTAAAATAATCTTTATGTTTAAACTGGCCCACATATTGAAAAACAGAGACAGACCTTTCTCTATTTATTTTCCCGAGGAAGGGTCTCATTCTACCCCAGGCTGACATTCACTATTCTGTCAGGTTGGCCTCAAACTCACGACGATCCTCCTACCTTTGCCTCCCAAGTGTTGGGCTTAAGAGTATTCATAATCACTATGCTCGGCTTAGATTTTTAAAAAAAATTTTTAAAAATTTATTTGAGAGTGAAAGACAGATAGAGGGGGCGGGGGAGGGAGAGAATGGGTGCACCAGGACCTCCAGCTACTGCAAATGAACTCCAGACGCATGCGTCCCCTTGTGCATCTGGCTTATGTGGGTCCTGGGGAATCTAGCCTCGAACCCAGGTCCTTAGGCTTCACAGGCAACTGCTAAGCCATCTCTCCAGCCCAGCTTAGTTTTTTTCTCTTGAAGTAGAACTGATTTTCTGAGTGTGGTTCAAACCATTAGTTTCATTCATGACTATCTGTGTAACTTTGGGCAAGTAGAATTTTTAAAAAGTTATTGTGCGTGTATGTATGTGTATTATTGCTGCAGGCAGCTTTGGGGCTCAGGAGGGGTCTCCTAGAATTTATGAACCCTAAGTTTTGAGTTCCGTCCTACCTTTAATAAAGAACTAATAAAGATGAACTCAAGGACAAATTATGAATTATTAAGTTTATTTAAGATATTTATTTTTTAATTTATATTTGAGAGAGAAAGAGGCAGAGAGAGATAGAGAATGGGTGTGCCAGGGCCTTCAGCCGCCGCAAATGAACTCCAGAAGCATGTGCCACTTTGTGCATCTGGCTTATGTAGGTACTGGGGAATTGACCAGGGGTCTTTTAGCTCTGCAGAATAGTGCCTCAACCACTGAGTCATCCCTCCAACCTTATTAAGCTTATTTAGAGGGAAATCACAGATTATGGGGTTTGTTTAAGGGAGAAATCACAGAATTGTGGCATTTAGGAAACATGCTCTCATATGGAAACACTGTCTAGTTTATAAGGTTCACTTAAGAGAAATTGAGGTTTTTTGGGGAAAAAAACAGGAGTAGAGCTACATGCATGTGGAGGATAGAACTTAGATGTATATGTAGGGAGGCTTAGAACACGTATGGCATCTGCTGAAGAGGGAAAATATCAAAGCAGAAATTCAGAGGAGAAATGAGTAATGAAGGGAGTTATACTCACGGTAACACCGAATTCAAGGAAACTGCATTGGTCGAGTGGAGTTAGTGAGCGCATCCACGTGGTGGATCAGAGACCTGAGGCGGATCATGCAGGTACTCAAAGTGAGGACTGTGAAACAGGCAAACAGAAGAAAAACCACCCAGACCAGAAACAACGTCTCCACCCCCCCCCCCCACACGCCCGCCAGGCTGGGTGAGGGGAAGCAGCGATGAGAGGGAGTCCAGAGACACACATAAACCCACCAAGGGTCAGGGCCAGAGAGGCTGTAGCCTTCATAGCATCAGATTTAGGTACGGAAGGGGAAAACTTGATTGGCTATTAAATTTGGAGGATGAGGACTGGAGAGATGGCTTAGCAGTAAAGGCACTTGTTACCAAAGCCAAAGGACCCAGGTTCAATTCCCCAGTACCCACATAAAGCCAGATGCATAAGGTGGCACATGTGTTTGGAGTTTTTTGTTTAAAGTTTTTTATTTTGACAACTTCCATAGTTAGAGATAATAAACCATGGTAACTCCCTCCCCTCTTTCTCCATTGCAACTCCACCCTCCATCATATCCCCTCCCCCGCTCAATCAGTTTCTCTTTTATTTTGATGTCATGATCTTTTCCGCTTAGTATGATGGTCTTGTGTAGGTAGTGTCAGGCCCTGTGAGATCATGGATATCCAGGCCATTCTGTCTGGAGGAGCACGTTGTAAGGAGTCCAGCCCTCCCTTTGGCTCTTACATTCTTTGTGTCTAGAGTTCTTTTGCAGTGGCTAGAGGCCCTGGCATGCCCATTATCTATCTCATTCTCAATAAAAAAATAAAATATTAAAAAATTTGGGAGATGGCCCCCAAGGGTCAGTGTACCCAGGTAGCACAGTAGACTATGGGCAGCAGAGGGCGTTGTAGATCACTCAAGATCAGACGTGAGTTCACTTCTGCCACATGTTTTGTTCTTGTGCCAGGGCAAGGTGGCACCTCCTGGTTATCTTTGAGCCTCAATCCCTAACTGAAACTGCCTAAAAAAGCTATCTTTCCCCTACCCTCCTTCATTATGTTGAGGTGTGCATGCCGTGGTGCGTGTGAGAAGGTCACAGACAGCCTTGACGTGTCTGTGCCATCTTCTGTGAGGCCAGGTTTCTTCCTGCTGCATTCTCCAGGCTTTGCCTCCTTTTGTCTTAGATGCCTTGGGATCTCAGATGATGTGCCATTTTGCAGCTGGCTTTATGTGGGTGCTGGGGAGTTGAATTTGGGGCCTCAGCTTTTGTATGCAATGCTTTTAACCACTGAGCCATCACCCCACCCCATTGGGCAAACAATTTTACCCCTTATGGTTCAGCTTTGCCTGCAGAGGTACCCACTCATGAGCTGTCGATCGTTCGGTCAGAGAATGTGTGTCCAGTGCTTAGAGCTGTGCTTGGTTAACCATTAGCTGGTATTGCAGGCTAGTGTTTCGTTCTCTTCCCACCAGGTAAGATGAAGTGAGTCAAGCGGATCAAGGACACTGCAAGCTTCCACCATGTTATCTAATTTGAAGGACTGGCTTTAGTTTTGAGAATAATCTTAAATTCTACCATTTTGTCATAGAGTTTGTAGATACCGTCTATAAATAAGATATTTTAGTTAATTTCACTTCACAAGTAGAAACAGTGGTTTATGTGTTAGTGTCTAATTTTTTTTGCGTGTATTCAGCTTTCTTTTTAGTATTTTTTATTTATTTGAGAGAGAGAGAGAGAGAGAGAGAGAATGGGTGCACCAGGGCCTCCAGCCGCTGCAAATGAACTCCAGATGCATCTGGCTTTTATGTGGGTACTGGGGAGTCGCACCTGGGACCTTTGGCTTTGTAGGCAAGTGCCTTAACTGCTAAACCAGTGCCAGCTTTGTTTTGAGGTGGGTCTTGAGCATCCCAGGCTGGCCTTGAGTTGAGTCCTCTTGCCTCAGTCTTCGGAGTGCTGGGATTAGAATGCTGAGGTCATAGGAGTGTGCCACCACTTGCCTGTTTCTATTTTTTTTTTTGGCAAGTTGGGGTAGATTATTGGTCTGTGAATTTTACAAGTCTGGTAATCCCTGGCAGAGTGGTAACTGGCAAATGTGTAATCAGGTCAGACATGTCATGCATTGAACTGTTACTTAGGCAATATTAAGCAAATTTAGGTATTAAGCTAAAGTGTAGTTGTGAGTACAAATGCTAGTAGTCAGTGGCACAGATGTCAATATGCTAAAATCCATTGGGCAAAATTTTTTTCTCTTCTGGCTCTCTTTATCTCACACTCTATTTGCAAGAAAACACTTATCAAGGGTGAAATTCAGGTATTCAGAACGCAGCCTTTTTACTACAGTGTAAAGTGTGTCATACTTTCTTTGTTCCAGGGGGAGTTAAGTATTGGAACTTGACATTTGTTTGAGGCTTGGTCTTTGTTGTCAGCCTCCAGTAAGGCAGCCCGCCAGGGAAGAGATGCGAGTTCAGTCAGGAGAAACGCACTCTGTACATGCAAGAACTGTGTCTGGCTTTAGCAGTGTTTCAATGTAGGGTGATTTCAGACCCAGTCTGCCCAAGATTGTTGGAGTTTTTTGCCTTGGCATAATTATCAGTAAGAGTTCTGAATGGCAGCCCGGTGTGGTGGCGCACGTGTTTAATCCCAGGACTCGGGAGGCAGAGGTAGGAGGATCACTGTGAGTTCGAGGCCACCCTGAATTCCAGGTCAGCCTGGGCTAGAGTGAGATCCTAACTCGAAAAAACAAAAAAAAAAAAAAAAAAAAAAAAGAAGAAGAGTTCTGAACGGAGTGTTAACATTGTATGCTAAGCACTTGCTAATACAGTCAGCTTCAGAAGGGGCACCGTGGAATGCAATGGCATAGCTCCTGGAGACTCAAATAACATTAAACCGCTCCGTCTTCCTAGCATGGCCTGAGAACAAGGCCTCTGCTCTGCACCTCAGGCCATGTGGGTGATTGTGGGTAAAGTTTTGGGCTGAAGAAATTTTTGATTTTTTTTTTTTTGGAGATAGGGTCTCACTCTATCTGATGAGTTTCTCTTTTGTTTATGTTTTGTTTTTTTCAGGTAGGGTCATTTCAGCAGGTGAGTTTTCTTTATTATTTTATTTTATTTATTCTTTTTTGTTTGTTTGTTTTTTTGAGGTAGGGTCTCACTCTAGCACAGGCTGACCTGGAATTCACTATGGAGTCTCAGGGTGGCCTCGAACTCTCAGCAATCCTCCTACCTCTGCCTCCGGAGTGCTGGGATTAAAGGCATGTGCCACCATGCCCGGTTTATATATTTTTTTAATTTGGAGAGAGAGAGAGAGAGAATATGAATGAGTGCACCAGGGCCTCCAGCCACTGCAAATGAACTCCAGACGCATGCACCACCTTGTGCATCTGGCTTACATGGGTCCTGGGGAATTGAACCGAGGTCCTTTGGCTTTGCAGGCAAACACCTTAACCACTAAGCCATCTCTCCATCTCTATTTTTTGTTTTTTTTTGAGGTAGGATTTCAGTCTAGCCCAAGCTAACCTGGAATGTAGTTTCAGGCTAGTGATGCAGGAGTTTGGGGTTTCAGGAGGGGTTCTTCAAATTTATGAACCCCATGTTTGGATTCTGTTCTACATTTAATAAAGAAATGATAAACATGGACTCAATAAGAATAAATTATGAATTACTAAGTTTATTTAGGGAAAAAAATCACAAATTGTGGGGTTTAAGGGAGATTGGGATTTAAGAGAAACTGAGGCTTTTAAAGAGAGATTAGAGTAAAGCTCAACCATGTGGATTTAAGAAAAACTAAGGCTTTTAAAGAGTGATTAGGGCTGGTGAAATGGCTTAGTGGTTAAGGCACTTGCCAGCAAATCCAAAGCACCTAGGTTCGATGCCGCATAAAGCCAGATGCACATGGTGGCGCATGTGCCTGGAATTTGTTTGTAGTGGCTAGAGGCCCTGGTGCACCCATTCTCTCTCTGTCCCTCCACTCCTTCTCTCAAATAAATAAATAAAATATTTTAAAAATATTTATTTATTTATTTATTTGAGAGAAAGAGGCAGAGAGAGGGGGGGGAGGGAGAGAATGGGTGCTCCAGGGCCTCCAGCCACTGCAAATGAACTCCAGATACTTGTGCCCCTGTGTGCATCTGGCTCACATGGGTCCTGGAGAATCGAACCAGGATCCTTTGGCTTTGCAGGCAAATGCCTTAACTTCTAAGCCATCTCTCTAGACCCATAAATAACATATTTAAAAAAATAAAGAGGGATTAGAATAGAGCTGCAGGCAGGTGGAAAACTCACTTGAGAGAAACTTATAAAGGGAACTAGAGTAAATTTGCAAGCATATAGAAGGTAGAATTTAGGAGCTTGTGTAAGGAGATTAGAAGGAACACATGGCATCTGTCTAGTGCCTTCCTATGGAGGGAAGTTAACAGGGCCAATGGTGAGGCTCAAGGAAGAATATGAGGGAAAAGATTAAAGCAGAAACCAAGAAATTCAGAGAAGAAATGGATAATAGAATTACATTCATGGTTATCCGTAGTTTAAGGAAATTACACAGGTAGCAGGCTTGGAGTTAGTGAGAGCACTCACATAGTGGACCTAGAGTGTAAGGCTGTGTGTTTGGTCATGTTAAAGTTTTGGGCGGATGAGTTTTTTTTTCCCTGATTTTTCAAGGTAGGGGCTCTAGCTAACGCTGACCTGGAATTCACTATGTAGTCTCAAGGTGGCCTCAAAGTCATGGTGATCCTCCTACCTCTGCCTCCTGAGTGCAGGGATTAAAGGTGTGCACCCACCACGCTCCGCTGAGGCCTTTTTTATTTTATTTTATTTTATTTTATTTTATTTATTTTATTTTTCTCCATTTTTATTAATATTTTCCATGATAACAAAAAAAATCCCATGGTATTACCCTCCCCCCTTTCCCCTTTGAAATTCCATTCTCCATCATATCCCCTCCCCATCTCAATCTTTCTACTTACATATATACAATACCAACCTAATAAACGCCCTCCTCCCTTTCTTTCTCTTCCCTTTCTATCTCCTTTTTTAACTTACTGGTGAGGCCTTTTTTAAAAAAAATTATTTATTTATTTGAAAGAGAGAGAGAGAGAGAGAGACAGAGGAAGAGGCATATAGAGAGAATGGGTGCATCAGGGCCTCCATCCGCTGCAAATGAACTCCAGACGCATGCACTGCCTTGTGCATCTGGCTGACATAGGTTCTGGGGAATTGAACATGGGTCCTTAGGCTTTGTGGACAAGCACCTTAACCACTACTAAGCCATCTCTCCAGCCCCTGGCTGAATTTTTAAAAAATATTTTATTTTTATTTATTTGAGAGAAAGAGAGAGAGAGAGAGAGAGGACATGTTGAGGCAGCACACGAACTCCAGACACATGTACCACCTTGTGCATCTGTTTTACATGGGTACTGGGGAATTGAACCTGGGTCATTAGGCTTCACAGGCAACTGCTAAGCCATCTCTCCATCCCACCCCTTTGTATTTCAGATAGGGTCTCACTATAGCTGATGAGTTTTTCATTGTTTTTTTGAGGTAGGGTCGTACTCAAGCCTAGGCTGATCACAAACTCATAGCGATTCTCCTATCTTTGCCTCCTAAATGCTGCTTTTAAAGGCATGTGCAACCGTGCCTGGCCCTATTAAACTTTTTTTTTTGCTATGGGGTCTCAATGTAGCCCAGGCTGACCTGGAATTTACCGTGTAGTCTCAGGGTGACCTCGAACTCACAGCCATCCTCCTATCTCTGCCTTCCAAGTGCTAGGATTAAAGGCTTGCGCCACCACTCCTGGCTAAACTTTTTATTTACAATTTTCATACTTGTATATAATGTATTTTGATCACATTCCATTCCAATTATCTCCTTTTGTCCCCACTTCCCTGTTACCATTCGATTTACCTCTGCTTTTCATTTAGACCCTTTTCTATTTAGACTTTTTTCTTTTTTCAGCCAATGAGGTTGATTTAATGGGAAGCAAGTAGCTTTATTTGTGTTGGAAAGAGGCATAGTGATGCCCTTCTTTAATCCCAGCACTAGGGAGGCTGAAATGGAAGGGTCACTTGAGTTCTAGGCCAGCCTGGAGTTACAGAGCTTGTTCCAGGTCAGCCTGGGCTAGAATGAGACCCTATCTCGAAAAATCAAAACAAAACAAAACAAAAGCGTATGAATATAGGTACTGATGACTTTCTTGGAAACAACATGGTATAAAAAATGAGATATAATTTTAGATGGGTTTGTTTAAAAAACTTTCCTGGGAATATGGTAAAAGTGACAGCTGTCTTGGCAAAGGCAGAGGAATAAAAGCAAGAGAAGAGGCAGGTGGACTGGTGAAATGCAGTTAGGAAATGTTCAGGAAATGAACAATCCGGATTCATGTGCAAGGTAAAGGCAACTTGTCTAAGGACTAAGGGTGGCTGAAAGTTTGTAGTCCAGAGAAAAAAAGGAAATGAGCTTCAAAGCTGTTATTTCCAGTCTCTGAAGTGCAGTAATGTGTTGTTACCGAACTTTTCAACCTTATGAATTGTATTCTGTGTGAAGAAACATTCTTTGTCTTACAGCTTTAATACCAAGAGCATTTTTATTTTAGGCATCAACCCAAAACATGATCATTGTGTGCCAAGTAAAATTTATATGTTTACCCATTAGGAGATTGTCTCAGGTCTCAATGAGAAAAATAGTATATTTTATTCCCTCTTGTGTGTAATGCAAGGTAGAGGGAGACTAGTACCTGGGTCCTGGAATCCCGTTGAGATCTATTATTCTGTGTGCAGTAATTACTTGTATTATTACTCTTGGCAGGTGAGCCCTTGAACAGCCCAGGGGCCAGGAGACTTCCTCTATTCCTTAAAAGCTAAGTTATCTTGTTAAAGGCCTCTGGTGAGAGCTTTAGAATCTCATGAGACCTCCTATGGGCTTTCTGCAGGGCACAGGCCTAGCCAACTGTTAAAGGTTGCTCTGCCCTTGTATTAGTCATAGGTTTCTAGCTCTGGATAGAGAAATAACTTTCCATCACATAGTAGACAGGTAGTGTGGGGCTGCTAGCCTGGACTGCTTGGTTTCCGTTGAATTCTTAGGGGTTCCCTTATTAGTGCCTGTCTTTGAGAAGTTCATAGGCAATTAGCTCTGTAGACTGGGATACCAACATGATAGAGGGGAAGGTGTGAGCAGTTCTTGTAATTCAGCTAGGTTAGGTGGCTAGGACTTCATCTTTGATTTCTTTGTATATTCTCCCTAGAATTTTAAGAGTATGAAGAACCTGTGATGGTCTGCTTAGGGTAGTGATAAATCACTGAAATGTTTATGTTAGATTTGTGATTTGCATTTCATTTTGACATCCAAAATTGACTATCAGCATTTCAAATAGGGGAAGTTTCCAAACAAAACGAAATAAATTTGGAAAAAATTATGCTTTTCATGGGTAACATATAAGCTTACTTGAATGTATATCAAAATAAATGTTAAACACTTTTTTATTTTTTATTTTTTTTGAGGTAGAATCTCACTCTAGCCCAGGCTGATCTGGAACTCACTCTGTAGTCCCCAGGCTGGCCTCAAACTCATAGTGATCCTCTTTCCTCTGCCTCCTTCCCAAGGGCTGGGATCAAAGGTGTGCGCCACCACACCTGGCTAGACATTCTTTGAAGATAACTCACTGTGAATGATAAAGTGCTCAATAATCAAGCATTCTTAAGGCCGTGTGAGAGTTTTAAGAAAGAATGGAGGCAAGTTGAGAACAGTGCATGCAGTGATTTGCATTCTCTCCAGTAGCTCAAGTTCTGTGGTGTGCTTGTACTCAGCTGTGTCTAAACAAAGGCCTCTGCCTTCTTGTCTGTGGATTATAGTTGGTTCTTCATGCTGTACTTTTCCTCTGGCAGTGCTGTGACAGAGAGAAGTAAGAGGTGCTAGCAGCTGGTAATGCGGTGGCTTTGAACTCACAGCAATCCTCCTACCCATGCCCAGCCAATCATTCTTTTTTTAAAAAGTATTTATTTATTTGAAAGAGAGAGGATAGGTGCACCAGGACATCTAGCCACTGCAAACGAACTCCAGATTCATGTGCTCCCTTGTGCATCTGGTGTATGTGGGTACTGGGGAACTGAACCTGGGTCTTAAGGCTTCCCAGGCTTAACCACTAAGCCACCTCTCCAGCCCCCTTATTTGGCCTTTCTGGTGACTAATTTTATCTTGAGGCAGTCTAGGGGCCCTATCTTAAGATTACCTTAAGTAATCATAGCACAAACTCATGAGTTTCAACTTTTGGATAACACAAGTTATCAGGAAATTCCAAGGTTTCTAGGAACTCTGTGATAGGATGAATACCAGATATTTTCATCTTATGTCATACCCTAAGAAAGTATTTTTTTAAGTGTTTAAGAAAAGTGGGTTATTAAAGTTCTTCAAAATCTCTGGAGTTACCAAAACCAAATCTTTGGTTTAGGATGCCAGTCTATGATTGTTCCTTAAACACAATTATAGACTGGGATTACAAAGTACTCAGATGAGCCAGTGGTGGTGGTGCACACCTTTAATCCCAGCACTTGGGAGGCAGAGGTAGGAGGATCGCTGAGAGTTCTAGGCCACCCTGAGACTATGTAGTGAATTCCAGGTCAGCCTGGGCTAGAGTGAAAAAAAGCAAAGAAAAAGTGCTCAGAGAGGGCTGGAGAGATGCTTGGCAGTTAAGGCGCTTGCCTGCAAAGCCTAATGATCTGAGTTTGATACCCCAGGACCCAATGTAAAACCAGATGCACGAAGTTGTGCGTGCATCTGGAGTTGCTTTGTAGTGAAAACATGCTCTTCCACATCCGTACTTTCCTTCTCTCTCCTTCTTCTCTCTCTCTCTCTCTCTGCTTGCAAATAAATATTAATAGAAAGAAAAAAGAAAGTACTCAAAGAATTCTAATCTTATTCCTGGAAGGCATTAGAACCTATGTATATACACAAATACACGTACATTCATTGCTGAGAATAGAGTTTTACATTAAAGTTGGTCTAGAGGTTGACATTTTAGGAGTCACTGTAGTCCAGATGTAAAATGTGTTAACTTTCTCCAACTGGAATCTGGGGATGGAAAGGCAGGACTTGATTTTGCAAGCAAGTGCTTGCAACCACCAAACTATCTCCCCAGCTCCAGGGTTTGATTTTGAGCCTATTGGAGGTGGATCTGGCTAGATTGGTGGTAGCCCAAGCTTGCTTGTGCTTTTCCCTCTGAACCTGCTGCTATCATAACGTTGAATTCTTTACCCATCCACTTAAATTGTTCTGTGAGTTGCACTTCCAAAGATTAAAAACACACATACAATATCACTGTAATTGCTATCAGTTTAGGCCTTTAGGTATAGTTCATTACCATGGTATTTGGATGTAGGCTTTGGGATATAAATGTACTGAGAGAAATGTCTAAGCAAGGATAAATACAAGACTCATGGAGAATATCATGAGAGTAGAGATGGCAGCATTTGTTCAGAAACCAAGTATCCCTTCGGGGGTAAGGGAAGTGCCTGAGGAAAGTGGGGAGACAATTGAATATTGAACAGTTAATTAGGAGATTCTCCAAAGTGGTCAGGGATATAGATTTGAGTGGTTTCTTTTAAGAATAGAGTAGGCTTGTCAGCTCACAGGAAATAAATCAATTGAGTGGTTAGAAATGAGTTAGGCAAGACATTCTTGAAGGAGGTAACAAGGGAAATTTGACATCTGATAAGTCGACTGAGAAAAGCAGCTGGAGAGAATACTGCCGCAAATAACATGAACTTCCTAAGGGAGAACGAGAGGATGCAGAAGAAAGCGAAGTTGTGTTAGAGGCAGAGGGAGAAGTCTGACAGGGTACAGCACTCTGGGGATGGAGGATTCAAAAGTGGGGCATGGGGCTGGAGAGATGGCTCAGTGATTAAAAGTCAGTGCTTACAGAACCTGACAGCCTGGGTTTGATTCCCCAGTATTCGCACAAATGCACAAAGTGGCATATGGGTCTGGAGTTCATTTGCAGTGGCCAGAGGCCCTGGTGTGTCCATTCCGCCCACCACCCCTCTCTGCTTACAAAAGAAGTACATTTTTAGAAAAAATGAGAGGAACAGATGAGGGACTTGGTTGCCTACCAGTCATAGTGAGTGAGGAGCTTAGAGAACATTTGTGCAACCTGTTGTCATTTGCAGAAAAATAGGAGGGCAGAGACATAGAAGCCTCAGTGAGTGTCACATATACTCTTACGGTTTGGCTCTTGTAGCTTCTAACAACATTCTCTAAGATTATGAGCTGCTACCGGACATGCATGTCTTAATGGTTTTTGTCCTCTGTCAGAATCTAGTGCTCTCTGATGTGATACAAACAGCATCAGAAAACTTAAGTCTCTGTTTTTGTTCTGTACTGTGGACCAACCATGGTGAACAAGCTAGACATGCATGGTCCTTTGCTTACAGAGCTTCCCAGCCCAGAGGCCTTTCTCCAGCCCAACTACAGTCATTTTTAATATACGCTAGGGATCCAGCCTACAGTACCCATGCATGCTGGGCAGTCACTACCAACTGAGCTATATTTGCAGCCCCTGTATGTTAGTCCTCCCCCCGCCCCTGTTTTTGTTTTGTTTTTCGACGTAGGTTCTCACTCTGGCCCAGGCTGACCTGGAATTCACTATGTAGTCTCAGGGTGGCATTGAACTCATGGCGATCCTCCTACCTCTGTCTCCCAAGTGCTGGGATTAAAGGCGTGCACCACGACACCTGGTTTAAAATACTATTTATTTATGAGCAAGAGTGAGAGAGAGAATTGGTGCATCAGGTCCTCCAGCCACTGCCATCAAACTCCAGACATGTGCGGCACTTTGTGTGCATGTGCAGCCTTATGCATGTGTTATTTTGTGCGTCTGACTTCTGTGGGATCTGGGCAGTTGAAGGTGGGTCTTTGGGCTTCTCAGGCAGGTGCTTTAACTGCTAAGCCATCTCTCCAGCCTTAACAAAATTTTTTAAAAAAATTTACTTATTTGCAAGTTGAGAGAGAAAGAGAGAGACATAGACACACATGGGGAGAAGGAGAGAGAATGGCCATACCCGGGCCTCTTGTTGCTGCAAATGAACTCCAGATGCAAGTGACACTTTTGTAAGTGGGTACTGTCAATCTGACCTGGATCTGTAGACTTTGCAGGTAAGTGCCTGTAATCACTGAGCCATCTGCCCAGCCCTGTTTAGCATTTTAAAATGTGCTTTTAACCTTTTATGTTTCCTTTACCTAGAGGCCCCAACTGATTCACCATTTCTGTATTTATGACATACAGACAGTACTCACAGTATTATGTTCTATCTAAATACTGAACCTTTGCTTCAAGGTCAATATAGGTCCCTTTGGGTCTATGGCCACATATTGACCAGTTTACATACATAACTTTGTTGTATACGTTCTTTTTTAGAAATGTTATTTAAGGTGGGTGTTATGGCACTCATCTTTAATCCCAGCACTTGGGAGGCAGAGGTAGGAGGATCACCGAGAGTTCAAGGCCACCCTGAGACTCCATAGTGAATTCCAGGTCAGCCTGGGCTAGAGTGAGACCCTACCTAGAAAAACCAAAAAAAAAAAAAAAAAAAAGAAATGTTATTTAATACATACTATTGATTTCTTAACATTAACATTGAACTTACTACCAATGACATAAAAGGGCACTAAAACAAAGCACTTGTTATGATGTTAGAGCTGAAATAAGAAAGCAGAGCATTGCTTTTGTTAGACCTGTTGGAAACAAGAGCACCAGGCAACTCAAATTTTTGCTACTCTGCATCCCTGTGAATGGCAGAAAACGTGCTCAGACTGTTGATTGAGGAGTTACAAATAAATTACACTGTATGGGCAAAATCACAGTTACAGATTTTGAATAATGAATATCTTATGATGTATTTTTTTTCTGAGAGAAATTTCCAGATATCTATTTTTAATTCTTGTTGCTTGTTTTTTGTTTTTGAGATAAAATAAATGTCATGTATCCCAGGCTGATCTTGAACTTCTGATCCTCCTGCCTATAATTCTGTGGGATTACACATGGGTACCACACCTGGTTTATGGGGTTGAACCCAGGGCTTTGTACATGCCAGGCAAGCACTCTACCAGCTAAGCTACGTCCTCAGGCCCTACTACTCTTTGATACATAAGAGTTTTATTCTAAAAACCAGGATACTCTTCCACGTTGCCGTAGTATAAACCATTAAGATGAGAAATTAACATGGGTATACTACCATCCACCCTGTGAGTTTCCTTCATACTTGCCAGTTACCCTCATAGTGATCATTGTAGGTGCAGGATTTAACCTGGAGTCATCTCTTGTTTTGTCCGTTGTTTCCTTGAATTAGGAAAAGTCTCCATTTATTCCTTGATGACCCTAACATTTGCTAGTTTCCTTTTTAAAATTTTATATTTATTTATTTGAGAGAGAAAGAGAGAATGGGCACACCAGGGCCTCCTACCACTGCGACCGAACTCCAGACTCATGAGCCACATTGAGCATCTGGCTTTATGTGGGCTGACAGGCTTTGTAAGCAAGAACTTTTAACCACTGTGCCACACCTCTCCAGCCTTTGCCAGTTTCCTTACCGAATTCTCTACAATATGAATTTGTCTTTCTCAAGATTAGATCCAAAGTTACACATTTTTGAATGTCACATAAATCAGGGATACATTGTATTGATTATTCCGCTGCTGTAGTGTTGTGATAATGTTAATCACTTGCTTAATTGGTCTCACTCAGGTTTTCCAATGAAATTTAAACTAGTAAGTATTTTATGTAATAGGTGATGAATGTTTATTACTTGGTAATAATTTACATGTAATCAGTACTTTGAGTGAAAATATTTGAGATTATGCAAGTATCTGTTCTTTAACCAATATTTATGTATCAGTTTTAGTCCTCATGATGATTTTTGCTTGAATCTTGTATTAGTGATGTCACATAATGATTCTGTATTTATTAGTTGTTATTCTAGGAACTCTTTCATAATTCATTAATTTATCAATGGATTATAGTCTACTACTAGTATTTTGATTTGCAAAGTTGTCCTGCTTTGGCCAATGGGAGCTCTCTTAAGCTGGTTCCCTTATTATTTTGAAATGTCTTTATTGCTGTTTGAGCACTGTGACTTTCTGACACCGCCAAATGTTCCTGGCCTGGACTGAACTTTCCCCGGCCCCCACACACCTACAATTAGCAGTTTCTCTAAGGAGCGTTACTGTCTTTAGCAGAGAAGCGTCTTTTAGAAAGATCTGGGTCCTGCTAGTGGATGGAGACAGGAAATTCATGGGTGTACGGGCATATATATCTATTTTTTTTATATTTATCTGTTAACTTTTGCTTCTAATCCAACAGTGTTTTTCAACCTTTCTCTCTCTAGCAGTGGGAAACCTGGCTCTCCCTGTCCTTGGTTCCCTGAGGAGGACTGGTGTCCTGCTCTCCTTTGTTGGTTCCTTAGCTGCCAACCCGCCTGCCCAGGCAGGGTCTTACTCTGGCCCAGGCTGATCTGGCACTCACTCTGTAGTTCAAATTCACAGTGATCCTCCTTGCTCTGCCTCCCAAGTGTTGGAATTAAAGGCTTGTGCTACCATGCCTGGCTAGGATTTTTTTTAAAAGCAATATATGGTTTTTTCTTTCCTATTTGGTGGTGCTGGGGGTTGAACACACAGACCTTGTGCATGCTAAGCATGAACTTCACTACTGAGCGGCACTAATGAGGGTTTTTGGATTTTGGACTGTAACATAAGGTGATTTGGCTGCATGAAAATGGTCACCCTTAAAACAAAGGCTGCCTAGAATCCTGGCAGAAAACTTGCATCTCCATTTCTTTTGGAGGATAAAGCTTTGCTTCTATGTTTTGTTTTTTTTTTTCTTCTTTGAAATAATCCTAGCTTCCTTTTTAAACTTCTTGGAAGGTTTCAGTTGGGTTTATTTTTTCCCCTCCAAATTCTGTGTGCTTTTGCTGTTTGTCTATAAATAAAGCTCTTTAAAAATCATCTCCATTTTTTCTGTTGTTTATTTACTTTAAAATATCCTTCATTTCCCATACTCTCTATACTTAACAGATTTTTTTTTTTTTTCCACCAGAGAAATTCTCTCCTATAGTAAGTGTTTGGTTCTTTTTTTCTGTCAGGATATGAGCACAGTGGAACCTAAGTTCTCGTTAGAACCACATCTCAATTTGTGTGGCATGTATATATTCCCCCCTTTCCCTCTCTCTCTACATATATATGTATATATAGCAGACTTGTGGTGTCTTGGACCTTATACTGTTAGTGTTCAAGAATGGATTTTTTTTCTCAATTTTTATTAATATTTTCCATGATTACAAAAAATATCCCATGGTATTACCCTCCCCCCTTTCCCCTTTGAAATTCCATTCTCCATCATATCCCCTCCCCATCTCACTCTTTCTACTTACATATATACAATAAAGAATGGATTTTATTTTATTTTATTTTATTTTGGTTTTTCGAGATAGGGTCTCACTCTAGTCCAGGCTGACCTGGAATTCACTCTGTAGTCTCAGGGTGGCCTCGAACTCATGGCGATCCTCCTACCTTTGCCTCCCGAGTGCTGGGATTAGAGGTGTGTGCCACCACGCCCGGCTAAGAATGTATATTTTTAATAATGTATTTTAATATTTTATTTATTTGAGAGACAGGAAGAGGCAGAGAAAGAGAGAGAATGGGCATGCTAGGGCCTCCAGTCACTGCAAACGAACTCCAGATGCATGTGCTCCCGTGTGCATCTGGCTTATGTGGGTCCTGGGGAATTAAACCAGGGTCCTTAGGCTTCGCAGGCAAACACCTTAATTGCTAAATCATTTCCCCAGCCCTTGTATGTGTTTCTTAATCTTACTTTGTGCTTTGATTTGATGTTTTTGTCTTTCTTTTTATGCTATTTTCCTCAACTACAACTCTTAAGGAAAAAGTATGTATTTTTTGATTTTTCAAGGTAGGCTCTCTCTGTAGTCCAGGCTGACCTGGAATTCACTCTGTAGTCTCAGGGTGGTCTTGAGCTCACAACAGGCCTCCTACTTCCGCTTGGATTAAAGGCATGCACTACCACACCTTGGCCTCTTTATATATATATATATATATATATGTATATATATATATATATATATGTATTTGGTTTCTCGAGGTAGGGTCTCACTCTGGTCCAGGCTGACCTGGAATTAACTATGTAGTCTCAGGTGGCCTTGAACTCATGGTGATCCTCCTACCTCTGTCTCCCAAGAGCTGGGATTAAGGGCGTGGGCTACCACGCCCAGTTTATAAATTTTTTTTAAATGAGCTTTTGGTTAAAGAGTTCAGATCATTGCAGTAATTTCCTGCACCTTTGAAAATGAGTACCTGACCCTGACCATGACCATGTGTAGAGGGGTCAAAATCATCCCTACAGTGATGTTTTTCTTCTCTCCTTCCCTCCCTCTGTCTCTCCTCCCTCCTTTCTGGCCTCTTTCCCTCCTTCTTTGAGTCCCTTCCCCTTGCTCTCTCTCTCTCTTTCTGTGCGTCTCTCTTCTTTTTCTCTCCCTCTCATGGTCTCTACATGGAACTCGCTCTGTAGCCCAGGCCGGCCTTGGATATCCAGCGGTTCTTTCACCTCAGCTCCCAGTTGCTGGATGACAGGCATGAGCTGTCATGATGATCTTTTTAATGTTCTGGGGGTGGTTTATTTCTTCCTTTGTTAAAGTCACATGACTGTGGTCCCCTGAAAATGTTTTTGACACCTGGAATGAATTTCTAGGACATGTGTGTGCTTCATGGTTCTAGCTCTCTGTCTTATTTCTGTGTAGTAGTCTTGCTCTCCTGCATCCTTGGCAGCCGCAGAGCTCGGCAGGAACAGCAGAAGCTTGCTTCTGTGAGAACCATGGTAACTCTCTTGCGTTCAGATTTTTCAGATGTAAAATAAATGAGCCCAGATTAGATGGTCTCTGACCTGTCTCTGGCATGATCTTTCTGAGATTTAATCACCTCAGTTTTGTAAACTGAGGTCCAGTGTGTGACAAAGCTGGCTTGGGAGCTAGCATATCCTGAGCTGGGCAAGTAGTGCCGTCAGACACTGGTTTCCAGTTATTGGCTTTGAATGTTGGATATTCTAATTTAGGTTTGCTTCGCTTTTGCCAGGGGAAGAAATGGGGTAGGTGGGGGACAGAAGCAGAAAGAGAGAAAAGCTGGCTATGCTGGCAAGTGTTCTGGAAAGACCTTGAGGACCACACAGCTCATTTTCTTCTGGGATTGCTTGCTTTGTGTAAGTGATTTCCAAGAGATGATTTGTCCTATGGAGGCTGCAGCTCTGGTTGCCAGGAAACATTTTTCTGATACATTAAAAAAACATTTTTTTAAAAAATATTTTTTTCAGAGGTAGAGAGAGAGAGAAAGAGAGGGAAGAAGGGAGAGAATGGGTGCTCCAGGTCGTTCAGCCACTGCAAACGAACTCCAGACACATATGCCACCCTGTGTATCTGGCTTTATGTGGGTGCTGGAGAATCAAACCCAGGTCCTTAGGCTTTGCAGACAAGCATCTTAACCACGGACCCATCTTTCCAGCCCTTGGTACCCCCTTTTTGGGGGGGCTTTAAGGGAGGATCTCTCTGTAGCCCAGGCTGACCTGGAATTCACTATGTGGTCTCAGGGTGGCCTCGAACTCATGGCAATCCTCTTGCCTTTGCCTTCCTGTGTGCTGAGATCAAAGGCGTGCACTACCATGCCCGGCTTTATTTATTTATTTATTTTTGTTTTCTTTCAAGATAGAATTTTGCTCTAACCCTGGAATTCACTAGGTAGTCTCAGGGTGGCCTCGAATACACAGTGATCCTCCTACCTCTGCTTCCTGAGTGCTGGGATTAAAGGTGTGAGCCATCACACCTGGCTCCTGATAACTTTTCTTTTTTGTTTGGTTTTTCGAGGTAGGATCTCACTCTAGCCCAGGCTGACCTGGAATTACTCTGTATTCTCAGGATGGCTTTGAACTCACGGTGATTGTCCTACCTCTTCCTCCTGAGTGCTGGGATTGCCACCATGCCCAGCTCTGATAACCTTTTTGAAAAGCTCCTAACTTGGTTTCTTGAGTGATTTTTGTGGTTATCCAGTTTCTTTAGATGGTTTTGGTTTATCAAAAGTGCATCTCTGGGTTGGAGGGATGGATTAGTGGCTAAGGCGTTTGCCTGCAAAGCCAAAGGACCCAGGTTTGATTTCCCAGGACCCACGTTAGCCAGATGCACAAGGGGTTGCATGCATCTGGAGTTCATCTGCAGTGCCTGGAGGCACTGGCATGCCCCATTTTCTCTCTCTCTTTCTCTCTCTCCCCCTTTCTCTGTGTCAAATAAATAAATAAAAATATTAAAAAGAAGTGCATCTCGAAGGCCCCAGCTTTTCTTCCTGCCTGTCTTGTGAGTGTGTTACGTGTAGTAGTAAACACCTTGTGTACAGGAGAGCTGACTTGCTTCTTTGCCATTCCAGCTCAGTGCCCCATACCCAACCCTTCCCCGTAATGCAGACTTTGGTTTATGGTTGCTAAAAGCTTCTATATGGTACTGTGGACTGTCCAGCCTAATTCCTGTTTTACTTTTTAAAAAAAAATTTTTGTTCATTTTTATTTATTTGAGAGTGACAGAGAGAGAGAAAGAGAGGGAGAATAGGCGTGCCAGGGCTTCCAGCCACTGCAAACGAACTCCAGATGCGTGTGCCCCCTTGTGTATTTGGCTAACGTGGGTCCTGGGGAATCGAGCCTTGAACGGGGGTCCTTAGGCCTCACAGGCAAGCGTTTACCTGCTAAGCCATCTCTCTAGCCCTAATTCCTGTTTTTCTATTCAGTGTGACACAGCAGTATTGTCTTGGAGTAAAAACTTATGCTCTATCTGACTACTTTCATTCCTTTAAGAGTTTAGTAGATGTTCTGAAGTTCTCTTGAGTTCTTACCCTTCTTTCTTTCTTTTTAAAAAATTTTATTTGTATTTACTTATTTATTTATTTGACAGAGGAAAGGGGGGGGGGAGAGAATGGGCATGCCAGGGCCTTCAGCCACTGCAAATGAACTCCAGATGCGTGTGCCCACCCCCCCCCCCGTGCATCTGGCTAATATGGGTCCTGGGGAATTGAACCTGGGCCCTTTGGCTTTGTAGTCAAACGCCTTAACCGCTAAGCCATCCATCCAGCCCTCCTACCCTTATTTCTAAATGATTTGTAAGTTGTCATTTGTTGGCATTCATAGTCTCTCCCTCTTCTCTTCTGCTCTTTTTTTGGGGGGGTGGGGTGGATTAAACCCCAGCCTTTGGCATGCTAAACAAGTGCTGTTCCTCCAACTCAGCTGCTTAATTTTTTTTTTCCTTATTTATTTGAGAGGCACTGAAAGAAAGAGAGAAGCTGAGAGAGAGAGAAGAAGAGGGAAGGAGAGAGGAAGAGAATGGACATGCCAGGGCCTCTTGCCACTGCCAACGAATTTCATATAGATAGATGCCTGTGACATTTGTGTGTCTGACTTTACCTGAGTGTTGGAGAATTGAACCTGGACCAACAGGCTTTGCAAGCAAGTGCCTTTAACCACAGAGCCACCTCCTCAGCCCCTGCTGACTTTTATTCCAGCTGTTACACAGTAAACAACTGCGTTTTACAAGTCTTCCTTTTCTCCCTCCCACCCTCTCTCACTTCCTTCCTTTTTTTGTGGTCGCTGGGGTTTGAAAGCAGGGCCTGGCTCATGCTAGGCCAGCATGCTACCACTGCAGTCACCAGCAGCCGTGCTTCTCACTTTCTTCATGAGTGTTCATCGAATTCTTTTGAAGTCCTGTTTTATGGGGGGGGGGTGTTGCTTGTGTTTTTGATGTCTTATCTAAGAAACGTTCACTTAATGCAAGGTTATGACTTATGTTCATGTTTTATTTTAAGATTAAGTTTTATTCTTGGCTCTATGGTCCTTTTTGTCTTTCGGTTTCTTTCGTTTGTTTGTTTGTTTTTAGAGGTAGGGTCTTGCTCCTCCAAAGGCTGGGATTAAAGGCATGTGCCACCATGCCCTGTCTTTTGGTTTTTTGAGATAGGATCTTGCCTATGATTATTTTGAGTTACCTTTTGTATATAGCGTGAGCTAGAGGTAAAATTATTCTTTTACTTGTGCAACTCTAGTTGTCTTGATACCTTTTTGTTGAACACATTTCTCCTTTGTTTTTTTTTCAGGTGGGGTCTCACTCTATCCTAGGCTGACCTGAAATTCACTATGTAGTTTCAGGCTGTCCTCCAACTAACAACGATCCTCCTACTTCAGCCTCCCAAGTGCTGGGATTAAAGGCATGTGCCACCATACCCTGCTATAGAGAGAATGGGTGCACCTAGCTTTACATGGGTACTGGGGAATTGAATTCAGGTCTTTGGGCTTTGTTGGTAAGAACCTTAACTGCTGAATTATTGCTCCTGCTGTGAACACATTTGTTGAAAATCAATTGGCTATAAATCTATGAATTTTTAAAAAATATTTTCATTTATTATTTGACAGAGAGAAAGAGGGAGGGAGGAATGGAGAGAGACAGAGAATGGGCACGCCAGGTCCTCCAGCCACTGCAAATGAACTCCAGACACATGTGCCACCTTGTGCATCTGGCTAACTTGGGTCCTGGGGAATTGAACCTGGGTCTGTTGGCTTTTCAGGCAAATGCCTTAACCACTAAGCCATCCCTCCAGCCCAGTCTATGAATATTTTAGGTTCTCTTTGTAATATTTATCATCAGTTGTTTACCCATACCTTGTCTTTTGATTCTTCATATTGGCAGTTTTGCTGTTGCTGTATAGGTATTATATATTAAGAGACACAATGCCTTGTTAAGCTAGTCCTTTTAGCATGACTAGTAAGTTACTTTTCACAAACTGTAGAATCAGGAAAAAATACTCGCTCTATTGGTCTACCTCAGAATTTCTGTACCATCATTTTAGTTGCCAAAAGCAGAGTGAGGGTTTTGAAAAATATTTTTATTTAGTTATTTGAAAGCAGAGAAATATATAGAGAGAGTGAGAGAAGACATGAGAAGAGAGACAGAGAGAATGGGCATGCCAAGGTCTCCACCCATTGCAAATGGACTCCAGACGCATGTGTCACTTTGTGTGGGTAGTGGGGAATCAAACTCAGATCATTAGGTTTTGCTCTGCAACCTTTATTGGCAGAGCTGAGAAGTGCCTCATCTATAACCTCTATCAAACCGACTCATGACAGCTGGTTTCACAAACCTCTTGCTTATCAGGTAGTCCTAAAAGATCAGTTTTTAGAATATATCATTTTAGGGTTGGAGAAATGTCTTAGCAGTTAAAGAATTTGCCTGTAAAGCCAAACAATCTGAGTTTGATTCCCCAGTACCCACGTAAGGCCAGATGCACAAAGTGGCACATGTGTCTGGAGTTCATTTGCAGCGGCTGGGAGACTGGTGCGCTCATTTTCTCTCTCTCTGTACTTCGAGTGGTGGTGCACACCTTTATTTCCATCACGTGGGAGGCAGAGGTAGGAGGATTGCTATGAGTTCAAGGACTACAGCCTGGGAGTACAGAGTGAGTACCAAGTCAGCCTGGGCTAGAATAAGACTCTTGAAAACTGCTCCTCACCCCAAACCAGAATATGTCATTTTATTATTCTAATTGGATAAAACAGTAAGCATATGACTTGTTTTGTATGCCCTAAAAAATTAGCCAGTAAGGATAATTATTGCATCCATGAAAGTTTGCAACATGAATCAATCAGCTGAGCCTTGGCAGATCAATTACCCATGACAGTTTCTTCTCAGTCTTTATTATTCTGAGATTGAAGTTTGATGAATGGTATACTTTCTTTGCTTATGGTGTTTTTACTGTTTGTCTCCCCACTAGAGTGTCAGCTCCACAAGAGTAATAAGAGTTTTGTCTTTTGTTTCACTGACGTACACAGCTTATCTGGAACGATGTCCACACATTCTAGGTACTCAGTATTGAACTGATTACTTGAAAAAAATAAACCAGCCCCTGATTTAACTTAAAAAAAACATGAATGTCAGATCAATCAGAGAGGAAAAGTGACTTGATGCCATATGAACTATTAGTTATCTGTAGACCTTGCTATTTTTTATATTTTATCTAGGTATTGTAAGTATTTTTTTCTCCCTGAAGGTATTTCCCCTTGGTTTTATTTGCTGGAGAAGATTTCACAGGGAAAGGCCATTAAAACATTTATAAGAAAGGACTTGAATAAAATCTTTTTACTAGTAAGGCAGGTGAAGTAGTTTAACAGTGATGGAAGATGAGTTGGAAATAGCTAAAAAGAAGGGGTAGAGCCGGGCGTGGTGGCGCATGTGGTTAATCCCAGCACTCGAGAGGCAGAGGTAGGAGGATCGCTGAGAGTTTGAGGCCACCCTGATACTACATAGTGAATTCCAGGTCAGCCTGAGCCAGAGTGAGACCCTAACTCGAAAAAACAACAACAACAAAAAGAAGGGGTAGAGTATCTTTTGAATGCTTTCAAAGCCTCTTAAGTAGTAGGAGGTACTCTAGTTCTAGGTTTTTTGTTTTGTTTTGTTTTGTTTTTTCTTTCCCCGAGGCAGGGTCTCACTCTGGCCCAGGCTGACCTGGGATTCACTGTGTAGTCTCAGGGTGGCCTCAAACTTTCGGCGATCCTCCTACCTCTGCCAACGTGTATGCCACCATTCCTGGCTTAGTTCTGGTTTTCCATAACAGAGACAGGTCTCTTCCTTCCACAGTGCCCTATAGATGCTGTTATTTCTTACCTCTCCACTGATGGCACTGGCAAATGAGGGGGTACAGTTCCAGAGGAAAGCTATACCTGTGTCAGTCCTTCCCTGCTGGAGGGATAGGGAATAGGGAATGCCTGCCATGATTCATCTGTTCTGCTGTTTAGGAGGACACACTGGTGACTGCTACTTGAAATAGCACACTGGATAGTAAAAAAAAAAAAAAAATGTCCAAAACAGCTGATAAAGGAAAAATCAGCTAGGCTTGCATAGGACATTGTTCTAGACAAGCTGCACATTTCAGCCAAACAAACAAAAAGTTCTTTAATCTTGGAGCCATTGCTCTAATGGGGAGAAAAAGATTAATTTCAACACTGGAAGGGGGAGTCACTGAAATCGAGGCCAACCTGGGCTGTGTCGAGCATTCTGTCTCAAAATGTGGGGGTTACCCTAAATTTTAAAAAGTAGAAGCCTAGCCAGGTGTGGTGGCGCACACTTTTAATCCCAGCACTTGGGAGGCAGAGGTAGGTGATGGCTATGAGTTTGAGTCTGCCCCGAGACGACATAGTGAATTCCAGGTCAGCATGGGGGCTAGAGTGAAACCCTTCCTCAGGTCAACAAGAGCAACAACAAAGTAGAAGACTCATCATTCCTATCATTACTAATTTCAGCATATTTGATGCAGACATGCAAACAAGTCTTGATGGCCATCATCGGAATAGCATTTAGGAAGTGATGAGAATGTTCAAAGGAGGTTTGCAAAATTTCTGTGGGTGAGTTGTTTGCCAAAGGCCTTAGCGGGCCAGGGTAACAGCTGTAGACCATCGTCCCCCAGGATCCAACCTGCTAGGCAGAAGCATTAGACAACACCTTTCATTCAGGGTGAAAGGGGGTTTTTCTCATCAGTCGCTCTGCTCTTCAGCTTTGCAAGATGTTTGCCTGGGTTGGGCCAATGTTTGCTTTTTGGAGTTTATCTTACAAGTGGGGTATAGCTTCTCGAACTGAGCTTTATCTAGAGGTGCTGGCTCTCTGGCGTGTTACTGCTGTGAAGGAGCAGGCACGGAGACTGGTCTGTTTGGTATGGTGTATGTGACGTGCCTTAGCCTCATTTGGAATGTGTGTGAATGCTTTAAAGTGTGGGTATTCTTCCTCTGTATCCGCTCTCTTTTTCTTTTTTTTTTCTCAATTTTTATTAACATTTTCCATGATTATAAAAAATATCCTATGGTAGTACCCTTCCTTCTCCCACTTTCCCCCTTTGAAACTCCATTCTCCATCATATCCCCTCCCCATCTCAATCAGTCTCTCTTTTATTTTGATGTCATGATCTTTTCCTCCTCTTATGATGGTCTTGTGTAGGTAGTGTCAGGCACTGTGAGGTCATGGATATCCAGGCCATTTTATGTCTGGAGGGAGCATGTTGTAAGGAGTCCTACCCTTCCTTTGGCTCTTACATTCTTTCTGCCACCTCTTCCGCATTAGACCCTGAGCCTTGGAAGGTGTGATCGAGATGTTACTCGGTACTCTAGTCACTTCTTTCCAGCACCATGATACCTTCTGAGTCGTCCCAAGGTCACTGCCATCTGAAAAGAGAAGATTCTCTACCAAAAGTGAGAGTAGCATTAATATAAGGGTATGAATATTAAGAGAAGTGCTTAATGGGTAGTTTGATAAGCATAGTATATACATTTACCCAGACATTAGCAGATGTTACACCCCTAGGGCTCATGACTACCCCTGTTTTAAGTTTTCACTATCAGGGATGTATTCCCTCCCATGGAGCGGGCCTCCAGTCCAATTGGAGGGCAGTTGGTTTCCACCATGATAGATGTGCCACTATTGCACCTGTTGGCTCATTTGGCCTAGCTGGCCAATTATAAGGCTTGCAGTGTCCACTGTTGAGTATCTTCATTGGTGGTATCTCTTTCTCCCATTGAACTGCATGTAAAATGACTTCTTCCAGCTTTCTGTCAGCTGGTCTACATGGAGGAGGTTATCAGCTCAGTTCCAGCAGGATTTCTCAGTGGCCTTGCAGCCCAAGTATGTGGAGTCTTCAGCAATAGGGTCTTACCATCTATTCCTGGTGGGAAACCAAGGTCCTCGGCAATGGCCTATAATGTTTTGGGGGCATCAGGGACCTCCCTGGCCAACAACTCACTGGAAGGTATCTCATCCCTGGCACTGAAAATTTTCTAGCAACGATCTACGACTCCTGAGTGTTCCATTGTCCAAAACCGGAGGATTCCATATGATTTCTTTATATCCTCTTAGATTTTGATTAGCCCTCCCTCCACCTTTCCTTTTTACACAGTCTCTTCCCCTGACCTCACTTTGGGCCCTTTCACCCCCGTTAATCTATTCTTCTACTTACATATATACAATACCAACCTATTAAGTACCCTCCTCCCTTCCTTTCTCTTCCCTTTGTATCTCTTTTTTAGCTTACTGGCCTCTGCTACTGAGTTTTTTCCTTCTCACACAGAAGCCCAATCATCTGTAGCTAGGATCCACATATGAGAGAGAACATGCGGCGCTTGGCTTTCTGGGCCTGGGTTACCTCACTTAGTATAATCCTTTCCAGATCCATCCATTTTCCTGCAAATTTCATAACTTCATTTTTCTTTACCGCTGAGTAGAACTCCATTGTATAAATGTGCCATATCTTCATTATCCACTCATCAGTTGAGGGACATCTAGGCTGGTTCCATTTCCCAGCTGTTATGAATTGAACAGCAATAAACATGGTTGAGCACATACATCTAAGGAAATGAGATGAGTCCTTAGGATATATGCCTAGGAGTGCTATAGCGGGGTCATATGGTAGATCAATCTTTAGCTGTTTTAGGAACCTCCACACTGATTTCCACAATGGCTGGACCAGATTGCATTCCCATCAACAGTGTAGAAGGTCTTTCTTTTTTTTGAGGCAGGGTCTTGATCTAGCCCAGCCTGACCTTGAATTCACTATGTAGTCTAAGGGTGGCCTTGAACTCATAGCGATCCTCTTACCTGTGCCTCCCAGCATATTCTGTTTGGGCCACTTGTAAGAAAGACACATGAATCATCAGATTCAGTCTCCTTTCCCTCTGCTTCTCTAGTCTGTTTCATTCAGTAACTTAAGGTATCCTCTGCCCTGGTGAATTTATTCTTCTTTCCTGGCTTTGAATTTTGAAGAACTTTTCTTTTTGCAGTCTCATTTCCTGGGATGTTGCTCAGGATGTGGGCTTCTGGATAGGCTGTTAGCAGAGTTGTTTGGTTAGGAATTTCCTTGCTGTTATTTGGTTAGACGGGAGCTGGGAGCTAGGGAGATGGGCACAAGCATGAGAACCTGAGTTTGATCCCCAGCATTCTTGTAAAATGCTGGACATAGATGCACATGCCTGTAACCCAAGCACTGAGAACGGAGACAGGAGGATCACTGGGGCTTGCTGGTCAGCTAGTCTAATTAAAAACAAAACAAAACAAAACAAAACAAAGATGGGGGAGTGCCGTAGCGGTTAAGGCACTCCCGGCAAAGAAAGCCCAAGGACTCCTGTCTGAATCATCCAGATCCCAAGTGGCCAGGTGCAACCAGTGACACAAGCATGCAATATCGTGCGTGCCCACAAGGGTGCGCACTCATCTGGAATTTGTTCACAGTGCCTGAAAGGCCCTATCACACTCATTCTCTCCAAAAAAAAAAAAAAAAAAGATAGGGATACTGAGACATTAATCAGAACACTGGTTTGAAAAGTTGAGATCTGCACACAAAAAGGTCCTGGAGTAGATAAGTCAGTTGTGATATAGTCACAGTGAAATACTAAATAGTCATGAACAGAGTTTCACATGAGCATGAATGTGTTTTGCTAAACAAAATTATCAAAAGAAGAAAGAAGCATCATAGAACCAGTTTTTGAAATAGAAAATAAATGAAGCCATGTTGCTTAGAGATATGTAAGATGAACTACACTGAAGTATACAGTTTTTTTTTTTTTTTCAAGGTAGGGTCTTGCTCTAGCCCAGGCTGACCAGGAATTCACTCTGTAGTCTCAGGGTGGCCTCGAACTCACGGCAATCCTCCTACTTCTGCCTCCTGAGTGCCAGGGATTAAAGGCGTGTGCCCACCACGCCCAGCTCGAAGTACACAGTTTTAAAAGCAAGGGAGGGATTTTTGTGGTGGTCAGTGGTGGTGGGCATTAGAAGGGGCATGAGTAGAGGAGCACAGAGTGGACCCCAAGCTTCTGTGGGGTTCTGGCTCTTAACTTGGGTAGTGGCTACTTAGTTTATTGTTCTCCTTCTCTAACTCACGTATTTAGGTTGTGAGTTCACAATTTAAAGCATTAGTTATGTAGAGAGTGGAGGAGAGGGTCTGCCAGTGTGTGTAGCAAGTGTTTGCCCTCAGGCTGCTTTCTATTCCTTCACCTAGAACTGCCGCGCTCCGCATTGACAGAGCCCTTCCCCCATCCATACCAACCGTCCAGCAGCTATTATTATGTGTTTTGAAGACTGTAGCAGTGAGTGACCCTTTCAGATGTAGTGAGCTCACCATCTCTACTACAGTGAGCCTCACTGCCCAAAAACAGTCCAGACAGCTGGAATCATTTCTGTTGCATGCCTCTTCTTCCCTTCTCTCACTGAAATCCCCCCTTTTCCTGCCTTGCAAATATCTGAAAGTTAAATGCCAGTGAGCTTCAGAGCTGCCTCCTCAGGTGCAGGTGGGTTCTGTGGTAGCCCCCTTGTTCAGGGGAGGGGAGAAGCTGGTGCCCTTGGGTGCTTGCTGAGTCTCCTGTCCCCATCATCTCGCACACAGGCTTTCTAGAGCCATCTATATTTCTCGCTGGTGGTGGACGTGGCTTTGTTCCTCCCATTGTATAGAGCTCCCCCCCCGTCTTCCCCCTTCCTGACATGTTCACAGGTTTGCCTCATCCTAGAGTGGAAAGTGTGTGTGGTGACGTTGACTTCTTAATAATTGAAAAGAGCACAGTGTTGGTGCGTGCTGTGGAGAAATTGCAAAGGTCATTAACCTCCATGTCTCACATGCCTTTTTTATCCCAGTCTATTTATTTTATGGCTTTTCTGTTGTTTATTTAATTCCTACTTGTATGCTTCAGTCCGTCATTTCTTAATCTGGCCCCAGGCTCTATGTAGGGATGTCTCTTATACAACTGAAGGCAATTCTGTTCTTTTAGTCATTCAGCAGATATTTGAGGGCCACTAGAGTATGAAGTACTGCTTAGATGCTAGGAATACATTTAATGTGCAACCTACATTTGGAGATACTACGTTCAGGCCACTAATTTTCTCTCCCCCCACTTCCTGTTTAGGTCCTGTCAGGCTGTGCCATCATTGTCCGAGGGCAGCCCCGCGGTGGTCCTCCTCCTGAGAGGCAGATCAACCTCAGCAATATCCGTGCTGGAAATCTCGCCCGGAGGGCTGCTGCCACACAGCCTGATGCAAAAGACACCCCCGATGAGGTAGGTGCTACCCAAGGCCTTTCTGAGGCTGCAGACTGAAGAGACAGGCCTGCCCTCTTCATGGATGTGACTTTGATGCGTTCTCTTTTCTGTTGGTGGTGAAGTACTTTCATGTTGTAGGACTGGTGATGCTGGATGTAAGCCCCCCACCTCCTCCCCGTGGCTTGCATCTGTCCCTATACCTGACTGCCTTAGCAGCAATCCCAATTGGCTGCTCACTCTTTGTGAATAAACTGGAAGTATTTCCTACGTAGCCTTTTAGATTTGAACTCATCCTGGTTTGTGGAAGAGCTAGAAAAAATCTAGTACTTTCCCTGGAGACAACTGCAACTATGAGTGTCCTTCAGAGATATTTAACATTTTCATAAATAAAAATAAAAATTCTTAAGTGATAAGCCCCATATTACAGCTGCTTAAATTAGGGATCCATGACCCCCCCTAAAAGTGTCTGAATTCCATAAAACTAAAATTTTATGTAAACATGAATTTAAAAAATATTTTCTTCATTTATTTGCAAGGAGAGAGGCTGAGAGAGAGAATGGCACGCCAGGGCCTCTGGCCATTGCAGACGAACTCCAGAGACACATGCCACTTTATGCATCTGGGTTTATGTTGGTTCTGGGGAATCAAACCTGGGTCGTTCTGAGCCATCTGTCCAGCCCCATGAATTTTTAAAGGAGGGAATTATTTTATTTACGCATTTTTGTCAGTTTCTTGGCAGCTTGTGACTCAGTCTTCGTGCTATGACTTGAGAAATACTTTCTGAGCTCTTGTCCCACCGCGTCGTCCCCACTTCCCACACCCCCAGATCTAGTGCCTCACCAGCATGTCGTCTCGCATCGTCTGCCTTCGACTGGAAGTTCTCGTTCCTACGGACAACCGCCCTCACTCCCAGCCTGGCACGCTTTCACTTCCTTGGCTTCTGCACTTGCAAACTGGAGCTTCTGTCTGTTTAGTAGTGCTTTGCCTCCCAGAAACAGTGCTTCTGCGCTCCTTTTGTCCTGTGAACTCTGATTATTTGTCCTTTGCCTCAGCTTGATGACCCTGGACAGATGAGTAATTGGCTCTTCCCTGCCAGCGAAGTAAAGAAGAAAGAGAAGGCCTATGAGGAGCTTTTTTTTTTCCCTGTGTTTTTTAAAAAAAAATATTTTTACTTATTTGACAGAGAAAGAGGGAGGGGGCCATGCCAGGGCCTCTAACCACTGCAGACGAACTCCAGAAGCGTGTGCCCTCATGTACATCTGCCTAATGTGGGTCCTGGGGGATTAAACCTGGGTCCTTTGGCTTTGCAGGCAAACACCTTAACCGCTAAGCCATCCCTCCAGCCCTGTGTTTTCTTTTTCTTTTTCTTTTTTTGAGGTAGGGTCTTGCTGTAGCCCAGGTAGACTTGGAATTCACTATGTAGTTTCAGGCTGGCCTTGAACTCACTGCAATCCACCTACTTCTGTCTCCTGAATACTGGGATTAAAGGCGTGCGTCACCATGCCCGGCAAGGGCATTAAGGAAAGTATTTGGATTTTTCCATCTTTATCATAGGACTTTTTAAAGTTAAGGCAACATTATAGATAACAGAGATACAGAAAAAATCACCTACAATTATTCTAGCAACAGCAATTGGATAGATTCTAGGAGTAATGATTAACGAGATTAAAATCAGTTCTTTCTCATTGTTCCTATGTCAATAACCACAAGCATCAGGAATAAAGTAATACTGTCTACCTCAGAGTTCCTCAGTGAAGATTAAATATGGAACCGCAAAGTGCTTGCGTACTGTAAAGTACTTAGTAGGTGTTAGTTGTGGTAATCACTACTGATGTGCTACAGCAAGTACTAAGATCATATCTCAGCAGTTTTCAATCTTGGGTCGCTAGTCAAGTGGGTAAGCCAACACCTTGAATTCCTTTCTCTTCCTTTCAGTTACACGGGTCACAACTTGATCGCTTCTGAGTGGTGAAGAACGTGGGTTATTCTTGGAAGTGATCAAGTTGATTTCCCCGAAGAAGCAGGGTAGCCTCTAAGAAAGAAGGCTTGTATTTTAATTTCCTGTTTTGGGGGTGAGAATCAGGGCAGGGAGGCAGGCCACTTAAGACTTGTTCCAAGCTATCATAACACTCTCCCATGTAGCATGACAATAGAACCATGTAGGAAGAATAGCATGTGATCTTAGTTCCATGTAAGTTATACAGCCTAGTGTTCTGTTTCTTCCAGAGCAACTTGGTGTCCCCACAGCTCTCCAATAACTTCAGTTACTGTGATATGTAGTATTTTGTAGCATTCAGTCTCTCCCAGCCCACAGTCATTGTATCTCCATCCTGAGAGCTAGTCTCTCCTCAGCTCGTCAAGCTCTAGTCTTCCTCCTCTCACACCCTTGACGCGGCTCTGACAGAAGGTACCAGTGATCCCAGCAGTAATCCAATCAGAAATTGATTTCCCTTGCTCTATTTTCCACATTCTGCTCCCATACCTGTATCCTGGCTCCTGTTGAGACCCAGAGATCCTGCCTCCTTCATATCTTCTCTTAACCATTGTTGGCATTTCATTTCTAGAGCCATTGCTCCTTATTCATCAGTGCTAGTGTGCTTGGAATACTGACGTACAGTCTGTCTGCCTTCTCCTTCCCTCCCTGTCTTTTCTCCAGAGGCTCCCAGATTCTTTTGAAACATCACTGCACTCAAGCTCTTGCTAGTTGCTGTTTGCAGACTCTTCATTGATTCCTCTGCTTCTGTGACAGAGTACGTACCTGAGCCCAGAAAACAAGCCCATTTGTGCTCTGACTTCCAGTGTCCTTCTGCATCCCCTCTGGAGTGCGGAGGCCCTGCTGTAACACAGCACTTGGCTCTCCTCCATCCACGAGAGTGCCTCTTCCCTTACCCTGCCTCATGCTGCGCCTCTGTTAGGCGCACCTCCTTACCTGTGTAGCTTGGTGGCCGCCTGCTGTCTGTGAAGATAGCCCTCTGAGAAGCCACGCTGACACTTCTTTCATCGTCCCTTCTCTGTGTTGCCAGAGTATTGGCTATATATCTTTCTCTGGTGGGGAGTGAGCCCTTCAAAGGGAAGAACGCTTTCTGTTGTTACCTGTGACCCAAAGCAGGTGTGGAGTGCATAAACACTTAAGTGGACAATGAGGAAAACCTGAGTGGTTCTCTCTTGGAGCTGATAGATGGCACAGTGTGGCACCAGCCTTCTGGGCTTTCCGTCGATGAGGAGCACATTGTGTAGTCTTTTCCACATTCAAGAAGAACGAAGGACATAATTACTCATTTCCCTTTGCATCACTGCCGGATATCCTTCACCGGATTACTCCCTTTCCTCCGTCTTGCTGTCTTCTGTCAGTGATACCTGGCTTTCCCCTAAGTCCTGTGGCAACGAAAGCCGCTGAACTGGATGTCCCCAGACATCACTGTCCTGTTCCAGGCTAATCTCCAGTGTTGCCTAGCTACCCTAGGCAGCCTAGATACTGCAGTGATGGCCACTGTGAGAATTACACATTTATTTCACATAGATTAATTGAGCTCCTGCTGTGTGTGCAGCTCTATGCTGGTTTTATGAGAAAATCAGAAATGAATCTCACAGTCCTGTTGTCACTAGAGCTTTTGAGAATTGGGGTGGTGGGGAGAGGTGGAAGAACAGCATTTCCAGGTGGTACATGAGGTGATTGGAAGAGAGGAAGGATCATGAAGTGTTGAGCATTAGACCCTGTCTGTACCAATAGATTTTGCTTTGTTTGGGGTTTTGGGATCTGACTTCAGAGAATATGGGAATTAAAAAGTTCAGTTTCATGACTTTAGCCATTATTAATTGGTTTCAGTCTGGGAGTGGAGAGCAAATCACCAGTTTATCTGCTCTTGGGCATCCTAAAAGGAAGATATAGATTTGAGGCTCAGCTACTTAAAGGCTGCTTGCTTCTTAGATGGAGCTCTGGGACATTGTCTGAACAGACTGGAGGTAGTTTTTGTATTATTAGACTGCTATTTATTTATTTATTCATGTGTTTGTTCATTTCTTTATTTTTGTTTTTTTTAAGTTAGGGTCTTGTTCTAGCTCAGGCTAACCTGGAATATGTAGTCTCAGGCTGGCCTACAACTCACAGTAATTCTAAGTGCTGAGATTAAAGATGTGTGCCACCAAGTGCGGCTATATATTTATTTTTTGAGGTAGGGTCTTACTGTATGTAGTCCAGGCTGACCTTGAATTCGTGCGGTTCCTCTTAACTGAGCCTCCCCAGTGCTGATTATAATTGTGAACCATTGTGCCCTGCTTATTCTGATAGTTGATACATGCTTTGAGAAATGTTCCTCTATTTGCCTCGTACAGTTTTGAGACAGGTTGTCTTTTGCCTAGGTCGTCCTTCGTGGGCACATGGAGTGCTGGCCTCACTTCCACAGGGTTCTCTCCCAAAGTGTTCTCTTGACCTTGTGAGGGATGAAAGTCAGACTCTTGGCTATATGGTTCTCTGAGTCTCCTAATTGCCTCAGTAATAGAATTTGCCCAGTTCTGGATAGAACACAACTTAAGACCTGGAAGATTACAGAAACTTGATTCTCACCCCCTCTCCCTACCTCCCCACAGGGCTAAGTGTATTTCATTTCAAGGCCTACAGTGTGGTTACTCTTATTACTCAGTGACTGACCAGCTGTAAACACCTGAGAACCCAAGGGAGTGTTCCTTCAGCAAGCCTTAGAAAGCATTTAGAGAGTTTCTGCCTCGTTGGTAGAAACTGGAGGATTTCTCACAGGGGCTAGAGATGTATTTCCTTGTGAACTGACCCTTGGTAAGTGAGTTTTCACCCTTGATAAGCATGTTTCCTTTTGGAGACTTATTTTATCAGAGTGTTTCTAAGTTTTAAGAGAGCAGTGTTGCTGAGCTTTGGATATTAATGTGATTAACACTGTGTCATAAACATGGTGCTAGTGAGGCTGGTTTGTTTTTTTGTTTGTTGTTTGTTGTTTGTTTTTTTGAGGTAGGGTCTCTCTCTAGCTCAGCTGGATTTTACTATGTAGTCTCAGGGTGGCCTCAAACTCATGGTGATCCTCCTACCTTTGCCTCCTGAGTGCTGGGATTAAAGGTGTGTGCAACCATGCTTGGCTGGTGAGGCCATATTTTTACAGTAAGTTGACCACTGTAGTAGTCAGCTTTATGTTTTTTGGAAAGAACTTTAACCCAGGCACAGTTTATGGGAGGAACAGGATTTACTGAAGCTTACAGATCCAGGGGAAGGTCCATGATGGTGGAAGAAGCTGGCCCCTCGCACAGGTCCACACAGAGAGAAATACCACCACCAGCACCATTAGCAAGCACACTCCAGGAACCCAGGAGAACTGAGACTGCTCTCTGCATAGCTTTAGGCTGGAATTCCAGATGCCCCTGCGAACACTCCTTATGGCTGGACCCTAGGATCTGCTCATCATGACACCTCCTCCAGCCAGGCTGGAGATCTAAGTTACAAGCTTTATTAAATTCTTGAATCTGTTGGGAGACACCCACTCAAACTACCACATTCCATCCCTGGCCCCAGATAACTTATAACCATCTCACATTGTGTATTATGTCAATTCAAATTCAAAGGTCCCCATAGTCTTTACCAACTTAAGATAGTTCGATAGTTCCAAAGTTCCAAGTCTTATCTCAGATTTAAGATTTTGTTTTAGCTGTGAGTCCTATGAAATCAAAACAATTTATATACTTTTAATACATAAAGGCACAAAATAAACATTTCCAACTGCTATAAGGCATAACAAGGAGAGACTGTACCAATGCAACCTCAATAACCATCAAGTAAACAACAAATATCTGCAGTTCAAGTCTGATATTATAACCAGTGATTGGCAGTCTCCCGGGCTGAATAGCCAGGGAAAACTTCTACGCCAAGCCAGCAGCACTCCATGGTAGCCCTTGTACAGCCCTGGTATATCTAACTATCCTTGGGTCTCCACTGTAATCCACAGTCCATCTTCCAGTGGATTCGCTCGCCGGCCTATCAGGCTCATCACGTCCTGTCTCACTTGTTGCGTCTCAAGAGCAGCTCCTGGAACTGTGTGCACTTTATGACCCACTCCGTTTCTTTTCATGTTTCCAAAACCAATACATGCTGTGCAGGGCACAGCCATATTTTTTTGTGTGAGTGGTTTTTCGAGGTAGGGTCTCACTCTAGCCCAGGATGACCTGGAATTCACTCTTTAGTTTTAGGGTGGCCTCAAACTAATGGCAATCCTCCTATCTCTGCCTCATGAGTGCTGAGATTAAAAGCATGTACCGCCACGCCTGACATATTCTTTATTCAAGGTTGAAACAAATCATGACCTTGAAGAGATGGCTCCTTCCTTTTAGTCAGCTCCTTTCAGAAGGGTTTGCATTTTCACCATTCAGTCTTTCCTCAGGCATCCTTTCCATTGTTTCAGTGTAAAGCAGTTGGGGCATCCTTTTCTTTTTTGGGGGGGGGGGTTTCAAGGTAGTTCTCACTCTAGCACAGGCTGACTTGGAATTCACTATGTAATCTCAGTGTGACTGCAGAAATCCTCCCACTTCTGCCTCCCAGGTGCTGGGATTAAAGGCGTGCGCCACCACACCTGGCTTCTGCTTTACTTTTATTTTTATTTATTTATTTATTTTGGTTTTTTGAGGTAAGGTTTCATACTAGCCCAGGTTGACCTAGAACTTACTATGTAGTCTCAGGATGGCTTTGAACTCATGGCGATTCTTCTACCTCTGCCTCCTTAGTGCTGGGACTAAAGGCATGCGCCGCCATGCCCGGCTATTTTACATATATATATATATTTGCAAGCAGAGGAAGATAGAGGAGAGAGAGACAGAGAGAATGGTTACACCAAGGCCAATAGCCACTGCAAATGGACTCCAGATGCAGGTGCCACTGTGTGCGTCCAGTTTTACGTGGGCACTGAGGAGTTAAACCCAGGTCATTAGGCTTTATAGGCAAGTGCCTTAACCACTGAGCTACTTCTCAGCCCTCAGCTCTAAATCTTAAATTTCTTAGTTCTGTACCTTTAGCCAAGCACATCAGTCCATTACAGATTTAACCTTGATCAAACTCTTTGGGCCTGGGCAGCAGAGCACAGCCAGCCATTATGCTAATAGACCAGTTTCAACAAAGTTCTCTGTAGTCTTTCCTTCCCCTTAGAGAGTTCATAAGCAAAGCCTCCAAATATAATTCTCTCTGCACTTAGAAACTCACAAGAATAGTCTATAAAACTTGGCTTACTGCTCTGGAAGACATCTTCAATTGCAAGTACTAAGTCCATGCCCATTCCTGCAAAGCAAAAATTCCAAAAAACCCAAATCCACATGGTCAGATGCATCGTGTCACCACATCCCACTTCTTATACCAATTCTGTTATAGTCAGCTTTACATTGCTAGAATTAACTTCCAAACCAGGCACAGTTTCTGGGAGGAATGAGATTTACTGAAGCTTACAGATCCAGGGGAAGGTGCATGATGGTGGAAGAAGCTGGCCCCTCGCACAGGTCCACACAGAGAGAAATACCACCACCAGCACCATTAGCAAGCACATTCCAAGAACCCAGGAGAACTGAGTCTGCTCTCTGCATAGCTTTAGGCTGGAATTCCAGATTCCCCGCCCCCACAAACACTCCTTAGGGCTGGACCCTAGAATCTGCCCATCGTGACACCTCCTCTAGCCAGGCTGGAGATCCAAGTTACAAGTTTTATTAAACTCCTGAGTCTATTGGGGGACATCTATTCAAATTACCACAACCACTGAGTTCATAAAAATATAGAAGGCTTAGTACTTTTGGTTCAGTACCATTTCTATGTTACATTGATAATTGGAGTCCTATATCAGATCCCAGATTCCTTGGTGAGTGGTATTTCTTCATTTTTAGGGGTGGGGGTAGTAATAAAACTGGGCCAAAATGAGAGATGAACTCTGTTGTCAGTGAGTGGTTGGCCCCTTTGCTTGTTGGTAGACTTGGCATCTTTGATTTGCTTCTGGGAAGTTTTCTTTCAGAAAAGGTTGTTGGATGATTCCATGACATAATTTTCTTAGACCAAAAAGTTAGCAGAGTCTTCCTTTTCAGACCAATTGGTTGGTCTGTTTTTACTATGTGTAGTCTGAGTTCTGTGACTTAAAGAGATTACATTGGGCAATGCATACTTTTTTGGGGGTAGGAGGGTTTCGAGATAGGATTTCACTTTAGCCCAGGTTGACTTGGAACTCACTCTATTGTCCCAGGTTGGCTTTGAACTTAACTGTGATCCTCCTGCCTCTGCCTCCTGAGTGCTGGGATTAAAGGCATGCACGACCATGCTTGGCTGCATACATATTTTAATTGTAAGAAGGGAAACTCCTTTTATACTTTTTTTATTGCTTGTGTGTGTGTGTGTGTGTGCACATGCATATGTGTGTGTTTATGAGTGTGCTAGGGTTTCTTGCTACTGTAAGGAAACACCAGACACTTGCGTGACTTTTTGCGATCAGCTTATGTAGGTGGCTTGGGAATTGAATCTAGGTTGACAGGCTTTGTCAGCGTGTGCCTCTAACTCCTGAGCCATCATCCCAACTCTTTTATACTTTAACTTTTTAAAAAAAGATTTATCTTTATTTATTTATTAGAGATGGGGGGGGGGGAGAATGGGCACACCAGGACCTCTAGCCAGTGCAAACAAACTCGAGGTGCATGTGCCACCATGAGCATATGGCTCAAGTAAGACCTGGAGAATTGAATCTGGGTCCTTAGGCTTCGCATGCCTGCACCTTAACTGCTAAGCCATCTCTCCAGCGCCCGCCCCCCTTTTTGAGGTAGGGTCTCGCTCTAGCCGAGGCTTACCTGGAATTCACTATGTAGTCTCAGAGTGCCCTTGGACTCTTGGTGATCCTCCTACCTCTACTCCCCAAGTGCTGGGATTAAAGGCGTGTGCCACCATGCCCGGCTTCTATATTTTAACTTTGAAGGTGGAAACCACGTGCTCCTTGGCTGGAGAGATTGCGCAGTGGTTAAGGCTCTTGTCTAAGGTAACTGTGGTCCCTGAGCTAAACCTAGCAAGGGGCTCCTCTGGCTGTTCTCTTTGTCCGAAAACACACAAGGTGTGAGCAAGACCACCCCTTTGTTCATTATCTTGATCACAGGGATCCTCCACTTCCCACTGTGGGTCTGTGTAGCTTCCTGCTTATGTCTGGTGTTCTGAATGGATAAAGGGAAGAATCACCATGTCTTAAGGTGATTTGTACCTAAGCTGTCACTAGTGTCTTCCCAAGAGTTTGGGGTTTTTAAAGACTTCAGATCAAAGCAGAAATAGAAGAAGAATCATTTTGGGCCCGGTTCTTCTCAACCTTTACTACTCTCTTTCTTTTTTCTTTTTATTTATTTGACAGAGAAAGAGGGAGAGAGAGAGAGAGAATGAGCGCACCAGGACCTCCAGCCACTGCAAATGAACTCCAGATGCTTGCGCCCCCTTGTTCATCTGGCTAACATGGGTCCTGGCGAATTGAACCTGGGTCCTTTGGCTTTGCAGGCAAATGCCTTAATTGCTAAGCCATCTCTCCAGCCCAACTATTTTTTAAAAATTTTATTTTTATTTATTTATGAGAGAGAGAGAGGATGGGGAGAGAATAGGCATGCCAGGGCTTCCAGCCACTGCAAACGAACTCCAGACACATGCAACTGTGCATCTGGCTAACGTGGATCCTGGGGAACTGAACCTGGGTCCTTTGGCTTTGCAGGCAAACGCCTTAACCGCTAAACCATCCATCCCCCTAGCCCAACTCTTTTTTTTTTTTAATTTTATTTTTATTTATTTATGAGAAAGGATGTGGGGAGAGAGAATGGGTGTACCAGGGCCTCTAGCCACTGTAAACAAACTCCAGAGGCATGCACCACCGTGTGCATCTGGCTTAGGGTAGTACTAGGGAATTGACCCTGGGTCCTTAGGCTTTGTAGGAAAGCCCCTTAACCACTAAGCTGTCTCTCCAGCCCCCTACTGTGTTTTAAAAGATGCCAGAAATTACATAAATAAGCCTCTTCTTGAGTAGTGCTTCACTCCCAAATAGTAATAGCACTGAAACCTTGTCTCCATTGCAGCCATGCCCCAAGCTGGTTTTAGGGAAAGTGCTTTGTAAACTGGAAAGAGGCAAACAAATGGAGGTTGTAGCTGTTATTTATGATGTTCCGCTGCCTGGGTGTTCCAGAGCCTGGGCTTCCCATTTCAGGAAATGGGTTGATATATCGAAAACAGTTAGAGCCCTGGCTGACACATGGTAAGTGTAATAAAAACGTTGGCAAATATTATTGCCGGAGTAAGCTGTAACTGAACAGTGATGGGAAAAGTGTTTCTGCTAGTGTCTGGGAAGTTCTGAGTCCTGTGATAGTTAAAGCAACTACTGGACCTGCCTTTTTATGGGACCTTTAAGCTTGCAGCCTATGTAGTGAGTAGTTTTCTTATCTCCTTGGCCCCGCACAACGCCAGAACATGGTGGGTACCAGGACATTTTTATTGAAGGCATAAAGTTGCTTGAACGCTGGTTGGAGTCTAGAGCGGGCTGCTCTCCTGACACTTCTGTTTTGTCTTTCAGCCCTGGGCATTTCCTGCTCGAGAATTCCTTCGTAAGAAGCTGATCGGGAAGGAAGTCTGTTTCACGATAGAAAACAAGACTCCCCAGGGACGAGAGTATGGCATGATCTACCTTGGGAAAGGTGTGCAGCAAGGAGGAGCAGACTGTATTTCTCTTGGAGTCTGATGTTCTGCAAGGGGCAGTTTCCACGTGCTAGAAGGCCAGTGTGGGTTCTGGCGGCCGTAGCTTGGGGACGGCTGGCGTAGACTACCTCGGAAATGCTGCTGGGCACATGCACGCAGGTGCGGGGCCATGGGGCCCTCAGCAGCCCTGCCCCTTCACTTTCAGGCTGCTTCCTGGCTCCGTGTTGCTGTATGTGGCACAGTGTCACATTCTTTCATTTAGGCCACCAGTATGGAACTAATGGCTCTGTGCTTCTGTGTCAGAGGACTAATTGATTTAGTATAGATTTTCTGTATTATAGCCTGCATTTCCCTTATCTTGTGATTTTTCTTCCTGAAAACTGTTTAGCAAAGGAAGTTCTTTTTCGCCCTGTAGGGTTTTTTTTTTTTTTAATCTGCTACATGGTTTGCCATAGAATTAAAGGAACACAGGCATTGAAGTTGGGTAGATGGGATTAGAATTCTGACTTTCTCACTCTAGTCCTCACCTATTTGCTCTATTTGTAAGTTTTTTTTTAATGTTTTATTTATTTGCAAAGGGAGGGGGAGACAGGAGAAGGGGAGGGGGAGAGAGAATGGGCACACTCAGGGCCTCTCTAGACAATTGCATCTGGCTATACGTGGGCACTGGGAAATCAAACCTGGGTTGTTAGGCTTTTGCAGGTAATCTTAACTGCTGAGCCATTTCTCCAGCCTTATCATTTGTAAGTTTTTGAGAGTTTAAAAAGTAGTAACTTAGCCGGGCATGGTGGTGCACGCCTTTAATCCCAGCAATCAGGAGGCAGAGGTAGGAGGATTGCCATGAGTTCGAGGCTACCCTGAGACTATATAGTGAATTGCAGGTCAACCTGAGTTAGAGTGAAACCCTACCTCGGAAAAAAAAAAAAAAAGTAGTAACTGTGTGTGCGTGTGTGCATGCGCAGGCATGCGCCCCACACACGTAAATACACCTTGTGTAGCTAGATCAAATGTTTTGGGGCATCAGATGATGTGTTGTCTTCTGTGAATTGTGTGGAGGAGAGTACAATGAGGGAATAAAAAGTTTTAGTGGGCTGAAAGAATTGGTAGAATGTAGCTTGGGGCAGAATTTTGTCTTTTTGTTTCATGTAATTCTTTTATCCCTTCTAGGTAGGTTCTCAATCTAGCCTAGGCAGTTCTGGAACTCACTCTGTAGTGCCAGGCTGATCTTGAACTCCAGGTAATCCTCCTATGTCTGCCTCCGGATTGCTGGAATGAAAGGCATGTGCTACCACACCCAGCTCATGTAATTGTTAATATATATACACATATACATTTTATTTTTATTTATTTGGGGGGGGGGAATGGGCACACCAGGGCCTTTAGCCACTACAAATGAACTCCAGGCACATGTACCACCTTGTAGCACATGCTTATGTGGATACTGCTTAGGTGGTACGCATGTACCATCTTGTGCATCTGGCTATACATGAGTACCGGGGAATCAAACCTGGATCTTTAGGTTTTGCAGGCAGTGTCTTAACCACTAAGCCATCTCTCCAGCTCCATTTTTAGGTATTTTTATTTATTTATTTGAGAGAGAAAAAGTGAGAGAAAGAGGCAGCTAGGAGAGAGGGAGGGAGGGAGAGAGTGAGGGAGGGAGGGAGTGAGTGAGGGAGGGAGTGAGTAAGTGAGTGAGGGAGGGAGGGGGAGAGAGAGAGAGAAAGAGAATGGACACGCCAGAGTCTCTAGTCACTGCAGATACACTCCAGATGGATATACCATTGTGTGCATCTGGCTTAATGTGGATACTTGGGAATCGAACCTGGGTCCTTAGGCTTTGCAGGCAAGTGCCTTAACCACTAAACCATCTCTTCAGCCCCTCATGTAACTTTTTTTTTTTTTTTATTTTTTATTTGAGAGCGACAGAGAGAGAAAGAGGCAGATAGAGAGAGGGAGAGAGAATGGGCATGCCAGGGCCTCCAGCCACTGCAAACAAACTCCAGACGCGTGCACCCCCTTGTGCATCTGGCTAACGTGGGTCCTGGGGAATCAAGCCTCGAACCGGGGTCCTTAGGCTTCACAGGCAAGTGCTTAACCGCTAAGCCACCTCTCCAGCCCTCATGTAACTTTTTAATTAAAAAAAATCTTTCTAATATCTTAGCAATTTAGTTGTTTTGATAGTCTATTTGGCTTGGGTAGTCATTGCTAGAGGTAAAGAGTCAAGATTGAATAGCAAAACTAATAACATCCTGTTAGGACTGAAGCTAATTGTAGAGGTTTTAGAAAAGTGAGTTGGAAATGACATTGGAGTCATCTTGCCCAGTTTCTGTCCATGTCTTCTTATTACTGGGGATAAAAGAACTTGTGGTTAATCAAGAGTTTACTAAAAAGTGAGATAACTAGTCTGACTTTTGAAGATAGAATAGTCACCTTCCAGCTCTGCATAGGATCTTCAATTGTGGCTTAGTCAGATTCATGTGTTTTGTTTGTTTTTCGAGGTAGGGTCTCACTCTAGCTCAGGCTGTCCTGGAATTCACTATGTAGTCTCAGGGTGGCCTCGAACTCATGGCAATCTTCCTACGTCTGCCTCCCAAGTGCTGGGACTACAGGCATATGCCACCATACCTGGCAGATTCATGTTTGGCATAAAGCAAGCACAAAATAGTCCTGCCTTGTAGATGGCTGAGTTGCCTATTTGCCACATTTTGTTGGCTCCTTTGAGAGTTCAAACTAAGGGAATATCCTTTTCTCTTTTCAAAAAAAAAAAATATATATGTATTAGTTAACTTTTTCTTGTTGCTATGACAACATGCCTGAGAAAAACAGCTTAAGGGAGAGAGGTTCCTTTGGATCCTGGTCTCAGGGACTGGTTCATGGTGACAGGGAGGTGTGGCAGGATGCTGAGACTGCAGTCACATTTCATGGGCAGTCACAGTGCACAGAATAGTGAATGTGGATTCGCATCTTGCTTTCTCCTCCCCTTCATTTAGCCCTAGACTGCAGCCCAGGAGATGCTGCTCCCAGCTGTACGGTGGGTCTTCTCTCCTGTGAACCCTCACTGGCCACTCCTGCAAGATACACTTAGAGGTGTGTCCCATAGGTGTTTCTAAATCCAGTCAAATTGGGCTGGAGAGATGGTTTAGTGGTTAAGGCTTTTGCCTATAAATCCAAAGGACCTCAGTTCAGTTCCCCAGACTCATGTAAGCCAGATGCACAAGGGGGTGTATGTGTCTGCAGTTCCTTTGCGGTGGCTGGAGGCCCTGAGCGCCCATTCTCTCTCTCCTCTCTCTCAAATAAATAAATAAAAATAAAGTTAAAAAATGTTTAAATCCAGTCAAATTAACCACCACATATTCAGAACTCATTTTATTTTTAAAATACATTTAATTAGTTATTTGAGAAAGATTGCAAGAGAGAGATTGAGAAAGAGAAGAATGGGTATTACAGGGCTTCCAGCTGCTGTAAATGAACTCCGGACACATGTCAGGCTTTACAAGCAAGCACTGCTCAGAATTCCCCCCTGCGCTCGCTCTCTCTCTCTCTCTTTTTTTTTTTTTTGAGGTAGGCTGACTTGGAATTCACTATAATCCCAGGCTGGCCTACCAACTCACAGTGATCCTCCTACTTTGGCCTCTGGTGTAGTTAGTTTCAAATTGCTTCAGAAACACCTGACCAAGAACAGCTTGTGGGAGGGTAGGGCTTATTTTGGCTTACAGATTCCAGGGAAGCTCCATGATGGTAGGGGAAAACAATGACATGAGCAGAGGACAGATATCACCTTATAGCCAACATAAGGTGAACAACAGCAACATGAGAATGTGTCAAACACTAGAAAAGGGAAGCTGGCTATCATATCCATAAGCCCACCTCAAACAGCACACCAACCTCAGGGGGATCCAGTTCCCGAATTGCCACCAGCTGGGGACATAGCATTCACAACACATAAGTTTATAGGGACACCTGAATGAAACCCTCACATACTGCCCCTGGCCCCCATAAACAGATAGCCATCCACGATGTAAAATGCAATTTATTCATCCAGCTTTAAAAGTCCCCATAGTTTTATCAATTCCAGTGATGTTCAAACATCCCCACAGTCTAAGGTCTTTTTTTTTTTAAAGTTTTTTTGTTCATTATTTATTTATTTATTTGAGAGAGACAGACACAGAGAGAAAGGCAGATAGATAGATAGAAGAGAGAGAGAGAGAGAGAGAATGGGTGTGCCAGGGTGTCCAGCCACTGCAAACGAACTCCAGACTCATGTGCCCCCTTGTGCATCTGGCTAACGTGGGTCCTGGGGAATCAAGCCTCGAACCGGGGTCCTTAGGCTTCACAGACAAGCGCTTAACCACTAAACCATCTCTCCAGCCCTCTAAGGTCTTTTTAACTGAGCTGTAATACCAAAACAAACAACAACAACAACAAATCCATAATGGCACAGAAAAAACATTCACATTGTACAAGATGGCATTGAGCATAGCAAAGAACCAATACAAGTTTAGTCTTTTTTTAAGCTGGGGAAGGTAGCTTATACCTTTAATTTTTTAAAATTTAATTTATTTATTTCAGAGAGAGAGAGAGAAAGAGAGAAAGAGAAAGAGAAGGAAAGAGGCAGATAGTGACAGAATGGGTGCACCAGGACCTTTAGCTACTACAAACAAACTCCAGATGCATGTACCACCTTGTACATCTGGCTTATGTGGGTCTTGGGGAATCAACCTGGATCCTTTGGCTTTGCAGGCAGTGCCTTAATCACTAAACCATCTCTTCAGTACAAGAGTTAAAACAGACAGGGCCAACAGGAAACTCTGTAGCTCCACGTCTGACAACTCTAACCTGTGACAAGCCTCCAAGTCCAATAATTCTAACCAGTGACGAGTCTCTGGAATTCCAATTCTACCCCTCCAGCTAGGCTACTCATAGTTCTTGAAAACTTCATCCAGTGCTGGCACCTCTCCTTGGCAGCCATCCCATAGTCCTGGCATCTCCATTGGGTCCCCACTGCAACCCACGGTTCATCCTCATGGCTCTATTGGGCCTCCGTGCAGATAATCCAACAAGCCTGCTTTAAACTGCCCATGGTCATTTCCAAAAAACAAAACCGTGTTGCAAATTCAATGACCCTCTCATTCCTGCATTTGCTATACTCCATAATACCAGGAGGGCTACTAATTTGTTAATCCAGGGGGGGAATAAAGCAGAATTTGAAGAATGGGACACTTCTTCAGCATTCAGGCCCCTACACAAGAGTCTGCATTCTTCCTGATGGTCCAGTGCAGATCAGCTGGCCCAATCTCAATGGTTGTAATTTCTCAAACAATTGAAAGGGCAGCAGTTTCAGCCCAAAGATTTCCTTTTTTTTTTTTTTTCTTGTGCCATATCCCTCTGCTCACACCAGTCCATTTCTCTACAAGGCAACCCTGCACAAGTTCTCAGGACATGGGCATAGCAGCAAGCCTCTCATACAAACTGCTTCAAGCCCTGTCCAGGCAAAGCTCTTTCTTACCCTCATAAGCCAAACCTGACAGTTCATAGTTCTTACTGCATTCAGTTCTTTCAACTCTGACCAGAATAGTCCATCAAGCTGTACTTACAGCACTGTAAGTCATCTCTAAGGCTATGGTTTCAAATCCTTCCACATTTCTTCTGAAAATCAGCTCTAAAGGGCTAGAAGCCACACAGTCAGGTTTCTAGTAGTAATGACCCCATTCCAGTGTTATCAACTTTACTGTTGCAGTCAGGTTTGCATTAATGGCAGAAACCATCTGACCAGTAGCAGCTTTTGGGAGGAAAGGGTTTATTTTGGCTTAAAGACTTGAGGGGAAGCTCCATGATGGCAGGGAAAAACAATGGTATGAGCAGAGGGTGGACATCACCTCCTGGCCAACATAAGGTGGACAGTTGCAACAGGAGAGTGTGCCAAACATTGTCAGGGGGAAGTTGGTTATCACACTTGTAAGCCCGCCCCCAACAATACACCAACTCCAGGAGGATCCTATTCGTAAATTGCTACCAGCTGGGGACATAGCATTCAGAACACCTAAGTTTATGGGGACACCTGAATTAAACCAACCCAGCCTCCCAAGTGCTGGGATTAAAGTTGTGCAACACCATGCCCGACCCAGAACTCACCTTTTAAAAGGGGGGCATTTCAAAGAGCTCTGTGCCAAGTTTTCTGAAAGCTGTCAGGTGTGGTACTGACTAGCTGGTTCTTTGGCTGCTCATTTTGTTGTTGCCTGAGCTTCATTCTTTCCCACCTTCTGACCTCTTGGTATCTTAAGTGTTCAATGTTTTCTTAATAGTTGCATCCTTTGGTTTAACCTTCCACCCTGAGACGATTGTTGCTTTGAAGGAATCAGTTGAATCTTAAGCCCCAGTGGAGCAGGTCAGTTCCATGTCCAACCACAGGACCTGAGAGTTTTTATTTTTATTTTTTGTATAAATATTCATTTCAACTTTGCTTAGTAATAAAAGATCTATACAATCTATGTGAAAATTTGGGCATTCTAATAGCAAGACATTTAATTATGTGTGTATGTGTGTGCACTCTTATGTGCATGTGCACACCCATGTGGATATGCACTTGTTAGTGTTTGAGAAAGTTGATATGTAGTGTAGTGAATATAACTCTTACAGAATTATTCTGTGCTGACATTACCTATCGGCTCGACTGCTGTATTTCAGTTTATCTGGGAGCATGTTTTCTGCCATATTCAAGATTTTTATGCAGTGATTTCCTCGTAGATGTCCCCATTATCATTTCAGTTGACAAGCAAAGATTTAGTAGAGTATACCAAGACCAAACAGCTCCTCAGTAGTGTGGCAAGGCAATTAATGTCTCAAGTACCTGGATAGAATATAATCAGGCTACATTTTATGTTTACTCCATTTTTCTTCCCTGCCCCGGTGGCTGCTCCGTGCCAGTTTCGATATCCAGACCCGGTTCTCTTAGTATATCTCTTAGAGCAGTCGGTGGTCTTTGTTGGTGTCCTCCTGGAGTAGAGACTGTGACATCATGGAGAGGAATTGGACTTTCTTGGTGTGGTGGACAGTACTAAATGACTGTGTCCGTCCAGTCAGACAAGTTGAGGAGACAAGCTTGCTGTAATTCCTGCTGCCAGTGTGGCACTGTGCTTGGTGATTTACAGAGATTATTTAATTCTCACAAGAACCCATTGGGTTTAGTGCTGTCCCCACTTTAGAATGGAGACGTTAGAGTGCTTGGGGATCTTAGCTAAGCCATTAAGAGGCTAGATTTGTATGAGGATCGGGCCTCTGCTCCTTTGGCCACTTCTCTGCTCTCCTGGGCTGACTATGTGTCTCTTGCTTTCTGGTCAGTCTCCTGTGGTTTCTGAGGTTACCTGAGGTCTGATTGATACTCTAGAAAATTAGAAACAAAGTCCTAAGTAGATTATTGATAGACCTTTGGGTTCTAGAGACCAGATGTTTTGGGAGGAGAGGTTTTATGAGAAGTCCAGGCCTGCATCTCACCCCTTGAAAAGTGAGTGTGCCAGTTGGTCCACCCACTGGGGAGCTGTGCTAGCAGGGGCACGTTTGACTGGTTTGCTTTGTGCTTGATTCCTTTTTCTCTTTCTCAGATACTAACGGAGAAAACATTGCAGAGTCACTAGTGGCAGAGGGCTTGGCCACCCGGCGGGAAGGCATGAGAGCCAATAAGTAAGTAGCGGTGCTTCTGTCTCTCCTGATTTGCCAGTGGGGGCGGGCAGCTCGTTTTCAGGGCTTTTGCTGCTTTTCTTTCCTGATCCCCACATAGAATGGACATTTCAGGTGCTTTCATGGCTTCTGAGTTACTGTTGCTCATGGATGTTTCTTGCCCGGAGGTCACTTCTTTACTAACAACATTGGGTGAACACCTCCTTTAAAAACAGGCTTTGAGACTAGGCAGTTCTGTTCTTCATGAGTCAGTAGGTCTTAGACCACACATAATTCCTGAATGTTTGCCCAACCAGCCAACTCCAAGTATTTATTGAGCAATTGCTCTGTACCTGTGTGTTCTAGACACTGAAAATATAGCAGTGAACAGACTTAGACTCTACGTACTAGTATTCTAATGGGGAGACAGACAATAGGAAGATATAATGTCGGTTCAAGTACAAGGAATAGTACAGTAAAAAAACAAAACATACAAGTAAAAGTCAAAGAAAAATTTGTTTAGAAATTAGGGAAACTGTAAAGGCCATAATTATTCTATATATATATGATTTTGGTTTTTCAAGGTAGGCTCTTGCTCTAGCCCAGGTTGACCTGGAATTCACTGTGTAGTCTCAGGCAGGTCTCAAACTCACAGTGATCCTCCTACCTCTGCCTCCCAAATGCTGGGATTAAAGGCGTGCGCCATCACGCCCGGCAATTGTTCTCTTTTGAGGGTTAGGATAAACTTACACCTCTCCCAAACCTTTGAAAACGGTTGGTTTTGAGTCTGTAGATAATTAGTAGCTAAAAATGTACTTGTCTAGCCACTGGCAGTGTGAACTTGTTAGAAGGTTTGTATGTAAAACTTGGAGTACATATATCATGCTCAAGTTGACTCATGTTTGCACTCAGGATGGATTGCAGCTGGCTATAATTAACACTTTAGTCTCTGAAAAGTGAGAAGCTACATCAGTAATTTGGAGCTGTAAACATGCTGTTTAGACGATTATGTCCTTGCTGTATGATATGACTGCAGCAGCTGAAGAAAAGGCTTTGGGTAAACACTTCCCTCAGGTGTACCAGGATGAGAATGAGCCAACAGCACAAATGTACCTTTTGTTTTCTTTCTGCCCTTGTAGACTGTGGGCCCAGGCACCCTGTCCCCAGCTACTTAGACTTATACTTCTGCGGCCCTTTCTGATTGTAAGGAGACGTTTACTGGACTCTGTAATTGTTGTGTGTGCATGTGGGAATTGGTCAAATTAAGATACTTGTTTTAGGTGGTGTTTTTGGAAGCATGCCACAGTTCTAACTTTAAGGACAATTACTGGCATGATTACTGTTGCAATGTTTTTTTTTTGGGGGGGGGGGTGGTTCAGTTTACCACCAGAATGAATTATAAAGAAAAATCCCTTAACAGTTTTGTAACATCTAAACAAAGAAACCTCCACCAGAGTACTAATCCCTCTATACCTAAAGTCTATTTTCCCCTCAGTTTTGTGTTTGTTTCTATCACTTTCACTACATTTTCTTTCATCTAATTTCTGTGTGAACTTGGGTCCCTGAGGATTCTGGGAGGGGAGCAAGAAAGGAACCAAAGACTTCCAGCTTGGGAAATGGTAGGTCATTTCTACTTTGAAGTCCTTGGTGAGCGAGTGGGGGGAAATTCAGTGTCTGTAATCCCCACTGGGGGTTCTAGGTGTTTGGGATCTTGCAAAAGCCTTGCAGTTATTTCTCCTTAGATCAGCTGTAAGAGAGCGAGCATATAAAACGAGTAACCTCAGGTGCCTCCGTGGCTTCTGAGCTATTCTCCCAGCCCCTCTCCACGCTGCCCCCTTTGAACAAGTATGTGGTTGGTCTATCTGTGACTTTCTGGCCGTTCTAGTATAGTTGGCTTCCTGCCTGATGGAGGAGGAGGCGCCATTTTAAACTGCCTTTGTCTAACTGGCCTTATTGGTTCTATAAGTAGTTTGGGGGCAGCATTAGCTGTACTAGCAGCTCACACTCAGTGCCCCAACCTTATTTTGTAGACACAGAGTGTAAGGGAGGGTGCTAGCCACCTTTCCTGCACTGCGCCCTGCTGAGCTGCACCCGGATTCCTGAATCTGGGATGGTTGAATGAAGCTGTCCCCCCGGGAATGGCTCCCCTTGGAACTGTTCCCTCCTCCTTGTCTGCTCACTGGGCAGTGCAGGGCATTCTTCAGGTCTTCTCATTAAATGCTCTTAGAATCTCACCTGCACTTGGAAGGAACAACTTTGGGTTCAAGGTGGTTTTTTGGTTATAGGTTGAGTCTTAAGCCACAGATCTCAGATGAATTCTTTGGTCTCTTCCAGAGAAGATGCTGAAGAAATGAGCAGCCAAGAATTGTATGGTTTGTTTTTGAACACGTTAACCACACTTTTTCTCCCTGTATTCTAGCCCTGAACAGAACCGACTTGCAGAATGCGAGGAACAAGCAAAGGCAGCAAAGAAAGGGATGTGGAGCGAGGGGAACGGCTCACATACCATCCGGGACCTCAAGTATACCATTGAGAACCCAAGGCACTTTGTGGACTCACACCACCAGAAGCCTGTCAATGGTGAGGCTGGTGGAGAAGGCACATGTGGCTGGGGATGATTTCTTTCTGCCTGTTCTCTTTGCTTCTTGAGGTTTGTAAGATCTTCTGAATCTGTTGTTTATATCCGAAGGAAATCCTTAAGGGCAAAAGACCATGGCATTTTGGAATTTGGAGTTTGAATTGGTGCATACAACTTAAAACAGTGTATATATTGCAGAGGCTGTTACTTTGCTGTTGCTGGGTATAAATTGATGGCATTTTTACATTGTGGCTCTTCCGTTCTTTCAAAAAAGGCTATTTAAATGCTACTTCTGATACTTGGAAATATATGTTCCATATACTCATAAATAGATACTTCCATGCTACATAGTTTTAAACCTGCTTCGAATCCTCGTTAACTACAGAGTCAATAAAATATGACCAACCTAGAGTTTAATCATTTCTTTTTTTTTTTTTTTAAACAACTCTTTTATTTTGTTTTATGTGTTTGGGGAGAGAGAGATGTAGAGAGAAAGAGGCAGAGAGAGAGAATGGACACACCAGGGCCTTCAGCCATTGCAAACAAACTCCAGACGCATGTGCCACCTAGTGCATCTGGCTTATGTGGGTCCTGGGGAATTGAACCTGGGTCCTGTGGATTCGCAGGCAAATGCCTTAACTGCTAAACCATCTCTCCAGCCCCTGCCCCCTTTTTGAGGTATGGGCTTGCTTTAGCCCAGGCTGACCTGGAATTCACTATGCAGTCTCAGACTGGCCCTGAACTCACAGTGATCACGCCTGGCTTAGTTATTTCTTGCTGGTACCTTATACCCAGGGGAGCATCCTAGGTTTTAGATCACAGGGCTTTAATGTGAGCTGTGAAGTCACAGAAGGTTCAGAAGCCAGAGAAGTAGGTCTGAGCTTATTTGTGTGAATTCTCCTGGTCTGTCAGTACTTACCTGTTTCTCTGGGGGAAACTTTTTCCGGGTTTTGCAGGGAGAGGAGCTGGGGTAGGTGCAAGTTGCTCAGGGCATTGCTTGTTTCTGAAATGTGGCTTTTGTAATGACTAAAGCTGTCTGTTCTTTCATGCAGCTATCATCGAGCACGTGCGGGACGGCAGTGTGGTCAGGGCCCTGCTCCTCCCTGAGCACTACCTTGTCACAGTCATGCTGTCGGGGATTAAGGTCAGACCATGCACCGAGCTGCACAGTTTGCTGTGGGGTTTGTGGAGGTGTCCAATGACAGGGTCTTCTACGTGGGGACTTAAGAACTGCCCTTTCTTCCTACTCTGAGCAACTGGCCAGGGCACTTTGCACTTGCTTTGCTTTAAGCTTCACAGTGAGACAATTCTGTTTGTCTGTCAATGCTTTGTGGGAGAGGGAGTGTGTGTGTGTGTGTAGTGCTCGGGTATACATGTATGCTCACGTGTGTGGGCACAGATGTGTGTGTGGGGGCCAAAGGTGTCTTCCTTGATTGCTCTTCACTTTATTTACTGAGAAGGTCTCTCACTTGAACCCAGGCTTCACTGATGTGACTAGCTAAGCTGGCCATCTTGTGCCAGGACCCCCAATCTCTACCTTTTAAGCTCTGTGATTATGGGCAGGCCACATGGCCAGTTAGGAGGGGTGTGTGGCCAGTGCTTCACCCCCCCCCCCCCCCCCCGCGCCACCTCTCAGCCTTTTCAAAATTTAAAGTACTGGGTCACTTTGGAATTGGAGAACTTAGAAAAGGAAGGACAAATGGCGCTAAGTTTGCTGAATATGGCTTGAATTTATAAACTATCCATTTGTATTTTTAAAATTAGGGATTAAGCCGGCCATGGTGGTGCACACCTTTAATCCCAGCACTCAGGAGGCAGAGGTAGGAGGATCGCAGTGAGTTCAAGGCCAGCCTGAGACTACATAGTGAATTCCAGGTCAGCCTGGGCTAGAGCGAGATCCTACCTTGGAAAACCAAGTTTAAAAAAAAATAAAATTAGGGATTAAAAGCTGGACACTTGACACCTAGCAAGGGTCCATTTTTTCAACTGAAATTAAAATGTTTTTCTACATAATGATGTATTTTATTGGCTTTTAACAATAAGCCTGAGTGGTCCATTGTTTTTTTTATTTTTAAATGTTTTAAAAAGATATATATATATATATATATATATATATATATAGAGAGAGAGAGAGAGAGAGAGAGAGTGTGTGAGTGAGTATGGGGAGGCAAATAGAGAATGGCTGTGCCAGGCCTTCAGCCACTGCAAACGAACCCCAGACACATGCACCACCTTGTGCATCTGGTTTGCCTGGGTCCTGGGGAATCAAACCTGGGTTTTAAGCTTTGTGGGCCAACGCCTTGACTGCTAAGCCATCTCTCCCAACCCCATTGTGTTTTAAAGAGGGTCAGAAGGACAGGTGCTGAGATTTCCTGAATGTAGCCAGTGCCTCTTGTACCCTTGGAAGGCTTGGTGTAGCGAAGGGTGCCTGGCTCTTACAGTACGCCCGCCTTCCTTACTGGCTCTTGCAGTGAAACAGTCTTCCTCACTGGCCTCACTTTTCTTTAGTGCCCAACTTTTCGTAGAGAAGCAGATGGCAGTGAAACACCAGAGCCTTTTGCTGCGGAAGCCAAGTTTTTCACGGAGTCGCGACTGCTTCAGAGAGATGTTCAGATTATTCTGGAGAGCTGCCACAACCAGAACATTCTGGGCACCATCCTTCATCCAGTAAGTATGCTGTGCAGCCTGGGCTGTGATGGGCAGCAATGCATTCAGAGTTTGAAGAGCTGCCGTTTGCTTCTCTTTTTCTCTATTTAACATCCACTTAAATAGCTTGGCAGGGTTACTACCTAATGATTCTGAGGCCTTTTCTAGGGAGACGTCATTTGTCTTATGGAATTGGACAAACCTGTGCACCTTCTTGCCTTTTGGAAGTTAATCGGAGATGTTACTAGGTTCATAAAGGGAAGACGCACTCCATCACCCACTTTCCCAAGTGCTGGATGCTAGAAGGTGCCAGTAGGAAAGGCTGGAACTGGCCATGTCTGGCGGAAATGGAACTGAGACTTGTAGAGTGTGATTGAGGAAGCCTATAGGCAGGTCTACAAGTTAGCTGTCTGGAGTATGTATGAGCAGAACAGGAGGAAGCCCTTTGTTTTTCCTACATTCTAGACCTTACCTATTTACTTCCTAATTTGATTTAATTTATGTCCTTGTAGTTCTGACCACTGGGAATTTGACGCACTGTACACTTTGATAGGTGGATTATTCTGGGACATGAAATGACCTCGTTTTGTGACAGCTAAGCTAATTTTCATTATTGTAACCTATATGTAATACAAAGATGAACTCCTGTTACTTTCTCAGCTAGATAGTTCTTCCATGAGGGCAGCTGTAGACAGCTGGGAGGCTTGGTTTGGAGTGTGCCAAGGTCATGTCTGTTTCTTCTGTAGTGCTGGCTGTCTGGCCGTGCCTTGCCAGATGGCTCTGGGTCATGTAGAATATAAGCTGTAATTCACCAGGCAAAATGTGGCTTACCTGTTCCCACCTGGCCAGTTCTTCTGCTTTCTGCTTATGAAAAGGGGAGAGAATGCTGATCTTAGGGAAGGAAGAATGAGGTGTAATCTCTACTAAGGATGAATGTCCTTCTCTGCCCCCAGGAAAAGCTGTTGAAATATCAGTTCCACTCAGTACCACTAACATTTCTTTTACTCCTGTTAAGTGAGAAGGACTGTGTTGGGTGTTGTGATAAGAGGCCAGGGCTGGTAAGAGCATTCCAAGTTACGCATGTCTCCCATCTGAGTGAGAGTTTCTTACTGAAAGAGACTACTTAAAAATCCCAGTACCAGATTGATTTGACTGTGTTTGCCAAGAAACAAAGAGAAGTGGGTTTCTTGTAACAGTGTCTAATTTGTGTCTGCCCTTTCTTGTTCCTTGCTTCTCAGAATGGCAATATCACTGAGCTCCTCCTGAAGGAAGGTTTTGCACGCTGTGTGGACTGGTCGATTGCAGTTTATACCCGGGGTGCAGAAAAGCTGAGGGCAGCTGAGAGGTAAGGCCTGCTAGCCACAGATCCTGCTAAGATCTCAGAGAAAGAATTTATCTTCTAGCACCCGTCTGTGTTAATGTCAGATTTATTTCAGAAAAGGATTTGAGAAATTTCAAAAGAAATTCTTTCAATAGTCGAGTGCCTTCAGTATTAATCTTTAAGTTCATTTTAATTTATTGTTGAGTAGAAAGGGCTTAGAATTTTTGCTCAGATAGTATTCTTTTCATGGTTTACTTGTAACATATTTTAGGTCACCTCTTCCCTAGTTCTCTTACGTGTTCTGCATGTCAGGATGTTGGAGCTCCTCAGTGTCTCCTAAACAGCAAACTGAGCAGGCTTTGGAGACATACAGCCTGTGGTGTTAAAGTTGCACCGGGACATGAAGGCCTTATATGTTGAATTAAAAGTGCTAAGACAGCTCTGAGGTGCTAACTATGTCCAGAAGACTGAGCATGCTCATTCCAAAGATTGTAAGCTCCTTCCGGTGTCACAGTCAAGTATGGATACATGTTTAGATAAACTGTTCCCACTTGATGGTGTAAGTGGAGGAAAATGAAGTAGGTACCAGGAGTAGCTGCATGGGAGTACTGCTGGGGAACCCTGAATGTCCATTTCCGGGCTACTTCTGCGCAGAAGCAAACAGGTCATGAGCGTGTCTACCCTGAGGCTTGTGCTATGGCTTTGTCCAAAGCTTCAAAGTACAATCATCTTTATGCGTGTGCCATTGACATGCACAGCTGAGACATATACTGCCAGAAACGGAAGAATCAATGTACTCCTTTTCCTAGCTCTTGGAAGTTGTTATGATAGTATTTAATTTATTATGTAAATTTTTTGTTTATTTGAGAGAGGGAGGGAGAGAGGGAGCGATTGGGTGCACCAGGGCTTCTTGCCACTACAAGTGAACTCTAGCTGCATACAACACTTTGTGCATCTGGTTTTATCTATGTACTGGGGAATTGAATCCAGGCTGCCAGGCTTTGCAAGTAAGCACCTTTAATTGCTGAACAGTCTCCCCAGCCCAATGAGAATATTTTAATTTCTGCCATTTGATAGGATGTCTGACCAAAATGTATTGACTAATGAAAAAACAAGAGTGGTTTATTACATTTTTACATTTCATTTTGTGCCACAGTTAAATTAGAAAGATATAATACAGTGTTCCAAATACTTCCAGCTATTCCGTGATGTTTAGTCCTTTCTTTCCTTCTCCTTCCCTTCTCCCTCCCTTCTTCATTCCTGAAAATTCTAAGTCCGTTGCTATTCTGAGTTACTTTGGTTAATAATTTTTCTTTGCATTTTTAAGTTCCTGCCTATCTGAAGAAAGTGAGTACAATTAACATAATGTCTACATGTTTTATAACATCTGCAGAAATTTTTATGGAAGTTTGTAGAGTGCTCATCATTATAAAAGAAGCTTAGGCCAGAAAATGCAAATCATATCTCAATGTATGATTACTTGCCTGCTGTTTGGCCTGCCATATTTGAGCCACTTGCATTGTTGGCACAACTCTGTCCTCTCGATGAAGTACATTATGCATTTTACAGCCACCACATCTCTCTTTGTCTTTCCAGTTTACCGCTTCTTTGAAACAACCTGGCTATAATACTACTTTAAGAAATGATAGTTCTTCCCACTGCATATGCATCCACTTATTCATAAATAATTGAAGATAACTTTTCATTGATTTTTCTTTTTCTTTCTTTCTTTTTTTTGGGAGGGTTTCTCGAGGTAGGGTCTCACTCTAGCTCAGGCTGACCTGAAATTTACTCTGTAGTCTCAGGGTGTCCTCAAACTCACAGCTATCCTCCTACCTCTTCCTCCCGAGTGCTGGGATTAAAGGCGTGCACCACCATGCCCGGCTTGATTTTTCTTTTTAATACTTTACTTATTTATTTGACAGAGAAAGAGGGACAGAGATAGAATGGGCATGTCAGGGCCTCCAGCCACTGCAAACGAACTCCAGACATGTGTGTGCCCCTTTGTGCATCTGGCTAACATGGGTCCTGAGGAATTGAACCTGGGTCCTTTGTCTTTGTAGGCAAATGCCTTAACTGCTAAGCCATCCCTCTAGCACTGATTTTTTTTTTTTTTTAAATATCTATACATACGCAGTTTCCCACTCTTGGTCTGACTCAAAAAGATAAAAGTGCTAGGCTTCATATTTTAAAATAATTTCTGACAACGTGGGCTTTGAATTCTTACTAATGAACTGATTTATTTATTTATTTTGGTTTTTCTAGGTAGGGTCTCACTCTATCTCAGACTGACCTCGAATTCACTCTTTAGTGTCAGGATGGCCTCGAACTCATGGTGATCCTTCTACCTCTGCCTCCCAAGTGCTGGGATTAAAGGCGTGCACCACCATGCCCAGCCTAATGAACTTTTATGCATTTTTTTTCCTTTTTTTTAAATTTACCCTTTAGATGAACTATGGTGACAGTTTTTTTTTTTCTTTTTCTGTGTAGTATTTGGTAGCTGATAACCTTTTTATAGTTCAAGTGGTAATTGAGGAGTCATGTGACACAAAATGTTTGTTTCCATACGTGTGTTCTTCCCATCTAAGAGGCAGATTGATCTGTATTGTAATAGTCACTCAGCCCTCAGAAGATGCTAGATAAACCAAAGGGTTAATTATGTCGATGGACCTGGACTGTCCGGGCTCAAGCTATTGCACATCTAGATTCTAATCTCCCAGTCATGAGTTGGCAGTGAACCTGCATTTTGATTTTTCTGTTGGCTGCACCCTTTTTGGGTCTTTCCATTTATAGTCATTCTATGTTCTGGGTTGACTCACGGTCTTTCTTCCAGATAGGTGTGCAGGGTAGGAAGGAGTATGTGTTACCTGTTCCCATGATGTTGGTGGACCCAAATGGAAGGGACTCGTTCTGTGAATGATCTTGCATCCTTGCTTTGTTGTCAGGTTTGCCAAGGAGCGCAGGCTGAGGATATGGAGAGACTATGTAGCTCCCACTGCTAATTTGGACCAAAAGGACAAGCAGTTCGTTGCCAAGGTGAGTCATTCTCAGCATGTTGATATGCATAGTGGACAGTGCCAGGTGAGTGATGATACAAGGATTTGAACAATTAGAAGTGCTGTCGCTCTTGAACATTCTATGGCAAGGCTGTGTGTGTGTGCTTGTGTATTTGCTTATTGCAGGGGTCTTGTATTTCTCATTGTATATTAGCATGACTTCAGTATAAGTTCTTGGGTTACAGTTGTGGACATTGCCAGCTTGAAATATCTCTCATATTTTAAAGATTCTCTTTGGAACTCAGGTGAGTTTTTTTTTTTCCCCCACCTGTGTTCTTCTCTGATGTGTCTTTGATATATTGTTCTGAAGGGGATTAGAGCTATTAAATAGATTAAATGGTTGTACCAACAGTGCTATGAAAATATTTTTTTCCCCTTAGGTTTGGTAATTTGAATGGGAGACCTCCATTCCTTCTCAAAATATTGTAATGTTTTTCAGACTGTGTTTGCTTTTGCCAAAAGACATTGAACATTTTGTCTGTTTATAGGGTAAATGTGGTTAAATACCCATATTCTTGGAATAGTGCTGGTCTCCTTCAGTTACCCATGAATTTAGGATGGAAAGCCACTAGGTGGCATTGTCAGCCTGAAAAATCCCCAAATTTATCATGGTAAAATTTTTGCAGTCTCGGAGGAATTGGCTGATTTTCTTCACTTTTTTTTTAAAGGATGTCCAAAGTAATAGGTCATAAGAGTATTCAAGTGATCTCTTTCTTTAGCAAGTGATGTCTAGGCAGCTGGTGGGTGAGTGGTCGTCACCCTCAGTAGTGGATATAGGCGAGGGTTGTTACTGGGGAGATAGTTCCCTATGCATCTTTCAGATCTTGATACAGATCAGAACTGACCTCTGCTTCCATTGTCAGAGGAATGTGCTAGCATGCACTTGGACATGGGCTGCTATGCCAAATTTTGCCTACACTTACTATAAATAAGAATATACTGGGGCCAGAGAGATGGCTCAGCAGTTAAGGAGCTTGCCTGCAAAGCTTCACAACTCAGGTTCGATTCCTTAGTACCCATGTAAAGCCAGATGCACAAAGTGGCTCATGTATCTGGAGTTTGTTTGCAGTGGCTAGAGGCCCTGGTGTGCTTATACTCTCTCTCCTTACAAATAAGTAAATAAATAAAAATAGAATACTAGCCAGGCATGGGTGTACATGCCTTTAATCCCAGCACTTGGGAGGCAGAAGTAGGAGAATTGTTGTGAATTTGAGGCCAGTCTAGGACTGCAGAGTGAGTGCCAAGTCAGCCTGGGCTAGAGTGAGACATTACTTAAAGCAACAACAACAAAAAATTAAAAGAAAAATAATTCTTTCTCTGGCTCTTTTCTCTCTCTTCTTTCTCTCTCTCTCTCTCTCTCTCTCTGCTTGCAAATAAATAAATAAAAATAAAAATAAATTTAAAAAGAGGGTTGGAGAGATGGCTTAGTGGTTAAGGCACTTGCCTATAAAGCCTAAGGACCCAGGTTCAATTCCCCAGGACCCATGTAAGCCAGATACACAAGGGGCACATGCGTCTGGAGTTTGTTTGCAGTTGCTGTAGGCTGTGTGCCCATTCTCTCTCTCTCTGCTTGCAAATAAATAAAAATAAATTTAAAAAGAAAAGAAAAAAAAAAAGGGCTGGAGAGATGGCTTAGTGGTAAAGGCACTTGCCTGCAAAGCCAAAGGACCTCGGCTCAGTTCCTCAGTACCCACATAAGCCAGATGCACAAGGTGCTGCGTGCATCTTGAGTTCGTTTGCAGTGGCTGGAAGCCCTGGCATGCCCATTTTTTCTCTCTCAAATAAATAAAGAAAAATAAAAATATTTGAAAAAAAAAAAAGAATATCCCTACACAAAGGATGAACACCTACTTAACATGGTAATTGGCCTGCAGTTCAGCAACATCACTTTGAGAATCTGTGATGTCGGTGACACAGATGAGGCTGAAGTGTGTGTGCCTCTGTCCTGCCTCTGCTCGTCTCATCAGCTGAGAATGTGTTTGTAAGACGGAATCCTGGGAGGTGATCATCACCCTCAGTAGTGGACGTTTGGTGCTTGGGGAACTAAAGAATTGATAATGAAGAAATTCTAAAGAAATAAAGTAGGGCTGGGGAGATGGCTCAGTGGGTAAGAGTTCAGTTCTAATCACTCATGGAAAAAGCTGGGCATGAGGGAGCAGAGAGAGAAGGATAACTGGAGCTCAGTGATCTCCCAGTGTAATGAAAAATGGTGAACTCCAAGTTCAGTGAGAGACACTGTCTCGGAAGAAAGGCTGAGAAGAGCTAAGGGATGACACCTCCTATGGCCTCTGCTTTGGGTGTTCACATCTGACACACACACACACCAAAGAAAGAAAGAAAGAGGCAAATTAAATGATTGAGGGAGCTGGGTGGCTGGGTGGATGGCTCAGTTGGTAAAGTGCTTGGACCTGAGCTCAGATCCCTCTAACCCATACATTAAAGTTCTCTAGAGAAACAGAATCAACACAATGAATTTGTATTATAAAGGGGATTTATTGGATTAGCACATAGCAGTCCAATAATTTGCAGCCTTGAGCAGCAAGGAACCTGGTAGTTGCTTAGTCCCAGTCTGTCACGGAAGGCCTGGAGGATTCCTAGAGACTCACTGGTTTTGAGTCCACACTGGGGACTGATGAGACTCTTTCACTGTCCAGCAGAGGATGGTCAATGTACGGGTAGATGAACAGAAGAGTGAATAGTAAGGGCAGCCAGGCGAGCAGGAAAACACAGTAGCCCCCTCTAATTCTAGTGCCCAGGATGTGGAGACACGGAATCTCTGGGAGCAAACTGGCTACTTAAACTAGCAAGAGGAGACTGATCAAAGAAGATGCAACCAAGCCTATACACACATGAGCCAGAGTGCACACATGCGTGCATGCGTGCCTACCTGTGTTCTGTACACACATATATGCATGCAAGAGAAAGAACTAAGTGAGCCAATAATTTAGCTTTTGTCTTATTTCTTTATTTGTTGTTGCTGTTTTGAGGTAGGTCATCATTTTTATTTTTTGTTCAAGACATGTAACTCAAGCTGGGCTTGAACTTGTGACCTTCCTGTCTCAGACCTCAGAGTGCTGGAATTAAAGGAGCACATTTGTCTTAAATATGACTTTGTTGGCAACTAGAAAAGGAAGAAGTGATTATAGGACATTTATTCCAATTTATTTTTATTGACAACTTCCATAATTACAGACAGTAAACCATGGTAATTCCCTCAACCCTACTTTCCAGTTCACAACTCCACTCTCCATTGTATCCCCTCCCTGTCTCAATCAGTCTCTCTTTTATTTTGATGTCATCATCTTTTCCTTCTATTATGAGGGTCTTGTGTAGGTAGTGTCAGGCACTGTGAGGTCATGGATATCCAGGCCCTTTTGTGTCTAGAAGAGTGCATTATAAGGAGTCCTACCCTTCCTTTGGCTCTTACATTCTTTCCACCATCTCTTCCACAATGGTCCCTGAGCCTTGGAAGGTATGATAGAGATGTTTCAGTGTTCAGTGTTGAGCACTCGTCTGTCACTTCTTCTCAGCACCCTGATGCCTTTTGAGTCATCCAAGAGGCCATCACTATCAGAAAAGAGAAGCTTCTCTAACAGAAAGTGAGAGTAGCATTAATATATGGGTATGAGAAATGTTTATTGGGCAGTTTGGTGAGCATAATATACACATTTAGCCAGACACCAGGGGCCATTATACCCCTAGGGCTCATGGCTTCCTCTGTCATAGATTTCCAGTATTAGGGATTTATTCTTTTCTGTACAGTGGACTTCCAGTCCAATTAGAGAGCGATTGGTTTCCCCCATAACAGATGTGCCACTATTGCATCTGTTGGCTCATTTGGCCTGGCTGGCCAAATATAAGGCTTGCAGTGTCCACTGTTGAGTATCTTCACTGGTGATTTTTCTCTCTCTCCCATTTTGCTGCATGCAGTGTAGCTTTTTCCAGCTTTCTGTCAGCTGGAAAGAGTGCATGTAGATGGAGGAGGTTTTCAGCTCAGCCACAGCAAGATTTCTCAGTGACCTTGCAGCCCAAGTATGTGGAGTCTTCAGCAACAAGGTCTTGCTCTCTGTTTCTGATGGGAAACCAAGAACCTCGGCAATGGCCTGTAATGTTTTCTGGGGGTGGGGGTATCAGGGACCTCCCTGATTTGCAGAGAAATGGATGGACCTGGAAAGGATTATTCCAGGATTGTTTATTATTTTTAAAGTCCAGAATTCCAGCCTTATTTTTTATTCAGTGAGTATCACTACAATAAATTCTATTTATTACAAGGTTAGAATAGAGGCATTTGCCCCAGAAATCATTTAAATGGGGATTATGAGGGATAACAATCTTTGTAGAACCTTAAATGTAAATTTAGGTCGTTGGAAAATAGGCTTGCTTAGAGAGTAGAGAGAAAGTTGTGTTTGTGGATTTGATAGGTAGATAAAAGACTTTAACACAGAAGCTGCAAGGTGTTCAGTCATTGAAGGGATTGCTGTGCAAGCATGAAGACCTGGTTAAACACTGTGTGGCATTGCACACAGGTAATTTGCTGCCAGGGAGCCGGAAATGGGATTGTTGGGGTTTTAATGTCTAGCTAACATAGTGAGACTAAGCCTAAGCTTCAGTGAGAGACCCTCTCTCAAGGTAACAAGTAGAGAGTGATTGAGGAATATACCTTGTGTTGACCCGTGGCACATATTTGCAGACACCCACGTGCCCGTGCATGTGCACCTATACTCACATGAACACATCTACCTGATGCCACACATACACATGTGTAAAAATATAAAGAATCTTGAGCACCATCTGTGTTAAAACAGGAACAGAGCACCAGTTAGATACGCAACATACCCATTCTGCCGGAAACATTGTGAGATCACCTTCTTTTCTAAACCAGGTTGGTCACAGTATCATTTGGCACAGTTGGCAAACGATGGGCAAATTTGTTTCTGTCCTCAATTTTTTAACTCATCTCTATCACTCTTTATGTTTTTTATTTTTTATTTTTACTTTTTGGTTTTCCGAGGTAGGGTCTCGCTCTAGCTCAGGCTGACCTGGAATTCACTATGTAGTCTCAGGGTGGCCTTGAACTCACGGCAATCCTCCTACCCCTGCCTCCTGAGTGCTGGGATTAAAGGCGTGTGCCACCACGCCTGGCTTATTTTTATTTTTTATAATTAACAACTTCCATGATTGTAAACCATATACCATGGTAATTCCCTCCCTCTCTCCACTTCCCCCTTTGAAATTCCATTCTCCATCATATCCCCTTCCCCTCTCAGTCAGTCTCTCTTTTATTTTGATGTCATGACCTTTCCCTTCTATTATGATGGTCGTGTGTAGGTAGTGTCAGGTCTGTGAGGTCATGGATGTGCAGGCCATTTTGTATCTGGAGGAGCATGTTGTAAGGAGTCCTCTGCCACCTCGTCCACAATAGACCCTGAGCCTTGGAACGTGTGATAGAGATATTTCAGGGCTGAGCACTCCTCTGTCACTTCTCAACACCATGGTGCCTTCTGAGCCATCCCAAGGTCACTGCCATCTGAAAAGAGAAAGTTCTCTAACGAAAAATTGAGAGTAGCATTAATATATGGGTATGAGCATTAAGAGGAGTGCTTACTCTGCCCTCATTTTTGTATGGCTTGTGGATTTTACAATGAAAAAGACTATTTTGTTGCATGTAAAAATTTTGTGAAGAAACTGAATTTTAGTGTCATGAAATAAATTGGAGCATGGCCATATGGACTTGTATAAATAGGGTCTATGGCTCCTTTCCTTTCCCAGTAGCAGACTGGGAAGATGTGGCAGCATGCACAGACCACGCTTTGGTGGTAGAAGCATGTAGCAGAGCTCCTCAGAGGTGCTAGACCGGGAAGCAGAGTGTTCAGACCCGAACCACAGTGCACATAACCTTCAAGCTTGCCTCTAGTAGCCTACCTCTGCCAGCTAACTTCCTCATCCCAAGGATTCTCTGATCTTTCCAAACAGCTGGGGACCATGCAAACAAACACACTGCACATTCAGACCGCAACGACAGTATTACTGTGAGAGTCTTGATCAGACAGGAAGAGCTTGTGATCGAATGCAAAGCCCGCAGATGCCGCTATTGAAAGTGCTGCTTTCGTCAAGAAAAGCTTGCTAGGAAAAAGAGCAGTGTTCTTTGTGGTGTGTGAAGCTGACTGATACCCAGTACAAGCTCCTTATCTCATTGCTGGCGGGCAACAGCCACTTTCTTCTTCTTTTTGTTTTCGTGTTTTATTTCGTATTGAGAAGAGGGCTCATGTACCCCAGGCTGGCCGCAGAATCACTATGTAGTCAAGAATGGCTTTGATCCCAAATGCTGGGATTATAGGTGTGTGCCACCACTTCTGGCTATGATAGTCACTTTGAATATGTGGTTCATTCCTATGTCAGTTTTCTGGAATGTTTGTGGTGCTCCTTTTTCATCTTCCACTTGTAAGCATCACTCCTTCCCTTCATTTCATGATTTAGTGTTCTTGCTCGAGCACACACACTCACATGGGCATACACATGTTCTTTCTCTTTCATCCAATATGATGATAATTTTTGTTAAATTAACATTCAATATTTACCTTGTAAAAATGCTAATTACTTTGTAAGAGCTGTATCGCATATTAAAGCTAATTTTTATTTCCTATACAGCTTTTTATTTTCCCTGGAGCTACTAACTTTTTTTTAGCATTTACATGCATATATATGATACATACATTATTCATTCAACTCTCAACTCTGCCTGTCTAAATTTCCTCTCAAGACATTCATTCAGCTTGCTAATGTTACCTTCAGTCATACTTACGGGAGCCTGTGACCAGTACTGATCAGGATAAGGTCCTGCTTCCCTCTGACAGCGCTGCTACCTTTAGAGTTTTTCACCATTGTCACAAGGGAGTAGAACTATACTCACTCAATCTCGTGGCTTCTTGATGATTGTCTACTTCGCTTTTTTGTTTCTACTTCATGGCAATGCAGTACTTGAGATGTGAGTCTTCTGAGACCATTCTTATCTATTTTCTACTTAAACTTGGTTGGTAATCTAGCAAAGCGTACTTGGAAGTCATTTTCCGTGAAAATTGTTACGGTGTTGCCCCATTGTCATTCTGTTTCTTGGCTCTTGTTCTTTTTCTTTCTTTTTTTAGTGTTTTGAAAGCATTTTGATTCATCTTTTTATGATGCTTTTTCCTCCTTAAAGGACTTCCCAAAGTCATTTTAGTCCTAGTATTCTAGCATTTCATAATGATGCCACTTCATCTGTTTGTGAGCTTCTTTGCTGCCTCAGTGTTTAGACCTTTAGTCTGGGGACTTTGTATTTTCAATTGTTTCGTTGTTGACTTCCATCTGCTTTCTCTGTTCCCCCTTTTCCTAGAACTCTTTATTTGCCTGCTAGACTTTGCGGGCCTTGAACTCATGACGATCCTCCTACCTTTGCCTCTCAAGTGCTAGGACTAAAAGGCGTGCACTGTCATGCCTGGCTTGCTATTTTCTCTTTCATAATCTTTTTTTTAAAACAACTTTCATGATAATAAACAATATCCCATGGTAATGCCCTCCTTCCCTGCAACTTTCCCTATGAAACTCCACTCTCCATCATATCCCCTCCTCTCAGTCAGTCTCTCTTTTATTTTGATGTCATTATCTTTTCCTCCTGTTATGCTGGTCTTGTGTAGGTAGTGTCAGGCACTGTGAGGTCATGGATATCCAGGCCATTTTGTATCTGGGGGGAGCATGTTGTAAGGAGTCCTACCCTTCCTTTGGCTCTTACATTCTTTCTGCTGCCTCTTCCGCAGTAGACCCTGAGCCTTGGAAGGTGTGATAGAGATATTGCAGTACTGAGCACTCCTGTCACTTTCCAGCACCATGATGTCTTCTGAGTCATCCCAAGGTCACTGCCATCTGAAAAGAGAAGGTTCTCTACCAAAAGTGAGAGTAGCATTAATATATGGGTATGAACATTAATAGAAGTGCTTACCAGGCAGTTTGGGGAACATAGTATATACATTTAGGCAGACAGCAGTAGACGTTACACCTCTAGGGCTCATGACTACCCCTGTTTTAAGTTTTCAGTATCAGGGATGTATTGCCCCCCATGGAACGGGCCTCCAGTCCAGTTAGAGGGCAGTTGGTTTCCACCATAACAGACATGCCACTGTTACACCCATTGGCTCATTTGGCCTGGCTGGCTAAATATAAGGCTTGCAGTGCCCACTGTTGAATATCTTCACTGGTGATTTCTCTTTCTCCCATTGAACTGCATTCAGAATGGCTTCTTCCAGCTTTCTGTCAGCTGGTCTACATGGAGGAGCTTTTCAGCTCAGTTCCAGCAGGATTTCTCAGTGGCCTTGCAGCCCAAGTATGTGGAGTCTTCAGCAATAGGGTCTTAACTATCTATCTGGTGGGAAACCAAGGGCCTCGGCAATGGAGGACTGTAATGTTTTGGGGGCATCAGGGACCTCCCTGGCCAACAACTCACTGGAAGGTATCCCATCCCTGGCACTGAAAATTTTCTAGTAACAATCTATGGCTCCTGAGTGTTCCATTGTCCAAAAAAGTAGGTTTCCATATGATTTATTTATATCCTCTTAGATTTTGATTAGCCCTCCCTCTACCTTTCCTTTACTCAATCTCTTTCCCTGACCACACTTAGGCCTTTTCACTCCCATTAATCTATTCTACTCTTTCATCATCTTTTTAAAAAGTTTTATTCTTTTTTGCAATGAGGTTCACACTCTATAGTTCAGGCTGTCCTTGACCTTGATGGAGATGGTCCTCTCTTAGACCCCAGAGTGCTGGGGTTATAGGCATTCTTTTGTTTTTAAGGGCCTACCTATTTATCCTTCAGCCCTTCTACTGATTTTTTTTTTTTTTTTTTTTTGAGGTAGGGTCTCACTCTAGTCCAGGTTGACCTGGAATTCACTATGTATTCTCAGGGTGGCCTTGTACTCACGGCTATCCTTCTACCTCTGCCTCCTGAGTGCTGGGATGAAAGATGTATGCCACCACGCCCAGTCTTCTGAGTATTTTGATACTGTACTTTAATTTCTTTTTTGAGGCAAGCCCAACAAACTGGCCTTTTCTCTTCTCTTCTCTTCTCTTCTCTTCTCTTCTCTTCTCTTCTCTTCTCTTCTCTTTCTTTTCTTTTTTTTTTCTTCTGTGAGAGAGTGAGAGGAGAGAGAGAGAATTAGTGTGCCAGGGCCTCTAGCCAGTGTAATTGAACCCCAGACTTATGTGCTACCTTGTGCACTTGTGCGACCTTGCACACTTGCATTACTTTGTGCACCTGGCTGAGAAGTCGAATATGGGTCCTTAGGCTTTGCAGTCAAGCACCTTAACTGCTGAGGCATCTCTGCAGCCCTGTACTTTAATTTCTAAGGGTTTCATTTGTTCTTTTAATTTGTTTTCTTTTTGGATTTTTTGAGGTAGGCTAACCTAGAATTCACTATGTAGTCTCAGGGTGGCTTTGAACTCATGGAGATCTACCTCTGCCTCCTGAGTGCTGGGATTAACCAACTGGAGTGTTTGGCCCTTTTTATTACCATTGAAGATGCCCGATTTGACAGTCTTGGCAAGCTGGGGACAGGTGATGAGGGTGTGCCGTATATAGGAGATTGGCTGTTGGCTTTTCTCACTCTTGGCTCAGGATTTAGCTTTTGTGAACCTGTTGAGCTGGCTACTCATCCATTTGCTTTCCAGCTTTCAGACTCTTTTGCAATATTCTTCTGATTATTTTCATACACTTGGGCTTATGCGGATAGATGAATGGGTCGGCTAAGTAGATCTTTTAATTTTTATCTAGAGGTGTTTAGGGAGGGAGCCAAAATAAATGTTTACTCGTGCTTCCTTAATTGGCACCTAATAGTCCATTGTGAAGCTATACCATAATTTGTTTAACCAGTCCCCAGTAGGTCAATATTCATGTAGTTGGTAATTTCTGCAGTATTTGGAGAGTGGAGTAAATCTCCACATAAATGGTAGCTATTTCCTTAGAAATGATTTGGAGCATAAAATAGCTCTTTAGAAATGTTAAGCAGTTCAAATAAGTTTATTTCCTAATATATTGTTGAACATTGCTTGGCCAACTTTTCTGGAAGGAATACACAGTGAATGTTTTAGGCTTTATGGGTCATGTGACCTCTGTGAATTGAGCTGATTGGCTATTTGGACCATAGTTTGTCAACATCCATAACACTCTGGATATCGACATTGAAATAAAAAGAAAGACGTCCAGGTTTGGGGGTGCACACCTTTAATCCCAGCACTTGGGAGGCAGAGGTAGGAGGATCACCATGAGTTTGAGGCCACCTTTAGTCTACGTAGTGAATTCCAGGTCAGCCTGAGCTAGAGTGAGACCCTACCTCAGGATCCCCCCCTCAAAAAAAAAAGAGGAAGTTTTCTGCATTACTTTTCATAACCTTGAACCCGTCTACAGCTTGGCAGTCAATTTTACATGATTTGTAGTAAGTGCTCTTAAAGTAGGGCTGCAGATACAGCTCAGGGTAGAGTACTTCCCTGGCATGTACAGGGCTTGTTGTGGTCAGGTTCGCATTGCTATTAGAAATCACCCAACCAAGAGTAGCTTGTGGGAAAAAGAGGTTTATTTTGGCTTATAGGCTCGAGGGGAAAGCTCCACAATGGCAGGGGGAAACAATGGCATGAGCAGAGGGTGGACATCACCCCCTGGCCAATATAAGTTGGACAATAGCAACAGGAGAGTGTGCCAAACACTGGCATGGGGAAACTGACTATGACACCTGTAAACTCACCCCCAACAATACACTCCCTCCAGGAGGTGTTAATTCCCAAATCTCTATCATCTGGGAAGCTAGCATTCAGAACATCTAAGTTTATGGGGGACACCTGAATCAAACCACCACTGGGCTGTAGGTTTAATCCCCAGTGCCACCTAAGAAACAAACGAACAAACACTGCTGAACAGTTCTTGTCTATGGAGTACATGATTGTGAGGACTTAGCAAAGAGGAGCTCTTTTATTTTAGCAGTCTCTTAATTTTTTGCTGCTAATTATGTAGGACACAGCTAAGAGAAACTGATACCCTTGCGGAGCATAACCTCTGACTAATATGCTTGGATGCCTCTGGGTCTGACAGTTGATTCCTGGAACCAGCGCACAGTGGTAGATGAATGTTGGTTCAGAGACTCCCTCTGAGAAGTTTGAAACTGTTTTTGGCATATGTATGTATGTGATGTTCACACATGTATGTGGGTGCACACACACGTGCACATGTATGAGGAGCGCAGAGGTCACTGCCAGATGTCTTCCTCAATGCCTACTTACTTTTTTTTTTTTTTTTTTTTTTTTAAAAACAGGGTGCCTCACTGTGTCCAGAGCTCACAGATTTGGTTAGACTGGCCAGCCAGGCAGCAAGCCTCAGGGTTTGTCCGTTTCCATCTCCCCAACTGTGGGATATAGACACATATACCATCATGCCTGGTTTTTATGTGGGTGCTAGGGGTCTGAATTCAGGTTCTCATGCTTGAGTGGCAAGTAGTTTACCAACTGAATCATCTCCCCAGCCCCTTAACTGTTACTTAATACATCTACCCTATTGAAAGACTGGTTTCCATCATCTATCTGCTTAAGCAGTTTTAATTCCTCAAGGCAAGAAATGTCAGGGAGGGTTCTCCTTGTCTCTCCAGGTTAGCAGAGAAGCATGTTCCCTTCACAGCGATTAGCTGAGCCTGCCTGAGACTTTTGTGCCCGTCGTGGCCTGCCAGTTCCCTGCCTGCCTTCCCTGTGGCGTTTTAGCTGATCTGTGCTGTTTGTAGCCATATGGTCCCCTGAGCACGTGGCTTGGCTTCCCTGTCCCTGCTGCTGGATCTGTGGGCACTGCAGATTTCACAGACCCGAATAGCTTTGTTGGAGGGGGAGGGGAAGCATGTCCTCAAGAGATGTCGTCTTGCTGCCTTGCTGCCTTGCTGGTTAGAGGCCTTTTGTTGGTTCTCTGTCCGTATGTGAGGGTGTAAAACCGGCCCAAACTCAGCATTTTGAAAAGATGTAAAGGAGCTCGAGCCCTTGCCTTCAAAGAGTATACTCTTTGGGGTTTGCTTGGGTGCTTAAAGTAGTCAGTTGACATTGGTAGTCAAGCCCAGCACTGGTGATCAAGTTACAGGCTAGCCATGGTGACGTGGATTTGATGATGAAACTGGTTTTGCCTGGATCACTTCTTGCTGAGCTTCTAGTTAGTTACATGAGCTCTTGGTGGAGTTCATTGTCATGTCCCCAAGGTTTGTTCCCCAATTTTTTTCTTTTGTGGTAAAATTCATATAGCATAAAATTTACTATTTTAAGCATCTCCTTTTCTTTCTTTCTTTCTTTCTTTTTTTTTTTTTTGAGCTAGGGTTTTACTGTAGCCCAGGCTGACCTCAGGGTGGCCTTGAACTTAAGGAGATTCTCCTACCTCTGCCTCCCGAATGGCCATTCTCCTACCTTTGCCTCTCGAGTGCTGGGATTATAGGCATCCACCATCACACCTGGCTTTCTTAAATTTTTAACTTTTTATTTGCATATATGTATGACTGTATGTATGTGTATGGGTATGCCAGGGTGTGTCTGTTTCAAATGAGCACCAGATCCTTGCACTACTTTTTACATCTGACTTTGAGAGAGTTCTGGGGAATCAAGCCCGAGCTGCTAGGCTTTGCAAACAAGTATCTTTTAATCACTGAGCGATCTCCCCAGCCCAATTTTAAACATTTGTAAGTGTATAATTCAGTACTATCAGGTATATTCATATAGTTGTGTAACTATCACCACCATCCATTTCCAAAATGCTTATAATACCTATTGTACAATAACTGTCCCTTCCCCTGTCCTCCCTATCCACCCGTCCCTAGCAGCCCCCATTCTACTTTCTGCCTCTGTATTCTAAGTAACGCTCTTAAGTGGAATCATCTAGTGTTTTTCTTTGTGTCGATTGGCTTCTGTCACTTAGCACAACGTTCTGAATGTTCAGCCGTGTTATACACAGCATTTGTCAGAATGTCTTTGCTCTTTCAGGGTGCGTAATTTTCTGTTACTTTAAGGTGTCTCTGTTGATGGGTACATGGGTTGCTTACACACTTTAACTGAACAGTCTTGCTCTGAAAATGAGGGTAGGGGTCCTGCATTCAGTTCCTTGGAGTGTACACCCACAAGTAGGATTGCGTGTATTTTTATGTTTTTGAGAAATTGCTCTCCCGTACCATTGATATCCCTGCCAGCATTTGCACAAGGGTGTCAATTTCTGTATATACTCTCTAACATTTGCTATATTCTGTTTCTTTTTTGCTTATAGTATCATGTAGCTATAATATCGTAAAAATATAAAGTGTTTAATTTTAGTCTTGGTTTATGCATTCTTTTTTTATTTCTTTGAAAGCGATAAAAGGAAAGAGGCAGACACACATACACACACACACACACACACACACACACACACACAGAGAGAGAGAGAGAGAGAGAGAAAACGGGTGTGCCAGGACCTGCAGCCACTGCAAACGAACTCCAGGTGCATGCACCACCTTGTGCATCTGTGCATCTGGCTTACATGGGTCCTGGGGAATTGAATCTGGGTCCTTTGGCTTCACAGGCAAACACCTTAACCACTAAGCCATCTCTCCTGCCTGGTTTATGCATTCTTTAATGATTAATGATAATTGAGCACCTTTTTCTGTGGTTATTGGCCACTTCGATTATCTTGTTGAGAAATGTAAGTATTTTTCCTGTTTGTGGGATTTAAAAAATTATGTTTTTGCAGTGTTTGGGTTTGAACCAAGGTCCTTTTGCTAATTTTTATCTGGGCTACTTGATGTTTTTGTTGTTATGTTGTAGAATTTTGCATATATTCCAATATGATGCCAACCTTCGTGATTAAGGAATAGCCTCTCACTCTGGATTGCCTTTTATTGTTTGTAGTTCTTTTGATACATAAGGTTTCTTTTAATTTTTAGAAAATATAACTTGTCTGCCTGCTTTGGTTGTTGTCACTGACAACTTTGTGTTATGGTCAAGAAATCATCACCAAATCCAAAGCTGTGATGTTTCTGCATTTTGATTCCTTCTAAAATTTTTGGTTTGAAGTCTCACATTTAAGTCATAGATTCATTTGGAGCCAGTCTTTATATGTGGTGTTTAGTAAAGGTTCAACCTAATTTTTTTTGTATGGCCAGTTTTCCCAGCAGTATTTGTTGAAAACACTGTCCTTTCCCCACTCATTAGATTATCATCTTTGTCCGTAGTCGTGTGGTCACAAATGCAGGGTTTAGTTTTGGAGTCTTCCCTTGTCTGTTTTTGTCTATGTGCCAGAACCATATAATTTTAATTATTGTAGCTTTGTAGTAAGTTTTGAAATAAACTTACTGTAGGTTTATTAGGTATCATCCAGTTTTGTTCTTTTTCCAAATTATTTAGGAGTCCTTTGAGATTCAGTATGAATTTATGATAGGCTATTCTATTTTCTGCAAGAGAAATATTTGCTCATTTCAAAAGGATTGTGAAAATACACTGAGCATTTCATATTAACAGAAGAGTTATCTTTTGGATTTTGATAAATAATAAATGGACAAATTGCTGTAGTATTCGCAGTTGGACAACGCTGGTCTTCTTACCTATAGTCATGGGATGTGTTTTCATTTATTTCTATTGTCTTTAATTTCTTTCATCAGTGTTTCATGGTTTTCATTGTACATGTTTTTCACCTCATTGAGTAATTGCCAAGTATTTTGTTTGTTGGGGGGTTCAGATATTATTAGTCTCAGGGTGACCTAGAACTCACAGTGATCTTCCTATCTCTGCCTCCCCAGTGCTGGGATTCATGGCAAGTGCCACCCTGCCCTGCTAAAAGGTCTTTGTTTCTTTGATGGCTTTCACAGTTTTGGTGAATGGTCAGGTATTTTGTCTCTTGTCCCTTGTGGAAATCCGTCTGAAAACCCGATTTCCTTGTAAGTACATATGACGGTGTCAGCTCTGTTGATGCTTCGTTTGCTAGTTTTAGGGTATTGTGCTTATTATAGTTTATGTTTTTAAGGGTGAGGATGACAGCAGGACTTTGTGATACACTGGGGAGAATAGACATAATATACAACCTTAGGAATCAGGAAAAACAGCCAGATGTCACGATGCTAGGGAGGTGGGAGTGCATGTGTGTCTCATTCCCAGGGGCTCTCCAGAGGACACACTGGTGTCTATAGGACTGTCCGCACCGATGGCCCTTTTATTTCCTTCTGGTACCAAGATCAGTCGTAGCCTTAGAGCCGTGGATCATGCTAGAGAGCTGTTCAGTGGTCATTCTTGCTCACGAGGCTGTTCCTTTTGCCTTACTCATGCTGTAGAGTTGTAAGATGTGGAATATATATTTGTCAATGTGGCAGGGAACCTGACAGGCGTAGATATCCCCTTCCCCTGACAGAACTCTGTAGTTCTTTTGACTGAAGGCAACCTTTAGCCTGCCCCTTACCATCATTAAACCATGTTTCCCTTTGTAGATAGGCTTCAAGTGATGGGGGAGGGGTGGGAATTTGGATTTAGTGCAGGTATCTTTCTTTGTTTTTACCTATTTATTTGTGTGTGTGAGAGAGAATGAGAATGGGCACATTAGGGCTCCCTGCTCACTACAAAGGACTCCAGACCCATGCCACTTTGTGCATCTGGCTTTATGTGGGTGCTGGTGAATTGAGCCTAGGCCTTCAGGTCATTAGGCTTTATAAGCAAGCACCTTTAAATTTAAAAAATTCTTATTTATTTATTTGAGAGAGACAGAGAGAATATGGGTGTGCCAGGGCCTGAAGCTGCTGCAAACAAACTGAATATGCATGTGCCATCTTGTGCATCTGGCTTATGTGGTTTCTGGGGAATTGAACCTGGGGTCCTTTGGCCTTTTTAGGCAAGTGCCTTAACCGCTAAGCCATCTCTCCAGCCCTAGTGCATGTATTTTAAGTTCAGCTGGCGACTTGTTGCACAGAGATTTCAGCTCCTGCACCTTAGGTGATTCTGTGTGTGTGTGTGGGGGGGGGGTTGTAGAGACTTGGCTAGGTAGGGATCTGTAACTTGTGGAGAAAGTGAGCAGTGGAGTCATACTTCAGTTATCCTGGTGAAAAATACCCTGGGAAATACCACTGTTCAGATGTGTTTTGTAACTGCTGATGAGCAGGCTTTGACTAATAATCCACTCTGCATTTTACTTATTGCGCAGTGTATGACTGTACCTGGATTTTTATTGCCTGTTCCATGTCTCTGCTCAGGAGCTGCTTATTCTCTGGACAGTGATGACACAGTTTACAGAGGAACAGGAAACCATAAAACCCTGCTTGTACTCACTCACTCACTCTCCGTTACTCGCTCTCCTCCAGAAAGCTAAGCCCTGCTTGCATCCTTGGCAGCATCTGAGTGTGCAGTTCCGGAAGAGGAGGTTTCTAATCAGGGAGATGCCGAGCTGGGAGGCTGCTGCTACGGCCTAAAATTGCCAGCTCCGAGAATCCATGTGCTGCTCCTGCTGCACTTTATGAGGGTGACACATCCCAGTGCCTTGTCACAGGGGATGCCTCGAGCATCACGTTCTGGGGTCGGGTGAAGGCGTGAGCACTGTGATATGCTCCCTGGTGGTATTCCTTTTTGAGCATGACCAGGACACAGGGCGCGTCAGGCTGCTTCTCATGGCTTCTTTATAGCATGCTCCCCGTGTTTGTAGCCGTTGACAATGTGATAGTTTGGGTTTGAGAGTAAGTCCAACACTTGAGATTTTGGAAATATGTGTGCATTTGAGATGGCTGAAGATTACCTAATTTCCTTTGTTAGAGGGGGCTGTAATGATTTGCTATACTAATACTAACTATTTTGGTTGGTATGGCTCAGAAGTTTTTTTTTTTTGGTCTTTCAAGGTAGTAGCCTGGGTTGACCTGGAATTCACTATGTAGTCTCAGGGTGGTCTTGAACTCACAGCAATCCTACCTCTGCTGCTCAAGTGCTGGGATTAAAGGTGTGCACTACCACACCCGGCTTCTCAGATGATTTTTTTTTTTTTTTTCAAAGTAGGGTCCCACTCTAGCGCACGGCTGACCTGGAATTCTCAGGGTGGCCTCGAACTCACAGCAGTCCTCCTACCTCTGCCTCCTGAATGCTGGGATTAAGGGGATGCACCACCATGCCCAGGCTAGAAGAATTTTTTATTCTCTTTGATTTGAAGTTAGAATAGAAGAATAGCAAACATCATGGAAATGTCACCCCTTAGATGTTCTTTTCACACAAATGTGGGATTTTGAAGTGTAGGGAAATCAATCACTAAGGCCTTTTTATTTTGGTCGGTTGTCTACTGCTGATATTTTTGAGAAAGCATTCTATTGGAATTTTTACTTGGTACTAATGGGTCTAGATAGTAGCTTCTTAGAATGATTTATTGATTTATTTGAGAGAGAGAGGGAGGGAGGGAGGGAGGAAGAGAATGGGCATATCAGTGCCTGTAAACAAACTCCAGACACATGCACCACCTTGTGCATCTGGCTTATATGGGTCCTGGGCAATCGGACCTGGGTCCTTAGGTTTCGCAGGCAAGTAAGTGCCTTAACCGCTAAGCCATTGCTCCAGCCCTAGATAGTAATTTTGATTTGGTGGTACCACCCAGTCCTAGGTAATGACCCTGAACATGATCTTGGTTAGACTGCTTTATGCTTTTTGAAAAAATAGATTCATTTTCATTTTTATTTATTTATTTGAGAGAGCGGGAGAGAGAAGGAGCACACCAGGGCCTCCAGCCACTGCAAACAAACTTCAGACGCATGAGTCACCTTGTGCATCTGGCTTACATGGGTCTTGGGGAATCGGACCTGGGTCCTTTGGCTTTGCAGGCAAATGCCTTAACTGCTAAGCCATTTCTCCAGCCTACTTTATGCTTTTAAGGCGTTAGGTGTGGTTCTCAAGACTCTCAAGAGGATCTACAAAAGTGACCCTAGGTGTTGGGTTTGCCTGCTATGAGAGTATTCAAGTAGGCTGAGTAGAACCAAATACAGATAGATTCTGAAATTTAATTAAACAATGTACACTTTCAATGAAAGACAGCTCAGAGTATTTATCCAAGAGTAGGTATCATGACAACCAGATCCTCAACTGTCCCTTAGGGTGTGTGGTGCCCCACCCACAGCCTTAATCCTGACACCAAGGAGGTTAAGAGTTCTGATCTGTTGAGGGTTCCAAGTCAGCTTGTGACCAGGTGAGACCCTTCCCTGGTGTAATCCCAGTTATCTCTGCTCCTGCTTGGGTCCTGCTGTCAGTTCAAGTTGGCGTGGCCGGGTCCCTGGACCGCTGCTCTGTTCGTTGGAGCTGGGCACTGGCGGTCGGGGAGGGGAGGCTGCCAATGCTGCTCTAGTTCGCCCTCTGTTCCACGTGTCCTTCTACCTTGTGATCTGCTCCTCCGTTGTTCACTGCCGTTTTCCCTTCACGTTTCTTGAGTTTGCGGAGAGCTCCGGTGTGAGTGGAAAATCCCCTCACCTCGCTTTTCCTGCGGCTCAAGCCGAGCCTGGCGTCTTTCTGGCCGCCGCCGCGGTCTGCAGACCTGCCGGAGCTCCTTCTGCCGGCCTGTGTGGTCTCTGGATGCTCTGGATCTCTCCTAGTTCTCCGCTGCCGTTTCAGTTTGCTGTACACCTCACTTTTTAGTAAAAGTGTCTATTTTGCTGCTGTTTTTTTTTTTTTTTGCTTCCCCCCCCCCCCAAGTTGCTTTGGCATGGTACCTACGACCCCATCTTAACAGGAAGTCCCTACTTTATGCTTTTAATTACACTTGTTTTTCACGTTTTTCTGGCTGGGTGAATCTTACATTCTGGTTCTCTGGGTTTTATGTTTAGCGTATTACTTCACTCCCACTTCCTCCCTTTTTTTCCCCACTGTTCCTCTCCAAGGTCTCATGTAGCCCGGCATGGCCTATGTAGCTGAAGATGACCTTGAATTTCTGATCTTGGAATTACAGCGTGGGCCACTACACTCAGTTTATGTTGTGCTAGATACCAAACCCAGGGATTTTTGCATACTAGGCAAGTATTCTACCAATTGAGCTACATCCCCAGCCCAGAGTTGCAAGTATAATAGAAAAATAACAATTCTACCCTCTCCTAATTTCTTGTCATCTTTTTTGGATCCTTTCTTATCGATTTTGTCACTGGCCTTTTCTCCACACTACTTCCATTACTCATTATGGTAATCAGCCATACTCAAACTTCTGTGGATGTACAACTTGAGTCTTTCCTCATTCTTTCTGTTTGATAGCACCTAGCTATTGCAGTTTCCTGACATGCATAATTTCTAACTTGTTTTTGCTTTTTTGCTCTTTCTTTCTTTTTTTGTTTTTGTTTTTCAAGGTAAGGTCTCACTCTAGCCCAGGCTGACCTGGAATTCACTCTGTATTCTCAGGCTGTCCTTGACCTTACCGCCTACCTCTGCTTCCCCAGTGCTGAGATTAAAGGTGTGAGCCACCACGCCCAGCTTCTTTCTTCATATTTTCCTTTTGAGTATTCTTTATTCTTTTTGGTATGTAGTTAGCTGGTTCTTTAGAAAGGTAGAATAGCTATTTTTGGATGAGTGCAAATAAATGGGTGTCTTTTGTGCTGAAAAGTCTTAGGCCTTCCAAGAAATAAGGAGGCCTTGTTTAAGATACTTACCAGTGTGAAATCCATAATGGCAAAAGTCTGGCAGCTTTTGTTTCATTTATGAAAGAGAAGAGAAATTTTGTTAGTTGTCCCTCCCAGGGTGGTAGCTGACCCCGTGTAGTTCAGCCACCTGGTGGTTCCTGATGAGGGCCTGATTGAAGCCTAGAAGAGTTGGATTTTCATTCTGCAGATGGAGTGGATGGAATTTTGTAGTCAGCAGATACCTTGTAGCAAAGTATGGCTTGCAAAAAAGAAAAAAAGAAAATCACCAAACATCCTTGAACAACAGGGTCTGAATATAACTGGGCGAATTGTTGACTGCTAGCCGGATGATGGGTTCTGGTTATAACCCTGATGTGGCACTGTTCCCGTGTGAATGGGTTTTGTTCCGCACACACTGGAGGAATGTTCTAACCTTCACAGAGGAATAGTTGTGCTTTTGCCCTTCAAATAGACATCCTTGTATCCCACCCAGACTGGAAGTTAATCGTTTTCAGCTGAGAGTGGGGTACAATGTTAATGACTTTGGTTTCCCCAAACAGACATGGCCAAAGCAGTGTTCTAAAAAGATGGCTTGCAGAGTAGCTGAGTTAATGTTTTAGGGATTTGATGTTTGGGCCTGTAAGATTAATAGCTAAGCATCTCCTTTCTGGTGCTGAGATGACAGTTCTTTTTGTCCTTCACTTGCTTCTGATTTTTCTGCTCTCTGTCGAGGTATCCTATTTTGGTTCTTTCTCATTTGGTGCTGGTACATTTTTCTAATCAAACCCTTGCCTCTTTCCCTGAGTTCATAGTGAACTGGGAATCTGATTTTGGATTAGAATCTGTTTCATGGAAAATCTTTACTAGAGGCTGGATTTCCAGTTCTTTTTGAGGGGTGGGCGCACAGGGGGTTTCACTATGCAGCCCTGCCTAGCGTAGAACTTGTGTAATTCACATGTCTCCAACACAGGACAGTGTGACTGCCTCTGGCTGGGACTTCCAGCTTTATTACCTAACCACATGTCTTGGTCAGGGCAAAAGATTAAAAGAGATTGACCATCTTTATGAATCATATAGATTCTGTCTCATTGAGAAGTCATTGTAAGGTCTGTGGGAACAGATAATTATTGTGTTATGAAGCATAATATTGGCTCTTCCCCAAATGGATGTTGATCTCACTTTCCGTCTGTAACCGTGGTGGCCTGGCTCCATGCTGTGTGATTAGCACCATTGAAAGCAGTTTAAGCATTTTTGCATTCTTTCTTACAGGTGATGCAGGTCCTGAATGCTGATGCTATTGTTGTGAAGCTGAACTCTGGAGACTACAAGACCATCCACCTGTCCAGCATCCGACCCCCCAGGCTGGAGGGGGAGAACACACAGGTGAGGACAGGGAAGCAGTTGAGCTTCTGGGAGAGAAAACAAAACAAAACAAACAAGATATCACCGAAAAGAAGGCAGAGAATTAAATGTATACCTGTGGGTGAAAATGGAAAAGGACAATTATTTTAGTCAAGTATTGTATATTTGCAGCCTGAATCATACCCACTGCTCTGCTCCATTTCAGACTGGCACGATTGGCAGTCTTCCAGGGAGCTAAAAAGCAGTTGGGACTGCGATATGTGAGATAGCCAGTGAGTTGTGTTTTGTTAGTAAGATGTTCTTTGACAATGAGGAGAGGAGACACTGTATTTCACCTACATGGTAATGGGGCACACTTCTGCTTGTCATTTTGGCTTGATGGTTCCTGTTTTGCTCTAAGAAGAAATGAATCTTTGTATATATGCTCTTGGGGTAACCTCATCTCTTGCAAGTGGTAATGTACATATAACTTCAGCTGAGTAAGTGCCTGACAAAGGCGTATGGCCTGGGTGTCCACGCGTCAGTTCTGAGGTAATGCACTTTGCATGGACAGTCTAATAGGAGTTTGGATTCAGCATGCAGGTAGGCAGTTTGTGCATAAATTTGGTGCTCTCCACCCACCCCACCCCTGCCTTCCATCTCCTGTTCATTCACATGCTGGGGATAGCTATTGAGGTTGAACATATACTCAGGTGTTGTTATGTCTTGTTTGGATTACCACCATTCCTGTGACTCCTCCAAGGCTCTAGGTGTTTGTATTGACTAGTTATAGAACTGTTAGTGCTAGAGGACAGTTTTCAGAAATTCATCCTCATGGTAGAAGGTTCTATGGGCTATCAACATTTTTACTTATCCGCTTTGTAGTTCTAAAGATGTGAACTTTGGGGCTGGAGATATGGCTTAGTGGTTAAGCGTTTTTGCCTGTGAAGCCTAAGGACCCCAGTTGGAGGCTTGACTCCCCAGGACCCATGTTAGCCAGATGCACAAGGGGGCGCATGCGTCTGGAGTTCGCTTGCAGTGGCTGGAGGCCCTGGTGCACCCATTCTCTCTTTCTATCTGTCTCTTTCTCTCTCTGTCTGTTGCTCTCAAATAAATAAATAAATAAGATGTGAACTTTGCCTTTTCAGCGCATCACGAATACATGTTGTGGTACATTCACAGGCTGAGATTCATACCCTGTTTTCATTTGTGCAGGAGCTTATAGACAGCCCATGAGAGTAAAATAAAAATATCCTTATTGTCTTTTGAATCAGATCATGCATTAAACACACACATACAGGATGGGAGATTTGAATGTCTGGCCAATCAGTTCATTCTCTTTCTTTGTTTTTCACAGAGGCAATTTAATGCAGCAAATAGTATTGTGGTGAGGTTGAGAATTTAAATGCATGAAAGCCTAGAAATGCCAAAATGAGTCTGTCTCAGTAACTGTAGCTGTGCCTCACTGTACAGAGTAAATACACATCTCCAATTTTACCAGTATTGGGAGCAGGCCACGATTCTGCATCTGTGCCCTCCAGTTGGAATTAAGGTTCCCACAGCAACCACAACTTTGAAATTCTTAAATGTTAATTTTTATGCCTGCATCATCAGCCAAGGCATTATGTTAATGTAGACTGTGTTGCTGAATTTTTAGGGGGGTGGGGTTTTCTCGCAGGTGGGATAGATAATAGGCTTTCTGAAGAAAGGGCTGGCCTGCCGAGGACTTAAGTTTTCCTAGGTTCTTTTGGAGCTCCTCAGTGAGCAAAATATTTCCCTTAGCCTAGTGGCTAATGGGAAAATAACTTTTTTTCCTGCCTTTTCCCTCCCTACCCCTCTCTCCTTCTTTCTCTCCCTCTCTCCCTCTCCTTTCTCTTTCTTACTACTTTTCCCTCCTTCCCTCCTTCCTTCCCTCTCTCCCTCCCTCCCTCTTACTCCAGAGATCTTACTCTGTTTTAAGCAAGTTCTAAGTAAGGCTTAGCTATAATAGACTACAACATATGGTTTTGAGGAGAATGAGGACTGATTTTCGTTATTTGTTCATTGGAAGACTGTACTAAGTGATCTCATTAGAAATAAGTGAGACATACCTTGAGCATGAGGGTGGAGGGCACCCTGGAGAACTCCGTGTGGTGCTGGTGTTCCGGGAAGGCTTCCCAGAGCAGTTGTTTCAGTTGTGTATTCAAGAATGAGAAGTTCACAAATGACAGGAAATGTGCTCCTGGCCACCACTGTCCAGTAGATCCATCCTTCAGATCATATTTGTTATTTTAAATTTTAGGAGCGACACTTAAAACTAAAGTATGTTAGCTTCCATGTGTCCTATGTGACTTAGCATATCCAAAACACCATTTCAACATTTTATGAATATTAAAATATTAATAAGATAGTTTCTTTTCTTTCTTTCTTTTAAAATAATTAACCAAGAGCCGGATGTAGTGGTGCATGTCTTTAGTCCCAGCATCGAGAGGCAGAGGTAGGATTACTGTGAGTTCAAGGCCAGCCTGAGACTACATAGTGAATTCTAGGCCAGCTTGGGAAAATGTGAGACCCTACCTTGAAAAAACAACTAGACAAGCAAACAATGAGCATGTTCTGGGATCTGGTGAATATTTGCAATTGCACCTCATCTCAAATCCTCTGGCATCTTTCAGTGATTCAGTGGCAGTGTGAAGCTAGTGGCTGCGATTGTGGCCAGCATGGCTCTGGTGGCTAAGCTACCATCAGTATTTACTGATGTCTACGTACCGTGATGACATGCAGCAGGGAATGCTGTCTTCATTCTCATGAACGCTGCAGTTTAGTTGGATATGTGTAGAAAGTGATACGTAGCTAGATAGACATTAGCAGGCTGGGAGGTCATTGAAGGAGAAACCCCCACATCTTGTCCCCTCCGTCACCTATATCAATATTACACTATTGCAAATGTTGAAAGTTTAGGGGAGATTGCATAATCTGGAAAAAAAAATTTTTTTTTTTGAGGAAGTTACTTTTAAAGTATGAAGGGTGATTAGAAACTCTTAGCCAGAAGAAAAGTGAGAGGAAGCAGTCTCTGACTTGGAAAGTAATGATAACAAGAATCAGATGAGTTTTGGGAAACAGAGAATAGAAAGCCACTGTGTATGGTGTGCAGGTGGCATGCTATGAAACTATAGGAAGAGGTAGGACATGGATATGTCTCGGGACACTCGTGAAGTAAGAAGAAATGATATGCTTCATGCTTTTTGTTTAACTAGAATAGAGGATAGCTAAGTGCTTGAGTATGGTAAGAAATGGGCTTGGGCACTGTGCAAGACCATGCATTGACTTTTATGCCAGGCTTTTTAGGTGTTCATCTGCAGGAGGGCATGTTTGGCCTTGGGAACTCTTATGTAATTTGCATTTATAAGAAAGTGTTCTGGAATGTTTGGGATTTTTAAAAAAAATTTTGTTTATTTACTTGAGAGATAGCAAGAGAGAGAGAGAGAGAGACAGACAGACAGACAGACAGAGGGAGAGAATGAATGGGTGTAGCAAGGCCTCTAGCCACTGCAAATGAACTCCAGATGCATGCTCTACCATGTACATCTGGCTTACGTGGGTTCTGGGGAATTGAACTGGGGCCCTTAGGCTTTGTAGGCAAATGCCTTAACTGCTAAGCCATCTCTCCAACCCTTGATTTTTCTCTTAATAAGTCTTAATTGCTGAAGGATTTGGGGGAAAATGGTATGACAGGCAAGAATGGTGGTTCTTGTTTTATGTCCCTCCTCTTATAGGATTCAGAGTATTTGCCTTTCTTCTTCAATGAAGAATTCCCTAGAGCTCTTACAGTATGTGTGATACTGAAATTAACAAAGATTTACAATATGGGTGAAGGAGGAACACTTTTCTTGGGTTCCCACTGGGATCATTAATACATATTTGGAGCCTAGGCAATAGTCATACCTTTGTAGCCTTGGGTTTCCAGTTTCCTTTACTTCTTTTTTTTAAAATTTTTTGTTTATTTTTATTTATTTATTTGGCAGCGCCAGACAGAGAAAGAGGCAGAGAGAGAGAGGGAATGAGAATGGGCGCGGCATGGGCTCCAGCCACTGCAAATGAACTCCAAATGCATGCGCCCCCTTGTGCATCTGGCTTACGTGGGTCCTGGGGAACTGAGCCTCGAACCGGGGTCCTTAGGCTTCATAGGCAAGTGCTTAACCACTAAGCCATCTCTCCAGCCCTCCTTTACTTCTTTCTGAGTGCTGTTAAAGTTACACAGAAAACCCAGCTAAGTCTTAAGTATCTATAGCAGATACATGGGGTCAGTACCTGTTAGCTCATATGGTCCCTTTGTACAAGTTAGAGAAGGATGACACTTATTCCAGGGAGCTTCATGTTAGGGCATATGCTTGGCAAATAGAACTGAGGCAGAATTTCAATCCCTGCTCTCTTTGTCTCTTTGGCCAGGCGCCCTCGCATGCACAAGAATATGTTCCTGCCCTAGTTAGCACAGGGCTGGTAGACTCTCCAGGAAAATGTTGAGGGTATATTTTGGGAGTTAAGGAGGGCCTTGTGGTTGCAGAAACACAGAGTGCTTGAGGATTTCTCAGGGGTGAAGGCCTGTGGTGGATAGATCATGGAAGGCCTTGAAGCAAGTGCATGGGAGAATAGGTCAGCCTAATAGCTGGGCAATTTCTGGGGCTCATTGGCTTTGACATGGAGTAAAAGGTAACCTGTTGGTTTATGCCATCAGCCTTTTCTAAACCAGGAAAGCGGAAGGAAGGAAAAGGAGAGGGAGAAGAATGGAGGGGATTGATTGATGAGCAGTTGTCAAGGGCAGACAGACTCCTGCCATCCTGAGCTCCGGATGAGGCCCCAGTGGGGCTTGCCCCTCAAGAAAGCACAGAGGAGATTCTTCCTGCTCTTCTGCCCTGGAAATTTCAGTAGCCTGTTACCAGCTAATGGTGATCTTCTGAAAGACCTATACATTTAGGGGTAGTAGGGCAAATTGGGTGTTTCTTTTTTGCACACAGAGACAAGTTCATTTCTGTTAAATTTTATAGGAAGACAAGGTGTTGCCCATGGCTAATTATACTTTCCCTCCCTGTTTTTGATTTTCTTTTCTTTCTTTCTTTTTTTTTTTTTTTTTTTTTTTTGAGCCAGAGGAAACACAACACTTGAACAAAACACTGATCAGACCACCAGCCTTCCCTGAATGAAGGCAGCTGCTTTCCTGTATTCTTGTGTTGATGGTTCCTGGCCTTTGATTGGAGCATTGTTTGTGAGGGGGCGTGGTTAAAAGGGAGCAGAAATCCTAGAAGGATTCCAGTTGGATGTGCCTCTTGGTGTTGATTTTGTGTCTTGTTTATTCAGGGTGAACCCAGTGTCAGCTCTTAGGAGATGTTCATTTACTCCTCCAGGCTGAAAGCCAGTTTAGAACTCACATGTGGTGCTCTTGTGAACCCGAGTGCTGTTCTCTAAAGGTAGAGCTTGTTTTATCCAGTTGTTTGCCATAAAGAAATAAGTGCTAAGTCTTGGAGAAAGGCTCTGGGTTTTCTGAGCTGCTGCCTTAAAGGAGATAGCACATTGTGCAATCTTGGGGCTACCTAGGGAGCGCTTGGCTTTGATCTGAAACTGGAAAGCCTAGTGCTCTATTGCCCAGGGCTGCCATGGGCTTTGTGTTACACTTGGAGTGTTAATGACAAAGGAAACAGCCCCCAGGCACCAGATGAAGGGGCTGACTTATTCCCCCATGAAGTCTGCTCTTGCAGCGCTATTGTAGTTGACACAGAGATAGAGAGCTGAAATTTACCTTGAAAACAGGTACAACATTTACCCAACCCTCAGGTGTTTTGTGTATCAAGTTTGCTTTCTGTTGCAAAGCCTTTTTTCTCAGACTCTCTTCTGCTGCCTGCCTTCTCACTCATCTCTATCTGTCTTTCTGAGCATAGTACCTACCCCTAGAGGTGTGGAAACCAAGGTTGGAGGCTTTCCCAGCTGGTAGCCTGCTGTTGTCAGCCTCTATTAGTGTCCAGCCCACCCCCCCCCCTTCAGCCTCCTTCCTGTGAACTCACTTAAATTATAAACCCTGTTTCACACCAGAGTATCTCTAAATATTCAGACCTAGGCCCTAAAGGGTCTGCCCAATCTTTCTGAGTGCTAGCTGCCTTCTTTAAAAAGTTATTTTTATTTTTATTTGTTTGAGAAAGAGAATAAAAATGGGTACACCAGGATCTCCAGCCACCACTGCAAATGAACTCCAGATGCATGCGCCCCTTGTGCATCTGGTTTACGTGGGTCCTGGGGAATCGAACCTGGATCCTTTGGCTTTGCAGGCAAGCACCTTAACTGCTAAGCCATCTCTCCATCCCACTGACTTCATTTTGAGAGTGTCTCCTAGGCCATCTGGGACTCTGGGCAGGCAGATGGTAGAGAGGAGTGATAGGTAGGCACATTATCAGGGTTGCCCTGGTGTTCTTGAAGGCTTATTTTGTCAGGAGCAGCGGCTGGTTTAGGTTCAGTTACTCCATCCGTTGTGCAGGGCCCCAGGGTGCTTGGCCATTTAGAAATGCTATAAAGCGGTTCTCAGTAGTTTAGATTTCTGAAAAGCAAGATGACTGGCCCCTCAGGGCCCTCCAGCAGAAGATATGGCCGCTGAGATGCATGCATACTAAGAGAGAGCTGTGGGCTTGGAGTCCCCAAGTGAAGTGGGGGCAAACCAATAAGCCCACTGGCTATGATCTCAGGCTTGTGACTGGGAGCATAAGGCAAACAGCAAATTAGAGAGGGACTCCAGCTTGGCATTAAGGACCTTGGAGAAAAGCAAAAGCTCTTTGAAATGGATATAGCATCTCACCGGTGTCCAGTGGAGAGATTTAGGGACTGCAGCAGTGTGATCAAAAGACGGAATATGTCAGAGTGCTGGCAGAGGCATTCTGTACCAGTTCCCAAATTGTTTGATCTGGGCATTTTGGAGAAGAACACTCAAAAGCTCCTTTGTTAGGAGCTGGAAAAAAAAAATTACTATTGGGCCTTAGCTCACCTGTTTAAAATTCCAGAATGGGCATGTCCTGTTTTCTGAGCTTAATGTCTAGATGCCATCACTTAAAACATCACTGCGACCTGCTCCTCAGCTTGAGAGGCCACTGGTGGGCAGGCCTGCTCCTTGTGATGAGGTCAAGGCATTGGGTATCTGGGTAGATAGCAGTTTCCTAAAATGTACAGTGTAACCAGAGGAGCAGCATAGGCCTGTCTTGTTGCCCTTTGATTTGTTTTCTTCTCCCTCTTGCAAATTTTCTTTCATTTCCTTTTGAGTTTTATATCCCCTTCCCATGATCTTGCCTCTCTTTCAAATTATTTTTATGGGATTTTAACAGTCTCCTAGTGGGTCCAGCTCTGAACCTTGTGCATTTACCTCTTTCAGTCCCTCTTGCTCTTTTGTCTCCGTTCCTTTAATCATCACTACGATATAGTTCTACATTTTCAGTTTATGTAAGTCTCCCTTGTGCTGTGTGTTCACATTTCTTCCTTCTCTTCTGTCCCACTGTGAGCTGCAGTAATTCTCTGTTGTTTCTGGATTTGGCTCACCATCATATTTACTTTTCGGTGACCATTTAATGTGCCCTCTGTGCCAAGGTAGCCTCTCTTCCTGCCCTGGCTCCTCAGGATCCCTTTAGGCCAGAGACACACATGCAGCCCCACCCTTCTCTCTAAGGTCCTACGAGGTGCTTATTTATGGGTCTACCTGCTTCCTTTGTGGAGTTGTGAACTCTGCCAGCATCTTTGTGCAACTTTGCCTCCTCTTGCAGAGTGCTGTGAATCTAGTAGGCAATTAATCATGAAGTGTTTACATCAGAATAGCCGCTGAGGCATGGCTTAATTCCACACACTGCTTTCCTTTTATTTGTGTATGTGCATACATGGTGTGCTTGTGCAGAGTCCAGGGGGATAACCTTGAGTGTCATTCCTCATATGCCATTCAGCTCTTTCTTCCCTCCCTCCCTTCTTTCATGCCTTTCTTCCTTCCCCTCCCTCCCTCCCTCCCTCCCTCCCTCCCTCCCTCCCTCCCTCCCTCCCTTCCTTCCTTCCTTCCTCCTTCTTTCTCTTTTGAGATAGGGTCTCACTAGCCTGGAAGTCACCAAGTAGGCACGATGGGCTCTCTAGCAAGCCCCAGGCATCTACTTGCTTCCATCTTCCTAGTACAAAAAGACAAAAAGACCTGGATGTTTCTTTCTTAACATGGGTTCTGGGGTTCAACCCCTGGTTCTCATGCTTGTAAGGGAAGCAGTTTACTGCCTGAGCTCTCTCCCAGCCCAACCATTTGTTGCTCTTTAGTGAACATCATTTTGCCCAACTGCAAATCTGCTGCTGTCCCTAGATTGTCTCGGATAGCTGTTTCAGCTGCAGCTGGTTTTCTGTAGCCACTTCCTCTTCCTCACCCCCAGTCCCAGTCTTGTTGCCGCCACTGGGTTGAACAGCCCTGCTCCTGCCGGTGTGGTGCTTTTGTTCATGAGACGTGTATTCCATCAGCACACCGTGGATCGGGTTTGGTCCACCAGGGGATGATTTCAGGATTTTAAGTGCTTCTGAAAACTGGGTCTCAGTTGACTTTCTTTTAACGCCTCTACTCTTATTTAGACTTTTCCAGATACCTTCCTTTCAGAATAGTTCACGTATGTTGATTCAGAGAAGTCTTTTCACTAAGGGTGATACTCTTTTCCCCTGGTGTCGACCTTGTTGGTTGTCAGATTATTTCTTCGCTGGAACTAATTTTAAAATCAATTAGAGAGCTTTCCCTTCATCTTTCTTTCTTTATTTATGAGATCCTGATTACAGTGCTACCTACACTGTGTTTAGATAAATTACCTTTTTTTTTTTTTTTGCATAACATTTATATTCAAGGCAAGTTTAGTGCAGTCATCCAGTGCCTTGCGCTTTTGCAGGCCAGGGCTGTAGGCTTCATTCCTTGGTGGGCTAATTAGCTTTGGACTGGGGAAATTTTGTGCAGTTCAGAAACCAAACATTTAAGTTCCGCATGTATTTTAGGCACTGTAGTTCTGAGAAATTATTTCCATTAGCAAGATGCTTATAATTTTTGAGATTAACGTCTAACCCTGATCAGCATGTTTTGTGCGTGCAGTGCGTGCATATGCGTGCACACACTCATTTCCTGTGGTCAGCAGGTGGACCTTAGAAGGATGATGGGCTTATGGGCGAGGCAGCAGTGGGTTCATGCCACTGCTTCCACAAGGTTTTCAAAGCAGACACTAGAAGGGGAAACTGAAGGACACAGATAGTTATTTTTTTTCTGAGCAAATGACAGGCCTATTGGTTAGGTGTATTTTTTATGTCACTTTTCATTTTAGACTTCTTTTGAAAATCTACAGTCAATTTATAGGGTGTTTATGTTTCATAGTTCTTAATCTCATTCTCTACTGTGATATCTCTCTGGCTTGGGCTGCAAATGCCTCTGCCCAGTCTAGTGTTGTACTGGTGGCTGCCTTGGTATACTGCTGTTTTACAGCAGCATATCTATTCACTTTAGCTGTAAAGATATTCTGAGAACTTTGTACTTTTTGCCTTTTCATTTCGTTCTTTCTTTCTTAATACTTTTATTTATTTATTTATTTGAGAGAGAGAGAGAGAGAGAGAATGGGCATGCCAGTGCTTCTAGGCACTGCAGAAGAACTCCAGATGCATGCACCCCACTGTGCATCTGGCTTCTGTGGGTCCTGGGGAATCGAACCTGGGTCCTTTGGCTTTGCAAGCAAGCACCTTAACTGCCAAGCCATCTCTCCAGCCCTACCTTCTCATTTCTATGCTAGAAGTCAGTGGCTCTAATCTCCTTCATCCTTGCTTCACTGATTGGGTACTTGGTGAGGTTAAGCAGAAATACCACTTCATGTGGGGCATGCCAGTGTCAGTCATTGGTCCTCAGAATTTGTAGCTTCTGCTGACATGTTAATTCTGATTTTTAACATGAGTCTTCCATCAGCTGACTTTCTCTTAACATCTAATCCACATACTAGATACTAATAATTTCAAGTTCCTGCTTTTAAATACTTTTGTATTATTTGTAAGTAAGTGTGCGTGTGTGTGTGCGCGCGTGCGCGCTCCACACACATTTGTGGAAGTCAGAGAATAATCTTGGGGTCATGTTCCTTCCACTTTGTTTGAGACAGTGTTTCTCTTGTTTTGTTGCTGTGAAGTCCAGACTAGCTGATCCACGAGCTTCGGGTTTCTCCTGGCTTTATCTCCCATTTTGCCACAGACATATTGGGATTACATACAAATGTGCTACTTTGTAGCATCTGGTTTTATGTGGGTGCTGGCGATATGAACTCTGGTTGGCAGGCTTGCAGAACTGGCATCTTTAATCGCTGAGCCATCTTTGCAGTCCCATATTTTTTACTTTATTTATTTTTTGGTTTTCCCTTTTCAAACTCTGTCTCTATGCAGTTTGATTTTCTAGGTCAAGTAGCTTCCTCATTTCTTCAGATCTGTTGCTTGCTATCTGCTTAGTAAATAGTTGATACTCAGGTATTGGTTATATAATATGATGTCACCTTGCCTTCTCTTTGTTTCCTTGTTTGTAATTTGGGGTACATATGGGCAGAGTACACTGGCTGATTGTGGTTTTTCCCCTAGACCACCAGCAGGACAGTTTCCTAATAGTCAGGAACCCTGGACTTTTTTCTTATTTGTCTGCCTTTTGTAAGGTGGGCTGCAGTTAGGAAAAAGACACATTCTTATTCATACGGAGCTGCCTTTAGCATCTGCCTCTCCAGCTGGAGGGGCTCATTTTAGAATGACTGGTGTGCAGTAACTGTAGGTGGAGCTGTATCAGGGGCTGCTGATGTGTGGCTGCACAGGGCTCCTTTTCCAGCCTCCTGACTCCTTGGGCTGTGGCTTGAGATTCAGGCCCTATGGATGGAGGTGCAGACTGTGCTGACAGCCCTGTTCTTACTGAACCCTCGTTACATTTTACTGCAGCTGCTGAGAGGGAGTACACTGTGTTCTGCATGGCAGAATTGCAAACAGCGCCATCACAGTTTGGCCATTGGGACATCGAGAAATATTAGGGCAGTTTGTACTTTAAGATTGACATCACTCAAAGCAGCTTATTCTACTCATTTCTTGTCATAATGGGGAAAGAAGTTATCTAGTGCTTTGCTATTCTTTCTGTGTGCATTAAGCCACTGTTTCAGCCTTTTCCTCAGCAAAACGTCTGAGTTCTTTTCTGCTCCTTGAGACAGGTTGGAGGCCAGCATGGCTTGCCTGGAGATTGCTCTGGGTGCTGCCTTGTTGCTGTGAAAGCTTTTGGCAACACTCCTCCTCGTTGACCCCCCGATGCCTGTCAGAGGAGAACTGATTCCTTCAGCCCAGACTCTCCTGTTTTCACTCCAAGTTACAGTTAGTTCTTCTGGAGATGCTGGATCCAGTGTGAGCAGATCTCTGGAAGGTTCTTGAGAAGCCATGAAGCTGCTTATGTTGGTGGCAGCATTTGGGCCCACTGTTAGGATTAGCTGTCATGAAATACAGCAGGTAGAGGACAGATACTGGGTGCTATAGGAAAGAGATGTGTCAGTCCTGGCGGACAAAATGAGTCCTGTGGTCTTTGAGAACATAAGAAGAGCCTAACAAAAGGAAAACTCAGCCTAATAAAATCTTGCAGCCTGTGGTCCAGAAAGAAACGCAATTCTGAGGACCGAAACCATGAGTGTTCGGCACCCCTGCCCTGTCTCTCCTCCTAGGAATGTACTTGAATATACTCGGTGGGATTGTGTCCTCTTCTGCCTCCTCGCTCCACAGCTGGCCAACTTGTGGCCTGATTCTTCTCCCTCTTATTTACCATGCAGCCCTAAAAAAGTTTGCTTTTTGTTTGCCTACGCAAATATTTCTGGAAATGTGAGCATAGATAGGTGTTCTTGGTACTTTTTAATTTAGATTTTTTGAATCATCTTCCTCATCCCAGCTGCTTTCATTCGTGGGATATTTCTTTTACTTTATAAGAAATGAATAAAATAACTTGAATTTGAGTGAGGAAATTATTCTAGCCCATACAGTTTGGTCATTCTGTTCCTTGTTCTTGTAGGCCTTACAATGGTGCGTGTTGCTGTCCTTAATCTCCTTGTCTTGTGTTGCTCCTAATCCTTTGTACTGTTTTAGATGCTGCATTCGCCCCAGTGAAAGCTTAGTGTTGTTGCAGTTGTCTTTTGTCCTTTAGCTGCCTTGCTGGGTGTTCAGCTGGAAGGACTGCTATCTTGAACCTGAATTTGCTGCTTAAAACATGAACCATAAAACACAACTGCTCTCCAGTCCCTCCCTCCCTCCCTCTCTCTCTCTGTCTTTTGCTTGTGTGTATGTGTGGTGTGAGAGTGTAAAGTGTGTACGTGCATGCACACACAAATGAACATGCCCGTGTGCAGAGAACAGAGGAGGTGTTGGATATCCTCCTGTATTGCTCTTCCACATTGTTTCCTTGGGGTGGAGGCTCTGCTGAACCAGGGCTGCCATTTTCAGTCAGACCGACTGACTGGGGCCCCAGTGGTCCTCCTGCCTGTACTCCCGCAGCTCTGGGGTTACAGGCTTGGCCTCACTCTTCTTTTATATAGGTGCTGGGGATTGGGCTCGGCCTACTTGCCCAGCTCTCTCCATTTTCTTGAGCAACAGCATTGAAGCTGCTTATTTAATGCAATGTTATATTCTAGAAAACTACATTTGTGAAATTTAACCAAGATCAGTACCCTACTCCTGGAATTTACATCAGTCCATGTCATCACTGGTAAAACTCTATGAATATCTATTTCTAGACAATGATTTAAGGAGGCACCTCTTTGAGGTGGGTGGCCCTCATGCTGGCTGTTTGTAATGTCAGTCTTCAAACTTGGCATTTATCACTAGTGGTGGAAGGTTTCAACACCCCAATCCTTTCAAGACTGTATGGTTTATTTCCTTGGTGTCTGTGGGAGGAAGCTGGCAGTTACAGCTCCCAGTTACCGATTTGTCCAGCTTCTTCCTTTTCTTGTTGACTCAGCCGCTTCACACGTGTGTTTGCAGGCATGTGTACATGTGTGGAGGTCCAGGGTTGACACGGGATGGCTTCCTTGATCATGTTCCACTTTATTGACTGAGCAGGGTCTCTCACACCCGAGCTTGCCGATTTGCCTGGTCTAGCTAGCCAGCTTGTCCAGAGGATCCCGTTTCCCTTTCCCGAGCTCTGGGATTATGGGCAGGCAGCCATACCCACCTGGCATTTACATGGATGCTGGGGAGCTGAACTCTGTTTCTCACCCTTGCATGGCAAGCACTTTAACACCGAACTGTCACCCACCGTTTTGTTTTTGTGTTTTGAGACATGTTCTCACTACGCAGTCCAGGGTGTTCTTGACCTCCTGATTCAAGCGCTCTCAAATGCTGAGATCCTCGCATGCGCCATCTGCCTGGCTCCTTCCTTTTCCCTCTTTCTTCCCCACTGCATGCTCCTCATGACTAGTGTCTCTGGTGGTCAGGATTATTATGAGGGCCACAGGAATGAGGTGGTCAGCCTGTTTTCCTTTTGTCCTCTTTAGTTTAAATCCACGTACACTACGTGTCTCTGGTTTAATTGTAATGTGCTGGCAGCACTGGTTCAGGGGTGACAACTTTTTATAGTGGAGGCACCTGATGCATGGGACGTGGAGCTCATAAGTCCATGCAGTTCTGTTGTAAAGAAGGCGGGGTATCACCCAAGCCTAGATCGACCTGAACCTTACTCTGTAGCTAAGGCGAGTCTCCTACCTCAGCCTCCTGAGTGCTGGAATTATAGATGTGAGCCACTATGCCCGGCTTAAAGAAGCAGTTTTCTTTTTGTTTATTTGGGAGGGAGGGAGGCAACAGGTACCTCAGGGCCTTCAGCCTCTGCAGACAAACTCATGTGCCACCTTGTGCATCTGTCTTATGTCGGTCCTAGAGAATCGAACCTGACTTAACCGCTAAGCCATCTCAGGCCAGGAAGCAGTTTTGACTCTTCCACCCACACCTGGGTATATGGTCAACCTTCTCTCTTTGGGGGTTCTTCATTTATACATTCAACCAGCTATGCTTTGGGAAAAAAAAAATTGCTTCTGTATTCAGTGCAGACTCTCACCTCCTGTTAGGAATCAAACCCAGGGCTTCACTAGGCAATTGCTCCTCCGTGGAGAATGTTTGTATTATTATTCTCTATACAAATGCAAGTACTCTGTCATTTCATATATGGGGGGTTCCCTCTCTCCTTCTCCCAGTTATGGTGCTATGTCGTGGATCCTCTGGTTACAGAGGGATCTTTGAGCATCCTAGTGGCCTTGAGCTAACTTGGTATTCAGAAGCTATTTCTGGTTGCTATTTGACCTTGATATATGTCTTTTACAACTCTGTCCCCTTCTCTGCTAGTAAAGTGATGCTCACACGAATGCTTCTAAGGTCTCCCCTGATGCAAAGTTCGACAAGGGCAAATCATTTGATTGTTAACTGTTAGATTCACTGCAAATATGGCTACCCAACATTATTGCTTCTCATTTGCTGCAAATGAGCTCCAAGCCTTCTGGGTTTACACAGGACTGCTCTGAGGACAAAGATTAAGTGGATCTCTGCTGGTGCTATATATTTTGATTGAACGGCAGAGTTGCAGTGTGTTTTCAGGGTCTGCCCCTGACCACCACTGTCCTTGTCTTCCTGCAACAACTCTGCACCCTGTCGTCCCTCACAGTGACCTTCAGGTGAGCCTTTCCCCTAGAAAAGTCACCAGAGTAGTGTTTCTTAAAGGTGTAGGTCCTGAGCTGCCTGTGCTCAAATCTCTTGACTGGGGCCCAGAATGATCATTTTTTACAACTTTTCAACACTGCAGCTTGAGAACCACTGCTGCTGATTGTTCTTAGCAGTGAAAGAGTAGGGCTTTACCAAAACCGCCTCTCCAGGATTTTGGTCTCTGGCAATGCCATTTATCTTTTGAACCAGGTGAAGATGTATCCTCATCTCTGCTTTTTCTTTTATGAGCACTCTCGTAACCCCAAGTTTGCAGAGCTGACTGTTAACCAGACATGATCCTCTTACCAGAGACACTTCCCTGAGGTGCCAATGGAGTTCTATTTCAGAGAACAAGGCTTCTAGAAGACTTGAGTTTCGTAGGGTTTATAACATGCTGTTTGAGCTGATGGTTAGGTGGGGACTAGTATTTATGGTTCCAAGGTCAATTTCACTTCAAGGCAGCAAGGAAAAGGTTTATGAAGTGGTGCTTTGTTGGATCTTGGTTCACATCTCAAGTGTGATTCTGTCAGATGAACGTGGTAAAGAGAAGAGGAAGCAGGGTGAATGCATGCAGCCGCCACGTGGCACAGACAGAGAAGCTGGTGTACAGGCCACAGCCCGGCAATCCCTGACATGTTAGCCTTTTGAAACATGACTGGTGCACAAAAGTATGTGGCATGGGCTTAGTGTTTCCAGTGACTCTGTGTTAAGACTGAGAAGGAAGCTTGTCCTTTGCAGGGTTTGTGGAAAGTCTTCTGTTCAGGTCTTCCAGGACTCAACTCTGAGCTCTGAAGGCTGAAAAATGCTGATAGAGTGGTTAACCGATTTATCCTAAAATAGAGATGTGATTTAAAAGTCAGTTTGTGGGTTTATTAATTTATGATGTGAATTGCTACTGCCATACTGAATAGAATATTTTGATGGGCCAAGGACCTTCTTTCTTACGCAGGAAGCTAGCTTATTATTTACAGAATCTGTGGGCAAGAGGTGGCCCCTGAGCGTCTGGATGTCTCAGGCAGGGATTGAGAGCCATGGGGCTTCTTGTTGAGTCCATATCAGATGTGGTATGAGTCTGTGATTGGCTCCCAGTTCTTTTTCTGCTAAGAGGGTAAGCCAGGATTGTATCTGCCTCCTAATGTTCCACATGAACTTGGATATAAATGGGCAGGTTAGGGGTCCTCTCTCTTAGTGTGGAGTGGATCTTTCCACGCAGTTTTCAGTTTCTTTTCTGTTTTTTTTTTTTGGGGGGGGGTGTTTATTTATTTATTTATTTTTAGGTAGGGTATCACTCTAGCCCAGGCTGACCTGGAATTCATTATGCAGTCTCAGGGTGGCCTCGAACTCACTGCCATCCTCCTACTGAGGTAGGCTGAGGTCTCCCAGGTGCTGGGAAAAAGGCGTGCACTACCATGCCTGGCTACTTTTCTAGAAGCCAAAATTGGTTGTTTTTGATACTACAAACACATGCTTTCTTGTTACAACATTAGAGTATTTCCTGCATCCATTATTTGAAGGATCATGATTTATATCAGAAGAAACTCAATTTATATTTATAATGAGTTGTTTAACTCCAGATAAGTGGGTAACATATATCCCTGCCCCTCCCCTCCTTCCCTTCCTCCCATCCTCCCTCTTTCCCTCCCTCCCTCCTGGGGATTGAACCTAGGGCCATGAGCATGCTAGAGAAGTGTTATAACTGAACTACACCCTAGCCCATTCTGTCTCTTTTTTAATAGTCTTGTCTGTTTATATAGTTTCTTTGGCAGTAGTAACCTCACTGTTCAGAATAGTCAGACTAACCTTGTGAAGGGATTTGAAGTCTTCCATTTTAATGGTTTCAATGCTAATCATTTTTCTAGAGTTTCTTGAGCTCTGGGAGTACCTGTTTCTGGCCAGTTCATTATTAATTCAATTCTTTCTTTGTTTTTTTGAGGTAGGGACTCACGCTGGCCCAGGCTGACCTGGAATTCACTATGTAGTCTCAGAATGGCCGCCAACTTACTGTGATTCTCCTATCTTTAACTCCCAAGTGCTAGGATTAATGGCATGTGTCACCATGTCTGGTTAATTTAATTTCTGTCTTTTTTCTTTTTTGCATGTGTATGTGTGTATTATGCATGAGTGTATGTGTGTTCATATATGTATGGGTGTGTGTGTGCATGCATGCACATGCATTCATGGAGGCTAGAGGTCCATGTTGGATGTCTTTCTCAGTTGTTCTCCACTTTACTTTTTTGTTTGTTTGTTTTGTTTTTTTGAGGTAGGGTTTCACTGTAGCCCAGGCTGACCCAGAATTCACTATGTAGTTTCAGGGTGGCCTTGAACTCACCGTGATTCTCCTACCTCTGCCTTCCAAGTGCTGGGGTTACAGGCATGCGCCACCACACCTGGCTTCCACCTTAGTTTTTGAGACAAAGTCTCACTAAATTCAGACCTCACAGATCGGCAGGAGAAGCTCACCTGCAAGCCCTGGGGATCCTTCTGTCTCTGCCTCCCCAGTACGTGGGCTACAGGCATATGGTGTGTCATGCCTGCCATTTCACATGGATGTTGGGAGTTCATGCTTGCGTAGCAGGCCTTCCCTCACTGAGCCGTCGGTAGCCCATGCGTGCCACTGCTGTTTGTATACAGGAACCCCAGTAGATGGGAAGCTTACAGTTCTGCTTTCATCTTAGAAATTGGTTCCTGATTATAAATGTAACATTCATTTTACAAATTTGGGAAATTTTAAAGAAAATACTTAAATCTCACGACCCAGAGGAAACATCACCACTGTTAATATCTCATGGCCTTCTTTCTCACCAGCGTCTCTGCTCATGTTTTGTAACAGAACATTTCCCCTGGCCTTTAAAAATTTTTCTAAAACAGAATTTTTAATGGTTATGTAGTTTTTAATAATGTGGATGTACCATAATTTATTTAACCAGTTTCCACCTATTTTGGGAGAGATAAATTATCTTCAATTTCTATGATCATATCTTTATGCTTAAAATGAGAATTTGCCTTGAAGTAGAAAGTGTGGGCATCAGGTCCGTTCAGATCAGAGGCAGCCCTGGGCGAAGTGTGCTGGAGCACACTGTGGGACACTGCTGCCACAAATGCACGCTCCCAGAGGAGCTGATGTTTAGTCCCGCTGCTAGTCCACTCTCTGGTCACCCAGTTCCTTCTCTGTTTGTGTTCTTCAGAAGCAGGCTGGATCCAGGCCACTTGTGTTGTGTTGCTAGACTGCCCCACCTTTTCCTGTGGCTGGATTTGGTGCTACTGAAATACAGGGTAGAGGAGATGAGTAAATCTTCCTCTGGGGTCCACTGCTCTCCCTTGTCCTGGCTGGGAGCCGCCTCCACAGTTGAATGGGAACGTTCACGTGTGCACCTGCAGCACTGCTGTTTGAGGCCTCGCGTCGTTCTGTCAGCTACTTCCACAGAGCCCCACACTTGAGAGTGGTTGTACAATTAGACTACAGATTATTAAATTGCACCCTATTGTGATAAAAACAATCACCCCCTATAAGTATATGCAAAGCAATTATATTTAATTAGCATATAATATCATTAGTGACCAGGAAGTAATTACAATCACAGTTGCTAGTGTAAAGGACCATACATAGTACACCTTGGTTTTGAGGAGGAAGAGGATGCTGGTTGGGGGTAGGGTTGGAACGTATGAGGGCTCCCCATAGTCCTTCTGTCTCTCTCTGTGAGGAACCTGAGCACTGTCTAGGAGTTTTGTTTGAGCTCCAGAAGTGGTATGGGTTTTACAAGGAGTGGTCCATCCCATTGCTGCTTAAGGCAATCAGTCACCACCAACAACAAAAGGTTGGGTTTTCTGCACTCCATGCTTCGCTCCATGCTTTTCCTCCATTCAGCTGCTTGCTCTTGACTGGTTTTGCTGGTTGGATGCCTTGGGAGCACAGCTAGCATGTGAGAAGAATCCAGCCAGAAGTGATTGTAACTCTGTGTGTGGACATCTGTAGGGCATAATTAAAAGATACTCCCACATCCTCTACAATGTTCATGCTCAATTGTGTCTTCTTGTCTCAGCTGATTTTTTTTTATGTCTTTTCTTGAAGGGCAGTATTTGCTGTGGGCAATCTCCCTCCTTCCCTTCCCCCTCTAGCTAAGGACTGGCACCTTGGTGACTCCTAGTGCTTTCTCTAAACTTCTGGTGCCTTCAGAAAGCTGTTTCCCCAAGGCTCAGCTCTGTATCCCGGCAAAGTCCAAGAGCATTGGGAGGAGGGCCCCAGATGAAGGTTGGATCTATTTATTGCTTTTTTACTTGAATCTTTTTCTTTTTTTTTTTTAAATTTATTTTTTGTTCACTTTTGTTTATTTATTTGAGAGTGACAGAGAGAGGAAGAGGCAGATAGAGAGAAAGAGAGAGAATGGGCGCACCAGGGCCTCTAGCCACTGCAAATGAACTCCAGACGCGTGCGCCCCCTTGTGCATCTGGCTAACGTGGGTCCGGGAGAATCAAGCCTCGAACTGGGGTCCTTAGGCTTCACAGGCAAGCGCTTAACCACTAAGCCATCTCTCCAGCCCTTGAATCTTTTTCTTATCTCCCTTCCCTCAAAGATGATCATTGCTGCTGCTCATAAACAAAGTTCAGGAGACCTAGGACACCAGGGTAGGATGGAGGAATTTAGAGCTGAGTTATTTCGTTGGAGGAAGCCACTGGCGGTGACCCACTTTTCCTTCCCACATTCCTGCCCCCACCTGACAGACTTTCTCCCGTCCTGTCTTGCGGTCTGGAGAACAAGCTTATAGAAACTGGGAGAGGGCTTTGGAGGGGCACTTAGAGCAAGTCTGAGTGGCGACGTTTGAATTTGTGCACAGGTGTGTAGCTTGGAGCTATACTGGCTCCCTCCAAGTCTGTTCTGATGAAGAGAGCAGTGGTCTTGGGCTGAAAAGTACCAGCCATTTCAGGAAGGGAGGCAATGGGTTCAGGCCTAGAGATCATTTGGCGATTTTTTGATGTTTGTGTGGGTTCTTTTCTATGTATTTTGGTCATTTGAGGGTTTTTTAAATTTTTTTATTTTTTTGAAGTAGGGTCTTACTCTGGCCCAGGCTGACCTGTAATTTGCTGTATAGTTTCAGGGTGGCCTTGAATTCATGGTGATCCTCCTACCTCGATCCTCCTACCTCAGCCTCCTGAGTACTGGGATTAAAGGCGTGCACCACCACACCCGGCTTACTTTGGTCATTTGAAAAAATAATTTTATCTTGTAGATTTTCTTCCACACTTGAATAATTTTTGCTAAGTATAGTATTTCGCCCAAGTCCCATTAACTGTTAGGTACTCTTTCTATATTCCCTTTATTGTTCTTTTACTGAATAGGGAAATATTTATGTGAACCAAGAAGGTTGATTTATTTATTTTATTGTTGTTTTTGGTTTTTCAAGGTAGGGTCTTGGTGTAGTCTAGGCTGACCTGGAATTCACTATGTAGTCTCAGGGTGGCCTTGAACTCACAGTGATCCATCTACCTCTGCCTCCCGAGTGCTGGAATTAAAAGCCGCCATGCCAGCTTTTTTCCTCCCTCCCTCCGTCCCTCCCTCCCTCCCTTCCTTCCTTCCTTTTTTTTTTAAACCACCACGCCCGGCTATTGTCTTTTTTAATAACTCACTTCTCCCTACTGCTGGGTGCTTTCTGAGGTCTTGGCAGCCCCCATGATTTCTTCGCTGATAATTATCTGCCTTCCTCTGGCCTGCATCCTCAAGGGCCTGCTTGGCATTTCCCGGCTTTAAAGGAGTCTTTGAGTGTTCCACATTCTGGGTGGGTGGAAATAAATCCACTCCAAAATCCCCCACCCAGGGACAGTGTAACCTGTGGCAGGGTATAGGGCAGATGAGTGAGTTAAGATCCAGCAAGAATGGCCACAAAAGAGATGTAGACATGAAAATGCCCGTTATCAACTGGAGTTCTTAAGTTGGTCTTCTTGCTCTGGAAGCCTCTTCCTTGTCTATGTGTGAGGTTTGTATCTGGTTAATTTGCTTCTGCTTTTGGCATTCTGCATCAGCTGTCTTTGGACACAAAATCAGACAGTTGCTCATGAGATGGTCTCTTGAGAGATTGCTCTGGAAATAGATAACAAGATCTTTTTTTTTTCTTTTTTTCTTTTTGTGGCCCATGTCTTATGCATGACAGCAGAAGACTGGTCAGAAATAAGCCCTAGAGAGAGGAGAGACCACTGGTACGGGCTGCTGCTTTCATTTGCCAGCCTGAACCAGGCACACCTCTTTCTGACCAGCTCCACCTGTGAGCTGCGCTCAGCTTGTTCTCCATTACTAAAATCTCTCTTAATCCAAGCCTCACCTCAGGCTTTTAAGATCTAGAGCAACACAGACTCCTGTAATCTCTCTTGTACAGAGGGTAACTGGCTTCATTTGTTTCTCCGTGCCTAGCTGTGTTTGTGGGGGCAGGGCACGTTGTATCCTTCTTTATTTATTAAGCATCTGTTGAATGGATAAGGCTAAAATAAAAGCCACTTTCCTTAGGAAGTAGCTTGGGTATCATTTAAACATTTATCTTTTATGTGATCATGGAATAAAAAGCACACACAACTTGGAATGTAATAAAAGACTAATGAGAAACAAAGGCATGAACTCATCAGTGTCTCCACTCCACGAAATTAGAGCCTGTGATGCACAGTAGCTCATCTGTGGGTCAGGGAACAGGACCGATTATTGCCTGCTTTGGGTCTGCAGGGGTACACTGTGGCCGATCAGTGCCAGGGAAAATGTTAAGTGTCGATGCTTTTAAAGTGGAGGTTCACAGCCCTGCCTGGGCTGCACATCAGAGCCTCCTAAGGAGCGGGAAATCTGCATTAGCACCCAAGACCCATGTCTCCTGACTCAGAATTTCAAAGGGTGTCCTTCCCCCTACTCCCTCCGAGCTCAGAGGGTTCGGGTTCTGATGTGTAACAAGGGTTGTCCTCCCCTTTTCCTGTCCCTCTGAGCTCAAGGGGAGGCTTCTGATGTGTAACAAGTCTTGCCTTGCCTTGGGTGGTTGTGGTATCAGTGGAGATCTGGCAGAGTGATTTTGGGTGGGGGCCTGTGATTGAATGGTGACATCCAACCCAAATAAAATCTTGTGGTTGTAAATGTTATGTAAGAATTGTGTGACGTTGGCTGGGCATGGTGGTGCATGCCTTTAATCCCAGCACTTGGGAGGCAGAAGGCCACCCCGAGACTACATAGTGAGTTCCAGGTCAGCCTGAGCTAGAGTGAGACCCTACCTGGAAAAACCAAAAAATATTCTTGTATACCTCGGTGGAATTTTCACTTATTCCATGATGGAGATGTCCTAGCCATTTATTTCTTCATTAAAAAAATATTTATTTGAGAGATACAGAGGCAGAGAGAGAGAGAGAAAGAATGAGTGCACCAGGCAGGGCCTCTAGCCACTGCAAACGAACTCTAGACACATGCAACACCTTGTGCATCTGGCTTGCGTGGGTCCTGGGGAATCGAACCTGGGTCATTTGGCTTTGCAGGCAAATGCCTTATCTGCTAAACCATCCCTCCATCCCTGATTGTTCTTTTTTAAAATGTTAACTCTTAAAACATTACCTAAAAAGTCACTTGAGGAGTCTGGCCTGGTGGTGTATGCCTTTAATCCCAGGAGCCCAAGATAGGATGGTTACTGTGTGTTCGAGGCCAGCCTGAGACTACATAGTAAATAAATTTCATGTTAGCTTGGATAGAGCAAGACCCTACCTTGAAAACCAAAAAACAAACACCGCCCCCCCCCAAAAAAAATCACTTGAGGAGCTTTAAACACCACCACCAATGCCTAAGCGTAACCAGAAACCTTGACCCCAATCTCCAGGAGTGGAGTGCAGACATTGCTGTGCCTCAGGTGCCCCTAAGTCTGGAACAGGGTGACAACTATAGTGTAAGAAGGTGGTTTAGCAGAATGCTTACTGACCAGCCCTGCCTCTGTCTTCCTCACCCTTTGTGAATATCACTCTCCGTTGTGACTCCTTTGGTCTCCTGTGAGAGAGACCAACTCAGTCATCTTCTGCAGGTGACTCAGGAAGGGCCTGCTTGTTGGAATGGAGCCCTGCAGATTTCTTCCCCAGCTTTGCTTTTAACAAATGACAACTGCATGTGCTTTTTCAGTGTTGTTTTAAGGTAGCTGGGATCTCTTTAAAAGCTCTGTTATTAATCTCCCAGAGTCAGGGAAGGTTACCTTAATTAAATCCAATGCCCTGAAATTATTGGGCTGTTATCTGGCTCTGAACTAAATGCTCCCTCTGTGGGGTTGGACACGCACCCAGAGTGCCTTTCTGATAACCCCAGCAGTAAGATTTACCTCCGAGGTTTTCTGAGCCAGCAGGTCAGCCCTGTGAGGACCTCAGAAAGGTTTTTCTTTTCTTGGGAGAAGAGTTTCACTTGATAGGCAGCTGGTGTCTGGATGTGGCTAGTCTTAGATGAAGGGTGTTGTAATCTTAGGGTTAATGGGCATGAAAGCTTGAACCCATCCCAGGAGGAACCAATGAGACCAGAGGACAGCATGTGCCACCAAAGATGTGTCTTGGCTGATGTTTAAATTGCATGAAATTAAAGGGTATTTCTCATTCTTCATTGTGATGTCGCCAAAGGGCAGAATTAGTGTCATTTTCAACAGCTTTGAGCTTCTGAAACTGCCACTCTCCCTGAGGGTCACTAGGGATAGTAGCTCACTGGGTCTTAACTGCTCTGAAGAGGCAACAAAACCTCTCAGTTGGAAAACTTCATAGGAGATTGATCATTCTGGGTTCAGTGAATCCTGCCTATCTCCCTCCTACCCCCAATCTGATTTAAGAAATTTCTATTAATTCCTGTCTGTCCCAGCATTGCAGAGGTGTTGGGGACTGTGGCAAACATTGTGTAATATGTGATATGTGTGTGTGTGTGTGTGTGTAAGTGCTCTACCAACAGTAAACTCTGAGGGTGCTTTAATATGTACTCAGTTTCCAAAAAGCTAGTTCATCACGTGCTCTAATGTCCTTGCTCTAATTGATGCATTGTGTTAGGGTAAGGAGGGGGTTAGAGGTCTATGAGGGGAAACCCCTGCTGTGAGAAGGTTCCAGTCTGGGGATGGGCTTGAGCAAGTGTGAGCACCTGAGTTTGGATTCCCTAGAACCCACATAAAGCTGGGTGTTGTAGCTGTAATCCCTGCCTGCAGTGAGAGGAGGCAGAGATAGGAAGCTCCCGGAAGCTTTCAGGCCAGGTATCCTGGCGCATGCAACAGTGAGTAACAGAGAGACAGAGCCTTGCCTCAAGCAAGGTGTAAGGCGAGGGACTGACACCGGAAGCTGTCCTCTGGCCTCTAGAGACACACCGGCACACGCGCACACGGGAACCCAGAGGAAGGAGAAGTCACCGTTGACGTACTGTCTTTGACACTTGGACCCTGTGGTATTCTTGGTTGTATTTCTTGTGAGGTAGAAACCAAAATCCTGTGTGCTCATAGGATTTGTAATGGGACAGGGTTGCGGAAGTAACATGCTAACCTCTGCTCCCCCATCTGTTTTTATCGTTGTTTCATCCATTTCTGTCGCCCTGTTTCGAACCTTTGTCGTCTCTAACTGAGCCAACAAACTCTTTGATGGATACCAGCATTGAAACTGAATTTTCTGCCAGTCCAGACCTCATGAATCTGCAAGATGTTAGCCACTGGGTGTGTGTTTCTGTGTTTTGAATTTGAAGATATTCCTTTGTGTAGTGTACAGGGATCTCAAGGTGCCAGGTGTTTCCCTTGAAGCTTTGCTTTTTACCTGGACATTTTGTGAAGGCCTCTCTTCAGGCAGCTCTTGTCATTTTGCTGAATGTCAGCAAGCGTTTACTGTCACCTCTCTGACGCCAGGAAAGGAAGGTGAGGCCTTTACTTTCTAGCTAAATAGCCCTTGGCCTTTTGGCAGCACTACATTTAAAGGTCAGTACCCTCTGTCCTTCTCTTGCCTCTTCTGTCCTCAGTGTTATCTTTTTTTTTTTTTTCGAGGTAGGCTCTCACTCTAGCCCAGGCTGGCCTGGAATTCACGCTGTAGTCTCAGGTGGCCTTGAACTCACACCGATCCTCCTTCCTCTGCCTCCCAAGTGCTGGGACTAAAGGCGTGCACCACCACACCTGGGCCTCAGTGTTACCTTTATAGCCTGTCTTTCCTGGGAGTTGCTTCTGGAAAAATCCCTTGCTGTGGTTTCAGTAAGTCTGAAGGCTCTGGTTGGTGGTGAGCTTGAGATGGTTGTCTTGTTCTTAGGTGGAGGCTCATGATCCTTGCAAGAGAGAAATAGTCTGTTCCTCTCTCTAATTCTGAGGGAGCATGACTGCCTCTCAGTTTTGGATTCTAGCACAGTTGAAGCATATTGGAAGTTTAAGTAGTTTTCTTAATGAAATAACCAAGGCAATCATGTGGCTTACTGGCAGAGTTCTTACCTGCTCTCGAAGTCCCACTAAATTTCACAGGGCTTGCACCTGTCTCTTAGCGACTGACATTTAAATTGCACAGATACAAATATTTTTTAAATGTGTAATGATGCTAGTTTTAATGAAGAACCTAGAGTTGCTGTAAAAACCTTTTTAAAATTAAGTTTGTATGTAGTGATTTTTAATGATAGTAGATTATAATGTATCTTTCATGATGGTGATTAAGTTGTGAGTTTAGTCAAACATCTGTTTAGGTAGCAAAGCAATCATGAATATTCCCTTTGCAATTATCACTGATTTAAGAAAGATCTATATTTATAAGTGATAGGTGTAGAAGGTGTGCTAACTATAGTTAGGCTCTTACTCTTTGCTGTTTCTTCTGTGTTCATTCATCTTGTCCTTTGTTGGGTAGATTTCAAGACAGTGTCTGCTTACGGGTACTTATTTTGTGAGTGTACATTGTGATTCTTAAAAACCAGTGTGCTCCATTTTCATTCTTGTGCATCTGTGTATTGCCAGGGCTCTAACCCTGTTGCATTTACAGCAGGCATGAAGCAAACGTTCTTGCCTGATTGACACTTAGTTCAGCATCTTTTGGCCTGCCCTGTGGAGGAATCATTTTGAAGTGAGCCATCATTACATACGATGTGTTCATTTTCCCTTGCTGCCCTGTGCTTTCTCTCAAAGTAATCACCTATGCACAGTCATCTTCTCCCCTTTATATTTTCAAGAAAATAATGTTCTTTTCAAAACCCCTTGTCAGATGGCAGTCTTTCATCTTGGTCTTCTTGCCCTAACCTCAGGGTTACAGATGTGGAAAAGGAAATGATATTGGGGAGTACAAAATAAATAGAAGGGCCAGAGAGTTTGGAGGTAATAGAAAGAGTCTGGTTCTATAAGGCACATTTGCAGCTCCCCTCAAGTGCTGAGTTCTTCCATGGCTGCTTAGAGCGGCTCTCGGCGAAGCACAGCTGCAGCTGACCTCTGCTCGGGTGACCACCTTTGTACCTCTGCTCCATGACCTCATTAACATCTTGCGAAGTCCTGTGATCCCCGAGTGGGCTTTCCTTCCTAATCTCTGTTTCATTTGTAAGTGGATAGTTGGGAAAATTAATTCCAAGAATCTTAAACTGTCTAAAAGTGATACTCTTAATCTTTTAAATATCCTTAGCAAGGAGAAAGGAATTTGGGGAGAGGTTAAACTGATAATTTGGCAAAAGGATGGAAAAAAGAACCTTGATTCAGTCTTGTTTTTGTGTTCTTCTGATTGTTTTCATAGATACCTTTAAGGATGTTGTTATGTGTTATTTTCAGAATTCTACTACTTGGGTTGCTAGAATCGTCCCCTACTCTCAGTAGCCTACTTTTGCAGGGGACTTGCGATGATGTAGGCAGACATCTTGTTAGGACAAGGGAAAAGAGGCTGTAAGTTTATGATTAATACATGCTTCCTGTTCTCCTTCCAGGGCTGCCACAGAGTTGCCTAACAGTGATATTAACTTCTTCTTGTCACTGAGTGAATTGTCATAGACTTGGTGAGAGCACTCCCAGCTCTTGACTCCTTGTGGAGTCTGATTAAGTGCTGCCTGGCAGTGGTAGTTGTTGCCTGGGCCATGTAAAGACATCAGTATTAAGCCAGGCGTGGTGGCACACACCTTTAATTCCAGCACTCGGGAGGCAGAGGTAGGGGGATCACCATGAGATCGAGGCCACCCTGAGACTACATAGTAAATTCCAGGTCAGCCTGGGCTAGAGTGAGACCCTACCTCAAAAAACCTAAATAAATAAATAAATAAATAAAATAAAGACCTCAGTATTGGACAGGGTGGTGTCATGCCTTGGGGTCTTTGGCTGCTATCTGGTCGTTTGCACTGCTTACTCAGATATTTAGGCAGTGTTAAGACATTTTGGAATAGTCATCATTTTAATTTGCTGAGGGTGGTGAGTTTGTGTGCACACCTGTGCATGTTAGTAGTTTCGTGTTATCATCAGCACCTGTGGGGAAAGAGGGGCGTATCTGAAGGGGATAGTCAAGGTGCAGAACTGTGCATCTGTAGAACTCTTTTTTTCTTGAGTTCATAGCATAGTCTCTGCCTGCTATTATCATGCACTGGAACTTTAAAAGTACCCTTCCCCCCCCCCCCCCCCCATATCTCACTCTAGCCCAGGCTGACCTGGAATTCACTATGTAGTTTTAGGGTGGTCTTGAACTTACAGCAATCCTCCTAACTCGGCCTCTCAAGTGCTGGGATTAAAAGTGTTCATCACCTCACCTGGCCTTAAAAGCACTTTTATAAATAGCTGGGGTAGTTGTGTCCATATAGCTGTCTTACAGAAACTGGCATAGTTCATAATTTAATTTTCTCGCAGAAGCAAGGTTAAAGATTTCCTTCAGCTCTTTCCTGACAGCTAATCCAGCTTTTCTGAGCCCTAGCTCTTGTGGTCTCACATTCATTTCCATAACAACGGGTTGTTGTGCCTCAAACTCTAGGAATTATGCTTGGAGATAGGAGTGAATAGCGGGAACCAATGAATGCTTAAATGAGAAATCTGTTTGTAATGTCACAGACTCATCGGAGGAGGGCAGAGAGATGGAAAACAGGAATGGAAACACAGACATCCTGCTGTTAGAGTAAAAGTCTCCTTCCTTCCCAATTTTCTGGTCCTTATTTCATTGGGAGTTATTTCAGATTGGTTTATCTGGCTGGCCTTTTCTTAATAATTCCTTTCTCCCTATGAACATTCATCATTTGACTATGGTGGTATCTTGGGCCAATAAACTGATAACTTCACAGTACAAAAATACCTGCCTCTAGCCTGGCTTTGCTGCTTAGCTAGAGACTGCTTTCTCTGGTCCCCTTCTGTCCATGACAGTGAATGGCAACCTTGAGCCTGTGTCACTGAGTGTGTGTGACTAGACAAGGGTGTTTGTCTGTTTTAACCTTCTGGGTCAGCCAGTGCTAGTAATGCTCAGTTCTATGCAGCCTGACTTGGAGGCAAGTTATTCTTTACTTATTTGCTGTCACAAATGTTTTCTATTTTGAATTTCTGTTGTTAGTGGGGTTTTTTTCCTCCCCTCTCTCCCTCTCTTGACATGGTCTCATGTTGTCCAGGCTGTCCTTGAACTCCCTGTATTGTTGAGGATGACTCTAAACTCCTAATCATCCTGGCTCTACTCCCCCCAAGTGCTGGAATTAAAAGTGTGTACCACCACATCTAGCTTGTCACTAGCCTTTTCACGTAGTGGGAATAATTATGTAAGTGCCATGTGATGTGCCTTTGCGGTCAGTACACGTGTATGTGTTTTGATTGTGTATGTCAAGGACATCGCTTGGGTGCCAGGGTAAGAGTCTGTATGTTGAAATGAAAGAAAGTTTGACCTGCACGGCAGTTGCCAGGTAGGCCACGTTCTTCAAACATTTCTGTTCTTTTGAACACTGTGGACATGCTGATGCACCCAGGCATTAAATAAGTGGTCTTGGGCATCAGATCCCACGTTTTGCATATGGGTGTGCATTGCATGTGAGCTGTAGAAGTTATTCCAGGTATAGCTGCCTGTGGTAATTCTTGCCTTTGACCCCGAGGGATCGTGACTTTGCAGTACTTGGAGAGCTTGTACATAGAACACCAACAGGTGCACTAATACGGCAGTTACTGTAATGCATTGGTTTTGTTCGAAAGCTCAGATGATACTGTAAGGAATTGGCATAGGGCATTGAGGGCACTGCTGTTAGATTGTGTTGTCTAAATAAAAAATGGTTTCTCCAGCTCAGTCTTAGAGGAACCTGGAATAGTCAATTCCACCTAAAACTTTCATGTCTACCCTGAAAGATCACTTTCGGGATGCGTTACCAAAGCCTAGGTGTGTTGTAGGTAACACCCTTCATGGTTCTTGCTTGGACAGGCCCACAGCACAGTGTTTTACATAGAAGTACTATTTTTTTCAGACCATGTTATTATAGTATTTTTTAGCAGTGCTTTAGCTAAAGGCAGTTCTTTTCTTTATCAATTTCACCATGTTGTATTGTCACTTAACATTCATTTTCTCACCTTTTTTTTTTTTTTTTTGCCTTTTATTTGACTAACATAGGAACAGACTATATAAAAAGCTCAGAAGGACAGCGTTTTTGGGTCACTGTAGAGTTAATATATTTTGTATGATGTGATACATGTTTGGTTGTTGTCACCCTTTTCTAACCATTCTTATTGCTGCCTGAGCCATTAAACCTCTTGCTTGGTCTTTTCTGCCTTTTTATTTGGTTACTAACTGTTCAAGTCAATACTGACCTTGTCCCTGCCCTTAGCATGAAAACAGGACATTGAAGTGAGAATTTAGTATTTATGGGAAAATTTTTATGTTAGCTAGACTGTGCCTATGCACCCCTGCCTGGTCTCCTGTCTTCCTGTTGTTAGCCCTCCTCCCCCACCCTTTCAAACTGTGGTGCTGAGTGTCATGTACCTGCTCAAACTAGGCCTTTGCACCTTTGTTTGGATGTCTCCATTGAGCAAAGCTTGTATGCAGGGTATTGTCAGTCCAGAACATGTTCACTTCCCTTGTGGGCTTTTTTTTGTTTTGTGGGTTTTTTTTTCTTTTTTTTTTTTTTTTTGTTCGAGATAGGGTCTCTAGCCCAGGCTGACATGGGATTCACTGTGTAGTTTCAAGGTGGCCTTGAACTTAAGGCAATCCTCCTATCTCTGCCTACCGTTTGCTAGGATTAAAGGCTTGTGCTACCACACCCAGCCTGTTGTTGTTTTTTTTTTTAAAGAAATATTTTATTTTTATTTATCTGGGAGAGAGAGAGAAAGAAAGAATGGGTGCACCAGGGCCTCTAGCTGCTGCAAACAAACTCCAGATACATGTACCACCTTGTGCATCTGGCTTACGTGGGTCTTGGGAAATTTTACCTGGGTCCCTTAGCTTTGTAAGCAAGTGCCTTAACCAATCACTAAGACAATTTCCCCAGCCCGTTTTTTTTTTTTTTTTTTTTTTTTTTTTTAAAGAGGTAAGGTTTCACTCTAGTCCAAGCTAGTCTGAAATTCACTATGTAGTCTCAGGCTGGCCTCAGACTCATGGTGAGCCTCTTACTTCTGCCTTCCAAGTGCTGGGATTAAAGGTGTGCGCCACCACGCCTGGCTATTGTTTTTTTTAAATGAGAGAGAGAATTGACACGCCAGGCCCTCCAACCACTGCAGTTGAGCTCTCAGTGGGTGCACCACCTTGCACGCATTTGCAACATTGTGCGTGCATGTTGCACATGCATGCATCACCTTGAACATCTGGTTTATGCGAAATCTGGAGAGTCGAACATGGTTCCTTAGGTTTTGCAAGCAAGTACCTTAACTGCTAAGCTATCTCTCCAGCTCTCCTGTGTGTTTTGATTTTGGAACCACATCAGCCTGATATATGTTGGTCGTCTTTTGTCTGAATTAGTAGCTAAAAAGCCAGTTAACCCTCTCGGTGGCAGGAGTAATTTTAAAATCAGAAGGTTTTATGGGCAAGAATTAGGCTAAAAAGCTGTTGAGTGCAAAAAGAGATGACACATTTCTTATTCCTCCAAGGAATTCGTTGAATAAAAGCGTAAATATGAAAAGAAAAAGTTCAAGGTCAGAAGGAAAATAGTATTCCAAACCATAATCTTAACTTCAATAGAAAATAAACAAAACTACATGAATTAGTCTTGTTTCAAGATAGGGTGGAATACTTTCTTTTCGTACACGAAATGGCATCTCTGCGGACTTAGAGGTACGTGAGTGGGAGGTATTAGGCAGATGTGGTACTGGCAGCAAAACATTTTTCAGGATCAGTGGCCCCTAAACCATGAGTGTCTGTTAGGATCTGGGAGGAACTCTAAAACAAGCAAAAACCAAGCAGTAGAGTCCTGCTGTAGCACCCCTTCCAATTAAACCAGAATATCTGCTTGAGAGAGTGATCTGCAGATGTGAATGTCTTCCTGCATGTTCTTGTGATGATTTAGATGTCCATCTGCCCTAAGAAGGTACGTGTGGGTCTACAAACGCAAGGTTTTGAAAGCTACCTTTTGCTTCATTTTGTGAGCTGAGGAGTCACGGAAGGGTTTTGAGCAGGGATTCGCTGTGATCATGGTATTATGTTAGGAATGTTCATCTGGCGGTTGAGAGGCTTTGGTGGCATTAATGGTGAGCTGTGAAGAGTGTGAATTAGATTGTTGACATGAAAAGAGTGTAAGAAGGTTGACATCAGGGAGTCTATAAGGTGTGTTGATTTATTACATTTGAGACAGGGTACTCAGGTTGTAGGTCTCTAGGGACAGAATTGTTTATAGAAGTTTTAAGATTTTGATCCATGAGGATAGGAGTCAGGTAATAAAAGTGGTGTTGGAGACTAGGTAACTGCAAACACAAATGTTGACCTGGAGTGACAGTCTTTGAGTAGGGAACATTCAGCAGGAAGGTGAAAATAAGTACGATTTAGCTAAATAAACTTTCAAAAATATGTATTTTCATTTATTTATTTGAGAGAAAGTGAGAGGGAGAATATGAATACGGGTGTGTCAGGGACTCAAACGCCAGAAGCATGCACCCCTTTGTGCATCTGGCTTATGTGAGTCCTGGGGAATCAAACCTAGGTCCTTTGGCTTTGCAGTCAAGTTCCTTAACTGGTAAGCCATCCCCTCCAGCCCAAGCTAAATAAATATTCATGTGACAAAAAGTTTAAGTGACTTGCAGGAAACTTTGTCCCTCCACTGCAGCCCACCACTGGATACAGAGAGTCATGAAGTAAACGCTAAGAAGGTGTGAAGGTTGGTTAGATTTGAAGGACCCCAGCCATGATGAGAAAATTCCATAGCTGATGTGAATGAGAGCGAGATGCTCATCTTTATGACAGTGCAGGTCTGTGACCCCTGTCAGAGAACCTTAGAACCTGTCAGAGATCCAGAAAGCTTGTGGATCTTAGAACGGCTGTATGGTACATGCATGGTATATTAATTACATATCTCTTCTATCCAAGGGAAGATAGCATCCTATAATTAAACACATTCACGTTTCTGAAGTACAATGTGACATTCACACTAAATAGGACAAAAACTTAAAAGTAACCTCCTGACTCTTTAGGTGAGGTTTTACAGCAAATAGTTTTGGATTAGGTTAAGTTATACCATCACACTTGTTAGTAAACAATATTTTAGTTGTCAGGGATTTATGGAACTTAACAATTGTGGCTAAGGAATTTCAGATCTATGTTTTGAGGCTGTCTTACTAGAGAACTTTGAAAAGGAAAGGACAAAGGTAGAAAGCCACATGTAGGCCATTTAGAAAATGCATTCATTCTAGTCTGGACTCTGGGAGATAATCTTTCTGTTCAGGCTAGTTTGCATGTACTTTTGTAATGGTAACAGGTATTTTATCTATTTGGATGGCAGGGTCTGATTGATTTACCCATAGCTTCAAGGAGATAGGACATGCCATGTGCTTTGCTGATGTTCTCGAAGTGAATCTAGATAATCAGGCAACATAAACGACTTCATATTAAGTGGTGCTAGCATGTGTTTTCCTCAGCAGGCTCTTTTCTTTTCTTTTCTTTTTTTGTCACCAAAGCCCATCGTGTCTCCTTCCTCTTGTTGAAAGCATGAGTAGAGCTGGATATGAGGTTATGGAAGGCCACACTTGGGTTAAAAGAAGCATTGTAGCTTCTCTGTAGGGTGATTTGCAGATTAGGGTTTCACATAGCTCTGAGCACATGGGGGACACATCCTTTCCATGTGAGTGGTGTATGCCAGAATGGTGTGGTGATTTTGAATGTCAGATGAGGAATGGAAGCTGCTTTCTATCTGCATTGCATCTGGCAAGCTGCCCCTCCGCCCCCAGGATTTCTCCTGGTTTTCTGTAGGAGTTGAACCATAGGTTAGAATTCAAAAGCTTTCCCCAAGGCTGCTTTATTTACCGAGTTGGCTAGCAGGAACCTTACATTACAGCTTTTTGGCCTAGGGACATTTGTTCTAGACTGGCCTCAGTGTAGTCCTTTTTGTTTTCTTTCTTTTTGGTGCAAGATAGTGGTGTGGGGTTCCATGTGACCCACAGAATATCTGTGTTCTAACAAATCCGCAGCTAGAGCAGGCTTTAGAAAATGAGGAATGTCCTTGCAGTTTTCCAGGATTGTTATTGTGAACAAATGACCCCACTGCATCCCTTGGTTACTCAGCACCCTCTGGACACTGGCCTGGTCATGGGCAATTGGCTGTCCAAATAGCGTGTGTGGATTTGCAGCCAGAGCTCTTAGTGAAGATGCGGTGCAGAGCTTCCCCAGCTGACTGCTTGAGGGGCCTTTACCCGGTGTGCAGCTGTTGCCTGAATCCTAAGTAGCATCCGGGTGTGAGGCTGGGGCCTGCCCGCTCCCCTTCCTTTCTACTTGCTGCTCTGTGAATATCTGATCGATGGGGCTGGGTCTTGGCTGGGATCCAGCGAAGCCAGCCATGTTGTTAGATGGAGCATTTTAGCCATTCCCTTCTCAGCTTTTCCATTTTATCAACATCTCGGATGTGGTTCTTCAAATAAAACTGGAGAATTTATTCTAGCAGGAGTTGTATTGATCATGCTGGCCTCCATTATGAGTGATTTCCATTTTCTTCCTATTACAAATGAGTGTGTGAAAATATGGAGGGGGTGGGTATGTAGTAAGTCATTTGTGGCAAGTTTGGGATGCTTGTGCTTACCTACAATTCAGCAGCACACCCTTGTTTATGTCCTGTGTGTGCCGGACATGGGAACCAGGCAGGTGAAGATGAGCGCTTTCCTGCCTGTGGAGACCCAGCCAGCCCTATTGCCCACCAGCCTGCTCCTGGTTGATCAAGGGATCAGCGCTGTGCCTTTACACTGCTTTGTGTGGTCAAGCAGATAAGAAATTCAGAGAGAATTAGGAGGTATTGTCACATGGTGTGTCTGAACAGTGCATATTGAGCCAATACCAACTTTGGGGAAGCATAACATCTCTCTTATAACTACTATCCTCTGCCATGTCACTAATGACCCAAATGAAAGGGTATGACCATATGCCAAGAATGCTTTACAATTTGATATTATTATTATTACTATTATTAGTGTAAGTAGTACTCCCAAGCTAGTTCAGTCAGTAGTGCATGTGACTCTTTTTAGTGTAGTATGCATGTATGTTTATGAATGTTCATGTGTATGGCTCTGTGTGTGTGTGTGTGTGTGTGTGTGTGTAGGCCAGAGGCTAGCCTTGGGTGTCATCCCCAGGAATGTCATCCACCTGCTCTGAGACAGGACCTCTCATTGGCCTGACTTAACCAGTTGGGCTAGACCAGCTGACCAGTGAGCCCCAGGGATCCTCTTGTCTCCACCTCCTCAGTGTTGATATTACAGTTGCACACCGTCACAGTCAGCATCTATGTGGACACTATTGTCCACACCCAGGTCTTCATTTGTAAGGCAGGCACTTTACTGACAGCTCTCTCTCTATCCCCAAAACTTTATTTTTAACATATCTCTAAATACTGGGATTTAAAAAAAAATTCTTTCAAGACATCAAAAACTATAAAAGATCACTTGCACCTGTGAGGCTGACCAAAAGGTCAGCTGTAACCTGTGGGCCAGTGTTTACTCATCCCTGGGATGAGGCACAGGGCATTGGCCTCTGCCGAGCTCTGCCTCCTGTTGTCTGAGAATTGTCTCCTCGAAGACCGCTGGTGTATCATCGATCAGGTGCTGTTCCCTGAACTCCTGTTTGTGTGCTTTGGCAGCATGGAGATAAACAGAGTATTGACCCAGTGATCTTGACTCACTCCTGGGTTTTTTTAAGGGACGAATAGTGTCCCCCATTAGAGCTGCAGAGTGCTGAAAGTTCAGTGTCTACTTCTGGATAATGACTTCCTGTCAAGTGGCTTGACTCTGAGTTTGCTATAGAAGGGTTTCAGTTCTTCCCAGGGTGCTTTCTGCTGGGGGAAGGATGATCTGAATGGAAAGTTTTACCCACAGCATCATGCGAACAGGAAACCAAGCACTTGTCTCTGGAAAGACAGAGGCAGTGCAGAAGAGGCTCGCTGCAGCCTTGGGTGCTGGGTGCCAGATGTTGTTTATGGTATGCTTGGCATGAAATTAAGATGTTGATTTGTCCTAACTTGTTTTTTCATTAATTGAAAAAAAAAATCCCTCCTTCTCTCTTCTACCGCCTGACACAAAACTCCAGTCCCCAACTCCACAGCCAAATCCGACTTATTTCATGATTATTAGTTTGATAATAGGGCTAGGGGAAGGTAGAACAAGGGCACCTGATTCCTAGTGCCCTCACCTTCTCACTTCTGAAGATCCTCTTGCTACTTTTGTAAAAAGTCCAGGATATGAAGTATGGTAGGGGCTGAGGACGTGGCTCAGTGGATAGAATGCCCACCTTGCATCTGTACACAAAGCTCTAATGTGAATCTCTAGTACCACTTAAACTGAGCATAGGGGGCACACATCTGTAACCCCAGCACTCAGGAGGTGGACGCAGGAGGATCGGAAGTTCAAGGTTGTTCTCATGTACATAGGGAGGGAGTTCAAGGCCAGACTGGGGTACATGATAATTTGTCCTCCCACAAAGGTAGATAGACTGGTCTTGTGGCTTTTCCTTTATCCTTTATTGGGTTCATAAATGTGCTGTTTGTTGTATTTTGCCTTCAAAGAATTTTGAAATTTTCCCCTTTTTTTATGCCAATAAAAATTTCAACTTTTACTCTATACTAATAAAGTTTTGTTAACAATTGATTACTGCTAAAATATTTACTTCTTTATCAATATTGCACCTATCCAAATCATAGTGAGAAAATAAAATTTTGATGCCTTGAGAGCCAAAATAGGCCTCTTTGTCCAAAGCTAGCTTTTATTATATTTTCCTTAAATATTTAATATTAGTATTTTATACACATTTTGCCCAAAGTACCATGTCAATTAGAAGTGAGTTGGAGCTAGCAGCTTTCGGGCAACCCAAAAAGCAGAGAAAGATAAAACAGATATTAGGTTCTCTGAAGATGATGTGTTATTTTATATTTCAGTCTTTTCTGTTTGGAGACTAGAAAGTGATTTTGGTGTTGGAATGGTTTAAATTGTTTTCTTTTTTTTAAAAAAAGTTTACTTCGAATGGATGTGCCAGAACCTCAAGTCCCTGTAAATGTACTCCAGATACATGCGCCACCTTGTGCATCTGGCTTACCTGGGTACTGGGGAGTCAAACCTGGATCCTTATGCTTTGTAGGCAGGCACCTTAGCTGCTAAGCTGTCTCTCTAGCCCTATATTGTATTCTTGAGTGAAACTAGGGCCTAGGTTGAGGAGATTATGCAGAGTACAGCAGTTTTCTTTCTTAAAAGTAGACCAGCATGTTTTTTAGACGTTCCTATTCTGTTTCTCTCATGAGATGTTGGTCTTTTTTTGTTTTGGTGGTTGGTTTTGGTTTTTTTGTAGTAGAGTCTCATTCTAGCCAAAACTGACCTAGAGCTCACTATATATTCTCAGGCTGGCCTCAAACTCATAGCAGTCCTCCTACCTCAGCCTCCTGAGCGCTGGGATTAAAGGAGTTTGCCACTACATCTGGCTTTCTAATGAGATATTTTATTGCTTCTCAGTATAGCACCAATGCCTTGTTGGAACCACATTTTCTCTAGCTTTTATTTAGTAAGTTGTGCTTCAGTAAGTAACAAAGCCCAGTGGCTTCTCATTCATATGATTGTCACAGGGTTGGTTGGGGCTGTAGCAGTGCCCTTTGTTCATGTAGGGATCCTGGCTGGGAGATCGTTGTTTGTTACCTGGCTTTTAACCAGTATCGTTGGTGACTATAAACAGAAGTATGGCAATTAAGAGCTGACTAGTCTTGAGTTTGTTGGCTAATCCCAAATCTGCCCAAGCGAGAATGTATATTTTTTAAGTCATATGGTGAAGCCTGACAGTTTAGTGGGAGGTTATCTTTTTCCAGAAAGTGGCAGACAGTATTTTGAAACAGCATCACAGTCTTATTCTGTCCTGAATATGGAACTCATATTCCTTCATACAGAAAGAACTGTCAAAAATTACTTTTGTTCTGCAAAAATTTCATGGGTTTTGATGGGTCAGAGTTCATAGCATTCAGAGGACAGGGGACGATAGTATTAAAGTTGTAGTACTTAATTTCATTAACATTTTCACTTTTCCTCAAGTTTCGTTTTTTTTCAAGACCTAAACAGATTCCTTTAGACTCTCCAGCTTATTCTAATTTGCAGAGATATACTTAGCTCTGCAGCCAAGTTGTAAGGGTGATCTCTGGAACTTATAGAACCATTTGGCACATGATCTTCCACCTGCCACCCAATTTGTATTTTGGGCAAGTGATGCCAAGAATTATGTATTGTAACTGACATCTACTTCCTGTAGCCTGAAATAGCTGAGTAGATTCATGCTAACTTAATTCACTGCGTCATTGCTTACATATTGGGTAGCACAGTGCCCAGAAAGAGAGTGACATCTTGTTCCTTCATAGCCAGTGGAGCGGCAGCTACCTACCCTTCTCTGTGCAGTTGCAGGATGGAAGCAGCTAACTGAAGATGAGGCAAAGGGAAGTCTGTTCAGGAAAAGTCCCTTCCTCTTTCTCCTTTCTAATTCTTTGCAAACATCTGGTGGTTTGCTGGGAGCTAAGTCCTGATGTTAAAATCCGGCGTAAAAATGTGACAAGGGCTTTCTCCTTGCCGATCAAGCTGAGGACATGAACATCTAGGATCTGTTCTGTTGAAGAGGCCTCTCCCAGTACATCCTGCTGGGGCTGGGTAGCCATAGGACTTTGTATCTGGGAGGAAACTTAAAAGAATGTGTTGTGCTGGTGACTGCTAGATGTACGAAGCTTCTGTGTCTGTGCCCTTCAGAACGTGCAGCAGCCGGCTGCAAGTGATCGTCTGATTTGATGTGGGAGCTCCGTTTGGAAGCAGAAGCTGCTGGTTTCAGACCGGCTCCCTGTAGGATAATGAATTGTCATGCCTCTGCTGATTATCTAACAAGTTTGTACAACGTGTAACACAAGCTGACAAGACAAACAATTTTATTAATTTAAGCCTGCTGCTAATGGGATTGCAGTGCTATACAAATGTAGGAGTATTATCCACAACTATGAGTACGCACTCCACAACTTGTAGGCAGGGGTTGGTAATGGAAATAGTCTATTAATTCTTTAAAACAATGCTTAGTGTTTCCATTTGTCTTCAATAAAATAAAATTTAGTTGGATTTGAATTGAAGAATACTCATGAATGTCTGGGGATTTATGAAACTCAAATAAAATGAGCTGTAATACCAGCCTTTGAAGTATTAGAGTTGATAAATGCCAGTGGCCACTAAATAAGCCTAAGTTTTTCACAAAGCAATTACAAGTAGCAAAGTTTTTATCATATATGTGTCTAGAGTTTGAGTTTGGTCGTTATTTGGGAGAGCATTTTGGCCTCTAGGGAGAAGGATTTTATTTTCATTGTATGACCTTTGCTCTACAATATTTTAATTTCAAATTCTCTCATGTTTTTAAATGTGGACTTAATGATTTGAGGTAGGTGAATCCTGGGTTGTAGACTGGGACCCACTAACTATGCTTATTATCTAGGTAAGAAAGAGGCTTCCTTATAAATTTGGTGATCTGAGAGATATGCTCCCAGGGGGGACAATAACCAAGCATAAGTACCAGGAACTGTCAGAACCTATTGTCAGATAACACAGATGCTGGGGTAATTTCAGCAAGAGGCTCTATTTCTGGGCCTTAGAAGACTGACTATCACCTCCCCTCCGAGGATACTGGATGGGGAGCACAGAAATGTAGCAGGCTCCTTTCACTGTACATCAGTTCTGTGTGTTGTTTGAGAGCATACTCTGCAGAACAGAAGGAGAGGATGACAGGTAAGCTCTGTAAGTGCAATTTGGGTAATTTAAAGTCTTCTCAAGGAGGAGAATAATTGGGGATGTGTTTCCCATCGAACCTTCATTTTTCTGAAGCAGAAATGAAACATGACTTGTGGCCTTCCATTGTGCCTTACCGGCTCTGCTCCTTGCTGTATGTTCTACATGTCTTGAGTCTTCTTCCCGCTAACCTCTGCTTTCACCATTCCTCTGGGAGCCTTCCAGGGCATGTCCCTTGCTGAGACCTGTCACACCACAGATTGGGGTTTCCTCCAGTCTTCAGCCCACTCCCAAATCAGAATGACCATTTCTTCATGTCTCAGGAGGCAGAATAGCTAGCTGCTGCTAGTGATGACAACATGCTTTGCATAGTCTTATAAATTTTAAGTAATTTCCAATTTTATTCCCAGAATAACTAATAAGTTATTCTTCACTTGAATGTAAGTGTTATTACTCTGCCTGTCTTTCTGCTGTCTGCTACTTTCTCATACCTTTTGTGAACGAAGACTTTTTTTTTACTGCGATTTGTGTGTAAGGTACAATAATGTTAAATGTCCAGCTCAGTGAATTTATAGCTGCACGTACACTCAATGTCTCCCACCTGAATTAAGGCGTATCATATTTTCAGCATCTCAAAACGTTTGCCCGTGCCCATTCCCAGACAACATCCTTTATGTCTGGAGGCAGCTTCTTCTGTTCTGGCCTGTCACCTTCACTTACTTGTGTCTATTCTGGAATTCATTAGGTGGAATCATAAAATATGTACCATTTAATGTCTGGGTTTTTAATGTAAACCAATACCTGAGATTTCTTCATGCTTTTATTTGTATCAGTGGTTTTCTTCTGCATAGTGCTTCGTTGTAGGAATAAACTGCAGTTTGATTATCCATTCTCTTGTTCATGACTGTGTTGATTACTTCCAGGTTAGGTCATTATGTTTATTATGGTAGAGCTGCTAATAAATATTCTTGGGTATGTTTTGGCAGACATATGTATTCATTTGTCACACCTTATTTTTGGGTCATAGGGTTAATAAGTAGTTAGCTTTGGTAGACACTACACAGTAGTGAATGCATGGAAAGTTGCCTTACCATTTAACATGTCCATGGTTTTAAATTTTGCTCTTCTGATCTGTTTATAATGGAATGCCATTTTATTTTCAGTTTGCATTTCCCTGATAACTAATGTGTTAAACAACTTCTCATAAGGTCATTGGGTATTTATATTTCTCTTCTGAAATGTGTGTTTTCAAGCTGATTTAGTTTTTTTAAAAATATTTTATTTATTTATTTTTGAGAAAGAGAGAGACAGATAGAAAGAGGGGCTGGGCACACCAGGGCCTCTAGCCACTACATATGAACTCCAGACACATGTACCCCCTTGTACATCTGGCTTATGTGGATAGTGGGGAATCAAATCCCGGTCCTTAGGCTTCGCAGGCCAGTGCCGTAACTGCTAAGCCATTTCCCCAGTCCTGATGTAGTTTTTAACATTAGTTCTTCTTATTTTTTTTTCCTTATTGGCTAGTAGGAGTTCTTTGCATATTCTGTATTGGATGTGTGTTGTGAGCACATCCTCCTGATCTGTACTTTCTTAATGACTGATAGTCTTTGCTAACTTGCTCTGTGTACAGGAGAGCCTCCCCAGTGCTGGGATCACGTGTGCGCACACCATGCCCTGTTGCTGATGGTTTTCCTTGAATGGCCCTGCAAGCATTTCCTACGTCCTTAGCATCTCTTTTTGTGTTGGGTGGGGTTCTTCACACTTTATTCACATATTTCTTCCCACTTTATTTTTGAAGAGCTTTGTGCATTGGTGCTCCTGTCCTGCCAGAAGATAGGCATGAGACAAGTGTGGAATGATCGCTGTGAAACTCCCCCTGGCTCCCAGATGAACTCGGGGTTTCCTTCTAAGACATTCACACAAACTTCATTTTTGACAAAGCATAGAAATTGTAGTAGCTCATCAAACACAGAAAGCTATGCATATCTTAGGATTTTTAAATGTGCATTCATGTTATAAAACTGCCCTTTTGTTAGGCATTGCTCACTGTCCCCAGGTGACCAGTGAGGAAATTAAAGCTTACAAAGATGTCCTGTGGAGAGGCATGGTATGCTGGGATGTTGGCGCTTTCTGTCCTTATTTCATTCACAGCCAGGACCTGCCTCCATAGTTGCTTTAGTAAGTTGGTACTGTGTGTGAGGTACGCCCTTAGAAAGGCGCCAGGAAAGAAACAGTCCCCATCCTTACGTAATATAAACTCTTGCTCTGTTTCTACACTGAATTACCTCTATTGAATTAGAGGTTTGATTGTGTATCAAGACATTTGCATTTGCTTTAATTTTTAAATATAACAGACTGCCTACATGTGTAGAACAATTTTCTGTATTTTTTGATCAGTTTCTTTCTTTCTTTCTTCCTTTCTTTCTCTCTTCTCTTTTTTTTTTAAGAGAGAGATGCAGGTACATAGAATGGGCACGCTTCAGCTGCTGTAAATGAACTCTCACCACATGCACCACCTTGTGTATCTGGCTTACATGGGTCCTGGGGAATCAAACCTGGGTCCTTTGGCTTTGTAGGCAAGCGCCTTAAGTACTAAACCATCTCTCCAGCCAGCCCCTTGGTTAATTTCTGATATGTGTGGCAAGGCATTTGTGTTGAAATCTTGGTTTCAACATTTCCTGCTGCTTGATCTTTTGGTTTTTAGATGTTATTTTATTTTATTTTTTGTGGTAGGGTCCCGCTCTAGCCCAGGCTGACCTAGAATTCATTATGTTGTCTCACGGTGGCCCTGAACTCATGGCGATCCTCCTACCTCAGCCTCCCTAGTGCTGGGATTAAAGGTGTATGCCACCACCCCTGGCACAGATGTTAATTTTTAATAATAAATCATTGCTAGTATATTTCCATTAATATATAATCCATTGTGATCTCATGAAAATTCAGAGTAAGTTTTCCTAATGAGATGAACTTATTTTCAAATTTTTGATGGGAACATACTGGTTGTCAGAGAAAATTATGTAGAGCCCGTGTAAGGAACAGAATAATCATCTAAATGCAATATATCATCTAGGATGGTCTCTGTTGAGCCTTTGCTGTGTATTAGTTACTTTTCTTACTGGCTGTGACAAGATACCCGCAAAGCAGCTCAAGGATGGAAGGGCTTATTTAGCGTAGAGCGAAGGCCCAGCCCATCATGGTGCACAAGTTGTGGTGGCAGGAGCATGGGGCAGCCAGTTACGTTGTACTTGCAGTCAGGACGCGGAGAGAAATGAATGCTGGTGCTCAGCCTGCCTTCTCTCTTTTATTCATTCTGGGACCCCAGCCCATAGAATAGTGCCATCCACATTTAAGGTGGGTATTCCCTCTGTAGTTAACCTTTTCTGGTATAACCCTAGTGCACATACATAGGGGTGAGTCTAAATACTGTCAAGTTGACAATCAGATTGACCACCATACCCTTTGTAAAGTAACACTTTCATTGCAGTTAATAAGTACTATGTGGGGAGGCATGTTGAAGCTGTGTAAATTCTCATTAATTTATGTCAATATGGGGCCATTTTGTCTTACTTTACTCAATGGGTAATAATTTTGTTGTTGTTGTTATACTTAAATTTTCCCTGATTTAGCCATTGAGGTCCTTTTTAAGATGGCTCCCTGATCTCCTGACATGTCCCTGTCTTTCTGGGATGAAGCTTATCAAATGATCTGCACCTCAGCCCTAGAACCAGCCATTTCTCCAAGACGTTCCTGACTCTTTTTAGTGGATAATGGCTTTGAGAAGTTAAGATCTAGGATTTGACTGTGTTTGCTGTTTCAGGAATGTTACTTCCAGGCCTTCTCAGTTTGTCAGAAGTAGAAAGTAAGTATCTGACCACACATACACGTGCACCTATATGCATACACGCAATTACATCCATATTTATGTCTGTATATAGATTGAGTTGGAAACTCTTTATTCACATCAGTTCCTGTAATTCTAATTTTATACCATAAAGCTTCATCTTTTTCTCCCTCACTGTATTTGTAACTTCCTTCTTCAACTGTGAGAAGCCTTGCTTCTTTTACCTTTAATGTATTTCCTGAGTGACCATTCCCCTGGTATATGACTATTTAAAATTTCTGCTTTCAGTGTATCCTCTAGGTAGATATCTGTAATACCCCAGTCAAGACCCTTCTTCCAGAAGCAGACCATCTTGCTAGACATACTCATTCTCCTATATTCCTGTCCCTCCTTACCCTGATTGGGGCTCTTAATTCTGACAGATTGCTCTTCTTGTGGACTAGAAAAATTAACCTAATCCACTTTTGATTTGGATTTGAATTTCCTTGACTAGGTTGATTCATTAATCACTAGTCTGTCCTAGTTATTTATTACTCCCACTGATGGGATGAGGAATGGAAAAGAAATCAATTGAAGGATGGACTGGTTGTATATGAAACCACCTCCACCCCTACATCCAAAGTATTGGGAACTAAGCTTAAATCTCTGTTTGAATGCATAAAATTAGCTATAATGACGACTTAGCAGTGAGGCTGAAAGACATAATACATAGAAAACCTTCAGCAAACATTCTTTGTTTTTTTTTTGGTATGCTTTCTAGAAGATTCTGATCACTTCCTCATAGCCAGTTAAGGGCTTAGCATTTTTAAAAACTTATTTGACAACCTCTGTACATAGAGACAATATACCATGATCATAACCCCCTCCCACCACCTTCCTTTACCTCCCTCCTGAATGCCACCTCCATTGAATCCCTTCTTTGCATTTAGTCTTTCTTCTGTTGTGATGTCATCATTTTCCCCTCCTGTTATGCAGGCCTTGTGTAAGAAGCATCAGCCACTGTGAGGTCACGAATACCACTTTGTTTTGTGGAAGAGTATTGTAGAGCACTCCTCTCCCTTCCGTTGACTCTAACATTCTTTCTGGTACTTCTTCAGCAATGCCTCTGAGCCTGGGAGCCTATGATACAGATGTCACTTCTCAGAACTCTGATATCACGGTTTTGAGTCACCCCATTGGTCTACAACCTCTGAAAACTGAAGCTTCTATAACCAGAAGTGAGCGTAGTATTAATATATGGGCATAAACATAAGTATTTAGAGAGCAGTTTGGGCCTAATATATCTATTTAGCCAGACAAAATCATTTGCTTCCCCTGTAGAGGTTAGGACTTCCTCAGGCATAGGCGTTTGATTAGGTTTTTAGTACCAGGCATGAATTCTGTGCAGCACACCTCAGGTCCAAGTAGATAGAGAACAGTTGGTTTTGCTCATAGCAGACATGCCACTGTTGCACTAGTTGTATATTTGGCCTGGCTGTCCAGCTACTTGTAAAGCTTGCACAATTCTACTTCTGGTTAAGACCATTGATGACTTCTCTTTCCCATCATGCTGCATTGGTCTTTCCAGCATCATGACAGCTAGTCAATAAGGGGGAGGCTTCCAGCTCAGCTCCTGCCTGACTTCTCAGTGTCCTGCAGCCCAAGCATGTGTTGTCTTCATCAGTAAAGTCTTACCATTTAGTTCTGGCAGGCAACCAAGGGCTTTGGCAATAGCCTATAGTGTTTTGGGAGCATCAGGGGCCTCTCTGACCAACAGCTTGCTGGAAGGTTTTCCACCCCGGCACTGTAATTTTCTTGCAACAATCTGTGGTTTGTGTGCACAGTATTATCCACTTCCACAGCATACTTCTGCCCAATCTCCCTCCCTCCTTCCCTCCTCTCAGTTTTTCGAGTTAGGGTCTCACTCTCTAGCCCAGGCTTACCTGGAATTCACTATGTAGTCTCAGGGTGGCCCCCTCTATCCGCTTACCTGACCTTACTTAGATCATTTCACTCCTACAGAACGTAGTATTTTATTTAACTTTAGTAATACTTAGTTTTGGACTTTACTAGCTTTGTCTAAAAAAATTCGTTATGTGTCTTGATGACAATAGAAAAATTAGGTGTTAGTCATGGGTAACTTTGCAAAAGTCTTAGGAGGCTCCCCTGCATTTTGCTTGACTTTTCCAACTTGTCCTTGCAATCATTAGGGGAAATGCCTTTGCATACTTTTGAAGTTTGGCTCTTTAAGTGTCCCCCCCCACCCCCAACTTCTTTCTTGTGTTCAACTGTTTAGCCTTCAAGTTCTGAGCCTCACCTGTGTGTCTGGATTGCTGGTGTTGCAAGGACATGGACCTACCATATGAAAAGCTACATCATAATTGCAAACTGTGTTCTGATTGAATCTGTAGATTCTGAGAGTTTATAGCATAATATAATTTTGGGAACATTTAAACAGCATAAAAGGATTTAAAAATAGATTCTAAGTGGTGTATTGCACTCCATATATACCTTAACTAGGGCTTCTGGGAAGCGCGGTCTCATCACATCTCCGTATGGTTTTCTAGGCCACCTAGCTCTATCATTTGGCCATCAAGTACAAGATTAGCAAGCTGAAAAACTTTAAATATTTTGCTTGCATCTAATTACAGTTCTACTTCACTGGTTTTAGCTAAGCTAATCATCCTGAATCTAAACAAGCTTCTTTTTGTATGAGGGTTGTGGGGAGCTTGCACAGTCCTTGGTAAAGGAAGTCCCTGGACTTCCTGATGGGTTCTGATCTAAAGGTGACCATAATTAGCACTTTGTTAGCTGTGGTTTGTGGAATTGATTTTCCTTGGAATTTGAAGATGGGAAAGCTGTGGTCAGTGGTTTGTCTCTTATATTAAGCTACTTTACCTCCTTCATTAGTTGAGAAAGGGAACAAGCGTATGAAAAATAAATATGCTAAGAATAGAAGATTTATAGACACTGATACTTTTAAATGAAACATGTAGTTATATTCATAAGTAATATTCAATTATAATACTCAACATTCTCTTTACCTTTTTTTAAATCTAAAAGTTCTGGTTTTTCTTGAATTTTATCCCATGATTGAAAACTAGCACTCCTCTGGTCTTTTTTGTCATTTCGTCCCATTTTAAATATCATTTTTCTTTGAAAATGGTTACAATTAGGTTCATTCCCTGCAGGTCCCTACTCATTTTTGTTCAAAGCCCTTGTCTTTTCAAAATATCCTGTCTTCAGTTTTCCTTCGAAGGCTCACATGCCTTTTGTATAGTAGTATTCTGTATAGAATGCCTTCTCTATAGCAGGCATGTTGCTGTAGTGTTCTCCAGGGCTTTGCACCTTGCGGAATCTTTGTTGAAAGCTACTGGCCATTATTGAGCACTCAAGAACAGTGTTCTAAAAGACAGTTGATTAAACTGTGAGTCTTTGGTATAGATGTTCAGAAATATCATTGTAATTGTCTTGGTATAATGCCAGAAGGAGATTTATACCCTCCCTTATCTTCTAGTTTTTGTTTTGTGGCCACAAGTGAAAGCAACACCAGGGTTCTTGAGTTATATATAAAACTATTTATTATCATTTGTCATTTATGAAAACGATGTACATCATAGATTATAAAATTATCTAGCCTTTCAGTGTGTTAAGTAATGAAAACTTAAGGATCATCTTACTTATTTATTTATTTTAAAATATTTTTATATTTATTTATTTATTTGACAGAGAGAAAGAGGGAGAGAGAAAATGGGCACGCCAGTGCTCCAGCCACTGCAAACAAACTCCAGATGTATGCACCACCTTGTGCTCTGGCCTATGTGGGTCCTGGGAAATCAAGCCTCGAACCGGGGTCCTTAGGCTTTACAGGCAAACACTTTATCACTAAGCTATCTCTCCAGCCCTATTTACTTATTTTTTGAGGTAGGGTCTTGCTCTAGCCCAGGCTGACCTGGAATTTACTATGTAGTCTAAGGCTGGCTTCGAACTCATGGAGTTCCTCCTACCTCTGCCTCCTGAGTGTTCAGATTAAAGGTGTGTGCCACCATGCCCAACTCATTTTATAATTGCACAAAGATATGTAAGAACATGTTAAGACTGAAAAAATTACTATTTCAAGGCAGTGTTAAACAATTGTATTTAGATAAGAATTGAGTGAAATTTAAAAACCTGTTTCTTAGGATTTTCTTGGGAGAATTATCTGTAAGAGTGAGTGTCTTTTGTATAAAAACTCACTAGGCAGTAACTATGTGTGGTTTTTTTGTTTTCTTGGTTTAAGGCCCTCATATTATCATGTTACAGAGTACCTGGTTTTAGTAAAAATAAATAATTTTCTAAAGGAATTGTGATACATTTATTTGACGAGAAAGTGGCATGTAGACGTGTGTTTTGTATGGCTTTAATAAAGGACAACTGGACTTTCTTAGCTGCTTCTGGAGTCAGCCCCCCCCCCCTTTGGTCTTTTAATGTGCTCTTTGAGTTAATGGATTTTGAAGGGATTCTAGCCTTGCCTCTGTGACTTACTGGAAGGAACCGTGGCTCTCTGTCTGTTGTCGGAGAGCCATGGGTCTGGTTTCCCGCGACACTGACGTATATCAAGCATTAACTCCTGTGGAAATCTTTTGACTTCGGGTGACTGTGGTATAGATTGTGGTCAGTGCTTCTGCTGCTGAAGATGATGGGCCATGCATAAATCAACATCCTCTGACGTTCCAGTCAGTTCAGTCACAACCAAAACTTCAGTAAAAAGTTAGCCCCAAAGTGAGAATATGCTCTGTTTATGCTCAGAAGATCGAAGACCTGATGGCAGAAGAGAAGCCCTGCATCCAGAAGGTCGCTTGTCAGTCCTGTCTCAGGTTGGCATCTAATTGAAGTAATGTTTTTGAACATTTGGAACTCAGCTACCAACGCTGGTTCTTAAACAACTTCAGGTAGCAAACCGATAAAGCTCATGGTAGATAGTGATGTTTAATGCTATCCATTTTAACCTGGGATAACTCCCCCTTCATAAAATATATTTATGTAGCCTAAAATCATACATTTTATACAATAAATTAGTTCAGTCAAATTAAGCTTATTTTCCAGTTATTTCTGTTAATAATAAGTTGTTTTATTTATTTATTGACATTTGATAGCAATTTCTTTTTTGCTCAAACTTTTGAACTGGAATCTCAGTTGGAGACTATTCACTGACTTAGTTTTAATCTGCTATTATTTTAAATAGTGGTGATAGTTTTGATACATTCTATTTCCGAAATACTAGTGTTCTAGAAAAGCATAAATTGAGACCTGCTGAGTGAAATACATTGTCATGATTTAGTAAATCTCATTTCAGTTAATGATATAGTTATTTATGGAATAGCATGCAATTCTAAACTGAACATTATGGTTTTCACAAAGGCCGTCTTCAAGTTGCTGGCTTCTTACCTACTCATGATTTTTAAAGAAGTTTTTCATTTGCCGGATGAGCTATCTCCTGCCATCTGCCCAGTCCTCCAGGATGCGTACTTCCACATTTCTTTTGGTTAGCTCCATTGAGTAGGCACAATGTGAGTGCAGGCGGGGAGTGTGTTAATAGTACAGTTTGGGTTTTCACGGTCTTTGACTCTGAAGGAGCTCCACGCACTCATCAGCCTTCAGCTGCTGCCGTGTTGGTGACGGTGTGGAACTTTCCTCTGCCCTGGGCCTCTAGCTTCACTTTGCTCAGTGCAGAGCAACACCCAACTCAGTCAGAACCTAGACACACCTGTAGCAGCTTGTATGCGCTTAGTATCAAACTGCCTTTTCACACTTGTGTATTTGAGGTTTTGTTGAGCTGATGTCAGAAATCCTGCCTTGTTCTCTTTTCCTGTATCAAAGTGAAGGACTTGGGATTTGGAAAAAAAAGCATCTGTAAGTTGGTACCAAATGATGTTTCCAGGACTGGTTTGTGGGATCAGATGTGAGCTTTTCAAATTGGAACCTTTCCTAATGAGCCCCTGGGAAAAGGCTTAGCTAAATTGCAACAGTGGCTGGTGAAGTCAATCGAGGTAAATTGCTCCCATTGCTGAGGGTCCAGAAACCAGGCAGTTGAAGCTAAAACTCCCCGGGAAATCGGGCAGAACTATTGCAGATGGTTTCCCCTTTGAGTAGAGGGGGGAACTGGAGTCCTTGTTGATGAATGGAAGGAGATTAAAGCTGGTTTGTGCAATGAATTGGCAACATGGTCTTTGAGAAGCTAAAGAGAAATTTATGAGAGGCCTATCAGTGTCAGGTGGGTGATTATTTTCAACGTTGTCTACCAATGATGTCTAAGAAAACACTGTGCTATCATTGGACTCTAGTGGTTTGCATCAGGACAGTAACACCAGAGAGCTTTTGTGGTGTTTACCCTCAGTGGTTGAGGGATACCCAGGATTTTTTTGAATTTCTACTTAGCATTCAACTACTTAGCATTTTGATTTGCATTGTAAAAAGCAAACCTGACTCTTAGTGGTGATGTGTTAGAATGGAAGTCACCAAGCAAGTGCTCGTGATTAGCATTCTGATGACCTGTCACTTAGACATGTGCTGTGCAGTTGAGAACGTTCCATAAGCTCCATGCCAAATGGGAATGATAATATATCACAGAGTCGTGTGGCAACATTAGGTCCTTGGTAATTGGTAAACTCAGTACTAATAACATCTGTGCGTCCATTTTCTCAGTTGCTGGCAAGTGCAGACAGTACTGAGTTAAGGAGCAAGCTTTAAATCCTTCAATTAAAGATTTTTTTGAGGCTGAGGCCTGGGGAGAATTTCTTATGTTTTAGCTCTCTGTTACTCTTGGAAATTCTTCTTTTATAATAAGTTTTAGAAGATCAAGTCTTTCATTTATCAAGGAGAATTAAGGATGTGAGGATACCCTGAACTGATGAGAATTGAGGAACCATCGTTTGTGTGGGCAGAACTTAATATAATTAATAGGTTTGCAGTTCTCTTAGACCTATTAGAAGATCACATTTTGATCTCTTTTTTTTTTTCTCTTCTTTCTTCATATATACACATTAGGATGTTTATTTGGCCTTCCCATTTTAGTTTTCCTTGGATGAACTTGCTGTTGTGTGATCAGAAAACCCAACTCTGTGTGTAATGCGTGCTGTGCTGTCGTCTGAATGTTACCTCCCCAGTTCATGGACTGTGTACGTATTTCAGGGAGAAGCTTAGATCACTAGGGTCGAGTGGATTAATGCCCCCCCCCCCCTTTTAAGGGCTTAAACCTTTAGCCACTTGTGTGCCCCCATGCCATGTGAGGGCAACCTTGTGCCACCTTTCTGGAGGATATAGCAACAAGGTGCCATCTTGGAAGCACAAGCCAGGCTTGTGTCAGACAGCAGTCCTGCTGCATCTTGAGTTTAGAATTCTAGCCTTCAAATCTGTTCTTGTATTTTCCTGGTGTAGGTGTTCCACTGCACAGCAGCCCAAGCACATTAAGATCACCCCAGGAGTACAGGCTTTGGAGTACAAATGGGTTGATTTCGGTTTGTATGTGTTCTCTCCTATATTTCCCTATTTAACATTCCCATTCTTACTGCCTCTAACTTACAATTGTTCTTGATACAAATTTAGTGCAAGTAAATATTTTTCTGTTTTCTCTCTACTATTCTGTCCCTGTCTAATTTAGGCTGAGTTCCTCCAGGCTCTAGTGCCTGTGTTCTGTGGTTTGTAAAGTGCTGTGTACTTTTATAGCCTCTATAAATAACAAAATAGAGCTTATGGCAACAACACTGTAGTACCCAGCATGTTTAGATATAGTATGTAGTAGAATGATTGAGAAGAAAAAAATGTCTCATTAGGGGAGGGTACAAAATGTCTAGCTTGCAAAACTATTCATGGTCACATATTCGTCTACACTGCTTCTGAGTTTTCTCATTTCTTGATTAATAGCTGATATCCCTTAATCTCTGGGACATCTTACCCATAAACTAGGCATGGTGCCTTGAGTTCCTCCTCCTTTACCCTTGTAGAAATGGGGAGGAGAAAGGCTGCTTGCTTCAGAGCATGGTGAGATTCCAACCAGATGCCTGCATGCTGGGGGCCCAGCTTCCTATCCTGGCCTTCTTGTTTTGTTTGAGTGGATCACCACAGCTGCCTTCACATATTTAGATGTGAAGCTAGGGACTAGAAGCTATTTCTATTATACCTGTCAATATAGTTTGATAAAATGCAAATGTCTTTAAAATGGTAGACTTCCAATTAAAAGGCTCCAGCAGGGAGTCTGTTTTGATAATGAAAGTGATTAAGAAGGCTCTATTTTTTTCCATTGGTATGAATGTTCAGCTAAAATAGCTTGATTTTCTGCCTGTAATTGAACTCTTCTAATGAGGTTCTAATAACTCTTAGGTTCTAATAATGATTCTAACATCTATTAGTTCTCTTCAGTGATCAATGCTAGGGACCAGAACACAATTTTTGGATGGTAATGTCATTTAAGATCCTTTATCCTTCCTCATATATTCAACAGAATCAATGGGGGTAAATGTGTATTTTCTTTATTCTGTAATTTGGACATAACCTTGGTCTGAGTAAAGCCAAACATATGTGATTTATCAGTGTTTATGTTTGGAATTGCCTTCAAAATGGCCTTGAGACATTGGTTTTGGTGTGTAAACAGGAGGTGCAGAATAACACACCCCAAAAATTAATGCAGCTAGGTACCACCTGAAATCAAATTTGAAGAGCACTTCGTCTGTTTAGCCCCTTTCCGTAGAGACCTGGCATCCCCAGGGAATTACACGTGGTAGTAGAGCCTTTCTGGTCAAAATGGGCTGGATGATTAAATATGCTCTTCTTCTCCACCCACATAGTCTGGGGCACATTATTGGTGTAGAATAGCTGTCAGGGATGGGCTGCCATGGCTGGCTCACAGCACTTCATTAACAGACTGTCACCCTTCATCTTCTGTTATTAGAGTCAGTGTTTGCATTCTCTGACTTTAATAAAAGTCTGCCTTTTCACTATTTTTCTATCTTGCTCATTGTTTATTCTCAAAGGACTTGATGCTTTCCTGTATAACAAAGTCAAAAGACAGTCTGCCTGTCTACTAGGAGAGGATTACCAAGGGATTAAAGAAGTAAAGAACAGTTGTGGGTACGCTCAGCGACTCACGGTGGTTACCAACCTGCTTTGTTCTGTAGGCCCATCCATCATCTCCTGTCTTGTGGTCTCCTCATTGTAGCCACCCAAGTGGGACTATTCGGGCATGCTTTCTATGATCCTGAGAGCTGAGGAATATTTTCACGTGAAAGACTAGAGCTGCTCAAGAATTTAGAGTTGAAGAGTCTTATTGTATGAGCCAGTTCACTCTGGCTTACCTGTCTTGATGGTGTTTATATTCTCTGTAGCTCATCACATAGGAACTTGAGGTTTTTTATTTAAATGCCAGAATGACAAATTATAGTAGAGTTGTACCTTTCTGAGTAGTTGCATCTAAGGTCAGCATGAGGTGATGATTTTATGTAGTGAGAATCACCCCTGAAAATCCATTTACTGTCATTTTGTTCAAATGGTGTGCTTAGGATGGTTAGATACATTGTCTGGGATCAGGGACTTTTTACCGTCCAGACCCTTCTCTTTAGAATGCGACTTAGAAGGAGAGTGACTAAATAGGCAACCAGCAATATTGGAAGTTATTTTCCTTCCCACTCTTTGCCCACTTTCTATCTTTCTGGGAGAAAAGTTAACAATGTGAGCATGGAAAATCCTTTGCCCTCGTGACATGTTTGGAGTTTAGAGAGGTAAAAGCCAGTTGATTTCATGCAGGCTCTAGGAGCTTGACTTGGGAGCATATGAGGTCTTAATTCTGCTAGTGGAAAGGTGTCAGCTGCAGGTACCGAAGGAAGAGTGGACATGAGAGAGCTCTGCTTTCTTCTTGAGGCCTGGGCACACTAGGTAGACATACAAGACCGAGGATCCATAAGAAGGGACAGTGCTCCCAGCACATTGTTTCTCAGGGTTGTGACTAGTCAGATACTCTGGTGGATGGGAGGAGCCTGTCCACACAGCGAGGAGGCAGATGCTGTCCTTTCCACAGGGCTGAGCGTAAATACGTCTGGCAGCTCAGTCGAAGTCTTTGTGTTATACGATGATGACTTTGCTCCCTGAGGTATTGAGTTAGTGTTGAGTTCAGAGGATTGTTTTGGTCTCTCTCTAGCAGCCTGTCCAGTTCATACTGATTAACCTCTTTTTCTGGCAGTCTCCCTGGTATCTCTTCTGTGAGGTATGGTCTGACCAGCTGTTTTTCTTGGTCCAGGTCTATTTTATTCCATTATCTTGATCCTGAGTAGGACAGGAACAAGTAGAGTTCTTTGAAATATATCCCCCCCCCTTACATCATGTTGGTAGAATCTTTCTTTAAAGTTCTGGGTATTTCTGTGAATACAGATTGAATACAGTGTGTGTGTGTGTGTGTGTGTGTGTGTGTGTGTGTGTGTGTGTGTGTATATATATATATATATATATAGTGTGTGTGTGTATGTGTATGTGTCCTGTCCTATCTTTTCCATTACAGAGGCAGCTGTATTAACTGGAACTGTGCCCTTTTGTAGCCTACTCCTGGAGTGTGCACTGCTTAATCCTCTCTCGCTTTTTAAACTCCCAGCCTGTAATGAATTTAATAGTTTTTGACTCCTCCTGATAAGGATATTTATGGGTCAGGCTGGCAGAATTCCACTGCAGTACATTAGCGTCTTGTTTGCGTTGAAGCATTTCTGTAGAGGCATCCTTCTGAATGGAGGGAAGCAGAACTGCTTCAGAACCGCTGACCACCGCCTCGCCTTCCTGCTTTGTGCCTCTCCTCTTCGCCAGGGCGGCAGGCAATGCATACCTGCGCCTGAAAGGCCTTAACCTGGCAATTAGGTTCATTCATATTTCATTCATTTATCACTCAGGCATTTCTTTAGCAGCTCTATAGAACTTAAATCTGTTTTTCAGTACTGTGTTAGTTATCAAGGGGGGTTACAGAGATGTTCCTGAAGGTGGAAAGGGTTGGTGGGTGGGTCAGTCCAGATGATAGAATAAAAGAGCTCTGGGAAACAAGCAAGAAATTCAGATCAAGAAGAAGTTTGAAGGTTGGGAGGTTGGATAGCTTGATAGTGCTGCAACTGGTACTGATGATCCGTAGCACATAACATTTTACATGTTTACCCTGGGCCAGGCATTGAGCCAAGAAGGACATTGCCTGGGCTATCTATTTGATCTCTTAAAAGTCAACTGCTCATAAGGTGCAGGCTTTATTATCTTTATTTTAACATGTTAGGAAACTAAAGGATGGCAATATTAAGATACTCGCAGAAACTACTGGTAAGTGGAACCCTTGGGAAGAGTGCCCAAGCCTGGCCAAAAGACTATGCTTGTAACCACTCTATTACCCTATTTGAATTCACTTGGTTTTCAATTCAGTGCTTTATCTGGGTCACCAGTTCTTTCAATTAAGAAAGTGTGGTGAAATGAATGTGTTGAGTAATCTGTGTTGTGCTGAATGCTTATTGCTATTTCATGCTATACACTTAATTGCTTCTGTATGCTTATTGCTTAATTACATAAAATGCAATAGTCCCTTTATCATCTTTCTGCAAAACTGCCCCTTATTTACTGTGACTTAAGCAAACCAAAATAGCAAGAGAGGATGCTAATTTTTAATCTGGGTGGCCAGAGTTCTTTTTGGTTAGTTTTATTTCTGAGTGCACTGATAACTCACGGTCAAAGCATGTGTCTGGTCAGAGCACAACTGTTCAGCATGGGAGCATCAAACAGCTGTCACCGTGCTGATCTTTTCCAGGCACAGGGATGACATCTGGACTCAGTATTTTGGTATAAGAGAAATAGTTTTGCTAATCATGTTGTCACAGGATCATACATCAAACAGAGCTGGGGGCTGTGTGTCTCTGCCAATTGCCTTCTGATCATTATTCACCCTGAGTTGATGTAAAGAAAACGATCAGTTTGAGGGCCACAAGCTAATCCTTGGCTTACACATACTGCTTTCCCAAAGAGATCACATTTAAGGTTTTAAAATTTCCCTGTATCTATGAAAGTGCTGTGAATGGGTAATGCTTGGCTATGCAGTTAGCTAGTTAGGTGCTTTCTGTGTTCCGACTCTTCCATGGTGTTGTCCGTAGTACTCTTTAACTACTTAAGGCACACTTGCATTTAGATTGCTCCAACATAATAGGAATCCAGCATAATGAATGTGAAAGATAAAGATAACTGTAAGTTTCCCCTCCTCTCTTCTCTCTTACTCCTCTTCGTTCCCTTCCCTTCTTCCTCTCTCCTTTGGAGAGAGAGAGAGAGAAAGAGAGAGAGAGAGAGAGAGAGAGAGAGAATGGGCAAAGGACCTCCTACAGCTGTAAATGAACTCCAGATGCATATGTCTCTTGTGCACACATCTTTTAGTGGGTACTAGGGAGTCATACCCAACAACATCAGGCTTTGCAAGCAAGACTTGAACTGCTGAGCCATCTCTGCAGCCCCACTGTAATAGATTTTGCCAATAAGAAGTTTTAGCTGATAGAAGAAAAGTAGAGCTTATTGGAGATGTACTTCACTTGTTAATTTCTTAGAGTTCATTTCACCCCTCCCTCTAGTTAAAATAATTGACAGTGGCATATGAAATAATGGTGTGATTTAAAGTAAGTGGAATTTCACATTTGATTAAATGTGATAGCTCTATTATGCATCATTACTTGGTTCTAACACCCATGGCTCATCTCTATGTCTATGGACTTGTAACACCTGAGTTTTTTTGGTTCTGGCCTGGCTAGCTACTTAGAAGATGTATGCTGCTAACTGTTCATGAAAAATGCTAGTGCTTTCCCACCCAGCAGGTAATTTATGTAACACCTCTTGGGAACAGTCTTCAAAAATGTAATCAATGCAGAAGGACATTGGAAGATGGGAGTGGAACATATACCTCAGCGAAACTCATTTAGATTAATGCTATTTACTTTCACTGAGATAAAGTAAAGACGGTGGCTATGTCCTTGCATCTTAGAGACATCTACTTGGAGGAGAGTCTTGAGAGATTATCTGTCTTTTTCTCACTAGTCACAATTAGATTTAAAGACTGCAGATGAATGGTTCTTTTCCATGTTCAGTATTTCCATACTCATTTGGTAAGATTCTTGGCTCACCAATCCTCTATAGAAGATAGTTGGCTTTTTTTTTTTGGGGGGGGTCCCTCATTTCTAGAGAAATGCTTCTGTATTAGTTGCATTTTAAAACAAGTATAATGTCTATGATTTTTCCTTTTTTTTGGTTTTCAGAGGTGGGGTCTCACTCTAGCTCAGGCTAACCTGGAACTTACTATGTAGTCTCAGGGTGGCCTCGCACTCACGGCAATCCTCCTACTTCTGCCTCCCAAGTGCTGGGATTAAAGGCGTGCACCACCACACTTGGCCTCCTTTAAAAAAATTTATATATATATATATATATATATATATATATATATATATATATATATATATAAAATTTGGGAGGAGAGAGAATGAGGGAGCAAGCACACATGCCAAAGCCTCTTACCTCCTCATACATTTAAAAAATAATATATTTTAAAAATATAAATAAAATATAATAACATATATATATGTATGTATATATATGTGTGTGTATATATATATATATATATATATATATATAGAGAGAGAGAGAGAGAGAGAGAGAGAGATTGAGAGAGAGATTGATTGGGTGTGCCAGAGCCCCTTGCTGCTGCAAATGAACTCCAGACACATGTACCACTTTGGGATTCTGTATTTATTTGGGTACTAGGGAATAGAACTTGGGCAGGCACACTTTGCAAGCAAGTGCTTTTTAATCCCTGAGCCATCTTCCCAGCTCTCTTTTATCGAACTCTCAATGCATGTGCTACTTTGGGGCATCTGGCTTTACATGGGTACTGGGGAATTGAACCTGGTCTGATATACTTTGCAAGCGAGGACTTTAAGTGTTGAGCCACCTCCCCCAGCTTCTTCCCTCTTAAACATGGTAATTTTTGTGTTTTGAAAAATATGAGTATATTAGATTTCTGTTTATTTTATTTTATTTTTTTAATTTTTTGGTTTATTTATATTTCTTTATTTGAAAGTGACAGAGAGAGAGAGAGAGAGAGAGAGAGAATGGATGCTCCAGGGCCTCTAGCCACTGCAAATGAACTCCAGACACGTGTGCCCCCTTGTGCATCTGGCTAACGTGGGTCCTGAGGAATCGAGCCTCCAACTGGGGTCCTTAGGCTTCACAGGCAAGCGCTTAACTGCTAAGCCATCTCTCCAGCCCTGCTGTTTATTTTAATCAAACCTATATCTAAAATATAACCATACTTTTCTTATCAGAAACATAAAAAATATTACCCATTTCTCATCTGTATTACCACAGTGCTGAATATAAAAGCAATGTTAAAGGACCCTTTTTACTTGTCTTATATATTGCTTAATCACCAACATTATAAACATGAAGTTCCTCCACCCCTATCCTAGGGCCATATTATTTCTTTCTAATGTAAGATCTCACTATAGCCAAGGCTGGCCTGGAACTCACTATATAGGCTCAGGCTGGCCTCAAACTCAAAGTGATCCATTTCTGCCTCCTAAGTGCTGAGATTAAAAGGTGCCCATCATGCCCCATGTGGTGAGATAGGGTCTCACGAGGTGTAAACCTATTGTAGCTGCAGGCATAAATCTTCCTACCTCAGCCTCCTGAGTGCTGCGATTACAGCCTTCCTCAGCTCTGATTTTCGTAATCACCATGGAATGTGATAGGCACGTCTTCAGCTACAATCTTAGAAATAATAGCCCCCTCCTTCCACAAATCAGGAGGCTGAAGCCTGAACCTTCACTCAGTGTACACACACACACACACACAAAAATCAATCTCTGAGAGTTTATATGAATCTCAGATGATTTCTCCATGCTTTAAATTTCTTCTTTATTGATATAATTGCTCTGTTCATTTACTTTTAGTTAATGAATATATTTTACTGTTTAATAATGAAACTTTTTTCCATTTGACATTAGGCATTAGGCACCAAGTATTTATTTCCCAGGTCATGCTAGCCTTATGTGATTGACACACACTCGGCAGAGAAGCTACTGGTTGGCATTTCATCTTGGTTCTTGATTCAGTACCTCGTAACCATAGTGTAAATGAGTGTATATAAACCACATTAAGTTAAAAACGGTTAACATGTTTCTTAAAAAGGACAAGACTCATGCATACCCTCTGTGATGGTTAGTATTGTCAACTTGCCAGATCTACAACCACCTAGGAGACAAAGCTCTGGGCATGTGTGTGAGGGAGTTTCTAGATTGGAGTGGTTGAGGTAGGAAACTCCATTTAACTGTGCAGCGTAATCCCACAGGCTAGGGATCCTGGACTGAATGAAAAGGAGAAAGCTTGCCGAGCACCGGCCTTTCTCTCTCCAGCTTCCTGCTGCCATGCCTTCCCTGCTGACTAGGTCAACCTGGGCTAGAGTAAGACCCTACTGTGAAAAACAAACAAAAAAGCAAACTTATTTTTCCCCCCTTTTTGGTTACAAAAGTAGTGTCTGAGTTTCAAATTCAGGCAATGTATTTACATATGAAAATTCTGATTTAACAGGAAGGAGTTAGGATAAAATAAGGATCAGGGATGCTTATTGTAGGCAAAGGGAAACCTTAATGCTTACATTTTAAAAGAAAATTTTATTTATTTGCAAGGAAGGAGAGAGAGAATGAGAATGAATGGGCACATCAGGGTCTTTTGCTACTGCAAACGAACTTCAGACACATGCACCACCTTACTCATCTGGCCTTATGTAGGTACTAGGGAATTAAACCCAGGCTGTCAGGCTTTGCAAGGAAGCACCTTAACCGCTGAGCCATCTCTCCAGTCTCAATGCTTATATTTTGTGAGTTTGATTTTTTTTTTCTTTTGTTTTGTTTTGTTTTTTGTTTTTTTGAGGTAGGGTCTCACTCTAGCCTAAGCTGACCCAGAATTCACTATGTATTCTCAGGATAGCCTCAACTCATGGCAATTCTCCTACCTCTGCTTCCCTAGTACTGGGATTAAAGGCGTACATCACCATGCCCATCTGCGTTTGAAATTTCTTGATTCCACATGAAATGGCCATCACTGTATATTTAGAAATAAAGATGATACTTGTGATAAAACTCTTTTTCTTCCTCATAAGAGAATCTCTAGTAGGTTGAATTGTGTCCCTTCATGAAGATTTGTTAAGTTCCTACCTGGGAATGTGACATGATTAGTAAATAGAGGCTCCAGTAACTGATGTCCTCATAAAAATAAGTTAGGATACTAGCATGGGAACATAAGCCATGTGAAGGTAGCAGCAGAAATTGAGGTGATGTGGCTGTAAGGTAAGGAATGCCAAGGGTTGCCAGCAGCCTCCAGAAGAGAAGTAGGAGAGGCAAGGAGGGATTTCCCCTGAGGCAAGGAGGGATTCTCCCTGAGAGACTTCAGAGGGACCATGCCTGTGCCAGCATGTTGGCTTTAGAGTCTGGGCTCTGAGTGAAGTTCATGAGAATAAATTCCTGTTGCTTTAAGGCGCCCAACTTGTTTTGGCCGCCCTCTCAGCTTACAGTTTACATTTTGTGATTAAGAATGATTTTCTTCTTTACAACAACAACAAATGTCACACAGTTTTTTAGCGAGCAACATATATGGTAGGAATTTTGTTTTTCTTTTTCAAAATTTTTCTTTGATTTTTCACTTGATAATAAAAGAATTGGCATTTCTGAAAATTGCTAGATGGGTCCAACTCCCAAACATTTGATGAGGGTTTCCTTTTCCCATCAAGAAAAAAGAGGAAGTATGCCACAAAAGCCATCCAAAAACAAATGCAGGTGTTCTGGGCTGGGAAGATGGCTCAGTGGTTAAAGGCACTTGTTTGTGCAAAGCCTACAGACCCTGGTTTGATTCTCCAGTATCCACATAAAGCCAGAGGTACAAAGTGGTGCATGCATCTGGAGTTTGTTTGCAGTGACAAGAGGCCCCAGTGTGCCCATACACACAGTTCTTCCTCTTATTCTCTTGCTGTTTACAAATAAATAAATAATATTTAAAAACAAAACATAAATTTTAAAAAAGGTTAAAGAGTATAGACATTTTTATTTTCTGCTTTGTAAATCCTCTCCTCCGATATATACACGCAAACACATATATGTGTACATATATATTTAAAATATTATTTTGTGTGACACACACACACACACACACACACACACCCCAGAGCTCCCTAACACTCCATACAAACTCCAGATGTGTCTACCACTTTGTCCATCTGGCTTTATGTGGATACTGTGAATTGAACCCAGGCCATCAGACTTTGCAAGCAAGTTCTTTTAACCACTGAGCCATCTCTTCAGCCCTAAAAAAATATATTTTAAAATATTTTATTATTTATTTATTTGGCAGAGAAAGAGGGAGAGAGAGAATGGGTGTGCCAGGGTCTCCAGGTACTACAAACAAACTCTAGACGCGTGTGCCCCCTTGTGCATCTGGCTAACGTGGGTCCTGGGGAATTGAACCCGGGTCCTTTGGATTCACAGGCAATTGCCTTAATCACTAAGCCATCCCTCCAGCCCCTAAAAATATTTTTCATGTATTTATTTGTGTATGTGTGTGTGGCAGTATATGTGTGCTCATGCCACAACATACCTGTTTATGCCCCGCTCTCTTGAGACAGGTTCTCTTGTCACTGCCAAAGAGTCTTAGTTGGCAAGCTTTGGTTTTCTTGGCTCCACTTCTCATCATTGTGAGTTTGGATCACAGATGCATTTGCCACTTGGCATCCTGCTTTACATGGTGCTGGAGAGTTGTACTGGGCCTGGCAGGTTTCACAACTGCTGAGTCATCTCCCCAGCTCTCCTTTGATTACTTTAAAAGCACAAGAACCATTTTATTGACTGTGTATTTCTGTCTGTCTTGGGTGGATTTTAAATAGCTTTCATTATTTTTTCTGTATATGGATATTTAATTTTAACAGTACATTTCAGTTTTGCAGAACTATTTTTACTTTTCTATTTTAGAACTTGTCTCTACTTTTAGACTCCATTTTATGTCATAAGTTTACATTTTTCTTTAATTTTCTCTTCTTCATCTTGCCCCCATTTATATTTGTTAAACACTTAAGTCTGTGACACAAGTGGAATTTCATTGCACTGTCATGAAATAAGCAGTTCTCCTCAGAACCAGCTCTCTCATTGAAGTAGTGGTTGGTGTTACATGTTGTTCCAGCCCTGCCCAGACCCTCCTTTTAAAGCTTCTGTTAACCCTATGGTATGAACTCCCCGTCTGTGGTAGTTTGAATGAAATGTCCCCTATAGCCTCATGTGTTCTGAATACTTGGTCCCCTGCTGGCTGCAGTTTGGGACCTGGATCCTTGCTGGAGGAGGCATGTTGCTAGGACTGGCTTAGGGCTGTTACAGCCAGCTCCCCTTGCCAGCAGGAGCTCAGCCCACTCTTGCTGCTGCTGTCTTTTACCTGCTATGGCAAGATGTGATGACCGGGCTCTGCTGTGCCATCCTTTCCCCACCATGTTGAAGCTTCCCTCAAGATTGTAGGGAAAGTAAACTTTCTTCCCGTCAGCTGTTCTTGGTCAGGTGTTTTGTCCCAGAAGTGTGAGGGTAGCTGCTCCACCATCTTACTGATTCCTGTACTGTTCTATGGTAGAACCTGATAGCATCCGTGATTTGCTTGCTTGACCTTAAACATGACATTGCTCTTGAAATTGCTCTAATAAAAGGAGCTACCATGTTTTATATTGACTTCCATGTGTCAGTGTTGAAAGTAAAGTTTATGCTTTCTTGTTTCACTTATGATCCTCTCGCTCTCGCTTTCTGTCTCTCTCTGTGCGGCAGCGGGGCGGGGGAGCGCAGAGTGAGAGGTGGAAGAGAGGAAAATGTGATGGTTCACACCTTGTTTCCTAATACTGAAGAGGCTGAGGTAGTAGGATTGCTGTAAGTTCAAGGCCAGCCTAGGCTAAAGTGAGTTCCAAGTCATAAACTCTTGTTCCAAATGTACAGACAGATTCAGTGTTTGCTTTATGAAATTGGCAATACATGAAATGGTAATGCCTTAAGATAGAGAATCAGCCGGGCATGGTGGCACATGCCTTTAATCCCAGAACTCACTTGGGAGGCAAAGGTAAGAGGATCACTGTCAGTTCGAGGCCACCCTGAGATTGCATAGTGAATTCCAGGTCAACCTGGGCTACAGTGAAACCCTACCTTGTAAAGCAAAACAAACAAACAAACAAAATAATCAGTGTGCTTAGTGAAGTTTTGTATCATGGAGACCAGGCTGTACAACAAGCAGTTTCCTGGGCAAAACAAATACGTTAACAATTTAGTTCCTCCCTACTTTTCATGTCCTTAGGAATAATATGGAAAAAGCCTATAGTTGTTAGTACTTTATAAAATGGGTTAATGGGATAGTGAGTGTGTGTGTGTAAGAAATTACCCAGTAAGTTTTAGGGGGAGGGCTGGTTCCAGTTACCAAGTCATTTAGACACCCCAGTGCAGGCTGGTGTGGAGCAGTCATTTCTTAGAACCAAAGGCTGGAGGTAGTGGCAATGGCCAGCAGGAGGAATGAAGATATGGGGGTCGTAGTCATTCATTTTCGCCCAGAGCTTAGGCCAACTCCAGCTCAGTCCCATTTAACTCAGAACAGAAATTTCTGCTCAGGGACCAATTAGACTAAAGCACATCTTGGCCTTTCACCCTTGGGATCTGTGGGCTTGAGGAGAGCGTGTCCTCTTCCCTCCTGTCGCCACCCGCGGTATTATGATACATTTCTTCTGTCATCTGCTGGTGCTCATCTCCTGATTTCTGTCACTGGGGCCCTTTTCATCCTTGTTCATAGAGAGTGAATTTTATAACTATTAGGTTAAGAAATTACCCAGTGACTCAACCTGTTAAGAGGAAAGTGACAGTTGTTATTGCTGCTTTGCATGGTCAGGCACTCACCTGTCACCTCCTTGTAGAGTGGAAACAAACTGCAGGACAGAAAAAACCAAACTCACTCAGCACAGAGAGTCACTCAGAAAAAGACATTGATGTTAGATTGTTGCCGTAACGTGATATGCAGAATACCATCTTGAGGCTGGCAAAGTAAACACTCAAGAAGAGCAGCTAGCTCTTTCACATAGCAGGCTCTGGTAGAGTTTCTCAGCCTTGCGACATAACCATGGGCCATAACCTAGGATAGAGGAAGCCCAGTTGCCCATAGATGGGGATGGGCTAGACCAGAGAGGAGGCGCTAGTTGTGATTACTTTCTGAGAGCCAGTGTGACAGTGTTAACTTTGAAAATCAGAGACCCACAGCTGTCTCTGGAGTAGAAAAGTAGTTTGAGGTATACAAAGGAAAGGACAATGTATTTGTCATCTTTCAAAAGAAAACTGGTAGACTGGGCGTGGTGGCACACACCTTCAATCCCAGTGCCACAGAGTTAGGAGGATCACTGTGAGTTTGAGGCCATCCTACCCGAGACTCATAGTGAATTCCAGGTCAGCCTGGGCTGGAGACCCTACCTTGAAAAAGACCAAAGAAAAGAAAAAAAGGAAACTTATAACCCTTTAATCCCAGCCCTCAGGAGGGCTGCAGTAGGAGGGTAGCCTTGGGCTGTAGAGTGAAATATCTTTTACCTTGAAATAAAACTAAAAGCTCCCTCCCAAAAAGAATTTGTAATTTAAAAAAATTAAAAAAATATTACAGCATAAGCCTTAAAAACATTTCATAAAAGTGACTGCGATGTTCTTTGTGTTTCTGTCCTTGATCTTACCTCAGTTTACCTGGGACATAGTTCTCCACAACCAATTTCTTAGAACTTAACATTTAGTTTTTTCCTGATTACCTCCCGCCCCCCCCCCCCCGGGTTTTCTGAGTCTACCAGGTCATGTTTCGCTGTTCCCTTGCCAGTTTTATCCATTTGTAAGCCTTCTAAACCCTTGCCTTGTCATTGTATTGTAATGTCTGATCTGCATACTCTAGAAACAGGACTGTTGGCTAATCAGTCTGGCCTGGGTTTCAAGTGTATTACTTGTGTTATGTGTGACTTATTGATGACCAACTTCTTTGAGCTCTGGTTTCCTTGTCTGTAAAATCCTTAGTCTATGAATATTGAATGTGTTTCACATAGTGCCTGTGCGTGTTAGGAATTTAAACATTAGAGAGCTCTTTTATACTTTCTCTCTGCAGCTTATTTAGTGGCTCTGAGCAGTTCCCCTTGGATCCCTAAGGTGCCTAAATGCAGCCGTTAGCTTTTCGTTTACTACGCCTGCAACACGGCCTGGCCGAGAGCTGCTAGCTGCTTTCCTTAGGCCTGATGAAAGACTTACCCAAGATTCTGCACCTTCTCTTGAAATGGCCTGTTCTCAAGCATCATCTTAAGTTGATTTGTTGTGCTAATACCTTGACAAATAATTTGCTTCATAATTAGTAATAACTGTAATAAGGCAAGACCTACACATAAACTTATATACCGTTTTTTTTTTTGTGTGTGTGTGTGGGGGGGGGGGGGGAGAAACCCTTAGCTCAGCTTTGCAGGTGTGGCAAGGAATTGTTGCAGCATATAAATAAATCTCTTCTTTCTCTGACATGAATGGTAGTGACATATTACACCAACGTGAATCATGAAAGCTAGGGGTACATGGTTGTTTGAGTCATTTAAAATTGGTTTGGACAGTGTACAGTTGAATAGAGCACCTTTTTGAGTGTTTCTGGTTCTAATTACATCTTTTCTTTGCCATCATAAGCCTCCTAACTGGCCTCCTTACTTCTAGTTGTTCCCTCCCCTGATCCTGTGGCTATAAGATTAACATTCCAGAAATACACCTTTGATTTTGCCACTCTACACATGCTAAACCAAGCTTCCCATTTCATAGTGAAAAACGGCAGATTCCTTAAGGCTGGTGGTATGTGGCCTAAGCTTTCATGCTTATTTATTTCTTGCCTGCCCTTTATGTATCCCTGGCATTTAGAATAGTTAATAGGAGTTTTGAAATGTGCAGGGACATTTTATATGTGTATATCACAGGGAATACTTAGTGGGTGGGGGCCAACATACTACATGGGAACTTTGTGGGCTCAAGATTTAACCTACCCACACTGGTCACAATTTTCTCATTGAACAGCAAGTTGGATGGTGGTTTTCATAGGTGCCTTTTTCTGTTTCCTGTTCTGCCTCCTGCCTGGATTGCCTTTTCTCATCTAAGTACAGTATCCTCGCAGGCAAGGCCATCTCCACAAAGCTCCTTTCAACCCTTGTGGCAGAAGCAGTCTCTCCTGCCGAGCTCTGCACTCCTCTGTCCGTAGCCTTTTTATGGCACCATTTTCTGTTTGGGTTGTAGGCATGTGTCTCATCTCCATTACTCGACTTTCAGCTCCTTTGAAGGTAGGATTCATGTTTGATTCACTTTTGAACCCCAGCAAGCAGTGGGATGCCTTGCAGGTCCTAACCACCAGCTTCATATTGTGGATAGAGACGTCTTCCCTGCCTGGCAGCAAAGGCAAGTTTAAGGATTGTTTCTCAGTTAAAAAAAATTCACCTTGAAATGGGCTGAAACCTTTCATAGTGTTTTGGGTTCTCATATGCTTTGTATGTCTTGTGCGTACTTACAGGTAAGTATGGTAGCCTGTTGTGAAATTGAGTCAACCTGCGGAAGAATCCGAAGGTGGGTAGCGTGGTGACTGAGTCAGATTTCCTTTGCTGGTCATCAGCATGATGAGCTATCATTGTCGTCAGAGCCCGTCAGAGCATGTGGGTCCAGTCTCCTCATGTCAGACAGCACGGGTGAGGCCCAGTAAGGCTAACTTGTCCCAGGCAACAGTAGGAACCCCAGCAGAAATAATTTCAGCATTGTAGTATTTCTATCTTCTTTGACACCTCAGATTTGGACTTGGAATCACTGCCTCTTCAAAGATAGCTTCCTTTGTAATTTTTCTTATTAACATAATGAAAGCCTGCCCTACTATTCTCCGTTTAGGGTTTAGCTCCCTAATAATAATGACACCATTAGTCTCTCTTCTCTCTTTTGTGCTTGAATTGTTTCAGTGCCTTAACAGGTACATTAGACAATGGGAAAAGAAATCCTTTAATTTTAGATTCGTTTTTGTCCAGTTTGGTCATTTAGAAGAACAGAGCAACAGGCAGCCTAGGTCCTAAAGAATGGTACACTGGGGATTTAGTTGCCTGAGGTGTCCTGTGGCCGAAAAGCAAGTTCTTTATGAATCCAATGGCATTTAGAATCCTACTGAGCTACAGAAAACTCACGTTTTATGACCTCTTTGTTAGGCTGCACTGTAGAGACACTAATATTGCCTAGTCTATGGGAAAGATTAGTAGGGTCCCTCATCACCCCCTTGCAGGACATCAAAGAGCAAAACCATGATCAGTCATATGGAAACATTATTTTTTCTGCTGAATGTGAACAACAGCAACAAAAAACTTATTAAAGAAAGGTGTCTGGGGAGAGAGTGGGCTGCCTCAGGGGGAGGCTGTGGTTTCCTCTCATGGAAGGGTTTAGGTACATGTTGATAATCATACTGTAGGGACCTGGAGGGAATTTGATAGAACATAGGAACCTGGACTTAATAGTCTTTCAAGTTCACACACAACCCACAGACCCTGTGGTTTTTAATTCATGGAAACAGGGAGACTATTTTATTTACCACAGAACTAGTGGGTGACCGCCACCCTTTCTGCGCAGTGGTCCTGAGCGTGCTGCGGCCTGTGCTGAAGCTGCCTCTGCCGTGCGCCGTGACCTTCCCTGCCGGCGTGGCAGCTTCAAAAAGGATTTTGTTTATTTACTTACCTATTCATTCGTTCATTTGAGAGAGACAGAATTTATTTGTTTACTTGAGACAGACAGATGGAGAAAGAGGTAGATAGGGAGAATGGGCATGCCAGGGCCTCCTGCCATTGCAAACATCACGTACAACTGAACCACCAGTATAAAAAAGAAACACTTTTTTTTGCTGTAATACTGAATTTCATTTATAGTTTTAAAATTATTATTTCTATTTAGAGACAGGGTCTCACACTGTAGCTCAGATTGGTCTAGAATTCATTATATAGCCCAAACTGGCCTCGAACACATGGCAATCCTTGTGTCTACACCATCCCCAACCCCCAGGTTCTGGGGTGAACCATCAGGCCCAGCTACTTTATAATTCTAACTCATCCCATTTATACTGCCTCTCTGGACAGAAATAATGGGAGCATTTTTGGCTCCATGGGAGCTAAGAAACTTTTGTACATTTGCTTGTTCATTTGGAATAGAAGTCAGGGTTGGAATTTTCGTTCATTGTTTGATTTAAAGGTCCTACTTCAAAAAAAATTTTTTTTTGAGGCAAGCCCAACAAACTCACTTTTTTTTTAAATGCGGGGGGAGGGGGGAGGGAGAGAGAGGGAGAGAGAGAGAATATGAATGAATGAATATTGGTGTGCCAGGGCCTCCAGCCATTGCAATTGAACTCCAGATGTGTGCGCCCCTTGTGCACATGTGTGACTTGTGCACTTGTGTCACTTTGTGTGTCTGGCTTAATGTGAGACCTGGAGAGTCAAACATGAGTCCTTAGGTTTCACAGGCAAGTGCCTTAACTGCCAAGCCATCTCTCCAGCCCTACAAGTCCTGCTTTTTAATCCAAGGAATCTCTTCACACAGAGCAAATCAGTCAGATGCTTATCCGTTTGGTAGAGCTTCGTTTCTCATTAATAATTAAAACAAAAGCAATCATAGTGAAATGTCATTACAATGAAATCAGAACTATCACAAAGCATGTTCCAATTTGTAGTCTCACGAAATACATGGGAACAATTACCTGACTTAGACATAGGGGAAATCCAAGATACAGAAGTCCAGTAATTCTTTCCAGAACCTGCTCTGGATTCCTCCCTTTTCACTTACCATTAGTTCCCACAGCAGTTTAGCCTGGGTTCTGTGTCATTCATCTAATGTAGTCTGTTCCTTTTTAGGCATTTTCACAATCAGGCTGTAATCTCTGAGGTCCTCCTCAAGGTTGCCCTGCCTGTGGCATCCCTGCCAATAGCTGTTGGTCAGACATCTTATTCGCCCTGTTGATAATTCTGGTGTGTTGCTTTTTTTTTTTTTGGTTGGCAGGTCAGATCAAACCCAGGGCCTTCAGCATCTTCGACAAGCACTTAACGGTTAAGCTACATCCTCAGCCTTGAGTTGGTTTGTGATTGCTTCTCCTAAGCAAAGATCAATCCAAACACACCTTTTTCATCATTGATGATGATCACAGTTGAGATCTGATGGTTTTCAGGGAGGAAAGTGAAACTTTTTAATTTATTTTTATTTTATTTATTTATTTTTGTATTTTCAAGGTAGGGTCTTGCTCTAGCTCAGGCTGACCTGGAATTCACTATGTAGTCTCAGGGTAGCCTTGAACTTACGGAGATCCTCCCACCTTTGCCTCCTGGGTGCTGGCATTAAAGGTGTGTGCCACCCCGCCTGGCAAGGGAAGCTGTTTTTATGGCCTCTATCAGAACAGTAGCTTCTGTGCATGCGTACTGTAGAGCTGGACTGCGGTCTTGCATTCTCACACAGGCCGCTGCCGTCTTTCGCCAGGGGCTCATATGACATTGGTCTTCAGATGAAATGTATAATTCCTTTGTGGTTATATTTGCAAGCATCCCCGGGAGTTTATTTTTCTATTTAAACCTCATTCTGTCATAGGTTACAGTCCTTTGGGGGCAGATTTGGGTTGTTAGTTTGCTGAAAATAGAATTTAATTGGCTACTGTATGGAGTAATGATTTTTAATTTGGCAAGAGAGCCATGATTCAATCAGCCTATTAGGTCTTCAAAGTTATGGAAGCTAGAGGAAGGAACTAACACCATCCTGGAATCTCCGTGAGTGATTGCAGGTCATGCAAACTGGAGCTCTGGGCCATCTTGAGTAGCACAGGCAGTGGGCAAGCATTTCTGCCATCTTTTTTATAGTGACCTGCACTGAAGTTTTCACCTGCTCTTCACAGAAATGTTATGGAAATGCCAGAAAGTAGAACTGTACAGAGACTTGCTGAGAGTGGGGCAATAATGTAATTGGCCAGTGATTTCTTCTTTAATCCAACAAAGATATTGTAAGAGAGGATTCATGATAAGATGACGCTTGTAGGAAACGGGCAAGAAAAATCAATTCTGACTACAGTTTTTTGTTTAAGAGTCGTTATCACTTCACCTTCGAAGGCATGCATGAGTCACCTTCTCCTGTGGTCTCTCTTTTGATTTGGATATGCTGAACTACAGTTACTGTTCCCAGCAGACGCTGAGCCAGATGTGCCTGCTATTATGGTAGTGATGCCTGACAGCTGTTACCTAAGCTCTTCAGTATCCTCACTCCATCTTCTTCAGCCCCCTTAGATTGCTAAAGTCTTATCAGGTGTCAGCGAGTTTTTCTGCACAGGAATGGGCTACCTCTCCTTGGTGATTGTAAAGGACCACTGTGATTCTTATTTTTCCCTCGTGAATACCGTGTTAACAAACTAACAGCAGCTTCATGCTACTGCTGAGTCATTTGATGTCACAGAGAAATGGAGTTCCTTCCATTTTTATCTTTTCTGGGCTTGCAGTTAGGATGAGAGAAGTTGGATGTTCTTAACACATTAATGGTTAAATGTGCCAAAGCTAGAGGGGCGGTCAGAGGCCAAGTGCGCGTGGACATTCCTGAAGATCCTTACAGCAGCTGCACTCCAAGTCCAGCCCGAGTTTATCTTGCTTGCTTTACATGCTTCCTATGGCATTTCATGAGGGGGCAGTTGTTTATCTTTAACCTTCAACTAGTCTGAGCATCTACTACACCCTGATCTTTTTACACTCCACTTTGAAGACTTCTAAACTTTCTTGCAGTTTGGTAGTGACTTTAGTCATGCTGTAAAAATAGTGTATTTGGGTTGGACAGTTACTGTGCATAAAAGTGACAACCAATCCCAATTATTTAAGTTGACATTTTAATTGTATTGATAGGCATCCAGCATCTAGATCATTAGGCATTTATGGATGAATGCTACCAGCACACCTAGTTGTTGCTCTAAGGAATGAAGAAAACATAGTGAACAGAAGCTATTCAGTTGTTTGTTTCTACCCCTGGGTCATATTATAATAGGCATTTTATGCATATAACTGAGTTAAGCTGCAGAATGTTGTCTGACACTTCTTTGTCCACTGGGGAAGCCTTCTCCACTTATCTCACTTATTACACAAGCTTTTTGGCTCTCCCTTTCAAGTGCCATCTCTTCAGTCTATCATCCCACCCGGCTGCTCATTTGTTCTTTGTAAAATTCAAGTCATGTCACTCCTCCCCTCAGAAGTTTTCTTTCTGTTTGTGTTATACGGGCTAACATCTCTCCCCAGCGAGCAAAGCTACACTCTTCCTGATTGGTCCCCTGGCTCCCTAGACAGCATTACCTCTAGTTGTGTTCTTCCTGAACTTTCTCGTCTTTCCTGCTGCCTATCTCCCTCCCCTCCCTCTGGAAAATGAACTTATCCTTTATTTTTGGAAGCTCTCCTAACTTGTGGCATCCTGATTTCTGAAAAGAATGAAGAACTACTTCTAAAAAGATAAAAAGGCATAATTTCAGGATAACAGGCTTTCCCTAAATTTGGCAACATTTAGAAACCTGGACTCAGCACATTCTTCTTCCCTTTTTCGTTTTTGAGGACAGGACAGCTACCGCCATAGCTTCCTAGACCTGAGACCTGCGTTTGTGAACCTGCCATACATGTGTGGCCGTTGTCAGAATTGTGAGGATTCTAGTGAAATAGTAAAGCAGTACCTAAGGTTTGATCTATTGAAAAAGAGAGTATCTTAGAAAAGAGTATTTTCAAAGAACTTGTATTGACCCTGTCCGTACCTATTGACAGTACACCATGAGCACAATTCCTTCCCACTGCCCTCCCCTTGCCCTTCTTCCCTGGCCCCTTCTGCTGAATCCCTTCTTCCTCCCAACTAGCCCCGTTCCTATTTTGATATCACCATGCTTTTCCCTTCTGTTAGGCAGGTCTTGTGTAGATTGTGTCAGCCACTGTGAGGCCACGGGTACCACAGCCACTTTGTGTGCTTCAAGGGCACTATTGCAAAGAAGCTCTCCCAGCCTCTTCCTTTAGCCCTTACATTCTTTCTGCCATCTCTTCCACAACGATCCCTGAGCTATGTGACAGAGATGCCTCACTTGGTGTTGAACATCATCTCTTCTTCTCAGCACTTTGAGCTTTGAGTCTTCCCAGTGGTCACCACCATCTGCAAAGAAAAGTTTCTCTGCTCAAAAGTGAGAGTAGCGTTCACATATGGGCATAAACATAAGTATTTCGAGGACACGATATATCCATTTAGCCAGACAGTAGTAGTAGTTTCCCCTGTAGAGCTTATGATCTTCCCAGCAAAAGATTTCGATTAGGTTTTGAATACCAGGCATGCATGTATTCCCTCCCGTGGAGAGGACCTCAAGTCCTGTCAGAGAGCACTGGGTTTCCTTCATAACAGATGTGCCACCATTGCACTAATTGGCATGTTTGCCTTGGCTGTCTAGTCCTCAGTCTTGCAAGGTCCTCTGCTGGTTAAGACCATTGATGACTTTCTTCCCCAGCAGGTTGCATAGCTCTTTCCAGCATTATGTCAACTAGTCAACAGGGAGTAGGCTTTTAGCTCAGCTCCAGCCTGATTTCTCAGTGTCCTGCAGACCAAGTTGTGGAGTCTTCAGCAATAGGGTCTTACCATCTAGTGCTTGTGGGCAGTTAAGAGCCTTGGCAATGGTCTGTTGTATTTCTAGGGCGCCAGGGGCCTCTCTGACCAAGAATTCACTGGAAAGTACCCACCCCTGGCACTGAAATTTTCTTGTAACAATCTATGGCTTCTGGAAAAAAAGAATACCTGTGGAGAAAGCCAGGAGCACAGTGATGGCAGAAAGACTTAGATAAGTCCTGGCAGTTGGGGAGACGGGCAGGGCAGAAAGAAAGGGAAAGGAAGGAAGAAGGGATGGAGGGAGGAAGGAAGGAGTTTCGATTGACCAGTGGGAATGGGAAGTCCAAGTAGACATTAATTGGAAGATGAGCAGCCTGGTGAACAAAGGCAAGGCCCACAGCCCTCCTCCAGTCCTGCGTAATGACTGCTTCGGTTTTGTCAGCCGAGTCCTGATCATACAAGGATTGAAGTAATATCGATTCATTTTGTGACTTCTGATGCATTCTGCTCAAAGGAGGAAAGAAAGAAGCTTCTTGTACAACTTTATTAATTGTGGGATGACATTCTTTAAGAAATATTATCTATGATGGCCACTAGGGAATTTAAGCTGTTTAAGTCTCTTGACCTAAAAGTAATTTAACAGTTCAGTATCTTTCTGGGTGACTGTAGATGCTAGATGCTCGATAATCATGAAATTTAGTTAGCATTCTTACTATTGAATTGATTCTTAATGTTTGTTTGCACAACCTCAAATGTGTGTCTAAAACCTTGAATTCTTTCCCATTGTACACTCTCCCGATATGAAATAGCAATTTTACAGGCTAGCAAAATGGTATTTAATGGTGGCTGACAAGATAGTGTTTAAGGACAATATATATTGGATACTTAAATTTTTCTATTATCTGACTCTTGGCACAGATCATTGAATTTAAGTTGTATTGAGATTGCAGAAGATCCAGCTGCTTTAATAACCCCTGCTATGCTGTCTGTTTATTTAATCTTAGGACTTCGCTGTGCCTTTCTGCTTTCCAGGCATGTACAGAAGAAAGCGAAACAATTTCAGGTGCTACCTTCACATCTACTTGCATTAGGAAAGATGTCTAAAAAAATGTGAGGGACATTTTTCAGGACGTTTTCTCTACTCTCAAGCATGGAGCAGGCCACCTTTATGTGATGTGTTGACATTAGTTTTTTATCTCCCTCCCTTTTTTGTTTTTGTTTTTTGGAGGCAGGGTCTTACTCTAGTCCAGGCTGGCCTTGAGCTCACAGTGATCCTCCTACCTCTGCCTCCCCAGTGCTGGGATCAAAGGTGTATGCCATCATGCCCTTAAATCCCAGGAAGACTGTATAGTCACTCATTTCTAAGGCTTACCTTTTTTTTTTTTTTAAAATTAAACCTAATGATCCAGGGTGTGTGTGTGTGTGTGTGTGTGTGTGTGTGTTGTAAATACCACATTTCAACTTAAATTATGAGAGCCTTCAGAGGGTAGTCTGTTTCGTATATATGTATATTATTTTTTCTAGAATTTTGTTTTAAATTGATCACTGTATATTTTAGACATAGGCAATATCTTCTTAATGGTTCCTTGGATAAAATACATTATTCAGTTAGATAAGTAAATGAAATCGTCTGGCTTAGTACACATGACTCATTTAAAATCTTATTTGGAATAATTTCTCTGTTTACTCTTTGTTAACCATATGTCATCTTGGTTTGTAGTGCTTTAAGTTTCCAGAAGAGTTAAACTAAACCATGGAGACCAGGACTTGGGATAATGTTCCACCCTTAAGGACTCTGCTTTCTTTATGCCTTTCCTTTGATGTGTTGCTGGTTTTCCTTTGATCCTTTCCTATGCCTCACTTAGCTCTGTGTTTGTTTGTGTGTGTGTGTGTGTGTGTGTGTGTGTGTCTGTCTGTCTGTCTGTCTGGCTGGCTGGCTGGCTGGCTAAGAAATGAGTATTTACGTTAAATTGCAAGGAAAGTGATTAAGCAGTCATAATACCATACACAGCCTTAGGGGCTGTCTGACAAGGTTCTAAATCACTCTACTATATATACGCATTTGTAATTTCTCTTTGTGAGGGAGCATTCTGTACACATCTCTTCCTTCCTTCCTTCCTTCCTTCCTTCCTTCCTTCTTCCTTCCTTCCTTTCTTTCTTCCTTTCTTTTTCGAGGTAGGGTCTCACTCTACCTTAGGCTGACCTGGAATTCACTATGTAATCTCTGGTTGGCCACAAACTCTTGGCGATCCAACTACCTCTGCCTCCCCAGTGCTGGGATTAAAGGTGTGTGCCACCATGCCCGGCTCACACCTTTTTCTCATTATTGTTTCTCACATATTCAATGAGAGAGAAAGTGTGTGTGTGTGTGTACACATGTAGATATGTACATTTTGTGCTGGTGTAAGGGCACTGTGTGCACGTGGAGGCCAGGGGTGGATGTTGAGTGTGTTCCTCTATCACTCTTCCTTGTATTTGCTGAGGCAAGGTCTCTCACTTGAACCCATAGCTCTCCAGTTTGTCTAGTCTAGCCAGTCAGCCTGCTCCTGGGATTCCCGGTTTCTGACTGCCAGCACTGGGATTGCAGGCATGCTGTCATACCTGGCCAGGATTGTGTGGGTGCTGGGGATTTGAGCTCAGGTCCTCACACTTGCATTGCAAGTGCTTTATCCCCTGAGCCATCGTCCTAGCCCTTCACCCGCCCTTTGGAACAATTTTTGTATACTCCTCCAGTCCTCACCCCTAGAACACTTAGGTTCCAACCTTGGTGTGCAGTCGGCAGGGATAATATCGGCAATCATTCAGCACCTTATAAAGCACTTGATCAAATGGAATGACAAAGAAGCAGCCATTATTGTTTGTCTCTTTCTTTTATTTTCTCTCCTTTTGGGCACTTTAGCTTTAATGGAGCCAAATTAAATGAAGTAAATAATGATAATTTACAAAAAGATGTTTTGAAGGCATTGGAAATAGAAGTGGAAAGGTGCATAGCTCATTATAATGTTCCTGGAATTCTGTAGATGCAATTGACTTTTGGTAAATCAGTTTATGTTTTCAAAGCACTAGGAAAATTGCTATGTAAAGAAACAATTTTTTAAGTATCTGTAATGAGAGAGGAGGTTTTGTTTTTGTTGTTGAGGTTTATTTTTTTCTTGCACTAAGTTTTAAGTAGTGTTGCTTGATTTTTATCTAGATTGATTGACTGGATTGATTGATGGTCAATTAAATGTTTACTGATCAGTATAGAAAGTAGAGAAGACAAGTGTCACATGCTCTGTCTTTCCACAATGTCAGAATATTTTGAATAACAATATATTCACAAGGTTAGGCGGTTTCAGTGGAAGTATTTTCCAGATACTCCTACTTTCCTTGATAGTCCTTGCCCAGGCAAACACAGATTCTTCTTAAAAAGAAATGTGTGTGTGTGTGTGTGTGTGTGTGTGTGTGTGTGTGTGTGTGTCTGTCTGTCTGTCTGTCTACATGCCTGTGCACCAAAGTCTCTTTTTGCTGCAAGTGAATGCCTATCTGGTTTATATGGATGGCTGGGGAATTGAACTGTGGGCTGGCAGACTTTGCAAGCAAGCATCTTTAACCCCTGAACAATCTCCTCCCCTGTGGGGGGATGCACACACAGGGTCTTTAATTCCAATGTTAATTATTAATGTTAACTTATAGATCACACGTTACAGATTACCGACTAAATATATCCATATCCAGCCATCTATCTGCATATATATAGGTTGTAGAATGGATACAAAGGACAAGAGAGGTAGAGTTCCAATGAGCTCTGAGAGGCCTGATGGAGACGCAGAGAGGCTGTGGGAGGTGAGACAACCTCTGGAGGGGTACTGCTGTTGCAGGGTCACAGGTTGAGAAGGTGAAAGGGGCAGGGCTGGGACCAGATGCCTGAATGGACAGGCAGAGAGATGGGTGGATGGCAGCTCCAGAGGGCTGAAAGGAGGGTGGGGTGAACAGGAGGACAGGCACTAATGGCAACATTGGAGAGCTAGCCAAAGCCAAGTCTACAGCAGGGGCTGAGCCAAGCTGAAGCCCCTGGACAGCCAGGAGTCCTTTTATATTAGTCCTTGACACACACTGGGTTGTCACATTCCACTTCTTTATCAAGCTCAGATGAGGAAATCACACCCTTTCCTCATCTTCTTGGGCCTGGTTTTCCTTATATGAGTTTAAAATGCTCATGTATCCCTGTAGCTCCAATTCATCTGGTTGAATTCATAAGGCGGCACCCTTTCCATTCCCAGGAATAAGGTGTTCATTCTGTGCTGCATGACTGGTGCTGGGCAGATGGGTGCCGTTCCTGTGTCCACCGAGTGCAGAGTTGTCCCCTACCCTCAAAATAGAGTTAAGCTTCTCATAAGTGCGTCAGGGCACAGTCAGGAAGATCACCGTTTTACATAGTATTGAGTAACTTATATTAGGGCAAGCCAGATCTCAACACCAAGTGATATAATTTACCAAATAGGAGCACATGGATGGCTACGTGGCTACTAAATGTTCTTTAAAAAATTACCCCAATTCAAAAGCCTTATTGCTAATCTATATAATCTATATAATTTAGATATTTCTGGTGGATTAGGCTAGAGTAAGTTGTTATTATTCCCTTCTGTTTACAGTCCCTCTGGATGAAGCCCAGTTATTTTTTATTTAAAATGTAAATGTGTAGGATTGTGAATAGAAGTTCTAGGAAGAACTGCAAAGATACGAGGAGCTATTAGAGGTCAAGAGAGAGTTGATCAGCCAGTAGCTTTGTCTTGCTACTGCTGTTGTGGCTCTTGGTTTCTGCTCCTATCCCGACTGATTGTGGGGTCGGGTCATGGATGGAGGGGCGGTTCACACACTGAATCAGTGGGCATGCTTTGTCGGGCACTTCTAGTTTTCCACATTGTATATGGACTCAGTTGCCTTTGGATTTAAGTCCCTTTATCCTTGATAATAATGGGTTGTTACTCATTTGATTGTTTTGAGAGTTGATTGATTAGTGATGTTTCAACTTAGCCACAAGCATTTCCTTCCTGTGAGCTACTCTAGTGATGTTTGAAATTTGACTTTCCCCTCTCTTCCTTCCTTTTCTGCTCTTTTCGTTTCTCCCTAGCTCCCAACTGGGATGAAAATTTAAATAGCTAGGGCCTAGAAGACATAAGACTTTTACATAGCTGTAGATTGATTGCCTTTGAATTTCTGAAAATGAACTTTTACAGGTTTCTTTTCCATTTTAAGGTCTCTACTTAGTGCTGATGTCTGGGCAGAGTGACAGTTAACACTGGAGGAGGGGAGTGTTTAGAAAAGCCACACTCATCAAAACATTTTCTGAAATGTTCTACCTGCAGCTTCCTCTCTGTGACCTGATTTACTGGAGACATTTCCACCTCAAAGGAGGCTCTCGTGAATGCATGTATCCTCACTGCTAGGCTGCTGGCATCGCTTTGATGTGCTGGGCCCTTGGTTGAATGTGAATGTTACAACATGGCACGTTTGCAAAGAATCATAGGGAATTGACCCATTTTATGTAACATTCATAGGCTTGGGCATTTAGAGCTAGAAGCAACATCATTTAGATCTAGCCAATTCTTCTTTTTAAACAGAGGAAGAAAGTCCTGAGAGATTAGGTAATTTTATTCAACAAACATTAATTGAGCGTGTACCATGTGTCAGAAGCAGTACCAGGTGCTGGGGGCTACAGAGATGAATGCGTTTAAGTCCCTGTTGGAGACAAGTACATAGTTCCAAGATCACACAGTTTGTAATTAGCAGATCAGGGAATAGAATATTTGCAATCATTCTCAATCACATCGTTCTGGATTGACATGACAGAATTTATCTCAACTATATCTCTTTCCCTACCTTTAAATTTACTTAATCATTCAAGAAAGATGAGTTTTACCTAAAACAAACAAACAAAAAACACAACCCTAAATGCAGGGCTAGGGAGGTAACTCAGTGCTTAAAACCCTTTGCCCGCATAGCATGTGTGAGTCCCTGGGTTTGGATCCCCAAGACCCACTCGAGTCAGGCACAGTAGCAGTAGTGTGATCCCGGCAGGCCTCCGATGAGATAACAGCGCCCGGAGAGTCTTCTAAAACCTGGCAGGCAGCTAGCTCGGTAGACAGAGTCCATGAGAGACCCTGCTACAAGGTGAGGGCTGGTCCTCAGAGGTGTCCTCTGACCTCCGTGTGGGCACCATGCCACCTGAGTTCCTGCACTGACGCATGCTCATGCTTGCATGCATATGCACGTAACACACACATAGACACACACACACACCAAACAGACTAAATCCATTGTTTGCCTTTAACCTCAACAGCCTTGTTTAAGCTACCACTCTTTATTGAAAGAGGAAGTACAGTAGCCAACTACATTTTGCTCATTGGCATTTGAGCAAAAATGACCTGTCTACCAGCACTCAACTATTACTGTGACCCTTATGAATGTCTTAACTCTGTTGTCTATGTTCCTTCACACTCTTTCCTCTGGTGGATCACACTGGTACCTGCTCATCTTCCTTTTCCTTTTTTAACTTTCATTTTCCTTCGAGTCTCACCTGGCACCTCCATATCACACAAATGGACCACATCTATACTTCTCTGCAGCAACTTGTCTGTCCTTTAGGCTTTAGCTCAGATGTCATCACATGAAGCATGTCTCTACTGTGCACGAATTCAGGCACCTCCTTCCCTCTGCTGTTGTTGTATCACCGTGGGAATATTTCTCAATTCTTTTATCTTTGGTGTGTATATCAGCCTTCTACTTCTGTTTGTGAACAGAGACTGTTACTCCATTGACTGGCTTGTTCATACATTTAAAAAAGTAGTTTATTTACTCAGAATGACTTCATACTGTTCAAGCCAATCTGTGTAAAGACTGCTCTTCCCCCTATCTCTAGCAGTCTATCGTGTTGTACGCCCCCCCCCCCCCCCCCCGTACTGCGTTCTGTGAAGCCAAGCCCTTCATTGCTGGCAAATAACAGCCCATGGTGATTTGCTGTTAATGGTAGATTTATAGTTCTATCAATTGTCTGACAGTATATTAATTCAGTTAAGAAGCTTAAACATAACCCTTAGTTACACTCAAATCGATTGGCAAACCTTCCTTTAATTCATAAATTATACATGCATAAACTCAGGCTTAGCCCTCTGATTAAATCTGACTTCATAATTAGTATGAGATAAATTATTGAAAAATTTTACAGCTAAAATGAGGGAATTTTACACTTCTCACTCTAGCAGAGAAAATATCCTCCCTTAGTGGTATTGTTTCCACACTCAATTGTAACCTAGCCATTTAGGCATTAGCATGCATGTAGCACCCCAGTATAGGAAAAGACTTGGTTTCTACTGTTCAGGGAATCTACAGTATATGCTACAGTAGGAAGCGGGTGTATTGGTTGGTTTCCCTAATCACTTTCTCATGTAGCCATTGTAATTCTTTGGGACCTGAAATGTGATCTGTTTGTGGAGCTAGAAAGTCTGTCTTTTGGTCGCCATTTCGTTTAGGTTGTTCACCTCTCTCATCTTTTGCTGTGTGCTTGTCCTCGGTCACAATTACATAAGATAAATCATGCTAGCAAAAATATTCTCAAAAGTAGTAGTGAGCATGTGTTGCCATTACACTGTTGAGAAAGAAGTATGCATGCTTTTGTTATGGCCTTTTCTTTTACAGCTGATTAGTTCTGATGTCAGACCTTGCATGTTATCTTTCTTTTTAGAGGTATAGAGGTAATGATGTAGATTTTTAGCCTGGTGGTGTTCTGAACTTTATTTGCTTTATTTATATATTTATTTTTCCTTCCCCCACATGACCTCCTGGTCTTGGGTTGTGTTCAAATCTGTAAGATTTATTAGGTAAACATTCGGCAGCTCGGTGGCAGGATGTTCTGGCTTTCTCATTAGCAGTGACCCTGGATCGTTTTCTCGCATCCAGCAGCATTTTTAGGAGCCACCCAGCATTCTTGTCATCTAATGGTGAAGCAGACCTCAGCTTCCAGGTGAGGAGGTCACCTTGTGCACATGTCCCAAGGGATGGGCTGTGTGAGAGGGGCCTTTGTGGGGCATGTTCCCTTTTTTCTTTCCATGTGAGCTGTGGCCCTCTAGGACAAGGAGTTTGGTGCTTGGAGGAAAGGAAATAACTACTTTTGTCTTGGTCTGAGCTCTTGGGAAGGATCGTAGGATTGTTAGGTGCCTTGGAATATCATTCAGTGACTGTGGATTTTAGAGTTAAATTAGAGTCCTCATTTTGTAGTGAAATGCCCAAGAGACTCCATTTCTCTGAGTCTCTCTTCCTTATCTGCACACATCACGATAACATGTGCTAACTCCATTGAATACTTTTGAGCAGTAAGTGGGAATAACGTCATCAAAAAGGCAAGGTGCAGGCTGGAGAAACGGTCAAGTGCACCAGAATTCAAATCACAGCCGGGAGTAGACACGGCACACATGCCTGTTAACCTCAGTCCAGCAGGGAAGCAGAGACCCAAGGATGTTGGCCTCTTCCCCCATGCCCCCTGCCACAGGCATGGGGCACCATACCACAACACACCCACACCACGTTACACCCCTAACAAATAGCCAAAATAATTAAAAATAATAAGGACAATGGTATATTTCTCCTCAAAGACCTTCTAATCAGCTATGGGGTTTAAAGTGCACATGTACCCTCTTGAGTCAGATTCAGATATGCTGAGAGAAAAGAGGACATTTGATTAGACAATTCATAGAAGTCTTCATGGAGGTGGTAGGTAGCAATTTGGAGCTGATTTTGCAGGATATTTAACTTTTTTAATTGATAAAATATTTCATTGTGACATTGCAGTCATATCCAGCCAGAAGAAATCACATCAAAGGGGACTAGGAGATTCTTTCCTGGGTCAGGAAGCTGACAGCTTAGAATATAGGTGTTGGGACCATAAGTGGGCTAACATGCTTGATTATAGTCATAAATTGTAACTGAGCAATCTTTTAAAACACTTTCCAAAGATCAGGATTCATATCTGAAAATTCTCATATTAGTGTGGAAATTGAATTTGATAGCATGCCTGATGCTTCTTCCAGATTAAAACTGGAAACATTGTTTTGAATGTGCTCTACTTTTTGTTATTCAGGTAAAACATGTATATTATAAAATAAAATATAGTTCAGAAGTAGATTCACCTTTAAAAAATAAATTATTGTCGGGCGTGGTGGTTCACACCTTTAATCCCAGCACTCTGGAGGTAGAGGTAGGAGGATTGCTGTGAGTTCAAGGCCATCCTGAGACTCCATAGTGAATTCCAGGTCAGTTTGGGCTAGAGTGAGACCCTACCTCGAAAAAAAAATATTATTATGATTTTCAAGGTAGGGTCTTGCTCTAGTCCAGGCTGATCTGGAATCTACTATGTAGTCTCAAGGTGGCCTCAAACTCCACCTACCTCTGCCTTCCATGTGCTGGAATTAAAAGCATGTGCCACCAAGCCCGGCTAAACCTTTCAATCTTGAAACTATCCCTGTGAAATAGTAAATGCCATTTTCTCCCTTCTCTAGCCCTGAATTACCATCAAGCTCTACTTTTTCCTTTTCCTTTTTTGGTAGCTGTCTTAAGAATTTTCTAGAGTTCATTGCATGATAAGATAGATGCATGCTAGCAAATCTGGGATGATTTTCCTTTTTGCTACAGTAGAAAAATAACTTTTGTTGATATTATGGGGCCTCTAGTGAGCTTTGCTGTCTGCACTAATCCTTACTTTATTTACATCCTGCTCTTTGACATAGTAGTCACATGGGCACATTTAAGCTAACTTGGGTTTTCCATCTTTGCCATGATTTCAATTTACAAAACCATGAATGTATCCTCCCTGTGGTTGGGCTTTAAAACTATAGAATGATTCACTACACATGAGAGTGTTCAACAACATATCAGAAAGAAAAAAATTATAGGTTATATTGTTCCCTTATCGTGTAATTTTTGTATCTTGCAGGCGCCATAGATTAGACACATACTGGCTTGAAAATCTTCTCTTTACTCATTGCCAGTTGTTGAATCCTGCAAGTATTGATTTCTCCGCCATCATACATCTTAACTTGGAAGCTCCTCATGAGCAGTTGTTCCTTTTGGTTCGATGTTTGTGCGCATGTGCATAGTGGAGGTGGCCGTGCCTCATGGGAAGGGGTGTTTTGAAGTAGTCTCTGGGGGATATGGTGATCAGGAGACTTGGGTTGTTACTAGGATCGTCAGGTCAGTTTTTTCCATTTTTGCTTGTTTTCTGTTGTTTATAGCGGTACTTTTGGCTACTCTATCAGCAGAGAAACAATAATGGTTATTTACAGTGCACACATAATGTGAGGAATTTTTAGCCAGGTATAGCAATACTGAAAAGATAAAGTGAGCTATGATGTAGCCTGGAGATGGTAACTACAAGGCATGGCTCCTAGTAAAGAAGGGATTGAACAATCAGAAGACTTAAGAAATGTGGATATAGACCTATTGAAACAGACACAGTTCAGCCGGGGCTCTTGTCCAGGATTGGGAGAGGGACTCCTGAGGCTCGGATGCATTCCTCCCAGGAGCAGAGGCCAGCTGATCCTTTCTGCTGAGAACACTGAGAAAAGTGTAAGCAGCAGTCCACTGCTGCCGCTGAACACTGCTGTGCGGGGCAGGAGAGGGCGCTGTGCAGATGCTGGCAGGAAAAGGAATTGGTCTTTCTTTTCTGTCCAGTCTTCCTTGAGCACCCTTTATTAATGTAGTGTAACAGGGAGCCAGTTGGCTGAGTAGAAATATGGTCATCACTGTCCTGCCCCAGCATCACAAAGTAAACTTTTCCAGAAGATCAGATTTGAAATTGAATGACAATAGCTTCACAGCTGGCACTGCCGAATCTAACCTATTTAAGACCCGTGAGCTCCCCAGAAGCTGGTGGCTCTGGGTGCGCATGCAGGTTGTGAGTGGAAAGCCACTGGCCGATCTGCCAGTTCTCGCCATCACCGTGCTTAGGATATCAATGAGAGAAGTGAGCACGGGTTCTAGCTTAGAAGCTATCTAGGTCTGTTCTGGCCTGCGTGCTGCCGAGCATGTTATTTTTCTGTATACCTGACTTCCTGCATCTTTGAAGTAATGTTAATAATTCTAGCTTTATTGGTTATCGTGGGAATTGGAATTAGGTTTAATGCACTAAGTATAATAGAAGGCATTCAAAGAGTTAGTGCTGTTTGCTTTGATTTTTAATAAAATGTTTTAATATTTGAGTAGCATCAATATGGCTTTTGTTTCAAAAGCGTTAAGTTGGAAGACCAGTAACAGGAATAAGGGATTGTGGTTGTCAAAGTCAAGTTATCTAATGGTTGACACAAAATGTTTCTAGATAGAAAATTTTACCTGCTCTTATGGCTGAACGGGAGAATTTCAGCTGGCAACACAGAAAGCAGTAGTGGAACTGTATTCTGTACGATCTCCGTTCCCTCCTCCTGCCCCATGTTCTGTAAGGGTGTAAAGTGAAAAGCTTCCCGTTCATGCTGTCCCGCTCTACCCACAGCTCCTGCTCCTGTTCTTGCTACCTGCCCGCTTGTTACCTAGGCGTGACCAATTGCAAGTAGCTAATTTCAGAGTGGACGAGGACTGTCTCCTCTCCAACCTTTACCGGCCTCAGGCTTGTTGAGGCTCCTTCATGCAGCAGGCCAAGGTATACAGTGTACATATAATGAAATCGCTATGCCTACTGGCGCTGAATCCAGGTGTCTGTGTAGTTCATAGTGCTTTTGAACTTCACTTACCCATATTTCTCCCTGGCCATAGTGGGTGATGAATGCTGGAAGTTTCTGATGTCAATAGACTCTACAGTAAAAGGAGTTACCGTCATTCTGTGACAGTGGACTGCTATTGCCTCTTCCTCATTTTACTGAGTATGGGGGCGCAGACTGAGAGGAGGGTGAATTTGGATAAGATGTGCTGTAGTGGACATGGCAGCTGGATTTAGACCTTGGAGGGATGCATTTGATAAGACAGAAACTTAGTGTGTAAAGGGAGACCTTTCTGCCGTGCACATAATTCAGTCTCCTTGTTTGAAATGCACAAGAGTTTATTACACAAATTTGACTGGAGCTTTGGCTCAACTGAAGGTTTCCACTGGTACTGGTTAAATAATAGTATCACATCCAGCATCATTTTCCTTCTGTGTTGTTCCAGGAAGGAACTTTAATAACAATAATTATTTTTTAATATGGTGAAGAAAGGAAGACATTCACAAAGCAGCATTTCTCTAACAAAATGATATAATCCTCCAAATGGGCTCATCCAATCCTGCTGTTGGTTACAGAGAAAATTGCTCTCCTATTGTAAGAGATGGATTTTCTTTTCCTCTAGTTCCTTTCTTCTCTTCTAGAACTGTGGGAGGCTGATGGCACATCACGGTGCTGGATGGGTTTCATCTGGCTTCTAGCCTGTGCTTTAAGGAAGCGGGTTGTCTCTTCTGAGGGCATTGGCTCTCCATTTTTAGGATGGGTATAAAGGGTAAGAAATGGGGGTGAAGATTTTTTCATTACTCGAAAACATGATTTGGGGCCAACTGGTTAATTACAAGCTCCCAGTGAAAAGGAAAGTGGTGCCAGAAGGGGTAGTAGAGTCAGTTGTTACACAGCCGCTCCCCACTGTTAACTCAGCCCCATGCCACCTCCAGGTCAGCTTGTGCCTTTGAAGGTCTTTCTCCCCATTCCTTTCCCTTCTGCCTCTACACTTGATTTCTTATTTCTGGACTTTTTTATGTTTTCAATGAAGAGTTTCCTCTTTCACCATTCATTCATCTTTACATTCAGTTTACAGGAATATTAGCTAGGTAGATAGAGACTCTCCTCCAGGGACACTAATTTTTCTTAATTAATAATATTTCCCCTTTGTTCCCTCTGCTCATTTGAAAAGCACATGAGTTTTCTTTCATTTCTCAAAATTTTGTGCCTATTGGTATCACTGTAAATTAGTCTTTCCAGAACAAAGCAGAATTGGGTTTTTGGAGTTCAGAAAAAGTCCTTAAACTCCAAACCCTGAGTTCGTGTCTATTTTTACCAAAGAAAATAAAACAAAACTGAGAAGGATAATTATTCAGCGGTTTCATTTATTCAGGGAAGTATGAAGGGAAGGGAAGTCGATGCACCCGTATGGCCTGAGAGCCCGTGTGGGGAGTGGGCGTGGGCCTGGACGAGACATGCGCCTGACAGAGAGAGGAGCGAGAAGGAAGTGCAGAGAGCGCCTGCCGTATGGAGGGGGCAGAGGGCCCAGGTGAAAGTAGGGGTCAGGGGCTCCCTCATCTCAGTCCAGAAGAGCAGAGGCTTACCAGGACAGGAACCTGGAAATTCGGGAGAGGTGAGAAGCCAAGAAAGAGGGCTTGCCCACCAGGCCAGGATCTGTGCGTGCCGGTGTGTGGTGGGCTTCGTGCCCTCCCTCGCTGCACTCTGGTCCTGCTGGTAGGTGTGGTGCTCCCTCCTGACTGGCTACCTGAGCCCCCCTCATTAGGAAGGGGTTTGTATTTTTCACTACTTTTTACTTTCTTTTTTGGTTTTTCGAGGTAGGGTCTCACTAGCCCAGGCTGACCTGGAATTCACTATGGAGTCTCAGGGTGTCCTCGAACTCATGGCAATCCTCCTACCCCTGCCTCCTGAGTGCTGGAATTAAAGGCGTGTGCCACCATGCCCAGCTACTTACTTTTATTTTTTCTTATTCATTTAATTCCTTGTTAGTGTATGGGACTAAACCCAGAGCCTGGTGCATACTAGGTATGTGCTTTGCCACTAAGTTATATTTCTAGTTCTTTTGTCTTTTTCTTTTATGGCATTGGGTTATCGAACCCAGGACCTCATGCACCCCAGGCAAGCATTCTACCATAAAGCTATAGTCCCAGCCTCACCCCCACTCCCACCCCACTTGTACTTTGGATTTTTGGAGGCAAGGTTTCACTGTAGCCCAGGCTGACCTGAACTCGCTCTGTAGTCCCAGGCTGGTCTTGAACTCCAAGTGATCCTTCTACCTCAGTGTCCCCTTCCCCAAGTGCTGCAATTAAAGGCATGTACCACCATGCTCAGCTCTTCTCCTTTTCTCTCTGTCTTTTAAAATTTAATTTATTTATTATTTGAGAGTGAGAAAGAGGAAGATGGAGAAAGAGAAAGATACTGAATGGCCATGCTAGGTCCTCCAGCCACTGCACATGAACTCCAGATGCATGTGCCACCTTGTGCATCTGGCTTACATGAGTACTGGGGAATCAAACCTGGGTTCTTAGACTTCATAGGCAAGTGCCTTAACTGCTAAGCTATCTCCAGTCCTCCTTTTCTCTTAAATCTCAAAATTTGGTACTCATTTTTATTTTGTAGCTTAATGTATTGAATTGTCACAACAGACCTTTTTAGTACATCTTTTCATCTTTACTTTAACTCAGAATGATAGTATGTTTTCCCCAAGGATTTCTGGTAAAGATTAACCAGATTGAGGGTGTTTTTTTTTTTTTTTCAGAGATCATTGTGTTAAACTGGTAAAGAGAACAGGAGATTGCTTTGAAGATTGAGCCATGCCAGGCATGGTGGCACAGAAGGCAGAGGCAGGAGGATGGCATGTTCAGCTTGGGATTCATAGCAACACCCTCTCTCTAAAACAAATAGCATAAAAGAGACTACTGCTAATTTGAGTTTTCTAAGTTCAGCTCTTCTCTAAAATCAAACTATAGAGTTACTTTTATATCAGTACTTGCAAAAGTTCAGGTTTGCCGGGCGTGGTGGCGCACGCCTTTAATCCCAGCACTCGGGAGGCAGAGGTACGAGGATCGCCATAAGTTCGAGGCCACCCTGAGACTCCATAGTGAATTCCAGGGCAGCCTGGGCTAGAGTGAGACCCTACCTCGAAAAGACCAAAAAAAAAAAAAAAAAAAAGGTTCAGGTTTGCATGGTTGTCTAGTGAGATCAAGTCTAGGAGCTGTTTAATATATTTACTTCATTGATGGACATAACCTTGCATAGTATAGAATTATTTATTTCTAGTATCATACCACCACCTACATAAGAGGCCTTCATTCAGTGAATTTGCTAACCATGTTACAAAGCTACAGTGGTATTCTCACCCTCTTCCCCCTTAATTAATTGTGAGATTTGCTGTGCAGTTTCATGTACCCCCATAATCACAATAAGTAGATTCTGACTTGTCAAAAATAAATCTTCTAGCTGGGCGTGGTGGCACACCCCTTTAATCCCAGCACTCAGGAGGCAGAGGTAGGAAGATCACCGTGAGTTCGAGGCCAACCTGAGACTACATAGTGAATTCCAGGTTAGCCTGGGCTAGAGTGAGACTTTACCTCAAAAAACAAAACAAAACAAAAAAACCTAAATAAATAAATAAATATCTTCTGTATTCCTCATTTTCTTTTGTCCTTATTTATTCTTATTTATTATCCATTGTCTAACAGTGTTAGTGGGCACTTTCTAGGAACCATAAAGATCTTTTTTTCTCACACTGATCTTTCCCCATGAGGTGTGGTTAAGAAGATAAGACTTGTATGAACTAATTAAATTATAGTATTATGAGGCACAAAGTGATTAGTGTTCTAACTTTGGCTTATCTCTTCTTCTGTCTCTTGACAATTTAGCTCTTGTTAACGTCCATGTTAGATGTTGTAAAACTCAACTCTGCTAAGTAGCTTTCTTTTTAGTAACACAAAGTATAGATTTTGTTTTCCCAAGGAATTTATACTTGCTGATGAGTTTCTTTGGCATGAACTTGGAGTCACTTAATTTGGACTTCTTTTGCTGGTTTTCATGGCAAAGCCATATCCAATGCTAGATGATTGTTATTTTTTGATGAATCTTATGGAAGAAAGTGAAACCAGTTAGGCAGTAGCTCCTACTAGTCTGACTGTTGAGAGTCAGGCTTCTGTTCTGTAGACTGCCAGCAAGCCCACCACTCACTTTCTAGCTGGTACCGGGGGATATTTGAGGAATGTTTGGTTTCAGGCCCAGGGCAGCATGTTCCATCGTTAACTTCTGGCGAACTGACCTTCAGGTGCATTCTCTTCAAGGATGCAGTGCGCTTTCTGTCTTCCCCTCCCAGGCTTGTCCAGGTGACCTTTCTGCTTCTCTAGGAAAGGTGGTGTTCTCTTGGTTCCCCTTCGGAGCAGCTCTTTATTTTCAGAGCAGTCTGTGGGTGGGAAGCCGCACCTGTGCAGGAAGAACAGATGAGGTGGGTCTTGGAGGCCTTTTCCGTTTCTGGTTTTCTTCCATGGGTCTGGGAGCCGCCTTTCTGTTGGATGTACAGCTTCAAACTTGGAAGTCTTGACTTCCTTTGGCATTTAGGTCTGTGAGGTATAGTTGGAGCTGTTTTTTCATTCTACTACTTTTCTCCTCTTCCTGCAGGAGTTTTGTAGCTACGGGAAGGGACTGCATATGGTCTTCCTTGAACAGTGGTTTTGATGTCCCTTAGAGCCTTTAAACTACTTATTCTTAAAGTCTTGGCATGGTTCTGGGGGGTTAAACCTGATGTTCCTCTCCACCCATTTCTTTTCTCCCTGCTCTCTACCCCCTTCCCCTCACTGCATCTGAGCAATAAATAGCAAGCATTTCTGACAAGGCTCTTAGTTGGCTTATGTAATTGAGTAGAAGAGCAGTCTCCAGAGTGAGACTTTTTTTTTTTCTCCTTACCGTGATAGTCTTGAAAATGGTACTTTAATTTTGGGATGTGCAAGTTCTTGTGGAATATAATCATATGCTGTGCACTGGAGATAACAGGTCAGTCCCTTCAAGGACATGTGGCTGCCTGCATTTGCGGGCACATGTGTTTTCTCTCTCTCTCTCTCTCTCTCTCTCTCTCCTGTGAAACTGTTCTTCTGGAAGTTTGCCAGGAGACATTTGTAGCTGGAACTGTTTCATGCAATAGCCACATCCTGTGCCACTCTTGCTGTCAGCATGGCTAGTGCAATTCCAGACTCCTGGGTGTCTGGGCGTACTGGACAGGGAAGGAGTGAGGGCATGCCTCTCGTGCTAGTCCCTGGTGCGGTCAGCTTGGCTTGCTTTGCAGGGTTCTCAGATTCTGCATCCAGTCTTAATTTGAACAAAGGAATGGTTGGAAATAATGCTCGACCATCACTACTAGACCGTTAACAGTTGCCTTACCTATACAGAAAAAGGTCAGGGAGCATTGAATTTTCAAGTCATTATTAACCTACTTGTTTTATTGCTATTGAACCATTTTAGCATTACTAATAAGTTCTTCATTGTGACAGTGTGGCCTTTGTGAACCCTTGACTTCTTTTTTGCTTTTATTGTCACTGACTTGAGTCATAGTGCCAGGTTCACTCATAATCATTTGTGTTCTCTCTCCCTCCTTTATCCTTCTCTCCCCAATACATACCCTAGCATTTTACAGTGCGTCACATAGGTCTTGCTACTGACTTAAAATTCACACCTGTGAGAATCGCCCCAGCTTCTGCTGAATCAGAGTAGGTGATGTGGGCCTTGTAGTCTGCATGTTTATAAGCTTCTCTAACTGCTTCTTAGGCACACTAGAGCCTGGCAGCTACCTACAGAAGTAATGCTCACCTTTTACTATAACAGCCCAAGAGAGTACAGTGTTTGACCACTAGCGATGAGCTGCTGGGATAGGGAGAGTCAAAATCCCAGCTCTTGGAGAGATGGCTGAGCATTTAAGGCACTTGCTTGCGAAGCCTAAGGATCCATGTTCAAGTCTCTAGATCCCTTGAAAGCTGACGCACAAAGGTGAGGAAAGTGCAAGGTTGCACATTCCCAGTAGGTAGCACAAGCATCTGGAGTTCAGTTGCAGTGGCTGAGGCCTTGGTATGACAATTCTCCCTCTCCCTCTCTTACCCTCTCAAAATAAAATAAAAACCCCAGCTCTTCCCTTGCTAATTATGTGATGTCAGATAAGTTACTTCAGGATTTTGGTAGGATCCTAATCAGTGTTATTATGTCCGCTTTATAAAATTGTCATTAATAGCTGCTATCATTCCTTACACTCTAGCACTTCTCACACTACATAGTGTGAAAGAGCCCCAATGCCCACTTCGTAGGATTGTCATCAGTAGCTGCTATCACTCCTTACATTCTAGAACTTCACACTACATTGTGTGAAAGCGTCCCACATGGAGCATGGAAGATCAGTAAGATGAAATAAGGTTGTTAATAAAAAATGGAAAACCTTGAGGGTCATGCAAAAAACATTACACAACCAGCCCTTCTTAACCTACAACTTTGTTTTTTAAAGTAGATTTCATGGCTGGAGGGATGGTTTAGCGGTTAAGGCATTTTGCCTACAAAGCCAAAGGACCCAGTTCGATTCCCTAGGAACCACATTAGCCAAATGCACAATGGGGCGCACGCATCTGGAGTTCACTTGCAGCGGCTGGAAGCCCTGGTACGCCCATTCTCTCTTTCTCTCCCTTTCTCTGTCAAATAAATAAAATAAATAAATAAATTAATTAAATAAATAAATAAATAAAATATTATTTTAAAGTAGATTTCAGTTTCTGTTTATCATTTCTTTGCTTCCTGGCATATTTATGAAATATATTGCATTGTATATTTAGTACTTACACAGATCTTTCTCAATAGTAAACTGTGTTTACTTTCAAGAGGTATTTTGAGTAGGGAGTATGAAATTGAACTAGTTGCGAAACAAAGCTGCTTTTCCTTTGCAACCCAGCTCAATGGGAGGTGTTTGGATATGTGCAGTGTCTCTGCATACTCTGTAAGCGCACTAGGTATATGAGGAGTATACCACATACCTTCCTTTTGACCCAGGTGGCTTCAGCTCCTTGACCCTGGCCAGTGCCTTGTAGCTTTGGGGCTACAAATGTTTTCTTTTTCCTTTTCCTTTTTTTTTTTTTTTTTTTTTTTTTGGATAAGGTTCAGTTTATTATCCTATTGTACTGAATGTGGTGAAATACCACCTCAAGGGGCCAATGCTATTGGTAAAAATAGCATAAAATAATGTAATTATTGTGGGCACATTTTCAGGGTGTGAGTCCCAGGTACATCAGCTTTCCTTGGAAGACTGGTGAGTGGGTGGGACCATACTTCCCACCTTAAAGGACAGACTTTGTGGGCTAGGCATCATTAGCTGGGACAGGCAGCCATTGCCTCCTTAGGCGTCTGGGTTCCCCCACCCGGGTGCGCCAGTGCAGCATGCTCCTCCACCCATGGTCACCGTCCAGGGTGCACATCAGGCCCCAAGCAGGACTGGGGCCAGAGAAAATAACCCAGTCTCCAAGGAGGTTCACTTCCCCACTGACAGGGGAGCAGAGGAAGGAAGTGGGGAGCTGGGAACCAAAGCCTCTACAAGGTCCTATGTGATAACATGACAGTTCTGCAGCCTTTCCCAACGACGCACCCTAGGTTAGCTTCGTGTGTCTGTGTGTGAGATAGAGATAGAGTGAGAGTGAGAGTGAGTGAGAGAGAGAGAGAGAGAGAGAGAGAGAGAGAGACTTTTCTAAAACTAATGCTATTCCATGTGTTAAGGACAACAGAGTAGTGGATATCCTTGTGGATTCTGTCTCCTGGCTGCCAAAGGAATTTGAAAGGTTCCTGATTGTAAATATGCCCAGGGCATGTGATACTGTTCCTATTTTAAGTATATAATTCAAATGGAAATTACATCCTTTGTTTATTAAAATGCCTTGTGAGCTGAGCTACTGGGGCTGGTCCATTATTTACTGTTTGGAATTTTATCTCTTTAAGTCTGGTCATATCTGTTCTTATTTAAATTCAATAGTCTGTGCTGGAGAGATGGCTTAGCTGTTGAGGCACTTACTTGCAAAGCCTAAAGGCCCAGGTTCGTTTTGATTCTCCAGTAACGTAAGCCAGATGCACAAGGTGGTGCATGTATCTGGAGTTTGTTTGCAGTGGCTATAGACCCTGGCCATGCCCATTCTTTCTCTTTCTATCTGCCTCTCTCTCTCCAATCAGTAAATTAAATTTAAACTCAACAGTCAGTTTTAAGATTATCATGGAGTTTAATTCTGCTAGGCTACATTAATTATTATATTATGGTTTGTCTCCTTTTAAAAATAAGAGTGAAACTTCCTGTTGGCCCTGTGTATTTGATAGCACACTGGGTGTTAGATTATTGCCCCCTGTATCCCAGGAGGCTATGAAAACTCTGTGATGGAATCTTTGCCTCCCCTTCCTCCTTCTCCACTTCCCCTCCCCCCTCATGTTTTGAGAGGGAATAAAAGAATTTAATGCATTTTAAATATTTTATTTATTTATTTATTTATTTGCAAGGAGCGAGACAGAGAGAATGGCCATGTCAGGGCCTCTAGCCACTGTAAATGAACTCCAGACACATGTACCACTTTGTGCCTCTGGCTTTACATGGGTACTGGGGAATCGGACCCCAGTTGTTCACCATTGCAGGTATATGCCTTAACTGCTGAGCCATCTTTCCAGCTCCCTAATATACTTTTTTGTTAATTGAAAAGAATTGCCAATTAGTTTTCTGAGAAGAGTAATAAAAGTATGAGACATTGGAAGAACTGGTTAAAGGCAATCAACTAGGTTTAAAGATTTTCTCTGCCTGAACATTTTTTGTCTTAAAACACTTCCAGGTTTGTGGAATACTGTAGTAAATACATGGGTTCCCCTTTAAGCATTAATGTTATCCCAGATTTGCTTCAGGTTTTTTTTTTTTCCTTCTTAGTATTATGTATTACAGAGATAGATGAAAGCCCCTGAGTAGTCATCTTAACCACATTTCTTCTGGTCCCCCCCTCCTGCACCCCCCCCCCCCCCGCAATCTCTTTCCTCCCACTCCACGTTAGTAACTGTTAGCTCCGCTTCACAGTTGTGTTCTTTTATACCTTTGCTGCTAACCTAGGTCACAAATAGCATAATGTTTTTTTTTTTGTTTTTTTTTTTTTTAAATTCGTTGTTTTTCGAGGTAGGGTCTCACTCTGGCTCAGGCTGACCTGGAATTCACTATGTAGTCTCAGGGTGGCCTCAAACTCACAGCGATCCTCCTACCTCTGCCTCCCATGTGCTGGGATTAAAGGCGTGCGCTGGCCAATTCTTTATATGGAGTCTGACTATATCCTTCTACAACTTTCTTTTCTCTTTGTGTTGTTTTCAAATTTATTCCATTATTATGTTGCTCTAATTCAGCATAAATGCTGTGTATTCTGTTGTATGGCTATGCTATACACTCTGTTAATGTGGACATTGTTACCCATCTCATCTGCATATGAGAATTATTTAGGGTCTATTCTTGCCCATTAGCAACATTTTCTAATTAGAAAGGTGCATGTCCTCAGCTTTAAACTAACACTGGTATGCAGTACTATGTCAGAGAGCCAACATTTTATATTTCTATCAGTAGTTAAGTATTCCCATGTCCCCACAGTTTTGTGTGTGTGTGTAACCAATATGTTATACTATGATTTCTCTGATTATTATTGAAATTACCCTTTTTCCATAGACTTTCTGTCTATTCTGAGTTTTTAGTAACGTATCTATACGTAGTTTTTCCCATTCTTTCACTAGTTTGTTCTCTTTTCTTATTGATTTGTCAGAGTTCATTACTGAGTAAATCATAATCATGAGAGGCATGCACCCCTCTGCCTGACAGAACCAGCACCTTCCCAACACAAGCAATAGGTTGCTGTCTCTAACCCCCACCCCCAGTCAGTATCTAGGGACAGTGCTAGAGTGGTTCTTGCTTTTCTTCTACATGTTATTTGTTTGCTCCCTGCTGGACCATTGCCTGCCATTTCAATCCCATTTGAAATTAAAAGCAAAAAGCTCTTCACCCTCCTGTTCTCCTCTTCTAGCCTCCACTTAATCTTTTTAGCACAACTTTTTAAAAAATATTTTATTTTTATTTATTTGACAGAGAGAGAGAAAATGGGCGCGCCAGAGCCTCCAGCCACTGCAAATGAACTCCAGATGCTTGTGCCCCCTTGTGCATCTGGCTAACGTGGGTCCTGGGGAATTGAACCTGGGTCCTTTGGCTTTGCAGACAGATGTCTTTAACCGCTAAGCCATCCTCCCAGCCCTTAGCACAACGTTTTGGTCATATGTTTGCTTTCTCTCATTTTTCTCTTGTGCACTCACATCTAGTTCCGGCATGGCTTGTACCCCTACTTCTCCACCAGAACTATCCAGTGAGCTTACCAGTGACCTGGTCTTTGCCAGACGTAAAACACAAATCTCTGATCCCACTCACTGGGTGTGTTTTGCAGTGTTTGACACAGTTTATCATTCCTTATTCTTGGTCATCTTTCATAACTACCAGGACACAATCCTGAGAACATTACACCCCAGGTCCCACCCATGTCCCTTTTCCTTTATCCCGTTGAATTCCTCGCCGTCACTTGCCCACCCTCCGACCAATAGCGGCTTGTGCTTTGCTTCGACCATTGCTCTGTCAATTGAATAAAGACCTTCTAAATCTTACTGGAGCCACACTGGCCCAACTTCCCTCACCTGGACAATATGTATGTCTTGAGACTTGTGTAAGAAACACTGTGTTATTTCAGTGTCATTCATTTTTATGGCAATGGCTTTTAAGGATAGGTCAGGTGGAGTTAGGACTAACCGGTGAGAGGAAGGACCTCCCTGGAAGTGCCTTTCAAAAGACCACACTCCCCTGTCTTGGCAGCTGGCCTCAATTCCTTTCCTGTGAAAAGGCCAGATGTGTCTTTACATGGTGAGTTGTGGGTGTTGGGCCTCTTGCTTGAGGAGAGGGACAGATGACTGAAGTTATCTCTTCCGTCTCTGCTGTGAGTCATCGGGAGGCCTACACGCAATGTCATTTCTCAGGAGGAACAGTGATTGCAGCACATATTGGTTTGTGTATTATCCGCCCACCAGATAAAACAAGTATTCTCTTCTATTTTTATTTTGAAAAAAAATATTTCCATGTAAATTAGAATCTAAACTAGACAGTCCCTTTTAGCCGGCAAGATTCAGCTAACGCCCTGTTCTCTCAGAATACATTCTATACTTCAGTTGCATCTTAGAGACTAGAAGGCTTTTATGTACCTGGTAATTTGGAAGAATTGCTTTTATTTTGTGGTTTCTTAGGGACTGCTAATATCTCTGCTGTAAGGTGTTTGCCAATGTCAGTAGCTCCTGGCTGTGAAGGGTTAGAGTACCGAGATCATTCTGGTTTCACTTGTGCTGTTTGTTCTTTCTTGGCTCCACGAGAGACATGTAATCAGATTCTGAAGTTACCTTGTTTTTCATTATTAGGCTGTTTGTTGGTGTGCTGTGCATTTCCTTTTCTTCTCTTGACAGTATTTTGGGTAAATCCAGTCCTGCAGCGTGTCTTCAAAATCGTATTCTCATTTCGAGAGCCTCTCTGCACACGTGTAGGTGCGCGCTGCCCCGTGGTCTTCATGTGAATTTGCTGGGACTACATTTCTAGCCTTTCATCCCTAGTTTTGGAGTTCCAGCCACCTGGTACTCCTTTGATACCTGTGCGGTGTTTCAGAATATGTAGTCAGATGGAGAAATTCAGGCTCTGAGGCAAATCATAGGCTCTGTCATTATTTTGTTCAATTAATTTGAAACATTTTTGCTCATGAGGTTTTTGTGTGCACAGTGGTACTCTTTGTAAATAGATTTTTCTTTTTTGGCTTGGTGAACATGAGTCTGCTGGTCCTTCTTTATTCCTGAGGGCTGTTTCTGATAACCATTGATTTGTCTTTATTAAAACCCCCGCTTGAGCTCGGGATGTAATTCAGTGTAGAGTGCTTTACTGGCATGTTCAAAGCCCTAGTTTTAATCCCCAGCACCACCAAAACATAACATGTTCCTGTTATTACTGGTACCTGTGCACCAGCAGCTCTTTTGACTGTATCGTGAGGGTATCAGTACCTCTTCTTAGTGCTACTGTGTTACATTTGCCTCCTAAATAACTCCAATTTGTGGCTCCTTATTTTCACTTGGCTTCCAGGACATCTATGAACTATCCACAGTCCTGCACATTTGTCCCGTGCATTACCCAGCATCCCCCTAGAGCAGCCACCTCCCACCCACACCACCCTTTGTTTCTTCCCATTTTGTTCCTATACGAATTCTCATCTTTAGGGCCATATCCTTCCATGATTGTGACATCATGGGACCTTGATGCCAATTAGCCACCAGTGTTTGCTCTGTTCTAAGCATGTGGATTCCCACATGTCACCTGTGAAAAGGAGGAGCCTTTCATTCCAGGGTAGTGCTAGAAACATGATAATTGCTCTTTTTAAAAGTCTGTAAGGAACCGGGCGTGGTGGTGCACGCCTTTAATCCCAGCACTTGGGAGGCAGAGGTAGGAGGATCCCTGTGAGTTCGAGGCCACCCTGAGACTACGTAGCGAGTTCCAGGTCAGCCTGGGCCAGAGTGAGACCCTACCTCAAAAAACAAGAAAACAAAAGAAACAAACAAAAAAATCTGTAAAGGAAGTAGGTGGTAGTGGGATAATGAATATGAAGCTTAAATTTCTGTATAACTGAAAGAATTATTTACATCCTCATAAGAGATTTTCTTGGTCATATCAGTGAATTGAAATGTATTATGATGTGTTTGAAACATCAAGGCTTAGTTAGCTTCTAGGAGGAAGCACCTATTTCATTTTCCTCACCATCAATATTGACATTAAGATGGGTTTTAAAGGGGATATTAAAATGATGAAGATCTTTACTTGAAAGTATTTGGCTGTTTAAGAAAATATGTTACGCATCTCTTCTTTAAATATTACATGGATTAGGTCGAAGCATCTTGCTTGGTCAGATGTAAAATAGACACCAAAGCAGGGCCAGGTAAGCCATCAGTGGAGCTGGGAATCAGTAGTTTATATGTATGATAGAAGTTAGTCGTTGGTTTTCACCTTTCTTCCTATGTGTTTTTTCAAATGGATCTTGGGGCTCCTGAATCTCTACATCTGTTGCTGTTCTTTTAGCATACTTACTCTTTGTTTACAATGCCCCTCGTTTATGTGCCACACTGAGCACTTAGTCCTAACTGCCGCTTGTTGCTATTTTATGTCTTGTAGATTTCTTCTGTTACCATATTAAGTTCCCAAGCATATCTGCAGTCCAGAATGTATATTCGTGTTTGCAGAGTTATATGTAGCTATTTAAGGGTAGATACCTTATAGGGGGTTTATAGTAACAGAACTCGATATGCAATATACATATTAATATTTGAATGGTTTTAAAATTTACTGGATTTCTTTTGTGTCATAGTTAATTTCCTCTGTATTGTTGATAAGTTGTTTCCAGCTTGAGTAACTGCAAACATCCCATTGCTGCTTTTTGAGCTTGTGTAAGAAAGGTGTCCTATTCCCATAAGGATTTCAACCAATATTTCATAATTTATTTGGTGTCTAGTGCTTCTTTAATATTTGTCATTCTAGGATATATCCAGTTTCACATATCTAGCATATTAGAGTACTGCGTAGGTTCCATTGTTTTCATTTCTGATGGTGTATTTCATTTTGCTTTTAGGATAAGAACAAGAAACTGCGCCCCCTGTATGACATTCCCTACATGTTTGAGGCCCGGGAATTTCTTCGAAAAAAGCTTATTGGGAAGAAGGTGAGTGAAGACTGAAGCATTTGCATGTAGTTGGCCTTCATCTAACCCTTTTAAGTTAGGCCCTTCACCAACAGATGACGCTCTCCCACCAAGTCAGGTGGGATTACTTTGGTGTGAACAAAGGCCTGTGTGTCTGTATGTCAGGCAGTGGTACCCCTTGGGAGAGGTTTAAAATTGGGGCCCTGACCACAGCTTGATTGCCAGTGCTCTCACGGCAGGTTCCAGGCTCAATTCCAGTTTCAATAATTGCATATTGCTTTGCACTCCATTCACTTGCCTCCCCGGTTCTCTCCAGCCACTTCCATTAAAAATTCCCTAGCCGCAGGATTTAGTAATGAGGGCAGTTGTTGCTTTTTCATGCTGCTTCTACTTCTGAGGGAATCCAGGTTGCTTGGAATAGGGCATGCTTCGTGCACTGTGCACAAATGTCACCATTGTGTTCCTGCCTTGTGAAATCTCTTAGGGCCCTTACTCCAGGTAGTGTGAGGGTAGGTCTTGAGCAGAGGCATTGTTGTAGTTAGCTTCACGTTGCTGGCACGAAGCACCTGGCCAAAAGCAGATTGTGAGAGGAAAGGGTTTATTTTGGTTTACAGACTCAAGGGGAAAGTCCATGATGACAGGCAAAACCATGGCATGAGCAGAGGATGGACAGCGCCTCCTGGCCAGCATTAGGCAGACAACACCAGCAGAAGAGTATGCCAAACACTGGCAGGGGAGACTGGCTATAAGACCCATAAGCCCACCCCCATCCAGTAAGGGTTCAATTCCGAAATTGCTGTCAGCTGGGGATCAAGCATTCAGAACATGTTAGTTTATGAGGGACACCCTCTTCAAACCAACACCGACATTTTTTGGCTTCTTTGCAGCCTCGTGTAGCATGTTTACTTTGTACTCTAGTGCAATAGCTTAGAGACCTAGACTGCATTCCTTGGTGTTCTGTGGTTGATTATGATATCCTCCAAATACTATAAATAACAGTGAGGATTTGAGCATACTGTTACTTTCCTGACCTCTAATCCCAAAATCCAGGGCAGTTCTTTGTGTGCTGGGTGAACAAGAAAGACAATTGGAGTAGTCACTTAGATGCATTTTTGAAATTTGTTCAGGACAGAACTGTGAATCATGTTTTCCTTATTTTGCTTCAGTTACGATTCTAGGAGGGTTTTTTTTTGGGGGGGGGGTTCCATTTTTATTGTATCATCAGAAAAACAGTCATTTTTTTGTGCGTGTGCATGCACATGTGTGTGGAGGCTAGAGGGTCATATCCAGTGTCCTCTTCAATCTCTCCCCACCTTATTCTTTGAAACATGATCTTTCTCTGAGTCTAGTTTCCACCATTCAGCTGGACCAGCTAGCCAGTGAGTCTCAGGGCTTTCCTGTCTCTGTCTCCCCAGAGCTGGGGTCATAGGCACACACTACCATGGCTGGCATTTTACATGAATGCTGGGGTCCAAAATCAGGTTCGCATGCTTGACCATGCATGACGTTGACCCACTGAGCCATCCTCTCAGCCCTGGCAATCTGTTTGTCTGGCTTTAAAATCTTAAGTCCATGTTAGCATTCCTTTCCTAAACTATTGGTGTTGTAAAACACATTTGACAGAGCTTGGGCTTTCTTCTTTTTGAGACAGGATTTCATGTTGTCCAGGAAGCCTAGAACCTTCTTTGTACCCAAAGGTGATCTTGAGCTTACTCCTTCGACTTCTCAGTTGCTGAGTTCACAGGTCTGTGTCACCACAGCCAGTAACCTCTGGCCTTCTACCTAATGCTATATAACCTATCTTACATATAAATATTACCATTTGACAAGGCATTTTGGCACATACTTATAATCCCAGCACTTGGGTAATAAAGGCGAAGGAATGAGAAGTATGTTTGAGTTAAATGAGACCTTCTCTCAAATAGACAAATGAATGTGTAAATATAACCAGGTTTATTATATACCTGTCAGTAGGATGGTAAATTATAGTAGATATTCTGAGTTGGATTTAAGATGAAATTGCTAATTTTCAGGTAGAAAAAATAAACTGGATTCCCTGAAATGAGCATTAAATCTCCTCAGGTTCCATTCAGAGAATAGGCTCATTTGTCATTGTATCAAACTTGACAGAGCGCTACATTCATTCATGAAATGTAGTGCGAATGATAGCTTTAAGTCTCTTTCAATTTCTAGATCCCCTGCTATCTGATGTAATGTCTAACATCTCCATCTCACCCAGTTGATATCATATCACTCATTCACCGGGTCATAAACAGTTGCATATAGACAACCAAGGGATTCCCTCCCAAGTGTGAATTTGAAGGGAACTCAGGCAGAGTCACCTGGCAAGGCATGGTGGTGTGAGGTTGGTCTGTGCAGGTATTCCGGAACTCACCTGATTGGTTTATTATTTATTTTTTAATCTTGCCCTACCCATGATTCTCTTTCATCTCTGGGCATGTAGACATCTCAGTTTATTGTGGAGGCTGCTGAGTAGTCCTGGAAGGTTTGCTCAGGACAGTGTTCTCAGGGACTGTGTTCCAGGCCAATATAAAGCCCTGTATCCCAGGATAAAAGGACTGACCTCAAGTGTCAGGTATGATGTCAGTTTGTAAGCAGTTGCGTTCCTTCTTAGTGGGAGAAGCCTCATTTACTGGTTCCTGTACAACACAGCTGATTAGATTCTGTTTGTGCTGAGGCTGAGTTTTGTCCCCCATAGTGACATTGTATAAATGATGAATACTGTATTCTCACAAATGGAGCTGGATACATCTCAGCTCTGCTGGCCTGGAACATTCCTGATGCAAACCGCTTTTCCTGACTCGCCACCTGAAACCACTTGCCTGTCTTCTGGGCCTGTCAGTTGTGACAGTGAACGTCCATGAGCTTTGGTGTTGGGGAGCAGGCAGGGCAGCTGCTGCCTCAGGGGGGCTGGCTAGCACATCATTGCACATTTCTGCCAATTCCCTTCAGACCTCTGCAGATGTTCAGTGTGGCACATGGTTATTAGGAGCCTCCGTGAGGGACCATGTGTGCCTATGTGCACAGAAGCTGATTAGGGCAGCCTGTCATAGCTTAAGGAAGATGTGAAGTCAAATCATTGTCTCAGCCTCTACCGACCTTCTTAGCGAGCCCTTACTGTGACATTTTTATGAGAAGTCTAAAAAGTGGAGAGGTAAGATGGAAGGGACAGTGCTGAGGTGTTTTGCTGGCTTTGATACATGCCCCATCCCACTTGGAAATGCAAATTGACGCAAATCTATTCATATAGATTTTATTCTGAATGTGAACCATACAGTTGCATTAAGCATCTGACCTTGAGTCTAGGTTTTGTAGTGCTTGCCTTCTCTTTCCTAGAGCTGTAATATACATACATACATACATGTGTGTGTGTGTGTGTGTGTGTGTGTACTTACATACATACATACATACATATACTATGTATACACAGTATCACAGCCTTGTATGTTTGTCAAGATGCCAGTAAGGTGCAAGGTTTGGTTTGCTTAATAAAAAGTATTGTGTGGAATCTACGATATTCTCCCTTTCCGGTTTTGTTGGCTCTAAGGTCAGGAGAAATGAATGGCTGTGCAGCTGGCATCATGACTGCATTATTTGTCTTTTTTTATTGTCATTTCTGTTGACTTTATTGCCTTTTTAACCCATTGTACAGATTCACGTGGTACCTGATGAGCTGTGGCATCAGGAGTTTGGCTTCCCAAAAGTAATATGTGCTCTTGCTGAAGGGGGGTGTGTGCTTTTCAGATTGAGTGGAAGGGTATGTGTACAGACTCAACCTCACTCCCCTTCCTTCTGCCATCCTTGCTCTAAGATTTTAACTGAAGAACATTGATGGTAAATGTCTTCTATACTGATTTCTTTAGGGGCTCATCATGAAATGGAATCTGTGATAAATTCAGCATATTTTATTAGTTTCGCATGATGATATCCTCAGTGTCTTAACATAGTGACCTCCCAAAAGAGCTGGGTCTACTGTCCTCTCCTAACAACAGGAACAGTTTGTGTGCTGTGTGTGTCTTTGTGTAAATATTTTTCTTAGAGATCATCAGCCTGTGTAAAGTGAGAGCTTGCATGTCCTCGTCATTTTTTAAAAAGATATTTATTCATTTGAGAGAGAGACAGAGGCAGATAGAGAATGGGTGCACCAGGGCCTCCAACCATGGTAAACAAACTCCAGATGCATGCATCTGGTTTACGTGGGTCCTGGGAAATCAAGTCTAGGTCTTAAGGCTTCACAGGCAAGCAACTGAACCACTAAGCCACCTCTCTAGCCCCCCCCCCTTTTTTTTAAATTTTTTTGTTTATTTATTTGAGAGTGACAGACACAGAGAGAAACAGGCAGAGAGAGAGAGAGAGAAAGAATAGGTGCACCTGGCCCTCCAGCCACTGCAACCGAACTCCAGACACATGCGCCCCCTTGTGCATCTGGCTAACGTGGGTCCTGGGGAATCGAGCCTCGAACCGAGGTCCTTAGGCTTCACAGGCAAGCGCTTAACCACTAAGCCATCTCTCCAGCCCTCTAGCCCTATTTTTAAATGTAGAATAACTGGGGTCTTCATTGAGGATTTCTTTCTGCTATCTCATAGAATATCTTTGAATTTTAGTATTTTCTCCCATGTAGCTCAGCATTTACAAGTGACATATGAATCATTCCTATAACTCCTCCCCCTTAATTGCAGAATTCCTATCACTATGGAAACCATTGTGTTCAAAGTTAGAATCTTGTTTTAAAAATTGAGGGTCAAAAATGGTGGAAGATGGAATTACAGGAAGCTGGAGTACATGGATGCTTCAGGGATGGCAGTAGATGCTGGGGCAGGATATGATATCATCAGGACCTCTCCCCTCCCACCAGATACATACCTTTTCATTCATTCATTCATTCATTTATTATTTTAGAGAACGAGAGAGAGAATTGGCACCTAGAGCCTCGGCCACTGCAATCGAACCCCAAATGCTTGTGCCACCTAGTGGACATGTGTGACCTTGCATTTGCCTCACCTTTTGTCCATCTGGTTTATGTGGGACCTAGAGAGTCGAACATGGGTCCTTAGGCTTTGCAGATGAAGCGCCTTAACGGCCAAGCCATCTCTCTAGCCCCTTTTTAATTTTTTATTATTTATTTTGAGAGAGAGAAAGAAACATAGAGAAAATGTGTGCACCAGGGAACTCCGGATGCATGCGCTCCCTTGCCTATATATGTGACATTGAGTGCTTGCGGCAGTGTGCGCCTGGCTAAGTGTGACCTGGAGCTTCAAACATGAGTTCTTAGGTTTTACAGGCAAGAGCCTTAATCTCTAAGTCCTCTGTCCAGCCCAGACTTTTCTTTGTTTGTTTTGTTTTTTGTTTTTCGAGGTAAGGTTTCATTGTAGCCCAGGCTGACCTGGAATTCATTCTGTAGTCCCAGGGTGGTGCTCAAACTCACGACGATCCTCCTACCTTTATCTCCTTAGTGCTGGAATTAAAGGCGTGTGCCACCATGCTGGGCCCTAGTTCTCCCCAGTCCCCCGAAGCAGTTCTTTGGACAAATTTTGTGGATGAGTCTCATTTATAAACTAATGGCTGTCTTTATTTGGTTTTTATGCCATTTGAATTTGTTCTGTGAACTAGCTTGGCTTTCTGTTAGCCACTTAAGATTGGGTCTCTTTCCTTGATTAATACAGATGATTTGGAAGTTGTGGAGCTCTGGCCGATGTGCTGAGGGATGTCTCAGCTGCAGATTGCGGATTGCAGATTGCTGTGGTTCTCTTTTCTGAGGAACGTGTCCCCGCGTGTGCCGGGCTGGTGAATCAGCTTGTCCAGAAGTACTCTCAGGATGTGTCAGAAAGCTGGGTCTCTCCCAGTGTCCTGGGGGCCACCTTATTTGCTAGTCAGTCTTTTGTTACTGTGACAATATTCCTGATGTAAACCCACAAAAAATGTTTGTTTTGACTCTTCGTTTCAGAAGCTTGGATCTCTGTTCAGCTTGCTGCCTGTGGCAAGGCAGGGTACCTGCTGGTGGAAGTCTGTGGCAGACTACATAACTCACCCCATGGCAGCCATCCCGTGAGAGGGGTACAAGAAGTCAAAGAACAGTGTTTGTGTTTTCAGGGCAAGCACTCAGTGACCTAATCCTCCATTGATAACCCACGTCCTCACATTACCGCCTCTTATTAATGTCCTCAAATTATGACTTTAGTGGATAAGTGAGATCTCTTGTGATCCAACCAACCCTTGGTGTTTGGGTGTATTAGCTGGGAACCAAGCTTTCAATATATTAGCTTTTTTTCATTTCCAAACTGTAACTCATATTATTTGTTATTGTTAGAGACATCTCTTACACCCTTCTTATTCTAGACCCTTTCCACGTCTTACTGTCCGTATAATCACCACACGGTATCTGTGTATATTGGTTCTTGGATGCCATTGAATACCAATATATTTGCTCACTTTCTTTTTATAAAATATATTATTTTTATTTTATTTGGTTTCGCAAGGTATGGTCTTGCTCTAGCCCAGGCTGACCTGGCATTCACTATGTAGTCTCAGGCTGTTCTCAAACTCAACAGCAATCCTCTTACCTCTGCCTCCCAAGTGCTGGGATTAAAGATGGACGCCACTACACCCGGCTGTAATTCTTGTGTATAACCTGTGCATGTCCTCATAAAATAGTTTGAATCATTTATAAATTACTAAGCCCAGTTGGAAGCAAGTGTTAAAGAACATTTATGCTATATTGTTAAGAAAATAATGTTATACTACGGTATTAAGAAAATAATGGCACGAGAATGGTAATGCACACGTTCATTTTAGATCTGCTTCTTTTTTCATTTGCTTCTGATCTTTGGTTGATGGACTCTGTCCTGGATATATAGGGTGGACTGAATCCACTGCTTTCCGTCGCACCTCTGCTGCCTTGTTTTGTGTTTCTTCTGGCTTGAACTCCTGTAGCCTTTTTCCAGGTTTTCCTATTAATTTATCCCACCAGTCTTCATCCACCCAAGACAAAGGAATAGGAGCCTCACCTGTGCCTTCTCAGGGCCAGAGGTTTAGCACAATGTGGTTTTGTCCTGCCTTCTCTGAGAGAGCTGCCTCTCCCTTTTGTCACTCTCTTCCTGGCCTCCATTTGATTTTTGGAATGCATCCTCTCTTTTGCCTCAGAGCTTTGGTCCTTCAGTTGGGATTGCTGTCCCAGTCTCTTCACTTCCCCATGCCCTGTTACTTTCTGCTTGCTCTTCACATCCCAGTTAAATGTGACTTACTCAAGAAAGCCTACCTGGATCGTCATTCCCTTCACAATAATTTGCTCTGTGTATGTGTTTCATAGTCTACAATAATATATTTGAGAGAATATATGTAAACAGTTAGCTCTGTAGTTCTATTGGCTATGTCAGTTAGTGCTCGCTTTCTGTTGTCCAGTAGTTCATGGTACACAGTATGTGGTGCTCAATACATTTTTATTGAATGAATTAACTTTCAGGGCACTAGGCTCAATTGTAGAGAAGAGCGTGCATCCCAATAAGAACGCATAGAGGGAGTGGCAAGTGTGCATGAATCAGATTGCCGCCTTATTTCAGTAACCCCAAATCAGTCTGGAAGTGGCTGATATTACAGGCAGTGATAGCTCTGCTCTGGAATAACTTGTTCAGTGCTTTCTTCCATTGGATAAGATACTCCAAATATCCAAGCAGATTTTAGGAGATATGGCTCTCTTGCAATTTGGTGGCTACCTAGACATGATTCTTAGGTCATTTAAATTTGATCTGTGAACTAGACTGCTTTTGTAAAGCACTTTAGGTAATGTCTGTTCTACTTTAAGGAGTTACCATCACCATTTCCTGAGTTCTTTCTTCACAGTTTGCACTGAAGAGCATTGTTTTCATTTTAATCTTTCCTTGCACTCTGCAAAGAGTGTATATTGGTCCCTCTTTCCAGGTACAGAAACTGAAGGTCATAGCAATGAAGGATTTCATCCAGATGCCTTTTCTTTTTATGGCTATGCTAAGTTAAAGACCAATCTAGAAAGATCTGCTTCCTTCTTGCAGATACTGACTCAAATGTCAGTAGGGTCCTAGCACTTTGGGCCTGTCTGTTCCTGCTCTTGACATGCTGTAGGAAGTTGATCTTTTGTCTGCCTTGTCCTGGTCTAAGCCTGCGGGAGGTAGCTGTGCGCCATACATCGGTCTTCCCAGTGCTCCAGACATTATCTCATTAGTCTTTGCGATGCTGTCCTGAGGGGACATTTCATCAGATCGTTCTTTATAGCACGGTGTCGGACCATGTTCTTCTGCACCTTGTGTAGACACAGCAAGCTCAAGGGCAACATGGCAGAGACCGTGGTTCAGCTGATTTCCCTTGCGCCTCAATGTTTTGTCATGGCAGCAAGTACTGAGAGGTACAAACGCAGGGCTCGGCACTGCTTTGCTCTTGGCTCAAAGCCAGGGAGGTGAGGAACTCTAGATGTTTGTACTGCTGAACGAGGACAGATCTCTGAAGGTACCAGGAGTCACATTCTTAGGAGGGTCCATTTTTCCCTGCTTGCTCCTCAGGGGCTGTTCACCAGGGCTGGTCTTCTTGTCAGAAACTCATAGTGAGTGCTAATAAGTGCCTTCTGCCCGTGTAGAGTATTACCAAATCAGCTGTGCTAAGTACAGTGCCAGCAGAGTGGGAATACATGTTCTTAATTACCTCTGATGTGCTTTAGTTTGGGTTTTAAAAACATTTCTTTTGTCATCTCCACATTTTTCACTTCATATTAATTTGATTCATTCTCACTATGGAAAAGTCCTTTGCATTAATGATCAAAACAGCCCTAAGGTTGTGAATGCATTGTGATTTAAATTGACAGGTTTATATGAGGTGGCTTGTCCTTGCTTTACAGTGCCAGCTGTTACCATCAATGTGACTGTAAATTTCTGAACAAGTGACTGAAGACATTCACCAAATAAAGAGTTGTTTTGGCTGACTAATGATTTCAGATCATGCCTTTTTCTGGATGTGATAGGAATGGGGCCAGGATGAACTGAGATCCAGGGTTCATTGTAGAGCCCTTTCCCCTTTGGGTTTCAGGAATGATCTTAATTGTTTGCTCCTGGAGCTATTAACTCCCTTGTCTGGTGACAGATGATTAACAAAAATGACTGTGGAGTTGCTTGTTTCTGAAAACTCAGCAAGGTAGCTTTCTTCCTGCTGCCAACTAATGAGTTCTTGTTTTATTTCTCTTTCTTTCTCTTCTTTCTTTCTTTCTTTCTTTCTTTCTTTCTTTCTTTCTTTCTTTCTTTCTTTCTTTCTTCTTTCTTGTTGCAGATTGTGAAAAGTACCTCTGTGCTTTGGGGGCCATCAGGGTGTGAGCTGAGTACACAGCTCGGTGTAGTATGTTACTTATATGATGTATGTTATAATAGCCTTTTCAAAAAGCTTCTCTTGGTCAAATTAAGAAATTTTCATGGGCTGGAGGGATGGCTTAACAGTTAAGATGTTTGCCTACAAAGCCAAAGGACCCAGGTTCGATTCCCCAGGACCCACGTTAGCCAGATGCACAAGGGGGCATAAGCATCTGGAGTTCGTTTGCAATGGCTGGCGGCCCTGGTGCGCCCATTCTCTCTCTCTCTCTCTCTCTCTCTCTCTCTCTCCTTCTTTCTCTGTCAAATAAATAAATAAAATACTTTTTAAAAGAAAATTTCAACTATGTTCCTGGAAATTTCTGTATGCTCACCTGTGGCCAATGATTTATTATCTATAAGAATTCTCAGTATTCTCTTATCTCTAGGTAATACTCTGCTATTCTTTTTTGGACTTCCATGCTGTTTGTAGGTTTGGTGAAAGTTCTTATTTGTAACGTGCTTTGTGGTCAGCTTGTCATAAGCCACATGTTTCTGTTCTTTTCTGTTAGATTTCTGAAATGTTGTCCTTGGAGTTGGAACTTTCCATGCTTATTTTCTGCAAACTGAGATTTTATTTTTGGGGGAGATTTGTGCTGAATCAGCTCAGCTGTGTTTGGGGGTAGGGAGCAGACCTGCTCCCCCTCACACTTAAAAATAACCCTATGTGCCAAAAAACCCTATAAAATTTGCTGAATTGCAAATCGTCCAACTTCCTATACCTCCTGGTTAACAAAGCATAGATTCTTTTGTGCTTGGCTCAGTGATGGTCTAGTGAATTTCTTGTGTTACGGAAGAACATAAGACAAGACTGGATCCAGATGTGCATTTATGGGGAGGAAACCTGCCTGGTATCTTTTCTCTGTATTTTTAAAAATTAATTAATTAATTAACTAATCTACTTATGAGAGAATCTTCAGGCTTTTAAAAAATATATTTATTTAATTGAGAGAGAGAAAGAATATGAATAGGCACACCAGGGCTTCTAGCCACTGCAAATGAACTCCAGATGCATGTGCCACCTCCTGTGTCTGGCTTACGTGGCTACTGGAGAATTGAACCTGGGTCCTTAGGCTTCACAGACAGTGCCTTAGCCTATAAACTATCACTCCAGCCCTTCTCTGTATTTTTTTTAAAACATTTTCATCACTTGTAAAGACCTAAACATGGATAATACAGATAATTTCCTAATTAGAATTTTTCTCATATATTTGCAAAATAACACTTTCAGGCTTTCCAGGGTTTTATTCACGATGATGCCTCTTTTGTTTGTGCTCTGGAAAGTTAGGCCAGTCAATCAGGTGTTTTGACTTTTTTCCCAAGGGTATGAACAATCCAGGAATGAGAAGGTAGCATGTACACGTATCTGTTGATCTCAAGATTGAAATTCTGAGGATTCCATTGTGGCATTTTAGAGTCACATCTTTATAAATGTGGTTCTGCAGTTGTATGTTAAAAAAAAAAAAAAAAAAGAGCTCCTAATGTATTTAAAATCTGAATGGGGAATTTTGCTTTCTTCTGGAATATATTCTTTTGTTAATAGCTTTTTACATTTCTTTCTTTTTTTCATTAAAGAGGGTCTTTTTATAGTTTATTAATGATTGGTCATCTCATTATTGATATCCTCATTAGGTCAGAGCACATTACTTCCCCAAACAAGTGGTACTCAGCAGTAGAATAGAGTTGTTCATACACAATGACTTACATTACATTGTAAGTAATAAGTGGAAATGAATGGTGTTTGCAATATAAGTTTCCTCTTACCTCTTACAGTTCTCACTTTACATTTCTTTTCCCAGCTGTATTTTTTTTTTGTTTTAATTTTTCTTTTTTTCTTTATTAGTTAGTTTTGTGTTCAGCAAATACAGTCAGTTTGGTACCATTATTAGGCTCATCTGTGACCTACCCCCTCCCCTTGGCCCCTCCTGGTTGAGGTATATGGGTCATGCATTGTGGAGTTAGCCCACAGTTATGGGTAAGCTAAATGTCTCTGCATATCATGACCCAACATGTGGCTCTTGACATTCTTTCCGCCCCCTGTTCCGCAAAATTTCCCTGAGCCATGTTGGGTTCATTTTTGGTCTGCTTCAGTGATGAGGTGCTGGGGGCCTCTGAGGCTCTGGCTCTCTGATTTGGTAGGAGTTGATTTTTCTCTGTGTGGATCTCCTTCCCCCTTGTGCTGGTATCCGGTTCATCAGGAAAACAGCACCCTTGCTTGTTTTGCCAATTGTTCTTAGTTTCAGCCGGGGCCCTTTTGAGGTATTTGCAGCGCAGCTAGGCGGTCACCATCTTGGCCGGAAGTCCCATTTCTTTCTTATATTCGTGTTGTGCAGTTATCTTTCCTCTGGCACATCCTTGGTTGTTCCTAAAATGCAGCAGTTTTATTCCATACATGTGGCAACTTAAAGAGGCTTTTCTGATGTTTTCACAAGGATATGTAATTTGAAGGTGTGTCCCATAGAATTCCCGTTATCTGCAGTCTTAGAGTATGATAGGATGGCAAGTAGCCTCTTTGCAGATGTTATTGGGTGAATTAAAATGAAGTCCTGTAGGGTTAGACTGGCGTCTTCATAGGAAGAAGACTGTGTGACTGTGGTGCTGAGGATTGTGGTAATTCACCTATAAGAAGAGGAAGACCAGAGGTTTCCTAGAGCGCTAGAAGCTGGCAAGATGAAAGGAAGTGGGCTTATGTGGGGCCATCAGAGCATAATGACCCTTTACACCTTGATTTCAGATTGAAGTGTCTAGAATGCTGAGAGAGTACATATCTTTTTTTTAAAAAAATTAATTAATTTGCAAGGAGTGCGAGAGAAAGAAGAGAGGAGGGAGGGAAAGGAGGTGGAAGAAGAGGAGGAGGTGGAGGAGATAGACAGGATGATTGTACCAGGGCCCCTCATCACTGCAAACTCCAGATGCATGCGCCACCTTGTGCATTTGGCTTTACCTAGGCGCTGGGGAATTAAACTCAGGTGTTATGCTTTGCAGGCAAGTGCCAAATCTGCTGAGCCATCTCTCCAGCCCCATTTCTGTTGTTTTAAGCTTACCTGTTTGTGGTTCTTTCCTGTAGTAGCCTTAGGAAACTAACACAGAAAGAAAAGAAAGCTTCTTGTACCTGCTTACCTGACTCTTGGCTGAACTTGATTTCCAGATTTTTTGCTTTAGTAATGAGCTCCTTTGCCAACAGAATTTGTGCTACAGGGTTTGCTCGTGTCTGCATTTTTTCACCTCTGGTCCTGTCAGTCTGTCCTGTTCCCTTGATTTATGTTTACTCTTTGTCAGAAATCGTCCTGGGTAGTAAGCTGACAGCTGATTGGAGTAGTGGACAGGCATTTCCAGTGCTGTCAGTAGGCTCCCCCTCAGGGTGCTGTTGTCTTGCCTTCCTTCACTTAAGGATGAATGTTAGTGTCCACTTCTGAAGGCTGTTCAGTCTCGTGGTCACCCTAGTCACAGGGCCTTCTGCTTTGATCATAGCAGCTTTGAGATGTGACATATCCTGAGAGAAATCATTCTTGGCTGTAACTCTTGGTGAGCCTGGTGAATCCCATTCATGGTTGATGACTATAATATTAGAAATAATTAGTAGATACCTATATTTTTGAACACATTTGTGAATGTTTTGCATACTGAATATGTTACCTGAACTCTGCAGACTTTGATCTGTAGCCATAGGAATCCCACCTTTTGTTTTTTTGAGCTGGCCTTTTGGGACAATTGTTTTTTTTTTCCTGTGGAACTTTGCCTTTTCACCTCTTCAGGTTTACAGATTGGTTGGACCATGCCATTTTGGGTTGGTGAAAAGACTAGCTGGTGCTTTTAGTCCTTTAGGACTTGGTCCCTGAAGCCTTGGTCATGCATATTCACCTACCTGTTAAGAGGGAGCAAAATGGCATCAGTTTACTTTTATTGTTCAGCTGGGATATTTTGACCAGTTGCTCTAGTCCATAGGCTTTTCTAGGCATTGGGATTGGGCCTTTCCTCACCTCTTCTCACAGCGAGAAGAGACCGATGCCTTTACTGTGCCCCTTTTGGTGGTGATGTAACAATAAGTAAAATGTCGCCTGTGGTTGCTAATAGTCTAGCTGGAATAAGATGACATCAGCCTGTGAGAAACTGAATAAGGATAACTGGTACGATTGCAGAGAATTCTCTCTTGGCAGCATTTGATGAATACTGATGTGAACTGTACAGCGCACTGTCACCTGTCACAGAGAGGAGTGGTCTCACCTGCTGGATGACTTCTTGTACTTACATCCCTCCAAGGCTTCACGTTCTGCTGGTTCACTCGTGAATATTTCCACCTCCCCGCTTCTTGTCTGCCAGAAGGTCTGTGTTTCCATCTATTAAATAGTGAATACCAACCACAGCTTCCATTAGATAGCTGGCATTATGTCCAAAAAGCAGTTGCCACCCACAACTACCTTGATTTAGTTATTGATCTTTCTTAATGCCACCAGTCATCCATTGCCCTAGCTTCAAAACCAGCACCTTCTTGACCCCCTACCCCAGCTTTTCTGTAACTGGATTCATGTAGTCCTGCTTCCTCTGTCTTGCTTTCCGTGTCTCTGTCTCCTAAACTCTCGTTGTAATTATTGCAGCTCTGCTGTAACTCATGTCTCTGTTCCCTCGAGTCTGTGCCATCTTCCGCCCTCCTGTCACAGTTGCTTCCTATGTGCATAGTCTTGATATGCCACCACTCTGGTGGTGCCTGATTGTCTACCAGAAAGAGTGTAGCTGTCTACGTGAACCTAAAAGCCAAACAAAGGAGCTACATATAAACATACATGATTTCAAAGCAGGCGCCTGCTTCCATTTCTAGTCCTACTTCCTACTTTACCCTACTGCATGGCATGGTACGTCTCAAAGACCTTCGGTGCGTGAGCCCTGGCCCTTCACAGCTTCTTCCTTTGCACTTGGTTTTCCATTGAGAACCTGCCCTACCTTGCATTCATCACTCCGTGTGTAAACCCGGGTGCTGTTTGTCCCTTGTAGCACTTCTGTGTCTGCTTCTGTACGCATGGTTCTCAGACATGGCCTTCCCCACTGCCGGGAAAGCAGCCTTCGCTTGTTCTGAAACTGCCTATTGCCAAGCATCAGGATAGGGTCCTTAGTAAGTCCTGATGGAAGAGGTGGGCTTTGTCCTGTTTCTTAAGGCCTTAGAAGATCAGAAATGTGTATGTGGAGAATATAGGAAACACATCATGCTTTTTATTCCTTCCTACTCATGAACTCCATTCAAGAAGACTGTCAACATAGTGCCTTTGGACACCAATGTAAACCAAAGCCTTTAGAAAATAGGTAGAATAGATATGCTTTTGTGATATTTCTCCATTTATGCATTAAAGTCATTAGCCTATCACTCCTGATTGATGGCAGCATGCCTGATGCTTAATGTAGTCAGTGCCCTGTTGCTCAGCTCAGATGTACAGCAATCTAAGCAGTCCCTCTACAGTAGTAATTTGGGACTATTCCTGAGTCCTTTCTTCAAAGTGGAGTACGTGCATTTGTGATTTGTTCTTTCTAAAATGATAGAATTTAATCAGCTTATAGGCAAAAAGTTAATTTTTTTTTTTTTTTGCTTGAATTCCTCAATATTTTGTATGTCAAAGTGATGGAAGCTTGATGTTGCCTAACAGCCCATACTGCCCTATGCCACCAACTTGGGGTTCACAGTGCTCAACCCTCCTTCGTAATACACATGATATGGAAAGAAAAAAATTAGTGACTTGCTCCGGTTGGTCACATCTATGTTTGGTGGCCTTTTTGGTCCAGTAGATTTTTGCTGAGCTCAGGCCCTTCTAGCCTGTCTTTGATGCTCAGTGGAGTCCTGAGCAACACTATCCAATTAAAACTCCTGTGTTGTCCTTCTAGGCCAGGTTTCTACTCCCTCCAAACCTCTAACCCCTCTTTATTAAAAACGCAACAGGAAAGGAAAGGGAGGAATGAAAGGGAGACTATCTTAGCAGTGCTTTCTCAAGGATTGAGAGGGACTAGGGCTTTGATTAGAAGGGAGGTTAGCACATTTTGTGAAATGGCGCCATGTAGCCAGAGAGCTGGAGCTTCTTAAGCTTTTCAGACTTATCCCAGTGAATTGAGGAGTCACCTGTGTGTATGGGCTATATATTCAAAATGCCTCTGCTTCTTCATTCGTAAAATGGCCACTGTGTAATCGACGCTTTGGCAGCTTCGATTCTGAGCTGTGCTAGCGCAGGTCAGGAATTAAGCGGACAGCTGTGCTCACAGTCCATTTTGGGCACGGCAGAACGGATGGGATTGTGATCCATCAGTTCCTCAAAAACGGAAACAAAAGGCTAGCACTTCCAGTGTAGACCTCCATTACTGTCCACAGGGTGTCGAGCTACATAAAAAGAGAAGGGATCATTTCAATGACCTCAGGGACAGGAAAATAGACAGTTAAAGACTGTTTATGTTCTTACACTTGGGAGGAATTAATTTCTTCCCGAGTTCTTTCTTTTTTGAGACTAGATCTCAAACTTGCTATGTAGCCAAGGATGGCCTTTGTAAATTCAAAGGAACTCTCTCTTGTTTTCTCAAGAGACAAATCTCACTAAAGGACCCAAAAGGCTTATTTGGTTGTTCACTTATCTAATTGATTCTGATGGACAACACTGACTTAAGAATGCATAGGTTTGGGGCTGGAGAGATGGCTTAGCAGTTAAGCGCTTGCCTGTGAAGCCTAAGGACCCCGGTTCGAGGCTTGATTCCCTAGGACCCACCTTAGCTAGATGCACAAGGGGGTGCACACGTCTGCAGTGGCTGGAGGCCCTGGCGCACCCATTCATTCTCTCTCTCTCTCTCTCTCCCTCTCTCCCTCCCTCTCTCCCCCCTCCCTCTCTCCCTCTCTGCCTCTCTCTCTCTGTCTGTCGCTCTCAAATAAATAAATAACGATGAAAAAAATCAATAAAAAAAGAATGTGTAGGTTTCCTAGTAGTGACTGGGGCGGGCCACCATAAGAGTATAGGCAGACTTCAGTTGGTGGACACTAGTGCTAACCATGGGGTAGAGCACTCCTCCACGGTGCATGCATCTCAATCCTTTTCTGTTTTAGCCCTCATTTATCCCATCCATAAAAGGAGGATTGGCCTTCTGCAAGGAGCTATTCATAAGCTCTGTCAGGATGATTTGTTGCCCTGTTTTGTATTGATTGATTTACCTGGTTCCTTTACACTTCTGAAAGTTTAATCTTTTTGTCACCGGAGATTTGTTTTATTTAAAAGATCAGTGAATGTGAATACCTTATGGGGAAAAATGTGTGTGTTACAATCTTCCTGAGTCCTGTGACCCTTGGCTGATTTGTTGTACTGACATGAATCCTGAGTGCTACAGGTCTGTTTGTTGTGTATGGTGTAAAATATGGTATGAAATATCTATGTATTATAATTTAAACCTCTGCATTCTACCAAGTGACTTTACTCATCTCTTCTGACTCCGGTACTGAGGATTGGCCCTAGGGCCTCAGAAATTGGGGAAACATTCTACTACTGTACAACCCAGCTTTAATTAGCTTTCAGCCCTTGTGTCTTCCATTCCCCACCCCAACTCCAAAAACTGAATGTGCATCATGGCATTGAGTTATGACCAAAGTAGTCCTTTTACTTCTTTTTTGTCTGAAATGTTTCAATGGTTATCATTGCATTTCAATCTAGGTTATTGTTGGGGCAAGGTCCTCCTTCCTCCTTCTCTGGGATGTTGGCTCCACATGGTTCTTTCCTATTTGAGGGCTGCTGTTTGTCTCCCTCAGTCATTTGTCAGCCCATTAAATGTTGAAATACGGCTTGAAGAATCATAATCCATCCAGATGATTAACTCCTTGACTTTGGCCTGGTGCTTTTTCACATTTTTCTCCCAATGTTTCCTATCACCAGTGGTGAAGTCTGCTGGCTGCTAGGGGCATGAGAGTAAAACAGCATGCAGTTTGAACTCCACAGCATGGCAGGGTTTTTGAAGATGAAAGACAAGATGAAGCATATTGCTACTCTTTGGTCTTTCGGTGGTGGTGGTGGTGTGGTGTGGTGTGGTGTGGTGTGGTGTGGTATGGTGTGGTGTGGTGGTGTGGTGTGGTGTGGTGTGGTGGTGTGGTGGTTAGCCATCACCTTCCAAAGGAAATGATAGCAGAGTCACTGAGCCTAGTTAGAGTTAATACATGTCTTACCACTCGGGGGCTAAAAGTAGTATTGATAGCCTCAATTATCCCTATTTTATAAGACAAACTTCCTCATTTCCTTTTTTTTCTCTCTAATCTTTTCTTTCCTCTCACTTTCTTTTACACTTCTGTTTTTCTTTTCCCCTGCCTCCAATTTTTGCACCTCCTTTCTTGACAGTTATTAGACCTTCCACATTACATGTTCAGCTGAGCTGATCTCGCATTTCCAGCACACACACTCCATCTGCCTTAATGTCTGACTTGGCCGTTGCAGGGGATCCCTGGGACCTTTCTGGCCTCAAGAAAACAGTGATTTGCTAAATGTCATTTTTTTTCTTGTTTCTGTCTTCCCAGCAGCTTGAAGTTTGGTTCTCTACCAATGCTGACAGAGGCTTAGCCTCTCTCTCAACAAATTTCACTTTATTTGCTTGATGGTTCTAGTTTCTCCTTGGGCCTGAGGCCTCTTGGATGAACACTCAGAACTTTCCAGGATAATATTGTATATTATTATAGATAATATTTTGGTATCTTTAGTTTTTCAAAATTAATTTTAACAGATATATAAAAATGATAAATATGGAGCAGCATGTGCAGTTGAGTTATTATTGCATCTCTGTGTTGTTTTGTTATACAGTGCTGAGGACTGACCCCCGAGAGATAGCTAATGGTAATTTCCTGCCTTTTACAGAAAGGAGAAAACATGAACAAGGAAGAGACTGTGTTAGCCATCCCTTTAGTCTGGATTTTCTTTCCCTGAAGGATTCTGTTTGTTAGGACACATATAGGGCATTTGTGACGTTGGTAATGTTTCATCAGGTCATTGCTGCTCAAGCACAATAGCATGTTTGGTGCTGGATATAACTGTTTGGGTGACCTGTGACCAGCTTTAGGATCTAAGTAAAATATGTTTTCCTTGCATGACCCACAATCCCAAGTGTTTTTTTTTTTTTTTTTTTCTGTTAGCTCCTTCCTTAAGTCATCTCCCTCTGCAGAAGAGGTGCTTTGTGTGTCAGCATTGCTGGCTAGCAAGGTAGGGTCGATTTCTCTTAGTCCTTGTTTCCTCTTTTTTGTGAAAAGATTTCTATGGCCCAGCAAAGATGCTTTTCCATATAAGATTTTGTTTTAATTTTTAAACTGCCAGAAAGATAATTTTAAAAAATGTTTTATATAATATGACTTGTTCTTTACATTTTAAAAATAGATGTAAAAGGGATGTGTAAGAAAAAATGTATAAACCTGGATAAAGCAGTGGTTTTTTTTTCCTCCCTAAGGATTTTCAAACTTAAATTAAGAAAGTAAGTTAATTTCATTGTTTTATTTGCTATAACAGACATTCTAAAGTCATTGGCAGGAAAACCAATATGGAAATAGGATACTTTTTTCACAAACTATTATATAAAATAGACCATGCATTTAAATTATTTAACATATCTTTTAAATTTCTTTTTAACTGAAAAACCATGCTTTTCTTTCTCATGCTGTAGGGCTAGGTTTTTGATAATTTTGAGTAGATAGTACATGTCTTTCAAAATTCAAATTGGAGCAAAGAGTATACAAGAGAAAACCTTGTGCCCTCTGGCTTGGCCCTTCCTAGCCCAGAGCACCTCGCCAGCAGCAACCCCCATTGCCATTTTGTTGAGCATCTCCTAGGCATTGTAGGCCTGCATAGGCAAACGTGTTTGTGGGAGGATGGATCATTTTTCTTTTTACACAAATCCTAGCACTATAAGTGTATAGATGCAGTTACATTTTGTAACATAAGCAGAAATAGTATCTTTGCATTTGTGTTTCGTTCCTATGTGCTTATTATACATTCCTTAAGTTGTCTTTCTGTGTAGACGTGCTCTGTGGTCAGTATTGTTGGCTAGCAGGGTAGGGTTGATTTCTGAGTCCTTGTTTCTTCCTGCTTGTGAACAAAGTGCTAAAACCTTATTCTATTTGATTTTCATAATTCAGTGCAAACTTACTGTTGTCCTACATAATTTCCGCCTGGCTTTCTCTGTGGGCATAATTTTTGTACTTGAAAATACAATTATGAATTCTGCTAACTGGTAATGTTGTCTACTCTATCTTTGTTTATGATGCTGTATTTTGATTTTTCTGTTATGTTATGAATAACACTTACTGCCTACTTTATCAATCTCAAAACAATACTTGTTTACTGTAAAATATATTTTTTGAAAATAAGAGGAAAGGGTAAAGAGGGGGAATCTACCACCCAGGGGTAACATCTGCTAATACTTGAGTGTGTATTAGTCCAGTCTTTTTATGCATTTGGCTGTTTGCATAATTTTCATCTTAGCTACTAATTATATGGTACTTGCTGCGTTGTAACCTTCAAAATGATGATTTCCCTTTGTCATTCAGTAGTCTTCTACATGAGGTACTTTTATCATGTAACATCAAGTGAATGTTCAGTGAATGTTCAGTCAATATCCCGTTGCTGGCTGCTTGTAGTAGTTTATTGGGTGGGCTTTGGAACTAAATAGACATGGGTTTGAATCTCTAGGGCAGCATTACCTAACTTGTGCTGTCATGAGCATTAAGTAAGGTAATATATGTTAAGCACTTTGTGCAATGCTGGGCACATCTCAGCAGCCCAATCGATAACAGCAAGTTTCTGAGTCAGGGCTTAGGAAAATTAAGAACAGGGAGCAGTATATAATATGACAAATAAAATGAACTAGCTGAAGGAAGGAGAGGGGAGAAATGAGCGGTGTGGGGAAGGTACAGTATGTGCTAATGAGGGAAATGGTGACCTGTGACCCAAGAAGTCTGCAGTCAGTTGCTTGTCCTCCAGGAAGCCTTTTGTCCCCAAGATTCTCAGGGGCCCCGATTAGATCTTTTAAATCCCAGAGCAAGTGGAATGGGCCTCTGGAAGGCTGAGCTGGGAGGAAACTTTTAACATATCCCTTCCTTCTTTTCCCAGTTGGCTGGCACATTTTTTCACAGCCTTATGGAGTTCCCATGGGAACTGGCAGGACATCTAAGGAGAACTGTAACCTAAAGGAAGCTAAAGAAAGGGCAAAATATGCCCCACCAGTTGTTCTTGTGTCCTGAATTTTCAGGAAGTCTTAAGTGTAAAGCTCCAAATGAAAGATTCTCAAGTCTCCTGAACTTACCATTTAATCAAAAATAACTGTGTAGCTGGCTGGGCATGGTGGCGCATGCCTTTAGTCCTAGCACTCAGGAGGCAGAGGTAGGAGAATGACCATGAGTTCAAGGCCACCTTGAGTCTGCATAGTGAATTACAGGTCAGCCTGAGCTAGAGTGAGACCCTACCTCGAAAATCAAAAAGAGAGAGAAAGAGAACTGTGTAGTCATCAGTGAGGAACAGATGGTACATGCCTTACCTTTTACCTTCTGAAGTGAATGCAGCATTTCTAAAGTGTTTTTTTTTTTTTTCCTATTTATGTGTTAGCTTGGTGTATTTTTGTTGTTGTTGTTGTTCTTTTAAAAGCTGGACTGCTGGGCTGGAGAGGTGGCTTAGTGGTTAAAGCGCTTGCCTGCAAACCCAAAGACCCAGATTCGACTCCCCAGTACCCACATAAGACAGATGCACAAAGTGGCGCATGTGTCTGGAGTTTGCAGTGCCTAAAGGCCCTGGCACGCCCATTCTGCCTTTCTCTCTCTCCCCCTCTCTCAAGTAAACAAAGTAAATAAATAGAATTACCTTTTTAAAAAAAGCTAGACTAAGCCGGGCGTGGTGGCGCATGCCTTTAATCCCAGCACTCGGGAGGCAGAGGTAGGAGGATCGCAGTGAGTTCGAGGCCACCCTGAGACTACATAGTGAATTCCAGGTCAGCCTGGGCTAGAGTGAGACCCTACCTCGAAAAAAAAATAAATAAATAAAGCTAGACTACTAGTTGAGGTGTCACTGAATTCAGGTAATGATTAAATTTGAAGTAATATTATGAAGCTGATTATTTCTTATCACATGTTTTGCGTAACGTATACTCAGTACTTTGAGTGGGTGATTGTTATAGTTGGCATTACTAAGTGATGATTCTGTCATCAGTATTTAAGCAATGTAGGGTTTACCATTATTAAGTGTGGAGCATATTAAAAACAAAATGAAGGACTGGAGAGATGGCTCAGCCAGTCAGGGCACTTGTTTGCGATCCCTGATGTGCCCGTTTCTGTTTCCCAGCAACCACTTAAAACCAGATGCTCAGAGTGGCACATGCATCTGGAGTTTGTTTGCAATGGCCAGAGGTCCTGGTGCCCATTCTTAACCTTTCTCTTTATCTCTCTCTAATGATCTTTTTAAAAATGAAGTAGAAATGCTGCTTTCTAGAAAGAAATTATGCAAACTGTTACAAGCAGACTGGTTATGCAAAAGCAGTGCCAACTATTGAACTTTCCATGGCATCACTTTGAAGCTCCACTGATTTAAAATAGTATCCCTTCTGAAATTAAGTGCATGCTCACCACAATACTTAATTGAAACCAAACATATGACTTTATATATCTTCTCAACAAAAGTTTTTATTTATTATTTATTTGTGTCTCAAGAAATAAAATTCCAGGTTGTTTTTATAATTCTTTATAAACAAGCAGGAAGAACTGAGGTTTCTGTAAATATATGAGTTCTCTAACATAGTTGAAATCTGTCTCTGCTTGTTCAGTTACGGCAGAGCATAGGGTATGACTACCTGAATGTCTTTCTTCTGGCCAGCTGAATATAAATGTTTTCTTTGAAAGAGTAAAGCAAATTAGGTTTAGGATTCACTTTAGCATTTATACCATAGAATTAAAATCTGATCTGTACCCAATTCCATCTTTCTAAACACTCTGTCTCCTTCTCATCCATTACTTTGGCAAAGGCAGCCTTCTGAAGAAAAGAGAGATAATTCCCTTGAAAATTGTACCTATGCAAGTCTCTTCTAGTATTCTTTCCTTCCTTCCTTCTTTCCTTCCTTCTTTCTATTTTTTTTGTTTTTGCTTTTCAAGGTAGGGTATCACTGTAGCCCAGGCTAACCTGGAAATTCACTCTGTATTCTCAGGGTGGCCTTGAACTCATGGCGATCCTCCTACCTCTGCTGGGATTAAAGGTGTGCACTACCATGCTGGATTCCTTCCTCCTCCCTCCCTCCCTCCCTCCCTCCCTCCCTCCCTTTTTTTTTTAAAAAGCTTGCTTAGATAGGTGAGCAATAAAGTCATGATATTTGGTTCTTCTAGCCATCCCTTTTCTTTAGCTCTCAACATGGGAAAATTTTGCAAACTTCTGATCTTGATCTGTCATTGTAAAAACTACACTGATTTACATCTCAGGTAGTAAGCTTGCCAAATTTTGATTCTATTTTTTGGAATGTTATATAAAACTTTAGTAGTTTTGGAAATACAAAATATGGAAGAAGGAACTTGAAGGCACTGAATAAAAACTGCTACATTGATTGCAGTCCTTTTGGAGAATTATAACCAGGGATTCTAGTCTCCCTTGTTGCCCGTAATTCATGGCTGTGTTTGGCAGTTTTAAAGAAAAAAACAAACATGCAATTCAAATAACAATTTGAGATATTTTCTTTCACTCATATGTGTTCAGATCTGTGTTCTTTTTTCAACTGACAATAAAACCTGTACTCCACTCCACTTAAGTTGCATAATTTAACTTTTAAATGTATTAATAACCCTGCCATTGCATTCCATGATTGTATGATAATGTGCATTTATCTTTATTTGTTTCACACTAGAATGGTGTGTTCTTAGGTAAATTTTAATAAACAGTGTTTGTAACAGAATAATCCAGATTCATCAAGTACTGTAAAAATCACTAATAAACAGTCTATGTAACAGAATTGTCCAGATCCATCAGAAAAAGCTGTATAAAGTACTATAAAAATTGCAAGCATCCAGAACCACAAAGCTGGAAAGGATAAAAAGAAGCCTTTATATTTCTGTACATTTATTTATGTACTGACTAGAGCGGGGGAGAGAATGGGCACTGTAGGGCCTCCAGCCACTGCAAATGAACTCCAGATGCATGCGCCCCTTGTGCATCTGTCTTACATAGGTCCTGGAGAATCGAACCTGGGTCCTTTGACTTTGCTGCCCAGCACCTTAACTGCTAAGCCATCTCTCCAGCCCCATGTCTCTACTTTGATCTTATATTTCATCTCACATAAAGTGCCGAGCTTTTTCCTTGGATTTTAGTTCTCTCGTGTTAAATTTTTATGTTCTTCCTTTCAAATTGCATTTGTCTTTACTCTTTAGTCATTAATTTCTTAACCTTTCTTCATTTTTTATTCAAAACAACATTAGTGACATTCTCTTCTTTGATTTCTTATTCAGAGTTTTCATTTGCTTTTCTGTAGATAAAGAAAAGGTGTAGCTATATAGGGTGGTCATTTAGAGAATCAGTAACACAAGTTGAAGGTCTCAGCCTTCATGTGAACTTTCTGTTTCATTTATTATTTATTTATTTTGGTTTTGTATTTTTGTTTGTTTGTTTGTTTGTTTTTTGAGGTAGGGCCTCTCTCTGGCCAAGGCTGACCTGGAATTCACTATGTAGTCTCAGGCTGGCTTCGAATTCATAGTGATCCTTCTACCTCTGCCTCTCAAGTACTGGGATTAAAGGTATTTGCCACCATGCCTGGCTTTATTTTTATTTTGGATTGAACCCAGGGCAAACTCTCTAGTCCTTCACTGTTGGCTTATCCTAAGGATACTATCTACAACACTCAGATTTGGGGCCAATTTGTACTCCTCCTAGATGTCTAGATGCTAATTTTGTGCAAGCATGTAACAGATTTACTTTTTTTTGAAATGTTACTGTGGATTCTTGTTTTCATAATTCAGGTATTATTTTCTCTAACATAGGAATCTAGTCATAGCTCTTTTAGTAAATAGATGATTAAATTTGGAGAAGTCACATACCTTTTCTGAAAGTTTTCCCTTATATAGTTGCATGTGCTTGGGTTTTATAGTAACTGTAGTCCTTTTCATTCTTATTTAAATTAAATCATTCATTTAGATATATCTATTTGAAATGAAGTTCAAAAATAAGAGAATAATAAATGAACTCTCCAAATATTAATTATCTATAATTTTTACTATACAGGTATATTTCTACTTTTTACTCTTTTTACAAAAAGAGTAGGCTTGGCCATGTAGATTTCTTATCTCGTGAACTGTAGAAAACCCTTTTGCATCATTTTCTTGTGAATTATCTGACTTTCCAAATTATCTGTAGCTATTACTGTATTTATTGATGCCGTTAATGTGGCTTCCTACTATTTTCCAGCCCAGTCATTCCTTAGTAGCTAAAGAAATTTTACCCAGTGTTCAAATGAAACAAAAGTGTAAAACAAACCAAAACAAAGCAGTATGAGGTTCGTGTTTACAAATACATCATTTCTCTTAAATTACAGAGTTATTCATGCTTTCTTTTTAGAATAGAGATTTAATAGACTTTCATTTAGTTTTCTGTTAACCGAAGATGCTTTTTTTTTTTTACTTTTTTGACTCCTGCCTTACCATTGAATGTTAATTTAAATTTCATATTTTTATGTGTATTTTGATGCATATTCACAGAAATTATAGCCAATGTTACTAAAATAATACTCGCTTTATTAGATTTGATACAATATTTCAGTTTATGGCCCCCTATTCTTTCTAATCATTCATCATGCAGATTCTGTTTATAAGTGTATAATTTTATTCAGTCTAACCATGCCTATGCATCTTGGCTTATTTTTTACTGAGAACATTAAGAGACCAGATAGTATGGGCCTCTTTTGTCTATTTCAGCAGATAATTAATCTGAAATTCAGTAGTTCCTTGAATTTATTTACATTTCTTTTCTCTTTCATTTCCTTACTAAATATATAGAGTTAGCAATTTTGTTTGCTCTTTTTCTAACATAGCAGGTTTAATTTGTTTCCTGTACCTCGTGGCTATTCCAAAATATATCCTTCAAGTGTCTGTACCTGAGATGATTCTGCTTGTATTTTATGATCATTTGACCAGTCTCACTTTGGGGTGTTCAGGTGTTTATACCAAAGTCCTGGCCAGTGGTTGTTGCAATGCTTGTGTGTTGTCTGGAAACCTTGCTTGCTGCCCACTGTGGAGGTTAGTGTCTGAATCGTGCCATGATGCTGTCTCTCAGAGCGTGGGCACTTTCTCAGTACTGCATGGAGCTGCTGAGAGTTTTGACTTTGTTCTTTTCTATGGAGTTGCTAAGATTCTCTGGCAATTCTGTAGTGGCAGAATATTATTAAATATCATCATTGGCTCCTTAGCTTGTCTTTGATACCTAGGGTAATTAGTTGATAGCTCAGAACATACTTCAAGAGTAAACCAACTTTCCTATTTGTGAGATGCTGACTTAATTCCTGGGCTAAAAGGCAGTTTTCTTTGATGGCAGAAGAGCAAACAATTCTTTCCACATTGAGTTATTGAATAGAGCCCACTGGGTCATTTCTGTCTGTGCCTTAACTAGTGTGCTGTGGAAAGATTTATCATTGGTTTCTCTGCTGTGAACTTTTAGTGGCAGGGACAGGAGAATAGTCAAGTCAGTTGGTCTTAGGAACATCTCACATAGACATTACCTCTGGTAGCAGACATGTTAGCATGGAATTCCTTGCTATGTATATCCAGGATGTTTCTAGCAGGCCAAGATATGAGAGTCCTTGAAACCTGAATGATAGACTCCTGCATTGTGAGAGTGTGCAAGGTAATGCCAGAGCCTATGGAGATTGTCCTTTAAAAAAAAAACAAAAAAAAAAAAACTATTTTTAACATTTTACTTCCAAGCAGAGATAGAGAGAGAGAGAATATATGAATGAATGAATGAATGAATGAATGAAAGTATGGGCACACCAGGGCCTCCAGCCTCTGCAAATGGAACTCCAGATGCATGTGTCACTGTGCATCTTGTCTTTACGAGGGTGCTTGGGGAATCCAACTCGGGTCATTAGGCTTTACAGGCAAGCGCCTTAACCGCTAAGCCATCTCTCCAGGCCATTTTTACTCTTCTATAGGGAACATGATGACTGGGTAAAGTGGGGCTGGGGCATGGTCCTTCAACCCAGCAGCTCTTCATCTTTGACCTAAAGGAGGAATAGCTGGCCAGTCTGCTGAAGAAGGTTGGGTCTCATTGAATGGTGAGTAGGCAGAGCAGTGTTTCATATCCTCCTTCCACTCTGCCCCAACTCTATGAAGGGCTGCAGTAGATATAGCAGACACCAACCAGTAGTGTCAAACTGTCAGTGATCAGCATGCCAAAATGCACTTCCTTGTTACATGACAAGTAGGGAAAGCATATGGCAGGCAGGTGGTGGTGGCAGGATCATTATCAGCTCACAGTGAGATTGGCAGTTCATTTGCAGACAGTGATGCCCACCTGCCATGGCAACAGCACACCACTGGACACCCAGAAGTCCTTGTGTTTGTGTCATTCTAACAGGGCCTAGCCAGCGCTGTAGAAAATCCTTCCTGCCTGGCATATACTTCTGAGCCATGACCGTGGCCTCCACATGGGAACAGTTATAACACTTGATGACACTGAAGCCCCTGGTTGTAAGCAAGCCATTCACTGTTCTAAACAGTACTCCTCTCACACCCCGCCCCCCTCGTTTTTGGTTTTTTGGTTTTGTTGGTCTTCCAGGCTGACCTGGAATTCACTATGTAGTTTCTGGGTGGCCTGGATCTCTCAGCCATCCTCCAACCCTTGCCTCCTGAGTGCTGGGATTAAAGCTGTGCACCCCTACGGCCAGCCTTGCCCCCTTTTTTATTTTTTGGTTTTTCAAGGTAGGGTTTCACTCTGTAGTTTCAGGGTGGCCTTTAACTCATGGTGATCCTCCTACCTCTGCCTCCCAAGTGCTGGGATTAAAGGTGTGTGCCACCATGCCCGGCTACTTTTCCCTTTTTATTAATACACCTTAAACATTTTACTGTCAGCAGAAATGGATAACATGAAAAGCTAAAAGTACCTTACATCTATACTTTCAAAGACCAGCTTTTCTGTGCAGGTGTTTTCCTCTCGACTCCATATGCCCTTCACTTCTGCCCCTCAGTAGGGTTCTGTCACGTGAGCATTTTCTGTAACAGGTCGCAGAGGTCGCCCGTCGCGGTCAGCAGCTTTGTTGTGTTGTTGAGAAGTGCTTGTGCTCCCTTGACTGGGTCTCTGCCGGCTTGGAAATCTTGGGCTCCATCTCAGCATACAATTATACATTTATGTTAAATTACCTTCGATGCAAAGGCCATGGCTCCTTCACGTACATCTCTGGCTTTGTTGACTGAATTCTCAGAAGTAGCATTGCTAGGCCAAAGGGCAGCCCATATTAAATGTTAGTGGAATTGCCAACTTGACCTTCCAGTGATATAGTGATTTAGGTTGCTGACAGTGGTGGGAAATACCATTTAGAGTAGTCCATGGAAACTTAAGTTTATTAGAGAAAGGTGTGGGGAAAAGTGATTAAATTCAGTGGCTGGTATAGTCTCACCTCCTTTACAGGTGCCTCTTAGAAGTGCCAAAGATCGGGGCTGGAAGATAGCTCAGCAGTTAATGGTGCTCCCTTGCAAACCTGTCAACCCAAGTTCCACTTTCCTCATTGCCCACATAAAGCTGGACGCATAGTCGCACACACATCTGTATTCCCAACAGGACTATGGCAGTAGGAGGAATAGCCAGAAGAATCTAGAAGTTCACAAGTAGCAGCAGCAAGAGAGACCCTGTCTGAGCTGCCAGGTGTGGTGGCGCACACCTTTAATCCTATCAAGGGGAGGCAGAGGTAGGAGGATTGCTGTGAGTTCGAGGCCACCCTGAGACGCCATAGTGAATTCTAGGTCAGCCTGGGCCAGAGTGAGACCCTACCTCGAAAATCCAAAAAGAAAAAAAAAAGAGAGACCCTGTCTGAGAAGATGGAAGGAGAGAACACTCCAAGGTTGTCCTCTGTTCTTCACATGTGGCATGTCTCCACTCAAGCACACACACATACATACATACATCCTTCAAAAGGTTCACAGAAATAATAAAGAAATGGATAAACATTTTTAAAAGAAATGGTAAAGATCCATTGAGGTAGGCTGCAGTATGTAGGCGTGCTACCTGATGCTGGAAACTCTGCTGTTTTTTTTTTTTTTTTTTTTAAGAGAAAGGTTTTCTTGTGGCCTTAAAATTTATTTATTTTTTTTGGAGGAGTCAGAGAGAGAATGGCAGGCAGAAAGGGTGAGTTTTGGCGTGCCAGGGTCTCCTGCCACTGCAGATGAACTCCAGATGCATGCACCAGTTAGTACATCTGGCTTTATACGGGTACTGGGGAGTTGAACTTGGATTGTTAGGTGTTACAGGGAAGTGCCTTAACCTCTGAGCTATCTCTCTAGCCCCATCCTCTTTTCAGAATGACTGAATAAACAAAGTTAGTTCATATCTTGAGTATGGTAAACAACTTTATTCTGTATAAACACCTTTGATCTCTATCCTTTATTAAATAGTCATTGAACACGAGTTCTGATCATTGTCTTTGGAAAACTGTTTCCCTGGGAATGTGTAGAACTACCCCGTTGAAGCAGCCAAGAGATTCAGGAGTTGGCTGGACTGATGCTTAGTTACCTGGTCCCTGCCATGCTCATGCTGCTGAGCTGTTCTGACATATGGAATGTGTGGACAGTTCTGTCGCGTGCATCACTGTGCCCGCAGTTCCATGTATTTTAAGTGAGAAGTCACATTGCTGTGTGCTCCTCACCTTCACCCACCTCCAGAGTTTTCTCATGCTGCGGATTTGAAACTCTGTACTCATTAAACGTCTCTCCCTCTAGCCCCTGGCAACTTGATTATACTTTCTGTCTTAATGAATTTAACTACTGTTGTCACCTCACTTAAGTGATGCCATTCAGTATTCTTTTTTCTCCAGTATTCTTTTTTGGTGGCTACCTTATTTCACTTATCACCAAACCCTCATGGCTCGTTCGCATTGTAGTTTATGCAGTCGTCCACTGGTGACATTTCCATTGCTTCCGCTTTTGATTATTGTAAATAATTTCTGCAGCAAACATGGCTATTCAGATTTTTCTTTGGGACCCTGCTTTCCCGTCTTTTGATATATGCCTAGAAGTGGAATTTCTAGATTTGATGGTGAGTCAGTCTATTTTTATGCTTTGTGTATTTGATAGTCCAGGAGTGGAACCCAGAGCTCGGGCTTCTTTGTCTGTATGTATGCGTAGAACAGAGTTTTGTAGCTCAGTAGTAGAGCGCTTGCCAATCATTTTCAAAACTGGATTTGATTCTTTAGCACCACAGAGAAAAACAAAAAGTTTATTTGTTTTGAAATACTTAGCCGCCAAACAGAAAAATTTAGACACAAATTTATTAGACTGTTCTTACTTATGCTGCTGGCAGGCATTGTAAAAGAATGATTATATTTTTTTTCCGTAATTCCTGAGGTCATGATACACTTCTGCAATGCCAGTTCACCATTTTAACTTTGTCCTTTAACTAACATATTGAATGCCTAATCCCTGGTCAGAAGGACTTCTCTGTCAGCTCATGGGTATGCTGAGGAAAGGGACTGTTCTGCACTGTGGTGATGCAGGACAGCTTTCCCATGGTGTCTTGGCTCCCCCCAGCATACCTGGCTCCCTGAGCAGCAGGATTCTATTTGAATGCTCGGCTGGGTGAATACTTCAGCTCCACGTTTACTGCCTAGATTTCCCAGTGTGGCCTTTTGGTGATTGGAGATACTCTGAATCTTCATAGACTGGCATCTATGCACAGAGCAAATGTAATGTAAACTTTTATTTTTGTTCATTCTTGGTAATATCTACACCCCCACCACATTAATCTTGCAAACATTAAGGACCATTCCCTGAGTTTTCTCTAAGATTTCTAAGAGATCTTCTCTTCGCTTTATCGGTGCTGCTGTTTTACACCCAGTGACATTGTGTTTCATCTCCACAAAGGCAGAGGCATAAGTATCTCCATGTTTTGGGCTGCCCGTGTGCTGGAACTCCTCCAGGGAGACTCTTGGACCAAGTGATTTAATTTCCCCTGACTGCTGGTGACCTTGGAAATTTTGGACAAAGATGACTTTGATTGACACTATGCAGAGCCATACAAAGTCCCGCCCTCTAGCTCCATCCTGGAGGAAGGCAGTGGGACTGGGTAGCAAGGTGCATGGGGGCTAGTTTTTGGTGTTCCTGTGCAGGGGCAAGCAGTGTGGAACTGAAAGTGTGAGTATGACAGTGGCATAATAATGATGAGATAATGGAACATTAGCACAAACAGATTATACTCAGATATATTTGCAGGATTATAAGGACTTAAGAATCAAGAGTTTACATACTGGCAATCTGGCATCTATGAAGATATTGTCTTTAAGATCCCCATCAGATTTAATTAAAATATTTTCAGTTGTCAAGGCTATATTTGCATGTTTCATATGTACCTATTCTTTCTGTCCATGATTAATGGTACAGTTTATTTTCAGGTCATGCTCATGTTATGTTTATTGTCAGAGAGTTTCATTATTTCAGAAATCTTTGCCAATCTCATATGGCCCCTTACATGAAATATTTTATCACATATATTTGGATCTTGTGCTTGTATATACACCTAATTAGATATTTACCAAGCTGAAGGCTTATCACTGTGCAGTGATGTCCACTTAGCAAATGCCTCATATCAGATAGGACCTCTTAGCATCTCCCGTGGCCGCTGCTCTGCTGCATCTTACAGCTCCCCTCAGGAAAGACAGAAGTATCTGCCCGTCCAAGTGGCAAGGGGCTGCGCTGTTTTGTATAGAAGGTGATGTAGGAGACTCATTTGTCAGAAAGCATCACATTAAGGAAGCTATTTGACTCTGGGCTTGTAAGCACTATAGGTTGCCACTCCATTGATGAAAATGAAATGCACTTAAAATAGCTCTGTGTGGGGGAGGTGGGAAGGGCGATTGTGCATAAATACATGAGAATAAACAACCAGCCTTAGCACGTAATTACAATGATTTGGAAGAGGGTGTAGGCTGGATTGGCGAGGTGGCCCACGAGCACTTCTTCTTGTTTCTTGATCTTTGCAGTGAAGATGAAACCATGCAAGGTATAATTTTTTTTTTTTATGAATGTGTCTGTAAAGGCTGTTCATATCAGAGACAATGCAACAAATGAATTTTTCCCCAAGGCAGGGTCTAGCCCAGGCTGTCCTGGAACTCACAAAGTAGTACACATGTCTGGAGTCATTGGCAGTGACAAGAGACAAGAGACCCTCCAGTGTTCATATATTCATTCCTTCCCTCCCTTCTTCTCCTTCTCCCTTCCCTTCCATTTTTTTTTTTTGTTGTTGTTGTTTGTTTGTTGGTTTGTTTGCTTATTTTTTTCGAGGTAGGTTCTCACTCTAGCCCAGCCTGACCTGGAATTTACTATGTAGTCTCAGACTTGCTAAGAGTTATTGAAAATTATCTTCATGAGCCAGACATGGTGGTGTACTCCTTTAATCCCAGCACTTGGGAGGCAGAGGTAGGTGGATCACTGTGAGTTCGAGGCCACCCTGAGACTACATAGTGAATTCCAGGTCAGCCTGGACTAGAGCAAAACCCTACCTTGGAAAACAAAACAACAAACTATTGAACAGAGCTTTGGGTATGGCTCACAGCAAAAACAATTGCTTAGCATGCTTGAAGCTCTGCAGAGCCCCTCCCCCTAAAAAAACCCCTAGAATTAGAAATAACTATAGAACAGAGTATATTTTATTACAGTAGTTGTAAAACTAGAAGATTTCCCTCCTCTGTGTACAAATTTATTCTGACACCTGAAATTGGTTTTTTGGAACTACAAAAGTATCTGGCATATATTGCTGCTCTAGTCAAATAATAGATTTCAGAAAGAAAATGAAGGATAAAGATTTTTGTTTTTTATTCTGTTTTTCACACCATTTTTTCCATACTTGGGTTTAAGAATATTCACAAAGGCTTATAAAGCCAAATCCTAAAATTTCACTAGAGAAAATAAAAGGAAAAAGTTAAAACCTAAAGTAAATCATGTGGTAGAGGAAGGAGATTAAGACTCTTGTGCATCACGGATAGGTCAGGAATAAAGTCTCAAGTGGCTCAGACCATCGCGAATGTGGCTTGGAGACAGAGTAAAGCAGCCTTGCCTATAGAAATTTGTTTTGAAGTGACTCTGTTCCTAGATAAATGAGTGATTATGTTTTTCAAAAATTTTTTTTTTATTTTTAATTTTTATCTTGAAGCAGAGAGAGAGAGAGAGAGAAAGAGCAAGCATGCCAGGGCCTCTAGCCACTGCAAATAAACTCCAGAGCCATGGGCCATCATGTGCATCTGGCTTACATGGGTACTGGGGAATTGAAACTGGGTCCTTAGGTTTTATAGGCAACTGCCTTAACTGTAAGCCATCTCTCCAGCCCTCAATTTATTTAAAGAAAATTTTATCATTCTTACGTTTCTAGAATAATTATATAAGTCACTTTTAATAAGGAAAATATTAAGAATGCTTAATTTAAATAGCAAGGATTATTATGTACTGAAAGTCTTATTAATTACAAAGCAAATGTAATCTTGGGCCCCTTTTGATGTTTATTGTCCTGCTTATTTAGTAAAGCAAGTGTCTGTCTAGAATTCACTGGTTAACCTACTAATTGAGATGGTTGACAACATTTAAGTTTCAATTATCTTCAGTAAATAAAATATCCAATAACTGATACCTGCAAAATTAATCCTTAAACTGTCTAAATAAATACCAATAGTGTGTCATTCTTTAAAATAAGCCCTGCTTATCTCTAAGTTGGGATGAATATGTATGAGGTATGTATTCTTGTTTGCTATGACTCCTTAAGGAGGAAAGTAGATTTAATTGAGTCTCCCTGTCTAATGATTTCAGAAATCTAATGCTTTAAGTCAACATGGATATTTTTTATGTATATATATATGTGTGTGTGTGTAGGTGTGTTTATTTATCTCATGCATACTTATTTAGCACTTCCTGTGTGCCAGGCACTGTCCTGAGAATTCAGTACCTGTTGGCTTAAAAAGAAATGATACTTGCATGGGGCTGAGTCTGAGTCATGCCCTATTCCAAGCTGCACATGTACACTAATGCTTTTTCCTAGCACAATCAAGTGGGCATGGTTGTCTGTGTTATGTGGAAGCTCAGAGACAGTACATGACTCACCCATGTTCCCACATCTGCTGTCTGGGGTTGCTGGGAACCACATTGGGCGTCGAGCCTGTCCATTATACTATCCATCCCCTTACTTGGGCCCTGTAATCCCTTTTCTTCTATTTGCTTTTGTTTCTAGGTAGCATGAATTGGATTTAGGACCAGATTATGTCATCTTCTGTGTCAGAGGTACATAGAAGTTTTCCATAGCTAGCCAAAATTATGTCATGAGAATGAGGTCCTAACAGAGCTTATTTCTAGAGGTAGAGAACTTATTACAGCTTCCTATGAATTTATGATTGGCTCTGTGGACTAATGGGTGGGATTATATGATAATTATACAAAATAGCTTCACATAATAGCTCTGTTTATATTAAAACTAAACTTAAAGTATGACCTGGTAATGTTTTACATATGCAGTTATTTTCTGCCTCCCTTGCCTTTAATGCTTAGGTAGTTCACATTTCCACATTGAATTAGTGTCAACAGCATCAAACTCTATCAAATTCTGTGGTGATTTGATGTTTCCTAGTCTCTGCTGACATGAAGAGTAGCCACGGATGCTTAGCATTGAAGTATGGTCCAAAGCAATTCTTCATACTAAATTGCTTCCAGACCTTACAAGAGACAGAGATATAAATTTGGACTTGTTATTATCTTAGTTCCTCTGTACAAGTTCCTAAAATTTCTTTCAAAGAAAAATTCTACAGTCTAATGGACCAAGGGTGAATGAGGTTACCTGCTATACATTTTATCATTATGAAACAAATTTTATGACAAAAGTGTAATGTCTATTTTGCTTGTCTAATCTCTCATGGTAGCTACCTTTGTTAAACATTAGAGTTTTGTCACAGTTTTAAAATATTTTTTCTCCTCCAGCTTGTCACCACCACACCCATAGTGGAAATCACTATATTTTTGTTATATAAGATAGCAGAATGACAAAATGTCCTTAAAATGCCTAACCTTCTCATTTCAAAGATGTCCTTCAGAATTTTATGTCTGAATCAGGACCTGATCACATATCCGTCCATGCAACAAATATTTACTCCATCTTGAGCTTCTTCCTCTCAAGTCTTATGTCAGATCTTTCAGTGAATAAAAGACACGCACACCCCTCTCACAGTTCTTACAGCCAGTATGTTCCAGCTAGTTGTAAATGTGAGGTACACATTACTAAGATTTTTTAAAAATAGGATATAATATGCCATTTCTGACTGTCTTTTAGAATTTTGAAGTTAAATGATACTGTATAATTCCAGTCTAGAGCTGGAGAAATGGCTCATTGGATAACATGCTTGCCATATAATTGTTAGGACCCGAGTTCAGATCACCAGCATCCATATAAAAAGCGGCATAGTGATCCCTGCCTATAATCACAGTGCTGGGAAGGTAGAGAAAGAGGATCTCCAGGGTGAACTGACCAGCTAGCTAGTCCTGCAGGTTCAGCAGGATACCTTGTATCAAAAAAATAAGGTGGGCTGGGCGTGGTGGCGCACACCTTTAATCCCAGCACTTGGGAGGCAGAGGTAGGAGGATTGCTGTGAGTTCGAGGCCACCCTGAGACTCCACAGTGAATTCCAGGTCAGCCTGGGCTAGAGCGAGACCCTACCTTGAAAAACCAAAAAAAAAAAAAAGGTGTCTCAGGGCTGGGTTGATAACTTAATAGTTTAAGGCACTTCCTTGCAAAGCCTGCTTCCTGGGTTTGATTCCCTAGTACCCACATAAAGCCAGTTGCACAATGTAGCACATGCAGCTGCAGTTGGTTTGCAGTGGCAAGAGGCACTGGTGCACCCATTTTCTCCACCCCCCATATCTCTTCCCCTTATAGACAAACATTTTAAAAATTATTTTTATTTACTTGAGAGCGACAGAGAAGGAGATAGAGAAAGAGAATGGGTGCATCAGGGCCTCCAGCCACTGCACACGAAGTCCAGATGCATGCACCACCTTGTGCATCTGGCTTATGTGGGTCCTGGAGAATCGAGCCTCAAACTGGGGTCCTTAGGCTTCACAGGCAAGCATTTAACCACTAAGCCATCTCTCCAGTCCCAAAATTATTTTTATTAATTAAATGATTTTTAACATAGGTAGCCCCCCATTCCCCCCTTTCCCTGAGGTCTCTCTTCAGTAGGACTATTCATTCATGTCACTTTGGGGTAATTAAGGCCTCTGTATCTGGGGGAACTGTGCTTCAGGTCGTTTCTACACCCCTTGTGGCTCTTACAGTCTTCCTGGCCCCTCTAAATATACATTTTTAAAATATTTTATTTATTTGAGTGAGAGAAAATGGACATGCTAGGGCCTCTAGCCCTGCAAACCAACTCCAGATGCATGCTTCATCTTGTCATGTGGGTCTTGGGGAATCTAATCTGGATCCTTTGGCTTTGCAAGTAAGCAACTTGACTAAGCCATCTCTCCAGCCTCACATTTTTTTTAAAAGATGTCTCAAAGAAACATGTGGAGGGTGATTGAGGATGTCAACTTCTGCTGACTACACAAACGTGCGTATAAATCAACACCTAACTAACAAACAAAGCTTCAATCGGGTGCTCTTGATTTTCTAAGTGAGGTCAAAATATGTTGCCTTGCTGTACACAACACATTCATGAGACAGTGACTAGGCTCCTTGAGGTCATTGATATAAACAGGGACCAGACCTAGTGTCAGCTTTCTTACCTTTTTCTTAGGTATAAAATGCATATATACCAGACATTTCAGGATAAGCATGGTTTTTTCCCCCCACCTCATCTTTAGAGCGCAGGTCACTCATATTTCATCATCTAGTTATCATCAACATCTTTGCTAAAAAAAAAAAAGACCTCCAGGCCCACCACATGGGCTCTTAGACCACAGAGGTATATTCATTTTCCTTCCCCTGGTTTTGTACTTTCCTCAATAAATATAATAATCTATTTTTTTTTAAAAAGAAAGAACCTTATCTGTATTAATAAGTTTCTTCTCTTTGATTCAAGCCATTTCATGCGAACCTAGCCACAAACTCAAAACTCAGGTTATCATTTATTCAGACAGACATTTCATAAGATTTCTAGTTATTTTAATTGAACCTGTTTAAGCTTTGGCTTTTCTGAATGATTGACAGGTCAGTGATGAGTATCTAGTGATGAAATAACTCCAAGGTAAAGGAACAGATCTAAGAATCCACAGGAGAGGGACATAAATTCTAATTACACATTGACTTTAATTCCTGGTTTGTCATAGTTGCCTGCAGGTGTGTATCTTGGCTGTGGGCTATTCTCAGAGCCTCATTTGTATTTGAGGTTTTCTTTAATAATTTTGCCTCCATGAAGAGCTCTTTAATCTCTGACTCATTTGCAATTCTCTCTCTCTTGATATAGGAAATAATTAATTGGTAGATGAGTGTAGGTGTAGTTTCTTTGGTTATTGAAGATTAGTGGCGCGCGCGTGTGTGTGCACGCGCGCACGCGTGCATGTATGTGTGAGTGTGTCTACCCATGGATTTTCTTGGAAGGCACTTTGGGGCTAGCACCTTTCAGGTCTGGAAGATGGACAGGTGTTTGCCATTGTTCATTGTTATCTTTTCTCCATAACCACCACCACTCGTGGAACCTTCCTGAATTGTGATGTGTCTGTGCTGAATAGCTGTTGTCCTTCTCACACTCTTCTGCTGAGGAGAGGCACCGGCAGGTGCAAGGTAACCTTGAGATTCACTTAGCTTATTTTCAAGCAGGAATTTTTTTCCCCCTCCTACTAATAGAATTAAGGGCTTGTATTGTTGGATGGATTGTATGAAAATACAAGGGTATGTGTGCTCCATCATCTCCACATAATTTATTAAATTCCCCCTGAATGTACCAAACTGGATTATGCCCTCTGGCCATGCCCCGTTTAAACTTGGCCTTGTGATACTTCACATTGCATGGCTTGGTCCCCCCCTGAGCCTTAGCTGACTTCTGTGACTGCCAAAGTGGTCTTTGCCAAGGCTTCCAATGTCCTGTTGCTTTCCTGGCTCCTTGTTGCTGTTATTAGTTGCCTGGCCTCGTCTAAGGGCAGTTCTAGTTTCACCTAGTGTGCACAGTATTTATATCCTCTGGGTCCCAGGGCTCTGTGTTCCGCCCTCTCGTGCCTGGCCTTGTCTTGGACCTGTGGTTAACTCTGGCGACTGCATGCGAGGAAACCTTTTTGTTTATGGTACTGGCTAGTATGAGGCTTCCTGTTGCGTTTGTCCACTTTGAGTTTGGGTCCCTGCCTTTTGGGGTCATCCTTTCTTAAATCATCATACTTGTTTTTATGTCATTACAGTACTTCTCATAAAATAGTTTTGTTTTTTTTTTTGTTTGTTTTTTTTTAAACCTGTGCCCTTCCTTGCTCTTTGGTCATATTCTTGTTCTTGGTTTTGGTTTCTCCTCTCACCCCTTTGTAAAATGTGATTTGGTGGAGTGTTCATGTTTGTGACCTGGCAGTGGGAATTTTGAGGCAAATGTCTTTTTCCCAATTTCCATGTTTTGTTTTTAAAGTAAGTTTAAGACAAGCAGGCAGAGAAAGACAGAGAGGGTTGTAATGGTGCTGACCCACAGTGTGGCCGCACTTGATGCTTATGTGTGAAATGCTGTCTTGAGGCTGATGGGGAGAGTGGAGATGGCTTCAGGCTGATTGATCCAAGGGTTGCTGTTACTGTAGGTGGGTATTATAGTTTGACTATGACCCAAGCCAAGCCTACCGACATGTCCAATCATGTGTGCCAGTGGATCCTACACACTTGGTTCTTTTTCTGCTCTTTAAAAAATATTTTTATTTATTTGAGAGAGAAAAGGGGGAGGGAGACAGAGAGAGGAAGAGTGGGCACACCAGGGCATCCAGCCACTGCAAACAAACTCCAGATGCATGTGTCACCTTCTGCATCTGGCTTACCTGGGCCCTGGGGAATCGAACCTGGGTCCTTTGGCTTTGCAGGCAAGTGCCTTAACTAGTAAGCCATCTCTGTAGCCCAGACTTGGTTCTTTTGACACAAACATGTTTATCTTCAAAGGTTCCAGTGAAGAAATAGCATTGTTTAGTGTATGTTGAGTTTAAGCAGTTTTCTCATTTTATTCTTCTATTCCTTTTTGTATATATGTCCTGTTAGCTCAGAACTTAAAGATTCTTCTGGTCTGTGCTCTCTCCTTGCCTCTCCCACTTCCCTAAAACCTCCTTACTCCATCTGTATTGCTACTGGAGCTAGTTACCAGTATCATGTTGGTCTCTCCCTGTGGAATCAGTCCTAGGCGCCCTTGTGATTGCCTTCTTGACAGCTCTTCACTTGGTCCATGAGGAGGCGTGGCGGCTGAGATTATAAGTAGTCTTTTCTCCTGGGGTGAGGGGGGGGTCGTGCATGCAGGCCACTGATTGAAACACAGGTCGTCTGATGCAAACATGGGTAAAGAAATGTTTTATCGTAATGTCTGACACTCACCCCGGAAGGTTACAAACTTCTTCTGTCAAGTAGAAAATTTCTTTAGGGGTTCATGTGTTCAGTCACTTTGATGTCTTCAGACCATTAGCTTGCCTCCCTCCTTCCCCAAAATAATCTTTATTTTTTAGAGCAGTTTTAGGCTTACAGCAAAATTGAGTAGAAAGCATAAAGATTTACCAAATACCCTCTGCCCCAGTACATGTGTGGTGTCACACACCAGAGTGGTATGCATGTTACAATCTATGAGCCAGCACTGGTGCACCACTGTCACCTTCGTCCACAGGGCCTATGGTTGGCATTGTGCCATCTGTAGGCTTTGCAGCCATGCCACAGTGTGTATCCACCATTGTAGCAGCAGGCAGGATAGTTTCTTCGTTTGACAGCCCCCTGTGTTCTGCCAGTTCATTCCCTCACTCCCTCCCTGCCACGACAACCACTGCTTTTTTGCTGTCTTCCTGCCTGTGCCTTTGCAAGAGTGCTTGACAGTCAGAATCATGTAGCATGTAGTCTATCAACTCCCACACTTAGTGATACACACTCGAGGTCCGTCCACGTCCACTTCCCCCACTTAGTGATACACACTCGGGGTCCGTCCACGTCCACTTCCCCCACTTAGTGATACACACTCGAGGTCCGTCCACGTCCACTTCCCCCACTTAGTGATACACACTCGAGGTCCGTCCACGTCCACTTCCCCTACTTAGTGATACACACTCGAGGTCCGTCCACGTCCACTTCCCCTACTTAGTGATACACACTCGAGGTCCGTCCACGTCCACTTCCCCCACTTAGTGATACACACTCGGGGTCCGTCCACGTCCACTTCCCCCACTTAGTGATACACACTCGAGGTCCGTCCACGTCCACTTCCCCCACTTAGTGATACACACTCGGGGTCCGTCCACGTCCACTTCCCCCACTTAGTGATACACACTCGGGGTCCGTCCACGTCCACTTCCCCCACTTAGTGATACACACTCGGGGTCCGTCCACGTCCACTTCCCCCACTTAGTGATACACACTCGGGGTCCGTCCACGTCCACTTCCCCCACTTAGTGGTACACACTTGGGGTCCGTCCACGTCCACTTCCCCCACTTAGTGGTACGCACTCGGGGTCCGTCCACGTCCACTTCCCCCACTTAGTGGTACGCACTCGGGGTCCGTCCACGTCCACTTCCCCCACTTAGTGACACACACTCGAGGTCCATCCACGTCCACTTCCCCCACTTAGTGATACACACTTGAGGTCTGTCCACGACCATGGTAGTTCATTTTTTTCTTTTTCCTTTTTTCTTTTTGCACTGAACAATATTCCATTGTCTGGATTTGGCACAGTTGATCTATTCATCTTCAGAATGGTCTCATTGTCATATCTAAGCACTGAGAATTCTGAACAAAACAGCAGCTCACATCTATGTGCTGGTTTTATGTGGACAAGCTTCATTGCCATTATTATTTAGTTTAATGTGCGGGGGAGCGGGCACCCATGTGCATGGCGCATGTGAAGATCAGAAGACAACTTTGGGATTGTCCTTGTTGTTTGAAGCAGGATTTCTTGCTCTGAATTCTTGCTCTGCTGTTCTTTTCTGTGCTTACTACTAACTTCTGGAAAATTCTCCTGCCTCCATCTCCCATCTCACCCTCAGGGTCAGTGTGCTGTGATTATAGAAGCCCTCCCTGGTTTCTTGCTTTCTTTGTGTCATCTGGGGATTGAACTCAGCTACTCTTTATCCACTGAGACATCTCACTAGTCCTATGTGCAGAAATCTCTCCCTCCATCCGATAAGTTCCAAGGAGCCATATTCCAGGATGGCTTAGTTAGAATGTGTTTAGTTCAGTAAGACACCACTAAACTATCTTCCAGGTTTTCCCATCAGAAGTGAATGAGAATGCCTGTTGCTTCACATCCTTGCAAAGCCTTTGTGTTGTCAGTGATCTGGATTTGGCTATCCTCATAGGCATATAGTAGTATTTTGTTGCTTAATTTAATGTAAACCGTTTGCTCCTGGGCTAGGGACTGAACACAGGGCCGTGCACACCTGAGTGCCTCTCCTAGCCCGCATTGCCATGGTGATACAGCAGCTTTGGTAGAGTGCTTGCCGAGCATGTGTGGAGCCATGGTCATGATCCCCAGCACTGCACGAACTGAACGTGGTGACACGTGGCTAGCACTCCAGGGTGGCATCAGGACGATCAGAAGTTCAGAGTCATTCTTGGCTACATGAGACGCTGTTTTTTAAAAAACAAACAAACAAAAATATAAAATGACAGCTCCCGAATGACATCAAGGTGAAGCATCTTCTCCTGGCCTTGTTCATCCTCTTTATGTTTTCTTGGGTGAGCACTTCAGGTCTTCTCTGTTTCTTATTCTGTTTGTATGTCTTCATATTGTTGAGTTTTGGAGTTCTTAGTGTGTGCTGGGTGACTGTCTTGTATCCAGTATGCCCTTTGCAGGTATTCTCTCCCAGTCTGTTGGGAGACAGACATTTTTTTTTTTTTTTTATAATTTTCGATACCTTACACCTCTAAAATTCCACAGAGTTGATCTTTGACAGTCGTGCAAGGTGATGTGGCTGCCAGTGAGCTGTTGTCGACTCCGAGCCTTAACTCCTTTGATGTTTTTATTTCTAGGTCAATGTGACTGTGGACTACATTAGACCAGCCAGCCCAGCCACCGAGACGGTGCCTGCCTTTTCAGAGCGAACCTGTGCCACTGTCACCATTGGAGGAATGTGAGTGTTGTGGCTGGCAAGGTCTCAGCTTTGGTCTCAACTGCCGAGTTCTCTGCTTTGCTCTCCTACACTTAACCTAGTGGTTTATAATTATGTGCCTGTGTAGCACTTTATATCTGCAAAGTACTTTATAATCACTCATTAGCTAATCATACACTTTCATTATTGTTGTTATTTAAGATTTATTGTGCTCTGTGTGCTTGGCTCTATGAAGTGCACATTATAACTATTAATGATTCTATTTCTTGAGTATCAAGCTGGCCCTACGTACTACCAAAATTAGTTCAAAAGAGCTTCTGTATATTGGCTTAGGAAGGTGGGTTGTAGATACAACCTCCCTTTACTACAAAAAATGGGGGGGGAGGGAAGAGGTTAACTGGACATTTCCTCTGTATGGAGGTGAGTATATGATAGATCTACCATTACCCAGGCTGCTCCCTGGCCTTCCATTGCAAGGTCTCTTGATGGCTTAGCTGATGAGCAGAATGTTTCAAGGGAGTTACCTGACAGGGGAAGGAGGAAGCCTGCTGGGCCACGCTTCCACAATAAATATTAAAACAATCAGTCAGTCCCCAGTAGCAATTCTTACTTTGCATAAAATATACCAGCATGGTAATTGTCTCCTCTATTTAACAGTCTTAAATGCTATTTGTTACCAAACTGGTATTTTTCTTTTCTTTTAAGGGGGCATAGTGAAGGGGAAGCAAAGAATAGGTTTTTCATCAAAACAGAGATTGTCTTATTGAAAGTACAATGAAGCCCGGTAGGGAAAATACATCTTCGCTCCAGCAAAGCCTCTGAATGGATGAGGATCTTGTAACTGTTTAGCTTCTAGAACTCTCCTGTCAGGCAGGAGCTTCTATCCACTCATTCTTGCTTTCACTTTTAGAAATAACTATTTTTAGCCAGTTCCCACTCCTGATTTTATTAATGTTGTGAATGCTCACACGCAATCGGAGGGTTCATTTTTGCCACAGTTGCTCAGTATAGGCATTTGATGTCATTATATTCACACCTTCATGATAACACATTTTGTAAGAAACCCGTTTTTTTGACAAATCCAATAATAATTTTGAAATGTGAAAACCTTGAACATATTTTGGTCTTCATTCTATCTGCATGTCATGTCATAATGGTTTATTCCCAATTTATTTCCACTTTTTATGAGCTGGATGTCTTCTTCCCTGTCAGAGATAGCTGCTAGGAGGTTAGTATTAAATTTTTACTCACTGAAACAAGGAGTTGTCTCCATAGATTACTGCTCTTGCTATCTAATTGCTGGGGAAACAGTTTCACATCTGTGAAAATACACATCTTTATTTTTGGCAGATGGCCTCCACCTACATTTAACACTCAGATTAGACTATCTCATTTAGTCACCACCAAGGTATATTTAAAAATAAGTTTACCCTGCCTAAAGTCATATTCAGGAACTGGTTTTAGGGAATCCTTAACATTTTAGGACAATTTGGGACCACCATCTTTACAATATTTCCATAGTAAGGGTTTATGGCTGTGCCTTTAGGCACCAAATCTTGAGGGTCAAGTATATTTCTTTTGACTTTGAATAAGATCCCTCCTTTATCCTATGCAGGTATTTTTTCTTCATTTTCTTTGTGTATATATTGAGAAGTGGAATGGTAGAGTTTTCCTGTTCCTTTTGTAATGGCAGTACTGTTTCCCCTCCTACCAGCAGCCTGAAGTCCTTCTTCTTCCAGAAGATGCTAGCATTTGTTGCATAATTACCTTTTTGACTGGGTTGAGATGATCTGTAGTTGTGCTTTTGGTTTGTGCTTCTCTGATCACTAGTGTGAATGTTTTCTTATATTGTGCCATTTGTATGCCTTATTCCACTCATTTGCCCATTTCTAATTCGATTACTTTATTGGGCTGTAGAGTTCTTTGGCTTGGTCTTGCTGTGTTAGCAGCGGACCTGTTTGGATCCCAAGTAAAAGCTGGATGTGGCAGTGCACACTCTTTAGTTTTGGTTTTGGTTTTTGGGGTTTTGACATAGGGCTCACTGTAGCCCAGGCTGACCTGGAATTCACTATGTAGTCTCAGGGTGGCCTCGAACACACAGCAATCTTCCTACCTCTGCCTCCCGAGAGCTGAAATTAAAGGTGTGTGCTACCACACCCGGCAGTGCACACTTTTAATCCCAGTGCTGAGAAGGAGACTGAAGGATTCCCAGGGCTTGCTAGCCCTGGCTAGCCAGCCTAGCCAAATGATCTTTAGGCTTAGTAAGAGTAAAAGACTCAGTCTCAACAACATGAGATGGAGAACAACTGGGGAAGGCATTTGACACTGAACTCTGGGCTCCACATGCATGCACACACACAAACGCATGCGAAAAAAAAGACCTAATTTTTTTTTAAACTAGTATTATTGAAGCCATCCCCTCAGTGTATTAGCTCCTTGGCAATGGGGCATTTTGACTTCCTTCCTTCATAATTTTATTTATTTATTTATGATAGAGGGAGAGAGGAAGGGGGAGAATGGGGTTTCTAGCCACTGCAGAGGAACTGTAGACACATGCACCACCATTTGCATCTGGCTTACATGGGTCCTGGGGAATTGAACCTGGGTCCTTAGGCTTTGTAGCAAATGCCTTAACCACTAAGCCATCTCTCCAGCCTGGAATTTTGTCTTCTATTAGTCCCTATTGGAAACCTAGAAGCCAGCAGATGGTAGGAATCAATGATTTTGTTGAATGATTTCTTAAGGTTATCACTGAGGGTCCTTTTATGACAAATACTGGGAAGTATTTGGATGCATCATTGCCTAGGATGAGTGTTGGCTTGTTTTTGTCTAGTCAGTTCAACCAAACTTGTAACTGATAGTTTTCCTCTTTTATTTAGTGATTGGTAGTGATACATGTCAGTCACCTCTAGCAGGTGGGCCTATGTTTTGTGTTCCAAATTCATTCAGAACTTCTATTATTTTCTCTTTGTCATCATTTTTTAAACCTTTTTTTCCCAAATAATAATGTAGAAAAGTTGATGTTAATAAGGGCATCCAAATATTTAGCTGATATTTCAAAACAAGGTGTATTAAAATCCTTCTATCTGATTTAGTGCCTAGTTATTTAAAACAAGAGGATTTTTATAAATAAAAATGTACATACATTTTCAAATCTCTACTGTATGACAAGCGCAAATTGCTTATTTGATATCCTAGCAAACTACATAAATTTCTATTAGAAATGAGGACTCAAAAACACTAATTATTGAGCCTTAAAATTTTTTTAACTTTATACTCATCATCTGTTACACTTGTCTCATTTATTTGACAGCAACTTTAATGCCATTTTTCTGTATTAACCTTTTTAATCTATGCACATTTTCATAAACATGTTCTTGGTGTGCTTATATTTCAATGACTAATAGCAATATTTAAGAAATACATAATTAACAAATGTACCTGGTATAAACTAGTTTTGAGGACAAAATTAATACCTGTGCAGGTCTGAGTTGGGTATGCAGGTGTGTGAGAGGCACAGTTGCTGTCACAGGGAACTACTTACCCAAGCATTTGCAGGGTGTGTGGGCTGCTTAAAGGGAAGGGTTCCTTAAAAGCTTTGGGGGTGTATATTGCCTCTAAAAGGGGAGCTTTGTTCTAGCTTGTAGACCGTGTATGGATACCTGCATTTAGGCCTGCCCCACAGCTCATAGCTTTCCTGTTATTCAGACTTCTGGTTGGAAGAGCTCCTTTGAAGTTAACTGATTCCAAGGGAACAAGAAGAAAGAGGAGGATGAGATGGTGTCTTGAAAAGGACTATTTCAAAGCAGAATTTTAGATATGATTCACATGCAAAGTGTGTGCAATGTCTGTATTCTTGGTAGGGTTCAAAGGAGCACTTTTGTTTCTCCTCTTCCTAGAAGGAGGGAGACAAATCTCAGGACCCTTAGAGGCCTTGCTGGTGTGACACTGCCTTCGGTTCCCTGTCTCCTGCCCTCTGGGGAATCGCTGGAAACAAGGTTCATCATTCCTCCACTAGATTAAAATTTTTTCTTGATTAACTTCACTGTGGAGTTGGCCAAAGTTGTTATCTGTTAATCAAAACAGTTTAAATAAAAAATAAAAAGATCAAACTTTGAGTCCTTTCTCATTCTCTGGTTCCCAAGTTGGGAATTAGCTGATCTTTTTAGGCTTGGTTTGTGACATGAAGCTGTCAAGATGGCGGTTCTTGTTAATTACTTTTTATTGTATTTAAGACACTTAAATAACTCTTGACGTGATTTAGTCTTCTATATAATTAGCTGCAGTGATTAAAATCTCATTCTTTCCTTCTTGCCAGAGCCTTCTTGAAGAGTGAGATTTTCTGGGGTGACCTTTCCCTGTGCTGGACTTCCCAATTACCTCGGAGCTCCATCTGGCAAATCCATGCAGTCCATTAACTCATGGCTCAGTGCTCGTGTCTTTCCTGCATATCACATTTTCAAAGAAAAGTGTTAAAAGAAAATTTGTTCACATTTAGAAGAGGGAGCCTACAAAGTATATCTAATGTCGAGCTTTGCACATCTAACCACCATCACCCCACTGTGTAGCAGACAGCTTCAGGTTCACTGAGATGAACTTCCAGACCAGGCACAGTTATAGAGGAAGGGATATTTATTGAAGCCTACAGATCCAGGGGAAGTTCCATAAATGGCAGAAGAAGCTGGCCTGCCTTCACAGGACCAAGCGGAGAGAGAGAGAAGTACAAGCCAAAAGCCAAAAGCCACACAGCACACTTCAGGAACTCCAGCTAGGCACACTTTGCATATCCTTAGATTGAAATCTGAAGCCCACCACCACACCTTAAGATCCACCCAGTGACATTGCCTCCAGCCAGGTGGCTGCAGATGCAAACTACAAACAATAAAGAACTGAATATATTGGGGGCCATCTAGTCAAACCACCACCCACTGTCAGCCCTGGAAGACTGTCACAGGACAGGATACAGTGTCACCAAGCCATTTCCCCAACCTTTCCCAGTAGGCGACATACTTCACAAAGGTAGGAAACGGTAAAGTGGCCCACTTTGGGAAAGATAAAGGATGACAGAGATGGAGCTATGCAAAAGTGGGAAAATGCCTGTTTTTAGTTTTTTCACACATGTTTTTGTAAAGAGAGCACTTCTTTTTTCTTTTTTTTAAAAAAATATTTTTATTTATTTATTTATTTATTTGAGAGAGAGAGAGAATGGGTACCCCAGTGCTTCCAGCCACCACAAACAAACTGCAGACGCATGCATCACCTTGTGCATCTGCCTTACATGGGTCCTGGAGAATGGAAGCTCGGTCCCTTGGCTTTGCAGGCAAGTGCCTTAACCGCTTGTTTGTTTCTAATGGCTTCACTCCATTTGTTTCCCTACTGCATTCCTGCAGTGAGTGCCCTTCTTCTTGGCTGCTACCACCCATCTTAACGCTTTTATGAGTATAGGGTGACTTGGGACATGTAAGGGGTCCGATGTGCTCTAATGACTGTCATCCAGCCCTTACAACACCGTCTTTATGAACTTGCTTCTGTCGCCAGGATTCTTCACAGATAGAACTTGACTTTATTATATTCATATGAATCAGGCTTTTCAACTTGCAAGGGAAAGGCTTCCTTTGCTTTTCCTTTTGCTTTGGTTTTGATGTTCAGGGCTACTTTTTCTCCAGCTGTTCCCCTGTAGTATGGGGCTAAGTCTTGTCCTTACTCTGCTTAGAATAATCCTTTTTTAATCCTAGTTTGGTGTTTGTTTTGTGTCAGTTACAATAGGAATAAGTGTAACACAATCTCCAACTTTTCTGGCTTGAGTTCCAAAGCTTTGAAGCCTTCTTTGTCACCCAGATCTTCCCCCAGTTTTCCAGTCTGAAAATGTCGCAGTGGTATTTTAGCCCAAGCTACTACACCTGGGAAGAAAATAGCCTCTTGAATCCCTGTTTTTTGACCTTGTCTTCTAGGAGGCTGTCAGCATCCTGAAGGTTCTCTTCCTGCACCTAAGGAGGAAAGGTGACTTGGTCAGGTGACAACTGGCCCGGCCCCGCCCCGCCCCAGGGCTTCATCACCTAACACCTTTCAGTGATGGGGAGTGCTTGCTGTTCCATTGATTCGGCCTTTTTGGTTTCTCTTTCGTTCTTGGTTCCTATCTACTTTGAAGGAAATAGAACGTACAACCCCCCCCCCCCCAAAAAAAAAATCATGGGTAGAGGGACTCTCCCCTCAAGAGAGAAAACAGTTAACTCCTATCCCTGTACCCTCTTTTAAAAGAGCAGCTTCCATTGTGGTCAGGCTGTCATAGGCTGCTTGCTTTCTGAGACTGAGCTGCTCCTTTCTCATGGAGTGGCAGAAGTCTGTTTGTCCTCCCTTCAGGGACCCTGGCAGCATCTGGGCCAGTAAGTGGTTCATAGTACTTTGGAAAATAGTTGAATAACTAGTCCTGTCCATTGCTAGCTTAAGTATAGCAATCAGTTGAAGAGTCTTGTCTCATGAAACACTGTAAGAAGGAACTGGGCTGTTGAACAAGGTTCAGGATTGGAGTCAGGAAAAGTGTTGAATGAATTTCAGATAAATCTTTGGTTCAAATATTTTGTGGCTGTCTTTGGAAACCTCATGCTGCCAAGTTTTATTTCCTTTCAGCTCTTGGTTTCAGATTACTTGATAACCATCATCTTTACATGGAAGTTTAATATATCTTTTTATAAGGTGCTTGTGGCTGTACAAACCAGCAAAATCCTTTGCTGAAATAAGTAAGAGCTTTCTCATCCCTGTTCTGTTGTTGTCGTCGTCGTTCTTCTTCTTTCTTCTTCCTTTTTTTTTTTTTTTTTTTTTTTTTTTACAATATCAATTGAGTTGAGTGCCTGGCTGTGAGGGACTTGAGTAATTTCTGGGTTGATCATTAGACAGTTCGCCTTTTCTGTTTTATCACAAAGTGGACCATGAAGAACCTGCAAGAGCTAGACTTTATCCTCAAGGAAGACCCTGTTTGTTGATACATGAGGGGCTGGGCCCAAACTAGGGACAGATTGCTGCTCCTATAATTGTCTGTTAAGGAACTATGGGATTTATGTGTTTGTACATACAAGTATTTATCAAGCCTCTGAAGTATCAGGTACTGGGAATATAGCAATGAACAAAGCAATACACAGTTCCATGTGCTGAGATGCCTCAGTTCAGTCTTAGGATCCCTCACTCTCAATTTCCATCCTCTCTCCACCGCGCCCCCCGCCCCCATTAGGGCTTCATTCTGGCTGAGCTTACCAGGAGCTCACTCACCCTCCTACCTCTGTCCTAAGTGCTGGGATTAAATATGTTTGCCACCACACCCAGCTCTTCCTTTATTTTTTATTTAAAAAGAAAAAGAAAAAAACTGTTTTTGCAGCAGGAATCCACATTGCCCTGGCTGGTGGTAGGGAAGGACTTTGAACCCCCGCTTCCCACATTCTTGCGTTACAGGCAGGCGCCAACATGCCAAACTGCTTTCTTCACTGAGGTTGTGAGCCACATCTGCTTTGCCTCTGACAGAACCATATGTATGGGGCATTTTGCTTTAAGAAACTCAAGTGTCATCATTTAACCAGGGCACAAAAAAGTTCATTTTTTCAGATTTTGTCAATGCCCTTACCATATAGAAATGGAGTGAAATGAGGGCTGGGAACACGGTTCAGTGGTTAAGAGCACTTTGAGGACTGGAGACTACCAAGCCCTACTCCCCCGAACCCACATAGAAAGCTGGACAGGGCCACACCCATAAGCAGTGGTGGGCGGAGATCAGAGACTCCCTGGGGCTCACTGACGGACTGCAGGTCCAGGTTGAGGGAGAGACCAGTTCTCAGAGAAATTCGCATGACACCCATCTCCTCTGGCTTCCACACTATGTGCCCAGCGCCTGGGCATCTGCACACGCGTGCGTACCCCACACTCACACAAGCAAAAACACAACATGGAAAAAAATCCTTCTTATAATTTTCAGATGGGTCAGTCACTAAATGGACTATTCACATGCCGCCCACTGGAGTCCGTGTGCCCTTTTCTTCTGCATAGAATAGTTCCTGGATTGTTGAGAGCGAAGGAACTCAGAACTTCCTTGTATTCCAATAGTTCCCACCTGGGTGTCCTGGTTTCTGGGTCTCACCTGATGGGTCCTGGATGTGCAAAGCTTTAGAAGCTGATCCTTCCAACCTTGCGGATTAACACTACTGTGTGCTGGATTTTCTTTCTATGAAACTTGGCATGCTGGTATTACTGCTTCCATACTGGGTCTCCCAACTATTGTCGTATTTTTGTTTTATTAGAAGTGAACTTTATGTGGGCCAATTAAACTGTTCCTGGCCAACTTTATATTGATACGCTTTCTCTTCTGAAGATTTGGGAAGATGGACTACCCCAAACATTTATGCTTTCTCATCTTTTAAGAGCTCAGTTTCTTCGATGATCAAGATTTATAACATTTATTGTACTTCTCCTCTGTCGCTGCAGTTGTCTTCTAAGCTTTGTACATTCTTCCTAAAAATTTAGTTCTGCCCCACAGTGGTTATAATATCTAATTGCCTGAGATATTATAATTATATTAGACCACAAAGTGTGATAGTAATTAAAATGATAGAAAGAGAAATCTTGTGTCACTAAATTTTCCATGAACTATTAGTTGGTTTTCTCTATCTTGCTCTTCCTTTCTGGGCTTTCTCATGTACAGTTACTGCTTAGCTCATCATTTTCCTGTGGTGTTTTCTTTCATTTTCTTGAAGGACCTTGATTTTTTACCCTGTTAACTTTGTGGATTCCTGTAACTGTTTTAATTTTGGCTATCGTCTTGGTTGTTAATTTCATGAAATTCTAGCTTCATAATAGGGATTTTCCCCCTGAGAACTTTGAAGTCACTTTATATGTTTCATCAGTGCTTATGATTTCTATAAATGTAGTTTTTTCCTATTCTCTGGGTCTTGAAGCTTTTAGAATTTTCTGTTTAACTTTGCTTTTTTTTCCTGAATGTTATTAAATTGTTTCTGGATATCTTGTTTTTCCTTCTACATATCTACTGGGTTCTTAATTCTTCGCATTCATTCAAGAATTTTTGTTTTTGAGACAGGGTCTTGCTCAGGCTGACTTTGGATTCGCAGTTCTCCTATGACCTATTTCTAGTCCTTCCCACTCTCTTTCTTATTCATGTATCGTGCTTATTTATTCATTTACTCACTCATTAGTTCATTTAGCAAGTATTTATAGAATGTTTGTTGTGTACTATACACTGTTTTTGTGTCATAAATACATTGTTCATTCCAAAACTAAAATGATTACCACCCTCATGAAATTCAGACTATTCTAAGAATCTCTCTCCTCTGTTGTGTTTTATTTCATTACTTAAATTTCTTGTTACTTGTTCTATTTTATCTTCCTAGTTATAAACACACTTTTCTTTAATATCTCTGAATACTAGTTAAAATTAAAAGAATTCCTGTCTACTTTTATTATCATCTGTTTCCTCCATGATTAATATTTTCTTTGTTTGATTCTTCTACAAAATCCCAAAATATTTTCTGAACTTTGATTTATACTTATGAAGAAGGCCAGTGCTCAGTAGTTGGGGTGGGATGGCATTCTCTGTAGCTGCAAGGTCTGCCACCTCAGACTCTCTCTGCTATGAAAGGAAGAAGTGAGTTGATTGTATCAGAGGCAGTTTTTTTTTTTTTTTTTCCCTGAGGTAGGGTCTCACTCTATCTCAGTCTGATCTGGAATTCACTATGCAATCTCAGGGTGTCCTCGAACTCAAGGCGATCCTTCTACCTCTGCTTCCCGCTAGAGGCGGGTTTCTGTATAGAGTGCCTGTCCACCTGGGCCTGGGGCAAGCAGAGCACAGCCCACTAAAATTGCCAAGCAGAGGGTCCTGTAGGTAGAGGTGCTGTCGGGTAGGCTACTGAAGCCTTCTCCGACACCGCCTCTGCTCGTCATTCAGGTTCTAGCAGCCCTCCAAGGTTGTTTCAAAGTGACATCTCGTAATATCTGTTGTGACATTGGTAATACGAGGCTTTGGTGTGAAGGTGAAAGTCACATTGGGTTAAAAGGATATTCTCATGTAGTGAAACAATAAGATAAACTTTTCCACATTTAAAGAGAGAACTTTAGTAGTGAATAAATCCTTTACAACAATCTGGAAACCTAAGTTGAGGAATACACAGTTGTAACTTCCTTTGAGCTGCCGAAAACTTCAGTGGCGTCAAAAACCTTTGTGTTGTCTTCCGTCCTGTGCATGGTGACCTCGGTAGCAAGCTGCAAATGTAGTAAGAAAAACTGACGGGGCTTCTGTGGTATGAAAACATGGATTAATTGAGTGGGTGTGGTGGCATACAACTTTAATCCCAGTACTTACGAGGCTTTGGTTAAGAGGATCCCTGTGAGTTTGAGGCCAGCCTGGAGCTACAGAGTGCGTTCCAGTTCCTGGGCTAGAGTGAGAACCTACCTTTAAAAAAAAAAAAAAAAAAGATTAATGAAGAAGGCTAACTGTGGAGTAGTTTCCATATTTGGATTACAATGGTGTGTATTAGAATACCCCATATACATGTGTGAACACACATATACATACATACATACATATATACATACATACACCTTATTTAGAAGGAGCAGAAACATAAGACCCCTCATTCAGTAGTCTATGCAATTGTATTTGGGTAGCTTTTTCTAAGTTTCTGGTCTACAAAGTTGCATAGGATTTATGTGGTATATACCTGTAACCTCCTTGTTCTCATGAGACTTGTTTTGTGAACCGTGCACATTAATATAGGTAAGCGGACATACTTGTGATGCCATAATTGCTCATGATAGTATTGCTTGGGTTTTTGGCAAGGGTTAAACCCTTCAGCTCAGAGAAACCAAGAACGCCAGCCAGCCCAGCTCTTTTGAATGAGATTGCTAATTGGTTGGTTGATGATGTGTTTAGAGCCTACTCTCTGTGGTTCTTTATATTTGCAAAACTCTTACTTCTTGGTCTTTGTGCTACTGATTTCTACTAATCTGATCCTGTCTGCTTATAGTCTTTCAATGGCTATACAAATTTCCTACTGTCCTGTTACCACACTTTATTCTTTTCCATTCCATGTTTTCCCTTATTTCAGTGGGCCTTGTAAAGGAGGACAGGTGGACATAGCCTGACCACTTTGACCTCCCACAAGTATTCTTTCTTTATTTCTTTGGATCGTGCAATTGATGTGATAAGGAAAGGGGACTTTTGACATGGTTACCAATAAGCAAGCCTTCTGAGTCCTTTATATGCCATTTTTCAACCTATTTCTCTTTACAGTGCTTGTGGCCAACACAGTAAAAAGTGTTAAAGAAAATAGGAATGGAAGTTTTATAGATTTTTCTATCTCCCAGTTGTGATACTGCTTAAAAGAGATTTGCTCCAGCTCATACTGAATAATACTTTAAAAAGTAATGCAAACTGTGGAAATGTTTTCAAAAAGCTTAAAGCATGGGAGAAATCTTCCCATTACTTCACCATGACAATATGATAGCAATTATTTGGGAGTATGTTTATTTTAAAAATTGAATTCTAGAACAGAAAAGTTTTGATGACTTGAGACACAGTGTTGAGGTAGTGTGGGGAGATAGCTCAGTAGTGAAGGCACGTGCTGCAATGCCTGCTGGCCCAGGTTCTGCACCCACATAAAGCCTGATGTGTCCATATGTCCCCTCACTCTCAGATAAAAATACTTTTATTTTATTTTTTTGAACATTTTATAGACAGCTTCCACAGGATAGACAATAAACCATAATTCCCACCCACCACCCCAATTTTCCCCCTCCCAGATCCATCTTCCATTGGATCCCTTCTTCTTTCCAATTAGTCTCTTCTATCCTGATGCCATCATTGTTTTCTCATATTAGGAAGAGCTTGTGCAGGTAGTGTCAGGCACTGTGAGGTCATGAATTTCAAGCCATGTTGTGTCTGGTAGACAGCATTGTAAGCAGTCCTCCTTCCCTTTGGTTCTTATAGCCTTTCTCCCTACCTCTTCTGCAGTGGACCCTGAGCCTTGGAGGGGGAGATAGATGTCTCTCTTAGTGCTGAAGACTGCACTGCCACTTCTTCTCAGCATAAACATTTTAAAAAGTATGTAGAGGGCAGTTTGGTGGTTATACTATATACATTTAGCCAGACAACAGCAGGCACTACGTCCCTAAGGCTCATGACCTCCCCCGCCATAGGCTTTTGACTAGGCTTTCAGGAGTAGGTATATATTCACTCCCATGGAGCAGGCCTCCAGTCTCATCAGAGAGTAGTTGGTTTCTCCCATGACAAGCATGCTACTTTTACACCAGTTGGCACATTTGGCATGGTTGGCCAGCCTTAAGGCTTACAGGGTCTACTGTTGTTTAACACCATTGATAATTTCTCACTCCCAAAAGGCTTTATGCTGCATAGCTCTTTCCAGCTTTCTGACAGCTAGTCAACAGTGAGGAGGCTTCCAGCTCAGCTCCAACTTGATTTCTCAGAGCTCTGCAGCCCAGATATGTGGAATCTTCAGCAGTAGGCTATTACCATATACTTCTGGTAGGCAACCAAGAGCCTTGGCAATGGTCTGTAATGTTTTGGCATCAAGGATCTCCCTGGCCAATGAGTTACTGGAAGGTATCCCCCTCTGGCAGTGTAATTTTTTCTAATAGCAAGTTATACATTATCCACATCCATAGAAAACTTATGTCTATACTATCTCTCTCTTATTTTAAAAAAGTTCACACGCACACACACATAAAATTAGTTCACAAAGAAGGAAGTTTCCAGCCGATCGTGGTGGCACATGAATTTAATTCCAGCATTTGGGAGGCAGAGGTAGGAGGATCGTCAAGAATTCAGGCTACCATGAGACTACATAGGAATTCACCCTGAGAATACATAGTGAATTCCAGGTCAGCCTGAGCTATAGTGAGAACCTACCTTGGGGGGGAAAAAAAGGAAGAGGAAAAAGTAGGTTTCCTTATGGCATATTTATAACATCTTAAATTTTTGTTAGTTTTTGAGTTTTCAGATAGTTTATTTGTAAGCAGAAAGACACAGACGAAGAGAGAGAGAATGAATATTGGCATGCTAAGGGCCTCTAGCCACTGTACTGCAGATACATGTGCCATTTTGTACATCTGATTTTACATGGGTACTGGGGAAATGAACCTGGATTGTTAGACTTTGCAGGCAAGCACCTTACTCACTGAGCCATCTCACCAACCCAGCATCTTAAATTTTGATTAACCCTCCTCCCACCCCTCCTCCTAGTAATCTGACCCTGTACTTAGATATTTATAATTTCCTCCCTTCATTATAGCCCCCTTTTAGCTTCCTGGCCTCTCCTACTGGCTTTTGTTTTAAGTCACATACAAATCTAAACATTTGCAGCTAGGATCCTCATGTGAGGGAACATGTGGCATTTGACTTTCTGGGCCTGGCTGACCTCACAAATAAGAATATTTTTAAAAATAAATAACAGGAAATATTACTGTTCACTCCTTGGATCCTATGGTTAATTTTAAAAAGCATACTTTGGAAGTAACAGACCTGGAGTAAAAATATCTGAACTCTACTATTAGATAGCTGTGTAATCTTGGGCCTTAGCTTATTTTCTGTAAATTAGAGATATTAATAACATAAATCATTGTGCTGTATGAAGATTAAAGGTGATACTGCTTAGCATAATAACAATAACATGTTTAAATGAGCCTGAGCCGTTCTTATCCTCTCTTCTGTTCTTTCTCTCTTTGTTCTGTCCCCCACTTCTCTCCTAGTCATTTATTTTCCTTCACATATTTTCCATTTGCAGGGATTTTTCTTGCATAGTTTAAATTGTTTTCTTCCTGTTTATCATACCCTCTCTGGCCCAGCTCAATCACAGATAACAGCTGTCCCATAAGAAGTATTAACTTAGTATATTGCCCCTTATTTAACTTAAAAAAAAAAAAACAGGGCTGGGGTTATAGGTCTATGGTAGAGCACTTGCTTAGCATGCTCAAGGAACTGGGTTCAATTCCTACTCTGTCCCTCTGAAAATAGAACCAAAAACAAACAAACAAAAAAACAAGACAAAAATCCTAACTAGCAAAACATCCAAACTACCCTGGATCATAGTGTTGATTTTATTGTACAATCCATTTTGTTGTTCTGTTGATAGGTACTTTAGCTTGAATTTCTTCTCTGTTTTCATGATCGCTAAATTATATTTATTTTTATATTTATAAGTTACATTTATTTTTATATTTATTATAAATATACATATTTATTATAATGATATTTTATTTTTATATTTATTTTCCCTATAACTATATTAGTTAATAATTTAAAAAAACATGTCCACCTAAGACACTAACGATTGATAAGTCCTTGCTTAAAGGTAGAGTAATGGATAATGTTATTCTCAATATTTTAAGCTTCACACACATTTACCATTTAGTAGTCCCAAATACCATTCAGTCAGTCCAAGAGGTATGTTAGCTGTCGACCTTCTTGTGTTTGCTTGCTCTGATTGGTGAACTGTCTACTTGCTATCTGAGGTGACAAAGACAGAAGGCTACTAACTTAGTGCTTTAGGTATGGGCAATGATGTGGTTTGAATGTAAAATGTCCCCAGTAGCCTCAAGTGTTTATGATGAAACCTCATACTTATTCCCCAGCCAGGGAAGCCTTTGGCACTGGAGCCTTGTTAGAGGAGATGTGCCACTGGGGGGCAGACTTTGAAGTGTGTTAGTCCAACCCCGCTGGAAGTTCATAGGGAGCTCACACGTTCTACTTCCTCCCTGCTGAACGCAGTGGTACGACATCCAGCTATCTGGTTGTGCCATGCTTTCCCCGCCATGCTGAATCTTCTTGAAACTCTAAGCCAGAAAGAAAACGGTTTCTTCCATAAGCTGCTACTAGTCAGGTGTTTTGCAAACAACAAGAAGATAACTTCTACAGGTAGCTTATAGAATGACCCCTTCTTGTATCCTTTGTGAATTTTCAGGCCTTCATTGCAAATGAATTTAAAATAGGGAAGCATGGGGACTTGGGGAGATTTAGCAAATGCCAGGCCTTGGAGGTAAATGTGTACAGTAGAATTTGGAGATATTTAAGTATATGGGCTTGATGAAGGAACCTGGGGTTGTCTTGTACTGCATTTCAGCATGGGTTTATACATGAAGGTGTTGGCTTTCTGATATACTTACCTATAGTCAAATTGAGATTAGGTAGTCTGTTGCTCTAATGTGTGCATCTGTTGTGTTAAAGTTGTGATTTAGAAGCCGTCACTATCAGGTCAGTAGCATAGAAAGCTATTTCACAGTGTTTACACTATTTCTTCTTTCTTCTTAAAAAAAACACACACACACACAAAAAAAAACTATCATCTTGGCATTGACAGCAAAATCTCTTTTTCTTTTTAAACCAGGAAGCAACTACGCAATGTTTTTTCTGACAGCATGTTTTCAGAAACCTCCCTCTGAAATGTTTGTGTTCCTTCACGTGTCACTTAGCACAGTCTGCAGCCATGGAAACATCAGACCATTGAGTGAAGGTTGACCAGAGATCCTCCATAGTCACTTACTGTATTTCAAAGCAAGGAACCACATGTCCTCTCCCCCTCCCTTGCCCCCATGCCTAAACATTTTGCAGGGCTCTGTTTTTGCTTCTACTAGAACTGTGGATCACTAGGTTAAGAACATACTTAGGAAAAACTTGACCCTTTTCTACATTTTTGTTTCCATGTAGTTTGGTTTAACTGAGATCCTATTTCTAGAATTCTTACTGCAGACCATGTATGTTTTGTTTGTGCATTGAAAGTCTAAAGTTATCTGGGTGTGGTGGCTGGCACACACCTTTAATCCCAGCATTTGGGGTGCAGAGATAGGAGGATGGCTTTAGAGTTCAAGGCCACCCTGACACTACATAGTGAATTCCAGGTCAGCTAGAGTAAAACCCTACCTGAAAAAACCAAAATCATCATCATCATCTAAAGCTATTGCCATGTTCTAGGTCTTAGCAAGGTGGCCTTGGGCGTGGTCCAGAATCTAATTGACTCCAGGGACAAAAGCATCACTCTCCTGTACCTGTGTTAGCTGGCTGGGCCATAGCCAAGAACTGCAGTGGTGCAGGTAGTAGAGCTTGCTGCTGCGTTGAGCATCCGCCCTAAGAATCCATCCTTCGGTGCCAGGACAGTTTTCTTCTAACTTATCTAGAATTACTGGACTTAGTAGAACAGGATTACACTTTCAGTTAGTAGTCACTTGGTAGTTCTCTGTGCAGAATGATGCCCTTCTAGAATTTAGACTGTTATTCTGAATTCTTTTCCTTTGCACAAAGCATTGGTTGTATATATCAGCATTTACATAAGCCATGAGGGAGATGAGCCTCTGGGGTTGCCCTATTCCTATTTTGGAGGGCCTCTTAGGTTTGGTTGGTTCTGTTCTCACTGTCAGAGCAGATCATTCCAGATGCCATTATGTAATTTTCTGTCTTGGGTATGTGTTTGTGTGGGTGGGTCGTTTGTGTTGTTTTTAAGTGGTGTTTAATGTCAGGCTAATAATAAACTGGGTACGTAGGCCTGATTTTGTCATAATGTCCATGAGTTATTTCTCCCTGTTCTTCAGAGAAGCAGAGAGGCCCCCTCTCCCACCCCAAGTGATAGTACGTTTTGGAGGCAGCTCCAGTCTCCACAACTGCCTAGGAAATGCCTCGCCCGGCAGCTGGCAGATGAAGGATCTGCTCCCCGTTGCTGCCACAACTCATTACCTGACTTTCTGCAACCTCAATAGAGCCACTAGGGATGAGCTGTTATTTGTGAAACATTTACAAAGTTTGACCTGTTCCCTACCCATAGTTCTTAGGTTCCCGTGCTTTCTGAAGGTAAGGTGTTTGGTGTCTCTGTGATTCTGGGGCCTGATTCAGTCATTGTTTCCCCTTCGTTTCTTGAGAGGTTGAGTTTATTTCTGTCTACTGACTTTCACATAACTTCTCTGGAATCATTAGGGGCCACTTACAAAAAACACTGGATCATGCCCCAAATTTAAAAGTACTAATGTTTGGTGTTATCTTCATGCCTATGGGTTCTAGTTTTATTGGTCTGGAGTGACACCAGGGGTTACGTGGTGGTTACAGTGTGCAGCCTGTATTGATGACCACTGAGAGAGGAAGTCCTACCGAGGTAACAGGAGGCTCTAAAACCAGCATTCTTCTCTCCTCACAGATTATGCCCACAAGATAAATATAGCTAGCAGATGAATTAAAAAAACCTTACAGATATCTGTTAGATCACTTTCTAAGCAGAGCCTTTTATGATTGCATTAATTTTTTCCTATTCCAACTCTCTTTAGAAATGTACAAGATGGCAGGACAGCGTAGGGGCCAGGTGAGTGATGGCTATTTCAAGCTTTGCCTCTAGCTGAAGATATGACCTTGACAAGTCATTTACCCGGTTTCCAAATTCTTTATCTAGCCCTCTAAGAAAATGGCATAATCTGCCAATATTCTGCTTCCTTCATGCTTTTCTTTTCAATTATCTAACATTCCTTAAAGCGTTTCCCCAGTTGTTGACCGAGGGTTATGTTGCACTGGTGGTGTGAGGGGAGCAGCCAGGAAGCCACAAGTTTCCTGTCAGTTTCACACCAAGCCCTGAATTTTTCCTTTGGTAGTCCAACCTCTCCGCTCTTGGCCACAAGGGGATAGGCTTTCCTGAGAGTCTACCCTAAGCATTTGCCCTCATTAATGCCATCAGACTTTCCCAAGCAGTCAGTTAACTTTCAGTGATTTCTACCAATTGCCTCGCTGGGCTTGCTGCCATTAGCAGCTGATGTGGCCTTAGTTGAACTGTTTACTTGAGAGAGTAGAAAGTTTGTTTAACTCTGTAAGTAGTTATCAAGCTCATGGATTTTTGTGTGGTTAGTTCTGTAGACTGGCCTCGAACTCACTGTGATCCTCCCACCTCAGGCCTTCTGAGTACTGGGATTAAAGGCGTGTGCCTCTGCACCCTGCTTTCAGCTGTTTTAAAAAGTTTCCTCCTCAACAGAAACTGCCAGGATGTATAAAATGCTAGCCTCTTTTGTTGTCACTGTTACTGATTAACCAAAATTGGATATCAAGTGTAATCTTTCCATGTATCAGGCTCAGTAAATATCACTTGTGCCACTTAATACATATTAAGCCAATAGTTAAATATTCGTGAAGAATAGAGCTTATTGTGTTCTATTTTGGGGATAGGCTCATGTGTCTGAAATTAATAACGTGTGTTTTTGGTGACGAAAACATAATTATTTGGCAGCCTTCAATCTCAGCTAATATCCTGGAGTAGATTTGCTATTTTATATTGATGCCCTTCTAGATACAACCTTGTTTGTAACCCTGCCTGCTTTCTGTAGCACCGTCCTGTTTATAAAAAGAACTTTCATTTAGCCAGTATGCCCACATAGAACAAACGACGCAGGTCATGATGTTAAATATTTTAGGCAGCATTTGTGGTTATAGCACATAAGCTTTAAGAATTACATGACTTGGTCTTAGAGAGCCCTTCAAGTATCTTTCAAGGAGAGATATAAATGTCCTTGCAGTTGGCAGGCAGAAGTGTGTCAAGAACAGTACAGTTGTCCCTCAGTATCCACAGAGGATTGGTTCCAGGACCCCTGTGGATACCAAAATCCACATATGCTCAGTATTTGCATATAGCCTGTGCATTTTCCCCCATGCACTTGAACTCTCACCTGGATCACTTTTGATACTTAATACATTAGATGCCGTGTAAATTAGCTGTTATACTTTGTTATTGAGGGAATAACGGCAAGGGGAAATTATAAGTTTAGTATATGAAGAATTCCGCCCCCCCCCCCCCCCGACTATTTTTGACCTATGGTTCTTTGAAGCTGCAGGTGTGGAACCCACACACATAGAGGACTGACTGTATCCTCTTTGGGTTTGCATCCTTTGAGATAGAACTACACCTATAATTTGCCCTATCCTGTCATAGTTTGCATGATAAGAGCTTATCCAAAAATTATTTTCTGTAAGGTGTGGTAGCATTTTATTTAAATTAGTGTGCCATTCCCGGAAGGGACCTAAAACAGTAGGTGGAAGCAGTGGACACTGATTCTTCTGTTGGTAAACTCAGGAACAGGGTGTTCGTAGAGAATGGCCTTGGCCACCATAGTGCTAGTTTGTTTGTCACATTTTGAGTAAGTTTAGCGGTACGACCGAGTTCGTTGTAGACTGTAGTTGGTAAGGGCTACTACATATTGCAACCCTCCCCAGCTCTGTCACAGTTCTCTTTGAGTTTCTGGCTAGACTTTTTTCCAAAAGCTGTATTTCTCTCATCATGGCAACTCTGAAAGCCTGTGATGTTGAGTGGCTTCACTTCTAGAGTTGGCTAAAGGCAATTATTCTAAAATGTATTCCGTCAACTTGTTTTTTTTTTTGTCAGGGGATCTTAGCAACCTCTGCTCACCAAATTACAGAAACAAAAGACAAGTAAAATTTAGCCAATTGACCAAAATTCTCTTCTCACTTTTAATGTCTCTAAAAGTTATTTGCCCTATGATTTTAGGATGATAATACCCCATTACTGTTTAACTTCTATAATCTACTCTCTTTCCCCTATAATAACAAAATTGCTGTGATAGCCATCCAACCAGTTTTATAAAAATCAGGTAATTCATTTCTAAATTGTACTTGTTTCTTTTTAATCAGCCTTGTAATGTATTACAGACATCGCTCTCAGCATTGGCTACAGAAGTGATTTAATGCTGGGTTTTTAATGACTCCTTCATTAATCCTGGTATTCTGGGATCTGACGCTCAATGGCCTTTGACCACTGGAAATGATGGAAACTCTGATTTCATGCATATTGGATAGCACTGGGCTTTGCCGGAGCCATGAATCTGCCTCTGCAGTAGCGTGTGTGATCGGGCATGCCGTGGATGGATGGGTGCACCCACAGGCCTCCCTGTGCTGTCACAGAGGTGACCCCAGTATCCCTGTCTTCTCAGGGTGACCTCTTCCTAGGACCATTGGGTTTGTCACAAGAATCTGCTCTGACAACTTCATCTCCAAGACAGTTATCTGGCCTTGTGAAATCAGGGATTGCCTCTTTACCTACTTCCTAAGTGGAGCTTTCTTTCAAACATGTGCCCTTCTAATAAAAACATTAAAGTTTATAGTGGGAAGACATCCTCAAGACCACCCACCCCGCCTCCCTTATTTGCGAACAGGCCACTGAGTCCAGCAGGGCTGGCACAACCAAGTGTTAATAATAATGAAAATTAACAGCAACCACAGTGATTCCCACAGCACATAGACGAGTTCCTGTGTGCCAGGCAGGATCTAAATATAGTCATTCATTTTCTCCTCACAGAAGCTTGGGGAGGTAACATTGCACAGCAAGTCCGGTATTCCACACCGCTTCTCTCTGGACCTCCTACTGCTGCTAAAAGCAGAGATGACAGTGTTGGTTGCTCTCTTTCCTCCTAATGGAAGCATCGTGAGTGTTCTTTGGAAGAGAGGTGCTGGCTTATTTATTGTGGCGTCTGTGGCCAGAGAGTTAATACCTTGAATAACTGCCAGGTTCTTTTTTTCCTCTCAAAAAATTATTGCCCAGGAGAGAGGAAGTCACCTTATGCTGAGAGCCCACACAGAGGCTGTTGTATTTTAGAGCACTTCCTTGGTGACTTTGGACACGTGAATTAGCCCAAGACAGCCTCAGCGACGCTACATGAAGGTCACCTGAAAAATCCTTAAGCGTGAGCTAATTTTTTTTTTTTACATAAATGTAGTAATTATTCCTGTGACATGACCTCCTAATTGCAAGAATAACGTTATGGGAAGTAACCATTTAAAGGTCACCTTAAAGAGCAGTGCTCAAAGGTAAGGTAGGTGTTGACACACTTTCTCCATAAAGGGCCAGATAGTAAATATTTTCAGCTTTGAGAGCATATGGTCTCCAGTGCACCTATTCAACTCTGCTGCAGATAGAATGCAAACAAATGGGCATGGCTGTGTTCCTGTGTTACTTGGGTGACTAAAACAGGCAGTGAGTTTGCCAGCCCCTGTTCTAGGGACTTGGGCTCTAGAGACGTGAGTATATATGCCTGTAGAACGATTGACACATTTTTAGGTGGAGATGATGAGAGAAAAGTGTCTGTGATGATGAAGTGTACTGTTAGGTTACATATACAGAGCTTAATGAGTATACGTGTTCTGATAGTTAATTTTAAAAGCCATACTTGCAGATTCATAAATATTATAAACAAGTACTTGATGATTTCACTTATACCAAAGTTGTATAATAAAGATAGATAAGAAACTTAACCCAGAAAAAGTTTTTTCCAAGACATCTGGCATTGCTTTACATGCAAGTATGGAAAATTTTTGTGTAATATTTTCTCTTGACCTCTACCAAAAGTTCCATTTAAGAAGAGATTACTTTTTTTTGGAAATTGTTTAGGGTGATGGCTATACTGGCCCCTAGGGACAAAACAACTCGCTACTTGCTGTGTTCGGTGGCACTGACCACCATCCAGCCACCACCTATTGATTGTGCTCGTCTCTGGCTTACTTGGTCCCATGATACTGCCCTTGTTTTTTCTGGGTGTGTCTGCCTCATTCTATGGCAACACCACCCACGGTTTAGCTGTCTCGGCCACTTCTGAATCTATGAAACAGTGGAGTCTTCCCTTTTAGAACTTTTTCACTTTGCTGCCCATTTAATTTTATTATGCTGTATCTTTCTCTTTTTTTGTCACTCAATACTTTAGTAATGGCTTGTTTTTATTTTGTCCTACACTGTTGAAATGTTCAATATGATCTTGCATTGCCCTGCAGAGTGAGGAGCTCTAGTTTGGTCTATGAGAGAGTGTTTTCCTGGTTGTCAGCATGCTCTTCAGATGCATTCCCACTCCTGGGTCACACGGGTCAGGAAAACATTTCATTGGCAAAGTATCTGACTCTTTGGCAAGATGGGGAAAACCAATTTTCATGAGGTGTAGGTAGACCACATGAATGTAGATGGCAGAACACTGGTGCTAGAAGTACCATTTGTATTGATTAAAGTTGAGAGATAGGTAGTCTGTCTTCTGGGAAATATCATAGAGAGTTTTGCTTCTCTATGTCCATGTTTCCTGTGAGGAAAATAAGCTTGCACCCAGATAACAGTCACACGGGAATTCCAGTGAGTAAGAAACAGCACTCTTGAGTATAGTAGTCTGTCCCTCCAAAGACATCTGCACCTAAGTTTGCTTTCTTTGGTTTTTCACTAGTCCACAGTCTCTTGGTCATGGCCCTCTCTAAGCTTTAAGGCATTTTCCTCCTATTCATAGGAATTTTAGGGTGTTATCCCCCCCAGTTTGTTACTTTGGGAAGACCAAGATTAGAAGCATTTAGGTAAATGTGGCTGAAAGCATTATTAAGGTCAAGATATCACCCAGGTATCAAAAACTTTGTTGGGCTAGAGAGATGGCTTAGCAGTTAAGGCAATTGCCTGCAAAGCCAAAGGACCCAAGTTCAATTCCCCAGGACTCATTTAAGCCACATGCACACCTGGAGTTCTTTTGTAGCAGCTGGAAGGCCCTGGCATACCTATTCTCTCTCAAATAAAATATATGTATAAGATTTTTTAAAAAGTTGTTGTCAGTCAGAAACTAGTTATGTTGTGCTTTTTGCCTTTGGTATAAGATTTTAAAACAAACCAACAAAACCCACAAAAAGCTTAAGTCTTTTGGCTTCTCAAAGGGTCATTCCTGGTCCTGTAATTTTTCTCCCTCTAGAAATGGATTCCCTTCAGTATTTTGTTAAATCATAGCTCCACTTATCCTTTGTATACTGGTGATTATCAACTTTTTAATTCTCTTTGCTCAACTTGCCACACACCTGCTTTTCATTTCCATTTCTATGTCCTCCTCTCATCTCAGAGCCAACATACTTAATACTGATTAAAATAGCTTCAACCTCCAGTGTGCCCCAGAATCCCCTGTGCAGCTTATTAAACTACACCCCAGGCAGTGAGCCGCGCCTAACTTTTGTAGTAGTCATTAATGACCGTCTTTTCTCCTCCCCCCCCCCCCCCCCCCCGCTTCTTTGCTTCTTTCCCTCTTCATAGCAGTCAGGAATGTGGTGATCTTGGTGAGGAGCCAGGCATCTAGGTCATGGTCACTTTGAAGAGTTGTCTTTGATTGGAAAGCTGTCAGAATTGATCACTGCTTGCTTGTACCGGGAATAATAGTCCTATGTATGTTTTAACTAGGCATGGTCACTCAAGTTTCATGCATTGGTAAACTGAGTTATGAGGTATGATTCAAGAAGCCTAAAAGCATTACAGATTGGGAAAGCTGACGGGTAGGTGGCATTACTTTCCAAGGACCATTTCATCCTACATTTTTGACCCTTGGAGCCATAGGGGGAAGTTTTTCATCATAAAGTTGGTAGATTAGGGCTAGAGTGATGGTTTAGCAGTTAAGGCATTTGCCTGCGAAGCCAAAGGACCCAGATTCGATTCCCCATTACCCACTTAAGCCAGATGCACAAGGTGGCACATGTGTTGGAGTTTGTTCGTAGTGCCTAGAGGGCCCTGGCACATCCATTCTGTTTTCCTCAAATAAATAAATACAAATAAATACAATAAAGCTGCTAGATTAGTTATTTATGTAATAAAGGATTCCCTTGCCAGTTTGTTTCTCTTAGTGCCTTCAGTGTACTATGCATTCAGTAACTCAGATCTGACTGAGTACAGCGGCCTTCTCCACGTGCCTGGTGAACCGTAGCTGTCTCTTTCCAGTCCTCCCTATATCATGCTGCTGGGTTAATTTTCTGTAAATGCTGTTATCCTGCTCTTCTTTCACAGAACTGCTATTTTTGAGACTTTTATAACTGGTTTCAGTCAAGCCCCCTACTCAATCATGTCTCTCTTCACTATCAAAAATCTCATCTTTCACTTTACAGGGAAAAAAATACAGGCTTGTCAGGAACTTGTTTTCAGTCCCCTCTTCTCCCAGCCCTGGACTTGTCTTCCTTGCCCTTGGTTCTTAGGCCCCTCTTTCCCTTCACTCAGATTTTACCTTCTTCCATTCCAAACTCATTTTTCTGTCTTCGTGTTCCAGTTTCGGTTCTTTTGGGTTCTTGGGATTTGGCTCCAACATTTATCCCATTTTATGTGTTTGTTTATTCGTTTTGCTGAGTGTGTCTTACTGTGTAACCCAGGCTAGCTTGGCACTAATAATTTTCCTGCTTTAACCTCAGGAAGTTATCCCATGTTGTATTTTTGTTTTGTTTTTCAATGTAGGGTCTTGTTCTAGTCCAAACTAACCTGGAATTCACTATGTACTCTCGGGTGGTCTCGAATTCACAATCCTTCTACCTCTGCCTCCCGAGTGCTGGGATTAAAGGCATGTTTCACCATGCCTGGCTTAAGTAAGCTAATTTTTAAAATGATCCTTCCATTCTTTATCTGTTATAACTACTTTTTGATTTCTCTACTGATTGCCTTCTCTTTATGGCCACATTAAGTAGATTAAAACAAATTTTAATTCTTTCCATTTGCTAGTCATTTCTGGGACTGTTCTGTATTATCCAGCAGTGCGTTCTCAAGGGTACGTCTCGGTCCATACTTCACTGGACTCTCTCCAGCAGTTAGCACTTACCTCTAGACTTTTTACTGACATTGGTTCTCTCATTTTCAGTAGGCCACTTTCCTCAGTTTACTTCCATAACTGATTACTTCTCAGTTAATGCGTGTTCCGTTGCGCTGGTGCTTCTGAGATGTCTGCTTGTTCCTCTCCTTAGTGCTGCCCAGTTTCCCCGAGTGGCTGCAGTCACCGTGTCCTCAGTCTCCTGTAGGTGCCGCTGATGATCATATCCTTGTCTTCCTAACAGTGCTCACTAGACACACCCCTTAGGTACTGATCCAGTGCGACTGCAGATGAACTCAGTTTCCCTTGGAAGCTCTTCCTTTACTTGGGTGATTTCATCCTGGCTGATGGTGCCACTGTTCCCTGAGACTGAGGTGTCCTCTTCCTCTCCTGATGTCCACGCGGTGTGGCTCAGGCGCATTCCATCCTGCCCGTGTGGTTTGTATGTCAGAATGGCATGACACAACAGTGTCTGTGGACCTTTTTTTGTTTTTTATTATTTATTTTATTTTATTTTATTTTATTTTATTTTATTTTTTGAGGTAGTGTCTCCCTGTAACTCAGGCTTCCCGGGCACTCACTCTGTAGTCCCAGCCTGGCCTTGAACTCACAGTGATCTTCCTGCCTCTGCCTCCTAAGTTCTGGGATGAAAGGTGTACGCTACCATTTCTACTGACTGGACTTTTGATTTTTGGCTTCATTGTCCTCTTACCCATTCCCTATACAACTGTTATAATTTTCTACTTAAAACAAATCTGCCTGAAACTCTTCATTTATATCAGCCTTTAAGGTGATTCAAAAGGGTCTGGCCCAGGCCTGCCTTCTTGTGTCTGTGCTCACCACTTCCTTGTTCATCACGTCCTTATTCTCATCCCTCATTTCTGGGGGACTTGAGGCTCGCTATTCTTTCTTTTTTAAACACATTTCATTATTTATTTGAAAGCAGAAAGAAAGAGAGATTGGGCATGTCTGGGCCTCCTGACACTGCAAACGAACTCCAGACACACATGCCACTTTGTGTATCTGGTTTTTAAGTGGGTACTGGGGAATTGAACCCAGATCGTCAGGCTTTGCAAGCAAAAGCCTTTAACCGCTTAGCCATCTCCCCAGCCCAAAGCTCACTATAATGAAGTGGGTATGTGCTGTTGGCCTGAAATGTTCATGTTACCTGGCTGGCACCTGCCCATCCTTCCGCACATTCCTCCTTGGAAAGGTCTTACTCTGGGGAGCCTGCCAGGTTAAACTCAGGATGGGGCATTTTTCTCCATATCCCCCTCTTCCCTTGTGCTTACTTCATAGCCCTTAAAATACAAGGTTGCAGATCTTTTCTGTTTTCCTGATTATATAGTGCATATTTTATCCTATAGAGAGTCTTTTCAGTTAACATATGCTCAAATACTTTCATGGCTCCCCAGAGGCTTACCTCATTATTCCTAGGCTCAACTAAAACAAGGATGGACCCTGCCTTTGGAGGCATCCTTTAGAACTTCACTTTTGCTTGGGGACCCTAGAGGTCCTTTAGTTTAGCCCTCTTGGCGTGATAGGATAGGAAAGATAGAAAAGTTTGCCTTAAAAGGTAAGTATTTTTGCCGGGCGAGGTGCTGCACGCCTTTAATCCCAGCACTCGGGGAGGCAGAGGTAGGAGGATCGCCATGAGTTCAAGGCCACCCTGAGACTCCATAGTGAATTCCAGGTCAGCCTGGACCAGAGTGAGACCCTACCTCGAAAAACCAAAAAAAAAAAAAAAAAAAAAAAGTAAGTACTTTGTCTTCAGTTTCATCTAATTAAAGCCAGAATTGAAATTTGAAACTTTATGATTCCTAGTGTAAGTAAAACTCAACTTCAGTCACATGTCATCCCTAAATTGCACCATTTTCTTAGGCCACAGACACCAGTATTTCAGTTGTGCACCCTTCTCTTTTTCTGTTCAGTAGCTTGTTTATTGAGTACATGGTGTTGCCAGGCGCGCTTCTTGGCACTGGGAATAAAGCAGTACATATACTTGAGAGAAATGTATTTTTTTTTAGCTTACAATATTTCCAATGGGAGCAAGCAAATAACGTGAAAATGTATAGATGGTAAAAGATGTCATAGAGGCAAATAGAGCTAAGGAAGGGTTAATGTATTATTCTGGGATGGGAAGGGAAAGTTTTAAGTAGGTCATCAGGAGGCCCGGTGACAAGGTGGCTTGAGCAAAGGGAGCTGAAGGAGCAGACAGGAAGAAGGCGGTGGGGACCCCAGGGACGAGTGTTCTGAGCTACAAGCGGGAAGTGGCCTGGACAGCGGAGAAGGCTGTGGCTAGCAGGGCGGCAGAGTTAGAGCGCTGAGAGACTGGCCCAGAGAGGTGGAGAAGGGAAGCACTGCAGGATGCTTTCACTGACATGCTGCTGCTACTTACAGTTTTCAAGTGCATTCTTGATAGGTCAGAACAGTACTTGACAACTACGTAAATATTAAGATGGCTTTCAATTGTCAAGATTCTTAGTGCTAAGATATAAGCTATAACTTCCCAGTTGACATAGTGCCGTGAGCTTTCTTAGTGTAAGAAATAGGAAATTGTTGTTAAATGTCAGCTGTTCATTCTTGAATCAATTCTTTGAACACATTCCTGATAATGAGCAAGGTCAGTTGTTTTTTCCATTAAAAAGGCACTTGGGAAATTGAAACCCTACCACGAAAAACCAAAAAAAAAAAAAAAAAAAAAAAAAAAAAAAGAAAAGAAAGAAGAAGGCACTTGGCTAGCCAGGTGTGGTGGCGCACTCCATTAATCCCAGCACTTGAGCGGCAGAGGTAGGAGGATCATCATGAGTTCGAGACTATCCTGAGACTACAGAGTGAATTCCAGGTCAGCCTGGGCTAGAGTGAGATCTTACCTTGAAAACAAACAAACAAAAAAAGGTACTTGGCCAAAATAAAAGGAACTAGCCAGTAAAAATCCTATTTTATACTCCTTTTCTCATTTATTCAATCCTCCTTCCTGTTAGTTATACTACAGAGTATTTGCATAATATATCCTAAACAAGCACTGCATATTAAAGTGTTAGAGAAAAAAATAATATTTCACAATGTTGCCAAGCAGCCTGGCCTCCCACCCTTCACCATTACTGCAGATTCACATTACACAGCAGATAGGACCCTTGGAGTGGATGCCTTAAAAGAAATTCCCAGGCTGGGGAGATGGCTCAGCTGTTAAGGCACCTGCCTACAAAGCCTAATGACATGGGTTTGATTCCCAGTGCCCACATAGAGCTGGATGCACTGGGTGGTGCATGCATATGAAGTTTGTTTACACTGTCTGGAGGCCCTGGTGTACCCATTCTCTCCCTCTCCTCTTCTGTCTCTCTGCTTTCAAGTAAATAAATAAATTAATTAAATATTTAAAAAGAAATTCCCCATGCTGCCATAATGTTCCATAGTCTGAGTATAAGCCCTCAGTTAAAGTAAATGCATTGAAATGGTACACAGTCTGATTGGTCGTGAATGTTACCGTTCAGTGCTATGAGCTATGGCTGGATGGACGACGCTGTGTGTCCTGAGTGACTGTTGATCAGTGTTGTGGTCAGTGCCACAGTCCTGGGATGAACATCCAAACTAGGCATGGTTTAAAGGAGGAATGGGATTTATTTCAAGCTTACAGCTCCAGGGGGAAGTTCCCTCAATGACAAAAGCTGCCTCCATCCATCCAAGCAGAGAGAAACCATCCCCAGCCAGCAAACACTAAAAGCAACAAGCATAAAACCAGGCAGAGCCCAGACCTCCTAGCGTACCTTTGGCCTGGAAGTCAGATCCGCCCCAGTGACACTCCCTCCAGCCAGGCACCTGGAAATCCAAGTTACAAGCTTTAAACACACACATGCACATGCACCCACCCACCCACCTGAGTCTGTGGGGGACATACATTCAAACTACCACAATCAGTAAATCCTAGTTCATGTTTTAAAAACGTCAATGATAGCCGGGTGTGGTGGTGCACATCTTTCATCCCAGCACTTGGGAGGCAGATGCAGGAGGATCGCCTGTGAGTTCGAGGCCACCCTGAGACTACAGAGTGAATTCCAGGTCAGCCTGAGCTAGAGTGAGACCCTACCTATGAAAAATAAAGAAGTGATTATTGTATGTGAGCTGGAAGGTGTTTCGTAGAACATTTCTGCTCTTTCATCTTAGAGGGGTGGAAACTGAAAGAGCCAGAAAAAGCCAAAGCTGGGGTATAAGGGTCAGAGTCTCTGCTCTGTATTGCTGCTCTGTGTTTCAGTGGCTTCCTGAAGGGTGTTTAGAATGCCTCTTTGACCACAGAGGGCTGGAGGAAGTGCGGGTGGGGGGGGTGGAGAGATGACACAGCCTCCACCTTGAAGCACAAATATCACCATTGTTGTGACTTACTTTGTTGGTTTGGGTGATGGACCCCATGTAGTCCTTACACTCCCATAATGGTATGTCTGTGAACATAAAGAGGTCAGAGATCAGCTTTGAGTGTGTTCCTCAATCACTCTTCACCTTGGTTCTTGAGAAAGGGTCTCGCACTGAACCTTGAGTTCACTAATTTGCTTAGATTAACTAGCCAGAAGTCCCAAGGATCCTCCTGTCTCTGCCTCCCGAGAGCTGGGGTTGCAGGCACGCACTGCTACCTTTATATTTTATGTGGGTGCTGGGTTACGTTCTCATGCTTCTGGAGCAAGCGTTGCACTGAGCCACCTCTCCAGCCCCTATTTTTTAAAAATAGATAAGGACTTTTCCCCTATCAAATTATTTCATACACAGGGTAATGCCTTGTATTAAACTGTCCTTTAAAAGCAAAATCATTCCACCAGTGTTAAATATCTTTTTGAGAAAGTTAGTTTCCTTTTGTGTGTATCTTAGAAAACAAATGAAATAAGCTAAGCTAAAATCTAATATCTTTTTGGTGCCCACAACTATAAAATTGTTTTAACTGGTAAGCAGTTCACTGCCCATGATTTGTTTTATCCATTAAGGACATGAATGTAGCCAGGGCATCATTTGTGTTTATAAACTTCCCAACAATAGACCTCCTTCACATTTACCCTGTTGGTTCATTCTTACAAGCACCTATAATTGATCCCTCTGCCTAAATGCAGTAGGGTTCTTCTCTTTACTTTAAAACATTCCCCTTCATATATTCCACACTTCAACATATTGTTCATGGGAGGTTCCTACACTGGCTTTCATTCTTTTCTTTAATATATATATATATATATAATTTTTGTTTACTTATTTGACAGAGAAAGAGAGAGAATGGGCACACCAGGGCCTCCCGCCACTGTAAACAAACCTCAGATGCATGTGTCACCTTGTGCATCTGGCTTACGTGGGTCCTAGGGCATTGAACCTGGGTCCTTTGGCTTTGCAGACAAGCATCTTAACCACTAAGACATCTCTCCAGCCCATCACTTTCATTCCTTACCTGGAGCAGTGGCCCAAAAGCCAGCCTTGCTTCTGATACTGGTTGAAACTGTTGGGTAGGTCAGGGACTCACAGAGATTTACATGTTCAAGCAGATAGCACGCTATGAACTGCTTGTTCAGATGGTAGTGAGGTGATGGGGGAGAACCCGGGTGTTTTCTCTGCTCCACGTTGCTAAGCAGAAGGCTAATGCTTAGATGCTGCCTGAGTGCCTGCCCTGGGCCTTGCAAGAACAGTGGGGATTGGGCAATACAAGTGGCCCAGAGAAAGGCCTGCAAGCGCCCTTGCTGGGCCTTGCAGATTGCTGGAAACCTTACTGTGTTCCTTGCCTCCCCCTGTGGGCCCAGGCTCCCTTGTTTCTTGGGTTAGAATAAGTATGGCCTCTGTAACCCATGCTTAGTGACTACTTATATCTTTGTCCATTTAGTCATACTGAGGATTGAACTTAAGGCCTTATGCATATTAAGCAAGCACTCTTCCGCTAAACTATATTCCCAACCTTCTTTATACTTTTTATGTTAAAGCAAGGTCTCGTTGAGTTCCCAGGCAGGCCTTGAACTTAGAATCTTTCTGTCACATCCTCCCAAGGAGCAAATAACTGAATTATATACATACCTGTATCCATCTGGCCAACTTGTCATGTTTAAACCCTTAAGAATGAGTCATCCTAATTTAAGTCAATTAAACCTCTTAGCATACTTTGGTTGTAAGGAACAGTAGCAACTGTGACTGTTCTAAGCAGGCAATTGTGTGGGAGAGTTATGAAGTTGAGGTAGAACTATTTAAGGCTGGAAGACCTGGCTTGGGAAGTAGATGGGAGACCAGAGCAGCCACAAAGGCCCAAGAAGCAAGAGGACAGGAAGGATACCCTCATGGCCACCAATGGGTGCTGCTGCTTAGGCAAGACACCACAGCGAATGAATTTTAACTTCCCCTCTCTCTGTCACTTCACAGTCAGGAGCAGTCTGTTAGAGGCATGAGCAAAGGTGGTATTGAATGAACACCCTCCATGGAATATAGCTCATTATTGCATCCTGGTGATATCACCGCAGTGAGCTGTGTCTAATGAAGATGGCAGTTGTTTGCCTTTCAGACGCATCAGGACACCTCTTAGTTCAGTGACTTGAATCAGGAGTCTGAGGATGGGGGTGGAGGAAAGAAAGTGCCCATCAGAAGGCTGCGCAGACTACGTTCAGACCCTCCACCCTCACTGAGCGAGAGGAGAGCAGGCTTGTACACCTTGTACTCAGGTGCATGCTCACCATACTGCGGGCTGCTGCTGCTGCTGCTGCTGCTGCTGCTGCTGCTTCTGTTTCTGTTTTTGTTTTTTCCCCAGCCACTGCCTAATGCATGCTAAGCACGTGTCCTACCACTAAGGTGCTCTTCCAGCCTCAACACACTATTGTTCTGTGAAATTTTATTTCTCAAAGGATAAAAAAGCAGAGAAAATAAGAGATGAAGGAAACATTCTTGTGTTTCCAGTGAAAATTTATACTTTGTGTCGAAATATGTGCTGAGAAGAGAAGAGTCATCAGGCATTTCAAATCATTATTCCTGCAAATAGGTCCTGTGAATTCCCAGTTGGCAGGCAAATTATTATAATTAAATATCTAATATATTTTTTAGCCATCGTATTAGTATTAGAGTGGTCAAATTTATAATATGATGTCAATAGATTATTTTTAATGTGCTGATACATTTTTAATGCATTAATGGCATCGTAGATAATTCATGTGCACATTATATTTATTCCTGTTTTATAGAAATTTTAAAAGGACAGCAATATAATAAAGGGAAATGGGCTGAGACTCAGAAGGCTCTCAGATGCCCATTGTGGTGGTGTCAGTCTCTGTTTTTCCCTTAGACAGCTCATTTACAATTTTTCTGAATTTCTCTCTGGATCTGTCTTCATCTCTATGTGGAAGCATTTGGATTAGTTTATCTCTGTGGACTCTTTTTGCTTAAAAATTCTATGACTCACTCAGTTATTACTTTGTTTGCATCCAACAGCCCACAGAACCCCCTGGGAACTCAGTGAGTGAAATCAATCTACTAGCTAATAAATATTTATTGAGTGCCTACTAAGTGTGTGGCTCTTCTTGGACCGTAGGGACTATGATCTAGGTGGTATAACAAGATTCGTACAGAAAGGAAGACAGTGATTCACTGCAGTGACAGATAAGTGCCAAGTGAGTGTCCAACTGGACACCTGCCATGGGGTGAGCAAGTGCCAGGTGTCGGGATGCGTGTATGGCATGGGCTAACACAGACCGCTGAAAGGGAGTAAGTAGGGCTAGAGAGGCCTGTGCGCCCAGTTTATAGAATGGCTTTAATAGCTCTCACCCATCACATGTGGCACTGTTTAGTTAGAAGAAAACTGGATTTAGAGTTGGAGAAATTGGTTTCTGATTGTGGCTCTACCACTTACAGTAGGATTACATGTGGCAGGTCTGAAAGGATTTACTCTTTTGGAGAAGCAAAAGGCATTACCTGTATTGCTAGAAAGATTAGGTTGGATATTGTGTGTTAAAATGTCCGTGCTATAGTAGGCCACCATAGATGTCTACTACATCTGAGATGAGCCGTTAGTGAAAATGAGTGAATGCGTCACCAGACACTTATAGGTTAGAGGTTCAACAAGGTGATTGGGAGTGTCCTTTTCACACTAAAATGCAACCTTTCTAGTCCCAGCATTGGGTAGTCTTTCTTTTGGACTCTAACTCTGTGTCTTACAAGAGGCGCCACTGGTTTCTCACTGGGAACCAGGGGTAGTGAAAGTCCCTGTCTCAATAAATATTTCACATAGTGCTCAGTAAAGATCAGTCTTCCTGTCTCCTCTGTCCTCCCTTTCCCTCTCCTACTCCCATCATCATGTTTGATTCCTCTTGAAAACTTCCAAACACATGTTCCCTGGTGGTGATGGTGGTTGGGATTACTCGTCATCCCAATACTTTATGGGAATTAAACTGGCAGTGGTCAGCAGTGTAAGGAAAACAGGTTGGCGTGGAGGCTGTGTTGATCAAAGGGGAGATCGTGGGAGCCCCAACTGAGGTAGGAAGAACTAATATAGAAAGGAGTCATGAGAGACAAGAACCAGAGTCCAGCAGTTTTCTTTTGAAATGAGGGCAGTGTCAAGCCTAGGTGAGTGTCAGTATGACTGTCCTGCAACAAACAAGAGAGGTGGTGATTTGGTAGCATTCAGTGAAGTTTTTCATCTAGGAAAGTGAGTTTTATTTTTGAAATGCTGAGTTTTATGTGCTGATGAATCACACAAATTCACATGTCCTGCAGATAGTTGGGAATGTGAACGCATGGCATATTTAGCAATGAGTGGACCCATTTGGCTGAGTTGGAAGCACATGTTTGTTAGACCATTTACTTTTTAAAAGCTAGACCTAGTATTTAGTTGGTGATTTTAATGTTTATGAAGAATCCCTTTGTCTCTGGTAAAGGAAGCACATTTCTCCTATAGAGGGAGTGTCTGTCACTCCCATTCCATGCTCTGTCATAGAAGATTCAGACAAATCCATGCTGTTTCCTTTTTTGAAGCAGTTATTACCTTTTTTCTTCTTTCTATTTTACTGTTATAGTTAGGGCTTAGGAAAAATGCTAGCTATTTGAAGATGAATGTTGTATTATTGCCACTTATATTTAATATGCCCCTCTTCCTTGAGCCAACATTTATCATTTTCCTAACTTCCCCAGGTGTTTCAATGACTTGGAAGTACACTAGTGTTTGGAGAGGAGCTAGTATCATACTAGTTTTACTTGTCTCATAAAGCCATAACCATGATATTGCTGAATAAATGAAACTATGAAATAAGAGGTAGCAATAAGATTACAGTGCTTCAGAAATCCTGGGGGCAGAATAAAATTGTCTATTTACTAAGCATAACTATGTGATGTTACGATTTCTTCCCCCTCTTTTTCTAAATCACTTTGACCCACATTTTCAGAACTGTACCCACCACTATCCAAATTGATGAAGTGGGTTAGGTATTTAATCCTACTGCTTCCAAATATACTTTTATCTCATTTTCCCGTCACTTGTACAGGGTAGCTCTATACTCACTTAGGTAGGTAGGATAGGAATGGAAATAACTTAATCAGTAGAGCTCATAGGCACACTAGAGTAGAGCATTGACTGGGACTGGATAGCTTTGGTTTTGTGGGTTTTTTTCTTTTTAGTCCAGTAGGTGCTATTGGAGCTCAGTGGGATACGGCATCTCAAGCTGAAGGAGCTTTTGTTAGTGCTCAAGTGTAAGCCTGTTATTAATAACGATGTCTGGGTGGATATGTACTCTAGCAGTCCACGGATTTAGCTGCGTATGAAGCAGCAATATTTGCATGGAATGTTGTATTTTTTTTTTCCCCCTATTTTTCCGCTTTTGCTGTTTCTCCTACTACTTCTTCAATTGAACATTTCTACCAGTCTTGTTTATGAATCTCCTTTGGTTTCCAACCATGTATCCTTTTGAGTTCTAAAAGTGGGACTTAAGTTCATATCATTCCTCATTGGGTTTTTTTTTTTTTTTTTTTTTTTGAGGAAGAGTCTCACTGCAGCCCAGGCTGACCTGGAATTTCACTATGTAATCTCAGCCTGGCCTTGAACTCAAAGATCCTCCTGCTTCTGGGATTAAAGGTGTCTACACCCAACCATCTATACTGTTTTAATTCTCCCTTTCCATAATTTTTTTTAAAATTGTGTCTCATGTAACTCAAGCTGTCCCGGAGGGTAACCTTGAATTTCTGATATTCCTGCCTTCACCTTACGAATACTGGGATTACATATCATCCAATTTTATATGGCGTTGGGAATCCATCCCAGGGCTTCATACATGCCAGGCAAGCAGCCACGCTACTAACTCCACAGCATCCCTGCTCTCCTCCCCGTGGTCATCTTTTTTTCACTGTGATGACTGGGCATTGGAGAAAACATTCACCATAGGTAGATGAATGTTGGTTTACTGCCGCTTGGTTTCCTCTGCTCTTATGCAGGAAGTGACTGGGAAGTGCAGTGCTCTGGTCTCCCCCCACCCCATAACAAAGAAAGATTTTGACATGTTGATATGCACAGGCCTTGTCCCCAAAAGTTCTTCTGTCTTATTATTTGTTGTTTTTTGTTTTTGTTTTTTTAGAGGTAGGGTCTTGCTGTAGCCCAAGCTGCCCTGGAATTCACTCTGTAGTCTCAGGGTGGCCTTGAACTCACCATGATCCTACCTCTGCCTCCTTTACTGGGATTAAAGATGTGTGCCACCACATCTGGCTTGTCTTATTATTGAAACAGAATAGAACTGTGTAGCCCAGGCTGGCCTCAATCTCACAGAGAAGCTTTTGTTTTAGTCTCCCAAGTGCTAGATTTGCAGGCTTGAGCCACTGGGCACCAGAGCTTTTGATTATCATATTTCAACTCAATGATCTCTAGAAAGTACACTGAAACCCCAGTTTCGAGTGCCCAGCATGAAGTAACACTTACTGTTGGTGCCACGTGGAAGCCTGCCTAGCTACTTGATTGGCTTCTAAGTTCTGTTCTGCATGTGGCTGCTCAGGTGTCTGGCTGTTAGCTCCTACTGTGTCTCACACTGCTGTATAACCGCAGCTTGGCTGACAGTAGGCTTTCAGAGCCTGGTGTGAGGATCCTTGTACCAAACCTTCCCTGTCCCCTAATTTAGCCTTTAATGATCTTCTGTTTACCCTTCACCTTATCCTCATAACTAAAGCTGAGTTAGGGATATAGAGGCATTTGAATCTTCCTCTTTGTGCATTCCGAGAATGTCTCTTGCTGCTGTTCTGCTCCTTCTTGTCTATCCTGCTGATAGCACTTCTTAAGTGAAAAAGGGAACCGTTCAGTGTAAAAAAAAAAAAAAAAAATTAACTCAATTTGAGTCAATTTTAGAACTATACAAGTTTTAAGGAGGAAGTGGAAAAAATAGGGACGATAGAGGAAGAGAGATTTAGAAAAACCTACAAGGATATGTGCTACCTCAAATGTTTCTAATTATTGATACTTCCAAAACAAAACATCCTGTCCACACATGCTGCCTGCTTATGTGGTAAGTGCTTCTTGGCTATGTGTGGGGGTGAAGGAAGTAGGGACAAAAAAAATGTATTCAGCCAGCACGTACTGGGGGGGGGGGCATCAAAGACATTGATGGGGACAGGACAGTATAAACCCTTAGAGATGTTATGTGATTGAAATGTTGATGGAGAATACCCAATAAAGGATTTTTGTTTATTGCCTGTTGACGCTAAGTCTCATGTAGAATTTTGCACTTACTTTTTATAAACTTTTTTTTCAGCTTATAAAAGCCAAGTCTATCACAAGCCTAAAAGTGCCATGTTCCTGCCTCTAAGAATATGAACATTAGAGGTCTTATTGTGAACTTCTAGAGAACATCTGAATGGAGCCTAGTTTTGGGGGCTGTGAACCATTAAACCTTCCCTCTGCTTATCCATTGTCTTTTTGGATTGTATGAAGATTAATCTTCATTGTCTACTTGATAGGACTTAAAATAACATCTGGGGATGTTTCTAGAAAGGCTTAACTGAACAAGGAAAACCCACTCTGAATGTGGGTGGCACTATCTCATGGGCAGAGGTCCTGGGCTTTCAGAGAGGAGAAAGAAAGCTACCAGTGTGGTAGTTTGAATAGATGGCCCCTAATATATTCAGTGTTTTTTTAGTTTGTAGTTTGGATCTGCAGCCACCTTGCTGAAAGAGATGTCACTGGGCAGATCTTAAAGTGTGGTGTTGATTTTGAAATTCTAGTCTAAAGACATGCAGAGGGCCTGGTTCCACCTGGAGTTCCTGAAATGTGCTGTGCTGTGTGGTGTGGTTTTGGGCTTGTGGCTTCTCTCTCTCTGCTTGGACCTGTGAAAGCAGGCCAGCTTCTTCTGACATTATGGAACTTACCCTGGATCTGTAAGCTTCAATGAATCCCTTCCTCCATAACTGTGTCTGGTCTGGAAGTTCACCTCAGTGACCCTGAAGCTGTCTGCCACACCCACATCATCTCTGCTTGCTTTCTGGCTGTGGACTCAGTGTGAACAGCTGCCTCTTCCCCTCTTCCTCCCACTGTCATGCCTTTCCCATCATGATGGACTGTGCCCTCAAACTCTGAACCAAAATGAGCCCTTCTTCAAGCAAGTTTTGTCAGGTATTTTGTCACAGCGACAGGAAAAGTCACACATAAGCAAAGATAGAACTAATATTCTAAAGAAAACTGAACTCTGTATCTTTTCAGTGGATCCTATGGTGACCTTTGCTTCCTACTTGTCTCAAACCTACTTGCAGAGACACACACAGCCACTCTATAGTTTCCCTTATCACCCTATAGTAGCAGTTGTCTAAGTAGCTGATAAGAAGTGAGAATAGAAATCAGTATGGGAATTACTGGCACTTGTGAGAATGCCTGTGTTTGTGGCAGAAATATAGCCAGTATGTAAAGGGAGTAGAGGCAGTTTTCTGTCATTTTAAGATGTTGGAGCCCTTTTTTTTTTAAAGTTACTTATTTATTTCAGAGAGTCAGAGAGAGAGACAGACAGACAGACAGGCAGGCAGGCAGGCAGAATGTGTGCCAGGACCTCCAGCTACTGCAAAGGAACTCCAGAGGCATGCACCATCTTGTGCATCTGGCTTACATGGGTCCTGGGGAATCAAACCTGGGTCTTTTGGCTTTGCAGGCATCTTAACTGCTAAGCCATCCCTCCAGCCCAAGATGTTGGAGCCTTTAAGGGTCATAGGTGACAGGACATTTGCCTCATGTCCCACAGTAAACTGGAATGAGGATTTTGTGCTCAGTTCATGAAACTTGATCACAGGGCCTTGAAATTATTGTAAAGAAGTTGTATGGTGAGTAGGTACATATATGTGTATAAATTTATGCATACACCTGAGATTTGTGCATTTCTGCAGATGAAGTAACTATTCTGAGTATGTTGAACTGTTAATTATTGTTCAGTCTTTTTCTTTAAGTTTTGTTAAAGTATTTTGCAGAAAGCCAGGTGTGGTGGCTCACACCTTTAATCCCAGCACTTGGGATGCAGAGGTAGGAAGATCAGCTAGAATGAGACCCTGCCTCAGAAAACCAAAAATTAAAATTAAAAAAAAATCGCAGAAGCATTTTTTGTGGGGTTGCTTTATTCTGAATATGTACTCACATGTGTTTGCCTTAAGGAAAATATTCTGTTTTTGTAATCTCCATGGACACCTCAGTGACTGATAAAATGTAGATGGTTTTTAAGTGGAAAATGTTAAGCTCCAAGAACCTAGATAAAGTTGTGTAAGCCCCAGCACTGAGTTATCTGTACCCTTTGTGATGGAGATTGAAGGGGTGTGTGTGCAAGGGTGTGTTGAGATATTATTCTCTTGTGCCCACTCTTGATATCTGTATCCATTTCTCCTAGATTCTCTTTTATCATGTTGAGTATTCCCTTTGAGTTAGCTCTACCTATGGATACCAAGTCAAACAATGTGTGAGTGATAGAAGTGTATGTGTGTATATAGGGAAGCCTTATCTTCATTCTCACTGTTGTAATGTAACGTGCATTACCTTTGACTATAACTAGACAAATGCATAACATTATCTCTCCAAAGAAAGAAGTTCTTGAGAATCTCAGTCTCCTTTCTTCCTTTCCTCCCTCACTCCCTCCCTCCCTCTTCAGAGTTTGACTTTGTGGAAAGTTCTTGGTAGTTGGTATTTGTGGGAAGTTGAACAATCTTGTCTGAAAACACCTAGTGCAGATCAGAGGAGTCATATCTGCTAAGGAGCATAAGGAATCTGCACAAGGGTTGAGACTGTGCTGCACACAGCCAGTCAGATGGGAACATGGCTCAGAACTGAGACCTTGGACCTCAGCAGTTCAGGTGGATGCAACAAGCAGTGGTGCGAGATTGGTGACATTCAAGGCAGTGGGTCCTACAGGTAAAAACACTAAGGATAAGCTCTGACACGCCCAGAGAAGAGAGTTACAGGCATGGAAAGGAGGAAAAGTTGTGTTGGTATTTGTTTTAAGTCATGGTATGTTGATCCCGGTTCTCCAGGAAGCAGATGCCAGAATGACCCGGTGTGGGAGAAACTCACTGGGGGAGACTCTTCTGGAGGGGAGAATGGGAAGGGATCAAACCCTCCTGTGGAACAGGGAGGCCTGGAGGAAGGTTGCATAGGAAAGTCCAAACTATTGAGAAGTTGTGAGCAATTTTCTTAAATCTGATAATGAATCTCTGCTATGGTTTGAATATGTCCTTCCAAATTTACTTATTGAGAATTTAATTCAGTGCAACAGTTGTGCAAAGTAGGGTCTAGATAAGTAGGAGGCAGTTGAGTCATGAGGGTAGAGCCCTTGTGAATAGCTTAATTCAGTTTTCTTGGAATAGGTCAGTTCGTATAAAATGAGCCTAGCCTGTACTCATGCAGTTTCCACTGTCTTCTGATCAGCATGTAGGACATTGGCAGGACATGGTCTTAGACTTCCTGGCCTCTGGTACCATGAGCTGAATAAACCTCTTCTTTGTTGATTGCCCAGTCTCAGACATTCTATTCCAGCAAACTGAGCATCAGAGGAGTCTCATGTCCCTCAGGAGTAGGACAGCCTTGGTATCTCTACTTGATCCTTATCGGCTAGGAGCAGCTGGTGGGAAGCAAAACCCTGGCTGAAAGAGGAGTGATGGATTTCAGGACACAGCAGCTGGGCTGTCAGTCAGTTACAATTCCTGTAGTCAGAGATCCAAGAGGCGTGTATTCATGACTGCCACACATAGTTTTCGATCATTATACATATAGAAATAATACAGGTTGTAAATAAGGGGTCCGTAGATAAAATGGCGATTCCAGAGCTTGGGAAGAAACTATAAGATAAGCCTAGAACATGTTGTGCTAGAAAAAAGGAGGGACTCTAAGAATGGTGGGGGACCTGTCCAAAGGCAGTGAAGCCAATTTGTTCCTATTTCCACACTGGGAACAATTTGAACATCAAAACAAAGCACAATAACAACAGATTATAACCCTTTGAATAAAACAAGATCCTGTGAGTTCATACTAATATAGCTAAATCATTGAATAACTTGGGAGTTTGATGAAGGAACAAAATTATATAGTTCAAAGTGTTTCCTGACAAAATACCTATCAATTACAAACAGGAAAAGAATATAGTGGCGAAAACTGGTAGACACCACTTAATCAAGTGATGAAATATGACAGTGTAACTTTGTATCTTGAATCAGATTATGAAGAAACCGCCAAACCAAAATAACTAGTTCTTCAAAGGTATCAAGGCCATGTTTGTCCAAGAAAGACAGGAGATTTTCCAGTTTAAAGAGATAGTGCAACTTAATGGGAACACTTTATTCTGAACTACAACAGTCTCCCTTTAACCTACAGTATCGGGTACTCACAGTCAACTGCAGTCCAAAAGTATCAACGGTCTTCAGTTACGCACCATTCCAAAGAGTGTGATGAGCGTTCATCATCCCACTCCATGCTGCTCAGAATGAGGCATTCCTGTGGTCAGTGTATTGCACTGTGCAGGCCACCCCCCATTAGTCACTCTTAGTAGCTGTCTTAATTTCCAAGTTAAATGTTGTGATATTGGCAGTGTTTATGTAACCATTATTTTTCCTTAGTAATGGTCCCAAATCACAAAAGTAATGAGGCTAGCATTTCAGATATGCAAAAGAAAAACTATAACATCTCCGTGTGTGCATGTCTCTTTCAACAGACAGAGTCTCGTACTATAGGGCACACTGTCCTGGAAGTCAGCCGGGGCTGGCTCCAAACTCTTTGCAGTAGCTGTTCCTCAGCCTCTCAAGTGTTGCCTCTCCAGAGTGCTGGAGATGACAGGCACAGGATACCACACCTGACTTAAAAGTGCTTCTTTAAGAAAATATTTTGAGAGAACATAACGCTAAAAAAGTTATTTATTTATTTTTGAGAGAGAGAGAGAATGAGAATGGGGACTCCAGGGCCTTCTGCCACTGCAAACAAACTCCAGTCAGACACATGTGCCATTTTGTGCATCTGTATTTATGTGAGTACTGAGGAATCGAACCTGAACCAACAGGCTTTGTAAACAAGCCACCTCCAGCCCTATGAATATTTTGTGAGGTTGCTTGAATCTAGAGATGTGGGACCCATGGGTTCAGAGGACCCACTATAGCATTCATTACTGTCCTTGGTTGAAGGCCTCCATTAAGCATCTTGGTACGTATCTCCCATGGACACAGAAGGCTAATGCTGTAGACCCTTTTCTTGTAAGTATTCCAGTTGATTTGTGGAATAGTTGGGAATGGTATGTAATTCCAGATATTTGTGAAATTATATATGCTGTGAAATAATCCAAACAATTTTAGAGAATTATCTCATTTATCAATATATTGTTTATTTCTTTCAATATTGAGATCCAGAAAAGGTATGCAAAAACATGATCAAACTGAGAAGTTTTACTTTCTAAGGGTCTTACTCTTGTTTGCAGAATAGAATACAGACTCTGATGGTTTTAAAATGATGTTATAGTGGAAATAAATGTATGAGTGTATTACAGCTTGATTACTGCATTGAATGGAGTGGGTGAGGAAGAGACCCACTGCTTGCAGATCCTTTGAGAAGGTCTGAGTATGGGGCATTGTTTGGATTTTGTCAGGAATGCATGGTGGCCTGATGGCTACTATTCACTGTTAGTAGAACTCTTAATTTCAGTTCCTTTGGAGAAGCATTGCCATCCCAGCACTAGGTTTCCAGCTGATAAAGAGAGGTGACTTTCTCCAGGTCTTTTCATATGCTGATTGGGAATTGCCCATTTGCAGGAGACATATGTAATTGGAGTGAGTTACTGATACATTTATGACAGCAGCTTACTGTCATACATAGCACATTGTGTGGTGTTTTCTTTTCTTACTGGGCAACCAATCAATACACTATTATTAGGTTGAGTCATCTTTAGCCAGGGGAAAAATCTCCGAACCTTTCATTAGCAGCCCAAAGAAATGAACTATACTGTCAAGTACAGAGATCTAGACTAACCCCATTTATACTCTCTCCTTTCCATTCTCTTCAAATTGCAGTCTCAGGTCATGCAGAGGAAAAGGAAAGAAGCAAGGAAAGCATGTAAAAATTATTGTCTTTTTTTTTCTGTGCTGGGCAAACTTGCATAGGGAAATAATTTAATACTCCAGTAGTGTATTTATAATATGAATAGGTGTTTTCCTTCAAAATTTTCTGAATGTTTTAAAACAGATGAACTTACTGTAAATTTGCCACACTAAAGAATATTCTTAGGGCTGGAGAAATGCCTCAGTGGTCGAGGCGCTTGCCTGCAAAGCCCAAGGACCCGAGTTTGATTCCCCAGGACCCACCTAAAGGCAGATGTACAAGGTGGCACATGCATATGCAGTTCATATGCATTGGCTGGAGGCTTCGGTACACCCATCCTCTCTATCTGCCTCTTTCTCATTGTCTCTCAAATAAATACATAAATAAAATATTTAAAAATACTTTTAAACGAGATAGTTCCATTCAGAAGATATTTACTGTCTACATTGTGCTAAGCAATGCATTAGGAAGTCAGGTACAGAGCAAGAGAAGCATGAGCTGTGCCCTCACAGAGCCCAGTGTACCAGGGAAGGTAGACAGTGAGTTAATTGCAATGTTGTTGCATGATATAGATGTTCTGGCACAGGGGAGGGCACACTAAGAAGAGAATACATGTGATTCTCACACGCCTGGAATGTGGTAAATACCCAATGATGAGGTTGTTACTATTTCATGTGTTTTTACTCTCCTCATTGCTAAGAACTGGCACCACAACTGTTCCTCCAGGGGAAATCTGTAATTAGGATAAGAAGCTAAGAGAACATGGCTAGGATGCTAAGCTTTCGGGGGAAAGGAAAGGAAAGGAAAGTATGGGCAGGGTGTGGAATGAATTGGGAATCTAAGGCTTCTCAAGAAGTCTATATAGCAGTTCTAAATTGGTTTGTAAACATTTGCTGATGGGATGAGGAGGGCAAGGCCTATGGAGAAGAGTAGGGAAAGATTGTGCCCTTGGTTTCCACTGGCCAGGCAGGCACTCGGTATTTCTGAGAACTGATTTGAACAACATTAATGGGGCTGCGTCATTAAACGTTGTGCTGTCTTGCTGAGTATTCTCTAGTTTTTCAAATAGAAACGTGTGTGTGAAATTTTCTTCATTTGCTCTTTCATTCCAGCCTTCCCCTCCAGACCCCATGTATTGACTGTAAAATGTCAGTGCTCAGTAATTCAGAATTCAGTAACAAACATTTCTTCATTCTGTTGGCATTTAAAATCACCAGGACACCTCAACCTGTCAAAAGTGGGGTTTGTGTCGGGTGTGGTGGTGCATGCCTTCAATCCCAGCACTTGGGAGGCAGAGGTAGGAGGATTGCCATGAGTTTGAGACCACCCTGAGATTACATAGTGAATTCCAGGTCAGCCTGAGCTAGAGTGAAACCCTACCTCAAAACAACAACAACAAAAAAAAAAAAAAAAAGAAAAGAAAGGAAGGAAGGAAGGAGAAAAGAAAAAAAGTGGGGTTTGTCCCACAAGCCATTCACTAGCCCCTTAGCTTCCTGGCTCTTTGGTAGGTGGACCCTCTTCCCTGCCCTACTAGGGCTCCTTGGTGACAACCTTAGTTAAATCCTCACCTTGTATCAACATCTACATCTGCTGATTTGGGACCCTTGCCTTTTCCATGCTGCCAAACACAAGCCTGTGGTAATGACAGCATTTGCCAGCACGCGCATGCCGTGACTCAGGAGCCAGGGTGGCCAGCAAAGCAGCCTCTTTGTGGGAGTGGATTTTGAGAAGTGCTAATTCTGTGGCAGTTTGGAGATATTAATATCGTGCTGGCAGTAGATAAACAGGCAGCAGAGGGGCATATAATGAGAAAGAACCAGCCACAGCATCTTTCCCTCCTTTCTCTATCGCCACATCTTCCCTCTTTAAAAAAGGTCTGTTCTAGATTTAGCTGAATAGAACCCTTAAGTGGTTTAAACATGCAGTTACTGGCTAATCCAGTTGCCCACCTTACTCTCAGGATCACTAGTATGCTAAGAGTTAACTACATTTTCAAACGATACTAAATCACAGCATATGGCACAGTAGCCTATTGCTTACTGTACCCTCTCCCTAAAGGGCAGCGAACCAGATGGTGCAAGGGGGCCCTTCGGTGTAATTATGACAGACACAAAGAAAGACATAACCGCCATTCTCCCTCAATAATATCATGTCTGTTGCTTTCCAACATTTGTTATAGTCAATGTTTTTGAAATTTTATTTATGCTGTCAGAAATGGCCATGGCGTGAGGATTTGTGTGAGGATTGTTTAATGAGTACACATATATAAGGAAATTTGGGGGAGATTTGGGTTTTAAGAAGAAAATAAGCCTCTTTAGTGCTGATTTTGTGCTGAAGTAATGTAACAAGATGCTTGCCTGCTAAAGCAGTGAGCTGCCTAGAGATAATTGTGTTGAGCCATTGCTTTCAGACTGATGGTGGAAAAATTGGCTTCTGGGTCGTTGCACTGTAGCAGGTTGAGTAAATGGAGAGAAATTTACCACTTTCCCAAGGCCAGGAGGCATTGCCCTAAGACAGTACAGACCTCATAAAGGATTAGGAGAAATGGCCACCCTGAGTTAGAGTAGGTTTTACCTTTGGAGCATCGATGTCTGGGGTTCCCAGGACAAAGGCCCAGGACCATCTTCTGGATTCTAACCCCCAGCCAGGTGAAGTGGGATTCAAGAAAGACTAGAACACCTGCTAGGTAGGGATGGTGGTTTTGTAGCCATTAGGAAACAACCTTTAGTGCAGATTGGACCCTTTTTGCAAATGACCAAGATGATGTCTTTCCCAGACCATTTTTTACTGATATTCTTTTATTTTAGTTTACTTTCACTTCTTCCTCCATTTTCTCCATGATATCCCCTCCCTGTCACTTTAGTCACCTCAGTCACTAACTTACAACATGTCAGAGCTCTTTGTACATAATGCTTCTGCCCCTCATCCTGCCTGTCGATTGACAATTATCCAAGTTTAGGGCACTTTTCCCCCAGATACATTAGTCCCATTTTCTTCCAGTTGAACCCTGCTCTGTGATGCGATGGCCCCGTTGATTAGGTTTCTCTCCCTCCCAGCTTAGCGTCCTCTGCAGATCTCATTAGTGAGTTGTTTACTTCTTTTCTGGGCCATGAATAGAACCCCTCAACAAGAAAGGCTTTGGTTTTGACCCCCAAGTCTCTCATTGCCTGGACTGTCACTTAACTGTCTTTGTTTATCATCCTTCAGCCACTTTTTAATCTTCAGTGATTGTGTACTGAACCAAGCCAATTTGAATTAATTTCTCAAATAAAATTTCTTGTGCTACTGTATCTAATGCTTTGGCACAGGCCAAATTAGTAACATCTGCTGCATTGTTATCCATCATTCATTGTGAGACTCTTCAGATGGGTACAAGGCCATCATTTCCCTCCTTCCCTTCCTCAAGGGTGTCAGTGCCACAGGCTTCCTGCCCCTGACCTTGGTTACCTGCTCTTCTGTGCTTATCGCTGAAGGTATCGGCAGTGGCGCAGTGTGCTCTTCCATTGACTTTGCTTTCCAGTGCGCTGCTTGGCCATTAATCCTTTTAGAGAAACATTGTAAGCTTTGGGGAAAGGGCAGCCTGTTAACTTCCCTGACTTCTTGGGTCAGCGCAGCTGCCTGCCTAGAAGTTGATGAGCTTTCTCGGGGCTTTATAGCCGCTGCTTCCCCTGTGAAGGGCTGTGATCTGCCAGCCTCTCTCAGATGATCTGATGGGAGCTCAGGGAATGGTACTTAGGCGCCCACTGGGAGAGCAGGCGAGACAGAAGGGGCAGAAGAACAGTGTGCAGTTGTCCAGGTGCTTTGAAGCATACCTCCCTGCCTGCTGGGAGCAAGCTTTCTCCTTCCCACTCTTCTGCTTGCTTGCCCTTCCAGACGCCTTCGTTTGGCTGGCTGGCTGGCTGTCTATGGGAAACCCACATTCGGTCTCAAATACCTGGCCCATCTAGAGGAAGCCATATCTTTTTGTTCAAAGGATAAATAAGCCTCTGATTCCCAAAAGGCGGCCTGCTTTTCTAGCTCAGGTGTCTGTCATCAGCTGCCTCCTCCCTCATTACCTTGTGTCCAGGCAAGATAAGCTTTTGGCATTTCCTCGTGTACTCTCAGGCCTTGTTTCTCTCTCTCCTGGGCTCCATTGAAATGTCCATGATTTTTGTCCCAGGCTTCTGACAGCTTCAGTGTATTTGTCCTCCACATTTTGTGCAAAAAAGAATTTAGATGCAGCTGACCCATGGTTCTCAGTGACACTCCGATCTCCCTTTTAGAGGAAGCATGGGCTCTTCAGGAAACGTGATACATCATTTCTTGTCTGCAAGGCTCTACCATTTAATCCCCAGACTGGCTTTCAGACATGTCCAGTTTGCATCTTATTTCAGTAATCCTCGGCTAACCTGCTGTGTTCCTCCTCTGCATGAGTGTTCTAAGCTTTAGGCAGAGCTTTAAAAAAATACTATTTATTTATTTGTAAGACAGCCTGAGAAAGAGGCAGATAGAGAATAGGCATGCCAGGGCATCCTGCCACTGCAAACTATACTCCAGATGCATGTACCACTTTGTGCATCTGGCTTTATGTGGGTACTGGAGAATCAAACCCAGGCCATCTGACTGGTTGCAAGCAAGTACCTTTAACCCCTTAGCCATCTCTCCAGCCCCAGGCAGAGCTTGACTCCTTTGTAAAATATTCCTTACCTCCTTCTGTATGTTTCCCAGAATCATCATTTAAGACCCCCCCATCCATTCATTTTGAAATGCTGTAAATTATTCTTATCTTTCATATTGGTGCAATGTATTCAGCTTTATTTTGGAAAGGGCAGAATAAAATTTTCACCTTCTTGCTACATGTCTTCACTGTGGGCTCTTGTTTTGTTTTTGGTTTTGTTGGTTTTCTAAGATAAGGTCTCACTATATAGCCCAGGCTTGCCTCTAACTGGTGATCCTCCTGCTTTTGCCTCTGGAGTGCTGGGATTACCGGCTTGGGCAATCACACACACCGTTCTCTGTAGGCTTTTGTTGAGCATTTTCATTGAACAATATTCATGAACATTGAAAGCAAGCTGGTAATGATGGGAGTCAGCTCAGAGCCTGACTGTGTGCTGTGTGGATATGCACAAATAGGGAATGAATATATATATGTTCTTCTGCAGCTATTCATCCCTTTCTTTAAATCTGTAGTATTTTAGCCAGGCATGTTGTGACATGCCTATAATCCCAGCACTTGGCAGTTTTAGGCAGAAGGATTAGGAGTTCAAAGCCAGCCTCCTCTACCTAGCAAGACTCAGTCTCAAAAATCAAACAAAAACCAACTTAATATTTTAAGATTGTTTAGAAACCATTAGTGACTGCAGCTCATTGCTGAAAAACACAAGTTGGTGTTTTTTTGTTTTTTCTTTTCAGGCACATTTTCATCTAAGGTTTTGTGATTTCAAGATAGGATGTATATATTCAGAAAAGAAAGTGATCGCCCAGCTTGACTCTGGGAAAGCAGCTGTGTTGAACAAACTAGTGTCTGAGCACATATAAGTAAGATGAGGGTCATTCTGTACATATGTGATGAGGTCAGGGTTATCACAGGTGAGAAAAGAGCAAACAAGCTCTGGTCTTATCTTTTCAGGTCTAGTCTGTTGATGGCACACTGCAGGTTCTGTGGTGTCCTTGGTCTCATTGGTAGGCACAGGCCTGCCCTCTCACTGCTGTGCCTTAGTTCTCTCAAGAACTCAGTTTTCTAATCGAACAAGCCCTGTCTTTAGAAAAACCAAAAACAAGTGCTCCTGCCTTGCTGACTTCCACAACAGTCTCCAAACCCCACAAGCGTCAGTCGCTTGATTTTTCAGTGTGACGGGCAGCACCTCCTATTGCAGACTTTTCTGTCTGAACCTTAGACAAACTGCTAGCATTTCGTCTCTGTTTGATCAAAGGCTGTATGCTTGTTAGGGACTCTCCCTTTGCCAAGCCAATCACAATGGTCATTATTAAGAGGGCTTCATCTCTCAATAGATATTTCTCCTGGTGATGCAGTTAGAGGGCCATGGGGGCTTTCTACTGCCCCGGCATTTATAGCCATCACTTAGAAATGTATTTTGCAATTCTACGGAAGTGTTTTCAGTACAATTGGGATGGAAGTGCTCTTTGGTCATCTACTTTTAACCTAGCCAGGGCAGTTTTCCTGGTTTTCTGATATACAGGGAATCTTTTCTATAAAACTACAGTAAGCAGAGGGGGGAGTAATAATCCTTTTAAAAAAAAAGAAAAAGAGATGGGTGTGGTGGTACACGCCTCTAATCCAAACACTAGGGTGGCAGAGGTAGGAGAATCACCATGGATTCAAGGCCACCTTGAGACTACATAGTGAATTCCAGGTCAGCGTGAGCTAGAGTAAAACCCTACCTTGAAAAAACGAAAAAAAAAAAATGGGGGGGGGGCTGGAAAAATGGCTTAGTGGTTAAAGCACTTGCCTGCCAAGTCTACGGACCCAGGTTTGATTACCTAGTACCCATATAAGTCAGATACACAAGATGGCACATGCATCTGGAGTTCATTTGCAGTGGCTGGAGGCCCTGGCACACCCATTCTCTCTATACATGTGCCTGTTCCTTTCTCACTTTCTGTCCCTTTCTCTTTCAAATAAATAAAATACTTAAAAAAAAAAAAAAAAAAGGAAAGGGGCTGGAAAGATGGCTTAGCGGTTAAGGTGCTTGCTTGTAAAACCCCAGGACCCAAGTTCGATTCCCCAGTACCCAGATATAAGCCAGATGCACAAGGTGGTGCATGTGTCTAGAGTTCATTTGCAGTGGCTAGAGGCCCTGGCATGCATGCTTTCTTTCTCTCTCTCTCAAATAAATAAAACTTTTTTTTTTTTTTTTTTTTTTTTTTGGCTTTTTGAGGCTACCCTGAGACTACATAGTGAATTCCAGGTCAGCCTGAGCTTATAGAGTGAGACCCTACCTGGAAAAACCAAAAAAGGAAAGAAGGAAGGGTAGGGGGAAAGGCAAGGAAAAAGGAAAGGAAGAGAAGAGAAGAGAAGAGAAGAGAAGAGAAGAGAAGAGAAGAGAAGAGAAGAGAAGAGAAGAGAAGAGAGGATTAAAGAAAAAATAGCCTGGAGTTCTTCATATTGTATCTTCACTTCTACTGGCCTTCATAACTGGTCGTGAATAGAAATGGGAAGAATTGCTTATTAGTACTTCCTATTGCTAAGTTAACAGCTGCATCTCTAGGGCTAAGAATGTTGCTCAGTGGTAGAATCTGCCCAGCAGGCACAAATGTCCTAAGAAAAAGAATCAAGTTTCATTTTTAACTTGTTTGTTTGTTTGTTTGTTTATTTATTTATTTATTTATTTATTAGCAGAGAGCGAGAAGAGAGAATGAGAATGAATGAGCACTCCAGGGCCTCCAGCCACTGCAAACAAACTCCAGATGTTTGTGCCACTTTGCACATCTGGCTTTACATGGGTAAGGGGGAATTGAACCTGGGTCATTAGGCTTCGCAGGCAAGTGCCTTAACTGCTGAGCCATCTCTCCATCCTAAGTCTCACTTCTTTACCAATTCATTGAGAAAATTAGTGTGGAATGTTGAGTATGTGTCAACCATGTTTGTGTATTTTGAAACGCTAATACTGTTACGTCCTGTCACAAGGTGCAGATGGCATGGGTTCATTCTTCTCCAGGAAAGCAGAGTCCCGCACTGTTTGTTCAAAGCTGCTTTATCTTGCGTGTGATGGCTTTGCATTCATTTCTTCTCTGTATTCTCATTTTCTTGAGTATAACCTGGGTTGCAGGCATTGGGAATAATAGTGGTGAACAAAAAAGATAATAGATTCAACCTTTTACGAAGCACGCAATCTCAGAAGGATGGACGTTGAATAATTTTAATAGTACCTCTGGACATTGCTATTTTTCCTGTTTCTTCTCTCTTACCTGTTTTCTTAGCCCTTCCTTTTTTCACCCTCTTCATTATTAACACTGCTTGCCTTACATCTTTTTTATTCCATCTCTCATTTCTATTAAATTTCCCCATGAGAGCCTCTCCTTGAAATTCATCTTTTCTGTTCAGCCTCTGTTCTTATCTTCTCAATAGTTTAATGGTATGGCTTTAAATAAACCAGATTTCTCACTTTTGAATCTAATGACCTCAACAAGTGAAAATTCTCTTTGAATAAAACTCGAACTACTGAATAGTGTTAAAAACAGAGCTATTTTTTTCTTTTTCCTAAAGTTTTTTCTTTCCCTGTTCAGTGGTTGATTCCTCTAACACCAGGGTCCTTCTGGACTGTAGCTCAAGCCCCATGGAGAGCAGGAATCAGGTGAATGACCATCTGCCCTCTTCCCCAGCCACAGCCCCTCATGCAGTGTGTGGGGGAGCCGCTCAGAGATGAGGCCGACCTTTCTCGGCCACTGCCTTCCTGTCTCTTAACTGCAGAGAGCTCACAGCCCCACCACATTTGAGGCTTGCAGTTTGGTGTCACAGTCATGAGGTTGCTAATTGGATTCAGCACGTGTTGGGGGGCTGGGGAGGGGATTCGCTGTTGGGGAATAGGGTAGATGAGCTGTTGCAAGTGGATGTGCTAACAGGAAAATGCATTAAAAGAGCTGGTGTGGGGAAGTGATTTGACGACACAGCTGACTGTGGGGAAATTTAGCTTTTTCCCTTTCTTCAGAAAAGATGATGCACTCAACATCCAAATAGCAGTAATCAATCTGCATTTAAGGCAGCACAAATGGCCACTTCTGGGGAGCTGTATAATGCTTCCATTTCCAGTGAGTTTTCTCCTTCAGGATATTAAGAGGTTCTGTTCCCTCCCTTCATCCTTTTCTGTTCCTTCCCCTGCTCTGGGTTTTGACGTAAAGCAAGCTGGGAGAATTCACTTGATGACTGAGTGGACTAGAGTGAAGTGAGGAGCCATTAGCTTTTTCTGCTCCCTTGGGTGCCAACTTTGTGGGGAGTTCTATGGGTCATGATCAAAGGACAAACTGATACCAAGAAACTGCCCTCGCCTAATCCTTTCTGTAATTATTAACCTGAGCTAGTTGTATTCCTTCAAAGGAAATTGGTCCAGACCGATCTTTGTTCATGGTCATCTTCCCAGTATATTCAGCTAGGAGCACTTGTCTGTTCCAAGTGCCCTGTCCATTCTCCCTGGTCTTACTGTCCTCATGGCGAAGAAGCTTATGCTCTTTTTGCAAAATGACACATTTAATGATCATCGCACTGGGGATCTAATTTCAATTTTATTCTGAAATAAACAAACAATGGAATGTTAATACTTGACCCTTGACTTCCTGGCTGACTTTATAACTTGACTCTCCAAATCTTCTGGTTCTCAGACATCAACATCATTCACACTTTGTGGACTCAGGGTTGGAGAGATGTCTAAGGGGTGAGGTGCTTGCTTGGGAAACTGAGGGTCTTGCTTTGATTTCCAATACCCACCTAAAGCCAGAAAAACAAAGTGGTGCATGTATCTGGAATTTATTTGCAATGGAAGGAGGCTCTGGCATTCCCAACCTTTTTCTCTCATTCCTTCTGTCTCTCTCTTACATAAATAAATATTTTTTTTAATGTGAATTCACAAGTGACCCTGCTCATCTTCTTTTTTAATTCATTCTCAGTTCTGTTGTATTAAGATTTGAAGACCAGCACAGTAAACAACTCCTGACCAATGTAAAGCAAATCAAATTGTGTGTCCTTTATGGCAGATTAACCATTTAATCTTCATTATCATTGGAATTGTAAACATGATTATAAGTAATAGAGAAGAAGGCATGGAACAGACAGTTTCCCTAGTACGTCTTGGCTGCTTGCTTCTCTTTGACCCCCATTTTTCCAGTTTCATACTATGCATTCCTGGCTCTTTAGTTCCATTCCTTCTCTTGACTAATTTATATGTGATCTCATCTCAAGGGTTGTAATGCTGTCTTGATTTGGGTCCTCTACAGTGTCGGGTGTCTGAATGCATCTGTGAACCCAGTCTGTATGAGGCATGCCCATCCTACTTTTGTTACAAATCCTTGGAAATCTCTTAGGATAATTCAAATAATTACTCATTGATATATCAATACACACAGTTTTATAGCTGCTTATGAAAGGGAAACCCACCTCACAGCTTTCTTTCATGTGAACAATTCCTTGCATCTCAATTTCTTGTAAACTCGCTTGGCCATTTCTGTTTTATCTTAAGCGGCCTCTCATTCCCCCCTTCTGCTTTGGACCCAGAAATGCATCAGGTTCAGAGAGCCAAATCTCTGGAGGATGGCAGTGATTCTTTTCCAGTAGGTTCAACACAATATATAGCTTACATTGAAAAACCATTTTTCAAAATGTATGTTCAAGAACTGTCACTATTCACTCATTCAAAAGACAGATTAAAGCATTCATGTTCATGTTATAGTAACAAATGCTTCATTAAGTGTATGAGGATCTTGATGTAGTGATGATTTGGGTGAACGAGTAAATAGTTGCAAATCCAGCTGCAAAAGCAAAGAGACATATGGGTTGCTGGGCTGCACAGGTAGAGGAACGGGCCAGGCTCTGGGCTGCACACCGCAGTGTCGGGGGCAGACCTGCCCTGTCTCGTTTGCCTTGAGGGAGGGAGGTACAAAGCCAAGGCTTGGCTTCGTCCTGTCCTGTGCAGTAGCAGAATGCTACAGGAATGTGACTTTACCTTAAGACAGATTTAATAAGATGGCCATCAGCTTATCTAAAAGTTGCTCCTTGTGGCATTATTTATAATAGTAGAAGTATTATGTTCACACAAATACGTACCAATAGGGGATTGATTAAATGATGAGACATAGATCCATATGATGGATTCACTGTGTAACCATTAAAAGTGATGTAGAGAAATTAATGACACAGGGAAGTGCTCTTTTAACTGTTGATTATGGCAAAAAAAAAAAAAATGAGTCCACAAAATGTTCTCCATAGTGACAACATTTTTTAAGAGTATAAGTGGTTGGATATGTATATATAAGCACTCAGAAAACATTAAGGGAGCTTTTATCTTGGAATAAAATTATGAATCATTATTTTCCATATATTTTCTGATAAACTTTGTAATCAGATAGCAAAAACTATAAAGCCAATGTCACCTAGGCAGTTTTAAGTCATCGCCACATCTCTGCTTTCAGGAGCCCCTTTATATTGCTACTATCCATTTCTACCTGCCACTGATATTCCTTTGATCCTAATCGGGAACCTGTAGCATTCGCTTATCTGCTGCCGCTGTGTTCCCATCATCTCTATCATTGCCTAAGTTGCTCTCTGCCATGAGCTCATAATCCCACCTCTCTCCCCTTTGCCTGCCACTGAACACCCCGTTGTCGTGCCTGGCGCAGTAGCATGTTTCTTCATTTCTGTCTTGTATTAGCTTTAGATGAGAGGGTGACCTGGAGTTCTTTGTTCTTTGCTTCACTGCCTCATAATACCTCCTGACTCATTAGTCCGCCCACCGCCCTAGACTGCTGGACTCAATTTCCTCATTTCCAGTCTGTGTGCTCTCCATCTTTTCTGTCTTTCTTATCGGTAATTCTCCTTTTCTTTAAAATGCCGCTGCATAATCTTGCCACCCCCCCCCCCCCCGCCATTCTGCACCTGTGTCCTCTCTGTGTCTTCTTTTCTGAGTAGCAGGGCCTGTTGTTTCTTGCAGCTGCCCAGGAGCCAGTAGAAATGCCAAAGGAATTGTTAGGTTGCTGCTATGTTTCAGGAACATCTTTTCGGTTCATGCTGAAACACCGTATTCCTCAGTGTGCTCTGAAACAGTGAGAAGTACCTTGGAGGTTTAGCAAGTTATTCACTCTTTGTTTTGGTTTTAAACCTTCTCTGTTGAGATGATTTTCCCTTCTTCTGAGTCATTTTTTCGTTATCACTAGGTGGGAGTTTCCCATAGTCCTGCCACTTGGTTCTGTTTATTGCTTGCAGTGCTCAGAGCTCTGCACCCCCTTGGTGCTGCTTCAGCCCTTGCCCACCTCCTTCAGCGGCAAGGGCTACAATGGGGATGTCGCACTCTGTTCACGCCGATCTCGGTAGTCCTCTGTTTCTGCTTCTTTTTTAAAACAAATATTTATTCATTTGAGAGAGAGAAAAAGGCAGACACAGGTGGGCAGAGAGAGAGAATGGGTACACCAGGGCCTCCAGCCACTGCAAATGCAGATGCATGCAGCACCTTGTGCATCTGGCTTACACGGGTACTAGGGAATTGAACCTGGGTCCGTAGGCAAGCACCTTAACCATTAAGCCGTCTTTCCAGCCCTCTGCTTTTGCTCATATTCTGGCCAGACCTTCATCTGTTCTGCCCTGGAGCTTAGATCATGAAGCTCTGCATCCAGGACAGCCAGCAAGTCTCATCTGCCTGCTCTACAGTCACTTTGGCATTGTCCACATCTCTAATTTGAAGTATGTTTAGAGCTCAGTGTTAGATAGATAATCACTCAGACATTTATTTGTTCAAACTTACCAGGGACACTTTAGCAGTCTCTGTGTTTATGTTTTAATGTGAACATAGTTCTGTGTTAAATGCTGTAACAAATATTAAAGATGGGCTGGAGGGATGGCTTATGGTTAAGGCACTTGCCTGCAAAGCCAAAGGACCCAAGTTCGATTCTCCAGGACGCACATAAGCTAGATGCACAAGGGGTCACATGCATCTGGAGTTCGTTTGCAGCGACTGGAGGCCCTGGCACCCCCATTCTCTCCCTCTCCCCCCCCCCCCGTCCGTCAAATGAATAAAAATATATTTTAAAAAATATTAAAGACAGCATCCTAACCCTCAGAGGGCATGCAGTCTAGCTGTGGAAATGAAGACTGATTGATACATGAAGCAGTGCAGAATTTGTTATAAGTCCCATACTGTAACCAACTGAGCTAACTGATCAAATGCAGTGCATAGTGAACAGTGTTAACATACATGCATTCATGTAAGTAATTTCATATTCTTTCAGAGGAATTCATAGGTAGTCTTTTATCCTAACTGTAGCTCACCAACAACTGTGGCTTAAATGTGATAGCTTTTTTCTTTTCTTTTCTTTTCTTTTCTTTTCTTTTTTTTTTTTTTTAATTCTTTTTGGTTGTGTGGGTGGAGAAAGACAGGGTCTGAAATAGCCTCAAACTTTGTATGTAGTCAGTGACATTGAGTTTGTGGTCTACCTTCCTCTGCCTCTGCCTAAGGGCCAGAGGCTAGAAGCATGAGCTACCCCACCTGGCTGTGACAGCTGTTTTATTATGTGGTGAGATTGCAACAGCAGTCATGTAACGAGCCTTGTCATTCTGTAGTGAAGAACTGAAAGGGCAGGTGGGTGTTGGACATGGGATTGACTGGGGCGATGTGAAAATGAAGGAAAGACCGACCTCAACAGTGATGTTGTTTGTTTGTTTTTGTTTTTTGTTTTTCGAGGTAGGGTCTCACTGTAGCCCAGGCTGACCTGGAATTCACTATGTAGTCTCAGGGTAGCCTCATACTCACAGTGATCCTCCTACCTCTGCCTCCTGAGTGCTGGGATTAAAGGTGTGTGCCACCACGCCCAGCGATATTATTGTTCAGTAGAATAGTGTAGGACTGCATTCTCTCAGTGGGCACGGAGGCTGCGCACTCAGGCACAGCTGGCTGAAGCTGTGGTGGGGCCAGGGGCAGGAAAAAGGAGCACGCCAGAAGGGGTGGATCAGAAGGGGACAGAGCCATTCTGCCCAGCAAGTCTGTGTATCTCAGGTTGGGTCCACCCTTTCTGCCATTTCGGGGCAGGTGCCTTTGGATGCCAGGTGTCCTTACAAGTAAGCTTCTTCTGGTTGGCAGCCTAAGGACTTTGCGGGGTTAGTCTATCCAGTTGTTCCGTGACACATTAACTGTTCGGTGGGATCAAGGAGATGCACATATAACTCAGAGCCTGCATCTAGGGAACAAAGAGAAAGTGGGCCCACATGGATGAGAGGGAATGATGTGGAAATCACAGGCCCACACGATAGAGGCTCATGAAGGTAAAGGAAAGGAGTTTCTGATTGGGGTCGGTGGATCCAAATAGCTCAGTAGTAGAACACTTGCCTAGCATGCATGAGGCCCTAGATTTGATTCCTATCACCATCAAAAGGTTAAAAAAGAAGAATCTCCACATGGTCTTTGTTTTAGGTCTAAGTAGGGGAGTGAAATGATGAAATAGATTTTATTCAGAAGTCATATAATGGTGCTATGCAGTAAGGAATCAAAGGTAGTATGCAACATCAAAAGGGACTGAATGAATTTCCTTTAAATATTCGTAAAGTTATCTTGGCATAAGCTGGTGGGTACCTGAACCCTGAGGTCTACGAAGGGCAAAATAAGCACCAAGGGTTGTGGGGCATCTTGGTCCCATGGTGAGCAGGAAAGCAGAGTTGAAAGGACGTTTGAGATGCAGAGCCGTATTCAGGGGCTCCTCGCTTGCCCCGTCATCTCCCTGGTACCTTTAAGTCATGCTATTTCTCCTTTGCATTACTTTATTGCCTTTAGATCCTGTTATGTATCAAAGCTGTTCTTTTGCAAACCTGCTAAAAGCTTCTACTTTCCAGGAACATTTTTTCATATTCATATTCTCTCTCTCTCTCTCTCACCCTCCCTCTTTCTCTCTCTCTCTCTCATGATTTGTACATATTCCTAGTATCCTAGCTGACGCTCCCTTACGTCCCGAGAGTAAGATTTTTCTGATGTGACAGCCACGTTATGATTGTAATAAGATTAGGTCTAACCATAAATTATTTAAATTTCTTTGTAAATTTTCAAAACTATTTGTTCATAGTCAGAGTCTTTCATCACTGAATTGGTAATAAAGCAGTTACCTTATTCTTGGCCTGGTGGTATGGAATGGTTCTGTGGTACCAGCTTCTGGCTTGGAGAAGGCTAGTTCTTTGTGCAGTGGGGAGACAAAATCCAAGAGCAAACTTAGTGCGTGAAAGGTGAGTGAGATTCCGGTCCTGGTGCGCCTGATGTTGCTGTCACAATCCTCACCTGCCTTGGGTTTTGTCTGCAGGCAGGAGGGAGGTACAGATCTGAATGGAGATCATCTTACACACCGTAGCAATAAGTGGCCCTATGAGTCTGGAAGAAACCTAGAGACTGTTTTCACCCCTCTTCTGCCATTTGACCTCTGCACATATGTGGCCATATACTGCCTTTTCCTGGCCGTTGCCAGTTTCTGTCCATTCTTGACACTGTTAGCTTTGCTGTCATTGTACTGCTGTGTCTTGGAGATGAAAGCTTCTAAGAGGAGCAGGCAGTGTTCTGCCCCACTGCTTCCTTTCTCCTGACTGGTCTGAACACCAGCCTGCCTTCGTGAGGAAGCAGCTATTAAACAGACACAGCAGGAGAAGTTGAGATGTCTGTGGTTACCTTCCTTGCCTAATGAAATGGGATGTAGAGCTGTGCTTGGCCTGCAGGGCGACGCCATGTGGGGGTAGTGTCAGTATGCCTGGTAGCCCATGGGTATTTGTGGAGCCGTCATTGCCCTCTGCCCACCTGCACATGTCCCAAAAGCAAAGCTTGCACTCCTCCCTCCTGGAGCCCTTGTGCAAGATGCCGGGGGAATGCCCTGTAAGGTGCTGTCTCGGCGGCACACGTCACTTCTTCCTTACACACAGTGCTTTCTAGGCAGGTGTGGTCTGTCACAGGCCTGGGCCTAGGACATGTGCCCTTTGTAAGGAGTGCAGGTTGGTTCCCAGCCTAGGTTCCCCCAGGTTCTCTGTCAGGGACATGCCCCTGTTGTGGAGTCACCCTCATTGTCAGGCAGAGGGGCCTTTCTGGAGATGGCTCACTAGGGGTCCTTTCTACTTAAGGGGCAGGGAACGCAGGGCTTTGGTTTCTGTCTGAACTTCCCTATGATCTTAGAGGCCAATCCCAAGAACCAGGAGGCACACTTGATTGTCAACCCCGGTTAAATGGCCACCAACAGGATCCTCAGTGGATCCTGACCCATTGATTGGCATTTTCTAAAGCTGAAACCATGGGATTCTATGAGCCCAGTAGTGGTGAGGCTCAGTCCCCGAAGCTCCCACTCAAAGGATTAGGAGGTAAGAGGCTGGAGCAAGCAAACCTGTGCTCAAAACATATGAAGGGCTCCCTAGTCGCCCCCCCCCCACACCTAAATCCCACTATTACAATCCATATCTAATCGGGAATGAAGCTTAATATCAGTTATGTAGCATTTGCTAATTTTTTTCCTAACTGTTAAATGACTTTTCTGTACAATATTGCTTTATTCAGGGCAACTTATCTTTTTACCTGGGAGGAACTTATTTCCATTAGAATTGGAACACTAGCTACATACTTTGCATTTAAAATGTTTCATGTGATTAAACCCTGAAAGAAACATTATTACTTCTGTTTCTTAGGAGTGTGCTCTTCCAACTGATTCTCCTTTTGTGCCCAGAACAATGCCTTTAATTTGGAAACAAGTGAGGGAGCTCTCTGATTACCAGGCACACTGTTAGTGGAACCTGGCAGCCCAGTGCTGGTAACTGGCTGAGAGAGGCGCAGCCTTAACACTGTCCCCTTCACCAGTTGCTCCTCAAGACTGGCTGACCAGTGGTGGGCAGTGAGGACACTGAGGTTTGTGTGCTGACACATGCCATTTTAACAGTCTTTACTTCTTGCCCCCTTTTCCCACCAGCAGACCCTTCCCCTTGTGGTTTTTCTTTTAATCTGTTTTCTTGTCTGTTTTTACAGAGCAATTAAGAATGGCAAAGGATTGCATAGCAAGAAGGAAGTGCCCATCCACCGAGTCGCAGACATCTCTGGGGTGAGTCCTGTCCCTGAATCAAGCTGCGGGGCTCAGAGCCATCCAAGAGAATGCTTCTTTCTCACTGAAGGAATCAGCTCGTGTTTTTTGCTGCTAGATGCCTTTCAGGCTCCGAATGTAGATTTTTCCAGAGTATTTTTTTTTAAGTTATCTACAGGGAATCCTGGTTTATATATGGAAAAGCAGGTTTCAAAACCCCATTCTATTTCTTTACCTAAACTGTCTCTATTGCTTCACTATTTTAAACTATTGTGAGTTTAGAAGATAACTTCTTCCCAGTTGTATTGAAATAAAATTAGCTCTCTCTCTCTTTCTCTTTTAAATCTCTGTTTAATTCTGTGAATGGAAGTTTTCATGGTAAAAGGTCAAATGGAGGTTATAAGACAAGTCTAAGACTTACTTGTGGTTTCTTAATGAGTTCTTTCTCTCTGCCTGCCTCCTATAAGTGGGAGAGAATGGAGAAACATGTGAATATCCTTTGAGATAATAGAGAAAGAGAAAAACAGTACATCAGAATTAATGATGCTAACACTTCCGAGCTCCCAACGGGCTGTGTCCCATAAACACTGTGCAGTGAAGAGGACTCTTGCTTCTTTAAGATCTGTCTGCATTCCCCCTGCTTGTAAAAAGATTGCTTCACAAGTACTCAGTTAGTGCCTACTGTGTACCAGGAGCTGCTGTAGGCACTGAGAATGAAATGGTGACCAAAAAAAGAAAGAAAAATGATAAAGGTCCTACATCCAGGATGGGAAGGGAGCTAACTACAAGGCCAGGTAGAGACAGAGTCTATGAAGAGAAATAGAACATGCCAAGGGGTGGTGAATAGTGCCAGTATTGATTTCAGTTGATGGCCAAGGAAGACAGCAGGGATCCACACTGTCCATCAGCTCCCCTAGTCACTGATGGCTTAGGGGGTAGGTGTATGCCATGCCTGGGGGAGGGGTTTTCACATCACCTGGGGAACTAAAGGAGGAAGGGCCAGTGTGTCTTAGCTTGGACACACAGAGTTTGCTTTGACCCTCCCCCCAAATAAAAATACTAGTATAAAAAAGTCTTTCAGCTCTCAGCCTGACTGTAAGCACTGAGGACAAATTCAGAGCATTATGTCTCCCCCTTATGTCATGTTCTCAGGCCTCGCCAAGTCTTTTTCACATGTTCCTGGTGATAACTTATTGCTAGTGTGTCTGGCCAGCTCTCCCTTGTGCACGTGTACTCGTATCCTGGTCATTTTAAGCAACAGGACTGGTGAGCTGTTTTTTTCTCTTCAGCCAGTCATCTCACCTGGCAGGTTAATTAGAGCTGCCTCCTTCACATGAACTGGGCTTCAATCAAGAAATTGGGGCCTCTGTTGGGTGGGTGAAATACAATGGTACACATTCTTTGTGGCTTAGAATATTGAAAAGCCCAAAACTTACTGCTAATGGCCTTTCAGCCACAGGCAACTGCGGTGTACCTGCTAAGGCGCATTGTTACCTGGGCTGATGCATCCAGTGCATGACCATTTGGCCTATTTTCTCTGTGACTTATCCGACTGAGTTATTTTTGCATATATATAATTAATACATAAAAGTATGTGCAGTGGTATTCCCAACAATATTTTCCTAAGTATTGTTCTTTTGCTGAAGATGTTGGCATAATCATAACTCAATTTGGTGGTTGTTCAGCTGTTGCAATAAAATGTTATAAAACCTGTTTTGGAAACTACAGTGGAGGCTCCTCCACATGAGGACCATCTGCCCCTTGAAATGCTTCCATAGCTCTCGTACTCTGGGACCTTAACAGAGCTGAATTAAACCTTGGGATGCTATGTACTTTAAAGAAATATATTTAGGGGCTAGAGTGATGGCTTAGTGGTTAAGGCACTTGCCTACAAAGCCTGAGGACCCAAGTTCGACACCCCAGAACCTACGTAAGTCAGATGTCTCTCTCTCTCTCTCTCTCTCTCTCTCTCTCTGCCTCTCTCTCTCTCAAGTAAATATATAAAAATAAAAATTGCAAAAAAGAATAAAAATAAATATTGAAAATAAATTAATAAATTACATTAATATGAACCCCCCCCAAAAAAACCTTTGGGGAGAGCTTCTGTCCTTTGGCCTATCACATTCATGTTCTTGTTCTAATTTCCCACTGGCAGTGGATGAAGCCCTAAAGAGACATGTGGAATAGAGGTGGACCTGCCTTGGAATCCTTAGTGCTGGCTTGGAACATAGATTGCTTCCTACTTTGGTGCTGGTTTTTTTTTTTTTTTTTTTTTTTTATTTTGTTTTGTCAGTGGGGGTCGCTGAGGTAGAGTATCATTCTACCTCAGGCTGATCTGGAATTTGCTATGTAATCTCAGGCTGGCCTCGAACTCACAGTGATCTTCCTACCTTTGAATGCTGGGGCTAAAGGTGTGTGACTATGCCTGGCTCTGGGTGCTTTCTTAAGCCCTTTGTTGTTGTTTGTAGCAATGGGTCTTCTTCATTATTATTTTACTATATTATCTCTGTCCCTCCAACTACCCCTTAAACTGTGGCTTATTTTCATACCTATTTTTATTCTCTTTTCTGTCTGGATATCAGAAAATTGGTTTGCTCTCTTAAGTTATTTAAAAATAAATGCCAGTTAAATTTCCCTCAGTTACCACATAAATAAAAGAGGAAAGCTTGAGCAAGTGGGAGACTGGAAGTGGAAAAGCTATTCAATTTAAATAGATGTCAGATATGACCTTGTCTGCCTGAATCACAAATTATTCAGCTTAGATTGCAATTTTTTGTGCCCCATGTAAGAGAGGAGGTTTGTCTTTTCCCCTTCTTACCTTCCCGTCCCTCCATCCCAGTGTTAATATGAGTGTGTGTATTGGGTGCCCTTGTGCCATTTAAGTGAGATGTATGGATTTCCTGCTCCCTGGAGCATGCTGGCAATTTCACTGTCTGAGGGACAGGTAAGCCTGTGAGGTCATATGTGCAAGCAGCATATAGCTGATGGAGAAAAACCCCTGGACTTATGGCAGGGTAATGTATACTTATATAATGGCTTATTAAAAGTTTCTTAATCTCTCTTAAATCTTCAGTTGTGTTGCCTACTGCCCCAGATTGATTCCCCCTCTTAGTCGTAGGTATGATAAATGGAAGGCTTTGTTGAGCTGACAGTGTGCGCCATGCTGCCAAAATAATTTACTATGAGCTGTTGTTTATGCATAATATTTCTCCTCACCCTCCTCCCACCCCAGGGCATATCCTTGGCGGGGGGGGGGGGGGTACGTGCATGAGTGCATGCTTTGTCTCCTAAACACACTCAAGAAATGTACTGCAAGAAAGAGGTTATTTCATGATTGTGAGGCAAGTAAACTATGTTTTTGTCCTAACATTAACTGTTAGCTGCTTCTCACTTTGTAAGTTCAGTTTGTACACATTCTCTTCATCTAACACCCCTTAGATTTCCAAAAATCATTTCATAGGGTAAAGGTCAGGATGTATTAGAATATTTTTGTACGGAAATTTAGCAAGAACAGTACCTGCCTGGCTGACGCATATGGTGGGAGGTAGGAAAGCAGGCACAGTAGTGAGAGCTTACCCACCCCTTCCTTAGGAAGGGAGACACTGGCCTGAGTGCCCAGGAAGCACTGTACTGAATGCTGATGATGTTTACTGTTAGGCTGAGCGTGCTGTAAGACGGATCATCAGTGTGGAGTGCCAAATGGATGGACCTTTGTCTGAATAGGACTTTGATAAAAATTTCACATATCTGCATTTTTTTTTTTTTTGTGCCTACTTTCAATTTAACCACTAAGGAAGAAAAGTATTCACTACCAGGCCAGTAACTTAGGCCCTGATGATGTCACTGGTAAGCCAGACATGGTGGTGCATGTCCATAACCCCAGGAGACAGGAGGATTGTCCATGAGTTCAAGGCCAGCTGGGGTTACATAGTAAGATACTGTCTCAGAAAGGAAAACAACAAAAAAGTAACCATCTTCCTGATGGTCTCATTTTTCCAGTTATTGATAGTAGGATATTACAAGTACTGGCGATTACTGTCATTTCTATGAATAGTCTGGCTTTCTTTTGGGGCGGGATGTTCCTATGTGCATGAATCCAGCCACAAATTAGCTGACCCTTTTCTAGATCTGATGTGATTCGGAGGACAGTTCTGTGGTAAGTGCCTCACTTCACGCTTCTGCTTTTCTGTATTGGTTGTGTTTTCCCCTGATCCTGTCTCACCTGCTTCCCTTGCCAGCATAGAAAAAGTTGGACTTATGTGTGTCAGTAGAATATAAGGCTGTTGTTTATCTTAAGGTTATTATTGTTTTGTTATGTCATGTTCTGCAATAAATACAATATCCTGCAGATACAGAGTGTCAAATAAGCAATAAAGTGGGGCTGCCACATGGCTGACTGTTGCTCTGGTAGATGAGACAAATCACTCATGGTCTGGAGGGAAGCCGATGCAAGTTTCCACTCAACCTGGGAGCCAGTACTGCAAGCACACAGAGCTTTCTCGCCCATCTGTGTGTGCTTGAGGAGGTGAGGTGTTAGGATGGGTTTGAGACATATATTTGAGTTCGTATTACAGGGGCAGGGGGTTAACTTGGGGTTCCTCTTACTCATGAAATCAAGTGAATGAAATACAGACTTACAGAGTAGACTAGTGTGATTTTAACTTTCACGTATAAAAAGATGGACATCCTCCCATTAAAACAGGCAGATAGGTGGATGGAGTAGGGTTTTTCGTAGTAGTTGGCCCTAACTTCTTCCTTCCATTTCTGCTTTTACATTGCTGTCTTACATCTGAATAGCACTGCATTTCTTCCTTGGAGACACCTCAAGCCGTTTTGTTTTCTGTGATAGGCTCAGAGGCCTTTATGGGAGTTACCTCTCCCTTGCTCCATATGGAGGTGCGTCTTGATAGGATAGTAAGGGAGAAAATTACGTGTGTGTGTGTGTGTATGTGTGTGTGTTTACATACATTCTTCTTAGTTAAGCGTTAAAAAGAAAACAAATGAAATTTGCTGAGTAAGTTCAAAAAAGCAGCAAATTCTTCGTGGGTTCTGTAAGTTCTGGCTTCGCTCATTGTCGCCCCTTAACATTTTCTTCTGTGATTCTGACTTTCCTTTTAGCCGCCTCTCTGCTCTTCCCAAGCACTCCTGCTTAATGACACGTGCGCCTTCCCTGAGTTCTGTTTAACTGGAGCCCTCCCCTCTGTTGTTTCCCATAGACCCACACTGTCCTAATTGTCTTTTGTGCAGACAGTAGTCTAAGAACCTTTGGCTCTTCATAGTGGGCTGCTGTGGCCTAGAGGGGTTTCCTGGAGTGGGGCGCTCCATTTACACGCTCTCTGCAGCTCTGTGCTGGGCTCTGCATTTGCTCTCGGGGCAGTCGTGTGTCTGGACCATGTTCTCCAGGGCAGACCCTGTGTGCTCCATAAGCAAGGCTGGCCCCTGGGCCAGAAGCTGTGGGAGTACGGGTATTAGGTTGCTCTCTCTATTCCTTTCTTCTTCCCTGGGTCAGTTTCTTGAACTTGACTCTGACTGCGTTATGCAGCTAATCGACTTGGATTTTCTCCACACACAAGCGTGCTAGGCCTACAGCCGTGCGCTACCCAGCACCTACGGCGCCGCACTGACACCGGCTTGGACGTCTGTCACTGGCTGTGGGGAAGCTGCGCGTCTCGGCTTTCCTTCCCTTTCTCTCACCCTCTTCTAAAACCCCATCTCCGCTCAGAGTTGACGTTACTAAGGAGACCTTGCTTGATTGTGCCAGGAAGACTGTGTCAGCAGTTGCCCTCCCCTTTGTGGAAGAGGGCGATTGGTTTGGATTTCCTTTCAGCACCTAAGTCTTGCGTGACTAGTTCATATTTTTAAAAATATTTTAGTTAGGCTGGAGAGATGGCTTAACAGTTAAAGTACTTGCCTGCGAAGCATAAGGACCCAGGTTTGGTTCTCCAGGTCCTATGTAAGCCAGATGCACAAGGTGGCACATGTGTCTAGAGTTTGTTTGCAGTGGCTAGAGGTCCTGGTATGCCCATTCTCTCTCTCTCTCTCTCTCTCTCCCTCCCTCCCTCCCCCCACCAATGCTCTCTGATTCTGTCTCAGATAAAATAAATCAATAAATAAATAATTTAAAAAATATATTTTGTTTATTTATTTGAAAGAGGCAGACAGAACAAAAATGGGTGCACCAGGGTCTCTAGGCACTGCTAACTACAGATGCATGCGCCACATTGTGCATCTGGCTTTACATGGGTACTGGGGAACCAAACTTGGGTCCTTAGGCTTTGTAAGCAAGTACCTTAACCATTGAGCCATCTCTTCAGCCCTAGTTCATACTTTCAAGTCCTCTTTAAATCCTCCAGAGCATCAAGTGCATCATTCTCTTCTAAATAAATCTGAAAGCAGTTATGATTTCCAACAGAACTTTCTCAAGATTGAATTTCAGCCTTGACCAGCCATGGCAGTTGTTTTTAAGTACAGTTTGAAGGTTTTAATATATTTTTTGACTGAGTTATATTTCTTTTGTGTTCTTTGTTCAACGTAGGACACCAAATTTAGGTCATAGTCTCTGACTTTTCTCTAGTTTTAAGTATGAGAAAAATTGTTCAAGACTTTGAAATGAGCAAGAAGATTACTGGGTATCCTTCCAATAGAATGCTGGGTGTCTTATAAGCCCTTTGAGGTAGTATGATTCCATAAGAGTTAACTTCATTGATTTTTGCCTGGTCTATTTTGTACTTTTGTAAAGAGAGAATTTACCCTGTGAAGGGTTGATGGTTATACAAATAATACCTGAATGTGGTCCTGTAGAGATACAACTGATCATTGCCATCAGTGCAAAATGGTCTCAAAATTGACATTTTTATTCTATCATTTTATAGAGTAAAAATTAGCAAATATACTTCTGCATTCCTAGTGATCTATTTATGTCTGTTCTTCATTGTCTCCTATGAATCTTTGTTTCCTTCATTAATCAATTGATTTTTGTATGTCTTTGTGCAAAATATATATTTGTAGAGCTGGGCGTGGTAGTGCACGCCTTTAATGCCAGCACTCAGGAGGCAGAGGTAGGAGGATCGCCGTGAGTTCGAGGCCACCCTGAGACTACATAGTGAATTGCAGGTCAGCCTGAGCTAGAGTGAGACCCTACCTCAAAAAAAAAGAAGAGAAAAGAAAAGAAAAAAGAAAAAATACATATAGATATATGAGAGAAAGAAGTGACAGAGAGAGAATGAGACAGACAGAGAAAGAGTGCAGTGGGAACAGCTGGGACTCCTACCACTGTAAACAAAGTCTGCACACATGCACCACTTTATCTGGTTTTACGTGGGTGCTAGGAAATCGAACCCGGGTCATCAGGCTTTGTAACCAAGCACCTTTAAACCATTGAGCCATCTCTCCAGCAAAATGAATGGATTCTAAAATGAGTATATCTCTTTCATCTGTTCCATTACCTATATCTTGCTTGCTTGGTTTGCCATTTTGTTCACTGAGAGACTTGTTTTGTTTTGTTATGCACAGTGCCAGAGATCAAAGGCAGAACCTAGCACATGCCAGGCCAGCACTCTTCCACTGAATTATCTCCCCAGCATTGGGTCTTCATAGGCCAGGCTGGATCAGATCTCCCTGCTTCTGCCTCCCTCATCTGGGGATTAGAGGGCATGCCCTGCCAGGTCTGATGTTCATTGACAGTTATTTTTGTTGTGGAAAATTTGAGCAGCACAGCAGTTAAGATGGAGGTAGGGAGTTTGGACAGTGAAGGCACAATGCCGTATCTGGCCCATTAGCGAGGCTGCCCCAGCTCCACAGTTGACCCTCGGAGGACATGCTTGATCAAATGATTTGGCCTGTAGTGGAGCACTACTAGAGACAGGGCCTGATTTGTTGCCTCTCATGCGGATAAGGCAGACATCTTCGTCCCCATATATTCAATAACCTTGATAAGTCACTGCCATGAATTAGCTTATCAGAAAGTTGTCTGCTACAAAATATAATTTATCTTGCTCCTTTCTGGTTCCTAGCTTAACTGTGACTTCACTCAGGAGTTCTTATAGACAAGCTGCTTAGCAGTGAGGTCTTAGCTTCTATTCCAGTGGCCCAAGCTATAACCTTTTTTTTTTTTTTTTTTTTTGGTTCAAAGAAAAGAGCAAGGAAATTGAGGGAGTGTTTTTTGTTTTCTTTCTTTCTTTTTTTTTAAACTGGCATCTCTTTCTGAAGAGAGGTGCCTCTGCACCTCGGGTTAGCTGTCCCTGATGCTTAGCCTCAGCTGTCTATCTTCCATTCCGAGCGCGCATGGATATTGCTCTGTGATTCCATTTCATGGGCTGAAATTGGTTAAATGAGCCTACTACAGGCTTAAGTAAATGAAAGTGAGAGCATTCTAAAAGCATTTGATAACCTTCCTGGTTCCCAGGCTGAGGTGTGTGACTGGCTTGTCTGATCTGTGCCGTGGCTGCTGAATGATGTGATAACACTTGAAGTTGTTCTGCACAGCCCTGGCTCCACCGTCCACTCCACCATCCTAACGCTGCTTGGCCCTGCATTGAACCCATTTTGTCCTGTGGCGATTGCTTATGTAAACATTTCAAAGTAAGCCACTTTACTGATACAGACATTCTGCTTACTTGTATTTTAAGTCTTTGTTTAGTATGCTTTCAAAAATATTCTCTACAAAGTATGTTGGACAAAATTTTGGATACTCAGCATTCTTGAATTAGAACTCAGGGTAGCTTTGGAACGTCCAGTAGCTCTGCATCTCAGTTCTTCCAGAAGCCACGTTCTCAGGAAGAGACTTTGGAGTTCCTGACCCACTGTTGGATGTGGAAGGATCCTGAGAACATAAGCTAATGCAAAGTGGTTGATGTGGAGGACGACTGTGTTCTGTTGTGCACAGACGTATTGCAGAGAGCCATGGGACTTCACCCCCAGGAGAGCCTGCTCTTTTCCTTTTGTCTTATCTCACTCACCTCGTCTACTATTTGAAGTTCTTGGAGGAAGGATTCTGTCACTTAGCACGGGCAGAGTGGCATTTCTTTCTGGAACTCTGTCACTTCTTCTAATGCTTTTTTTTGTTGTTGTTGTTTTTGTTTTTCCAGGTAGGGTCTCACTCTAGCCCAGGCTGACCTGGAATTCACTATGTAGTCTCAGGGTGGCCTCGAACTCAGGGCTGTCCTCCTACCACTGCCTCCTGAGTGCTGGGATTAAAGGTGTGCGCCACCACGCCTGGCTCTGTCACTTCTGACTGTGCTTTTCTCCTCCATTAGCTAATGTCCCTCACATAATTCTTTGCATCCCACTGTCCTGTGATCACACCCTTCTTCAGCATTTACATAATCATGCTGTCATGATCTTGCATATGTTGCTAAATTGACTGTTAACTTTTCAAGTTCTTTAACAGTGATTTTCCTTGCTAGCTTCTAAACTCCTAAGAGGAATCATATATTTATTTTATTTAGAGGACCTGGCGGGGAGTGCTCTGCAGGTCGGAGTGCTTGCTCTACAAGTCTGGGGACCTGAGTTCTATCCCCAGTACCCGCATGAAATGCCAAGCATAGCTTGCTCATGTGTAATCCCAGCACTGAGTAAGAAGGATCACTGGGGCTTCCTGGTCAGCCTTAGCCAGAACGCAGAGGCTCCGTGAATTTGGTGGAAAAGCAATAAAGGAGGACACCCCACATCTCCCACTGGCCTCTGCCAGCCTGCACACAGAGCATGCACGCTTGCATGCACCATACACACATCCAGAGCTCTTCAAGTTACAGAGCCTCATTCACATGTGACTTGCCAATAATGAACTTCAGCAGGACATACTTAAGTCTTGACTCTGTTGTTTATCACTTTGCCACCCTGAGGAAATTACTTAACCTATCTGTGCCACAGTTTTCCCATCTGGGAGAGGGGTATGATAGTGCCACTTGCCTTCTTAGTTTGTGGTGTCAGTGTTGAGAGAATAAGAGCTCAGCGGAGAGCAGTGGTTCATACAGTGTGCTGATTGTTACTGAAGAGCTTAGCATTCTACTAGCACACAGAAAGTCCTCTGTGAACGATGGCTGTCATCATCACCTGTAGTCTTCCATTTCAAATTGCTTTTCCAGTTCAGGATCCAGTCATCCTGCTCCCTCCCTCAAGTTCCTTTTCCATTGCTTTCTCTCTCAGTTGACATGGAACATAAGCCAGATGCACAAGGTGTCACATGCATATGGAGTTCATTTGCAATGACTGGAGGCCGTGGTGTACCTATTTTCTCTCTCTTTTTCTCTGTCTCTCTTTCAAATAAATAAATAAAAATAAAAATTATTTTAATAAAATTAAGATGCCTGGTCTAAAAGAGTGGTTTGGACATCATTCCTGAACTTAAGACTGTTGTATATACTTACTGTTGCAGTCAGGTTCACATTGCTGGCAGAAATCACCCGACCAAGCTCAGCTTGTGGGGAAAAAAAGGTTTATTTTAGCTTACAGACTCAATGGGAGCTTCATAATGGCAGGGGGAAATGATGACATGAACAGAGGGTGGATATCACCCCTTGGCCAACATAAGATTGGCAATAGCAACAGGAGAGTGTGCCAAACAGCTGCAAGGGGAAACTGGCTGTAATACCCATAAACCTGCCCCCAACAATACACCGCCTCCTAGGGGCATTAATTCCCAAATCTCCATCAGCTGTGAACATTCAGAACACCTAAGTTTAGGGGGGATGCCTGAAACAAACCACTACATTCCACCCCTGACTCCCATAAGCTGATAACCATACATGATATAAAATACAATGCATTCATCCAATTTTAAAGGTCCCCGTTGTTTTTATCAATCGTAATGATATTCAGACATTCCCGTAGTCCAAGATCTTTTAACTGAGTCATAATACTAAAAAAAAAAAAAAATCCCCCAAACCTCCATAATGACACAGACTAAACACACTGCAAAAGATGGCATTGGGCATACCAAAGAAATATTCAACCAGTACAAGATTCAAACAGGGCATATGTCAAATGTCAAACTGTAGCTCCAAGCCCAACAACTGTAGTGATAAATCTCCAAATCCAATAATTCTAACCAGCAACTAGTCTCTGTAGTTCCAATTCCGCTCCTCAGCTAAGCTACTCGCCGTCCTAGAAAGCTTCATTCAGGCCTGGGAGCTTTCCTTGGCAGCCATCTCATGGTCCTGGCATCTCCACTGGGTCTCCACTGCAACCTAGGGTTCATCTTCACGGCTCTATTGAGTCTCCATGCAGGTATCCAGCAAACCTGCTTCACACAGCCCATGGCCATTTCCAGAACACAAGACTGTGTTGCAAATTCAATGACCCTCTGTTTCCTGCATTTCTTATACTCCACAATACCAGGTACAGTGCCAATTTGTTAATCCAGAGGGGAATAAAACGGACTCTGAAGAACAGGACACTCATTGAACACCTAGGCACCTTCAAAAATGTCTACGTTCTTTCTGTTGCCCCAGTGCAGGTCAGCTGGCCCAATCTCAATGGTTGTAATCTCTCATACAGCTGAACAGGCAGAAGTTTCAGCCCAAAGATTTCTTTCTGTGCCATATCCCTCTGCTCACATCAGTCTGTTTCTATGCAAAGCAACCCTGCACAACTTCTTAGGACATGAGCATAACAGCAAGCCTCTCACACAAAGTGCTTCTAGCCCAGTCCAGGCAAAGCTCTTTCTCACCCTTGCAAGGCAAACCTCACACTCCATAGTTCTTACTGCGTTCAAGTATTTCAACTCTAACCAGAATAGTCCATCAACCTGTACTTACAGCACTGCAAGGTGTCTCTTAGGCCAAAGTTTCACATTCTTCTACATTCCTCTTGAAAATCAGCTCCAAAAGGCCAAAGCTACACAGTCAGGTGTCCAGCAGCAACTCCACTCCTTGGTACCAACATTACTGTTGCAGTCAGGTTCTCATTACTCACAGAAAGTACCCAACCAAGAGCAGCTTTTGAGAGGAAAAAAGGGTTTATTTTGGCTTACAGACTCAAGGAGAAGCTCCATGATGGCAGGGGAAACAATGGCATGAGCAGAGGGTGGGCATCACCCCCTGGCCAACACAAGGTGGACAACAGCATCAGGAGAGTGTGCTAAACACTGGCAAGGGGAAAACTGGCTATAACACCCATAAGCCCTCCCCGAACAATACACTGCCTCCAGATGTTAATTCCCAAATCTCCATCAGCTGGGATCCTAACTTTCAGAATACCTAAGTTTATGGGGACACCTGAATCAAACCACCACACTTATATATCAGGCGGGTTTGTATGGGATAGAGGAAAAGGTAGCAGAAGCTAGATATCATCCCAACTGCATTAGCAGCAGGAGCCATTTTATAGACCTATAATTTTAGGAGTTTCCCAACAATAGTAAATACATAAATGTTGGTAATAATGGTGTCTATGTGATTTCTGAATGTTTGAGAAATTATTTATAATTACACATGCACTGATAGGGGAAGAAATATAGTGGCATGAGATCTTTGCATAAATTTCTTTCATCTTAACTAAAGCTCTTCATCTCACTTCCATCACTCAGGCTGTCAGTGTGGTTTTTCACTGATAGACTAGATTCCTGGATTCTCAAACCTAAATCCTCAATGCAGTGTGCACATGTGGTTTACCTCAGACCAAAATTGCCAAGCCACTGAATGAAGCTAGAAGTAAATCCCAGCTACACCCAGAGCACTATGAGTCTAACTACTGTGAAGATGGTTTCCTGTAGGGCTTGTTTGGCTGTTGTCTAAGCATTTTATCACATCATTCCCACATCTGTGTGGAATCCCAGGTACACCTTATTAAATCTGTTGCTGAGCCTGACTTTAAGGCTTTTTACAATCTGCTACTTTAGAGTACATTTGGTGTAATTCTCACATCATGCTAATGTGCGGGTTTTGTTTATTCCATACCTTTCTGGTTTGGATCATAATTGTCTGTGTTAAGTCTATTCCTGTGGCAGGCTGATGCCACTGTGCTTGGATCCCTTTGATTGAAACTTGGGACAAATTCCACATCAGCTCCGATCAACATGTTTTCTACACCAGTTTATAGCTTTATTCAGCATGAAAACTGTTTGTCTCGGGCTGGAGGGATGGCTTAGCAGTTAAGGCATTTGCCTACAAAACCAAAGAACCTGGTTCAATTCCCCAGGACTAATGTAAGCCAGATGCACAAGGTGACATATGCATCTGGAGTTCATTTACAGCGGCTGAAGGCCCTGATGCACCCATTCTCCCTCTCACTCGCTCACTCGCTTCTTCTCTCTCACTCTCTCTCAAAAATATAAAATAAATTAAAAAATATTTGTCTCAAAATATAAAGAATTAATTAATTGTAGACAGTATCAAATACTGGCAGCAAAAAACCGAAGGGACGGTTAAAAGTTTATCTTGGCAAAGCTGAATCAACCTTGAATGTTTGTATATTTTCTCCTGGTTTAATAAGCATACTCATTTTTGTTCCTTCACAAATTTTCTAGCTGAAATTTGTTTTTAAATGCATGTGATATAAGTGAAGACAAAAATAAAAGTCATCTGTGGGCTGGAAAGATGGCTTAGTAGTTAAGGTACTTGCCTGCAAAGCCTGAGGACCCAGGTCCATCTCTCCAGAACCCACATAAGCCAGATGTGCATGGTGGCGCATGCATCTGGAGTTCATTTGCTGGAGGACCTGGCATGCCCACTCTATTTCTTTCTCCCTCCCTCTCTCTCCCATTTTCCTCTCAGGAAGGAAGGAAGGGAGGGAGGGAGGGAGGGAGGGAGGAAGGGAGGAAGGGAGGAAGGAAGGAAGGAAGGAAGGAAGGAAGGAAGGAAGGAAGGAAGGAAGGAAGGAAGGAAAAGGAAGGAAGGAAAAGGAAGGAAGGAAGGAAGGAAAAGGAAGGAAAAGGAAGGAAGGAAGCTAGGAAGGAAGCTAGGAAGGAAGCTAGGAAGGAAGCTAGGAAGGAAGCTAGGAAGGAAGCTAGGAAGCTGTACCCCTACCACCAGATATTTTCTATGTTAATACATCTGTTAACCAGATTGTAAGGTCTTTTTTTTTTTTTTTTTTTTTTTTTGGTTTCTCCTCATTTCTTTTTCTTTTTCTGATTGTTGTAAGATCTTTTCAAGACAGGGACTTCTATATTTTATTCCTTTTTAAATTTCATATTGGCTGGGGATGCTGGCATAAGCCTTGAGTCCCAGCACTCAGGAGTTAGAGGTAGGAGGATTGCCTTAAGTTCAAGGCCACCCTGAGACTACATAGTGAATTCCATCCAGGTCAGCCTGGACTAGAGTGAGATCTTCCCTCGAAAAACCAAAACAACAAAAGTCTCCTATTGTTTTTATTACATACATTCACTGTACATAATGGTGGATTTCATGAAGACATTTTCTTCTAAATGTACCATGTATTTCATTCGTGATTCCCTCCCATACCATCCCTCTCTCCTCACATGAGTACTCTTCCTTTCCCCAATATCTCCTTTACTTTAGTGTGTGTGTGTGTGTGTCTGTGTGTGTGTATGATTTTATGTATCTATATAAAGTTTAGGATCTATATCTGAGAGAAAACATGATATTTGTGTTTGTAAGTTTTACTTACTTCACTCAATATGATGATTTCCAATTGCATCCATTTTCCTGCAAATGACATAATTTAATTCTTTTTATGGTTTAATAAAATTCTTTTGTGTATACACATAGCATTTCCATCATCTATTCATCTGTGACAAACACCTAGGCTTATTCTGTAACTTGTCTATTGTGAATAGTGATGCAATGAGCATGGATTTTTTTAAGTTTCTGTCTGATATTTTGACTTAGATTTCTTGAGCTATATACTGAGGTGTGATATAGGTCGCATGTTGGTCTTTTCATAGTGATTTCCATATGGCTAGACCTATTTTTATTCCCAACAGGGATGTAAAATGACCCCACCCCCACTTTACCCACACATTCTCACTCACATAACTCTCACTGGAGTGAGCTGGATTCACGGTCTAGTTTCCATCTGCATTTACCTGGTTGCTAAGGATATTGAATATTTCTTCCTGTTTATTTGCCCTGTTCATATTTGAGAATTGTCTGAAAAAGACTCCAATAGCTCAGGAAATAAAACTTTGCAGTTGACAAGTAGAAATGTATGAGATTAAAAACATACTAGCAAAGCAAAATGAATAGAATTTTTTTTTGCTAACTATACATCTGCCAAATTTTTAATATTTAGAATAAATATTCTTTCTAATCTATACAGTTATTTACTAGAAGAGTATCTGCTATATAGTTGGTACCTAACGTTGCTAGATGAATGAATGCTTTAAGTTGTTGTATTGAAGTTGTTTTGGATTTTTTTGTTGTTGTTGTTGTTGTTTTTTTTTGTTTTTCGAGGTAGGGTTTCAGTGTAGCTCAGGCTGACCTGGAATTAGTCCCAGGTTGGCCTCGAACTCATGGGGATCCTCCTACCTCTGCCTTTCAGGTGCTGGGATTAAAAGCATGTGCCATCACACCTGACTTGGGATTGTGTTTTTTTAATCATAAACAATCTTTAACTGAATCAATTATTAGATCTGTAGTTATTTTCATAGACCAATATCACAAAATGGAAGCCTAGGCAAGACAATAGCACATTTGTAACATTCTTTAAATACTTATTGATTAAGATGATGGCTTGTAACCTGCTGCAATTTTTTATTCAATACATTACCTTCAGATTTAATTAATAATTTTCTACCATAATGCTTGACATTTGTCTCCATGTTGAGGAAGCTAGAACTTTTTCTTCCAAATTGTATAATTATCTCTTTGTTTGTTTGTTTGTTTTATTTGTAAGGAGAGAGAGAATGCCTGTTCCAGGGTCTCTGCTGCAAAGGAACTCCAGATGCCTGCGCCACTTTGTGCAGCACTGGCTTTACATGGGCGCTGAGGAGTCACGCCAGCCTTTAGGTTCTTTATCCACGTATTTAATCAACTGAAGATAGAAACTCTTAGGAAGAATTGCATCTATGCTTATCAAAGATTTATTAGCATGATTTTAATTTTCTTAATTTTATGTGGCTGGTTACTTGCTGATATTTTTTTCTCCATGCTTATCTGAAGTTGTGTTCTTGCCTGGAGTAGGGCAGAATTTTGCATGACATCAATTTCCTTGCCCCCAAGTTCTTGATTTGCCCATGAAATGAAAATGTGTGCTTCATCGGGCCATCTTTTAAAATTCTTTATGCGGCACATTTTATTTTAATTGTCTCTTGAGCCATTTTTCTGGTTCTATAATAAATTCGTACCTATTGCCTGTAGAGACATTGGAAGTGATAAAAATTGGTGTGGAACTTTTAAAGAAAAAGTAGCATGTCACACCTGTAAGCTATTTTGTAATCCCGGCCTTGTAATTGATATCCAGGGTTACAGCCTCTGGCTGTTTGCTTCATTCTGTGTTCTCAATGCCGCCGGCTGTGGCCAAACTGTCTAGGTCAGTTTCCTTGCTGAAGATTCTATTGTGGCATTCCTATTTGATTCCTTAAAATGAACCATCAGAATTGTTAAAAGTGCAACTGGCCTTTGGTGATTTCCTCATTGATTGAATTCTTTTTACCAGTTCAAATCAGAAGTGCTACCCTTATTGTCTCATCAGCTTAATGCTTTATTTGGTATAGATTGTATTATTACAATTTGAATAAAGTTTTTGTTTGTTTGTTTTCCAAGGTAGAGTCTCACTCACTCTAGCTCAGGCTGACCTGGAATTCACTATGGAGTCTCAGGGTGGCCTTGAACTCACAGTAATCTTCTTACCTCTGCCTCCCGAGTGCTGGGATTAAAGGCATGAGCCACCACGCTCGGCTTGAATTAATTTTTTAAAGAATATTTAACCTGAAAATAATTAAAGTCTGTCTCAGTATGCTAAATATGCCTATAAACATTTTTATTACAAATTGTTATTTCTGAACAAGAAAACAAATTGTTATGTCTTATGGCTATTTTTGGAATAATGACACTTGTTTCATCACAGAATAACTTCACATCATAACTAAAGCTTTCATTGGTGTCAAAACTTGAATAATGAGGGAAATTTATTATTGATTCAAAATTCTCATAAGTAGGATAGTCTTTCTTCTTGATAGAAATATAAAATGAACTCTGCGTGTTTACCTGACCTCAAAGAAGTAAGACTTTTTCCTCTATGAAATATGAACCAAATATTTTATTCATTTATTTGAGAGAGTGTATTCATTTCTTTGAGAGAGAGAAAGGCAGATAGAGAGAACGGGTGCACCAGGGCATCTAGCCACTTCAAACAAACTCTAGACACATGCCCACCTTATGCATCTGGCTTATGTAGGTACTAGGGAATTGAACCTGGGACATTATGCTTCAGGCAAGCACCTCAACCGCTAAGCTGTCTCTCCAGCTCAAGCCAAATATATATATGTTTGTATGTATACTTTTTTTTTGAGGTAGGGCCTCACTCTAGCCCAGGTTGACCTGGAATTCACTCTGTAGTCTCAGGGTGGCCTTAAACTCATGGTGATCCTCCTACCTCTGCCTTTCCAGTGCTGGGATTAAAGGCGTGCGCCACCCCGCCTGGCCCGAACCAAATATTTTTAAAGAAAAAGAATAAAAGAAGAAGCCAGAAGGTATGGATATGGACAGTACTCTCCAGGGGGTGTGAAGAGAAAGGCTGGCAGGCGTGGGTGCAGGTGGCAGCAGAGGAATAGGGCTTCCCTAAGGGAGGCTGTCTATGGCAGGTCATAGACTGAAAACCATGAGCATCAATAGAACCTAAAGTTAAGTTACCAAAGTGTTCTCTGGAGGGTTCTTTTTGCAAATTTTGGAAAGGGAGGGAAGACAGTTTGGGATGAAGTGGTGGCAGGAAAAGATGAGTCTTATTTGCAGCAGCTTTTCTGACCACCCTGAAGTTTGTGAGCTGTGACGTTCACATGTGTGTGGTGGTTGGTCTCAGGAGGAAGGTGACTCCGCCAGGGTGGCTCTGTTGCATTTGCTTTAAAGAGTGAGAACTGAGGACGTGAGCACGCAGGCTCATGGATTGATGTCTTATTCTAAGTTATGTTGGAAAGTGTACATACTTTCATCCTTCTTTGTTGTCTATTTGAAACACGGTCTCACTTTAGCTCAGGCTGGCTTTGAACTCATGGTGATCCTGTCTCCCCAGTGGAGGGATTAAAGCTATGCACCACCACGCTTGGCACATTTACTCTTCTTATAAGAAGCGTAGACGTACCATTATCTGCAAATTCTGTGCCTTAGTTATCTTACAAAAAAGTCCTATAGAGTAAGCCAACAGTCTATTTTTTCTATTGATAATAAAATACAGATTTTACTACTAAAAAGCAATAAATTCATTTCTAAAGGTTAAGTTGAATGGCTTTTATAGCATAATTTTCACTGGCTAAATTTGAGAAACTGAAAGTCATTCAATAAAAGAGCAACCTCTGAGCCTGTGGAGAATTTTTTATTTGATTGAGAATTGAATATTATTCCATTCACGTTAATCTATATCTTCTGATAAAATGTCAATAGGCGTACATACTTGGTAGAACTTTGTTCTTTATTTGTACAAAACATATCTTTGTTTTTTGAGGTAGGGTCTCACTCTAGCCCAGGCTGACCTGGAATTCACTATGAAGTCTCTGGGTGGCCTTGAGCTCATGGTGATCCTCCTACCTCTGCCTCCCGAGTGCTGGATTAAAGGCGTGCACCACCAAGCCAGGCATGTCTTCTTGTTTTGTTTGTGTGTTCATTTATTTGTTTTTTGTTTGTTTGTTTGTTTTATGCCCAGTGACAGTGCCTTCATATTCTGGAAGCTTTCTTCTAGCCACTGCCCAAGAATTGTAACTTTGATATGTTAGATTTGAGAAATGGATTTTCCCTCCTCTATTGTCTTCTAACCTCTCATCTAAAGCTTTTTATTGCTTTAAAATTTTTAAACACTTTGATATGATCAATACCTAATTGTGCTAAGGCAGTTGATTGAACATAATTATAATTATTGAGTAGTTGGTTTTACTTTTTTGTTTTGTTTTGTTTTGTTTTTTCGAGGTAGGGTCTCTCTGTAGCGCAGGCTGACCTGGAGTTCACTATGCAGTCTCAGGGTGGCCTTGAACTCATGGTGATCCTCCTACCTCTGCCTCCGAAGTACTGGGATCAAATGCATACCTCACTATACCCAGCTCAGTGGTTGGTTTTAAGCTTGTCTATTTTTCCCTGATAGTAGTAAGCTAATCAGTGGGGGGGGGGGGGGGGGGGTTCTTGAGTTTTAAAATTCAAGTAATGCATATTCTTCTCATATAGATTGTTTTTACCTTTTTTAAAAATTAAGGTTCATATGCAGTTATAATACATAATGTTGAACATAATTATGTATGTTTTGACATGTGTGATTTTTTTCTGTTGAGATAGGGTCTTATGTAACCTAGGCTGGTCTCAGACTCTCAGTGTAGCGAAGGGTGACCTTAAATTTCTCATTCTCCAACTTCTGTCTTTGGAGTGCCAAAATTACCAGTGTGTGCCACCATGCCTGGTTTTATGTGGTGTTGGTGACTAAACCTAGGACTTTGTGTGCGTTTGGCAAGTACTTTGCAAACTGAGCAACATCCCCAGACCTCAACAAATGTGCATTTTGAGAAACACTTAACCATTACCCCTTCCAAGATTATATTACCATATCATTATGCCTCAAAGTTTCCCTTTGGCTTCAGCACCTAGTCCCTGGAAACTACTGATGTGTGCTCTGTCCCCATTGTTGAATTGTGTTAGCTTGATTTGCCTTGCTGTGGATAGAGCCCAAGCCTCCATATATGTTCTGCCACTGAGCTATACCACTAACCCCTATAGTTGAACTTTTAAAACGTGTTTCTTATTTTAGAGAGAGAGAGAGAATGTGAATTGGGGTGTCAGGACCTCAGCCACTACAATCAAATTCCAGACTCTTGCACCACCTAGTGGGCATGTGCAACCTTGTACTTGCCTCACCTTTGTGCATCTGGCTTATGTGGGACCTATGGGTCCTTAAACTTTGCAGGCAAGCGCCTTAACCGCTAAGCCATCTCTCCAGCCCTACAGTTGAACTTTTGTGGCAGTGTCATGCACACGGAATTACGTGTTTGAGAACCGTCTGTGTTGTTTTTGTTGCCTGTCGCTTTAACAGCAGATTATTGCACAACGTGATATTCCACAGGGTACTTATCCCAAGTTGAGGATTACTTAGGTTATTTGACTTCTAAGTCATTAAAAAGAAGTCCAGGGCTCGAGGGATCGCTTAGCAGTTAAGGCATTTGCCCACAAAGCCAGATGAACAAGGTGGTGCATGCATCTAGAGTTCCTGTGCAGAGACTGGAGACCCTGACATGCCCATATTCTCATTCTCTCTCTGTGTCTGTAATAAGTAAATGAAATAAATACATTTCTATAAAAGAAGTCCAGGGCTGGAGAGATGGCTTAGTGGTTAAGGTGTTTGCCTGCAAAGCTGAAGGATCCCAGTTCGATTCTCCAGGGCCTACGTAAGCCATATGGACAAGGGGGCTCATGCGTCTGGAGTTCGGTTGCAGTAGATGGAGGCCTTTACCTACCCATTCTCCCTTTCTCTCTCTCTCTCTCTCTCAAATAAATGAATAAATAAAATATTTTTTAATTATTTGAAAATAAAGAAGTCCAGGACATACTGTATGGCCTTCCAACATGGCCCGACAGGGGCCACCTTTGCATGTTTTCATTCTGAACACCAAGATGTGCCTTCTCTTCATACAATTTGCCAAATTCTTGTTTCTTCCCCAATATTATACATTGTAGAAAGGACCGACTATATGGGACATTTATAGAGGACTGTCCTTTGTCACTCCTGAATTAGGTCTATCTGTGAAGTTGTAGATTTAGTTCCTTTGACATTTGACTGAAGAGTAACTGTATTTGGGAGAAGAGACCACACTCACTCGTGCTAACATGATCTACAGCTGCCTTTCATTGCAGCCATGAACACACCTTCCAGCTTCTGCTCCCCTTGGTCAGGGTGGAGCTTGTAAATTCCCTCTTGGAAACTTGGCTTAGTGAAGCCATCTTCCTTCAACAACGGATAAAGGTGTACAATTACTCCCTTTGAGAGCCTCACAGATTAGAGCACAGACTCCTTCCAGTCTGTCCTCCTGGGGACACAGAGGTAGAACCCAGGCCTGGGCTGACATTTCTATGCTGACGAGTAGGAGGCTAAGGGCGGTATTGTGCCAGCTAAGCCAGTCATGTGAGAAGCTGTAGACCACAGACAACATTTAATGAAAGATTGTTAATGGTGTATATGTTGTGTTGTAGTCAGAATGTTTTTATTTGTGGTTCTCTCCTGTTTGCTTCATTTCTGCTAAATGTGCAACTCACTGAACATACACACATACACACACACACACACACACACACACACACACCCTACATCTTACCAGGAAATGTTGATAACCAGACAGGGAACACTGGTCTTAGATTTTTAAATGCTTTGTGGGTAATACTGGAGCGGGAACACATATTCCCATGTGCCCTCCCCACCAGGGCTCCATTTATTTCAAGAGATTATCAGGCTGTACAGTTGGCTCCTCACAGAGAATCATAAACCCATTCTGTGAATTAAAATGTCACTTGGTGGCCATGGAGCCCGGCACATGGAAGGGAGGAAGAATGGGGAGTGGCGAAGGACTTTTTCACCTTTCTGGTAGGGGATGTAGCTGTGGTTTGTCTTCCACATCGCTGGGCGGTAGTTCACCTGATCTCTGCAACCCTGGCAGAAAATGATCACAATACACCACAAAATGAAAGCACCTATTTGCTTCAGTATCTTTAGCGACTAGTTCTGATCTCTACACTCTTATCTGTGTCTGTCCTCTTGTTCACAAGGATTTTGCTGCTTCAACATAAGGATTGGGTGAGCTCGGAGTTAATCCTCAGGTCCTCCCTGCTAAGGCCTAGCAGTACAGTCAGTTCTCATAGGGAAGCAACATTCCAGGGCAGGTAGCCTCCAAGAAGGGTCCTCTGAAGTTGAGATGGCTTCTTCACTATTCATCTTCTTGAGTGTTAGCAGAGTGCCCTGTGCTCACATCATAAGCTCTGCATGCATTTGTTTTCAGTTCTTTTCCTGTGATGTTAATCGAAGAGTGATTATGATATTGAGAACTAATTAGTGAGCTTTCTTATGAACGGTTCCCATTTGAGGCTTGCACATGTTAATCCTGAGTGCTTAATTGTTAACTCATCGGTTTGCTCTCGTCCTGCTTCCTTGCGCTCTGTTGAGGGCGGGGATGTGTTTGCCTTTCACCCATCCATTCCATTTCATGCCTGCCAACATTATTAAGTGTGTGTGAACAGCCTCACAGACTGATTCGGAACCTCACAGATGTCTAGACTCCTCGGAGGCGAGCGCCATGCCTCCTGTGCAGTGCGTCCCCAGTACCCTGTGCTCTGCCTGCATTTCCCCTGTCCTCCCAGGCCTGGCACTTGATTATAAAATAGTTTTTAAGATACATTTACATGTGTGTACACAGGAAGATGCTTTTCCTGTTTGTTTTTGTTTTGCAGTAGGGTCTCCAGTGTCTCAGGCTGACCTTGAACTCCCTGTTGTTCCTGGCAGTCATCGCAGTGAAGCACCTTGGGGTCTTGACAGGGCATTGCTTAAGGGTTAGAGCTCCAGACACTTTTAATTCCACAAACCAGTAGCTTTGAGCTCTTGTCTTACAACTTTCAAAGAATTGACAAGTATAGACATGAAAATGTAGGTTGTCAAACATTCATTTTAATAGAGAGCAGCAGAAAGTAAAGTAGAAAAGCTCCCAGTCTGGGAAGGGTCCAGAGTATGTAAATTCATACTGCAGATTGGATTGATATATATATATATATATATATATATATATATATATATATATATGCATACATACATACATACATACATACATACATACATACATACATACGTATCATAAAATAGGCATCCAGTTCTGATAGGAGCTTCATTGGCCAAGTTCAGATGTGTACAGCGTCAGGTTGGAGAGCACAGATGTGGAAAGAATCCATGGTAAATTAAGGGGGAAGAACCAGGAGGCTGTTCCCAGTCGTCACACTGAGCCAGACTGGAGCTGCCCTCTAGTCTTGCCCAGGCAGTTTGGCATCTGTGTTCTTGTGGGCCCGTGTTCCTTACTACCTCCCTGCAGAATGAGAGTACTTTGCACCTAATCTCTATCACTACGGAACCACTATATGACCTGAACCAGATCTTGGTGCCACTACCTTTCAAATGCTGAGATTATAGACGTGCTCACGGAGAAAAGTTGTAGTCCAGTTACTGAGGAGGATTTCTTACTGCTGTGAAAAGATCCAGTATATCCACATTTGAAAGAGTTGGCATAAGCCAGAGGAGGGCAGAATGGAAGTGCATAATTAAGATGTCTTTATAATGAGAGTCCATCCTATCTGAGGGTCATCCCAACCCCTTGTTCCTCTGAATTTGGATATAGATATTAATATGCTTTGAGATGAGGTCACCCCAGGCACATTTGTTGCATCATTACTTTCTCAATTTCAAGGTGTATTGAAGAGGCAGAAATAGTCCTTAAAGAGATGCCATCCACAATAGCAGGTTAAATGTGGCTAATGCAACCTTAAATTAGCTTTTCCAAGAGTACAAGAAAATAGTTATGTATGGTTTGTTATAAAGCACAGGTAATGTGAAAATTACCAGTGCAACAAAACAAGACTTCTCTGCTCAGAAATACAGTTGCTTCTTGATTATTTCCACCAATGGAGGGGAATATTGGTATAGATAACAGAGACCCATACCTAATTTATCTCCTTAGGTTCTCAAAGCCTTGAGCCAATGAAGTACCAGGAAACTGTGGTAGTTGAGCCCCAGACTTCATTTGAATAAGCAACTGCACAGAAAACCTAAGGGTGAGAGGCTGCATCTAAGCAGAGATACTTGATATTGCCTTTAATTAGCACATAGTGTCACAAGTCCCAATATTATCCTATTTAATATTTTACTCATTTACTTATTTACTTATTTATGTGTTTTTCAAGGTAGGGTCTTACTCTAGCCCAGGCTGACCTGGAAATCACTCTGTATTCTCAGGGTGGCCTTGAACTCACAGTGATCCTCCTACCTCTGCCTCCCGAGTGCTAGAATTAAAAGGCATGTGCCACCACACCCAGCTTAATATTTTTTTAATTACTTTTTTTTTTGAAAGGGTTTTTTTTCCAAGGAAGGGTCTCACTAGCCCAGGCTTACCTAGAACTTACTTGGTAGCCCCAGGCTAGGCTCAAACTCATGGCAATCCGCCTACCTCATATTCCCAAGTATTTTTTTAATTTACATTTAAAAATATGTATTTATTTATTTATGAGAGAGGGGGGGGGAAGATAAAGAGAGAATGGGCATGCCAGGACTTCTAGCCACTACAAACAAACTCCAGATGCATGTGCCACCTTGTGCATCTGGCTTATGTGAGTATTGGAGAATCAAACCTGGTACTTAGGCTTTACAGACCTCTAAGCTATCTCTACAGTTCCCCAAGTATTTTTATTTATTAGAGTGAGAGAGAGAGAGAGAGAATAGGCATGTCAGGGCCTCTAGCCACTCCAAATGAAGTCCAGGTGCATGTGCCACCATGTGCATCTGACTTACGTGGATTCTGGGGAATCAAACCTGGGTCCTTAGGTCCACTAAGCCATCTCTCCACACCCCAAGTATATTTTTAAAATTACATTTCACCATTATATTTTTGATTTTTTGCAGTAGGGTCTCACTCTAGCCTAGGCTGGTCTGGAGTTGTCTCAGGGTGGCCTCAAACTCTTGGCGATCGTCCTATCTCACCCTCCCACATGCTGGGATTAAAAGCATGCGCCACCATGCCTAGCTGACATTATATTTTTCTGAAGAAGTCTTTGATATCATTAAATCTTGGTGAGTTATGTCTCCAGAATACTGAAGGAGGTATTTAAAAGGTCATGTTAATAACATCTGATGAACGTCATCACTGTTAGTGTTAGTGACCTTAATAACCGACTGTCATTCTCAGCTTCACAGTAGCTGGTCTCTGTTAGACTTCATTTCTCGTAATAATATTTTATTTTATTTATCTTTTTCTTATTAACCCTAAAAATGAGTATGAAACTGAAATGCAATGCCCCACTTGCACAAGTTCTTTGAAAGGCAAATTAACCACATTCACTTAATTTCACTGTAATAGAATCTGAGTACCTAAAAAATAATTTCTATAACTAAGCTAGCAGGGAATGATTTATGGCAACATCATCTGAGGAAAGTTATCAATACGCCTTGTCAGTCTTTTCATTTGATCTGCTGAAACAAATACTGGAGGTTTCCAAGTTCTTCATATGTAAAGGCAGGGAAATGCTAGAGATAACAAGAAAAGAAAGACACCATCCTGTGGCTATAATATTTGAGAAAGCTGACATCTTTCAGTTACCACTTTCTGCTGAATTAAGTTCGCCAAATTTTTTCATTCTTAAAATGCTGTCAACACGTATCAAATACCCATCTTTCCTTCTAATGGGTGGCGCCCACAACCAACTCATTGGAGCTTTTGAATACTTGCTGTAAGAAGGTGGGAGCTCTAGGTCTTGTCTTGTAATTTTGCATCTGGAAGTAAATATGGTATCATGCCTTCAGTTTTCATAGTTGGCTTTCACATCTAATCTCTTCTGTAGTTAATTGTGTCCCTTTTACTTTGTCATCTTCCCATAGGTGATTTCTGGAGTAGGCCTATTGGACTGTAAGTTGAGATCTATCAGGAGTCAAGAACATCTATGGATTTTCATTACTTAGATAGCAATAAAGTTTCTTGACCCCCTTCCCTATTCTCAGTCTGACTAAGCATCTCTGATTAGGTAGGCAAAGTGTTACCTACCTCCTTGGGGAGTTCAACACAAAGGAAAATTCTCTTGTAACTTCCTTGTTAGTACTAACATTAAAGGCATGCATGTGTACATGCACACACATGTATGTGTTACTTCTATAATTGTATCTCTTGTGTTTTGTTTCAGATAAAATATACTAAAAGTTTTTTGTTTTTGTTTTTAAGAAAAAATGGCCTTCTTTTCAGAGACATTAGGTTGCCTTGTGATTTGCAATAATCAATTTGATAATTGTTGTTGACTTACTGGTACAGCTCGTGAGTAATGTCCCAGATTTAGACTAGCATGGCAAAAGGGTTTTAATCAGGTAGTGCTTTTGTTCCCCTGGAGCATTTGTCTTGCTTGACTGCTCTGGCTTTCAGCCAACTTCTAGAAAGGCATTTTTTCCTGCTGTATAGTGTAGTCGAATATGTGTCACTTAAGTGTTCAGTGGAGGAGCTTCCAGCCCACTAAAACTCATTGTTAGCTTACCTTTCACCAGTGTGCCATTAGAAGCACTGAGAATGGATGCTGTCTCTCCTCTTCTCTAAGACTGTTTGAAGGGAGGATGAATCTCATTACTATAAATATTGTTTTCATCTCAGACTACCTCACTGATTCTGAATGATAGGATCCCCTTTGGCCGCTGTGAAAACGCTGAAATAATTGATGACTTGTTGAATTTTCATTATCTAATGTACATTAATTTAGATACACTAGCTCTGTTGCTAGGAGAAGAGTTGAGTTTGAAGGACTTGGCTGAGTACAGATTGCCTGTGTCACAGAAGTCAGGAAAGATCTTGCTGTCCTCAGAGTGGATTTACAGTTCTGGTGGATGGGCTGAAAACTTGAGAAATTTTCACATCCAGTGACTGTTTCCCCACGTATTTTTCTCAGCATATGTTAGGTGGTATTTGATGCTTGCTTACTCTATCATCTGTTTAATTAGCTTGAGAAGCTGAAAGAACTTGAAATCCCTCAGCCCTTGTATGGTCAAGAGCTCTGGGGCTTGAAATGCCCACACTTGGTACTCCTGAGAGTCGAATGCATAGGCTTGTATTGATGCATGAAGAAAAGTTTCTAAAGTGCTAGGGAGTTTCATGTGTTTTTATTGTTTCCATAATTAAACATGCTGATGTGATGTAGTGTTTATCTTTGTAGGGCATCTCCTCTGGGGTTATATTTCTCTGGGTAGCAGCAGCGTTCCCCGCTCCCCCTCGCCCCCAGAATGCATATGGAGCCAGAGCTGCTGTCCCGGCGTCCAGAGAAAACCAGGTTCTGGTCATGATTGAGAAACAGAAAGCTTGGAGTCTTGTACAGCCTATTTGAAGTTGAAGGTTGACCGTTCGGTTTTCTGACAAAGTGTTTTGAGGGCTGTGTGACACACAGCCTGAACATCATTTTATAAAAAAAGAAGAAGAAGAAGGAAAAATAAAGTTTAACCTTAATAGAAAGGTATTATTGGTCTTGTGACCTGAATTTTAGGTTAAGTGAACTCTTCTTCCTTCCTCAGATAATGAGGGATTTCTCAATTTTCCAGCACCCAACTACCATCCACTGAGTACTAGTTGCTGAACAAAGGGAAGTGCTGAATCAATGAGAATGTTCTGGAAACTGCTGCTTAACTATATTTCTTGGATTGAGGTTAGAAGAGTAGCAAATCTGTGTTGTGTGTTCCGAAGTAACATATATTATAGGGCTATTTGCTTCATTTCCTGTGGATTTTTTCCCCCTAAACCAGAGACAAAGAAACACTTACTCGTGTTGCACTTCTCTCCAGTAATGCTTTTCCTCCTTTCTCCTCAGGACACACAGAAAGCAAAGCAGTTCCTGCCCTTTCTCCAGCGGGCTGGCCGCTCTGAGGCAGTGGTAGAATATGTCTTCAGTGGTTCTCGCCTCAAACTCTATTTGCCAAAGGAAACTTGCCTGATCACCTTCTTGCTGGCAGGTAAGTCGTAAGTGTTGCATGTTACTCTGGACTTCTGCCTGGGCCTCAGCCCCAGCACCATGCCCTCTTGCTGTGCCTCCATTCTACCATGTAAGGACATTGGGAGCCACAGAACCTTATGCACTTTGGATGAAGGGAATTCCAGGCCCAGTAAAAAGATGAATACTGGAATTGTTGTAGTTAGACCTGGCCACTTAAGGCCAACCGCCCTAGCTATGCCAGTCATAGGCAGGCGAGCCATTCTGCCCGTATAGTCCCCAGTCAGGGCCACTTGCCTGTCTTTTCTTCTTTTCAAAAATGTCACCAGGGGGCTGGAGAGATGGCTTAGCGTTTAAGCGCTTGCCTGTGAAGCCTAAGGACCCTGGTTCGAGGCTCAATTCCCCAAGACCCACGTTAGCCGGATGCACAGGGGGCGCACGCATCTGGAATTCGTTTGCAGTGGCTGGAGGCCCTGGCACGCCCATTCTCTCTCTCTCTCTCTGCCTCTTTCTCTCTATGCCTGTCGCTCTCAAATAAATTTAAAAAAAATAAACAAATTTTAAAAAAATGTCACCAGGATCCCATTCCTTAGTGAAAGCCCAGCCATTACACTACTAGTACCAGCTTCTACATCTTTAGTGTTTCTTATAGACTAGGGGTCACGTGCTAGGGCAAGCCTTCCTCTTTCCTCTGCTGCCTGCAAGCTCATCACCCACATCCTGTCTTCCCTGGTAGCCTAATGTTTCCCAGGCGAGCAAGGCGGTCATTGTGAACTGTGGTCTTCGGGCAATTTACATTTATGTATTCAGGGCGCAGACTGCCTCATTTTTTTTCATAGCTGGCAAATGATAAAGATACTTATTTCTAGTTGGTCCTTCACAGAGACTGTGGTCTTTGAAGAAGGCTGTCATTTCACTTCCACCTTGTGTTTATCCACTCACAGAGGACATGTGCCGCTGTGCTTCCCAGACTCGCCTTCCTTTCTCTGTTGCTGCCCTGCCGCCTCAGCACTTCTGTTGAATTCTTGAGTAGAAGGTGCTGCGGTTGAAGAGAAGCAAGAGCCGTGCTTGCTGTCCATCCCCTGCGGCTTGCCTGAGCCTCCTTTGTATGGCAGGCCCCAAGAATTTCTTGTCTGGATGAGGGGCTCCCTCAGGCCCCAGCTGAAAGATTGAGTTATATGGCACAATTCACTTGGCTGCGCCACTCACCGCCGCTTGACTGTCCTTTCTCAACAAGGCACGTCATAAGCTCTTAGCAATTTGATGGTTGCTACAAGGCTCTGCGGGCTTGCTGCAGGGACTAATTAAAGTGTGACACCTTGCTCAGGGGGAGCTGTGGAAAGAAGGCCCGTACCAAATCTATACCTTACTGGAGGGCTGCACTTGTGTTTCTGCTAATAAGAGTTGTAGTAAAGTGAGGCATCAAAGAGCAGAGGCATTTCATGGGGCCACTTGTGCCCTGTTCTTAGTAACAAATTGTTGTTACAGAGTCTGAGGTGTATAGTCAGCTCATTCTCTGCTCTACCCAAAAAACAAAAGCATCCTCATGGCAGAGTGGAGCTTAGTCCCAGAGGTGAAAAAGAGAAGTGATAATAATTCTTTTCAAGAAGCCTGGCCACAGATCTACAGAGGAAGGAAAACATTGAAGCTCTGGCTTCCAAACTCAAAGCGCTCTCAGAGACGGCTCCGAGTGTGGGCCGCCCTTGATTGGAGAGTTCCTGCAGAATGCCGTGCTTCCCCCTTGCTGCCGTGGAAGCCAGCTCATTGTCTCGCGCTGCATCAGCCGGGTCCTCTGTGGACAGGTGTGGCAGTGTGAATGTGATGGCTAGAATGTAAGGCCCCACAGACTCGGGCTTGCCACTTGAATTTCCAAGAGGAGCCCTGCAGGGGAAGAGGTTTGTCACTGAGGGCAGGCCTGGGACTGTAGCCCTAAGGTGTGTGCAGAGCAGCTTGGAGCTCTGGCTATTTGTGCTTCTTGTTATTTGCTGGCTGTTGGATGGTGTCTCTCTGCGATGATCTATGGAAGTGAGCCAGCTTCTTTCACCATTGATGGAATCCCCTGGATTCTGTCAACCTGAAATATACCCTTTCCTCCAAGAAGCTGTGTTTAGTAGGGTGTTTGTCCAGCAATGAGACGCTGAACATGGCATTTTCCTTAGCGTCGCAGTCTAAGACATTGCCTGAGTTAACTTCGGTCTGGAAGATAGATTACACAGCAGCAAATGCACGCTGCACAGTATAATCTGTACATTTGTCCTCCTGCCACAGTATATGCTGCTGTATTATACATCTGTGGGTTCCTTAGAAACCTAGCATAGCCAAAGGACCTTGAGAAGTCTTTAGAGAAAGCAGACCTCAGTTTGAATCCTGACACTTCTGTGTCAAAGCACTGGATATTAGGGCACTAATTTATACTGCTTAAGCCTTGCTGTATACATTAGATATAACCAGAGATGATTTCTTGCCTCCCAGAGTGTTTGGGAGATTTTAACCAATTGTGTCTGGAACAAGCCTACCATAAGAGCGATCATTAATGAGCATATATATCTTCTTCTCACAGACTTAGTATTTTGAGATCGTTTTGATGTTTTAAGAGATCTTGTTATGTTGCCCAGGTTGCTCTAAACCCACACAGTCCTCTTGTCACAACCTCCTGGGTAGCTGAGACTGCTGGTGTGCACACAACTGAGTTGATGTAACTAGTTTGTATAACTGGTTCTTACCCCTCATATATAATGGCCTAGTTGTATAGCATGTGAGCATGCAGCTATGGCTGTATCAAAGAGGCTCTGACCTGTCATTGTGGGAATGAATCAGGAACAGAAGTTGTGCCAGTCTCCTCCTGCCTAGCAACAAGTTTACTGACAGATTGATGCGTAGCTCTCCCCTGAGTCTCTGGAGCAAGAAGCTCCATAGTGTCCTAAACTCTTGTCACAAAAAGTTCACAGCTAAGAATGGTCTAGTTCTCAGGACCTGTAAGCAAGGCTGATGCACATAGAAATGAGAGTGTAGGGCACTAAATGAAAGTACAGAATTGTGGACAGAGGGCAGGAGTGGCACCAGAAAGGACTGTGGCTCAGGAGACACCTCCCTGAGGATTTGTTGTAAAGGACAAACAGTTTATTTAGTCAACAGGAGTAGGAGGACGGCGTGCTCTAGGTCCATGGGTATAGAGCATGACCCCTGATGTGCTGGGTCCCCACTCGGCCTTTGATACTCCTGGATGTAATGCACAGGGGATGGAGGATGGGGTGATTCTGCACACTCCTGCATGAGCTGGTCTTTCTCCTTCCTTGGCCCTTCCTATGTTCCTTCAGTTACTGAAAGGTCTTAAGCAAGGACATAACTGCAGCTAAGGAAGTTCATTTTAAGGGAATTACACAAGTGTGATGGAGAAAGATACTGAGGGCACTCAACACCTACCAAACCAAAGATCCAGATGCCCCTAAGTGCCCATCACTGAAGTAGACTTAAGATGCTCCCAGCATGGCTCAGGGAATTTTGCGGAAGAGGGGCAGAAAGATTGTTGGAGCCACAAGTTGGGCCATTTTGCGGAGACATTGCCTCTCCCCCATAACTGACTGCTGTCCCCATAATGCATGACCCACAATCCCCATGGGGTTGAACTGCATCCCCAATGAGGAGGTCCTCTTCAGAAAAGGGGCAGGGAGGAGGGAAAGGATAGTACCAACATGTGATGTTTACGTACTAAGTATGTCCATATCTAATAATAAAAAGATGACATATTGAGACTCTCAGATCTAGACTTAGGCAAAATAAGAAGTAAAGGGGTAGCAAATAAGAATAAAAAGAATAACACATTTAAAAAATTCTTTGTAAACAAAGGGGGCTAGGGGTCTTGGAGAGCATACTTTTTCAAAAATAGAGAACTCAAAATCTGATAGTGAAAAGAAGCCAAGAGATTCACAAACATTTAGGATTCGGAGCGTGTTTGGACTGTATTTTTGGTCAGGGATAGGGGATGGTGCTGAGCATAGAGAGAAAAGTCGAGCATTTTAGGAGTGAGCAGTTGAATAGATTGTGATGGCCACAATCAAATGTAGCACCACAAGTAGGAACAGGTAATTGGTTTGGCCTTGGGTGTGTAACTCTTGTAGTTTCCATGGAAATGTTTAAGCTCAGCAAAAGAGCCTCTGCAACATGCTTGGGGGGGGCGGGGGGGAGGGGGCAGTGGTCAGCATGCGAGCCACTCGTACTTCAAGCTCTTTTCTAGAGAGGCTCAGGGGTGGTTCACCACCCTGTACACAGAGTAAGCTGCGCACAGGTACTAAGGATTCACACACAGGCAGAGAAGGCGTGGTCAGAACAATAAAAAAGCTCTTGAGAGTAGTTTAAAACGCCAAAGGAGGAGAACATCCCGAGGAGTCAGCACTCTTCAGAATAAATGAGCAAATATGCAAAACAGTGAAGTGATTTTATGCTGTTTATCACTCAGGAAGTGACCAGTGACCTTTGTGTGTATAGTGCCATCAGAACTGAATCAACTCAAGACAGATTCCAGGTGATCACAGGGCACATATGGCCAACAAGGAGCAGAATTACCAAATTTAGATTATCATCCCCAATATTTAACGGAGAGTGGAAAATAGCACAGAAAAATGGGAGCTGATTAGGTAAAGTCAACTAAGGAGCTTCAGTACTTTGAGAACACAAATACATGCTTGAGAATCAAAACAGTGGCACATGTGTTTAGCTGGAATGCTAGCTATTGGGTACACCTGTTATTTTCTTGATACCAGTTGTAGGTTACATAACTTAACAAAATCTCTGTCTGAAATAAGCATAAAGAAGGACAGAGTGGCCAAGCCTGGTGGCCTGCACCGACAATCATGGTACTGAGGAGGTGGAGGCCAAAGGGTCAGGGCCCAAGGCTGGCCTCTGCTGATAGCAAGTTCAAAACCAAACAGGCCTCAGTAAAACCCCGTCTTCAGAAAATGCGGAGGCAGGGAGAAAATCCTAGGGAACGTGCATTTTGAAGTGTTGAGGAGCCCTATTTAGAGTCTGAGAAGGAGCTAGGAAAGGCACACAAGTCAAGACAGAGTGGGGTGACCTAGAGGAGGTGGAATGAAGGGGTGAGACCAGCTAGGACTGTGAAGGTGAGTGTAGGCATAGACCCAGAAATTGTTGAGACCCTGTTTTCATGGAACAATCCAGTCTCATGGTGCAGTTTGCAAATATGTATGGCATGCATGCCACACTATGTAATGACACTGTGGGAAAATGGTCTCTCATTGGAACTGGGAAAGAATTTGCATTGCAGTCCTCAAGGGGAAAGTCCAAGCATTTGTTGAGCAGTCCCTCCTTGCTGTTCTCATTAATCCCGGCCTCTCTGAGAGCGCTCTGTTCAAGGTGGGGTGGATACTTTCCATTTTTATGTTGCCTTTTTTTGGGCAGACGGCCCCACAGCTTGATAGGGAGTGGCATTTGGCCGGAGCCAGCTGGCCTCTCCGTCACGGTTCCTGCACCCCTGTACGTGGAGTGATTGCTTGGTCAGATGGGATAGCAGGTGGGGCTGGAAAGTCAGCTGCAGCTAACAGGTCAGTGCCTCCTGAACGCTCTTGCCCTTTAGTCCTTTGAGCACCTGGCTTAAGTTTGGTCCCCGAGCAGATGACCTTAGTCCACAAGAGCTAAGACTGTTCAAGGTCCCTGTGCCTGCGGCCCTCCGCCTTCTACGCATACTTATTTTAGCCTTTGGAGGAAAGTCTCTGTCAGTTCTTACCCTGAGCAAGCAAGGAAGCCAGGATCGTAGGCAGCCTGCATTTGTTTAGAAGCATCCTTTTCCCTCTAGCATTTAGCGAGCCCCAGACATTTCCTTTCCTCAGAGCAAAAGCAGTTTACCACAGGCTTTAATTTTAGTTTACTTGTCATATTTTACTTGTCAAATTTTACTCTACTATCTTGTCTAAAGGGAGACTGGGGCACACATTTGCAAATCATTTGCCTCTTAATTCATATTTTTATTTTCAAGCACCAGTGGACATGAAGTGTGTGTCCTACTATTACTGTGACCTTTGAATGGAGTTTTCTTGTTTTGAAGCACCATCTTTGCTCTTGGCCATCAGGGTCATGCTGAGGGTACAATTCAGGAAGTTGTCTTGTTGACTAAGCATAGCAGGCATCAAGGTATGTAAACCATATGCTTTCTCTGGAATTGAAAGAGAATAATTAGAGGCTTCCATGCAAAATAATATAAGGAATCTTAAATCATACTTGGAATCTTTTTGCTAACTCTCTGAGTGAGAACACCAGGTTTATATCTCCATATTAAAAGTGGCACATGAGTAAGTTTGGATTGTAGAGTGGGGCAAGCAAGGTGGGGACACAGGATGAATGTCACTCAACCTTACATAGAACTCATGGGAAAAACTGCCTGAAAGGCAGAAGCCACTTGGCAGGGGTTCCCGTGTGGATCACAGCAGGTGACTTATAATTAACCAGCTACCAGTCACATGAACAAGACTAGAAAGTGAGACTTCCTTTTGCCTGCCCTTTGGTGTCTTTTTGATCTATCTCCATCTCTCCCCTCTCTCTCTCCATCCCTCTCAGAGAACAGCTTTCCTGTGGAGCTACATTTTGACAAGGGAAACCAAGAGGAAGGTTCTAGGTTTCCGAGATTTTATAAATGGTGGTAGGCTTGTGTGTGATACATGAAAGGTGTGGCTTGTGGCCTTTCACCCTGAATGGCTTTGAATAAAATGCTTCATTTCCTTTTTATCTCTTGAGAAAGTCTCTTCTCTAGCCACTCTTAATTGGAATATCAACTGCTTGTTTCAGTAGACCAAAAACTTGTAATGAGAGGATGGGAGGATAGGTAAACAGGAATATCCTTCTCATCGCTTGGCCTCAAGAATGGTGGATCCCCATTGATTACCAGTGCCTAACCAAATTACACAATTAAAGCCAATGTATGTTTAAGTGAGAAATCCCATTCTGCTATTACAGAGGTGCTAATGAATCAGGCTGTTGCTGTGGTTGTGTTTGCTGGGCTTCTATCCTTAATTAAGCAATTACAGGGTCTGCTGATACTTATGAATTCCTTTCAGATGCTTTAATTGAATTGCAACTTAATGGGTATTGGTGAAGTAGGGTACTCTTTCTCTTGGGGCTTCCCAGTTTGGTCCCGTCTGCACTGCCTGCCTGTTCTCCTCTGGAGCCTGTCACTGGAAGTGGACAGCGATGGGAGACTGTCCTGAAGCTGCTGTTCTTCACTGTTCAGAACAAAATCCTGAGAACCTTCCTCGTGTCGCAAGGTCCGGAAAGGTCCCTTGTAGGAAAGGTTAACATAGCTGGTTTGGCGAACATTTTTTTAAATATATTTTCTTTATTTATCTTCAAGCAGATAAGAGAGACAGAGAATGGGCTGCCAGGGCCTCCAGCCGACGCAGAAGAACTCCAGATGCATGTCCCACTTTGCATCTGGCTTTACGTTGGGTACTGGGGAAATTGAACCCAGGTCGTTAGGCTTTGCAGGCAAGTGCCTTAATTACTGAGCCATCTTCCCAGCTCCTCCCCCATTTTTAAAGACATTTATTTATTTATTATTTGCAAGGAGAGAGAGTGAATGAGTGTATCAAGGCCTCTAGCCACTGCAGATGAACTCCAGAAGAATGTACCACTTTGTGCATCTGGCTTTACATGGGTACTAGGGAATCAAACCTAGTTCATCAGACTTTGCAGGCAAGTACCTTAACCACTGAGCCATCTCTCCAGCCCTGGGTGAATTTTTTTTTTTAAGCCAAGAGTTTTTACAAAGACATTGTAGGAAAGTCAGTCTTCAGTAGATGATAAATAAAAAGACAGTTTCTGCTCTTAAATAGCTTTTAATGTAATAGTGTAAACAGTTATATAAAACCAAGGAGGGAAAATAGGAATTCTCAAATGCGTATGCAACTGGGCATGGTGATGCACGCCTTTAATCCCAGCACTCGGGAGGCAGAGGTAGGAGGATCACCATGAGTTCAAGGCCATCCTGAGACTACATAGTGAATTCCAGGTCAGCCTGGGCTGGAGTGAGACCCTACCTTGAAAAACAAAAACAAAAAACCATACACACACACAAAAAAAAAAAAAAGAAAGAAAAGAAAAACATATGTAACATACCATGAGACTTGCATCAGCCCATCTTGTGTTGCTATAATGTAATACCTAAGAACAGATAACTTAGAAAGAAAGGAGTTTGTCTCTCAGCTCTGGAATCTGGGAAGCCCAAGTGCCAGGTGCCAGCATCTGCTGCTGGCACTCCTGCTGCTTCCGCTCAAGGGCAAGTTAGTGCAAAGAAGAGAAAAAATGCTGTAAGGGGCCACATCAGTGTCTGTCAACCTACTTCTGCAATAACCAGTTTAGTGATTTGAGAAAGGTGTTAATCTGTCTTAATGGAGTAATCATCTTTAAAGGACCTTCCTCCCACTACTACCGCTGTAGCACTCAGATTCCAGCATGAATTTCAGAGAGGGACAAACCAGGTTCAGACCACAGCAAGAGTATAGAGGAAAGAACAATTACTTGAAAAAGAAAATATTCCAGGGAAGGTAGGATTTCAGCATCCAAAGAGACCTGGAACTTACTTTCTCTCTCTTTTTTTTTTTTTTGTCGGGGAGGGGGAGGTTGGATATACTTCATTTCAGTAGAACAATTTTGCCTATGTGTTGGCGGGTGAACATCTTTCTTAGCTGTCCTGCCATTGAGCTTCACTTCTCTGACCACAGCTCAGTCCCTCCAGGTACATCATCACCCACTGGTCTTGTGGGGGAAAGCGTAAACCTCCCATTGTAGCCTGCCTGTTTCCCATCTTTAGATCATGAGTCATCCCTAGAACCAGCTGCTTCACACTTCTGGGACACCTGTTCACATGGTACCTTAGTGTCCTCTGAGCACAATACTAGGAACAGTGAAATGCATAATACAGTTGCAACCTTCACGCAGGCCATGTGTGTCTACTGAAGTAAAGAATGTATGGACATGAAGGGGAAAAAATTCAAGCACAAAGTAGCCACGCATGCTGGTTCACATGTGTAATCCCATCACAGGGAAGGTGGAGGCAGAAGTATTGCCATTAGTTCCAGGCCAGACTGCACTATAGACTGAGACTGTCTCGGCACTGTTAGCAGGACTAGTGCTGCCCCGTACCATAGCCTAGGGTTCAGAGACTGGTGAGGCTGAATGCTTGGTTAGGCCAGGGCAAGGCAGCCTGGAAGGTAGTGTCTCATCTGGGGACACTCCTTTACAAAGGACTTTAATAAATTGGCAGTGGATGGAATCAGAGGAGAGAGTCCTTGATGGTAAGAACCTAGAAATGCCCATATCTTAGGACAAGCCGTAGGCCAGACTTGCAAGTCATAGTGGAGTATTTTTGTATAAGAGAGGGAGGGCTTCAATTTGTTCAGTAGCCATTTCAAACATTTTTCACTGAGGCAGAGCGATACAGTCATCAGTAAAAATGAAATTTGTTCAGCATAGTTTAAGACAGTCACAGCCCTTGGAGCTAAACCATTTAAGTGTTCTTGATTTCCTGCTTCCTCATTAATGATTTCCATCAGCTGAACTGCTTGTGTTGGTGTGATACTGGAGAGCTGGGGTGAGGGAGACAGCAAGGCCCCCATGGCAGCTCTGTGCCAACCTGTAACTAAGGGAAAGGTGGTTCTAGTCATGGCACCTTCTCTGGATTTGGTTAGATTGCTGTGGCCTCCCAATTAGGGAGGTCAGCCCACAAGTCTCATTTGTGCTCTCTGTGCCAAGGGAAGATAGGTGGCATATAATACTCAGCAAGGATAGCTCCACTGGGTGCCTTCTAAGGGCTAGTCCCTGAGAAGACCTGACTCCAGCTGTCTACTAGTGCTTTTACTCTTACTACTTTAGAGTTTTAATGTCCAGGGACAAAGCCTGTTTGTTATGCAGAGTGAAAAAGAGGCCCAGGAGGGAGACACAAGATCCGCCCTGTAAGCTTCACCCAGCAGTTCCTTTCCCTTCTCCTGCTGTAAGCAGAGCCTGAGTGTGCATTTATTTAGGTTGCTTGGGCTGCTTCCACCTAGTGGAAGGGGAAGGTGGAATAGGTAGTTTGTAGAAGTCTCGCGGCCTTTCTCCCCTGGCATGTGTCCAGTACCTGCACCTGTCTGTCTGGTTGTGCCCATTCCATTCTTTGGCTTTCTCAGAAGAATGCATTTCCTTGTGGATTTTTTTCAGCATCATCTTGTCAACTTATTGGCATTTCCCAACAGCTATTTAGTAATAATGATGGCAAGTGACATCATCCTAGTTGGGCTACTCTCCACCAGCCCAACCCTGTGGGAAATCTGCGTGGCTGGGCAAATCAGTGAAAATAGCAGGACCTAAATGCAAGACAGGGCGGGGAAATGGTTTGGTAATTTAAAATTAAAGGGCGATGTCGTGAAATTCGGTAATGGACAGCTTCTGGGTGAACAGTACACACTTTCAGAAAGACTTCATCCTGGTTGCTATGGGAACTACCTCTTGTGTCCCTTTTTCAAACAGATTTGACTGGGTTTTAAAAAATAAAATTGTTCCTCAACCAAAGTTTCTTTTCTCTTTGCCTATGATATAATAAATGAGAAATACATTTTCTATGGCTCTCTTCAAGGTTGACTTACAAGTTTCTAGAATGGGGCTTTGGGGAAACTTCTGTTGTAGCTTTCTGGCTTCCCTGTAATTTTCCCTCATGCATATAACAATGTCTTACAAGAGCATTCCTAAATAAACCCTATTAACTCCCATGCTTACCTTCACTACATGTAGGAACATATTTAAATCAAGTAAGCGGTCTACAAATGATAGTGAAGTTCCCATTTCTCTGCCCTTGTATGCCTCCTTTTCCTGAGCTTGTACATCTGCTAGTGATTTTTCTAGGGTTAATTTGGGTGTTTTTATTTTTAAATTGGAACATGGTGTCTGTCTCTTCTCTGTGTGTGTTTTGGATGCAGCCCCTGTGCTAGGCATGCGGTTATTAACTCCACTGATACACCAGTTCACTCATTAGCATTTGCATTTTAAATTACAAGCTAGAGCAGACAACATTTATGCTATATTTGTACCATTGCCTTCTTCATGAATGATGTCGTATGTGCAGGGAATGCAGAAATAACTCTCTCAAGGCCCTGATGTATTTTAGTCTTTTTTAGTAAACTGCTGTTTCTTTTTTACTCTTGATTATCATTGTTTGATAGGAAAATTTTTAAAGATTCTTTTCCAAGTTTAGATCCACTCGTGAGTGCTGCTGATTGGGAAGTGCTAACGACGGACCAACCCTTTGTATCAAAATAGGCATACTGCGTAGAGTGGCCATTTTTCCTGTTCACATGGTATTTCTTGTAAGCAGCCTGCTTTGATTTGAAGCTCAGTGGCTGGGTAGACTTGGTAGGATACTTGGTTTTGCTTATATTTGTGCTAACACATCTCATTTCTCAAAGCCTGTTAGTCATTAGTTATTACTCATTACCTATGGCACTACTAGAGCATGAAAATAAAGTGGTGAAGGCCTTCGAGGGCTTCTTTATTTAAATTTCTTTATTTTTATTTATTTGAGAGGAGAGAGAATATGAATATGGGCACGCCAGGGCCTCCAGCCGCTGCAAACGAACTCCAGATGCATGCGCCACCTTGTGCAGCTGGCTTATGTGGGTCCTAAGGAATTGAACCTGGGTCCTTTGGCTTTGCAGGCAAGCATCTTGACCACTAAGCCATCTCTCTAGCCCAAAGACTTCTTTTTGACTTGGACTTTACTGTGGTACAGAATATTAAATATTAGCATGTAAACTGTCAATATGGCATTAGGTCCTGTAAATTGAGCATTGCTAGTAGCTCAGTCCTTGGGCAGCTGCTGCTCTAGCAGATGGTAACTTCTTCATCTGGATCTCAAGAAGCAAATCAGATTGCACAGCCACAAATAGTGGCCCTGTGATTGGAGCCTTCCCTGGCTTGCATTGCTCTGACTAATATAGTCTTTGTGGATTTCTGGCAGCAGACTGAGGGCCGAAAGCAGGCTCTGGTTGACAGATTATGTCCATACCATTGTACTTTCCTTTTAATTTAGTCTCTGATTTTGCTTCTCTGAGTTCTGTTACAAGGACCCTTTCTATTTACAAATTCTTACTCCCCCCCCCCACCCCAGAGGCATCACTTTGGAATTAGAAGTGAATTCTGAGTAGGCAAACAAAATTTGCAGTTGATGGAAGCCTTCTTTCTATAAAGATTTTTCTCCTCAGTTGTCAAATTAGTTGCTAAAATTACTAAGATATGAAGAGTTGCCTTCGAGGTTAATGATCCAAGTTCCCATGATTCAGTAATTCAAAACTTGATACCTGGAACTGAGGGTATACTTAATGTTTGAGGTTAGTCTAGTATGTGTGAGGTGCTGAGTTATGTCTCCAGCACAGATTCAAAAAAATAAAGTCCTGGTCCCTCTAATGTGTCTCATTAGTACCCATGATGCCATAGAATAGTAAGAGAAATTATATGGTGTGGGGCAAATATCATTCTAAGCCTACTTTCATATCAACTTATTTCATGCAATGAGATTTGCTTCACACGAAGCACTACCATATTATATTCCTTACTCCTTTAGAGGCTAGGCCTATTCAAATGAGGGGTTTGGCCAAGGTGACTTAGGTCCTTCAACCTTGTAGCATCTGAGCTGTGCAACTTGACCATCTGGATTCTACTGCCTCATGTATTTGACACAGCTTGTATTTGTCTTTTGTTTGTTTGTTTGTTTAATGTTTTATTTTTATTTACTTATTTGACAGAGAAACGGGGAGAGAGAGAGAATAGGCGCACCAGGGCCTCCAGCCACTGCAAGATCCAGATGTGTGTGCTCCTTTGTGCAGCTGGTTAACGTGGGTCCTGGGGAATCAAACCTGGGTCCTTAGGCTTTACAGGCAAACGCCTTAACCACTAAGCCATCCCTCCAGCCCTGTATTTGTCTTTTAATTCTATTAATTATTCTTTTTAAAAAGTTATTTATTTGTGAAAGCAAGAGAGAGAGAATGGGCACACCAGAGCCTACGGCCACTGCAAACAAACTCCAGACACATGCGCCACCTTGTGCATCTGGCTTACGTGGGTCCTGGGGAATCAAACTGAGGTCCTTTGGCCTTGCAGGCAAATGCCTAAACAGCTAAGCCATCTCTCCAGCCCCTATTACTTATTCTTATAATAATTTCTTGTTTAGAATGTGCTGATTCAGAGTCCTCTCTAAGAACCCCAAACTCAGCACCACAGATACTGAAATAAGATCGCCAAATGAAGCCCATGGTCATGGGAGGACCTGGAGTTCAGGCTGAACTGCTTCCTACCGCCTGTCTTCATATTTACCTTATCTTCCATAAACAAAAGCAGTAGTGAAGTTCTTTTTAAAAGCTGATGGAGCAGGTCACGGCACACGCCTTTAGTCCCAGCACCTGTGAGGCAGAGATAGGAGGATCACCATGAGTTCGAGGCCACCCTGAGACTACATAGTGATCCAGGTCAGCCTGCACTACAGTGAGACCCTACCTCAAAAAAAAAAAAAAAAAAGGCTGATGGACAAAATGAAATTGATAAGGAATTGTTGCATGCCTCTGTATCTTTTCTTCTGTGGAGAGGTTCCTTTCTGGTACATTCAGTGTTTGCCACCCATAAACTCAACTCCAGATAGGTATTCTGTGCCTGTTTATTGCAAAACTGTTGCCTGGAAGCTGAATTATGTCTAACATATCACGGGGTAATGAGCGGTCCTCAGAGACCTCTGAGTGATAGGCAGAGCAGGAGACATGTTAGCTGGCGTCAGCTTTGCGGACAGATGAAGGTCCACTTGGGTGGTACAGCAGCAGGCATCTAGCTAGCACTCTGTGTTCGTGCAGTAACATTTACAAGTGCTTTTTAATGGTACTGATGAAAGCAGCCTGCTAGAGAGCCATGGAATCCCACAGCCTCCTGTCTTTCACTTTTTTCATTGCATTTGCTATCCAGTTGAAGGACTGATTGCTGCTAGTCACTCCTCATCTGGCTGACCTAGGGCTTCAGAGGATTGGGTGGAGCCTGGACTGTGGCCCTCCAGCTGCCAAGCCGTCCAGCCCTCATGGTTCTCTGTTGCTACCTTTACTATGTCCTGGCTTCTGACAGAAACCTTGAATTAAGTGGGTTAGGAATAAACTGCTTGAATGCATTTGTGCAGATAGCTTCTCTCACCAGCTATCTGAAGTGCTTTTTGAAATACACGGGAGCCCTTTGTAAGCTGCTTTATAAGCTGTGAAGTCCATTGTTGCTGCTCTCTGCAGCCAGCGTGGCTCTAACCTAAGTAATGTCTACTTGGCTTGGGGCCAGGGCTGGGTATTGCAAACTCTCATAAGCAGGAAAGCCGCCCACCAGAGTCACTAGCAGCTGGTGCAGGTTGGAGGATTTGCAGAAATTGAGATTGCTGTTCCCAGATATCAGCACTTGCCTGGTGATGAATGACCACGACTGTGCAAGGGGACTCTGTATACTTTCCTTCAGCCTTTTATTCTCAGCCCTCTATTGTGGCGCCTGCTCAATGGCCCCGTTGTGGAGGAGGGCCGCTAAATGCTGGGGTGAGTGGCCTGCCTCTGCCACCATTCCCTCCCTCAGTTGGCCTGAACGGAGACGTTAAGAATAGCTCTTTGATCCCTCTGAACTGATTCTTGGGGCAGGAATTCCGTGGCACATAGCACAAATGCCAAGGGCTAAGAATCCAACCTCCAGGGAGTCGAGAAATGAACTTCACCTGAAAGCATGTGAAATGAACTCAGCTTTGATTACTCTGGTGGCCTTGACCCACCCATCTGTTCCAGAATACTCAGGGAGGTAAGACCAAAGACCAGCAAAGGTCTATTCTGATGAGGTCATTTGTGGATAGTGTGGTTATTTCTGATATGTTTATTTAGGAGTGAAATTCCTAGTGGGCCATGCTGCTTTGTCTCATTTCTTCTTATCACTTGGACTTGATGCATGCGTGTGCTGAAACCACCTTTAGAATGCCATCTTTCTAGAAATCAGCCTGCCATTATCCAGGCATGAACAGCCATAGCTGAGGGATGTCCATCCTTCTGACTGTAACCCCTGCCATCATCCCTTCTCATGTCACTGCTTCCAGCACCAGTATATGAGATTTCTGGGAGGGGGGGATGGGACCCTTGTCTATCTTGTGATCACTTAATCTGTCTTTGCTTGTTATGGAATAAATAAATGAATGAATGAGCCAATGTTTTGGGCCTAAACTTACCCCCACTATGTTCCCACAGATAGTGTTAAACCCATAGCAATGTTTAAGTCACAAGACCAAACTGGGTATCTCTCAAGAAAATACCAGTAATGCCTGGATCTGCCACCAAAGTCGCAGACTCCTGAACAAGTTGCGAAGCCTGTCTGGTCTCAGTTTTTTTGTTTTGTTTTGTTTTGTTTTGTTTGTTTTTCATAGACTGAATGGATTAGATTAGGTTTCTGTTGGTCTGTCTACGTTTCTCATAAAAACAGCTTTTGCTTAGTGAGTCTTTATGCTGTGGATTCGGCTGTAATCACAGCCCTGTGACGAAGTCCCCATTTTATCAATGAGAAAACTGAGATGTAGAAAAGTGTATTAGCCTGCTAATTACAGCACATTTTCTTGATCTTACTTCATGTATCCTCATCCAGAATGTAGTCTCTATATTGGCCCTGAGCCCAGACACCCAGAGCTTCCCTCTTACATTTGTGCAAGGAGCAAGGGGCCTCAGTCCTCCCGTCACTTACAGCACGTGTCTGTGTTCTTGCTGGCCATGAACCAACCCAACAGTGCCTTTCTTGTGGCATGACCAAAGCAAAGCTTCAAAAGGAGACAATAGAGACCCTTCTTAGGAAATGTAGGTATGAGTTTTAGTCATCATGTTGGATTTAGACTTGTTTTTCTGGCCCCAGAGATGATACCAATAGGAGCATAGATAAGAGCATGGCTAGGACATGTGATTGTGGAGGAGAGAGCAGGTCAGACCTGCGGGATGGTTTATGAGCTGGGGTGTTCATGGGCAAATTAAACTTTAGCCCTGAGTAAGCAAAGTTCTAAGCCAGTCATTACTGCCTGGGCACTTTGAACGGGCCCTGTGCAACCCTCATAAATTATTCAGCAGCTTTACTAATAAAAGGCCAAGCAGCTTGCCTAGTCCTAGTGATGCTTAAGTACATAGCTGAGAGCAGGTTAGAGCGACAGACTTATCTGCTACCCACTAAGGAACCCTCCTTTCTGATTTGGAGATAAGAGGGTTAAACAGGCTTTGAATAGCAGTTTGGGGAGAGACTGCATAAAACTGGTGTGGAAATGTTAAGTGTAGGCTAACTAGGGGCTGTTCTCAGAGGAGACACCACTGAGCGGTGCTCGCTGTTGCTTGTGACACAGCTTACACAGTGTACGGTTATTACTTGACACAGAAGATCCAAACTTTAACCATCTGAAGGAGTTTTCCCCTCACTAATCCTGATACTTTTAGTTTCGATGTGATTTCAATTTTTTTTTAAGTTTTTATATTTATTTATGAGAGACAGAGAGAAGGAGAGAGAGAATAGGCATGCCAGGGCCTCTAGCCAGTGCACACAAACTCCAGACCCATGTGCATCTGGCTTACGTGGGATCTGGAGAATCGAGCCTGGATCCTTAGACTTCATAGGTAAGTGCCGTAATGGCTAAGCTATCTCTATAGAGATAGCCCGTGATTTCAGTTTTTAAGAAAAGTTATTAAACTAGAGCAAAGCCTCTCCACTGGTGTTCTACTGAATGGCTGTCTGCGAGTTTGTAGAACCAGGAGATTCTTGCCAGATTGCCATTCACATCCATAAGACAAGGAAAGATAACCATTTTTCTTTTTACCATTTTCTTTTCTTAAAATATTTTTATTTATTCATTTGACAGAGAGAATGGGCGATTCAGGGCCTCCAGCCACTGCAAACGAACTCCAGACACATGCACCACCTTGTGCATCTGGCTCACATGGGCCCTGGGGAATCAAATCTGGATCCTTTGGCTTTGTAGGCAAGCACCGTAAGTGCTAAGCCATCTCTCCAGCCCAAGATAACCATTTTCTGTCCCATATGGTCCAGGCATCTACAGCCTATATTTCATGTGGCCACCATATTTATTCCAAAAGCAACCTTGTCATTGCCCTAGTTTAGAGTGGAGCAGTAGCAGTTGTTCAGCTTGGCATTTCCAGAGAAGTTACTGCTTTTGAATTTCTATTTCAAGCCAAGTCCGAAGCTGCAAGGTCTTTTCGTTCAGAATACACCAGCCTAGCAGCTTTTGGGGGTTTGCTTTGGCCCAAGGGCCCAAGTTTCCAGGGGTAAGAGATCCTGGAAATGACAGGTAAGTGAGGTAGTTAGCCTGTCTCGAAGCCTCAGTAATGTACATATCCCTAGCTGTTGGCATGTTTGATGTCTTGAGTTTTTCACGCCACCTCTATATATCATAGGAGATAATCTTATTTAGTATTTCAGCAAAAAATGGGATCATAAGTGTGGCAAAGGGATTTATGCACCTCCAACCAAACCATGTTTAGAGTTCTTTCTTAAATTTTTTTAATTGGCAATTTCCATAATTATAGATAATAAACCATGATACTTCCCTTCCCCTCTCAGTTTCCCTTTCACAATTCCACCCTCCCATCATATCCCCGCCTCTTCCAATTAGTCTCTTTTTTTATTTTGATGTCGTCATCTTTTCCTCCTATTATGAGGGTCTTGTGTAGGTAGTGTCAAGCACTATGAGGTCATGGATATCCAGGTTACTAGGTGTCTGGAGGAGCACGTTCTAAGGAGTCCTACCCTTCCTTTGGCTCTTACATTCCTTCTGCCACTTCTTCTGCAATGGACTCGGAGCCTTGGAAGGTGTGATAGAGATATTTCAGTGCTGAGCACTCCTCTGTCACTTCTCAGCACTATGGTGCCTTTTGAGTCATCCCAGAGGTCACTGCCATCTGAAAAAGAGAAGCTTCTCTAAACCAAAAGTGTGAGTGGCATTAATATATGGGTATGACCATTAAAAGAAGTGCTTACTGGACAGTTTGGTGAGCATAATATATGCATTTAGCCAGACTCCAGACACTAGGGCTCATGACCTCCCCCATCATAGGTTTTCAGTATCAGGCATATATTCCCTTCCATGGAGCGGGTCTCTACAGCGGTTGGTTCCCCCATAATAGACATGCCACTATTGCACCCATTGACTCATTTGGCCTGGCTGGCCAAACTTAAAGCTTGCAGTATCCACTGTTGTTTATGTCCACTGATACAGCATAGCTTTTTCCAGCTTTCTGTCAGCTGGTCTGCAGGGAGGAGGTTTTCAGCTCAGCTCCAGCAAGATTTCTCAGTGACCTTGTAGCCCAAGCCTGTGGAGTCTTCAGCAATAGGGTCTTACCATCTATTCCTGGTGGGAAACCAAGAGCCTTGGCAATGGCCAACAATGTTTTGGGGTCATCAGGGACCTCCTTGACCAACAGCTCACTGGAAGGTATCCCATCTCTGGCACTGAAAATTTTCTAGTAACAATCTATGACTTCTGGGGTTGCCATTGTCCAAAAAAAGTAGGTTTCCATATGACTTATTTATATCCTCTTAGATTTTGATTAAACTTCCCCCCACCCTTCTTTTACTCAATCTCTTTCCCTGACCTCACTTGGGCCATTCCTAAGTGTTCATCTACTCATCTATTTACATATATACAATACTATCCCTTAAGTCATCCTCCCCCACCCTCCAGGCACCCTTATAGCCTCTTTCTAGCTTACTGGCCTCTACTACCACTTTTTATTCCAACTCACATACAAGTCTAAGTATTTGTAGGTATGATCCACATATGAGAGAGAAATGTGGCACTTGGCTTTCTGAGACTGGGTTACCTCACTAAGTATAATCCTCATGTATACACACACACACACACACACACACACACACACACACACACACCAAGGTCTCTTGTTATTGCAAGTGAACACTTGTCCAGTTACATGGGTAGCTGGGGAATTAAACCCAGCCATCAGGATTTGCAAGCAAGCACCTTTATCCATTGAGCTGGCTTCCCAGCCCCAAGACTTTTTTCTTTCTACTTTGCATACTCTTGTTGTACCTGTTCTTCTTGGCCCACTTTGTGTCACATCATCTTCTAGAATATTCACTGAATTGATCACATATTGGTATGTGTACTTGGCCTCACTCATTGCATTTCTTCAACTAGGCTGGCTGGTTTCTCATTTCTTGGTGAATGGTCTTGATTTTAAAGCAGCAAAAATTGTCCCAATAATGATACCACCACTAACATTTTTACCTCTCAGTCAAGCCTTCGGTCCCCATTGTTGTCTGTGATTCTGTAGAGACTGTAGAGATTGCTACTTTACACTTCAGCAGGAGAGATAAAAGGCCTAGTTCCAGGAAATAAAATAGGTGAGAGATGAACTGAAAGTATTCAAAGGCAGGTTGATAATAGGAAGATCAGTAGACAGGAAATTGTAAATTTTTGTTCCAGCTTCTACTGTTTCCTGATGGCCCCACTGCTCTGATTCTCACTGTCTGCACTTTTGGAGGCTTTACCCCCAGAATCCTAAGTACAGGTTATATCCTAGCTATGTCACTTTGTGTAATATTAAAGAGTAGCTGATATTCTGTCCATGTCATGATCTTGGGAACTCTTCTCATTCTTATGTTTTGAGTTTGAAATCAAGTCAGATGGTCAGGTAAACTAAGTTCATTAAATTTTCACCCTCACATAAATGTAATCTGTATGAGTAGGAGATGACAGAGAAGTCAGCCTGGGTCTTCCATCAGATGAACACTAATTGATGAACACTAATTGGATGACAGGGCTCGGTTTTAAAGTGTCCTGAGCTCAAAGGCGAGCTAACCAAGGGCTAATGGTAATGCCATTGATCTGATTATCAGAAGAGCAGTTAGAGCCCTAATGAGCTTCTGGAGTTGTACCAGTAGGAGTTGAGATACTGAGTTGAACTGGTTTATCTTTTCCTCCTGTCTCCCAGATACTGGGCCCTCCCATAGCCCAACCCCTTACATTTCCAGCCATTGCCTTGATCTGAGTTTTGGTTTTCTTTGGTGCACCCCTTCTTTTTGGTTTTTTTGTTTGTTTGTTTGTTTGTTTGTTTATTTGTTCTTTTTTCCTAGATAGGGTCTCACTCTAGCCCAGGATGACCTGGAATTCACTATGTAGTTTCAGGGTGGCCTCTTACACACGGTGATCCTCCTACCTCTGCCTCCCGAGTGCTGGGATTAAAGACATGCACCACCACTCCCGGCTTGATGCCCATTTTTTAAAAAATATTTTTATTTTATTTCAGAGAAAGGGTCAGTAGAGATACAGAGGGGTCCAGAGGGAGAGAATGGGTACACCAGGGCTTCCAGCTACTGCAAACAAACTCCAGATGCATGCGCCACCATGTACATCTTACTTATGTTGGCCCTGGTGAATCGAACCTGGGTCCTTTGGCTTTGCAGGCAAGTGACTTAACCACTAAGCCATCCCTCCAGCCCCTTTGGTGCCCTTTCTTATTTGTTTGCTTGTTTGTTTTTCAAAGTAGGGTCTCGCTCTAGCCCAGACTGACCTGGAATTCACTATGTAGTCTCAGGGTGGACTTGAACTCACAGTGCAATCCTCCTACCTCTGCCTCCAGAGTGCTGGGATCAGAGGCGTGCGCCACCACGCCCGGCTTTTGGCACCCATTTTTAAGGCCAAAGATTTCAACACGTAAGCTAAGAAATAACTTTAAAATCTGCTGGAATATGATTTCACTCACTTCACACATGTGGTGTATTAAGAGTTTACCTTCAGCAACAGCCCAGTTAGTAATCACCAGTACTGCTGTGTGCACTGTGGGGTTAACAGCTGTCTTGAGAATCTACGCTTGTGCATTCCCTGACTTATTTTATAATAGCAATGAAATTGTGAAGGTATTTGGCGGCAGGGATGAGAAGACAGGGAACCAACAGATAAACAGTGAGTCCCTGTTCTCTCTTAGATCACTTAGCTGAATTCTTGGTGCTCATTCAGCTTTTCCACCTCATCCAAGTTTGTTTCCTTCAAATCCTTCTCAAGGAAGTAGAATAGTTTGACCTTTATTTGCATCAAAGTTAAAAGCAGTTCAAGTTCAATACTTAGCAGGAAGATTGCCTTTAATGAGCCAAGTTTAAAGGCGGTGGATTTTAATCTCTTAATGTTTGCAAGGAGATGAGATGTGCATACACAGTGAGAAAGTCAGTTTATAGCTCTAACTATTACATTTAAGTCTGAATCACTCTCCCAGCAGCATTTAAGAACAACAACAACCAGAAAGGGGGGAAAAAACTGTGTGGGTTTCTTTTGTTGTTGTTGTTGTTTTCTTTTGGGGGTAAAAAAAAAAAAAAAAAAAAAAAGCGCCTCTCAACCACAGCCTGCGCCTGCATGTGGAATCTTGAATTAGAAAAATACCCTTTACTGCATATCTCTGTACTTGCTTAAAACACTGACGCTCCTAGAAGGCAATTCCTGTTGCAAACTCATCTCCCCCCCCCCCCGCAGCCTCCCTCCCTCCTCCGCGAAGGTGGGGGGCCAGGCAGCACAGGGTTATGTGCAGGTCACAGCCTCAGGAGAAGGTGCTTCCCTCAGCCTGTGTCAGCACTAATGGCAGCTGTGTTCAGAGCTCCATCGCTTTGCTTTTTCTGTCCCTTGTTATTTAGGGGCCCCCCTTTTATGCTGAATAAAACATAAAGAGACCCCCCCCCAACACACACACACTGAATTCTCTTCCTCTAGCTGTGCTTGAAAGACAGTTGAAATGCTGAGTTAAAACTTCTTGACTTGTACTTTAGAGCAAAAGCTTGAGCGATGGTCACCAAGCCTCCAGGGATTCCTAGGACCCTGAGGCCCAGGACTTGTGTCCACTCTGCACGTTAGTAGGGTGTCCCTAATACACTTCTAGTGACGGCAACCCTGGTGCCTCGCTGACCACTTGTGTGGAAAAAGTCCAGACTTCCCTCTCTATTTCCTTTTTCTTCTAGCAATATGTGTCACACATATGTTTGAAGCCTTAGTAACTAAGAAAAGGTATTAGAGTTTGAGCTTTCCCATTTGGTAGCCATATAAAACTCCAGTTTCCATATTAATCAAGTGGACATGAGATAGTGTCACTGTGATCAGCACATGGTCCCTGTAAGCTACTACTTTTTAGTGACACAATCTTTGCAGTTTTTGCAGGAAAACCCTGGGTGGGATTTTTTGAACCATAACTTGGTGCGTGTTCTGAATCCTGCCACATGAATGCCATCTTCTTGCAAAGCTTCGTCCTTAGACATGTCAGGTCATGGCCCAACCCTACGTACACATGGCTTTCCTTCACCCCCATGAAGTCAGAACCACTCATTACGGTTCCTTTCCTTCTTAGCTTGCTGGTAGAATGCTTGCCTAGCATGCAAGAAGTGTGTAAGGTTCATCTCTAGTACTGAAAAAAAAAAAATTCCTTCCTTCTGAAGGTTAGCCCTTGCTCGTGCCCAAGTGTGGGCCCCTTAGTGAAGCATCTTGGGCTGGTCTGTCATTCTGTCCATATCTTGCCAAGCTGTGATGGATGTTTCCTGCCCCAAGTCCCTTAGTCACATAGCCTGTGTGATACAACACAATGGGTTAGTTAGCCTGTCCCCCAGAGGGCCATGAAAACAGTGTTGTCAGTATCAGTGGCAGGTGCTGGTTGACCTGCAGATGTATGTAAGATTACAGGCTCTTAAAGGTCTGAACCTCACATCCATTAGGGAAGATGCTATCAGAGATAGTCAGTGATGGCAAGAATGTGCAGAAATGAGAGCCCTTATGACTGTGTGGGATTGTAAAATACTATGGATATTCCTCAACAAACTTTGGATTATTCAGTTAGCTATATTTTCTGAGAGAGGGGCACACACTGCAGCTCAGGTAGACCTGGAACTCACTGTGTAACCTAGCCTTGAAGTCATGGCAATCTTTGTGCCTCAGCCTCCTCATTTCGGGGACTACTGGTGAGCCCCACCACATTGAAGGATGCTTCGAACGCTTCAAAAGTAGAACTGCCGGGCTGGAGAGATGGTTTAGTGGTTAAGCGCTTGCCTGTGAAGCCTAAGGACCCCGGTTCGAGGCTCAATTCCCCAGGACCCACGTTAGTCAGATGCACAAGGCGGCACATGCGTCTGGAGTTCGTCTGCAGTGGCTGGAGGGCCTGGCGTGCCCATTCTCTCTCTCTATCTCTATCTCCCTCTTTCTCTCTGTCTGTCACTCTCAAATAAATAAATTAAAAAAAAAATAGAACTGCCGTAGTAGTATCTCATCACTGAAACACTATTCACAGGAGCCCCGAGAGGAAAACAACCAAAACATCCATGGATGGATGAAGAAGACGTGCCACAGACAACAAATGTGATTTAGCCTTTAAAGGGTGTGGCAGGGGTATAGAGGTCCTGTCATTAGCAATAACCCAAACGGCCAAACTGCAGGTCGTTATGCCAGATGAAATAAGGAAGTCCCAGAAGGAGAAATACTTACACTGGTAAGAAACAGGAAAAATCATCAAACTCAGAAAAAGATAATATAATGAGTGGTGGTTGCCAAGGGCTGAAGAAAGGTAAAATAGAATTACATTTAGCATTTAGCAGCTCTAAAGTTTCAAGTATTCAAGATGAATGAAGTTCCAGAGATCTACCATGTAATTTTCTATATGCTCTTAGCAGTACTGTATTGGATATTTCAAAATCTATTCATATTAAAAAGGGAGTGGAAAAACAAAAGGGAGTGGAGAGGTGGACATGATGTGGTGGCTGCCTGCAGCCCCGGCCCTCTGGAGGCTGAAGCAGGAAGCTGCTGAGGTCCAGGCCAGTCGGGGCCACATAATACAGCCCTGTCTCAGGAAGGGACTAGGTGCAGTTGAGAGGGAGCTTAGCTTCCTCATTGGACATTTTGTTTACAACAAAATCTGGTGGCTAAAAGCGAGGGATAGAAATGTGGGACTAAGTGGTTGAAGAGGCTTCCAGAGATAAAAGTCTTCTTAAAAATCTTGGTCCCATTCCCCTCAGGTAGTATGGGAACCTCACCTCAGTAAATGAGCCCAGGTCTTGTTTTGTTTTGTTTATTGTTGTTGTTGTTGTTGTTTTGTATATACAAGGGCAAAAATGTACTCTTACTTCTTTACTTTCCGTAGATCCTTGCAGGGTAGAGCATCACACAGATTCTGTGTCCAGTGGCCTTGGAAGGAAGGTTGCTTCAGAATTTGGCTCAAAACATGCCACTGTTTCCCTGGGCCTGAGTTACCCTTCCCCAGATTACTTTGCTTATATTAGGTTTGCCACCAGGAATCGCTGTGTTGTTTTTTGCTTTGTACACATCAGCATATCTCTCGCTCAAGTAAGATTGAATTTCATCTCCGCCATAAACACCTTCAGTTTTAAGAAGAGCTGTGTGCTCCCCTGCTTACAGCCAGCAAAAATAGCCTTGCACCAGAGCCTTTAAAGGGTGTGTTCTGTTCCCAGCAGCCTTCCACAGGATCCAAGATGGCAGAAAGAGGCTTGTTTTTGTATAAATGGATTACTTTGTCTAGCCAAAAATCCTGTATTTCTCTTCCTGATCCTGTTTGAGCAGATAGTTTGGGAAGTTAACATTTGCTACATTGAAGGAAGTTAGTAGCTCCTGTTCATTCCTTTTATTATTTTTAAATTTTTATTTATTTACTTGAGGGGGCAGACAGAGAGAGAGAGACAGAGAGAGAGAGAGAGAGATTGGGCACGCTAGGGCCTTCAGCACTGCAAACAAACTCCAGACACATGCAACACCTTGTGCATCTGGCTTACTTGGATCCTGGGGAATTGAACCTGGGTCCTTTGGTTTTGCAGGCAAGTGCCTGAACAGCTAAGCCATCTCTCCAGCTCCCCTGTTCATTCTTCTAGCTGTACTTAAAGTACAGCTGTCTCCCACAAAATTCTGCTGAGTCTTAGGGAATAATAATGTTTCCCCACTCGGTGTGCTTCCAGAATTCCTTGCAGTGCTCCCTGCATTATCCACATTTCTTTTCTTTTCTTTTCCTTTCTTTTTTTTATAAACAATTATTTACTTATTTATTTATTTGAGAGCGAGAGGGATAAAGAGGCAGATAGAGAGTGGGAATGGGCATGCCAGAGCCTCCAGCCACTACAAACAAATTCCAGATGCATGTACCACCTTGGCTTATGTGGGTCCTGGGGAATCAAGCCTGTGTCCTTTGCTTCACAGCAAGCACCTTAATGGCTAAGCCATCTCTCCAGCCCCAGTATTCACATTTCTTATGTAGGCCCTCTCCAATAGTCCCTAACTTTCCCCATATGTTGCTTATATGCCCAGACCCAGCAGTCCCTACATGTAGTAGATATGCAATAATTATGTGAAATTTTTGCCCTGATTTTTTTCTCCTTTTTAAAAGATAAAGTCTTGCTCTATATACCAGGCTGGCCTTGAACTTAAATTCTCTTGCCTCAACTTTTCAATTACAGATATGCATCAGTATATCCAGCTCCCCTAATTTTGAAGCCATAAATTTTCAGTAGAAAATAGGGAACAACAATGTTATATGTATTCTTACCTCAAAATTCATTGCTTAACAGCTTTTGGGCTTGATTTCTATTGGATCTCCTTTACAAGACAGTCAAGTGTTTTGTTCTATAGTTGTATTTGTGGCACCAACATGTATTTCTGTGTCTCAGGAGAGTCAGTTGTACCTCCAGGAGCAAAGACTGCACGTAAACAGAGATCATCACTTATTTCCAACGGGCACACAACAGCTACACAGGGTGCAAATTGATGGGACCAGCTTGGGAACAGGAGTGAGCAAACTTCTGTGAAACTATTAGCTTTAGGCAGACAATTAAGAACTCTTAGCTTTCTTGTATGTTTTCAGGCCCTGTGGCCTTAGCAGCCCCTGGAGATTCCTGAGCAGTTCCGTCAGCGCTGAACAAAGCAGCTGTATTATATTTCATGGCTGTTTGCTGTAGCTTTCTTTGCTAGTAACTCATTTTTGACATGACAGTTTACAATGTAGATTTTTTTTTTTTCTGAAGTTGCTTATCAAAATTGGAAGTGTCATAAACCCAATATTTTGAGGCCAGTAATTAGCTAAGACATTTTTTACTTACGTAGATGCCTGTAAAACATCTTTTCTCTATTAACAGATTCTTGACCATCGTCTGAGTGCAGCACACATGAGAACAGAGTTAGCATGTGGGATGATGTGTTGACTTGCTTGCCTCCCAGCCTCTGAGGCCTGCTGTGGGAACAGAGACCTTGTGCCGGCGGGCCTGGCCTCCCCTGGACTTGTACCTCCCACGCTCACTTCTCTTTCAGCGTTTCTCCTCTAGTGTGGTACTGAGCCCTTTTCCTACCCTTATTTTTTCTCCTTTTTCTTCTAATTATAAATGTATGTAGATATTAAGTAAACTTTTTGTGGTTGGGGGGCATCAAACTTATGGCCTTGTGAATGCTTGACATGCCATTTGCCACCGAATAACCCAGCCAGAAGTAGACATTTTTCAGCATGGACTGACTCAGTCTTTGGGCCCAGAGTGTTTACACTGATTGCTCATTTTATCTCCTTTAACTAGCTCATTGTACCTCTTAGTTGACTTACTGTCATGATATTAATCGGGTAGGACAGTAAAGGAAAAGTCAAGTGATAAGGGTAAGTGTTTTTGATGAAATGGAATTTTTCCTATCTGTTTCATCTGCAGATTCTTTTTACTTAGATTGGAAGCTATTGGAAAACACGTTTTGTTAATTTTCATTTATTCAGCAGCTGCTTATCCAATCTGGTAATTATCACTTTCTTCTCTGGTCTCTCCTGCTGCTACTCTTATCTTAGCCTTTTCACTGTTCCTCCTCTACCATAGGGAAGGGAAGGGGGGAAGAAAACTTCAATGTAGCTGCTTATTTTTTTTTTTTAATTTCATCAGTCACTGACTGTAAGGCCATTTGAGATGGGCAGCATCTAGGCTTGGAAAGCAGCATTGGCCCTGTACTGGGAAGGTGCTTCGAGTGCTCAGTGCATGCAGAGTCCTAGGATCATCCTTGAGCACCACAAGGAAAGCACATTAAGTTGTGCTCACATGCTCCTCCTGTGGACCAATAGGCTAGCTGAGTAACCCCAGCTAGCAGATACATGGGTGCTAGGCACATGCTCCCAGTGAAGCAAGCCTAGCAGAGCTGGCTTGCCTTCCTCTGCCTTCATTTCAGCAAGTATTTATTGAGTTCCTTCTGTCCCAGAGACACAGCTAAACTTGACAGCACCTTCAGAAAGCCACATTGGAGTCTTGTATGGAGGTACTGTGCTGACTATCTTATCTATAGATATATGGATCTTTGAAGAAAAAAAAAACATTTTATTTATTAGAGATAAAGAGGCATATAGAATGAACATGCCTGGGCCTTTAGCCACTGCAAACAAACTCCAGATGCATGTGCTACCTGGCTTACGTGGGTACTAGGGAATTGAACCTGGGTCCTTTGGCTTTGCAGGCAAAGTACCTTAACCACTAAGCTATCTCTCCAGTCCTGCATATATGAATCATTAATCTTTCCAGAGTGCAGAATGTAAGCCTCTTGAGTACTGGTATTACCTGCTCAGGTAAGAGAGCAAGTCCTTCCCTCATGCCTGCCTGACTCTGCTTCTCGGTGATTAAACATGGCTCTGCGGATATCTTGAAGCAGGGTTGACAGAGACTCCTGGGAGACCATCTGCTCCTTTACTCTCTCAGGCCTTCAGCTGTGCTTAGAGCAGACATCTCTCTCTTCCTCTGGAAGCTCAGTCTTCCATGTGACCACTCTGTAAGAGTTTTGTATTTGTGTTGGCAGAAGTTAAGATCTGGAGAGCAATATTTCTTGTGGATTAATTGCCAGAGTAATTATATTGTAAAATAATATGCATGATTGATATTTAATATATCCTTCTCCAGGGAGCTGGGGGCTTCATTGATTTGGAGAAAGAGGAGCCAATTGCTTGTTTAGGAGCTGAGCTTGGTATGAAAAGCTAAATGGCTGGCCTGGACCTAAAGGCAGAGAGAAATGACAAAAATCATAAAGGGTGTTACATTAAAAAGAATCCCACTGGTCACACCTCAAGAAATCACTTATCTCTAGGATGTTCTAAGAGGCAGGTGACACAATAGACAGTGCTTAATCCACTAGTTCAGAATGAGTCTCTTTAGACTGCAGAGGAACAGACCAATGGTGAGTCTCTTTCCTGCACTCTTGTCATCTCCTGGCACGTATTTGAAGGCCACTGGCTTAGGAATAGTCTCTGACAGCACTGCAGAGTCTCCTCTTCTCCCTGCTGCTTGAGCAGGGTGCGTGTAGCCTCTCTGTGTGGGCAGCGTCCACAGAAGGAGGTTGCCTTATTTATTTTGGGTCCATGAGCTTGCGTAATGTGCCTATTTAACACTCTCCTAAAAGCGCTTTTCAGCACATGAGCAAGTAACGAAGCCCACTAAATCCTGCCTCTTTGGGCACAGTGGGCTGTTTAAGGTTGTTCCTGCCGCCATGTATTTATGAACAGGGGCTGGAGTTATGACATTTATCTCTGTTGCTTGGGGCACTGATATATATCTGCCTGCATCTCCCACAGAGAGCTGCACCTTATCTTGAGAGAGAGATATGAGAGTGTGCCCATAACTCATCCTGGCACCAGCATATCATTGTGGCAAGCCACTTCACTGCCTGTTCACCTCCTAGCCAGGGGCTCCTTGGTAGGATAGGATACAGGGCTATATATACAATGGAGGCTTTTGTAATTAAATTGTCTGTGGTTTAAAACAGGAGGGAACAAAATATGCCATTCCTACTAAGCTCTTCTTTGGGTGCCATGCTTGGACCTGGCTCCTAGCATGTCCTACCTCCTTCTTCATTCCTACTGTCAGGAATCCATAAGTTTCACAGAATCAATTTATTCCAGTCCTCTACAGTCAGGTTCCCATTTCCCAACTAGTTTCCTGTCCTCATGACCCTTTTGGTCTGTTTCCTTGTACATGGAAGATCATTCTAAAATACTCATCTGCTTATGTGATTCCCCCAACCTAAAAACTTTACCAATGTTCCTTCGCCTTCACAATAAACATTCATGGCCTCCCGTCACCCACCCCTGTTAATCTTTCTAACTTCTCCACCCACACCCCCATCAAGCTTACTTCCTGAGTTGGTGCACTCAAAGGGTCCAGAACCATTTTTGCTGAATTCAGGCCTATCACACGTCATGCTTGCTATCTCTGCTTAGATCCAGTGCCTTCTTTCCTTCCAGGACCCTGGTATAAAAAGGTCCTCTAAAAGAACCTCATCTGTCAACATGATTCTTGCTTCACTAGGCTGCATAGTGAATCTCTGTGTGTCCAGTTCTTTGCATAATGCATGTCACAAGGTAGGTGTTGCATCTACATTGGATACTGAATGAATAACCAGTCTCACATAGTAATTCTCTGCCAGGTCTCTTCTCCCATCTCCCTCCTTCATGGCTGTGCATGCTCCCTGAAATCCAAAGCTTGGGAACCCCACTTGCTCTGGTTGCCCCACTGTGTGTAGTATGATGCATCTGAAAGGCACATCACATGCAAGCTAGATGGATACTTCATCTGTAGAAGCAAGCATGCACAGGAGGGCAGGTGTACCTGTTACATTGGGTTGGTTAAAGTATGGGTCATCTGAAAAGATGGTGAGGTTACGGGACATCATCAGAGGTTCATATGAGAAAGAAGTTTGAATGATCAAGAGGCTCCTTAAATGACCTGGAATTTCTGCAAAACCTTGAAAGCTGCTTCCTGGTCTTCCAACTACTATTTCTGGCCTGCTGCTGAGCTCCAAGGATGGGAGAAAAAAGAGAGAGAGTGCGAATGGGTGTGCCAGGGCCTCCAGCCACTGCGAAGGAACTCCAGATGCATGCACCACTTTGTGCATCTGGCCTTACATGGGTACTGGGGAGTCAAACCTGGGTCCTTTGGCTTTGAAGCCGAAGGTTAAGAGCCTTAACCACTAAGCCATCTCTCCAGCTCCAAACCCTTCATCATTCCAGAAATAAATGAGCACTGTGATTCAGGTGTTTTGGTGGTCCATGAGTTCATGCATGGTGGGTTTTTTGTTCCCCAATTTCTCTGGTACATCAATTGTCATGTTCTACCTGTAGAATATATTTGTTTATTATCTTTTCTCCTCAGAATGTAAGGTTCATGATTGCAGGGATTTATCTGTGGTATTGCCACTAGGTCACAGTGGGCATTTCATCAGCAGGGACCATATCTCTGAACGGAAAAATTCTGAGAAGCCTTGTCGAAAACTAGTATTGAACAGTCTGCTCTTTAGTGTTCTGTATCCAGTAGAAAAACAAAGTATTAAATCACATGAGTCTGTGGTTCTTGCCGTAGCTTCCCAAGAAAATAAGTCCAAGTATAGTGTTTCCTCAAAGTTACCTTGCCACATTGTCCCAGTTGCTTCTAAGCCAGGAGAATGGAGAAGTGACAGTGTTACAGCCACTTGACGTCCTCTCGAGGCAGCATGGCCGCCCTTGGGTGTCTGCTACTCACTAACCCATGTGCTGCCCTGCAGAAGTCCTCAACAACCTGGTGTGAACCTGGCCCTGGGGCGTCCTGCCCAGTTGGACAGCCGGGTCACTGGGAGAGGACAGAGTACCTTTGAGGAACTGAATCTTACTGCCCCTTCCTGCTCCTCAGTAACCACAGTTGTCATCCTGTTGAATCTAAACGAGGGCTGACGACCGGCTTCTCTGGTTTGTGTTTCCTGCCATTGTGTTTCTCTGGAGGCTGCTGTTTCTGTTCCATGTGGTCTTCTACACAGTGCCAGGATGGAGGCATGCCCTCAGCAGCCTCGACTGCACAGTCCTCCAGAGCAGGGTTTCTTATGACTCTTAGACCAGGAACTGTGGCTGTGGTGGCAGTAACAGCAGTGGCTTCAGTTAATGGGATTGCAACTAACTGGTACTGGGGTCTGTTTTCATGGAGACATAAACATACAAGGAAAACTAAGGCGGCCAAAATGTTCCTGTAGAATGTACGAAAAGACCAGGAATAAAAGTTCTGTTCAAAATCAAGGTTCAGCTCAGCTACTAAAAACTTTATCCCTGTCAAGTTACACTGGTCCTTGCCACCCAGAGATTTAGGAAAAACACTTCTGAATATGAAGATCTAATCTAATATATGTAGTATTAGCCTATTTTCATTTTATCCCCTTTTACTGTGAAAAGCTAAGTCCAATCGTAGCAGTCTTGGAGTTGTTACAGACACATGCAGTGTAGCCACATATGGTGGCCATGAGACACAAAACCGGGGTAAACCCTGACTGTTTTCCCTTTAACTGCCAGGGTGACAGGAATGTTAGAATCCTGCAGGGCTAGGTTCAGGTTCCCCGCCGAGGCCCACGCTTCCGTTGAAGGCAAGTGAAGCTCCTGGAGAATGTGCCGTGTCTTTGCCTCCTCTGTGCTTCTCTGTCCAGAGCGTTTGCTCCTCAGTGGAACTCTGCCTGCTGCATCTGCAAAGCAGTGGGACTCGCCCTGGAAGCAGCTGCCTCCTGCCTTCCCCTGGGCCTCTGCAGAATATGTAGATAGGGGAGAGCTGCAGAGGAGAAAATCTCCAGATGACATGTTAGAAGCGTTAGGCATGAGGACAGAAAAGAGCCAGTCATTTCTCTGCCCCTAAATTCTCTACACGCGTAGGGGATATGACCTGAAACGAGACTTGGCAGTACAGGGACGGTGAGGGAGAGGATGCAGCAAGCTAGCATGTTCACCCATTGCGGCTCTTATGACACTTCTAACGCACTGTTCAATTAGCCAATTAATAAAAATGATTGTGCCATCGGAAGTTACATTTGTGTGGGGCTTTTTGTTGCTGTTGTTAAATTGGCTAATTTAGCACCAACCTAGGATGGTAGTAGTGGTAATAGCAGCAGCCCACGAGTTCAGGAGAAGGTGGGGTGATCTCTGTGCAGAGCTTCCCTCCCCAGCATTGCTACCTGCCCCGTGTCTTCGCTCTGTGCGATAAGCAGTCACTAGACATCCGCTGGTGGTGGCTCTCGGGACGCTGCAGTGTGCTTGTTAGATCTGCACTGGGCCTGGGGATGCCACTTAGGAATTTTCCCTGCTTACTCCATCACAGTCATTTTTCTACCCACATTCCCATGCACATAGGTGCCTGTCTCCGTATTCATCCCTGAGTGCCATTCTAATAATGGCTTTCCATGTCAAACATACAACAGGGTGCTTCTGACTCTGGCCTGGCAGCCCCTCCCCTCTTTCCTCTTGTTGCCCTCATTTGTGGTTCTTCCCAATTCAGTGTCTACTACTGAGCTGGGGCCTTTGCCTTCTCTTCCCTACATACCCCTTCAGGGCTAATTCCTCCCATTTATTCAGACCTTTAGACAGGTGCCACGTTATCCATAAGGTCCTCTTTTGCTCTTTTTAAAATTTCAAAACTCTCCTCCAACAACATCGTGGGTGTTAACTTCCAAGAAATCAAAGATTCTGTTTTGTTCATTTCCATGTATCCTCAGTATGTAGAATAATGCCTGACACATAGTCGGTAGGGTAGGCACTTGATAAATATTTGCTGAATGGATGAATCCGAATTAGTATTCAGTGTATTCCCCTATGCTAGGGAAATATGGAAGAGTCTGTCATAAGTAAACGTTTTCATTTCCTCCTTAGTACTTGGCAGCCTCAACAGAAGAGTCAGTCCATTCGTGTTCTCTCCTTCCCATTTCTTGTCACTTACTTGCCTCCACTCATCTGTCTAGTTTTACCCAGATGGAGAGAAGCATTTGCTGTTATTGGTGCTGCCCAGTTGTCCTCTGGGACTGGGTAGGATAAAGAGTTTGGGTCAGCAACACCTGAGCCAGTATTATTGTTGCTTTTCTGCTTTTCTCAGGCTTCTAGCACAGATTCTCTATTGATTTCCTAGCCATACTGAGGGCCCTGGCAGTGCTTAAGGGAGTATATATTATGTGAAATTTCCCATGCTGCCATTACTGTCCCTATTTAACCTAAAACTGTATCCACCATTGCAATAGCCAGAAATGCCCCCTCCACCCCGCCAAACATACTTTCTAACCCGCTTTGGAAGTTGATGGTGTTCCTACGTGAGAGCTTCTTGTCTCTGACAGAGCAAAGAAAGCATTTTATCATAGTCGAAAAATGAGCGGAGTATACAAGTTTTGTTGAGCAGTAAGGCCATGGCTGAGGTTAAGTCACAATGAAAGAATAATGCAGTCCAATCAGCCTGGTTATATGACTTTTTCCAATTCAGTTATACTGTACAGCCGAGGGGCATCTGTAGCTGAGGAAGGAGACATTGAGTCTGTATTCACTATGGTCCTTCTGCATTGATCTGTGACAAAAATGGGCCAAGTTGCCATCTATATTCAGATCTTCTAGAAGTGATACTTTAGGTGGGAGATTAGGGCCTGACTCAGAGAGCCTGTAAAGGGTTTTATCAGATGCTGTCATGTTATGGTGGAATTGGAATGAAAACTGAACCCCTGCAAGATTCAGTACTTCCCTGTCAGCTTCCCAGGACTGTCCTGGGACGAGGTTTAGAGGATTCCTGAGGAAGTTAGGTCTGGGAAGAAGGTTTTATGATGCCGGCTGTGTTCTTTCCTTCCCATCTGGACCTGGAAGGAACAGGCAAGTCTCCGGCAGGGGATGCCCCAGGCTGTAAAATGTCAGCCTTCTGTCTTCCTGACAAGAAAAATCATTAACTGGACTGTGGAAGCACACTCACGTGGACCCTTGGTGGGTTTTTCCACATCCATAACATTTTATACAGGTAGTTTATGAAATCTGTCAGTGATGTAAAATATATGCACGCCTGCTTACCCAACTAAAACTGCTTGGTTTATAGAGTGGGAGAAAGTTTCTTTATCCATGCATGTATGTTCTAAGGCTGCTAGTACATACATATGGAACTACAGATAGTACTAAAACCCTACATAAGCTATGATTTTTCCTTTTGTATAAGTATAATTCATGTTAGGTGACTATGAGATGAACAGCATGGCTAATAATAAAATGGAATATGGTAACAACGTACTATCCCAAAAGTGATGTGAATGCAGTCTCAGTCTTTCTCTCCATCTCCTTTTCCCTCTCTTTCTCAATGTCATATTTCACTCTTACTTTTTCACTTAAAAAAAAAAAGCACTTTGGGGCCTAGAGAGATGGCTTAGTGGTTAAGGCCCTTGCTGTGAAGTCTTAAGGACCCAGGTTCAATTCCCCAGTTCCCACATAAGCCAGGTACACAAGATAGCACATGTGTCTGGAATTCATTTGTAGTTGCTAGAGGCCCTGCCATGCTCATGTTCTTTCTCTCTCTCTCCCTCTCTCTCTCTGTCTCTGTCTGTCTAAAATAAATAAATGAAATATTTTTACCCTGCAGGGCCATTGTTAAGCAAACAAGGGCTGCCTGAACACAAGCACTTAACACCACAGCAGTCCTCCCCACCACCATGACAGCCGCGGACTGACTATGGGCAGGACTTGGATTTCTATCTGTGCACTGCCCAGAGTGTCCAAGGATTATTTCTGACATCTTCTGTTTAATATTTTTGGACTACAGCTGACTCTTGTGACTCTTGGTAACTGAAACTGTGGATAAAAGGGGCCACTATTACCTAAATGCATTTCTAAAATAATCAATAGCAGATGTTTTTCATACAGTAAAAAGGAAACGATGCTTACGTTTTCTTTGCAGATGAAGCTACACGATAGCAAGAATCAAGATTCACACAGCTCGCTCTGAGCTACTTGCAAAAGCAAACTGAAACTTGAGCAGAAGAAACCTTAGGATGATAGCAAAGCAAATACAATTAAGTTCTTGATTGAGTGTGTGCCACTGTAGAGAACACGTGCGGGGGCACTCGTCTTCAGGAAAGGAGGGAGGAAAGCAGAACCAGACACCAGAACAACCCCGATTTGAATACTACTTCTGCCTTGTGAGATCATCTAATCAGCCTCATTTTCTTCTGTTGCCATCATCAGCTTATTTGTTCTGTTGCTTCATTTTTAGTATCTTCATGGGCTTATGAAAGCAGAAAGATTGCCTGGGTTGGAACAAGTATCTCTGCCATTTTCTGAACCTGAATAAATCAATATAAATGCCAGTGTCCATCTCTTACCAGGCCTGTGAGACCTAGTCAGAGGCCAGGAGGTAGATTTTATCAAGTGAGGTGGAAACCAATAAATCAGATTCTCTGGTTCAGAGATTGCCCATGGGTGGTAGAAGTTGTGTTTAAAGGCAGGATAGCTACATTGATGCACGTAAGATACACCTTTTCTTGTTGTTGTTAAAAAGAAAAAGTAAGGCTGGAGAGATAGCTTAGCAGTTAAGATACTTGCCTGCGAAGCCTAAGGACCCAGGTTTGATTCCTCAGTACACACATAAGCCAGATGCACAAGGTGGCACATGCGTCTGGAGTTCATTTGCAGTGGCTAGAGGCCCTGGAGTGCCCATTCTCTTCTTCCCTCCCTCTTTTTTCCCCTTCTCTCTATTCCTCTTTCTCTCAAATAAATTAATAAAATATAAAAATGTGTTTTATAAAGGAGAAACAGTAATTCCAGAGAGTCCGCACATGAAGCCAAGGCACTCTTTGCATAAGGGAACATGACTCTCACTACCTGGAATTGCTGTACTGGAAAGAAGACGGGGAACAGGAGTGAACACAGCCAAATAAATTAAGCCTTGAGACCAAAGTAGTGCTGGGTAAGCTGGCTGACTGCAAATCAAACAGAGAGGTGTTTGCTAAAGAATACGTGATCATAGTTGACCCTGAATGAAATCAGGCTCTTTATACATATGTGTATATTTCTCTTGACATGTGCAAAGAGTTGTATTTCCCTTGGTCTCACATGTCCTTGGCAGAAAGCATCACTCTTGCATGAAGAAGAAAATAATAGCACATTCCTCCAAATAACAAAGGCTAGTCTTCATCAAATGTAGCCTCTCAGCAGCCAAAAGAAAAAATTGTGTTTCTTCCATTTTCTGTATTAAAAGATCCCCATACTTCTGGTGTTTCATATGATAGAAAGAAACTGAGACAGAGAGATTTGTTTCTTAACATTTTATTTATTTACTTTTGGCTACCTATATGACTCCTGGAACATTAGATCGTGGTAGAGGCATAACTACTAGACCCAGTCTATTCTTTAGTTCCACCCAGCTGGCAGCCCTAAGATCTATCCAGCCATCTAACTTTTTATAGATGAGGAAACAGTGCAGTGGAATGGAGTTGCATTATCTTAATCACAAATTGTTAGTGGCATAGCAGGAGCTTCGTTCATTGATCTGTCGTCTCTGTAGTTTGTGCTCTTTTTTTTTTCTTTTAAAAATTATTTTTATTGACAACTTCCATAATTATAGACAATAACCCATGATAATTCCCTCCCTCCCCCCGCTTTCCCCTTTGCAACTCCACTCTCCATCATACCCCTTCCCCTTCTCAATCAGTCTCTCTCTTATTTCGATGTCATCATCCTCCTGTTATGATGATCTTGGGTAGGTAGTGTCAGGCACTGCAAGGTCATGGATATCCAGTGTAGTTTTTACTCTTTTTTTTTTTAAAAAAAAATGTTTTATTTTTAATTTGAGAGAGAGAATGGGCATACCAGGGCTTCCAGCCACTGCAAACTAACTCTAGATGCATGTACCATCTTGTGCATCTGGCTTATGTGGGTCCTGGGGAATCAAACCAAGGTCCTTTGGCTTTGCAGGCAAGTGCCTTAAGTGCTAAGCTATCTCTCCAGCACATATACTCTTTTTTTTTTTTTTTTTTTTTTTTTTTTTTTTTTGGTTTTTCGAGGTAGGGTCTCACTCTAGCCCAGGCTGACCTGGAATTCACTATGGAGTCTCAGGGTGGCCTCGAACTCACGGCAATCCTCCTACCTCTGCCTCCCAAGTGCTGGGATTAAAGGCGTGCGCCACCACACCCGGCTACATATACTCTTAATATATGTATTAACTTGCCTTTGTTGAGCTGATAGCTCTCAGCTTAAAGCCAATGCTCCTTTAAGCATCAGTTCTTATCACACTATCTCTTGGAGTCTGTAGAGGACTATAGAGTAGAACATATTTGTAGCAAGGCATCCACGTGGAGGTTGGGGGTGGTGGCTGAGTAAGAGAGGCAAGTCTAAAGTTGCTTATTTCTCAATAGAGGGCACAAGTGGCATTTAGTGTAGAACAGTTCCTCCTTGTTGGGAGTGTCCCATGAGTTGCAGGATGCTTAGCATATTGAGTCTCCTCCCAAATGCCACAGAATGCTTCTGTCATCAAAAACTTTAGGAGCACCAATAAACCAGCCTCTTAGCTCTTTCCTGACCCCAAGGATATCTATTGCAGACATTGACTCTGTTGATTAGTAGGAGGGTTGGAGAGTCAAGAGGTCAAACTTGAGGGAACGCTGAACAACAGTGAGCCAGGTTTAGGAGCTGCCATTGTCCTTGTCAGTAGGATCAGTGTTTACTGATAGTGGCATGCAGAGAGAAAAATTCCCATGTCACCTTGATGGTTCACATACAAGTTAGTGCCAGAGATGGGGGTTGCTGGTGGAAAACACTGTTTGCTAAAACCATGATGGAAAAATCAGCAAGGAATGTAATTTCTGCTTGCACGTAACTGTCACTTGTTGCCATTCGTCCTGTATTTTTCCAGGAGCATGAATAACTGCAGCTTGGTTCACTCCCTCCCTGACTTCCCAGCTGCTGTCTGTCTCACGCTTCACAGACCTCGGCCAGGAGCGTTCCTGGGATCGAGGACATGCAGGCCCTTGCTTCATGTTCAGCACCCTGCCCCTGCTCACCTACCTTTACCTTCCCTACTCTGACATGACTGTGTTTCCCAAGAAAGGAACCTGCCTAAAAATATTTCCTAGCAGTAGCTCTTGAAGTTCGTTAACTCATGAACTACACCATCATCAACATGGCCATTTTTAAACACTGGAATGACTCTAAGTATGCTAAAACTTAACAGAAAGGTTGTCCTCCACAAGGGTTAAATTATATCAACATACTTTCCTTTCAGGGTGTTTGCCCATGTGTTCCTCCCCTGTTCATTATGACGAAAGGCTATTGTCATTAGCATCTAACAAGTGAAAGCTGAGGCTCAGTGAAGGCGGTGTTTGGCCAAGGTCACACGGCTTCACTAAGGATGGAACTGGCTCTTACTACTCTACCATTTCCTTTCTTTTCTCTTCAGAGACTGAGGGAGGAGACCAATTTGATTTGTCCTCTTTGGATGTCAGAACAATGTTTCTTTTTTTAAAAAGAATATTTTAAGCCTTTCAATTTCAATCTTCCATTGAGACAAGTTCTTTATTCTTCTGCCAGCGAATTGTGACCTCCTATCAATCAGATGTTTTCATCTCTCTTTAACCCATTCTACTCTTGGTTGATAGGTTGTCTCAACAACAGAGACTGTGGTCCATGTAAGAGTTGCAAGTTAAACATTTTTGTAAAATGGGTATGAGTTGTAAAATAGCCCACCTTTTACTCTTGACTCTCCTTGAATTTCTGCACAGAAGATGGGATGGTTAGATATCAGCAGAGGGAAGAAGGGCGCTGTGATCATGGTTCTGAGATGGATCACAACTTCACTTAAGATGAAATCTGACTGATAACCCGAAAACTGTGTAAATGGTGGTTATACACAGAATTTAAGTATTCATTTTAATGTACATGAGATTATTTTAAAAAGTTACCATGTGGAAAATGCATAGAGTGGTGGTGTCCTTAGAAGCAAAGAATTAATCTGGTGCTTTCCCAAGGGGAGCACTGTGGGAAATTGAGAGTGAGTTATTGGTGCCGCCAATGTTTCTGATGGTAGAACAGTGTTGTGGCATTTGGGTTGTAGAGAAGGAGCCAAGATACTCAGCATCCTGTAATTCATGGGGTGCCCCCTCCCCACAAGGTGGAACTGCACTACCGAGAAGCCACTGTGCCCCACGTCCCAGCTGTCAGCCTGCCCCCAGTCATGGAGCAGCACCAGACCATTCCCATGGCTGCGCTTGTGCTCCTTACTCCGGCTGGTCTCTGTACATCCTCTCTGACTGGACTCGGGGTCTCCTCTGTGATCCTCTTCCTCCTCTGAGCTCACAGACATCCTATACTCCTTCTGTTCTTACATGAGCCAACTCTCTTGTAACTGTATGCTCATTAGGAACTTCCTCACTTGGAACATAGTAGAATGTAGTAAGTCATTGGTGGGTAGGTTAATGATCAATTGTTCGTGCTAACTCAACAACGAAGTTCCAAGAAAGAAGATGAAGGTGGAATGAACATTTCCCAGGTATCTTCCATATATGGCCAGACAGTTAGCTAACCTGTTTTGTCTTCACTAGTACAAAAACATGCTATAGGGCTAGAGAGATGGTTCGGCCATTAAGGTACTTGCCTGCGAAGCCCAGGGACCCAGGTTCGATTCCCCAGTGCCCATGTAAGCCAGATGCACAAGGTGGCACATGTGTCTAGAGTTCATTTGTAGTGGCTAAAGGCCCTGGCACACCCATTCTCTCTCTCTCTCCCTCCATTTCTCTCTCTCTAATAAAATTAGTAAGTTAACAAACATACTACAAAGGAAGAAGTGGGTGATATAGGGGATGTCCAGTTTCTGATCCTGGTTTCACACCATTACATACAAAATGAGAAAATTAAGCAAAAATAATCAAGGGGTCTCTAAATAACTCCAGCTGTAGAAATGATGATAAGTGCTACTTAGAATGTGTCATTTAGGGCTGGAGAGATGGCTTAGCAGTTAAGGTGCTTGCCTACAAAGCCAAAGGACCTTGGTTCATTTCACCAGGATCCACATAAGCCAGATGCACAAGGTGGCACATGTGTCTAGAGTTCATTTGCAGTGGCTAAAGACCCTGGAAGCCCATTCTCTCCCTCCCTCTCTTTCTCTCTCTATGCTCCTCTCTCTCTCTCTCTCTCTCTCTCTCTCAAATAAATAAAATAAAAAGGCATTCACCACCACACCTGGCTCTAAGAAAAAAAAAGAGCCAGGTGTGGTAGCAGGATGATCGCCATGAGTTCAAGGCCACTCTGAGACTACAGAGTGAATCCCAGGTCAGCCTGAGCTAGAGCGAGACCCTACGTCAAAACAAAACGAAAAAAAAAAAAAAAGAGAGAGTCATTTCAGTATTCATCACAAATAAGAGCTTTTAATCACCAGAATAGGCTCAGCTTGTGAGTCTACCTTTATTTAACCTGTCCTTGCTTTTTCTCATGTGCCTGTTTTAATGATTCTAAGCGCTAAGTAACATTATGCATGTTTTTAAAAGTATGTGAGCCAATGCCAGTACAACTGCAGGTTTCTTTAAAAAAAAATTATGTTTATTTTTTGGTTTTTCAAGGTAGGGTCTCACTGTAGCCCATGCTGACCTGGAATTCACTATGTAGTCTCAGGGTGGCCTCGAACCCACAGGGATCCTCCTACCTAGGACTCCTGAGTGCTGTGATTAAAGGCGTGCGCCGCCATGCCCGGCTTCAATAGCAGTTTTTCTGATTGTGATTGTAGCAGTTACCCTGCCAGTGTCTTCTTGAATACTCTCAACTCTTCATGGACTTTGGAGCTCCTTTAATTACATAGGGGCCTAACTAGAATTCTGACCAATTTCCTAATATGTTTTCTAAGTCAAAGATAGCTTATCTGATTAACTGTTCCCTGAGGGAAAGACATCCAAAACCAGAATTCTGCAGGATAAATCAGAACTCCAGGCAACCTAAGATGAAGTGCATTCAACCTGAACTGACAGGATACGGTGGAAAGAACACCTGCCTGTCAAAAGATAGGGCTTATAATCTACTTTATTGCATTGTTGCCATGTGACCTTGTGTAGGTCATTGAACTGCTCTGATTTCTAGTTCCCTCCTCTGCGAAAACAAGAAGTTCATTCTAAATAATTTCTAAAGTTCTTTCCAACCATAAAATTTTGTAATTCTGTGAATGGTTACATGATGCATAAAGATGTCTTTACTCTCATTTCCTTTCCTTTCGTTCTTCTTCTTCTTCTTCTTCTTCTTCTTCTTCTTCTTCTTTTTCAAGGTTGAGGAATCTAGGAAAGAAACCTAAGTAGTGTCATTTTCCCCCTCAAGTCCTTCCCATTGATGCAGGTTCTTAGCATCGTGGAATTGTAGCCAAGTACATGTGTTTTCTTGGTCCTTTATACATTGATTTGTACTAAATCGTGTTACCTAACAGGCTGAGCAATTGCTTTCATCCCTTTTCACTTCTGCCTGAACTTTGACCTCTGATTCTCACCTGTTTGTGTTTATTCTCTCATGCAACATATATTGAGTAAATGAGTCTTCTTTTACCTAAGTGTGGACCGTCATCATGTGGGTGGTCATTTTCATAGGGAATTCAGGTACTCAGATTTAATTCATTCCTTCCAAAGGTGAAGAGTTTAGTCTGGCTAGCTGGCTGCTGCTCAAAGGGATAGTACTCGGAGTGTGTCCATTCTCAAAAGAGTCTGTCTGTCACGTTTGGATTGTGCTTCATAGATCAGTGATTGGTGACAGTCATGACTGTTCTCCGAGATAATAAGAAGACAATCAATGTTTGCTTCAGGAAATTTATATACACAGAAAGATTTTGTACTGTCTCACTAGATTCATCAACACTAGTCCAAACCCCCAGCCCAGCCTATCTTTGACTTCAGGAATGAAAACTCCCAAGGAAAGCTGTAAGATGCAGGTAAAGATGAGAGAGGCGTCACACCACTTTGTGTTCTCATATGCTGTAAAGCTTAAGAATACAGCTGGATTTTTGTTTGTGTACACCCAAGCAGCCACTGCTCACATGAAAATGTGACATACTTCCAGCATCCCAACAGGGAGCCCTTCAAGCCCTCCTCTCAAACATAACCAGTGTTCTGACCTCTTGTACCATAGATTGGTTTCATCTGGTTTTTTGTACCTTGTTAGTTTTGTTTTTGTTTGTTTGTTTGTTTAACAGCAGAGTTTCTCACTCTGTAGCCTATACTGGTCTTGAACTCTCCACACTCCTTGGCCACCACACCCAGCTGGTTTTGTTACCTGTGGTCTCTGGGTGTTTCTAGGTTCTTGGTGTCTTACTGAAAGAACTGAAGGAAGGTATACACAAATGGTGAAGCAGTAAGAAATTTTGTTAAGAGCAAAGCAATAATAAAGGTTTGAAATATATTGCCAAAAAAGGAAGAAGAAAGAAAGAAAGGCAGACAGACATTGCCAAGAGGGGCAGCAGGCCACTCGAGTGGAAAGTGCTCAGGAAGTAGTCTGGGGCCTCTGTACCATTAGTAGAGGAGGATGTGCTCATTGCTGTGGACATAGCTTGGGTGGTTCTCTGGTTTGATAACATTTTCTTTACTGTTCATGTTCCTTCACATTGATACATCTAATTATATATATCTCCTGCTATGCACAGGCATAAAATGGGAAATAGGGGTTTCTCCCTAAAAGTTTACTTAGAGGACACACTATGCCTTCCTGCACATGCACCCCAAAACTAGTTTAGACTGGATGGCTTCCCACTATTCTGATTCAAAACATATTTAAATAGAAATTGTTTGGAGTGGGTACAGGTGGCGGGGGGGGGGGGGTCGCCAAGTTCCCAACTGATTTCTGAATGTGTGATTTAGGAAGAAGGTATGTTGACTACCAGAGCCAAGCAGTGTCCCTTGTTGGTTGAACTATTCCCCATGGTTGTCTTAGTGTCATCTTTTTTTAAAAAAATATTTTATTTATTTATTTGAGAGAGACAGAGAGAGAATGGGCACACCAGGGCCTCCAGCCACTGCAAACGAACTCCATATGCATGAGCCCCCTTGTGCATTTGGCTTTACAGGCAAAACGCCTTAACCGCTAAGCCATCTCTCCAGGCCAATTTCATTTGTTTTCGAACTTCAAAACTGCACTCAGAATGAGCAGTTAACCAACTTTTTTGACTGTGAGGTCCATCTATGTTAAATACAGCAAATACTCCTTGTTTTTCATTGCATTGCGTGTTTTTAAAAGATTGTGTGGGTTCCAGTGAAGAGACTAGAGTTGAGAGGTCCCGCGAATCAAGACAGGAAATGGGGCTGAGATGTGGTTGCCATTGACCTGATGAGAGTATGGCAGCCTGACCTGGGCTACAGAATAGGAAGGACAAGGTAGGACAGACCCCAGAATAGCCCAGGAGAACATAGGGAACATTGTTGGTTACCTGGAAATAGAGAGGATGAAGTTGTCTTTTTTTTTTTTTTGGCTTGTAATAAAAAGGATTGGTGAAGTCAGTTTTGACACCTTGCGTGTAAAATGCCCATGGACGTTTTCAGGTGTAGTTTAATTCACTAGAAAGTCAAAAGGGAAGATTAAAGCCTTTGAGAACCATCAGCTTGTAGTGGAATTGGAAGCTGATTGATTGACTGTGATTGCCCACAGACAGGGCTTGGAGGGACGTGCAGCCCAGAATAGTCACTGTGAAGCTCCAAATCCTCAGAACAGCCCGGAGAAAAGGACAGGATCAGAAGGCAGAGGCCAGAGGATGTGGAAGTGGGAGGGGCCCAGGAGACAAGGTTCACAAAGAAGCCAAAACAAGGGCAGTGTGGGGCAAAGACACACCCTTGAGAGGAAGAGGCTTTGAAGCTACCTAAGGACAGATGTCCAGGGGCTCCAGACACCAGCCCCGTTGCCCTCTTCTATAACCCACCTCCAGCTCTTTATTGTCTAGATCTCTGCTGTTCTTTCATGGTGAATGGGGTACATTCTCATGAGAAGCCAGTACTCCCTTTCTCATTGCTGCCCAAAATATAGCTTATTAGATCATTTTCATTTCTCAACTGAGAGGCCACTAAATGGCTAGTTTTTTTTATTTTTTATTTTTTATTTTTTTTGGTTAGGCAGACCTGAATTGAGGGACCCTTTCCCCTCAACATTTTGGGGTGCCCTCTCACCAAGGAAGCTTGCGCTGGGCCATTATGTTTTGCCTACCTTGAGAATCCAGCTCTGTGAAAGTCTCGGGGCAGCAAGCAGTGCCGCCTGTCAGGAAGCGCCACCGTCTTCCAGCCAGCAAGGTGGTTTCTCCCGTTACAGAAGATGTGCATGTGCTGGCGGGGAAGAGCTGCCCGAGTGAGGGTTTAGCAAATATGATTTGTGTGGAGTTATTTGAGACCTCAGGGGAGGGAATGGCAGCCAAACCCTGCAGTATTTTAAACCATATCACTCATCTACAGAGATTAATACATTACAGCATTTTTGCCAGAACATTGGAAAAGGGAAATATGAATGTTAGCACCCCAGCAAATTATAAATGCCAGCCCTCTCCTTCCATACAATGTGACTTCCATGGTTTGGGTCTGTCAGTTTTTACTCAGTGCTGCCTGCCCTGCAAAATACCTAGTGGACTTTGTTTTGTAGGGTTGTCCTGGAAGAGTGATGGCCCTCTCATTTCCATATGCGAGGAAAGTGTGCTTCTGAATAGCAGTCTAGAATACTAACGTTAGCGAACTGGCTGGAAGACATCCCTTACAAAGCATTCACATCTCAGGCTGGAGAGATGGCTCAGCGGTTAAAGGTGCTTGCTTTCAATGTCTGATGGCCTGAGTTCAATTCCCCCAGTATCCACATAAAGCAGCACAAAGTAGCATATGCATTTGGAGTTCCTTTGTAGCAACAGGAGGCTCTGGTGTGCTCAGACACTCTCTCTCCTTTCCTTCTCTTTCTGCCTGCCTTTTCTCTCTGTCACTCTGTCTCAAGTAAATGAATGAATGAATGAATATTAACAAGGAATTCACATCTCCTCTAATTCCTTCACAAACAACTGTCTGCTAAGGCAGGGTAAATTTTAGAACATTGCCAGCTGAGTGACATTAGGGACGACAGTCTCCATATGAAGCACTTCTCTTGTTTTTGTTTTTCTCATGGCTGTTAGGCTGTGGAATTTGCCTCACTGCCGACCTCCCACCACCACACACACTCTTGCTAATGGCTGTCTTCTTAGCCGTTCAGGAGCTAGTGTCTCCTAGGAGGGCTGCCTGACATGAAAAAGGCCCACAACCCCCCTCCTAGGTTCACAGTTCTATAGCCTGAGCATTTCTTGTATCCAGAGATCTAATTGCCTTCTGACCTGGAGGGTTCCATTTGGCCAGGGGGTTGTCTGTCCAGGCAATTGATAGGTTACAAAGGGCAGAGCTCAGAAACAAAGAGCCCTGTCCAGGGCTGGCCACTTTTCTTCTGTTTGGTTTTATATTCTCAGAGAACATACCATTAATTGCTTTCATGACAAAACCTACAGAAATAAAGATATGTCAAATAGGCAGTCACAAGCACATTGCTTCCCCAGATCCTCCAAAGCTCCTACAAGGACCTGTAGCCTGTGTTTTTTCTTGTACCTTAGGGGTACACCTCAGCACCAGGCATAGCGGGAACACACAGGCACACTTCCGGGGAAGCAGTGCTTTACCTGCATGTAAGCACGAGTGTGAGAGAGGTAGAGGCAGGGCTGGATCCCCTGTCTGCATCACTGAGAAGCCGGTAACCACGGTCTAGCAGCCATCAACCAGTGTCGTTTCCTTCCGCCTGTGGGGGTCACATGCATGGAAAGAGAACAAAGAACAAAAGGAGAAGGCCCAAACCAGCAGAATCCAGCCATGTGTGCAGGATGGTGACAGGGAGCAGGCACACTGCACAGGGCCAGCAGAGTTGTGCCCAAGAAGAGGTGGCTCGTCCCCTTCTCCCAGCCATCCTATGAGCAAAGTTGAAGATCCAGCTATGGCCATCTCTGCTCGACTCCAGACACTCTCACTGAGTGTCCTTATAGCAGGTGGGCACAACCTGGTCTCTCATTTTCTGAGTGACCAGGGATATTGTGACAGCTGTTGTCTGTTCCTTTAGGCTCCTCTCCTGCATGTGGTTTTAGTCCCGGGTGAGGCTGCTGCCATTTCTTCAACCCCTCCCTCCTCGCCTCCCTGCTCTTCTTTGCCCTCCTTGGGTGAGTGAGCACATGCATATGTGCACTCATGCATGTCTCCTCCCTCCCTCCCCTCTTCCTAACACTCGCTCACTCACGCACTCTTTGGCCACCTTAAGCCCAGACACCATTATCAAGGCACAGTCTCCACTGAGAGCAGTGCTCAGGAAGCTTCGCTCTCCCCACCTTCCTAGATGCACCACCGCCACTTCCTGGCCTGCCCCTGCTTCTTACGTGTCTTGATTTTTGGCAAGCTCCCACCCAGGACAAACTTCCACCCTGCAGCAGTGAGCCTTCTCGGGCAGCCTTCTGGTGGGTGACAGGCGCAGCCCTGTGGCTCAAGTCAGTCCCTCCCCAGCGGCTGCAGCAGCCGGTCTGTCAGGGACCCGATTTCCCCTCACTGCCCTTCCTTCTTTCCCTCTTTCCAACCGAAGCTTTGCGTCTAGCAACACAGTCCAAACCCTGGCACACTGGTGCCCTATTGCTCCTTGTGATGGAGCTGCAAGCCTTACGAAGTGGACACTGCGCCTGCCCTGAGCACTGGCCACAGTGGCAGCTGACATGGTCTGTCTCTGCAGTTGTTGGATCTGAGGAAAGTGAAGAAGGCAGAGAGCCTTTTCTTTCTCCCTCAGTTCTTCCAAGTGGGGGAAGTCATTACTTCAATAGCTCAGTCTTTCGCTGAATTCTGCAGTGAATCCTGGGTGGTGGTTTGGACTTACTGTTCCTTTTTATCCCTGGAGCAGGTGAATGAGAGAAAGAAATGGATAGGCTCCTTGTCACAACACCGCCAGGGTCTCCTCAGTGTCTGGGGCTGCTGCTGAGAAATTGAGAATGGAAATGGGCTGGAAAGGGGGTAGTGGAGTCTAGAAACCTCCCTCATATAAACTCCCCCAGCTGGGGGGAGTCCTCCTTGCCTGGAGTAGAGGTTTGAAGGCCTAGTCACAGGACAGGATGCTGTGCTGTCTCCACCATCCCCCTCTCCCTCTCCCAAAAGCAGCGCATCTCTGTCTAAGCTTCTGAGGTTGGCTCTCAGTGGTGCCAGAAGGAGGTTGCTCCCCATTGAACACTCATACCCCCTTTCAAACCTTTTTAATTATCCAAAAGGATCTTTCCAGGTGGAAGACTTCCTTCATATCATGTAGGTTTAAAGAAAAAAAAGGGATAGTAGGGAATCAAAACTCTTGTCTCATGAGGACCTTGGGGATGTTCAGCCTAGAGAAAATAAGACATGAGGATGAGAAAAAATAGATGTTGTGTCTTCAAATATTTGAAGGGCTGTCAGGTGGGTAATGGATGTTTTATATGGTCCCAAGGAATTACACCAAGTCTTACAGGGCCTAGAATGTCAGCTTGTTGAGTTCTGATTTTATTTGGTAAAGTCTAGGAAGCTGCTCAGGGTTTTGTGCAGAGCATGAGCTTTGGGAAGATTATTCTGGTAGCTATGTGTATAAAGAATCAGTATAGGGGAAAATGAAGGGCAGGCAGGGAGACCAGAAGATTCTGGGCCAGAAGTCAAAATAGTCTGAACAGCAGACTTATTTTGATATCGAGGGCAAGAGCTGTGGAGGTGAAGTGAGTGGAATCGTTAGGGCCCATCAGCGGTTCGTGTGGGTAAAGTAGAGAAGAAGCCACGAGAGGTGTTTTCAGTCTGGGAAGGTAGTAGTGCTGAAACTAGAGAGCGAGCCAGAAGAAGAGATCTAAGAGGAGGAAGAGTTTGATTTAGGTACTCTGAATTTGGTGTATTGTCTACCCTAGGGGAGACCACTGTCAGACATTTGGAATGGAGTCTAGAGCTCAAAGGATAATTCAGGATTTTTTTTGTCTCTGCTACTGCACGATTACCATGATGGAAAGATGAGGGTGATGGGATAGTGCCAAAGGTCAAAAGAATCTCGCCTGGACACGACTGAGCATGCCAGGAGGGCTGGGACAAGGGCTAGAAGGAAACCAAGGAAGGAAGAGCCCCATCGAGGGGCTGACTGGTGCAGGAGAACCTCTCAGTGCTACTAGTAGAAAGACAGCCCGATAAAGAGCTTTAGGAGCAAGGACTTGTGTATGAAAGGTGTAACGGAAACCAGATACGGTGTTCATGGGATGTGTGTTCAAGATTTGAGCTTACGGGGTGCATATTCAAAATTTTGGCTTATGGTTGCATGATTTGCATGGGGAAATGAGAGTCAGAATAAGAGAGAGCAGTGATCGCAGTACATGGCATGGGCCTCACAGGACAGACACCTCCAGTCAATCTGTCATCTGTCTCAACCTTTAAGCATGTTTTCTTCTCGTATACTTTCTAAATTATGTGATCATAAGGTTTTTTTCATATTTTTACTAGTGGTATAATCTATGGCATTCTTTTTTTTGTTTCCTTTTTGTTGTGTGTATGTGTGTGTGTAGAGAGAAATTATTGTGGTGTGTGATGTGATTTTTCTGGGGGAGGGGTTCGAGGTAGGGTCTTCCTCTAGTCCAGGCTAACCTGGAATTCACTATGTAGTCTCAGGGTGCCCTCAGACTCATGATGATCCTCCTGCCTCTGCCTCTGCCTCTGCCTCCCAGGTGCTGGGAGTAAAGGTGTGCGCCACCATGCCCCATCTGATGTGATTTTTGTGGTATATGTACACTTGTGTATGCAGATGCATATACCCTATACGAGCGCATGCAGAAGCCAGGGGGAAACTTCTGGGATTCTGCCTGTTTCCTTGAAGTGGAGTCTCTCCCTCAATCCAGAGCTGCCATTTCTGTCTTTTTTTTTCTCAGCAAGCCCATCTCCACCCCATGCAGGACTGACAGACAAGCACGGCCATGTTCTAATCTATGGTATTCTTATGCTGGCACCTGTTCTGATTTCTAATTCTGGGGAACTGAACTCTCTCCCTTGCCTGGATTGTTTTGTCTACAGCAGATAATATCCTTGAGAGCAAGAGTTGGCAAACTTTTCTGTCAAGGGCTAGACAGTAAATAATTTAGACCTTGCAGCCTTGTGTTCTCTCTCACAACTATTCAAAGCTGTCCTTGTACCTTGAAAACAGCCACAGACAGCAAGTGGGTGTGACTACGTTCCAGCAAAGCTTCATCTAAGGACCCTGAAATCTGACTATTGTCTCAGCCATTCAAAAATATGAAAATCATGACTTGGTTTACAAATTGTACAGTCCAGATGGTGGGAAGGCTTAGTTCTGTTGACCTCTGCTTTAGAATATGATAACTAAAAAGTAATAATTAAAAAAAAAAGCAAACACAAAGCCAGGCACTGTGACAGAGCCCGTAATCCCAGCGCCCAGGAAGGGGATCCATGAGGATCGTGCATCCCTGGGTAGCCTAGGCTACCGAGGGAGTCCATGTCTCAAGGAAGGGAAGAGGACATTGTTCTTCACCCACAATTTGCGTTACCAGGACAACATGGTCTATGTGACCAGGATCAGCCTGCACTCTTTGAGAACCTTGGCTTCTGAGCACTCCTTCACTCTTCTTCCTGTTTGCTTCCTTCCTTTCCTTGGTTCTTGGTAAATTAGGTAAGATAAGGGACTCAGCATGTGTCAGTACACAGATCTTTTTATTCATTCTCTCCATATGTGGGACCTTAGTATTCCTGACAGTAGCTGTTTTTCTGCCCCTGTTCCACTAGCTGAGTATACTAATTTTCAGACATTTTGGAATTCACTTGCCTCAGGAGGAGGAGCCCAGAGCAATTTTCCTTGAGTGAAAGCTCAAGAAAGGCAGTACTTTGGAAGTACGCTCAACACATTTCTAAACCATTTTGTTCAAATAACACAACACAGCTTGGTTTAGAAAAGTCACTCTAAATTTATGCAAGTAAGTAGCTTTTACATTTGGCTGCCAGGTGTGTGCCAGAATACCTTCTGGAAGCCTGTGCTTGCAAGAGCCACATGGGTATTTCCTGTGGTTTTCTCCCCACCCTGAAGCCAATCGCTCTCTGAACCTGGCTTCTAGATTCAAACTGTTCCCTTCATCCATTAACATGGAATAAAAGAGTCTAAGATGGGGAACTCCTTGGTACCGGAAATAAAAGAGGGAAAAAAATCTAAATTCTGTTTGATTCAAAGATAAAATTTCATGTTTAAAATAAGTCAGTACAAGCAAAGTTGAGGTTCTCATAGAAACCAACTCCCCCTCCTGGCTCCAGTGCAGGGTGGTGTTCTGGTGTTCTGTCGTCACAGCCTGTTACATAAAAGACAGAGCCTTTGGGAGCCTTCTTGTCATTTGAAAAGCCATCATGGCCCTACGTCCTGACCTCAGAATTCATTGTTTTCTGCTTGCTAATGGGAAGATGAGGTGGTGGTTTGATGCGGACAGTGAAGGGAGATGCAGTTCTTCCTGTGCCAGGTGTTCTGCTGCCAGCCGACGGGAGCACTGTTGCAGCCGCCCATAGCCTGCCACCTCCGGTCCCCTTCCCTGCCACACCTCTGAGACTGCCTGGCCAGGTTGTTTGCAGCCATGCTCTTGGGGTGCCCCAGGAAGTGAAAGGCCTTGTTAATCAGGGAAAATTTTTTTCTCTTTACAAATCATTGTCTTCTAATCTTGCTTTGCAGTGGGGAGAATTATAAAAGGTTATTCCAGTGCGGGCCTGATTGTTAGCTGCTATGCCCGCTCCATCTGAATGCCTTTCTCCCTTCGGGGAGCAATTCTTTGGTGTCTAAAGCTAACTGTAAATCAGGTTTGGAGAAGCCATTACTGCCCACTGCCCACCAGACTGAGAATGAGAAGCCCAGTGTCAGGCGTCTACGCCAGCCCTTCCTGTCTCCCACTCCCACTTACCACGGTCAGTGATTCAGCATTTAACACACGTTCACCTTGAAGTCCTGGAAAAAGTGTTACTAGAATTTCTCATTAATTCTCCACGTGGTAACTCTTATTGCATACAGAATTCAGGAACGGAGATTGATGTAACAGGTTTGTTGTATCTACTTCTGCCAGTCTTTCTCCCTTCTGGTATTCATGTATGAACAATTACTGAGCATCTACTGTGTGCCAGATACCAAAGATGGACAAGAAGCTGGTATATCCCTTACCTCAAGTGACTGTACAGTGAGGGTCTATTGACAACCTAACGGCATCTGCTCCGACTTCTACAGCAGAAACTGAGAGCATGTTTAACAGCCCAGCGCTGCACTGCTGCTCCACAGCCCCTACCCTCTCAGCCCTTCCTTTCTTCCCGAGGAGGCAGAGCTCTCGTCATATTGTGAAGGTTCCATCTTACTGTTCCTGTGCCCAATTAACTTCAGTCCTTGGTCTTTCAACAAATGCATCAAACATCACAAAATCTGAACCTAATAAAAGTCTATCCTAAAAAACTACGAACTAAAAACAGCTCATTCTTAGCTCCTGCCCAGTTCCAACTCCCTTGACTATAATTACCTGAGATGTTTGATCCCTTTAATTAGGATTCCTTCATTCTTCTTTTATCCCTTTATTCTGATCATTGAAAAGGCTTTAGCAGTGGCATGCTCCAAAATTGGCCCACAAGATGCTACCTTCCCTGAGGAAACACAGTAGAGGTTTAAAGAACAAGTGAGAGAATAAAGAATTTAGGCAAAGCAAAATCCCGATTTTATTTCTGAACCTTTTAATATAAATGGAGGGTGAAGACCACATAGAATTAACTCTTAGGAGCCAGGACAGGGGCAGCAGACTGTCCTCTAGTGCAGTACTGTCATCTCTAGTATCTTAAGACCTTATGCAAAAGTGCTGTCAAGTTTTCCAGATGGAAGACTAACACAGCCCCCCCCCCAAAGGAATTGTCAAGGATAAAGCAAGGCAGTGCCTACCCCATTTACCTCTCTTTTTGGACCATTTTAGGAAGATGAAAACGTGGGTGCCAAGTGTGATGACTTGCAGTTCTCAATTGCTAACATATTATTGACAGCCGTTGCAACTTAAGACCTCTGAATTGTTTTAACACCTGTGAGCAAAATGTGAGCGCAAGCATTTAGTGCATGCAGTGGGTTACAGTTCTGAAAACCAACAACTTGAACTGATTTAGTTTTTGAGTGATCACCACATTCCTTAAAATTCAGCAGGTGGCCTGCCTGCCTGTGTCTGTCATGTTGATGAGTGAGTCTTTGTTCTTGGTGTTTAGGAAGGAATCACTATGTCTACAAGTACTGCTTCTCTGGGCCTTAAACACACAGTGTAAGAGCTGTGCTCTATGTGTACAGGATTTTTTTTTCACTTTCACTTATTGGTGAAGAGAAAGGTGGCAGGGAAAGTACAGAAATGGAACTAATTGAATCTGGGGGTGAAAAACGCTGCGGAGAGCCCGTGGATTATAAATTGAGTAGCTGCAGCAGCAGGAACTCAGGCACAAGTATTGGAGGGCAGTCATCGTGACAGGGAGCTTATTTTGGTGTTCTCTCTGCGCCTTGCCTTGTCCTTGACAGTTCCTCCCTCTGGGGGCTGTGTGTACAGCAGGAAGGGAGAGGTGGTCATAGTTTCCCATCCAGAAAACTCGATGCACTCCTGCCTAGGGTCTTACAGACTAGAGATGCAGATGGCCCCTAGATGCGACAGCCCATGGCCCATGCCCGTTCTAAAAGTCCCCCCAGAACCGCTGTTCTGTCTCCCCCATGGTTTGAGCAACAGAAATTTTGTTGAAATGGCAGGGAGTACTACTTAGAGAGTTTTTTTTTTTTTTCCTTACTGAATTTTTAAAATTTTTTTACTGGCATATATAGAATGTATTTTGATCACAGTCCCCTCCCCTTACTTTCTTTTGTCTCCTATGTCCTTTCCACTGAACCCCTTCTTTCCATCTAGTCCCCCTTCTACACTGACGCCCTTTCCTTGTTCTTTTTGCCCTCCTCCATCATCCATGATGGTATGTTGAGAGTGCAGGTAATGACAGTCCCTGTGAAGCCTCGTCATGTCTGGAAGCCACCATTCCTAAGCGCTCCCCCATCCTCTGGCTCTGAAGTTCTTTCCGCCCACTCTTCCCCAGTGCTCCCTGGACCTTGGAGGCTTTGGTGGAGATGTCTCATCTAGGGCTGAGCACTCAGTAATCACTTACTCTGAACACTGATGAGATTTGAGTCTCCCCAGCAGTATTTAGACCTGAATATTATCAAGGAAATCGTTACCTAAATGTAGAAATAAAGTCACAGTTCAGCGGTGGGTGTGGGCTGCTTTCATTGTCATTAGAGGGGTGGACAGAATGACTGACCACCTTTCAGCTTTAGAATTCAATAGCATTTTCCTTGCCATTGGAAACCTATTTATAACCCAGTAGTCATTCTCACATTGTTTTTCCTATGTTTTGTCCAGATTTTCTTTCCCCTAATAATTATAACCCCCTGCTTTCAGGCGAAGCATTTCCCCTCCTTTCTGGCGTGTGCAGATTGCCATCATGTCACGCTCTTCGTCGCCGCTCAGCTGAGCTGTGCCGGTTAGCACACCTTTTACCCTCCCTTTAAAGGCAGGCCCCCCACCCTAGGTCATTTCCCTGCTCTCGTTAAGTGTGCTGCAGTTTACTGCATCTGCATGTGGCTACGCTAGCTTTCAGAGCCGATCATGGGTCATGCATAGGAATTGTTTCCTACATCTATTGTGTTGAAAGTTAAACATTTCTGTCGTGTCCCAGCTGGGGTCTCAGATGTTGCCACTCAGGTTAGAGCACTTGATCTGTGGATTTAAACTGTGTTGTCAGCTGGGCCACTTTAGAGACCAGTAGATACATAAGTGTGGCTTTACTATGTTTCTCATTCTTGGAAGTGTTATGTAAAAGTGGGAGAATGGGCTGCATATAGTTAAGGGTGCTCTGTGCCCCTCTCCAGATATTTACAACATCTCTGTCCTCCAAATGGAGCAGTTTAGACCTCCTTAGGGTCTATAGCTCTGACAATTCATTAACCATTTCTTTTTCTGTGTTTCACTTACTTGTTCTCTGCAATATTTTTCACCAGTATTCATTCAGCACTTCTTGAGGATTGGCATTGTCGCTGCCAGTATTGGATGTGAGGCAGAATATAGGGTTAGAAAAGAACAAAATCTGCATATGGCACAGTGCCCACCCTCAAAGCAATTTCTGTGTTAGTTTTAGTTTTATTTCAGTTGTTACAACTCATGGTAGTAGTGAAGGGAGAAGGCAGAGTTATAGAAGCGTCCATGAAAATCTTCACGGATCCCTGGTCGATCAGGCCTCACAGAGCCTGGAAGCTAGAGGGTGCATCTGGGTCTGAACTGTCCGGGGAGCTCCAGGGTTAATGCAGGGCACCTTGCTGCTTAGCGCCTCCCTCCTCCAGCTCCCCAGTGGGCTTGTGTTTTACACACAGTACAGTTCCAGTTCCAGCAAAATAAACGTATTGGCTCAACTGGTCTCTATTATTGCTATTAGGACAGAGTTTTTTTCTTAGACCTTGCCTGACTAGAGACTGAATGTCCCTGAATCTGCTGCATCTGTCCATCCCCCCTTCCATTCCACATTCTGCTTCTCCATATTCCCATCCCCAGGTATGGAGAAGGTAGAGAAAAGAAGCCAACATCATGTGCTAGAAGACATGGTAGCCTGAGGGAGGTAGCATGGTGAGCCCCCTGATTGACGCCGCCACTGTGTTTGGCCTATAGTCTCCCAGATGGGCATGCATCTGCCTAATGTACTCCAGTTCTCTAAGACATGTCAATGCACTACAACCTATAGACCAAGGGGCGAAGTCATTCAGCAGTAATGTACCATGCACAGTGATAGGGGATGTTTTCTAGCTGGTATCTGAGCTTGATGAGCACTAAGTCTTTCTTTCTTTCTTTCTTTCTTTCTTTTTTTTTTTTTTTTTTTTTTTTTTTGAGGTAGGGTCTCGCTCTAGCCCAGGCTGACCTGGAATTCACTATGTAGTCTCAGGGTGGCCTCAAACTCACAGTGATCCTCCTACCTCTGTCTCCCAAGTGCTGGGATTAAAGGCGTGCGCCACCACACCCAGCTCAGTCTTTCTTTCTCATACTCACTTCCCCACCTTCCCACAGCGTGTCTGGTCTGGACTAGAAGACTGTTAGAGAGGTGGAGGGAGGATTGCACAGGTGAGCTGTGTTTTCGAGGTCCCAGAAGGAAGAAGGCAGGATCTGCTGTGTGCCTCCTGCTCCTGCTGTGTGTTGGATGTAGCAGTGGACCATAGCAGACATGTAGTCAGCACCGCTGATGAGTCCTGCAAACTGGTTTTGGTTTCTACTAGTTCTCTTTCCTTCTGCTAATGTCTGCCTGGTTTGCTAGGCTGATGGGCATGGGGAAGCTGTCAGTTCTAGGCAAGGCAGATAGACAACACTTTCCTTTAGTTGCCTGGGTGATACAGGACAAAGCAGACCCATTTGAAGTCCTGAAGGTTAATTGTCATAAAGTTCAACATACTGTGTAACATATTCAGAGTGTTTCAAAACCTTTGCTTGACCATCAATAGAATCTCTTAGATGGCCATTATCTTGCCATTAACAAGAATTTGTTCTTCTTGTTCCGAAGCTGGCTGACCAAAGTGTTTTCTTTAATTGAGCTAGTTAGTCAGTGTCTCTAAAATGTACAATTTTTTGTAATAGAATGATCACTCCATAGCCCAGCATTTTGAGTTTAAAAGGAGGCACCCTGTACTCTAGGAGTCAAGCCTTGAGTGAGGAGTCTCTAAAGGGCATACTAAAGGGCATAACCAAAATTGGATTTTTATGGCCACCAAGACCTTGCAGACCCTTCGTATCCTGGTCATACACTGTGAGCCTAGTGACATTTAGTAGAGCAGAAGCCCAGAACCATGATGACAGAGTGTCTCTTCCTGAGCCCTACAAAAGTGAGGCAATTTTTTTAATGTAGTATCTTATTATTTAGTAATCTTAGTCAACTTCATATGCTAGAAAGCCTAGGAAAAGTGAAAAACAAAAAGTGAGTTTTACCTTTAGGCAGATGGGTCTTAGTGTTTCAGCAAGGCCAACAAGCCACACGGGGCTGGTGGGAGAGTGTGTGGCTCAGCAGCCTCCTCCGGATCTGCTGAGCATGCTCATGGCCCTGCATTCTGCCACAGCTCATAGTGTGGAAGAAAAGCACTCCAGTGCACTGTGGATTTTTTAGGTATCATATTTTTGTAAGCAGGCACCTTTAACCACTGAGCCATCTCCCCAGCCCTTAGGTATGGCATTTTTTGTTATTAAAATCAAAATATCTTTGTTGTTTGAGTGGCTTGTTAGGGTCAAGGGTAAGTCAGGCACCTGTCCTGCCCCTGCAGTGGTGGGTGCCCTGCTGAGCTGGCATGTCCTTATCAGCAGGCAGCCTCACACTAGCATGTTGTCCTAAAAAGCAGCTATTTGTTGTGATATGCAGAATCCAGAATTGCCAGCACTTCCTCACTGGCTGGCTTCTAGAACTCACTTCCTGTCTTCTGTCCAACTTCCAGTAGCCTGGGAGCTCTCTGTCACGGCCTGCCTGGCCTGGCCACTGCAGACTCAATTTGCAACAACCAAAATCTTCCCCTTTGACTGCTTTTTAAATCTTTTTTTTTAGCGTTTATAAAGTTCGTTTTCTTTGTAAGAATGTGGCTCAGCTGGGGCAGCAGCCCCACAGAGAAGGCCTAGCACGGCCTGGGCTCAAAGGGACGGAGCGTGTAGCGTTCTTACTGGGGCGTGTGCTCACCTGGCCTGCTGCAGTTACTTCCTCTCCGCTTTAGGAAGCCAACGTCTGTGTGGCCTCCTTCATCTCTGGGTAGTGTATTCCTTGCCTTGCTTGTCGGTCTCTCTGGACACAAAAGCAAGTCTGGAGCCTAACAACCCCCTAGTTCCTGCCGCCTTTGAGGGTTTCAAGGCCACAACACTCTGCTTGCCTTCCAGCCTTTTCTTTGCGCCTCCCTTTCTCCCAGTCTTTCTCAAGCTGTATGCTGCCCCTTGCTATTGTTTTCAGTCAATTCAGTTCCAGAGCCTTCTTGTTTGTTTTATTCAATTTTTAAATTTTTTATTTTATTTTATTTACTTGAGGGGTCCCAGATAGAGACTTGTTGTGCCAGGGTCTCTATCCATTGCAAACAAACTCCAGATGCATATGCTACCTCGTGCATATGGCTAACGTGGGTACCGGGAATCAAACCTGGGCCCTTAGGTTTTATAGGCAAGTGCCTTAACTACTAAGCCAACTCCCCAGCTCTCATCTTGGCCTGTTTTGTTTTGTTTTGTTTCTTTAATGAACCAGAGTAGAAGAGAGACTCTCACATAATGTTAAGTCAAGGTTAATTATTGTTCTGTGGAAACTTTGTTATATATAGATGTATATGCTCATATGTAAATATATATTTGGGTCATAATAGAATATAAAAGCTTGAAAAACCCTCATCTGCACTGTCCTTTATCAGCAAATGTCCCTGCCATAAGATTCTTCCTGTTCCACTGGCTCTGGCTGTGAACCTTGGTCTGGTCAGAGGTTCTGCTCCCCCACTTACTTCCTGTGTGGTATCCTACCTAGGGCTCCCTTGTCCCTTGTCAAGAAGTTAGTGCAGAGGAGACAAGTCAAAAAAAATTCCTTTCCCATGTCTGACAGGAATCAGTGTGAATGGATGCTTACTTATTTCCACTTTAAGGGGCAGAGGAACAGCCTTCTGCTTCCTGTTGAAAAGCTGAGCCTCGCTGCTGGGGACTGGGGAATCAACAGACAAAGGCCTCCCTTCCTTTCTGTCCACATAGAGTGGGTGGGTTTAGTTTCTGCGGGCCCACAGGACACCCTCTCTTGAAGATGTTTTGGCTCATTTCTGCTTGATTTGTTAAACTCCCTGGGCCCGCTTGGGCTGTCATGTTTCCTCAGTTGAATCACCTGGTGGTCTCCAGGAGTTGGAAAATGCTCCTGGGAACTCTGCAGCTTGACCAGTTTCTTGCTACTCAGAATACCCAATTGATAAGAAACTAGAGCTCCTATTCCACTGGTGGGACTTGGAAACCCAGGGTGCTCTCCTCCAGGCCTCCCTTGCCTGGTGTACTTGTTGGTCCCAATTCTGGCCCCTTGTATGTAGCAGCCCCGCCCCACATCATCCTGGTTGTGCTGTGAGGACCAGAGGCAGATGGGGCTTTGCTTTTGCATTATTCTTGTCTCTGCAGCAATGCTTTATCTGTGGCTATATGGCAAAATAGTTCAACAGAATCGTTCATTTTTCTCCCTGGCAATTCTCCACTTGCTTAGTTTGCAGATCTGAAATGAAAAGTGTTTTTGGCTATTGATGTTGTGGAAAACATGAGCTATCTTTCATTCCATTTTGCTCTAGACTCACCTCCCCTTCAGGGTTAATCTCGGGCTCTCGATATCCTTTTTACAAAATTGAGTTCTCCTCTAGCAGATACTGAAGTTCAGGGACTGAGGTAGCCCTGGTGATCTTCCCAACTATGGGATGCTCATAGGGCCTTCCGCTATCCCATCTTTGCAAGGGGTGAGGAAATTGTCACTGCTGCCAGCTCAGGCTGCCCCCTACTGTGGCCTCTCTCTTGCTGTTGCCTTCCCCACGTAGCATTTTTATTGCCCATGATCTGCTCCACTGGTGAGGCCTGGAGGCTCTGAGAGAAAGCTCTGCTCAGCATCTGCTGAGAACCACACAGGGAATCTGTTCCCTTTCTTCTGGGCTTTGGGATCTTGAGTCTATGCCAGAAACTGAACCAGCTTTACCCAGAAGGAAGTAGCCCTTCTGTCCCTGCAGGGGTGGGACCTCCTCTCCCCAAGGTGGCCTAGCAGAAGCATGCTGTAGTCTGAGTGCTTGGCTTCCAGCTCCCCAGGGCAAGTCTCATCCCTGTACTGGTTGTTTGTGGGTTAAGGGAGCACGCCAGGGTCTGTATTATTTCAGGGGAAAAAAGGACCACCAGAGGTTCAGAGATGCAGATACTAAATACCATCTTCCCTCCCTCCACCCAAAATTGCCATCACATTGCTTTCCTGTCTCTGTCTAGCCCACTTCAAGTGTTTGCTTCATAATTACAGCTACAGTATGAATTACTTTGAAATATTTATGTCTTACCCAGATAGCAAAGTGATCTTCATGATCTGTCACAAAGAACTATGATATGATAAAGTGCATCTTCAAAATAAGGGATTTAGTCAAAGAGAGAAGGCAGTCATTGTCACTGGATACAAACAGATATAGAAAGGAAGTTTCTGTCCTCAGGGTTCCTAGAGTCTGGTTATAAGGGCAAAGAAGACTTGTGATGTTTTAAGCATGGGAACTGCTCAGAACAATAATGATAATGAAGATGATGTTAATAGTAGCTAAAATATATTGAACCTGCTTTCCATGTGGCCAATGTTGTTATAAATATTCTACATACATAATCTCTCTTGGGTCACAGAGCCACCTTCTGAAGTAAATGTGTATTAGAGTAATTTTACAAATAGGTTGCTGAGCCTTTGTTCAATAATTTGGCCAATGTCACAAGGTCATAAGTAATAGAAAAAGGATATGGATCCGGTTCTTTCATGCTCCCAACACCTAATAATTCGCCACTATTGTTTTTTTCTTCTGTTTCTCATTCTGAATGAAAAACCAGTGGCACTAGTATCTAAAATGTTGCCTAAGGACAGAGGAGGAAGCTTATTTGAAAGGAAAATGACACTGAATTAACACTTTAGAATTTGAAGTGAAATAGTAATGAGAAACTATCTGCAGGGCTGGGCGGGCAGTGTAACTTGGTAGGAGAGCCATTTATATAAGTGATTGCTGAAGTCATAATACCGTGGCCTGGAAGGAGCCCTGGTGAAAATTCATCTTAGATTGGGAGAGGTGGGGTGGGGAGTTTTTCCTGCATACTTCCTCACAAGTTCTTCTGTTCTCATGACACAGGTATCGAATGTCCCAGAGGAGCCCGAAACCTCCCAGGCTTGGTGCAGGAAGGAGAGCCATACAGTGAGGAAGCCACACTTTTCACCAAGGAACTGGTACTGCAGCGAGAGGTAGGGCTTTTCCATTGGCTTCTTGTGTGGGAGGAGTGAGAGCATCCAGCTCCCTGGTTGTGACACTTTCCTGCTATGTCCGTGATCAGTCTGTCGCCTTTTCCACTGCTTGGCCTTGCACATCCATGAGCCATTCTTTTTGGTTTTTCGGGGTAGGGTTTCACTCTAGCTCAGGCTGACCTGGAATTCACTATGTAGTCTCAGGGTGGCCTTGAACACGTGGTGATCCTGCTACTTCTGCCTCCAGAGTGCTGGGATTGAAGGTGTGCACCTCCACGCCTGGCAACCATGAGCCATTCTTGTGTCTACCCACAGCTTATTTCCTTGAGCCCTACATCATTGGCCATCTGTCCTCCCGTGGCTCCTCCCCACTGGTACCTGGCGATAGGCAGTGCACAGGAGGCCAGCCCAGCCAAGACCCTAACGCAGAGCGCTTACAGCTTTGGAGTCCTCCTTGGCGAATTAGCCTGAGCTGCCTGCCTCCAGCTGGATTTAGAAGCTTGACTAACCCTGTCAGGGGCCAATTTTCTTTGAACATTTATTTGTATCTTTGAGTAATTGCATTTTCTGTAGCGGGTTTTCTGACTTAATTTAATTGTATTTCTGATTCTGCCTGTGGGGCTGGCTCTTGCAGGCGAGTTGGGCTCTCGGCTGCCATGGTGCCCTTCTACCTGCTAATTTTGCTCATCTTCATCAACAGACCCATCTTCTTTCTAGAAGTATGCCAGCCCTTCATCCTGCTAGGAAGGCACAAGAAAAGAACAGTGGGGAAGTGTGCTGGCCCCTAGCTTGGGTTCTGGAATGCTTTTGTCCTTACTTCTTTTACAGTTATTATGATAGATCCTCTGGCTTTAATGGAGAATCATAGCATGTGCAGAGCTACAGGGTCATATGCTCTAGAGGTCTTCTCTCTCATGGATCTCCCCGACCCTTGAAAGCCCGTGCATGGGCATGTTTAGGGTATTCAGAGGAGCTAAAGCATCCCGTTTTCATTTGAATCTCCAGCAGGTACATTAGTTGTGAGAGGTCTGGAAGAGCAAGTCATCCCAGAGGACTTCTGCTGGGCTGCCTGGGTCCTGCAAGGACCACCAGTTTGACTCCTAACTAAGCCATTTCTTGCTGTTGGATGCCACCTCTTTGGGATTTCTCTAGCACTTGTCTCCTCATTTTTATGAAAAACAAATTTGACCAAAATATTAATTCTCTACTCAAAAGACCTGGGTTCTACTTCCCAAATATCAGCTGCAACTCCCTGGGTAATTCTGCATCTACTTTTCGGGCCATCCTTATAGTGGCTGGGGGTGTGCAGGGCTAATCATCTCATTAAATCCACATTGCTCGCTCTCGCTCTCTCTCTCCTTACTAAGATGCATTTATACCTATGAAATAGAAATCCTGGATATTAACATAATTCCCCTCTCATATACACATCTTGTATACAGTGCAGCTTGAATTTTTGTCAATTAAACATTGCCCCACACACTGCGGGTGTCAACAAGAACCTGTTACATTTTTTGAAGTGGCCCAGAGTTTAGGTGGAAGGACAAATGTTGTTAAATTTTCTTTGGACTTTGTGGGCCTTTGAATATTGAGCTACCGAGTAACTTAGAAAAAGCAGGTGAGTCCACCCAAGTCCATGACTTGAAGACATTTCACAGGAAGCAGCAACAGTGCTTTGCATGTCTCCTGGTTTGGGTAGGGAGGAAACCATTCACTGGATTGTCTGACACTTGTCAGAGGACACTGGAGTTTCTACGTTGATTGTCCATCACAGTCATCTCCCTGTGGTTTCACTTTTCCTGAGGTTTTATTCCCTTTCCTCCCCACTGACTTTTCTTCCTGGTCACATTTCTCACCCACATGATCTCCAAGGCATACTCACAAGAGTAGCGGCCACTCCAAGGAATAACTGGCCATATTCCTTACTGCAGCCTTACCTGGGTCTGTGTATTTATTAGTAGTCAATGGTTTCCCCACCTTCTTCGATGGCCCTGCCGTGGTTTAACAGAACCACAGTCTAACCAAAGTTGGAATTTCTCTTCCTTGATTGCAGTGGCCCATTCTCTCATAGCGCCCGCCACATCGTGTCTCTCGACAGTGAGCCTGTCTGCATTTTCTTAGCTACTTACGTGATTTGTTGTGCAGACTGTTTTGAAAGGTCATTATCCAGAGGAAATGGGAGTATGACCTAAACCACAAATAATTTAAGACGTTGACTAACGGAACCAGCTGTAGCCAGCTTATGGCAAGTTCCCTTGTTAGAATATCTGAAGATGGTTTTCTGAATGGTGCAGGAATGAAGGAAGGATTTTGTTTGGTGTTGTTCATCTTCTCTCCCCGCTAACCCCCCCCCCCATAATGACTTTACCTCCATTCCAAAAATTGTCTTGGTGAACAGTATTCTTGGCATCCCCCTCCCCCACAGAGATCTCGCAAAAGCAAGAAGTCCCATGCGCTGGTGCATGCCGAGGTCCTTCCCTCCTGTAGAAGCATGGAGGCCAGGAGGTGCCACAGCCTTCACGTCTTACCTGCAGGGCAGCTCTGCTGTGCGTTGTCACCCTCAGGGACCTCTGGAACTGTGCTGTTGCTAATGTGGCTGCAGTCGAACTTTTTTTTGGGGGGGGGTACCTTGTCTTATCTATTCATTTGATAATCAAGCACAACCAGGTATTTTGAAGATCTCATAGCCTTGACTTTGCCTCATCATTCCCATTAAGTTTTTTAACATTTTTTCATAATTATCCCATTTGGGGCCAGGATCTCTCTACCCTTGGCGTGCTTTCCCGAGTTAGTTTAAATCTGCATCTCCAAGGACAAAGCACACCAAGTTCACATTTCAAAGCATTTCCTGGCCCCTCCATCTGTGAAAGATGACTAGAGAAAGATCTAGACTGAGAGAAGAAGTGTGTAATGGCCACTGTCGCTAGGCCAGACCCATCAAGGAGAGGCAGGAAGCTGGCTTTCGGCTCGGCTGGCACTGAAAACTGGGGCCATGTTTGCTGAGTCTGGTGTTCTGGCTTGGGTGCACAAGGCACTAGTCCCCACTTGTCTCTCCCTGTGCTTTGATTGGAAAGATAGTTGTGGTCTTTCCCTCCCCATTCCTCATGGAGAGCCCTCTGGAAGCCAGAAGGGGCTTCCAGACAAGGGCCCGTTTCTATACATTCTCAGACCCCTTGAGACCCAGTCGCCATGCTTTCTTTACATGTGTGCTATGATACGAGGCAGCACAGAGCTACTGATGTTTGCAGCTGCCGCTCAGATCCGTTTCATTGCACTTCCTTTTCCATTGTCTTCGTGGTGCTTCTCAGCCATTGGTCCTTGTGGCTCTGGCTCTCCTGAATCAGAGTCTAGGAGGCCTTGTCTTAGGCAGTGGTCTGGTGTTGCAGGTGGCGCTGCCAGTCTCCAGGAAGAACTGAGACTAAAAAACATGTTCTTGCCTGATTCTCTGATCTGACGCCCACAGGGCCCTCTCGGGATTTAATTCTTACCTTCGTATGGTGCTCAGCATTTCTTCCCTACCTAACCCAGCGGGTGCATACTAGGGCTGGGAAAATCTGACCCTCTGCCAGTTTTCACAAATATAATTTTGTTGAAACACAGCCATGCTAATTCTTTATGCATTGTTTATGGCTGCTTTTACTCTATAACTCAATGTAATTGAGTTGAATAATGATGTCAGAACTGTATGGGCGACAAAGCCTAAAATATTTACCAAACAAGTTTGCTTACAGCCCCTGTGGTATAGAGCAGGCTGAATTGGCTTTCAGTGGCTTGTGGTAGATCAGAACACAGATAGAACTGGCTCCCTCGTTCCCTGCCCTTGAGGCTGTGCTGCTTCTGAACCATGCCATAGAAGCTGGGACCAAGGAGTGCTGTGTCCCATTGGCTAGCATATGTTCCGTGTCACCCTTCCCCCACCCCGTACAGCTGCCTTTTCTAAGGCAGTTCCCTGCTGCATTACCAAGGACAGGAAGATCTGGGGTAATTTCCCCGATGGGGAACTGTGCTCATTGCTAGAATCTTCCCAGAAGTAGTGATGAGAGATAGTGTTAGCCAATGGGTAGATAACTGGCTTAGAAGTGCAGACTCCCAGGTTTTCACACTCTAGTTATCATGTGGTCCTGGGAATGCGATTCTTTCTTGCTTTGCCTTGATATTTCTGTCTACAAGATTGATCTACCAATCCAACCATCCAAGGGCCCTGGCTGTGAATACAACAGTCATTTGTGCTCTTTTGACATCGTCTTCTAGAAGGCCAGCTAGCCAGCGTAGACTTACCAACCCATCACTGCATGCCAGCATTCTGATTGTCGCTTTGTTGGGGAAACCTGAACTTTTAAAGAAGAGGCCATAAGCTTATTAAAAGAGATCAATGTCACAATGTTTTCTTGAGACAGGGTCTTACTATATAACCCAGTCTGGATTGGAGCTCATGTTCCTCCTGTTTCCACCTCCCAGAGTGCCAGTGTCACATAAGCTTCACTTATTTGTACAAAGTTGCTTCATTTTAAACTACCTCAGCCACCATCCAGGAGAAAGGAAATACATCTAATCAGCCTTCTAAGCAGTTCTCTTCTTCCACAAGGTCTTAAGACCGTTTAGGGGAAGGTTAAGGCTTCTGTTACCTCCCCACCCACTCCTTAGGAGTTCAGTACACACCTGTGATCTACAAGTTCAATGGGTTTGTTCTTTGTGCATTACTGGTGACTCAGGTAAAAACCACCTACTAGTGATAATACTTTAATTTTATATAGTATTTTCTCCCTCCCTCCCTCCGTCCCCCCCCCCTCTCTCTTTTGTTTTTTTTGAGATAGGGTCTCACTCTAGCCCAGGCTGACCTGGAATTTACTATGTAGTCTCAGGGTGGTCTTGAACTCACAGTGATCCTCCTACCTCTGCCTCCCGAGTGCTGGAATTAAAGGTGTGGGCTACATTATTTTCTACAGACTCTTCACATATACATATATTTCTCACAACAAACATAACATTGCTATCTATCTTATAGTTCAGGAAACTGATACAGCTGCCTCCCACAGCTGGTTCTAAGACCTGGATAAATAGATGCCTGTCCTATATAGACATTCACATTCCAATGTCTGCTTTTTCTCTCCCAACTTTTGCCAGTTCTGCTATTAAAAGGTGATTACTCTTTTAGCTGTATTTTATCATTTTTCAATGCCAGAGTGTCTGGGCCTAAAGGACTAGTAAAGAACTTTCCGTCTGGTCCACCACCGACTGATGTTCCATGAATCCTTCAGTTCTGATTCTGGGTGCTTGCAAGGTGCAGGGAATTAGAATGCTCTGCTTTGACCTGCCTCCCCGACCATTCACTCTGCTCTCATGCATGGGGTTCTTACATTGTTCTTCTGTCATTCCTGCTTCATCCATTTTCTGGACCTTGCTTTTTATAAGATTGTTTCACTTCCATCTTTTTTGGTTTTTCAAGGTAGGGTTTCACTCTGGCCCGGGCTGACCTGGAATTCACTATGGAGTCTCAGGGTGGCCTCGAACTCACGGTGATCTTCCTACCTCTGCCTCCCGAGTGCACCACCACGCCCAGCTGTCACTTCCATCTTGATAATGTATACCCATATTCCTATTCCTAATGTTCTTTAGGAGACAAATCTAACTATGGATGTGTACTTATTTAAGAAGACTGGCTCCCATTGTCTCTGGGACAGAGTCATCTCCTTAGCTGACACATCGCCTTGGTTACTTCTCCAACCTTTTGTTTCACCATCATTCTCTGCATATTTGGACCGTGTCAGAATGTATCTTTTGTACTCTCAGCTCCCATACATGTCACTAGACAAAAGATACTCAGATGTTTGTTAAACAAAATGATTGATTCCTTGTAAGTCCAGGGATTGGGGAGAAGCACTGTTCTTCCATTCTCCTTTATGGTTCTCTGGGAGAGCTCTGGGGCCTCAGTGTTTGGAGGAGGAGGGAAGACTCGAGAGTCCTTAGGGTAGAGTAAATGGCTGCTGCTAACTCAGGAACTTCTAATAAAAAACCATTACCACAGCCTGACTGCACTTGCTGTGGGGCTCACTTGTCCATAGGCCTCCTTGTCCTTAATAGTTTGGGGTGCTTACAATGTTTCAGTACATTGAAAACATTTCAGTGGTTTAAAATAAGCCATTAGTATCCCTTCACTATCTTGACACAGGCTCCTTGTTCTCCCTCCCCCTTTCCTTGCCTGTTTCCGTCCTCCACTTGTATTGATTAGACTTATTAGCAGCTAAAGGAATTACTTTGAGGTTCAGGCCTACAAGGTCCTATTCAGAGATGGGCTGTAAGTATGGGAATATCAAGTTGTTATCTGCCCCTGTGTAGCTCCTGCATTTCTGGGTTCCCTTCTCTTGTTGGGCACTTCTAAAAGCCCTGGGAGATGGGCCCTCAAGTCCCACTCCAGCCCTATAAACAAAAAATAGCCTCACAACATAATGTAAGGCAAGAATTTAAAATGAGGGATGCTGTCACATTGCCTAATGTTCCTTTCCCCTTTCCCTGTCAGCTTTTCAATTCCTAAGGAAGCTTAGTTGCTAGTTGTTAGCGGCCTTCCCTAAGCAAGCTCAGCGCATGTGCTGGCTCCAGTGGGATTCCTCTCTGCAGAGCTGCTGGCTCAGCTCGGCTGTTCTCTGTTCCTCTGCTTAGAACTTTCATAGCCAGTCAAGCATAGAATTGCATCCATTCTTCTGAAATAGCTGCTGGGCCTAATTTGTTGTTGGCTTGGCCAAGATCCTGTTACCTGTAAGTGTGTCATCAGGGTTGCCTCGTGTACGTTTGATAGGCCTCACTCCTCTTCCGAGGCTAATGCCCACTTCCCACACTGGAATTGGAAGCGGGGGTGGGTCAGCGATAGTATAGGAGGAAAGAGATATCTCGGGGACACGCTGGAAGATCTCAAGGATGTAATTCTATTCCCAGGGAGAAAATCCTTGCCAGCAAAAGCATAACTTCCTTGTCCCTCGGGAGTTGGTGTCTACTGTTGTAAACTTCTTTGAGAATGTTCAGGCTTTCTCTGCCAGGTCAACTTGTTTTTCTTACCGTTGTTCCAATCAAAAAAAGTTACAGAAATATAATGCTGGACCTGACAATTGTACTTCCTTCTTCCAAGGAGAAGCAGCAGCACCCTTGGCTATGCCAAGGAGATCCTGGCACTTACTTCTCCTCACTTTGTTGTAAGCCTTGACCCACATTAGTCCCAGAGCAAAGATGGAAAGACTCAAACATGATTTCCTCTTGGATCCACTAGAATAGTCTGCGGCATTAAAACGAGGCCTAGAGGTGAAGCTAGTGGGCAATGTAAAGACACTTACTTGTTCATTAAGATTATCATTACAAATCCAAGGTCATGAAAATCCTTAGCCACTTTAAATAGAACCTCTGTGCCTCATGGTATGTGATACTGTCTTATCATCTAGCATGAGGTGTCTTCATGAGCCTTTCCTGTGGAAGATACCTGTTACCAAGCACGTTCAGCTTCCTGGTCTACCAGGAGCTTTGTTGGATTATGGATCAGAACAAATGGAGAAGTGTTACAAGAGGACAGAACTGCTGGACTCCCCCAGTGGTGAGGCTGTGTGAGCAGAACTGGGTGTGCCATCTGTTTTAATTTGGATGTAGTAGATGTTTCCGACACAGTGGTTCCTAGATCCTCTTACCTCTTCGGTCGTCCTGAATTGTCACAGCTTCTGGAGCATGAGTGAAGATTCTTTTTAAAAGAAGGCAGAGAACACAGTTTTCTTAACAGAATAATCAAGAGCTGAAGGAAAGCACCTCGGAGCTTTTGTTTCTCAGGCAAAATAGCTTCTCACTATTGGAAGCCTCGTTGGAAAATAGCTCTCTGTTTCACTTACTGTCTTCTGACAAGCAGACACTTCCTTCACAAACTAAAGATGACCTCACCTGTTTTCAGAAGTGCTTCCCTCAAGACCCAACTCACTGCCAATACTCAGAGACTTGTGTGTGAGCTGGCATGTGTGGAGTCTCTGTAGTCCTAGTATCCCTCTATTCTGCTTGTCCCAAACATTCCAAGCCACACCCCCTTGGTATTACATAATTTGCTATCTTCCTAGAGCACAGCTCACAGTTGTGTAAGAGCAAGGCTGCCTGGGCCTCCAGCAGACACTAAGCAGATTGTAGGCTGCATTTGCTCTCCAGGTAGCACTACCATTCTGGTGTTCCTGTGTGCCTCCCTCAAGGACACAGGAGTGACTGTCCTGGCAGATGAACTGCCTTGAATTCTGCCTTCTTACCAGTACATGCCTACTCCCTGTGTCTTGCTAAGGACTAGGGGCACCTCTGTGTTCACACCTGGCTCTACTGATGTCCTTGCTACTGCACCCATGACAGTTTCTGGTCAGCTGAACTTCAATGAATTTTGAAAATGAAAGTGACCGATGGTCTGTTATGAAAAGCTTTGGTGCATGAAATAAGATTATGAGCAAGGTTGAGAATTAACAGCAGATATACCCTAACCTGGCCCAAACAACATGGATCTCATAGTAAGAAAGGAATAGCTCATTCTCAGATTCATCTTCACAATACTTAAGGGCATCTTTCTCTTCTCAGCCAGGAAACAAAAACTTAGTGACGTGTGAAGAGTTACACTTGGGTTCTCATTTCAGCCTCCCATTTCTCTGTGATCTTAGACACAGTCCCCAGCCTCAAAACCATGGCAGTGCAGTGCATATGAGAATTCACTAAGAACAATGTTCCTAGTATTGTACAGTCAACAGTCCTGCTAAACCTATTTTCCTCGTCTATATAGAGAAGATAACTTCTTTATAGGGTTATTATAAAAATACAGCATATGTGTAAATGATTAGCACAAGACCTAGTGGATATTGAACACTCCATGAACAGCAGTTTGCAGCATTATTTTTATTATTAACAGGAATTCTGTGCTGGTTTTGGCTAAAGTATGATTCAAACTTCAGTGTGGTTAAGACACTATATCCAGACTAGAGTAGTAGGCTGGTTATAGGTGTGTATGTGTTATGGCTGTCATTCATAGTAGAATCAGTAGTAAATAATATTTAGTCCTCTCCGGCACCCGTCATCCCCAAATCTGTTTAAGCCAGTGTTGACAAATAACCCAGTCTTACACACATGGCTGATAATATCGGTCAGCTTTGGCTTGAGGCTCAAATCCTTCTTTGAGATCCACAAAGCTACCACTAGTTGAATGGATTTGGCACTTGCATGGAATCCCACTTGGCAGCCTTGTTCTAAGTTCTCAAAAGAGTACTTAATACACCTTTGTACATCAGCCAGTCTTTTTTCTAAGACATGTGATTAGACAGGGAGTCTTGTTGCTTTGGTTTGGCATGCTCCTGCACATCAAAACCACATCCTCCTATGCATTGTCATGTTTACTTGAAAAGCACAGGTCTAGAGGCTACACCCAAGTGTCTTAATCTTTGCAAGAAGGCTTTTCTGGATTTGACTATGGACTAAGACAGCTAACCATCACCATAAGAGGGGACAGCCAGACCTCCTTAGGTGCCTTGCAGATGGCCAAGAATAACAGCTGAGTATCTTTGCTGCCACCAAGGAGTTCTCACATAGGACTCCCTACCTTGGTTACCCCCCACAGTAACAACTTGAAAATTAGTGGCATCCAGGTGGCCTTCTAGATCTGGACCTCTCAGACCTCCTTGTCTCTGATGGAGTGGCAGTGGTCTTTTCTGCCCTTACCATTTTATCCCATGACCACAACAGTCTAAGATCGCCATATATTTGTTTTTGACTGCATTAAATTGAAGAGTTAGAAGCCAGTGGAGTGCCAGCAGGAGCCCTAAACCAAGATCTAGGTGTTAACCAAAACAGAAAGGGACAGGAAAAGAACCCCAAGTGGTGGTGTTTGCTATGTTTACTACTGGAAGGACAGTCAGTTGAAGGAGGAATGAAAGGTGGAACTGGAAGTGGTTTTCCTCTATTCCTTTTCCTATCTCTTGATCCAGAGGAATTCTTTTTAGTAGTGACCAGGAAAGAATTTGGGATTGAAAGTACAACTAGAGGTAGATGATCGGGTAGCTGAGACTTCCAGGTCCGTCCACCCCTTCCCTGAGGTTACATCTGCCACTGCCCCTGTGCTGGGGTGCCACTGTTACCTCTCCAGTTAAATATATCTAAAACCACTGACCCAGGGTTTTTATAGCAATGCTGCACCCTTGTATGTGGAAATGCAACAAATAGTCCATTACTGCTGATTGGATATGGATTTTTGGTATGGCCACCTGCCACTTGGTAATTTTAGAATAGGGTCACTTTCGGAATTGGAAGAGTCCTTGTAGGAGGGACTGATGCTGCTAGATGGTTGTTTCTACTTCTTGTCCTCCTGCAACCATGTGCCCTCCCTCCTGTGTGAAGGGCCATTCCAAGACCTGCCGTGGCGGAGAGCACCAAACTCTGCCATGGGCTTCCAGGGCTGCCGCCGCAGCCTTTTCCAGACTCCCTTCCTCCTCCTAATCTCAGCATTTCCACTCTGGGCACACCAGCAGCTTCGTATCTTGCATTTTGTTTTGCTCTGCGTTTTGGCCTTTCAGGTATCCGTGGGAGGAAGGTGGGGATACTGGAGAGCAGTGGTGCCTCTGATTTCAGAACCACACAATTAAACCTGAGTCACGGTCTCCGGAGAGTCACTTAAGCAAGAGCGCCAGAAGCATCCTGAAGGACTCTTGCTGCTTTCACATGCCAACTTTTAAGCTGCATTCTTATTATATAGTGACCTCTTGTCCTGGTTTTACAATCTGCAAAATGGGGATGCCAAAGCTCTCATCTCCCTTGAGAGTGCTGAAAGGGGAGTGAGTGTGCTTGGTCAAGGTGGGGAGGTTCCTGAGGAGACCTAGGCCCCAAGTGATGCGCCGAGGTTGTCATGTGGCTTTGTGGGGGAGCTCTGATCAGACATAATTGTTCCTCTCACCAGCAACTGAACATTGAGACCCAGTTGATGGAGTAATGGAACTGTGGCCTGGGATGCTGAGACGCGGTCAGTCTGTACTCGGTTGGGCTACACTTCATCCGTGTTCCCTTTTTCTGTCATATCAAATCTGTCTGGCATGTTACCTTTTTCTTGACTTGAGTGGAGTACTGTTTGGGTTCTGGTGAGCTGCATATTAGAAACAGCATCTATTCCAAAGGGCTTAAGGGTTCTCACAGTCATCCTTGTAGCTGGCTTGTCTAACCCCTGAGATACAGATGAAAAGCAGACACTAAATGCGGTGTCTTCCTATTATGGGTTGTTATGCTATCTATTCTAATAGTCTCCTGTTTCCTGGTTGTCTGGATAATGCCGTATTTGCATATTTGCCTTCTTGTGCGTCTGAGTGTGGCTAGACTGCCTTTTGCCCTAGAGTTAAGAACAGACCTCTTAACATTTTGACCAAGACCTCTGATATTCACTCCCTGTCTTTCACCATGAAGCCATGATATTTGTTACTATCACATATAAGATCCCCCTTTCTGCTGACTATTTTCTTGACATGTGCCTTGGAAAGGTAATGCTCGAGATTGTTAATAATTATTAATAGCTTTCCCACCCAGAATTTTAGTCAGTGGCTGAGATATCCCAGATAGTACCACCAAAGTGTGGCAACTCTAGCAATTCATAAGACCTTGGAAGCCCTAGCGAATCTCAGTGTGTGTGCTCCTGGCTTGGCATCAAGGGCAGCCCTGTGGCTTTCCATGCTCCACAGCCCTGAGATGCTCTTGCAGGTGTAAGGCAGAGCTCTTCATGACATGCTCACGAGGGCACCTGCCATGCAGTGACTGGAAGACCATTCCAGAGAAATACAGAGCCTCATACCGCCCTTACTTTTTTCATCTGTCCTTTCTCCCTTCATTCTTTTGCCCACCCCCCTGTGTCTCTGTAATTTGTACAGTATCATTCAGGGATGTTAAAGAGATCAATAGCAATTCACCTTTTCCCTTATTGATTAAAGTGACGGCAAGGAAAAATGGCAGACAATACCAATTCATTTATCATGAGCTACCCATTTCCTACTGAGCCATCACTGACCAGCCTGTCCTGCCCCAGTTTTGATTTGCAGCTGGAGTTACTCCTGTTTCCAGGCTGTGTGAGTGGGAATAAGAGATCCATGTTTGGAGCGCACTAAAAGAGAAATAAAAATTAGGAAAAGAAATAAAAATGAGAATTGCCGAGCCCTATTCTTGGGCTTCTAGCTTATCTGAGGAGCTCTCCATGTGCACTTTGTTCTTTCTTTTTCTTTTTTTTAAGGCACTGTAGCATCACTTGGTGGGTATTACCGTGACACGCAGCAGCACCCCCTCTGCCATCTTCCCAAAGGGCCCAGCATTCTTTTATTACCTGTTTTCCCACAACATGTAAATTGAGTGTGAAGAGTGGAAAGGCCATGATCCCTGTGAATGCCTCCATGTCTGGTGCCAGTGCAGAGGTTTGCCATTCCTCCAGAGTAAGTGGTTCACCCGGGGAGAACGTGAGGTGCCAGGGTTAGGCCTAGCAGGCTTGAGGCAAGAAGGAAGGGTCCTTGTGCCTAGAGGTCTGTGTCCACCTGGGATGAAGCATAGAGACAGAGCTGCCCACTTTTTTCCTGCAGAAACAAGCACTGAACGACGTGTGTGCACACGCACTGTTCGCCCTCACTGGGAATACCTGTTGACTGTCACTTGGGAAGGGTAACGGAGGACACCTTTTATATGTGTGACTTCACTAAACCACTCACTTTCAAAACTCAGCATCACAATGGCAAATACTTACTACTTCCCTCCTCTGGGGGAAGACGAGGTCTCTAAAGAAGTAAGTTAGCACTGACTCCAAAGCTGGTCTAACCCACTGCTGCTTCTCTTCTATGTATCCAAATGTCATTCTGACCTAGAAGGAACCCCACCATGCCCAACCTGGTCAGGAAGTCTCTGGGCCCTTCTTTCAGTGCTGAAGCTCATGGCCCCACATCTGTCTGAGTAGAGTTTTAGTGGAGCACTAATGTTGGGGGGGGGCAGGAGGAGGATGTGGGAGACAGCGCTGCTCTACCACTTACCTGAGCCTGCAGTCAGCGGCGGTCCGTGGAATGCAGGGTCCTAGAACTGGTTGTCACTGGGCCCTTCAGGCTTGCGTGTGAGCCCAGCACCCAGCCGGCGTCTGCAGAGGAGCGGCACCACCGCCGCCGTGTGTCCTGAGTGCCGGGGCGCTGCGGTCACTCTCTGGGTGGCCTTCTCCCGGCCGGGAGAGCTCACTGGAAGCCCAGTGCTGCTGTGTCAGGCGGCGCTGCGGCCTGCGGATGCCGGATCTGGAGAAGGCAGCCAGCTCTCTGTGTAGCTGCTTGATTGCACGTGAAGCTGCCAGCAGGATGGCTGCTCCTTTCCCAGAGATCATTAATAAACCACTCTGGCCTGCATGGGTGGGTGAGGGACGCCTGACAATGCCACCATCCTCCTCAGCTTGGTTGGTAGCTTTTCTTTTTAGGCTGACACTCTAAAAATGGCTGGGGATGATGAGTGAAAGGAGAAGAAGACTTTCCATTTAATAAATGTGTTTTTTTTTTTCCTAAGCTGGAATGTGGCCCCTTGCTTTCATGTCACTTGGCAGACACAACACAAAGGGTTCAAGGCTTGCCACGTGCTCGTGGCTCAGCTCCTAATACTTGCAGCAAACTACAGAGCAGGCCTGGCTTGGAGATGAGGCAGCGAGTGCAGCAGATGGCAAACAGTCCTGCTCCACCGGGGCTTGAGACTCGCACCACCTTCTTCCTCCAGCCAAGGCAGCCTGGTTCCTGCTTTGTCTGAATACAGAAAGCATTTCTGGTTTTTCAGAAACTCCATTTTTAGGCCAAAATGAAAGCAAATAAATGTAGGAAACTCAATCTCATAATAAACATTTCCTGTCAAACACACTAAAATAGAGCTTTTCATTTGTTGGCTACAAGAATTTAGAATAGAAATCTACATTTCTCTATAGAGAATTGAGTGCAGAAAAAAAAAAAAAAAACCAGATTATAAATAGAAATAAGAGTGACCCATTCAGTTCCAGGGACTTGAATGTATGCTTTCATAATGAGTTAGAGAATGTTACAGCTAGAATGGTTCCAGAGGTTACGTAGTCCAAGCCAAACATTTTAGCAGTTGAGACAACTAAGGCACAAAGAAGTTAATCACTTGAGCACATTCGCATAGTAGAGCTCAACCCACACTGCACCGCCTGGCTCTTCCCATACCCCATGCTCAGACAGGAGTCACCACCACAGTCAGCCAGTGGAATTACAAGTAATAATGTGAGACTATGACAGTGGTGTCTACAAGGACGTGGGTGTACGTGACTGAGGCAGACACGAGAGGTAAACAAGTGAATTTTCTTCAAATTGCATTGTTTTAGTGAGAAGAGGACAGGCGGCTATGTCCAGTGAAGTCGCCTGGGCCTCAGCGTTCCGTAGGAGACTGCCAGACAAGAATGCAGAGATAACTACACACACGACCAGAAAACATGCCAGAGGGAGGGGGGAGTACAGGTGTTTGAGCAACCTGGAATTTTCCATCGCTCCTCCTGGTGTGCAAAATCGAAGCTTCAGTTGAACCCGAAGGGAACCACCCAGTGCTAAGCTACTGCGAGTTGGCGGCGGTGTTGTCATTGTGTTCTTTGGGGAAACACATTGTTTTATCGGGGCCTTTCGTTAGGACATGGGGGAAGCTCAACCTGCCTAGCTGGGACTGTCTTTGAACCCCTGATACAGGGTAGACCCACAGCCCCATCCTTGTCCCCAGGGTCGTCAGGGACAAGCTCCCTCTGTACTTGCAGGAGGCACTGGGGACTGCCGTGCTGTCGAGGCTTGGGAATCTTCCCCACCCTATAGCTGAGACTGGTGCCCCATCTTGTCAGCGGTGATGTCTGTTTGTCCTCTACAGGGCTGTCATGTGAGGAAGGAACAAATCACATTTTCAAGCAATTTAAATTTTCTCAAATCTGAATCCCCCCTGCCCCTTTTCAAAGCACGGCTAAGTGGAGCTAAACATACACACAGGTCTATATTTAGTTCTGATGGTGTGGTAGAGTAGAGAAGTCACAAACACAGAGGTTTATCTGCTACCTAGTAAACACAGGGAGGTGTCGGGGCTGGAGAATTTAACAGTAATAATAAGCATTTATATGGTGCAATGACAACTTTGATACAGGGCATAATTTTCTGGGGATTGCTATTAATTGTGCCTCTGCCTGTGAGCGGCCCCCTGCTGAGGGGCTTGGAACACCACACAGAGTTAAGCTATATCAAATATTAATTAAAACAGTGTAAAATAGAAACCAAACAAAAAATGCAAAGGTCAGGGTTGCTGTGAATATGTAGGCAGGCAGCAGGGTACGAGGAGTTAAGACCTGGTGGCCTGCTACTGTAGCTTCACGGGCCCAGCTTCTCTTGGCTGCATTGAGAGCCTAGGTTTACAAGTCCTCTAAACAGTGAATTGCAGAGTCCTTTGGCTTTCCCAAGTTCAGTCCTTCCTCAAAGGAGTTTCAGAAACTACTCACAGGCGGCAAGAGACAGGAAAAGAACCAGAGCCAGCCGGCGCTGTCCAGCACACTGTCTGTTTGATGTGGTGGCTTCAGGCACATGCAGATACCTGCACATGAAATGTGGTGGTGCAGCAGAGGAACAGAATCTCCAACATAATTTTAGTAGTCACATGTGGCTAGTGACCACCGTTTTTGGACAATGAATGACTCTAGAACAATAAGAATTTGCAAGAAAAACTGTGGAGATGTGAGGCCTGTATTACACTTCTCCTCCTGTACAAATCTGCCAGTGAATTGTCTCAGTGCTTACTCTTCATGCTCTGAACATAAGCTTCTAAACCCTTCAGTGTCAAGAAATGAGGAAGGGGTCAGTGCCTGAATCAAATCAGCCTTGGCCTTATCTTGGCCTTCTTTGCTCCTCACAGAGCTCAGACCAGCCATTTCCTGCTCTGCCAGACAGAAAATAGGGAGTAGCGTCACATCTGTAGTCTGCAGAATCCTCCCTGTTCCCACAGCATATTGGTTTCTGAGTCCGACCCTTGTTCTTCCCAGAGCCTGCAGGGGCTGCAGAGTTCCCAGGTCATCTAGGCAACTCTCCTGACATGCCTTTGGCACCTGAAGATATCTTTTCCCGTAGATCATTTGATACCTGTCGAATGCTTGGGATGAATCCATTCACTGGGATGGCATAGTGTAGTGGAACAAAGTGCTATACTTGTAATCAGAAATCCCCTATTTTAAAGTCCTAATTTTTCCATTTACCAATTCTGTGTCCTTCATAAAATCATTTTACCTTCTTGAGGCTTCATCTTCCCCAATAAAAATGAGGATTTTGGACAAAATGAGCTGTACATACTGTATGTACTTCGATGATATAGAAAAAAGATCCAGAGAAAGAACTGGAAGCCTTATGCCCCCCCACACAGTATCTCCCTTCCTGTATCAACCTGTACTGAATGCAGCTTTTGCCTGAGCACTCCCCCACCAAGAGACTTCACCTGGATCTACTTACCACTGATACACATCTGCAAGTTTCTGTCCGGCACCCCAGGTACCTTGAACCAAGCTGGCTGGCATTGCTGTCTGTTAGGGTACACATGCAAAACTGAGGGAAATCAAGAACAGTCCTGATTACTTTGAGTCGTGCTCATATATGTCATTGTGGCGCATTCCTGGCTTAGGTAGTGGATCCGTGAGCACGAGGGGGTATAGGAGTTACCTGCAGTGTTTAGGTCTTTGTCTTGGTTCTGTGGCTGTTCTCCAGTTCCCCTCCACCCAGCAGTAGCAAGTCATTGCTCCGGAGATTGTCCCTGGCCGCCCAGAGCCCCTGTGGAGCTGCCAACACTACACAGCTCACAAAGGGCCCTGTAGCATCTCTAATTGAGGAGCTGGTGAGCGGACGCCTTCAGTGGAGGTATTTTTAGCCACAGTGATACAGCCTCATCTTTTTGCAGGATGTTTTGTTTAGTTACTTTCTTAAGTGAAATAAATAAGTAAAATTGAAGACTGTACTACTTATAACCCAGTGCTTACACCCAAGAAGTTTTGGTGTGCCGCCTCACCACAACCTATGTAATTAAATCTCCCTAAGACCCAGGTGCTGAGGATCAAATTTGCCAGAATATTAGGCCAGAGAGACAGCATGTACTATTGTTGCAAGGAGAGCTGGAAATAGAGAGGAGAAATAATGCAGACCTGCCTATGTAGAGGTGCTGAGGGCTCTGCGAGCATTGTGGACAACTGGGAACCACCCTCCTTCCAGGCCACAAGGGTCTTTGATGGATCTGATGCATCCAACAAGTAGGCTTCCGCTCCTGAGCAGGAGGCAGCCAGGTAGTACAAGGGATTCTATTCTGTGACTTGCAGTGTTTTTGATTTCCTCCTCTTCGTCCTGTCTGTGACTCGTCATATTTTCCTTGGCTTCTTGTTTTCAAGTTTAGTGTTTTTTGTTTTGTTTTGTTTTGTTTTTTATTATATACAGTGTGTTCTCAGGGGCTAGAGGACATTCATGATACTTGCTTCAGACGCCATAGCAGGTGCATGGGTTGGTCCAAGCAGTGGTTTGCCACCTTGGCAACACACGGGCATGGAACAGGGAGGAATGTGAAAGCTACTCATGCTTGGGCTGTGCTCCAGATATTCTGGCTTCATCAAGCACCAGCTTTTGATTTTAAGTTCCCCAGGTTTATTATTAGCTGATAGATACCAACAATGGCATGGTTATGTCAGAAAATGACTGCATATTTTAGAGTTGCATACCAAGGTGTGTAAAGCTGAAATGGTATCATGTCTGGGATATACTTTAAGACACTTCAACACAGAAAAAGGAATGCATGGAATCAAGATGACAATCTGGTAGCCATTAAATCTACATAAGAGTATATGAGAGTTCATTGCTTTCTGTTTTCAGTGTTGGAAATTTTTCTTATCAGGAAAGTCTTTGCATAATATTAATGTTTTTAACATTTTTTAAAGGTCCCCAAGTGATTCTGATGTGCATTTAAGGTTAAGAATCACTGGCTTAGGTGGTTAAACTTGGATCTCCATACTTAGGTGATTGGCTCCAACTCTGTACTTTTTATATGGCTTTGGATAAGTATCTACATACACCTGATCTCTCCAGCTAGTTCGCATGACCACTGTACACTGTAGGGACAGGACAGACACCAAGAACAAGTTAGACCTGTATCTCGAGTGGAATTCAGAAGTGGCCATGTAGGCAGCTGTGTATCTCTGTCTCCCACATGTGTGCTAACCAGCCCCAAGAACTGCTGTGCCTTGGGGTTTACCTGCCTTGTCCCTGCCAATGCTCTGTGCCCTGTCCTGAGGACTTCCGGCCACACCAGGGAAGGAAAAGGTGGTTGCAGCTGCATTGTGATACATGCTCCAGGAGGCTTCATCTCCTTGGAGTAGTCAGCACATTACCAACTGGGATGTGGCTACAGCTGGGGTGGGAGGGCTGAAAATTGTACCCCCACCTCCATTCCCAGGACATGCTCTCACATGCTCTCAGCTCTGAGTACATGTTGGGGAGGGAGGCTCCTTTGTGTCCTCAGTGCTCTTCCAACTCCCAAGTGCTGTTTGCTCTGGCTATTTAGCAGATGAGCCTACAGCAGCTTGCTGCAGCCAAATTAAATGGAGCGCTGGAGCTCAGACTGGAAGCTTCCATTCTATATTGATACCACAGCCCTGATTAGGACCCCGCTTCATTCATGGGCAAGCTGCTGTCTTTATTCAGGGGCTTTGTGACCTACACCAAACACTAAGTTAACCCGTGCGCTGCATAAAGGCTCTGAAGTAGAACACTGTCCAGGCCATTCACCAGCCTGGAATAAACACAGTTTCACCAGATTATTTCCTGAGACCGAGGCTGCCTAGTCTCCAGGTTCCAGGCCGGTCCCAAGATGGTCCTTGCAGTAGACACTTGTCTGAGTGGTGCACAGCCACCCCTCCGCCCCACCCGTCTTCTGTACAAGGGCCACCAGCATCTCTGGCTTCGTCACAGGATTAGAGTCAGTCATGGCTCTTGACTGTTCGTTGCCTATGTTCACAATCTAAACTGGGAAGGTTTTCTCAGCCCACTCCTAAAGCAAGTAGACTCAGTAATTACACTGCAAATCCCCAGCCCCTCCATAGAGCCTTCAGTGCACTTCTTCATGGGACGCTTTGGAAAGAAGGGAGTAGAGGCTTCCTGTGACTCTGACCTGTTGGTATCAGCTCATATCCCTGCCTTATACGCACCTCTGCTGTCATCACTCTCAGCTAAGCTATCCCTGTTGTGCTGAGCACTACAGCACTTGGCCAGCCCCTGGTCACCATGCTAGCTCCAAGTCAGCGTACAGCCACATGAGTAAGCCAAGGAAATTAGGCTAACGCTGGGAGTGCAGTTGTGTTCACACTTAAACATTGGCCTTTCTTTTATTTGGATGCATGAACCTAAACAGTGGGCAATGTTCAGCCTATCTGCTTCACTGTGGCTGACTGGCAGAGGGGAGTGTGGCTGTAACAGCTGGAGAGAAGTAAGTGATTTGGTATTCCAAGGCCCCAGCCACCTGTCCTTTCCTGATCTGGCCTCGGAGGAGGATGGAGGTGGGTTTGTCGGAGGGATTTCCCTTGTTTTCTGGGGTAGGCATTCATTGACACCTGCTCATCTCTCTGGAAGATGACAAATCCTGAGCCTGAAGGAAGGCTCTAGGCAGTAGCTCAGTTTGAGCTAGAACCATGAACAACATGTGCTTCTGGAGCTAGGAGTGGAGAGGGAGGGTAGCACTGGCTTGCCTTCCATTCAAGTGTAGAGCAGAGGTTTCCTGTCCCCTGGGTAAATTTTAATGTATTCAAGTCCTGTTGCTACCCCCTAGAGATTGCAGAATGACCCAGAACCTAAACCCTAACATCTATCAGTTCCCTTGTGCAGCTGATATACGCCTGGGAGAAGGAAGCATTGTTTTAAGAGTCAGTAGAAGGAGTCGGAGTGGTACCTGCACTCTCTGAATAACCCCCCTGCCAGCTCCTTCCCACAAAGAGCAGAGCTCCCTGTGTTCCCACCTCAAGTAATGCTGTGACAGATCTCCTATACTGCGTACTTGGTGGTAGGGCACACACACACACACACACACACACCCCAAAGCTGACTGCCCCCTAACCATGGATAGGGCAGTGAAGAGGAAATGGTTATATCTGAGGACAAGAGCTCAATTTTGTATTGGGAGTGGGAGGTGCGGATGGGAAAGAACCATCCAGAGCTGAGTCTGTAGTTTTCAGAATGACAGTTGTCCTTTCTAGCGCAGGGAATTCTTGTCTGCGTCCAACTGCTAGTTCCCAAGCCTCACTTCCCACCCTTCCATAGCAGAAGAACCTGCCTCTGAGTGAGAGGCGAGGCAAGGCAAGGCCAGGCCCCAGTTGAAGTCCCAGACAGCTTCCCACCCTCCCTCTATATCTTGTCAGATATTTCAAGCTTTAAGTCCTCATTTGTGCTCTGCCTACTTGGCTGGCTGTTCTTGCACTTGAGCGGCTTGTTTGCCTGGACAGGTCCAAGCTGTCTGAGCCATCAGCAGCTGCACCTCCTCCCTCGCGCCTGCTGTCTGAGCCAACCTTGATTCACAGTAGTGCAGATGGCCCCAGCCATACCCAGCAACGTCTGCCACTCCCATCCTCTCTCCTGCCCTGCTTTCTAAAGCTGAGGGACTGGCTGGGCCAGGCCTTGTCTGCAGGTCAACCTCAACCAAGATGAAGACCACTCACTCTTGGTTCATGTTCTGGCACATTAACCCAGAGGACAGGGACAGGACAAGGTTTAAGTTCATACTGTACAGGAAACACTGCAAATGGCCTTAGCAGCACCCACTGTCTCCTAAGTATTCCTGGGAACTGAGAATCAGAAGCGTGGATACCAGAAACTACCTTTCTCTCTTTTTCCTCCCTCTGCCTTTCATTACAGATTTGGGCAACTTTCCAAAACACTGTTCCTTATTTTCTCAGTCCAGTTTAATGTGCTAAAGGTAGTCCCCAGTGGTAGCCCATTGTAATCAATTAGTTTCCCTTCTCCTTGTCCCTTCCTAACAGAAATGAAGTGAGTGATGAATGAGAAGGAGGTATGGGTGACCTTTTACAGAGGAAGAAACATGGCAGCAGGCTCAGGACACCCGGCTTTCCCCAGGGAGGCTCACTGCTGGGCCACAGGACTGCCAAAGCTGCACGGGGGTACCATGCAGGCCCTACACTCTGGCAACAGCCTCCTGAATGGAAAGAAGCCAGTGGCAGCGTTTTGCACTGGAAAACTCTTCAGTCCCCAGCCGCTTAAATGGGAAGAAACATAAACCCCCAAGGCAAATCTTTCCTATGAAGAATATTACAGCTGAGGGCTGGCGGGATGGCTTGCTTAGCAGTTAAGGCATTTGCCTGCAAGGCCAAAGAACCCAGGTTCAGGTTCCCCAGGACCCACATTAGCCAGATGCACAAGGGGGCACAAACATCTAGAATTTGTTTGCAGTGGCTGGAGGCCCTAGCGTACCTATTCTCTCTGTCAAATAAATAGTTTGTTTTTTTTTTTAATATTACAGTTGCGATATCTACTGTGTAGACCTTGGTGTGTTTACTTTAGGATAATGATAGTTTCAGTCACTGGTAATGACCAGCTGCATCCAAGACCAACAGCATCTTCACTAAGGATGACAGAGGCTCAAAGAAGCATCTACCTCTATCCCTAGAATCTGAGGCCAGTTACTTGGTGATCTCTCTCAGTCTAACTGGGCGTGAACTATGTCTGTGGCACAGAATTAAGAGGCCTGGTTGCACTGAATTGTCATGGTTACCTACAGCCTATAACTGGGATCTGCACTCTTCTATCTCATTTGTTATATAGGAAATATCCTTAGTCACACTAGAGCACCCAGGCTAAAGCCACATGGTAGATCGGGCCGATGTTCTGTATGACTACCCAGCCTCCTTTGACTAGAATTTCATGTCACTTTCTCTTGCTGTTACAATAGTTACTTAACCTTTTAACCACAGGCAGCATACTGTATTGGATCTATTCTCTGCATGTCTGACTAAATTTTGTACTTTTGATTTTGATTCAGAAAGTCTAGTCATGTGGAAATGCTGGCTTGTGAATAACCACAGACATAGTCCAGGTTGCTGAGGTGGATCACAAAGACCTGAATTGACAATATTGGTCACAGTCCTAAAAGGAAGCATCAGATTCACAGCCAAAACCTTAAGTCAGCAGCAACATGTGGCAGATAGTGCATCCCGTCCCAGTCTTCCATCTCAGAGAAGGGCGGCCGATTGGGGTCTCCAGGAGGTCACTACCTTCTTGTCCTGCGGGTTCAGTCTTAGAGAGCAGACTTGGAAGGGTCTGCCCCCTGTGCTCACATGGAATCCCTGTAAACCTGCCTAGAGAGGTACCCACGGAGGGCTGTTATCACCCCCAGAGCTGTGCCACCCATCCACGTGTCTCACTAATGCCAAGATGCCCCTCACTGGAGAGGAGTGGTGAGAACAACAACTGATCACCCCAGGAGATCTTTTCCTGGTGGCCCATTTCAAAGACACTGTCCCCCCCACACACACACCTCCCAGTGTCCCACTGCTACACCAGGAAATTTCAGACATGAGGCGCAGCTGCTTTCTCTAGAGGAAAGTCAGAAAAGATTCCCTGGCTACTTCGTGAGTCTTGGCTGCAGATAGAAAAGCCAGCCTGAGGTCCTGTGTGTGCTGTTCCCCGTTCCACAGATTCCATCACAGGCCAGTTCCCACCAGCAGAGGGAAGCCCGCGTCCAGCCGCAGTGGCAGCTCTCCTCAGGGCAATTTCCTTGCAGGCATGGTAAGGAGGAGCGAGCAGCAAGGTGAAACGTGAGGAGGGAAATGAAGGAACCCTATTAGGGTTGACAGGCTTAGCTGTGCCAACCCTTGTTCTGGTGGGTGATTTCCACACGTTACTGCTTCCATTGCTCCCAGCCTGCCTTGGCTGTGTGTCCTCTGCACACAGTGGCACTCGTGCAGGGGAGGGGAGAGGAATCCTGCTTTACTCTGGCACCAGACAAGGATTCTGTATCCAGCATGGCCCTGCCAGTAGGTAACTGGTGAAGTAGCACTGAGAGTCGCCCAGGAGACCCCTCCGCCTCCTGCCAAGCGAAACGAGCGTGCCTGTGCGCTCCTGAATCGTACTTCCTTGCAGCTCTGTGCCCTTCCCCTGTGCCTGTACAGCACGGGCACACTGCCCTACGGGAAAGTCCTGAGTGCCCGCAGGAGAGGCGTCTGAGGAGATGCGAACTGATGCTGGAAGGGGGAGTGCTGTTCAGTTTCCTTCTAAGTGGAAAGGTGAAAGGAATAGGTCGGCCGAGCTGATGGGGCCCAGGCTGGATTGTTGACTCTGTCACAGTGCAGCAATAGGGGCCAGCTAACTGGGACCAGCCCTGGGCACTGCCAGGCTCTTCCAGCTGCTGACAGCCCTGCACAAAGAAACATATACTGTGTGCACAGATGGGTTTGCATATCAGCATGAGCCCATTGTTAGCCCTTGCCCAGGAAGGGCAGTCCACAACACAGTAATTTAATTAAATTTGCCTCCCTTCATGGCCCACATATTTGAAGAGGTTGGAGGGGGGAATGAATCTGGCTAAGGAACATTACCCTGCCGCTCTGGCACTGCCCCAGAGCTGAGGCACAGTACTATAAAAGGTCTTGCCATCCTGAACATGGCCCAGGGCATCTGTCTGCACTGCATGCTCTCTGGCCAGACTACCTGCTGGCACATCTGGCAAGGCAAGAAGCAGTCCCTCTCCATCACAGGGAAGCCACCAGGACCAAAGTAAGGGGACTCTCCCTAGCCCCTACTCAAGACCTGCTGGCAGCAGCATCAACAATAACTAGAGCCACACCATTGGCTCTCACCAGATTCCAGTGTGTTAGAATAGCCATGCGCTCCCCACCCACCTCTGACGCTGCAGTCTCTAACAGCACTCACTGCACAAGTGTTAGACTGTGTACATGCTTACACATCTCTGCCCTGGAAGTACGTATCTAGGGAACTAAAAATGGTTCCCCTCCCTTCCAAAAAACCTTATTCTCCTTTCATAACTCAAGTACTCATTGGTTTTTAATCCATTATGCCTGCATTAAACCCACATCCTAAAAAGACCTGCAACTGCCTCCCACCCAACCAACCAGCGATTCTCTCACATAGAGTTTATTAGCCTATCAGGAAGCCCAAGCTTTTCAGTGTCCATCTCCTCAGCACATTGCTCTGCCCATCATAGGGAGTCCTGTCTTCCTATCGCCATCTTCTCATCTCTCCGCCTTTCTGCCCTAGGTCAGGTATAGCAAGCCTGTTAGAAAAGAGCACTATCTTTGGTTGTCTTCCGATCTCCCCACCAGGAACACATCCTCCTGGCTGGCTAATCCCTCTGTGTAATCAGAGCAGTTCCTCCAAGAGAAAGGGAATTCTTTGGCACAGTTAGTCTCAACACCGCCATAACACAGGCTGTTGCTTAGGAGTGGGAATCATTAGAGTCAGGCCATTATTGGAGGGTACTGGTCTCTAGGGGAACTAGCAGAAATTACCACTCCTTAATAGATAGGAACTCATTTGCTTGAAGCCCTCCACCTTCTTCTTTATTTCTCCACCTCCCTTATCTTACCAGCTTTGAAGTGGAAAAGAGAGGTAACTCCACCCTATCCAAGACAGCAAATGTCTGTTAAATTACCTTGCTTAAGAAAGAACCTTTGCTGAAAGTGGCTATTGTTTTAGAATGTTTCTAATGGGACTTTACTTGAAGCCATCCTGAAGGTGGCACATTGTAATTAAATATATGTGATAAAATTATAGCCAGGGCCACTCTTTCCCAGGAGAGGATTTGCTGTGATGAGAGGAAGAGAAGGCAGTGTGCGAGCTTTTTCTTGGCCCACGTTTCAGAGAAGACCCTGGAACCAGCATGGGCTGTCCTGAGGACCCCCTTGCTACCAGCACCTGGGAAGGTGGGGGAGAGGGAACAGGACTCCACATTGCTGTTTCTCTAGTGGTCTTCATGACCTTGACAGACCTCTAATGTAGTTAGCTAACCTTCCATGCACAGGGGCAGGTATTACCTTGTGGTCCCACACAGGACTTCTTAAGCAACCAAAACACCTTGATTAGTTGTTCTGCCACTGAGCCCTCCTGCCCTGGAGCACAGCTGCAGAGAAAGGAGAAGACGCCTGATTCCCCAGCTCCAGCTACATGGGTGAAATCTTGAGTGGGCACCACTGTCTCAGAGAGCTAAGTACAGGTAAATTACTGATGGGAAAGGCCTTCCCCTTCCCTCTGCTCCTGTGGAAAGGAACTATTAGGGACTCTGAGAACTGTGAACTCCAGGGGTCACCAACCCCTTTGCCATGTCTGCACATGGTGCCCCTGGAGTTGCATGTCATGGTGACCTTGCTGAGCTGACCAGAGACCTGGTCTTCACCACCAGCTACACGACACTGAACCTGAAGGATGTGCTTGGCTGTATCCACATCCCGGAAACTGGAAGCCATGCGCTTACACTCTTAGTATATCCCGTCAGCCTTTATAAAATACTCATGATATGAAGGTACCCTCAGGTGGACATGGTTCCACTGAGTGGATGTGGACTTGAACAGAGGCAGGAAGAGGGGTGGAGGGAAGGGAAAGTATGTAGCAGGCAGGGTGGACTGAAACAAGAAGGGCTCGCAGTGGGTCGACACTTTGGCCATGTTTGTACTTTTCCAGGCTTCAGAACCTATTACTGATGTTTGCACACAACGCACTTAGCACAGTCACGTCTCTCCTGAGAGAAATAGTGAAATGTAAATGCACTTTGAGGTCAGTCTTGCTCTGTCTCCTAGGTACCTTTTCCTCATTTCTGATAGGAGAAGTAATCTTCCTTTCTCCCTCGGCTTTGCTTCTCCCTCTTTTCCTTACTCCAGCCTCCCCCTCCTCGGTCTTAAAAAGATGAATTGGAAGAATATGCTGTCATGTCAGAAGGACACCATTGTCAATTCACACAGGCAGACACTAATAGGACAAAGTATTACCCGACTTCCTTTAAGTCCAGAAATTAAGTCTTCTTGGAATGGTAATAGATTATAACTTTTAACCACTGTGGCTGGCAGCCTGCAGAAACAGGCTGCCAGAGTCTGAGGCCTCATTTCATTTCTGGGCTTTTGTAAGGGGTGCACTGAGCTACCTCACATCGGGGCCACAGGGTCCAGTGAACTGACACTTGATTCCTGGCTGGAACTGCCTCTGTGAAGAGCTGTAACTCATTCATTTCACCTGTTGGGAGGGGCCATCTGAGTAGGAGCAGCTGTCTGAATGGTCTTAATGAACCTGGATGAGTGGGTAGGTAAAGGAAGCCAGGTCTTAAAGACACAAGATGTAGCCTGGGGCCAGGAAACCAAACTTTGCCCAGGGAACAGTATGTGAAACCTTCTCAGTCTGCTTGCTGACTCACTGAGCAGGTAGAATGACTTATCAAGTGACTAAAACACCACCAACTCAGAGGCACAGGGACACCAGAACTGAGACCTTAAAGGAACTGTAAAGTGATTACAGGTTAAGGAGCTGCCTTGGAAAGGAACTAGCCTGTAAACTGTTAGAAGTTTAAAAGAGCCATCATTTTTCTTGGGCAGAAGGACTCTGCAAGATTGCCTATATCCTATCATGGCAGATGAGTGGACTCATGGAGATTAGGAAAGAAAACCTGGTAAAGGGGCTGGGGAGATGGCTTAGCGGTTAAGGCACTTGTCTGCAAAGCCAAAGGACCCAGGTTCAATTCCCCAGGACCCACGTTAGCCAGATGCACAAAGTAGCGCATGTGTCTGGAGTTTGTTTGCAGTGCCTGAAGGTCTTGGCGTGCCCATTCTTTCTCTGTCTGTCTCTCTCTCTCTCTCAAATAAATAAGTAAAAATTTTTTAAAAAGAGAGAGAAAGAACACCTGATACAGTTAATTGCAAGGTGTTTATTAGTGGGACTATAAGAAGGCAGGTGGAAACAAGCAAATCATAGACTGTTTCGGTATGCCGTAACTGATTGGAACATGAGTGATTGCTCTGGTATTGTCACAGGATGCAGACTGAGTGAACTTGAAAGGCAAGTGTTACTTTGCTCCATCCGGCCTCATACCTGTTGCTAGGGTGGCCTCTCGTCTCAGAGCTTTCCCACTGCATGGTCCAAGCGCTTTTGAGGTGTCGCCATTCTCTCATGTGCTCACTTTCTTTGACAAGATAGCTTCTCCTAGGATATCCCCACAGGCCTATGCCTTATCTCTGACGGAGTGTCCATGCACACTGAACTCAGTCACAATAAGTTCTGTGGATAAGCATGATTTCTGTAACACCTTCCCTCTGGAATAGCACTCTTGTTAGGAATAAACGCTGAACACGCTCTACTCTCCCCAGTGACTGTGCCTCAAAAACAAGGGAATAGGTTCTGGGCAGACGCAAAGAAGCTGTCAGAGTAGAGATTAGGGTACTGTCTGAGGGCTGGGGTGCTTTCCCCAGAGGTGGACCGCCTCCAGGAGAGGGAACAGGACTGTTGTGGGTAAGTTTGGTCCAAGTCCTGGCAGCAAAGTTGGCATGTACCAGAGAAAACCTGTGATCATCCTTAAGCCTAATTCTAGCCTCTCATTAGGAAAGCAAAATGCATTCTTTTTGTCCAGCCTCTCTTGGAAAGTTGATCTTCTTGTTTTTCTTCTTCTCTGTTCCATGCCATCAATTTCACACAACAGAGGTCTCCACTGTCCAGGGTCTTCCTTGCTAAGTCAGAAGAATCCCCCTGCCTTTCCTCCTTCTTCTTCTGTTTTTAAATATATTTTATTTATTTATTTGATAGAGAAAAAAGAGGGGGAGAGAGAGAGAGAATGAGCACATCAGGGCCTCCAGCCACTGCAAATGAACTCCAGACGCATGTGCCACAATGTGCATCTGGCTTACATGGGTCCTGGAGAATCAAAGCGGGATCCTTTGGCTTTGCAGGCAAACACCTTAATCACTAAGACATCTCTCTAGCCCTGGCTTTCCTTCTTCACTGCAGTGCAGACCCTTGCCTGTGTCTGCCACATTGCTTCATTCTTCTCCCACTTGCTCAAGTGGTGGTGCTTTTTTCTACTTTCTCCCCAAGCTCCCCAGTCCTGCTTGGAAGCCCCAGCAGTGCCTCACTAGACTTCCTCCTGCCGTCTCCCCTCCGCACCTCCAGGCCTGGTAAGGCTTTATGATGAGGGCGGGCTTTATTACTAACCTGAGTAGTATTGCTTCAGCTGCTCCTGATAGAGAACTAAACATAGACGGAGAAGGCTCTAGGACACTTGCCTGCTTGATAAGGAACAAGGCTTCCTAGGTAGAAATGTCATGTCCCAGCCCTTGGTTTGTACACCAATGAGAAGAAACACCTTTACAAAAATGTAAGCTATTCAAATTTTGTATTAGAATATTAAAAAGTATTCTAATCTAGTCTGGCCCAGGCTGCGTTGGATCTCACTGTATAGTTCCACACTGGCCTTGAACTCATGGTGATCCTCCTACCTCTGCCTCCCAAGTGTTGGGATTAAAGGAGTGCGTCACCACACCCCGCTGAAAATAATCTATTCTTGGGCAAAGTGCTGTGGGCCCGCTGAAGAGTTAGTTAGGAGTAGAACACAGGACAAGGTTTTCAGGGAAGGCAAATAATCCACCTGGCCCACACGGCTTAGGTTCATGGACGCACTGTCACCAGTTTCTAGATAACTATTCTTCCCTTCGCAATAACGAGAACTGGACATGGATATAAATCAAGAATACAGGTAGACCGAGTGGTCTTGGGGTATGTGTATGTGTGTATTCAAATAACTGCCAATATGTAGCACCTATTATACAATGGCAGGTGCCATGCTAAGTGTGAGATATAGTTATAAAATGTTCAAATCTTACAGCCTGTGAAGTTATGAGGTAGATTTTTATATGGTCTCCATTTCACAGATGAAAAAACTGAGTACTTGCCAAAGTCACTGGGCTAGGAAACCATGGAGTCGGGATACAACCCAGGAAGACTGGCTCCAAAGTCGGCTTGCAAACATTGTGCTGCCTTGCCATGTGTGTACACGCACACAAGTGTGTGACTTACTTCCTAAAGTCCTTAACCCGGTCCAAAAAACAATTTATTTCATTTTAACTTAAAGCAAAGCAAAGAATCCACTGCCCAAACCATTGTTCCCCCTGCAGGGCCACGGGTGCTTTCTGAGTGGATGGAGACAAGAGAGTTGCTTTGAACCAAAAGCTGCCTTGGCGTGTAGCTGAGGCAGGATTTAGCAATGGCGTGAATGGTGCCTGCATTAGCCGATGGCATGGAATGCTGAGTGCCAGCAGAGGAGATAAAGTGAGACATATGTTTGGATATAAATGTTCTCTCTTCTTTCTCTTCTGTAATTTTAAGCCCTTGCTGCTTTGTTCCAGTGAAATGGTGGAGCTTTAACTGAGGGCTCTGGCCCCTGAGGTAGAAGCCTCGAGTGAAAAAGCCCACTTAGCTCTCTCCCAGTCTCTAGTCATCAGCACTGAAGGAACCCAGAGGCCGTGGACTTGGCCCTTTTCTCTGCCAACAATAGGAATTGTCTTGCAGGGACTATGCAAGTTGTTCCACCCAGCAAGTTGCTGGCCTCAATACATGTTAAATAGCCACAATAAAGCTAATGTCTCTAGGCCTTAGAAACTAGCCTGTCCACCTTCATTGATAATAGGATGCCAGCAGCATTACACTGAGGGGTGATATGAGGCCCTGGAGCAGATTATAGAAGTGGCAACCACAGCATGGTACTTACAGCAAAGGCTGCATAGATACAGTAGATGGGAGGAACAAAGGGAACCCCGCACCCCACTCCATCATTGTTGAGCCAAATAAGCAGACACAACTCATCTGTGGAGAATTTCTCTGGAAGGGACTTTAGGGCTCTGTCCGTCCTCTATGCTGCAGAGCTTTCCAGCCCATGGTTGGGAGGAAGCCAAGCTATCTTTCTTACTGGAATTACACCATCGTACCTACTTCACCCCTTTTCCTGTAGCTGTCACCCTCTGTGAGAGTCTGCAGTTTCTATCTGCCATTCAGCCTAAGAATCAGGAAGCTGTTGTGCACTCCTGAGCACCCAACCCCTTAGTGCACACATGGAGCTCCTGTTGTCAGAACTGTGGTCAGGCCTTACAGGGAAGCAGAGCTGGTTGTGACAGAAAGTGAGCAGCTCTTTGTGGAAGAGGAGAACACAAAAGTATCTATAGGAATACAACTGCACATTGGCATTAAAAAAAAAAACAAACCAACATTCTTGATAGCCAATGAGAGCCTGAATGAGAAAGCAAACTGAGTTGGAAATCAAGAGCCCTGGCTTTAGCCCTGCTTCTTCCACTAACCAGCAATGTGACCTTGGGCATGTCTTTTACTTTCTCTGGGGCTCAGTTTCCTTGACCATAAAATGTAAAAGGATTAGACTAAATGATTTTTCATAGCCCTAAACAGTTTCTATAATGAAAATTCTGTAGCTCCATGTACTCAGCTGCAGTCTTTACCTCCGATGTGTTGCTATAACTACCCCCATGAAGAGCTCGCTACCAACCCACGTTCCATTCCCAGGTAACCACCCTTAGAGCTTGGCCAGGCCCGAAGATGATTCAGTCACACAGCCTCAGAGCCACACTTTCGGGGCTCCCGGGACTCTTTGGAAAATCTGTCCCAAGTGTCTGCTTAGAGAAGGATATGCCTGGCTTTATGGCAAGACAGTTATTGCTTCACATGTCCCAACAGTTCCAGGCCAGAGGGCAGGCCCACGGGGAACGGAGCTGCCCTTGCAACATCAGAGACTGCGCCTAGTAACGTCTTCTCAGCCTCCTCTGGCGCTTCCAGGTTCCTTCTAGAAAGCACTTCTCCTTTAGCTTCTGAGACTTGAGCATGCTCATTTCCAGGACAAGTGCATTCCTTCTTAAGGGTCCTGCCTATTTCTCTGCCTTGGTCCTCAGACCTTTGTTTTAGCCACAGACCCTGTTATTGCAGTTACTGCATAATTCCCTGACTGCCCAGATAGCTGCCAAACAAGAAGGGGTGTTAGGAAATTGGCTCCCCATCTTGTGCTGCTGAGGCAGCAACTTTCAAGCCCAGTGCCTTGGAATGTGTGTCCAGGAAGCTGTCCCAAGCAGCCTAGGTTGTATCGTGTGGCACTGGAAAAGGGAGTCATTTCTCGCTTTTTCATCTGGTCCTAGCCAAGTCCCACCCTTTGCTCTGCTGCAGTTGTCTGTCTCTTTAGAAAGGGTGGAGTGGTAAAAGAAGGCTGAGGGAGCAGAGCTTTGGTGTCCACATTTTAAGTGTGTACCCTTGCCACAGGCCCCGGTAGCCAGACATGATCTATATACCCAGGAAGATTGAGAATTGGCCGTTTCTAAGCCAACTGCTGCAAAATGCTGCCTGCCTCTTTGCCTTCTCCGTGCCAGAGAGATCACACCCACTCAGTCCTCATTCTCTGCATTAGTATAAATACTAGCGCTGAAGAAACACGAGGTCTCCGTTCATGGAGCCTCCCTGGAAGTCATTACTCTGTGAGCCTCAAGAGACAGACCCCACCTCCACCAAGATACACTTGACTACTTAGCACTCAGAAAGCAGAAGCAACACTGCCTGTGGGAATTTGCAGCCAAACTACATTACTGCAGCCCTCTTAAATCCAGAACCCCCTGGGTCGTGGGGTTGAGCTGGGGCTGCCTGACCAGCAGCTTCTGCTGAGGTGGCATCTTACTTCTGGCCAGGTCCCAGGAGCTGAGGCTGACCCATTTCCCCTGGTTTTCCAGGGCATGGGCAATTTGGTTCTACCCCCAGCAAAGTCAGGGACTAACACACTTAGCTTGTGGAAGATGCACTAGAGTTGGGTGCATTTATTTAAGCTAAGGCAAGGTTTTTGACAGTTTAGCATTTTCCCATACTTAAAAAAAATTAACATTGCCCCCCATTCATGCCTCTTCCCTCCCCCACCCCCTTTATTTCCTTAAATATAAATGACTTGTTTAATGCTTATAAGAATCTATAGGTTCAAGGTCTTACTCAATTTAACCCTTTGGGGACGTTGAATTTAAAATTGAACAATATTTATTAAAATACAAAAATACACTTTTCTCACATTACAATCAGTGTTCTTTTTGTTGGCATTCCCCCCCCATACCACCCACTTCAAATCTGAACCCTTTTTTCTCTTAAAGCTGGAATAATAACTGAAAGAAGTTACATCATTAAATGGACCAGAATGACAGATTTTCCCCCACACACGTACATACATACACACTCACACACACGCACCTTTTCTGGTAGGCCTGGGGGAGGGAAGCTTCCTCCCATGGCACCCCATTCAACAGGGCTCCATGCAGAGCTCACTCATGTGTGCATGCTTCTTGTTATAACTTCTGCTAGAACTGTGGATTTCACATCATTTTGTGAAACACCTGGTTGGCAGAGGCTTCTATACTCTTAGCTGAGCCTATGCCCTTTTTATCTCTATTTTTCTTCTCTACTCATGTTCTGCCCCACTCCATCACCACAACCAGTTGGCATCAGCTGTAATAATCCCTAATGAATCAGCATTTAGAATAGTCACCAAATCCAAAGCATGAGAAAAGCTTTCACTCCCCCAAGCTCCCCTACTCCCCAGCCTCTCCTCCCTCTCTACCTTAAAACAAACAAAACCTTTTTGAAAAATCATAAAATGCCATCATTGTCTACAATCATTTGTCAGATACCCAGAACAACAGGTGGACATGGCACCATGCTAATTTATGGCCTCCTGTGAATCATTCTCTCTGCTGATGTTCTTGCCTCCTTCCTTGGTGCCGCACCCCCCTACCGGCCGCCGCCTCCTCCTGGGAAACCCTGAATAGACAGACACATGCCTTGCAGAGTGGGTTAAGCCCAACTGCAGGAATCTGGTGCAATGTGAAAGCATTTGAGAGCTACGCCAGCTCCCTTTCTTCTCAGCTTCTGACCTGAAGCACTGTCAGGGGGCACACGTGTGTATGTCCCAGTGCACAAACCCAGAGGACTCGTGCACATGGAAAAAGCAGCAGCCCCTTGAAGGATTCATTTGAATTTTGGTGGTTTGCCTATTTAAGATAACATTTTACAGATCTATCTTTCCCCTTTGCCTCTGAAGAAAAAATTATTGCCTCTCAACATTTTGGCACAGTAGAAATTTGTGATGCTTTTATTTTTTTGTATTTTTTAAAAATAAGATAGATCTGCAAAGACAGCTCTCAGCTTAAGAAAGATATCTGTAGAAATGGGTATTCCTATATCCTCTGAAGCATCTTCTTAAAAATAACAGATGCAGTCTGTCCTTCCTCCCCCTCAGCAGCCTGCACCCTGCCTCTTTAGGGGTGTTGGTTGTTGTTTTATCTTAGCAGTTTCCACCTTACGCCAGAAATCAAATCGTTTAGCAAGTTGACTTGAGGCTTGTACCCACAACATTCCCGATACCCCTCCCTCCCCCTTTAAATAGAACTTACAAGTTAGAAAATAGTTTTGTCTTGATTTTTTGTTTTTAAATTTTAATATAATCTTTTTTAACCAGCCCATAGATTTAATATATAAGCATATACAAGAAAAAGTCTCTCCCCACTCTATACAAAAGTTGCTCTTTTTTGTGCATTCTATTGCATTTTGTAAGTTTTGGGGGGAGGGGAGTCATATTTGAGTTTCCTGTACCTTGTCCTTGGTATGGGTCTGAATTATGTAAGGTTCAGAGATAGTAGTGACTGTGGGGTGCAGAGAGTTCCCCAGGCTGTTTTCTGTCCAGTGGGCCCCGTGTGCTGGTTTGTAGGTGTTGTAGTTAATGTGGTCATGTATTGTGGGCAGCACGACTGCCCCCTCACCTGATACACTGGACGGAGCTGCTGTTGCTGCTGCAGATGCCGCCGCTGGGATGTCTTCATCCACCTGGATAATCTCAACTGTCCGGGCAGCTGCGACTGTACTCCGCTGCTGGTGCCGCTTGCGAAGTTTGTAGAACACAATCAACATGGCGGCAGCCAGCAGAGTCACTGCTACAAAACAGCCAATGATGATCTTAGTGGTCTTCATGACTTCATCCAGGCTGGTCTGCATCTTGTCAGAAGTGTCTGTCGCGGGTACTACCACCTGCTTGGGCACACGGGTGGTCTGAATGAGCACCGTGGTAGAGGTGGTATATGCGGGCTGGTAACCAGTGGACGTGGTAGGGACAGGCTTGTACTTCCGTGTCGTGTCCTCGGGCGAGATCTCCGTGGTCTCCACTGTTACTGTGGTGAAGAAGCTGAAGTTGGTGTTGAGCTCGGCCGAGCTCACGTTGAGGTAGGCCGAGGCGTTGGAGTTGCCTGCCACATTGGTCACCATGCATGTGTACACTCCAGTGTCTATGAGCAGCACTTGAGAGAAGTTCAAGGTGCCATCATTGAGAACAGAAATCCGTGGGTGGCGGGAGGCGTGGCTGAGCACTGTCCCATTGGGCAGCAACCACTTCACAGAGGACATAGGGGGAGTCCGACACTTAAGTTCCGCCATCCGATCCTCAGTGATATTGAGGTCCCTGGGTGCGTCCATGATGAAGGGGGCGGAGCACTGGAAGGACGCCTGGTCCACCTCCACCAGGTACCGGCCTCGCATGTGCATAGGAGCATGACAGCGGCCACAGCAGGTGGAATTGGTAGGTATATACTCCCGAAGCCACCAGGCAAGCCACAGAATGTCACAATCACAGTTCCAAGGATTGTGGTGTAGATGCAACTCCACCAGGTACCTCAGTGGAGTGAAGAGGTCATGGGGCAAAGAAGAGAGGTTATTGTGGGCCAAGTTGAGTTCCACGAGGGAGGCCAGCCCGTCAAAAGCATTCCGCTCAATCAAGCTAACTTGTGAGTTCATGACCCACAGTTTCTTGAGGGAGCTTAGGCCATGGAAAGATCCAGGCCTGATTTCAGGAAAGTGGTTCCCTGACATCTCCAGCTCCTCCAGCCCCACCAGGGGGGTGAGATTGGGCATGTCTTTAATGTTGCACATGCCCAAATTCAGGTACTTGAGGTTGAACAGCCCCTCAAAAGCCCCCTCAGAAATATATTCCAGCTTCTTAAGCTCCCCCAAGTCCAGACGCATGAGGGAGGGCACGCGGTTGAAGGCATAAGAGGGGATGCTTTCTATGGGGTTGTTGCGGAGCCAGAGTTCCCGAAGTTTGGACAGGTACTCAAAGGCCCCACTGGGAATGACAGTCAGCCAGTTGTCAAACAGCTCCAGGGTGTTGAGGCTGGCCAGACCATTGAAGGCCCCCACCTCAATCTGCCGGATGGAGTTCCTGCCCAGCTGCAGGACCTCCAGGTGATGGAGGTGTCGGAAGGTGTCGGCCTGGATCATCTGGATGTTGTTTTCCATGAGGTTGAGGTACCGGGTGTTGGAGGGAATACCCTGCGGGACCTCAGAGAGGCCCCTGCGGGTGCACACCACCTTGCTGAACTGGTTACTGCAGGAGCAGACGGAGGGGCAGTTCTGGGGCCCGGCTGAAGCGGCAGCAGCGAAGGCCGCACACAAAATCCACACTTGCGCCGTGAGGTAGACGACGGGGAGCAGGACGGCATTCCAGGTGTGGTGCACAGTTACCTGCCACAAGAGCTTCATGGTGTGGCACGTTCATAATTCACCATCGCCTGGGATTTTGGCTCGGAAAGGAGAACCAGCCCTACCCCGGCTTAAGTGCGCTAAGAGCTCCTCTTTCCATCTGGAGAAGGAGGTGGGGAGGGGGCGATTAGAGACGGAGCAGATCGGCCGAGAAAAACCCTGGCAAACTACAGAACGGCCCCTCATCCGCCAGCCCACCCTCCTGGCCAGCCCTCCGAAAGCTAGGACTTTCTCTCCCACCTTGCAATCATCCCCACCCAATTCGCTGTCACCTACCTTGGAAGGGAGGCAGGAAACCACTGGCGCGGTGTCCTTAAGCTTTCTCCACGGGAGCCGGGCACCCCGTTCCCATTCTGACTTCTTAGTTTTAATTAACAAAAGGGGGAAGTGGTGGGGGCGGGGAGGGCAGAGGGGAGGGGAGGGGAGTGGAGTGGAGGGGTGGGGGAGACAAAATGGCTTCTAGTAAATCCGGAGCCCGAGTCGGCGAAGCCGCGGAGTTGAGGCGCGCCAGGGAGAGCCAAGGCCCGGCGGGCTATGCAGGTGCATGCCCCCCCGCCAGCCCGAGGAGCGGCGCCACCAGCGCTTCCCGGCTTTGTCCTTGGACCCTGGCACCGGCTCGCTCCAGCCGCGGGGGAAGGTGCTTCATCGCCAAAGTGTGCCTCGGGCGCTCCCCGAGCCGCCGCCGGGGGTGAGGGTGCGGGGGCGCCCCGAAGCCGCCCAGGCCGCGCTCGCTGCTGCTGCTGCTGCTGCGCCCCGCTCTCCCCGCGTCGGCCGCTGCGAGCCGGCGGCCGGTGATTGCAGTCGTGAGCTCGCGGGGCGGCGAGAGTTAAGAGGTGTTCGCTGAGCCTTCGCCCTCCCCAGACACACACCCCCTTTCTCCTCGCCTCTTCTCGGAAGGGTTAAAACGACGGAAACTGGGCTTAGTTCTCCAGCCCGCCGTCCGCAGGCGCGAGGAGCGGTAATCCGTCCTGCCCCGGAGGGGCCGCGGCGTGGACGCTCCGCCGGGTCCCGGGGCCGAGGAGCGCGCGGCGCCCGCGGTGGCGCCCGTACCGCAGGCCCCTTTAGAGAGTCCGGGGGCGGGCGCGGGCGCGGGTCCGGCAGCGGCGGCCGCAGCCCCTGGCGACGCGCAAGCGCCCGCCGCCGCCCGCCGCTGCCTGGCCACGGGCGCGCCGCGGGGCCCGGCTTTGTGCGGAGTGGGCGAGTTCGCGGCTGGGGCTCCCGGCGCCTTCAGTGGCTGAGCTGCCCGCGAACTGCTGCGGCTGCAGCTCCAGCACTGGCGGCGGCGGCGGCGTGAGCAGCGGGGGTCGCAGCTGCGGGAAATGCTCGGCAGCCTGGGAACATGGTCCCCGCTGGCTAGCGGCGGCGGCGGCGGCGGCAGCAACGGGGTCCCTGCGCTCGGCGCCCACCGTCTCCTCCTCGCGCCGGGCTCGCGGTGTTACAGGCAGCAGCCACGCAGACTGCTCTCTCATCCTTTTGTCCTTCAGTCAGAACGTGAATGTACTGCTGACGCATACTGTTCTAGGGAGAAGATTAGCGTGATGCAGTGCTCTTGTGTATGAACAGCGCTTCCCCTCCGCCGCCTGCCCTCCCGCGAGGGGTTAACGCCGCGCCTTCCGCGCCGCGCAGCCCCGACTCCGCGCCTCCGTCCGCGGGGCTGCCCGCCTGCCTACCTGCCTTCCTCCCTTCCTTCCTTCTTCCTCCTCTCTCCCCACCCCCCACCCCCCTCCCCGGCAGCTTCCTCCCCGCCCCCTCCGGACGAGGGGAGCGGGCCGGGCGAGCTAGCGGGGCGAGCGAGCCGGAGTGAGCGTCAAGTGAGGGGCCGCGCGCAAGTCGCAGGCGTTCGCAGCTATTTTGGTCCGATCGGAGCGAGCCGCTGGGTGGCCGCTGATAGGCTGGAGCGGCGCGGGGCTGCTGCGGGAGACTGCGCGGCCCCCACCCCGGCCCGCGCCGCGCCGCGCCGCCTGGCACCCTCCGGCCCTGGGATGCTGGGCTCCGGGGCCAGCGACTCTTGGCGGGGCTGCTGCAGTTGGCCGGCCTCCCGCGCATCCCGCGTCATCTGCACCCCTGCCGAATGCTGACGGGGCGCCTGGCCGCCTAGCCCGGGCAGCCGAGCCGACTAGTACTCGGAGTTGGGATCTGCATGATGGTGGGTGGGGGCTTGGGGCCGGCGACCCGCGCGTGGGAAGACCGCGAGCGTGGGCTTCGCGATTGCCCCGGTGCGTGTCCTTCTTGCCCCCTCCCTCGCACACTGCGCCCCTCCTGGTCTCTAACTGGGGCTTTAAATGATAGTTTTCTTAATGAGGGTTGCGGGGGCGGGAAACAGTGGAAGGAGAGACCAAATTGAAGGAGCTGAGGGGAATGACAACCTGGGAAGGGTTGACGTGAACTCCCAGAGCCCGTGGCGCAACCCACGGTTCATTCACCGAGCTGCAGCCGTGGCTCCTTGTCCCTCTTTTCTCCCCGTTGTACGCAGGGACAGGGCAGGCGCCTGTGCCTTCTGCCTCTTGAGCTTCAGCAGCCTCTCTCTTCCTGGGACTCTCGAACTGCCTAGCAACCTACAGCTTGCTGTGAAGTGAGTTCCGACCCCTGTTTCTGCTTAAGGGCGAAAAAATGACACGCTAATGTAGAAGAGTAGGTCAGCAGCATTTTCCCACCCCCCCCCCTTCTCTGCCTAGTGGAGGTGAAACAATTGTGGCTACGTCCTGGAACGTAGTGGAATATGGCATCAATCCTTTGCTGCCACCTCTGCACCCCCTCCTTTCCTGTGTGGTATCTGATAGCCTTCATTGCCTCCACATGGGTCTTGGCTAAGAAAGAGGAGGCCCACAATGTCCCATTTCTGAATTTCACCAAAATTTCAGTGTTATTTGCTGCCCAATAACATAAACCTTAAATATTCCACGACTTTCTTCAAGTCCCGGCATAATTCCATTGTAGGCAACTTGATTCATTCTTTACCAAGACCTCTCAGTTTGCATTTGCAGTCAAGGAAGAGCATCAACGGCTAATGTTTTGGAAACCCTTACTATGTGCACCAATGCTAATCTTCCCCATCAAGTCTACTACTCAGTTTACGAATGTGTCTATATATGGCATATATATGGCCTAGGATCATGATCCTAAGTGGTTGAGGCAGAACTTAAATTCTGACCTCACTCAGATTGGTTTCAGGGAATTTGGGTATGAGAGTGATTTTCCCAAAGTATTTCCCTAGTGGAATCAGAAGCCTGGTTTCATCCACCCATTTCAGTAGCCTTGTGTTGAGATGTTTATGTACTGTGTACAGTAGAAATGTGCATTTCTCTTCTGATTGAATCTTTATTTGCCCTAGTGAAAGAATTGTCACTGTTTTTCCATTCTTCAAGTCAAGGCACTCAGTGGCAGACAAATAACTTGCTCACAGTCTTCCAGCCAGAAGGTGGTAGGGTTAGCCTTTCATGCCAGTCTTCATCGCTGACAACAATATCCACTCTGTCTACTCTGCATATGCATATACCAAATGGTGCAGGCAAGGTTGGGGAGAGACTAAACGAGTGAAGGATGTAGGGGAGAGAAGGAAAGGGTACAACAAGGAGAGGCTGAGAAAATAAATCCTTTAAACTTGTTTCACTCAGGATGGCCAATCAAGAAGAGTGGGAGAAATGGAGATAAGTCACACACTCGTAGTAGGGGCTTAATTCCATCTGGCTCTGTGCAAGGGAGTTTCTTTCTAAAGCCAAGGCTGGCCTTGAACTTGGGGCAATCCTCCTGCCACAGCCTACCAATTGCCACAGTACAGGTGTGAGTCATCATATTCAGCTTTTTTGCATTCTTTACTCAAGCCCCACCTGCACATCCTCAGCTTCCAGCAGGACACTACTGTCTTGTGAACCCAGAAAAAAGAACTGAGCCTGACAAGGATCCGTGGAGAATGTGCCTCTCCTTCCACTCACTTGGTAGAGCGTTCTGGTATCAAGAGAGAACTCTGGCAAGGGTCCCAATGGTACATTGAAGTATGGGGCTCCTCCCTCCTCCAGCAGAAGAGGGGCTCTGCCTGGACTGGTTTCCTGTCTGTGTAGGCAAACTCAGGCCCCATCTGTTCAGCTCCAGGCCCAGCAAATGACAGCTACTGCCCCCACAGAAAGTGGATGGAAGGGGGGTGGGCTGCATTGGATGAAACCACTACTTGGGAATGAGTTTTATCTCATAGCAAATGTTTATAAGACTGCTGTTGATGAACAGCAAGCTCATGGAGCTCAGTGTGGGACTGCTTTTCCTTCTGTAGGCCAACTGGGCCATGACAGCTCCTTGAACCCTACAAAGTAGACTAAAGAGGAGACTGGTGAGTTCAGCACTCAGTCCTTCTGACCTGAAGTGTCCCTGCAGACTCTACTCTTGGTAAGAGGAGTTCCCTCCAGCTGTGGTGTGTTTCCCCTCATGCCCCATGGTTCTGGCTGCTACCTTGATTTGGAGCAGGTCCAGCAAGAAATAAGAAGGACTCAAACCTAAGGGGAAAAACACTGGATTGAGGACATTCTCACTTGCAGTTTCACACACAGAGACTGTTGTGAGAATGCCAGAGAGAACTGAAGAGGCCAGTGAAGATTGGGATAACTGGGTTCTGGTCACTTTTCTGCCATTGATTAGACATGATGAATCATAAAATAGGTATAAATCCAGTTTCTTCATTTGTAAAATCAAGGAAATAGGCTGGTAATTTCCTTCCAACTCGACCCACCCCTTCTGATGCGTACCTCTGGAAAGAAGGTTGATCCTTTGGGACTGTAGCCAAGCCTTGGAGATGGGCCATGAAGCTTAAGAGAGAACACCTCCCTCAGTTGAATCTAGAGATCCGCGGGGCTGGAGCAAAACTGACCAGCCTGCATCTTCCGAGCACTAAAAAGGCTCATAGATCACAGGATGTTAATATTAAAAGAGACCTTGGAGATTTAACTGGATTTAGTCTTTCACTTCACCAGGGTTGTTAAGGAAGCTCAGAGAGCCACAGTGACCTACCTAAAGCCACATGACTAATACCAGAGTCTGCCCCTTCTGAGCTCTGTCCTTCTGTCAAAGTGTGGGTAATTGGCATTTAAACTCTGGGCTTGTATTTTGCTGGATTGGGATGAAAACAGGGTTTTGATAGAGCTGGCTTGCCATTCTGAATAGCATGCACCCCTAATAGGAAGTCTAAAAAATGGTCATCTGAGGACCCAGGACTGCCGGGCTAGATGGCTCTTCACCCTGCTATGCATGTCATCCCTGAGGCATTATCCCCAACAGCCACTAGATGTCCATAATGCCTCATAGGGTTTGCCATGAGTGGCAGGGCACCATCTTGCATCTAGTAGCCTTTTGGGCCCCATCTGGGAGGTCCACCAGGAACAAGAGCAGAATAACAGCAAAGACAGAAGAGATTTGAGGAAGAAGGACAAAGAAAGTAATAGGAATTGCCCTGCATAGAGGGAAAGAAAAGCATTGGTTGGTAAATCTGTAATGACAAAACAGTGTAAGAAATGGTCTACATAGCAGTCATCTATCCAGTACAGTGAACACATTGTGTCTGTATGTTTCTCTGTCTTACCCACTTTCACTAATGTGTGCAAATACTTCTCCAAGGCCAACTGGTCATGAAGCTTCTGTTCATTATAAAAAGAAGATTAAGCCAGGCATGGTGGCACATGCCTTTCATAACCCAGCATTCCCAGGCAGAGGTAGGAGGATCACTGTGAGTTCGAGGCTACCCTGAGACTCCATAGTAAATTCCAGGACAGCCTGGGCTAGAGTGAAACCCTAACCAAAAAAAAAAAAAAAAAACAAAGGAAGATTATTTGTCTTGCTTGTGATCTTAGTATAAGCTGTACTGTTAATAAAGAGAATGATTTTCTGGTCACTGGAAAGATGGCTCACTAGTTAAGGCGCTTGCCCGTAAAACCAAATGCACAAAGAAGAACAGAGTTTGTTTACAGTGGCTGGAGGCCCTGGTGCTTCAATTCTCTCTCTCTCTCTCTCTCTCTCTCTCCCAGGTGTGGTGCGTGGTGGCACATACCTTGAATCCCAGCACTCAGGAGACCTAGGTAAGAGGATCACTGTGAGTTCAAGGCCAGCCTGAGACTAATTCTAGGTCAACCTAAGCTAGAGCAACCTTGAAAAACCAAAGAGAGAGAGAATGACTTTCCTTTCCTGAGCCAATATTTCAGAGAAACACAGGTATTAAAGTTACCTAGTCCTACTGCCCCCAAATTCCACTGATATTTCTCCTGAGAATTTAATTGGAGGAAGTCAGAAGGTAAGTGGACTAAGAATATGGCTCAGTGGCAGAACTTTTATTTAGCATGCCTGAAAGAGCCTCACGTTCAAGTCCCAACACCAAAAGAAGGGAGTCTGTCCTAAGATTAGTTTACCTAGGATTCATCGTGTGTGGGTGCGTGTGTGCATGCGCACCAAGCTTGAGTGAAGAGAAAAGCTTCCCAACTACCAGATGCCACGTCTTCTCCTAGGTTTGAGATGCCATTTTTTGCCACAGTCACCTGTGTAAGCTAGCAATTAGAGAGGTCTAACTTGGAGCCCGGTAAACTCCTCTCTGCTGGGGCCTATCTCAGACCCTGATGGGTTTTCCTCTAATTGCCTATATATAGGAAAAATATACATATATATATACATATACATATATATAGTGTGCGTGTATGTGTATATATATATATATATATATATATATATATATATATATGTTTTTTTTTAACTTTTTGTTTATTTATTTGGGAATGACAGACAGAGAGAAAGAGACAGATAGAGAGAGAATGGGCGTGCCAAGGCCTCCAGCCACTGCAAATGAACTCCAGATGCGTGCGCCCCTTGTGCATCTAGATAACGTGGGTCCTGGGGAATCAAGCCTCGAACCAGGGTCCTTAGGCTTCACAAGCAAGCGCTTAACCACTAAGCCATCTCTCCAGCCCTATATAGGTTTTTTTTGAGGTCGGGTTTCACTCTAGTCCAGGCTGACCTGGAATTCACTATGAAGTCTCAGGGTGTCCTTGAACTCATGGTGATTCTCTTACCTCTGCTTCCTGAGTGTTGGGATTAAAGGTGTGTGCCACCATGCCTAGCTAGAAATAATAATTTTAATAGAAACATTTACTGGGATGTTGATAGATACTTGGCACTATGTTATAACACATAATTTGATCCTCACAACAGCGTGTCAGATAGAAGCCAGTAGATTTCCCCATCTTGCAGGTAGACTTAAGCTTTTTCAGGATTACAGATTAACGAGTGACTATTACTTTCTTGATGCCACATACATGCTCCTACCAACAAATAACTTGAAATTGCAGAAACTCAAAGTGCAGTCTAGCAGGCTGTGTGCTCCCTTCCAATGCTGTAGGGAGAATCTTAACGTGCCAGTTTTTACAGCTCTGGTGGCATTCCTTGCCTTGTGACCACGTCACCTCAAGCTATGCCTCCATGGTCACATTGTCTCATTTTCTCTGCTTTGTATGATTTAGGAAGACATCTGTCCTTGGATTTAGAGTCCACCTGGATAACAGGTATCTTAGACACAAATCTGATGACAGGGTCCACCCTATAATTAGCCTCTTTACACATACACAGAGAGCATAATTTATATACAAAGTTGTGCAAGTTTGGTTGAGCAGAACCCACAAGATATGTTACATAATCGTGTGCAAGCACTCACACTTGCGTATGTGTGTTTGGGCATGCTAGCAGACATTGTAGCACAGTGGTGGGTGTGAGTCAGAGGCCTGGGTTCAATTCTCAGATTTGCTTCTTGAGTACTCCTATATGGAGGTTGATTCCTTAAGCCTCAACTTCTTCACATGGAAAATGGAAGTAACTTTACTTTCATCATGGGATCTTTGGACTACAAACAAGTCAGGGGATTCAAAGTCAATCTCAGCAAATAACCTGTTACTTTTTAATATGGAAGCTAGTATAAAGCATTTTTAAATTTTTGTTTTGTACATGTAAGTATGTGTGTGCATGGGCACGTCAGGCCCTCTTGCTCCCCCCCCCCACCCCAAATGAACACCAGACACATGCACCACTTTGTGTGGCTGTCTTTCTGTGGGTTCTGGGCTGTTTGAACCCAGGCTGTTAGACTTTCAACAAGCACTTTTAACCACTGAGCCATCTCCCCAGCCCAGTCAGCTGGGTGGGCTCTTTCCTTCCTTTATCGTCTCACAGTTGTCATCTAGAACCACCCACTCTTGGGACTGCACCTAGTTTAGAACTTCTGATTCTTCATCCAAGGCATGAGGTGCTCTTTACTGTTTCTAATAGCTAATGTTTTTTTTTCATTCTGAGATACTGGTGTGTCAACATCTTATATAAAATATTTATTCAAAATATTTATTAAGCCAGGTGTGGTGGCGCACACCTTTAATCACAGCACTTGGGAGGCAGAGGTAGGAGGATCACCATGAGTTTGAGGCCACCCTGAGACTACATAGTGAATTCCAGGTCAGCCTGAGCTAGAGCGAGACCCTACCTCAAAAAAAAAAAAACAAATATTTGTTAAATAAATTTATTTGTATTTACTTATTTATTTGTATTTATTAATAAATACAAAATATTTATTCAAAACTATGAGAATAATCTATTGAAGGCATGGGTTTTTACTCTTGCCATTTATAATCTATTCTCCATAGCAACTAAAGTGATCTTTGTGACATCATATCAGATTACATTATTGATTTACTTAAAATGCTCTATTCGCCTCATAAATTGAATAACAACCAAACTGCTCACCATGGCCCGCAGTTCCTCAGCCTTCATCCCCTGTCTGCACCTCTGCCCTGACAGTTTTTGTCATCTTCCTCTTTCCCCCGCACATCAGCTACACCACTCATGTTAATGCTCCTGGAACTTTCTTAACTTGGCTCTCTTCTTTGGGAATTTTACTGTTTCCTCCAGCTAGAATGTTCTACATCTTCAGGTGATTGGCTGGCTTCTTGAGCCTATCTCTTCACAGACATCACGTGGCTTACCAGTCTTAGTCTACAACACCCAGCTGTATTGTCTTTGTACCATTTTCTGAAAGCTCTTGTTTACTGCATGCCACCTAGAGAGGACATGGTGGACCCTTCCCATCTTGTTCTCAATATCTATCACAGTAGTGAATTATCTGAGAACAGAAACTGTTCTTTGGTGGCCTGTGTGGAAAGGAGCTCAGACCTCCCTCATGACAAATCAATAGCGCGAACTCTGCTCTTGAGAGGGGGGTACAGTTAGGGTGACTGGACCCCTGAAGGTAAAAAGGACAGGAAAGTTTGCACTTGCTAGAAATCAAAGATGACCTGACTTCTTATCTCTTACCTAGTTCCCTAGACCTGTTTTTCCACAAACAACCTGGACCCCCTCCTGGGAGGGAGGTCTTTCATAGGACTTAAACACCATGGTTGATCAAGTTCATTCAGCCAGGCAAGTTGTTGTCAGGCAGGGCTAACCTCTTCCTGACACAGCCCCTAGGCCTAACCAACCAGCCATCCCTCTGGTTCACCTGGGCTGGCTCAGCACACGCCCATCGGGAGGACCCCTAGCCTTACTCTCCACATGGTCTCCTTATCCTCCAGCTCTCCACATGGCAAGAGCACCTTTTTTCTTTTTTCTTTCTGTGCTTTTTCTCTAGGCCCTCCATGTGGGATCTCTAGCCACATGGATGCCTTTCCTTGGCTCTGTACTTCCCACAATAAATATAATAATTTAATAATTATCCTTCTCAGTCTTTCTTATTCAAGTCTTTTATTAAATTAGAAGCAAACCTAGGGCTTGGGGTTCAAGGACTTACCTGGACTCCTAGCACCCTGTTACACTCTTAAAGTCTTTGGAAAGGTAAATGAACATATACTAGCTTTTTTCAAGGCAGGGTATCATTCTGCAGCCCAGGCTGGACTCAAACTCACAATGATCCTCTACCTCAGCCTCCCAAGTGATGGGATTAAAGGTGTGTGCCACCATGCCCGGGTTGTTTTGGGGGTTTATTATTTGTTTGTTTTGTTTTTTGTTTTTCGAGGTAGGGTCTCAATCTAGCCCATGCTGACCTGGAATTCACTATGTAGTCTCAGGGTGGCCTAGAACTCACAGCAGCCCTCCTACCTCTCTGCCTCCTAACTGCTAGGATTAAAGGCGTGCTGCACCACACCCAGCTCATTCATATATATATATACACACACACACACACACACACACACACACACACACACACACACACACACAGAGGAAAAACTAGTGGATCCTATTGAGGTTAAGGTTTCCTTGGTTCTCAATTTTCCATTTCCTAGCCCCTGCTGCCAGATTGATGGGGCAGTTTTATGGGGCATCACAAAGGCATACAGGTTCCTGGCAGTGGTGAGGACAGCTGAAGAGTGCACACAGGCACCCATGACCCACAGGCAGACGTGCCTAGGCTCACATCCACTCGTGCCTGTCATTTTCCGATCTAAAGTGCGTTCTGTGCAAAGGGCATGGGGGCTGTTGAGTCTGAAATAGGGAACTCCAGGACAGTGAGATCAAATGCTTTGAAAGTGGCTGTGCCAACGCTTTTTGCTAATTAAAGAATGTTAGGACAATCACCACTAGCAGCAGTAAAGGGCGCCCCATTACCTCTCTCTATGGCGAGTTGGGTAAATTTAAAGACAGCTATAAATACCCTACTGAGCGCCTGAGCACTAGCACAGTCAGAGGGGAGCCCTAGCCCCTCTGTCCAGAGCCCTCCCCTCTATTTTAGCTGTCAGTCCTCAAGTGTTGCATGACTAAAGAACAAACAATTCCATTAACAAACTCTTAATTTAATTTAAAACACTCAGGAGGAGACAGCAAGCGGTTGTGTGATGAGTCTGACTGGGTGCTCAGGCCCTGGGTCCTTTGTGCTTAGTCACCGACTTTCTTTCCCTTTTTCTGAAGTGATGTTTCATCTTGTGACTCCAGTTTCCCTCAACCAGGATTTCTGGAAAGAATTTTTTGAAAAAGAAACCCCCCCTCAAAAATAAGGCCCTTCTCCTAGGAATATTCTAGTGCCCCTCACTGAGCGATTCAGCACTCCAGGGAAAAACTGGGAAGTTAGAACATGTGAACAGATGGAGACATACTCTTACATTTGTCCTGTGGAATTCCTGGCTAAATTTTAAGAGGTATACTTAAGCTTGGAACCTTCCCCATGTTTTAATGTGTTCATCTTGGCCCGAGGCCTGCTGCGTCCTCTTGTGTGGTTTCTCCTTCCTCTGTCGCATGGCCTCTGAGCCTTTCTTACCCCCTCGTCTGTAGAGAGGTGCCGTGTTGGCACCTCCTTGATTTGTTCCATTTCTTTGTAGATCATCAACTGGCCATCAAAGCTGCCTTATGTAATATGTTAATTATTTTCAGTCTTTCCTTGCCAGCTTCAGCTGTGGCTAGGATGTTCCTAGTTCTAACTGGTAAGACCTCAGTTCACCACTCTGTACTGCACTAACAACTACGCAGTCATCGGCTCATTTAAAAGACTTCAGAAGAGGAATCAGGAGACCGGCAGTAAAAGCATGGGCTATAATCTCTGGGGTTACCAGCTCATCACATCCCATCTTTACCCAGAGGACAAGCACTGTACCCTTAGAGGAGGGCACGAGTGCAGTATTGGGAATGCCAGGAGAGCTAGCCACACGACTGGCTTCCCCGTGAGTCATCAAATGAGCAATGGATGGGCTGGCCGACACCCAGGTTCCTGGATGTTGCATTCCTTTTTCATTATGATATGAACTACTTTGGGAGTTGGATCTACACAGCCTCCAGCCTGCTCCTGGTCCATGTTTTTAGATGTAACTCTTACCTACAAATGTTGCCTGTAGACATCATCATTATATTTGGAGGATCTAGGATTTGGTGGGGAGAAATAAAGGAGTCAAGACCCTCAGTTCTTCATTCATATTTAAACAGTAAGGTTAGAATACCCCCAGTTGGTTGGTTGGCTGGTCTGTTCATACAAATACATTCTCTCCCCCCAGCCCGCTTTACCTGTGTCGCATAGAGTTCTGGATGTGGCCAAAGCTAATAGATAGATTTGTTTCTTTTTATTTATTTAATTTTTTTCGTTGTTTTTTTGTTGTTGTTTTTGTGTTTGTTTTTGTTTTGAGGTAGAGTCTCACTCTAGCCCAGGCTGACCTAGAATTCACTTTTTAATCTCAGGCTGGCTTCAAACTCACAGGAATCCTCCTACGTCTGCCTCTGGAGTGCTAGGGTTAAAGGCATGTGCCACCACGCCCGGTTTGTTTCTTTTTAACTAAAGTGTACACAACTACCTGGAGCTTTATTCTTTCTTACTGCAGAGCACTACCGTCATCATAAATTCTTACTTTTCAATTTTTATATCATTATCAGCCAAAAGTGCTGCAAGTATAAAACTGCTAGGAACCTTTTGTCTTGGGCTACTTTAAACTTGGTCTGTGAGGCTCGCCAGGCTGAGATGGCTCTTCTGCTGATGAGGGCACTGAAGCCCTCGTCCCAGGACTGCCAGCTGGGGGCCTGGGACTCTTCCCCTAGGAGCCCTCGTTCTGTATCTCTTTCTTGGTGACTCTGGCCAGTTTGTCTGGCAGCCCACTGAGACTGCTTGATTGGTATTCTATGCACAAGCTCTGATAAAAGCCCAAGAGGAGCCCTGCCAGCCAATAACGCAGAAAGGGCTCTTTGTGCAAATGAGCAGTGTCTGAGCTGGACGGGGCCTCCTCCCTCCCCCGCAGATGTCCTCTCTGGCCAGGCAACTTGGTGGTGCTCTGGAGCTGGCACGGACCACTTGGGGATCCCTCCCCGAGAGGAGACCGTCTTGGGATCCCAGACACACAGAGCAACTTGAGCTCTGCCCTTCCTGCCCTGGCTTCTGGCAGTCTGCCTCCAAGTGCCAGTCAGTGGGATCCATTCAGGGCTGTTTCTGCATATGAGAGGGACAGGAAGTAAAGAAGAGAGGACGTGAATGTGAACAGATCAACCCACCAGCAAAGATGAACCAGCACAGCTCCTCTAGTGGGAAGCCCAGAGCCTGTGTTCAGCATGCAGTGCTGTGCATCCTGCTGGGTTGGTCCCTCTCTCCCCAAACAGGACCTGTGCCGTTCTGGCTTCCTAAGCGAGCTACCTTTTGTCCCTGGTGCCTATAAAAGGAGAGCCTTTGGGCTGGGGAGAGGGCTTCGTGAATAAAGTGCTCACCACACAAGCATGGACACCTGAGTTCAGACCCTCCCCCATGCTCAGAACCCCAATAAAGTCAGATGCTGTAGTGTGAATATCTGTGATCCGAGTGCACCTACTGAGACAGGGCAAGACAAGAGAATTTCCCTTAAGCAGAAATCTGATGGCCAACTAGCCAGTGAACAAAGACCGTTTCCACCTATGCATGTCACAGCTGCAGGAGAAGACCACCAAACTGATACCAGGAGTGTCACAGCCTGATAGGAGCCAGGCACAGCCAGGCAATGGGCACCACCAACTAGCCATTTGTAATGCCTCTGAAGGAGTTGGCTCCTGCCACTGCTATGTCTACTGACTCTGTGTCTTTTCAAATGTTCTTTTATTAATGAGTTTTCTAAACACATAAGCTTGACTCACTTGCTTCGGTGAACAAAACCATTCTCATTAAGCACTGTTTTCCAGGAAGGGAAAGAAGTGGGTGTTGCATTTTCTACGGGCTCACACATGGGCACCTAGAGGACAGCAAGTGAGTGAGGGGTAGCGATGAGCCTTTGGCCTCTTCCTGAGACAGCCGCAGAGGGTAGCTGCGTGTTGTCTGTTCGCCTGAAGATGCCAGTCCTCCCTGACCCTTTCCATTTCAGGCCTGCTGTTTTCCTCATTTGGCTGAAACCTTCTGTATATCTCATTTGCCTTAATTATTTTGAATAATTAATTTGAATGTATTGATCAAGGGACTGGAGGTCCAACTTTCTTTAGACAAAAATGCAGTTTAAAACTTGGCGGCCCATAGTTAGCCCATCATGAAGTACATATGGTAAAGCAATGCCAGGCTTTCCATAGATGGTCCATTAAATAGGACACTGTGTGACCAGGCAATTGTTTGTTTGTTTTTTCCTGTGCTGTAGATTAAACCAATGTTCTGCCACTACAGCTGACCTCCAGCCCCTTGTCGTATTCTGGGTGCCTCTAAAAGGGAACAGCTCGGTGTCAGAACAGACGGTAGCAGAGTAGGATCTCCTGCACTGGCCTGTGTTCTCGTCTCCTGAGCAGCGTCTGCACCCAGAAAGGAACAAATGTGTCATTCTAGTCAAGGACACACCAAGCACTGTTGCTTTCACGTCAGGGTACTTGAAGGAGAAGGAGACCCAAGGAGATGTTCCCTTTGAGCTGAAGGAGAAAAACTCCCGTCTTGATGAGGGGCGGGGGAGAGCCCTGGCGGGGGAGAGCCCTGGCGGGGGAGAGCCCTGGCGGGGGAGAGCCCTGGCGGGGGAGAGCACTGGTGGGGGAGAGCCCTGGCGGGGGAGAGCCCTGGCGGGGGAGAGCACTGGTAGGGGAGAGCACTGGCAGGGATGCTTCCTGTGTTTCATGCTAGTTTCGTGTGGTCAGACAGCTCTGCAGTCCTGACAAGCATAAGCCATCCAGAAAGTGGCAGGCAGGTTCATAAAGCAACAGCCTTTATAGACTGATACAGCCTGCCGCTTCCCAGAAGCCCTTGTGCCCTGGACTCTAGGTCAGGTGAGCAGCAAATCTGAAACCAGCAGCTTCAAAGCTGGTTTCTACAGAATTTTCTGCATAGGTTCCATGCACGTACAACAGTTTTTAAAGTTCTTCCTTCCTTGCTGAAATCATTGTTGCACCAAAGATGATCACACAAAGAACTTTAGAATTTTAAAAGAACATTTTCTCTTCTCCCTTCCCTTTTATTACGCTGTTCCATTTCTAAGCATTTGAAGAGAATCTTCTAAAAAGGGCCTTGCTGGGGCCAAGGAAATAGACAGGTTGGTCAACAGGTACAGAGTGACAGGAGGAATGAGTTCCGATGTTCCATGGCATAGTAGGGTGACTGTAGTTGACTATGATGCATAGCATGTTTCAGAGTAGCAAGAAGAAATGATCAGTGTTTGAAGTGATGGATATGCCAGCTACTCTGATATAATCATTTCACACTGTATGCATGTATCAAAATAGCACACTGTAACCCATAAGTGTGCACAATTATTACATATCAATTAAAAAGTCTAAAACAAATAAATGAATTTAAAAGAAAAAGAAAAAAAGGGCTGGAGAGATGGCTCAGCCGCTAAAGGCACTTGCTTGCAAAGACTGATGGCCTGGGTTGGATTCCCCAGTACCCGTGGAACTGCAGATGCACAAAGTAGCGCGTGTGTCTCGAGTTGCTTTGCAATGGCAGGAGGTCCTGATGCTCCCATTCTCTCTCTCTCCCTCCTTCTCCCCTCTCTCTCCCCTTCTTTCTGTATCTTTCTCAAATAAATAACTAAATCTTTTTTTAAAAAAAGCTAAAACTTGGGTTGGAGAGATGGCTTAGCGGTTAAGCACTTGCCTGTGAAGCCTAAGGACCCCGGTTTGAGGCTCAATTCCCCAGGACCCACGTTAGCCAGATGCACAAGGGGGCGCACACATCTGGAGTTTGTTTACAGTGGCCGGAGGCCCTGGTGCGCCCATTCTCTCTCTCTCTCTCTCTCTCTCTCCCTCCCTCCCTCCCTCCCTCCCTCCTTCCCTCTTTCTCTGCTTGTCACTTTCAAATAAATAAATAAAAATAAACAAAAAAATAGAGCTAAAACTTAAAAGTGCACCCAACCACATTAGAAAGAAGCCTCTTTAAAAAGGAAGTGGCTTTATTCTCATTCCTGAAGGTCAACCAGCTCCTGGCTTCCATCTGATCCCTTCATTTTCCAGCACTTGGAATGGAGCAGGACTGCACCTGTGTCTGTCCGCACTGACGGAGCCCACTCAGTGCTTGTGGACATTTGTCTTGGAGACCTGCTAATGCCATTTGAGTTTCTGAAATCCTTATTTTGCAAATCCATTTGTATCCTGGGTTTAACTCCTGATTACAGGATTAGCAGAGATTACAGGGTCTGTCTGATGTCTTCTCCAGGCATTCTATCTGATTTATGGCTGCAAATTGAGAACTTTGCACACTGATAGAGTGGAGAGTTGAAACAGACGTAGGGTTCTGGAGAAAAATGGGCCTTGCGGAGAAGTGGTGCGATGCCCTCCCAGATACTTGGATCAGAACCTGCTACGAACCTGGAACTCTAAGACTGTCCATGGACCTGGCTCTTCTTCCTTCCCCACCCCGGTGGCTACTCCCAGCCTGGAGGGATGGAGGTCCAGGCTATGCTCCAACATTTTGCTGAGAGCTCTTCCTCCTGTCGTCAGCAGTCCTGTGGCCTGCACCCCGTCAGTTCTCATTAGACAGCTCTTCCGCTCTGCACTGAGGAGGCTGGAGACTGACAAGGACAGGGATGGGCTTAGGACTCTGTCGGGATCCAGCTACTTCATCTTGTTCAGAGGTTGAAAAAGTCATACAAACTATGCTAATGACTTATGGGTCATTAGACTGTGTCTTATGCCATCAGAGAACTTCAAAGCAGCTTCAGTGAGATTCATCATGTTACATGTAAAGTTAGTCTCAAAGCAGGGCAGCTCCAGGGTGGGCTGAGGTAACAAACAGGGCCTGGCATCAGGCAGGCACCTTGGTCCTTCCTATCATTCTATTCTGCTGGGATCATAAGTGCCTGTCTTGGCTGCAAGGTGGTTGCCACGGCTCCAGGCCATTACATGCTTACTCCAGTCTCCTCAGACAGGAAAACCATCCATTTTTGTATCTTGTCTTTTTAAAAACAAAGTTACAAGCATATCAGCTGACTTTCTTTTGCATCTTACTATCCACATCTGGATCACATGCCCTAAACCAATGTTCTGTTCCAACGAATGGCTGAGACTGAGGATTTATAGGTTCCATGAATTTAGATAGGAAAATTTTGTCTCTTTTTGGTCTTTATTTTTACTAACCCCTAACTAAAATCTAGCATTTCCCTTGACTATTAATATTAGCCACAAATCATAGTAACCATCATAGCAATGACTCTTGTCACTCCTTTGAAATTATAGTCATGTCTAGACTCGCTATTGAATACTGGTACTTAGTATATCAATGAGGAAGCACGTGTACTTACTATATCTGGATTTGGGTAGGCCTTTAAAAAGCATCTTAATACCTGTGTGCAGCATAATTGGTTTCCTGTGTATTCCTGTGTATTTGATTTCATGGATTCTAAAACACTCATCTGTGAAAGAGGACAGTGGCACCTAAAGTAATTGAGTCCCGTCAGCATTGTCCTGAGCCACACTCGAGGGAAGGTGAGGGGACCCTGTCCACAGCGAGGAAAGGCCGAAGTCCCTGTGGAGTAGGCTTAGGCAGTGAACCTTCCCTGCTGTGTCACAGGATCAGATGGCCTAAGTGCCACCTGTGCGGTTCCTCCGCTGCTGTTCCCTAGCCCCTTCCACTCACAGCACTGTCTCCCAGTTTTCACTTACTTGCATACCATCAGTCTGTGTGCCTTGACAAATCCAGGTACCACCTGTTATTTTCTTAATTTCTCTTTAGATCACTCCTTTTCTTTTTGACTTAAAAAAAATACTTTATTGATTATTTATTTGCAAAGAAAAAGAGAGAATTTCTGTGCCAGGACCTCCTGCCACTGCAAATGAACCAATACACATGTTCCCCTTTGTGCATCTGGGGAATCAAACCCAGGTCATCAGGTTTTGTAAGCAAACACCTTTAACCACTGGGCCATCTCTACAGCCCAGTTTTTTATTTCCTTAAACAGAAAAGCATCACTTACTATCAATGTAAGAACCTTTTTGTTAAAAATAATAATAAATGACGCCGGGCATGGTGGCGCACACCTTTAATCCCAGCACTCGGGAGGCAGAGGTAGGAGGATTGCCGTGAGTTCGAGGCCACCCTGATACTCCATAGTGAATTCCAGGTCAGCCTGAGCTAGAGTGAGACCCTACCTCGAAAAAACCAAAAAAAAAAAAATAATAATAATAATAATAATAAATGTAGTGCATAGAATGTAGAAGAGTGTTACTAAATTCTGTCTAAATCCCATTTGCCCTCAAGACTCTGCCCCTCTTTTGTTAGAGATGCTAAAGACAGATTAGCAGCACACTGGGACTTTCACCTTAATATAATCAGAGTTTGAGAGATAATTGAAAAAGGGAATAACTCAGTTTGTGGTTCTCACTTAGTGCCCTGTCGTTGACCCACCTAATATAATTCAGTGCGTGTGGAAAAGTAGGTTTCTGATAGACTCCTTGTTTGAAGCATTAGTGTCCCCCACCTACAAAAGGAAGGGAGGTCAGCATGACTTATGTTTTATGCACATGAATCACCTCTTATTAATGATCATTTCCTTTTTCTTCTAAGTACTCATAAACCTCATTTCAACTACTGGTTTTGGAATTTGGTTTTGGGACAGACTTGAGGTTTTCTTACCTGTAATTCAAGGAACTCACCTTTTCCTTGCTTTGCCCCCACCCCATCCCTTTTTCCTTTCCTTTAACAATCAAACTAACATTTGCCTATCTTGTTTGTATTCAAACAGCATTTCTTCTGGTTTCTGTCATTTCCCCCAGAGTATACCAGCAATTCCTGATTAACTGAATGGATTTGATGTTACCCACTGGAACTTGAAGGGGGTCCCCTCTGTGGGAGAAGAGGCAGAAGCCCAAAGTGAGGCCATTTTCCTGGTCCCAGAGGGACAGGAGGAATGGTATGAGCGTGAGACTTCAAGGTGCAGGGACCAGAATTAGACCAGGGCCCTTAAGAGCTAGAAGGAAGCTGAGGCCTCATCCCACCCCCCAAGTAGAGATGAGGAGCCACAAACCCAGAGAGCTTAAGTGGTTGTCCTGAGAGTCACACTAGCATAAAGCAGAGGCTGAACCAAGATCTTCCCAGAGCTGTTTCCACTCATCATATGAAGCATGCTTGGAGAGGGAAGGAAAACACATTCCTGTCCTGCCACAGCATTAAAATCTGTCTGGGGTCACTCTTTCACCTTCCCACCTACGTACTTCTCTGTCATTGCTCCTTGCCAGAGCCCATGAAGACCAGAGGCAAACCTTTTTGGTCCCTTGTCCTTCCTTAACTCTGTTTCCCCTGATCCCGCTCCTCTTTCCCAGGGCCTGCCAGGGCCTTGAGTTGACACTGGAGTTGATGTTCTTTTGGGCCCTGTGGGCTTTCCCCTCCTAGGAGCTTGTTGCTCCTCACCTGGGGCAGATGGAGAGGAAACAGTGAGGGCCACCACGGGCAGGCTTCCCCCTCCCTGAAGATTTTCCGTTGTCACATGGAATCCAAGGTCTCTTCTCCGTGCCTCTGTATTCTTTTCCGACCTCAAGAACACAAGTAGCAGAATCTCTGAGGGCCGTAAGACCACGGCTGCAATGTCTGGGCCTTGAATTAGAACTACCAGCATTAAAAAAAAAAAAAAAAAATTAGTAAACCCTTTCAAGAAAAACAGGCTCAGGCTGGGGAGTTTGTTCAGCACTTAAAGGCACTTGCTTACAAAACTTGCTGGCCCTGGTCTAGGCCCAGGTTCACTTCCCCAGTACCCACATAAAGCCAAATGCACAAAGTGGTGCACCTCTCTCTCTCTCTCTCTCTCTCTCTCTCTCTCTCTCTGTAAATAAATGAATGAATAAAAACACTTTTTAGAAAAATGCTTTGACATAAAGAAATAATCAAGTCAGGCTGACAGTTGCTGACTAGGCTGACACTTGCTGACTACACTTTTGCAGAATTTCTCCCTGAGCTCTTGTATGAATGTTTACAAGTTCCTTTGCCGGGCATGCTTGCATGTGAGTATATAATGTTATCCTTGAGTTGGCTTCATGCATTAGGCCTCAACTGGAACACATTGCTTAATGGCTTGCAACGACAAAAGTTACTGTCTTTGAGCTGAGTGGTTCGTTTAGCTCTGATTGGAAAGAATGGGATGAACTGGGGAAGCACAGAACCTCTTTAGTAAGAAAGAGCCTTGGAACAAGGCAGAGACAGTGCGGCCCCTGCACACTGGTCTCGTGGCCTGCCAGTTGCATGACTGGGGGGAAAGGAAAGTTGTTGAGAGGAACAGTGTCACTTTCTCAAGTGAAGTGGGGTGTATGGGTATCCTCCGTGCTGCTGTAGAGCGTGTGTCCGTTCTCTAAACAGACCTCACTCCCGTGTGCCTCCCCGCCCCCGCTGGTACTACGGAGTGCCCTCGGCCTCAGAGAATGTGTGCGGCTTTGCAGTTCCTTCCGGCTTCTCACATAGTTGCCCATGTCTGTCTGTGCCTGCCAGAGAGCTTTGGGCAGTGTTTGAAATACAGCGCCTTTGAAGCTCCTCCTAGGCGGCTGTGGATACGTCAGCCCTGCTCTCGTTGGGGAGGAGGGTGACAGGCCTTCCAAGTATGCTGTCTCCCTGTCTGTCCCTTCTCCCTTTGTCTCTGCTTCTCTAAGAAGTAAAGCCATCCGTTCAATCTGAAGAATTTTTCTCTTCCCTTTCCACCCAGCCCTGCAGTTCACAGTGCTGTGGAGGCCCCCGTGGTTGATACGGTGCTCACTCTGTCAAGTACTCCAGCAGGTTTTCTCCTCCCGCTCTTGCAAGAAGAACTGAAGGAGCTTCTTCCTGGCAGATCCTTGGCCTCAGTGCTCCTTCCCCAAGCTATGTCCATCCCCAAAATCCTGCCAGGGTCTCGCTTGCTGCTGCTACTTTTACCACTGGACAGAGCCGCCTAGCTGGCCTGCGTCTCCATTCTCCCAGTGACTAGGGACAGCAAGATTACAGATGGGAGTACCACTTTGCATCCAGCTTTGAGTGGATGCTGGGGATCAAATTCCTGTAGACAGGTTTTCAAGCAAGCACCTTTAACCACTGAACCATCCCCCCAGGTCCCTCTTTCTTCTCTTTGCCTCAGGTTCCCCCCACCCCATGGTTCTAGGAACATTCATCTCCCCAACCACCTCCTGTTGGGAGGGGCTTTGAGTCTTTGAATGTAGGGTGGTGGCATTATGGTCAGCAGTTTGGGCTCGAGGTCAGAGAATTACCTTCAAATTCTGGGCCTGTCCTCGACCAGCTGCGCAGCCTCAGACCTAAGGCACTTCACTCCTTAAAGGTCAGGTTCCTCATCCGTAATACAGGGATGACAGCAGAGTCAAGTTACAGAAGGAAATGTGTCAGGGAGCCCCAGCATGAGGAATAGAGTGCTGAGGTTCTGGGCATGGTAGATGTCTGGGACGACGCAAAGGGAAAGGGATTTTCAGCTGCCCAGGGATCATCAAATGAAAGCCTGACTCAGCTGGGGAGGCTGGATATATGTACACAAAAGAAAGATATACTAGATAGCACTGTCTTCTGAACCAAGAAGCATGGGCCTCAGTGGTATTCTCTATCCCAGCAGGTAGCCTCTGAGTCCGCAGTATGATGCCCATCAGCTTTCATAAGGTTAACTCAGGGGTGTACACATATGTATGTGTGGGGTATATGAATGAGCAGTGAAAAGGAAGAGACACCCAGTGTCTTTCTCAGCTTCCTTTTGTTTTTGTTTGTTTCTGTTTTTTGTTTTGTTTTTGTTTATTTCTGTTTTTTGTTTGTTTGTTTTTTTTCTGTTGAAAGTTCTGTTTTAACACCCTTTTGGAGACTGAGTTTTTGCAAAAGCTGCTGTTTTCTGGTAGCCTTAAGTCCATTTTTAGACAAATTGAGCAAGGGTTCACATAGGATCTTAAAGGACAAGGACAAAGTATATTGAGTCCCCACCTCTCGCTGCTCGCCTTGCCTGCATTCCTTCTAATTCACCCTTGCCAATCTGACCCTCTTCTGGAGAATCAAAAGCCTGCCTGGTGTCGCCCTCACTGACTTCAAGTCATGACCACCACAGCCAGGAGCACGCTGCTGCCGAGCCATCCAGAAAGGCTCCTTTGCTGAGACTGTGCCTCGCCCAGGCCCACAGCAGTTGGTCCCCAGAGCAGTCAGTGTCAAAAGCTTGCTTTAGCCTCTCCCTCCAGCCGGTCCTGTGGTCTTCGTCGACCCCACCCTCCACCACCACCACCACCACGCCCCACACAAGCCGTCTTTGGGCCCAAATCCCTTTTCCACTCATCATGTCACCTGCTAAACTGCTTTCTGTGCATTCCCACGGGCATCTACTCACCCGTGACCCAGCTAGTCTTCAGAGAATTTCCATTCTGATTTGAGAGAAATACTGTTCCAAGAAGACAGGCAGAGCTAGTCTGACAAGGAATAGGGGTGAGGGGGACCTCAGTCCTCCCAAGATGAGGAAGAGCACCAGTTCCTAGATACTTTTGAGCTCTTCTGTCTTACCTCCATGGTAACTGTGGACTCAGGAAGGCCATCTGTGGGCCCGTGTGGATGTCATAGCTTTGCTGAGTGAAAGCCTCGCATGCTGTGAGGTGGGCGTGAGGCTTCCTCCCCAGCCCAGGGGTTTTTCCTACTCAGTAGCTCACCAAATTCTTCCATATAGGGCAGCTGCAAGCCACCATGCAAGTTCACGTTTCTGCCTCTGGGTCCACCCTTCCAGAGACCTCTGTGGAGGCCTAAGAGATCATTCCAGAGAAACCAGACTGTTTTGTTGTAAACAGAAAACCAAGCTTTGAAATTTCTTACAAGTGTGGAGAGAGATGGGCTACAACTTACATAAATGTGAAAAGTAATTTACCAGTTGTACAAATGCCAAGTCCTGTGTTTAAGTTCAAAATCGGTTACACAATTACAAGATGAAGGTGACCTAGCTTGACAGCAAGTCATTTGAAAACTCCCCCAGGGGCTTTTGTTTACTACAAATTGTACACTAACAACAGGGAAGGGACTGATAAAAATTATATTAATAGAGAAATTGTATAGATTAAAGGAGGTAATTGTTCTCCACGGCCTAAGCAGCGTCTAGGATGCTGTGCTCCACGGCTGGCATTGCACGTTTAGAACTTCCTGATACAGTGGTGGGGCTTTCCTAGGACGGGACCTGGGCAGGCTGGTGTACAGGGTTCAAGGCCACCAAGTAATGGTTGAGAAAGAAAGAACAAAGCAAACATTCCCAGTACCCATGGCTCTTAAGTGGAGGGAGGCTGGGGAGGAATACTTTCTGTGTACTGGCTGCTGCTAAGTGTTTTTCTCTTCTACTCACCATTGATGAGCCTTTTCTTACTTGGTCCTCAAAGCAGCTCTTCGAGCTAAGTGATGTTTGGACTCGGGTAACTTTGCCAGAGCCACCCACTGATCATAAGAAAAAGAAATTGGATTTCTTCCAAATTGCACAGGAATATAAAACTTAAACCACTAAGAAGAATAGTTAGACTGAGGCTTCCACTTGAAAGAGGGTTTTCCCTGAGAGCAAATGGCTCTTCCTGCAGAAGAGCTGCTTGATGGAAACCGTGCCTGAGAGGCATGAGGAGGACATTTGCATTGGGGAAGGAGATGGAGGTGAACTTTGCTTCCAGTGGATTATTCTGGAACTCCTCAAGGCTTTCAGAGATTGCCATGAGGCACAGCTGCTAGGCAGGGAGGGGAGAGCGGAGCTGTCAGATTACAGATTACAGGCCCTTTATGCCTGCCTTTAGCCTAGTGCCCCATTTGCTCATATCAGCTGTCTGAACAGGCTCCCTTATGGCAGCTTGTCTGTTGAGGTTGGATCTGCCCCTCCTCCCCTTATCAAAAGACTCCACTTCTTTGGAGAAGCTCGGCCCTCTCCTTGCCTCCATTGGCGCGGGCTCCCTGTCAAGCAGCATCCACCGAGGGCAGGGTGCAGTCATCCTGGCCCAGACAGAAGTGTCTTCCAAGCAGGCGAGTTGACGAGGCTCTGTGTGGATCTGCATGCTCACACCGCAGCCTGATCGATGCCTGTCAGAGCTCAGCCTCGGAGTGACAGCTGCATGCCGTGCTGTTTGCTGAACACAACTCGTCCGTCAAGGGAAATCAGACGAAATCCATCTCCTTGTCCAAAGCACGGCCCTGTGGCTTGTGCCTGGAATGCCAGTCCCATCCTTACTTTTTTTTTTTTTTTTTTTTTTGGTTTTTTTGAGGTAAGGTCTTGCTCTAGCCCAGTCTGACCTGGAATTCACTGTGTAGCCTCAGGGTGGCCTCGAACTCACAGTGATCCTCCTACCTCTGTTTCCCAAGTGCTGGGATTAAAGGAGTGTACTACCATACCCAGCCCATCCTATTTTTGTGCCCTAAAAATCATTGCCCCTAGGATTTCAGTGTTACATTGGTGGGTCCCCTGGGGCAGAAGAATTAGAGTCAATAAACTTCTGTGAAGAGACCAGTATCCAGCCCCTTCCCTACAGCAACTGCCCGTTATCGCTAGTACCTACTGTATAGACAGTGTGGGTCCAGAGCATAAGAAGTAGCACATAATTATCTTAAACTGGTATAAAATAAAGCAAAAGTGAGAGGTTTTTTTTCATAAATGAGTTTTATAAAAAAAATTGCATGTGTACATTGAGTAGGATGTAGCTAGCTTCAGTAAGTGTTGTAGACAATTGGTGGGAAAGGGGCTCTTTAGAAAGTCTCATTAGAGAGGCAATTATGGGGTTTAAGGCTTTCAGAATTGACAGGGACATGCTTTGGCAAAGGTTCTATGTTTGTAAACCGTTTGGGGCTGCAAGAAGCTCTGCCACCCTGTGTCTTGGCAGCTAGCCAGCTACTGCCTCTCTCCTCTCCCTAAAGCCTCTTTTATCCCATACAAGCCTGCACCTGAACCTTCAAGGAGCCCCTCACCAGCTCTCCAGCACTCCCGTCTCCCAGGGCTGCTGGCCCTTAAGTGACGAGCCCGGCCGATCCCATCTCCAACTGTCTGTTTGCCTGCCCTCCCCTCAGGGACTCAATGGCTCTCAGGGGCCAAGGAGAAATGCAGCAGGAGGCCAGTCACTTAGCAAGGTAATATTTTTCCTCACTCCTTGGAAGACTGGAGCACAAAATTGTTCAAAAGACAGAAAGAAGCAGGCTGTCTGAGAAGTGAAGGAAAGAGGTCAGCCCAGGAACCGTGGGTTGAACTGAGAGAGGTGAGGCTTTTCTGGTGGAGGAGGAGCCTGCAAAACTCACAAGCAGAGAATGGGGACCCTGGGTGAATGGCTGACCCGGGAGAAGCCATAGTTCCAGAGCGCTCCTCTTTCTGCTGCCCCCCAAAGGCCTTTCAAACCAGGGGAAGATTCTCTGGTATGGCTGCCCTGGGGATGCGCTTGCTGGAATAGACCCCCTGCTTGGGCCTCCTGTCCATGCTGCCCTACTTCAGCAAGCGGAGCTCTCCTCACCCCAGGCCTGTGGAGTGCAGCAGTCAAAGCTTTATTGCCCACACACTGGAGCTGCTCTGCAATAAAAGAAAATAAAACAAGGTAATGGGAATGGCTAGTGCAGGGGGCAGCCCCCCGGAGACCCAGGCCTGCTACTGCCCGTCTTTTGCAGCACCACCCATCACCATTAAGGCTGCTGTCAGGAAGGCTTCAAGGTCCCGCCGGCCTCCTTTCTGGGGCTGGATGAGTGGCCCATGCAATGGTAAGGAGCAGTGGCCGCCACAGTATGTACACAGGCCTTGGTGCCTCCAGTGGCAGGAAGGCAGGGAACAGAGAGGCAGTCTCATCTCCTTAAGCAATCAAGAGTAGGGAGGAATGGAGTCCTGAACCCCAGGGTGGCAGAAGTCTGTGTCTTTAAAAACCTCTGGACTACTTTCTCTATGGCAAGTGCTAGTGATGCCAAACTTGGTGGAGTTTGGAAATGCCCAGAGGGAAGTGGAGGGTTGCCAGTGCCTGGCCAGCTGTCCTCCTTGGGTCCCACCTCACACACACTGCACAGAAGATATTTATGCCTTGCATGGAGGACGCCATTAGCAGTGGTTCAAAGTCTCGAATAATTTTCATTTTGTCATGCAGCGTGTCTGGCCCTTTGACCAAGGCGCTTTTAAATTCCTTCTCCTTAGCCTTCTTTCTCCTCTCCCTCTCCCCAGTTCCTCCATCCCCAGGCTTGATCCAGACTTGTTGATGAGCCTCGGCTGTTCCCCCCACACATGAGGCACTAAATCTTGCCTGCCTGCCTTGCGACCCACCATCATCTCCCGAGCTCACCTACGCCCATGAATGCTTAATTTAAAACTTCTGCTGCCTCTCAGCAGTTTGTAATTCTGAGGCCGATCTCAGCAGAGGAAACAAAATGGGCTGATGAATGTACTCGGGAAGGTGAGCAGAAAACGATACAGAGCGTCTCTGCGACGCGATGCAGGGCCAGGCTTTCTTAACCATTTAGTGTAATAAGATGGATATCTGCACTGTCGAGTTGTTCTAATAGGATGGATATCTGTCTGATCTATCGGCCTGCAGGGTGGTTATGAGTTTTAAATTTCCTCATCTGCACACCAATAAATTCTCTGGGCTTTTCAATTATAACATCCACTTTTTCTCAGTTGGGGGAGCTGGAGGAATTTTGTCTTTGGTCAAGGGTAAAAGAGGCAGGTACAGTGATGGTTCGAGAGGCAGGAAGGTGTGCCAGCTTGTGCCCATCCTACTCCCCTGCCCCTTTCCCTCCACAGCCAGTGCAGCTTTCCTGGCCAGCACCGCCAGCTAATTTCCCTCACTCTTGTCAGCTAATGTTCCCCACAGGGATCTAAAGGAGCCCCTGTAACTCCAGAGTTAGGACTCCACTGAGGTTAAGCCCCTCTCTGGGTGTCTGCTTGCTTGCTTCAGCAGAGGGAGGGAGGCCAGGGAGAACTGAAATGGGAGCCCCTGGAACTCACAGCAAAGGGATGCCCTGGCTGCCACTTGCCTATGCCATCCAAGAAGAAGAGGTCACAGCAGTGGCTCCAGGGCAGTCCGGGAGGTGAGTGAGCTCCCAGGGCCCTGCTCATGCTGAGCAGCCAGCAGAGAATAGACAGAGTGAGTCCCAGAGGGTAATGAGCCCAGAGCTGCTAAGTGGAGTGATCAGCAGGAGTCCTCCAAATAGCAGATCCAAGCTGAGGGACCGGCCTTTTCTAATGACTTTCCCTCCCCACTGACACATCACCCGGCCAAGAGCAGAGCAGCCAGGCCAGCAGGAAGACAGATGCCTCTCCCCAGAGCCGCTTTCTGGCCTCCCAGCTTTCCTGCTCCTCCTGTGTCGTAGTCACGGCCTCCGCCTCAACTCCTTCAGGAAGTTTAGGCATCAGGCTGCAAGGTACAGGCTTGAGGCAGTGGGGTGCTCTTAGATGTCAGCAGAATCACTATGCCCAAAGCAAGGCTCTGGAATGAAGCAGAATTGAGTTCAAGTTCTGGCTTCTCCACTTACAGCTTTTTTTTTTTGTCAGCCAATACATAGGGTTCCCTGTGATGTTTCAACATATTGTACTTTGTGTAGTGCTTAAGTCAATGCAAACATTTATTTCAAACGTCATTTTTATGATAAAAGCTTTCAGAATCATTTCTCCCACCTGTTTTGAAATGTACAGTACATTGTTTTATATCCATAGTTCCCCTACTGTGCACAGTACAACTTCTTGCTTCTACTTAACTATAACACAGCACCTACCCCCTACCCCCCACCCCCTGCTCTTTTTCTTTCCTTTTTCACAGTGCTAAGGAGCTAACCTAGGGCCTGAACCTGCTAATGTGTGCTCTACCACTGAACTACATTCCCAGCCCCACAGCACCCATCTTTGTACCCATAGTTTGAATGTTAAATGTGTTTATGATTAAGGCTCATGATTAATCCCCGGCTGGTGGCAATTGGGGAAGGTGGAGCCTCAGGGTATTATGGCCCAAGCCCCCTTGTCAGAGCTTGCTTCCCCTGCCTTGGTGAACCTCCCCCTCCTCCCGTCTCCTGTTTCCGGTCCGGTGTTTGTCCCAGCAACAAGGTTACGTCCAACATCACTGACCGACCTTTCACCTGGGACAGGTTCAAACTCTGAGCCTCCAGTTCCCTGTCAGTAAAATGGAGCTACAAATAAGCTCCTCCAAAAAAAAAAAAAAAAAAAGATGGTTGTAAAGATTAAGTAAGCCCGCATCATGTCAGAAAAACTATTTCAGTGCAAGGCATGGAGCCAGAACTCAAGAACTGTTTATTTCCTTCTCTCTTCCCTATAACAAAGAGATGATGGACTTCTTCAGATGTGGAATTGACAACTGCAGGTCCTTCTCACCTAGAGCATGTGTGACCCGCCCTTGCCAGGCTGGCTGTTAGACAACACCTGTATGCAGGGCCATCGCTGCAAGGTACAGGCTTGCAACAGACTGTGGTCCCGGGGACTATGTTGATGTCAGTAATAACTCAAAAGGAACCTTGCTTCTCTGAGATTATCTTCCTTTTATGTTCTTCAAGTGAGACTTTTTTTTTTCTGGTTTTATGAGATAGGGTCTCACTCTAGCCCAGGCTGACCTAGAATTCACTATGTAGTCTTCAGGGTGGCCTCAAACTCACAGTGATCCTCCTACTTCCGCCTCCCAAGTGCTGGGATTAAAGGCATGTGCCACCATGCCTGGCTAAATATTTTATCTTTATTTATTTATTTATTAGAGAGAGAGAGAATGGGTGTGCCAGGGCTTCCAGCCACTGTGAACGAACTCCAAATGCCTGTGCCACCTTGTGCATCTGGCTTACATGGGTCCTGGGGAATTGAACCAAGGTCCTTTGGCTTTGCAGGCAAGCACCTTAATCACTAAGCCATGTCTCCAGCCCTCAAGTGAAACATTCTTAAAAGCAAGGCAAATCAGTAAGTGCCATGATTGGCATCTCTGGGTCCTTTTCATTCCATCCGTGTTGCCTGTGTAGACTTTCCACTGTGTGTCAGACACCATGTAGGAACTGGTACCAAAAGCCAAGTGAACTGTGTCTACACCATGATGGACTTGGAAAGCTCAAGAGCGTCTCAGCAGTGTCAGGACGATTTTGTTCTGGAAAGCACATCCTGCAGGGAGCGCTAGGGGGCAAGAACCAATCGTGTTAGCTTGGCCAAGGGTGGAGGAAGAATTTAGGCTCCAAAGAGAGGCATCAGAGCAGCATTTGCTTAAACCACATTTCTTCATTCTCATGGTGAAACTGAGAGGTAAGTGGGCCAGAACTGGTAGGGTGACTGTCAGGGTCAACAGGGTGAATGTTCCTCCGGGTGCATAGAAAGGCCCTCTTGTTCCTGCTGAGCCATTCTTGGTGCCTGCCTTCTGGTCTCAAGATACAGAGTGCCCCAAGGGCTAAAGCCACTCACAAGCCAAAAGACAGGGGGACAGCACACAGTCCTACCCTAGAATGTGTGCTGAACCTCACTGTGTGAACAGTGAGAGAGGAGACTGGGAAATGAAGTGTTGGCCCTGGCCATCTTGATGCCTGAGATGACAAGAATAGAAAAGGGAGAGAAAGGGTATTGGGAAATGAGTACCCCAAATAGCAAGACACAAAGACATGAAATCCCGGAGTCTTTTTAGGGCCAGAACAGTCCATGTGCAATGAGGTGGGCAGGAAGCCATGGAAATGACACTGGAAGTTCAGCGCCAACCTCCCTTCCATTCCTGCCAGGTGTTGAAAACTGCACTGGTTGAGCTGCGTGGTGCTTCCGGTGGGTAGCACTTGGCTCTCAGGCCAGGAGTCAGCACCTCTAGGTCACACCTGTCCTAGGGAAGCTCTAAGCAGTTCTAGAAGCCAAAGCAAGTAGGTTACACATTGGTCCAAAGCCCACAACTTTTCCTTGGAAAACCACAGAGCTTGGTCACCCTGAGACCTACATGCATCCAGATTAGGTTCCCATTCCTACTGTATGTTGGGCCTTGTTCTGCAAGCTTTGTGTGCATTATTTCAACTAAACTTCACAAGGGAGATTTTCAGTTTTCTTACTGCCCTGTCAAAGCTTGAGGAAATACGAGCAAAAACTTAAAATGCTTCCCTTGGGAGTAGCAAACGGCAGAGGGCAAATTTGAACCCAGGTAATCAAGACTCCAGAGTTCTCGCTAATAACCGCGGTGTAGATCAGCCAATGGCTCTGGTTCCCAAAGTCAAGAGAAAAATGTGAGTGGAGGCTGGTGGGTTAGGCAAAGCACAGAGCATTGTGCTTGTGTTTGATGCAGGGAAGGAATGAAAAGTGGAAATGGCGGAGCCTTCAGCCTTGTTCTTCTCTCTGGATCCTCTCATCTCTCCCCTGTATGTTCTGACTATGCCTTATGGTCTATTAACAGCTTCCACAATGGATTTTCATTTCTTCCCTTCCTTTGTCCCCACCCCCCAAAACATGCCTGTAACAGGATTTTTGTGCCTCTTTCTCTGGTTCCACCCCTCTCTCCCTCCCTCTCTTCCTCCCTCGCCTTTCTTGCCTTCCTAAGAGGATGCTGAATCCAGCCCCTGATTTATTTACTCCAGATGTATATTGGAAGTGAGTTGGACTCTGACAAGCCCCATCACCTCATCTTTCAAGGCCAGCCCCCATAGCTTTTCTGGGTTGCTTGACCTCCTTCTAGCCCCTCCTATTCCATCATCCCTCTCTTCCTCTCACTAACACCTGTTGACACCTCTGTTTGACCTGAGCATCATTTTCTGTCCTAAAATTCTGCCGTCACTCCTCCTCCTAACCCACCAGTTATGCATTGTTTCCAGAGCAGCTCCTTACGCTGCAACAGGCTTGTCTTTCTCTCCTGACAGAAGTCCAACCCATCCTGTTAGACCCAGTCCCTTCAGAAAGAGTTTTCTGACTCTTCAGTCCTCAGAGCGGGCTTACTCTCTGCTGAACCCATCTAGTTCCTGCTGTCTGGATCAATCAGTTGCCATGTGTTTTACATGGCGTTTTGTCACTAATTGACATGATGTGACTTCATCATGTCTTCTCAACTAAAACTCAGGCTCTTTGAAAATTTTCTCCTTTAAGATCAGCTTCCATGTCCAGTGCAATGCTTTTTTGATTAGTAGATGCCAAATAACTATTTCTTGGTTGGTTGATTACAATGAGTCCTTGGTTCATTTTATGCCCTTAGTGAATCTTATACATTTCTGTTCCCTTAGCATTTGTCTTCCCATTGTGAAGAATCGTAATCATTGTTGGATTTTCTTGTCTCTTTAGCCAGCTCAGCTGGGCATCCCTGGGACTTCTCCATCTCTGTTGTATGTTTCTGAGCCACCCTTCCTTTGCAGATTACATTGGACTGTTATAACTTGAACCTGCATTTTCTGCCACCCACCTTGTGTTAGCAAAGCTCTGGGTACCAACCAGGAATATAGCCATGTGGAAGGTGCTGCCCAGAAACAAAAGAGCTCTGCCAAGCACGGTCTCTCCACCAGGAGTGCAGGCTCCTACTCTCTCAAGCCCCTTGTGGGGCTGCCCTAGGTTGAACAGAATCAGGAAAAGGTGTCTCACATAAAGGTCATGGATTAGCAAGGACAGGTTGATACAAGAGAGGCATACACCAAGATGGAGTTCATGTAGGAAGTGTGAGTGAAGGAATGCCTGTTGAAAGGCAGAAGTGGCACAGGGTGCACATTGCAAACTACTGCCCATCTTTTCACTCTGAATTCTTGGACTGTACCTTCCAGAACGGGGTTGTCTTAGTGTTTTGTTTGTTTGTTTGTTGTGTGTTTTTTTTAACCAGCAAGTGGGTAGTTCTATCTGAGTGGGCTCCATATCCTCCCATGGCAGTGCAGGAAGGACTGCCTGTCCAAAAATGGTGTAGGCTTGGGGCCTCTGGGACAGGCAAGGGTATAGGAGTTAGCCAGAGCAGAGGGTCCAAAGAAATGAGGCTTGCCTGGGGAGATGGTTGAGTGAATAAAGGTATTTCCAACGAAATGAAGCTGGAAAGATGGCACCAGCATAACATGCTTCCTCTTCCGGTGCTGAGAATCTCCTTAGTGTTGTTTGTTTGCTTGGTTTTTCCTGTCCTCGCTGCAGCATCTCAGTGAGTCCCCGCTGAGGATGAGGTTGGGGCCAGCCTTCCCCTTCTTGCTTGCTTGCTCCTGACCCTCCCACTCTGCATTTTCCCTGCCCACTGGCTCCAGGCAGCAACTCAGAAGCAGCAGGCCATTGAGAACACCCCCAGATAGCATTGAAAGAAATCAAATTGCTTAAATGGTATTTACACTGAGTGGCGGGGTGGTGGCAGGAGTCTCAAGGCTTTGTCCGAGGGCACTGTGGCAGGAAGGCCACAGCAGGAGGAGCTGTGTTGACAGCAGTAGCTGCATCCAAGTGTCCTCTGTCAGAAGTGGCAACGCGGCTGATGCCAGGGTCAGGCCAGTGTTCTTCCTCCAGGTCAAAAGGATTCAGATGCTAATTGTGACTTCTGGGTGATCTTAGCTGGAGACACTGGGCATCTTCATTTCCTTTCTGCATTTCAGTACGCGCCTTCCGCGGAGGAGCTGTCTGCACGTGGAGCAGAGAGAGCAGGGGTCAGTGGGATTCTGCTTCGCACAGCAGAGCTGGGAGGAGGAGCAGGGTGAGCGAGGCCAGCTAGTTGCTACTCAAGACAGGGCAGTCACCCTGGTAGATAGGGCTGAGGGGTCATCCAGTGGCTCCTGCGGCCTCGTTCATTGTTTTGGGAACAATTGATATTAAGGGAACTTAGCTCCTGTCAAGAAGATAGGCAGAGTGCCATCCACAGCCAAGCTGCTGGCCCTTCCTGTATGTTCTTTAGTGTCGCCAATAGTCTGTCTTGTCTCTGGTCTCACTATAGTAACTTGAGAAACTCTAGGACCTGATTTTTTTTTTTTTTTAAACAAAGCCCAAAAATAGGAAGAGCCTGGGTTATGGGCAGTGGTAAAGTCAAGGGAGAAGGAACATGGTCCCAGTGTAGTTCAAATGCCAAGCAGCCCAGGCCAGTCATTTTTGCCCTTCTTCAGGCAGAGAACGCTGGTGCCTGCTGCAGAATGAGGGAGGCAGGGCAAGGCCACTGACTGTAACCCAGAAGTATATTAGTGTAAACTCCAGCCTTCGCTAGGAATTTGTAAGGGTTTATGGCCAATTAGGACTCTAATCTTACAGTGTAAGTGATGCCGTATTTTAATTGTCATTAGCAATAAAAAGTCAGCAGTGAGGAAGCCTAACCTCTTAGCACAGAGGAGGGCAGGGCCCAGCCATTAACCAGGCCGATCTGGCCTGTGGCAGGCTACATTTATCTTTACTTCATGTGTACGTGCTCAAACCTTATAATGGGTGGCTTTTACCCATGGGCTTTTCTGTGCATTACTGAGATGCCAGAGAGATGATGAGCCCTTCAGGTCACAGCAAGCAAGAATCCAGTTGTCCTGTGTGCAGAAGGGTGGATGCAGAACAGCCCTGTAGCGTGAGCACTGCTTGGGCCCAAAGACCAGCCTCCAGTGCTCAGGATCATCTCAAAGGATGTTTGCTTTTCCCTGCCATAGAGATCTGGACGGTTTGGAAACATGTAGCAGGCACGGGCATAGCCCCTCAGATGCTCAAACCTCCTCTCTCCTGGGCCTAAAAACAGCTCCCTAGTGAGATCAGAGGAGGAGTTATGATCTTCTTTTCCTCTGGAGTGTTGGCTAACAGGACGGCAATCAGCCAGCAACAGTGCTGTGTGCAGACCAGTGAAGGAGGCCCTTCCTGGACAGTTGAATACAGAATCTACAATACACAGGTGGCCACAAAGAGGCACGGTGGATTACAGAAAGTAGGGTTGGGGCTGGGGATGTAGCTCAGTTGGTAGAGCGTTTGCCTTGCATGCACAAAGCCCTGAGTTCAATCCCTAGCGCCACATAAAACTGGGTGTGGTGGCACATACCATCCTTCACTACATAAGCTAGCCTGCAGGACATGAAAGGATGTATCAGAAAGAGGAGGAGGTGGTGGTGGTGGTGGTATGGGTGAGTGCAGAGCCAGGGCCTTCACAGGGCCCGGGGTTGGGGAAGCAATGGGTCTTTCGTAGCAACCTCGTGATAAGGGAATAAGTAGGCAGTTGCTTGATCCCTGACTTGAAGTGTAGAATTTTTGTCAGGCTTTTTATTGTGGTCTGCAAAAGAGATGAGTATCTCTGTTCCTTTTGCCAAGAGGTCAGGTGGTAGTTTCAAAAGAGGTCCTGAGAGCTTATGAGCAGGCCCTATGGCCACAGTCCAGTTTTAAGAACTGTAAAGCAACTGAGCCAGGGGCATTACTTTCCTCAAAGGTTTCTACGTTTGCCGGCAGAGCCTCGTGGTCCCACAGATGACTTGCCGCTTAAGGCTTTTTCAGCACTTGTTCATAAGTGACAGGGGTCCAGACCTCTTGGCCTCTCTGGTCCCACCCCAGCATCTACTGCATGCTGTTAGCCGCTGTCCTGTTCTCAGCTCTTGCCTGCTTTTCCTCCTCACCCCTTCCTCGCTGAGGGGATCAGTAGCCAGGAGGAGGCTTCCACAGCTGCTGCCTGCACTCATGCCTGGACAAATAGAGGAATCCATCCTCGCTCCAGTTATGTTCAGTCCAGACAAAAAGCCAAGTGTGAAGAGCCCCTTCTGCTCATGATGTCTGGGCTGCCTCTGAGTCATCAGTGCTGGCTGCCCTGACGGAGGCCCGGCTCTGCCCCTCTGGGCTCTTGTAGGCAGGCCTGCTGTGGCAGGGCAGCTGTGGGCCAGCCCTCCATGGCAGAGGTTACCTCAGACGGGCTTCTCTCATCAGTTGATGCCATGGTGTATAACCAGCAATGAGAACTTTCCTTCTCTCAGCTAGCTGCTGGTAATCCAGGGAAACCTGGGCATTTTACCTTTCATCTACTTACTGATTGCTTATCTGGGACCATTAATACGCATTCATTGATAAATGCCCACTATAATACTGTGACATTGAGATGAACAGAGTTAGCATGGATGCCCTAAGTACATACTAGTGTGGTTCACGTGAAGTCACATCTGTGCTGAATCTTAATGGGTAAGAGTTTGAGGCTGAAGTAGCAAGAAAGAACATTCCCCAGCCAAAGGAAATGTCATGGGCCAAGGTCTAGGACAGCAGAACATATGTGGAACAAAAGCTCTTTGGCATGATGACAGGAAAATAGTGAGGGCTGTGAGATCCCAAGTCTGAGGAACTTACACTGTGCTCTGTGGAGGAATTTGAATTTCAACAGAGAACGAGGAAAGAATTTCAATACAAGAGTGATCAGATAGGGGATTTTTTTCTACTAACAGCATTTATTGAGCACTTGGCCTATAGTAAATATTTTGTATAGTCTTCATCAAAGCCCTTTGAAATAGATATTATTCATTATTATATCCATTAGGCAGATAGGATACCCTAAGCCATGGAGATTAAATAATTTACTCAAAGTCACAGTGCACTAAGTAGAGCAAGATTTGAAGCAGTTAGCCTAGCTCTAGAGCTACATTGAACACCATGTTACATTGCCAGATAAGGCACTCTGTAGGAGTGAGGCTGACAAGGACACCAGCCGGGGGTGGATAGGGGTGAGACCTACAGTTTAAGACTCAAACTAAAGGGAGGCATAGCAAGGGTTAAAAAGAAAGATGAGGGCTGGCGAGATGGCTCAGCAGTTAAGGCACTTACCTGGGACGCCTAAGAACCCATGCTCAGCTCTCCAGGTCCCACATAAGCCAGACGCACCGTGTGACACTAGTGCGTAAGTTAACACACATGCACAAGGTGGCGCACATGTCTAAAGTTCAATTGCAGTGGCTGGAGGTCCTGGCGCACCATTTCCCTCTCTCTCTTGTGCTCTGTCATAAAAAACAGGCCAGTCTGTTGGGCTTGCCTCAAGGGGGAAAAAAAAAAAAAGATGAATCTAAGAAGTGAAATCATAATGAACTGAGGATGGCTGTGAATGTATGGGGGGCTCAGCCATGTGGGATTAGAAGAACAGGCTTCGGAGTGAAGGTGAAAGGCAAGGGTCGGCCTTGTGACAGCTAAGCTGAATTCAAAGGGGAGGCCCAGACTAGAGGTTGCTGTTCCTCTGGTCACTCTGAGCAGCGGGGAGCTGGTACTGTCTGTCCATAGCTTAAAATGTACCCTGAGAATATTCATATTCAAAGACCATGGTCATGTTGGTGGGGAAGAGTTTGCAATTGAAACCAAGAAAGAGCAGGGAGAAAAAGAAAGAATTGAGAGTCACAGAAACCTAAAAAAAGAAAGTTTCAAAAAAAGATAGGGAATGCTTAGCTTTGTCAGATCGTTTGAAAGGTCAGAAACAATGAAGCCTGCAAAGAAATTATTAAAATGGCAATTAAAGGGTCCCAAGTGACCTTTTGAAGCAATAGTGACAATGGAAGAGTTGCCGTAGGAACTGGCTACACCGGATAGAGAAGTGAAAGTGGGTGGGGGCACAAAATGCTCTCTGGGGCTAGAGAGATGGCTTAGCAGTTAAGGCGCTTGCCTGCAAAGCCTACGGACCCAGGTTTGATTCCCCAGGAGCCACACAAGCCAGACGCACAAGGTGGCACAAGTGCCTGGAGTTTGTTTGCAGTGGCTGAAGGCCCTGGCATATTCTGTGTCTGTCTGACTCTCCCCCCCCCCCCCCGTCTCTGAAATAAATTCTAATTATTTTTAAAAACTGCTCTCTGAATGAGAAAAAGAGATAGGCTTCAGGGATGGGAAGCCAAGTCAGGTTTCCTCAGATGGACAACATGTTTGTAGGCAAATACTATAGGAAGGGTAGTCAGAAAGGTGATGTATAAGATAACTGACAGAAATAGGTGCCTATGGGCTGGAGAGATGGCTTAGTGGTTAAGGTGCTTACTTACGAGCTCTAAGGATAGGTTCAATTTCCCAGAATCTATGGTAAGCCATATGCACATGGTGGTGCTGCGTCTGGAGTTCATTTGCAGTGGCTAGAGGTCCTGACGTTCCCCTCAACCCCCCAGTAGATGAAAAATAATTCTTTTTTCAAAAAAAGAAATAGGTACTTGAGGAAGCAGAAGAGGATGTGATCTGGTCCCCAGTTAATAGTTCTTTTCTCTAGAATGAATGGAAGGGAAAGAAGTCACCATGGGAGCCAATGTAAGTGCTTTTTAATGCAGCGTATAGGTCCTCATAGTGCCATTACCCACAGAAGCTCAGGTAAAGGAGCCTAAGAGTAGGTGTCCGCAAAGTAGATTGCTCAGGACTGGGTGAGCAATGGTCCCCAGAGCCAGCTTTGAGATCAGATACACAAGAAGAGATACATACAATGGGGAACTGTCATTTGAACTTGACCTGATTGAACATTTGGTTACTTTAGACCATGCAAAAGACTTGATAAGTTCAGGCAGGTACTCCATAGATCACATGCACACTGATTTCTTGCCACCAAAAGAGTCTAGGCCCTAGCTCTGTCCATTTAAGGCAGGGATAGCTTTGAAGTCAGAGAGTACACTGGCTGGACTTGGGAGAGCGCCTCTGTGCCTGGCCTCCTGGCCCAAGCCAACGCCTGAAGTAGAGTGCTGTCCAAAGGCGCCCAGTGGGAAGCAGTCTTCACACCTCCTCTTGGCTAGTACCACTTTTACATCCTCCAGGCAGCATGAGGAGGAGCTGGCCTGCTCACCAAAAGGTCTGTCATGCTCTCTAAACGATCTCAGGGCTCATCTCCTGTTCAGGAACCCTTTGGAAAAATCTCCTTAACAGTGGTGCCCCACGCCAGGGCTCTAAGAGAACAAGTATCCTCTGAGTCTGTCACTTTCCTAGCCTGAACTTCAGGGAAGAGAGAGTTAACTCTCCCTCCGGCCTCTAGCCTGGGGTTTTCCCAGGAAGATGAACAGTCTGCCTTCCTTATTGTCTGCACCAAAGGAACAGATTGCGTCAGTTTGTAAACTGTGTTACCGCTTGCAAAGGCCTGGAGTCAGCAGGTTTGTATTTCCCAGCAGACTCCAGTGATGCTGAGCGCCTGGGCTTCTGCGTTTGCCTCAGGCAGGAGTGAAAGCGTGTTCCCTACGTCCCCCATCACCCTACCGCTCATCCTGGAGGTTGGGAAAAGACATTCTAGCCGACCCTTCCTGCTCACTCCCAAGTTCCTTGCTCTCTCTTGCTGGTGTTCCAACCTGGCTGGACGTCCAGGCATTCCCAGGGTTTTGGCGTGGGCCCTCGCTCAGATGTCAGAAAAGAGATTGCCTGGAAAGGCAAGAGGAGGCACTGGTGAGGATGGAGTCAGTCTGCCAGCAGCACGCTGCACATCTGCACTGCCGCCTGCCTCTGGCCTGCCCACTCCCCACCGCGCCGACGGTAACGAGACCCAAGAGGCTTTTCACAGGCACTGCCTCCCGGCTCCCAAAGCATTACATTATTAATTGCATTGTGTTAATGTTCATCATCTCTGAAAGAAGTCGGTTTGTGTGTGGCTGGGAGGGGAGGACCCGAGTTGGCTGTGTTAAAGTGCTACTATAGTAAGGTGAAGTGTCTCTTCAAGTTCACGCTCTGGCTGTGGCTGTACACTACAGCTTTCGTGTGGTGTCATGATGATAGTGATGGTAGAAAACTCAGTTCTGCGGCACTTCTCCCTCTGTGTGGCAGGGAAGGACCTCAGTTATGTTCTTGTCTGGGTCGCTATTCATCCTCACAAAAAAAAGCTGTAGGCAGGATGAGTAGGTTGGTGTTTTTGTCCACTTGGGGTTGCTATCATAGAATATATGATACTTGGAGAGTTTATGTGTTTAAAAATTGGTTTATTTTGGCTTACAGTTTTGGAGGCCCAGTACTGGCTTCTGTTGTGGTCCTCGTGGTGATATGTATTATCATATCTACCTGCCTAGTCGTCGGCCTCCCATGCATAGCGTAGCCCCCTGCTCCCCAGCCCCAGCCTTAGAGAATCCAGAGCAAAGAGAACCTCAGAAATGGTTCACTTGCATTTTAGCATGAAGAGCTGATCCCAGTCACTTCTGGGGACTGACTCTCCCAGCTTATCAGAGGCAGAGCAGGTCTGGATATCAGTTGGGACCCAAAGCTCTTCTCTGTCCAGCTCTTGTCCTGCTTGTTGCCGATGGCTTGGGGACCCGACAGCATAGACTTCCACCTCGGAAGCCTGTCAACCTCAGAGCTAGCCCTGAGCAATCCTGCCCTGCCCTCTGGAGACCATGCCTCCCCAGTGCAGGATGCCTTTCTTTCCATATGGTCCAGGGCAGGGCAGAGCTCCTGTCCTGCCTGCGCAAGGTGGCCCGCCTCCCTCGGGTAGGAAGCACCTTGGGACTGGGTTCCAGGCATTCTGCAGGCTCCCAACCCCAGGAGCTCAGGCTGGCTGGAGGCTCAGTCGTTTCCTGTGCTGCCTCGGGCATTGTGCAGTAGGCTATGCCAGTGCCCTGGGGGAAAGAAGACCTGCTCTTCATCCTCCCAGCAAAGATAGGAAAGGTTGTGTGTGGTTCCCTGCCCATGGCCGGTAAATTCCAGGTGGAATATGTCCATTGGCTACTTGCACTCATTGCCTGGAACATGAATTCCTCTGCTGCCTTCCCGCATTCTACGATTCTTGTAATTTTTTTGCCCTCGGTGCCCCTGGCAGTCTTACTTACACCAGCCCTTCAACAGAGGCAGCCTCTGTTATGTGCTTCCTCTCCTCCCCCGGGTCCCCGCTGCACTGCACTGGTACTCCGGAAAGCTTCAGGAGGAGGAAATGAGCATTGAGCTCCGCCCATGCACCAGGAGACTTAGGACACACACAGCTAAATGAACCCCAGGGCAGGCAGAGCCCAGAGCTCCCTATGTGGTTTGATACCTGAACAGTTGGATAACCTCTCCTCCCCCATCCCGAACTCACTGTCACTCTCCTTCCCTGTCTGTCCTACCTCTTTCTCCTCCCCCCCCTCCTTGGAAAGATTTCAGAATCTGAAGGATAATTGCCTGGCTTTTCCTTCTCTCCCTTCCTCAGCACCCTTGGCAAACTCCAAGTGGCTCCCCTGCCTGCATTGCACCCAATCCAAGCAAGGGGGTGGGGTAGGGAGACGATTTGGGAGTAGAGACAGGGACTGAGTGGATTTCCACAAGTGAGGACACAGGCCGCTGAGAAAAGGGGCCATAGGAAATGACACATCGCTAGCCACCACTGTCCTCCTCTTGGCTCTCAGCCATGGCACTAAGGATTCTTCCACCTCTTTTCTTTTTCTTCCTTCTCCCCTTCCTCACCCAATGTCAGCCAAAAAGGTTGAACCCACAGTCCTGCTGGGTGGGCGCAGAGGTGTGTGTGTTGCCTGGGCACCAGGAGCTCTTCCTCAGTAATTAGGAGACATGCAGATTAACAGCCTGTGCCGTTTGTATTAATTTGGTAAATAAGCCAGAACAATTTCATTAGTGGCACATTAATGTGCTTGGGAGCAGGAGGACGTGTCCCACTGTGAGACAGCAGGACCCGCTGGCTACCCCAGTCCACAGACAGGCCAGGTCCAGCATGTCTAGCAGCTCACCCCTGGACATGGTTGGCTGGTGACCCCCACCACTTGGCCTGATGGTGGGGAAAGAACCCTACATTATGTAGAAAGTTATCTGTTTAGATGGGTTTGGAGGCAAACCTAAACAGTTCTGTCAATCCCACTTATCTTACCTTGAATCCTTTATTGTGTGTGAGGACCTCAAGGTATAACAAACACAAAGCTCTTCAGAGAAGGAAAAATGAAGGGGTTCACTAAGCAGGGATTCATCCCAAAGTGTACAGAGCTCAGTGCTTGACCAAGCAGGACAGCTTCTGGATATAGCCAACACAGAGATGCAGGACCAGCCTGGGAGCTGTTGGCATTGTCTGATAGAAGTAGAAGCAGTTTCATATTGCCCCATTTAATATACAGAATCCTCTCATCATTTTACAGCTAAGGAAGAGGTCATATGACTTGCCCCAGAATCCATAGCTAGACCTAAAGGTTGAACTCCAGTCCATCTGATTCCAAAATCCAAACTCTTGCTAGCAAATCTCTCACAACTCAGGCACTAGGTAGACCTAAGCTCCCGAGAAGACTGAGTGTAAGACAAGCTTCATTCCCCAGTGGAGCTGACAATCTAGTTATAGAATGAACTAAGTGCCCCTACCAGGAAGTGAGAAAACGATCATGATCACGATGAAGTATTTATTTACCAGTATTCCTCTAGTGCTTAATGTATTAAATTTATATTGGCTCATTAATCATCCTTTCAGGTAGTTACTGCTGTAATTCCAAGTTTCTAACGGGGTAAACAGAGGCACAGATATATTAAGCAGTTCACCACAATGCAAGCAGGCAGTAAATGGATTTGAACTCAGGCCGTTCAGCTCCAGAGTCTGCACTCTCAACCTCGATGTTGTACTCTGCTCTTTAAAGGACAGTGGGAGGGCAAGCCCCTAAGGTGGCCCCTGCAGGCCAGAATCAGGCAAAGTGATACAGAAGCCAGGAAGGGCACAGCTCACAGGAGCTGGTCCAGCTGAGGTGTCCAACAGCCACAAAATCCACACTCACTCTGCCAGCATCAAGGGCAGAGAGCCAGAAGTGCTGGCTGACCAGCAAGTTAGGAACCCTAGAGACATGCAGCTCCTGAGGGTCACAGCTAACCTTCAAGTATCTTGGCTGCTCATTTCTTCCTTCCCCACCCGTTCCGCCCGCCCAGAAAGGTTTATTGCTGAAGAGAACAGGCTGCAACTTCCACAGTCTGACATGCTGCTCAGCAACTCACGTCTGACCCCTCCCTCTTAGCGGACTTGAGCCCCTGCTTGTCCTTGGAGACCGCATGCCCGACTCTGAGGCACAAAGCCACACACCTCGCAGCCCATGTCCTGCATGAGCTTGGGGCGGCGCTCGCAGCGCCCGCTGTGCTTCCAACGTGTTCTTGGTCATCTGTGCCCGAGTCCGCTCACAGCCACGGCTGCTGCTCTTCAGCAGTAACTGCAGCAGACGCTGGCTGCCCACTTCTGTCATAATCAGCCACGCCAAGCCACTTCCTCAGGGTGGCCCCACCTGCCCCTTCTCAGAGTCTCCCAGCCTCCCCCAGAGCCATGTGTCTCCCCGGGTCTCAGCTTCAACATGTACGTTAAACAGAGCCGCCATCTGTCCTGCTGACGCTGCTTGTATACATGCACTCACATATTCCCTGGCACCCCTAATGCCTTGTCCGCCCACATGTGTACACAGCAAATGCCCACTCACATGTGAAGCCTGCTTCCTGCCTTCTGGCAATCTGTGGTCATCACCCAAGGCCTAAACTCTTTGATGTCACCTGCCATTGTAGGAGCCTTCCGCAGAAACTGTGGAGCCTAGATCTCTTCTGAAGCACTCCAAGATGCCAAAGAGACCGTACCATGTAGCGCTTTGAGGGGTACACAACACTCTGTGGGTAGGATCTCCGTTAATGCTTACAATTGCCAGTTGGGCAAGAAGAGGTTTCTTGTATATTTCACAGGAATAGGCTTCCAGTAACTACTGTCTTTAATCTGCAGTAACTTGTAGGAAATAGTTCTCTCTACATATATCTTGGTATGCAGTTGATCCTTATTTCTTGGAAACCCAAGATCAATTCTTGTGCTTTTGTGATTATATGCGGGCTTACAAATAGCAAAAGTCTTGAGTCACTGGCAAGCATGCTCCCAGTTCAGGTAGAATAAGGCAATACTGCCTTTTTCTGGGTTCCTCTCAAGTGCTGGGATTGTAGGTATGTGCCACCATGGGCCCCCAGGAGCACTACCTTCTTGTAACTGCAGGATATAAATAATTGTCCTCTTTGTGATCTGTTTAATGCCTTCCTTTTGGTGGGGTTTGTGTTTTTTCTTGGTGCTTTTGTACTGTAAAGTGGTCCCAAGCAACTAGTGCTTCGAGAAAGCTGGGATATGTTTGAGGAGAAAATATGTTTGATAATCATCATTCAAGCCCCACCTCTAAGCCATCTCTCCAGCCTGAGAAAGGACTGTTTCTATGCATACATAAATTTCTCTCTCTAACCACCCCACACACACTCACACTTGTTAGGGGTTGTGTATATTTAAGACTATTGACTATGTTACCTAGGCTGACCTTGAACTCCTGGGCTCAAGTGTTTCTTTCTTTCTTTTAATTAAGGGAAAATGTGACAGAAATTTGAGTCTTCCAGTTAAACAGAAATAGAACTTGTACAGACATGGATCCTCATAATGTTAGAGTTAAGCTACAGTTCCTGGCAGTGTAAAGGAACAATATGGTCAGGAGGTACACGTTCCAGCCTTGGAGGCCCCTGCTTCACCCTCAGTCTGCAAACCCACATCTCTCTAAGCTAGAGAAGAGTCCGAGTTCCACCACCCTTCCTGACCAAAATGTTTCCAGAAAGGTGGACATACAACAGCACAGAGCATGACTACAGAGGCCCGGGGCAGGCAGGAACCTTACCGGCCACCTTCCCCCAGGAGCCTTTGTTTGAGAAATTCCTGCAGAGCTGGCAGCTGTAATGGAAGAGGAAGCTGGTCCCACCTCTGCTACCTGAGGTGGAGCCCGTGGCACTGCAGTGCCCAAGGCCAGAGACTTCTTTCCTCTGCTGCCGGCTGGGCCCAGGGAGTTGCCAAGCCTAAGTTAGCACATTGGTTGCAGTCAGGGGAAGGCTGGGCAGATGAAGTCTGGGCTTGCTTGCCAGGGAGAGCCCACTACTCCCCAGTGGGTTGGTCTCCAGTACGGTACCAGGCGCTGGGTTCTCCCTAGTGAACCCTGGAGAAAGGCAAGCGTCTGAGTTCCGCCCTCCCAACGTGGTATGCAGTCGGGGTTTACTGTATGAAGTTCAGGCTGAGTGCGGCCCTGTGTAGGATGACAGGGACTGTGCCTGCCTGGTTGCCTCAGCAACCCATCTCTGAGATTCTTACATCAATGCCAGCAAAAAGCTGCTGCAGAAAGCCACCGCGGCCCACTGCAAGCTGCGCAGGGGCCCGCCAGGCCGAGAGGAAGGCTGTGTGGCCCCGCAGGGGTAGGGAAAGGTCACTTGGCTCCCAAAACTGTAGACTGAGAGGTCAGGAAGAGGGCAGCTATATGGGGCCTGGGTTCTGTGTTGGCTGGGAAGTGAACCAGACTCGTTTGCTTTTGGCTGGACCTGTGTCCCCAGAGTCGGCAAGCAAAGCAGCCTGTCTGTTCTTCCTCCTGCCGCCTCCAAATTCCCCTGAGACCACTATTTCTCCGCCTGAGCATGCTTGGTAAAACTTGGCAAATTAAGACAAAGAAGAGGTGGTCTTCCAGAATGACATCGTGCCTGCACTGTTCTTATTTCACCACGGCAGGAGGCTCCCACTGGTTACAGGTGGATTAGAAGCATTGGACTCTGAGCACCATGTGTCACACCCTCCCCCCTCCACACATGCACATACACAGGTCCTCCAGTAAGTTAATTACCAGAATCAGCAAGGAGAAGCGTTGTTTCAGCATCTACGGGCGCTAGCTGCTGGCCCCTCCCATCACATACAGGCTCTGCTGGTGAGCTGCAAGGCCCCAGGTCTGGGTAGTTGAAGGGTCATCATTACCCCAGCAGAAAGCAGGGAGGGTAAGGGGTGGCCAGCAGAAGGAGAGCTCCTGAAACAGTGGGCTGTAGGAAATCGGAGAGGGTGGGCCTGGCCTGCTACAGACAGTGTGGGGAGACAGGCAGCTTGTGTTCTGTTGATTCTACCCCAACTAACCCTACTTCCAGTCTCCATGCCTAGATTTCTCCTACATAGTCAAAGAAGTGGACTGAATCAGGTTTCAGGCTCTAGTAGACTGGTATGACCCCTTGTCTGCCCACCCCAGCTTCAGCATTGTTTACCTCTTGAAGGACTGAGGGGCCCTCAGGGAGCAAGAAGATGGTGAGGAATCGATAGGGTGGGTCAGTGTCCCGCCTGCCTAGCTCTGTCCCTTGTTAGCCCCCCACCCCCATTACCTTCTCTCTACCCTGCATCACCTGTCTCCTGGGGAGTCATGTCACCCAGCATATGTCACAACTCCACCCTCATCCTTTCGAGCCCTCTGCCACCGGCTCCAGCTCAGGCTTTCAGAATTCCCAGGTATTTAGACATTCATTTTATTGCTTAATCGAGCTTGAAGCTGTTTAAATTAATACAAGTTTTCACATTTAGCAGCGACGGGTTTTATAGGCCCCTTAGTGGGGGAAGAACGAGGTCAAGAGAGAATCAAGGAAGGAGTTCAGCATGGGCCACTGCCTTCGGGAGGTAGGGGCAGACCAGCCACCACGAAGGACACAAGCCCCGGGGCCACCTTCTTGGAGGAATAGAGTCGGTGCCTGCTCTGGGATCCAGGGAATAGAGCCCTCCATGGAAGGGGTCTGGGACCCTTGGGGCTCTGTGAGGATTTCTGAGGATCCTGGGGTTCCGGGTAGCCTGTGGCCCAGGATCTGGGATTATGGCACTCACCACACCCTCCAATTGCTGTTTTTTGGAGGGTGGCCTTCTGCTGGGGTTGCCCCCCAACTGTCCCCTGTGCTAATGCAATTCCTGCCCACATATTCCTCCCTCACCTGTCTTTTCTCTTCTCTTCTAGCTTTCTAGAAGCTTCCTTAATCACCTTTGTTAAACATTAATCCTTTCAGCCCATCCTGAAGGAATGCAGTCTCTTTGTCCCCAGGGATTATCTTGCTCCCCGAGCCTGCCTCAACACAGAGCTGGGGGTGGGTGCAGAAGAGGGCGGTATGGCCCGCGCTCGGTGTGCTGCTTGCCTCACTGCTGCACATGCACACGCACAGCCCAGCCAACGCAGGAGAAGTGTGTCCCAGTAGCCCCCTACTGAAAGGAAGAGGAGAGACTGAAGTCCCGTCTAGAGGGTTTCCATTGCACAGACACTCCAGGCTCCAGCTCTCCTCCTACTCTGGTTTCAGTTGATCCCGCACTGCGTGGAATGAACATGGACGTGACTGCCTGAGGCCTAGGAGCCCTTGGCCTTGTCTCTCTGCTACTTCAACCCCTACACATGCGGGGCTGTGCCCACCGTCTGACCCCCTTTCTTTCTGTCCCCAGGTGGAGGTGGAGGTGGAAAGCATGGATAAAGCCGGCAACTTCATCGGCTGGCTGCACATGGATGGCGCTAACCTGTCCGTCTTGCTGGTAGAGCACGCGCTCTCCAAGGTCCACTTCACTGCCGAGCGCAGTGCCTACTACAAACCCCTTCTGTCCGCTGAGGAGGCCGCCAAACAGAAGAAAGAGAAGGTATGAGTGTGGGGAAATGGCATTCACTTCCTAGCACACCCACGACTCTCAACTTCTCCTCCCCACACTTCTCCACCCATATCTGCCTCCAGAGAAGAGGCCCACGCGAGCTGTGTCACTACCCCACACACACCGAGGTGCCAGAGGGGAGGTGTCAGTCTAGGCACCTTTGACCACAAAGTGAGGGAACTAACTGGGGAGTCCCTGGGAGAGGAGGAGCCTGGGCCCAACCTACTCCTGGCCCTCACCGTTCCCTATCAATGCCCACCAAAGAACTGGGTAGCCCACCTCTTAATTTCCTTCCTGTTGCCCGCAGAGAAGCAGTGTCAAGAGATGCATCAAGCTGTTAGGATAGCAGATTTACAGCCCGTCATTCTCTGTAGGCACTGCATTGGAGAGACAAGGGGGTGGGTCCAAAGCAGCTTTTGGAAACAAATTGACGATTAAGGAACTCGGTGCTTTGGGAATGGGAGCGGGGCTCACTACCTCCCATAGTAGCCTGTCTCCATTGACTTACAGCCTGGTCACAAAAATGGGGATAAATCAGCTGGCCACCAATTTGTCATCTCCTCTGAGCTTGAGAAGTATTTTGTGGGACAGCCGTGCAGAGCCATAAATTTGTTCTAGGAATAAATGTTTCCTTCCCCATGGGGCAGCCATCTGGCTTGAAACTCACCTCCGTGAGCCAAAGCTTAGATACCTGCCAGCAGAAGTGGGGGTCTTTGAGTCCCTAAAGCCACGCCAGGCCAGAGCAGCTATCTCTTCTCTCAAGGCACCTCTCTTCCTCCTGGGGCTGGGCCTACAGATGGACCTCTTGGGTGTCTGTCTTTAATTCCATCCCCTGGGAATTAGGGCAGGTGACCTAACCCTTCAGTGGACCCTAGAAGGAGGTGACTCAGAAAGCTGCAACAGGCAAAAGGGACGATCCAGGGTCTGGAGGAGCATGGGAGAGTTCTTTCTCTTCCTTGCTCGGGTTCCTGCTCACTCTGCACCTAGTCTTCCCAGAATGTCGAGGGCAAAACAGGTAGCCTCAGCTCCTAAAGGGAAGGAGTCAGGCTCCTCCTGGAATGCTCGCTTCTGACAGCCGAGCTGGGGGCTGCTGCCCTGTGTTTTCTACCTGCAGTAGAAAATGGGTGCGTGGTGGGGCCGGGGCCTCATGGTAGCAGTGTTGACCCTTCCCAGGAAAGACGCAGGAGGGCCATGCGGCAGCATTAGAGACCAAGGCCCTGAGCTGAAGGCACCTGTGCTTGGGGTGCTTCCCGGATACTTGGCACATGAAAAGTTGCCTCTTGGGGTAGAGAGCCAGGAGGGACATAGAGCAGAATGTGGCCTTAGAGGACGAGCTGAATCCCTTGCCAGGTGTGGCACCGGGCATTCTTATTTACTACATAGTAGATTTGTCTGAAAGAGCCCACATTGTCATTTTGCTGGCTCTACTTGAGGCTGAGGAGTAATTATCAGTGATTAATTACTTACGTGATCTGCACAGTTTTTATTCTGGTCCAATTAAAATGCAACACACAACTCAGTGCTGAGCTGGCCTGCCCAGAGTCCCTTTCCTGAAAGTCCCTGTCCACTCTAGGATCCCGAGGACCCAGGCTGGCTTTCTGCCTTCTGGTGGGGCTGGTTCCTGGGAGAAGCGTTGTCTGCAGAGACTTGTAGTAGCTCTCATAATTGGTTGCCCTCAAGTAAGAGAGTTTGGGAGCCAGCTGGGGACAGTAATCTGTGTGTCTAAGGTATGCCACTTGTGAGGGCACCTTTACCCACTTATGGGGGCTACCTCACCTGTTGAGACCAGGTAAGAGATAAAGGATCATGTTGGCATCTAGACATGTGACTGTTTATATATACATGCTAACAACACCGGAAAGGTAACTTGGAGAGATTGTGTGAGACCAGGTGTGTGCAGAAGTCTTTGGGCAGAGAGAGAGAGCGCACGTTAGTGTTAACTTTCTGGTGGAACCTGATGATGCTGGAGCCAACAAGCTGCTTCCTTGGATCTGTCTTCTTGGAGAAGAAACCATGGAGAGTTGCAGAAGACAGGGAGAGGAATCTGACCCGTGGGCTTAGCTTCCTCCCTACTGGCTTTCATCTTCTTTGTGCCCCTGATGACCCAGAGAGCACCAGAGGCAGATGTTGAGACGATTGTACGCACATACTCATTCGTGCCCAGCAAGCCTTGGACAGGGCTGGTTTGGAGTCACCTTCTCTCTGCTGGAACAGAACAGCCCACCAGAAGCAGCTGATGGAAGGAAAGGGTTTTCTTCAGCTTACCGTTTTGAGGGCAAGTTTCCTCGTGGTGGGGAAAGCATGGTACGAGCTGGAAGCTGGCTCACATCTTCACATAGCAGCACCAGGGAGGGAATGGCAAAAGTGAGCGGGTTATAATGTCCCAAGGCCTGCCCCAAGTGACGTACCTGCTTCAACAAAGCACCACCTCCCAAGGGCTCCACAACTCCCCCGTCAGCTGGGGAAGAAGTTCGGAACACATGAGCTTGTGGGGGACATTGCATTCAACCCACCACAGCTGGATTGGCCATTGTTTGGCTTTTACTAAGCTTAGCTTTCCTGCTGTAGGTTTGAAGGCCTCTGCCACTCTGCCCCCTTGCTGGCTCCCCCTTGGAGCCTAGTGAGCAGGAATAATAAATAGGTCTTAGATTGGAGAAAGGTCAGGCAGTAGATCTCCAGCCACTTTCCTCTCTTCTGCCAGGAAGTGAACCTAAGTCTCCCCAGGGAGGAAGCATGGAGAAGTGGAAGGGCCAATGGTCCATCCAGAGAGATCAGGAATAGAGGCAGCCTCTGCTCCTGATCCACCTGACCAGTGCTGTGCCTTATATAGCAAGCTCTTTCTCTAGTGGCAGCCGCAGCAACAGACGACCCAAGAAAGCCCCAGATGTAGAGAGAGCCTGAGCAAGACGGGAACTTGCATGGCAGAGAAGTCTGGAGCCAATGCAGAAGAGTGAGACGCTTCCCCACCCATGTCTGACCTTGGTCTGTAGCCAGAGCCAGGATCACAGCAATGCCCTGCCTCCGAACAGTGCTCTGCGTTGGCCCCAGCTTTGAAGCAGGAAAGATGCCATTCTCAGAGCTGACCATAAACCTACTGTCACTCAAGACCTCTCCGCAGTAACGCTGCTCAGAAACGGCCAAAGAGCTGGGGCAGACCTTCTTCACGAGGGCCTCCCACGGTCCTGCTACTGAGGCCGGGCTTGGGTTTCCTTGGGCAGCCTCTTGGCCCTCTATCAAGAGTCTGGGAATAGAGCCCTAAGGGACACGCTCTCTGGGCCTGTATGCACACTTAGTATTCCTTCTAGAAAGGGCCTTTCGATTCTCTCTAAGGATCCTGTTGTGCCCTTGTTTGGGCACACCCTATGGTGGATGTTTCTCTTGGGTCCTTGAAGAGAAACATCCACCATAGAGTTTGCCCAAGCAAGGGCATAACAGGAATCCGAGCTCAAGAGGCCTGGTATGGCTGAGCAGGTAGCGCCAATCAGGCAGGTGTCTGGCCAGTATGTCTCTTCCTGCACCAGCTTATCAGTCAGTAAGGGCAAGAAGCACCCATCCCAGCCCACTGGCTCCATCTCACTAAGAAGACGTGTGGCATCTGCCAGCTTGCCTGGGTAGGGACCATTGGCTGCCACATCCCAGCGAATAGCTGAGATACCCCCTCTCCCCCCCCCCCAAGAAAGACAGAACCCTCATGCCTCCACTGTCCAGAGGGCCAAGTTGAGGTCTCTTAGAATCAAGGTTCCTTTCTTGGGAAGCAGCGCTCCCTCCTCTGTTCTTGGCCACCTTGGGCACCAACCTCCATGTGGAGGTAGCATGACTTTCCTCTTCTGCCATTGCAGGGCTAACCCAATGCTGTGGGGGGAGGGCAATGGAGGGCCCTCTGTGAGGCTGTGGTTTGCATCATCTGGGACAGCCTGCTGCCCACCTGAGAGACGTAAACAAAGCTCCTCCCTCTCCCCTGGGAGGGAACCGATACGATCTGTCGATCTGACGCCGGAGGCCCTTTCACTTGAGGACTCGTTAGCAGTTTCTGCTCTCACCCTGTCAGCTGGCTCTGTGTTCATCAGCACAGCCGAGGAGAGCTCTCCCCCACAGCCTCAGACAGGAGCAGGGTGGGGTTGGGCTTGCTCCCTGAGTGGTTCCCAGGCTCAAGGCCCTGTCTGGTTACCAGGCTGCGAGCTGGGAGAGGAAGGATGAGGCAGAGGGAGGAGAGGGCTGCTGGGGCCCCTGAAACACCAGGAGTGATGAGACATTGGGGGGAAGGTGCTGAGTCAGGAATGTGACTGGCTGCTGGGTGGAAGACTCGCTCCAGCCCATTTAAGGTGGTGATGACAGGCTCCTCTTAGATGCAGTACAAGTTCCATTGATCTGTGGAGTTCCAAGGGTCCCAGAGGAATGGCTGGCTGAGGAGACACCTGGGGAACTTCCAACCAGGGAGGCCTAGGAGGAAAGCCCCAGCCCAAGGCCTTGGTCAAAACCATCTGTGGCTGTCCTCAGAAGCCCCCTCCCAGGGAACTTGCCAAGCTAGGGGCCTCTTATGGGCGCTCGACAGGCAAAGCTGTGCCTTAAAGCCCTGTCACCTGCCTCCTCTCCTCTGGCCAGCCAGGTTGGCTACTGGAAGCAGAGATGTATGCCAAGGTCTCTGGGTGCTGATAAGGGCCGAGGAGGTAGTGATGGAGACAGGTATTGGAGCACCTAGAGTCTGGGAGATGAAAGGTCAGGAGCTATTTGCATTGGTGCCTGGCCACAGAGCAGTGTCCTGTGAGTGCCACCTTACGGGCATGTAGCATGGCATGGCATGGCATGGCAGAAAGCTTGGTCCCAGTTGGGTCTCAGTCATTCCCAGCATCCTCTCCTGGGCTTGGAAAGTGCTCATAGCTTGCCTCTCCCTCAAACGGAAGGACTCATCCTGGTGCCATATTAAAGGAAGAAGTGTGGGCTGTGGGGGTGACCCAAGGCGATTCCATGATTGCAACACACTTGACTTCGGCTCATTCCTCGGGCTGCCAGGGACCTGCTCATGAGATGCAAGGCACCACCAGCGACTGTGTGGTAATGTTCCAGGGGAAGGTAGTCGACCCTGAGAAGGTACATGGCTTTGTCAAAGTCAAACACAGGATAAAGGGGAGTAGGACCATGCTCTACTCCTCCTAAGCCTCCCATGCTGCCCAGTGCCACATGTTCCTTCTGGGACAGCTGGTGTCAAAGTCCCACTCCTGTTTGAAGACTGTTAGAACAGTACCTGGCTCTAGTGAACCCGTAAGTTTTGGCTGGTACTTTGACCACCACTGTTCCTCTGTGCGTGCGTGTCTTCAGGACCCCACGGGTGGTCAGCCCGCTCCCCACTTCCCCGCCCTCTTCCTGCTGCTCGGCTGGAAAGCCACCTCCCGCCCCTGCTCTGACAGGCCTCACTACTCGGATAATCTCCTGGCCGCAGGATTGGACTTGACGCGCTGTCACGTCGAATCAGCTTCTGAGCTACTGCAGCCCTGACAGCGCAGGGCTTGGGGAAGGAAGGGGGAGCGGGAGGGACGGAGAGGGGCGGCCCTGCCTCTGAGCTGAGGTCAGAGCAGCCTGCTGGAGGGGGAGCATGGCACAGACACAGACGAGAGCCGCTGAGGAGACGCCTTCGTGTGCAGCGACGGCCCCCACGCCCAGCTGTGGCTTGTAGTGCCTCAGGAATGCCTCTGGCCCTGGGACAAGGAAGGGGCCTGGGGAGTTGAGAGCCCCTGGAAGCACTGTGGGAAGGGCGGTGGTGATCTGGAACTCTAGAGGAGCCCTGCTTGTAGCACAGAGCCGCGGCAGTTCGCTCATGGACAGGCTCTTCAGTCTGAGGTGCATGGGGATCACCTGGAGCCCGGATTGCTCCCCGTTTGACTCTCCTGAGCCTTGTGGCCAGGAGTGGGACCTAAGAGCACGCATTTTAAACATGCTTCCAGTTACTTGTGCTGTGGCCAGGATCTTGAGACCCACTGGATGCAGGGAGCCTACTTCTCCCTCTCCAAGTTACCCATGTCGCAATCCCAATACTCATCCAAAGGTGACCCCATTTGCTCAAAGCTGGTCCCCACACTGACACGCTTCCTGTCCACCCCTCCTCACTCTGCACATGCAGGTGTGGGCCCACTATGAAGAGCAGCCTGTCGAGGAGGTCACGCCTGTGCTGGAGGAGAAGGAGCGGTCCGCCAGCTACAAGCCGGTGTTTGTGACCGAGATCACTGACGACCTGCACTTCTACGTGCAGGATGTAGAGACTGGTGAGTAACCGGGTGCCACTAGCTCCCAGCTCTTAGCACGGTCCAGTCCACCTCGGAATGAGAGCCCCAGGATTCCAGGAGCCTCCGCTGAGCTGTTGATGCTGCAGCTGCCTCTTTCTCCAGCTCACTGGGCCTGAGGGTCACCTCAGAATCCACAAGCAAGACGTAGAGTGGACATGGGCCTGTGGCAAGGCTGAGCAGGTCCTCTGAGGACAAGTGAGATAACAGATTCATCTAGGTGATGCTCTGAGACTCTTAGGTAATGCTTTTGCTCCCAGACACCCCTGGCTTGGCTGGACGTGAGAATTCGTCACCCTGAGAGTCTGTCGGGAAGCAAGGAGCAGATCTTTTGTGTGTGGCCAGAAAGCCCCAGTCTAGTGGCTCAGCCTCTCTTTCTCTCAGCTTCCCAGGGAAGGTTCGCAGGGCAGGAGCCTCTAAGCAAGTCTCTGCTGAGATGTCTTCTCCAGAGGTTAGCACAATGGAGTGAGGGCCAGTTTCTGTGGCAACAAGCAGGCTCTAGGGGAAGCCATCCCCTGGACTGCGCTCTGTGACCAGTGTTCCCTAGGCAGGGTCCTTAGGATTCTTGAGGCTGAAAATAATAGAGATCATTCTGGCAGCAGCTAACTAGCTCCCCACCCCAAATTCAGTCTTCATACTACTCTGGGGAGGGACGCGATTTCACCGGGAGCAGAGGGAGAAGCTCTCAGAGCCACTGCTGGGCCCAAGGGGCTGAGTCCTGGCAGAGGGATCTGCAGATGTCACCAGCACCTTGAGTGGTCAGCCCCAGAAATGGCAGGAAGAGACTTTGCCCAGCTCTCTCCTCCCTGTCCCCAGGCCCACTCCTGACCGCCAGCAGCCTTGTCTCAGCCACTTCCCCTCTAACGATATTTCCCAGGCTGCTGTTTCTGGGGCAGTGTCATTTCACCAAGAAAAACTTGACTGTTCCTCACCCTGGGCTGGCCCTGGTTGGAAAGGGAAAATGTGGGGGAGGCTGGAGACAAGAGCTGACAAACCTTGGGGATTCACAGCTGGCCTTGGAAATGGACCTAGGGGGCGACCAACCTCCAGGTCCAGGTTGTATGGTGGGAGACGAGTTCCACTCCAGGGCCCTGAGTAGGAGTAAGAGCTCTGTGTGAGCAGAGGGCCCGGATGGCAGGGGAAGGAGGCTCTAAGCAGATCCTGCCCGGAGGACAAGGGCTCCTTGCACACTCCACCTCAGGAGGACCCAGCCAGGACTGGCCCTGGGGTCTCCAAGGGTGAAGCCTGAGGGATTCCTGTACAGCTGCCTGGCTATCTCTAGCTACTCTTAAGAAGCCAGGATACGGGCTGGGGAGATGGCTTAGCGGTTAAGTGCTTGCCTGTGAAGCCTAGGACCCCGGTTCGAGGCTCAATTCCCCAGGACCCACATTAGCCAGATGCACAAGGTGGCGCAGGTGTCTGGAGTTCGTTTACAGTGGCTGGAAGCCCTGGCACACCCATTCTGTCTCTCTTTCTCTCTGCCTCTTTCTCTGTCTGTCACTCTCAAATAAATGAATAAAAAAGAAACAAAAAAAATTTAAAAAAAGAAGCCAGGATACTTAGAGAGAACAACATCCAATGCAGAAAATAGTAACAACAACAAACAGCTAGAGAAAAATCATGCGTTCCTAGAATGTTGGAACAGAAGGACAAGGCACCTTTTGACATGCCACCTGGAGTCTTTGGCTTGAGGACTCTCCTACCCTCAGGTAGATCCATAAAATCCACAGAAATTTACCCCATGATCCAGTTTCCCTCTCTGAGCCCCTCGGTCTCCTCTTGGGGTACATTCTCTCACTCTACCCCCCTTCTCTCAAAGCCCACCTTCAGGGAAGGGTCTGACAGAGACATTGAAAATGGCTAACCAGGCCTATGTAAAGGACCTTCTGAGGTTTGTGGCTGCTGGCAGAAGGCTTAAGCCTGTTTCTGTTGCCTGGGAACCAAGAAATACAATAAACTGAAAGACCAAGCTCGGGAGAGCCCGTTGATGTAGTGGCTTCTTTTCAGTCCCTGGAACGTGAGCGCCTGGACGAGGAGCATTCTGAAGCAGCCTTGCCGCCCGGTGGGGAAGGCTGCCACCTACACGTCCCTGCTCTGAAGCCCAGACCTGTGGATGCTGGACTGCAGTCAGAGTGGACGCGTGTGCATATGCAGAGATCCCTTTCAGCACAGTTGAATTATTGAGCACCCGGCTTGCACTGGGGATTCTACCAGGCCTGTGCGCGTAAACAAACAAGTGAGCTACGGTCTGTGCCCTGAAGGAGCTCACGGTGTAATGGCAGAAACATAAACACAGACAAGGAACTTATAGGAGCAAAGGTGGCAAGTGCAGCAGCAATAAACATGTGTTCCGCACCTGTTACAGAGCCGCCTTCGCCCTGAAGGGAGAGACGGGAGCCACACTTAGACCACACATCTTCTGCCCTGCCCTTACCCAGCCGGGAGGAGGACAGAGAAAGTTTGAGGCTGAGTGAGAATTAAAGCCAGAAGGGCCACAGGAAGGGGGGCTACGTGTAGGGAACTGATGCCTGGCAAAGTGGGGGCAGGGAGGGCACTGCGTAAAGGAGTCAGGGGCGGAAACTAAGACTGAAGATGCTGTTAAAACCAGCCAAAAACTTGCAGGCAAGCAGCAGGAACAATTTCAGCTGGGCCAGAAAGATTAGAGAAGGACGGCCTCGGGGAAGAGGGTACACAGCCTAGTAGCACTAAAAGTTTTTGTCGTCATTTTTTATTTCCTTTTGAGACAGGGTCTCATGTATCCCAGGCTGGGCCTTAACTGCCACATTGCCAAAGGTGAACTCGTGATCTTCCGGCCTCTACCTTCCCTTTCATCTTCATTTTTGCCTTTGGGAGCCATTGGTCAGAGCTGCTTCTGTGGGTCTTGTGGCGCAGGCCAGGAGCTGCCTCTTATAAGAATGGGGTTCAAGCTGGCAATTCGCGTCCCGGGGGAAGTTGCTTGGTCTTGCTCATGTCCACTCGCCCTCCAACCTCTTCCACCAAGGCCCAGGCCCAAAAGCTGGGGTATACCTCAGTAGAAGACTTGCCTGGCATACACAGGCCCTAGTAGTGAAAAAAAATAATAATTAAAACAAAGGCCCAGGCACATTCACCAGGGTTCCCAGAGCCCTAAGGTGTAAACCAGAAAGCTGTGTGTGCCTGCTTATCCCCAAGTGCCTGCAGGTCGCCAGTTCCACATTTGGATATGGCTGACATGAAGCCTCACACAGGGACCACAGAGGAATGTCCTGCATGGGCTAGGGCAGCCAGGGCTGTGGTGCCTTGTGAAATTTCACAGCATGTTCAGTCCATAAGCCCACCAACAGTAGAGTTCTCGGGTCTCACTGCCCTCTCGCTCCCGCAGGCACCCAGCTGGAGAAGCTGATGGAGAACATGCGCAACGACATCGCCAGCCACCCGCCTGTCGAGGGCTCCTACGCCCCTCGCCGAGGAGAGTTCTGCATTGCCAAATTTGTAGATGGAGAATGGTAAGCCACTGGGCCCCTGGCACAGGCGCCGGTGCAAGAGGGAGAACAAGGCCGTCCTGGAGCACAGGCCTGCAGAACTACAGCTAGGCTACGGGCCGCACTCAAGCGCCTGCTTTCTGCTGGGTCGCTGGTGCCTCCGCCAGCTTTCCTCATCACCCCCAGCCCTCTTGGGGCCTCCAGAGGTTGGAAGATGAAATGGTGCTCTTCCCTCTCCCCTCGAACGCTGAGGTGGGAATGCTGGCTTGCTGGTTGGGACTCTAAACAAGCCCTGGCTCCTCACAGAAAGAATGATGTCACAAGGCTGAAGAGCTGGCTTAGAGGTTAAGGCACTTGCCTACAAAGCTTAAGGACCCAGGTTCAATTCCCCAGAACCCACATAAGCCAGATGCACATGGTGACGCATGCGTCTGGAGTTCGTTTGCAGTGGCTAAAGGTCCTGGCATGCCTATTCTTTCTCTCTCTGAAAGGAAGGAAGGGAGGGAGGAAGGGGGAAGGGAAAGGAGAGGGGGAAGGAAAGAGGAAAGGGGAGGGGAAAGGAAAGGAAAAATGTCACAGGAGTGAGTTGGAGGCTTGTTCACAAGTGAGCCTAGACCAGCCACTCAACCCTGCACCTCTGCTGTCTGAGACACAAGTGGCAGCGCTCACAGGCCAGAAGAAAATCACTTATGTATGACCTACCAAGGGTAGGGCCCATGGCCTTCCCAGGGTGACGAAGTGACTTGGATGTGTTCCCTGCTGCGGCCTCCCAGACAGATCTGCTGGCTAATTACAGCTGCTGTTTAGTGTGCTGGGTTTAAACAGCAGACATCAATCTCGTCATTAGTCTTGTTGCTTTATGCCCCAAGGACACATTAATCTGCTCCACATGCTCCCCTCTCCCTGCCTCGCTCCCAGCTCCACTCTGACTCCAGTAATGGTGTCCACAGCCCTCTGGGGCCTCAGCAGAGCCTGAGAACTTCCCTGTGTGACACCCAGAGGTCCTGGGAAGAAACGCGATATCCCCCGGTAACATCCCAGGGAGACCAGGTTCCTTAGGGCTGTCCTGTAAGCTGTACTTATGGTACCATTGCAGGTACCGTGCCCGAGTAGAGAAAGTGGAGTCTCCTGCCAAAGTGCATGTCTTCTACATCGACTACGGCAATGTGAGTGTGGGGCCTGCGTGGAGGAGTAGACGAGGGCGGGGCTGGCCGGGGCAGTGACCCACCTCGGTCTAGTCCATCTAATCTCAAAAGTCCTACTGAGTTTACTGACGCACTCAAGTATATTGGGGACCTCTGCTGTTCATGTAACAGTACAGAACCAGACAAGGTTGCTCACACCTTTAATCTCATCACTCAGGAGGCTGGGGTAGGAAGGTTGTCATGAGTTCAAGGCCATCCTGGACTTCAGAGCGGGTTTCAGGTCAGCCTGGGATAGAGTAAGACCCTATCCCAAGCATATCAGCCCCCCTGATCAACAAGTAAGAGCAGGTACTGTGGCCAGAGGCCTGCACACTGCTAAGTCCCATGCCTCGCTCCCAGGCACGAGGGCCTTGCCAGTCACTCTTCTTCCTCTGCCAGTGCCTCTAGAGTATGGGCCCCTGGCTCCTGGTGTTCATGCTGAACTGGGTGCTTTTCCTTCAGTAGATTGCCCAGCACATCTCTAGACCCAACTAGAAAGGAAAGGACAAACACAGGGCCCAGGGAATGGGACTCTGGGGAGCGAAGACTCCGGGCCTGGGAGTCAGTTTGCAATCCCAGAGATTCTGTATGGGTGCAGCAGCAAGTGGGAGCAAGGCTGTGCTTAAGGAACGCGACACTCCTGAGGTGCGCCTGTGACCATCTGCCTCCCCCTGCCCCTTCCCAAAGACTTGGGTTGAGGATCTACCAGCAGAGACTTCAGAACTGGGCTGTGCTCCCAGTTTATCACCTGGGAGCACACAGCGGAAGAGGTCTTGCCAGGCTGGGTTGAGCCAGCACTGCCAGGAGCCTTTTTGGTGTGAGCATCCTGCCCCGTGGGGTAGTAATCAGAGGACCCATGTGGCAGAGTGAGGGACACTGGCGGAAGAACAATTAGTGAAGCGCAGGGCTCTGTGTTATTATCTTAACGGGAGCCCCAGGTAGGCGTTGCAGCACCAGGCCGACAGTAAGAGGGCACAAGCCACGCTGGCCAACGCGACGGGTGATGCTCTCCAGGCTTCGCCAGCTGGGGAAGCCTGTGCCCGTGGCAAAGTGGAATTAAGTCTTGGGGCAATCAGGGGAGGCCCACCATTGGTGGTCCCAGCAGCCTGGCACAGTGGGTTGTCCTTGAAGGAAGGGGGCATTGAGTGTGTGATGGTGTTGGCCTGGTGCTTCCTCTACAGAGAGAGATCCTGCCATCCACCCGCCTGGGGACCCTGCCACCTGCCTTCAGCACTCGTGTGCTGCCAGCTCAAGCCACAGAGTATGCCTTCGCCTTCATCCAGGTGCCCCAGGACGTAAGTCCAGACATCTTCCTTCCCTGGCCATTGCCGTGGCCGCTGCTGCTGGCCTCACGGGCTGGTGGGAGAAGGGAGCAGCACTGTGTTGTCTGTCTGTCAGGACTCAAGCTGGGAGGACGAACCCGACCATGGAAATGGAGGGACGCTGTCACGGATGAGACGGCCAGAGAGCATTTCAGAGAGGCCTGGTGCTTGGGTGCCCTGGGCAAACGCAGCCATCACAGCTAGATCCTAGGAGGTCGCAGGAAGTGGCAAAAGATAAGAAGGGAAATGTAGTTAGGGCCCCGATATTGTGGTCTTGTCTCTCCTGGGAGGAGTTGTTTTTGTCCACTGTGGACAGGATGCAAAGTGGCAGTATTTTGAGCCAAGGGATACATGACATAGCCAGATCTGTTCCTAATAGCTTTATAGGTGAGGGGAGATGATTCAACAGCCACACCAGGGCCATTCGGGTTGGAGGGTGGGGATGGGGAGTAGGGAGACAGGACAGATCTCAGAGACACATGGAGCGACAGGGGAGTAGGAGAATCTAAGGTGGTACCGGGTTGCCTGCACATGGGTGTGCTTCTGTTGGCCAAGAGAAAAGAGGACCAGTTTGTGCTTGTGGGCTGTTGTTAGACCTCAAATTGTGGTTTTGAATAGTGAAACCATGAGAGTACTTAAAACGATATAAAGTGATTATGGAAGAAGAGAGGCTTGGAAAGTACAGGCATGCCCACAAGCTGAGAGCAAGGATCGCAGAGACAGAATGTGCAAGGGGTGCATGGGAGGACGTATGCCCACAGTGCCCCACAACTTCAGAGGAGGAGAGGTGGTCCGCAGTGTCCACTCCCCAGGAAGCGCCAGCAAGCAGGCTAAGGCTTTGGCTTTGAGAAGGCACCTGGTGCTCAAAGCAAGACTGTACGAGCAGCGTAGCTCATGTTGCCACTACAGGAGGAGTACTAAAGGCAAGTGGGACAGTAGGAATGGACACCACTGGCTCTTTAAGTATAAGTAAGTTTTAGACTGAAAAAAGCCACTTTTTCTCAGAGACACAGGGCAAATGAGTGAGAGCTCCGAGGGTGGAGAGGAGGATGCTTCATATACAGGTAGCTGGAGTTGGAGGAAGGAAGTCCTGCATGTCCAGGCTCTGTTTGTACCTCACTGGGACTGGAAGGAGATTCAGTCTCAGGCCCTGCTGGCAGCACTTGACAGGAGGTCCAGGGATGGGCCCAGGGCCCACGTGACTTGTTTGGCCTTTTTCCATCCATCTCACTAACCTGACTCCATCCCTGCCCAGGAGGATGCTCGCACAGACGCCGTGGACAGCGTGGTCCGGGACATCCAGAACACTCAGTGCCTGCTCAATGTGGAGCACCTGAGCGCCAGCTGCCCTCACGTCACCCTGCAGTTTGCAGATTCCAAAGGCGATGTGGGACTGGGCCTGGTGAAGGAGGGACTGGTCATGGTGGAAGTGCGCAAAGAGAAACAGTTCCAGAAAGTGGTATGTGACGTGGAAAGGGTCCCCTGTCCTGGAAGCGGCCCCCTCACATATCCCTCCGCCATGAGCAGCAGCCCTGATGAGGGACCTAGGACTGTCCAGAGCCAGTGAAGAAGCAGGGACTCCACCAGCCTCGTGGTCCTGCTGGGGAAAGATAGTGGATTTGGGTTTGTTGGGGTTTAAAAAAAAAATCTATGGGCTGGAGAGATGGCTTAGCAGTTAAGCGCGCTTGCGTGTGAAGCTTAAGGACCCCGGTTCGAGGCTCGATTCCCCAGGACCCATATTGGCCAGATGCACAAGGGGCTGCACGCATCTGGAGTTCCTTTGCAGTAGCTGGAAGCCCTGGTGCACCCATTCTCTCGCTCGCATGAGCTCACTCTCTCTCTCTCTCTCTCTCTCTGTCGTTCTCAAATAAGTAGATAAACAAAAAAAAAATTTTAATCTAATTAAAGCCCAAATTAATAGGCTGCGGGTTTGGCTGAGAATGCAGCTGCAAATTAGAGTGGAAAGTTTCCTCTACCTTCATAGGTGCACCAGCTGACGGGCTCGGGAGCTTTGCCAGGGTTGGTATGAGGAGGGTCAAAGCCCATCTCACCATCTCTCCAGGCCCTTTCCTTTTCTCCTAGTGCCCAGGGCCACTCACAGCCAGAGCTATCCAAAAGGCAACCCTGAAGGTTCCCAAAGCACTCTGTCACCAGACCCCTCCAGGTGGCTTGGAAAGTCTAGGACAGGCCACTGGGAGCCACCCTTGAGGAGGCTTGCTCCCGCTCATGAGATGGGGCAGGGCCACAGTCAGGGAAAGGGGTACCTGGACACACCTTGCTCTGTCAGTTACTGACCATTAGGTTTAGATTCCAGTTGCTGGGAAACCCCTCCACTCAGCATTATGTTGTTGTCCCCGCCCCCAAACCTCGGACTACAAGACATCAGACATCAGAGAAGGCCCCATTGCAGGCTCTCACCCACTTCCCAGCTGAGGCAAATCTTTGAAATTTCCAGAAAGACAGGCTGTTGGGAGCTGGGTCCTCACAGCACTGCTGGTTCAAGGCTAAAGCTGACTAGAAGGCAGTAGGGAGTGCCCAGTCTTCCTCAGAGACAAGGCTGGGAAAGGCAGGGTATAAACGCTGGATCCTCCCGTTTAACTCAAACCACTGCTTTCCCTTTCCCAGTTCCCTTTTTGCCTATTCTTTGTCCCCCATGCTACAGGCCCACGTGGTGTTTCAGTGGTTTGTGAGCCAAGGACATTGTCTGTGTATATGGGTGGTTTATTTGGGCTTCGGTGTGAATTTCTGCCATGTGGAGAGAGCCATGACTCACCCCAGTCTTCCTCGAGACCCCAGTTTCCTCGGGTGTCTCCTAGAGCTTAGTTTCCTGAAGAATTAGAGATCTTAGTGCCCCCGTATGAAGCTACCTGTATTGTCTCTTGATGTTCCTCCCTGAGTTTCTTCCTTCGTCAGCTCTCAGCAAGCAGTTCAGAAGGTCTACCCCTGCACGAGTAAGAAAGATGGCCAGTGCCCTTCCCTGGAGAGCGAACCTTCTAGCATGAGGAGACAAGGAAAATGAATGTGATTAAATTTAGGGGAAGCAGAAGTAGAATATGGGAGGAGGCAGGCTGGGAAAATGGCTCAGAAGTTACGGCACTTGCTTGCAAAGACTTCTGGCCAGGATTCAATTCCCCAAAAACCCTTGAAGCCAGATGGGTATTCCTTTGAAAGTAGCATGAGACCCTGATGTGTGTAAACATACATATGCAAATAAATGAAAAACAAAAGATTTTTAAAAGGAGTATAGAAAATCAGGAGTGGAGTATGAGGGTTTTTTGTTTTTTGAGGTAGGATATCACTCTAGTCCAGGCTAACCTGGAATTCACTCTGTATTCTCAGGGTGGCCTGTAATTCTCAGCAGTTCTCCTACCTCTGCCTTCTGAGGAGGATCACCATGAGTTCAAGGCCAACCTGAGACACATAATGAATTCCAGGTCAGCCTGGGCTAGTGTTAGACCTTACCTCAAAACAAAAAAAAAAAAGAATGTGATATTTGAGCTGGAGAGGTGACTCGACCGTTAAGACACTTGCCTGCTAAGCCTAACATCCAGGGTTTGATTCCCCAGTACTTGCATAAAACCAGATGCATGAAGTGGAACATGCAGCTGGAGTTTGTTTGCAGCAGCTAGAGGCCCTGGTGTGCACATTCTCAATCTCTCTCTCTCCCCTTGCAAAGAAATAAAATAAATTTAAGAATAAAAGGTAAAATGGAAGGTAGCTGGGTATGGTGGCACACACCTTTAATCCCAGCACTCAGGAGGCAGAGGTAGGAGGATCACTGAGAGGTCAAGCGTACCCTGAGACTACAGAGTGAATTCCAGGTGAGCCTGGCCTAGAGTGAGACCCTACCTAAAGTAAATAATAGATGAGGTGATAGCCGACTTTAGGGGTTGGGATAGGCAGCCAGAAAGGGAAAAGTACTCCAGGCACATGGAACAGGCAATGTGAAGTCCATCGCAAAGGTCAATTTGAGTGTGTACTTTGGAGTGCACTGTGGGAACTGGGCACTGCTAATGGGTTTGTTGTTGTTGTTGTTGTTGTTTTAATATTTTATTTATTTATTTGAGAGAGAATGGGCACACTAGGGCCTCCAACCACTACAAATGAACTCCAGATGCATGCGCCACCTTGTGCATCTGGCTTACGTGGGAATCCTGGGGAATCAAAGCTGGGTCCTTTGGCTTTGCAGGCGAAGGCCTTAACCGCTGAGCCATCCCTCCAGCCCATGCTAAAGGGTTTTGAGCAGGGAATGATAAGGAACTGATGTGCACATCTGCAGCTTAATCCTTGCTGCTGACTCAACAGTACCTCTCTCTTTAACACTTCCTGTCTTCTTGTACTCCTTAGATCACAGAGTACCTGAATGCCCAGGAATCAGCCAAGAGCGCCAGGGTAAGTTTCTTGTCTTGGGTCCTGGAGGTGCTGAGTTGAAGGGCCTGGCCCTGTGGCTTGGAGTGAGGCCCACATCCCTCACGAGCCCTGTTCTGCTTCCTCTCGCAGCTGAACCTGTGGCGCTACGGGGACTTCCGAGCTGATGACGCGGACGAGTTTGGCTACAGCCGCTAAGGTGGACTGTGCCTGGCCCCAGCACCGCTCATGCCAGACCCTCTTCCTCGGCCAGGAGGGCAGTTTTCAGCTCCAGACCTGGTGTGGGGGCTTGTAGATGGGTCCAGCTTTGCTTCAGTGTGTGGAAACATCCTGTATACTGGGTGATAACAGGGCTGGGGGCAGAGAGCCCAAGGCTTGCTGGGGGTAGGCTGTCAGTGATGGCGCTGCCAACCCACAGTCTCTCCCAGATGATTTTGTATTTTTATTTGGGGGGTTGTGGTTTTTTAAAAAATTGTCTTTAAATCAGGAAAGAACCATGAAAGACTTTGTCCTAGTGAAGGGGGTACTCATGACACCTGAGGCCAGCCACCAGCTGGCAGCCACCTCTACCCCACACTGCCCTTCTTTCCCACCTTTGTCCAAGTGTTGATTATGTGATTTCTCTCATGTGTCTAGTCTCAAATGCCAATGTGCACATCTGCCCCCTCACCAGTCTGTTCTGTATTTAAAGCTTTTAAGACCCAATAAAATAGTACCTGCTGTCTGCAGTCCTTATTATCATAGCAGAGCCAAGAAACTGGCATCTCAGTGGCCCTAGCCAGAAGATCTGGCTTCAGCGCCCCCCCCCCCAAAGTATAGCCAGCTGTGGGTAGCAAGGCAACTCATAGCTTTCCAGGCAACTACTGGGGTCTGGTGGGCACCTCTTGGCACCATAGCCATTGTGCAGAATGCTGAACATCTCTTCAGACTCATGGCCATGTGGCTGCCCTCAAGGATCTCAGCTTGAGAACAGCATAGACACGAGTGCCAGGCTGTGCCCTCGGGAGTGCGGTCAGTCCCCCAGTCTCTGTTGTGGCTGCTGGTAGGTTAAGAACAAACCAAGCCTGTAAGGAGCAACTCGGGAAACTGAGGCAGAGGGATCACGAGCTCAAGGCAAGCCTGGGCTAGAGAATGAGTTCAAGGTCTCGCTGGCTCAAAATCACAAGTAAAAAAGACAGGCTGGAGAGATGGCTTAGCGGTTAAGCGCTTGCCTGTGAAGCCTAAGGACCCCGGTTTGAGGCTCGACTCCCCAGGACCCACGTAAGCCAGATGCACAAGGGGGCGCACACGTCTGGAGTTTGTTTGCAGTGGCTGGAGCCCTGGTGCACCCATTTTCTCTCTCCCTCTGCCCCTTTTTCTGCCACTGTCAAATAAATAAAAGAAAGAAACTAAAAAAAAAAAAAAAAAAAAAAAGAGGGTTGGTGACTATATAGACCACTTGCCCAGCATGCATGAAGCTCTAGGTTCAATCCCTAGGGCCACACAGAAAAGAACAGGCCCCCTTGTCCTGCCTTGGAGAATGGGGCTGAAACAACAGGATCTTTTGAGAGGAATCCCAGCTTCTAGTTTAAAAAAAGACCTTTGTGCTCCAAGCTAGCTCTGCTCCAGTTGACAAGTGGTCTCCAAAAGTCCTCAAGGTCAAGCTGTCACAGAGCTACTTATAACCCATGAGAGAGGAGAAAGACCTCCCGGCGGCCATGTGACGTGCTGAGAGGAGCCTGTCACCTGCCCAGAATGCCAGGGCTAACGGGGAGAAGAAGTGGCCGCTTTGGGCAGCCAGTGTCTACTCCCTTGCTGTTCACCCACGTGGTCCATGTGGGCTGGTGAAATCTGGTGCTATGTGTTCCTGGCATTTTGATCCAGGAGGATGCCCTAAGCCGCCACACACGGTTAATGCTTTGGTCTCAGGATAGGACATCAGTGAAAGTATTGTGGCAGCCTGGCTAGTCTTCCCTCTTACACCAGAGGTCCTAAACAGTTCCGGCCATGCCCAGGACACCTGTCTTTAGGAAAAGAGGAGTGTGCCTTCTTGGTCTGAGGGCGCCCATGTCGGAGAGATGAGAGTGAGAGAAAACAAGGAGGGTCAGAGGGAAAGAAGAGAATGGGTTCAACTCTTCCTCTGTTGAGCCTTGTAGTACTGCGAGGGTCGCTCAGAGCAAGTGCTTGACCTCCTGACCCGGACCCTGTGTGGTCCAGTGAACTGCAGTCCCCACGATTCTGGCCAGCATGAGCGTGGTGGTGACTCGTGTGACTGTTGTCCGCCCACCTCCCACCCCTGCTCCTGGAGAAGTTGTGCAGTCGCAGCAGGCAGGTATTCCCACCACTGCTTCACTTTGTTTTGGACCATGGAGAAGAGAGTGTCCCTGCCCCTCGTTTCCCTACCTCTGTGGTACTACCAGTAAGGCCAAAAGGCAGGGCTCCGTCACGCTCATGAGCGCAATTGGCAGAGGGGCAAGATGCCAACCCACTCTTTTGTAAAAAGGGTCTGAAATCATCTCCCTATCGTTGCAGTTGCCTTGGTTACCTCCGTACCCAAGGATAAACCCTCCTTAGTTTTCCAGTTGAAATTATGCCTGCGCCTTCCCACTTCTTACTTCCTTTCTCCTCCAAGGCTGGTTTAGACAAAGGTCAGAGCAGTCACCAGGCGGGAGGGCTGCGCTGCCGCGGCTCCGGTGCAGGCCCCAGCCTGCTGTGCCTCTCCCACCCACATCTCCTCAGTCCCCAGTGTTTCTCCCGGGACCAGAGAGAGGCAAGCCCTGTGCTGAGGAGGCGCTCCGACGGTGTGTGTGTGTGTGTGTGAACTGGCCTTTCCGCCTCCATCCGTGCTGCCACTTGCCAGCAATACCGGAAGAGCTTCCAGGTGCCCCCCCAGCTTCTGATGTTGCAGAACTTGCTCCTTAGGCTTGCAACCATGCGTCTCGCTCCCACACGGGCCATCCCACCGTATCCTCGAATCATCTCTCCATCCCTCCGTATCTCCTTCAGACAGAGGTTAACGCGCAGAGCTCGGTACTGAGTCTGGCGAGTGCCGAGGCCATTGCCGGGCTTTCAAGGGCCTGTGGGCTAAGCAGAGAGGCATCAGGTGCCATCCATGCAGGCATTAACCCCAACAGTGAGTGGTGCCTTAGAACCTCAAAGGTCTAGCTGCGGCCCTGGTCCAGACACTATGCAGAGGGACAGGAGAGAGTTGGGGCTGACAGACGGTAGGAAAGCTTCGCTCATCTCTGGGTGGATGTTTGTTGGGAGTGCCAGGCCTCTGAGAGCCAGTCCACCAGAGCCTGGGGTTTGGGATGACTACCAGGGAGATAACTGCTGCTTGAGACTGCTCCCCAGCTACCATCATCTTCCTCCCGGCTCACACGCGAGACCAACGGGGAAGGCAGGCCGTGGAAGGAAGGGCTCACATACATGGCTGCCTCACTTTATTGGTTTGATTATTTCCACATCCTGGGGAGAGAGTCAATGGACCCCTTTCCATGCATTAGCCCATGTTGGGAAGCAATAGGGAGGGGCTGGGGAGCTGGTGCCTCAAGAGTGGTTATTGATGTCCTAATTACAAGAGGATGCTAATTTAATTTGAACCTAATTACAGTGCACTACCCTGGGTGGCATGTGTTTTAATAATTAACGTCCTTCAGATGCGTGGGAGTGTAATAATATTTACACTAGGTTGGCCAGCAGCCTGGGGAGGCGGGCTGGGGGACCAAACACTACCCTCGCCCCCTCCCCAGCAGCTTGGCTGCTAGCAGGTGGGAAAGATGGCACTGGAGTCTTGGTCGCCTTGTGTCTTGTCATCCTTCCCAGGGAATGTGCTTTGGGCCGCATTTCCAGCCACTTCCTTGACCCAAGCAGGCCACTTCACTCCGCAGGGTGCCGGGCTGGGACACCCAGCTCGTCAGCAGCGGCTTTGACTCCGGCTCCAGCCGGGGGTTCTGGCTCTCCCTTCCCCTCCCCCATTCTGTGCCAGACCAGCGAGGGCCCTGCTTCTGGCCTGCCTTCTTGTGCAAGGGAGTGGGTAGAGGGTGGAAAGATAGCCGCTTACTTAGTCTTGCTTCTTTCCTTTTATTTTCTTTTTCTTTTTGTAGACAACATTGTAAGAAACAGACATTTAGAAAAGTTCACAAATTACAAAGGCACAGCTCAAATAAGCGAACGAAACCACACAAACAGCCCCACGACACCAGCATACCCACCACCACCAGCAGCTCTGCCCCAGTCACCACCACCCCACAGATAAGCCCCTCTGGCTCCTGTCCCTGTGGGTGACTTTGCCTGTTTTGTGCTTCTGTTTTTCAGTGTTAACCTGACTAACGTTTACATAAGTGGGCTCACACGGTGTGTATTCCAATGTGCTATGTGCAAGGTGTGTCTGAGAGTCATTCATGAGGCAACATGAGGGCCATTGTGTGCATTCTTGTTGCTGTGGGTTCCACTCCATGACTGTGTCACACCTGGTTATTACAGAGACCCAAGCTCGGTAATCTGCTAGAGCTATGACTCCAGCAGTCCCTAAAGGAGAAATCTGCTCATCATTAGCACCTGGAGGACAGTGAGTAACACTATGAAAAGGGTTAGCAGATGACCAGACAGAACAGGTCCGTCCTAGCCATCCCAGAGCAGCAGCATGGCTACCAGTGTGACTCCCACACCCAGCCTTCCAGAGTTGGGCAGAGGACCTATCATATCAGCAAGTGTGGAATAGCCAAACGGAACCAGAGGCCCAGGGCTCAACAACGCAGCGCTCACCTAGCATGAGTGGAGCCCTGGGTTTGAGAGCCAGCTGCAAAAAAAAAAAAAAAAAAAAGCAAGGAGCAGGGGCTTAAGATGATCTGGGAGAACATCAATATGTTCTAAGAAGTCTCCCAGGGCAAGTGTGTCTCAAAGCAGGGCTGGTAGACTCACCTGGGGTGCTCATTAAAGTATAGCCAAAAACAGTGCCAGAACTCTGTTGGGAGTGGGGGTGAGGTAAGCGGCCTAAGTCCCCATCGATCATAGCAGTAAGACAATGAGCAGTGTTTGAAGCTGATAAAACAAGGCCTAGTGTGTTATTTAGCAATAAGCTGGTAACCCCCAGCAGATCAGAAGCAGATGATTAAAAGCGGTTGCCTGTAGATAGCACCGCAGGGGGCGGGGAGTACTATTGAATTTTGTAACCATAGGGAAGCATTTCTGATGCTCGGTGTCGTATTCATTATCGTATAAATATTGTACCTGTCTAGGTTTCACTCCGATTCCCCCCCCCCAGACCACCTGCCCCAAGCTGTGTGGGGTCCTGGGAATCTACTTTTAACAAAGCCTCCTAGGTGGTTCTGATGAGTGCTGAAGCTCAAGAATTAACTGTCATTGTCATTTCAAGATGAGAAAGGAGACAAAGTGACTTGTCCAAGGTCACTGTTGCAGTCAGGTTCACATTGCCTGGCAGAAATCACCCAACCAAGAGCAGCTATTGGGGGAAAAAAAAAAAAAAAAGTTTATTTTGGCTTTCAGACTCAAGGGGAAGCTCCAAGATGGCAGGGGGAAATGATGGCATGAGCAGAGGGTGGACATCACCCCCTGGCCAACATAAAGTGGACAATAGCAACAGAATACTGTGCCCAACACTGGTAAGGGGAAAGCTGTCTATCATACCCATAAGCCCACCCCCAACAATACACGGTCTCCAGGAGGCGTTAATTCCCAAATCTCCATCAGCTGGGAACCTAGCATTCAGAACGCCTAAGTTTATGGGGGCCACCCAACTCAAACCACCACAGTCACCCAACTTATAAGTGGCAGGCCCAGGAATAGAAATCCCGGCCCCAGACTTGTGATTTTTCTCTACATCACGGCGCTCACCTTGGTGGGTGTCCATCTCAGTGGGTTTGACCCCGAGGGACCTGCAAGGCGCACTGGCTCAGTTGAAAAGGCCAGGGTGCCTTTTCCGTACTCAGAGGAGGCGACTACTCCTACCGCAGCCCCAGAGCACTTGAGCAAGCACGGTGCTTTAGACCACAGCATGTTCACAACGCCCTCGGTTTGTCCAGAGCCATGGCAGGAACTGGCACGTGGAAACTGCAGCTGTTTCTGCTGCCAATGAGTGCAGCATTTGGGGAGTTTTTTTGTTTTTGTTTTTCACAAGGATGGGAATGGGTTTATCCATGCATTTAACAATTTCCGAGCTACTAGCTTGTAGGCAGGTGCTGTTCCAAGGGGGCGAGTAGGTAATATTTCATAGCTTCATGGGGTTCACAACTTCCTGAGGAAGCAGGTGAGATGAGAAGGAAGCCTGATCTAATAGGTGGATGTGCAAATACTGTGGCAGGAGCTCAAGTTGACACTATGCATGCCCCAAGAGCCAACAGTTCCCTCTCCAAGAGTCATGCAAGAAGGCATAGCAGAGGCCAGTAAGTTAAAAAGGAGATACAAAGGGAAGAGAAAGGAAGGGAGGAGGGTACTTAATAGGTTGGTATTGTATATATGTAAGTAGAATGATTGAGATGGGGAGGGGATATGATGGAGAATGGAATTTCAAAGGGAAAAGTTGGGGGGAGGGTATTACCATGGGATATTTTTTATAATCATGGAAAATGTTAATAAAAATTGAGAAAATAAAGATGGTGACATCAAAATAAAAGAGAGCCAGGCGTGGTGGCGCACGCCTTTAATCCCAGCACTCAGGAGGCAGAGGTAGGAGGATTGCCATGAGTTCGAGGCCACCCTGAGACTACATAGTGAATTCCAGGTCAACCTGAGCTAGAGTGAAACCCTACCTCAGGAAAAAGAGAGAGAGAGAGAGACTGATTGAGATGGGGAGGGGATATGATGGAGAATGGAGTTTCAAAGGGGAAAGTGGGGGTAGGGAGGGCATTGCCATGGGATATTGTTTACAATCATGGAAGTTGTTAATAACAAATTAATTAATTAAAAAAAGAAAAAAAAAGGCACATTGCAGCCTTGTTCCTAACAGCAAAAAGCTGGTCACTGCTGCAAACATGGGAAACTATAGCACTATGGAGAAATCTTAAAGATATAATGAGTAAAGCACAACTCGGAGACTTTATCTCATTCCCCCCACCCGTCTACCCTGACCACCCAGCTTCCCTTCCAGCATACCAAACGTTCCAAGTTGACATCCCTCAGAAAGCCAGCCTCCCAGCCTGTAGTCAGCCTGCCTTGGCCACCCATCCCCTGCAAACCTCCCTTCCACCAGAGTCCCGCTCCCCTGCCTAGGAGCCTTTATCTCATGTTTTTTTTTTTTTTTTTTTTAGCTCATTCAGTACTCATTTATGTTAACATTAAAGTGCAAAATCAAAGCACAATGCTTCTATATGTTGAGTGATCATATAATGTCCAAGTTGGAATGTCTTCAGAATTGAAAAGAGACACTTAAAAGTCTGTATCACCACCTTGTGTCAACCAGAATATTTGGGAGCCCTTTCTCACGGGTATTAAATTACCAAACACAAAGGGCTCTCTGCATAACAAGTCCAGATAGGATGAGGGTATAATAAGGAAGGATGCTGGGGAGATATAAGTTGCCAAAAACTTTCTGTTGTTGGGGCTAGAGAGATGGCTTAACGGTTAAGGCGTTTGCCTGCAAAGCCAAAGGACCCAGGTTTGACTCCCCAGGACCCACGTAAGCCAGCTACACAAGGGGGCGCACACATCTGGAGTTCATGTGCAATGGCTGGAGGCCCTGGCGTGCCCATTCTCTCCCTCTTTCTCTGTCAAATAAATAAATAAAAATAAAACATTTAAAATTTTCCTGTTGGTCAGGGAGGCTGGGCCATACATGATGCTGCATCATTGAGTTTCCGTGGTGGCACGGGAGCTCACAGGAAAAGAGACTTCCTGTGCTAGGAGTGTGGTAGTGATGGTGCAGGAAACTTCAAGAGTACTTCTCCCAAGAACTGGGGAAGGTTTTGAGGACAAGGGGACTTCGGCAGTATGTCTGACGAAGGCTGCTCATGCTCCAGTGCAGGTGTGGCTGCAGAACTAGGGACCTCATTCTCACCAACCTGGACGTCGGTCAGCAAAACCTCACCTTTTGGGAAGAAACAGTCCCAGGGATGGGGAGAGCTGGGAAGACCTGCAACTTCATGCTCCCTCTTCGGGTTGGGGTGTTACTCACAGGAGGGTGCACAGGCAGTAAGCCCATGTCTTGTGGGTTTCTAACAAACCAGACACTTCTGCAACTACCATGCAGTAGCTCCTCCTTGCAAAGTTAAGGACAGCTTCAACCTCTATCACATAGTCAGAATGTTGTTGAGGTCAATCTTTATTTAGTTTTTGTTGTTGTTATTTTGTTTTATTTTGAGGAAGAGTCTCACTGTAGCCCAGGCTGACCTGGAACTCACTGTGTAGTCCCAGGCTGGCCTCGAACTCATGGCAGTCCTTCTACCTCTGACTCCCAAGTGCTGGGATGAAAAGAATTTTTCCCCCCTGAAATAGGAGAATAGGGGAATAAGGAGACCTCGCAGTCCTAGAGACCTTTGCCAGAGCACCACAGCACAGGACTGGATAGGGTGGGACGCTCAAAGCCTCACCAAGCTACCACCGGACCTTGGACAAGGCCAGCAGGAGATGAGGATCGGCAGCACAGATGCATCATGCCAGCTCCATGGAGTCGTTTGATGCTAGGCCCAGTCACCATGCCAGGAAGCAAGTGCTATTGATGCAATTCCAGGAGTGACCTCAATCCATAGGCGTCATGTGACTTGCATCCAGGCCCCTGCCCTGGAAGCCTATCTGGGACTCTCCTGGGCCAGATGAGTGTGGTCCAGGGACGCTAGTTGTTTTCCTTCACATGTCGTTTTCCATTATGTGACTGGAGAAGAGGCCAAAGTTACAGCTAATCAAATCATATTTGTGTTTGACCTCGGCATGTGTTCGCATGCTCGGCTCTCCTGTGCTCAAGAGCGTCCTAGGGTAGAGGCCATGGTGCAGGGGCCCTACCCTCCTTCCAGCCCCAGTTGACCTCTTCCCAGGATGCCTGCCTTCTCTCCAACCTGTCCTATGGCCAGTGACCCCAATCTGGGTTTCAAAGCATGATCTTACTAAACCTTGGGCTGTGGCCACAGCATGATAGACATCAGCCAGACTAGTCACGATCAGGCTGAGTTCACACCGGTGGAGAACTTGCAAATGAGGTTTATCTCAAGAAGCTGTGCCCCATAGCACTTGAGGCCAAGCATTTGATGGCAAGCAGGCTGGACGTGCCAGGTGCCCGCTGAGGGCCTTTTTATGCCAGCTGATGAATCTCTCTGAGTCTGTGTCCTCATCTATATACTGTGAACAAAAAGGAATTCTTTAAAAAAAATTTAATAAATCAGAGGAATTCTTTACTCTTGGGTTTGACTAACAAATTCAGTGAGATATTTGCAAGGGCATTTGCACGGAACCCAGCATGGATTCTGAGCTCGCACTGCAGCTGCAAGAACGCTGCAGGCTTGTTACTTGCAAGCTTCCCGTGGGTGGAGGAGGGGTACGGCGTGAGGCAGCCCGGAACTATCTGGTGAAAGGAACTGGTGGTGATGGTACGAAACCCAAACTCCTGAAAGCAGACTCCCGCTCCAGGGAGCACTGAGGTCGAGAGCAGAGAGCTCTCAGGAGGGTGTCAGGAGAGAAGAGACTGGGAGCTGAGGTCATGTGCCTGAGCCACTGGGTCCCTCTCTGGATGGCCTGGGAGTAGTTTTGAGGCAGTTAGTCATCGCCCCAACCCCACTGCCCGCCCCTGCCCATGTACTTTTAGCATTTGTCACATGCCAAGCAGAGTTTGGTTGTGAAGAGACCAGTCTTAATCTCCTCCCACATGCACTCATGAAAGAGGGGCATGCACAAACCCCTGTTTAAGTTGGCAGGAATTCTTAAACCCACCTAGCCACAACCCACTCTAGACACCTTCCCTGGGACCCAAAATCTGGACCTAAAAGACAGAAGGAAAAGTGAATATATATATATATATATATATATATATATATATATATATATATATATACATATTATTTTTATTGTATTTATTTTATTTTATTTTATTTCTTGAGACAGGTTCTCATGTAACCCAGGCTGTCCTCAAACTCACTATGTGGCTGTAGATGACCTTGAGCTAATCCTTCTGCCTCTACCTTCTGAGTGCTGGGATTCTAGGCGTGTACCACCATACCCTGCTCGCCTGTCTCTCGAGTGCCACTCTGATTAGCGATCTCGATGATCTGCAGCAGAAAAATGAATCCTCGCAGGTTCACAGGGACATGACTCCTAAGAAAGCCCTATTGGGGGTATTGGTGGGGTGTGGATGGGGTGGTCTTATGAAAAAGGACCCCCCACCTCCCCTCCAGCAGGAACCCATGCCAGAGATTCCCGGAGCTCTGCATACAGACGCGTGGGGGCCGCACTCCTTCCTCAAAGCCACAGTGGAAATTCTGTGCCCCTGTGAGCTCAGTTAGGCACACAGGCCTCGCTGATGTGAGAGGGCCAGGGAGCAAGACTAAGTTGTGCTTAGGGGACCTCTAGGCACAAGCTGAGGACACCAGGCAGAAAATATTGACACCCGCGTTGGGGCAGGCAGGTAGACCACAGTGTATGATGGGTGGGGACATTCCCATCTGACAGGGTAATAGACGTGGAGAGGTCAGTGCCTGGATGAGGGTTATACCAGAGAAGAGGTAGGATGAGAACTTGGGAAGCTGTGAGGCCCATGTTGAACCACATATGTGTTCTTCCCTGTTTTTGTTGTGTGTGTGTGGGGGGGTCAAAGTAGGGGCTCCCTCTAGCCCAGGCTGACCTGGAATTCGCTATGTAGTCTCAGGGTGTCCTCAAATTCACAGTGCTCCTCCTACCTCTGCTCCCAAGTGCTGATGAAAGGCACGCGCCGCCACGCCAGGCAGTGATCTTGACCTCTAGGGACACTTATCTGAGCGAAGACAAGTCTGAGATTGCATTTCATGCACCCAGTTGTGAACATGTGGGGAGGAGCATTGGGGGTCTTCCCCAGGTGCAGCAGCACACCACTGTAGGCCGTTCGGTGACAGTGGGGGCCACGGGTGTCCTTGGGCCTGGCTGCCTTGTCTCATCTGTCCTGATCTGTGGAGGGCAGCTCCCCCGGGAAGACCTGAGGCGAAGATCACAAACAGTGCCACGTCTGATCAATTGATAGAGGCTCCCTGGGGTGCTGTGAGGGAGAACGCGAAGGTCATGCCAGAAAGTCAGCTGTCATCAATTATTGATGTCTGTCTAGAGCGTGGGAAAGGGGGATGGTCACGTGGGCCCCATATATTTGCTGTCCTTGTCTTTGTTCTTTCATGGTCAGAGGCTTCAGGATTCTGTCAAAATAACAGCATCCTGCCAGCAGGCATGGGCTTCTGGAACAGAGGCCTGGAAACCTCTCAAGGCAGTGGTGCCTGGCCCAGTCAGCCCTCGCCCCGCCTGCTTCTGCTGTTGTGTTCCATTTGCCAAAAACCTATCACAGGGCTGGGGAGACGGCTCAGTGGGAGAAGTTGGCTGTGCAAATTTGAGGACCCCAGTTCAAAGTCCCACGGTGGTGAGCTCCTGTAGTCCCTGCACTGAGGAATGTAAGAAAGGAGATGGGTCCCTGGGATTTGCCAGCTAGTTTGACTAGCCAAATTGATAAGCTCTAGGTTCAGTGTGAGACCTGTCTCATAAAAATAAGGTGGAGAGGTGACAGGAAGACACCTCTGGTTTCCACAGATGCACACGTGCACATACATGCATATGAGAACACACAACACGCATGCATAGAAGGATTTTACAGTTCAGTAAGCATAGGTAAACAAGCACCTATTCTGTGGCTTCTACCCTTTTAGCAGATGTCATCAACCCAGTAAACCAAAGAAAGATATTTTTGGGGCAGGTGCAGGCGGTCTGGAATGGGAACTGGACTTGAGATAAACCACCCAGCGCACTCCACCCCGGTCCCTGCTAAAACCACAGAGGAATTGGGGAAATGAGCAAGAATGCTGCTCTCTTAGTTAAGCTGATATAGCACAAGGGTGATGGAGAAAGACGCTGAGGACACTCAACACCTACCAAACCAGACATCTAGATGCTCCTAAGTGCCCATCACTGAAGTAGGCTTAAAATGCTCCCAGCATGGCTCAAGGAATTTTGCGGAAGAGGGGCAGGAAGATTGTTGGAGCCACAAGTTGGGTCATTTTGCAGAGACATTGCCTCTCCCCCATAACTGACTTCTGCCCCCATAATGCATGACCCACAATCCCCATGGGGTTGAACTGCATCCCCAATGAGGAAGGCCTCTTCAGAAAAGGGGCAGGGAGGAGGGAAAGGATGGTACCAACATGTGATGTTTACGTACTAAGTATGTCCATATCTAATAATTAAAAAAGATTAAAACCAAAGAAAGATATTTTCTTGGAGAGAGGGAGGCCTTTAGGGGCAAGGATAGGGACTTCCCCAGAATCCAGAAGAGTTAAGGCCCTGGCTGTTCACAAGCAGGTAGCTGAGTTCTTCACTCAGTGAGCATGTCATGAAGACTAGCCTTCTATTTCCTGTGGCGGGGCAGGCAGGCCTCTCCAGTCAGCGGCCCTGGGGCAGCTTCCCCCACACTTGAACAGTTCATGAGTTGCCAGGGGATCCTGAATGCAGAACCTCATTCAGGAAGTCCGTCCGAGTATGGCTAAGGGGTCCACGTTTCCAATCAGCTTAAATTAGAGACATCAGAGAGAGCACAGAGAGGTGGCAGAGATACACTGCAGTGCCAGCCCCCACATGACCGTGAAGGTGTTGGCAGCGAAGGGTCTGTGGACCCTGCACTAAGTGCTTTATGGGCACTTCGAAAAGCAGGCCATGTCTTAACAATCTATGTGCCCCTATCCCTGGAATGGTGTCCATCAGCAAATATTTTTTTTAACTTTTTGTTCATTATTTATTTATTTACTTGAGAGTGACAGACACAGAGAGAAAGACAGAGAGAGGGAGAGAGAGAGAGAGAGAGAGAGAGAGAGAGAGAGAATGGGTGCGCCAGGGCCTCCAGCCACTGCAAACGAACTCCAGATGCTTGCGCCCCCTTGTGCATCTGGCTAACATGGGTCCTGGGGAATCAGGCCTCGAGCCGGGATCCTTAGGCTTCCCAGGCAAGCGCTTCATCGTTAAGCCATGTCTCCAGCCCATCAGTAAGTATTTAGAACGTGCTTGGGGATGGATGAATAACTGGTGGGCAGAGTGGTCCAGGTACAGGGTACCGCGTGGGTCCAATTCAGAAAGAAGAAACAAGGTGCCTCCGGGTATGACGCTACCTACTAGCCTTCCTAACCTTCTCCATCAGGCCCAGGCTGGACTTGGTCTGTAGCCAGCCTTTACTTTTTGGGTCGGAGTGCTCCTAAGGTGGCTCGCTCCAGATCAGCGCTTGCCTAACTCTTCTTGGAAAATAACTGCACTTGTCTGCCGTGCTTTTTGAAAGAGGCAGGGTAGGGCCTGGCGAGGTTTAGGGCTGCCGGGAGCCCCAGTGGCTACATCCACGGGGCTTTTCCGTGCATCCCACGGCCGCCCTGCAGTGGGGTCCAGGGAGGGTATCCGGGTCCAGTGCGGGATCCCCGCAAACCTCGCCCATGCTCGGGAGGTGGCGCCCCCTGGGGGCGGAGGAGCAGAGCGCGGGGTCCAGGCCGAGGTGGCGGGGAAAGGGTAAGAGGAGCCCCGAACGGAAAAATCTCGGCGCTTTTCACATCACGGACCTGCAGCGCCTCACACCCGGACGTCATCTCCCTCCAGCCCCAACCAACCTCCCATTTTACAGATGGTTTAAAAAAACAAACAAGCCGAACAGAACAGAGGAAGGGGAAGCGACTTGGCCAAGGACTGACTCATCCACCGCAGGGCTGGGTGGGAATCCCGCCTCCTTGGCCCCCCCCGCCCCGGGTCCAGGGCCGCGCGCGCGGGGCGCGCTCTTTCCCTCGGCGCGCGCGCGCACGCTCACCGCCCGGGAGCGCGATCCCGAGAGCGCGCTCCACGCCGATCGCGGCGCTGTCAAGTGTGCTGCGTGCGCACCTCGGCCCTCCCAGCGCTTCGGTCCCTACCTCCTCCCTACGGGAGACCCCCTGCGGCCTGGGCACCCCCGAAGGGTGGTCTGGGTGCCAACAATCCCAGCTCCAGAGATGCCCACCCTTCCCTTTCCTCCTACCAATGCCTCCTCCCAGGTCTCTGGAACCTTCTACCACCTGTCCTTTCTCTTTCCTCCTCCTCCTCACCCAGTCCTAGGAACTGTGATGCAGTCCAAATTGTCCCCATTGGTCTACACTACACTAACGCTCGTCTAGAGCTCCCCAGCCTCCAACGATGATGGTTCCCAGGTCAGCAGCAGCTGTGAAAAATGAACATTTGGGGCTCCCACTTCAGATCTACTGAAAAGAAAACGGCGCCTAACAGGCGAGTCTGAGGCACGCTGAAGTTTGACATCCACCACTGATCTAAAATATATATATATTTTTTTATATATGCATCCATTCATCACCAATGCACCGAGAACTGGCAGTGAAGGAGGGGGTACCCAAACACCCATCTTCCCACCCCCGACCCAGCTGTCCTTCTCCAAGATGCTGACTGGTCAACTTGGTTAGCCGACAGGGGCCCTCCAGGTTGATCCAGTGCAGCCCTGCGGATCAGAAGCTGGGAGGAGGCCCCAGATCCAGGGCAAGAGGGGCGTGGATGACAGCCAGAGGTTCCTCTGGGGTAGAGAGAAGCTGCTTGGGTGGGCCTCCTGACGCATCCACAGCTCCCATCCGCAAACCTGTAAGGAGGGAAACACCCTTCTTGTTTCTAAGTGAGGACTAACTCTGAAATACTAAGGGCACCAAGCCTCTTGCCTTTTTTGTTTGTTTGTTTGTTTTGTTTTTCAAGGTAGGGTCTCACTCTAGCCAAGACTGACCTGGAATTCACTATGTGGTCTTAGGGTGGCCTTGAACTCAAGGCGATCCTCCTACCTCTGCCTCCCGAGTGCTGGGATTAAAGGCGTGCACCACCACGTCTGGCCCTCTTGCTTTTTTTAATATTTTATTTTGAGACAGAGAGGGAGAGAAAGAGAAAATTAATGAGATTGGGTGTGCCAGGGCCTCTTGCCACTGCAAATGAACTCCAGACACTCTGGCTTTACGTGGGTACTGAGGAGTTGAACCCCAGGTGTCAGGCTTCATAAGCAACCAAGCGCCTTTGACCACTGAACCATTTTCCCAGCCCAGCGCTTGCTTTTCCGCAGTAGGGCGGCTGCCAAACCGGGTAGCCAATCCCAGACCAGGCTCTCATCAGGGGAGGCCATTCTCGCTCTCCCTATTAAGAGCTTATGTGAGCATCCACTTGTTTCTTGTTTTTGTTTTGTTATTTTTTAACAAATATTTTTATTTTCATTTATTTTATTTAATTGACAGAGGGAAAGAGAGAGATAATGGGCGGCCAGGGCTCCAGCCACTGCAAATGAACTCCAGATGCATGTGCCTCCTTGTGTATCTGGTTTACGTGGGTCCTGCCTGGGGAATCAAACCTGGGTCCTTTGGCTTTGCAGACAAACATCTTAACTGCTGAGCCATCCCTCCAGCCCTGTTTTTTTTTTTTTTTTTTTTTTTTTAAAGCAGGGCCTCACTCTAGTGTAGGCTGAGCTGGCACTTACTCTTTAGCCCAGGCTGGCCTCAAACACACAGTGATCCTTCTACCTCAAGCTTCCACTTGGAAGGGGACTCAGCGAAGGAAGTCAGTGTGGAAAAGACCTAAATTCTGTCAGGAAAAAAAAAAAGTTTTATGGGGTGACAGAGTCCTCCTTGCAGTGAGGGACCAGAGGAGGGACAGCTCCATCAATCAGATGGACCAGGCCAGCATGGCTTCATAACTACAGCCCAGAGCCCAGTTTCCCTTGGCTGTGTTCTGGGCCACAGTCAGGGAGGTAGGGCTATACTGTACCCTACAGGGGCAGGTGAAAGGGGATTGAGTCCGCCTGCCCCCTGCCAGATTCCTGTCTTCCCCAGAGCTTCAGGTGAATATGATGCCCAGCCCTCGTGACCCTAGACTGTGGCATCATCACATGGAACCTGTGCCCCATAACCCTGCCTGTCATGAAATGATGGCTAAAATTTATGTACCAGCCCTGCTCTGATCTCAGGCAGAATATCTCACTATAAATTGGCATGCCATGGCAAACAATTAAAAGAGAAAAATAAACCTCAGTGCAATCTCAGGGTGCTTGAAAATGAGGAATTACAAGGTGATGGCATGAAAAAATTATATAAAAATCTATTTTTACATCACAATAATGTGCTTTTATACGGGTAGTAATTTCTGGATGTGCAATAAAGTGGCTTTTACATCAGGCAAAATCAGAGTTTATAGGCAATCGGTGCTTTTATCTGGGAAAATATAACTCACCCATCCTCACACCATCCATCCTGCAGGCAGCAGGCCTCATCTACCCCACTACCAATATCACAGTGGAAATAATTATGCAATTAAAGTGTCAGATCTCCTATCCCACCCCCAAGGTTCCCTGAACCACATCTTCCAGTGCCCGTCACTGGCCTCTTCCAAAGATGGGACAGACTATGGGTCTAGACAGGGGCAGTGAGAGGTCAGTGCTCACCACTGTTTGCCTGGCACAGGGAAGGCCCTGGTAGGCTCAGAGAGAGTATCCCAGGGCCAGCCAGCACTCTGCGACCATGGAGGGTCTGCTACGGGTCAGGGACTGTTCGAGGAACCGGGGTGCCTGCACCCGCAAGAGCTCATGATCCTGTAGGGGTTATGACACAGGCAGAGGAAATCAGGGAGCTGGAAGGACCCAAAGGAGGAGCCTGGGCTGAAAGGGAGGGTAGCACTGATGGGAAGCCACGTGGGGCTGGGGCACATGAGAGGATGGGGGGTATGAAGATGAGCTTGTCTCAGAGGGAAAGCCCCAGCTCAGGTAGTCACTGCAAATGAACTCTGTTTTGTTCTTTCTCCCTCCCTCCCTCTCTATTTCTCTCTCTTGTCTTGCTCCATCGTTCATGAAGATGTGTTGATAGGTCAATTATTTTTTTTTTGATTTTTTGAGGTAGGGTATCACACTAGCTCAGTCTGACCTGGAATTCACTCTGTAGTCTCAGGGTGGCCTCGAACTCATGGCGATCCTCCTACCTCTGCCTCCCGAATGCTGGGATTAAAGGCATGCACCACCACGCCTGGTTGGTGGGTCAGTATTAATCAGGTAACAATAGCTGCTATGAGTTATGTGGCTTTTACATCAGACAGCGTCACTTTGTGTCCAAAAAGCAGCCCTCTACAGCGCTCCTCCCCACCCTCTGGTGCTTACATTCTTTTTGCCACCTCTTCAGCAATGTTCTCTGAGCCTTGGGGGACATGACAGAAATGTCTTGTTTAGTGCTGAGCTCTTAACTGTCCCTTCTCAGTAGGCTGAGGGCTGTGAGCCTCCCCAGCAGTCACTGCCATCTGCAAAATTGGAAGCCACTCTGACCAAAAGTGAGAGCCTCGCCAATCTACGGGCACAATCCTAAGTGTTTAGAGGGCATCTTGATGAGTACATCATATCCACTTAGCAAACAACAATAGTAGCTTCCCTGCTGGGGCCTATGACCTTCCAAACCATAGGCTTTTGACTATGTTTTCAATGCCAGGCATGAGTTCCCTTCTGTTGAACAGAATACAATAAGTGAGTAGTTGGTTACCCCCATGACAGTCATGCCACTATGGCACCAGTGGGCACAATTTGCCTAGCTGGTTAGTTGTATAGTTTTCAGTGTCCACTGCTGCTGGTGAAGGCTGTTGATCATTCTTTTCCCCCAGCAACCTGCAGAGGACTTTCCAGCACTGTGATAGCTATCCAGCATGGAGGAGGCTTCCTCTCAGTGTCCCGTAAGTGACACATGTGGTGTCTTCAGCAATAAGGTCTTTCAGGTAGTATTTCTAACTGGGACATTGGGAAGGGTATATCAGAGGACACAGTAGCTGTCCAAAAATGTGGAGAGTTAGAGCTGAAACCCCTTATGAACGTGAAGGCACTCCTGACAGTTCCTTTGGATCACATGTCAGGAGCAGCAAATGCTGGAATATAGGATTGGCCTGGTCTGTGTTATCTCAGGATTACCCCTTCATTCATTGTGACTCAGTGTTTCTTGAATTACTTTAAATATTAGATCCTGGCAACATGGCCATGTGCAGGAGATAGCAGTCCCTCAGGGCCCAGGGATGAACAGAGCAGTCTTTGTCCATGTCCTGCTATAATAAGCCAGGTCCCTTTGGCAAACAGGTAACCTTAGTCCCTTCAGTAAAGGAATATGCACAAAGATGAGTGGGCGGAGATTAGGGAAATCAACCAGAGATGGTGTAATAGGCCAAGGTAGCAAGAGAGAGAAGTGGTGCCCACTGCAGACTGAAGGGGCAAGGTCAGGGGCAGATAACTGAACCTGATGGGAAGAGCTGTTGCCACCAAAAAGCCAAGAAAAGAAGGCCTAAGGGAGTTGGAGAGAGGGAGCTCAGTGGTTAAAGGCACTTGCTTCCAAAGCATGACATCCCAGGTTCATTTCCCCAGTACTCACGTAAAGCCAGACACAGAAAGTGGCGCATGCATCTGGAGTTAGCTTGCAGTGGCAGGAGGCCCTGACATTCCCATTCTCATTCCCAACCCTCTCTTCTTCTCCTGTTACATGTATAAATATTTAAAAAGAAGGGCTTTCTGGGCATAGTGGCACCCACCTTTACTCCCAGCACTTGGGAGGCAGAGGTAGGAGGATCATTCAAAGCCACCCTGAGATTACATAGTGAATTCCAGGTCAGCCTGGGATAGAGAGAGATGTTACCTCAAAAAAAAAAAAAAAAAAAAACAAAACCCAAAACCAAAAAGAAAAAGAAAGGCTAAGGTAACTAGACACATTTTTATGAAAAAACACTCAGAGGAATAAATCCCTCCTTCACCTTCCTCTGCTCTTAGAGTCTCCTATTGGTATCTCCTGATGCCTCCCAGTTGCCGCCGCCAACATGAGTCACCTAGCTATGTCAGCCTGGAGGGGAAGACCAGGGTGCAGCAGGATAGGAGAGTAATCTCATGTGCAAACAGGAGATGCCCAGCGCTTACACAGACCCAGGATTGCGGGGCGGTCTGGGCACTGGGCAAAATGGAGCAGTCTCGTGATGGCAGTGCCTCGCATGTCTACCTTGGCTTTCTTCTTATGTATGTTTGGCCCAGCAGCACTTACCCTTAGGATCAGACTAAACAGTGACATGACACCGTCCTCTGTTCCACCACCAAGGAGGCTGGTGGGAAAGGATTTTGAAAGTTGTTATGGTTTCAGTGTGAAATGCCCTCCACTCTCACGAGTTTGAACACTTGTTCAAATATAGCTGGTAGTGCTATTTTGGGAGATCGTGGAACTTTCTGGACCTGGGCCTAGCTGCCAGGCATAGGCCTATATGGGCAAGGCTTGAAGGTAACAGGCCAGCTCTGCTTCCAGCCCCAGATCTCTGCCTCCTGACTGTTGACATGATGTAATTAGCCATCTCACACTCAAAAGTAGAAGGATCTCTGTGAGTTCGAGGCCAGCCTGAGACTACATAGTGAATGTCAGGTCAGCCTGGGCTAGAGTGAGACCCTACCTCAAAATAATAATATATATATATATATATATATATATATATATATACATAAGCGAGAGGGAGAGAGAGAGAGAGAGAGAGGATGGCATTGGAAGGAGACAAAAACTAGCCCCTAAAAAAAAAAAAAAGAAATAAATAAGAAGAGAGGTCGACTCAAGACAACAGGGCTGGGTCACATCAAAGAAGTTTTGCTATGTGCAACCTTAGGCCATTTTGTAATTTCATCCTCAAGGTAGGAAGAAACAGTAATAAATAGACTTGTGGCCATGTTTGTATGATGTAGGCCTGAGATGCTGGTGTGCTGAAGCTTATTTCTGGGAGGGGTTCTACAAGCCTCTGGCTCCACATATGCAAGGCAAGAGGCTGTCTAGGCTGTTTGGAGGTGGGGCCCAGCAGTGAGCCAGGTGTGTGTGCGTGTGTGTGTGTGTGTGCTGGGAATGGGGGCAACACACAGAGGGAGAGACCCTGAGCTCGGATAAAGAGCCTCAAGCTGAGAAATACATCTCACTACCTGTCTTGAGAAGTCCCTACCCCGTTCCTCTCATCAAATTGAAGGCCATGGGCTGGAGAGATGGCTTAGCAGTTAAGGTGCTTGCCTGCGAAACCTAGGACCCAGGTTTGATTCCCTAGTACCCAAGTAAGCCAGATGCATAAGGTGGTGCACATGTCTGGAGTTCCTTTGCAGTGGCTGGAGGTCCTGGCATGCCCATTCTCTCTCTTTCTGAAATAAATAAATAAAATATTTAAAAAAAATTGAAGCCAGGGGCTGGAGAGATGGCTTAGCGGCTAAGCGCTTGCCTGTGAAGCCTAAGGACCCTGGTTCGAGACTCAATTCCCCAGGACCCATGTTAGCCAGATGCACAAGGGGGCGCACGCGTCTGGAGTTCGTTTGCAGTGGCTGGAGGCCCTGGAGCGCACATTCTCTCTCTCTCTCTCTCTCTGCCTCTTTCTCTCTCTGTCTTTTGCTCTGAAATTAATAAATAAAAATAAGCAAAAAAATTTTTTTTTTAAAAATTGAAGCCCGTTCTGCTTGAAAATGCAAATATGTGCCCAGCAGCTCCTTGTGTGGTTGGCGGTCTTAGCAGTTTCGGTCATTAACTCCCAAGTGTGCTTGCTTGCATTTGTTTGTCGGATTAGCTCCTGTCACCTGGAAAGCTGAGAAAAGCAAGCCTCGGGGATGAGGGGAAGCTGCTAGATCTTGATGGGAGAGAGACGGGGAGTAGAGGCTTCTACCAGGACAGGGCTCGGCTCCCCACTGAAGAACCCCGCTATGCAAAGGGCCAAGTGACGGAAGAGAGCTCGAGGCAAGCATGCGAATTTGCCGGGGAAGGGCTGAGGTCAAGCCCGCTGCTCTGCTCCTAGCCCTGGTGGGGTGGGGCAAAGGCGTCAGTCAGTACTTCAGTGAGTTTCAGACCTGGGTTTCTTCCAGCCCTGGCCTGTTGCCCACCTTCTGTTCCCAAGTGACACACATTTGTAGGACTCTTTTATTCAACCTCATTTCACATTCTTTGGAGAGGTGGGGGCGGCAGGGAAGGGCGTGACGTCCACCTTTGCCCTGTGCTCATAGCTCTGACGATGGCCACATTTTTCATTTACACTCGGACTAGGAGGCGAGATTGTCCCAGCTCAGAAGAAAGTCTCTGGCATACAGTGTTTTCCAGTAGCCTCAGACCCTCTGACTTCAGGACCTCCTGCCCGCATGCCCTTAGGGACAGAAATAAGACGTCCTTCACAAGGACTTGGCTGGGGTAGGCGGGATATTGTCTCCTAAAAGATACATTCAAGTTTTGAGCCCCTCCCCCCCAGTACCTATGACTGTGACTTCAGAAATAGTCTTTTTTTTCTTTGTCTTCAGTGCTAAGGATTGAACCCAGGGCCGTGCATATGCTAGGCAAGCACTCTACCACAGAGCTATAACCACAGCCCTAGATATAGAGTCTTTGTTAATGCAGTTAAGTTAGCACTTGACTTAGTCTACTTGGGCTATAACAAAAAAAATATCATAAATTGGATGGCTTATGAACAATAGCCACATACTGCTCACAGGTTGGAAGCTTAAGATATATGATATGCAATGCCTGGTGACAGTTGCCTTCTGCTCTACAAGTGGACCTTCTTACTGTCTCCCGTGGTGGCAGGGGCAAGGAGCTCTCTGGGAGCTCACTTACTTATTTATTGCACATGTATGTGTGTGGTGCGTAGGCATGTGGGCGCACGTATGTCTGTGCGGATGTGCGGGCACATGTGTGTGTGCAGGACAGAGCTTGACACTGGCTGTCTTTCTCAGTTGCTTTCTCTCCATCTCTTTTGTTCCCCCCCCCTCTGAATTTAAGTCTCTATCTTAATGGGTTACAGAAAGAGAGGGGAGGAGAGAAAGGAAAAGGGAGAGAAAGAAAGGGAAGATAGAGAGGGGGAGAGGGGAGGGGAGAGAAGTGCGTGCACCAGGGAGAGAGCAAGAGCCTCAGAGAATGAGAGAGAGGTCAAAAGAGGAAAAGAGGGGAGAGAAAGAGAGAGGGAGGAAATACACAGGAAGCCAAGAGAGAGCTGTGTGTGTGTGTCAGGGTCTTGCACTTAACCTAGAGTCCACTGGCTGGTGTGAAAGTCCCCAGCAATCCTCCTCCAGGGACCGGGATGACAGGTGTTCCTCCGTCCCAAGCATGGGTACTCAGGATCTGAACTCACCTCCTCGTGTATGTAACCAGCACTCACTGAGCCACCTCCCCAGCCCTCCCTCTCGCTAAATCACCCCTCAAAGGCCCCACTGTCTAACAGCTTCATATTGAGGGTTACATTTTGGCATATGAACGGTGGAGAAGAGGAAGGCATAAACATTCGGACCAAAGCAGTTGGGGGGGGGGGATCTAGGGATGACACCATCCTGGATTCGAGCTGAGCCCTAAATCCAGTGACAAGACTATAAGGAAAGGAAAGGGGGCTGGAAATTTAAGCTACAGGGGAGGAGGCCCAGAAAAGAAGGCTAGTTAGGGACTAGAGTCATGTTGCCACAAGCCAAGGAACACCTACAGCCCCTAGAAGCTAGACATTGTGCCCTCCAGCTTTCCCCTACAAGAGCATGGCTCTGAGTATTTTGCAAAAATACAATACAATACAATACAATACAATACAATACAAGACAAGCTGAGGTAGCAGACCACCTTGGCATTCTTGGGCAGGAAAGGCTGGCCTCACATCTGCACTAGGCAGAACCAACATGGGGCTGGAAGCCATGGTGCCCTCCTCCCAGCTGAAAAGCCCCTTCCCCTTGCCTCATGGTGTCAGCCTTTCACAGCACCCCCACAGGGGTGTGAGTAATGTGGGCGCACTGGAGGACCTAGGAGCCCAGGCAGAAATCGCCCTGCTGGCTGCATCCTAGGGAGCTGCCACCTGCCACCTCTTAAGTCACAGTGAGGGCAGTGCCAAGCCCATCCCCCTCCCAGGTGATTTCATGCCCCATAAGATGGGCAATCAAAAATAATAGACACACGGCAGCCTGCCTGGGGCCTGCTGTTGCAGCAGGCAGCTGCTGAGGCGGCTGCCTCCAACATAAACTAATTCCCAGCCTTAGCGGGGAGAATTAACAGCATCAGTGAGGAACGAGAGTCAGCCTTGGCCTGTAGGGCCCCAGCCAATAAGAGGGCTAAAAATAAGCAAGCTCTCCATAGCAGAGCTCTCCTTTCCTGACAGCTGGCCACATCTTTTGGCCTTCTCAAAGTGAGTTTCATGTCCAGGCAAGGTGTCTGTCTGTTTGCTCCACAGCCTCACCTCCAACCTGGCGGCATGACCTCCACAGGGGAGGCACGGGCTACAGGATGAAAGTAGGAACAGGATATGAGGTCCTTCCAGCTCTCTGGGGCTGCCCATGGTGCCTGGCTCAGTCATACAGCCTCAGGTTATCCTGTCAACATGAGTATCCACTGTCCCTGGTGAAAGACACAAAGTACCTGTGTTGGAGTTATTCCCCTAGGGTCCACCTAGCTGTACTTGGGAGCACATACCGACCTCACTTTGACTGGTTATCTTTGAACGTGACCTATGACCCACAGACAGTAGATCCCAGCATGGGTCTTGGCTCTTCCAAGACCTTCTGTCAGCATCTGGCGTGCAGTACCTGTGATTCTGAGAGAATGAATTGCAACTAGGTGTGGTGGCACACATCTGTAATCCCAGCACTTGGCAGGTGGAGGCAGGAGGCTCAGGAGTGCAAGGCCATCTTCAGCTGCATAGCAAGTTCAGGGTCAGCCTGGGCTACCTGTAAACTTGTCTCAAAACCCCAAAAAGATAGCTGGGTGTGGTGGCACATGCCTCAGAGGTAGGAGGATTGCCATGAGTTTGAGGCCATCCTGAGACTTCACAGTGAACTCCAGGTCAGCCTGGACTAGAGCAAGACCCTACCTCGAAAAAACAAAACAAGAAAGGTAAGAAGAGAGGAAGGAAGAAGTGAGGAATGGAGGGAGGGAGAAAAAGGAAAAAAAAAACGTGAATTCTAGTAAGGCACTAAGTAAGGTATTATGGTCTAAATGTGGTCCATCCTCCCTTCCATGACCCATGCAAAATTTCTTGAATCTCCAAATTCTTCTGTTAATGGTATTAAAGAGTAGAAGCGTAGTCCAACTGCAATGTTTAGAAGTGAGATTTTGGGAAATGATCAGGTTAGGTTAAGTCATTAAGGTGGGGTCCCCATGACTGAGATACACACATGTCTCTACCAAGGTTTGATGCAGCCCAGTGGGGCCCTCTCTATAGCCTGTGCTCTGCTGTTTGCACCTGTACTTCAAGAGCCATGATACCAAAATAAACCTCTGTTCTTTCTAAAGTAGCTGGCCTTAGGTATTTCCTTACAGTAATGAAAAGCTAACTGATGAGTAGGCTCTGAACAGCATCTACTTGAGGTTAGGGGTTGGGACATGGATTTATGTTATTGATTTAAAAAAAACAATTCAATAATGCCTCTTTCAAATGGAATCAGACTGAACTTCAGGCTCACAGAAGCATCTCTCAGATTGCATTTTGGACACATGCTCCATGGATTCTTAGATGGTGTCGAGGACCTCTGTCCCCTCCCATCTTGGGATTCTGCACACACAGTCCTCGTCTGGACCTGAGTTTGCACCATCTCTTATCTGTGTAACTGCCAAGACCATCTTTTAAAAAATTCACATTCTATTTTAATATTTTATGTATTTATTTATTTATTTGAGAGAGAGAGAGAGGCAGGGAGAGAGAAAGAGAGAGAGAATGGGCATGTCAGGGTCTCTAGCCACTGCAAACAAACTCCAGATACATGCATCACTTGTGCATCTGGCTTATGTGGATCCTGGGGAATTGAACCTGCGTGCTTAGGCTTCACAAGCAAGTGGTTTAACTGCTAAGCCATCTATCCAGCCCCAGAACCATCTTTGAACCATCTCCCAGCCTGGTCCTGCTCTTTAAGCGCTGCTCAGCCCGTCTTGCAGCTTAAGAGAATTCAAGGGCTTCTCAGCCTGTCTGATCTGACCTTTTCCTCTACGCCCAACTTACTGCTTCCTGCAGGCCTGTCCTTGTGTCCTATTCCTTTTATATTTTATCTTTATTTTTAATTAATTAATTTATATATAGAGAGAATTAGTGTGCCAGGATCTCCAGGAGCTGCAGACAAACTCCAGATGTGTTGCAGTCAGGTTTGCATTGCTGGTAGAAATCACCCCACCAAGAGCAGCTTGTGGGAAAAAAAAAAGAGTTTATTTTGGCTTACAGACTCTAGGGGAAGTTCCACAATGACAGGAGAAAATGATGGCATGAGCAGAGGGTAGACATCACCCCCAGGCCAACATCAGGTGGACAACAGGAATAGGAGAGTGTGCCAAACACTGGCAAGGGGAAACTAGCTATAATACCCATAAGCACCCCCCCCCCGCCCCAACAATACACTGCCTCCAGAGGTGTTAATTCTCAAATCTCCATCAGCTGGGAACCTAGCATTCAGAACACCTACGTTTATGGGGGGGGGGGTCATGAATCAAACCACCACAAGATGCATGCACCACCTTGTGCATTTAGCTTACATGGGTACTGAGGACTCAAACCTGGGTCCTTAGGCTTTTCAGGCAAGCATCTTAACCACTAAGCCATCTCTCCAGCCCCCATGTGTCCTATTTCTTAGCAAACTAAACCACCTGCCTCCCCTAAATGTCCCTCACCTCTTCACACCCCTGTCCCTACTTCCTGGAACACACATTCCCACCTTTGTGATCTCCTGAAATCCAAGTTCCCAAAGTTCAGCTTGCACGCTATCCTGTCTCCAGATCATTCTGGGCGGAAAACTGACCATGCCCTGTGTGCATTCCCTCAGCACTCGGGACAGCTCCCGTCCCAAGGCCTTCAGTTCCCGCTAGTGAGTTTCTTGTATATTTTTCTTACTAGTGGCTGATCCTGAAAAATCCTGAGGTCAGCACCTGGCACAGCTCAGCAGTGTGGCAAACGCCACCGGGTTGCAGTTGGCTCGCAGACCCCTGGTATCAATGCATTTTGTTGCAAGCCGCTGCAGCTTTTCAAGGTGGTTGGTCGCCCGCGCCATAGGCTTGTGCTGAGGGCTGGCTGACATACTTGGATGCAAGGAGCCTGGGGCCCGAGGAGGCCGTGCTTGTAGCATCAGCAGAAAGCTCTGGCACAGGTGTGGTGAGCAGATGAATGCTGGGGGTGGGTGATGCGCAGTGTAGGGCTGCACTTAATGGGGTGGCAAGAACGCCACTTGCTGCTGTGAGTGTGTCTCTGAACACTTTAGCCAACTTCTTCTCCTTGACTCATTTCCCTCACGTGTAAAATAGGGCTGGTAAAGGTGGGTGTGGCGGTAGGCACTTATAGTCCTAGCTGTTCACGAACCTGGGGTGGCAAGGTCACTTGAGCTCGGGAGGTGAAGGCCAGCCCAGCCGGCAGAGTAAAACCCCCACTTCACACACACACACACACACACACACACACACACACACACACACCAAATAATAATAATACTAGAAGTGATAGTGTAAGGATTTGCCTCATGAGGCTGCTGTGTGGAACAAGCGGGAGAATGCTGAGCCTGGTGCCTGGCACGCGACGAGGGCTCTGTGAGTGTTTGCAGTCAGTGATTAGGAATAATTAGGAAGGATTATCTATTATCTGCTGCTTCCGCCCCGGCCCAGCCGAGAGTTCCTTGCCCAGTGTTCTGCAGCGCCCACTGAGTCTGTCTGGGAGGGAGCTCGCGGCAATGGAGACGACTGTCCTTTGCTCACTCCCACACTCCTCTCCAGCTCCCTGAGAGTCTGGCCGTGACTCGTGTCACATCTTCCCCCAGGACTGAGCGTGGCTCCAGCTGTCCTCCACAGAGCACGGGAAGAAAGCCGCATCTCAGGAAGGGCTTGGCAGCAGCAAGGGGTAGGAGTAGGCAGTGTGGTCATCCTCCCTGCCCTTGCACACCCTGTACACCCAACTGCAAGACCCCCTGCTTCACAGATGGACCGGAGGCTTGAAGTGGGCCGGGGTTGGGGTGAGGGCTCACTGGATAGAGTGTTTGCCCTGCAAACATGAGCACTTGAGTTCGGATCCCCAGTACTCGCATAAATGCCAGGGCGTGGCCCATCTGTAATTCCAGTGCTTGGGAGGCAGAGATAGGGGATCTGCATGACAAGCTAGCTAGTTAGACTAGTTGAGTCACTAAGCTCTGGGTTCGTGGAAGGTGATCAAGGAGGACACCTGACAGCAATCTCTCACCTCTAAACACATATGCACCCACGTGCATGTGCACTGCACACATATGAACATGAATGCATAATGTACACACACACTATATATATGTGTGCATATATATATATGTATGTATATATATGTATATATATATATGATGGACTATAGACATAGTAATATCCCTTATCTGTGACATCAGCAGATAGCAATTCAACCACACCTCAGGAACTATGAGCAGCCAGAGAGGAGGGGAAATTATTGGTTTTACTTTCTGGAAGCTCTGGGTTAGCTGGTGGCCTGGAAGACACACAGAGCAACTGAGAAAATGACAATGTTAAGTACCCTGGAGACTCTCAAAGCTGCCTAGCAGAATCCCATGAGGAAGAGGTGGCAGAATCTTCTAGAAAATACTGGGAGGGTCCAGAAGGGTGGCTGGAGCGTGAGTAAATGGAGAACAGGGCTCTGGGGGCACCGTAGGCTCCTGGGCTTACTGCTGTACCTCTCCAAATGGCCCATGCTGTGTGGTAGGGCTAACAAATGTTCCCCCAAACAGAAACTCTCCCCTGGGCTGTCACTTTTTGGGACTCCTAGCATCCTAAAGTCAGAAATAGGGGAGCAGGGAGGACTGGGTACCCGGAGACCACTGGTAGCCTCCAGAGTGTGCGATCTGGTGTGAGTGGGCGGGCTCCTCACTCCCAGGACTCCTGTCTGCACGAAGGGAGGAAGCCCAAAGCCGGGGTTGGAAGGATGTTCCTTTGGAAGGCTTAGGTGGGCTCCGAGGTCTGAGCTGACCCAGAGCAAACCACCGTCCCTCACTGCATGCCACTTGCCCCTCTAGAGGAGCTGCAACCAGGCTCCCTTCCCCAGGGAACAGAGCAGGAAAGAGAAAGACTTGGCCAGGGAGTGCAGCCGAGGGTGAGGGTGGGGAGAAGGGGAGTCTGTGGGAGCTGCTGAGCCAAGAACCGTCCCCCTCTTTTGGAAAGAATTCAGCGCACACAGCCTGCTGCAGTTGGAGGCAGACGCCCAGCCAGCCCGTCTGAAGTCCCCGCTCCCAGCAGCAGTCAAGCTGCCCATAGCAACAGCAAGCAGCCTTCGCTGAGCCGCGGCCTCCCATGCACGTCCTGGGTGGCCCCACCAGGCAGGTGACACTGCATCCCGCCCCCCGCCCCCATTTTGCAGGTAAGAAGACTGAAGCACAGACAGGCCGCACAATGTTCTTAAGGTCACACGGCTGGTGCGTGACAAGGTCTCACTTAGACCCGGAAGTCACACTCTAAGGCCACGCTGGCAGACCCCCTCAGAAGCTGCCGCTGCTCCTCCGTGGGCCTTCTTGGTGAATGCGGGCATGATCTGATCAGCTCAGACTCTGGGCGTCCGGGGTGAGCCATTTTCTCTTCGCAGAGCTCCGTAGACCCCTCCAGAGTGAACTGGGGGGGAGGGGAAGGGCAAGACTAAGGGAACAGGGCCAGGGGGAGGTGCCTGGAGGCAGCCTAAATGGACTGAATCGGACAGATGCATGTGGCGCTGAGAGCATTGAGAGGCCGGGGACAAAGGGGTTGGGAGCTGCGTGAGAGAAATGCTCCTTTCAGAATGAGTGTTTGAAAGGAAGGGACAAGGAGGACCCTAGAGAGGCAGAGGGACAGGAAGCCACAAATGGACTCCACGCAGTGCGATTGCTCCTAGAAGCCTCCGCGTTGCTTGACTTACTAAGCAAGCCCTCAGCTCTCACCCTGAGGAGGAGAGACGCACTACTGCAGCAGGTTGACTGGCCAGGCCCAGAGGTACAGGTTTTATTATTTATTTATTTGCTTTCTTTGAAGTAGGGTCTTGCTGTAGCCCAGGCTGTCCTGGAATTCACCTAGTAGTCCCAGGGTAGCCTTGAACTCACGGTGATCCTCCTACCTCTGCCTCTCAAGTGCTGGGATTAAAGGCGTGCACCACTATCCCCTGCTATGTTTTATTTATAGTTATTTATTTACTTATTTATTGAGAGAGACAGAGAGATGAGAGAGGGGGGTGAATATGGGTGCACCAAGACAGATGCATGCACCAGGTTGTGCATCTGGCTTTATGTGGGTGCTGGGGAATCAAACCTGGGCTGTCAGGCATTGCAAGCAAGCACCTTTAACCAGTGAGCCATCTCTAGGGTTTGGCTATTACTTATCTATCGTAAGTCCTCAGGGCCTCCAAAGCCCCAGCCTTGTTGGCTGGCTCTTGAAGGAGACTTAAATAAGCCCCCTGGGCAAAAATGTTCTTTCCAGATGGGGAGTTCAGGGCTGTGTATTCAGCAGGGGCCCCCTGCCTGGCCTCACGTCCCTGTGGAACTCCCTGGAGGAGGCAAAGTGGTCTGAGGACGCGAGAGCACTCACCTCACAGCTGATGTTCAGGGGCTGGCGGAGCAGAAGTCTGGGTGGAGGAGCATCCTAAAGACTGACCAGTCAGTGGCCCGAGACCTGACACGTGTAGCTAATGTGTCCTGGGCCAACTAGGGGCTGGGGACGGAAACACTTGAGATTTGTTACCCTCTGTCCTTTGTGGCTAGCTGTGACTGTGAGCTTGGCTGTGAACCCTTCCACGTGACCTCTTCCTATGGGTCGTTTTGGGCAGTGGTGCCCAGCAGCTTCTGAGCAACCGAAGCTTTCCAGAGCGAGAGCTCATGGCAGCCAGCAAGGCGAAAGCTGTAGTGAGGACCGGAGAGAAGGCTCAGTGGTTAAAGGCGCTTGCTTGCAAAGCCTGGTGGCCCAGGGTTCGATTCCCCAGTCCCCACGTAATGCCAGATGCATGCGTCTGGAGTTTGTTTGTAGTGGCAAGAGACCCTGGAGTGCCCATTCTGTCTCCCTCTCTTTCTCTCTGTTTGCAAATAAATAAAACTTTTCTTTTTTTAAAGCTGCAGTGCCTTCAAAGTCACATAGCATCACTTTTACTGTATTCATCCGGAGCTACCCTTCCAGTCTGATCACTCACAGTGCTCCACCTTGGATCTAGAAGAGGGGACATTGACTTCTTTGTGCCATTCAAGGTCACGCTGTCAGAACCTGTGGGATAGAAGTCAGGACCACAGCCATCATGGAAAGCGTGGTCTGCTGCGCCACAAGATAAGGAAGGCTTTCATATCTGGATGAGCACAGGCGTTCCATTGTGGAACATTGTCCCCCAGGCACAACTTAGCTTTTATTGTCTTGAAACCAGAGCTGCTGTGATTACCAAAAATAAGACTTCACAAGAGTACCCATTACCATTCTCTGGTCAAAGAGGGGAGGGGTCACAAGGCCCCGCCCCTTCCTAAGGATACACAACTAACTGATAGTGCCTGGGTGGGAGAGGGTGGCTTTTCTTCTGCGGTGTAGCCCACCCCCCCAATAAGTTGACCATGCTCCTGTACGTAACCCCTCACCCATGCTCCTGTAGGTAGCCCTGGTTAAGCTCACTGGCTCACTGTAGTAGTCAGAGTTCTCTAGAGGAACCAATGGAATTAATATGTATTATAAAGGGAAGTTATTAGACTGGCTTACAGGATATGGGCTGGGCAGCCCAGCAATGGCTGTCTGCAGACAGGACACTGAGCACTCAGTAGTTACTCAGTCCATGAGGCTAGATACCTCAGCAGTCCCAATGTGGCACTGAAGGCCGGGGGGCTTCATGGAGAGCTGCCGGTCTGCAGTCCACACTGGAAGGCTGAAGAAGCTGGGTTCCGATGTCCGTGAAGGACGGCAGCCCCAGCGAGCCCCAGCAGCATCCAGGCACAAGACACTGCCTTGTTCTGGAAGCTCACGTTTATTTATTTACTCATTTATTTACGTGCATGCCGCAGAGTGCACGCGGAGGTCAGAGGACAACCTCAAGGTGTCTGTGTGCTCCTCCTTTGCTGCTACAAACAGACCTTCCAGACTGCAAAAGCGTGACAGACTGACGGCCCCTCAGTGACAGACAGCTGCTCTCACCACTCCTAACCCACAGCTCCACGGTGAGCACCAGCAATCCCGCTAAGGAGGGCCCTCAGTGGAGTGGGGGCAGGGAGGAGGGAAACGATGCTAACCAACACAGGATGTGCTCATAGAAAGTTTCTGCTCAATAAAAACTAAATTTAAAGAGAACGAGAGCCTGGCGCTCGGAGGAGAGAGCTGGTGTTTAAGCCGCCGCAGGAGTAGTTAGTGGTGGTTTTTCTTGCAAGCGGGAGGTCTGAGGTGAGGCCTCATGTGGACCCTGCATCAATATGACGGGCAGACAACCCGGGCTGGATGAGGGACCATGACATGTTTGTATATAGAAAATTGCATCCGGAGGATTTTCCTAATAAAATAAAATAATAAAAAAGACTGTAAAGATTATAGTGAAATTCACAAAGAATTCTACCCAGTGCGTTGATATCCTCAACAGATTGCTCCTGCTTCACGAGACCTGAGTTTTTCTGAATTTTATGGAACAACTTTGCATGACAGTTGAAGTTTGTGTCAATCTGTCTGTTAACACCTGTAAATTAAATAGTTGTTATGAGAAAAAAAAAAAAAAAGAGTGTCAGCCTGGCTAACTTCCAAGCTTTGGATTCCCTCGGCTCCATCTCCCATTCTTGTAGGCACTTGGCTATGTATATGGCTTTACGTGGGTGCTGGGGAATTGAACCCAGGGCAGCAGGTGCCTTTAAATGCTAAGCCATGTCTCCAGCTCTGAAACCTACGTACATAAGGACCACCACCAGAATTGCTGCTTACTCTGGGGGAAGCTCTTCCTCAGTTACTCTTTCCAAGAAACACTCTCACAGACCCCCACACAAGAGACACGTCTCTTACTTGCTTCCTGATCTGATATAAGTTGACAATTGAAATTAGTCACCATAGCTGGGCGTGGTGGCGCACACCTTTAATCCCAGTACAGGCAGAGGTAGGAGGATCGCTGTGAGTTTGAAGCCCACCTGAGACCATGTAGTGAATTCCAGGTCAGCCTGGGCTAGAGTGAAACCCTACCTCGAAAATCCAGTGGTTATGGTGCCTGCCTGTGAAGTCTAAGGATCAGGTTTGATTTCCCCAGGACCCACATAAGATAGATGCACAAGGTGGTACATGCATCTGGAGTTCCTTTGCAGTGGCTGGAGGCTCTGGCCTGCCTATTCTCTCTCTCTCTCTCTCTCGGTCTCTTGTTTTTCTCTCTCAATAAATAAATAAATAGGTAAATAAAATATTAAAAAAAGAAAGAAATTAGTGATCACATTTCACATCCACCAAGCTGGATTTGTGTGGGATGGATGGTTTCTTTGATCTGTCTGTCATTGGCGCCCTATTTGGGGGTGAACAGATGTTTGTTCACAACTCCCCAGGACAAGTCACGCTAGTTCCCTCCGGCCCTCCCCTGCGTATCTGTGAGGGCTTCAGCTGTACTTCATGTCAAATTCTCATGTGGGGAATTGACTTGATGCAGTTGTGGCCTCTGCATACCAGCCATCCTGGAGGCCACATATAGGACAGAAAGGTTCAAAGGACAGCAACAGAAACCCCTCTCACTTCATATGGCTTATCATTTCAACTAAAAGCACACAGCGAGAAGCAGAGGGAGAGAGAAGGGCAAGCCAACCCACAGATGGGGTTCTCGCGGGATAGAAGGGAACATACCTCTCTAGTCCTAGGACATGGTGATCACGTGACCTGCTTTGGTTGCATCAGCATGAACAAGGGACCTGGTGGCCAGTCCTGCCTGCTCCATCGGAGGAGGCCTGCAGAGCCGGCTTCCACTCTCCCGCCAGCCTGAGAAGCAACTGTTCATTTTCTTAAAGATACAATCTCACTTGATGCCTTATTTAATTATAAAAGGCATTTTCCACAGTAAGACTTAATAGAACATCTGGGATGTCTTGAGTGAAGAACTGACTAGTTTTATTAAGGCACAGGACGTGTGGGGACAGAAGGACCGCCACCAGTGGGTGGCGGATTTGAGATCTCATGCATATTGAGTGGTTTGGGTGTCTCTTGTGTGTTTAGTGCCCATGGGTATTTGATACCTTGCTGTTTTCCCTTCCTTTCAACATATCAATAATACCCTTATCACTCCAGTATTTTAAAATTTGTTCAACACAGATGGATGTTCTATATACTTTATCTATTTCACATTTCACCAGCTATTTTATTTGTGTCTGTAGTTTCTATCAGAATTTAACATTTGTTTACTTACTTTAATTTTTTTTTGGGGGGGCAGCATATCAACTATAGGCCAGCGCGGCCTGGGACTTGCAATCTTGCTACCTCAACCTCCCAGGTGCTGGGATTGTAGGTGTGCACCACCGCATCCAGTTCAGACTTGGACTTCATCACCTGACATCATGTTGTCTTTCCTTGCAGTCTTCATGAGCCTTCTGCAAAGCCAGGCCTTTCTGCCAATGACCATGACTGAGGCCCTGACTCCAGCCTCAGGCAGGGTCCACTCCTCTCTGTGTTTGGCTCTTGCTCTGAAACCTGGGACAGGCATTCCAACTGCACTGGAAGTGGCTGTCCTTAGCGCTCACAGAGCCTCATCTGCTCTGAGTGGACTGGTTTCCCGGCTAGCACAGCTGGCCTCCGTACAGCAGACTGCTCATGGAGACCCTGAGAATATTGATGCAGGCTTTTGCAGTTCAGGAGGGGGTCTCCCAGAATTTACGGACCCCAAGTTTTGAGTTCTGGCCTACCTTTAATAAAGAATTAATAAAGATGGACTCAAGAAGGATAAATTATGACTTACGAAGTTTATTGAGGGGAAAAGCCAACAAATTGTGGGGTTTGCTTAAGGAAGCTTGGGATCTAGGAAGGAAATCTGGAACAGAGTCATTAACACGTGGGAAGTCAGAATCTAGGAGCTTGTGTAGGGAGACTTAGGAGAAACCCGCATGGCATCTGCCGTGTGTTTTTAGAGAAGAGGACAAATGGTGAGGCTCATGGAAAAAAAAAAAATGAGAGGGCCGGATATCAAAGCAGAGACCAAGAGCTTCAAAGGAGAAATGAGTAACAAAGAGGGTTACATTCATGGTGACCCTGAGGTTAAAGAAACTACACGGGTAACAAGCCTAGGGTGAGTGAGAGCACCCACGTGGTAGATCTGGAGTATAGGAAAAGTGCACACATGGTAGATTCAGAAACCAGGGGAAAATCCTGCATGTAATCAAAGTGAGAAGTTACCCCAAACTATAAAGCAGAGGCAAGCAGAAAAGTTCCCCAGACCAAGACGCAGTGTTATACTCACCCCCCGCCCCACCTCCCAGCCAGGCTGGGTGAGGGCGCAAGTCTGTCCCTGTGGCCTGAACTAAGAGACGCGGAGCTGAGCAGAGCCAGGCAAGGAGAGCTGAGCTGGAGTCAGAAACGAGAAGACAAGAGCCTCATAGGCAAGGGGAAGAGCCAACTGGTTGGTAGATTTAGAGGGCCAGGCCAGGCCAGCCCATCCCGGACTTGGGCAGCAGGGACCACTGTAAATCAGTCTCCGCCAGACACAAGTTCCATTTCTGCTGCTCTTGTGTCAGGGCGACATAGCATGTGTGGTGGCTTGGTTCTCTCTGGGCCTCAATCTCTAAAACTGCCTAAAAAAAAAAGCTACCTTTGGGCTGGAGAGATGGCTTAGTGGTTAAGTGCTTGCCTATGAAGCCTAAGGACCCTGGTTCGAGGCTCGATTCCCCAGGACCCACATTAGCCAGATGCACAAGGGGGCGCATGTGTCTGGAGTTCATTTGCAGTGGCTGGAGGCCCTGGTGCGCCCATTCTCTCTCTCTCTCTCCCTGCCTCTTTCTCTCTCTGTCGCACTCAAATAAATAAGAATAAACAACAACAAAAAATGTTTAAAAAAAAAAAAAGCTACCTTTCTCCCATCCTCCTTCATTATTACAAGCAGAGCTAAATTAGGCTTAGCAAAGAAAAGACTCTCATATCTGGCCAGCCATGCCTTGTGGGTTTTTTTTTTGTTGTTGTTGTTGTTTTTGTTGTTTATTTTTATTTAGTTATTTGAAAGTGACAGAGAGAGAAAGAGGCAGATAGAGAGAGAGAGAGAATGGGCGCCAGGGCCTCCAGCCACTGGAAATGAACTCCAGATGCATGCGCCCCCTTGTGCATCTGGCTAACTTGGGTCCTGCGGAACTGAGACTTGAACCGGGGTCCTTAGGCTTCACAGGCAAGCGCTTAACTGCTAAGCCTAATCTCTCTAGCCCTTGTTTTTGTTTTGGTTTTTCTTTTCCTTTTTTAGGAAAGGTCTTGTTCTAGCAGAGGCCGACTTGGAATTCACTATGTAGTATCAGGCTGGCCTCAAACACAGCGATCCTCCTACTTCTGACTCCCAACTGCTGGGATTAAAGGCGTGTGCCGTCATGCCAGAGAGCCATGGTTTTTAAAGGAAACTCCCAAAAGAGAGTTTGACAATGTCCTTCCAAAGCCTGTGTTATGCAGTTAAGTTCCCCCATCTCATTCCTAACTAGGTCTTTCTTCCAGTGGAGTGAGAACCGTGAGCTTGTTCCCTCCCCCAACCATATTCGTATTTCTGCTCCAATCTCCTACATGCAAATGTTCCAGTTAATTCAGTCATTCAACATTTATTGAGTCTCTGCTACGCATCAGACATTACTCTAGGCCTGGTTGCCTCAGCAGTCAGCAAAACATAAATTCACGGCCTTCATGACATTCATATTCTACTGGAGGAGGGTTAGGGTAGTGTCTGCGTCCTCCCAAATTTATAATCTCCAACGTGATGGCATTTGGAGGATGTCTGTGGGAGGTAAGTAGGTCATGATGATAGAGCCCTAGCAAAAGATTAATGCCTGTTGGAGTTACCTTTGCAGACGGTGGCCACAAACTCATGGCAATCCTTCTACCTCTGCCTCCTGAGTGTTGGGATTAAAGGCATGTGCTGCCGTGCCTGGTTAGGGACTTTAAAAAAAATTTTTATTTATTTATTTATTTATTTGAGAGAGAGAGAAAGAGGCAGAGAGAGAGAGAGAGAGAGAGGGCGAGAGAGAGGGAGGGAGAATGGGCACTCCAGGGCCTTCAGCCACTGCAAACAAACTCCAGACACTGTGCACCCCCTTGTGCATCTGGCTTACGTGGGTCCTGGGAATTGAACTGGGATCCTTTGGCTTTGCAGGCAGACACCTTAACTGCTAAGCCATCTCTCCAGCCCCTGATTAGGGATTTTTGGTTAAGGTGAAGCTTCTTACTTATGTCTCCAGAGGCCTGCGGGAAGAGGTGTCACTGGGAGGCAGATCTTGTTGTTCAACCCTAAGGTGTGTAGGTGTGTGTGCTCAAGGCAGTTTGAGCTCTGGCAGCTCATGTTTACTGGCTGTCAGTGCTTCTGGTGTTTCTCTCTCTCTCTCTCTCTTTCTCTCTCTGCTGTAGCTGCATCTATGGATGTGAGTCAGCTTCTCCTGCCATGATGAAGCTTCCCCTGGAATCTGTGAGCCTGAAATAAACCCTTTCCTCCCATAAGCTGCTTGTGGTCGGGTGTTTGTTCCAGCAACGAGAAAGTAACTAGAACATGCTTCTCTTCCAAGTATTTTGGATAAAGACTGCTCAGCTTGTATTACAAGCTGCCAAAGTGCCACAGTAGGATGGGTATTAAGCCAGGGAAAGGGGTGGAGCCTATAGGGAGATTTGAGCTGCGGTTTTAGGCAGTGGTCAGGCAAGACCTTTACTGAGAGGGTGACTTTAGGCAAAATCTTGGCATATAGGAACAGGCCTGTGATGGGGTGTATGGGGAAGTGTGTTCTAGCAGAGGGAGAATCCAGTGCAAAAGCCCTAGGGTTTTGCATAAAACAAAATATACCACCTGTGTTTTAGATTTTTTTTTTTTTTTTTTTTTTTTTTTGGTTTTTCAAAGTAGGGTTTCACTCTAGTCCAGGCTGACCTGGAACTCACTATGTAGTCTCAGGGTGGCCTTGAACTCATGGAGATCCTCCTACCTTTGCTTTCCAAGTGCTGGGATTAAAGGCATGCACCACCATGCCCAGCTAAGATTTTTAATTTTTTTTTAAATTATTTACTTGACAGAGAGAAATAGGGAGAGGGAGAGAGAGAGAGAGAGAGAGAGAGAGACTGACAGAGAATGGGTGCATGCACCAGAGCCTCCACCCACTGCAAATGAAGTCCAGACACATGTGTCACCTTGTGCATCTGGCTTACATGGGTCTTGGGGAAACGAAACTGGGTCATTTGACTTTGTGGGCAAATGCATTAACTGCTAAGCAATCCCTCCAACCTGGATTTTTTTCTTTTAAATCTCTCTACCGCTGTCAGACAAAATTTTCCAAAGATACCCACAAGGAGGACCAGACACCTGCATTTTGGTTGGGCCTTTGGGTCAGCAAGCACTCATCTACTTTGGACCCCCAACAAGAGAAGTTTCTTATCTCACCCCAAATAATACAGAGGGGTTCTACTTCAAAACTAAGGGGAATTTGGTCCTTAATTACAAATCCAGATTCCTATCCTTTAAAGAAGCTGAAAGCAGTCTACACAGATCTCTCCAACACTCCCGCATTTTAAATTCAGTCCTTTTGGATGACATCTCTGTGTTCAAGTTTTAGAAGCAGTGTCATTGCAGTTCACATGTGAAACGCCTACCACAGGCTTACGAATTTGAACACTTGACTGGTGGTACTATTATAGGAGGTTTTAGAACTTTTTGTTTTTGTTTTGTTTTTCGAGGTGGGGTTTCACTCTAGCTCAGATTGACCTGGAATTCACTATGTAGTCTCAGGGTGGCCTCAAACTCATGGTGATCCTCTCACCTCTGCCTCCTAGTGCTGGGATTAAAGGCGTGCGCCACCACGCCTGGCTAGGTTTTAGAACTTTTGAGAAGTGGGGCCTTGTTGGGTCACTGGGGATGGACCTTGAGGGTCGATTTTTAAAATTTTTTTAAAGGTCTATTTTTATTTATTTATTTATTTATTAGAGAGAAAGAGAGAGAGAGAGAGAGAATGGGCATGCCAGGGTCTCTAGCCACTGCAAACGAACTCCAGACACATGCACCATCATGTGCATCTGGCTTACGTGGGTACAGGGGGAATCGAACCTGGGTCCTTAAACTTTGCAGGCAAGTCCCTTAACTGCTGAGCCATTTCTCCAGCAGGACCCTGAATATGAGCAACACCATCCCATGGGCTGGAGTCCTGCACTGAGTAAAAAGGAGAAAGCACTGCATAGTGAATTCCAGGTCAGCCTGGGCTAGAGCAAGACCTTACCTCCAAAAATAAAAATAAAAAATAAAGGAGAAAGTGAGCTGAGCATCAGCACTCACCTTTCTTCTTCCTGACTAAGAATGCAATGTGACCAAGAGCCTCACACACCTGTTGCTACGCCCCTGCTGACCCCAAGATGGGCTGCATCCCCTCAAACTGAGAGCCAAAACAAACCCTTCTTTACTTTTCTTTTTGTCGAGTACGTTTCCATCACAGTGAGAAAAGTAGCTAATCCAGTATGAAAATTTCATAATGAAACTATTTTGTATGCCATCATTTTTTTTTCAAAAAAGATTATTATCCCGTTTTGCAGTTTGTAAAGCAGAGTTGAGAGAAGACAAGTCCCATATCAAGAACACACAGTCTGGGCTGGGCCCGTAGCTCAGACAGTGGAGTGCTTGCCTAGCCAGCACAAAGCCCCGGATTCAAACCCCAGCTGTGCGTGAAGCCAGGGGCGTGGCGCACACTGCCGTGTCAGCGCGCAGGAGGTGCGGGCAGGGGGCATCGGAAGTTCAAGGCTATTCTCAGCTACACAGCGGATGCGAGGCCAGCCTAGGCTACACGCAACTCCGTGTCAGACACACACACAGAGCCATCTGGTAATAGAGGTGATGTGCACATTCAGGGGTCTCCATCGGAGGTCCTTGTCTAATTAGGGTGCCTTTTCTAGAGCTGCTGGGGAGTTAGGTGGAGGGTCTAGAGAACCTCAGGTCAGGCAGTCTCGCCGGCTGGGAGAAGGACCCTGATGATCAAGGGCCCAATAGCCCTTGGGACCCTCAGTTGAGCCCTGCGCCAGCCACATCCTCCACGCGATCCTGCACAGAATTTCAGGCCATTTCCAACGTTGCTCGTCCTTGACCACTTGGCCTCAGAGTCTCAGGGTAGCTCCCCGGAGGATGGAGGTGGGGTCTGCGGTCCCAAAGGGGTGGTGAAGAAGGCAGAAACAAAAGTGCTATTATATAGGAGGTGCTCCGTAAACAGCGCCGTTACTCTTTCGTCTGCCGGACCGAAGGGGGCACTGGGCCCGTCAGAGGTGACCTTGCCGTCCTCCATTCTGGCCTTGAAAGTCCAAGGGAACATACAAGACATGTGCATGGGGAGGGCTTGGGATTGAGGCTTGATCTTCTGGGCTCTTGGATCATTTTCTAACTTTCCGTTTTTTTTTTTTTTTGAGCTGCAATCATTTAACAACCTTGGGAATGAGAAAAGATAGCTGGGAGAGCAAATGCGGAATAGCTTAAATTAAAATATAATTGAAATAAATTAAATTAAACAGACTTTTTTCTTTCTTTCTTTTTTTTTTTTTTTTCCAGTGCTCATCTCTCAGACCAAATCATCGTGAAGCATTGCGGGCTGCAGAGAATGCCATGGCGGCAGGTTCTACAGCAGCAGCTGTGCCTCCCCCCCAGAGGCCAACAGCGGAGGTGACCCTGAACTCCCACAGCCCTCACAGTGGGGACAGTCCTGGGGTCGCAGGGAGCCAGGGACCTAAGGGTGGCCCTGCTCCTCTCTGCTTCCTTTGCGCTTCCTGCTTCCACTATGAGGGCCCAGGTAAGGTGAGACTTGAGCCCAGTCAGACAATCCCCAGGTCCCTTGGCTTGAGGAGGTCCATCTGGGATTGGCTGCACAGGAGCTCAGAGAACCCAACAGAGAACCCCCACCAAGCTCAGACCACAGAGAACCAGATCCCCGGCGAAGCTGGGGCTCACCGGCTTGTGCTTCTTTCAGCTGCTCATCAAATTGCTTCTGGGTCCGGGCTGGAGAGATGGCTTAGTGGTTAAGCGCTTGCCTGTGAAGCCTAAGGACCCCAGTTCAAGGCTCGATTCCCCAGGACTCACGTAAGCCAGATGCACAAGGTGGCACATGCATTCTGGAGTTCATTTGCAGTGGCTAGAAGCCCTAGCGTGCCCATTCTCTCTCTCTCTCTTTGCCTCTTTCTCTCTCTGTCTGTCGCTCTCAAATAAATAAATAAAAAACAAAAAAAAAATAAAATAAAATTACTTCTGAGTCTGAGTCTAGAAGAAAAAAAAATACGCCAGGAGCACAGAATTTCTTCTAAGTCCAAGTTTTAAGTGAAAAATTCATGTTCATTTTGCATTCTGCAACAAAATGCATGCCTGTTTGTTTTAATGTGTAGCGTTTACAGTATTTACCAGTGAGTAAAAGTGACAGCCCTGGAGGCTCTGCCTCTTTTTCTTGGATCTTCCAGGAGCCCCTGGCACAAGCCTGGCAGCCTCTATCAGAGAAGCAGCTCATGGTCCAACAACACCCTCAACCCCTCCCATCCTAGCCTGAGTTCTAGAAGGTGGGAAAGTGTCTGTGTCACAAGGAAGCGGATGAGCCTTGACATTATGCTAAGTGAGACAAACCTGTCATAAAAGGGCGCATGCCGTACGGTTCCGCTCATGTAATGTTCCTATATTAGTCAAATTCTAAGACACACACAGCAGAATGATGATGAACTGGAGAGATGGCTTAGTGGTTAAGGCTCTTGTCTACAAAGCCAAAGGACTCAGATTCAATTCCCTAGGACCCACATAAGCCAGATGCACAAGGTGGTGCATGCATTTGAAATTTGTTTGCAGTGGCTGGGGGCCCTGGTGTGCCCATTCTCTCTCTCTCAAATAAATAAACAGAAATAAAAATAAATATATTTTTTTAAAAAGAAAGTAATGACTGGAGAGATGGCTTAGCAGTTTAAAACGCTTGCCTGCGATGCCAGAGGACCCAGGTTCGATTCCCCAGACCCTACGTAAGCCAGATGCACAAGGTGGTGCATACATCTGCACTTCATTTGTAGTGGCTGGAGGCCCTGGTGTGCCCATTTTCTTTGTATTTGCTTCTTTCTTTCTTTCTTTCTTTCTTTCTTTCTTTCTTTCTTTCTTTCTTTCTGTCTTTCTTTCTGTCTCTCTCTCTCTCTCTCTTAAATAAATAAAAATAAAATAAAAACAGAATGATCCATGTGATCAATGGATGCAAGGTGAGAGAAACAGAAGCAGCTTCTAGGCCCAGGCTTTCAGTTCTGGACCGAGGTGACAGTTCAGTTCGCACACCACGGGAACGTACTCAATGCCGCCGAGCCACGGACTTAAAAATGGCTCCGATGGAAATTCTTACATCATGTAAAAATAACAAGCAAGATTAATCCATTACTTAAAAGAACTGAAATGAGGTGGCCAGGCTCAAGTCACGTTGCCAGCTAGAACCAGCTAGAAGCCGGGCGTCCTTTCCCCAAGGAAGAAGCTGGTTCTGTCCACCAGCGAGGATGGTACCAGACGAAGTGGATAAAGGGCCGCCTGGGTCATTCCCAGCATGGAGGAAATGTCTGCATTTATTACAGATGAGGTAACTGAAGCCAGGGGATGGGGGGGTTGGGCGCAACCTCCCTGAGTCCCACAGTGGGTGGCTGGCCCACGGGGGCACTTGTGAGGGTCAAAGCCCCAGCTGTCTCTGGGTGAGCCAGCATGTCAGGCAAAGCTTTCCTTCTAGCACCTGCCCCTCCTCCGCCAGTCCCTCTTCTAAAGGGTGTCCATAACCCTTGCCCACCCCACCCCTGGCTGGAAAGAGGAAGGATTCATTAATTAATCCTTGTTAAGGGCCCAGACACAGGCTAATGTGCACTAGGCATTCTCATTATTATTTTTAATCAGACTTTGCAATTTTATAGCTCCCATCACCCAGGGCTATCGAGTATCTTGCGAAGTTAATTAAGTCTGCCAGGGATAGACTCCAAGGGCAGGGTGGGGAGGGGGAGGGGGAGGCTGGGCTATGGGGAGAGTCGAGGGACCCCCATTTCCCTGCTTTAGAGGGAGCTATGAGAGGATGGGCCAGGGGACTGGTCATGGCCAGCCCCTGGTAAGCCCCACCTTCACCCCAGTGAGCCCCCAAGGGAAGCAGGGATGGACGGGAGGAGCAGAGATGATACGGGAGTCACCACTCCAGTCTCTGGCTCTTACCCAGGGCCCGGCTTCCTGCTGTGAGTTTACCTTGCTGAGCAGGGGGAGAATTAAGAGCTAGAGGGGAGAGCAGAGCTTCTCCCAAGTCTCTGACTCTCCCGGGAGGTTCTCCTCTGTGGGGTGCCCTTTCCCTTCTGATCCCCTTTTTGGGTTTCACCAATCAGGAAGAACGTCTTGGAGCATCTTGGGTGTGTCAGGCCTGGACGAAGAGCCAGAGATCAATGAGGGGTCCGAGTACAGGCCACACTCCCTGAAACCCAGAGCCTGGGGGGCCACTCTGTCCAGCATCCACTGTCCCTGCCTCGGCCTGGCCTCCCCGTTTCACTCTATCACGTGCCTGGTTCCCTCTCTTCGCCAGGCTGAAGTTGGGGGGAATTCTGGGCAAGATGAACCTGAGTTCCTGATTCAAGACACGACATACTCTGGCCTGGCTTCTGATCAGGGGGAGCAAAACTGCAAAAATTCTGGGCTGCTGGGGTGGGGCCTCCCTGCCCAGGCTGCAGAAGCACTACACAGGCCTGGCTCTGGCCCCTCAGCAATCAAGACTTGCAGCCTCCACACTGCTGCCAGGTCAAGCCCCACAGCTAAGGCAGAGAGGATATGAACAGCCCCAGCCCCAGCCAAGGGCCTTTTCTGTGGACGCAGGGGCTGGAGAGAGTGACGAGTGGCTTGGGGTGTTCCGTACAGGCACAGACAACTGGGGACTGACTGGGAGCACACGGAACTGAGGGCTCAGCCGCTCTCATGCATGCTTACCAAGGACCCCAGGGACTCAGCTTCCAGATACTTTGGTGACGCTGGAGAATTTTGGCAGAGAGTACTGTGGGAATCACAAGAGCTTAGGGAAGCCACAGGGTGCCCCAGCGCTGTGTGGAGTCTTCTCCCCACTGAGGTCTCTGAGCAATTACTTCATAGCTCTGCCTTCCTGGGACGGGAGGGTCCAGCCCTCCTAGGAACACAGCCCCAGAAGCAGCCTTTGAAGCGGTTGGCAAAAAGAGTGGAAACTTCTGAAGTGAGTGAGACCCACGTGTGCTGTCAATCAAACGCAATTATACATGGTAAATGATGGACAATATACAGACCATGGTAATGGAAAATCATGTTTTTATGATGTTCAGATTCTCTTCATTACAAATAAATATTCAGTAGTACCCCCCTGTGTTTAATTTTCCAAGATTTCAGTTACTCTACGCGGATCATGGTCTAAAAAATATTACATAAAAGATTCCAGAAAGAAACACGTTGTAAGTTTTTGTTTGTTTGTTTGTTTGTTTTTCAAGGTAGGGTTTCGCTCTAGCCCAGGCTGACCAGGAATTCACTGTGTAGTCTCAGGGTGGCCTCGAACTCACCATGATCCTCCTACCTCTGCCTCCCGAGTGCTGGGATTAAAGGCGTGTGCCACCACGCCCGGCACGTCATAAGTTTTAAACTGTGTGTCATGCTGAGCAGCTGTGTGATGAATCCTCAAGACGTCTGCTTTGTCTTGCTCAGGATGAGACTCCCCTGTTTTGTCCAGTGTACCCACTACCTGCCAGCTCATCGCTTAGTAGCCATCTCTGATATCAGGTCTTCGGACTCTTAGCACTTGTGTTCAAGTAACTGCTTAATAATATTCACATAACTTATCACAGCACACAGTTATAACTACTCTATTATTAGTTATTAATCTCTTTTGTTGTTCTTGGATTTTTTGAGGTGGGGTCTTGCTCTAGCCCAGGCTGACCTGGAATTCACTATGGAGTCTCAGGCTGGCTTTGAACTCACAGTGATCCTCCTACCTCTGCCTCCTGAGTGCTGGGGTTAAAGGTGTGCGCTACCATGCCCAGAAGTTGTTAATTTCTTACTGTATCTAGTTTAGAAATTAAAATTTATCACTGTATGCATACATAGGAAGAAACTTAGTACAGTATATATAGAGAGTTAGGAACTCTCTTTGGTTTTAGATACCCACTGGGTGTCTGGTAGTAGATAAGAAGGTACTAATATATCAATACAGAAACATATTCACCTTAAAAGCAGTAATTCTAGAATCTTTATTGGTCCAGCGACTTTTTCCCTTCTCTATCTCCAAGCAGCTTCTGTTATGATATGGTGTGGATCCATTAAACCAGAAAAAGAAATATATTAGATATGTCCATAGAAAATACTATTATCTGGAGTGTGTGCTTTTCAAAAAATATATATAGATAGATGGTATTATATACATCCTGCAACTGTTTTTGTCATTTAGTGATTTTTTTTTCACCTGTCTACTGATGAGTTTAAACTAGTTCATACTTTTGTGTGCAGCGTGGTCACCTATCTTGACTATACCATGTTTTATTTAACCATCCCACTATTTGGCTGTTTCAAAACATGCTCATTCTTAGGCACCATGAGCACATATGTGTTTGAGTATTTGTCTAGTGCTGATGCATGATCTCTAGGTTAGGGGATATGAGCATTGTCCATTTCTTGTTTTATTTTATTTACTTGAGAGCGACAGACAGAGAAAGAATGAGGGAGAGAGAGAGAGAGAATGGGCACGCCAGGGCTGCCACACGCCACCTTGTACGTCTGGCTTATGTGGATCCTGGGGAATTGAGCCTTGAACCAGGGTCCTTAGGCTTCACAGGCAAGCGCTTAACCGCTAAGCCATCTCTGCAGCCCCAGCATTGTCCATTTTGAAAGGACTCCAAGTCTCTCCAAAGTGCCTGTCCTTATGAACTCCCCGTTTCCATGTACCTCAAAACATTAGGATTATAATTTTCTTTTGCCAGGCTGCTGGTTAAAAATAGTATATCCTTGAGGTTTTGATTTGCATTTTCTTGATTGCTGCTGGGGTTGAGCAGTTTTTATATGCTTATGGGCCAATGATCTTATCTGTAAATTTTGCACTTATACCCACTAGTAATTTTTTCTATTCAGCTTTTTAAATTAAATTAACTTTTTAACTATTTGTAGATGATCTATAGATGCTGAGTTTTAATTCATTTTTTGATGTATTTAAAATGCTGGTACCGGAGAGATAGCTTGGTGGCTAAGACACTTGCCTGCAAAGCCTAAGGACCTTCAACACCCATGTAAGCCAGATGCACAGTGGCACGTGCCTATGGAGTTTATTTGCAGTGGCTGGAGGCCCTGACACACCAATTCTCTCTCTCTCTTTCTCTCTTTCTTTTCTTTCTCTCTCTGCTTGCAAATAAATAAAATATTTAAGAAATGCTTGCCATCACTCTGTTGATTGTCTTTTTTTTTTTTTGAAGAAAGCTCAACAGAGTGACTTTTAAAAAATTTTTATTTATTTGAGAGTGACAGACAGAGAGAGAAATAGGCAGACAGAGAGAGAAGGGGGGGGGGAGGGAGAATGGGCATGCCAGGGTCTCCAGCCACTGCAAACGAACTCCAGACACATATGCCCCCCTGTGCATCTGGCTAACGTGGGTCCTGGGGAATTGAGCCTCAAACCGGGGTCCTTAGGCTTCACAGGTAAGTGTTTAACCACTAAGCCATCTCTCCAGCCCTGAGTGACTTTTTTTTTAATGTTGTTTTTATTTATTTATTTGCAAGCTCAGAGAGACAGTAGAGAGAGAGAGAGAGAGAGAGAGAGAGAGAGAATATGAATGGGCACACCAAGGCCTCCAGACACTGCAAATGAACTCCAGACACGTGTGCCCCCTGTGCATCTGGCTAATGTGGGTCCTGGGTATTCGCACCTGGGTCCTTTGGCTTTGCAGACAAATGCCTAACCACTAAGCCATCCCCCAGCCCCAGAGTAACCTTTTATGTGAAAGAGTGAGAGAGAGAGAGAGAAAAAGAAGAGAGAGAGAGAAAGAGAGAGAGAATTGGTGTGCCAGGGCCTTCAGCCACTGTAAGCAAACTTGATGCATGCGCCACCTTGTGCTCATATGTGACGTTGTGGGCTTGCATCACCTTGCGGGTCTGGCTTATGTGGGTTCTGAAGAGTCAAACAGGGGTCTTTAGGCTTCACAGGCAAGTGCTTCAACCACTAATCCATCTGTCCAGCCATGTTGATTGTCTTTTAAATTAACATAACCTGTATTCCATATGAACCTTATATTTTGATTTACAAATTATTAAATTTTCTTATGATTTGATTTATGACTTTGTGTCTTGTTTTGTTTGTATTTTTGAGAAAGGGTTTTGCTATGTACCTCTGGCTGGCCTATCATTGTCTATGTAGTCCAAGCTGGCCTTAAATTTGTGGCAATTCTCCTGCCTCAGCCTACTTGATGCTGGGATTGCGGTCATGTGCCACACATCCAGATGTAGATTTCATGTCTTGTTTAAACAAAGCTTTCCTACCCCAGAGTGGGAAAAAAAAGGTCTTCTATTGTTCTAATAACTTTAAAGTTTCAACTTTTCACATTAGGTTTTTAAAAATTCTTATGTATTTATTTGCAAGGAGAGAGAGAGAGAGAGAAGAGAGACAGACAGAGAGAATGGGCACACCAGGGCCTCTAGCCACTGCAAACAAACTCCAGATACACGTGCCACTTTGTGCATCTGGCTTTGGGTGGGTACTGGGGAATAGAACCAGGGTCATTAGGCTTTGCAGGCAAGCATCTTAACCACTGAGCCATCTTTCTAGCCACCCCCCCCCCACATTTTGGTTTCTAATTCATTAGGTATACTCTTTTGTGGCAATACACACTGAGTCAAACTACATTTCTTTTTTTTAAATATTTTGTTTATTTTTATTTATTTGAGAGTAACAGACAGAGAGAGAACGAGGCAGATAGAGAGAGAATGGGCGCGCCAGGGCCTGCAGCCACTGCAAATGAACTCCAAACGCGTGCGCCCCCTTGTGCATCTGGCTAACATGGGTCCTGGGGAATTGAGCCTCGAAGCGAACCGAGGTCCTTAGGCTTCATAGGCAAGTGCTTAACTGCTAAGCCATCTCTCCAGCCCTCAAACTACATTTCTAAGGCTCCTCTGAGGAGGGGATCCTACCAGACTGTGCTCTTGCAAGAACTAGTCTGAGGGGGGGATTTTACCTTCCTGCTGCAGGAATCTGCTATAGGGATAAGTCATTGTTTCAAAGGAATTTCAGAATTCGTTTGCGTATCAGGTTATTTATTGCTGTGACTGAACACCTGACCAGCAGCAACTTAAAGAAGTAAGAACTTGTTTCTGTTTCTAGTTTGAGGTTACAGTCTATCGTGTCAGGGAAGTCATGGCAACGGGACGTGAAGCAGGCTGGCTGCACTGCATATGCAATCGGAAAGCAGAGAGCAATGAACACGGGCGCTCATTTTCATTCAGTCTGAGACTCCAGCTGGTGGAATCGTGCCACCCACAGCCAGGGTGAATCTTCACACCTCAACCAACCTAATCTAGAAAAACTCTCGCAGACATTCCCAGAGATTGGTTTCAATGCTCGTTCTAAATCTTGCCAGGCTGACAACTAGAGATTAGCCATCACAAGTCCTGGACACTCAATACTTTGAAGTCATGACCCCCTTGCCCTCCCTCACAGGTTCACGGCCATCTCATAATGCAAAGTTCAGTCCAAGTTCAAAAGTCTCCATAGTCTTTAACAATCCTATCACTATTCAAAAGTGTAAGTGGGGCTGGAGAGATGGCTCAGCGGTTAAGGTGCTTGCCTGTGATGCCTAAGGACCCAGGTTCGATTTCCCAGTACCTCCAGCCACTGCAAACAAACCAGATGCTTGCACCATCTTGTTATGTGGGCACTAGGGATCCAAACCTGAGTTCTTAGGCTTTGTAGACAAGTGCCTTAACCGCTAAGCCATCCCTCCAGCCTCTTTTTTTTTAATTTTTAAATATCTTTTATTTATTTGAGAAAGAGACAAAGAGGCAGACACAGAGATAGTGAGTATAGGTGCACTAGGGCCTCTGGCAACTGCAAATAAACTCTAGACACGTGCCACTTTGTGCATCTGGCTTTACATGGATACTGGGGAATTGAACCTAAGCCATCAGGCTTTGCAAGCAAGTGCCTTTAACCACTGAGACATCTCTCTAGCCTGACAAAGGATTTTTTTTAAAAAAAAATTAAATAGTGAGTTTCATTGGAAAGCAGTTATAAGAATAGTAAACAAAACAACAAATATGTTTAAATGCCATACTATCCAAACTAATCTTTGAGTTGAAAGTATTATTTATGACTAATATGTGGTATACTCAGGATTCAAAATCAGCCTGACTTCAGAGCCTACTTAAGGAGAATAGATGCCAAAAGTTATCAAAGCAAGACACCTCTTTCCAGATGTGAACGCCTGATATTTCTATAAACATGTGTCCTTTCCTTCTGGAACAATAGTCACAAGACAGATTTTACTTCTTTCCAACTGTCAAAGGCCTCTTTAATTGAATTCTCTTTGATATTCAAAATTTTTTTCTAAACAATTCACAGATTATTTTAATGCAATCCTTTCCCCCTTTTGTTCTTCATTTATTAATCACGGACATACTTAGTATGGATACAACATGAGTTGGTACCATCCTGTCCCTTGTCCCTGTCCCCCTCCTGTTGGAGGCCCTCCTAGTGGGGCTGCAGGTATCCCCATGGGTTTATGGATTATGCATTAAAGAAGCAATAGTCAGTTGTTGGGGGGAGGCAATGTCTCTGGGCATGATGTCTCAACCCGTGACTCTAACAATATTTCCGCCCTCTCTTCCGCAAATGGATACATCATGTGTTGGTACCCATTTTCCCCTCATCCCTGCCCCCATTACGTTGGAGATGCTCCTCAGTGGGGTTTCAGATATTTCCCATGGGGTTGTAGTTTATGGGTGTGGGAGCAGTAGTCAGTTATTGGGGGGGGGGAGGCAATGCCTCTGGGCATGATGTCTCAACCTGTGGTTCTTACAATCTTTCTGCCCCATCTTCCATAAAATTCCCTGAGCCGTGGTGGGCGAGTTTTAAGTCTACTTCAGTGATGAGCTCTTAGGAGCCTCTGGATCTCTGCTTTGGTAGGTGTTGAGTATCCTCAGGGTCTGTCTCCTTCGCCCTGATACTGATTGTCAGGCTCATCATGGAAGCTTCATTCTTGCTTGTCTCCCCAGTTCCTCTGTGGTTTCAGAGGGGGCTTGGCTGAAGTGCGAGGGGTAGTTTATCTCCTCAGGTCTCGCAACCTTCTGGAAGAGAGAAACAGATTCTCCAATGGAGAGGGAAGTCAGCACAAGTTAACTGGGATAAGCCTTCTTAATTTAGGTAGAATTTGATGGCTGTAGCCCCTCTTTCAGCCAGACCTAGTGGGAGCTTGACACTGGACAGCATGGTCCTTGTCACCATAAGATTATGACTTGTTTCCAATGTCCAAATGTGGGTTCCTTTCCATTGAGCAGATCTCTTAGCCAATCAGAAAACGATTTGAGTTTTAGGTGCTTTATATATAGCCTTTATTGTGTTGAGATATAAACCATCCATGCCTCTTCTCTCCAGAATTTTTTTTTTTTGAGGTAGGGTCTCACTCTAGCTCAGGCTAACCTAGAATTCACTATATAGTCTCAGGGTGGCCTCGAACTCATGGCATCCTCCCACCTCTGCCTCCCAAGTGCTGGGATTAAAGGTGTGCGCCACCACACCCGGCCTTTTCCAGCACTTTGATCATGAAATGATGTGTATTTTGTCAAAGGCCTTCTCTGCATCTATTGAAATGATCATGTGCTTCTTGTGATTAAGTTTATTTATGTGGTGTATTACATTGGCCAGTTTGCATATATGGAAACATTCCTTCATTCCTGAGATGAAGCCTACTTGATCAAGGTGGATGATGCTTTAGATGTGCTCTTGAATTTGGTTTATGAGGATTTTGTTGAGGATCTTTGCATCTATGTTCATCAGGGATATAGGCGTATAGTTTTCTTTTTCTTTTTCTTTACTTATTTGAGAGTATCAGACAGACAGTGAGAGAAAGAGGCAGATAGAGAGAGAATGGGTGCGCCAGGGCCTCCAGCCAGTGCAAACGAACTCCAGATGCATGTGCCCCCTTGTGCATCTGGCTAACATGGATACTGGGGAATCGAGCCTCGAACCAAGGTCCTTAGGCTTCACAGACAAGCACTTAGCTGCTAAGCCATCTCTCCAGCTCTAGTTTTCTTTTTGCATGTCTGTCTGGTCTTGGTATTAGTGTGATGTTAGCTTCATGAAAGTAGTTGGGTAGCATTCCCTGTTCTCCAATTATATGAAACAGTTTGAGAAAAATTGGTTTCAGTTCTTCAATGAAGGTTTGATAGAATTCGGCTGAGAAGCCATCTGGTCCTGGACTTTCCTTTTGGGGGAGGTTTCTGATTACCGTTTCCATCTCGGAGGATGTTATAGGTTTATTTAAGAGATTAATCTGTTCTAGGTTTAATTTTGGTAGGTGGTATGGGTCTAGGAATTCATCCCTTTCTTCCAGATTATCCAATTTCATGGAGTAAAGGTTTTGGAAGTAAGTCCTGATGATACTTCCAATTTCATTTATGTCTGTTGGTTGTGACCTCTTCTTTTTCATTTCTTATTTTGTTAATTTGAAACATTTCTTTTCTTCACTTGATCAAATTGGCCAGGGGTTTATCAATCTTGTCTACTTTTTCAAACAACCAGCTCTTCGTTTCATCAGTTTTCTTAATTGTTTTTTGGTTTTTGTTTCCAATTCATTAATTTCCGTTCTGATCTTGATTATTTCTCTCCATCTGGAGTTCTTTGGGTTGGATTCTTCTTGCTTTTTGTCAAATGCCTTTATGTGGATAGTTAGGTTATTAATTTGGGATCTCTCTGCCTTTGTTATGAAGGCATTTAGTGCTATGGATTTTCCCCTAAGGACTGCCTTCATTGTGTCCCATAATTTTTGATAAATTGTGTTCTCATTGTTATTCGATTTCAGAAATTTTACAATTTCTCTTTTAATTTCTTCTACTACCCATTTATTGTTTAAAATTGTGTTGTTCAGTATCCAGGAGCTGGTGGAATTCCTGAAGCCTTTCTAATTGTTACAGCATTGTGATCTGATATGATGCAGGAAATCATGTCAATTTTCCTGAATTTATGGAGGCAGACTTTATGGCTTAATATATGATCTATTTTGGAGAAGGTTCTCTGTATGGGCTGTTGGGAAGAATGCATATTCTGTAAACTTTGGGTAGAATGTTCTGTAGATGTCCATTAGGTCTAGCTGATCTATGGTGTTGTTGAGCTCTCTTACTTCCCTGTTGATTTTGTGCTTGGGTGATCTATCTACTGATGATAGCGGAGTATTGAAGTCCCCAACTATGATGGTGTTGGTGTTTATTTCCGCTTTGTTGTCAAGTAGGTTTTGTTTTATAAAGTGTGGTGCACCTATGTTTGGTGCATATAGATTTATAATTGTGATGTCCTTTTGTTGGATCACTCCCTTGATGAGTAGGAAATGGCCTTCCTGACTTTCTGATTTTCTAATCCAAAGTTCCAAACTCTTTCACATTCTTTCCCCAAAAACCAGTTCCAAAAGCCCACGAACCATGTGATGAGGTTTATCACAGTCATATCCCCACTTCTCAGCACGAATTTTTTGTATTGGTTACTTTATTCATTGCTGTGACCAAATACCTAACTAGGAGCTCCTTAAGGAAGAGTTTATTTCAGCTCATAGTCTGAGGTTTCAGTTATGACAGGAAAGGGATGGCAGTAGGAGCATGAGCACAGGGGGTCACAGTTCATCAGCAATCAGGAGAGAGAGAGGGATACATGCTAGTGCTCAGCTCACTTCCTCCTTTTTGTTTGCTTTGAGATTCAGGCCGATGGAATGATGCCACCCACAGTTATGGTAGGTCCCCTCACCTCAATTAATCTAGTCTAGAAAAGCCTTCACAAACATTCCCAGAGATTTGTTTCCATGGAGATTTAAAATCCTATCAAATTCCGGGCTGGAGTGATGGCTTAGTGGTTAAGGTGTTTGCCTGCAAAGCCAAAGGACCCTGGTTCAAGTCCCCAGGACCCACATTAGCCAGATGCACAAGGAGTTCGTTTGCAGTGGCTGGAGGCCCTGGCACACTCATTCTCTCTCTCTCTCTCTCCCTCTTTCTCTGTCAAATAAATAAACAAACAAATAAATAAATAATATTTAAAATCCTATCAAATTGAAAAGTTGCTTCTAGTCAGATATTTTGTTTTAGCAACAAGAAAATAACTTATACAGGATGTTAGCATCTGAGGAGTAGAAGAACATTTGTGTGCCTCTGTGTATAGTGGCATCAATAGAGATTGGTCTCACATGGAGGCTAAAAACAGATTAGCAAATGTTATAAGGTTTGGTGGGCTGGAGAGATGGCTTAGCAGTTAAAACACTTGCCTGTGAAGCCTAAAAACCCAGGTTCCATTCTCCAGGTCCCATATAAGACAGATGCACATGGTAGTGCATGCGTCTAGAATTCGTTTGCAGTGGCTGGAGATCCTGGTGTGTCCATTCTCTCTTTCTCTCCCTCTCTCTCTGTCTGTCTTTCTCTCACTCTTTCTATCTCTAATAAATAAATAAATAAAATCTTTAAAAAAATGTAGTAAGGTTTGGGGTTCTCACTGGTAGAAAAAGCAGTAATAAACATGAAAAGGAGAAGAATCACAAAAAAGTCTTATGATGTTGGAATTTGACACATCAGTATAAAGTAATAGCTATATTTACACAGAGATAGACAAGAGAGGGCAAGAGAGAAATATAGATGAAAACTGTGAAGAGATTTCTCTCTACTGAAAAAACCTCAAAGCATATCACCATCCAATTATAAAAGGCATACCAACAGCTAAGGTTATGACCTCTAAAACCATTGACCAGTAAAAGGAACTATAGTTCACTGAAGAAATGCAACATTCTAAGGTCGAGGCAGGAAAATTACAGATTAGCCTGGAGTCTCCTGAAAATAAGGAGGTGCTTAGGGATACAGAAAACCAGCTTAAACGGGCTCTCACTGGTCATACCTGGAAATAGTTGAGCATCAAATTATATATCAGTAAGAGATGACACCTTAGTTACAGAGTAGCAACCCATAAGCCTATATTGACAGGAAGAGAAAGGATGACACAGATTTTTCTTATAATAAAGTGCCAATTAATAAATGAAGAAAGAATGATGAAATCAGAAAAATTTGGCAGCTCTTATAGTAATAATTAACTCAGCTAAGAAGTATCAACAGACACTAAAACCAGTGAGTGGAAAGTGAATGGTAACAGGATATTACAGAGCTTCAAAATACTTATTGATTACCAAGGGGGATGAGAGGACTTCAGTGAGGAAACCTGGCAGTCGCCACCACAATCCGCTAATCAACGTTAACATCGTCAGTATAGAACAGATTGAAATCATGTACCTCCTGCCGGGACTCAGTGTGAGGAACACAGCATTTCTTCCATGATACTCCCACAAAACTGTATAACTCAAATCAGACCACAAGAAGACATCAGACATGCCTGAACTGAGGTACACACTACAAGAAAACTGGGTGAAAACTCTCAAAATCGTCTAGTCCTCTATGTCAAGGAAAGACCAGAGATCTTGGGCTGAGATGGGCTAGATTTGAAAACTCAGTGAAACACTGTGATCTTGGAATGGGTCCTTTGGTAGAAAACACATAGTTCAAAGGCTGGGAGGATGGTTCAATAGTTAAAGGTGCTTCCTTGCAAAGTCTGCAGGTCAGGGTTCAATTCCCAAGGCACCCAAGTAAGCCATATTCAAAAGGTGGCACAAGTCTTTAATCTCAGCTCTCAGGAGGCAGAGGTAGGAGGATCGCTATGAGTTCAAGTCCAGCCTAAGACTACATAGTGAATTCCAAGTCAGCCTGGGCTAGAGGGCAAGAGTCTATCTCAAAAAACCAAAACACAAAAACAAAAGCAAAAAACAAATGGTGTTCATTTGCTACAGCAATTGGCCCTGGTGTGCCCCTCTCCCACTCTCAGAAACACATGTAAATAATATTTTTAAAAAGAATACATATTTGAGGGCTGGAGAGATGGCTTAGTGGTTAAGGCACTTCCTGAGAAGCCTAAGGACCCATATTCAACTCCCCAGATACCACGTAAGCCAGACGCACAAGGTGACACATGCTCAAGGTCGCACATGCACGCAAGGTGGCCCACGCATCTGGAGTTCGACAGTGGCTGGAGGCCCTGGTGTGCCAGTTCTCTCTCTCTCTCTCTCTCTCTCACTCACTTATTCTCTTACTCTCACTAAAAAAGGTCCAGTCTATTGGGCTTGCCTCAAAAGAGAAAAAGAAAAGAAAAAGGAATATATATTTGAGATAACTGATGAAACTTGAATGGAGTGTACAAATTAGGCGATAATGACCTATTGACTTTCATTTCCTCATTTTGCTGGTGTTATTGTTAGAAAATTCCCCCATCCCATTTTTTTCCCTCTTTTATTCAAAGCAGAGTCTCATACAGCCCAGGCTGACTTCTAGCTCACTGTGTAACCCAACGCTGCTTTGAATTCCTGTTTCTTCACGTCCCAAGTGTTGGAATTATACTCATGCACCACCATATCTGCACTGAGAATTCAATCATTTGTTTTTGATTTTGATCCACGCAGCCCAGGATGTCCTTGAACTCACAGCATTCCTCCTGCCTCAGCCTCCCCAGTGCTGAGTGTCCTATTTGGCTGCAGGGTAGTGTACTTGGGAGCTGGTGGAACTTTTAGGAGGTAGGGGCTTATCAGAGGTCCCCCGATCATTGTGGTGGGCCCTCAACAGGGATTATGGGGGCTGGAAAGATGGCTTAGTGGTTAAGGCACTTACCTGTGAAGCCTAAGGACCCATGTTCAACTCTCCACATCCCACATAAGCCAGACGCATGAGGTGACACAAGCTTGTACATGTACACAAGATGGCGCACACATTTGGAGTTTGATTGCAGTGGCTGAAGGCCCTGGTGTACCAATTCTCTCTCATGTGCACTCATAAAAAAAAGAAACAAAAAAAAAAAGGGTTTATGGAAATTGGACATGTTGTAATTCCAACACTCTGGAGGCTGAAGCGGGAGGATGGCCTCAAGTTTTAGACCAACCGGGGCTACATCGTGAGTTCATGGTTATATAGTAAAACCCTGTCTCAAAAGAAAAAAGGAGGGGGGTGCTGGACAGATGGCTTAGAAGTTAAGCGCTTGCTGTGAAGCCTAAGGACCCCGGTTCGAGGCTCGATTCCCCAGGACCCACGTTAGCCAGATGCACAAGGGGGCGCACAGTTCGTCTGCAGTGGCTGGAGGCCCTGGAGGGCTCATTCTTTCTCTTTCTCTGCCTCTTTCTCTGTTTGTCGCTCTCAAATAAATAAATAAATAAATAAGTAAATAAAGGAAAAGAAAAAAAAAACAAGCAATTGTGGGTCCCCGGTTTCTTGGTGTGCTTTCCGGCTCTGACACATTGCCATCCAGGACCCCCACCCAAGGCCCAGAGCAATGTGTCCACTTCATCCTGGACTGGAGCCCCCAGAATCTTGAGCTGAATAAAACTCTCCCTTTATAAGTTAATTGCTGCAGGTTTTTCATTGTAACAACACAAAGCTGACTAATGCAGACATTTTTATGACAATGAGACGAATCTGAACACAATTAGATATTACCAAGTAATCCTTGCTAATATTCTAAGCGTGAAAAGCCATTACAATTATGTAAGAAAGTGTGCATTTCCCCATATGCAGACACACGCTTCAGTAAGCATGTAGGAGTGAGATGAATTAAGGTCTGGGGTTAGCTGTACCGTACGTCAGAAAAACGGGAGAGACAGGTCAAGCAGAGAAAGGCTTTTCCTAAGTGATGAGTCGGTCTGGGTGCTGTGTTAGTCAGCTCGGGCTGCCGCTAAGAAATGGCTGTCCTCGCCGGAGGCTCCACACATGGCCATCCCTCAGTCTCCTCCATCAGTGTTGAGTCCTCATCTCCACGTTTTTTTTTTTTTTTGAGTTCTTTATATTTTATTTATTTATTTATTTTTTGTTAACAACTTCCATGATTGTAAACAATATCCCATGGTAATGCCCTCCCTCCCCCACTTTCCCCTCTGAAACTCCACTCTCCATCATATCCCCTCCCCATCTCAATCAGTCTCTCTTTTGTTTTGATGTCATGATCTTTTTCCTCCTATTATGATGGTCTTGTGTAGGTAGTGTCAGGCACTGTGAGGTTATGGATATCCAGGCCATTTTGTGTCTGGGGGGAGCATGTTGTAAGGAGTCCTACCCTTCCTTTGGCTCTTACATTCTTTCCACCACCTCTTTCGCAGTGGACCCTGAGCCTTGGAAGGTGTGATAGAGATATTTCAGTGCTAAGCACTCCTCTGTCACTTCTTCCCAGCACCATGATGCCTTCTGAGTCATCCCAAGGTCACTGCCATCTGAAAAGAGAAGGTTCTCTACCAAAAGTGAGATTAGCATTAATATATGGGTATGAACATTAAGAGAAGTGCTTACTGGGCAATTTGATAAGCATAGTATATACATTTAGCCAGACAGCAGCAGGCTCATGACTACCCCTGATGTAGGTTTTCAGTATCAGGGACGTATTCCCTTCCATGGAGTGGGCCTCCAGTCCAATTAGAGGGCAGTTGGTTTCCACCATGACAGATGTGCCACTATTTCACCCGTTGGCTCATTTGGCCTGGCTGGCCAAATATAAGGCTTGCAGTGTCCACTGTTGAGTATCTTCATTAGTGATTTCTCTCTCTCCCATTGAACTGCATGCAGAATGGCTTCTTCCAGTTTTCTGTCAGCTGGTCTACATGGAGGAGGTTATCAGCTCAGTTCCAGCAGGATTTCTCAGTGACCTTGCAGCCCAAGTATGTGGAGTCTTCAGCAGTAGGGTCTTACCATCTATTCCTGGTGGGAAACCAAGGGCCTCGGCAATGGCCCTATAATGGTTTGGGGTCATTAGGGACCTCCCTGGCCAACAAATCACTGGAAGGTATCCCATTCCTGGCACTGAAAATTTTCTAGTAACAATCTATGGCTCCTGAGTGTTCCAAAATAAGTAGGTTTCCATATGATTTATTTATATCTTCTTAGATTTTGATTAGCCCTCCCTCCACCTTTCCTTTACTCAATCTCTTCCCCTGACCTCACTTAGGCCTTTTTACCCCCATTAATCTATTCTTCTGCTTATACATATATACAATACCATCCTATTAAGTACCCCTTCCCTTCCTTTCTTTTTAAAACTTGTTTATATTTGATTTATTTGAGAGAGAGAGAGAGAGAGAAAGGCAAATATAGAGAGGGGATGAGCACTCCAGGGCCTCTAGCCACTGCAAATGAACTCTAGACACATTCATCACCTTGTACATCTAGCTTACATGGGTACCGGGGAACTGAACCTGGGTCCTTAGGCTTCACAAGAAAAAGCCTTAACTACTAAGCCATTTCTCCAGCCCCTAACTCCACTTCTTACAAAGGACACTAGTCACATTGATCTACCCATATGGCTCTATTTTATTTTAATTACCAATTATTGCTTGTTTCTGTTTTTTTTTTCTTTTCTTGCTGTGGTTGTTGTTAATGTTTTTTTTAATTTATTTTTATTTTTATTTATTTATTTATTTATTTGAGAGTGACAGAGAGAGAGAGAGAGAGAGAGAGAGAGAGAGAATGGGCACGCCAGGGCTTCCAGCCACTGCAAATGAACTTCAGACGCATGCGCCCCCTTGTGCAACTGGCTAACGTGGGTTCTGGGGAATTGAGCCTCGAACTGGGGCCCTTAGGCTTCACAGGCAAGCGCTTAACCACTAAGCCATCTCTCCAGCCCTGTTGTTAATGTTTTGAGAGAAGGTCTTGCTATGTAGGCTTGGCCTCAAACTCACAACCCAAGTGCAGGGATTAGAGATGTATGCTGCTGTACCCAGCCGTTAATCACTTTTATAATTTACTTTACTTATTAGTTTATGGTATGTGTGCATGTGTGCGCACGAGTTCATGTGTGTGTGAGAGGGGGTGCCCACTTGGAGGTTATAGCATAATTTTGGTGTTGATCCTTGCCTTCCATCTTGTTTGAGGCAGGATCTCTAGTTGTTCACTTTATCAGGCTAAGTGGCTCACAAGATTCTGGGGAGTTCTTCCGTCTCCACCCTCTTTCTTACTACCATAGGAACACTGGGGTTACAGATGCCACCACACATGCAGCTTTTGCGTGGATTTGGGGGATGTGAACTCAGGTACTCACACTTTTGTGGCAAGCATTTTATCCACTGAGCCATCTTCTCTCCCTCCCTTCCTTCCTTCCTCCTTCCTTGATTGCTGGTCTTGAACTCACTATGTAGCCCAGATTGACCTTAAACTCCTGACCCTGCCTGGCTGTACCTCCCAAATGCTGGGATTTCAGGCCAGCCACCTGGTGCCACCACACCCTGCTAATTACCTCTTTAAAGTCCTGTTTCCAAATACAGACACATTCTAAGCTCCTGGGGGGTTAGAACCCCAACGCAGGAATGTGGAGGGAGACGCAGTTTGCCATATAACAGGCATATGGAAGTTCCCCACCCCATTCTAACCCTTTGGTGAATACAAAGAGCGAAGTGGAGGTAGCCATGGAAGGTGCGGGCTTCTTAGGAGTTTTGTGGCAAAGCGCTCAGAGAAATTGGCTCATGCCCAGAAGTGGGGTATGGGGGTCAAGGGAATTTTCTTTCTTTCTGTCTGTTTCTTTTAATATTTTATTTTTAAAATTTATTTATTAGAGAGAGACAAGAGAGAGAGAGAGAGAAAATGGGCATGCATGCCAGGGCCTTTAGCCAATACAAACAAACTCCAGACACATATGCCACCTTGTGTATCTGGCTTGCTTGGGTTCTGGGAAGTCAAACCTGGGTCGTTAGGTGCCTTAACCACTCAGCCATCTCTGCCTTAACCACTCAGCAATCTCTCCAGAATCCCCCCTTTTTTTTGGCAGAACCAAGGAATTGAAACCAAGGCCCCATGCATAGTAAGCTAGTGCTCTACCACTGAGCTACATTCCCAGTGTTCTTTCTTTTTTTAATTATTTTTTGTTTATTATTTATTGATTTGAGAGAGAGACAGAGAGAGAGAGACAGAGAGAGGGAGAATGGGCGTGCTAGGGCCTTCGGCCACCTCAAATGAACTCCAGACGTGTGCACCCCCTTGTGCATCGGCTAACGTGGTCCTGGGGAATTGAGCCTCCAACTGGGGTCCTTAGGCTTCACAGTTAAGTGCTTAACCTCTAAGCCATCTCTCCAGCCCCAGTTTTCTTTCTTTGAAAGTGACTATTATATGACATGTATGTATGCTAATAGGAAGGATCTAGTAACAGCAAAAACTTACATCGAATCAAGGAGAGGGAGGGAATAATTGCAGACCGAAGTCTTTAAGTTGACAGGAAAAGGTGAAATATAGGGGCACATGAAAGTCCTGTCCTGTCTCTGGTCACCTAAAAGGACGCAAGATGGGCTGCGGGGGCACTGTACCAGGGGCTGGGTAGATGTGAGGATGGCAGGGTGGGAATTTGCCAACTGCTCATGTTTCTTGGTGAGATTAGAAGCAAGGGCATCTATCAGCAAGTCAGAGCAGAGTGGGGGAAGTGTCAGAAATGTTGAATGTGAGAAGGAGTGAGTGAGTCTTCCCCAAGGAATGTGTGGAGTGAATTGACAGGAAACTGTAGGAGCCATGCCAGGAGTCCGTGAGTCTCCTGGGACGGATGTCCGATCGCCCGTCAGCTTTTGCTGACAATGCCATGCTTCTTCCAACTTTTCTGCACTTCTGTCAGAACTCATACTGGCATCATTGTGTTGGATCTGTTTGGAGGTTCTCTCCTGTTCCGCTGATCTATACGTGTGTCCGGTTTGCCGATACCATGCATCCTTTATCACTGTAACCCTACACTAAGCCTTAATCAGGTAGGGTGATCCCTCCAGTCTACTGTTCTTTTTCAAGATGATTGCAACCATTCTCAGAACTATGTCTTCCCATGCAAACGTTAGAATAAGCGTGTCTGTGTGTGTGCTTCAGGGATTTTCATAAGAACTGCACCGTGTCTTCAAATCCACGAGTATAACTCATCTCCTTGGGTTATTTACATATTTGATTTCTTTCAGGAGAATCACATTCATGGAATCTAGATGGGAGCAATAACAAGTGTGTCTCATACCTTCAACTGGAATCTTGATATTAATTTCAAGTCAGTCCTTATTAAAAATTCATGAAGACCTTGAACAAATTTCCCTTAGACAGTTATCTTGGTCTGGATAAGACTGGGTTGTTCCTGGGTCACTCATTTTCAGCTGATTATTTTTTTTCTGTCCTTATATTTTGTTCTAGAATAATCCAGGTATTTAAATTATGAGTTGCTCAAGGTTTGCTGGAAAGTCTTTGTCACTTGGGTTGTGGTGAAGATGTCCCTTCCATTAATCCCCCCATTGTCTCTGCTATTGCTTACTGATTTGGGGGGGGGGGTCATAGCTACTTCCTCTTTGCTGGTATGCAACTTTCTAATAGCCTGTAATGCCAGTGTACAATTCAATAGCAGTTACAACATCCAAATGTTGTGCAGTCAACACCACCAGTTCCAGAACATTCCTTTGTCCCCCAGACAAATCCCAAACCCATTAATCATTCGCTTCCCTTTCTCTAAAACCCTGACAGCTGCTAATGTGCTTTCTGTCACTCTGGGTTCATATTTTCTGGATGTAAATGTCATATAAGTGACATCACACAAAATATGGCCTTTGGAGTTGACCTTCTTTTACTTACTGTATCTTCAAGGTTCATCTCTGGTGTAGTATACATTAACATTTTAGAATGTTAATGCTTTTTAAAAAATGTTTTTATTTATTTATTTGCAAGCAGGGAGAGAGAGAGAGAGAAGAAAGAGAGAATGGCTGCAGCACGGTCTCCAGCTATTGCAACTAAACTTCAAACACACGCACCACTTTGTGCATCTGGCTTTACATGGGTACTGGGGAATCAAACCCAGGTCATTAGGCTTTGCAGGCAAGCACATTAACTGCTGAGCCATTTCTCCAGCCCAACATTTTGTTAACTTTTAATGACTAAATCATATTCTATTCGCGGATGTACCACATTTTGTTTCTTCATTCTTTGGTCATCACTCCAGCCCAATTTTCCACTTATTAGCTATATGAATAGTGCCCCTAGGAGCATTCATGCATCTGTTTTTGTGCAGACCTATACTCTCAGTTCTGTTGGGTATATATTTGGAAATTGGACTGCTAAGTCATATGGTAATTGTATGTCTAACTTGGACTTCCAAATTATTTTCCTTAGCAGCACTACCATTTTACACTCCCACCAGCAATCTCCTCTCTCCATATCTTCACCACCACTTCTCATGTTCCTTTTCAAGAATTTTTATTATTATGGCCACTCTAGAAGATGCAAGGTCTAATCTCACTGGCCTTGATTTGCATGTCATGAGTGGCTAGATGTTGAACATCTTCTTGTGTGCTTTTGGACATTTGCAAGACTTCTCTACAGAAACATGTTTTAGGTCTTTTGACCACTTTTTTTGTGGGGGGGGCATGTGTATGTGTAAGTAGTGTGAGTGCATGTGTGCATGTCTACTCACTTGTGTGTGGGCATGCATGCACATACGTGTTCACACATGTGGAGACTTGAGGTTGATGTTGAGTTTCTTTCTTTTTAAATTTATCTTATTTATTTGAAAGAGAGAGATAGAAAGAGGGAGAGAGAAAGAGAGAGGGAGAAAGAGAATGGGTGTGCTAGGGCCTCTAGCCACTGCAAATGCACTCCAGATGCACGCCCCACCTTGTGCATCTGGCTTACATGGGTCTTGGGGAATCGAATCTGGGTCCTTTGGCTTTGCAGGCATGTGCCTTAACGGCTAAGCCATCCCTCCAGCCCAGATGTTGGGCTTCTTCCTTGTTCACTCTCCATCTTATTTATTGAGGCGGGGTCTCTCACTGAGCCCAGAGCTTGCTGATTTAGTCTAGCAAGCCAGCTTGCCCCGGGATCTTTTGTCTCCCCCTCCTGAGCACTGGGATCATAGGAAGCTGCCACCCCAGCCTGGCATTTATAAGGGTGCTGGGGATATCAACTCAGGTCCTCATACTTTACCAACTGAGCCAACTCCACAAACCCTTTTGCCCATTTAAAAACAAACATTGGGCTGGAGTGATGACTTAGTAGTTGGGGCACTTGCCTGCAAAGTCTGAGGACCCAGTGCCCACGTAAGCCAGGTGCTCATAGTGGCACATGTGTCTGGAGTTTGTTTGCAGTGGCTGGAGGCCCTGGAGCATCCATTCCCTCCCTTACACACTCTCTCCTCTCTCTCAGAAATAAAATATTTAAAACAAATATTAATCTATTTGTTGACAGAAAGAAAGGCAGAATCTCAAGAAAGAGAGAGAGAAGCTCCTGCTGCTGTAAATGAATTCCAGACCCCTATGTCACTGTATGTCTGGCTTTACGTGAGTATTGGGGAATTGAACCCAGGCTGAACCATCTCTCAGCCATTTTTTTTTTAATTTAGGGGGGGGGGGAAGAAAGATAGAGAGACTGGGCACACCAGGGCCACCTGCCTCTGCAAATGAACTCCAGATGCATGTGCCACTGCCCTGTCTGGCTTCACGTGAATATGTTTGCGAAACAAACCTAGGCAATCAGGCTCTGCAAGCAGTTGCCTTTAACTGCTGAGCCATTTTTCCAGCCCTCCTTTGCCCATTTATTTTCTCAAGGTAGGGCCTCATTCTAGCCCAGGCTGACCTGGAATTTACTATGTAATCTCAGGCTGGCCTTGAAATAATAGTGAGCCTCCTCCTCTGCCTCCTGAGTGCTGGGATTAAAGGTGGGTGTCACCACACCCAGCTTCTTTGCCCATTTTTATTTTTACTTTTTAAAATTCTCACTTATTTATTTGAGAGAGAAAGAATGAGAGAGAGAGAGAAAGAGAGAAAGAAAGAGGCAGTGGGGAGAGAATGGGCATTCCAGGAAAACCAGCCACTGTGAATGAACTCCAGACGCATGCACCACCTTGTGCATCCGGCTTACATGGGTTTTGGGGAATCGAACCTGGGTCCTTTGGCTTTGCAGGCAAGTTCCCTAACTGCTAATCCATCTCTCCAGCCCTCATTTGTCCATTTTTAATGTGGTAGTTTCCTCTTTTGTCATTGAGTTCTAGTAAGAATTCTTTATATTCTCTAATATTTTTATCATATAGATGATTTACAAATATTTTCTTCTAAACTACAAGTTATTTTCACTTGCTTCCTAGTGTCATTTGAGGCAGAAAAGTGTTTAATTTTGATGAAGTTCAGTTTATCTATTTTTATACCTTTGGTGTCATATCTAAAAACTCACTGCCAAATCCAAGGTCATGAAGATTTGCCCTTGTATTTTCTTCTGGAGTTTTATAGTTTTGGATTTTCAGCTCAGGTCTCTGGAACACTGTGAGTTAATGTCCTCTATATTTCATTTTCTTCTGGAGTTTTATAGTTTTGGATTTTTAGCTTAGGTCTCTGGAACACTGTGAGTTAATGTCCTCTGTATTTCATTTTCTTCTGAAGTTTTATAGTTTTGGATTTTCAGCTTAGGTCTCTGGAACACTGTGAGTTAATTTCCCCTATATTTTGCTTGTCAAAGAACTCTGTTTCCTTCATGGTCAACTACTAAATTTCTTTATCCTTAGATATCTTTGGAAATGTGTATCAGTGGCTAAATTTATTTTGGTTACAGAGAAAGAAAAGTTTCTTTGTATTATGAAAAACATGAATCTACATTTTTGTTTCCATCATGCCTTTAGAGGCTGTTTAAGGTCATTTTTTTTTCAATTTGTTCAGCCAAAAAGTATAATTCAACGCAATTTGGGTCACAAAGAAGTTGTTAGCTTTTGTGCAATTATGTTTGTGGGAAAACAAACCCTTTTATAATTAATGTCTTATTTTCTAGAATTCAAATTAAATATTTTAACTATTACATAAAATTGTTCATGTCAATAGGGCAATATGTTGGGCTAAATTTTGTAAATGGTATGAGGCAAAGGTAGATGCTATTCTCTTGCATGCGGACACTCAGTTCTCTCAGTACCATTTGCTAAAGGGACTATCTCCCCCACCCCCACTGAGTGGTCTTGGTACCTTTGTCTAAAATCAACTGACTCGATGTATGGGTTTATTTCTGGATTCTGGATTCTCCGTTCTTTTCAATTGGCCTATGTGTCTGTCCTTAGACTAGCACTCCAGCTTTTGATTACTGTAGCTTCAATAATGAGTTGGGAAGTTGGGAAGTCTGTGTTCTAACTTTGTGGTTCATTCTCAGAGTCCTTGCCATTCCATATGTCTTTGGGGAAGAGCTTTTCCATTTCTTCAGAAAAGGCCATTGGGATTTCGATAGATATTTCACTGAATCTTTAGATCTGCCTGGGGCATATGTGTATGTTCATGCCATGCACACGTGTGTGTGTGTGTGTTGGTATGGGTGGGAGTGCATGTGCACAGGGCTATGCCTGTGTTTGGAGGCCGGAGTGCCATGTCCGCTGATCTCTCGGTCACTCTCCACCTCATGTACTGAGACTGAACTCAGCGCTCCCTGACCTGTCCCGTCTGGCCGGCCAGCTTGCATGGGGCTCTGCTTGTCTTCACTTGCTGCGTGCTGGGGCGACAGGGGAGCAGGGCCACACCCCACATTTCCATGACTGCTGGGGATTCAGGCTCTCACACTTGTGCCACAGGTGCTTGACGTACTGAGCCATGGTGCTAACCAGCACTGTCATTTTAATAATATTGTCTCCCAGCTCATGAATATGGGCTGTTTATCCACTTAGTAGTAGTTCTTTATTTTTCAACAATATTTTATAGTTTTCAGCATGTATACCATTTTTTAAAACCAGATTTGGGGGGGGGTCTCATGTAGCTCAGGCTGGCCTCAAATTCACTATGTAACTAAGGATGACCTTGAACTTCTCCAAATTCTCCTGCCTCTACTTCCCGAGTGCCGGGAACATAGTTGTGTATCACCACTCCCGGTTATCTGGTGCTGGAGTGTGTGTGCTAGACAAGTGCCCTCCCAACTCAGCTACATCCCCAGCTCTGGAATTGTTTTTATTTGTTTACTTATTTATCTATTTATTTGTTTTCGAGGTAGGCTCTCGCTCTAGCTCAGGCTGACCTGGAATCCACTATGCAGTCTCAGGGTGGCCTCGAACTCACAGTGATCCTCCTACCTCTGCCTCCCGAGTGCTGGGATTAAAGGCATGTGCACCACCATGCCCCGCCCCAGAATTGTTTGTGTAATGTCCAATTCAGTAGTTTATTCCTAGGGCAAAGCAATATGACTGATTTTTGTGGGTTGATTCGGTATCCTACAATTTTGCTGATTTTGTTTATTAACTCTAATTGCTGTGTGTGCATGTATTTGTGTGCAATCATGTGTGTGCGTATGTGTGTGTGTATGTATGTGTGGAGAGAGAAAGAAACAAAAATTTTTCTATGTGTAGGATCAAGTTAGCTGTGAGGAGAAATAGTTTTATTTCTTCACTTCCAATTTCAATGTCTTTTATTTTTCTTTACTAATGCTTTAACTAGAACTCCTAGTGAAAAGTTGAATAAAGTTAGACACCCTTGTCTGCTTTTCTAATCTTAGAGGGAAAGATTTTAGTGTTTCATAATTAACATGATGGTACCCATGGCGTTTTCACAGGTTCCCTTTATTGTCTTAGGAGGGATCACAGGTCTCTTCTCTGCCTGGGTTTCTGAGTATTTTTATCATGAAAGGATGTTGGCTTTTGTCAGTTGTGATGACCATGTGGGGTTTCTGCTTTCTTTTCTTTCTTTCTTTTCTTTTTATTTTGAGGTAGGGTCTCACTCTGGTCCAGGCTGACCTGGAATTAACTATGTAGCCTTGAACACACAGCAATTCTCCTACCTCTGCCTCCCGAGTGCTGGGATTAAAGGCATACGCCACCACGCCCAGCTATCTGCTTTATTTTCTTAATGTAGCATCACAATGTAATGTACATTATTTGAGTTTCATGTGTTGCACAACCCCCAAATTCTTAGAACATATCGCACTTTGTCTTTTAAAATTACTTATTGGGCTAGAGAGATAGCTTAACAGTTAAGGCACTTGCCTGCAAAGCCAAAGGACCTATGTTCAATTCCCTAGGACCCAGGCAAGTCAGATGCACAAGGTGGCACATGCGTCTAGAGTTTGTTTGCAGTGGCTGAAGGCCCTGGCTGCATGCCCATTCTCTCTCCCTCTATCTGCATCCATCTATCTATCTATCTCTCAAATAAAGTTCTTTAAAATTATTTATTTATATTTATTTATTTGAGAGAGAGAGAGAGAGAGAGAGAGAGAGAGAGAGAGAGAGAGAAGCAGATAGAGAGAGAGAATGGGTGTGCCAGGGCCTCCAGCCACTGCAAACGAATTCCGGACACATGCACTACCTTTTGCATCTGGTTTACGTGGGTACTGGGGAATCAAACCTGGGTTCTTAGGCTTTGCAGGAAAGTGCCTTAACCACTAATCCATCTCTCCAATATGCTGTTAGGATGCACTCACTAGAATTTTGTTGAGGATTTTTACATCTATTTTCACCTATATTTACACCTAGGGGATATTGGCGAGCAGTTGGTTTTTCTTACACTGTGTTTGTCTGGCTTGGAACCGGGTAATGCTGGCTTTACAAGTTTGGAACTGTTCCCTCCTGTCCTAGTTTGGTAGAAGTCACAGTGAAATAATTTGTTCCCAGGCTTTTCTTTTTGAAAACTTTTGATTAGTGGCTCAATCTTTTTGCTATTAAGTTTGTTCAGATTTTCTATTTCTTCAGAATTCAGTGTTGGTAGTTGGTGTGTTTCTAGGAATTTGTACCTTTTTTGTTATTGTTTTTCAAGGTAGGGTTTCACTGTAGCCCATGCTGGCCTGGAATTCACTATGTAGTCTCAGGGTGGTCTCGAACTCTCAGCGATCCTCCTCCCTCTTCCTCCTGAGTGCTGGGATTAAACACGTGCGACACCACGCCCAGCAGGAATTTGTACCTTTAATCTAGGTTATGTTGCCCTGAAATTGTTCAAGTATTCTCTCATATCTGTTGAAAACACATCTGTAAGGTGGTAGCAACGCTCCTAGTTTTTATATCTGACTTCAGTAATTTGAGCCTTTTCTTTTGTTCTTACTCCAACTAAAAGTTAGTCATTTTGCTATCTTTAAAGAATCAACTTTTGGTTCTATTGTTTTTCCACCTTATATTTTGCTTTTTTTATATTTATATTATTTATTTGAGAGCGGGAAAGAGGCAGAGCAAGAGAGAGAGAGAGAATGGACACGCCAAGGCTTCTAGCCACTGCAAACGAACTCCAGATGCATGCACCCCCTTGTGCATCTGGCTTACGTGGGTCCTGGGGAATTGAACTGACGTCCTTTAGATTTGCAGGAAAACACCTTAACTGCTAAGCCATCCCTCCAGCTCCTGTTTTGCTTGTTTTTGCATTAATCTTCATTGGTCTTTCTTCCTCCTCGTCCTCTTTCTTCCTAGTACTAGGGGTTTACTTTATCACCAGGCCAAGTACTTTCCACTGAACTTTACCCCAGCCTCCTTCCCCATTTTATACTTTCACTTGAGATAAGGTCTCACTAAAGTATCCAGACTGGCCTTGAATGTGCTGTCTAGCCCAGGCAGGCCTTAAATTTGTGATCTCCGGTTTCAACCTCCCAAGTAGCTGGGAATATAGACTTGTATTAATAGCCCCAGAAAAGTCTTTTCTTTTTCCTCTTTTTTTAAAAAAATATATTTTATTTATTTATTTATTTGAGAGAGAGAGAGAGACAGAGAGAGGGAGAATGGGCACTCCAGGGCCTACAGCCAATGTAAACGAACTCCAGACGCATGCACCACCTTGTGCATCTGACTTACACGGGTCCTGGGGAATCCAACAGAAGTCCTTTGGCTTTGCAGGCAAGCGCCTTAACCACTAAGCCATCTCTCCAGCCCCTTTTCTTCTTCTTTTTTAAATAGTGGTGTTTACAACTGCAAATTTTCCTCTGAATACCATTTTCATTGCAACTCATAGATTTTGGCGTGTTGCATTTTAATTCTCATTCACCTGAAAATAGTTATTTATTTATTTTTTTATTTTTTAATTAATTAATTTATTTATTTATTTATTTTTTGGTTTTTTGAGGTAGGGTCTCGCTCTAGCCCAGGCTGACCTGGAATTCACTATGGAGTCTCAGGCTGGCCTTGAACTCTCGGAGATCCTCCTGCCTCTGCCTCCCGAGTGCTGAGATTAAAGGCGTGCGCCACCACGCCCGGCTATGAAAATAGTTTTTTAAACTCCCATTGTGAATTATCCTTTAACCCTGGTGAGTATTTTTTTTTTTTAATTTTTATTTACTTATTTACTTGAGAGAAAGCCAGACAGAGAGAATAGATGCACCAGGGCCTCTAGCCACTGCAAATGAACTCCAGACACATGTGCCACTTTGTGCATCTGGCTTATGTAGGTCCTGGGGTATTGAACCTGGGTCCTTAGGCTTTACAGGCAAGCACTGTAACCACTAAACTACCTCTCCAGCCTTGACCCTGGTGATTATTTAAAACTGTGTTTTTTAGAGCCGGGTGTGGTGGTGCATGCCTTTAATTCCAGCACTCGGGAGGCAGAGGTAGGAGGATTGCTGTGATTCAAGGCCACCCTGAGACTACATAGTGAATTCTAGGTCAGCCTGGGCTAGAGTGAGACCCTACTTTGAAAAAAACCAAAAAATAAAAAATAAAATAAAAGTGTGTTTTGAAAAGTTTCTTTCTGTTTCTGAATTTTATTTTTCCTTTGATTATTGATTTCTAGTTGTAATCTATTATGATTGGAGAGAATTCTTTTGAGTTTCTAGTTTTAGATTTAAAAAAAATATTTCTTTGGGTTTTCTTGGGTTTCCAGATTCTGAAATTTGGTGCCATGTTAATTCTGGAAAAAAATATCAACCACTTCAGAGCTATTCACTTTTTAATTTATTTATTTTGTTTTTTTTTGGGGGGGGGTAGGGTCTTTCTCTAGCCCAGGCTGACCTGGAATTCACTGTGTATTCTCAGGGTGGCCTCAGACTCATGGTGATCCTCCTACCTCTGCCTCCTTAGTGTTAGGATTAAAGGCATGTGCTACCACACCCAGTATTTCCTTTTAAAAAAATTTTTTTTAATGTATTTTATTTATTTGAGAGAGAGAGAAAACGAGACAGAGAAAGTGAGAATAGGCATGCCAGGGCCTTTATCCACTGCAAATGAACTCCAGATGCATGTGCCGCCATGTGTACCTGGCTTACATGGGCACTAGGGAATTGAACCTGGGACTTTAGGCTTGGCAGGTAAGTGCCTTAACTGCTAAGCCATCTTTCCAGCCTGGTATTTCCTTTTTTTTTTTTTTTTTCAAGGTAGGGTCTCACTGTAGCTCAGGCTGACTTGGAATTCACTATGTAGTCTCAGGGTGGCCTCAAACTCATGACGATCCTCTTACCTTTGCTTCCCAAGTGCTGGGATTAAAGACATGCACCACCACACCCAGCTGGTATTTCCTTTTTTGAACCCTATTTCTGTGTCTCAATCTTTCACATTTTAAAATCTCCATGATAGGGTTGGAGGGATGGCTTAGCGATTAAGGTGTTTGCCTGCAGAGCCAAAGGACCCAGGTTCGATTCCCCAGGACCATGTGAGCCAGATGCACAAGGGGGCATATGCGTCTAGAGTTCATTCATAGTGGCTGGAGGCCCTGGCACGCCCATTCTCTCCCTCTCTCTCTCTCAATCTCTCTCCCCCTCTTTCTCTGTCAAATAAATAAATAAATAAAAATACTTTAAAATCTCCATGACAATTCCTTTTCATGTTCTTTGATTTCTCCTCCAATTTACTAATTCTCTCATTAGCTATGACTAACCTTGGTTCAATCCATCCATTGAATCTCATTTTAGTGGTTGTAAGTTTATTTCTAGAAGATCTACTTTGTATTCTTTAAATCTTTCCTGGCCTTTTAAACAGTCTGAAGTTCCACTGTGACATTTTACACCTTTCACTTATTACCTAACATATTTCCACATTCATTCATGTTTTGTTTCTATTGATGTCACTCTGCAGTTTCTGTTGTCTCATTCTGACACTTGTTTCCCAGTAAACTGAGTGATTGTTTTTTTCCGATGGGAAAAATCATGTTCCTTGAGATAGTGTCGGTGGAAGTTGTTTTTAGCTTGGACTTGAAAGCCTTCCTCCAAAGAGAAGCTGCTTGTTGTTTGTTTGGTGATGCTGGGCATAAAGGAGGGACACTTCCCAATAGAGTAATTTTAAATTAAAATCAAGTTTTTCAAATCATACAGGAGTGCAGATTTAGCTCCAAATATATGTGAGAGCAACTACATAGTGCGGGATGGTCAGAGAGACAGTTTCCCTCCTGTCTCTTGTCTCCTCAAACGTGGCTCATTGAATGCCAGACTCTAGCCCCATGGACTGGCAGACACTGAAAGCACACATACCCTTCAAAGCTACCTTCCCCTACCCTAGGACCCCGACATCCCCTGCACATTCATGCTTTATATTTATTTATTTGGTATGGGGGGGGTCAAACCCAGGGTTTCATGCAAGCTAGGCAAACATCCTACAACTAAGTTATACCACCCCAGCCTTTTAATCATTTCTGACTTACTTCTCAGACATACATATTTTTCTTTTTTTAAAAAATAATTTTTTATTTTAATTAACTAATTAATTTGTAAGCAGAAAGATAGAGAAAGAGATAGAAAGGAGACAGACAGAGAGAGGATGGGTCTGCCAGGGCCTCTATTCACTGCAAACAAACACCAGATGCGTGCACCCCCTTGTGCATCTGGCTTACGTGGGTCCTGGGGAATCGAACCTGGGTCCTTTAGCTCTGCAGGCAAGCTGCCTTAACTGTTAAGCCATCTCTCCAGACCGACATACATATCTTTCAAATGCACGGCTTGGTATGGTGGTACACACCTGTAATAACAGAACTGGGGGAGATCTACCCCCATTATTTATGGAAATACCATAAAATTTCCCCATGTTTCTTTCCATATGAAGGAGGCTCCATTGGCGTGGTGTTCGACTCCTTTATTCACCTTTCCTTCTGAAAGTAAGCCAGTCAGAGGTGTAAGGCAGGAGAACCAGTTCCAGGCCGTCCTTAGCTAATAGTGAGTTTGAGGTCAGTCTGGGCTCCTTGAGACCCTATCTTTTAAAACCAAAACCACAACAAAACAATAAACAAACATATGCACATATGTTCTGTAAACCATGTCAGGTATACCGTGCTGGGGGAGGGGGTGGCACGGGGGATCTTGCACATGCGCGCTACGTCTCCACCAGAGGCCCCTGTCCACGAACAACTTCTTGATCTAGAGCCTCTCTCATAACTTCCTGTATGATTCTGTTTAGAATTCTGTCTGTACGGCTGAGCGCTCGCCTGTTCGAATGTTGGGCACTCTGTTTTGTGGCCGCATCTGTTCTCTCTGCCCATAGGTTGTCAAAGTCCTTCTTCTTACTGCTTGGAACTTCCAGTCTTCTGAAATCCTACTCTATGTATTAGATGCTCATTTGCATTAACAAGGATTGGTATGCTTTCTTAAAAGTTTTTTTTTTTTTTTTTTTAGCCGGGCGTGGTGGTGCACGCCTTTAATCCCAGCACTCGGGAGGCAGAGGTAGGAGGATTGCCATGAGTTTGAGGCCACCCTGAGGCTCCATAGTGAATTCCAGGTCAGCCTGGGCTAGAGTGAGACCCTACCTTGAAAAACCAAAAAAAAGAAAAAGTTTCTTTTTTCTTTTTCTTTTTTTTTCTTTTTCTTTTTCTTTTCTTTTTTTCTTTTTTTCTTTTTTTTTTGTAGGGCTGGAGAGATTGCTTAGTGTTTAGGGTACTTGCTTGTGAAGCCAAAGGACCCAGGTTCGATTTCCTAGTACCCATGTAAGCCAGATGCACAAAGTGGTGCATGTGCCTAGAATTTGTTTGCAGTGCCCGGAGGCCCCGGCGTGCCCATTCTATTTTTCTCTATCTGCGTCTTTCTCTCTCTTCCCCCAATAAATAAATAAAATAATTTTAAAAGTTTTTTTTAAATTATAAAAGAGGACAGGCCTGCAAGTCATTATAGTTTAATGTGACATTGTTTAATATGTGAGACTTTCTCTAACCAACGAGCTCAATTTTTCCACTCTAAAGAACAAGAGCTGGATTGAAGGAGTGGAGAGGAGTGTACTGCAAGGCAGAGCGTCGTGTCAGAGCTGGGTGTGACATGTGGAGTAAGGACATGCGGCTCGCTCCTGCCGTCTTCCCTCTGCCTGCCCCTCATTCCCTGGCCTAAGCTCCAGTTGACACTAGAATTCTGTTCCTTTATAAGTGCGCTTGATTTTTATGAGTTTGTACATACAAATAGTTATTTAGTTATCTATTATTTAATTTATTAATTTGAGGCGGGGGAGAGAGAATGGACATACCAGGGTGTCTAGCCATTGCAAATGAACTCCACATGCATGCGCTACCTAGTGCATCTGGTTTTATTGGGTAATCAAACCTGGCTTTGCAGGCAAGTGCCTTAACTGCTAAGCAATCTTTCCAGCCAGTTTATATTTATTTATTTTTCAGTGAAATTTCCTTTTTTTAATTTATTTCATTTTCTTTCTTTTCTCCTCCTCCTCCTTCTTTTCTTGAGGTAGGGTCTCACTCTAGCCCAGGTTGACCTGGAATTCACTGTGTAATCTTAGGCAGGTCTTGAACTCACACCAATCCTACTACCTCTACCTCCCAAGTGCTGTGATTAAAGGCGTGTGCCACCATGCCCACTTAATTTATTTATTTTTATTGACAACTTCCATAATTATAGGCAATAAACCATGGTAATTCCCTCCCCCACTTTTCCCTTTGTAACTTCAGTCTTCATAATATCCCCCTCCTCATCTCATTCAGTCTCTCTTTTATTTTGTTATCTTTATCTTTTCCTCTTATTATGATGGTCTTGTGTAGGTAGTGTCAGGCACTGTGAGGTCACAGATATCCAGGCCATTTTGTATTTGGAAGAATACATTGTAAGCAGTCCTACCCTTCTTTTGGCTCTTACATTCTTTTCTTTTGTTTTGTTTTTCGAGGTAGGGTCTCACTCTAGCTCAGGCTGACCTGGAATTCACTATGGAGTCTCAGGGTGGCCTCGAACTCATGGTGATCCTCCTACCTCTGCCTTCCGCGTGCTGGGATTAAAGGCGTACGCCACCACGCCCGGCTTGGCTCTTACATTCTTTCTGCTACCTCTTCCGTAATGGACCCTGAGCCTTGGAAGGTGTGATAGAGATGTTTCAGGGCTGAGCACTCCTGTGTAACTTCTTCTCAGTACTAGGGTGCCTTCGGAGTTATCCCAAGTTCACCACCATCTGAAAAGAAAGGCTTCTGAAACCAAAAGTGAGAGTAGCATTAATATATGGGTATGAACATTAATAGAAGTGCTTACCGGGCAGTTTGGTGAGCACAGTATATACATTTAGCCAGACAACAGCAGTCATTGCACCCCTAGAACTCATGACTTCCCCTATCATAGGTTTTCAGTATCGGACATGTATTCCCTTCCATGGAGCGGGCCTCCAGTCCAATTAGAGATCAGCTGGTTTCCCCCATAACAGACATGCCACTACTGCACCCATTGGCTCATGTGGCCTGGCTGGCCAAATGTAAGGCTTGCAGTGTCCACTGTTGTGTATCTTCACTGGTTATTTGTTTTCTCACTCCCCAATGGAACTGCATGCAGCATGGCTTTTTCCAGCTTTCTGTCAGCTGGTCTACATGGAGGAGGTTTTCAGCTCAGCTCCAGCAGGATTTCTCAGTGACCTTGCAGCCCAAGTATGTGGAGTCTTCAGCAATAGGGTCTTACCATCTATTCCTGGTGGGAAACCAAGGGCCTTGGCAGTGGACTCTAATTATGGGGGGGATCTGGGGCCTCCTGGGCCAACAACTCACTGGAAGGTGTCCCATCCCTGAAACTGAAAGTTTTCTAGTAACAATTTATGGCTTCTGGGTGCATCATTGCCCAAAAAAGTAGGTTTCCATATGACTTATTCATACCCTCTTAGATTTTGATTATCCCTCCTCCTGCCTCTCCTTTACTCAACCTCTTCCCCTGACATCAGTAATCTGTTCTTCTACTTACATATATACAATACCATTCCCTTAAGTCCCCCCTCCCTTATATCCCCTTTCTAGCTTACTGGATTCTGCTACTGAGTTTTATTCCTACTCATATAGAAGTCCAAACATTTGTAGCTAGGATCCACATATGAGACAGAACATGTGACCTTTGGCTTTCTGGGCCTGGGTTATTTCACTAAGTATCATCCTTTCTAGGCCTATCCATATCCCTGAAAATTTCATAATTTCATTTTTCTTTACTGCTGAATAGAACTCCATTGCATAAATGTACCACATTTTCATTATCCACTCATCAGTTGAGGGACAACTAGCCTGGTTCCATTGCCTAGCTATTGTGAATAGAGCCAGCCTGTTTGTTTTTGAGGCAGAGTCTCACTAGGTAACTCATGCTCCTCCTACCTCAACCTCCTGAGTGTTGGTATTGTGAGCACACACCACCATGGATAGCTATAAAACAGTGTCTGTATAGAAAATACCTTCCGAATTCCAAAGAAGGTACAATCAATATATAAAAGATTGTGAGGAATAAGAGAGAGAATGTGAGAGATTGAGAGATATATGCTGTCTTTCCTGTCAAAGCGTTCAAAGATAAGCTCAGTTCTGGAAGGACACCATTCTGTGGAAGCCCTGCTTCCCAAGTCAGCTCCCTTGAGACCAGAAGAGTTAACAACCTCTGAAAACAAGAGAATAGCCGCGCTTGAGACTAAAACCGTCAACAATCCTTGAAAGCCAGGCTGCTATTTCTGCACCTGGTAAAAGTCCCTACATCTTCTATTTCTTTACGTTTACCCTAGAAACTGCATTGCTTTTATATTTTAGCCTGTCACATGAGACTGCGAGACCAAACTGATTCAGAGCAATGCCCAAGACCTTGCCTGTGTGAGGGAGTGTAAAAATTCCATACAAGTTTTCTGCTCATGTGCTTGCTTGACAGACCTCTCAAGAAAGTGCTGCACCTTTTGCCGAAGTAACTATGGCCTTGCCAGTGTACCTCAGATATTTCTCAAACCCTACACGCGTGTTTACCGCCATTACCAGGAGAAATATTCATTCATTCTTCTCATGCTCCCTTCTGGGTGAAGGAGGATTCCTGGTGTCTCACCCTTCTCCACCCTTCCTCCAGAAAGTGAGCTGACCCCACTCCAGACAGAGGAGGTGTGTCTCCTTCCCTGTGATTTAGTTGGCAAGATATTTTATTCTTTTAAAAATATTTTGTTTATTTATTTACTTGTGTGTGTGTGTGTGTGTGTGTGTGTGTGTGTGTGTGTATGAGAGAAAGAGAGAGAGAGAATGGGCATGTCAGGGCCTCTAGCAAGGGCAAACAAACTCCAGAAGCATACACCATTTTGTGCATATGGCTTACGTAGGTCCTGGGAAATGAAACCTGGGTCCTCAGGCTTTGCAGGCAAGTGCCTTAACCACTAAGCCATCTTTCTGGCCTCAGAACTCTTTATTCTTACATACAGGTGAGTCCTCCAGTTTCCCCTTGCTGGGTAGAAAGGGTGATGTTTCATTTCTCCATCATCTTCTCACTCCTGTTTGATTTTTCCATTCGTTCAGAACCCAAACAGAGAAGAAGAATGCCATTTATTGGGCTCTTCCAATCTCCTGTTGAAGATGTTTGAGGTTTCATTGTCCCACAAGGTGCAGAACCAAACTTAAGTAGTGAAGGGGTTTTTAAAAATAGAACTTCTTGGGCTGGAGAAATGGCTTAGCATAGCAGTTAAGTGCTTGCCTGTGAAGTCTAAGGACCCTGTTTCGAGGCTCGATTCCCCAGGACCCACGTCAGCCAGATGCACAAGGGGGCGCATGCATCTGGAGTTCGTTTGCAGTGGCTGGGAGCCCTGGTGCACCCATTCTCCCTCTCTCAATCTCTCTTTCTTTCTTGCTCTCAAATAAGTAAAAATAAACAAAAAATTTAAAAAATAAAACTTCTTTTTGCTTTTAAAATATATTGCCTTGGGGTTGGAGAGATTGCTTAGCAGTTAAGGCGCTTGCCTGAGAAGCCTAAGGAGCCTTGTTCGACTTTCTAAGTCCCAGGTAAGCCAGCAGCACAAAGGTGAGGCAAGCGCAAGGTCGCACATGTCCACTAGGTGGCACAAGCGTTTGGTGTTCGATTTCAGTAGCTGAGGCTCTGTCACACCAGTTCTCTCTCTCCTCTCTCTCTGTCTCTGTTTCTCTCTCTCTGAAATAAAATAAAATATTAAAAAATATATAGCCTTCGGGACTGGGGAGATGGTTCAGTGGGTAAGAAGAGCATTTTCACATAAGCATGAGAGCCTGAGAAAGCCTGAGGTTGCCTGTTCAATTCCCCAGTGCCCATGTAACCAGCTGAGCATGGCTACAACATGCCTGTAACCCCAGTCCTGTGGGAAGCGAAGACTAAAAGAATATCTGGGGCTCACTGGTCAGCCAGCCTGACCAAAAACACAGCAGCGCCGGGTTCAGTGAGAGACTTTGTCCAAAGGAAACAGCTAATGCGTGGTAAAGGACATCTGACATTTCCCTGTGGCCTCTGCACATGTTCGTGCTTGGTGTGTCACAACTGCTTACATATGTGTGTCCCCCCACACACAAACACACACACACACACACACGCCACACTTCACACACATACACACCCACAAATGTGGCTTTGCGCAGATTCAAACATTATGAGTGTGCATGTAAAATACGTTTACATGGTGGTCCCATCCATAAACCTCACGAGTGGGAGAGAGGAGGATTTTCCATCTGCTTCCATGGAAATTTTTATTATTGGCAAAGATCCTTTGCCCAGGCACATCCAGATACCCGGATGGGCATTGTATAAGCAGGTACGATCGCCTCCTGGGTTCTGTCGGTCTTAGTCATTCAGGCCACAGACCCCCTCCCCCCCGGACGCTTGCCACTGAGGTTTCTGCGAGTCAGATCACTGCAATTGCTGTCGCTGTCACCCCTGGGGACACCAGGCTTTGCCTCTGCTTGCTTGGCATCTACGCAGGGTAGTCCCTGGGCTTGGAACTCTGGCCACTAAGCCCAGAACAGCTGCTAGCTGGGAGGCCTGCCAGTGAGGTAGCTGGAGCTCTGGGGAGGTTTTCAGGGTCAGCGGGCAAGTCATCGCAAAGTCCTCCTTTCAGCCCAAGCAAGACAGAGTTCCAGCAAGAGCCGCAGCCTGGGTCCTTTTCCTGTGCGCACAGACGCGGCTGGGTCCGGCTGCCAGGCCATAGTCTCCGTTAGACGCGTTCTCGGGTCCCAGGAGTCCGTGCCCACGACGCGGTCTGGTGCCAAGGCCCACAGACAAGCCTCAGCCCCAGTACGGGGACGCAGTCAAGTCTGGTCTGCGGTCAGGTGTCTGGGCCCTGAGACAAAATCGTGGGGGTGCAAACAAATAACAGAGCCAGGTGGAGATTGAAGTGTTCCGCGCGGGGGTTCCGGGTGAGCCTGGGAGCAGCGCCCACAAGGGAAGCTGAAGACAGGGGCATAAAGGGGAGAGGCTTGTAGAGCGCGGGAAGAGGCTGCTGGGCCCGGCGTGGGCAGCTGGACTTGGCATGCCCGTGCGTCCCTGGGTCTGGGGCGGCGCCCACAGCGCCCAGCAGGGGGCGCGCGAGCTCAGCGTCTGCGGTTGGTTCTCAGGGTGCCCGACAGGGACTGGGGCCATCCAGGGGCACTGAGCTCCCGCGCCCCACTGATCACCGAGCAAACCGCAACCCCCTTGGAGCGGGGAACCTTACCTCTGAAGCGCAGCAGTTATGTAGCAAGTTCTCGTGGACTGGATGAATGGGATGCGCACTCAGTGACACGGAGACAGTGGAGGTGACCCTGTCGCTGCCCAGCGCACGGATCTCCCCTCCCGACATTCACCCAGGGCGAGAAGCCTGCAGGAGACGTCAACGCACACTCGACCGACCATGACACTGAAGGGCCAGGGCGGTGGTGGGGAAAGGAGCAGCGAAGGAGCACGGGTCCTGGGTAATAGCTAGGATGTACCAGGCGCCAGGGAACTTGCTGCCCCCAGCCTGTTTCGTGGGTCAGCGCACAGCCCTTCCTGGTCAGACACAGGCTGCTTCTGTCCCGGGGTTACTTCTCCGGGAGGGATCTTTCACTGGCTTCTCATCTCAGCTGCCTTAGGGCTCCTCCTCTTTGGCCATGGCAGAAACAGGCCCGTGATTCTTCAGGCTCAAGTTCAAATCCGATTATTAACTAGCTGGGTGATGTGGGGCAAGTTATGGGACCGTCCAAGTGCTTTCTCTTCACTGTTTTACGGCATCTGCCCTGAAAGCAGTCGTGAGGATTAAGCGGACTGTGGACAGTGAGCAGAACACTGATTCATCACCACAGAACTAGTCTTCCACGGCCATAGCTATCTGATCCGTGGAGAGCCGAGCCTGTGCTCAGCGCAAGCTTAAGGGACACTGCTCCCAAGGCTGAGAGCACGGCCCCTGAGGAAACCGGCCCAGCTCTTTTTCTTTTTCTTTTTTTTTTAAGTATTTTTTTTGTTTATTTTTATTTATTTATTTGAGAGCCACAGACAGAGAGAGAAAGAGGCAGATAGAGAGAATGGGCTCGCGAGAATGGGCGCGCCAGGGCCTCCAGCCACTGCAAACGAACTCCAGACGCGTGCGCCCCCTTGTGCATCAGGCTTGCGTGGGTCCTGGGGAATTGAGCCTCGAACCGGGGTCCTTAGGCTTCATAGGCAAGCGTTTAACCGCTAAGCCATCTCTCCAAACCCGGGCCCAGCTCTTACTCTTCCCCTTCCCCCACAGGCCCAGACTATCTTTGCTGAGGTCCTTGGAATGGTCTCTTCTCCTCTTCCCTTACGGGCCTGCCTCAGGCCAGCCCCATGGTCTACAGTCTTGCAACCCATTTCCCACCCTAAGGCTCTCATGTCCTGTTCTCTGCTTTCAGATGGTGCCAGCAGGTGACCCTTAAAGGGCTACATCTTTGACCCCCCCCCCCGGTCCCCCACAGGATCCACTGCTGACCGCCCTTTCCTACCACAGTTTAAAAGTGTTTCTTGGGCCTGGGAGGATGGCTTAGCAGTTAAAGCCTTTGCCTGCAAAGCCAAAGGACCCAGGTTCGATTCCCCAGGACCCGCGTTAGCCAGATGCACAAGGGGGCGCACGTATCTGGAGTTCATTTGCAGTGGCTGGAGGCCCTGGCGCACCCATTCTCTCTCTCTTCCTCTGTCAAATAAATAAATAAAAATATTTTAAAAGTGTATCTTAAGTGTATCTTGTGAAAGACTTGATTTTTCTATTCCTTGCACACTCTGGGGTGCTCATGGGTCTTGTGTGAGAGGCTTGACTATTAAGACCGCACTGCCGGAGGTTTAGTGATGGAGAGTAGGGGAGGGCAGGATGGAGGAGTGGGTGGAGAACAGAGCCTGGCTACTTGAAATGGATAACTTTCAGCCTCGCCCCATCCCTAAGGATCATCTGGGACTCATCAAAAGATCAGCCATAGTCCCCTTGACAGGCCCAGAGTGTAAAAAGACACCTGCAGACTCAGCCTTGGGTTTCCCTAGAGTCCCTGGGTTAACCCACTGGACCCAGGAACCTGGAACCAGGGACATACATTGGTCACTTGGCCAGAAAGGGGAAGTCCTATCTGCAGGTCGGAGTTCACAAGAGAAAGCCTGGCAAGTCAGTCTGGGACCAAGGCTCCCCCTCTCCATGCTAGAGCTGACCTTGACTGGCTACTCCAGTAAGTGACTGCCTTCTCCCAGATGACTACATGACACAAGCCTCATTGTAGGCCTGGCTGAGGCCATGATCTCTCAACTGGTGATAACAGCTGCTGCCAGACTCCTGCTTGGACAAGGAGGTAGCATAGCCCTGTGGTGGGCCTGCATTGTCCCTTGGAGAGTTGTGCCTATTCTGGCCAAAAATCTCAGCCATGAAGCAGGGCGTAGTGACGCACGCCTTTAATCCCAGCACTTGGGAAGCAGAGGTAGGAGGATCACCATGAGTTTGAAGCCACCCTGAGAATACACAGTGAATTCCAGGTAAGCCTGGACTAGAGTGAGACCCTACCTCAGAACGCACCCCCCCCCAAAAAAAATCTCAACCATGAATGAGCATCATGCAGAACTCCACTCCTACAGACCCCTCTCTACATACTTTCAATGGTTTGGTAAGTATTTATCAATCCACTGGTGTGTTCCAAGAATCCCCTAAAATGGCTGCAAAGCTCACTGGCAATGAGCTGGAGAGATGAGTTAGCAGTTAAGGCACTTGCCTTTGAAGCCTAAGGACCCAGGCTCGATTCCCCAGTAAAGCCAGATGCACAAAGTGGTACAGCATGTGTCTGGAGTTCGTTTGTAGTGGCTGGAGGCCCTGGGACACTCATTATTTCTCCGTCTCTCTGTCTGCCTCTTTCTCTCTCAAATAAATACATAAAGATAAAATGTTAAAAACTAATCTCTGGAGAATTTGCCTTTCTCTCTTCCATGTATACCTTTCCTTTCCCCAGACAGCTGTACTGTTTTATCATGTGCCCCTGGATTTACTCAAAAGACCCTCTCCCCTGAAATCCTTATTCCCTGTCTTACTTTTTTTCCCACAGTACTTATTAATATATGTCACATGGCATGCTTATTGTTCATCCTGCCCTAGTAAGATCCATACCTCCTGAAGGTAGGGGCAAGTAACTTAAAAGATCTACTATGGGGCTGGAGAGATGGCTTAGCAGTTAAGCGCTTGCCTGTGAAGCCTAAGGACCCTGGTTCGAGGCTCAATTCCCCAGGATCCATGTTAGCCAGAAGCACAAGGGGGCACACGCGTCTGGAGTTCATTTGCAGTGGCTGGAGGCCCTGGCGCACCCATTCTTCTCTTCTCTATCTGCCTCTTTCTCTGTCTGTCGCTTTCAAATAAATAAAGAAAAATAAAGAAAAAATTTAAAAAAAGATCTACTTTGGGCTGGAGAAATGGCTCAGTGGTTAAAGGCACTTGTACGTAAAACCTGATGACACGGATTAAATTCCCCAGTACACACATAAAATCAGATGCCCAAAGTGGCACTTGTGTCTGGAGTTTGTTTGCAGTGGCAGAAGGCCCTGGTGCCCCCATACTCACTCTCTCTGTGTCTGCCTCTTTCTCTGTCTCTCTCTCTCTCAAATATACATATATATATATCTATATCTATCTATCTATCTATCTATCTATCTATCTATCTATCTATCTATACATAAAGATCTACTTCTAGGCTGGTGGTCTTCAGAGATGCCAAGTAGGGTATAACAGTAAAAAGCGTTAAAAACAAAGCAAGGCATGGTGGTGCATGCCTTTAATCCCAGTGCTTGGGAGGCAGAGGTAGGAGGATCTCCATGAGTTCGAGGCCACCCTCTTGAGACTATGTAGTGAATTCCATGTGAGTCTGGCCTTGAGCAAGGCCCAACTTCAAAAAAAAAAAAAAAAAAAAGGGTGAACTTAGGGAAGAGAGAAAAGTCCACAAATAAGCTATTGAAACATCCCACTGAAAATTACAAAAAGAATAAGGAATTCTAATGATAAAAAGACAACAAAATCTACCATCAGATAAAGACCTGCAAATGACATTAACTGTGCAAAAAAGTCTGACAGATATTTTAAGGTATGTTTAAGTCACTCAAATTGATGATTGAAAGAATAGCTTCTAGTTAAGTAAAAGAACAAGACATTCAAATAGGCAGGAATGAATCATAGGCAGTAGATATCTTAGAAATGCAAAAACATTAGCCACTGGAAAAAAATTACTTCTGAATTTGAAGATGGTAGAAAAAAATAGTCTAAAATGCATAACGGGAAAATGAAGAGATTAAAATAAAGAATAAAGAGAGATTGAAAAATGCATAACGGGAAAATGAAGAGATTAAAATAAAGAATAAAGGGAGATTGAAAGAAGCTCCAATATGTGAAAACTAGTCTTAAAAGAAAATAGAGGGCTGGAGAGAAGGACCCAGGTTCGATTCCCCAGGACCCATGTAAGCCAGATACACAAGGTGGTGCATGCATCTGGATTTTGTTTTCAGTGGCTAGAGGCCTGGCTGTATCCACTCTCTCCCTATCTGTCTCTTTCTCTCAAATAAAATAGAACTAAGATATTTTTTAAAAATGTGTAAAAGAAAACGGAGAAGGAGAAGTAATATCTGGAAGATAAAGCTGAGAGTTTCCTCGGTTGAAGAAGGTATAAATTATTTTAATACACAGGCATTGAAGGCGCCATGCAAGGAAAGTTAAAACAAATTTACACCTAGACACATTTCACTGTAGAACATATAAGACACCAGACAATTGGAAAAAAACAGTATAGAGAAAAGATAAATAACATTTACAGGCACATCTATTAGACTGTCAGCTTACTTTCTTGAAGCAACAATACCTGCCAGGAGACAATGGAGTAGTATCTTTAAAGAGTCTGAATATATAAAGAGTTTATATGCTGTTAAATTATTCATTCAGGAACAAAGACAAAATAAAGTTATTTCAGCCACACAAAGACTACGAGGATTTACCTCCCACCAATGTCATCACTATAGAAAGCAATTCACCAAGAAGAGACATGGACCTGGAAGCAAGATGTGGGATGTAATAAACAGTGGTGAGAGCAGACATCGATGAAATGCTAGTAAATTTAATTGGCTTCCAACTTTAAGAAAGTTCCTGTGACTTTTGATAGATGAGGTGGCTAGAGAGATAACTCATTCAGTAAAGTGTTTGCTTTGCATGTGAATCTGAGTTCGATCCCCAGAATCTGCCTAAGAAACCTTTGCATGGTGGCGTATGCTTGTCATCTCAGTGCTGGGGAGGTGGAGATAGGAGGGTAGCAGCTTGCTGGCCAGCTAGTCTAGCCCAGTTGGCACTCGCCAGGTCAACGAGAGACCCCATCTCAGAAGGAGTGGATGGCACTTCTGAGGAACAATATGAGAGGTTGTTCTCTGGTCTACACATGCACACACACACACACACACACACACACACACGAGAGAGGGAGAGAGAGAGAGAGAGAGAGAGAGAGAGAGAGAAAGGTGAAATGAAAACTCCAAACAGACCATTAAAACATAGGGAGAGGTAGCATTTGTTTAGTGATCAAAATAAACCAATGGTCTTGTATTTAGCAAGAAATAGAAATACTATATATTTTGGCAGTTATCCTAAGCCATAGTTTAAATTAGGATGTGGTATTTTTTTTAAAAATCTCAGGATTTTTCTGATTTATTATTTATTTATTTGTTAGAGACAGAGAGAAGGACACACAGAGAGAGCGAGAATGGGTGTGCCAGGGCCTCCAGCCACTGCAAACAAACTCCAGATGCGTGCACCACCATGGGCATCTGGCTTATGTGGGACCTGGAGAATCGAACCTGGGTCCTTCGGCTTCACAGGCAAGTGCCTTAACTGCTAAGCCATCTCTCCAGTCTGGATATAGTTTAACAATTATACTAACTCATAGTTTCCCATGCATATTAGAAATTTTAGGACAGGGCTGGGGATGTTCCTCGGTTGATAAAGTGCTTGTCTACCATGCACAATGTCTAGGGCTCTAGCCCCAGCTCCACATAAACTGGGAGTTGTGGTGCATATCTGTAATCCTAATACTTGGCCTCCCGAAAGGATCAGAAGTTCAAAGTCATCCCCAGCTACATAGACAGCCAGTTTGAGGCCAACCTGGACTACATGAGATCCTGTCTATCCCCCATCCCATGCCCCAAAAGTAAAAGTAATTATTTTTATTTATTTATTTTTTATTTTTTCAGTTTTTTGAGGTAGGGTTTCACTTGAGCCCAGGCTGACCTAGAATTCACTATGTAGTCTCAGGGTGGCCTTGAACTCTTGGTGATCCTCCTACCTCTGCCTCCCGAGTGCTGTGATTAAATGCGTGCGCCACCACGCCCGGCTAAAGTAATTATTAAAAGAGAAGATACACAGTCCTCACATTCCAAGCCAACAGAAGAAATGTAGAAAACTTCTTGATCAAACCACCTGAAAGCAAGAAAAGAGAGAAGAAAAGGGATACAAATATGAGTGACAAAGTGAGTTAATAGGATGGTATTGTGTATATGTAAGTAGAAGAACAGATTAATGGGTGTGAAAAGGCCTAATTGAGGTCAGGGAAAGTGATTGTATAAAGGAAAGGTGGAAGGAGGGCTAATCAAAATCTAAGAGGATATAAATAAATCATATGGAAACCTACTTTTTTGAACAATGAACCTACCTTTTTGAACTTTTTTGAACACACAGGAGCCATAGATTGTTACTAGAAATTTTCAGTGCTAGGGATGGGATACCTTCCAGTGAGTTGTTGGCTAGGAAGGTCCCTGATGCCCCAAAACATTACAGGTCATTGCAGAGGCCCTTGGTTTCCAACCGGGAGTAGATGGTAAGACCCTATTGCTGAAGACTCCACATAGTTGGGCTGCAAGGCCACTGAGAAATCCTGCTGGAGCTGAGCTGAAAACCTCCTTCATGTAGACCAGGTGACAGAAAGCTGGAAAAAGCCATTCTGCATGCAGTTCAATGGCAGAGAGAGAAATCACCAGTGAAGATACTCAACAGTGGACACTGAAAGTCTTATATTTGGCCAAATGAGCCAACAGATGCAATAATGGCACATCTGTTATGGGGAAACCATACCCTCTAATTGGACTGGAGGCCCGCTCCATGGGAGGGAATACATCCCTGATACTGAAAACTGACAACAGGGGTAGTCATGAGCCCTAGGGGTGTAACGTCTGCTGCTGTCTGGCTAAATGTATGTACAATGCTCACCAAACTGCCCAGTAAGCACTTCTCTTAATGTTCATACCCATATATCAATGCTCCTCTCACTTTTGGTAGAGAACCTTCTCTTTTCAGATGGAAGTGACCTTGGACCTTGGGATGTCTCAGAAAGCACCATGGTGCTGAGAAGAAGTGACAGGAGTGCTCAGCACTGAAATACCTCAATCACACTTACCATGGCTCAGGGTCCATTGCAGAAGAGGTGGAAGAAAGAATGTAAGAGCCGAAGGAAGAGTAGTACTCCTTACAACGTGCTCCTCCAGACACAAAATGGCCTGGATATACATGACCTCACAGTCCTGATACTATCATCATAATAGGAGGAAAAGATGATAACATCAAAATAAAAGAGAGACTGATTGAGAGGGGGAGGGGATATGATGGAGAATGGAGGAAAGTGTGGGGAGGGAGGGAATTACCATGGGATATTGTTTACAGTTATGGAAGTTGTCAATAAAATAATAATAAAATGAAATCAAATGCACCACTTATCAATGTTAACTGATCAGACTCATTAGATTAACTTTTTTTGCTTAGAGAGAGAGAGAGAATTGGCATGTCAGAGCCTCAGCCACTACAATCAAACTCCAGATGCTTGTTCCACCTAGTGGGTATGTGCGACCTTGCACTTGCCTCACCTTTGTGCATCTGGTTTACATGGGATCTGGAGAGTCGAACATGGGTCCTTAGGCTTCGCCAGCAAGTACCTTAACTGCTAAGCCATCTCTCCAGCCCTAGATTAACTTTTTTTTTTAACCCAGCTCTATACTGCTTACAAGAGCACTAAAATAAAGCCATAAAGTGAGGTTAAAATCAAAGACATGGAAACGATGTGTTATGAGATACAAACCAAAGAAAGTTGACATATTAACATGAATAGATTTCAACTGAGTCCTAATAGTAGGTATAAAGAGAAACCTCACATAATAATAAAAGGGACAACACACAAAGATTTACGTTTTATATGTTGGTATACATCTTGTAACATAGCCTCAATATAAAACAAAAATAAGGTTATAAATAGAAACTATAGTCACATTGGGAGATTTTTTTTTTACACACTTCTGTAGAAACTGAGTGTGATATGATAGAGATATTTTTGGTTTTGCCCAGGGTTCTTGGCTCATAACTCCTTCCTCAAGGTAGGCCCCTGAAACTCAATGAAGGCCACACAGAGAGGCCAAGAAAAATCTGAGCAGACAGGCCTTCCTGGGGGTTACTATCAATCTATTAGCTATCAGGGACCTTCCGGATAGCTGCCCATGTGGCAGTTCCTGGAGGTGGCACGCCAGAGAGGGTATGGATGCTCTGAGCTCCTTCCCTGGCACCTCACCCTGTGCCTCTCCTCATCTGCTTCCTTCATAGTATGCATTTCAGTAAAGCTGCATGAGTTCTGTGAGCTCTGATCAATCACACTGAAGGAGGGGATTGTGGGAAGCCTGACAGAAAGCCAGTTGGTCAGAAATGCAGGTGAGACTAACTTGGAGCTTATGACTGGCATCTGGAGCATGAGTGAGGGAGTCTGCAGGAATGACACCCTAACCTGGGACCCGATCCTCTCCAGGTAGACAGAGTCAGAGATGAAATTGGGTTTAGGAGATACCCAGATGGTGTTTGCTGCAGGAGGGGAGATCCTAACCACTCCAGGTGTCCAGAGGATCCGTGCTGTGAGCTTACAGAAGGAGAGGTGAATTTGAGCTGGTCATCCTCAGACTAGTAGATCAAATCAAAAAATTAACAAGAGATTCAATAGATTCACTTTGTTTATATTTAAATAAATTATATATAAAATAAAATATATTTAAATTAATATAAATTTAAAGAGAGAGAGAGAACAGGCACAGCAGGGCCTCTAGCCACTGCAAACAAACTCCAGATGCATGCGCCACTTTGTGCACCTGGCTTTATGTGGGGACTGGGGAATTGAACTTGGGTTGTTAGTCTTTGCAGGCAAGCACCTTAACCACTTTGCCACCTCTCCAGCCCTGCCTCCCATTTTATATTTGTATTTATTTGCAAGCAGAGAGATAGAAGGAATAGATGTATTTTCAAAATCTACATCAAATAGAGAATATGTGTTCTTTTTTCAAAAAACACAGGAATCATTTTGAGTTAACTTTAAAAAATTGATATCTTTTATACCATACTGCAGATTAACTATTTAGGATGATTTAAAGTTCAACAATAAGAGTAGCAGGGGCTAGAGATATATAGCTCAGTTAGTAAGGTGCATGCCTTGCAAGTATGAGGACTTGAGTTCAATCCCCAGTACCCACATAAAATTCTAAGCATACTGGTTGGATCTCTGTGGTACCACTGGTCAGTCAGTCTAGCTCAATTAGCAAGCTCCGGGCCAATGGGAGACCCCGTGTTAATACAAGGTGGATGAGGTTCCTGAGGTATGACACTGAGGTTGTCTTCTGGCTGCCACACTCCCATGCACATACATGTCCATGTGCACGGCTGCCACACTCCCAAACACATACATGTCCATGTGCACGGCTGCCACACTCCCATACACACACATGTCCATGTGCATCCCCCCACACACTCACAAATACAGACACACTCACTAAAAAAGAAAAGAAGCAGAAATAAGCAAACACCATTTCCACAATTTTAAAACTTGAATTTGTTTTAAAGAAGGGAGAGGAAGTCAAGTAGAGAGTACACAATATTTACAATTAAATAACATTCAATTATAGCACTACATTAGAACTTAGGGGATGACACTAAAGTTGTAATTCATGAAAATGTTATAGCTTTAAGTAGCCTTATCAAGAAGCAAGAAATATTGCTGATAATTCATAATAATTAAGTTAAATCTTCATTTCAAAAAGCTGGAGAAGGGCTGGAGAGATGGCTTACTAGTTAAGGCACTTGCCTGTGAAGACTAAGGACCCAGGTTCAATTCTCTAGTACCCACGTAAGCCAGATGCACAAGGTGGCGCATGTGTTTGGAGTTTGTTTGCAATGGCTGGAGGCTCTCGTGAGCCCATTCTCTCACTTTATCTCACTCTATGTGCCTCTCTCTTTTTCTCTCTCTCAAATAAATAAATAAATAAAATATTTTTTTTCAAAAATATGGCAAATAGAAGCCGGGCGTGGTGGCGCACGCCTTTAATCCCAGCACTCGGGAGGCAGAGGTAGGAGGATCGCCGTGAGTTCGAGGCCACCCTGAGACTCCATAGTGAATTCCAGGTCAGCCTGGGCTAGAGTGAAACCCTACCTCGAAAAAACCAAAAAAAAAAAAAAAAAAAAAAAAATATGGCAAATAGTACGGGGGTATGGAATCATTCTTATAAAAATTCTTCCAACAACATCTGCTCAGCATCACCCTTAACACACTATTCAACAAGGCAAAGGGAAAAAGGGGAAAGGATAAAGAGTGAACGAAAGAGAACATACTGTTCTCAGTCGCAGATGTGACCATTTTCTATACAGAAAGTTTGGCACCCAGGTAAAGATGGTCAAGTGAACACATGACTATAGCTTTTCTCCTTTGACTAACAGTACAGTGAAGGGTTTGTTTTTAAAAAAAACTATTTATTTATTTGAGAGAGAGAGAGAGAATATGACTGTGCCAGGGCCTTCAGCCACTGCAAATGAACTCCAGTTGCATGTGCCATCTTGTGCATCTGGCTTTACATAGGTTCTGGGGAGTTGAACCTGAGTCCTTTGGCTTTGCAGTCAAGCACCTTAACCACTAGGCTATCTCTCCAGCCTAGTGAAGGGGTTCTTAAAAATAGATATAAATCAGGGGCTAGAGATAGGGCTTGGCAGTTAAGGCTCTTGTTTGCAAAGCCTGGCAGCCAGGATTTGATTCTCCAGTGCCCACATAAAGCCAGATGCACAAAGTGGCATATATATCTGGAGTTATTTGCAGTGGCAAGAAGCCCTAGTACCCTTATTCTCTCTGCTTGCAAATAAATAAATATTGTTTTTTAAAACATATTTTATTGATTTATTTGAGAGAGAGAATGAGAGAGAGGGAGAGAATGAGCACACCAGGGCCTCCAGCCACTGCAAACGAACTCCAGATGCATATGCTCCCTTGTGCTTACATGGTCCTGGAGAATCGAACTGGGATCCTTTGGCTTTGCAGACAGACACCTTAACCACTAAGCCATCTCTCCAGCCCAGATATTGTTGTTTTAAATAGATATAAATCCACAAGGACAAAGCAAACAACAAAGGATAACGGTGACGGCCCTGGGAAGCAGATGGGCAGGAAGCTGCTCGCTTAGCAGATCCAAGAACACAGTATCCCACACTGACAAGGGCTCCGTGGGACACCGCCTGATCTGCCCACGGCATCCTCGGAAGGTTCAAGAACAGGTGCTCCCTGCTGCGTCTGTGGTGGGGTGTGAAGGGCAGGGTCAATAGAAGTAGCTGCTGGGAGCTCGTTAGGAATCAGTGAGACCCCCTCCCCCCGCAGAGCTGAGTAACACACCCCACCCCCACACTCTGGCCGGAGTGTGAGAGATTGTTTCTCCTGACTAAGAAAACCAGATGTGAGGGTGTGAAGATGATAGCCAAGCAAAAGTGACCTAAATATATGCCTCAGGGCTGGAGAGATGGCTTAGCGGTTAAGGCACTTGCCTGGGAAGCCTAAGGACCCATGTTTGACTCTCCAGATCCCACATAAGCCAGATGCACAAAGGTGACACAATCGCAGGGGCACACATGCCCACTAGGTGGCACAAGCAAATGGACTTCAATTTCAGCGGCGGAGGCCCTGGCCAATTCTGGCCAATTCTCTCTCTCTCTGCCTCTCTCTCTCTCTCTTAAAAAAAAAAAAAAAAAAAAAAAAAAAAAAAAAAAGCTTCCCAAATGCTACAACTGTTCGTTTCTTCCTTCCTAAATTCCCAGGAAAAAGACTAGTTACTAAGCTGAGCATGGCGGCGCGTACCTGTAATCCCAGCACTGCAGGAGGCACCAGGATAAGAAGTTCAAGATCATCTTTAGCTGCATAGTGAGTTCAAAACCAGCCTGGACTACAGCAGACCCTGTCTGAAAAACTCTAGCATTGAAGATAGAGGCCCAAACAAGGTGTCAAAAGCAAGCTGACAGAAGCAGAACACTTTAAAGAAAAAAAAAAAAAATGAGCCTCACAGTTTCCTGGAACTGCTAGGTTCCTCTGTGGCTGGCTCGGGCTGCCTGGACCTTGCGAGCTTGCGGCAGGAGCAGGCCCCTTGCTCAGCCTTACAAAGGGCCCCTGTGTCCCCAATTCCTGGATCCCCTGGTCCGGAGGGTGCATGTGTAGAAAGGTAGCAAGACCCGAGGAGGTAAACTACCCCTCGCACTTCAGCCAAGCCACAGCTGAATCCACAGAGGAATGGGGAGACGAGCAAGAGGGCTGCTTCCAGGCTGTTCCTGATAATCAGCGCCAGGGTGTAGGAGACAGACCCTGAGGACACTAGACACCTATCAAAGCAGACCCAGAGGCTCCTAAGAGCTCATCACTGAAGTGGACTTAAAACTCACCCACCACGGCTCGGGAAGTTTTGTGGAAGAGGGGGCGGAAAGATTGTAAGAGCCACAGGTTGAGACATCATGCGCAGAGACATGCAAAAAATAAAAATAAGAAAATTGACTGCTGCTCCCACAACTCATAAACTACAGCCCCATGGGGAATACCTACAACCCCACTGAGGAGCGTCCACGATGGAATGGGGGCAGGGATGAGGGAAAAGTGGCTACGACCACATGATGTGTCCATTTGCGGAAGGGGGAGGGTGGAAAAATTGTTAGAGCCACAAGTTGGGACATTTTGCAGAGACATTGCCTCTCCCCCATAACTGACTGCTGCCCCCGCAATGCATGACCCACAGTCCCCACGGGGTTGACGTGCATCCCCAACGAGGAGGTCCTCTTCGGAAAAGAGGCAGGGAGGAGGGAAAGGATGGTACCAACGTGTGTTGTTTACATACTAAGTATGTCCATATCTAATAAAAATAAAGTAATAATAAACATTAACAAATGAAAAAAAAAGATGAACCATCATATATGCCTTTAAATGGGAAAGAGAAGTTTCATGGGCATGAATTGAGACCCTGGTTCGCCCCGGCCCCCAGGCCTTGAGCACGGCGGGCAAGCGCTCCGCCCCTGAGCATCAGCCCCGGTGGATTGAGAGCAGGAGGAAGCCCTGGTTCTTACCAAGAAGTGGAGCAGGTGCAATTCTGACTCCTCCTCCAGCGTTCAGTGCACAGGAACTATGGGGGAAAAATACCACCCAGAGAGCTCCAGGGAGCCCCTAGGGACTGCTGGAGTTTTTCTCCTGCTTCTGCTCTACCACGCCTTTGGGAGAACCAGCACCTTCCGCTGAGACTCAGCCCTCTGGTCCAGTGGCCTCTGAGAGTCAAATTAGAAGCTCTGTTTGGGGGGTGGAGGGAGGCTGGAGAAATAGATGGCTCCACGGTTAAAAGTGCTTTCTTATAAAGCCTAGTGGCCTGCGTTTGATTCCCCCAGCAGGCACGTAAAGCCAGATGGCACAAAGTGGCACATGTGTCTGGAGTTCATTTGCAGGTGGCAGGAGGCCCTGGCATGCCCATACTCTCATTCTTTCAAAGAAATAAATTAATAAAATATTTTTAAAAAGAAGCTCAGAGCAGAGAAAAAAAATAGGGAGTAGCTGTCTTTAGGTATAGTGAGCAATTGTAATCTTGTTAAAAAATTATTTATTTATCAGAGAAAGAGAGAGGAAAGAGAGAGACAGAGAGAGAGAGAGAGAGCGCGCGCGAGCGAGCGAGAGCAGGTAGGGCCGTGAACTTCAGATGCTTGAGCAGCTTGGTACCTCTGACTTTACGTGGATACTGGGAAACTGAACCCAGGCCAGTAGGCTTTGTAAGCAAGCACTTTCTTCTTTCCTGAGGGGGAGTGGGGAAGAACGGGTGCTGCAGGGCCTCTAGCCACTGCAGTCGAACTCCCCACATGTGCACCACCTTGTGGGTGTGACTTATGTGGGTTCTGGGAGTCAAACCTGGGTCCTTAGGCTTCACAGGCGAGCGCCTTAACCACTAAGCCATCTCTCCAGCCCATAAGCAAGCACTTCTAACTGCAGAGCCATCTTCCCAGACCAGAAATTATAATCATAGAGAAGTTGCTTTGGGGGTAGATCTGAGGTTTTGGGGCATCAGGACTCTCCACTCTAAATTTCGTGTGCCCCAGCCCACATACCAGAGCTAACTGGGACCCGTCGTCACAGAGGGTTGGCCTTCTGCATTGCACAACAGAGCAGCCAACAGCCCGGGAGCCGAGAATCAGCACATATACTCCGAAAGAAAAACAACAGGATGGATTTCAGATTCCATTAGAAGCATAAATACCAGAACAGATGGACCAAATTTTCTAATTAGCCTCATAGACATAGAATTATTAAAGAGTATTAGCAATATGAAGCAAAATAAGAAAACAACAAAAAAAAGAACCAAGCAGAAATATAGCATTGGGTTTGAAAAATATAATTGTTGAAATACAATATCAGATAGAGAAAATACAAGCATTCAAATAAACAAAATAAGACTGGAAGTGTAGCTCAGCAGTAGAGCATTTGCCTTTTCCTAGTACGTCCTAATTTGTACTGAATTACTAATATTATCTTTCTGTTCACTAATTCTCCCCATCCAAGTACCAACCAGGCTGGCTCTGCTTAGCTTTCGAGATCAGACGAAATTGAGCACATTCAGGGTGGTATGACCACAGACTCACTAATTCTCTCTGAACTTAAACTTTCTTTCTTTCTTTTTTTTTTTTTTTTTTTTTTTTTTGGTTTTTTGAGGTAGGGCTTCACTCTAGCTCAGGCTGACCTGGAATTCACTATGTAGTCTCAGGGTGGCCTCGAACTCATGGAGGTCCTTCTACCTCTGCCTCCCAAGTGCTGGGATTAAAGGCGTGCGCCACCACGCCCGGCTTAAACTTTCTTTTTTAAAGACACAGTCTCACATGTAGCCCAGTCTAGCCTTGAGCTAACTCATGATCCACCTGCCTCAGCCTCCCAAGCGCTATGATTATAAGCCTGTAGCTAGCAAATGAACTCTGTAATTGGGGCTTGAATATTATTCATCACATCCCTTCTTATTTTAAAATTCCATTTTCCGTTTACAAAAGCTCCGCGTGTCAATCAGTGCTTGTCAGGTCCTCCTAATCAGTTCCGGTAGTCATTCATTGCTAACCCCTTGTCGTGACTCGATCTTTCATTTCCTCGCGTGCTTCCTGCGTGCTTATCTCACGCTCTGTATCTGGTGTCCCCAGAGGCCCGGTCTCTGTCGGGGGTTAGTCCTCAAGGCTCTCCCTCATGGCAGCTGTTTCCTTGTGTCTTTGCTGGTTGTTGATTGTGAGTTCACATGGATGGATATTAACCTGTGAACATCGGGCCTCAAGTGAGGAAGACTTTGCTCAGAAGAGATTTGCACCTGCTTTTTTTCCCCGAGTGCCAGGTTGTATGTCAACCTGGCCACCTCACTGCAGAGGCCTCCGTTCTGCTCCTTCATGTCGCTAGCTCGAGGTCTGGCCTTGCAAAACTCATCTGGTTCCATTTGCTTGCTGGGCCAGTGCACTCGGGGCAAGTGCGTCTTTCCTGTAGGATCACTTCTTCACTTGGTTTCTGCTCACTTGGTCCCTTGGAGATTTCGCTCCCTTGCAGCAACCTCAGCTATGCCAAAGGAGCCGTGTTTCCTGCAGGATAGACATGAACATGACGAGACTTATCATCATCTCAAGGCTGCTACTTGTAGAAGCGGAAGTCCCAGGAAGTCTTTGTCATGAAAGTATCGAGAGAAGGGCTGGAGAGATGGCTTAGTGGTTAAGGGCTTGCCTGTGAAGCCTAAGGACCCTGGTTCGAGACTCGATTCCCCAGGACCCACATTAGACAGACGCACAAGGGGGCGCACGCGTCTGGAGTTCGTTTCCAGTGGCTGGAGGCCCTGGCGTGCCCATTCTCTCTCTCTCTCTCTCTCTCTGCCTCTTTCTCTGTCTGTCACTTTCAAATAAATAAATAAAAATAAACAAAAATTCTTTTTAAAAAAAAACATTAAAAAGTATCAAGAGAAACAAATAGGACTAGTGAGAGAATTCAGCAATGTTGCTGAAAGAGGGCAAGAAAAATTAACCCATACAATTGGTTATTACCGCTTAGAAAATACCACAGGGGGCAAAAAAATCATTCCCAATTACAGTGAACTTTAAGGTACTTAGGAATAAATCTAACAAAATATGCAAGGCTTTTATAGAGAAAAATCACAAGATATTGAAGAACATAAAAGAAAATCTGGATAAATGGCAATTTTAAATGTTCATGGGTAATATTCCTGAGTTTGAAGACACTGGCATAAAGATGTCAGTGCATCTCAATGTAATCTATAAATTTAAAGCAATACAAATGAAAATTCCTGCAGAATTTTGGGGGAACTTGACAAGCTTATTCTAATATTAATGTGGAAGAACAAAAAGAAAAAAAAAAAGAGACAAACAACTGTTAAGGGGCATAATAACAAGGGGGGCTTTCCCCACCAAATAGGAAGATTTATTATAAAGCTACACTAACTGAGACAGTGTGTTATTAGCGTAGAGACAGAACAGTAGCCCGTGGATCAAAATAGGCTTCAGTCCAGAAAATAAACCATTCAACTTGGAAACTTGATCTATGAGAGAGGTTACATTGCACTCATGGGGGAAAAGGCCTGTTTAATAAATGATGCTGAGGAAAATTATTGTTTTTTATGGGATCATAAATCTCCACAGATACTGCATCAAATTCTATGTAGATTAAAGACTTTAATATGGAAAGAAAAATTTATATTCCTTAGAAGAAAGGAAAATATCTTTGTGATCAGAAGTTGGAAGAAGGAAATTTTAAGCAAGACACAAAACTTCCCACTTCCACAAAATGATTAATTTGACCGCATTGAAACCTAGAACTTGGGATGGGGAGATGGCACAGAGGTTAAGAGCGTTTGCAGCTTAAGCATGAGGCCTTTCAGGCCGGAAAGTGCCAACTTCAATTCCCTCGGACGCATGGAAAAAAAATGGGTGTGACTAGATAGTGGCTGCAGCCCACTGATGGACAGTGGCTGGGGGTGGAGGGAGAGACCCTTCTCCAGGAAATACGCAGGTGAGGACTCAAGAGGTGGCTTGACATTTAAGGCACTTGCCTGCAAAGCCAAAGGACTCAGGTTCAATTCCCCATGACCCACATAAGCCAGATGCACAAGGTGGTGCATGTGTCTGGAGTTCATTTGCAGTGGCTAGAGGCCCTTTCGTACCCATTCTCTCTCTCTCTCTCCCTCCCTCTATTCTCCCTCTCTGCCAGTGTCTCCTTCAAATAAATAAATAAAATAAAATACAATTTAAAAAAACGTCAAAAAATATGCAGGTGAGCAGTAAGAAAAGGACTCCTGGCGTTCTTCTCTGGTCTCTGCACTCATATGCAATATGCATGGGACACATGCATCTACACACACATACACACAGGCACGCGCCATCCATCATACAAACCACACACACTACACACGTATGCAAAAAAAAAAAAAAACCAAAACTAGAACTTTGGAGCTAGGTGTAGTGCTCAGTGATAGAACTTGCCTGGCATACACAGGTCCCAAGTTTACTCTCAAGCATGGAAAAGAAGCTAGTGTGTTAGAACAGCAAATGACAGTACACAGTGAACACAAGATGTAGATTGGAGAAAAAAAAATGCAACACTAATAGCCTATAAGTTAGTCTCTAGAATATAGTTTAAAGTCCTATAAATCAAAATTTCAAAGTGATACAGTTTAAAAAAGAAATAGCACTTGATACAAGCAGGGGCTTCACAGAAGTGGAAGCCCAGATGGTCAATAATCATCTGAAAAACTGCTTGACGTCAATAGTAATCAAGCAACTGGGCATTAAATATACATCAAGATAGTATTGTCCAGTATCAGACATTTACTACTGATAAATACTTACACTTTCACAAATGCAAACTGGTATAATCATTTTAAAGAACAATTTGGCAAAACGTAGTAGAGCCGAGGCATATACCTTGACATCCAGCAAGTCTATTCACCGGCAGGGTCCCTGGGGACGTTGTGCATATGCATAAAGAGACCCTGTGCTGGAATGCTTGCCATTACTCAGCACTGTTTGTAATAATGAAAACTAGAACCGCAGGAGAATGGATAAATCACAGTGTATCCATTTAAAAGAATACAGTGCAGCTTTCAGAGTAAATGAACAATGGCCACATAGATCAATGAAGATGTCTGAAACCACAGTGCCTGAGGAGTGCATACTGTTTCAAAATATGCAAATACTCTATATATGGCTTGTGGTTATGATTACTCGATAAATTTGTAAGGAAAGTATAAAACATGGATGAGAAGTAAATATAATCCAATGTTGAAAATTGATAACGCTGAGAAAGTGGGCACATGGGTGTTTTGTTGTATTCTTCTTCTTTCTTGTCCAAAGTTTTGAAGTATTTCATTTAAAAGAAAGAACTCTGCGTGCGGCCCTGTCAAGAACGGATTCAAAGGGGGCAGTGCTCGTTGGTGGCTTTTGCAGTAGAGAGGCGGTGGGTATGACTATGACAGGGTACCTGAGGTGGACTAACTTTATCAAGGAAAGAGGCTTATTTAGATGACAGTTTGGGGGCTGGAGAGATGGCTTAGCGGTTAAGCGCTTGCCTGTGAAGCCAAAGGACCCTGGTTCGAGGCTCAACTCCCCAAGACCCACGTTAGCCAGATGCACAAGGGGGCGCACGCCTCTGGAGGTCGTTTGCGGTGGCTGGAGGCCCTGGCGCGCACATTCTCTCTCTATTATCTGCCTCTTTCTCTCTCTCTGTCTGTCACTCTCAAATAAACAGATTTTAAAAAAATAGATTACAGTTTTGGAGGCTGGCTGTCTAAGAAGCATGATGGAGGCCCCGGCAAGGGCTGAAGCCCCCTTGGAGTCACCACCTCCTGGTGGCTAGTAATGACCTGAGTGTGCATGCGAGGAACCAGGAGGCCGGAAAACTATTGAGGAGTCTGGCTCATCCCCAAATAACAACTGGCTCTTGCAAGGGCTCAGGGGGCTCCATAGTAACCACCTTAGTTCCTTCCAAGGACAGCTTCTCCACGACCTAAAGACATCCCACTAGGCCCTAGCTGTTCATATTCTACCATATAAGCGGACTCAAGCTTCCCCAAACTGAATATGTGGGGAAGACAGCTGTAGTCACCTCTACCTTGCTGGGATGAACTTCTAAAACAGACACAGTTTATGGGAGGAATGGGATTTAGTTCAGGCTTACAGATCCAGGGGAAGTTCCGTGATGGTGGAAGAGACTGGCCCCCTTTCACAGATTCAAGCAGAGAGAAGCCACCGCCGGCCAGCACACAGCCAAAGCAAGAAGCAGCGGGGACCCAAGCAGAGCTCACAAGCCTCTGCCTACCTTTGGACTAGAAATGAGATCTGGCCCCCAAGTGACTCCTTAGGGCTGGACCACATGATCCACCCCCCAGTGACACTTTCTCCAGACAGATAACCAGAGACAAGCTTTAATAAAACACCCGAATCTATGGGGGGGGGTATACATTCAAAGGACCACAATGCTCCATCCATTTCCAAACCACAGCAGATAGAGAGGGAGGATGGATTTTAAATTTGTCCTCTGGTTGTGAGTTTCTTGTCGGTTTAGTCTTATACAACTTATATGAACAGGGAGGTTAAGCAAAAAAGTTTAACACTTGACAATTTCAAGTATTGTCATTAGTGAGTGTAAATGATATTCCCTGCATACTGTCTGAGCATGAATCAGCTTGATGGCAGCTTGGTAGAGCGTGGATGGTCAAATTCCATGTCCACCCATGCACGTCCACAGTGCGGCACCCCTCACACGACCCACCAAAGGCGGACAGATAAGTGGTTTTGGCTACACTTGGCATGCATGGTCCCTTAGGACTTGCCAGACAGATACCATCCAATCTTGAGCAGCACCGTGAAACAGGAAGGGGTCTGCTTCTAAAGTACAGCAAAAGATTAAGAACCCTCAAAAGCCAAACGATCGGCCTGGAAGTTGGGAACAAATGTAGCCCAGTTTCCTTCTCCAGTCTTTGAACCTGGGCAGATCCCTGAGGTCTGACCTCTCACCCCACTTAGCAGTAAGAAGAAATGAGTGAGAGTATCAAGAATCAACAGGAAGAGAGCTCAAGAAATGGCCATGAGTGAAAAAGCAAGGTCCTGACTGATGTGTGCAGCACTACATTGGTTTATATGACAACTGTAAAATAGGGGCAGGGAAGATGGCTCGGAGGTTAAAAGAGCTTGCCTTGCTGCTCCTGCATGAGGCCACCTCAGGCCCCAATTGCCAAGTTCAACTCCCCACGACCCATGCAAAAAGCTGGGAGTGGCCATGCACTTCTGTAAGCCCAGTCTGTGCGGGGTGGGCGGGGGGCGGGGGGTTGACCAGAGAATCACTGGGACTTGCTGATGGACACCAGCTCCAGATGGAGGGACGAGACCCCATCTTAGGGAAGTACAGACAAGTGATAAGGGGAGACTCAACATTCTCCTCTGGCTTCTGCATGCATGTGCATACAGCACACATCACACAACCACACCACGTGCATACACTTACACGTGCACATGCATGCACAAAAGTATGTCAAGTAATGTGAATTTTATGTGGACACAATTGTGTATGTAAAAAATTTTTTGATGACTGGAAAGATCGTTTTTATTTTATTTATTTATTTATTTATTTATTTATTTATTTTGAGGTAGGGTCTCACTCTAGCCCAGGCTGACCTGGAATTCACTATGTAGTCTCAGGGTGACCTTGAACTCATGTCAATCCTTTCACCTCGGCCTCCCACATATTTGGGATTAAAGGCATGCGCCACCACGCCCGGCTAGTTTTTTTCTTTTTTTGAGGCAAGCCCAACAGACTGGCTTTTTTTTTTTTTTTTTTTTTTTTTTTTAAGTGAGAGAGAATGGGTGCACCAGGGCCTCTAGCCACTGTAATGGAACGCCAGATGCATGCGCCACCTTGTGCACAGGTGCAGCCTTGCACATGCCTCACCTGTGCTTCTGGTTTACGTGGGATCTGGGGAGTCGAGCATGGGTCCTTAGGCTTTGCAGGCAAGCACCTTAACCACTAAGCCATCTTTCCAGCCCTGAAAAGATCTTTTTTTTTTTTTTTTGAGGTAGGGTCTCACTCTGGCTCAGGCTGATCTGGAATTCATTATGTAGTCTCAGGGTGGATTCAAACTCTCAGCTATCTTCCTACCTCTGCCTCCCGAGTGCTGGGATTAAAGGCATGCACCACCATGCCTGGCTGAAAAGATCATTAAAAATTTTTTTTGTTTATTTTAATTTATTGATTTGAGAGTGACAGAAAGAGAGAAAGAGGCAGAAAGAGAGAGAGAGAGAATGGGTGCACCAGGGCCTCCAGCCACTGCAAACGAACTCCAGATGCATGCGCCCCCTTGTGCATCTGGCTAACGTAGATCCTGGGGAATGGAGCCTCAAACTGGGGTCCTTAGGCTTCACAGGCAAGTGTTTAACCGCTAAGCCATCTCTCTATCCCTGAAAAGATCATTTTTAATGATCATTGAATTTGCTACTTTAGAAAAGTCAATGGAGCCAGGCATGGTGGTGCACGCCTTTAATCTCAGCACTTGGGAGGCAGAGGTAGGAGGATCACTGTGAGTTCAAGGCCAGTTTGATACTATACAGTGAATTCCAGGTCAGTCTGAACTAGAGCAAAACCTTACCTTGGGGAAAAAAAAGTCAGTGGAGGTAGAGACCTGGTGACAAAAGCTCTGGAAAAGTCTTACTGTGGAGGGGAGCAGACACTGGCCTCTCGCTGAGCTGAGGAGGGGGACACGGGTGTGTGGGTGAGTGTGGGGTAGAGGTTGGTCCTGACACGTCTGCAGGGTGGGGATGGCATCAGCCACTGTCAACAACTCCAGCTGTGGGGACCAAGGAGAGAGCTCAGTCAGTGACGCCCTCGCGTGTAAATCAATAAGCACCTGTGTGAATGCTGGGCAGGTGTGGTGACCACCTGCAATCCCAGTGTTCAGATGGGGGGACACAGGATCCTAGAGGCAAGCTGCCTAGCTAGACTGGCCAAATTGTTGAGCTGTGGGTTTAAGTAAGAGACTCTGCATCGATAAATAAGGTAGAGACAGAACAAGGAAAACACCTGACACCAAACTCTGGCCTATGCACACACACACACACACACACACACACACACACACACACACACGTGTACCCGCACACACCCATATACACACACTAACCAACACACATATAAACAGGCACTACACACCACACACACACACACACACACACACACACGCCAAAAATATGAACCTAAGATTTAAAAAAAAAAATTTGTTTTTGAGAGAGCGAGAGAGGGAAAGAGGCAGACACACACAGATGGAGAGAGAGAGCGAGCATCAGGGCCTCCAGCCACTTCATATGAACTCCAGACACATGCATCACCTTGTGCATCTGACTTACATGGGTCCTGGGGAATTGAACTGAGGTTCTTTGGCTTTGCAGGCAAACGCCTTAACCGCTAAGCCATCTCTCCAGCCTCTGAACCTAAGCTTTTGAGTAAGACCCATGTATCAGTTCCTTTCTCATTGCTGGAACAAAATACCTCACCCGACGCAGCTTATGGAAGAAAAAGGGTTTAGCTTGGCTTACAGTTTCAGAAGGTTGAGTCCCTCATCACAAGGCAGGCACGGCAGGAGTGGGAAGCTAGCTACATCCTCACATCAGTAAGGAGGAAGTAGAGAACAAGATGTGTAGCTTGTTATAACATCTCAAGGCCCATCCCAAGGGACACACTTCTTCCAGCAAGGATCCACATCCTTAAAGGCCCACAACTTTCCTGAACAGTTCTACCAGCTGGGGATTAATATTCACACACAGGAGCCTATAGGCTCATTTTACATTCAAATCACCACAACAACCCACTTTGGATCAAATCCTTTCTTTGCCTCTAAGTTGCTATGTATTTTCCATCTGTATAATGGGGACATAAGTCTCACCTTGCTGAGGTGTTAGTAACCACTGACCCAGCTCTGGGTATTTTGAGACGGATAACTTTAGTTCTTCAAGTGCCCACTCCCTTTAATACCACATTAATTGTTCAGAATCCTGCCCCCCTTCCTGGGGCTCGGGAAGTATGGACATGTTGGACTTGCATGGAAAGCTGAAAGGTGGGTTGTACAACACATTGACCTGGCTGGTGGTCACTGGTCCAGATTAAATGCAGATGAGAAGGGCAGCAGCCAATGCCTGGACTCCACTAGGTGGGCATAGGCAGAGGCCCCTAAACAATGTTCTGCTTTCACTGAGGCCTGGAGGCTCAAATAACTCTCTTCAGGGTGGCTTTTATTCAAGAGTTCCAACTGAGTGATTTTCAGACAGGGCCCCTCCCCTTCTCAGAAAACTGCCCCCTCAGGAGCCCCTCTTCATTTATTTCATAATAACACTTGATGGCTCATTAACTCCAGAGCATAAATCAGCCTAATATTAGTTCTCCTCTCTGGGGAAACTTAGGCATCCAACCTGTCTAGAACAGGAAAAGGAAGACAGTCGGAGCTTATTCTGTGACAGAAAGGACAAGATGGACCACTGCCTACCATGTAGCAGGTGTGTCTGCTGGCTGTTAGCAAAGGTCCTTTCCTCCAAACACAGGACAAGTAATACCTTAATGATAGGTGTCTAAAGACTGGGGCGGCGCTGATTTAAACAAAGTGAAACAAGGTTGTTGCAGGGATTGTCTGAACCTTTTGATTCTGTACACTTTGTTAATTTCCAAGGAAAAATTTACATGAGAGAACTGTGGTTGGATCTCTAAACTGGACCATGGGGCCTGCTATCCGAGGGACATCTTCAAGTCTCTCATGGAACAGGAGTCGAAGGAATACAGTTCCTGAAAGTACATTCTGGGCGAATTGGATTCATAACTAGATTATAGCAGTTTCGATGATCATGATAACACTTGATGGATCTTTATTGTAGTTAAAAGTAGAGAAATTCAAACAATGCAAGGAAGGGATTTTGCTACCAAAAGCTTAGATTCTGTCTTGTTAGGTGGAGTCTACAGGCTAGGGTATTTGGTGTGTGTGTGTGTGTGTGTGTGTGTTGAATGTAAATGTCCCCTATAGACTCAAGTGTTGGAACACTTGGTCCCCAACTGGTGCTATTTGGGAAGACTGTAGAACCTGTAGGAGGCGGAGCTTTGCTGGAGGAAGTGAGTCACTAGGGGCAGGCTTTGAGGTTTTATAGTCTGACCCCACTTCCTGTTCATCCTCTGCTTCCTGACAGCGAGTGAGTGGCAAACAGCCAGCCTCCGGCTCCTGCTGCCATGACTTTCCCACCGCGACAGACTGCACCCTTGGAACTGTACGCTACGATAAACCCCTGAGGGCTGGAGAGATGGCTTAGTGGCTAAGGCGTTTGCCTGAGAAGCCAAAAGACCCAGGTTCAATTCCCCAGGACCCATGTAAGCCAGATGCACAGGGAGGCGCATGAATCTGGAGTTTGTTTGCACTGGCTGGAGAACGTGAAGCACCCATTCTCTATCTTTCATCTATCTATCTATCTATCTATCTATCTATCTATCTATCTATCTATCTACCTACCTACCTACCTACATGCCTATCTATCTATCTATCTATCTAGCTAGCTTGCTTGCTTGCTTGCTTTCTCCCTCTCTCTCTAAAATAAAAATAAAAAATTTAAAAACCCTTCTTTCCTTAAGTGCTTCTTGTCAAGTATTTTATCTCAGCAATGAGAAAGTAATACAGTGTGTGTGAAACAGAGGAAGAAAGTCCGACACTGGGAGAGAGAGAGAAAGAATACAACTTCATCACACATGCGGGTTCACGTATTCACCACAGTCAAGATACAGAACATCCCTCCCTCTGATCCCTAACCAGGGCTTTTAAAAATGTACTATTCAACACCAAGAAGCGGGTAAGGACAGGAGAGGAGAATAAAACTTAAACAAAGGCAAGCTTCTGGAAGGCTGAGGCGGCTTGCACTGAAAGAACATCCTGGACCAGGGGAATTGAACGGAGAGTTTCACAAAGCTTTGCTGGGTAGTAAATGACTGACCTTGCCATTTCCCCACCCAATCTAAGACTCATTGTCACTTCATTCAGAGCCGGATTTGGGGTGGGTAAGGGATGGGGGTGCTGAGGTGTGGAAACTGGGAGGGATTCCTTGACAGGCTCACATGAATCTCACTGACTCCTCACCACTATGTAGATAGGGGACAGGCAGGAAATTGTCCATCCATTAGGGAAAAAAAAAAAAAAAAAAAGCAATGAAGAGAGGTAACTTGCCTGAGTCACACACTTTGGAAGCAACAGGCTCAGGAAAAATCCGGGTGTGGTGGTTTGATTCAGGTGTCCTCCATAAACTTAGGTGTTCTGAATGCCAGCTGATGGAGATTTGGGAATTAATGTCTCCTGGAGGGAGTGTATTGTTGGGGGCGGGCTTATGGGTGTTATAGCCAGTTTCCCCATGCCAGTGTTTGGCACACTCTCCTGTTGCTGTTGTCCACTTTAAGTTGGCCAGGGGGTGATGTCCACCCTCTGCTCATCTCCTCATTTTCCCTGCCATTGTGGAGCTTCCCTCTAGAGCCTGTAAGCCAAAATAAACCTCTTTTTGTTTCCCATAAGCTGCTGTTGGTTGGGTGATTTCTACCAGCAATGCAAACCTGACTGCAACACCAGGTATGTAGACATCTTGCTTCCTGGGTTCCAAATGGAAGCCAGCTCTGAAAATCACAGCTAGACTCCTAAATCCTCCAGATCTGCTCCTTGTCACCACAGCCAACAGCACCACAGAGCCATTCCTGCTTCCCCTGTGTCCCAGGCCCATACTTAGTGCTTCCACACAAGCTGGAGTCCTCGTTACCCCCACCAAACCACCCACACCAAGCCTTCTTGGCTTTCCGATGGATTAGCTTGCAAAAGCCTCCCGAATGACTTCTCTACCTCACCTGACTGCCCCCTGCCTGAATCTGGATTCCAAATCAGAAGTCTTCCCACTATGCCCTATGGGCCAAATTTGGGCAGCTGCCTGGTTTTGTATCATTCACACGAGCTAAAAGTATTTTTTAAACATTATTAAACGGTGGTGAAAAGCCAGAAGAATAATATTTTGTGACACAATATATTATGAAATTCAGACTTTATTGTCCATAAGTGGTATTTTATTGGAATACAGCCGCAGTCATTCATTTATGCATTGACTGTGCCTGCTTCCTCAGAGGCGAGCAGTTGCAGAGACTGTGTGTCCTGTGAAGCCTCTGGTACCTCCTGTTAGGCCCTTGCAGACAATGTTGGCAGACATCATTCTCCTCCAGTGGCCTCTTCTCCCTCCCACACTGAAACCCCACATCTTCCTGGCTTTCATCTAAGGTCCAGCCCACCTCTCTGACTCAGGGCTCCATTTCATATCTTGTAATGCTCCCTCCCATTAGGTCCCCCTCGCCCCCTGTGGATCACGCATACTAATCCCTTTCCTCCTCAGGCCTCTGCAGGCTGTTTCTCTGTCTAGGACGCCTTTCTGCTCTCTGTATAGCTGGCTGCATTTTCTACAGGTGTGAAGGCTGACCTTCATTGACAACCTGACTGCATTTAGGATCACCTAGGAGATCAGAGAGGCACACCTTTGGGTCTGTCTGTGAAGGGGTTTCCTGAGAGGGTTAACTGATTAGGGAGGGATGTGGGCTGTACCATTCCATGCACTGGTGGCCCTAGAAGAAAGAAGAGGGGGGAAAAGGGGAACTCAAGCAAAGCACCTTTCAACTCAAGCAAATGCCCCTTCTCTCTGCTTCCTGGCCCACTACGATGCGATGCGAACTTGCTTTGTGATGCCCTCCCTGCCACCTGTGAGCCAAAATAACGTATTTCTCCATTTACATTGTCCTTGGGAATTTTGGTCACAACAATGCAAAGGTACCCCAGGTTCAGCTCAAGTTCGCTCTCTCTCTCTCTCTCTCCAGAGACACCTTTCCTTTCCATTTCTTCCTCTACTTATCCCGTCTCATTCCATTCGTTTGCACACTGCGCTTTTTGTCTCCGAGCTCTGCATTGTGTCTATGCATGGCCGCCCCAGTGTTTCATCGATTGTCTGTGAAACCCACTAGGACGTAAGGTCTGTCAGGGCACCACACGTGCTAAATGCTCAGTGAATACTTGGAATGAATGCATGAATGCGTGAATGAATGAATGAAGACTTTTTGGTTTTTCCCAGGAGCTATCTGTCCATTTTCCTAGCTGGGTGACTTCTGCCTCCTTGAATGAGAGAATTCCTGTCAATTCTTCTCCGGTGTTTTATCCTCCTCTCCGACTCATGGCTGTTACTAACCACTGTGAGATTTTAGCCAAAGATGTTGTCAGCCTTAAGACTGCTTTACAAGGAACCACAAAGACAGCTTGTACTTAACCCGATTAGGGAAGAAATATTTCCCACTTCGGAGCAGGTGAAGGAACGCCTTCTTCTAATAGACAGAGCACCAATCTATAAAAAGATTAGTCATGTCAACATCCAAGCTTAGTGATTGGTACAAATACAAAAATCTTTCAACTCGCTTGTTTTTCTAACAGGAAGCAACCTTGGATAATAAACACAACAGATTTGCAATGTCATAGACAGTAAGGCTGGCAGAAAGGCACAGTGATTGGCCTGGAGCGATTAGATGGTGCTGGGGGAAAAAAAAATGTCTCCAAATAACAAGGCTCAAAAACACGTAGGTTTATTTCCTGTCTACATGACACTGTTTTTGATTTTTTTTTTTTTTTTTTTTTGGTTTTTCAAGGTAGGGTCTCTCTCTGGTCCAGGCTGAACTGGAATTAACTATACAGTTTCAGGGTGGCCTCGAACCCATGGAGATCCTCCTACCTCTGCCTCTGCTTGGGATTAAAGGTATGCACCACCATGCCCGGCTTACAGGACACTTATCAGGGGCTGCCCCAGGTGTCAAACACGGTGGTCCTCTAGGGATTCAGGCCACTGGAGCAGCTGCCATCTTGAAAGGGAACACGTCAACTTAACCAGCCAGACTTGTCACGTGGGCTCAGTCCCAAACCACAGGGACAGAAATGCAATCTGGTTCAGAGCCTGGGTAGGGGTTGGGAGCACTGGCTGAATGGCAGGAAAGGCACCCACAAGAAACAGGGGTGGGGCGGGGTGGGGAGGGAGACCACATTCTCTTTAGAAGCAAAACAAGACCAGGGTAGGAGAGGCAAGCACAGAAAAGATGGGAGTAGGGAAAGGAAGTCTTGGTAAGGCTCACGAAGCCGTGTCACCGGGAGTCACAATTCTGGCCACGTGCTCTTGTTCACCTGGGCTGTAAATCCCTGTGTATCATCTATTGTCATGGATGCTGAAAAGCCTGTCGTGCCTTTATTCATAGCTCCTCAACTGCTCTTTACCTTTACACATCAACAGCACCCTTGTGAATTGTAAGTTAACAGACATCTTCCTCAGGTAAAATTATTCTCCAGGCTCCTGCTTCATACACAGCCAAGACGTGAACTCTGGAACAAATGCAGGTACACAGTGTTTCATGCACACTTAGCAGTAAGGACTGTGAACGAAGACAGACGGACTCAGGGTCCTCTTGGGAGCAGCTCCTAAAACATGCTGTCCATTCACATTCGACCTTCCCATTGGCCAGTATTATCTTCTTCCTTTGGAATGGCATGCCACCATTTTTTAAAATATTTTTTTAAAATTTATTTATTTATTTGACAGAGAAAGAGGGAGAGAGAAAGAGAGAGAGAGAGAATGGGCACGTCAGGGCCTCCAGGCACTGAAATCTAAGAACTCAAGATGCATGCACCCCCTTGTGCATCTGGCTAACGTGGGTCCTGGGGAATTGAACCTGGGTCTTTCGGCTTTGCAGGCAAATGCCTTAACCGCTAAGCCATCCGTCCAGCCCAGTGTTGCCACTTTTATAATGATAGAAATGTTCTCTGTTTGTACAATCCGATATGGTAGCCTCTAGCTGCATGGGATCCCAAGTCCTAGAAAGGCACTAATATGATGGAAGCACTGAATTCACTCTCTCTCTCTCTCTCTCTCTCTCTCCCTCTCTCCCTCTCTCCCTCTCCTCCATTCCCCCATTCTCCTCTGTGTTGTCCCAGGCATCAAATCCAGGTCTCATGCTTGCTAGGCAAGTGCTTTCCCACCAAACTACCTTCCCAGCTCCCCTTCCCCTTTTAATTTCACTTTAGATAATTTAATCTTAAGTAATCATGCAGTTAGTAGCTACCGCAGTGGAAAGTACAGCTTTGTAGTAAAAAGGAAAATCATAACTTTATATTCAGCCCCGTCTTTGCTATGTCAAAGGAAGAAAAGATAGTCATGCGGCAGAAAGGCTTGCATACATGCTTGTTTTGATGCATTTGAACACAGTATCCCCAATTCATGCTGCCCTGCTCGGAGCCTCCTGTGCAGGGAAGATGGCAACGCTGCTCCTGGTACAGGCGTGGCCTCTAATTGGATAAGGAGATGGACCGCCATTCAAAAGATATCTTTCTTATTTGTTTAAACCTTTATGTAAATATGTAAAAAGTGTATGTGGTGGTTTGATTCAGGCGCACCCCCCCCCCCATAAACTTAGGTGTTCTGATTGCTAGGTTCACAGCTGATAGAGATTTGGGAATACAATGCTTCCTGGAGGCAGTGTATTGTTGGGGGTGGGTTTATGGGTATTATAGTCAGGTTTCCCTTTGCCAGTGTTTGCACACACTCTCCTCTCCTGTTGCTGTTGTCCCCCTGATGTTGGCAAGGAGGTGATGTCCATCCTTTGCTCATGCATCATTTTCCCCTGCCATTGTGGAACTTCCCCCTTAAGTCTGTAAGCCAAAATAAATCTTTTTTTTTTTTTTTTTTCCACAAGCTGCTCTTGGTCAGGTGTTTTCTGCCAGCAATGGGAACCTGACTACAATAGTAAAGTTGATACCAGAAGTAGGGTCATTTGGTGCTAGACACCTGACCGTGTGGCCTTGGCCTTTTGGAGCTGATTTTCAAGAGGAATGTGGAAGGATTTGAAACCTTGGCCTAAGAGATGCCTTGCAGTGCTGTAAGTACAGCTTTATGGACTATTCTGGCCTGAGTTGAAAGACCTGAATGCAGAAAGAACTATGGACTGTGAGGTTTGACTTAAGAGCTTTGCCTGGACTGGGCTAGAAGCAGTTTGTGTGAGAGGCTTGCTGTTATGGCTGTGTCCTGAGAAGTTATGCAGGGTTCCACTGTGTAGAAATAAACTGGTGTGAGCAGAGGGATATGGCACAGAAAAAAATGACATTTTTGGGTGAAATTGCTGCCCCTTCAGCTGCAAGTGAGAGATTACAACCACTGAGATTGGGCCAGCTGACCTGCATTGGAGCCACCGAAAGAATGCAGTCTTTTGGGATGGAAAGATGGCTTAGCATTTAAGGTGTTTGCCTGCGAATCCTAAGAACTCCTGTTCCAATCCTCCAGATCCCATTTATAGCCAGACGTGTGATGCAAGCATGCAATGCCACACATGCCCACATGGGGGCGTATGCATCTGGAGTTTGTTCACAGCTGCTGAAAGGCCCTGATGTGCCCATTCTCTCCCTCTCTCTCTCTCTCTCTCTCTCTTTCTCTCAAAAAATAAAAAATAAAAATAAAAAAGAAGCAAGAATGCAGTCTTTTGCAGGAGCCTGAATGCTCAAGGAGTGTCCTGTTCTTCAAAGTCTGCTTTATTCCTCCCCTGGATTAACAAATTGGCACCCCACCTGGTATTGTGGAGTATAAGAAATGCAGGAAAGAGAGGGTCATTGAGTTTGCAACACAGTCTTGTGTTTTGGAAACAGCCATTGGCAGTGTGAAGCAGGTTTTCTGACTGCTAAAGAGAGCTGCCAGCTCTGGATGAAGTTTCCCAGGACTGTGAGTAGCCTAGCTGGAGGGATGGAAATGGAATTCCAGAGGCTGGTTAGAATTATCAGACATGGAGATTTGTCACTGGCTAGAGTTGCTGGACTTGGAGCAGCAGAGTTTGATGTTTGCTCTGTATTGGCTGAATATTTCTTTGCTCTGCCCAATGTCATCTTTTGCAGTGTGAGTGTTTATTCTGTGCCATTATGGGTTTTTTTTGGGGGGGACTTTTTGGTATTATGGCTCAGTTAAAAGACTTTGGACTGTGGAGATGTTTGAACATCATTAGGGTTGATAAAAACTATGGGGGGCCAGGCATGGTGGCACACGCCTTTAATCCCAGCACTTGGTAGGCAGAGGTAGGAGGATCACCATGAGTTCGAGGCCACCCTGAGACTACATAGTGAACTACAGGTCAGCCTGGGCTAGAGTGAGACTCTACCTCGAAAAAGCAAAACAAAAACAAAACAACAAAAAAAAAACAACTATGGGGACTTTTAAAGTTAGAAGAACGCATTACATTTTACATCATGTATGGTTATGACTTTATGGGGCCAGGGGCAGAATGTGGTGGTTTGATTCAGGAGCCCCCCATAAACTTAGGTGTTCTGAATGCTAGGTTCCCAGCTGATGGAGATTTAGGAATTAACACCTCCTGGAGTCATGGGTATTATAGCCAGTTTCCCCTTGTCAGTGTTTGGTACAATCTCCTGTTGCCGTTGTCCACCTGATGTTGGCCTGGGGTGATGTCCACCCTCTGCTCATGCCATTGTTTTCTCTGCCATCATGAAGCTTCCCCTTGAGTCTATAAGCCAAAATAACCCCCCCACACACAAGCTGCTCTTGGTTGGGTGTTTTTTACCAGCAGTGTGAACCTGACTACAACAGTATAAAAGCATTAAAAAATTGTTGTTTTGAAATATATATATATATATATATATATATATATATATATATATATATATACAGTGTGTGTGTGTGTGTGTGTGTGTGTGTGTGTGTGTGTTGGTGTGGCACTGGAAATTGAACCTAGAGTGTAGCAGACAGCTTCAGGTTCACTGAGATGAACTTCAGACCAGGCACAGTTATGGAGGAAGGGATATTTATTGAAGCTTACAGATCCAGGGGAAGTTCCATAATGGCAGAAGAAGCTGGCCTGCCTTCACAGGTCCATGCAAAGAGAGAGAGGCACAAGCCAAAAGCCAAAAGCCACACAGCACACATCAGGAGCTCCAGCTAGGCACACTTTGCATATCTTTAGATTGAAATCTGAAACCCACCGCCACACCTTAAGATCCACTCAGTGACATTGCCTCCAGCCAGGTGGCTGCATACGCAAACTACAAACTAATGAAACACTGAATATATTGGGGGCCATCTATTCAAACCACCACATAGAGTCTCACACACGACACATGCTAGTTCAAGGGCTCTCTCTACCATTAAGCATTCCCAGCTCTAGACATTTTCAACCCTTTCTTGTGAGCAGGTGGGAAGTGGGTGAAGATAGAAGCTAAGAGGTCCTCCCACCCCTAGAGAAAGGAAAGGACCCAGGCAGGGTGTAGGAGCACAACAAGAGGGCCCCAACCCAATTCCTTCCCACCCCACAACCCCTTCCCTGGATTCTCCTCCTCAACAGAGAAAAAAACTAAAAATTTTTTGAAACTTTCCCAGGATCATGGTGCACAGCAGCATGACCCCAGAGTGCTAGGACCTGCCCCTGTACCTTTTGGCAGGCAGGATGGGGCATAGATTAGTTTCCTCCTCTTTACTCTCCTCTTCCTCACTCTCCTCTTCCTCAGAATCATCATTGCTGAGAGTCACCATCTGATGCCCACCGGCGATGCCCACTGGGCCAGAGCGTGACTTGAGGCAAAGGGGTACAGGTGGTTGGGGCTGGAATCGTCCACACTGAGCATGGGCAGGCAAGACAGCTTGAGCCTGGCCACAGGGACCGCAATTTCCCGGTGATCACGGTTCCTGGCTGCAACTTCCACCACATTATGCTCATCCTTGGGCCCCTCAGTGAGGCAGAGCATCGTCAACGCCAGTATGCCTTGGAGGTGGAGGAGCGGATGTGGCTGGAGAGTTCACAGCCAAAGAAGAAAGTATTCATAGTGACCGGGACCCACGCAGACTGTTGACACCCCAAGCCCAGCCTAGGTTCTCCTGACTCAAGAAGGCCAAGGTCGTGGTGCCTCCCGCTATGCTCTCAAAAGACATCGTTAACCTACAGGGTGTGAACCTAGGGTACTTTGTCTTTGCAAGGCAAGTGCCTTAACCACTAAGCCATCTCTTCAGCCCGAAAGCTGCCCCTTTCTAATCCCAGCTCCCAACCATGTACATCCTTCAAACAAGCAGTCAAATAAAAGGCCCTCAATTCCTGAAGGAGGACAGAGTGCCTTTTTGTTCTGAGTTTCAAAAGAAATTAAAATTCTTCCAACCTAAGGTTATCTTACCCTTGGCACTACTAACTTTTTAGGGTCTTCCTTGTGGGGATTGCACATTGTAGCAGCAGCCTTGGCCTCTTACCTACTAGAACCCAGAGACAAGCCACCCCCCCTCACCTGCCACCAGTCAAGGTAACCCTAAATGCCTCCAGACGCCTCTGAGCATTCCCAGAATGAGAGTAGGAGGCAAGATGGCGCCCTTCTGTAGCTGAATCCTAAGTCCACCTCCTCTGGCCTCCTTAGGAGGGAAAGATATAAGAGCAGCAGTTTATTCCTAGCAACATCACAGTTCTCCCTCCCTCTCTTCTCCAGGCTAAATAAAGATAGCTTTTTTAGTCTTTTTTTCCTAGACTCTGATTCACAGATATTGATGGAGACATCTAAAGATGAAGCTAGAGCCATTTGGTCAGGAGGGATTGTGTTTCCTTAACTCCTCCTATTTATAGACAGTATGGGGGAGAGCAGACACACTGGAGCAACCTGTAACGGTGGAAGCTTCTGGGTCAAGGAAGTGGCTATGCTAGAAGGAGCCCTGAGAGCTCCACACTGGGCTCAACTTATTTCCCCATGAGCTAACTCAGCAGACTGCTAACTTACACAGCGCGAGGATGATCCTTCGAGACCGGGGGATTTGTCTCTTCCCATCCCTCTGAACATTCTAACATTTCTAGGCATCTTTTCAAGATGTCTCTCAGGGACTTAAATATAACAGGACTAGGGAGATACCTCAGTTGGTAAAGTACTTGCCTTGCAGGCATGAGGACCTGGGTTCAACTCTCAGAAACCATTTAAAACTGCCGGGTGGAGTGACACAGGCTTGTAATTCCAGAGCTGGGGAGGCAAAGACAAGAAGCTCCTTGGGGCTTGCTAACCAGCCGGTCTTAGCCTACTTGATGCACTCCAGGCCAAGAAGAGACCAAGTCTCAAAGAAGTAGATAGTGTCCCTGAGAATGACAACCCAAGGTGGTTGTTTGGCCTCCACACATATGGGCATATATATGTACTCACGTACATACACTCACCCCCACACAAACATGCATGTACACACACATGTATACGTACATTTTAAAAAATAAAAAATGGGGGCTGGAGAGATGGCTTAGCGGTTAAGCGCTTGCTTGTGGAGCCTAGGGACCCCAGGTTCGAGGCTCAATTCCCCAGTACCCATGTGAGCCAGATGCACAAGGGGGCACATGCATCTGGAGTTCGTTTGCAGTGGCTGGAGGGCCTGGTGTGCACCCATTCTCTCTCTCTGCCTCTTTCTCTCTGTCTGTCTGTCTCTCTCAAGTAAGTAAATAAAAACAAATGATTTAAAAAATAAAACATAAAAATAAAAAATGGGGCTGGAGGGATGGCTTAGCGGTTAAGGAGTTTGCCTACAAAGCCAAAGGACCCAGGTTCGATGGCCCAGGACCCACATTAGCCAGATGCACAAGGGGGCGCACACATTTGGAGTCCGTTTGCAGTGGCGTACCCATTCTCTCTCTCTTTCTCTTTCTCTGTCAAATAAATAAATAATAATAAATATAAAAAAATAAAAATAAAACACGTGGTTCTCTGAGCTGCCTACCTAACCACTTGGGAACTTCCAGCTACTGGTGAGTTTTTCCCTCCGCTCCTGCTCAGGCCCAGGAAGGCTGAGTGGAGGGGAGAACCCCGGTAGCCTTTGCTCTCCATACAGGGCTCTTTACCCCGTCCAGCTCCCCACATAGCAGGAGCAGTTTGAACTTTCCTTTCTCTCTTTTCTTTCCACGCTTTTCCCCAGGCCCTCATGTGGGATCTCTAGCCACATGGGCTGCCTTTCCTGGCCTCTGTACTTCCCTCAATAAATATAATAATTTGATAATTTAAAAAAATGAAATAATGCTAGTTTCTCGTTTATGTACTCAAGTCTGTCCTTCCATCAGTATTTTCCATTGTATTCACCTAATTTCTGAATCAGTGTAGCAGTTATCTTCGCATTGCTGGGACAAAACTCCCAACCAGCTTATGGAAGGAAAGGGTTTAGTTCCGACTTACAGTTTCCATGGGAAGTTTCATGATGGTGGGGGAAGCACGGTAGGAGCGGAGAGCTGGGTGTCACATCTCCTCATCAACGTGCAGGAAGAACCCAGAACGAGCTCTTTCCAAACACCCAATGGAGCTGGACCAATAAACTCCAAGACCTGCGCCCAGAGACATACCTCCTCCAGCAAGGCTCGTCCCCCCAAAGGCTCCATCATCTGAGGATTAATTATGAGGCTCCATCACAGACACACGAGGCTATGAGACACTCCATACTCAAGCTCCCACAATTTCCACCAGAAAGCAGATTTTTATTCCAGGCCCCCCCACTACCATGTCACCAAACATAAAGGCTTCATCAAGGCCTGTTTGGGTTTGCTCCCCTTCCTCCCTCCCCTTGCCACAAACCTATTTCAATTTCACCAGCCTCTCACCTACATATGTGGTCCTCATATCTTTCCTGATCCTTATACTCCTCATATACCACAGCCAACACATTCTATTTTTAAAATGTTCCACTTAAAACCCTCAGTTACTTCTTATTGCCTTAGGATGAAGTTTTCTAAATTCTTCTCATTTTTTTTTCAAGCTAGGGTCTCATTCTGGCCCAGGCTGACCTGGAATTCACTATGTCACCTCAGGGTAGCCTTGAACTCACAGCGATCCTCCTACCTCTTACTCCCAAGTGCTGGGATTAAAGGCATGCACCACCAAGCCCAGGTATTTTTTTCTTTCTTTCTTTCTTTTTTTTTTTTTTTTTTTTTTTTTTTTTTTTTTTTTTTTTTGAGGCAAGCCCAACAGACTGGCCAGGCTCTAAATTTTTATTATACCTGCAAGTTTCTCCAAGACACACTTGATTAGGACCCATGTCTCACCTCACTTCATGCTTGCTCCAACCCCAGGGGACTTCTTTCATATCTTCAAAGACACCACGACTGGTGTGGACTGAACCTTTGCATAGGTCAGGCTCTGTGCACATCCATCCTCCATCTCTTTCTCTACCTACTCCTTAGCTCTTGGCTTAGACCTCATTTCCTAAAATCTTCCTAAGGAGACTTCAAGAGGAACAAGCAGCTTAAATCCCCTTGGTATATCTCTCATAGCACCTTGGGATCCCATCGTCCCTGGTTAGCCCCGCCCTAAAGTAAAGCATGAGCCAGAGTTGTTTGCAGGTCATGTATTAAGGCTGTGGTCACAAGCATCAGGAGTGTAGGAGCAAGAGGAGACAATGAGGATGAGAGGCTAGAAGCATGGGGTGTTGCTGAGTTTACCAGGTTAACAACGAAGAGGTCGTCTTCTCCAGCATGCCCTCTTCCGCACGTTTCTAAGAGGGCTTCCTTCCACCAAGTTAGAGAAGACTCTGTGGCAGAAAATGAAAGCTTAGCCATGCACAGGATTCAAGGGAAATACTGCCAGCCAGAGGTGAATCTTGGTCCAAGCATAACTGCCTCTTCCACAGCTTGGGCTAAGGTCAAAGGTTGGTTGGACAAATGTGACCTAAGATGCCAGAGAAATCTTCTCCAATTATTTTCATCACACGTGAATAGCTCTGTCTACTTAAAGATTTACTTTTTTTCTTTTTTTTAGCCATGAGTACAGAGTTGTTTTCCTCTTTATAGCTGAATCCTCTATGCCTAGCTCACTGCAGCAAAAAAGAATTCTATCCCTCAGCAGGTGATTAATTAACATTTGCTGAAATAAATTGAATTGGATGGGTAGGAGGGCAAGTCTTAGCAACAAAAAGGGCCCCGAGGTTCTGAATTTGATAGACTCCTATTCCAATTGAGCTTTGAAGTTAATTTATGGGTTAAATATCATATTTAGTATTGCCTTTGATTTTTTTTTTTCTCTTAACAGTTCAGTTTCTGTTTGCTTTAGAAACAGGCATGCTTGGTTTACCTGCGTTCTGTCATCCTAGCTTATTACTGAGGTCACGTTACTAATTCTCTACACCTATGTTCACCAGATCTCACTTATTAAGAGACTTCTGGGTAAGATAGTGGAGCAGGAGCCACGCCAAAGCAACCTAGGGGGTAAGTAAGCAGAAAAACAACAAAATACACACTTCTACTGAACAGTGGAGGGGTACGAGAAATTGTCAACCACAGCGGAGAAGGAGAGATCCTGAGATGCTGCAGACCACAGAAGCAGGCAGGAGCAGCTGGAGAAGCAGTGCAGGCCCGTGTGGCTGCCAGGCGCTGCAGGAGAATCCAGGTGAAGGAATTTTCCTCTCACACCAGCCTCCTCACAAACGCAAGAAAGCTGAGGGAGAAGACAGCCTGGTACCAGCTGAGCAGCTCGTGAGGAGGAATAGGGTGACAGAGACCAGCCACCCAGCTCCAGTATAACTTCAGGCACCGCCCACAGCCTCCCCTCCCCCAACTGCCATTGCCAGCAGCCACTGAAGACCTGGGAAGGGAGCTCACCTACACAGCCCCCAGCACCAGTGATCAGAGCAGCGACCCACCGACCCAGCCAGCCTACCTGAGCCCACATGGCACAGCAAAGAGGGACCCAAGTGGGCACACAGCATAGCTGAGGCCAAAGCCATCCCAAAAGGTAACAGGGCTTACACCAGGTCAGTACCCACCAAAAAAAAGCCTGGTATATAGACCTGCATCAGAAGAACTAATTGAGCCGGGCGTGGTGGCGCACACCTTTAATCCCAGCACTCGAGAGGCAGAGGTAGGAGGATCACCATGAGTTCGAGGCCACCCTGAGACTACAAAGTTAATTCCAGGTCAGCCTGGACCAGAGTGAGACCCTACCTCGAAAAAAAAAAAAAAGAAGAAGAAGAACTAATTGCACCTTCTATGTCAGGGCAAATTATCTGTTAAATCTGATGGATGGTAGGATTTGTCATTCTTAAATAAGCTGTATTTTAGGGCTGTCATTTGTTGCTTCCTGATTTATAGTGCCTTTGTCTCTTCCTCTGTCATTCATGGGGGCAGGGTCTGCCCCTGCCACAGGTTGACCTGGAACCCTTTACAGACCAGAAAGCTCAGCCTCCCAGTTGACAGGATTAAGGGTGTGGGGCAACACACACCCTTAGGGACTTTGACTTTGTTAGATGATCTGTTTGTTTTAATACCTACTCTTACATAAATACTCTGTGCTGGTTTTCATTGAATGTGTACATTGTTCAGTTGAATTTTAGAATTTGCCTGTATTTTCCTCCACCCAGCCTACAGAATACTCACACAGCAGGCAAATCCAACAACTAGGGTCACTTTTGCTATTACTCTGAGAGTCATTTAAGAGTCACACTTGGCACCTTAAGATCCTACCTAGAAGATAAATAGCATCAGATTTACCCATTTAAGAACACTGCAGATAATTAGAAAACCCAAGCATCAAATTAACCCAAGATGCAAAACTCTCTACACTATAGTACAAGAAACACAAAAAAATCAAGACAATATAATTCCACCAAAAATTATAAATTCATCAGAAATGACCTCTAGTACGACTGATTTAAATGCAATGCCTGAGAAAGATTGCAAAAGAATGATTATAACTATGTTCAAAGAAATCAAAGGAATCAAAGAAGACACAGGAAACCAATTTAATGAAATAAGTAGGTCAGTACAAGACATGAGTAAGGAAATAGAAATACTAGGGGAAAAAAACAGTCAGAAATACTATCAATGAAAAACAGAATAAGTCAAATAAAAAATTCTGTAGAAAGTCTCACCAGTAGAATGGATGAAGGGAGGACAGAATATCTAAACTAGAAGACCAGGTGGCAGATCTAATACAGTCCAACACACAGAAAGACAAGCTAATAGGAATGTATGAATAGGAATTTCAAGACATGTGTAACACTATGAAATGATCAAACATAAGAATTCTGGGTATAGTAGAAAGAGGAGAATTTCACTCCAAAGGTATAATAGTATTTTCAACAAAATCATAGAAGAAAATTTCCCCCAAATTGGAGAGATGCCAATGCAGATACAGGAAGCTTTTAGAACACCAGACAAAACCTGGAAAGAACCTCTTCTCACCATGTTATAATTAAACTACCAAACACGTAAACCAAAGAAAATATATTGAAAGCCGTTAGAGAGAAAAAGCTAGTCACTTATAAAGGCAAGCCCATCAGGATAACAGCAGATTACTCAACACAGACTTTAAAAGCCAGAAGAGGGGCTAGAGAGATGGCCTAGCAGTTAAGCCACTTGTCTGCAAAGCCAAAGGACCTAGATTTAATTCTCCAGGACCCACATAAGCCAGATACACAGGGTGGCACATGAATCTGCAGTTTGTTTGCAGTGGCTGAAGGCCCTGGTATGCCAATTCTCTCTATTTCTCTCTCTGTCTCTCAAATAAATAATTTTTTAAAAAGCCAGAAGGGCTTGGACTGATATATTCCAAGTTCTGAAAGATAACAACTGTCAATCAAGATTACTTTATCCAGCAAAGCTATCCATCCAAACTGATGGAGAAATAAGGACATTCCACAACAAAAACAGGCTAAAGAAATATATGACCACTAAGCCAGCTCTACAGAAAATACTTGAAGGGATCATTCACACTAAAGAGAAAGCAAAGCACACACATGAGGAAACAGGGAAAAAAAAAAAAAAACCCTACTCAAATAACAGTTAAAACAAGAGAGTAAAGGGAAAACAGGAAGCACTACAAAACAAGAAGAATGGTAAAAATAAATAAATACCTTGCAATAATAACTCTTTTTTAAAGTTTTTTTTATATTTATTTATTATTTGAAAGAGATAGAGAGAGGCAGACAGAGAGAGAGAATGGGTGCAACAGGGCCTCCAGCCACTGCAAACGAACTCCAGATGCATGTGCCACCTTGTGCATCTGGATTACATGGGCCCTGGGTAATCGAACCTGAGTCCTTTGGCTTTGCAGGCAAGTGCCTTAACTGCTAAGCCATCTCTACAGCCCAATAATAACTCTTAATAGCAATGGCTTCAATGCCCCAACCAAAAGACACAGGCAGATTGAATTAAAAGGCAGAATCCTTCTATTTGTTGCTGCCAAGAAACTTATCTCTCCATAAAAGACAGACACTATCTTAGGAAGAAAAGATGGAAAATGATGTATCAAGCAAATGGGCCTAGGAAACAAGCAGGAGTTGCTATCCTAATATCTGACAGGGTAGACTTCAAGTCAACATTAGTGAGGAAAGATAAAGAAAGTCACTTTATATTGATTAAAGGAACACTCTAACAGGAGGACATTACAATTCTAAACATATATGAACCTAACATGGGTGCTCCCAATTTCACCAAACAAACATTATTAGACTTAAGGTCACAGATAACACCAAACACAATTACAGTGGGTGACTTCAATACCTCACTCTCATCAATTGACAGGTCATCCCAGCAAAAAATAAACAGAGACATTTGGATTAAATGATGTCATGGAACAAATGGACCTAACAGATATCTACAGAACATTCCATTCAAATGCTTCAAAATACACATTTTGCTCAGCAGCACATGGAACATTCTCTAAAATAGATCATATAGTAGGATACAAAGCAAATCTTTACAAATACAGGAAAATTGAAATAATCTCTTAAACGCTATCTGATCACAATGGGATTAAACTACAAATCAGTAACGAGAAAAACTACAAAGCATTCATGAAGACTAAACAGTACACTACTGAATGATGAATGGGTCATTGAAGAAATCAAAAAATCCATAGACTCAAATGATAATGAGAACACAACATACCAAAACCTTTGGAACACAATGAAGGCAGTCCTAAGAGGCAGATTTATAGTTTTAAGTGTCTATATTAATAAATGAGAAAGGTCACAAGTGTTTACCACCTTAAGGTCTTGGGAAAAGAATAAGGCAAACCAAAAATCAGCAGATGAGAAAAAATAATAAAGATTAGGGCAGAAATTAATGAAATGGAAACCAAAAGAATAATCCAAAGAATAAATGAAACAAAAAGTTGTTTCTTTGAAAGGATAAATAACAAATATGAGCAGAAGAAAGAGAGAAGAGATACAAATTAATAAAATCAGACATGAAAAAGGCACCATTACAACACATACCAAAGAAATTCAGAAAATCATAAGGACATACTTTAAGAATACATACTCCTCTAAGTTTGAAAGTCTGAAAGAAATGGATGATGACCTACCAAAATTAAATCAAGATGCAGCAAAGCATTTAAATAGACCTATAACAAGTATGGAGATCCAAGCACGTATAAAAAATCTCCCAACTAAAAAAAGTTCAGGCCCAGATGGATTCATTGGTGAATTTTACCAGACCTTTATGGAAGAACTAACACCATTGCTTCTCAAACTTTTCCATAAAATGGAAAAGGAAGTAATCCTACTGAACTCCTTCTACAAAGCCAGCATCACCCTAATACCAAAACAAGACAAAGACAGAACAAAAAAAGAAAATGACAGACTAATCTCCCTCATGAACATAGATGCAAAAATTCTCAACAAAATATTGGCAAACAGAATACAAGAATATATCAAAAAGATCATTCACCCCAACCAAGTAGGCTTAACCCCAGAGAGGCAGGGATGATTCAATATGCACAAATCAATAAATGTAATACAATATATAAATGACTGAAGGATAAAAATCACATGATCATCTCAATAGATGCAGAAAAGGCATTTGACAAAATCAAACATCCTTTCATGATAAAAGTCTTACAGAAACTGGGAATAGAAGGAACATGTCTGAACATAATAAAAGCTATTTATGACAAACCTACAGCCAACATAATACTAAATGGGGAAAACTTGAAGCTTTTCCACTAAAATTAGGAACAAGACAAGGGTGTCCACTGTCCCTACTTTTATTTAATATAGTACTGGAAGTTTTAGCTATAGCAATAAGACAAGAGACATTCATAAAAGGGAATAAAGAGATAAAATTATCATTATTTGCAGATGATATGATTCTATACATAAAGGACCCTAATGGCTCTTCCAGCAAACTGATAGAGCTGACAAACACTTTTAGCAATGTAGCAGGATACAAAATAAATACACAGCTTTCCTAAATACTAACAAATATGTGGAGGATGGAATCAGGGAATCACTCCTATTCACAAATGCCTCAAAAAAATTATATATATAAAGTACCTTGGAATAAACCTAACCGAGGAAGTGAAGGATCGCTACATGAAAACTTTAAAACACTCAAGTGAGATATTGAAGAAGACATTAGGAAATGGAAAGACATCCCATGTTCTTAGATTGGCAGAACCAATCTTGTGAAAATGTCAATGTTACCAAAAGCAATCTGCACATTTAATGCAATCCTCATAAAATTCCAATGACATTCTTCACAGAAATAGAAAAACAATCCTAAAATTCATTTGGAAGCACAAAAAGCCTCAAATAGCCAAAACAATTTTGAGCAACAAAAATGAGGCTGGTGGTATCACCATACCTGATTTTAAGTTATATTATAAAGCCACAGCAACAAAAACAGCATGGCATTGGCACAAAGACAGACACGTAGATCAATAAAACAGAGTAGAGGACCCAGATGTAAATCCAGGCAGCTATAGCCATTTGATTTTTGACAAAAATATGCATTGGAGAAAAGACAGCCTCTTTAACAAATGGTGCTGGGAAAACTGGATATCTATATGTAGAAGGCTGAAAATAGATCCTTATTTCTCTCTATGCACAAGAATCAAGTACAAATGGATCAAAGAACTTAATATCAGACCTGAAACTCTGAAACTGCTAGAGGAAAACAGTAGGGGAAACCCTCCAACATATTTGCATAGGCAGTGACTTTCTGAATATAACCCCAGTTGCTCAGGAAATAAAGCCACAGACCATCCACTGGGACCTCATGAAATTACAAAGCTTTTGCACAGCAAAAGACACTGTGAATAGAGCAAAGAGGCAACCTACAGAATGGGGGAAAGTCTTTGCCAGCTATATATCTGACAGAGGATTAATATCTAGGATATACAAAGAACTCAAAAAAAACTAAATAATAAGAAATCAAACAACCTAATTAAAAAAATAGACTAGGGGACTAAATAGAGAGTTCTCAAGAAGAAATACAGATGACATATAAACATCTAAAAAATGTTCTATAGCCTTAGCCATCAGAGAAATGCAAACTAAAACTACTTTGAGATTCCATCTCACTCCTGTCAGAATGGCTAGCATCAAGGAAACAAATGATGGGCTGAAGAGATGGCTTAGCTGTTAAGGCGCTTGTCTGCAAAGCCTGAGGGCCCATGTTCGATCTGTCTTCAGATCCCACATAAACCAGACACGCAAAGGTGAGGCAAGCGCAAGGGCGCACATGCTCACTAGGTGGTGCAAGCGTGCGGAGTTCAATTGCCATGGCTGAGACCATGGTGAGCCAATTCATTCTCTCTCTCTCTGTCCTCTAAAAAAAAAAATAATAATAATAAGATGAAACAAATAAATAAAAGAAAGCAAATGACAAATGTTGGATGCTGAAAAAGAACCCTTCTTTCTACACTGTTGGTGGGAATGTAATTTGGTGTAGTCATTGTGGAAATCCATGGTTAAGGTATTTGCCTGCAAAGCCTAAGGACCCAAGTTCTATTCCCCAGGACCCATGTAAGCCAGATGCGCAAAATGGTGCATGCATCTGGAGTTCGATTGCAGTGGCTAGAGACCCTGTTGGGCCCATTCTCTCTCTCCCTCTAATAAATAAAATAAAATAAAAATTTAAAAGCCAAGAGACATCCTTACTGTATTGTGATATTGGAACCTGAATATAACGAGTCCTTACTTACAGCATCCCACTCCACATTTGTCCTCCCATTCTGTCTACCAGTCCCAGAATAAATGTCCCTTGTCCTATGTTCCCTCGATACGAGCTCTTGTAGGATCTGTTTTTTTCAATCTGCTGCCCACATACTGCAGAGTTCACTGTACACCAGGAGTTGTGCTACATTCTGTGGCTATAAAGACAATCTGCTCTGTGCCTGTCTTCCAGGAGCTCACAGGGGACATAAACTCCTAATCAACTCTAAAATTCTAAAACTGTGACAATTTAGGCATGGAGTGAGGGTTGAGGCATCGTGTGAGCACCTTATAGTGCTTGTGGGTTAGTGAAGGCTTTCTTGGAAGGCAGCCTGAACTGAGTTTGGGAACTTCTGCAGGAGGTAATAACCACACCAACGGGAAAGGGTGCAGGGCACTCTAGATGTCGTAGACCTGAAGCCAGCAGGGATGTCGTAGTTGAGCAGAGTTGAAACAAGGAACGAAGGGAAGAGATTGGCAGGAGAGGAGTCTGGAGGGGGGAGACGGGAGCCAACGCATGGGGATTTGCGTGCTGTGCCGGCTCTTCCCTGTGCATCCCTGCCTCCTCCTCATTAACCCCCCACATTTGTTTTGAGTCCCCTCCACACTACACTAAATATTCCCTTGGTAGCTCCCATCGTGTTCTTGAGTCCTATCCATGGGGAGGGACTAGGATTAGACAGGTGTGTACAACAGAAGCCAGGAGTCTTGAGGCTGTCTTAGAATTCTGCCTACCACAGCCCATTAGTCAGCAACCATGTCTCCAACTCAAAAAAAAAATATATATATATATATATTTTTTCTTAAAAAAAAAAAAACTCCAGGATTCAAGTTCACCCTTTAAAGAAACGAAGCAATTGTAGAGACTCCAATACCTGGATTTCTATTCTTTTTTTTTAAATTTTTATTTATTTGTTTGAGAGCAACAGAGACTGAGAGAGAGAGAGAGAGAGAGAGAGAGAGGGAGGGAGGATGGGCGCACCAGGGTCTCCAGCCACTGCAAATGAACTCCAGATCCATGTGCCCCCTTGTGCATCTGGCTTACATGGGTCCTGGGGAATCAAGCCTCGAACTGGGGTCCTTAGGCTTCACAGGCAAGTGCTTAACCGCTAAGCCATCTCTCCAGCCCTGGATTTCTATACTTTTAATGAAATAGATTCTACTTTGACCAGAGGAGGTCCCAAAGAAGTTTGAGTTGGGCCCAAGCCTACTGGGAGAATAGGGATCATATTTCTGGCTTTCCTTACAAATAGGAGTGGCCCCAAGAGTCGTTTGTGAGAAAGGGAACGTAAGTGAGCAAGACAAACGGTGCAGAGACCCCTCCCTCTCAAGAGACCCTGACTTTGGCCTTCTACCACTTTTATATTTGAGACAGGACCTCATATATCCCAGGCTATGTAACTGAGGATGACTTTGAAGTTCTTGATCCTTCTGCCTCCACCTCCTGAAATTCTGGGATTACAGACTTGTACCGCCACACCTGGTATATGTAACACTCGAGATGGAACCCAGGGATTTGTGCATGACCGGTAAGCACTCTACCAACTGAGCTATATGCCCAACCCCTCTTGCCATTTTCCTCCATTCCTTTCTCTATATTGGTACTGGGCCCCAAGTGGTACCATGAGCTTAGAGATGGTGGATGAGTGATCTGGAGGGGCCTGTATCCTTAGGGATTCCATGGAACAGAAATGGCTTAACCGTTTTGAACTGTCTACATCCGGGCTCTTAACTTGTAGAGAAATAAATAAGCCTGTATTTTGTTGAATGCACTGCAGAATTGTCTGATACAATTACATATAATCCTAACCAATACAGTGCTTGTTTCCCTGGTCCTCCTAGCCTTGACAGCTTAAATCTATTTTTCTTCCCTTAATCTCTCTAAGCTCTTATGTCTGCAAAGGTCCTAGATCCCGTCCGGTCTTCCTTTGTGCTTCACCTCACCCTCATTCCTTCTCTTCAGTTTCCCAGGCCCTCCTGGTCTCGCACTGTTCTGTGAACTCCGTCTCCTTCCCTCCACTCAAGACACGCACGCCTTTAATCCCAGCACTTGGGAGGCAGAGGTAGGAGGATCGCTGTGAGTTCAAGGCCACCCTGAGAATACAGAGTGAATTCCAGATCAGCCTGGGCTACAGTGAGAGCCTACCTCGAAAACCTCCTCCCCCCCAAAAAAAATCCCAATTCCTGAGCTGTTATGTTTATCATGTCATTCCTCAACCTCAACCCCCCACCCCCGAGAAGAAAGAAGATGGGCTTTTTTGTAACTAATAAAGTTGGGATAAAATTCCAACTTTCACCTTGCCATTGAACTATTCCATGATTAAGTCTTCACCTGGATTTTCAGTTTCTCCTTCTTCTGATACCTTGACCCCAACACAGTCTATTATCACCCATCATCTTTTCCTGTACTTTATTCTGTGATCCTCAGCTTTGGCTGTTCATTAGAACCACCTGGGCAGTCATTGAATTGAGCCAGAACCCAGTAGGTGGGCTTTCCGTACATGAAGGCATTACCTCAAGGACCCACAAAACAGCGTTGGGAGGTGTAGGTACCATTCTTGTCACCGTTCTAAAGCAGAGAAAGAAAGAAGCAGACAGCTCAGGACATCACTACTGGACCATGAGTGAGGGGCCAGATTCAAACAGTGAGGTCTCTCCTCTATACTAGTTTTCATTCTTCTGGACTATGTTACAAATTAAAATTAATTTCTGACAACATGGCACAAAATTGCCACCAAATCACAAAGTAAAACTAAAAAAAAAAAAAATTGAAAACTATAAATTCCTGGGCCTCACCCCAAGTGGATGCAATGTGAATTTCCAGTGAACTGGGCCTGAGTATCATAATAGCTTTAGGTTAAGCTAACTTAGCCCCCAGGGACTCTGATGTTTAGCCAGGTTGAGAACTGCTTTATTTGGCTGCTCCTATCTGGCTGTCTTTCTCCCATCCACTCACTCCACTCCATGACCTCCTTGCCTTTGGGGATTAGTCCATATCATCCCCCTTGGACTTGACCCGTTTTTTTCCCAGCCTGCCTGAGCCCTCGTTTTCCCAAACGCCAGTGACAAAACTTGTCCCTCACAGCCAACTTAGTGCCCATTCTACCCCTCAGTTTGAATCTAGCTCTTGGCCCTGAGCCACTGTATCCTTGGCAGGTTTTCCACATTTAATCATTTGCTGCCTAGCTACCTCCCCCTCTGCCCAAAGCAGCTGCGAGCACAGTTGCGCCTCTATCAGAAACCAAGGCGTGGGGATACATGAGGTGGTACGTGTGTCTGGAGTTCGTTTGCAGTGGTTAGAGGCCCTGGCACACCCATTCTCTGTGTTTCTCTTCTCTCTCTCTCTCTGCTTGAAAATAAAAAAAAAAAAAATTAAAGAAAGCAAGGCTTGGGGACTGGAGAGATGTCTCTGTGGTAAAGGTGTTTGCCTGCAAAGTCTAACCACCCAAGTTCAATTCCCCAGTACCCATATAAAGCCAGATGTATAAAGTGGTGCATGCATCTGGAGTTTTTTTTGCAGCAGCAGCTAGAGGCCCTGGTGCACCCATTCTCTCCCTGCCTGTCTCCCTTCTCTCTGTCTCTACTTGCAAATAAAATAAAATGATTAAAATTTGTTTTGTTTGTTTGCTTTTGAGGCAGGGTCTTGCTCTAACTCAGGCTGACCTGGAATTCACTACGCAAGGCTTAAACTTGGGGTCATGCCAAGTGGTGTTCTCGGCTCAGAAGACCTCTCTTAGGAACGGAAGGCAGAAGGAAGTGGGAAAAAGAGCTGGGACCGAGCACAAGGGTTCCAGGGGAGTGCAGGAGAGGAGAGTGGGCGAGGGTCTTCAAGGCCCTTGGGTGCAGATCAGGAGGTCAACAGGACGGTGAAGGGGGCGATGGTGCCTCTCGGGAAAGTGTGGGATCTGTGGGCTGGGGGTGTTGAGTGCAAAGCCCGGACAGGATCTGGGATAAAACTTGGTAGTCAGGAAACAATAACAGGGGGGAAACACTTGAGCAAAAGTGGTATTGGGCTAATTAAGGTTGCTGAGGGCTGGAGACACGGCTTAGGGCTTAAGGAGCTTGGCTGTGAAGCACGGAACTGGAGTTTGATTATAGTGGCTGGAGGCCCACCAATTCTCTCTCTCCTGTGCTTTCTCATTAGAAAAAAAAGGGGGGGGCTGGAGGAATGGCTTAGCCATTAAGGCGTTTGCCTGCAAAGCCAAAGGACCCAGGTTCTATTCCTCAGAACCCACGTTAGCCAGATGCACAAGGGGGCGCACGCATCTGGAGTTCGTTTGCAGTGGCTGGAGGCCCTGGCGTGCCCATTCTCTCTCTCTCCCCCCCCATCTCTTCCCCCTTTCTCTGTCAACTAACTAAATAAATACAAGTAAAATATTTGGAAAAAAAAAAAAAGGTTGATGAATGATTGACAGAATCCACGGATTTTCTCCTGGACAGTTGGAAAGAATGTAGTGGGCCATGTTACCCCTGCTTTGAGCAAGGAGCTGCCAGACGTGGAAGGATCAGGCCTCTCATGGAGGGCGGGCTGAGGAGAGAGCGCCTCTAGTTACCAGAGATCCAGCTTACCCAGCCCAGGCCAAGGGCAAAGCCCACTCTGCACCTGAAAGCCTGCTTCCGTCTCGAGTGAAGCTGCGGGCGGCAGGGAGCCTCCGTGTCTCTGCGTAGCTATCCCGCCCCGCTAGCTTGGAAAGCGGGCGGTGAGGAGTCTGGGGCGGGGGCACTGGTGTCAAGTGGAGGTGAACAGACGTTCGCTGTCCTGAGTGAGGCCATGCAGGGATTGGAAGGTAGCGATAACTTCCAGCTCAGGACTTTTCTTCTTGACTCTGCTGTCCATATCGGTCACTTTATTTCTGAGGGTGTAAGAACAAGGCCTCTGGGGAAGGTCAAGAGGCTCTCCTCCTGCATTCTTCTGGAAGCTCTGTGTTGCAGTCAGGTTAGCATTGCTGGTAGAAATCACCCAGCCAAGAGCAGCTTGTGGGAAAAGGAGGTTTATTTTGTCTTACAGGCTCAAGGGGAAGCTCCACAGTGGCAGGGAAAATGATGGCATGAGCAGAGGGCGGACATCACCCCCTGGCCAACATAAGGTGGACAACAGGAACAAGAGAGTGTGCCAAACACTAGCATGGGGAAGCTGGCTATAACACTCATAAGCCCGCCCCCAACAATACACAGTCTCCAGGAGGCATTAATTCCCAAATCTCCATCGGCTGGTAACCTAGCATTTAGAACACCTAGGTTTATGGGGGACACCTGAATCAAACCCCCACATTACACCCCTGGCTCCCATACACTGATAACCATACGTGATATAAAATACAATACATTCATCCAACTTTAAAAGTTCCCATAGTTTTTATCAATTCCAATGATGTTCATACATCCCCATAATCCAAGGTCTTTTAACTGAGCCATAATATCAAAAAATAACCTCAAAAAAACCATGATGGCACAGAATAAACATTCACACTGCAAAAGATGGCATTGGGCATAGCAAAGAAATATTCAACCAAGACAGTATTTAAACACTTCAAACATCAAACTCTGTAGCTCCAAGTCCAACAACTCTAGTCAATGAAAAATTTCCAAGTCTGATAATTCTAACCAGCAATAAGTCTCTGGTGTTCCAATTCCATCTCTCCAGCTAGGCTACTCACAGTCCTGGAAAACTTCATCCGGGGCTGGCAGCTTTCCTTAGCAGCCATCTCGTGGTTCCGGCATCGCCACTGGGTCTCCACTGCAACCCACGGTTCATCCTCATGGCCCCATGGGGTCTCCATGCAGGCATCCAACAAACCTGCTTCACACTGCCCATGGTGATTTCCGAAACACAAGACCATGTTGCAAACTCAATGACCCTCTCTTTCCTGCATTTCTTAAACTCCACAATACCAGGTAGGGTGCCAATTTGTTAATCCAGGGGGGAATAAGCAGACTTTGAAGAATAGGACTCTCTTTGAGCACTCAGGCCCCTTCAAAAGAGTCTACATTCTTCCTGTTGCCCCAGTGCAGGTCAGCTGGCCCAGTCTCAAAGGTTGTAATCTCTCAATTGCAGCTGAATGGGCAGCAGTTCACCCAAAGATTTTTCTTCCTGTGCCATATCCCTCTGCCCACACTGGTTCATTTCTACGCAAAGCAACCCTGCACAACTTCTCGGGACATGGGCATAACAAACTGCCTCTAGCCCAGTCCAGGCAAAGCTCTTTCTCACCCTCATAAGCCAAACCTCACAGTCCATAGTTCTTACTGCATTCAGGTCTTTCAACTCTGACCAGAATAGTCCATCAAGCTGTACTTACAGCACTGCAGGGCATCTCTTAGGCCAAGGTTTCAAATCCTCCCACATTCCTCTTGAAAATCAGCTCCAGAAGGCCAAAGCCAAACAGTCAGGTGCCTAGCAGCAATCCCACTCCTCGGTACCACTTTACTGTTGCAGTCAGGTTCACATTGCTGGTAGAAATCACCCAACCAAGAGCAGCTTGTGGGAAAAAAAAGAGGTTTATTTTGGCTGACAGGCTCGAGGGGGAAGCTCCATGATGGCAGGGAAAATGATGGCATGAGCAGAGGGTGGACATCACCCCCTGGCCCATATAAGGTGCACAACAGGAACAGGAGAGTGTGCCAAACACTAGCAAGGGGGAGCTGGCTATAGCACCCACAAGCTTGCCCCCAACAACACACTGCCTTCAGGAGGTGTTAATCCCCAAATCTCCATGCTGGGAACTTTAGCACTCAGAACACCTAGGTTTATGGGGCACACCTGAATCAAGCCACTACACCCTAGGATTTCTCTGGCCCAACCTATCCTTTCAAACTAAGTGGATGGGGGGTGTTGTGAGACACAGAGCAGCCTCCGGGGAGACAGCTCCTCAGTAGACCATGAGCTTTTCTGGTCTCATTGCCATTAGCATCCCACAGTGAGATCCATAGCTACTGTCTTCTGGGACCACAGGAAGCCTCGTGAAAAAAACCCAGCTCAGCAACTTGCTGTTCATCTGCTCAGCAATACCCTGACCTCCTCAGGCTCAGGGCTCGGAGAGAGATTCATGTCTGGGATGGTTAATGTTGGTTGTCAACTTGATAGGATTTAGACTTGCAATGGAAACAAATCTCGGCATATCTGCGGAGGGATTTTTACATTAGATTAATTTCGGTGGGAAGACCCACCCTAAGTGTGAGCAGCGTGTGTGGGGGTCCCAGACTGAATACAAAGGAGCAGCGGGCTGGCCGTGGTGGCACACGCCTTTAATTCCAGCACTCAGCAGGCTGAAGTAGGAGGATTGAGGTTGAGGCCACCCTGAGATGACATAGTGAATTCCAGGTCAGCATGGGCTTGAGCAAGACCCTACAAAAACAAAACAAAACAAAAACAAAAACAAAAACACAAAAAGGCGGGGGGTTGGGAGCCGCAGCATTCACATTCATTGTTCTCTTCCTGACTATAGACTCAGTGAAGCAGTCATCTCCCACCCCTGCCAGCATGCCTTTCCCACCATGACAGACCATGTCCCCTAGAACTGTAAGCCAAAATGAACCCTTACCCCCATCCTTCAGTGGCTTTCTGTCAGGTATTTTGTCACCGCAATGAGTAAAGTAACTAAAACAACACCTGTCCCACAGCATGACTGTATTAGACAAGCCAGCACCTTACTTAACACATCAAAGGAGTCTTTGCAAGAAACTTGCCACTCTACAGCGCTGCTGAAAGGTGGATGACTATTCTGCTTTCCCCGCCTAAAATCTACTGCCTGGGGATGTCTGACTCTGGGGCTGTAGCTCTCCTAAGACCCTAAAGGCAGCCCGGATCAGAGGATCTGGCTAACCAAGTTTAGCAGTACTTAACCTGAGTCATTCTGATTCTCCGCTTCGTAGGAGTTTGAACCGAGGATGAGAGAGAAAGCCAGAATCAGAGATGAATGAGCCAGGAGCAATATTAAAGATAGTTCTTGGGCTGGAGAGATGGTTTAGTGGTTAAGGTGCTTGCCTACAAGCCAAAGGACCCAGGATCAATCCCCCAGGACCCACAGAAGCCAGATGCACAAGATGGCTCATGTGTCTGGAGTTTGTTTGCAGAGGCTGGAGGCCCTGGAGCACCCACTCTCTCTTTGTATGTGCCTCTTTCTCTCTGTTTCTAAAAATAAATAAATAATTTTTTTTTTAAAGATAGTTCTCAAAACTTCCATCTTTCTCCTGCTGCCATAGAGGCAAAAGACAGCTGCAGGCTATAAATACAGGTTCCTGGACCTCAAAGAGCCTTCCACATAATCCCCTGTGCACGCCAGTGCCCACCATGTGTGCACGTGCCCAGCATCCTAGCTCTCTTACCCCCCACATATCTCCTTACAACCAACCTAGTTACCTGGGGAGACCTGACTGAGGCCCTGTGACCAAAGGCCTCTGACACGGTAGCAGAGGCCTCAGTAGCACCTAAGGGGCAAAGTGGGGTGTGGCTGCCCTACCCCACACATCGAACTCTTCTATCTCCACCTTGAAGAATCAGAAGTATTATAGCAGAGGACTCATCAGACCCTCACAGGTTGAAGTAAGGTACATAGACAGTCTTAGGATGCAGTACTAAGAGAGCGTAGGGGCAGCGTGGTCAGTATAGGCATGTGTAAGGCATGCATGTGTGTGGAAGGGGTCAGTAGATGCCAGTAGATGTCAGCCGATGTGGGAGTGGATGAGACTGGGGTCTGTCCTGTGATTGTGATCACTCGCCTTCCTACCTAACTTGGCCAGGTTTCAGTTTCATCCTTCCTCATCATATCCTACAGATGTGGGGAGGTCTCTCTCAGCCCAGGGCTGCAAAGGTCATCATCACCAATCTCCATCTCAGGCCCGAGAGGTGGTTGCAGACCTGCAGAACTCAGCCTGACCGCTGTTTTCTGATCCCTCACTGTGTTCCTGAATGCCATACGAAGCCTATGGAGATGGGTAAGTCCCTCTTCTCACTCTGAGGAATTTCAGTCCAGAAAGGGGATGTACTCCTTACTTAGAGAATGGCCTCTCAGAACAGAATGTCATCAAAACCAGGAGATCTTTCCAGGTGAACAGGGACTATTGACATAAGAGTTCATAACTTTGGAGATCAGAGACTGCAAGAGAGAGTGGGAATTTGATCCAGGCATTGACAAGTGTGGATTATTTTTAAGATCTATTTTACTTATTTATTTATTAGAGACAGAGAGAGAGAGAGAGAATGGGCATGCCAGGGTCTCTAGCCACTGCAAACAAACTCCAGACACATGCACCACCATATGCATCTGGCTTATGTGGGACCTGGAGAATTGAACCTGGGTCCTTAGGCTCCATGAGCATGCACCTTAACCACTAAGCCATCTCTCCAGCCCCGACAAATGTGGATTTTTGACGCAGAGAGATATACAGAGACAGAGGTTCCCAAAAGAGGGCCTCCCAATATTTATTCACAAACACTACTGTCAGTTGTTGGGGCAGGCATTGTGCCAGAAGGTACAGGGAAAAGAGAGGGCAGTGCCACGTGGTCCCTGCCTTTGTCCAGAAGGGATGCCAGATAGGCAGATGATGGCCACAGCTTAGTGGAACAGAAGCTCTGGGTAGGGAAAAGCAGAAGTGGATTCTCGGACCATGATGGATTGCTACATGTGCTGCTGGGGTGGGGGGGAACTACAGAGAGGCCTAAGAACCCAGGTTCAATCCCCCAGGACCCACATAAGCCAGATGTACAAGGTGGCGCATGCATCTGGAGTTCATCCGCAGTGGCTGGAGGCCCTAGTGTGCTCATTCTCTCTCTCTCTCTCTTTCTTTCTCTTTCTTGCTCTCTCTCCCTTTTTTCCCCCTTCCTCTCTCAAATGTATAATTTTTTTTTTTAAAGAAAGCTACAGAGGCCAGGCATGGTGGCACACACCTTTAATCCCAGTACTTGGTAGGCAGAGGTAGGAGGATCACCATGAGTTCAAGGCTATCTTGAGACTACAGAGTGAATTCCAGGTTGGAGGCATCAGAGCTGCTTTGCTTTTTTGGGGGGGTGTAGTCAGAGACTGATGGATGGAATGATGTGGAAGGAGAAAACACAGCTGTTATCCTTTGGGGAACCACAGCCCTATGTCACTGTTCCTCGATAGTCCTTTGACTGGCTTCCCCAAATATGTCACTAGGAAGTATGCATATGCGTAGCTGAGAGAACCCCATGGGAGGCTTGAGTAGGGATAAGGCATATTGTTTCTTCAGCGCATTATTGCCTTGTCTCTCTCTTTGTATGTTGTATGTGCATGTATGTATATTCCCATGTGAGTGGGCACACCTGTATGTGCATGTCTTCCTGTGTACCATGTGTGCTGTGCATTCATGTAGAGGTCAGTATCAAGTGTCTCCCTCAATTTCTCTCCACCTTCTTTCTAAAAGTTTATTTCATTTATTTATTAAAAAGAGAGAAAAAGGGAAAGAGGCAGATAAGAGACTGGGCCAGGGCCTCCAGCCACAGCAAGAGACACATGCACCACCTTATGCATCTGGCTTTATGTGGGTCCTGGGGAATCAAACCTGGGTCCTTTGGCTTTACAGGCAAATGCCTTAACTGCTAAACCATCCCTTCAACCCTTCGTTGTCATCTTGACTGGACTGAAAATCTCCTAGGAGACACACCACTGGGTGTTTCTGTGAGGGTGTTTTCATAGAAGTTTAACTGAAGACAGAACACTCAGCACCCCAAGTATTTATTCCCAAGTAGAATACAAGGGAGTGGGAGACAGCTCCCCACCAGCAGTTATCTTTCTTTCTGCTTCCTGACTGGAGACCTCGCCCACCACCACGCCTTCCCTATCACGACAGACTGCATACTCACACACTGGGAGCCAAAAACCAATCCTTCCTTCCTTAAGCTGTTTTTGTCAGGAGCTTTGTCAGTAATGAAAAGGTTACTAATATAAGGGGACTGAAGAACATTTCACAGAGGAGGCACTGTGGCTCAGAGAGCCAAAAGGTACAAGCTGAGGCTGGGCTACATGGCTTTCACAGGGCCAGATCAGCCCTGTCCTTTCCAAATCTTGTTGGTCCGATGCTACCTGCTGGGAACAGCTTGTGTGCCGTCAGTTCCGCGGTGGCCTGCTCATCATCTCTGAGGCCAACAAGAGGCAGAAGCTAGGAGCGCTGTGTGAATGGACATTCCTCCCCTTGCAGTGGTAGTGGGTGGGGGACGAGCAGAGGGCCCTGCTTTGTGAGCCCAGTCTCTCTGTATGCAAGGCACCAAGACGGGCAGGGACCCTTGGGGACACAAGTCTCCTCTGAATCCCAGGTTCACCTTCCTCCTCTGGAAGGAGTGCTTAGAGGTGGGCTAAGCCCTGGGTGGCATGAAACAGGGAACACCTCTCGGCAGCCTTCCCTAGTCTCTGGAGACGCCCCCCCCACCCTTCCAGCCAAGAGTGGGAGCCTCCTCACTCCTCCCTGGGCCCGCGCCGGTGAGAACTCCTGTGCCCAACTCGTGGTCTCGCCACCTCTGCTGACAGCCCCAATGGCTCTTGCTATTTTGATCTGGCAGAAAGAGACTGAGTCAAGGGCACAGTCGCGGGAGGATAGACTGCTAGAAAGACCCCTGAGCCCAGGGATTCCGCATTGTGATTTGAGGGGTCCAGGCGAAGAGCCGGAGACCAGAGACACGCAGAGAAGTCGGTCACTCCTTGGCCCAGAGGATTCTGGACCTTGCAACTGCAACCTTGTCCCTAGTCTTTCCCAAAACATCCCTCCCCGCCCCCTTGGTGAGGCTCCGCGATGTCAGTGCGATCTGGCCCTACCCCAGCGGCGGGGGGTGGGGAGGGGAGAGAGATGGGTGGCTGGGACGAACAGCAGGAGGCCGATTGGATCCCTGCAGGGTTTCCCTGGTTGGCAGGTCTCAGGGCGCAGATGAAGGAGAAAGGGCAGGGAGGGTGTCCCTGCTTGGGGAGAGGCGCCTCTCCGCCTCTGGGCCCCGCAGAGCTGGGTGGGACGGGAGTGTGGAAGCTAGGTGAGTCAGGGGTGATGGGGGAAAGCTAGTCCCTCAACTCCACGACGAGGTCGAACCCGGACTTGGACCTGTCCTTGCGCACACCCTGGGGAAAAAAAAAAAAAAAAGCTTGCACGTGGGGCGCGTCCGCCCCCCGAGGTGGATGGACTTCAGGTGCGGTGTGCAAAGCGAGTGTGTGCCCAGTGGGTGTGTGCGCGCGCGTGCCAGCGAGAAGGTCTGGGCGTCCCCCGCACGCTCTCTCTCTCTCTCTCTCTCTCTTGGGGATTCTATATTTTGCCTTCCTTTGTTCTCAAAATAGCAGGCTTTCGCGGCCGGCCCGGCGCGGCCCCGGGGAGGGGTGGGCGCTTCTGCGCGCTGCTGGCGCTCGGCGCTAGCTGCAGGGTTACAAACCGTCTCTCCAGCTCCCCCGGCCTGAATTAATGTGTTACTATTTCGGGCGAGCCAGTGTTTCCAGGGGAAACCTAATGACGCAATGACGTCAATGCAGGTCAGCAGCAGACTCTCCGGGAGGGCGGGCGGGCTCCGGGCTTTGGGGCTCGGCGCAGTCTGCGGGCGGGAGGGTGCCGGGGAGGTGGCGAGGGCGGCAGGCGCCGGGGACGCAGCAACCCTGGCCAAGCCTAGAGATCGGAGGGCACCCCCACCCGCTCCCAGCGCCCCGACCGACACCCCGGCAACTTCTCGCTGCCCGGGACGGAGTTTCTTTCTCCGTTGCCCATGGACATCCAGGAAGCGATGTGGAGGGCATGCAGGGTAACCCCCCCCCCACCTCCCACACTTCTATCCCACATCTATCCAGGGGGGATCCAGAGAAGCCAGCAGGTCCGGACTCGCTGAAGGGGGGGGCCGCTCCACGCGGGGCCTCCCACGCACAGGTACGCGCTGGTCCTCCGGGTGTCTTCAGTTTGGGGAGGGAGAGACACACTCTCGTCCACTCTCCTCTAGTGTCCTGGCACTGGGAGTTTGGGAGAAAGAAGAAAGGGGGTGCCTTGGAGAACCAGCCCCCGCCCCCTTCCGGCCCCATCTGAGGCCCAGGAAGCAAAGCGGGAGGGACGTCCAGGCTAGACCAACTAAGGTGATGTAAGGCTGGCAAGGCACTTTAGCAGACTGGTGGGAGCTGGTGTCAGTGCGTTAGGAGCGTGGACCAGGACTGCTTGGGTGTGTTTGGTGTGTGCTGGTGTGGGGAACCTACCTCGTGTGTCTGTGCACTGTGTGTGCACCCACGGAAGTCTGTTGTGCAGGTATGTGTATGGGCCGTGCATATGGGGACATCTTGGTACCCCACCTCATCATGTAACCATGGTATTCGCCCAGGTCCTGGCTCTCCCTTCCCGTGCTGACCATAGCTTTCTGTGGGTGCACACTTCTCAAAGCTCAGCTTGTCTTCTTGCCCCAACTCTCGTGTGCTTCCATGAAGAATGAGTGGAAGAGGGCACCCGAGGGAGGAATACCGTTTTAACACCCCCCCTCCCGCCCCCTCTCACTTGGGGCGAAAGTATGGGTAACTTGGTGGCCGCCTGTCTTCTGGGCCTTGCTCTCTTATTTCAGCACCGCAGAGCGGCGGACAGCTCCACGGCCGCTCTTCTGGTATCTCTGCCTTCTCCTTGACTTGATTCTGAAAGCCAGGCCTGGGAGTGAGCAACCCCCGCACCCCACCCCCCGACGCCTCACCCTGCCCCACCCGGCCTTTCCCGCTTCTAACCAGCTCCAGAACACGACCCTAGATCCCACACCCCATGAGCTCCAAGGGATAAATGACTCTGAAAAGAGATTACACAGCACTGTTGCAAGCTCCCTTCCCACCTCAGTTCCTTAACTGAATAAAGGCAGATCCTCTCTCTCTCTCCCTGGAGAGAGAAGCGAGACCCCTGAAAGCAGAGAGCCCAAGATGGCCTAGCTTCCAGAAACCCAGATGGTTGCCCCCTAAGAGGCCCTGAAGACATTCTCACACACCTCCTTGTCTCTTTTCCTAACTCCTGGAGTGGAGGAGCTATGACGAATCCCAACCCCACCTCACACAGTGGTCAAAGGTTCAGAAGATGTCATGGTTTAGGAGCTCGGGGAGTAATGTCTGAGGACATTCTCGTCAGAATGTGCCCTGGGCTATCCAAGAAGTCCTTCACGGGGTGATTTCTGTGGTAACGGAGTTCTACACAGACCGTAGTCATTAGGCCGTGTCCACCCGGTCAGCTGGAGTCAGCCCCCACCCACATCCAAGCTCACGTGCAATCCAAAATACAGCAACTCTTCCTGTGGTTGGGATATTGTCCCAGACACTTCTGTCCTTCTTACTCGGGAATCTTCTTATTATCACCTCAGTTCCTCTGGGGGAGGGGGGGAAGTGGCCTGTGGGATGTCCCAGGTGACCCAGGGATGGGTAGAGGGAAACAGGGAGGCGTCACCTCTCGCCATCCTTCCCCACCCTCTTTCAGAGAACTTTGGCAAGCTGGAGATGGACCCGTCCCCTTCCCCCACCTGGACTTCAGACAGCTCTTCATAGATATTTTCTCTAGGCTGCAGAGATTAGGCCAACTGCATCAGATCTGACTCAGGGAAGACCCAGGCATGGTCTTCATGCTACTGAGGCCAGGGCGTCAGAGGAGCTCTGGGCTTGGGAAGATGGACACCTTTTTTGAAACTGCTGTGAGGTCTGGAGTGGCATGCACGCTGGCAGTAGGATATGGTTCTTTCTTCGATACAGCCATTGTTTTGTCTGCTGCTGAGGTGCCAGAGAGAGAGAGAGAGAGAGAGGACAGGGAAAGGCTCCTAGCTGGAGATAAATGAAAGAGACAGCCCCCCCCACCCCTGCCCCGCCATGTAGTGGCACATCTTTCCACGGCCCAGCTCCTACAAAATCCTCAGAATCTCCTCAGGTCCCAAGGGGTGCGAGGAGAAGGCTCTTTTCCAAAATGAATCCCTTTGCGCGACAAAAACCAGATGTGTGTGACTAGATTAAAGAGTATGGGCAACCATGCAGGCAGCAAGAAGACGTGCCTCCCACTAAAGGACTCCCACCCTCCCCAAGATCTTTCAGCCAAAACTCAGTCCTCTGGGAGTGCTAGGCTGCTGTCCTCTAGGTAGCCCTGTTTCTGGATATTTGCCAAGCTTCCTTAGCTCCCTGGTGTCTGTCTGTGCTCAGCTGGGTAACATCTGGCTCTGGCCTCGGGGCAGGGCGGTGGGGGGAGACTTTCCAAGGTCAAGCAGGCACAGGGAAGTCTGCCTTCTCTGGTTGGCAAAGCAGGGACTTCAGGGAGCAGAGCCGGGAGAGGGGACTACTCTCTCACCCCCTGCTAGAAGCCAGCACATAGCATTGCACCAGGTGTAGGAGAGAGCCCTGTGGCTGTCCTTGCTGGACTGTAGACGTCATGAACCATAGGGACTTTTCAGCAGGGAGCTGGAATGATTCAACAGAATTCCCAGTGGCAGAAGGGGTAGGCGCAAACATCCCCTTCAGCCTTGTGGTGCTGACTACTTAAGGCAGTCCTCTTGGTGAACCTCAGTTTCTCTATCTGCATGATGGGGATGCAGTGCCGATATCCATACTTTGGGAGTTGGCTTGGGCCCGGACAACTTGTATTGGCATCTGAAACCCAACCCGGCTGGGAGAGCTGGCTCCTTGGTTCACTAAAATGCCTCGGGGGTCCTGGGAAGCTGGAGTACTTTGAGGTTTGGGAAAGGCTGATTCAAGTTCAACAGCGACTTTTCTGCCTACTGGCCACGTTCTCTTCTGGCTGGAGTCTCAGCCTCTCCCGGTAGACAGAAGTCCGGGCTCCATCATTCATGAATCAGAGCTCTCACTTTTTAGTGTCAGAAAGCTATCACGGGGCTGGAGAGATGGCTCAGCTATTAAGGTGCTTGCCTGCAAAGCCAAAGGACCCAAGTTCAATTCCCCAGGACCCACATAAGCCAGATGCACAAGGTGGCGCATGCCTCTGGAGTTCATTTGCAGTGGCTGGATGCCCTGGCACGCCCATTCTCTCTCTCCTCTCTCTACCTGCCTCTTTCCCTCTCTCTCAAATATATAAATAAAAACAAAATATTAAAAAAAGAAAGCTATTATGTGCAACAGGTAAGGAACAGTATCTATTGGCCAAGGCCACCCAGACCTAACCCCCAGCTGAGGGCTCCAGAGGGCACCTTTCAACCCCCTTAAATAATGGGTGTGGAGTCTGTAGCAAATGTCAATCATATTTAAGTTTCCTCTTGGGGCCAAGAAACTTGCGGTATTCCCCACGCGGAAGATCATGTGCAGGGCTCCTGCCTCGCTGTCTCCCATCTGGATCCCTGGGCCCAGGGGCACCGAGCTAAGGCCCAAGTGATCAGGGACAAGGGTTTCCTTGTCTGCTTCCCTGGGTAGACGTCACGTTCCCAGGAGGAACTGGTCTCATGCCCGTTCCAGCCTCTAGGTTCGAAAGGGTCTCACGGTTTTGAAGGTGAAGTTGGAGAGACTGGAGAGCAACCCCCACGGAGAGTGATTCTGCACCTCCAGAGACCCCAGGGCTGGTGCCAAGACTGAAGGGGGACAGTGGACACTCATTCGGCTCCATCTCTCTTGCCCACGTGACCTGGAACCAGTCATGTCACCTCCCAGCACGACAGTGAGGGAAGCATCTGCCATCTGCCCATGCCCTTCATGGGAAAGTGGTTAGAATCTGATAAGATGTGGTGAAGACAGGCATGTCATGGGCACAGGGCGAGGGCACAGGTACATCTGAAACCCTCAGAAGTCACCAAGTACTGTTGCTTGCGAGCTGAGTTTTGCTAGCAGGGTCTCAGTGTCATCCGTGAATGGGGACACAGGTCCAAACATTCAAGAGTAGAAAGACCCCAGTCTTAGAAGCCTGGGGATATAGTGTTCACATCAGAGCCCATAATCTTAATAAAGTTACCTCTTCCAGACACTTCCTAGGCAGCTTATTGGTGAAGAAGGAGTCGCTGTCCTAAAACGGATGAGGTGACCTAGCACACACCTTGCGATGGTCAGATGTACTTAGCAGCAGCTTTTAAGCCCCACACATTGACAGCATGGGGTTGGGGGACGGTGCGGGTCACGCAGGGCCACACAACGGACGCACTCAGGGCTGCCCCAGGGGCTGAGTAACCCAGCAGTGGCTGGGAGATGCAAGCCGTAAGGGGACAAGACGTGGTGTGGGGGTCTGAATTCGCCCCTCATAAATTCATGTGTTCTGAGCGCCTGACTCCCCAGCTAACGGCAGTTTGGGAGGCGGAGCCCTGCTAGAGGAGGTGTGTTACTGGGGGTGGCCCTTGAGGCTTATTAACTGCCAGTTTGCTAGTGTGAGTCGGCTCACTCTCATGCTGCGGGGTTCCACCCGCCTCGGCAGAGGTGGTGTCCAGCCTCTGCTCATGCCATCCTTTTATTTGCCCTCGTGGAGCTTTTCCTCCAGTCTGTCAGCCAAAATAAACCTTTTCCTCCCACCAGGTGCTTTTGATCAGGTGCTTTATGTCAGCAATGAGAGGGTAACTATAACAGGTGGTTCCTAAAAGCATTTTTCCCCCCATGGGCCTGTTTGGATAATTTCATGAGCTGGTGGGGAGGTGAAAAGCCTTAGTCTGAAGAGCAGGCTGAGGGCTGCTGGCCTAGCTACCAGGGTAACCAGTGAGATGGGAAGCATTTCCAAGCAGGTAGGGGCAGATCTGAGAGCACAGGATGAGTCAGGTTAGGATTCTAGGACTCAGATGTTGAGGCTGCCCTTGAAAGTTTAGGCCTTATACAGTGCATTTGCTCTGTGTTAATCTGTTCTTTTCTTTCTTTTTGTTATTCTATTTTTTTTTAATTATCAACTTCCATGATTGTAAACAATATCTCATGGTAATGCCCTCCCCCCTACCTTCCCCTTTGCAACTCCATTCCCCATCATATCCCCTCCCCCTCTCAGTCAGTCTCTCTTTTACTTTGGTGCATCATATTTTCCTCCTATTATGATGGTCTTGTGTAGGTAGTGTCAGGCACTGTGAGGTCATGGATAGTCAGGCCATTTTGTGTCTGGAGGAGCACGTTGTAAGGAGTCCTACCTTTCCTTTGGCTCTTACATTCTTTCTGCCACCTCTTTCACAATGGACCCTGAGCCTTGGAAGGTGTGATAGAGATATTTCAGTGCTGAGCACTCCTCTGTCACTTCTTCCCAGCACCATGATGCCTTCTGAGTCATCCCAAGGTCACTGCCATCTGAAAAGAGAGGGTTCTCTACCAAAAGTGAGAGTAGCATTAATATATGGGCATGAACATTAAGAGAAGTGCTTACTGGGCAGTTTGGTGAGCATTGTATATACACTTAGCCAGACAGCAGAAGACATTACACCCCCTAGGGCTCATGACTACCCCTGTTTTAAGTTTTCAGTATCAGGGATGTATTCCCTCCCATGGAGTGGGCCTCCAGTCCAATTAGAGGGCAGTTGGTTTCCTCCATGACAGATGTGCCACTCTTGAACCCCTTGGCTCATTTGGCCTGGCTGGCAAAATATAAGGCTTGCAGTGTCCACTATTGAGTATTTTCACTGGTGATTTCTCTCTCTCTGATAGAACTGAATGCCGAATGGCTTCTTCCAGCTTTCTGTCAGCTGGTCTACATGGAGGAGGTTATCAGCTCAATTCTAGCAGGATTTCTCAGTGGCCTTGCAGCCCAAGTATATGGAGTCTTCAGCAATAGGGTCTTACCATCTATTCCTGGTGGGAAACCAGAGGGCCTTGGCAGTGGCCTGTAATGTTTTGGGGGCATCAGGGACCTCCCTGGCCAACAACTCACTGGAAGGTATCCCATCCCTGGCACTGAAAATTTTCTAGTAACAATCTATGGCTCCTGAGTGTTCCATTGTCCAGAAAAGTAGGATTCCATGTGATTTATTTATATCCTCTTAGATTTTGATTAGCCCTCCCTCCATCTTTCCTTTTCTCAATCTTAATAGGATGGTATCGTATATATGTAAGTAGAAGAATAGATTAATAGGGGTGAAAAGGCCTATGTGTTAATCATTTCAATCTTTATGATGTTCCCGTGAGAAGGTCACACTCCACCAGTGAGAAAAACTGAGGCTAAGCACTAGCCATGCTCACTGAGAGCGAGCTGTGTCCCAGCTGTCCCGACTCCATAGCCTGTGTTCTCGTTGTACTGACTGAAAAGACTTTTCAAAGTAGACACCGGGAGGGTCCCCGGCAACAGGGCTGTTTCCAGATACCCCAGAATTCTTACAACTTTGCTTTACAGTTGGAATATCACTGGAGAGAATCTAAGACCCTCTTTGGCACCTCCTGATTTCAAACTATGGAGCTGGTAAATTCATTTACATATTAGGACACTGCAGGCATTTCTATTCCAAATGCTAGGTTGGGTTCAGGAGCACAATTAGGTTGTGGGAAGATGGGGGCCAGTCCAATTCAGTCCCTCCCTTCTGTCTGGCTTTGGGCAGACTTGTCCTTCTCGGGGTTCAGAACTTAAAAAATGTATTTTACTTATTCTTTTGCAAGCAGAGAGGTACAGAGAAAGAGAGAGAGGTGAAGTATGGATGCGGAGAGAGGGAGAGAGAGAGAGAAAGTATGAATGAATGGACACACCAGGGCCTCCAGCAACTGCGAAAAAAACTCTAGATGAATGTGCCACTTTGTGCATCTGGCTTTATGTAGGTCCTGAGGAACTGAACCTAGTCCAGAAGCCTTTGCTTATTTTTATTTATTTCAGAGAGAGAAAGAGGGACAGAGAAAGAGAGAGAGAGAGAATGAGAATGGGTGCTCTAGGACCTCCAGCCACTGTAAACCAACTCCAGACATATGTGCCACCTTGTGCGTCTGGCTCACATGGGTCCTGGGGAATCGAACCTGGGTTCTTTGGCTTTGCAGGCAAGTACCTTAAGCACTAAGCCATCTCTCCAGACCAGGAACTTTTCAACAGTAACCATGAGGAGTTGAATGAGGTTCTTCCAATTCAACAGTGTTGTGGACCCTAAGGACTTTGTCTGTGGAATAAAAAGCCCCATCTACACAGACAAATGATCCAAAGGCAGGTGGGAGGAGGTCATTTTTGCCCCTGTTGGGACAAGTAGAGTTGCCCTGACACATTGACTCGGTTCTTTGGAATGAGTAGATGGGCATGTGAGTCAAGACCCATCCCTAGCCAAGCCTCTCCTGCCTCAGGGAAGTGACAGGACTTGGCTGGCCAAGGTCACTTTCCAGAAGTTCCTGTGGGGCTGGAAAAGTCTGTGTTATTTTTCCATTCAGAGCCTTGAAGCGGCAGCTCAAACCCAGCTTAGCTAGCGGGCGTTCTCCCTCCAGCGCTGGCTCTTCGTGCCTGAGCACTTGTGCCTTGTAGCATCTTTCTCTTTGCAAATTGCTGGATTTAGCAGATAAGTGTCTAGTTCAATTTTAATTTCAGATAAATACAATTTGGATGTATATATATATATATATATATATATATATATATATATATATATATATTAAGATTCCCTATACTTAGGATGCAGAAATCTGCCTCCTCTGTCCCCAGCCCCTTTATCTTAAGGTTCACTGTTTCTGCTGTCCACATGAGTATGCTGACAAAATAGAAAACAGTAATGACAGCTGCTGAGGAAGCTGAGACCCAAGCTCCTATATCCAGGAGCAATAGGCTAGATTTGAACCAGAGACTTTTGCACGTGTTTTGTATTGTTCCCTCAGTACCATGATGGCTTTACAGAGACAGTGCAGCAAAGAGGCTGCTGACAATCTGCAGGCTCCTTGCCAGGGTCAGGTGGCGGTGCTGTGCCCTGTGCCGCCCGCGGCGCGTGAGTACTGTCCCCGCGTGGTCTCGTACCGCTCACCGCACGGCCTCCAGGCTGCGGGCCAGCCTGCTTTGCAGGGGTTGTGTTTGATTCTCTGCCTCTCAGTCTGCCGCAAACGCAGGTCCTCGTGACTTCCCCTTTGGTGGCCTGGCTGCTACGAAGCCATCTGTTCCCTAGCTGGTTTTTATAGCTGGGAGTGTATGAAACATAGACGCTTCTCCCACAAGCAGGCAGCCAGCCCGATTGGTTGGGGACTAACGTGGTCGGCACACTTTTCCAGATTCCAACGGGGTCTTGGCTTCCACAAGCATCATCTCACATTAAGGTGGAAGTGGGAGGGTGTGCGTTTGGAATCTGGAAGACAAGACTCAATTGACTGTCTATGATTCTACAGCACATTAGAGGAGAGCAGGGACTCCTGTTCAACTTCACACTCGATCCTTGTTCTGGGCTCACACTCCCTCATGTCTGTGACCATTCCTTGGATGCAGAGCCAGAAGATAGACATTCTCATCCCAGGGGCCACATTAAAATCACCTGGGGAGCTTTTAACACGCTCCGGTCTCACCCAGGAGATCCTGATTTAATTGATGTGGGTGTGGCCTGGACATCAGGACTTGCTAAGAGCTCCCGAGATGATTCTAATGAGTACCTGGCGTCCAGGAGTCTTTGTGAGCAGCAAGAGACGGTGCAGGCCAGAGGTTCCCAGACTTCACTGCACACTGGAGTCACCTGGGATCTTTAAAAATTGTGACCCTTGACTCCCTCCCCTCCATGTCCTGATTTAGTTAGTAGAAATATCAGGAACCAGCACTGGGGAGATGGTTCAGTGGTTAAAGGAGCTTGCTTGCAAAGCTTGGGGTTCATTTCCCCAGTACCCACATAAAGCCAGATGCAAAAACGGATGCGTGCATCTGGACTGGTTTTGCAACGGCATGCACGTGTGTGTGCGCACACACACGTGCAAATGCAAATCAATAATAAAAGTTGCAGCTGGGTGTGGCGGCACACGCCTTTAATCCCAGCACTTGGGAGGCAGAGGTAGGTGGATCACTGTGAGTTCAAGGCCACCCTGAGACTACATAGTAAATTCCAGGTCAGTCTGGGCCAGAGTGAGACCCTACCTCAAAAATAAAAAAGCTCTTCAGGTTTCAGGTGACTCAAATATTCCACAAAGTTTGGAAGTCATTGATTGGCATGGAATAGGACCTTGTTTGTCCCTGAAAATGTGATCAGAAAACCAGTAGCATCAAGAGCACCCCTCAGCCTGTTAGAAATGTAGTCTCTAACTGATTGAGGTGGGGAGAATGGAGTTTCAAAGGGGAAAGTGGGAGGAAGGAGGGTATTACCATGGGATATTTTTTTATAATCATGGAAGTTGTTAGTAAAAAACAATTTTGAAAAAAAAAACAATAAAATAAAATAAAGTAAAAAAAGAAATGCAATCTCTAGACTGGGGAGATGGCTCAGTGGATAAAGGGCTTGCCGCACAAACATGAGGAGCTGAGTTCAGATCCTGGCACTCAGCAAACACCTGGGTGGACGTGGTGGTCCACCTGTAGTCCCAGCACTTGAGCCCCAGGGCACGCTGGCTAGCTAGTAGTTCATCTGGCAATCCCTGGGTTCAAGACCCTGCCTTACTAAATAAGGTGGACAGTCATGAAGGAAGACACCCTCTGCACTCACACGTACCCACACCCATGCGAACACGCATGTACGAACACCACACACCAAAAAAAAAAAAAAAAGTTCAAAGGAAAAAAAGAGCCAGGCGTGGTGGCGCACACCTTTAATCCCAGCACTCGGGAGGCAGAGGTAGGAGGATTTCCGTGAGTTCGAGGCCACCCTGAGACTCCATAGTGAATTCCAGGTCAGCCTGGGCTAGAGTGAGACCCTACCTCGGGACAAAAAAAGAAAAGTAGAGTGTGGTGCAGGTAGGATGTGGGTTAGTAGAAATGGGCCAGTTTCTGAGCAGAGAGGAAAGGTCAAAGGTGGTGAAGAGAATCACCTAGAGAAGTTCCTCTTGAGGAGGAAGGGTATTCGAGTGGTGCTCAGCCTTGTTCTCTGTATTCTGGAGAGGGACCCAGCCTCCCGCTGGCAGCCAAGGGAATACTGACGGTCTCTAGGGAGCAGGGTGGAGGTGGCAGGCGCAGACCTGTCCATCTGCTGTGGCCCCAGCAGCGGGCTCCATCTTTGCATTGTTTCCAGACCCAGAGCCTCAGCAGGAGGCGAGGAGAGCAAAGTGACTGGTTTTCTTCAGGTCTGGGAAGGGCATTGGGGTGCGAGGGAAGAGCACCATCAATCACCTTCCTCTTCGGGAAGGTCAAACGCAAGGGGCAGCCCCATCCGCTCGGTGGGCCTCCTTCACAGTTTGCAGAATGATGGACCCGCCGGTTCCTTGGCTGTGCATGTGAGTCTGAAGGAAGGAAACCCCCTCAGACGTCCCCAGCAGCAACAGAGGTGCGGGGTCCAGCCGCCCAGATGGCTCTGGGGACTGGGAACCTCCTCTTCTCCTTTGTCCCTGGCTGGCTCTTCAGATTCTGAAAGATGCTCAGATACTAAGGCTGGAGGGGACCGTTAGCGGTCACTTAGTCCATTGGTTTTTCAAGCAGAGGTGCCCCCCCCTGGAGAGATTCTGAAATATGTGGTGTCACCCTTGAGTATCATAATGACTGAAAGGCATGTTACCGCCATCTAGAAGGTGGACGCCAAGCTTGGCTCCGCGTAATCTACGACGCAGTTGGCAGAGTTGGCCTCGATGGTACCTCTCCCCAAGAGTTTTCACACGCCAGATAGGAACACACAATTCACACTGATCTGTGAGCTGTGTTTCCAAATAAACACAGTCGAATTTTGTACGATGTTTCTGTATAAAAATTGAGGTAAGATTAGGCTTTTTTTTTTTTTTTTTTTTTGTCTTGGTTTTTCGAGGTAGGCTCTTCGCTCTAGCCCAGGCTGACCTGGAATTCACTATGTAGTCTCCGGGTGGCCTCGAACCAATGGCAATCCTCCTCCCTATGTCTCCTGGGTGCTAGGATTAAAAAGGCGTGTGCCATCACACCTGGTTGAAGATTATACTTTTCCATGTTGAAATGTGTGTTCTTGTATTATCTTATAAATTATGCCATTTTATTTTATGTATAAATTATGGAGTTACGTTGATTTTTTTCCCAAATATCATTTCTTTTTTTTTCTTAAAAAGATTTTTTGTTTTATTGACAACTTCCATAGTTGTAAATAATATCCCATGTTAATTCCCTCCTTCCCCCCATTTTCCCCTTTGAAACTCCATTCTCCATCATATCCCCTCATCCTCTCAATCAGTCTCTCTTTTATTTTGATGTCATGATCTTTTCCTCCTCTTATGATGGTCTTGTGTAGGTAGTGTCAGGCACTGTGAGGTCATGGATATCCAGGCCATTTTATGTCTGGAGGGAGGACGTTGTAAGGAGTCCTACCCTTCCTTTGGCTCTTACATTCTTTCTGCCACCTCTTCCGCAATGGACCCTGAGCCTTGGAAGGTGTGATAGAGATATTTCAGTGCTGAGCACTCCTGTCACTTCTTCCCAGCACCATGATACCTTCTGAGTCATCCCAAGGCCACTGCCATCTCACGTCCAGCTACCCCTTCCTGTAAACTGCCCGGAAGTCTCAGATGAGCTTCCATCTGGAGTTGTCCAGGTGACCAAATATCATTTCTTTCAAGTGGGTTATTATTTTATCCAGGATAACAAAGGGACGTTATCCGTATTTGTTATGAGAGGATGTTTTAATTCTGGTGAAGTTACAAGAGGATTTATAGTCCAATCTCTCAAGTGAGCTGAGCGGAATTCTCTCTATAGCAACCCCGGCTGTCCAGCTCTGCTTGAACATCTTAGGGTGGGACCTCATGACCTGCCCAGGTAGTCTGTTCTGTCACCGGGGAGCCGCTGTTCAGTAGTGATGTAAACAAGGGGGCATCCTGGAGTATCCTTCAAGACCACACAGGAAGTGTCAGTTCTTACCCATGAGCTTTGCCTGACACTCCACAAGCTGCCACAAGCCTAGCCCTCCTCCACCTCTGAGCCCTGCTCTCTCCATACAGAATGCTTCTCTGTTATGACCTGACTTTGGTGCCTGCTGTTGTCTGCGCCGGTCCAGGTCCTGTACTAAGCATGAGGAATTTAGAGGCCAGAAAGCTCAGTGCTATTTGATGGATGTTTTACATTCTTGATTGACTTTTTATTTGTTTATTTATTTGAGAGAGAGAGAATGGACACATCAGAGCCTCTAGCTGCTGCAAATGGACTCTAGATACATGCACCGTCATGTGTATCTGGCTTACGTGGGTCTTGGGGGGATCGAACCTGGGTCCTTTGGCTTTGTAGGCAAGCACCTTAACCACTAAGCCATCTCTTCAGCCCTTGATTGACTTTTACCATTCACTGTGTCCAACCCAGGGGACACAAAGTAGATTTAAAAGCATCTGATGTCCTTGGAAGCATAAAATGACATATTGAACACATATTCCTGTGACCCGCTTCTCCTAAGCCCTCTCTAGACTTATAAAAAAGGGAATTCTTTAAATATATATATATATATATATATATATATATATATACATATATACATACATATATGCATGTAATGTAAAAGTGGGCATTGGAGCTGGAAAGATGGCTCAGCAGTTAAAGGTGCTTTTGCAAAGCCTGATGGCCCAGATTTGATTCCCCAGTAACTATGTAGAGCCAGATGCACAAAATAACATATGCATCTGGAGTTCATTCTCATATGACCATTCTCTCTCTCTCTCCTTTTTTCTCTCTATCCTCACAAATAAATATTTTTTTAAAAAAATTACAAAACTAGGGCTGGAGAAATGGCTTAACAGTTAAGCCTCTTGCCTGTGAAGCCTAAGGACCCAGGTTCGATTCCCCAGAACCCACATAAGCCAGATGCATATGGTGGCACATGTGTCTGGAGCTCGTTTGCAGTGGCTGAAGGCCCTGGGGTGCCCATTTGCTCTCACTCTCTCCCTCTCTTTCTCTGTCTCTCTCATAATAAATAAATAAAAATAAAATTACAAAATTACAAAAATAAAAAAGAGGCAGGGCTGGAGAGATGGCTCAGCTGTTAAAGGCACTTGCTTGCAAAGCCCAGTGGCCTGGGTTCGATTCCCCAATGCCCACATGGGCCAGATGTACAAAGTAGCACATGCATTTGGAGTTTATCTGCAGTGGCCAGAGTTCCTGGCATGCCCATTCCCCACCTCTCTGCTGGCAAAGAAATGATTTTATTGAATAAAAATAAAAAAGAGGCCATTGGTAGAGGACAGCTTCCATCACATTCTAGAAGACTGACAGCAGACTGGGGACAGGTAGAAGAGTGAAGCGGTATTAGTTGGGAATGTCCAGAAAAATGGGTGGGGGAGGGAGGGGGCTTACTTCTCTTCATCAGACTCCTGAGAGGTGGTCTCCAGTGGGGGCTGCTGCCAAAACAGGGATTCTGTGAAAGTTGTGTAATGGTCAATACTCACACCAAGCAAACTATTGACATCTAGAGTTCTATTCTTCAGCCAGGGGACTGGAAGTTTCTTCTCAGGAGAGCAGATAGGCCTTACATATGACAGTCAGCTCTCATTAAATACCCAAATCCCTCAGCTCAGCTACTGAGACAGCCTCATTCGCATGCACATAGCTCCCAAACGACCAATGTCTTACTCTTAAATACATGAAGAGATATAGCCCAAAATAACCCACCCCTAAAGGCAGTCTCCAACATGGTTGAAGCTGAGGGAAACAGAGAAAGGGCCCCGAGGAAATAGAGAAAATGAAGGAACAAAGAGAACTGGAAAAAAAAAAAAAAAAAAAAGCAAGTCCAGCCACAGTCACGTCACAGAGACGACACTGAAAAGGAAAGAGCTATTGGAAATTAAAACAATGTAAAATTGACTGCCAACAGAAAATTTTTAGTAAAATTGAAGATGAAATTAAGAAACTGCCCCAGGGCTGGAGAGATGGCTTAGTGGTTAAGGCTCTTGCCTATGAAGCCTAAGGACCCAGGTTCAATTCTCCAGGACCCACATAAAGCTAGATATGCAAGGTGGCACATGCATCTGGAGTTCGTTTGCAGTGGCTGAAGGCGCTGGCGCACCCATTCTCTCTCTCTCTTCTCTGTCTGTCTTTTCTTCTCTCTCACCCCCACTCTATCAAATAAATAAATAAATAGATAAAATGTTAAAAAAAAGAAACTCTCCCAGAAAGTAGAATTTAAAAAATTCAATAAAGTTAGAAGATTGACATTTGAGGACGTCTCCCAGAAAACTGGAGATAATAAGACAGATGGAAAAAAAATAATAGAAATGAAAAGAAAATCAATTTGGAAGGTTCATATCGGACTCGTAGGCATTCCAGAAAGAGAGAACAGAGGCGATTAAGAGAAGGAAATGATCAGATAAATAATACAGGGAAATTCGGAACTCTAAAGTTTGGAGGGAGGGACATGAGGAGCCTGCTGAGTCAACCCACGGCCAGGGATGAAAACTGAGCCACAGCAGAGTGCGTCATCAAACTTCAGGGACAAAGAAAATAGCCAAACGGCTTCCAAAGAAACTATATAAAATCTCAATGAACACTACAATGGCACAAGAACGTTTTTCGTGGAAACATCACACTCCTGAACCCAGAAGAAACAGGCCTTTAAAATTCAGAGGAAAGGTAATGTGAACCCAGAATTCAATACCCAGGCAAATGGTTATTAAGCATTAAAGTAGAGCAAAGGCACTTTTCAGACATGTGAGGATTCACCCTCCCACTTAAGGAAGTTATTGATAATGTGCTCCAAGCTTGGGCCTGGTGGTTACTCAGAAAGCTAGGACAGGAGGATTGCAAGTTCAAGGCCTGTCTGGCTTACAGTGAGTTCAAGGTCATCCTAGAGAACCTCAATGTGCCTCTATCTTATAGACAAAATTTTTTTTAAAAAAGACTTTGGGATACAGCTCAGTGGTAGCATTCTGGCCTAGCATGCAAAAGGCCAGTGGATCAATCCCCAGCACTGCAAAAATAAATACATTAAGTAATTAAAATATTTTTAAAGGGCTGGAAAGGTGGCTTAAAAGTTAAGGCACTTGCCTGTGAAGTCTAAAGACCCATGTTCAACTCTTCAGATCCCATGTAAGCCAGACGCACAAGGTGACGCAAGCACACAAGGTCACCTGTGTGCACAAGGTGGCACACATGTCTGGAGTTCAATTACAGTGGCTGGAGTCCCTGCTGCACCAATTCTCTCTCTCTCTCTCTGTCTCTCTCTATCTCTATCTCCTCTCTGTCTCACTTGCTCTTGCTCTCACTTTCTTGCATTAAAAAAAAGGCCAGTCCATTGGGCTTGCCTGAAAAAAAATGTTTTAAAAGTGGGGCTGGAGAGATGTCTTAGTAGCTAAGGTACTTGCCTGCAAAACCTAAGTACCCAGGTTCAAGTCCCCAGAACCCATGTAAGCCAAATGCACAAGGTGGCACATTCATCTGGAGGTCCTTGCAGTGGCTAGAAGCCCTGGATCACCCTCTCTCTCTCTCTCTCTCTCTCTCTCAAATAAGTAAATACAATTAAAAATACGTTTAAAAATATTTTGAAAGTGATCCAGCAAAGGAAAAGAATAAGCCAAGGGGGGGGGGGAAGTTCAGAAACAGTGAGTGGCTTCACACTGCAAAGCCGGTGTCAGAGCGTCAGGCTGTCCTAGGACACTGTGTATACGGGGATCTGCTAATCAGTACAGAGCCCTAGGACAGAAGGGTCATGACAAGGGGTGTCCTGAGAAAAGGAAACTCAATAACATACTGAAGGGGCCAGAGCTTCTGAAGAAAGTATGGAGGCTTGCTTAAGGAAAATGATGACAAAAATAAAATAAAGCCAGTGAGACATTCCAAAAACCCACACGTACAAAAGTTTAGACTTTGTGAGTTAGCATGAGCCGCTAGAGACCCGTCTCTGGCCCCGGTTGAGGCAAGCTTTAGAGACATAGTGATTTCTGTCGTGAGTGAAGGTATCTTACTCCAAGTCTAAAGCGAACCTAGATCGGTCTAGTCAACCGACAAAGCAGAGTCTTAAACCTACTTCTGACCTGTACGTACATTCATTAAATGTGCATGTCATCAAAGGCCCTAGCTGGCAGGCCGGTGAGAGGTCATACCCAATGGTGCAGGTCTGCGTGGCAGCAGGAAAGTGGGGCCATCTTCTCTAAATGGGACATTGATGGCTTAGCGGTTAAGCGCTTGCCTGTGAAGCCTAAGGACCCCTGTTCGAGGCTCGATTCCCCAGGACCCACGTTAGCCAGATGCACAAGGGGGCACACGCGTCTGGAGTTCGTTTGCAGTGGCTGGAGGCCCTGGCTTGCCCATTCTCTCTGTCTCTATCTGCCTCTTCCTCTCTCTGTTACTCTCAAATAAATAAATAAAAACAAACAAAAATAAAATAAAATAAAATGTTAATGATTAAAAAAATTTAAATCAAGTTTTTGATAACCTCCATACCCAAGGTACCCTGATCATAATCCCCTCCTATCACCCCCCTTTGTCTCCCCTCCCATATCCCTCCTCCACTGAACCCCTTCTTTCCATTCAGTCCTTCTTCTATTTTGATGTCATCTCTTTTTAAAAAAAAAAATTATTTATTTGAGAGAAAGGGAGAGAAAGAGAGGGAGAGAATGGGTGCACCAGGGTCTCCAGCCCTTGCAAATGAACTCCAGATGCATGCGCCCCCTTGTGCATCTGGCTTACATGGGTCCTGGGGGAATTGAACTTGGGTCCTTTGGCTTTGCAAACATCCACCTTAACAGCCAAGCCATCTCTCCAGCCGTGTTTTGATGTCATCTCTTCTTGTCACCCTCATATCATGCAGGTCTGTGAGATCACTTTGCGTCTGGAGGTCAGCATTCCAAAGCACTCCTCCCCTTCCTTTGGCTCATACATTCCTTCCACCTCTTCCACAGTGGTCTCTGAGCCGTGGCGGGTGTGACACAGATGTCTCACCTAGTGCTGAACACTCCACTGTCACTTCTTCCTGGCACTTTAATGAGTGTTGCGTTTCCCCCAGTAGTCACCGCCATCTGAAGAGAGAAGCTTCTCTAACCAAAAATGAGAGTAGCATTAATATATGGCCATAAAGATAAATATTTAGAGGGTAATTTGGTGGGCATAATACACCCACTTAGCCAAACAATAGTAGTAGAGTCTCTCCTAGGGTTTATGGCGTCCCCAGCCATAATTGTTGGACTAAATTTTCAGCACTAGGCAGGAATTTCCTTTGGTGGAGTAGGCCTCAGATCCAATCAGAGAGAAATTTCCCCACAACAGATATGCCACCATTGTACCAGTTGGCACATTTCGCCTGTCTTGCCAGCAGTATAGCTTGTAGGGTCCACTGTTGGTTAAGTTTAGTGATGACTTTCCTCCTTCAGTAGTAGGCTGCATAGAATTTTCCAGCTGTATGACAGTTAGTCAACAGGGTGGGTTGGGGGCTTCCAGCTCAGCTTCAGCTTGATTTCACAGTATAGGACATTGTATCTGAAGACCTTTTAATGATTTGTACATTCGTTTATATGAAAAGCCTTACAAAGAGCCAGGCATGGTGGCGCACACCTTTAATCCCAGCACTCGGGAGTCAGAGGTAGGAGAATCACCGTGAGTTCAAGGCCACCCTGAGACTACATGGTGAATTCCAGGTCAGCCTGAGCTAGAGTGAAACCCTACCTCGAAAAACCAAAAAAAAAAAAAAAGCCTTACAAAGATACTCAAACAAGCTTTAGTTATAGAAATTTAATCCTTAGACTCGAATTTTGCAGCGACACTGTTTATACCACAGTGATGTAATGTTATGTAACAAGGCATAGTAGACATAATGGAACAGTCAAGCTGTGGGCAGTATAGCAGAACTGAACCCTCATCTTGTATGTAAGGAGTAAAAATAATGTACACCTTTGATAAATCAAGAAATAAGTTTATAAAGGCATCATGCAGATACTTAACAAAAGCAAACACAAGAAGAAACAGCTGAAGGAATTAAGAGCAGTTGACTCTAAGACAGAAGGTGGGAGGTGGGCCCCGAGTTAGTTTTTATTCATTTGCAGTCCTTTGTTACACTTTGATCTCCTCAGCCATGTGCACATATTGACTTACAAGCATATAAAACCTTCACACCCAGACGTGGTAAGTAGTGAGCAGTATCCTTCGAGAGAAGACTCTGGCAACCTAGACGATAGAGCCTGAGCTTGCCAGAGCTTGGAGCGATCAGCGAGTTCTCACCAGTAGGCTCGGTGTGACTAGAGCAAGCAAGCATCCAGGGAAAAGGAAGGCTGGGGAAAATGACCCCAGGAACCCCCGAACCCTGCAGGCGTTTGGACTTCAGCATGGTGGCAAGGAGGAGTCACACGCGCACCTATGGGTTTCAAGAAGAAAAGTGGTTAGGATTGAATTTCTATTTTGGAGGACTATCTTACCGACAATCAACCTGGAAACTGGCTCCCAGGGCTGGAGAGATGGCTTAGCGGCTAAGGCTCTTGACTGTGAAGCCTAAGGACCCAGGTTCGATTCCCTAGAACCCACATAGGCCAGATGTACATGGTGGTGCTTATGGTCCGTTTGCAGGGGTTAGAGGCCCTGGTGCACCCATTCTCTCTCTCTCTCTTTCTCTCTCATCTCTCTCACATAAATAAATAAATAAATCACGCTTTTAAAAAAATTAAAAAATAAAGAGCTCCTGAATGGAGAAGGAAAATTTTGTGTTAGTCCAGGCAGGCAAGTGTGCCACGGTCTGACCCATTACCATATCGATGAGGGGTAGGCTGGAAGACGCACATTATTAAAGCAAATGTTTACAAAGTAACTGTGTGGCAATTCTCGACTTGCCCAATGGGCAAGATAAACAGGGAGGCTTTACCTGGGAGAAGCAGCCAGATGGCATGCAGCTCATGTCATGGGGCAGAGGGTTAGTGGTTGAGAGGAGGCAGTTGCAGGGAGCTCAGCGGGGCAGGGGTCGGATGCAAAGAGACTGGTTGCTCTGGGGTGAGGTCAGCCCTGGTGCTATGGGCTTGGGAGCCACGTGCCTGTGGAAGGCAGCTGAGGCGAAGATCCAAAGAGCATCCAGTGGGAAAAGAATGGGCGGGGACAAAAAGAAATCTGGATCTTAACATTTAAAGGGCAAATTACATGGCTGGAGAGACGGCTTAGCATTTAAGTGCTTGCCTGTGAAGCCTAAGGACCCCCGTTCAAGTGCATCAAGTCAGATGCACAAGGGAGCACACGCATCTGGAGTTCGTTTGCAGTGGCTGGAGGCCCTGGCGCGCCCATTCTCTCTCTCTCCCTATCTGCCTCGTTCTCTCTCTGTCGCTCTCAACTAAATAAATAAAAATGAACAGAAAAAATTAAAAAAAAAATTTAAAGGGCAAATTATGCCAGAATGGTGGTGCACACTAGGAAGCTGAGGTAGGAGGATCCTGAGCAGAGGCTACCTGAGCTCCATCAAGACACCCTTTTCTCAAAATAAAATAAGACTAGTAATGTACATAAGGCTGAGTGTCTTTTCATATATTCATGGGTCATTTTTTCCCTCTCCTGTGAAATACTTATTTTCTGTTTTGATTATTTTTCTATTTCTATTTATTTCAAACCAAACTCATCAGCTAGCTTAATGGTGAAACTATGGAAGGATTCCCACTAGAATAAGCAGCAGTTAGGTGAGGTAGAAATTAAAGCAGTTAAAAGCACCAAATTAGAAAACAGGAATCAAAATGGTCTCTGTAATGTAAAACAATGTGGTTACATAACTTGAAAATCCAAGAGACTCAACAGAAAAAAAAAAATGCAACTAGCAAGAATTCTACGAGATGGATGATTTAAAATTAATATAGCAAATGAATAGCATTCTCAAAACAAGAAGTTTAAAAACACAGTGGAAGGGGAAAACCAATCACAATAGCAAAAAGTGCACAAGGATCATCCAAAGGATTTTAAATATTATCGAGGAGCAACTAGAAAACTTTACAAATTCTTCAGTTGGAAACTTGGTATTGAGTATTACAATGACGTTCCTTCTTAAATTATGGCTTTGGTTTAATTGTTTGGGTAATTTTTTTCTTGGAATTGGACATTTGTGCTTAACTGTTGTAGAGAAATAAACCCTTACTGATAACCAGGAATTTTCCTTAAAGAAGACGTCTAAGAAGAGATCAGCTTTACACTCTGGGAATGTAATTAAAATAAAGAAGTGCTGGAGATTACTCAGTGAGTCCAAAGCCAGCTCACTGCCAAGCCTCATCCCAGACCTGGATGACGGCCCCCCACAGCTGCGTAGATGGAGCTCCATCAGTGAACCTTCCACGCACTACATACTGTAGCCCTCCCCAGTAAATAAACAAAAATATAAAGATATTTAAGAGAAATCTGAATCTGGGTGGGGTGACACGCCTAAAATCCCAGTACTCAGGAGGCTGAGGCAGGAGGAACATGAGTTTGAGGCCAGTTTGAGCTCCATAACAATACCCTGTCAAACAAATAAGTACATAAGTAAATTAAAAATAAAACCGTATTTTTTTTATAATCATGGAAGTTGTTAATAAAAAAATAAAAAAATAAAAAAAAAACGCCAGGCGTGGTGGCTCACGCCTTAAATCTCAGCACTTGAGAGGAAGAGGTAGGAGGATCGCTGTGAGTTCGAGGCCACCCTGAGAATACATAGTGAATTCCAGGCCAGCCTGAGCTGGAGTGAGACCCTTCCTCAAAAAAAAAAAAAAAAACCCACAAATAAAAATAAAAATAAAACCGAGGGCTAGATAGATGACTTAGTGGCTAAGGCTCTTGCCCGTGAAGCCTAAGGATCCAGGTTCGACTCCCCAGAACCCACATAAGCCAGACACACAAGGTCACGCATGTGTACAAGGTGGAGCACACATCTGGAGTTTGATTGGGATGGCTAGAGGCCCTGCTGCACCAATTCTCTCTCTAGCTATCTCTCTCTCTCTCATAAAAAAAAACAATATAAAAATAAATATGAGGGCTGGAGAGATGGCTCAGCAGTCAAGGCGCTTGCCTGCAAAGCCTAAGGACCCAAGGTTGATTCCCTAGTACCCACATAAAGCAGATACACAAAGTAGCACATGTATCTGGAGCTTGTTTGCAGTGGCTAGAGGCCTTGGTACACCCATTCTCTCTATCTGCCTGTCACCCAACTAAATAAATTAGGGGTTTTTTTTGTTTATTTTATTTTACTTATCGACAACATCTATACTTACAGACAATAAACCATGATAATTCCCTCCCCTCACCCACAGGGTTGTTTTTTTTTTTTAAATAAATCTGAAAACACAGAACTATTTATTTTTATTTCACTTATTATTATTATTATTATTATTATTAATTTTCTTCTTGGTTTTTTGAGGTAAGGTCTTGTTCTAACCAAGGTTATCCTGGAATTCACTCTATAGTCTCAGGATTCCAACTCAGGGTGATCCTCCTACCTCGGCCTCCCAAGTGCTGGGATTAAAGGCTTGCGTCACCACACTTGGCCTCAAAACTATTTAAAATAAAGCACAGTCAATTCTCAGTCTTGCTAGGTACAGAAAAATCACTTTAACATTTTAATGTACATTTTCCACGTATTTTCTTGCTACACTGTTACACTGTTTTGAAGGGGTATCTTTCTTTCTTTTTGTGGGGGGGGGGGGTTCGAGGTAGGGTTTCACTCTAGTCCAGGCTGACCTGACATTCATTATGTAGTCTCAGGGTGGCCTCAAACTCACAGTGATCCTCCTACCTCTGACTCCCAAGTGCTGGGATTAAAGGCATGCGCCACCATGCCCGGCTTGAAGTGGTATCTTTTGTGCTTGGCACACTTATGTTTTTGTTGTTGTTTATTTGCTCAACAGTATCTCTATATTGTCTAATATTGGAGAAATTCTCTTTTTTATTTTTATTTTTATTTTTTATTTTAGAGAGAGAGAGAGAGAGAGAATTGGCACACCAGGGGCTCACCACCTGCAATCCAATGCCAATGCTTGTGCCACCTAGTGGGCATGTGCGACCTTGCATGTGGCTCGCCTTTGTGCATCTGGCTTACATGGGATCTGGAGAGTTGAACATGGGTCCTTAGGCTTCGCAGGCAAGCACCTTAACTGCTAAGCCATCTCTCCAGCCCTAGAACAATTTCTCTTAATGATACAATGCTATAAGTAATATTATAATAAAGACACATTTACAGACATCTATTTATTTATTTATATCTATGAGAAAAACTCATAAAAGTTGAATTGAGTAAAATGTAAGCATATCTTAGAGGATCAATTGGAACAATTCTCCTCATACCCCACATATAAGGGGCCCATTACCCCATGCCACCTGTCTCAAGCATTATCATTCTTGTTTATCTTAGCCACTTTTTATTTTCGCTCTATTTAAAATTATTTTTATTTATTTATGAGAGAGGGAATGGATGTGCCTCTGCAAGACTCATGTGCCACTTTGTGGGTCTGTTCACCTGTTTTTCTTCAAGGAGGGGGGGGGAGAGAGAATGGACATTCCAGGGCCTCTAGCCACTGCAAATGAACTCTAAATGCATGCATGTGCCACTTTGTGCATCCAGCCTTACCTGGGTACTAGGGAGTTGAACCAGCATCATTAGGCTTTGCAGGCAAGTGCCTTAACACCTGAGCCATTTCTCCAACCCTGTTTGCCTCTTAAAAAAAAAAAAAAAAGTCTTCCAGATGTGGTGACACATGCCTTTAATCCCAGCACTCGGGAGGCAGAGGTAGGAGGATCACCGTGAGTTTAAGGCCACCCTGAGACTACATAGTGAGTTCTAGGTCAGCCTGGGCTAGAATGAAACCCTACCTCGAAAAACCAAAAAAAAATAAATAAAAATAAATTTTAAAAAATCTATTTATTTACTTAGAGGGAAGGAGAGAGAGAGAGATCGAGAAAAAGAATGGGTGTGCTTAGGGTCTCTCACCACTATAAAAGAACTTTAGATCCAGGAACCACTTTGTGCATCTGGCTTTACATGGGTACTGGGGAGCTGACCCCGGGCCAGTAGGCTTTATGTTGTAGTTATCGTCTCATTGCTGGGTAAAGCACCCAACCAAAAGCAGCTGGTGGGAGGAAAGGTTTTCATTTTGGATTACAGTATTGAGGGGAAGCTTCATGATGACCAGGCAAAGATGCCTTGAGCAGAGGCTATACATCACCTCTGCCACAGCAGGTAGAAAATAGCAGCAGGAGAGCGAGCCAAACTGGCAAGAGGGAGATGGCTATAACATCCCTAAGCCTGCCCTCAAGAACACACCTCCTCTAGCAAGGCTCCACTTCCCAAACCGCCACCAGCCGGGGACAAAGCACTCAGAAAACATGAGTTTGTCCGGGACATCTGATACTACACTTTGCAAACAAGTACCTTTAGCCAATGAGCCATCTCCCCAGCCCTTACTTCTTTTTTAAACTAATTTTTTAGTTTAAAACAACGAGTTTCATTGTGACATTTACATATATACATACATGTATCATTATACACTGCCAAAGACCTCCCTCATCCCCCTCTCCTCCCTTGTCGGTTCCTTTGCTCCCCCTCAAACAGTTCCTCCTGCTTTAATGTCACCTATATTCTATTACCCTCTCTTTTCCCCTCTCCCATCTCTTTAGCCCTCTTCCTCCCTTCACATAGCCCTTTTCTTGCTTTCATGTCATATGTATTAATGTGTGTATATATATATATGCATATATATATATATATATATATAATCAAATCTATATTTCACATATGAGAAAAAGCACTTATCTTTTTGAGTCCAGCTTATTTCCATCTTTTCTATTCTTACAGCCTGAAAATTAAATCTCAATTTTAAAATGAATTGTATTTCTTTGATTGCTATTAAGGCTGAACTTTTATATGTTTTTATAAGGGCAATTTGTAGGACATAGCTCAGTGGTAGAACACTTGCTCAGCATGTTTAAGGTCTGAGTTTGATCCCTGGCACCACACACATACACACTGTGTGTGTGTGTGTGTGTGTGTGGGTGGGTGTGTCTGTGGGTGTATACATATATATAATACATATACAATATATATAATCTTAAAGACATTTATAATTGTGTCATATTGCACATATTTTCCTAGCTGAGATTTGTGATTCATATGATATTGTAAACTTTCTACCATGGGAAGCTTTAGATACATATGAAGATGTCAGAACGGTGTGATAAATTCCCACATCTTCTCTACTCAGCTTCAGCCATTATTAACACAGTCAGTTTTGTTTCATCTGGGTCCCTCCCAACTCTCCCCCTTTATTTTGAAGCAAATCCCAGGCATCATATCATTTTTCCTACAAATATCATTCTTCTGTAAACATTTCTGTTGTGTAGTATCTTTGACAGATGGGGAAAAAAATGGTATTTCAGTAAATCAAATCAAACCAGAAGCATGCAGGTGTACCTATCACCTCAGCAGCATTTCCTCAATGGCACATTCTCTCCTCTGCCAACTTGAAATGCCGATCGGATTTTATGTTCTGCTCCTTTGATCTGTTGACTGCGGCACTAGGCCCTCACTGCAACCATTATGATGGGTTTAAGATATAATTTTTTTCACATTTGATATGGCAAGCATTCCCTGCTCCCATTCAGCCTTTTTTTTTCCCCTCCAAGTATTATGAATTTCATCACCTTTCCTCATCCAGATAATGTCAGATTCCTTTAATCAGGGTTCTACTCAAAACCCAGGTGAGAGTCTGATTGCCATTATGGGCAGTGGATAGTGAACCTGGTGAAGATTGACATTTTTACAATCTAGAATCTTCTTAACTTGAAACAAGGTGTCGTGCCTGATTAACTCGAATTGTTATGGAAAGTGTGAGCTTTTCTTTATGCAACCTTGCACTCTTCTGGCTAAGAGTCTTCCCTGATTATTCATTCGTTTATTTATTTACACCCAGGGCCGAGCAGATGAGCTATATACCTCATCCCCTGATACATTATATTTTGGTTGCTATGGTGAGTGAAATCCTCTCTTTCTCCACTGTATTTTCTAGCTGTTCGTTCACTAGATAAAATGCTAATAAGATGTTCAATGTTTCTTCTGGAACGACTTGCTTTTTGCAGCTCTTATGAATGAAACAATTTTCACTTGGTCCTAAAGTTTTCTATGGAATCAGCCACATTTGCAACTCTTTCCAATTCTATTGCTTTTTCTTTTTTTAATCAGTGATCGTACTGACTAGAACTCCCAAATAATATATAACACTTCATGATCGCGCTGACCCAAGATGCCCTTGTGCAGCTGTAAGTAGTGATTGATCTTGAAGGATGAGCTTGGCTCCCGGTTTAGGTTTGTTCGTTATTGTGCTTTGGGATTATCCCTCGATAGCTAGAGAACTAGCCTTTACTGGACGTCTTTTGGGTTTCTCTCAAATGATCACGCACCGTTTTCCTTTTTAAATCCCATTTTCTGAAATAACTTGTATTTTATTTCCTGACATTCACAACCTTTACATTCCTGGAATAAGCTTCATTTTATCATTTATTTCATTCTTACGACTCTTCTGCTGGTCTCTATTTGTCATGCTTTGTTTTGGTTCCCACTAATGTTGGAATGTGAAAGGACAGACGACTTTTTCAAACAGCTTAGCTGAGGGCTCAAGAGATGGCTCGGCAGTTAAGGCGTTTGCCTGCAAAGCCTTGTGACCTGGGTTCAATTCCTCAGTACCATGTAAAGCCAGCTGCACAAAGTGGCACATGCATCTTGTTTGCACATGGTTTGCAGGAGCTGGGGGTTCTGGTGCACCCATTCTCTCTCTCTCTCTCTCTTTCTGTCTTTCTGCCTCTCTCTGCTTGCAAATAAATAAATAAATAAAAATATTTGTTTAAAAAAAGCTTAGGGGCTGGGGAGATGGCTTAATGGCTAAGGCACTTGGCTTGCAAAGCTAGAGGACCCAGGTTCGATTCTTCAGGACCCACATAGGCCAGATGCACGAGGTGGCACATGCGGCTGGAGGCGCTGGCATACCCATTCTCTCTCTCTCTCTCTCTCTTAAATAACATATCTTTAAAAAAAAAAAAGCTTAGCTGAGAAAGAGGGGACGGCGAATCCAAGCTCCAGAACTGGGGGAAGGACCACATGGAGCATATTAGAAGGCTGTGGGAGGGCTGGAGAGATGGCTTAGCGGTTAAGCGCTTGCCTGTGAAGCCTAAGGACCCCGGTTCGAGGCTCGATTCCCCAGGACCCACGTTAGCCAGATGCACAAGGGGGCGCACGCGTCTGGAGTTCGTTTGCAGTGGCTGGAGGCCCTGGCGCGCCCATTCTCTCTCTCTCTCTCTCTCTCTCTCTCTCTCTCTCTGTTGCTCTCAAATAAATAAAAATTTGAAAAAAAAAAAAAAAGAAGGCTGTGGGAGGGTAAGAGAAGCAAGTCCGACTGGAGGAGAGGAGAGAGGAAAGCACCTTCAAGGTGTGGGAAAAAGAAAGCGGTGGGGCCAGCACACAGCCGCAGGCTGGCCATGCATAGGAAAAGGGACAGCACATGGTGCTCTCCTGGAAGGTGGGGGCACAGAGCAGACCACCGCGGGGCAGGTTAGGGCTGGGGAAGGTTCTAGTTGGAGGCCTCAGCAGCCTCAGAGTCAGGGAGGCAAGCTTGTCTGCGCGTTGGCAAGGGAAGGACTAGAGGTTACGTCATAGTTGGAAGTAATGGCTGAGAGAAGTAGGGACAAGTCACAGATGAGTCATGGGGTGCTGAGGCCCAATCATGTAAAAGACCACAATGTTTTGCTTTTTGCCTTTTTTCTTTTTCTTCTTTCCTTTCTTACTTTCCTACTTTCTCTGTTCTTGAGATAGGGTATCATTAACGCTAGCTAGTCCTGAATTCACTATGTATGCTGAAGATCATCTTGAACTTTAAAAAAAAATTTTATTTAATTATTTATTAGAGAGAGACAGAGACAGAGAATTGGCACTCCAGGGCCTCAGCCGCTGCAATCCAACTCCAGGTGCTTGCGCCACCTAGTGGGCACATGCGACCTTGCACGTGCCTCGCCTTTGTGCACCTGGCTTACATGTGATCTGGAGAGTTGAACATGGGTCCTTAGGCTTCACAGGCAAGTGCCTTAACCACTACACCATCTCTCCAGCCTCACCTTGAACTTTTGATCCTCTTGCCTCCATCTCCTGAGTGCTGGGATTCCAGGAATGTGCCACCATGCCCAGTTTATTATACATTGCTGGGGATGGATCCCCAAAGCTTCACACATGCTAGGCAAAGTACTCTACCAGCTGAGCTGTATCCCAAGCTTAAAGGCCATGCTGTTGATCTGGTTTTGTGTTCTGTTTCGTTTCTTTGAGACAGGGTCTCACTATGTACCTCTGGCTGGCTTGGAACTTGTTATGCAGACAAGGCTAGCTGTGTACTTGTGGTGACCCTCCTACCCCAGCCTCCTGAGTGCTAGAATTATAGGCTTGTGCCACAATACCCAGCGATAGACCATGCTTTTTATTTGTAGCTAGAGAAATTGTGTCATGATTTTTTTCTAAGTGTGCTGTGGGGGTGGGAAAGGACCACAGGGCAGATCTGATAAGGGTTATGGTGGGTGATAGAGTGGAAGGCAGACAGTGAGGCTGGGCACGGGCACAGGTCCCGGGCACGGGCAAGTGTGGTGGCAGGGATGGGCATGCCATTCAGGCTTCTCTGTGAAAGGCTATTAGAGTCTATCTTTATTTTATATTTCTGCCTTGAGGCAAAATTTTCCATTTTTGCTCTGTCACAAAACAAATAGAATGCACCCTGGCTTCAGCTAGATCACTTATGTAACGGGTTTCATTCTCAAGCCACTTCTTGACAGTTACAGAAAGTCTAGGCTCTTGGGAGGTTCTGTTGGGAGCTGGGAAGTCTCTCCACTATGCGGGGAGACTGTGACGGAACACGTGAGCCCCCCGCTCGGCGCTTTGGGCCACCTAGGACATGCATAGGAGAACACCTCGGCCTGTGAGCTCTCTTTCTTCAAGCACTTCCTCCGACTGCCTCCTTCTTCCCCATCCCCTGTAAACAACAGCTACCCTCCAGCCTCGTTCCCTTCAGCTGCTGCAGGAAATCTCTGTGTCCCTCTTCCCTTGGGGCTCACGGCTGTCTTCCCTGTAGCCTGTCTCAAACCATGCTGTAGGTTCCACAGCCCTCATCTTCCTGGACTGCTCTCCTGAAGTCTAGCTCCTTCCTCCGAGTCCCCAAGGCTTTGCTGGTAGCTCCCTTTCTCCCTGTTTCCCCACTCTCCCTTTCTCCTTCCTTCTCTCTCCCCTTCCCTTCTCTCCTCTCCTTCCTTGTAGTCCCCTCCTCTTCCTTCTGTCTCCCCTCTCTTCTACACCCCCCCCCCATTTCCCCTCCTTTTGCCCTTACTACTTCTTGCTCTACCTGGTTAGCAACCTGCCCTAGTGTCTCCCCCCTCCTGCCTTGGTATTCCCCTGTTTTTAGCGCCTCGGACTCTCCAACCCTACATCGACATTCTGCATGAATCCAGACCTCTCTGCATCCAGGCCGGATTCTCCCCTGCCCTCCGATTATCAAGTCCAAATGCCAGTTTAACTTTTCTTGGCTCCCCAAGCCAGGTGCTGCCAGCGGTTTCCCTTATGCAGATGCTTGTCCTCCCAGGCATGCTGTGGACACACAGACCCCCCCCCACTTGCCCACACGCACGTCACTGCCAGCCAGCAGAACTACCCGCCTTCCCTCACAGCGCACTGCTTTCCCCCCCTTTATTTCTCTAGTTTTATGTTATTTTTGATTGGCACATAATTGAACATGTTTATGGGATATAGTGCGATGATTAGATATATGTATACATTGTGTAATGATCAAATCAAGGCAATTAGCACATCCATCACTCCCAACATTGATCATTCCTTTCCGCTGTGATACTTCAAAGTAGCTAGAACAGAGGATTTTGATTGTTCACGAGGCTCTTCTGTTCCACTTTTACTGTTACACATCATTACCTAAAAATAATTACGAAGTTAATGTTTTTCTCATGGCAAATAATATGTCCATGATAGAAAAATTGAAAAACAGAGATAAAGACAAAAATTTAAAAATAGAAACACTCACAATTTCACCAATCAAAGATAATCATTGTTAATGTGTAGGAATATAACCTTTCTATCTTTCAAAACTATGTAAGTGTATAAATCCTTTAACTTAAAACAATCTATTCGAACTGTTTGGTTTTCTGATTTTTTTAAAAAAATTTTTTCGTTTGTTTTTGAAGCAGGGTCTCAACCTAGCCCAGGCTGACCTGGAACTTATTCTGTAGCCCAAGCTGACCTCCAACTCCTGGCAATCTTCCTACCTCAGCCTCCTGGCTGGGTGCTGCGATTTAAGGTGGGTGCCACCATGCTCACCTTTTTCTTTTTTTGGTTTTTTGAAGTAGAGTTTTGCTCTAGTTCAGGCAGACCTTGAATTCGCCATGTAGTCTCAGGGTGGCCTTGAACTCACAGTGATCCTCCTACCTCTGCCTCCCAAGTGCTGGGATTAAAGGTGTGCAGCACCATGCCCAGCCTGGTAACCTGATTTTTAAAAATATTTTTATTTATTTATTTATTCATTAGAGAGTGAGAACGAGGCAGAGAGCAAAGGGGGTGGGGGAGGAACTCCGGATGCAGGTACCACTATGTGCCTCTGGCTTACATGGGTTCTGGAGAATTGAACCTGGGTCCTTTGGCTTTGCAGACAAGCACCTTAACTGCTAAGCCATCTCTCCAGCCCCTGGTAACCTAACTTTTAAGTCATACTATTGTCAAGAACATTTATATATAGTTCAACATATACCTATGTTTTGTAAACTGAAAGTACAAGTAGGGACTAAAGAGATGGCTTAGCGGTTAAGGTGCTTTCCTACAAAGCCTAGTGATCCAGGTTCGAGTCCCCAGTACCCATAGATGCACAAAGTGGTCATATGTCTGGAGTTCATTTGCAGTGGCTACAGGCCCTGGCCTGCATATTCTCATTCTCTCTCTCTCTCTCTCTCTCTCTCTCTCTGTCTGTCTGTCTCTCTCTCCTTGCAAATAAATAAATAAACTGAGCATGTTGTGCACACCTTTAATCCCAGCACCTGGGAGACAGAGTTAGGTGGATTGCCATGAGTTCAGGGCCACTCTGAGACCACATAATGAATTCCAGGTCAGCCTGGGCTAGAGCAAGACCTTACCTGGAAAACAAAACAAAATAAATAAATAAAAGTACAAGGAACTTTTTAAGTATATTACAGGTAGAAAATGAACTTGAAAAATTGGCCCTACCAAAAGTCAAGAATAATGTTAGTGCTAGAGAGATGGCTCAGAAGTTAAGGTGCTTGCCTGCAAAATCCTAACAACCTGCGTTCCCCAGCACCCATGTAAGATGCACCAAATGGCACATACATCTGGAGATTATATGCAGGGGCTAGAGACCCTGGTGTGCCCATTCTCCCCCCTCTTTCTCTCTCCTGTGAGTGGTGGTACATTCCTTTAATCCTGGAACTACGAAGATGGCAGGAAGGTCACTGTGAGTTCAAGGCCAGCCTGAGACTACATAGTGAAGTCCAGGTCAACCTGGGGTAGGGGAAACACTACCTTGAAAAATAAGAATAATTTCAGTAGTACCATTGTGTGGCATGGTGTAGGAACAGACAAAGGAGTAGCATTGAAAGCTTATTGAGATAGATGGGGCTAGTCAACAAATGTTGTGGGGAACAATTGGTCATCTTTGTGAGGAAAAAAAGTGAAATTATTGCTATACCACACACTTCACAAAATTCAATTCCAAGTATACTCAGTGTCTTAATTTAAAAGACAAAACTATGTGACTTTTAGAAGATAACAGATTATCTTTATGGTCTTAGGGAAGGATTTTCCAAAAAAGACACACAAGATAAGCACAGTGACATTAAAGGCAGCAAAAGCCAAGTACAGGTCATAGCTAAAGGCCTTCTACAAATAAAATGTAAAAACATGATGAAAAGAACAATGGAGGCTGGAGAGATGTTTTAGTGATTAAGGTGCTTGCCTGCGAAGCCTAAGAACTCATGTTCAAATCTCCAGGTCCCACATAGCCAGATGCAAAATTACACACACGTGCAATGCCACACATACGCACAAGGGGGCGCACGTGTCTGGAGTTCGTTTGTAGCAGGCTGAAGGTCCTGATACACCCACTCTCCCTCTCTCCCCCCTCTGCCTCTCTCTCTCTCTGTCTCTCTCTCTCTCAAAATAAAAAAAGAACAATGGGTAAAAACATGGAATTTTATTCATTATTCAGCTGATATTTACTGATTCCTACCCAGCTCTGCCTTACAGAGCTTGTATTTAACACATAGTGGTTAAGGCACTTGCCTACAAAGCCAAAGGACCCAGGTTTGATTCCCCAGGACCCATATAAGCCAGATGCACAAGGTGGCACATGTGTCTGGAGTCCATTTGCAGTGGCTGGAGGCCCTGATGTGCCCATTCTCTCTCTCTCTCTTTCTCCCTCTCTCCCTCCCTCTCTCTCTCTTTCTCTCTCTCTCTCTCTCTCTCTCTCTCTCTCTCTCATATAAATAAATATTTTTAAAAAACACATAGACAGTTCTCGCTTTGGCAGCACATATACTAAAATTGGAACAATACAGAGATTAGCATGGCCCCTGCACGAGGATGACACGCAAATTCATGAAGCGTTCCATATTTTTACCTAGAATAGCCAAAACAATTTTGAGCAACAAAAATAAGGCTGGTGGTATCACCATACCTGATTTTAAGCTATATTACAAAGCCATAGTAACAAAAACAGCATGGTATTGGCACAAAGACATGCAGATCAATGGAACAGAATAGAGGACCCAGATGTTAATCTAGGCAGCTACAGCCATCTGATTTTTGTCAAAAATGCCAAAAATATTCATTGGAGAAAAGATTGCCTTTTCAACAAGTGGTGCTGGGAAAACTGGATATCTATATGTAGAAAGATGAAAATAGATCCTTGTCTTTCCCCACGCGCAAGAATCAAATCCAAGTGGATCAGGGACCTTAATATCAGACCTGTAACTCTGAAATTGCTAGAGGAAAAGGTAGGGGAAACCCTCCAACATATTGGCATAGGTAATGACTTTCTGAATATAACCCCAATTGCTCAGAAAATAAAACCACTAATCAACTACTGGGGTCTCATGAAAAAAACACATAGACGGTAACAATAGACAAAAGAAAGAAGCAAATCATGAGCCGGACATGGTGACACACACCTGTTGTATTAGTTACTTTCTCGTTGCCGTGAACAAATACTTGACCATCGCAAGGGTTTGTTTTGGGTTACAGTTGCGGGGGGTGAAGCCCATCATGGCGGGAAGGTATGGCTGGAGCAAGCACCAGCTGGTCACATCCTTATATTGGCAGGGAAGAGGCAGAACATAAAAGGAAGTGGGGCTTGGCCACAAAACTTTAAGGCCCACCCCTGAGCCCACTTCCTGCAGCAAGGCTCCACCTCCTAAAGTTTCTGCAACATTTGCAAACAGCGCCACCGTCTGGGAGGCAAGTGTTCAAACACATGAGCCTATGGTGAACATGGTAGATTCAAACCATAGCACCTGTAATTCTGGTACTTGGGAGGCAGAGGCAGGAGGATCTTAAGTTTTAGGTTAGACTAAGCTACAGAGAAAGGGCCCGTGTATAAGAAAAAAACAAGAGCATACAGTAAATTAGCAAATACAAAAACAAACAAACAAAAAAAGACATGATGGGCTGGAGGGATGGTTTAGCAGTTAAGATGCTTGCCTACAAAGTCAAAGGACCCAGGTTCAATACCCCAGGACCCATGTAAGCCAAATGCACAAGGTGGTGCATTTGTCTGGAGTTTGTTTGCAGTGGCTGGAGGCCCTCACATGCCAATTCTGTGTGTGTGTGTGTGTGTGTGTGTGTATCTGCCCCTTTATCTCTCTCTGTGTGTGTGTGTGTGTGTGTATTTGTGTGTGTGTGTGTCTGCCCCTTCATCTCTCTCTCAAATAAATAAAGATAAAATATAGGGCTGGAGAGATGGCTTAGCTGTTAAGGTGCTTGCCTATGAAGCCTAAGAACCCAGGTTCAATTCCCCAGTACCCACATAAACCAGATGCACAAAGTGGCACATGCATATGGAGTTTGTTTACAGTGGCTAGAGGCCCTGGTACACCCATTCTTTCTCTCTCTCTCTCAAATAAATAGATAAATAAAATATAAAAGAATTAAAAATAAATAGATAATGACACAAATCCGCGTAGGCATTATAAGGCCCCTGAAAAGATGCAATGTTGAATATGTGGGTCCACATAGCTCTTGTTGAGAGAGTAACAACTGAGCTGAATGGCTCACGGGGAGCGGGGGACCAGGCTGTCTGGGAGAGGAGCATTGCAGGCCATGGGAACAGCTGCGGCAAAGGCCCAGCACGTCTGCCTGAGCATGAGCCAGGATAAACAGGCCAGCGTGGCTGGAGCGGAGCGGCCCGCGGGAGAGCAGGAGCCGGTGTGGGAGAGAACATGGGCCATGTGACACTCATGGTGGCACGGGGAGCTACTGCTGCCAACACAGGCCTGCCCAGCGAGGGCACAGTACGCGGCAAGATGAGGGGCTCTGTGCTCCTGATCTGGGCATAGCTCCCCTCCCCACGCATGCCCACCACATTGCTCCCCACCAAGGGCTGTAAGTGCTGGAGTGCTGCCCTGGTACCGTCCCCTATCCCCGACTTGCTTCTCCTTCGTCAGCGTCCTTTGGATCCTCTACAGTCTTCGTCCAAATGTTTTGTTTTTGTTTTATTGAGACATACGTCCTTTTGTGCACATTAAAATGCACTTGTTTTAGGAGACCAGTTTGATGAATTTAGCGATTGTATACTGACATGTAAAATCCCACCACGTCCAAGATTCCAAACTACACAATGTCCCTAAAAGATGTTCTTCACATCGCTTCGTGACCTGGGCCTTCCCCTGATGCCTGGCCTCAGGCCACCACTGACCTTTCTGTCTCTGTGGTCTCACTTTTTAAAAGTTTCACATAGATTGACTCCTACAGCATATAGTATTTCATGCCTGGATTCTTTCACTTAGCAGAATATTTTGGAGATTTCTCATGCTAATGCACCTGTCAGTACATGGAAGATATTAGAATTTACCTCCTTAACAATTAAGTCTGTTTGCTAATAGAGTACTGCTTTCCAGAGGGATCGCTGCATGCTCTTTACCCTCTCTGACCTCGTTGTCATATGCTAGACTTCTGTCTATGCTATATACCAAACACTGTAATGTTATTGCTTTTAATAATTCCCTTCAAATAACTAACAGAAGGTAAAAAGCAGTGTTTTATATTCACTTATATATTTAACTTCTGGTGTTCCTTTTCTTCCTGTAGAGCACATTTTCTTTTTTAAAAAAATATTTATTTGAAAGAGAGAGATTGAGGGAGACAAGAGAGAATTTGAGAGCGCCAGGGCCTCCAGCTGCTGCAAACAAATTCCAGATGCACACGCCACTTAGTGCATCTCTCATCGCATGGGTACTGGGGAATGGAGCCCAGGATGTCAGGCTTTGCAAGCAGGCACCTTTAACCGCTGAGCCATCTCTCCAGCTCCACATTTTCTTTCAAACTGAGTTTAAAAAAAATTTTTTTTCAAGCAAAGAGAGAGATAGAGAGAAGAGAGACAGATAGAGAGAGAATGAGCACACCAGGGCCTCCAGCCACTGCAAACAAACTCCAGACACATGTGCACCTTGTGCATCTGGCTTACGTAGGTCCTGGGGAATCAAACTTGGGTCCTTTGACTTCGCAGGCAAACACCTTAACCACTAAGCCATCTCTCCAGCCCCAGTCCCACATTTTCTATCTGGTATTATTTCCATTCAGCCTGAAGAACTTCCTTTATCATTGCTCATTTGCTGCCAAATGAATTCAGCTTTCATTTTGCTGAAGGTATAATCCTCTATTTTTTACTTAAAAATTTTTTTATGAGATAGAGAGAAAGAATTGATGTGCCAGGGCCTCCAACCACTGCAACTGAACTCCAGATGTGTGCACCACCTTGTGCACGTGTGCACCACCTTGTGCACTTGCATCACCTTGTGCATCTGGCTTCTGCGGGACCTGGAGAGTTGAACATGGGTCCTTAGGCTTCACAGGCAAGTGCCTTAAGCACTAAGCCATCTCTCCAACCCTTAAAATATAGATATAGATATCTATAAAATATAGATAAATATATAAAATATAGATATAGAATTCAGAGTTGGCACAACTTTGTGAACAATATAGGATGGGGAAATCTAGCTAATATTTTCCTCCTTAAAAATGTATAGAATTCCAGAATGCATGACCCATATACCTCAACAATGAGGGGCCAAGGGGAGGGGGTAGGTCACGGATGAGCCTAATAATGCTACCAAACTGACTGTATTCGCTGAGTACAAAACTAACTAATAAAATTTTTTTTTAAAAATGTATAGAATTTGGGCTGGAGAGATGGCTTGGCTGTTAAGCGCTTGCCTGTGAAGCCTAAGGACCCCTGTTCGAGGCTCAATTCCCCAGGACCCATGTTAGCCAGATGCACAAGGGGGCGCACGCGTCTGGAGTTCGTTTGCAGTGGCTGGAGGCCCTGTCACGCCCATTCTCTCTCTATCTGCCTCTTTTTCTCTCTCTCTGCCATTCTCAAATAAAAAAATGAACAACAACAAAAAAATTTTAACGTATAGAATTTTCCTCTGGTAGACATTAAATTTTAGGTAGACTGTCTTGATCCTAGCAGGCTAATTTTTTCTCCCCTTGGTCCTAGAGTATGGCATGTGCCTCAAGGTATGGTTGCTATTCTGAAGGCATGGCCTTCCTAGGGCCACTCCTGAATGCTTGAGGTACTTCCGGAGGTCTCCCAACTCTGAGGGCTGATCTCCATCCCTGCGTGAACTATGGCAACGTTGTTCAGTTTTCACTCCCAACAGCCGCTCTCTGTGGGCTTTACTGAAGCTTGCGCTGTGCATAGCAGCCCAGCCAGTCACCCACCAGTCCCTTGTGCATGCCACAGTCTCCTCACAATTCTAGAGGCTACAAACAGATCAGGCCCGGGTGTGGTGGCGCACCCCTTTAATCCCTGCACTCGGGAGGCAGAGGTAGGAGGATCGCCATGAGCTTGAGGCCATCCTGAGGCTACATAGTAAATTCCAGTTCACCAGTTCAGCCTGAGCTAGAGCAAGACCCTACCTCAAGAAAAAAAATGGGGGGCTGGAGAGATGGTTTAGTGGTTAAGCGCTTGCCTGTGAAGCCTAAGGACCCTGGTTCAAGGCTTGATTCCCCAGGATCCACGTTAGCCAGATGCACAAGTGGGCGCACGCGTCTGGAGTTAATTTGCGGTGGCTGGAGGCCCTGGCACGCCCATTCTCTCTCTCTATCTGCCTTTCTCTCTGTATCTGTCATTCTCAAATAAATAAATAAATAACGAACAAAAATTTAAAAAAAAAAAGAAAAAGAAAAGAAAGACCAGATGCTTCTCTGTGGTTCTATAATATTCTCTTATAAGAACACAGATTGGATTATTGTCATACTAACAACCTCATTTTGGTAATGAGTCAAAACATATTCCTTTAAAAAATTTTTACTTAATAATTTTTGCATTTGACATTTTCATGCATGTATATAATGTATTTTGATCTTATTTTCTGCAATTACCTTCTCTTATCCTCTTTCCATTAACACCTTTCTTCTTCTCTATTAAGCCCCACGTAATTTGATGCCTTTGATTTTAGCCCATTGACTTAAATTAGCTTTGCCTGCATGATCATGGGTAAAAGGCCATTCACTACGGAATAGGTAGCTTACCATTTGCCCACTGGTGAACCTGACTCCCTGGCTCTCAGCAGCCCTTAGCTCCTCTGGGAGGTCTGAGGTCTCATGTGTCCTTCCCTTGTTGGTGGTGAAGTACTGCCAGGCTCAGTCTTGAGCTGGAAACCACAGCTGCTATGAGTTCATGAGTGTAAAGGCCCTGTTGTATCCAGATGACAGTGTTTTGCAGCCCTCCCCATCCTCCTGCCAATTAATTTCATTTTTCTTTACATCTGACTCAAACTCCACTGTGTATATTGCACATCTTCATAATTTATGGATCACGTGGTGGGCATCGAGGCTGGTTCCATTTCCTAGAGCTGTTGCGAATAAACATGGCCGAACAGGTATCTCAGAAGTAGAGTATATGCGCAGGAGTGAAATAGCTGGGTCATTAGGTAGTTCTATTTTTAGATTATTTATTTATCTTTGGTTTTTCTAGGTAGGGTCTTGTTCTGGTCCAGGTTAACCGGAATTCATTATGTAGTCTCAGGCTGGTCTCGAACTCACAGCAATCCTCCTACCTCCTGAGTGCTGGGATTAAATGCCCAGCTTATTTTTTTAGATATTTGAGAAACCTCCACACGAATCTCCATAATATCCACGCCAGTTTTCACTCTCACCAACAATGAATACAGGTCTCTCTTTCTCCACATCCTTGCAAGCATTTCTTTCTTGTTTTGTTTTGTTTTAATGCTAGCCTGCCTCACCTCATATAGTGACTTTCTGGGTCCTGCCTCTCAATAATCACAGTTGCCCTGTAATTGGAAAGCGTTTCTTCATATGTCTGTTGCTCAAATCAGGAGGGCAAGCCCAGTACTAGTGACCAACACGGCCGGCGGCGAAAAGCCAGGTCCAGCTTTTGACCTGATCCGGTCTGGCTCAGTGGTCAAAATTATCCTCCATACCAAACAGACTCTCCTCACCTCTCCATATCTGTGGGTTCAGGTTTTCTTTCCTCGGTGCCACAGCATGATTGCTGATGGAACCCATCAGCCTTGCTTGCTCCCAGGGCAGCCACGGGCTCTCAATCCCCCTGGACTAGAACTGGGTGGAGCACATTTTCCCTCACTTTTCTCATTGTCTTATTTCCTCATACCTGATTTATTGCTCTCAAAGGAAGGCTAAGTTTGTAGGAGGTAATTCTGATGGGGAAATAAAGAGACAGGGGTAGGGACGGAAGGAAGAAGACAGAGGCCTAAAGAAGGAGAAGAGATGAGAGGCGGGAGTGGAAAGAAATGGAGGCAAAACGTGGATTTTCTTCTGGGCTTCATATGAACCTGTGCTTTGGGCCTCAGGTCTGAATACAACCTTTGCAGAGTGAAAATCGTGACTTCCCACCTATGAACACAAGAGGTGCTTCTCCAGGGCCCAGCTCGCTCATAGTACAGAAGACCTGAACCAGGTAGTCCTTGGCTGAGGGCAGCAATGGGTCTGTCATGTTTGTGTCAAGCAGCTGCCCACTACTGTAGCAGGAAGCTGTGTTGGTCACCAAAGAATTCTTACCAGCCTGGGATGAGGGCACTGTATGGTGGGCACCACACGGAGAGTGACCACTTCTATAAACCCAGCAAAACCCTCTGCTCCCATTTCTGGTCCCTAGCTAACTCAGAACAGCTCTGTTTGGCTTATTAGAACCAGCTCCCAGCCGGTTGGCTGCAGTGCTGAACCCTGAGACCACCTCTGAGGGACCCTCCAGGATCGTCTAATATACAGTTCCCAGGGCCACTACTGGGGTGTGATACAGTCACCAGCTGCTTGGCTTTGGATCATTTCTCCCTTCCAAGTTCAGAGGAAGATGCTGTCAGGCCTGGTCCACACTTGAAATGAAGAAGAGTTCTCTCTCTGTACACATATATATTTGACCTTCTAGAAAAGTACTCCCCCCGCCCCCTTGAGGTGAGACCCTGTAACCCATCTGAAGAGGGGCTGAAGATATCGAAGGGGAAATGTCCACTCTACTGTTCTAATCTGGAGGGCTCTGGTGAAGGAGAACAGCTTTCGGATTTTTGAGGCCCCCTCCCCTACCTCACAGTACAAATTTCCTGTAAAAACTTCCACAGTACAAAATGCAGTGAGTTTAAATGGATGGAACGGAGTGGGAGGTTGGATTTTCACTGCCATCAGAAAGAAAGAAACCAAGAAATTCTAAAGCTATTAATAGAATGGAGTTCTATCAAGGGCAATGTCTCCATTCATACACTATTTAGAGTATACAGTAGTTATTTCTATCTAAATTATTTCCAGAACAAGAATAAAATTCATATGTTAAATTAAACAACTGTTATTCTATTTAGTTTCATTTTATGGCTAATGAAACCATGAAGACAATAAGAACTTGTAATAGATCTGGAAAATATTATTACTGAGCTGATAGAAAGAATATAAATACTGGCCTGTAAATTAGAGTGGAACATTTTAATGAGAAATATTTCTAGTTTAACATCAAGTAAGGAAAATAAATAATGAAGAAAACTACAGGGAACAACTTGTTGCCAAGCAGGCAACAAATCAAGAAAAAATGAGTCATTCACCAGGTGATAAAAATCACCGTATGAAATTGCGTAGTGTCTTGTCCATTTTCTGTTGCTATAACAGAATACCTGAAACTAGGTAATTTATAAAGAAAATCAGTTTATATTGATTTCTTGTTCTGGAAGTCCAAAAGCAAGATGCCTTGGACAACTTCTCAGCTTGTGGTGAGGACCACATGCTGTCCCATGTAGGGTAAGAAGTAGAACGTCGGGGGGGGAGGGACAGAGTAGCTGACCTGCACTGTGACAACCTACGTTCAAGAGAACCAACCCACTCTTAAGAGAAAGATAGCCTTTAAGATCTCTCCTCCCAGCACAGCTACCAAACTTCAATACCACCTCTTGAGGGGACAAATCATATCCCAATAATCACACAAAGGAATATCACATGCCCATTGAAAGTAATCTCTCCCAGGCCGGGCATGGTGATGCACGCCTTTAATCCCAGCATTGAGAGGTAGGGGTAGGTGGATCACCGTGAGTTCGAGGCCACCCTAAGACTGCATAGTGAATTCCAAGATCAGCCTGGGCTAGAGCTTGAAAAACAAACACAAAACGAAAAGATAAAAGAAAAAGAAATCTCTCCCAGAACTCCCAGAGAAGGGAGGGTCATTTGAGGCAGTACCAATCATGGCAGGAATACGTGCCCCTTAAAGGGAGGGCTTCACAGGCAACTGCTGCCAGCAAAACCCACTGGCCACTCGCTCACAAGGGCCATGAGCAGTGCGAATTTCCCTGTGTGAGCGGCAGCGACGTGACTCTCAGAAGAAGACACGAGGGCCAAACCAGCAGCTGGGCGGAGGTCCTGCCCTGCTCTCTGCACAGCTTGGATTACTTAGCTTTAAGACCCCGAGGCCTGGGTTACAGAGCCTCACGACCTCTGCTCTTGTCCAGCCTGAAGTCTAGACATCTGGCCATGTTTCCGATCACTCCCCAGGCAGCCTCTCTCCGCATGACCTGCTCCTCTCCTAACCCCTCAGCATGACCAGGAGGCAGTGAACAGAAAGCACCCGCCTTTGAGCATGGAGGTGGTGACGGGGAATGCGGCTCCCTCCTTCTGCTCACTTGATTCAGAGCAGTCACAGACCCCGCATGCAGACATGGCCTCCAGGTTACTGCCTGTAGTCACTCTCTCGCCTCCTTTCCTTCTTCTTTCCTCTCTTGTTTTTTCCTGCCCTTCCTTCATTCATTTTGTGTGTGTGTGTGTGTGTGAGAGAGAGAGAGAGAGAGAGAGAGAGAGAATAGACTAGGTGACAACTTCAGGCATCAATCATTGCCTTCCACCTTCGAAGCCAGATCTCTTGTTTCATTATTCATTGCTGAGTTCAACAGGCCAGCCGGCCTGTGAGCTTCCATGAGATTCTCTGGTCCCCACGTCCCTTCTCGCCCTGGGCACGCTGGGATTACAGACGCTAGTGCTACAACCTCAGGCTTTGTGTTTAGCGTGGGTTCTAGGGAGCCAAACTCAGGTATTCACACTTAGCACACGCAAGTGCCTCATCCACTGAGCCCCCTCCCCAGCCCTTCCTTCATTCTGTCAACACTAATTATAAGTGTTGGGTATGCAGCAGCTAATAAGACAGACAGGATTCTATCCTCAGGGATTTACAGTCCAGTGGGACAGACACAGACAGAAAACCAACGAAGAGACAAAATGCAGCCATGCACATATATATTTGCAAAGGAAGATTAAATACAGGGTTCTCCACGGTGGACTACCAGGGTCAGTTTAATTTGGGTGCTCCAAGAAGGCTCTCGTGGTGGAAGTGATAATTAAGCTCCCTGCTGTAGGCTGTGCTGGAGTTATCCAGGGACGAGAGAGCGATGGTGTCCCTAGCAGAGGGGACAGCAAGGGCAAAGACCCTGAGGCAAGCTTGGAGTGTTCAAGGAGCTGGAAGCATGCCAATGAGGCTGGAGTGTCCAGAGAGAGGAAAGATTGACACGAGAGGAGCCCGGGGAGAAGACAGGTGATCCTACGTGATTTAATTTTAACAGTGGCAAGAAACCACTTAAGGATTTTTTTTTTTTTTTTTTTTTGAGCAGCGGAGGAAGAGAATCAGATTTGCATTTAAAATTTTGTTCAAGATTGGAGGAGCAAGAGTACATGTGGAGTGGACAGATGAGGTGGCCACTGAGGTCAAGAAGGTTAAAAGGGCATGGTGGTCTTCTTCAAGGTGGAGTGGGAGGAGAGGGTGGCAGGAGATGTGTGGGTAGATTCAAAAGACATTTAGAAGTTTGACCTTGAGACTTTAAAAGTAGGAGGCCGGGAAATGGAGGGGGTGCTATGTTTTGGGGTTTTTTTTTTTTTTTTTTCAAGCTCTAGCCCAGGCTGATTCACTATGCAGTCTTAGGGTGGCCTCAAACTCACGGTCTCCTTTTCATTGGCACGTGGCACTCTCTCCTCTGCACGGCAGAAATGCTCCAGTTTTACGATCATGTGCCATCCAGAGCTGGCTTTTGCGAGAGGAGCACTGAGACACAAAGGTTACCCAAGCAGTGGGTAGACAGAGCTAGGACTGGAACTCACGGGTGTACCCTGGGCCAGGTGTCCGTCCCTTTGCAATCCGCAGGCATCCCCGGCCATTAGGAAACGGTCTGTGAGTTCCCTGCTCAGAGGCCACACCCTGGCTAGGTCCGGTGTGGGTGTGGCTCCAAGGCCCTCCCTCCACAGCTGGGCTTCCTGCCAACCTGGTCCACCCTGCCCCCACAGCGGCAACAGTGCAACAGCTGAAACACAGTGACCCCCCCCCAAAAAAAACCCTGTACACCTCCTTCCTCCACCTTCTACTTCTACCTCCTGTCACTTGTGCCCTTCACACATCACCTGTCATTATCAAAATCCTACACCCTGAGAGCTGACAGCAACCTCCTATGTCCCCGTGTATGTGGGTCGTTAACCCCTCCTTACTGAATTGGACTGTAGATGGTAGGCACAGTGATATTGGACTGTTATCAATTAAATGAAATTGGATGGCAGGTACAATGAGATTGGACTGTAGACGGTAGGTAGTTATGATATAGGTTCCATAAGTTTGCTACTTCCTAGTTTCTTCCTCCTCTAAGTCAGGCTGTACTCCATTACTGCACATCAGAATAATTGTATTATTGTAAAACTTCTGTTCTCTCCCCCCCCCACCACCACCAGCAGCAGCCTCTCCCTCTTCCCATTAATTTTTTGCTCAAGACCCTTCAGAGACTGTCCACATACAGTCTGCTGGAGGAGACACAAACTATAGCCGGCGGGCCTGAAGGACAAGCTTTGTTTGACAGAGAAGTCCTTCCTACCTTCCCCTCTCTCTCTCTCTCTCTCTCTGTGCCTCCAACCCTCCCCATACATTTCTGCCTTGAGTCTTTGCTTCTTTCAAAATTCCTTCCCCTCCTCCCTGTCTCCAGCCACCTCCCACCTCCCCAGGCTGCTCAAATACGACCTCCTTGGCACAACCTCCCAGGTTCCTCCCTCTCACCCCATCCAGCCTGGAGTGTCTCACCCTCCCGGACTCCCCACCTTCAACACTGAGACTGTTCTCTGCCATTTAAGTCATGACCACCTGCTGGCCAGATCACCATGCTGGCTTGGAGGCAACCAGGGAGGGAGGCCAAGCTCCAGGAGAGATGCTGATCAGCTGCTGCAGGTTGTTTGGTTGGAGGTGCCCAGCATCCACGGAGAAACATCCGCATGGCCCTTCTTATCTGGAGCCCCTGTCAGTCAGTCTGTGATAAGCTGTCTCATCTCTTCACTGCCTGCACCCAGGACTGGATACAGTGGGTGTAGGCACTCGGGTGATGTCTGCCAAGTGAGGGCCCTGCTGCTGGGTTGGGGAAGGAAAGAGATTAAAGTGGCTAAGGGGAAATCCCAGGAAGCAGATGGAGTCAGTAAAAAATTAGCAAGGAGGGATTTGGACAGGAAAAAGACCGGAAGACGTTGATGATGGAGACTTTGGAGAAAAGGAATAGGAAGGAATTTCTGAAATGAGGGAAATGGAATATTAACATAAGGGTAAATGGAAGGGGCTGGCTTGAAGAAGGGGTAGTTTCTGGTCTAGTAAGGTTGATCCTGTCATCACAGATATAAAATTTGAGGAGATAAGGTTGGAAGGCAGCTGTGCTCACCACTATATCACCACCTCCCCACCATAGGGATGGATATTTGAGCCACAGGGAGATCCAACCTGCCTATGCTCTCTGCGCCCCTATGTCAGAAATGCTAGATAAGTTCCCTTCGCTCTTCCCATCTGTAGTGGACAGACCTGAGGAAAAAACTTCCCAGAACCTGGCCCAATGGCTTAGCTAGTGTGGGAGGAGCTGGAGAAGAAGGTAACACTGAGAACTTCTTTGGATGGGACATCTCACACTTGATGCTTGTCAGGTCTGGGGAGGGAACTAGGAAACTAAGGATGTCCTGAAAGAACACAACATTGACTGTACCTCACAGAGGGAGACTTCCTCAACATCTGCAGAGCATTGACTGAACCTTACAGAAGGAGACTTCCTGAAATCTATACAACATTGACTGAACCTCACAGAGGGTGACTTCCTGAACATCTACACAGCATTGACTCTACTTCACAGAGGGAGAATTTCTAAACATCTACACAACATTGACTGTACCCCAGGGAGGGAGACTTCCTGAAATCTACACAACATTGACTGAACCTCACAGAGGGAGAATTCCTCAACATCTGCAGAGCATTGACTGAACCTTACAGAAGGAGACTTCTTGAAATCTATACAACATTGACTGAACCTCACAGAGGGTGACTTCCTGAACATCTACACAGCATTGACTCTACTTCACAGAGGGAGACTTCCTAAACATCTACACAACATTGATTGTACCCCAGGGAGGGAGACTTCCTGAAATCTACACAACATTGACTGTACCTCACAGAGGGAGACTTCCTGAAATCTACACAACATTGAACCTCAGGGAGGGAGACTTCCTGAAATCTACACATTGACTGAACCTCACAGAGGGAGACTTCCTGAAATCTACACATTGACTGAACCTCACAGAGGGATGACTTCCTGAAATCTACACAACATTGACTGTACCTCACAGAGGGAGACTTCCTGAAATCTACACAGCATTGACTGTACCCCAGGGAGGGAGACTTCCTGAAATCTACACAACATTGACTGAACCTCACAGAGGGAGACTTCCTGAAATCTACACAACATTGACTGAACCTCACAGAGGGAGACTTCCTGACATCTATGCAACATTGACTGTACCTCACAGAGGGAGACTTCCTGACATCTATGCAACATTGACTGTACCTCACAGAGGGAGACTTCCTGAAATCTACACAGCATTGACTGTACTTCAAGGAGGGAGACTATAAGGAAAGTGTAAGAGAAAAGCAAAAGAGAACACTGGATTTTATCCCCACAAACAAGGCTGTTTTATTTAGAGAAAACATTGAGGGGCCTCAGCTTTCCCACAGGATGAAGGCTTGAAGCACTGAGCCAGGCTAGGGTGTAAGTTTATAAGGAGGATCCTAAGAAAAACAGACCAGATAAGGTGCAGTTGATAAGAAAATTGTAGCTGTCCTTGTTCAGAATGGAATGTCTAAGGGAGGATACTCAGATGGGCTCTGGTCCTTCAAGGCCATCTAGGCTAAGGGGAGTACATCAATCAGGGAAGGGTGCCAAACTTCTTTATTGCCTGCAAGCTTTAGGAATAGTTATTAACTCTTTAGTTCCCTTTAGTTTTCAGGGAAGGCTATTAACCCTTCAGTCCAGACTCTGGAAGGATAAAAGAAACTGGGAGAACTGGGGGTGAGTGGGACATTTTGGGGAGGACTGCATGGGCTAGGACTGGGTATGAAGACTTGTCTCCAACTACTTCAAGCTGAGGGCTAGCAGTAGATCTCTCAGGGTGTCCCATGCAGTCCTGTGGAAGTTGGATGTTTGGGGGCTGATATTTAATTGCCATGAAGAATTCAGTGACTCACTGTGAAGTGAAGACATGCATTCTGTCCAGGAGGCATTCAGTGAGGCATCTGAGTATGCAAGGCCCAAAAGAGAGGGTGAACATTGTCATAATCAGGGGAATAAACTAATGTCAGAGACAGGACAGGTTTAACTTGAAGGGAGTAGAGTTGTGAGATTTCTTAACTTAGAGTAATAGATATCTTAGTTGGTCACAGAGAGATGTCAGGTCACATATAGAGAAACAGTATTATTGGCCATTAAAAAGGCTAATACAGCCCAAAATATTATTGGCTCTGGATTGGTAACATTTACCTCTCCACAGTCATTGTCCATCATTGAAGTCTTAGTCACACAGGTGTGGCTTTTGGGAGCTTTAGCTTTTTGTTTTCCATTTGCCAAAATTGATTTTGCAGTTTGTGTACATAGTAGGCTATTATCCCACGTCAATCTTATGAACAGGCAAGGAGGCCATTCTTCAGGACAGTGATAGTTATCGGAGCCATTAGGAAAGAAGTCCCTAGATCATGTCAAATCTATTAGCCATTATGATCTGGTTATTCATGTATGTGTTTTCTTGCATGTGACATGACATTTATAGGTGATATGGACATTATATTTAAGGAAGAAAAGTAATAATAATATAGGAGATGGGTGAGGAAGGAGTTGGTAACTTGGATGAGAGGTTAATTAGAATTTGTGGAAATATAAAGATTTGGTTTAGGTAAAGTAGGAAATATAAGAGATTAGTATTGAAGCAATATTTGAAATATCTTAAATTATTTTAAATTCAAATATGATAGAAATTAAGAAATTAACTAATTTTAAATTTTAGGTTTAAAGGGGTTTGTGTGTGTGTTAACTTTTTAATATAGGTTTATGGTTTTTACTTACGTGGTCCAGAGATCAAAAATTCTTATCTTCATGGGCTGGAGGGATGGCTTAGTGGTTAAGGCATTTGCCTGCAAAGCCAAAGGACCCAGGTTCAATTCCTCAGGACCCACGTTAGCCAGATGCACAAGGGGGCGCATGTGTCTGGAGTTTGTTTGCAGTGGCTGGAGGTCCCGGCAAGCCCATTCTCTCTCTCTCTCTCTCTCTCTCCCTCCCTCCTTCTCTGTCAAATAAATAAATAAATAAAAATATTAAAAAGTCTTCTTCAGCCGGGCGTGGTGGTGCACGCCTTTAATCCCAGCACTTAGGAGGCAGAGGTAGGTGGATTGCTGTGAGTTCGAGGCGACCTTGAGACTACATAGTGAATTCCAGGTCAGCCTGGACTAGAGCAAGACCCTACCTCGAAAAACGAAAACAAAACAAACAAACAAAAAAAAAACTCTTATCTTTAGAACTAATGAAAGTACATTAGGCTGAAAGGCTAAAACTTTGATTAGTCTTTGTTGCAATCGGTTCTGCATTGCTGGTAGAAATCACCCAACCAAGAGCAGCTTGTGGGAAAAAAGAGGTTTATTTTGGCTTACAGGCTCAAGGGGGAAGCTCCACGATGGCAGGGGAAAATGACAACATGAGCAGAGGGTGGACATCACCCCCTGGCCAACATAGGTGGACAATAGCAACAGGAGAGTGTGCCAAACACTGGCATGGGGAAACTGGCTATAACACCCATAAGCCTGCCCCCAACAATACACTCCCTCCAGGAGGCACTAATTCCCAAATCTCCATCAGCTGGGAAACCTAGCATTCATAACACCTGAGTTTATGGGGGACCCTTGAGTCAAACCACCACAGCCTTGATAATTTGTTATTATCGGTTGTTTATTTTGTAAACGTAATAAATTGTGTTTTATAGAATTATACTGGTTTTATAGAATTATACTGGTACTTAGTTCTATTTATTAGAATAAGTTTATAGCAAATAAATAAAAGTCTTATCCAGTAGGAAAACATATAAGGGTATAACATTTAAGAAACCTATTGTAAACAAGTGTCCTATGAAACAAAATAAAGACTTAGTTTTGATTCAGATAGAGTTTTAAAAAATAAACAAAACTAGTTAAAATACCTTGACCTTGTTAACTTTGATATTGATGTGGGAAACTAAAGTTTACCGAACTGGCACCAGAGATGGAGTGGAGAATCAGTCTATTTTTACATCAGTGTGAGTCCAGGGGAATCTCTTCCGAAGCCTGAGAAAATGGTTAATTAGTAAAGAGATATCTGTGGCTGTGTTGTGGAGTTGTTTGTTTGCAGTGGCTGGAGGCCCTGGCGCACCCCTTCATTCTCTCTCTCTCTCTCTTCTCTTTCTCTGTCAAATAAATAAATAAAACAAATATTTTTTTAAAAAAAGACATAACTTTGTGCCAGAGGCCTTTAACTTTTCTTTTATCATAATATGAGGTATGACATTATAAATAAATTCATTACCTTATTATAGAGAATTGTTTGAACTGTGTAAACAATTAAGGCAAGAGAAATACAGAGAAACAGCTTTTTAGAAGGTAGGCACATCTTATTCTTTAAATATGTAATAGTTATAAGTACAGGCAGAACATGTCAAGTAAGGCAGCATACAGTTTTGGCATTTGTATTTGGTAACATCTTTGATTAGTTTAGATACCTGTGTGGGTACCAATGACCCCATAAACTGGAAGCAGAACAGCAGTGTTTAAGATCATTTTTCTAGAGCAGGGAACATGTCTTAAGTATCTATCTACCTATCTATAAGCTTAAGATACAAGAAATGAGACAATTATTTAAGTAAAACCTTATTTATATATAGCTTAAGAATAAAGCCAAACCTGGTCATTGTTGAGCTAAATTAGTCTGCTTTTAATATACATTAGAGACGTTATAGACATAATGTGATTTTTTCATCAATTATATTTAATCATTGAACCATTTTTTAAGTTTAACATAAGGCAATATTTATGAATGGTAGAAATATGAAGCCTAGACAAACTATATTAACATTATTTGTATATTGAAGGCTTTTCTAGGACAGGAGGAGTTTCCTCAGTTTCCCTAAAAACAGAGTTACAGTGACTGAATCACCTTTCATAAGACTTAGACAATAATCTCAGTCATAATCAGTAAAACAGCATGAACAACACAGGAACCATCTTAAGGTTACAGTTTTTTGTTTGTTTGTTTTTTAGATATAATAATCTTACTAAATAGTAAAAGGTTGACAAATAGAGGAACATAGTAAACTTGGTTGAGAACTTTAAAGCCAGTCTTTTACAACCATTATCATGACCAGATTAACATCAATGAGTTAAAGTTTTTAAGTTTACCACCTGAATATTATAGCATCCTGTTACCAGCCAGGGCCATCCTTTATTAGTCTGATATAAGGCCTAGGTTAATAGTCATCTTATATATCTCAAGGACTCTGTAATCTGATCCAGTACTTTAAGACTTAGTCAACTTTGTCTTTAACCTTCTGTTTAAGTTTACTCATACCTTCATCTACATTTACCTTCCAATCTATGTAACCACACTGTAACAATCTTTTTATCAAACACTTATTAACATTTAAAGTTTCCTTTCCATTTTATCTTCCTTAGTCAGTTCATCTCATAACTACCAACAAAATTTTTCTTACCATAAGACTTTATGTGACCATTTAAGTTTTTTTTTTTCTAACTCCTGCTTGTATGGGTTTTGTTTTGTTTTGTGTTTTATTTTGTTTTTGTCCCTATGGTTTGTCTGTCTGTCTTCCCATATCCCTGGGTCAGTAGTCTCCCTAGGCTCCCCTCTTTTTGTTTTAATATTTAGAAGGTCAGTTACATTAATTTTATATTTTTGATTTTTATGTTATATTTAGATGAGGTTTAAATAAACAAACAAACTTATTAAAAATGAATCTTGATTTTGTTAAACATTTAGATTTTTTTAGTAGTCAGAGTTTTAGCAGTAGGAAATATAGGTATAGCTTAATTTAACTTTGATTTGAGACATGACAATATAAATAAATTTTTCAACTTATTACAAAGAGTAAAGTCCAAACTATATGAACAATTAAGGTGAAAAAAATGAAGAATGAAAACTTTTTTTTTGTTTGTTTGTTTGTTTTTGAGGTAGGGTCTCATTTTAGCTCAGGCTAACCTGGAATTCACTATGTAGTCTCAGGTTGGCCTCAAACTCATGGCAATCCTCCTACCTCTGCCTCCCGAGTGCTGGGATTAAAGGCATGTAGCACCATGCCCGGTGAGAATGAAAACTTTTAAGTTAATCCATTTTATCATAGGCAACCCAAACCTGTTTCAGTTTAAGTCTCATAACCTTTTCATGTCATTTTCATCATTTTAATAACATGCCTTATAATAATCTTTTACCTTGAAAAGTCCTTTTCTGATCCAAAAACACATTTCTTTCTGTAGAAGCAAGATTAGAATCTGGCATACAAATATGTCTATTATTGTAGTAAGCGTGAACAAGCATGTTGTCAAAAACATAGAGGTTAATTATTTTAAATATATTGTAAAACTGGTTTTAATAAGTTAACATTATCTTAAAGTATATGAGCATCAGAGCATTTGATGACCATAAGCACTGGAACAATTAATAATCATAAATTTAGTCATACATGAGGACAGACTACATGAAACATGACATGGCTGGCCAACATTAGACATAACATGAAACATGGAGAGACATCCTTTCAAGATCTTAGTTATATTTTAAATTGGCGAGGAGTTAATCTTAACAGGGCAACAGCCAGTGGTTTGAATTTTAAGTCAACTTTTTTTATTTTATTTTATTTTTTTATTTTATTTTATTTTTTTTTTGGTGGCTTGTAATGAAAAGAATGGAGAAAGGGAAAAGAAAGGGAAAACCCAAGAAGCTGTTTAGTGATTTTAACTCTTAGCAAGGAGAGAAAAATTAGGTATCCATGTGTAGAATAAGTTAAGGAGGCCCAGTAAAGACAGGAGTTTCTTTAAGAGGGTAGAGTTGGTTTTTGATTTAGTGAGATGGCTTGAATTTGGAGTGAGAGGGAGAGACCCTGGAAAGTCAAAGCCAGGTGGCAGAACTGAGTGTGAGAGGGAGAGTTTTAGAAGGGGCAGGATTTTAGTGGCTTTGGTGACAGAGGAGAATTTTGTAGGTAGAACAAGAAGTATAAAGGGAAGGGTGGGAACTGAGAACGAAGAAGCCCTGAAGGTAAGGAACATCGGACCATGTGCCATGACTTCTGAGGAAGTCATCAAGATCATTAAGAACACTAAAGTCAAAAGTACCAAATTTAGGCCAGTGGTGGCCATTATCTAAGGAACATTGTGGCCAAATTTGAATAGAGTCAGAGTAATTTGGCAGGCAGGAACTCAGAAAGTTTGAGTTCCTTTAAATTAGCTTTGAGACATGCCAATGGAGTGTTTTTTTTGTAACAGATCATTTAGAGCCCATTTTGAGGGACAAAGACTAGAGTGGCCAATTATTTTGGCTTACAGGCTTGAGGGGAAGCTCCACAATGGCAGGGGAAAACGATGGCATGAGGAGAGGGTGGACATCACCCCTGACCAACATAAGATGGACCATAGCAACAGGAGAGTCTGCCAAACACTGGCTTGGGGAAACTGGCCATAACACCCATAAGCCTGCCCCCAACAATACACTCTCCAGAAGGAATTAATTCCCAAATCTTCATCAGCTGGGGATCTAGCATTTAGAACAAGTAAGTTTATGGGGGACACCTGAATCAAACCACCACACTCCAGGAGTTTCTAAAGTCTGGGACGGGGCACCTCCACCACAGACCAAGAATGAATAACTTGTCCTGAAGTTGTAATTTGATGAAGGTGTGGATGTAGTGGATCACATGGCAAGATCCCTCTAGTCTGGAGTTCAAAGGTCAGTCGGAGAGGGTGGAAAGAAGAAGAAAAGGGGGCTGGAGGGATGGCTTTGCAGTTAAGGCATTTGCCTGCAAAGCCAAAGGATACAGGTTCAATTCCCCAGGACCCATGTTAGCCAGATGCACAGGGGAGCACAAGTGTCTGGAGTTCCTTTGCAGTGGCTGGAGGCTCTGGTGCACCAATTCTCCCTCTCTTTCTCTCTGTCTCTCTCTCTCTCTCTCTCTCTCTCCCCCTCTTTCTCTGTCAAATAAATAAACAAATAAAAATTAAAAAAAAAAAAGAAGAAGAAGAAGAAGAAAAGAAAGAAGTCCCCAGGTATCAGCCTGGAAAGACTGAAGGTTTCAGGTCACAGGTAGCTGTTTAGTTCAGAGTTGTGAGGACAGTGAGTTTTGCTGTTCCAGAGAGAATGAAACATTGGCAGGGAGGTAAGGAGAAGGAGAGAGGAAGGGGGGAGCATGCAGCCCCAAAGCCCCAGAGGGGTATCCCAGTCACAGCACCAGAAATGTAAGGAAAGTGTAAGAGAAAAGCAAAAGAGAACACTGGATTCGATATCTACAGACAGGACTGTTTTATTTAGAGAAACAGTGAGGGGCCTCAGCTTTCCCACGGGAAGAAGGCTGAAGCACTGAGCCAGGCTAGGGTGTAAGTTTATAAGGAGGATCCTAAGAAAAACAGACTGGACCAGGTGCAGTTGATAAGAAAATTGTAGCTGTTTGTGCCCTTGTTCAGAATACACTTCTTCAGCCAGGAATGTCTAAGGGAGGATACGCAGATGGACACTTGTCCTTCAAAGCCATCTAGGCTAAGGGGAGTACATCAATCAGGGAAGGGTACCAAACATCTTTATTGCCTGCAAGCTTTAGGGATAGCTATTAACTATTTAGTTCCCTTTAGTTTTCAGGGAAGGCTATTAACCCTTCAGAGACTTCCTGAACATCTACACAACACTCACTATACCTAACAGAGAGAGGACTTCCTGAAACCTGTACAACATTGACTGTACCTCACAGAGACTTCCTGAAATCTACACAACATTGGCTGAACCTCACAGGGGTGACTTCCTGAAATCTACACAACATTGACTGACTGAACCTCACAACATCACAACCTCACAACATTCTACACAACATTGACTGAACCTCACAGAGGGAGACTTCCTGAAATCTACACAACATTGACTGTACCTCATAGGGGTGACTTCCTGATTGTCTACACAACATTGACTGAACCTCACAGAGGGTGACTTCCTGCAATCTACACAACATTGACTGTACCTCACAGAGGGAGACTTCCTGAAATCTACACAGCATTGACTGAACCTCACAGAGGGAGACTTCCTGAAATCTACACATTGACTGTATCTCACAGGAGATTTGCTGAACATCTACTGTGTGTCAGGCACATCTCAGGGTAACAAGTTCTTAAAGCTTAACAAAGGAAAAGAGGTGTGTGTGTGTGTGTGTGTGTGTGTGTGTAAAAGATTTAGCATTAGGAACTGGCTCACATGATTAATGGAGATGGATAAATCCCCAAATCTGCAGTCAGTAAACTAGAGACCCAGGAGATCCAATGATGAAACTTCTGTCCAAGATGCACCAATAGGCTTGAGTCCAGAAAGAGCCAATAATCAGTTCAAGACAAAAGGCGAGTGGGGGCGGGGGGACAATCTCATTTTGAAGGCATGTGGAGGAATTCTTACTCAATCTTTTTTTCTACTCAGTATTAATTACTTTTCCCATTACTGTGACCAAATATCTGACAATAAGCAACTTAAGGGAGCAAGGAGTTATTTTGGCTTTTGGCTCAGAGTTTAAGGGTGCAGTCCACTGTGGCAGGGAAGGTAGGGTGGCCTCCAGGCTGTGGCAGCAGGAGAGTGAGGCTGTTGTTCACAGCTCTGTTGAACCAGGAGGCAGAGATTAAACAGGAAGTAGAGCTGGGTTATAAACGTCAACGCCCCCCCCCCACACACACACTCTCCCCAAAGTGACCCACTTTCTCTAGCTAGGCCCACCTCACAAAGATTCTACAGCCTCCCCAAACAGCGACACCCACCAGGGATCAAGTGCTAAGTCACATGAGCCTGTGAGGATATTCTACCTTCAGACATTGACAAGGGCCTGCAAGTGGGAGGCCCCCTGAAAGTACGGAGTTCTGTAGCAGACAGACCAGGTTCGCTGAGATGAACTTCCAGACCAGACACAGTTATGGAGGAAGGGATATTTATTGAGCTTACAGATCCAGGGAAGTTCCATAATGGCAGAAGAAGCTGGCCTGCCTTCACAGGCCCAAGCAGAGAGAGAGAGAAGCACAAGCCAAAAAGCCAAAAGCACACAGCACACTTCAGGAACTCCAGCTAGGCACACTTTGCATATCTTTAGATTGAAATCTGAAACCCACCACCACACCTAAAGATCCACCCAGTGACACTGCCTCCAGCCAGGTGGCTGCAGATGCAAACTACAAACAATAGAGAACTGAATATATTGGGGGCCATCTATTCAAACTAGCACAGGGCAACATGTTTTACTTGATCTATTGATGCAAATATTATTCTCATCTAAAAGAAAAAAGGGAAAAAAAAAGCCAGGCATGGTGGCGCGTGCCTTTAATCCCAGCACTTGGGAGGCAGAGGTAGGAGGATTACTATGAGTTTGAGGCCATCCTGAGACTTCCTAGTGAATTCCAGCAGGTCAGCCTGGGCTAGAGCGAGACCCTAACTCGAAAAACAAAAACAAAAACAACAACAACAAAAAATTCTTTAGGGCTGGAGAGATGGCTTAACTGTTAAGGTGTTTGCCTGCAAAGCCAAAGGATCCTGGTTCGATTCTCTAGGACCCATGTAAACCAGATGCACAAGGGGGCACATGTGTCTGGAGTTCGTTTGCAGTGGCTGGAGGCCCCAGTGCTCTCTCTCTCTCTCTCTCTGGTGCTCTCCCTCTTTCTTTCTCTCTCTGCCTTTCTCTGTCTCAAATAAATAAATAATTTTTTCAAAGTCTTCAGAGACACACACAATATAGTATTTGACCAAATAGTTGCCCCCCCCCCACTCAGGGCTCAGTCAAGTTAACACATAAAATTAACCATCTCATCCTCTCCAAGAGGTGTAATCTGAAGGAGGGACCTAGTGAGGAGAGTGGGTCAAATCTGGGATATCCCGGAGAAGATCATCTAGGCAAACATGACAGCGTGCAAGGTCCCTGACCCAGAAGCATGGTGTTCAGTGCGAACAGCAGCAAGAGGGCCAGGGTGACTAGAGAGGAATGATCGGGAAGGGAGGGAGAGGGAAGCAGCTTGTAGCTTCGAGGTTATGCTTGGCTCCACTGGCTACTTCACTGGCGGGGATGGTGGACCTTAGTCTGAGTGAGATGGGATGATACTGAAGAGCAAGGCTTCAAGTGGAGACAGGACTGATGTTTTTCTTTTGCGTGTACGGTGTGCATGCATTGTGCGTGTTCACATATGTGGGTGTAAATGTGTGCGTTTGTATGTGTGCGTGGAGGCCAGAGGGCATCAGAGAGGCTCTGGGTTGGTGGGAGTGGGGAGAAGCCACCCGCAGTCTTCTGAAAGACCCAACAATACGTGCTCATAAAAGAGGTGGAAGTCAGGGAGAACAAGGTTTTGCCCCTTAAGCTGGATTTCCATTTCCTGATGTGGGAAGAAGGGCTATCCCACAGGGGAGGCAGGAGAGCCGGCCTGTGCAGGCTTGTAATGAGAACTGGGTAAACGGCAGTGCCAAAGATGCCGAATGAGAGCCACGAGAAGGAGGAGCCTTGACAGAGGAGGCCAGCAGGCGGGCAGGGGCCACCACGCACTACAGCCCTCTCCAGCTGGTCTACTGGCCCAGACTCCAGAACCTGTTGTGAATCAGAAGCTTGTGGCTCCCCGGCCCCCTCCATATTGTCCCCTCCTGCTTCTTCTATTGCAGGCTGCAGTCAGGGCAGGGGGGGGGCAGGAGGGAGCTGGGGAACAGAGTGCCCAGCTTTCCTGGGAACATGCTGGGTGTGTGCGTGTGTGTGGGGGGGATCTTGGGAGCCACCAGTCCTTCAAGCCAGCCACTCCTGTTTCCGTCCTGTCCCACAGCATGATACAGGGGCCTGCTGGCCGCCGGAACCACTTCATGGTACGGGGTCTGTGTCCCAGGAGAGAAGCTAGGAAGAAGGGGCCTACATCGTGGGCAGGGCAGGAGCGAATCCTCTCTTCTCTTCTTCCTGAGAGTCAGCACAGCCCTCCCCGGGGAACCTGGATGGCATCTGTCTTCCAGAAGGCTCAGAGCCTCCCAGCTCTGTGTGTTCCTTTGCCCCCCAAGCCACGCCATCTCATATCCCATGCTTCTCTCGTCCCTGGACCGGCATGGAGCAAAGCCAGTGGATATGTCCGGGTAGATCCTGCTAATGAGCTCTGCCAGAGCCCTTCAGGAAATGCAGGAGGGTGCTGAGCTGGTCGGTGGGCCCGGAGGGAGAAACCATCCATTCTACAACACCCCAGTGTCCACCTGCTGAGACCACCTCTGCTCCCTGTGGCTGAGGCTTCTGGGGCCTCTAGGTGGGGGAGGTGGGAGCAGGGAAGACCCAGTCTATTGGGAGGAAGAGAGGGTCTCCAAGGAAGCTTTGCGGGCCTCTCACATTCTGGGAGCAGCAGCAGCAGGTCACCCTGAAAAACTGGGGGCGCCCCTGATGCTGCTGCCCTGTTGTGGAAGGGTTGTTTGCCACAGCGGGATGTTTGGGAGAAGTCAAGAGAGGCCTGGCCTGATTGCCTGTACCATCCCCATGCCCCGGTATGTGCTGAAGCCAAGCCCAGGGACCATGCCTGCAGCTCAGAGGGGTCTGTTCTCAGTGATCTCCTCCAAAGACACCCTCCTCTTGGGCCTCTTGGTGGCTGCCGGGGGAGGGGGCAGGAATCGGGTGGGCTAACCCTGGAACCGAGGACATAGAAGACCTGCGGGTCACACTACCTGGTTAAATCGTAGTCCCAGCAAGGGGCCATAAAATCCACATGGAGCCGGAGCAGACAGGTTCCAACAGCCAACATGGAGTATGCTCCGAATATGCTGCTTACCGGCTTGCCAGGTAAGAAGGAGGTTGGCACTGGGGCAGGTGGAAGGGGGTGCACGGGGATTCCTACTGGTGCCTGCCTGCCTGCCTGCCTGTCTCTATGCTGTGGTTCTGCCCCTCTCCCCTCCCCCCCCCCGCCCCCTGCCCTCCCCTCCCCAGGTCCTGGCTCAGCCTCCCTGACCCTGCAGGAAGACAGAAGCCAAGCTCTGGAGGGGCTGTATCCTCCCCACCCCCCTCCTGCTGCTGTCTCCTTTGGATCTTTTTGCGGTCTGGGCTTGCTGTTCCTCTCGACAGTAGTCAGGAAGCCCTTACCCCAAAAAGTATCTGCGGGAGGCCCGGTCCACGGTGGGGAAGACAGCCTGCTACCGGCGCTCCAGGTGAGTCACGTGCCAAACTCAAGAATGACTGATGGAATCGGGGCACATCTCCCTGGATGTGGGTGACCTGGGGTCAAACGCTGATCTCTGGGTCTCAGGCATGCCACACTCTTAATTCTTACTGGGTGGGGAAAGGTCTAGTGGGGAAACTCTGCTGGGAAGGAAAAAGGAGTGGCTGTATTGGAGGCCAGGGAAGGATGTTCCTTCCAGTGGTCTGGCTTTCCCAAGATCCTGTCCCCATCTGCACATGAGGACCCTCTAAGGACCACCCTTTGGGGAATGTCCCTTCCCACATCATGGGCACTTCTGGCAGGACTTTCGTTTGGCATATCCTGCCCTCCCTGCCAACTGGGTGGACATGTGACCCCAGACAGGCCTGGGCGTTGGAATCCTGTACACAGACACGAGATGATTGATACCAATTGATACTTGTTAGGTCAGGACCAAAATGTAGTTACAGCAGGAGGGCAGGAGGGCTACAGAGACATACGTCACCCACATTCCTCAAGGAACCGCCCAGCCATCATCCCTTCCTTGCCTAACAATGGCCCAGGTCTAGGTTTCCTGCCCCCATTATCTCTCAGGTCACCTGGTCACTGTTCTGGTCTCACACCCCAGCTATTTCCCTTCCTCACCTTCCCCCAGCTGAAGAGCTCTATATAGCCAGCTAGCTGTAATCTCAAAGTTGGCTGTGCTCCACTCTTGAGAGTCCGTCCTGGAAGCTCGTGTTTTCCCCCAATAAAACCTTCCGTCTTTGCCTCAGAGTGGTCTCTGTGGTCTTGGTCCCTTCTGGACCTTACAATATTATACTAGCAGCTTTGTGATGAGAAGATTATGAGCTTCGTCCTCGGGATAACTGGGGCTCCCTGGTCTGGACCTACCACTGCCCCCTTCATCCTGTGAGCCACAGCAAATCCTTCACATAAAATCCTCAATTGCTCTACTTAGCCTGGGAAACTATTGCTCGCCTCGGGTGCAGAGCCCTCTGGAGGGAGGACGGGAATTGCAGACGCAGAAGCCCTGGGAAGGGGCAGGGCTGGGGGGGAAAGACCTGTGCTCACATATTGTGAGGAAGCCACTCCCCGCCAGCTTCTCAAGGACAGAGCTTAGGCAAGGGCTGAATTAGGGCCCCTGGAAATTTCTCTAAAGATGAGTACCATGTTGGAGAGCACGGCACACAAAGAGAACAGAGAATCTGTATAACACAGAGATTTGAAATAAGGTCAACGGGGGGGTCCTTGATTTCTAAAGGGAGCTAGGACGCCTGCGGGTGTCAGTGGGCTATCTGTTCCTCTTGCGGGTGCTGTGGAGCTGGAGGTAACCCTGAAGTTGGCACGAGGCCACCGGAGATAGGGGATGTCCCCAGGGGCGTCCAACTCATTGTCCCTCTATTAAGGCTGAGAGTCTCCCCCGACCCCCAAAAATAAAACCTTCGTGGTTTCTGGCCAGAAGCAGTCTGCACTCCTGTCTTTCCTTTTCAGGACCATCCCCACTGGACCCCTGGAGGCTTTTTGTGTCCCCCGCAGCCCAAGGCAAGTGGCATGGTATTAGGCCTGCCAAGCCCCTCTGCCTGTGACAGAGCCACAGATCTCAAGAAGTAAGCAGTCGCCCCTCCACACTGTCCCTTCTTGCAGAAGTTATTGGTGACGACTGTTAGACGCCGTGAGAGCTTGTGTGTGTGTGTCGGGGGGGGGGGGGGGGAGACAAGGGCGCCAAGCGAGTGCAGCCCAGGGCTCCTGCTAGACAAATTCTGGAAGGTGGCTCTTGGGTTTATGGGTCAGAAGCAGCGACTTTAAGCGTGTGGGGCAAACAACACTTACTTGAAGACAGGCGGAGAAGGCATGATAGTGACAAGCCACGCCGCACGGCTGACTCACGCCTGGTGACCGCGGGACTTGATGCTCCCTGACATCCCCATCTCTGCCCACTTCCAAAGCAGGTTTGCTCAGCCGCGGGGGCTCCTCCCAGCGCGCAAGTGCAGACTGCGTCCGCGGCTCAAGGGCGGCACCGTGCGGTAGGTACGGGGCAGTGCACCCACGGCCAACGTCAAGTGTATAAGGTCTGCAAAGAAGGGATCTTTCTTTCCCAATGAGGTGGGCTGTAGGTGGGAAAGACTGTTGGGAGCAGACACCCCCCCCCCTCCTCGCCCCAGTGAGGATGTTTACAGCCTGCTTCTCATCTGGGTCCACTCACCTCTCAAAAGAGTTTCTGGCACTTGACCGCCCTTAGCCCTTTTGGCTGAATGTCTCAAGTCACAACCCCTGCCCCCTCACCCACTCCCATCAAAAGGCATTGTTTAAGAAAGGACTCGTGCTGCCAGTGTTCATGGGGGGTGGGGGGCGGGGAAAGCTGGACTTTGGAGTCAGTGAGACCTGGAGTCAAATCTTGTCCTCCCAGTACTGGCTGTGCGTCCTCGGGGAAAGTCCTAACCCTCTCTGTGCAGTGTTCTCATCGGTAGACCAGGAGTAATAATCACATCTAAAAGCACTGGGGGGCTGGAGGGATGGTTTAGCGGTTAAGCGATTGCCTGTAAAGCCTAAGGACCCCGGTTCGAGGCTCGATTCCCCAGGACCCACGTTAGCCAGATGCACAAGGGGGCGCACGCATCTGGAGTTCGTTTGCAGGGGCTGGAGGCCCTGCGCGCCCATTCTCTGTCTCTCTCTGTCTCTCTGTCTCTCTGTCTCTCTGTCTCTCTCTCTCTCTCTCTCTCTCTCTGTTGCTCTCAAATAAATAAAAATAAAAACAAAAAAAGTGTTAAAAAGCACTGGGCTCTGGTCAGTGAGACGACGACAGTACAAAGAATGGTCTCCGCTATAGAAAGGGGGGTCTCGTGACGCTGGGCCACAAGGTGTGTGCGGTGTGTTTGGCATTTTGCACTGAATTCTTTATTTGCTTAAAGCCAGCTAAGGCTGCGTGCCCCTACCTCACCCACCCACCCAGACAGACAGAAGGGTTGCTGAGAGCCCACGCGTGTGTGTGTGTGTGTGTGTGTGTACCCAGGGCGCTGCGGGAAGTTGGCCACCAGGAAAAGAGGCCACCTAAGTGGAGAGAGCCGAGGTAGGCAGGGGGCGCTGTTCTGCCGCAGAGGCCCTGGTAGCCGCATGGGACACGGGCAGCTTGGGCTGTCCCTTCCTGTAGGGCATCTGGGCCTGGGAAAAGGGAAGAGTTGTGGACCTGGCATAGCAGGGACAAAGGCAAGTTGAGGAGGAAATGGGAGTGGGGAGGCAATATGGGAAGTGTTTGCAGAGGGCTGATGTCCCCTTCTCTGAGGTCCAAGCTGACGTTTTGTTTTTTTTTACACCTGCACAGGGTGCCCCCTCTCCCAGGAAACTGAGCGCTGGGATCTGATCCAGGCTGGGTCACACTGATGAAGCCACATTGAGCCTGTCTCCTTCCATCTCTAGGTCTGCCGCGACTCCGCTCAGCTACCACCTGCTCCCCTCCCAAGCCTACCTCCCTCTCCTAACAGATCAGTGAGGTCTGGGGACCCAGGACAGCCTTCTGGGCCTCGGAGTGAAGGAAGGGAGACAGCTGAAATGGAGCCAGGGTCTGGGAGGAGGAAGCAGGAGAAAATACCAGCAGTGAAGTCCTAGTTGGAACAAGACATCAAAAGCACCTGGGGTTATTGCTCCCCACAATCCTAATGACATATGATCCTACAATACCCAAGAATCAGTAGGAGGAGCTCATCTTCCCCACCCGCGAGCCTGCGTCTCATACCAGCACAGTTTGCTAGGCCTATTTTTAAACGTGTGTCCCAGGCTGCGTGATTTAAAAGATCAAAGTCATGAGTGACTTGGGGATTAAAATCAAGAGCATCAGGCTGGGGAAATGGCTTAGCGGTTAAGTCGTCTAAGAACCCCGGTTCGATTCCCCAGGACCCACGTAAGCCAGATGCACAAGGGGTGCATGCATCTGAAGGTCATTTTCAGTGGCTGGAGGCCCTGGCACACCCATTCTCTCTGTCTCTTCCTCTGTCTTTCGATCTCCAGTATACAAATAAATAAAATCTTTTTTTTAATCTGAATTTAAAAAAATCAAGAGCATCCTTGAATTTCATCTTTCCTCCACCCACCTCCCCTCAAACTTCCTGTCTCGCCAACTCTTTGTGCTCCCAATTCCTTCTTGTAGTGAAGAGCGTATTCCTTTTAAAAGCCCGGATGCAGGCTCCAGTTTACATCCTGCTTCCTCCCTCCTTCTGCTGCCCCATCTCTGGGCAGGGTAGGCACCTCAGTGTGAATGCATGGGAGAACCCAGAGCAGTGACAGGGACGGAGGGAAAGGCTTTACTCTCTGAGAAAAGGATGGGGGAACAGAGCTTGGAGTACCTGTAGCCTAGGCTACTAAAATGGGCTCCTGAGGCCAGAGGAAAGGATACAGGATACTGGGAAAGGAGACCCTTCAGCCCCAGACTTCTCGCTGGGAATCGTCACTGCTTGACTGTCCTTCTGGGGCTGGTTACAGAACCGCGCAGTTCACAACCTTCTCCAACCCAAGCTGAGCCAGGAGATGAAGCTCATGGTTTGTAAGTTGGCAGTGGCTCCTAGTGGCAAAAGACCGTGTGTCGGGCTGGAGAGATGGCTTAGCGGTTAAGTGCTTGCCTGCAAAGCCTCAGGACCCAGGTTCTATTTTCCAGGTCCCATGTAAGCCAGATGCACATGGTGGCGCATGCGTCTGGAGTTCGTTTGCAGTGGCTAGAGGCCCTGGCAGTGCCCATTCTCACTCACTCTCTATCTCTTCCTCTCCCCCTTTCTCTGTCTCTAATAAATAAATAAAAATAAAAATCTAAGCCGGGCGTGGTGGCACACGCCTTTAATCCCAGCACTCAGGAGGCAGAGGTAGGAGGATCGCTGTGAGTGCGAGGCCACCCTGAGACTACATAGTGAATTCCAGGTCAGCCTGGGCTAGAGTGAGACCTTATCTCGAAAAACCAAAAATAAAAATAAAAATAAAAATAAAAATCTAAAAAAAATGGAATGAAAAATGGGTAACTTACCCATTTACTAACTCATGTAAATGTGTGGGAAATGCCACTGGAATTATGTTTCCTTTTTCACTGTTATGAAATACACAGAGAAATAGAAAAAAAGCCTTGTACCCACTAAAAGAAATGGATAATAAAACACTAACATTTTGCCACATTTATGTCAGATTTTTTATAATACACATTTTTATTTTTTCTAATTTTTAAAACATTTTTATTTTTACTTATTTATTAGAGACAGAGAGAGGGAGAGAGAGAGAATGAGAATGGCTTGCCAGGGCCTTTAGCCACTGCAAACTAACTCCAGATGCATGTGCCACCATGTACATCTGGCTTACATGGGACCTCAAACCAGGGTCCTTAGGCTTCACAGGCATGTGCCTTAACCACTAAGCCAACTCTCCAGCCCCTAAGATTTTTAATTTTTTAATTTCTTTTTTGTTTTTGAAAGAGAGAGAATTGGCATACCAGGGCCTCAGCCACTGAAATTGAACTACAGATGCTTGTGCCACCTAGTGGGCATGTGCAACCTTGCGCTTGCCTCACTTTTGTGCATCTGGCTTACGTGGGATCTAGAGAGTCGAACATAAGTCCTTAGGCTTCACAGGCAAGTGCCTGAACCACTAAGCCATCTCTCCAGCCCAATGTCAGATGTTTTAAATAATTTTTTCTTTAAAACAAATTTTTATTTACTTATTAGACAGAGAGAGAGAATGGGTATGCCAGGGCCTCCAGCCATTGTAAACAAACACCAGACGCTGTGTCATCTTGTGCATCTGGTTTATGTGGGTGCTGGGGAATCAAACCTGGGTTGTTAAGCTTCACAGGCAAGCGACTTAACTAACTGCTGATCCACCTCTCCAGCCTGATGTCTGATTTTTTTTTTCTTTGCGAGGTAGGGTCTCACTCTAGCCCAGGCTGACCTGGAATTCACTATGGAGTCTCAGGGTGGCCTTGAACTCATGGCAATCCTCCTACCTCTGCCTCCCGAGGGCTGGGATTAAAGGTGTGCGCCACCACGCCCAGCTAGATGTCAGAATTTTTAAAACTTTTTATTGACAACTTTGATAAATTCAGACAATATACCATAGTAGATTTTTTTTAAAGACCTGGGCTAGAGAGATTGCTTAGTGGTTAACGCACTTGGCTACAACGTCAAAGAACCTAGGTTTGATTCCCCAGGACCCACATAAGCCAGATGCACAAGGTGGCACATGTGTCTGGAGTTCGTTTGCAGTAGCTGGAGGCCCTGGCATGCCCATTCTCTCTCTACTTGCCTCTCTCTCTCTCTCTGCTTCTTTCTTCCTTCTTAACTTAATAAATTTTAAAAACTTATTTAAAAAAGGGGGGAGCTGGCTCAGTTTCCTCAGCTCTGAACTGGGGATTGTCACAGTACCTGCAGTGTGGTGCTTGTGAGGATGAGGTAGCCGGAGAGATGGAACCAGGCACAGCACAGAGCCTGCGGACTTACTGGACTATAAGAAACATTAAGTCTTGGGGCCCAGCACTCGGGAGGCAGAGGCAGGAGGATCACCGTGAGTTCAAGGCCATCCTGAGATTACATAGTGAATTCCAGATCAGCCCGAGCTAGAGTGAGACCCTACCTCAAAAAACAAAACCACAAAAACAAAAAGGGGGGAGCTGGAGAGATGGCTTAGTGGTTAATGCGTTTGCCTGTAAAGCCAAAGGACCCCAGTTTGATTCCCCAGGACCCACGTTAGCCAGATGCACAAGGGGGTACATGCATTTGGAGTTTGTTTTCAGTGGCTGGAGGCCCTGTAGTACCCATTCTCTCTCTCTCTCTCTCTCCCTCTCCCCCCTCCTTCTTTCTCTCTTTCAAATAAATAAATATATTTAAAATCTTTAAAATTTTTTTTTAAAGAATAAGACCTTACAGGCACTGCAGAATTCCCTTGTTTTGCCCATTTCTTCCCTCCAAATACACAGCCACCGTCCTGCAATCAGTGGGTATTCATCTCATATGTGTGCCCACACAGTAGCACTCACAGTTATACTTAGCAACACTTAGGGTGCTTTCTAATTTATATAAGAGCGCCACAGTGGCCCTGTCATTCTGGAGCTTACTGGTTTTCATCTAGCATTGTGTTTTCAAGGTCTATCCATGTTGATGGGTAAAATCCTGGCACATTTATTTCAATTTCTGCGTAACATGAAACTATACCGAGATTACAGTTCACCCACTTATCTCCTGTCAGACGGTTAGGCTTGCTGTGGTCTGAATATGACTCGTCTCCTCTGAAAGGCATGTGGAGATTTGATTGCCACTCTGGCAGTGTTGGGGTGGGGACTTTCAGAGGTGATTGGGCTATGTACTCGTAAATAGATGGATCCATTCATAGATTGATAGTTAGCACAGAAATCACTGTTACAAAACTGAGTTGTCGCTGGGTGGAGTAGTACATGCCTATGGTCTTAGAAACTTTTCTCGTTGCCATAACAAAATACCTGACAAAAGCAAGTTAAGGAGAGAGAGCATTTGGCTCACACGTGAAGGTCTAACTCATCATGGCAGGGAAAACATGGTGGCAGGAAGCAGGCGGTCACATTGCATCCGTAGTCAGGAAGCAGACAGCCGTGAATGCTGATGCTCAGCTAGCTCTTTGTTCTGACTGGGATGCCACTCCATGGAATGGTATCACCCACAGATAGGGCAGTGCGGTGTGGTTTGAATTAGTTTATAGCTCCTCTATAAGCTCATGTGTTTTGAATACTTGTTTCCCAGCTGATGGCAATTTGGGAGGTGGAGCCTTGCTGGAAGAGGTGTGCTGTTGGAGGAGAGCTTAGGGGTGTGTTAGCAGGCTCCCCTTTGCTAGAGTTTGGCTCACTATCCTGCTGCTGCTTGCCACCTACTGGGGCAGAGGTGTTGTTCAGCCTTCGCTCATGCCATCCTTTCCCCTGCCATCATGGAGCTTACCCTCGAGACTGTAAGCCAAAATAAACCCTTTTCTCCCATTAGCTGTTTTTTGTTCTGTGCTTTATCCCAGCAATGAGAAGGTAACGACAACAGGCAGATCCTCCCATCTCAATTAGCCTCGTCTAGAAACTCCCTCAAAGACACGCCCAGAGATTTGTTTTCATGGTGATTCTAAATCCTGCCACATTGACAGCTGAGATGAATCATCATACTTTTGATCCCAGCTCTAGACTGAGACAGGACAAATGCAAGTTCAAGGCTACTCTGGCCATTTTAGCAAGACCCTGTCTCAAAATAAAATAAGAAAAATGGCTGAGGATATATGTTAATGGTCCTGGGTTCCAACCTCAGTATCATCAAAAAAAAACAACAAAATGTTTTAAGTAGCAACAGAAAATGGACTGAAGCAAAGTTGTTTCTGATTTGTCACTGTCGCAAATGATTCTGCAATGAGCATCTTTGAATGGGTTTCTCTAGGGTGGACCACTACTGGGCTGTCCCTAGCCTGTGATGGCTAATCTTGTCAACTTGATGGCATTGAGAACCACCTAGGAGATATATGTCTGGATGTGTCTGTGGGAGAGGTTTAACTGAGGAAGGAAGACTCACCTTACATGTGGGCATTAAAAAGGGGGAAAGAAGAAATCAGAAGAGCGCCAGCATTCAGCTGTCTCTGCTTCCTGACTGTGGACACAATGTGACCAGCCAGTTCATATTCCCACCTCCATGCCTTCACTACTATGATGGACTGTACAGTGAGCCCAAATAAATCCCTCCTCCCTCAAGTTGCTTTTGTTTAGTATTTGGTCACAGCAATGAGAAAATTAACTAACGAATAAAATTGGTATTGATAACTGGGCCATTGCTGTGTCTGCCTGATCACGTAGTTTTGTAGGCCCTTTGGGGCTGGGTTGTGGGAGGAATTAGGAAGAGTTTGGATCTGTGAGCTAGAGAAGCCTTAGAATCCCGAAAGCAAAGCTTAATGGTCCATTCTGGTAGGAGTATGGAAGAGCAGAATGCTAATAGAAATACGGATAGTAAAGTCTCTGTTTATGAGGGTTCAGAGGGTAATAAAGACTATCGTGAATTATACTAAAGGCCATTCATGTTACATTTCTGGCAAAGAATAAGGTTACATTCTGTCAGTGTCCTGAGCCCTTGAATGAGGCTGAATTCCAAAGTAATGGATGAATTTGTTTGATGGAGGAAATTTCAAAACAATATGACATTCAGGCTATGGAATGGTTAGTGCTCACTGCATATATATCCAGTTTTATAGTGAGAAAGGGCAGGAAGTAGAACAGAAAATATGCAAAAGGAATAGTTTGGAGAAGAAAGAAGTGTGAGTGAGTTTCAAGATGTATATGAGAAAGCTGCAGAAAAAGCATCTGTGGTTGTCAAAGAGATTTAATACTACTAAGGAGAAGCCTCACACTTTGTATTGGGATAAGAGGAAAGGTGTCTTGAGGACAAACCCACCCGTCACAGGTTTTAGCTTGTAAAAATGTAAATAGGTTTGAAAGGAGAGAGTCTGAACTTAGAATGCTGCTGAAGGGATTCGCTGCTAGAAAACAAAGGCCCAGGGAAGTGTTTTCAGAAGTTCGTCTGTCAAGCCAGGCGTGGTGGCACACGCCTTTAATCCCAGCACTCAGGAGGCAGAGGTAGGAGGATCGCCATGAGTTCGAGGCCACCCTGAGGCTACATTAGTGAATTCCAGGTCAGCCTGGGATAGAGTGAGACCCTACCTAAAAAAAAAAAAAAAAAAAGCTCGTCTGTCAAGTCACAATTATGGTAGAAGGAGGTCAGATTACATCTCTGGTTGGCAATTTGGCACTATCACCTACATGGTGCTGGTTCTTGTAGACATGAAAAATGCAAGAGTCATGGAGGCTTGGGCAAAGGTTCCAGAAAGCCACCAAGGCCAGGCAATGTGTGGCAGGGTTGGATTCCCTACAAGGAAGCCCTGAGAGGCCACGGTGTGATGCCGTGAAAGTGAAGTCAAGTGTGGTTTGGATAAGATGTTCCCCCCCCCCCCCCTGATAAACTCATGTGTTCTGAATTACTGGTAGCAATTTGGGAGGTGGAGCCATGTTGGAAGAGGTGTGTTCCCCAGGGGTGGACCGTTAGGTTTTCCTCTCATCAAATGCTTTGGTTGGGTGCTTTTATCCCAACAGAGAGAAGGTAACTACACCAAGGTTTGCAGTGAAGACCCCAGAATGTGAGAGATGCCAGGACGGTGGCATGTCTGCCAAAGATAGCTGCAGGCATTGAGTGGAGCCTGGTCAAGAGAGTGGGTACATTCGCTGTAGGCAGGAAAACTGGAGGGCAGGGCTACCCAAGGCTGCTGGATCCAGATGATGTCACCAAGAGGCCCAGATGTTAGACATGGTGCTGCTGGATTTGGTGTTTGCCCTGCTGGGTTTGGTCTTGTTTCAGTTTTGATCCTTCACTGCTCTTCTCCTATCCTTCCCCTTCATGACGGGAATGTTTTACTCTGTGCCATTGTATACTGCAATTATACAATTTGTGTGTTCTTAAAAATCTTTAGGTAAGGGCCAGGGTGTGGTGGCACACGCCTTTAAGTCCCAGCGCTTGGGAGGCAGAGGTAGGAGGATCACCATGAGTTCGAGGCAAGCCTGAGGACTACATAGTGAATTCCAGGTCAGCCTGGGCTAGAGTAAGAGCCTACCTTGGAAAAAACCAAAAAACAAAAAAACTTTAGGTAAAAGATTGCCTTGGAGCCAGAGATTGTTACAAGAAAATTTCAGTGCCAGGGGTGGGATACCTTCCAGTGAGTTGTTGGTCATAGGTATCCCTGATGCCCCCAAAACATTACAGACCAATGCTGAGACTCTTGGTTGCCCACCAGAACTAGATGGTAAGACCCTATCGCTGAAGACACCATATAGTTGGACTGCAGGACACTGAGAAATCAAGCTGGAGCTGAGCTAGAAGCCCTTCCCTGTTGACCAGGTGTCATGATGCTGGAAGGAGATACACAGCCTGGCCTGCTGGGGGAGAAAAGTCATCAACAGTATTAACCAACAGTGGCCCCTGAAAGCTTTATGGCTGGCTAGCCAGACCAAATATGCCAACCAGTACAATGGTGACATGTCTGTTATGGGAGAAAGCAATGGCTCTCTGATTGGACTCGAGGCCCACTCCATGGGAGGGAATTCATGCTTGGTACTGAAAGCCTAATCAAAAGCCTATGGCTGGTGAGGTCATAAGCCCTAGGGGGAAACTACTACGGTGGCCTGGCTAAATGTATATATTATGTCCACCAAACTTACCTCTAAATACTTACGTTTATGCCCATATATTAATGCTACTCTCACTTTTGGTTACAGAAGCTTCACTTTTCAGATGGTGGTGACCACTAAGGAGACTCATAATTCATCGCTGAGAAGAGGCAGTAGGGTGTTCACCATTAAGTGAGACATCTCTATCACACCCTCCAAGGCTCAAGAACCATTGTGGAAGAGGTGGCGGGAAGACTGTAAGAGCCGAAGGAAGGGGAGGAGTGCTTTGCAACACTGTCTTCCAGACACAGGGTAGCCATGGTATTCACGACCACACAGTGGCTGACATTAAGACCTGCATAGTAGGAGGGGGAAATGACATCAAAATAGAAGAGAGACTAGTTGGAAAGAAGAAGAAATTCAGGGAAGTGGGGATTCAGGAGGGGAGAAAAGGAGGGTGGTGAGAGGGGATTATATTCATGGTATTTTGTCTATATGTATGGAGGATATTAATAAGAATGTTTCAGAAAAAGATTGCCTTGGGTTTTAAATATACATTTTAATATTCCATCATTTATTTATTTACTTATTTGACAGAGAGAGAGAGATGGGCACGCCAGGGCCTCCAGCCACTGCAAACAAACTCCAGATGCATGCGTCACCTTGTGCATCTGGCTTACGTGGGTCCTGGGGAATCGAACCTGGTTCCTTTGGCTTTGCAGGCAAATGCCTTAACTGCCAAACCATCCCTCCAGCCCTGCCTTGGGTTTTAGAGGCCACTGACATTATTACAACTTTTAAGACTCAGGGAATTCTGGGAGATGAACTAGATGTGTTTTCCTGAATGAGATGTGATGAGCCTTTGAGGAGATGAGTGTTAGGATCCAGCGGTTTAGGGTGACAGGTTTGAGTGTCAAGTTGACGAAAGGTGGACTTGTCCAGGCTAGTCTTGATGGTTAATTCGGTGGAATTTAGAATCACCTAGGAGATATACCATGGGGTCTATATCTGTGAGGGTGTTTTCAGAGACGTCTGACTGAGCAGAGAAGCCCCACCCTGAATGTGGATGTCACTATTTCATTGGCTGTGGTCCCAGATTGAATAAAAATAGAACAGGAAAAAAAAAAAAAAGGGAGGAAGCCAGTTGAACATTGCATTCAACTCTCTCTACTTCCTGACTGGACATAATGTGACCAGTTGACTCATGTTCCCTGCTACCACACCCTTCCTGTCATGGCGGACTATACCCTCAAACTGTGAGCCAAAATAACTTCTTCCCCCTCTTGAGTTGTTTGTCAAATATTTAGTCACAGCCACAAGGAAAGCAAGGCATACAGATAAATTCCAAAATGTTCTGTATATTCAGTGTGCTTTGGCACTGTGTTCTTTCCTGAATGCAAAACCAGCCTGTCAGGTTATCAATGCCTGACCTTTGTTCTTCTAACCCTACTTTTTCCTAAAGTCTTAAATTCTTCAGCTATGAATCCTTTTACCACTAAGGTGTAAAAAAATATATTTTAGCCGAGCATGGTGGCGCACACCTTTAATCCCAGCACTTGGGAGGCAGAGGTAGGAGGATCACCGTGAGTTCGAGGCCACCCTGAGACTACATAGTGAATTCCAGGTCAGCCTGGGCTAGAGTGAGACCCTACCTCGAAAAACCAATATATATATATTAGTTGTTTATTTGAGAGAAAAAGAGAGCATGGGTGAACCAGGCCCTCTAGCTGCTGCAAACAAACTCCAGATGCATGTGCCACTCTGTGCATCTGGCTTTACGTGGGTACTGGGGAATCGAACTCGGGTTCTCAGGCTTTACAGGTAAGTGCCTTAATCAGCCGAGCCACCACTCCAGCCCTCCCGCTGTTTTTAACAGAAGTGGAACCAAACGGCTAAGATGGACAATTGGCATGTGTACTGTGGACGGAGTGAGTGTGTACGTGTGTGTGGACACATGCAAGTGTGTGACTCTGTGTTTGTAGCTTTGTGCCGAAGGCAAGAAGGGAAAATGGCTGGAACGAACAAGATTTCCACAATATCTTTTCAACAATTATCAACCCGGGGCGGGGGGGGGGGATAGATGCATACACTATGAACCAAAACTCATTCTCAAGCTATAAGTCCTTCCCTTCTTTTACAGGTTGCGGGGGAAGGGGAGGGCTATCCCAGGATGTCACCTTATGGCTCCATCTTCCCTGATTCCCTACCCCCACCAAGCTCCAAATAGTCCCCCCTAAGCTCTATCAACTCAGACAAGAAGGAACGAGGGACACACTCTCCAGGGGTGGGGCAGCCCCGTGTGTTCATCTGGGGTAAAGGGCTGGCTTTTGGCTACAAGCCTAAGAGTTCTCTGTCCATGCCAAAGACTGCTCCTGCCCTGGGCCTGTGAGGATGGGCAAGTGCCAAAAGCCCTGGACTGGCCAGTGACCGTGGACAGGCGAGATCTTGGCTACTGACCCTAAGGCCTCCACCCCAGGGCTAGACAGAACTGGCCTGGCGTTCCTTCCCCCAGGAGCTCAGAAGCAGGGAGCCATCAAGACCTCTGAAACTGACTTCAGAAGGCGGGGAGGGTGGTAAAAAGGAATCATCACCGAATTGCCTGTTTCACAGGAAAGATATTTCAAGGGACACGGTCCTCAAGAGAAAGAAACAGTGAAATCCACACTTAAGTGCACGTGGGAAGGACCCTGATCCAAGGTCTATTTTGGAGGAGCGACCTCCCCCAATACCTAAAGTATAGCCTGCAAGAGTTATTTGTTGCGGGGCGTGGTGGCACACGCCTTTAATCCCAAGACTCGGGAGGCAGAGGTAGGAGGATCGCAGTGAGTTCAAGGCCAGCCTGAGACTACATAGAGAATTCCAGGTCAGCCTGGGCTAGTGAAACCCTACTTCAAAAAAAAAAACAAAAAGTTATTTAGAGGAATCATTTATTCTTATTAAAAAGATGAAATCTGAGAATTTTGGCCTCCTTGCGCCATAGATTGGCCCTGAACAGTCTACACCCTGGGCACCAGGTGAATTATTTCAGCCTGGAGAGCAGGCCTCACCATGTGCCCAAGGGCATCCTTGAGGGACCTCACCTCAGAGCCCCGCCCCCCAGCCAATGAGGACCCGTGGAGGTGAGGTCATCTCATCCCAGTTCCCAGACCAGCGCCGAGGTTGGTAAAGAAGTGGCGAGGGGCAAGTGAGTCAGCAGCAAGTTTAAGCAATGAACAATTGCACCACGGGGTGTTTCTCAAATTCTTGTCTACTTTTAGAAAGTGCGCAATGCCATTCAGTGAAATAGCTACAGAAAATGTTAAAAATGCCGTGGGTGAAGATGTGCCCGTGTTGACCTCTTTTCTAAAACAATAGTCAGCGATTGTGCCACACAAGTCCTTCGGCAGATCTTTCAATCTGGCTCTTCCTTTAGTTTCCTCATCGGTGACATGAGGAGAATGTCTGGAAAAATGTCTCTGGAGGTTCTTTCCAGCCTCGCATTCCGTGATTGGGTGGCCGATGTGATGTTCACATTCTTTGTTCCCCGGGGCTGGTCTGTACAAGGCCACAACAACCTACCAGTCAGTGAGTGCGCGCAGAATATTCTCCCCGATCAATTCTTTGGCTCAGGGTGGATAAAATAACGAGCTAATTGGCACCGGTTTCCATTTCACAACTGATTGCTCTGTCATCTGCTTGACTGGCAGCTCCTCCGCAGCGGTGTCCCGACATGCTGCGTGCCTGGGGCAGTTATGAGGTGTGTCATAGGCAAGGAGCTACTAATAATAAACTGTTGAGGTTTTCAGATGATTGGTGACTTTTTAATCAAAAAAAGAACAGACTCAGAGTACCCCTGGAATAATGTTCTGCCAGTCATTTTCCATTCTGATAGGCTTCCCTGTGTAGGAGAGGAGGAGGTTTTTATAGCTGCCAGTGACTGACTGGTCCCCCGAACCTATCACGTGTCATGTATGTGAATGTCCTCTTACCTGCAACACCTACAGGATGACTGATGGAGACTTTTTTTTTTTCCAAATTTTTATTAACAACTTCCATGATTATAAAAAATATCCCATGGTAATACCCTCCCTCCCCCCACTTCCCCCTTTGAAACTCCATTCTCCATCATATCCCCTTCCCATCTCAATCAGTCTCTCTTTTATTTTGATGTCATGATCTTTTCCTCCTCTTTTTTTTAAGAGCTATCATTCTTTTTTTAATTTTTTGTTTATTTTTATTTATTTATTTGAGAGTGACAGACAGAGAGAGAAAGAGGCAGAGAGAGAGAGAAAGAATGGGCGCGCCAGGGCCTCCAGCCACTGCAAACGAACTCCAGACATGTGTGACCCCTTGTGCATCTGGCTAACATGGGTCCTGGAAAATCAAGCCTCGAACCGGGGTCCTTAGGCTTCACAGGCAAGTGCTTAACTGCTAAGCCATCTCTCCAGCCCTCTTTTCCTCCTCTTATGATGGTCTTGTGTAGGTAGTGTCAGGCACTGTGAGGTCATGGATATCCAGGCCATTTTGTGTCTGGAGGGAGCACGTTGTAAGGAGTCCTACCCTTCCTTTGGCTCTTACATTCTTTCCGCCACCTCTTCTGCATTAGACCCTGAGCTTGGAAGGTGTGATAGAGATATTGCAGTACTGAGCACTCCAGTCACTTCTTTCTAGCACCATGATACCTTCTGAGTCGTCCCAAGGTCAGTGCCATCTGAAAAGAGAAGATTCTCTACCAAAAGTGAGTGCTTACTGGGAAGTTTGATAAGCATAGTATATACATTTAGCCACACAGCAGAAGACGTTACACCCCTAGGGCTCATGACTACCCCTGTTTTAAGTTTTTAGTATCAGGGATGTATTCCCTCCCACGGAGCAGGCCTCCAATCCAATTAGAGGGCAGTAATGGACACTTTTGATATGTGATCATGATTGGACATTAAGTGACCAAAGACCCAGGGCCTAGAATGATCTGAACCAAATGTGGACTGCTATGAGCATCCTGCAACCTAGCAGGGGCCAGCCAGTGAAGGCAGGAAGAAAGAAATGAAGGGCCTATTCATTATGCCTGTTCCTCTGGTCCCCAAAAGAAAAATTCCAGGATAATTTGTGTATCATGGAGAAAGGGATGGGAGTGTGACATGGTGTGTGTTGAGTGTTTAGGTGTCAGGTCTCCAGGGCAGGTTTAATGCTACTCACTGGGGACTTCGGGTTGCCAGGCCTATGGGGTTGCACTTCCTCCCTCTGGTGGCATGGGAGGGTCCTGTAATATCCAAGTCGTTAAGTTGTGGTAGAAGTGATGTATTTAGATCCGGTGCCAGAGCTTAGCAGGGCTAGCTTGAAACACCCCAGAGCTCCCTCTCCCTCCGCTCTGAGGACTGCCGACGCGGTGGGAGCCCGGCGGCCCCTCCACCAGCATCCTGAGCTCTGGGCAGTGTGAAGCACAGCTCTAAGCCCACCGGGCTGCATGTCAGTCATGCACCGCGCGAAGGACGCAGCCACACTTCACGGTTATGAGCCGCAAAGATTTCAGGTCACTTGTAACTGCAGCCCCCAAAGCTAATTTTGCGCTGACTGGTATAATGTTTTATATAACACGGAGACAGGGTAGAAAAGAAAATGTGAAGCTCAGAATTTAAAAAAGAAGACTGAGGCTGGAATCTTAACACCGGCTGTCCATGAGCAGATTGCTGCCTCTGACTGCGGGCCAACCTAGCGCCTTTGTTCAGAAGGCAGTGCTGAACTCCTGGCGTCCATGAAGTTCTATTAGGCTTGGAAACGGTACGTATAAAACACCCCGCGCAGGATGGGCACTAGCAGCTACTCAGTTATAATGATTTCAGCTTCGCGTTTTCCTTGAAGTGGCCCTGGAAGTTAAGACAGAGAATAGCGGTGGAAGATAAAAGGAAAATCTGTTCTCGGGGTTTTCAAATGACATCAGATGTTATAGAGAACACTAACCAGGAGCCTCAAGGGTAAGGGAACATACGAATCCATCCGTATGACCCTTCCCCGAGCTCAGAGAAGCCCTAAAAGGTCGAGCAGGCTACGGGAAGCCATTTACAATTTAGCCTGTTTTACTGCCGGAGGAAAAGCTGAATCTATGTAGGAGAACGATCGCGGCACCTCCAGCATATAAAACAAGAAGGCGGCCGTGGACTGGGATGGTAGCCGCGAGCCTCGCTGCGGCTTGTTATCCTACCAAGCGAAGCAGCAGCTGAGGCCTTTCCCCAAGGTCCAGTGGGCTAAACTCTTCTCTTAAATCAGCTTATTAGCATTATCATGACTGCTGCGGTGGGCTCAGCCAGGATCCAGGAATATTCTGGAGGGTGGACTGCGGAGGAAGGGAGAGCAACAGAATTTCCACGTTGCAGCAGGGAATGGCGGGTTCCCTTCCCTCCTCCCGCTCCCTATCAAATCTTCCTTCCCTACCAAGCCTGGCCCAAGGAAGGAGCAGATAGGGAGGGGAGCCGGCCCATTCCAATCCCGGGGGACCCTTCCCTCACTATGCCTGTTGCACTAGAGACCATCAAGTTGCAAGGTGCCATTGCCACTTAGTTTAATCTGGTGGTACAGGTTAGTTAGTTGCAGCCACATTCTTCAGAAACTGTTTGCTCTCAGGTGGCTGTCTTTCCCTGAAATGCCACATCTGGGCCATGAACTTGGGATTATAAACATTCCATGGTCTGCCCCTTGGTATCCCTCAACTCTGCCTTTGGAAAGGAAGTCTTCTGGATGTGTCACGCATACAGACTACAGACAGTCAGACGGACAAGAAGTGCTTGGCAAGGCCCTACAGCCTTTAAAGAACAAAAAAAAAAAAAAAAAAAATAGGGACTAGGGAAATGGCTCAGCAATGACAGGCATTTGCTTACAAAGCCTGCGCCCATATAAAGCCTAATGCAAAGTGGCACGTGCTCTGGTGATCCCAGCACACCTACAATAGACAACAGGAGACAGAGCCAGGAGACTCCAAAGCTCCTGGTCTGGCTAGTCTGATGTTTGTTTATGGTGTGGAAGTTCATTTGCAGTGGCAAGATACCCTGTCTAAGGAAAGTCGTGCTCAGACATCTCGAAGTGGTCCTCTGATCTCCACACATGTGCCCCTTCCACACACACAAATAAATAAATAACGATTTAAAAAAAATAAGAAAATAAGCCCGGCATGGTGGTGGCGCACGCCTTTAATCCCAGCACTCGGGAGGCAGAGGTAGGAAGATCGCCATGAGTTCAAGGCCACCCTGAGACTCCATAGTGAATTCCAGGTCAGCCTGGGCTAGAGTGAGAGCCTACCTCGAAAAACCAAAGTAAATAAAGAAATAAAAAGAAAAAGAAAATAAAGCGATGCCCAGTTCTAGGTAGAGTGCCACCTGTGAGGACAGTGCTTACACTTGCCCTCAGTCTGGCCCGGACCTGTTCTTGACTGTCTTTTCCCATGCAGACCACGTTCCTGTGAGAAGTCCCATGGCCAGTGGAGTAATCCTGACCTCCAGAAAATGGATGGTTCTTCTAAGTTTGGAGCCAACCTACCAACACGTATCTTAGATGCGCATGGATTTGTGGTCAGTGTTCAAGGGTTAACGCATGAGGAAAGTGGACATAAAACTGTGAGATTGAGTCAGCAAGTCAGCCTCATTTGGATCAAGATCCCAGATTGTAACCCTGACTCTGACTAGCATATAAACTGGGTCTCTGTGACATGAGAGGGACAAGAGGTGACATGCTGAAGCACCCAGCATAGCTCACAAGAACCGATTAAAGTCCATCATAATGAGCTGGGGAGATGGTTCGGTGGTTAAGACGCTTGCCCATAAAGCCTAACTAATAACTCCCGCGTTTGATCCTCCAGGACCCACGTAAAGCCAGATACACAAAGTGGTGCATGTGTCTGGAGCTCGTTTGCAGCAGTTGTAGGCCCTGGTTCTCCCATTCTCATTCTCTCTCTCTCTTTCTTTCAATGCCCAGCATTGTGGCACACGCCTTTAATTCCAGCACTCAGGAGGCAGAGGTAGGAGGATCACTGTGAGTTCAAGGCCACCCTAAGACTACATAGTGAATTCCAGGTCAGCTAGAGTGAAACCCTACCTTGAAAAACAAAAACAAACAAACAACAACAACAAAAAAGCCCATCTTGGCAGTTAGCATGAACCACCTGGTCACACTGCATCCATAATCAAGAAGCAGAGTGATGAATACTGGTAGGGTCTCACTAGCTCAGGCTGACCTGGAATTCACTATGTAGTCTCAAGGTGGCCTCGAACTCACAGCAATCCTCCTATCTCTGCTTCCCGAGTGCTTCGATGCCTCGAACTCACGGCGATCCTCCTATCTCTGCCTCCCCAGTGCTGGGATTAAAAGTGTACACCACCACGGCCGGCTGCTTTCTCCTTTTTATACAGCCCAAGACCCCAGCCTGTACGATGATGTCTCCCACAGTTCAAGTGGGTCTTCCCAGCTCTGTTACCCTAACCCAGATAATCCTTCCCAGGCCTGCCCAGAGGTCTGTTTCCTAGACTATTCTAGCACCTGTCAAATTGACAGTCAGTATAAACCATGACAGCAAGTTTATTTGGGCATGTGTGGTTTCTATTCCTGGGGTGGAAATGGACACAGGAATCAGTTCTGTGTGGGGCAAGAAGAGAGCCTTCTGGAACCTTAGATTTGAGGGCCTGTTTTAAAAACCACTTTTAACAGTGAAAGAAACTGTGATCAGACAGGAGACTGTGGCTTCAATCACTGACGTTTTAAGCTGAAAAGCTTTAGCTGAAGTGGAAATTACATGTAAATGTTAGGTTGTGTGTAGCTGCAGGAGTTTATTGAGTTGTCAGGGGAGCAGTGGTCGCCCATAGCTGTGGCTCCCAGGGAGGGAAGGACTTAGCCTCAAGCCTTGCACAGGGGGGCTGACCCCTGGATTGTAGCTGACTCTGCCTGTGGTGAGACCGGGAAGTTTGAAGAATCTGAATCGTGTCTTTAAAATGCATATATTCTTCTCTCTCTCCCTCTCAAATAAATAAAATGCATATATTGAAGCCCCAACCTTTAATATGCCCGCATTTGGAGACAGGATATTTAAGGAGATAATGGTCACATAAAGTTATAAGAATAACACTAATCTGACTCATGTCCTTACAGAAAGAAAAAATTAAAAAATATTATTTAAAATGCCATAGATTTGCATAATATTAGTATTATTAATGCCTTGTGTTCATTATATAATTAAAATTGAATTTTAAAAAAGGAAAAGGTAGCCAGGTATGGTGGTGCACACCTTTAATCTCAGTATTCAGGAGGCAGAGGTAGGAGGATCACTGTGAGTTCAAGGCCAGCCTGAGACTACATAGTGAATTCCAGGTCAGCCTTGGCTAGAGTGAGACCCTACCTTAGAAAAAAACATCCAAAAAATCAAAATAAAGAGGAAATTTAGACACGGAGACACCAGGTGTAGATATCCACAGAGAAAGGCCTTCCTGAGGACTCGAGGAGAAGGTGCTATCTGTGAACTCAGGAAAAGGCCTCCCCCAGAAGCTAACCCTGGGGACACCTTCAAGACGGTGGAGCCTCCAGGACTGTAAGCTCACGACCTTCCGTTACATAAGCCCCTCAGTCTCCAAATGACACAGCAGCTCACTGACAATATAAAGCACAAACAAGATTAGGTTTTCCTGCTCTTGGGTCAGTTTTTTACAGGATAATTGATAACCTTGCCACATTCTGAACACTCTCCTAAGACTTTCACCACGTCCAGTCCAGAAGCCGGAGGGTGGGGCCGTGTGGACTGAGTCAGAACTTGGCATGCTCCCATAGGAGGTGGCAGTCAGATGGAAGGCAGGTGGATGTCAGCTCTGCCAGCTTTCTACCTACTTGCCATGAGCAAATCCTTATTCCCTGTGTGCCTTTGTGTCCTCATCTGTAAAATGGGAGCAACACATTACCCTTCCTCTGAGGATTCTACCGAGCCTTTATAAGAGAAGGTGATACAGGGCTGAGGAGACAGCTCGGTGAATCTTCAAATCACTTGCCACACAGCCCTGAGTGCCTGAGACGGGATCTCCAGATGTCATGCAAAAGCCGGAAGCTGTGGCAGGTTTCTGGAGTCCCAGTGAGCCTAGGGCAAGAAGGGAGGCAGAGACAGCAGAATTTCCTAGAAGCTTATCAATGGACGTGAACAACAGTGAGAGACCCTATCTCAAATGAGGTGGAAGGTGAGGACTTACTCAAAAGTTGTCTTCTAGCCAGGCGTAGTGGCCTTTAATCCCAGCACTCGGGATGCACAGGTAGGAGGATCGCCATGAGTTCGAGGCCACCCTGAGACTACATAGTGAAATCCAGGTCAGCCTGAGCTAGAGTGAGACCCTACCTCAAGAAAAAAAAGAAAACCAGTTGCCTCCTGACCTTCACACACATCCCTGCACTCACGCACATGAACACACACACACACACAAATAATGATAATCATTTAGAAGATAATGGGATGATCAGCATGGAGCACTCCCTCCCAAGGCCAAGCTCGCCCGGACAGAGGCTGGCTCAGAGCAGGCTGCTCACGTGGGCATCGGGTGGTAGGGACAGTCAGGAGACAAGGGTAGGTAGGGATTCTAGGGGGGGCAAGGGTCTTTCTAGGTGGTTTGCACTGTGAAGAAGCAAATGGCACCAAGTCCTTCCCCCGGTAGAATTCCTGCCATCTCCCCTCCTAAACACGATGCAGCTGTCAGAGAAGCCACCGCGTCTTAATAAATAAGATAATGAAATGAAGGTTTCCCAGAGAGACTGGCTTGCAGCGAGTGCTCAGTCAATGTTAATGACTTCTATCTACAGCAGCCTTTAGACCACCCCCCAGTGCAGCTGTAGCCACTGAACTGAGGCATAATTTGGACAGTGTTGATAAGAGCAGCATCCTATTAACCAATTTGGTTCAGCTTTGCTGTGTAGAAAGCACCATTCACACCAACAACGTCTCTAAGAACTCCCCATCAAATTCAACAAGCTGACCTCATCCAAGAATGACTCTCCAGCTGGGTGTGGTGGCGCTTGCCTTTAATTCCAGCACTCTGGAGACAGAGGCAGGAGGATCGCTGTGAGTTCGAGGCCAGCCTGAGACTACATAGTGAATTCCAGATCAGCCTTGGTGAGAGTGACGTCCTACCTTGAAAAAAAAAAAAAGAATGACTCTCACCAGAACCCTGCACGCTGCAAGTGGTCCTTCCCGACTACAGACCTTCTGGTCATGTGGGCTGACGGAGGACTCAAGTCTGGATCTTTTCTATCCTGCATTCTCAGTCTTTTCCTTCCGGTGAGTAGGAGAGGGTGGAGGGAGTAGAAATAGGCACCAGGCCTCCCAGAAGAGTCCAGACCAGAATCCCCGAACAGGGCTCTGCTCACAGGTACTTGAACCCCTAGAGTGACGGACCAGGTGATGCTGGGAACTTGCCTACCCAATCAGTTCTCACATTTGGGCCATGTGCTTTGTACCTGGCTCTCCAGGGGTCTCTGCCCACCTTGATGAAATTACCTCTTCTATTTTCACACCCCCTGGGATCTTGCTGAGCACCCCAGGGAGGCTCAGGTAGAAGTCACTTTGTGTCTTTGTGTCACCCTTCTTCTTAAAAGCGCCACACAAGTCATGTTCTAAAATGACCAGCTTTGTACCTACCAAAAAAAAAAAGCAGGCTTTGCAAAGTCAGGCGGACAGAAAGGGTCAGCGTACAATCTAACCTGACAGGGCCCTGGCTGCCCGTGGCCCTTTCTGTGGAGATCGGTGATAACAAACTCAACAAAGAGCTGAGGCCCAGAAGGAAATTCAAGAAAAGAAAACCCTCCTGCCGACTCAGAGGAAGGCAATGGTGGGTTTCAGACATTTGGAAACATCACACCTCACTAGAATTTGCTTTCTCTTTCTCTCTGCAGGCTACAAGGAAGAGAAGCTGAGACAAAGAGACCCAGAAGAAACCAAAGCTCCTTCAAAAGCCCTTGGAAGGGGTCAAGAGAGGGTCCTTAGACACCAGCGATCAGGCTGGAGAGAAGCTGGAGGCCAGGACTTTTGGCAAATATGACCGCATTTGATCCGTACTTCAGAGAGTTGAAAGATTCAGAGTCCTTTAACTCTAGTAGCCCAGAGAAGAACCGGGATGAAACTAAACGAGGGATGACAGCACTAGTAATTGAAGATGCTGATGTGGGCCCATGCTTTGGATCTCACTCTAATTACATGTGCACTTCTTAAAATTGATATGTGTTAATATTTGAATTCGATTTTTATTTATTTATTTTATTTTTTACTTATTTATTTTTTATTTTTTTGCTTAGTTTTTCGAGGTAGGGTCTCACTCTAGCCCAGGCTGACCTGGAATTCACTATGTAGTCTCAGGGTGGCCTCGAACTCACGGCGATCCTCCTGCCCCTGCCTCCCGAGTGCTGGGATTAAAGGTGTGCGCCATCACACCCAGCTGAATTTGATGTTTTTATCCTTGGTCATTTTAATTTAAAAAAAAAAAGGTCTGTTTATTTTAAGTGTTAAACATACCAAATTTTTAAAATCCCAATATCATAGCTGGGCGTGGTGGCCATCACACCCAGCTGAATTTGGTATTTTTATCCTTGGTCATTTTAATTTTTTTTTTTAAAAAAGGTCTGTTTAAGTGTTAAACATACCAAATTTTAAAAATCCCGATATCGTAGCCGGGCATGGTGGCGCATGCCTTTAATCCCAGCACTCGGGACGCAGAGGTAGGAGGATTGCCATGAGTTCGAGGCCACCCTGAGACTACATAGTGAATTCCAGGTCAGCCTGGGCTAGAGTGAGACCCTACCTCGAAAAACTAAGCAAAAAAAAAAAAAAAAAAATCCTGATGTCACTAGAAATGAATGCCTTAGTTACTATTGCCTTTGGGAAGACAAATAAGTAATTCAAACCTGGATGGCTCATTGGCAATAATGATGTGAACCTATGAAGCTCTTATAACTAACCCGGCACTTGATCAGTCCTTATTCACAAGATAATGCCTTGGAGATGAGAGAAAGACCAGCCAACATTTCCTGGAGCTGCTGGGCTTTAGGCAGACGTGGCAGCAGCTGGTTGGGGCTCTAGTTGTTTAGATGGAAGGGAGGAAACGAAAGCAGTCCCAAGCCACACACTCTGCGAGTGAAGAGCAGAGTTATTCTTAGCAGTGTAGACTCGAACCCTGTGGAGGTTCCAAGAGCCCAAGGGAGATCCTCCAGGTTCTGAGATACCCTGGGACAACTCATTCAGTCAAAGATGTAAAAAAGGAAACACTGAGGCTGGAGAGACGGCTTAGTGGTTAAGGCAGTCGCCTGTGAAGCCTAAGGACCCAGGTTCAATTCCTCAGTACCCAAGTAAGCCAGATGCACAAGGTGACGTATGTGTCCAGAGTTCGTTAGCAGTGGCTAGAGAACCTGTGTGCCCATACTCTTGGCCCCCCTCTGTATCTGCGTCCCCTCTCTCTCAAATAAATAAATAACTATTTTAAAAATAACAAGGAAACACTGGACTCCCAACAGGAACGACAAATTACTGTATCGGAAACTCTTGGGCTAGAGGTTAAAGGTGCTCGCTTGCAAAGCGTGACGCCCCAGGTTTGATTTCCCAGTACCCACATAAAGCCAAGATGCGCAAAGGGGCACATGCATCAGGAGTTCAAAGGTCCTGATGTGTCCATTCTCCCTCTCCCTCCCTTTCTCTTTCCCTCCCTCTTTCACTCCCTCTCCCCCTCCTCCTCCTCTTTCTTCTTCTCTCCCCCCTCTCTTTCTCTCTCTGTCTGTCTTAGGGGCCAGAGGCCACCATTAGAATATCAGGGCAGAATGTCAAGGCAAGCTCCTCCACCGACCTGAACGGGACACGAGGCAAGCACCGCCAGACAGGAAGGTAGGGGAGCCCCTGTGTTGTCAGAGGTCAGCGTCTCCTGCTCTAGCGCACACACACCCCATTCCTGTATCGGTGCCAACACAGACTGGGCCGCAAAAGAACCTCAACCCATGTGTGACTTTGGGGAAGTCACTCTTCTCTGGGTGCCATCTTCCTTGGATAGGAATTTAGAGAGTTGGATATGTTATACTTTTGATCTGTCATCCTCCAGTTTTGTGGTTTTTGAAAATTTCAGTCTAATGCTGACTGCAAAATTACTAGTTCCCAGTAACTTTTGTTTTGCTGGGCTTGGCTTTGCTTTGTTTGAGACAGGTTCTCACGTTGTAGTCCTGCTTTATAGCTCAAGCTGGCCCCAGGGATTACTTGCTGTTGCCAGTACTTTCTATCCGCCAGTCTACTTATCAACCCACCCATTCATCCATCCATTCTCCCATCCTCCCATCCGCCCACCTTCCTACCCATCCTTCCTCTCACTCCTCCATCCATTCTCCCATCTATCCTCCACCCATCCATCCATAATCTATCCTCCCCATTTATCTATCCTCCATCTATCCTACCATCCACCCTCCTAACCATCCATTCATTCTCCCATCCATCCATCCACCCAGTCATCACATCCCTATTTCATTAGACAGTACTCTGAAACAGCTGAAATCGTATTTGAACTCAACATTTTACCTCCCCTTCTCTGGGTCTTGGAGTGGACCCCAAGAATCCCTTAGTGTTATGATTAATTTTATGTGTCAAACTGGCTGGGCCATGAAGCCCAGATCAGCTATTCTGAGTGTTTCTTCAGTGGGAGCTGGATGATGTTAACATGTAAGGCAGATTGTCCTTTAGGATGTGAGTGGGCCTCGTCTAACCTGAATGGAACAACAACAAAAAAAATTTAACCCTCCCCAAGGAAGAGAGAATTCTCCAGAAGATTGCCTTCACATTCAACCTGGGATATCTACCCTGCTAGGTCTCCAGCCTGCCATCAGCCTGTCCCACAGATTCTGGACTTGCGGGCCACTATAATCACACTATAATTCTTACTGATTAATGTCTTTACATGATCATATTCATGCTTGCATACATGCACCTGATATTGTTTCTGTTTTTCTGGAGAATTATAACTACTCCACTTACCCACAGAAATGTAATGTGAATGTCTTCAGCCTGAGGGCAGGGAGGGGATAGGAGGCCCCTCTGCAATTCAAGTGCATTTCAAAATAACCAGAAGCCAGGTCTATGCTGTGTCCCTCTCTATCAATGTTCTGTAAAATTATCCTCTACAAATACACATATATGTACACACACAGAGTCACACCTGCTAGCGACCAGTGCTTAGGTTTGGGTTTAAGGGCAAAGCTCACCTGAGCCACTTTGGTCCAAGTCCTAATCATCTTAGCTTTGGTTCCTGTCCCGGGCAAAGAGCTTCCAGAAGGGCATAGCATCAAGGGACCTAGAAGTCTGGACACATAGCCAGCAATTCAACCTCAGGATCCTGCTACGGAAATGGACATAACAACACCTGCCTCTCTGGCCGAGCTAAATTGCTGGGAGAAGAACCGAGAAGGATGTATGTGAAAGTGCTTGGTGAATGGGAGAGCGCTATGCAGATGTGCGGTGCTGTTACCCAACGTTCATTCATTTCACAAGCACGCTTTCTGCCAATAGCTGTGCTTGGGGGGTGGAAGATGTGATCTGCTCCCAAAGACTTCTCCATCCAGTGGGTGTCCAGTGGGCGAGACAGACAGACAGATCAGTGAACGATCAGAACAGGGTATGGCAAGTGCTGTCATGGAATCACATGCAGGACAGGTGGAGCCCCAACAGGGACTCTCCACACACCTCACCCCAGTGGGGCTGGGGAAGGCTCCCCCTGCAGGAGGAGACCCTCAGAGGAACGCACAATATTTAGCCAGATGAAGACAAAACAGAGACGTTCTGGGCCAGAGAAGCCTGGAGGTGCAAAGAAACGGAGGTGTGAGTGAGGGGAGCCCATGTAGGCTCTGGCTTGCTGAGTTCGGGGTAGGGAGACATAGTGGACAGGGCCACAGTCCCGACACCCTGGAGAATGGGTCTGAGAAGGAAAAAGGTGGTGCATTGCCCTGCCAGCCCATCGCCCTAGCTTCAGTGTCCCTCCCCTTGTACTGACACTGCCTACGACCGTGGCACGATCCAGGAGAAACTCCCGTCCGCACAGTGAGGAAGAAGAGGCATTCACACAGGACCCTCCAATGCATGTGTACCATAAAGCACTCTGGGAGATCTAGATGTGGGTGGAAATGTAAGGTCTCGCTCTGAGTTTACCCGATGTAAATATACAAGGGCACACAAGCCACATGCTCACAAACACGCCAAAATCCAAGGCGCTACTTAGAACTTTACAGCACAAAACTAACCCCACCGTAGCCCTTGGACTTCAGCACAGGTCCCCGGCACCCCCACCCACAATCCGAGCCTTGCGAAGGTTGCCCAGTATCCCCTGGGCCAGACAGCTCTCCTTCTACAGCACCCCGTCCATGCATCCTCACTGGATGGCTCTGCCCTGGTTGAGATATGAATGCTCCGAGTATGGGGAGCAGCCATGGAACTATGCTTCTCAACCCCCCCCACCCCACCCCCCACTCGTCCAATTCTCCTCCCCCCCCCTTTCTGGAGAACACTTAGCAGCAAAGGTTAATTTATGAAGTCCCTAAAGATTTGAACTTTCCACTGAATTGGCTGCAGTTTCTAGTGGGTTAGAGTCTAATTGGAGTAGAGCAGAAGCCGTGAGCTATGCTGGGGAGGGGAGAGAGGAGCAAAGCTACAGCCTGAAAACCACCAGCCTGCCCTGGCCAGCATCCCCAAGCAGCCCTCCTCCATGACAGGAAGCTGAGAGACCATACCCAAAAAGTGTATGAGATGGTGGTGGTGGTGGGTGAGGGGGTAGATGTGACACAGGGTACCCAATGAGATGCAAAATGGCAGGAAGGTGAAATTCAGTGGTTGGTGGGGCTTGATGAGGTTGGCTGGTCCCTCCATCAATCCTAACATCCCAGTCAAATCCTGGAACTAAACCAAATGGGAGCACCTAAAAGCTCCCCTTCTTCCCACCTCCTTCAGCCTTTAGATCAGATCCAGTTTACTCTATTCCTGGGATTTTTATGTTACAGCCAGGACAGCCAACCACTGCCCCTGGGGCCAGACATTCCTATCCTTTTCTGGCAGGCACTACGTGAGAGCCAAAGCTGAGTTCTGTGAGGACAAATACACATTGAAAAGGAAGAAGCTTAAATAATGGAAGAAGCCAGGCACGGTGGTTCTCCGCTTGCAGGAGGCTGAGGCGGGAGGATGGAAAGTTGAAGGGGCCAGCCTGAGCCGCACAGTGAGAAAAGCAATCAAACCGAGAAAAGAAAAGCCCAACACTGCAAATAACGAGAGAGACCCCTCGTTCCACCCCCGCCCCCCTTTCTTAGAGTACGTTCTTTAGAACGCTCAGAACTGGAAGGCCTCTTCCTATCCCCTCTATGCACATGTGCAATTGTTTAAAAAGCTCAAGGGCTGGAGAGATGGCTTGGCCGTGAAGATGCTTGCCTGAGAAGCCTAACGACCCAGGTTCAACACCCCAGAACCCACGTAAGCCAGACGCACATGGTGGCGCACGCATCTGGAGCTCGTTTGCAGTGGCTGGAGGCCCCGGCGCGCCCATTCTTTCCACACACACCCCCCCCTCTCGTTCACTCACTCACTCAATAAATAAATAATTGAAAAAGCCCCTTTTGTAGCTCTCTCCCAAGCCTCTTTCTTTGGGGAATGATCTGAACATCATTCCCTTTGAGGGCACCCACCAAATAAAATGGCACCTTCATTCCTAATTTTGGGGTGAGAGGAAGACTCTAATTACGGCTTCAAGCTGCAAACCGCCCTCTTGTCAGGGGGAGATGTGAGGTTTAGTTTTTCTTTGGATGAAGGCAGGGAATGGGGCTCAGTGGCAGACCACTTAATTAGCATGTGCGACCCACCCTGGGTTTGAGCACCAGCAAGGCAAGAAAAAAAAAAAAATGGCAATAGGGAACACAGATAGCTCCCCCAATCTGGGCTATACCTGTGTGGCAGATGGGGCTGGCAGGTGTGGCCTGAAGACGAGTTATTGTTGGTCCTAAGAATGCTTGTGGAATGGGTTGGATCTGCTGGGTTGCGTTGAAGTGTGAGATTCCCGTCAGACTGGATTGCCAGCAATGTGTATCACGATGCCGAATGCTTGTTCAATACTGAAAATTGTTTCTAGGGCTGGAGAGATGGTTTAGTGGTTAAGGCACTTGCCAGCAAAGCCAAAGGATCCAGGTTTGATTCCCCAATACCCATGTAAAGTCAGATTCACAAGGTGGCACATGTGTCTGGGGTTTGTTTGCAGTGGTTGGAGGCCCTGGTACACCCTATTCTCTCCCTCCCCCCCATAAATAAAATTTTTTAATGTTTTTAAAAATATTTTATTTTTATTTATTTATTTTAGAGAGGAGGGAGAGAGAGTGAGACAGAGAGAGAGAGAGAGAGAGAATGGTCACACCAGGGCCTCTAGCCACTGCAAATGAACTCCAGATGCTTGTGCCACCTTGTGCATCTGGCTTACGTGGGTCCTGGGGAGTTGAAGCTGAGCCCTTTGGCTTTGCAGGCAAGTGCCTTAACAACTAAACCATCTCTCCAGCCCTAAAAATTTTTCTTTTCTTTCTTCTTTCTTTTTTTTTTTTTTTTTTTTTTTTTTTTTGGTCTGCCTGTGTGGAGAGGCCGTCTGGGAAAGGTTTTGCATTTAGCCATAATTTCCCAGCAAGCAAGCCCCATGCTGCCCTACTGGAAGGATATGCAGAGCCACCCAGGCCTTTCAGAAGGAGGGAGAGAGCCAGGGGTAGGCAGGCTGGGCCAAGATCAGCCCCTGCTAGGATAAGGAGTCCAAGGGTAGCAGGGGAGAAAGCATAGGTCCTCCAACTTGCCTTCCTCACAGCGTTTGCCCAGGTATACCCTGAGCTCCCGTAGGCCTTGGTTATCAAACTTTATTTGCTCCCTTCACCAGGTCTTCGTCTCTCTGCATCCACAGCCAGAGTGTCATCACCCACTACCAAGGTCCACGTTATACCATTTCTGTCTCCTTTAAGCTGCCTCGGTCCCCATGGTGAAACTCATTCATCGACACCCCAATTCTGATTTTTTTAAAAAACTCACTGAACCCGGCTGGGGAGATGGCTCAGTGAGTGGACAAGGTACTTGTCACACGGGCATGAGGACCTGAGCTTGGACCCCTAGAATCCACATGAGACGCCAGCAGTGGTGGCTCACAGGTGCAATCAAAGCCCTGGGGAGGTGGAAATGGGCCGTCCCTAGGGCTTACTAGCTAGCTAGTCTAGCCAAATCAGTGAGCTCTAGGTTCAATAAAAGACCCTGTCTCAAAAAAAAAAAAAAAAAAAAAGAAAAGAAAAGAAAAAGAAAGAAAGAAAGAAAAAGAAGGTGGAGAGGCTGGAGAGATGGCTTAGCAGTTAAAGGCGCTGGTCGGCAAAGCCTGGCAATCGGAGTTCCGTTCTCCGGGACCCACATAAAGCCAGATGCACGAAGTGAAGCATGCTTCTGCTTGGAGTTCATTTGCAGTGGCTGGAGGCATTGGCATGCCCACTCTTCTGTCTCTCTTCTGCCTACCTCTCTCTGCTTGCCAATAAATAAATGAAACTATTTTATTAAAAAAAAAAAAATAAGGCGAGCCGGGCGTGGTGGCGCACGCCTTTAATCCCAGCACTCGGGAGGCAGAGGTAGGAGGATCGCCGTGAGTTCGAGGCCACCCTGAGACTACATAGTGAATTCCAGGTCAGCCTGGGCTAGAGTGAGACCCTACCTCGAAAAAAGCAAAAACAAAAAACAAAAATAGAAGTAAAAAATAAGGTGAAGAGTGATAGAGAAAGACACTTGACCTCTAGCCTGTACATGCATACAAATGAAACACATACTCTCCCCCCCCCACACACACACATGTGGCCACATGCCTACGAACACACATGCACATGTGAACGCATACCACGTACACGTACATATGTCAATAAATAATACAAGTCACTTTTCTAGACCAGGACTAAAGCGTACTTTGCTTTTTCTATAAAGAACTATTAGCCAGAGGTGGTGGTATACTTGGGAGTCTGAGAAAGAAGGATCATCATGAGTTCGAGGCCAGCCTGGACTACAGAGTGAGACCCTCCCTCAAAAACCAAACGAGGAGGAGGAGGGGGAGGAAGAAGAAGAAGAAAAGGAAAAACAGTATGTCAAGTTAATGTGTCAATGAATTTGCTAGAAGCACTGAATTGAGTTCTGCTGGGCCTCTGGCATCTGGGCACACAGGGTTGTTTGTTGACTGCTCTAACCTACATCCCAACTCCTCCCAACTCCCACAGGGGATGCCACACTACCCTGGGCTCTGTCTTGGTCAGGCTTGGGCTTGCTGGCTGCCTAAGAGGACTGACTGCTTGGAGAAGCGATTTGGTTTCAGCCTCTGGACTCTAACTCTCAACTTTGATAGCCCTTGAGGCCTTTGGGAGCTTTCAAAGGACATATGCTAATGTCAAGGTCCCCTCCCAGAGTGTCTGCCTTAAATGACACCCTGACTTCAAAGCTCCCAGTGGGCTCTAAAGGGAGTGAGGGTGGGTGCCTCTGTCACCTTGGTCAGAGGCTCCTTATGAGTTCAGAGGGGTCAAGGTAAGTTCTGTAAGGACAGGGCCTCACCACCCCAGCTTCTTAATTTTTAAAAACTATTTATTTATTTAGAAATGGAGAGAGAGTATGTGCACTTTGTGAGCAAGCACCTTTAACCATTAGCCATCTCCTGGGGAACTTCAAAAATATTGATGCCGGCCTAGAGAGATGGCTTAGCGGTTAAGTGCTTGCCTATGAAGCCTAAGGACCCCGGTTTGAGGCTCAATTCCCCAGGACCCACGTTAGCCAGACGCACAAGGGGGCACATGTGTCTGGAGTTCGTTTGCAGTGGCTGGAGGCCCTGGCGTGCCCATTCTCTCTCTCTCTCTCTCTCTCTCTCTCTGTCTCTGCCTCTTTCTCTGTCTTTCACTCTCAAATAAATAAATAAAAATAAACAAAAATTAAAAAAAATATATTGATGCCTGGCCCTAAGCCCAGCCATTCAATCTTATTGGGCTAGGCTGAGAACTGGGCACCAGGAAGCTCTAAAGTGTAGCCAAGGTAAGACTGGTTGGAACAGGGGAAAGTACCCTGACTCCTCAGACGGTCTAGGACTAGAGTCGGGGCTCTGTTGGACGACTTTGAGCAGCCTAACTGATCTCACTGAGCTGTTTAATCCCTTTGAATATGAGAACTTACTGCCCATGTGAAGAATCAGCGGCCCCCGGCTCCCTCCACCCACGCAGCGTGGGTTAACTATCTTAAATCGTTCTTCCTCGTCACTGCCGGCAAATTTACCGTCGGTAATTAACTATGTTACCAATAAAGATTCAATTCTTATTAATGCAAAACTGCTGCCTCGGGGGGGCCACGGGAAGAAGATGCCAGGGCTTGCCGTCTTCCAGAAGATTGCTGCCGTAGCAGGTGTCACTCCAGTGGCTTCTCTCCTTATCTCATAAACTCCTGTCTCGGGAGGCCAGCTCCTTTGAATCAAATTATAGTTAATTAAATTCTCCCTGAAACTCACTAGGGGAACTCCTGGCATATATTGAACGCCCTGCCAGGCGTGGTGGCGCGCATCCCAGCACTGAGGGGGTGGAGGCAGAAGGATCAGGAGTTCAAGGTCATCCTCAGCTACGTGGTGAGGTAGAGGCCAGCCCAGAACCCAGGAGACCCTGGCTCAAACAAAACAAAGCAAAATGAAACAAGAATTTCCCCCATGCTTAGTAAGTAAACAAGCTAGTCTTCTCTGTTATGGAGAATCACATTTCTATCCCAGTGTAAAGCCACTGAGCTCGGGAACTGGGCCTAAGATTTTCATATCCGATCCCGTGAGCCGTTCGTTGGCCAGCGCTCCTTTCTCATTTCCAGCCTCCCTATGCTCGGCTGTGCTTTAGATTACGATTCCAAAAGGTGAGGTTGGAAAGGCTGTTGTGGCTCCTCCGAGGGAACATGCATGCAATTCCACAGCTCACAGCTGCCACGGGTCTCGGAAACAGAAGGCTGTGGGTTCCCAGCGCTGCAGGGTGGATGGGAGTCGTTAAGCGTCTCCTTCCGAGCGTGGGCCCTCATCGCACTCTCTGCGCTTGCTCTTGGGGAGGCACCCCGCCATCTGCCAGCTGTGGGGGGCAGGGGCATGGATGAAACAGACCCGGATCCTGCTGCCTGCCCTCAGAGAGACTGTGCTTGAGAAGTTCCCACAAGTCATGCATGTAATTGACTCCAACCCCGCTGGGGAGGAAGCCCCTCTGGGCCTTGGGGCTCTGGAGCAGGCTGGCTAGAGGCAACGGTATGATCTGTGCACCGAGGAAGAGAGAAGTTTGGGTAATTGAGCAGGAAATGCCAGGGCCGAGCAGCTCAGAAGGGGGAGGCAGGCCGAAGTCAGTTTCTGGAGACCTGCAGTTATTTTTCCTAGAGGTGAAATTGTTGGTGATGAGGTGTGCACTTTAATTTTTTTTTTAAGGCCTTCAATACACGCTGCTCACACAGCCTCCGCATAGGGTGCTCTGAAGTACCCTCGGCCAGGTAGTACCACGTGCCTGCATGCTCTGATCTAGACATTTGAGAGGTGTGCAGGGGCTCAGGTGAGAGTGCGGTTCTGTCCTGTCAGCTCAGCTCCCCGCCCTCTGGGCTGGAGTGGGTGTATAGAGATGAATCCGCACACCACAGCCTTCCAGAGCTCAGCTGACTGAGGTAACCCGCAGCCTAGCTATGCCGGCAAGCCTGGGCTCCCAGAAAGCTACAACATGGCTTTAAAAATCTTTATTTTTATTTATCTATTTGAGAGAGACAGACAGACAGAAAGACAGAGAACAGGCATGCCAAGGCCTCCAGCCACTGCAAATGAATTCCAGGTGCATACGCCATCTTGTGCATCTGGCTCACATGAGTACTGGGGAATCAAACCTGGGTCCTTAGGGTTCATATGTAAATGCCTTAACCACTAAGCCATCTTTACAACCCCTACAACACATTTTTGAGCTGGAGTTGGTCCTTTTTTAAAAAATTGTTTTGTTTATTTTATTTATTTATTTAAGAGCGACAGAGAGAGAGAGAGAGAGAGAACGGGCGCACCAGGGCCTCCAGCCACTGGAAACGAACTCCAGACGCGTGCGCCTCCTTGTGCATGTGGCTAATGTGGGTCCTGGGGAATCAAGCCTCAAACCGGGGTCCTTAGGCTTCACAGGCAAGCGCTTAACTGCTAAGCCATCTCTCCAGCCCCAGCCTGTCCTTCTTTTGAGGAAAATCATTCGGCTCTGTGTTATTCGCACAGTTCTACTTGGTCTTCTGGAGTCTCCTGACACTCTCCAAAGGGCAGCGAAATGTTCCCGGCTGTGCCTTGGCCGACCACATTCTGCCATGCTCCTTGTCCAGCCACTCTCTGTTAGCACTGGAGGAATCTCCAAGGTGCTGAGGACCTGCCTGGCCCTCAGCTCCCTACAAGGGACCCTTGGGTAGAAAAGTCATTACTGGTAGCCTCATCATCCAGCGAGCTTCAAGACCTCAAAAACGCACATGCCTGTTGGCTGGCTCTTAAAATGATCCTAAGGAAATAAGCATGACCACGTTCAGAGATTTATCTACAAGTTTATGCATGAGAACCTTGTTTATGAGGGGAGCGAAGATCATTGAAAATGTTCTGAAATTTCAACCACCGGGATTGGTTACATAATTTATAGCATCTTTCACACAATGCAGGCAACATAAATTACATCATGGCAGGATATTTAACGACATAGGGAAAAAAAAAAAACTTGAGGAAACTGTAAAATAGTATTTCCTGTATAATCCTATACATACATACCCATAGAGACACAGATGAGGGAAAAGTTATGGATCAAAAAAAAATGTAAAATATTTGTGATCCCTGAGTGGTGGAATTACAAGAAATCTGAATTCTCTGGATGTTCACTACTTGCATATTGAGTAAGTGCTTTATTTTTCAAAGTGTCACCCTCCAAGGCGAGCACAACAACGATTCCCAGTGAAGACGTTGCAGGTAGACACTGGGTGCTGGGGAGCCACAGCCTGGGGGGGCAGGCAGTTTTCCCACGGGAGAGAGGGCAGCTCCCGGCTGCCTGCTGAGTTGTGACCCTCCTCTGCAGGGGGGGCCATACAACAACCCAGCTCTTTATGTAACCAAGCTGCAGAAGAAATGCACTTGGCAGCCTCAGCCCTGAGCAGACAGATCTTCTGATTCCTCGGGCTCCATTACAGACCATAATGGGACAAACTAGAACCGATGGTTGCGTAAAAGCAGGAAGGATGTATTTTTTTTTTTTTTTTTTTTTTTTTTGGCCACTGCGTTCCACTCTGCTGAGCGGGCACATTGGAACTCCTCTCCCGCTGGCTGCTCAGCCCATGCCTAGCTGGCTACGCCTGTGCTTCGGATGCTCTTGCTCTGATGAATGATTTAACACTTGCCCCGTGGTGTTTCACTTGTTATGGCCCAAATGATCCCTACAGCCCCGCAAGCTGCTACCGGGACGCCTGGATTACAGATGAGACGTGGAGGCGGGAGAGCAGCCGCAGCCTATCTCCAGGTCTTGCCCTAATAGATGGCAGTGCCAGGATTCAACCCAGACCGGCGGCTCCAAGGGTGAGCCCTCAGAGACACTATGCCATGCCGTGCCACTGCTCCTGCTGACAGTCATGATCACAGTGTTTCCATGGTGATTTGGGGTTGTTCCAGGAAGGTAGAATTCCTCCAGGATGGGAATTACCTCCTTCCCATCAAGGGGACCACACAGGACCCAGTGGAGTGCTGAGCACACTGCACCTTCCCAGCGACTTGCACCCCGGACACCCACAGTCCACCTTCCCTACCACTCCAATGGCAAGACTCTAGCTGCTGGATGCTTGTCTGTGGGGAGCTGAGGATCCCCAGATGTGGTTAGATCTTAGCTTCAAGAGGGCCTCGCGGCTTCTTGCTGCTTCTCTGGGCCATCTTCCCAAATGCCTGCTCTCTCCCAGGTTCTTGGTTCTCTGCAAATGATCATGGCCTGAGTCCTTCCACTGCGAGATAGTTAATTTTGACTGTCAGCTTGATGGAATTTACAATCACCATGGAAACAAACTTCTAGACACAGTCTGTGAGGGAGTTTCTAGATTAGGTTACTTGAGGTTGGAAGACCCTTATTAAATGTGGCCAGGCCCATTCCATGGTCAAGGGTCCGGGATTGAATAAAAGACACAAACAAGCTGAACATCAGTTTCTCTCTCTCTTTCTCCTTCCTGATTCCAACTACCTCATGCTCCTGTTACTAAGACTTGCTCAGCATGATGGTCTAGGTCCTAGAACTGCGGGCCAAACTAAACCCTTCCTGAAGTTGCTTTTGTTAGGTATTTTGTCCCAGCAACAAGGAAAGCAACTAATACATACTCCAGCAGGAAGGAGCAACCAAGGGAGAGAGGGAACGGATAGCCCAGAGAGGGGGTCTGCTGCCACTGACTTCTTGGCACTGCCTTCTTTCTTCAAGGCTGGATTCCAACCCCAGAAGTATGATGCTGCTAACGAGTCAGGGCCAACTGATGCGGACACATGAACAAAACCAGCTAAGCTTATTGGGACTTAGAATGATTTTGTTCATGGCTTTGCTTCTCCGCCCTTCCTTCCTTCCTTCTGTCCTTCCTTTACTTATTTTTTTTTTGTGGGGGGGGGCATGTCAGAGGTCAGTCTCCCGCTGCCTGACACATGCACCATGTATTAGTCAGGGTTCTCTAGAGGAACAGAACTGCTAGAATGAATTATTTTAAAAGGGGAATTTATGGGGCTGGAGAGATGGCTAAGCAGTTAGATGCTTGCCTGTGAAGCCTAAGGACCCCGGTTTGAGGCTCAATTCCCCAGGACCCATGTTAGCCAGATGCACAAGGGGGCGCACGCACCTGGAGTTCATTTACAGAGGCTGGAAGCTCTGGCGCGCCCATTCTCTCTCTCTCTTTCTCTCTGCCTCCTTCTCTCTGTCGCTCTCAAATAAATAAATAAATAAACAAAAAAATTTAAAAAAAAAAAGGGGGAATTTATTGGGTTACCTTACGGTAGTCCAATAGCAGTTGCAGGCCTGAGAATCAAGGAACCTGGTAGCTGCTCAGTCCATGTGGCCAGATGCCTCAGAAGTCCTGATCCAGTACTACAGATGGTGCAGGAAGGCCTGGAGGCTTCCTGAGGAGCCACTGGATTTCGATCCACGTGGGTCTTCAGTCAATGCTGGTCTTCAGTCTGCACTGGTCTTCAACCCACACTGGAAGGCAGCAAGCAGCTCCAGCAGCCAAGTGGGAAGAAGGAAAGGGGGGCTCTTTTTACCCAGCGCTTCCTTATGTAAAGTGCTCCTCTGAGAGGGGCCACCTGCTCTGGGGGAAGGGCTCACTCTGGGGGAAGGACTTCCTCCTTCAGTGAATCCTTTCTGGAAGCAACCTCAGAGACCCACCCGAAAGGGATTTCTGTGGATTACTAAACAGATCAAGTTGACCACACCTTAACTATCACACACCACTTTTTGTGTCTGACTTTACATGGATGCTGGAGAACCGAACCCTGGGCCAACAGATTTTGTAAGCAAACACCTTTAACCGCCACCTCCATAGCCCAAAATGTTCACCTTAGCTTTGGTTGTTTGCTTACTACTTGTTTGTTTGTTTGTTTGTTTGTTTGTTTGAGCCAGTATCTCATGCTGTAGACCAGGCTGGCCCCGAACTCACAGCAGCCCTCCTACCTCAGCCTCCCAAGTGCTAGGATTAGAGGCATGAGCTACCACACATGGGGCTTCTCTGACTTCTTCTAGCTTTCTGCAGCAAGCATTGTTACCTGGGTAAGCTAAATAATGAAAGTCACTGTTCTAACTCCCTTTCTTGGGGAACTCTTTCCCCAACCTCTTAGAGGTTGCCAGAATCCCATGGCTTCCTGAGAATCCTGTCTGATCTTCCTACCAGTAAATTCCCATTCCCTGCTCTCTTTCATCCTCTGCACTGTTCAGGAATATGCTCAGAACCTTGCAGATCACAGGACTCCTCAGGCCTAATCCCACTGGCCCCCACAACCCCTACCTTCATGAGAAGTTACTATTTGTGCCTTCTGGGCATGCCTAGATCTATAGTTCCCTCATTTCTTGTCCCTCCCTTGGACTTTGGCACCACTGACTGTCAAACATTCACAATCAGGTGCCCTAAGCAATCACATTCACCAGAAGCATTTTATTATTTTTTTTAATTTTGTTTTTCGATGATGGGTCTCATCCTAGCCCAGGCTGACCTGGAATTCACTATGTAGTCTCAGGGTGGCCTTGAACTCACTGCGATCCTCCTACCTCTGCCTCCCGAGGGCTGGGATTAAAGAGCCACCACTCCTGACAACCACAAGCATCTTAGTCCTGCCCCTCTCCCTTCTCTTCACCTTCAGTCACCTCCTATCTCCCTCTCACTGGACCAAGAACAGCAGCCTTGGGTTCTAGATGGGGAAGCTCTGGCAATATGACTGGTTTTCCCTATCAGGTTGGTCTTTCAGCTAGCAGGGCTGGTGTTCCTCACAATGTCTTTTGGGTCTAAGCCTATTTCCTGTTGCTGTAACTTCATGTCACAGTCTGAGTGATGTATAAAGAATAGATGTGTGGGGCTCGAGAGATGGCTTAGCAGTTAAGGCACTTGCCTGTGAAGCCTAAGGACCCAGGTTTGATTCTCCAGATCCGATGTAAGCCAGATGCATATGGTGGCACATGCCTCTGGAGTTCGTTTGCAGTGGCTAGAGGCCCTGGCACGCCCATTCTCTCTCCCTCTCCCTATAATAAATAAATAAATAATAAAATATATTTTTTAAAAAGAATAGATGTGTTTCCATCTCACCATTTTGAAAGCTTTCCAAATATTCCATGAACTTATTAATCATGAGTGGATGGACCCATTCATTCAGGCAGAACCCTAATGACCTAATCACCTCTTATATGTTCTGTCTGGTGCCCCCCGCCCCCGGGAGTACCTCATAATGGGGATTCAGTTTCAGCATGAGGTTTTTTGTTTGTTTGTTTGTTTGTTTGTTTGTTTGTTTTTGGTTTTTCGAGGTAGGGTCTCACTCTAGCCCAGGCTGACCTGGAATTCACTATGGAGTCTCAGGGTGGCCTCAAACTCACAGCAATCCTCCTACCTCTGCCTCCCGAGTGCTGGGATTAAAGGCGTGTGCCACCACGCCTGGCTAGCAGCATGAGTTTTGATGGGGCAAGTTAACCATGGCATATCTCCTGGCCATCTTCATGGTCCTGAGCTACTGCTGAGCCCCGCCCTGCATCACACTGGCTTTTGCAGCTCCAGGGTCTGGTAGCCTAGTGCTTGCTGCACAGGACGCCCTCGGTTCAGTGAATGAAGAAATGGGTGAACAAGTCATTCTTGATCATTCGTCATTTTATCTCACTTTCCTCCTGGGCACTCCTTCCTACATTTCTCTACCAGTTAGGCCTTCCAGAATGGTGGTTTGACCAATCAATCCACCCTGGTACTTTTAGTGGTTCCCAAAGGCTGTCTGGGCCTTCGAAATCCAGCTTCTTTTTGTTTTTAGTAATTCACTTTTATTTATTTATTTGAGAGAGAGAACAAGACAGATGTATATGTATATATATGTATGTATATATATGTAAACATATATATATATACATATATATATATACATATATATGTACATATATATATATATATAGAGAGAGAGAGAGAGAGAGAAAGCACACCAGGGTCTCCAGCTACTGCAAATAAACTCCAAACACACGCACCACCTTGTGCATCTGGCTTATGTGGGTCCTGGGGAATTGAACCTGGCTCCTTTGGCTTTGCAGGCAAACGCCTTAACTGCTAAGCCATCTCTCCAGCCCTTCTTCTTTCTCTGTAAGCAATGTCTGCTCACTCCCTGAAGCTTTCTTCCCACTGACCTGACCCCTCAGCATCCTCTCAGGGCCCTTGTCTAGTTGCCCCATGCTTGACAATTGAGCCCCTAGTATTGGCATGCCATGGGTTCATAATTTCCTGGGGGCACTGGGCCTTCTCTTCTGCCATGGACTGGTTACAGTAGCAGTCCTAATCTGTCTGTGCCTTCCCGGGTTGCTGCTGGTGGGAGTCTCTTCCTCAACCTCCCTGATATTCAGTGGGAAACAGTGGGCTTATGCTGGCAGAGACTTGAAAGACGTTTACCCATGGGGCTTTGCCCGATTTTGTTGCTCTTAGGAACCTAGCAACTGTCACTATGGAGACAAACCCAGAGGAGCCCAGTCACCCATCCTCTCAGCAGATAGCCATCCGGTTGCCACTATGAGGAATGAAACCGCATGGCTGACCTGCAGAACTGTGTGCTAAATACACGGCTGTTGCTTCAAATTTGGGGGCTAGTGATGTGACTCATGACTCCGTAAGACTGTAAGACTGACTCGAGAAGAGTCACTACGAAAACCACCTTAAAAATTCCCCAGGTCGGATAAATAATTAAATAAATAAATAATAAAAATTCCCCAGGTCGGCTGAGCGTGGTGGCGCACGCCTTTAATCCCAGCACTCAGGAGGCAGAGGTAGGAGGATCACCATGAGATCGAGGCCACCTTGAAACTACATTGTGAATTCCAGGTCAGTCAGTCTGGGCTAGAAAGCAAGACTCTACCTCAAAAAACAAACAAACAAAATTCCACCAGGTTCACTAAGCATGCTCTGAACTACTAGTAAAAGTTTTATAGTCATATTATTTTTCTGCCGTAAGTTTTAAAAATTCACTGAAATTTTTCATTGATGTTTCATTATTTAGTGTAAGACAGTCGATAGTGGAAGGGGAAGGAGACAAGGAAAAAGGGCGAAGGCAAGTTCAGTGCCACATGACCAGCATGGGTGCTCTCTGGGGGTCACCTCAGAACCTATACAGGAGAGCAGCCAGCCCAAAGCACCTACAAAGACCCACTGGAGGAACCCAGACCATCTGTCCAAGGGACCACTTGGCTCCTTCCCCTTCTTGCCCTTTATATATAGGCATATATTCCCTCTGGCAAGAGTGGCCAGGACCGGGACGTGGACCAGATCAGTCTGCCTCCTGAAGATGAGGTCCTGGCTTTCTCATTTTCCTAACACTCAAGGACTCTATCTAGCAGTCAGTAATGTCTGGGGCACTGAGGCACAGTTAACTGACCATCCCGGAGATCAACCCCAATCCTCACCTCCTTAGCTGGCACTAAACCCCACCAGCTAAGTGAGCATGCCCAGCCTGTGGGAGGAGGGACGACGCGGACGTGTTCGGTAGCCTGGGGTTGTCGTGAGCTGAGGCTTCCTCTCCCTTCCCGTAACACGTGCCACCAGTTAGTCCCTAAAGCCTGGGAACCTGTGAAAGTGAACTCCAGACCCTGGTGAACTCATGGTAACTGTCCACTGCCATTGGTTCAGAATTGCAAGGCGGGCTGGAGAGATGGCTTAGCGTTTAGGCGCTTGCCTGTGAAGCTTAAGGACCCCAGTTCGAGGCTCCATTCCCCAGGACCCATGTAAGCCAGATGCACAAGATGGCACATGCATCTGGAGTTCGTTTGCAGTGGCTGGAGGCCCTGGCACGCCCATTCTCTCTCTCTCTCTCTCTCTCTCTTTCTCTGTCTGTCACTCTCAAATAAATAAAAATAAACAAACAACCAAAAAAAGAATTGCAAGGCCACTTGACTGAGAATGATGTCTTGTTTTGCACCTAGAAGAATAAAAGGTCATGTGAATTTGAGAACAGGCTAGTGACCAAAAGCATAGGCTATACCCATAGTTGCGGGGGTTGGGGGGTAAGCCCTTAACCACTCCTTAACTCGGGCTTCTGTGGGTAACATGAAAGTGACTATTTTACTTTCTTCATGGGTTACTGACAACATCAAATGAAGTGGTCATAAATGCTTTAAAAAGTAAAAGGCATAATTCAAATAGAAAGCGTCAGAATTACTTTTTTGTTTAAAAAGAGAGAGAGAAGGTTGTCAGGGTTCAAGCAAAAAGGATTTTTAAGTTTTAGTGCTTAATCGTAAAGACAAGTCTATCAAAGTGTGATAATACATCATAGCCAGTAGAGTAAGCGGTATCTGTTTTATCCCCAAGCCACTTCTGTCCTTCCAAGCACACATAACCCCTCTCTACTATCATCTGTTCAGAACTACATCGCATATCTTTTTTTTTTTTCCCCTCTTTGGGTTTTCGAGGTAGAGTTTCACTCTAGCTCAGGCTGACCTGGAATTCACTCTGTAGTCTCAGGGTGGCCTCGAACTCACAGTGATCCTCCTACCTCTGTCTCCCGGGTGCTGGGATTAAAGGCGTGCGCCACCACGCCCGGCTTACATCGCATATCTGACGGGGACTCATGGAATACCTACCCTGCATCAGGCACTGGAAAACTTAATCCTCCCTTCATCTACCTAGAGCTACAGAACCCCAGAGCAAGAATTCTGACCAGCCTAACTCAGTCGTGGTATCTCCCAGCTCAGGCCAATAAGAAGTATGAGACTTCCCCGCCAGACTTTAGAGCATTTCAAGAAGAGAAAACTTACAGTCTCTGCCCCATCTTGAGGACAGGAAGCCTGCAGTGGTAACATCTCCCCGCCCATAACCACGAGTTTATTAAGTACAAGGACACAAGGGAAGCAGAACATCGGGAGAAGGTTCCACGCTGGCGTGACTACGCACTACGGCACCTGCCCTCCTCCAGGCTCCTGGGTGGAAGAGATAACTCAATATTGTTGATGCTTAAACCACTGCTACTTGTACTCAATTGCATATGCAAATTGGTGCAATCTCCACGGAATGTAACTTGGCAATATATTTCTGTTTTGAACGTGCACTCCCTTTGACTGATAATTCCACTTATCGGAAGTTCTCCCACAGATATACTCACACAGGGCTCAAATGGGTGTATTTAAATATATTAATTACAATGTTAGGTACGTGACAATATGGTTAGGTAGATTATGGTGGATCCATAAAATGAAATACATAATGACTTTGGAAAGATAGGCACAGGTCTATGTATGTAAGAGAGAAATTGTATTTTAGATATATTACGGGAAAGAGGTTAAGATTAGTAATAGTTGAAACTCGATGCAGGACACATGGAGATTTATAATGCAATTTTTCTTTATAAAACTTTTTGTTTTTTGTGTGTGTGTGTTTCAAGGTAGGGTCTCACTATAGCTCAGGCTGACCTGGAATTCACTCTGTAGTCTCCGGGTAGCCTCGAACTCAAGGCAATCCTCCTACCTCTGCCTCCCTGAGTGCTGGGATTAAAGGCGTGCACCACCACACCCAGCTTTACAAAACGTTTTTATTGAAAACCTACACAGATATACACAATGTACCCTGATCATAATACCCTCCCACAACCCTCTTTTGCCTCTCCTCCTGTATCCCCCTTCACTGAACCCTTCCTTTCCAACGAGTTCCTTCTCTCTTGTGATGTCATGATTTTTTCTTTTGCCCTCATCGAATGGAGGTTTTGGGTAGGTAGCCTCAGCCACTGAATGCCATTCTTTAAGTTTCTGGGCTGGGGAGATGGCTCAGTGGTTAAAAGTGCTTGCTTGCGAAGCCCACTGACCCAGGTTTGACTTCCGGGCCAGATGCACAAAGTGGCACATATGCATCTGAAGCTCATTTGCAGTGGCAAGAGGCCCTGACACACCAATATTCACTCTCTTTCTCTATCAAATAAATAAATAACAATATTTTAAAGAAGGTATTTAAAAGTTTCTAAATACAAAACTTTAAGTCAGGTGTGGTGGCGCACACCTTTAATCCCAGAACTCGGGAGGCAGAGGTAGGAGGATTGCCATGAACTCGAGGCCACCCTGAGACTACATAGCGAATTCCAGGTTAGCCTGGGTTAGAGTGAGAACCTACCTCAAAAAAAAAAGGGGGGGGGGCTAGAGGGATAGCTTAGCGGTTAAGACATTTGCCAGCAAAGTCATAGGACCTTGGTTCAATTCCCCAGGACCCACATTAGCCAGATGCACAAGGGGGTGCATGCATTTGGAGGCCCTGGCGTGCCCATTCTCTCTCTCAAATAAATAAATAAATAAATAAAAATATTTTTTAGAAAAATGTTGTCCTCTGACCTCCACACAAGTGCAGTGGCACTCACTCACACACACAAAATAAGTGAAAAAGAAAATTAAAGTACAAGGAACATTAGTATGAATAGTATGATATAATTTGTATATTTTTGTCTTCTTGAAGAAAATATACATATTAAGAGTAGAAAAAGAATAGTCCTAGACAACATGACAGAAACTTCTTACATTTATGTCTTTTTCTTTTTTTTAATTTTTTGGTGTGTGTGTAGTGTGTGTAGGTGTGTATATGCCATGGTGTGCATGTGGACGTCAGAGGACAACTTTACAAAGCTGGTCCTCACCTCCCACCTTATTTTTAAAAAATATTTTATTTATTTATTTATTTATTTATTTATTTGAGAGAGAGAGAGAGGAAGAGGCAGAGAGAAAGAGAGAATGGGTGTGCCAGGGCCTCCAGCCACTGCAAACGAACTCCAGATGCATGCGCTCCCTTGTGCATCTGGCTTACATGGGTCCTGGGGAATGGAGCCTCAAACTGGGGTCCTTAGGCTTCACAGGCAAATGTCTTAACCACTAAGCCATTTCCCCAGCATGTACCTTACTTTTTATATTGAGGCAGGGTTTCCCATGGTTCATTGTTCACTGCTGTGTTCTCCTGGCTAACTGGTCTGCAAGCTTCCTGGAAATTCTCCCATCCCCATCTCTCCTGTCGCCATGAGCACGCCGGGATCGCAGAATCCCGCCATGGCTTCCAGCTTTTACATGGGGTCTGGGAATCGGAACTCAGGTACTCAGGTTTGAGCAGCAAGCACTCGATCCACGGAGCCATCTCACTTGGTCACAGTCATTTCTAAGGAGAGAAAGCAACTTGGGGGGAGACCGAGTCTGCATGTCTCTTTGTCCTTTGGAACTTTTATTCAAAGCTGGGCATAATGTCAAACACTGATCATTTCAGATACTCAGGAGGCTGAGTCAGGGGGATTGAGAATTTAAAGTCAGACTGGGCAATTTCATGGAACCCTGAAATAACACAAGAAATAAATAACACAAGAAAGGGCCTGGGATGTAGCTCGTGGCAGAGTGCTTATTTACCATGTACCAGGTCCTGGGTTCAATTCCCAGCACCACAAAAAAAATTTAATGAGGGCTGGAGAGATGGCTTAGTGGTTAAGACTCTTGCCTACAAAGCCTAAGAACCCAGGTTCAATTTCCCAGTACCCTCATAAGCCATACGCACATGGTGGTGCATGCATCTGGAGTTCATTTGTAGTGGCTAGAGGCCCTGGTGTGCCCATTCTCTCTCTCTCTCTCTCTCTCTCTATCCATCTCAAATATAAAAATACTTTTAAAAAAATTGATGAGAAAATTCAACCCTTCACCTAGTACTTACATATTTTTATTTATTTATTCGAGAGAGAGAAAGAGGCAAAGAGCAAGAGAATGGGCACGCCAGGGCCTCTAGCCGCTGCAAATGAACTCCAGATGCATGTGCTCCATTGTACATCTGGCTTACGTGGGTCCTGGAGAGTTGAACCAGGATCCTCTTGCTTTGCAGGCAAACGCCTTATCCACTAAGCCATCTCTCCAGCCCCTAGTACTTATTTTTAAAAATAAGATAGTTTATAACCAACCAAATGCACTTTGGAGAGATAGTTCAGTTGATAAAGTGCTTGCTTTGCAGGCATGAGGACTCAAGTTTGATATCCTGGACCCACATAAAATTCTGGATACCGTGGCACATGCCTATAACCCCAGAACTGGGGAAGAGGGAGACAGGCAGATCCTTGGGGCCTGATACCCAGCCACGGTGAGCTCCAGACCAGCAAGAGACCTTGTCTCAAAGAGAGGTCAACACCATACCTGAAGGGGTGATATCTGTGGTTATCCTCCGGCCACACACACCTAAACACAAGTGCGTCACATACATATGAACATAAATACATACACGCATACACACATGTGCCACACATGCAAACAATATCAATCAAAAGCAAGAAAACCCAGATAACTGATAGGACGATAGACACCCCATATCCTCTCAATGTGGTCTTTTTTTTTTTTTTTTTTTTAGTTCTGGGCTTTTCTTTATTTTAATTTTTTTTGTTTATGAGCAGAGAGTAAGAGACTGAAAGAGAATATGGGCCTCTTGCCAACTACAAACAAACTCCAGATGCAGGTGTCACTTGATGTGTGTGGCTTTACGTGAGTACTGGAGAACTGAACCTGGGCTTTGCAAGCAAGTGCCTTTAACTGCTGAGCCATCCCCCCAGTCCCAAAGGTGGTCTGTCTTAAGTACTGCCTGAGCTCAGGCAATAACTCAGGTGCTCATTCAATCAGCAACACCCAGGAAGCACAGCGAGTAGGTTTCACAAATGCTGGGGACAAGGAAAAGAGTAAAGATGAAAAACGAAACCAAGACCCATCATTCCAATAGATAAAGAAAGAGTTTCTCTTTGTAAAGCCATTCAAGGGCCAAGACTGCAGCTCAGTGGCAGAGCACATGTCTAGCATGCTGAATAAATTGAGTGAGGCCCTGGGTTCCAGCCTTGGCACTGCAGAATAAACCAATACTTACCCATTAAGAATAAAACAGCTAGGTTCAAATAAAGCAACTATCAAAGCCAGTCATGAGACAGTTGGAGAAATTCCATGCACATTAGTTCTTTCGTGATGTTAGGAAATTATTATTGTGTTATAATGGTCTTGTGGTTATGTAACAAATCTCAATTCGTTTAGAAAATACTAAAGTATTGAGAGAAATGTTTGAGATAGTCTTCTTAAAAAAACACAAAGCACATAGAGAAAAATAGTAATTTTCACATTACATTTAGGTGAGAGATACATTTCAGGATGTTATTGCTTATTTTTTTTGTATGTTTAAAATGTTCATTTAGGGCTGGAGAGGTGGCTTAGTGGTTAAGCGCTTGCCTGTGAAGCCTAAGGACCCAGGTTCGAGGCTCGATTCCCCAGGACCCATGTAAGCCAGATGCACAAGGTGGTGCACTGCGTCTGGAGTTTGTTGCAGTGGCTGGAGGCCCTGGTGCACCCATTCTCTTTCTATCTGCCTCTTTCTGTCTTGTCTGTCACTCTCAAATCAATAAATAAAAATGTAAAAAATAAATAGAAAACAAAAAAGGCTTATAGATTACCAAAAGAAATTTTAAAAAAAATGTTCATTTAAAAATATATCTTAAGGTTAGGGGTGTAGTTAAGTTGGTAGAGTACTTGCTTAGCATGCACAAGGCCCTGAGTGATTCCCAGCACCATGTAGTAGTGGTATACACCTCCTAGCATTAGGGAGGTAAAAACAAGAGTGTCAGAAGTTCAAAGTCATCCTCAGCCTACAAAGCAACTTTAAAGTCAGCCTAGGATATGTGAGACCCTGTCTCAAATACAAAAGGTGGGGCTGGATTAGTGGCTAAGGCACTTGCCTGCAAAGCCAAAGGACCCAGGTTCCATTCCCCAGGACCCACATATGCCAGATGCACAAGGGGGAGCACTCATCTGGAGTTCGTTTGCAGCAGCTGGAGACCCTAGTGCACCCATTCTCTCTCTCTCCCTCCCTGCCTATTTCTCTCTCTCTCTCTCTCTCTCAAATAAATAAAGAAAAATAAAATATTTTTTTAAAAAGTAAAAATAAAAAGTGTTGCAGGATGTGGTGGTGCACGCCTTTAAGCCCAGCACTCTGGAGGCAGAGGTAGGGGGATCGCTATGAGTTCGAGGCCACCCTGAGACTACATAGTGAATTCCAGGTCAGTCTGTGCTAAAGTGGGACCCTACCTCGAAAAAAAAAAACAAAAATAACAATAATAAATAAATAACCAAATAAATAAATAAATAAATAGTGTTGTGTAATTTAGGGTCCAGTTGGTTTTCTCCTAACTAGACTGCATTTGTTTTCATTGTAGTAAAATGCTATGCATATTATACCTTGCATAAGTCCTCATTCTACACATGTTAACCAACCCTCTACTCCAGTGGAGGGGGGGGGGATTTTTTATTTGTAAGGGCTCTAGAATCGTTAACTCCAGTATCTGTTACTAATATTCTAAACTAGTTACTGCAGCTTTTCACGATGTTGTAGGCTCATAACTATGTTATCTTTTTTTCTTCTTAAGGAAACAACTCAAGGCTCCTTTCCTCATGGAGTTTAGCGTAAACATGTCGGGAAGGAGCATAGCTCCACTTTATCGGACCTCTGCCAGTTAAGATGGTATGGGGCTAGAGTTATATCTGATGACTGCCCGGGAAATCTCTTTTGTGGAGATGGCCTTCCAAGTGATTTTTTAAAAATATTATTTATTTGCAAACAGAGTGAGATAGGAGACCAACAGAGAGAATGGGCACATCAGGCCCTCTAGCCACCACAAACAAACTCCAGAAACATGTGCCCCTTTGTGCATCTGGCTTATGTGGGTCCTGGGAAATTGAACCTGGGTCCTTGGGCTTCACAAACAAGCTCCTTTGCCGCTAATCCATCCCTCCAGCCCCCAAGTGGTGTTTTTTTTTTTTAATTTATTCTGTTGAAGTTTTTAGTTTAGCAGTTAGCATGACCAAAATTACAAATAAGCATGTTTATCCAAAAAATAAAAGATTACAAAGTGTTAAGGATGGCTTCGTGCTGGGTGCTGGGCTGTGAACTGAGGAGGTAGCACCGAACAGAACGGATTCTATTACCTCAACAGACTGTAGTGTTTGGGGAGCATGCTCCCATCTGGAAGTCTCAAATGCAACATGTCTGTGGCCTCCAGGACTCCCCTCCAACCTGACTTTCCTGTTTCCCTTCTCACCATTATCATTACAGGTATATTTTCCCCCAAGTTTAAAAAAAAAAAAATCTACCATCCCAGTGGCCTTGAGTGTAGAGGAATTCCCATATGGTACTGCACTAACAAGACATGTCAAAAACCAGCCCTGGGGGCTAAGGAGATGATGGCTCAATAAGGTCCTTGTCTGACAAGCCTGAGGACCTGAGTTTGAATCCCCAATACCCATGTAAAAAAGCCTTGTGCATCACCGTCTATAATCTCAGTGCTGAGCAGGCAGAGACAGGAGGATCCCTACAGCCTGCTAGCTAGCTAGGGTAGCAGAATCCATGAGCATTAGGTCAAGCGAGAGATCTTGTCTCAAAAATTCAGATGGAGGGGATGGAGGGATGGCTTAGTGGTTAAGGCGTTTGCCTGCAAAGCCAAAGGACCCAGATTCGATACCCCAGGAGCCACATAAGCCATAGATGCACAAGGGGGCGCATGCGTCTGAAGTTCATTTGCAGTGGCTGGAGGCCCTGGCGCGCCCATCCTCTCTCTTCCTCTTTCTCTCTCTCTCTCTCTCTCAAATAAATAAAAATTAAAAAAAAAAAAAAAACACCTGGGCTGGAGAGATGGCTTAGCGGTTAAGCGCTTGCCTGTGAAGCCTAAGGACTCCAGTTCGAGGCTCAATTCCCCAGGACCCACGTTAGCCAGATGCACAAGGGGGCGCACGTGTCTGGAGTTCGTATGCAGTGGCTGGAGGCCCTGGCGTGCCCATTCTCTCCCTCTCCCTCTCTCCCTCCCTCTCTCTCTCTCTCTCTCTCTCTCTCTCTGCCTCTTTCTCTGTCGCTCTCAAATAAATAAAAATAAACAACAAACAAAAAAAACCCCTACCATCTCAGTGGCTTTGAGTCTAGAGGAATTCCCCCCCAACACACACAACACACACACACAAACACACACGTGCCCCTGCACACCCATGCAGAAACACAAACACACACAGTGACATAATAATAATATCTCTGCATTTGTGTGGTGCCCCGGAAGTTTTACTTCAGTAAACTTGTTCTGCCATCAATGTTTTGCGGACAAAATTCAAAACTTCGTAAGACGCTGCAGTTTAAATTACGTTTAATTTTCGTATATTGCAGCTATTTCTCATTTGTTTCCCAACCCCCGTTCCTATTTGCCGGGATAGTTTATGTATGTCCTCGACCCACCCCAGATGGGTTTCTGAAAGGGGGCCGGTCTGCTTATGGAACTGTTGCCAGGGTGGGCCTGATCCTGTCGTCTGCACTTGTGGCCCTGTGGGCCATCCTGACTCCTGAGCAGCTGGAGTTGTAAGAGATCTTTGTGTATAACCTTCCCGGACCTGTCTCCTCGCCACAGGAAAGACGGAGAGAGAAAGAGAGAGAGAGAGAGTCATCGCCGGGCTGTGGATGCCTCCAGGGACCCGTGCCACCTGCGGTGCCAGCCCAAGACCAGTCGCCCCGAGACTGGGCGGGGGGGGGGGTTCAGGGCTGAGCCGCGATCCGCACCCACTTGGCATCGCGCTGGGGTCGCTGAGCCCGCGGCGCGCCCGGGGCCGTCGGAAGAAACCGCGACTGCCGCTCAGGGCTCCGGGTCCTCGTTCCGCCGGGCACCTCGGGCACCCGCCCCCCCGCCCCAGGCCGGCGCCCCCCAGAGTCATCGCGCGCCGGAGCCTCGGGCGGGACCTCGAGGATATCCCGTTGCAAACGTCAGGGACGCGGCCGAGGGCGCGCGCGTGGCTCCCGGCGTGGCCGTGGCCGTGGCCATCCCTCGAGGTCCCGCGAGGCGCGTCCCCGGGGCCGGGGCCCGTCGCTGGCCAGCGGGGCGGGGCGGGCGCTGGCGCTCGGGGTGCGGGCACGTTGCGCAAGTTGCACTGGGGCAGCTATAAGAGGGGCGGGCAGGCATGGAGCCCCGGAGGAGTCCCAGCGCCGGCAGCCACGAGGTAAGGCCCCCCCCACACACACACCCCACCCCACCCTCCGGGCGGCACTCCTTCTCGCCCAGTCCTTCTTGGCATACCCCAACACCCCACCCCATTCTGGACCCTGGGGAAACTGAGGCAGGAGGGAGGTAGAGCTGACGGACGACTTGGTGCTGCACCAGATGGCTTTGCAGTGAGGTCTAGCCAAAGGGAAGGCGGCCGGGAGCTGGGGGAGTCGTTGGGGGTAGCACTGGACTCCAGGCTGGGCTGGGCTTTACCCACACACCAGGAACCTGTCCTTTGCAGAACCTGCCAGAGCCCCATGCCTGCAGACCCAGCCAGGATGGTTCAGGAATAGTTTTGAGTGGGGAAGGAACCAAGCTGAGCCTTGCAGGGATACAGGGGGAAAGCTTGTCATTTCTTGGGGCTAGACATAGTTGGATTCAAGCCTCATTTTCCGGCGGGGGTGGGGGGAAGGCTGCGTAAGGCAGAGGCCTAGGATCGGAATTACGTGGAGGGGAGGTGGGCAGTAACACTGTCAGATGTCCCAGAGAAATTGAGACAGGGCTCACCTCATGCACTCTCAAAGCCATGCAAATTGCTTTCTTTGGGGGTGATCACAACGCGCTGTCTTGGGGTTGGGGCGGGGGGGGGGAGGACAGAGCAGCAGGTCATGGGAAAGGCCTGTAACCTGCAGTTTTTTTTCCACTGTGAATCATTTCTGGCCAAATGGCTAAATACACATTGCCATCCCCAGCTCCAGGGAAGACTCAGGCAGGCCCCTCCTAAGGCCTTCCTTCTCTCTGGGTTTGCTTTAGACTTCACTGTGGGTAAGGTGTCTAGATCCTTTCTCTACGTCTTAAAGTTGATGGTACTTTGGAAAAGTGACCCCTTGAATGTGGTTAGATCCAACGTGACAAGGGGGGGCTGGTTGTCGTGTTCAAATAGCTGCTTTGGGGAGGAAGAAGTGATTTCTTTCTGCTGGCCGCATGGTATTTGGGAGAGGTAGACACAGGGCAGAGACTGGGTGCCACCCCAGGCGTGCAGGCTGTCTGGGTAACCCTTTGCAGGATGTGAACTGCCAGTGTCAAATGGCCTTGCAGTGCAAGTGGGTTTTTTTTTTTTTTTCTGCAGTTTGAGATGGGCAGTGGTCAGCTGGGACAATTTGAGATGGGCAGTGGTCAGTTGGGAATGGGGTAGGGCCCAACCTCTTTCCCACCAGGATGGTGTGTGGAGCCAAACTTGGAAGATTTTTTTTTTTTTTTTAATATCTGCTCGCTGTCTTAGGGATGCAAAGACCATACTGATCATTTAGGTGGGGAGAAAAGGCAACGAAAAGAAGGATTCTTTGGGGGTTCTTTTCTTTCTCAAGCAACTGAGGACAGTGGGTTGAGGGGAACATTTTCATGTTGGGCAAAGGAGCATCTTTCTCATATTTGGTACATCTTATACCCAAAATAACTCTTCTTGGTATCTGGGGGAAATATTTTCCTCCCCCTTCTGTTCCAGGAAATAGCTCCAAGCGCCAAGGACTGAGCCAGGGCCATTCAATGAATTCCTGTCTGTGGGCCCCAGGCAGAGAGATGCCTGTCGTGTCTGAGTGACCCATATTGGGAGGGGGCAAAGGGGACGGCCTGCAAAGACTCTCTTCACAAAGCCTCAGTCATTATCCCACCCCAGCCTAGATTCCCTCAGGGATGCATGTGAGCGCAGGCGAGAGCCAAGTTTCCAAAGAAATGAGGGCCTGGTGGGTGTGCATCCCTGAGCAAAAGCTGTGGTTTCAAGGAAGATGTAGCCATCAGGTTATTGATCAGTAGACCCCTGCGCCCACAGGGCAGGGTTAGAGAGAAAATTCCAGTAATCACAACTCTGTTCTGACCTGTGGGCAGAAAGCCTTGAAATTTTTCTCAGTCCACATAGTGGTTTTCCAGAAACACAGAGAGGCTGCGTTGTTCATACTAATAAAAAGAAAGAAAGAAAGAAAGAAAGAAAGATAGATAGATAGATAGATAGATAGATGCCGGGCGTGGTGGCGCACGCCTTTAATCCCAGCACTCGGGAGGCAGAGGTAGGAGGATTGCCTTGAGTTCGAGGCCACCCTGAGACTCCATAGTGAATTCCAGGTCAGCCTGGGCTAGAGTGAGACCCTACATCGAAAAACCAAAAAAAAAAAAAAAAAAAAAAAAAAAAGAAAAAGAAAAAGAAAAGAAAAAAGAAAGAAAGAAAGAAAGAAAGAAAACGGAACACCTGGTGCCCAGGTCCACAGCACCTGTTCCACATGTGACCACAGACATGCCCTGCCCGGCAGGACACTGCATGTTGCCAGCTTCCCTGCGGTCTGTGAGCTCTCTGGATCTATAATCATGTCCGTGCTGACATTTCACCTAAACCACAGATTTTTGTCCCCATCTGCGCACGCATTGTATCTGCACTCTGGGGCACCACAGGGTGCTTCAGGGAAGCCACAGAGGAGACAGGAGGGCAGGGTGGAAGCCTCTGGCAAGGGCAGGGTCCCAGAGCGCTGGGGCAGTGGCTCGCTGGGCTGGTGAATGGGTCCAAGGCGGGGAGCACGCGAGGAGGAAGATCCACCTAGATCAGAGCCCAGGAAGCTGGAAGAGATCAGTGGGTCCCTGGCGGAGGTGGAGGTGGGACAGGAAGCCAAGCAAAGTATCTGGGAAAAGGAGAAGCTGGACGCTGGAGCATTCTAAGACAGACTCTTTGGAGTTCTGCTGGGCAAGTGTGAATTCTAAAACGTGGCTTTTAGCTGGGCATGACGGTGCACGCTTGTAATCCCAGTACTTGGGAGATGGGGGGGAGCAGGCAGATCGGGAGTTCAAGGCCAGGCTCAGCTTCTTAGTGAGTTTGAGGCCAGCCTGTGTTACATGAGATCCTGTTTCAAAAAAAAAAAAAAGAAAAGAAAAGAAAGAAAGAAAAAAGCAAACAAACAAGATGTGACTTTCAGATGGAAGCCGGTGAACCACCTTAAGGGAAGGTTAACCTGGCAAGGCAAGCTCATACAGATCAAGGATGGGGAATATTTCATTTATTCAGTCGACAGATATGTAATAAACACACCTGCTCCGTGTCAGGGCCCTTGTAAGCGCTGAAACAAGTGCAGGCATCACTAAGCGACCACGGCACCCTCTCCCTCTGAGTCCAACTGGAGTTTCAGACTCTTCCCCCTACTGCTCCAGGAGCCACTAGAAATTGATCAGAGTTGACACAGAGCCAAAACCTATTTGCTTTCCCTGATGAGATCGGGTCTAAGGGTGGTTCCCGATGAAAGGAAGAGTATAAACCCACACACCCACACTGTGGCTACCAGCTAAGTGTGTTGGTATGATTTCTCAAACAAGGCTTTTGGTTGCAAAGAACAGAAAATTGCTTCTGCAAGCTCAGTGATTTTCAAATTGTATACTGCAGCCAACATTTGAAGAATGAACTGAAACCTCTCAAGAGTGTATCACCCACAGAAAGGGCAGATTCTGTTCGTTGACACTTCATATAGATTGATAGATTGATACAGGTATAGATGATATAGATATCCTAAATGAAAAAATAAATTCAGGAGGATGAAAGCTACTCAAGTATATTAGTCTATTTTCTTACAATAATAAACTACTTGATGGGCTGGAGAGATGGCTTAGTGGTTAAGGCATTTGCCTGCAAGCCAAAGGATCCTGGTTCAATTCTCTAGGACCCATGTAAGCCAGATGCACAAGTGGCACATGCATCTGGAGTTTGTTTGCAGTGGCTGGAGGCCCTGGCGTGCCCATTCTCCCTGTCTCTCTCAAATAAATAAATAAATAAATAAATAGCTGGGTGTGGTGGCAGGAGGCAGAGGTAGGAGGATCGCAGTGAGTTCGAGGCCACCCTGAAACTACATAGTGAATTCCAGGTCAGCCTGAGCTAGTGAGACTCTACCTTGAAAAACCAAAAAATAAAACTAAAAAATAAATATAAAAATTTAAAAGACAATTTAAAATAATAATAATAATACTAATAAACTACTTGATGGGCTGGAGATATGGCTTAGAAGTCAAGGCACTTGCCTGTAAAGCCTAAGGACTTAGTTTCAACTCCTTAGTACCCACATAAGCCATACGCACAAGGTGGTGCATGCATCTGGAATTTGTTAGCAGTGGCTAGAAGCCCTGGTGCACCTTTCTCTCTCTCTCTCTCTCTTTCTCTCTCTGTGTGTCTCTGAAACAATAAACAAACAAACAAACAAACAAACTACTTGAAACTAGATAACTTTATAAAGAAAAGAAGCCAGGGCTGGAGAGATGGCTTAGCGGTTAAGGCATTTGCCTGCAAAGCCTAAGAACCTCGGTTCGATTCTCCAGGACCCACATAAGCCAGATGCACAAGGGGGCGCATGCGTCTGGAGTTCATTTGCAGTGGCTGGAGGCCCTGGCGCGCCCATTCTCTCTCTCTCTACCTCTTTCTCTCTCTCAAATAAATAAATAAATAAATAAAATATATTAAAAGAAAAGAAGCCAGGGTTGTTGAGAGGGTTCAGTGGGTAAAGTGCTTGCCAACACAAGCATGAGAACCTGAGTTCAGATGCCTGGAACCCACATAAAGCCGGATGTGGAAGGCACGTGTGTAAGCCCAGCGTGGCTAAGGCAAGGTGGGGGGTGGAAGCAGGAGAATCGCCGCAAGCTTGCAGCCCCGCTAACCTGGCAAACACAAAGGCGAACTAGAGACCCTGCCTCAAGCAAGATGGAAGGTGAGGTTGTCCGCCGACCTTGCCACACCCGCCCTGGCATGTGTGCAAACACACTCTCACACATACATAAAGATTAAAAAACGGGGGGGGGAGGGGGCCGGGTGTGGTGGCACACGCCTTTAATCCCAGCACTCGGGAGGCAGAGATAGGAGGATTGCTGTGAGTTCGAGGCCACCCTGAGACTCCATAGTGAATTCTAGGTCAGCCTGAGCTAGAGTGAAACCCTAACTCGAAAAAAAAAGGGGGTGGTGGGGAGAAGGGACAAGAGAAGGTTATGGGAAGGGATTATGATCAAAATACACCATCAGCTTGCATAAAAATTTTCAGTAGGGCCGGAGAGATGGCTTAGCAGTTAAGGTGCATTCCTGAGAAGCCCAAGAACCCAGGTTCAATTCCCCAGGACCCACGTAAGCCAGATACAGAAGGTGGCACATGCTTCTGGAGTTCATTTGCAAAGGCTGAAGGCCCTGGAGCGCCCATTCTCTCTCTCTCTCTCTCAAATAAAGAAATAAATAAAAGTTAAAGAAGAAAAGAAAAAAATTAGAAATTTCAATAAATAAAATTTATAAAACAGAAAGTCCGAGAGAGACTTGGAGTCCCACAGTCCCTTTCAAGGGCCTGCCCTCATCTGATTTAAGAACCTCCTTGTAAAGGTCCCACACTACCCCTCAACACTGTCACCCTGGGGACCAAGCTCCCAACAAACGGATCTCAAAGGACAAAATACATGGAAACCATGCCATTAACTGGTATAAGTAGAAACCAGCATCTTACACTGAAGTTAAGGACCAGAAGGACCACTGAGCCCGACAAAGTCACACGAGTAAAACCCATGATCTGCACATGGAAGCTGGAAAGGAAGCCAGGCAGCTGCCACCATCCTCCTCTCAGTGGCTCTGGGGACACGAGTACCCTGCCTCTGAGCATCCACCCAAGCCCTCCACACACTGGGCAGGCTGTTGGAAGCCCTGCACAGAATCTGATTGGCCCAATATGGGGGTTGGAGGAAGGAAAAGAGAAACTCCGATGAGGCAAAAGGGAGCTGGAGGGTCAATGCAAAGATGGCCACCAGGGGTTGTGCGCATGCGCGTGTCCTGGGCGGTGCAGACCCCTGCAGGTCCACTTAGCCCTCGCGCTTCACGTGTTCCCTCCTGGTGCAAACTGAATTCCCCCCCCCCCAAAACATCATGGTGTGCCCGAACTCCCTAATTGGGCCTGACGTTGCCTGCTTCCCTGTCCCCTACAGAACTCTGTCCTTCAGGTCTCGGCTCACGTATTCTCACCCCTTCTCTGGGCCTCCAGCTCTGTGCTCCTTTCCCCATACCCCACCCCAGGCTGTGTGTTACAGTAACTTGCTCAGGCTTCTCTTTGTTCCACTGGACTGTGAGCTGCTTGGGGGGCTGGGATCCAGCCTCACCTCCTTTATTTCCTCTTTTGTATTTTCCCCAATCTCCTCGTTCCTTCCAACTTGGAGTTGGAATGAAGGAAGGGAGAGAGGGATAGAGGGGAGGAAGAGAGAGGAGCCCACAGGGAGAATGCATAGGAGAGAACATCGATTAGCCAAAGCTTTCCCCACATAATTAATAGCAAATAAATACGCATGACCTGACTAGTATTTTAATTATTTTTAAAAATATTTTTATTTATTTATTTATTTGAGAGAGAGAGAGAGGCAGATAGAGTATGAGCACACCAGGGCCTCCAGCCACTGCAAACGAACTCCAGACGCGTGCACCACCTTGTGCATCTGGCTTACGTGGGTCCTGGGAATCGAACCGAGGTCCTTTGGCTTTGCAGGTGAGCTCTTTAACCACTGGGCCATTTCACCAGCCCAGCTATTTTTAATAATATGAAATTTTTGTATGTATGATGCGAATGCATCCATGTGTATTAAGTGCAGGCACATGTGGGCCATGGCGCATATGGGGAGCTTCGAGGAAAACGCTGACCCTGTCAGTCCTCACCTTCTGCCTTGTTTTGAGGGAGCGTCCCTTGTTGTTCACCTCTGCATTCGCCAGGCTAGCTGACCTCTGAGCTTCCAGAGGATTCTCCTGTCCTCTGCCTCCTTCCTTACCATCAGCACACTGGGATTATCGACACCCACTACAGTGTCTGGCTGTGTGTGGGTGCTGGAGATTCAAATTCAGGTACTCGGGCTTGCATAGCAAGCACTTTATTCACTGAGCCATCTCCCCAGCCCCGTATATAGATTTTTTTCCCCTAATGGACACATAGTAATTTTACATATTTATGGTACAGTGTTGAATTTCATTTATACAATGTGTAACAACCAGATCAGGTAATTGACACATCTGTCACCTTGGGCAGACATCATTTCTTTGTGTTGGGAACATTCAACATTGATTTTTCTATTAGCTATTTAGAATCATCCAGTTAGGGCTGGAGAGATGGCTTAGTGGTTAAGGTGCTTGCCTGTGAAGCCTAAGGACTCATGTTCAATTCTCCGACGCACAGTGACACAAGCGTGTAATGTCACACATGCGCACAAGGGGCGCACGCATCTGGAGTTCAATTGCAGTGGCTGGAGGCCCTGGCATGCCAATTCTCTCTCTGTTTCTCTTGCATAAAATAATAGAATCATCCAGTTAATTATGGTTCATAGTTATCCTACTAACCTATAGAATATTGCAAAACTTATCCCTGCTATCCACTACGTCCCTGAACCCCAGTGACCATCTTTCCCCACCCAACACTCTTCCCAGGTTCTGGGAACTATTATTCTCTATTTCTTTGAGACCCACGTAACATAATGTCCTCCATTTCTGTCCACATTGCTGCAGATGACAATATTTCATTCTTTTTATGGCTGAATAATATTTCATTGTGGATATGTTGCTCATTTTCTTCATATATTCATATATCAATGGGCACCTCCATTATTCCATATCTTAACTAAAGTGAATAGTGCGGTAATAAACATGAAAAGTGCACGTATCTCTCTGACAGACTGATTTCTTTTCCTCTGGGTATATGCCCAGGAGCGGGATTTCTGGGTCATAAGGTACTTTTGTTGTTGTTGTTGTTGTTGTTGTTGTTTAGCTTCTCTGAGACCCTCCATCCTCCCCAGAATTTGTCATCTGCCTTATTAACAGTAACCATTCCAACTGGGGTGAGATGATATGCATTATGATTTTTTTTTTTTGTTTTTTCAAGGTAGGGGTCTCACTCTAGTCCAGGCTGACCTGGAATTCACTATGGAGTCTCAGGGTGGCCTTGAACTCATAGCAATCCACCTACCTCCACCTCCTGAGTGCTGGGATTAAAGGCGTGTGCCACTATGCCCGGCTCATTATGATTTTTTTTTATTTAAAAAATTTTTTTTATTTATTTGAAAGAGAGGGCGAGAGAGATAGAGGAAAAGGCAGATAAAGAGAAGAGAGAGAGAGAGAGAGAGTAGGCATGCCAGGGCCGCCAGCCACTGCAAACTCCAGACACATGAGCTACCTTGTGCATCTGGCTTACATGGGTACTGGGGTATTGAACCTGGGTCCTTAGGCTTCACAGATAAGTGCCTTATCTGCTAAGCCATCTCTTCAACCCTTGCATTGTGATTTTTGATTTGCAGTTCCCAAATAATTAGGGATGCTGAGCATATACTCCTATATTTGCTAGCCACACATTACCTGAATTTAATTCAGAGACTACTAGAGAGAGAGTGAGAAGAAAGAGTGTGGGAGAAGTCCCTTGCTAACCTTTGGTATAGTCAACCAGAGGAGGGCTAGGTCAAACTCGTGCCTGGCAGCCCCAGCCAGCAGATGCTTCTGACCCCCAACGCTCCCCCCCCCACACACACATACACTGCTGCCTTAGAGGGCAGGGAGCAAGCTTTGGCTGGGTCCCCTGCTCTCCAGCCTACATCTAGAGAAGCAAAACAACAGCTGCGCCCAACCCCCACCCCACATCGTCCTGAAGGGTCTTCCCCATCCCCTGGAGGGAGGGGAGGTGAGGGTGTGTGGGGGGAGGGAGTAGGGTGTGATTTGTATCTGCAGAGAATGACGAGGTGGAGAGTGGGTGCTTAGAATAGCCATGTGAGGACAGGAATGTGACCTAGCTGGGGCAAGGGAGCAAGCCAGGACCCAGGTGAGGCTACAGAGGGGAGACTGGCAGGAGACTGGCCTTCAGCCTGCTTGCTCTGCCCACCCTTCATCACCCCAGGGCCTCCACTCTCTGCTCCTTCTCTCTGCTTCTCCAGTGTGCCCATGACAGGGGGGGTGACAGTGGAGAAGATGGGGATCGGCAAGGCCTGGATGGCAGGTAAGGAAGGCAGCCTGCGGAAGAGCTAGTGAGTGAGAGACGAGAGCGGAGGGGAGAGAGAGGAAAAACCCACCGACGTACATTCTGCCTCTCCTCCCGTTGCCCTCCTGCCCGGTCCTCTCCTCTCCAGGCCCTGCTCCAACAGCCTTCAGAAGAAGCGAGGCACACAGGGTACTGCATCAGTGGTTCAGCAATTCGCCTCCTAGCCCTTAAAGATGACAGCTCCTAAGTATTCAAACCCACTTTGGAAAATACTGGGAAAAAAAAAACAAAAGGCTTTGTGACCAAGCTGACAGTAGTCTTCCTCCTTGTCCAGCGGCTCCTTCTGGAATCCAAGAGTCAGAGCTTAGCCTCCTCCTTCCAAATGGCCACCAGATACTGTCCCACCAGAACCAGCCTGCCAGCAAGGCCTCAGCCACCGCTCGTTCTACCAGTCAATTAGTTTTATTGTGTGGTGCTGGGCATAGAGCCTAGGGCTTTATGCATATGAAATGGTCAATCAGTTCACTCCCTGAGCTACATGCCAGCCCTTGATTCTTGGAGACAGGGTCTTGCTATATAGCCCTGTCCGGCCTTGAACTAGTGATCCTCCTGCCTGCACCTCCATGCTGCTGAGGTTGCAGGCATGTTCAACACCTGTTGTTCAACGACTTCTTTCCCAGATCTGTCCACCTGTCTCTCCCAACCTCGACCCATCTCTATACTTTCCGGTCACTGGAGCTGAAGATATTTGCTCCTCGGTTCTGCAGAAAGGCACACAACCTGCCTGGCTGTTCTCATTGTCCCCCAAGATCCTGGCCTACTGCATATGCCCCAGGGTACACTCTTGTCAACCAGGAGCCACCATCTCCTAAGCCCTCCTGTGTTCCCCAGCTCCTGACAGGGCTGCCCCTCTCCTCTTCACGAACACAATTCTGACCCTTTCTTGGGACCACTAACAAATGAGACCTTCCTGGCTCCTTCTAAAAGTAATGGTGGGCTGGAGAGATGGCTTAGCCGCTAAGGTGTTTGCCTGCAAAGCCAAAGGACCCAGATTCGATTCCCCAGGACCCACGTAAGCCAGATGTACAAGGTGGCGCATGCATCTGGAGTTCATTTGCAGTGGCTAGAGGCCCTGGCGCACCCATTCTCTCTCTCTCTCTCTCCCTCTTTCTGCCTCTTTCTAGCTCTCAATCAAGTACAAGATAAAAAATAAATATTAAAAACCACAGTGATAACAGTTAATATGTACTGGGGTTGGCAACATACCAGACCAGTTAGCACTTCATATATATTGTTTCCTGCCAGCCAGTCAACAGCTTCAATGGGAATTCTGAGTCATGCCACTGTCCATTTTGTAGCCAAGAAAACTGAGTCTCAGGGAGACGAGCCTTCCTAGTGCTATTGCTCCAGTGTTCATACCTTTCAGTGTCATGACGTCCTCCCCTGAGAAGAATTGTATCTGTAAATGTTCTTCCATTGGCATGAATGGTGTAGAGTCTTATACCATTTTGTTTATATTTTATTTACCTATTTATTTGACAGAGAGCGAGTGAGCGAGTATGGGCACGCCAGGGCCTCCAGCCACTGCAAATGAAATCTAGACACATGCACTGCTTTGTGCATCTGGCTTACATGGGTTCTGGGGAACCAAACCTGGGTCCTCAGGCTTCGCAGGCAAGTGCCTTAAGTGCTAAGCCATCTCTCCAGCCCTCACTTTGTTTATTTTTGCATATATGGGTGTGATGTGTGCATGCGTACATATTTATACATGTGTGGGCACATGTGTGTCTTCATGCACATGGAGACCACAGGTTGCTATCCAGTGTCTTCCTCAATTGCTTTCCATCTTGTTTGTGAAACAGTTTCTCGCTGAATCCAGAGCTCACTGATTGGGCTAGCCATCAAGTCTCAGGGACTCCTCCTTTCTCCGACTCCCCAGCTGTGGGATTACAGGCACACACTGCCATGCCTGGCATCTTATGTGGGTGCTAGGGGATCTGAACTCAGGTCCTCATGCTTACATGGTAAATGCTTTGCTGACTGAGCCATGTTCCCAGCTCCCTTACTTTTATTTTGTTTTGTTTTCTTTTTGAAATAGAACCTCACTCTAAGCCTCAGGCTGTCCTGGAACTCACTGTATAGCCCAGGCTGGCCTTGAACTCATAGATGACCCTCCTGCCTCAGCCTTCCAAGTGGCTGGATTTGTCTTTTAATTGTTTTGAAAACAATATTTTATTTATCAGAGAGAGAATGAGAATGTGTATGTTTGCCACTGCAAATGAACTCCAGATGCATGTACCACATTTTGCATGGTTTTACGTGGATACTGGGGAATAGAGCCCAAATCAACCTGCAGCCAACAAGCTTTGCAAACAAATGTCTTTAACTGTTTAGCCATATATTCAGCCCTGTTCTTTCTTTAATTTTTTAAATATTTTTATTTATTAATTTATTTATTTATGAGACAGTAAGAGAGAGAGAGAGAGAGAGAGAGAGAAATGGGTGCACCAGAGCCTCTAGCCATTGCAAAAGAACCCCAGACACATGCACTACCTTGTATTACTTGGGTACTGGGGGAATCGAACCTGGGTCCTTAAGCTTTGCAGGCAAGTATCTTAACTGCTGAGTAATCTCTCCAGCCCTAATTTTTTAAAATTATTTTATCTATTTGAGATAGAGAAAGAAAGAGGCAGATAGAGAGAGAGAGAGAAAGAGAATGGGTGCACCAGAGCCTTCAGCTGCTGCAAATGAACTCCAGAACAATGTACCACCTTGTGAATCTGGCTTACATGGGACCTGGGGAATCTAACCCGGGTCCTTAAGCTTTGCAGGCATGCACCTTAATCGCTAAGCCATTTCTCCAGCCCCCTAATTTTTTATAATTAATTCATTTTTTATTAAAAACTTCCATGATTGTAAACAATATCCCATGGTAATGCCCCCCCCCCTACTTTCCCCTTTGAAATTCCACTCTCCATCATCTCCCCTCCCCCTCTCAATCAGTCTTTTATTTTGATGTCATGATCTTTTCCTCCTATTATGATGGTCTTGTGTAGGTAGTGTCAGGCACTGTGAAGTCATGGATATCCAGGCCATTCTGTGTCTGGAGGGAGCACGTTGTAAGGAGTCCTACCCTTCCTTTGGCTCTTACATTCTTTCCCCTCTTCCGCAATGGGCCCTGAGTCTTGGAAGGTGTGATAGAGATATTGCAGTGCTGAGCACTCCTGTCACTTCTTTCCAGCACCATGATGCCTTCTGAGTCATCCCAAGGTCACTGCCATCTGAAAAGAGAAGATTCTCTACCAAAAGTGAGAGTAGCATTAATGTATGGGTATGAACATTAAGAGAAGTGCTTACTGGGCAATCTGGTGAGCATAGTATATACTTTTAGCCAGACAGCAGCAGACGTTACACCCCTAGGGCTCATGGCTACTCCTGTTGTAGGTTTTCAATATCAGCGATGTATTCTCTCTCATGGAGCGTGCCAATCCAATTAGAGGGCAGTTGGTTTCCACCATGACAGACATGCCACTATTGCACCCGTTGGCTCATTTGGCCTGGCTGGCCAAATATAAGGCTTGCAGTGTCCACTGTTGAGTATCTTCACTGGTGTTTTCTCTGTCTTCCATTGAACTGCATGCAGACTGGCTTCTTTCAGCTTTCTGTCAGCTGGTCTACATGGAGGAGGTTATCAGCTCAGTTCCAGCAGGATCTCTCAGTAGCCTTGCAGCCCAAGTATGTGGAGTCTTCAGCAATAGGGTCTTACCTTCTATTTCTAGGTGGGAAACCAAGCAGCTCCCTAATTTTTAATAAATAATATGCATAATCCTTTGACAAAATCAAATAGTTTGATATTCTACCAAGGTTTCCTGGGAAGACCTCAGCCTCAGGCTGCCCTGCCTGTCCTGGCTCCTGATTCCCATTCTCTGAAAGTCTGTGTCCTTTTCACCTCTGTACCTGGCCCACCATCAATGCATGTTAGCCACCAAATATATATTTTTGAGGTTTTTTTTTTGTGTGTGTGTGTGTGGTATGGGGGATTAATTGAGCCAGGGTCTTACACATGCTAGGCAAGTACTGTACTACTAAGTGACATCCCCAGCTCTTTTTATTAATTTTTTCATTTTGAAACAGAGTCTTAATAAATTGTCTAGTCTAGGGCTGGAGAGATGGCTTAGTGATTAAAATGCTTGCCTGCAAAGCCTAATGATCTGAGTTCAGTTCCCTAGTACCCACTTAAAGCCAGATGCACAAAGTGGAACATGCATCTGGAGTTTGTTTGCAGCAGCTGGAGGCCCTGGCATGCCCATTCTCTCTGTCTGTCTCCCCCACCCCTCTCTTTCTCTCTTGCTTGCAAATAAATAAATAAAAATATTAAGTTGTCTAGGCTGGCCCTGAACTCATTCTAGACCAGGAAGACCTTGAACTTGCCATTCTCCTGCAATTAGCTTTCTGAGTAGCTGAGTTGACAGGCGCTCACCACTAGCCTGGTCAAATATATCTTGAGAAAATCTCTATGTGCTCAGTGAAGTAGAAGTCACTGTCTGGAGCTCCCCCTCTTCGGCCCGTCACTGGCCTTCCCATCACTCTTCCTCCTGTTCATGGCCACAGTCAGGCCCTATGCTGCTCTGAGATTCAGCTACGTCCAGGAAGACGTGGTGTCCACCTTTCCTGACGACGTCCATGTCGGGGAACATTAAGTCCGTCAGCGCTGAGTTTGGCTGCATGCAGTAGAGACCCAAATGAACAGCAGCTTGAACAAGGCAGTAGTATGTCCCTCACTCACACGACCAGAGAGCTGTCCAGGCCAGGGTGACGTTTCAGCTCCATGATGTCTCCTGCAGACCCTGCTCCGCCCTTCTCAATGCCCATCTTTGTCCTTGTGCTCCAAGATGGCACTCCAATTTTGGCTCCCTCATCCACATTCAGGTAACAGAATGGAGGAAGGGATGAAGAGAGAGAGAGACAAAGACTTAAAAGGGTCCTGAGAGCCGCCTTGTGACACTTCTGCTTCTACCTAAATGGCCACTATTTAGCTGCACAGTCAGACCCATTGGGGGAAGATGGGAAGTATAAGATTTGTTCTCAGTGACCATACCCCTAAGACTTGGGCAGTTTCTAAAACCAGAGAAGAGTGCTAGAGAGATTGCTTAATGGTTAAGGCACTTGCCTGCAAAGCCAGAGGACCCAGGTTCGATTCCCCAGGACCCACATAAGCCAAATACACAAAGTGGCGCCTGTGTCTGGAGTTTGTTTGCAGCAGCTGGAGGCCCTGGCATGCCCATTCCCCTCCCTCCCCCCTCTGTCTCTATCTGTCTCTCTCAAATAAATTAATACAAATAAAATATAAAGGGCCGGAGAGATGGCTTAACGGTTAAGCACTTGCCTGGGAAGCCTAAGGACCCGGGTTTGAGGCTCGATTCCCCAGGACCCACGTTAGCCAGATGCACAAGGGGGCGCACGCGTCTGGAGTTCGTTGGCAGTGGCTGGAGGCCCAGGCGCGCCCATTCTCTCTTTATCTGCCTCTTTCTCTCTCTGTCTGTCATTCTGAGATAAATAAATAAATAATGAAAATAAACAAAGACATCGAGACAACTAACAGCCTCCACTGTGAGGGTTCCATGTGTTGATGTGTGTGTGTATGTATCTTAGATAATGTATATTGGTGCAACAGATTCTCCCCGTCATTGTGATCTCACATGGACCTGTGGCCGTTTCTCTCAGAAACACATCCTGGCCTTTGCTCTTGGGCACACCTCACTCAGCACCATTTTCTCAATTCCATACTGCCAGGACACTGCAATCGATTGCCAGCAGCTACTGAGGCATGTTACTGGTGTTGAGAGGGAGGGCTTGTAAACTAGATTTTTCCATTCCAGTCGTAGAGGGTGGCCATTATGTGGGAATGGCTATGATGTGACCGACCACAGCTACTCTGGTAGTAAATCTTCTCAGGAAGGAGGGTGTCATCGACACACGAATCTTAGCAAAGCATGCAATGCAGTCTTGTGCTGCGGGGGAAGACACAGGAATACCAGGTGCTGTTGGGCTGGCCTGTGGGAGGCTGAGCCAAGGGCTTGATTCAGAGTTGGCTACAGGTGGTGTTGCCCAGAGTATTTCAAGCCTTGCCCAGTAATTACAATAATTTTGAAGCGGCTGCCATTTACTCCCTGAGCCAGACACAGGCAGGGACATCACCGATTCCTCTCATTTATCCTTTGGAGGCAGTTGCTGGGGATAGTTTCACTTTACTGACAGGGCCAGGCACTCTGGGAGAGAAATAGCTCATGTAGAAACACGCAGCTGACGGAGGCAGAGCGGGCTGCTGACGCCGGAGGCCTGACCACCACACCCTCCGCTGTGGCCGGGCTTTCGGATAATTAGGTGCGGGTCATCGCTCTAGTAGCCCCTACTTACCTGCGGGAAACATATGTCAAGACTCCCTGAAACTGCACAGAATATCAAACCTCACGTGTATCCGGATCCTCCCCACAATATGTCCTGTAGCATTGCCACATAGAACTCAAGTCCATGTCTATTCCTCCTTTGCTCATACTATTTTTATTCTTTATTTTTTTCCACTGGGGCCATTATTAAGTTCAATAAGGGTTGCATGAACAATACCACTGAGATTCCACGAGATCTGACCAGATAACCAGTGTGGACACCATGGACAAGAAATGATTCGCATCCCAGGAGTGATGGGATGAGATGGTGCAAGACTTTATAACACTACTCAGAGTGGCACAACTGGAAAGCCTATGAGTTGCTCATTTCTGGAATTTTTCATTTAATAGTTTTGGACCACAAATGAGCATGGTCAACTGTGGGCAATGGGGGATTGCTGTATTTAAATGTGTTCCTCACACATCCCTGCTCTAGCACTTACCTATGTGGCTTAAGGAAGTCGGCTTCTGGGCTGAAGAAATGGCTTAGCTCTTAAGGCACTTGCCTGCAAAGCCAAAGGACCCAGGTTCGATTCCCCAGGACCCACGTCAGCCAGATGCACAAGGTGGTGCATGCGTCGGGTTCATTTGCAGTGGCTGGAGGCCCTGGTGTGCCCATTCTCTCTCATTCTCTCTCTCTCTCTCTCTCTCTCTCTCTGCCTCCCTCCCTCCCTCCCTCCCTCTTTCTCTGTCAAATAAATAAATAAAAACAAAATATTTTATCTAAAAATTTGCTTTTTCACCAAGGACCTGCATATTATTTTGAAAGTTTACAATGCACAGTTCCATGGCTTGGTTAGTGCCAAGCACTCTGGGTGAACACGTTCTATACTCTCCTGCCTCTGTGCCTTTGCATACTGGATCTCTTGCTCACTTGTAGCAACCACTGTCTACCCTTCTAGCCCCTTCTCAGTCCTTATTACCCAGTCTTGAATCACCAGGAGCCAAGGTGACCTTCTCTGGGGTCCTGTGATGACTTATGCTTGGCCCCTGGCGGAGCTCCATCTTCCTGGACTGAAATGGCCTGATGGCTCCCCCCCCCCCCGTGTTAAGCTGTGACACACTGGAGCATGGGCGCATCTGTGGCTCACCATTGCATTCTTGGTGCCTAGCTCTGTGTCTGACTGTGACTGGTCATTGTATGGCGGGGAAGTACTTGGACGTAGGGTCCCAGTGGAAGAATAAGGAAGTAATAACGCGAAGGCTGCTGCTACGAGAGTAACCGGAAGGATGAAAGCCCCTTCAGCTCTCCCACCTCCATTATCTAACTTGCTCCTCAGAAAAGCCCAGAGACAGGTAGATTATAGACATGAACGTGGCGTCTCGAGCAGTTATGTGATGTGCCTTAAGTTATACAGTGAGTAAACTGACTGTATTCAAACCACACTTTAAGAGTCGGTGGGATGAAGGCTTTCAAGTGGGCCATTCTGAGTAGCGTGATGAAGTCTTGCACCATGTGCAAGGAAGCCCCCTCCCCCTGCCCCCGTCATCATCACCACATCCATTTGGCGTGCACTGCTTTGTGATCGACAGGACACATCATTGAGGGTTTATCGACCGGACGATAATCTTCCCAAGGGGACGCGTTTCATTAATCTAGGTTAGATAATGAATCATCTTTGCCTTCGAGGAGATGGCAGCCCAGGCAAGAAAGCAAATCCCATCCATCCACACTCGACGGTGTGGTCAGCAGCACGACAGATGGGCGGGTCCTGATGCTAGCCTCTTGCAACCTGTGGTTCCTTCTGTTTTCAGGCCCAAGAAGCACATCCTGGGAAGAAAGATGCACTGGAGACCGTTGTGCCAGATCCTGTGCCTCTGGCCCTGTCTGTCCTATGTCCAACCTATGCCCATCCAGAAAGTCCAGGATGACACCAAAACCCTCATCAAGACCATCGTCACCAGGATCAATGACATTTCGCACACGGTAGGGAGAATCTGCGGGGACGGAGTTGAACTGTGGCTAGCTCAGCAGTGGCCTTTAGCAGGACTAGAACCAGACACTCCCAAGAAACCTTGATCAGGCACCTTCTGAGGGCCAGGCTCGCTGGGGTTCTAACAGTCTTAACTGCAGCTTCTCCCGTTGCTGCTTTCAAGGCCACAGACGAGTGACAGCCGTCTGCGTATTTGCCAACGGCTGCGACTGCCCACCTACTGGAAGCTGTGAATTTGAAAGCACCGGGTATCTGTTCCTTCTGGTGGCTGCTCTTGGCCCCTCTGTCTGCTGGGATTCAGGGCTGGATGGTTCCGGTTCCAAATGACTTCCAGAGCATTTAACTTTGTCATGTGATCCCATTAAAAAAAAAAAATCATAGGATTCTGTGAGATCACCAGGCCGCCTACGCTCATTTTCACTCTACCATGAGGAAAGCCAGACCTCCGTGGTTAGTCGAGGCATGTGAGCCACACATAAAGCTGTGGAAGCCTTGGTACCTCTCTCTCTCTCTCTCTCTCTCTCTTTCTCTCTCTCTCTCTCTCTCACACACACAGAGAGAGAGAGAGAGAGAGAGAGAGACCAGAGCCTTCTCTCCTACTCCCCCTTCTGCCTCTGCCTCCCTCACTCTCCTTTCTCCCTGATTCCACCACCTTGAATCCTAGCTCCCAGGACCACAAGTTTTGGGTCCACTTGACAGATGATCAGACCGCCCCCCCCCCCAGCAGCATTGCCACTGGGCTATCTCTAGACGTGTGTATCATTGGGGTTCTAACAACAGCTGCAGCTTCTCCCGTTGCTGCTTTCAAGGCCACAGACAAGTGACACCCCTCTGCATATTTGCCAACAGTTGTCACTGCCCACGCTGGCTTTCCTCTGGGCTCCAACACGCCATACCTTCAGCCATTTCCAAGACGGGTCTTTACTTGGAATTAGGAGGACCCACATCCTCCCACATCTGTTCTCTCCGTCTGGAAGATCTTAAGCATGTTCCTTGGTGCCTTTCAGCCTTGTTTTTATATCTAATCAGAGGGAACATCATATGGTCGCCACCAGGTTGCTATGGGGTTTAAACTGATGCGGCAGGTGCAAACACTCCCAATCACGGAGCCATCTGGAGACTCCCACATCTCCTGGCTAATGTAGGTTTCTAGTAGTGGCATTGGGCAGCCAGAGGGAAGTCATCGTGGCCTGCACACAGGAGACACGGTGGTTCCCAGTTTGGGCAATAACAAGAGTGCTGGAGGCCACTGGGGTTGAGACAACCCCTCTTGACAACTAGAGTCAGCTGCACAAGAAAAAGAAGCAGGGCACTTCCCGGGACATGACCCTGACCCCTAAGGAGGGGAGAGAATACATGAGAATGTGACCAGGACCCAGGAATCCTCTAGGGGTAGGAGTCTCTGCTAAATAAGAAATAGGGAGAGCTGGGGGGAGGGGGCTTAGCAATTAAAGGCACTTGGCTGCAGAGTCTGCTAGCCCAGGGTTTGAGCCCCTATCATCTATGTAAATCCAGATGCACAAAATGGTATGTGCATCTGGAGTTTGTTTGTAGAAGCAAGAGGATCTGGCATGCCCCATATTCATATTCATTCTCTCTCTCTTTCTCTCTCTCTTTCTGTCCAAATATGTAAAAATATTTATTAAAAAAAATGAGAGTGCTGGAGAGATGGCTTAGCGGTAAGGTGTGTGCCTGAGAAGCCAAAGGACCCAGGTTTGATTCCCCAGGACCCATATAAACCAGATGCACAAGGGGCACATGCATCTGGAGTTCTTTTGCAGTGGCTAGAGGCCCTGGTGTGCCCATTCTCTCTGTGTCTGTCTCTTTTCTATTTCTCTGCCTGCTTGCAAATAAATAAATAAAATAAAAAAATGAGAAATGGGGAGCCATGGCTGCTTCTTCCCAAAGGCCATTTGGAGAAAGGAATGACCTGAGATTACTCAGACGTGGAAAGTAGGGTCATTTAGGATGGGCAGGAATCAGGGAGGCCAGCTTAGAGGCTCAGTGGTCACCTAACACAGGAAAAAAAAAAAGACTTGACCAAGAAGGCAAGGAAGGGAAAGAGGTAGCAGCCCCGACTCACTGGGTTGGTGGAAGGTTTTGGAGCCTGACTTCTCTGGCCACCTGCTAAGAACCTGCTCTCTCTCTCTCTCTCTCTCTCTCTCTCTCCCCCTCCTGCCCAGCAGTCAGTGTCTTCCAAGCAGAGGGTTACCGGTTTGGACTTCATTCCCGGGTTCCATCCCATCCTGAGTTTGTCTAAGATGGACCAGACGCTGGCAATCTACCAACAGATCTTCACCAGTCTGCCTCCCCATAACATGGTACAAATATCGAATGACCTGGAGAACCTCCGGGACCTTGTCCACCTGCTGGCCTCCACCAAGAGCTGCCCACTGCCCCAGACGAGCGGCGTGCAGAAGCTGGAGAACCTAGACGGCGTCCTGGAAGCCTCGCTCTACTCCACAGAGGTGGTGGCCCTGAGCAGGCTGCAAGGCTCTCTGCAGGACATGTTGCGGCAGCTGGACCTTGGTCCTGGCTGCTGAACCCTTGAAGGCCACCATTCCTCCAGGGATACCAAATCAAGGGAAGAAACCTTGGTTTCTAGGCATCTCAAGGAGAAGAGAGCTGCGTGTGCGCACCGTTCATCCGGGCCTCTTGCCCCGTTTCTGTCACCCCTCCAGGCTGGCCTTCCAAAGGCATGACTCCCCACGCTGCTTTAAACCAAAGATACACACTTATGACTCCATGCTCCCTGGGAGGGGCCATCCGAGAGGGAGAAGCGATTCTCACCACCGTCTTCAGAAGGTTGGACAAGAGTCCTCCTCGTCCCTTCCCCGTTCCACCTCCCTCGGAGAGCATGCTTCACTGTGGCCCGGATGACCTGAAGAAGGGGAGGGCAGAGCCTAAGGATTGTGTCAGAGCTGCGTTCCATCTGGGAATTCTGGGGAGCACCGTGAAGGCTGCATGCACACAGCTGGAAACTCCCAAGCAGCACATGTTGGGAGCACTTACTTATTTATGATGCATTTTACTCTGGGGTGGATTTGAAGCAAAGCGTCAGCATGTCCAGGCGTTGGGGTCAGGCAAGGCTGGGGATACTTCTAGGGTGCTGCTTTCAAGTCCATCAGCAGGTCTGCCTGAGGCAAACCTATTTTGAGTGACTGAAGGGTTGGGACTGTCTGAGCAAGAGCCGGCCGGAGTGGCTCTGAAGTTCATTCCTTAGTGATGGGTTTTGTTTCTTTTACGACTGACTTGACTCATTTTTTTCTTTTTTTTCCCGCAGTGGCATTGCCCCAAGCATAGGCTCGGCTTGTTTTCAAAAGAGGATGAATTTTGTCAAGTGTAACATGTGTACCTGGGGGTAGAGGATGTGTTTGAGGGAGGGGGGGAAGGATCCAGATGTTTTCTAAATAACATTTGTGTGGTAGGCTTTTTAGAAAGGGTGAGGTCTTCTTTTTTTTTTTTTTTAAACCTTTGATCTCCTAGCATGGTTTCCATGAAAGAAACAAAGGAAATGACTCTTTAGGGAGGTTTGGGGTGTGCCAGGCACCCCTTAGAGGTTGTTTGCTGGCATAAGTGCTGAGCTCAGACACTGAGGGCCCTATACTCGAGACAGTGATTTTCCCAGGGTGGGGACCCCTGGTGTGGCCCTCCCACGTGGTACAGGGTTGACCCCACAGTGGGTTTTATAACATGGCAGTGTCCCTATTTTGGATTTGCCTGTCAAATTGCACGTCTCATCTGATTGGCTCATCCGAAGCAAGGCCATGTTTCCCACCCATTCCGTGGGGAGTTTTGTTCCAGTGGTAATGCAAGAAAACCCTTTTCACAGATGGTCCTGAGCCCTGGGCCAGCACTGCTTGGGAAGCGCCAGGGCCCCAAGGCCAGGCTGCCAGGATTGCCCTTCTGGCTGGAGGTCACGTTCAGGAGGATGAACAAAGGCCCTTGGGTTTTTTCCACGCGGTCCTCGCACCCCGATATTACCGTCACGCTGTAGGTGACGGATCTGTCCAAAGAAACTTGAATGAAAGCAATACATTTTAAGGCTGAGCGTAACTCGCTCGGCCCTGAATGGTGCTGTGGGCTAGAGAAGCTCACCGAATACACATGAGAAACAGACGCTCCCGCCGCGCGGCGGCACCGCCCGGCTGGAAGTCCAGTGCTGTCTTCAGCAAGTGGGACGTGGCCTGAGCTGAGGATGACAGAGCCCAGGGGCCCACGGGTCACCCTGCTTGCTTGCACTCTGTAGCATTTGCATACTTTTCAGGGCACATTAGCATCTGTTGCTGTTGTACCATAAAAATAAGAAAACACAGGTCGAGTGTCCCTTTATTCAAAACGTCTGGGACCAGAAGACTTTTGGTATTTTAGAGCTCTTCATGTCTCGGTATATTTGCATATATATATAAATGAGATGTCTCGGGGATGAGACCCGAGTATAAATATGATAGTCATTTATATTTCATATATAACTTATCCACACAGCTTGAAGGTAATTTTATACAAGGTTTTAAAATAAGTGTATGCATGTAACAAGATTTCATGGTGTGGAATTTTCCGCCCACGGAATCATCTCGTCAGTTAAAATAAAAAAATAAAAAAAAAAAAAAGCTTTGGATTTAGGAGCATTTCAGATCTCAGATTTTCTTCTAAGGGTTACTTAGCCTGCACAAAAGACTATAACAGCCAAAAGGTGGTAGGACCAGAGTAGAACCCAGGTCTTTCTGACCTCCAGGTTGTCCCTCCAGCCAGGTAATGCTCTTTGGAGATGGGCTGGAGCAGGGAAATTAAAAAAAAAAAAAAAAAGCCACTTGTGTTAGCTAGAAGAGGAATCCGGGTGGATAGTGGAGGAGGTGAGGGACGTGAATTTCCTGTGGGGAGGGTGCTCGGTTGTTGGCAGCTCGTATGTGGAGACACAGAAATGAAGGTATGACTAGCAAGTGAAGGCACAAGGCAGAGAAGGAAGAGGTGGGTTAGAAGGGACTTGCTAAAGGGACCTTGAGGGACACACAAGTTGGATGTCAAGAGTCCCAAGTGCCACGCTGTGGAGCAGAGGCTGTGCAGTGGCCAGGGTCAGGCTGCTCTGGGATCTGTGACAGATCACCTTGGCCACCTCATGAAGCTGAGATATCTTTAGTCTTTGCTCACTCCCAGACTGTGAAACTCCTCACATGCAACAATACTTGTCTTTTTTTTTTTTTTTTCGGTAATGAAAATACATATTTTTGTTTTTTTTTAATTAAAATAAATGTATTTCACCCCCTGGTCTTCATTTCTCTGTCTCCTGTTGTGGAGGGGCTTCGGGAGAGCTGTTTGTGTGTGACAGGGCGAGGCCTGGCTGGCGTCCAGCCATCACCCGGGTCAGCTCCGCCCGCGCCCGGGCTTGGCCACAGCCAGCCGCCAGTTATTCAGGCAAAAGGATTACTCCAAAGCCCAGGGCTGGTACATTATGCACCGGAGGGAGCGCAGTTCTGCAAACCCAGCCTCAAGTAGCACCAGTTTATTTAAAAAAAAAAAAAAAAAAAAAAAAAAAAAAAAACAGAATAACAACCGTAAAAATCCCAAGCAACCAATCGAACAAAATCACACAGCCCAACAGTAGACCCAGCCAGGTACATAGAGCAGAAAAGATGAACTTGGCTTGTGGCAGCCACAGAGCAATCATTGCCTGCGGCTCACCCAGGATGAGATCTGCTCAAGCCACGTCCAGGGGATTCAGGAGCTAGTCGTCGAAGGAGTCGTTTCCAAGGAGATTTTTGTTTTTTCCCCCAAAATTTTCGAGACGAGGCCTCATGGATCTCAGAACTTGCCTTGAACTCAGTATGTGTGACCAAGGATGTGAGGGCGATCTGGCTGCGACATCTGTCACCCCATTGATGGCCAGGGTCGATTCGGCTGATCTGGCTGGCTAGGCGGGTGTCCCCTTGCCCCCCCCCTTGCTGCTCCGTGTGCGTCCCTCCCTCCGGAAGCTGTGGGCTCTGTGGAAGAGGACCACCTTCCCCAAATAGAGGAGGAGCGGTCTGCGGTCAAGGGTATACGAGTAGCTGCACTCCCCCGCTAGAACCTCCAAACAAGCTCTCAATATGTAACCAAGGATGACTTTGAACTCCAGACCCTTCTGCCTCCACTTCCTGAGTGTTGGGATCACAGGCATGTGTCACCCACACTCAGTTTTTATTTGGTGCTGGGATCAAACTCGGGGCTTCGTGCTAGGCAAGCATCCTACCAACTGAGCCACACCCTTGGCCCTTCTGTGTAATTTTGAAGTCCCACTTCCCCACCTGAGAGGTCCCTGGTGTCTCGGGATGGGGTGAGAGAGCAACTCCACATAGTGTCTGGAGTTAGGCGAGCCTTCCTTCCCTTCCCATCAAATAACGAACAGGAGGCTTAAGTGTGGTGTATTGGTAAGTCCGCGGGTGCCAACTCATCATCCATAAACAGAAGGCACCTGTCTTGGTCAGTTTGAGCTGCTCTAACAAGTCACCACAGACTGTGAGGTATAAACAACAGACGCCTACATTCTGTAATTCTAGAGGCTGGAAGCCCAAGGTCAAGGTCCCAGCATGGTTAGGCTCTACTGAGGGCCATCTGACACACCGCCCTCTTCTTGGGGTATTCTCACATAGCAGAATGAGAGGGTAGGCGTTCCCTCAGACCCCATCTTCCGCTACCATCTACCCTGGAGAATGCCTTCAACATATGATGTTTTTTTTCTTTTTTGGTTTTCCGAGGTGGGGTCTCACTCTAGCTCAGACTGACCTGGAATTCACTATGTAGTCTCAGGGTGGCCTCGAACTCACGGCGATCCTCCTACCTCTGCCTCCCGAGTGCTGGGATTAAAGGCGTGCGCCACCACGCCCGGCTCTCAACATGTGATTTTTGAGACACACCATTCAGTCCATTGAGCCTAGTTTAAGGGAGTCCCAAGCTCCTCAAAGAGAGGAGACGGCAGAAGAGGCACAGATGTGGCTGGGGCAGCCTCACTGGCTTGCTTAGTGGTTCAGGGAAGCAGCTGCCAGTCAGGAACCCTTTCGTTGCTAGTGACCAAAACCCAAGGCAAACCAACCTGTATAAAAGGGAGACTGTATGGGCTCATGTGGATAAGAAATCCGGGTCCTAGGTCCTACTTTATCTCCCTGTGCACCCCTCCCTTCCTCAGGCAGTTCCTCCCTCCAATGGGGTGGCAAAGATGGCCTTTAGCATCTCCAGCCTCATGGGGCCCAGGGTGCCCATTGTGGTGGGAAAAGATCTTTCTCAGTTGGCGATGCCAGGGAGCATTGTAAGGAGGTCTCTTAAAGACCAGGCCTGTGTCACATGCTCGCCTCATTGCCAAAGACAGAGCAGCCCTATGTGAACCATAGTCTGAGAACGTGGGTCCCACCATGAGATGCACAGAAAAACAGATGAATGGATAAACACATCGGTTAAAAAAAAAAAAAAAAAAAAAAAAGAACACATACCCACCACAGCATCTTTTGCTCTCTGGAGTTCCAGAACATTTATGGCTTTGCTTTGGAGGGCCTTGATTCCCATCTTTCACTCCTAGGAGTTCATGCTATAGCCAACCCGTCACTTGTACCCCAGGTTGCCTAGGAGACACTAAGACTCATACCTGAAGCCACTGCCACACACACGTTCTCTCTCTCTCTCTCTCTCTCTCTCTCTCTCTCTCTCCTTAGGCCTCTGTGTCCTTGTGCTGGAAAGGAAGGCCTCAAGAGACTCTTCAAGTTCCCTGTCCTGTGAATTCCTGAAGGCAACATCTCAGGCAGGAAAGAGTCTGGATGGAGGAATATCCGGGTATGGGTGGTGGCACTGCCAGGTGGTGCCGAATTGAGCTCAGTCTTTGTCTCCAGGAGCCTAAGATGGCTCAGGGATTCAAGGTGGTGCATCAGCCCTTTGGCAGCTGGGGCAGGCTGGGGCCACACTGTTTCTCTACACGGACCTCACTGAGAGAGCCTTGGGGAGCTGCCTACAGTAGGGGGCCCCCAGAGCAGAGGCCTGGAGGTATCATCCTACCTTCTGTGGTAGGACTGCCAGGCCAAGAGAGGAAGGAGAATCCTTCCAGTTCTCCTTGTAGATCTTCTCCTATCCGCTGGCATTTCCTCAGGTTCTTTCAAGGCAGTAGGCTCACCTCTTCCCAACAGCCGGCAGAGGCTACCGATAACACTGGTCACGAGGAACCTCCGAAGGCAGGCCGGGTCTGGGGAGGAAGAGTCAAGCCAACCGAGCAGAAGCTTGCATGGCAGAGGCTTGCTGCACAAAAAGCCCACAAGCAAACGGAGTCTGAAGTGATTGGCTTCAGGCTTTTCCCATCAGCATGTGAGTCTAGTGATGTCCTCCCTCCCACACAAATCCACCAGGGATAAGCCCCTGGTGCACTGCCTTTCTCACAAGGCTCCCCAGTGTCTCTGCTGTGGAAACTTACCTTCTCCAATCTAGGGAGGGTAGAACAAAATGAAAATGCAAGATTGTAACAATAATAACAACAACAGACGCTGGGCGTGGTGTCGCACGTCTTTAATCCCAGCGCTTGGGAGGCAGAGGTAGGAGGATCACCATGAGTTTGAGGCCACCCTGAGACTACATAGTGAATTCCAGGTCACCCTGGGCTAGAGAGAGACCCTACCTCAAAAAAAAAAAAGCAACAGAGATGAGCCGGGCATGTGTTGCACGCCTTTAATCCCAGCATTTGGGAGGCAGAGGTAGAAGGATCACAGTGAGTTTGAGGCCACCTGAGACTACATAGTGAATTCCAGGTCAGCCTACCTCAAAAAACTAAACATTTTTTTAAAAGTAGGTCCTGATCCAGCCCTCACCTCAACACTGTCCCCAGCTGCCACCTGAGAGGGTGTGATGCTTAAGCCAATTGTCATCTGCACAATGGGACAGGCAGGTCTTTCAGTTAGATGACGCAGTCTGTGGGAAGCTATCAGCCCAATGATTGATTTGTAGAACACAGCCAGTAAGTGATGTTGCTGTGATTGTTAATTCAGGTTAGGGAAGGAGGAGGACTGCAATTGGGTAGCAGATGTTTTCAGGGCCCTGGTACACTTGTATCCCTGCTGTTGTGACCAGTGGATCCTCCGCAGCATGGGTGCCCTGCGGTGCCTTCAAAAACCTCCCCAGTGTGAAAGCTGTAGGATGTTTCCACGAGTGACGGAGTGGGAGGAAGTGGGAAAATGCCCAGCCTTCCTCCCTCTGGAAGGTGCTGTCTTCATGGGATTCAGACCTAGGTACCTGCCCCAGGAACCAGAGTAAAGCACCTTTTCCAGGCGTCACTCCCCCTGGTCCTCATTCTTGCCTCCAAGGAACACCTCCCCAGTTAACCTCCTGCAGTGAAATCCTTGTCTCAAGCTCTGCTCCTGAAGGAACCCAAAGTGAGGCAACTGCAAAGAAAGTGGGGGCAGATAGAGCTGGGAAGCAGGAGGCTTGGAGGTGCAGGGACCACGCGCCAAAGATAAGGAAACGGAACATCAACCCTCTCAGGGACAAGCCTCAGAGAGGAGAAAAGGAACGCTCTTGGGAAGAAAGGAGTCAACTCCAGAGAAATGGCCTTGACATGGAATAGAGCAAAGAGAGGAGTCCACAGGTATAGGAGAGGTTAAGGACCATGAGGAGACATCTGCAGAAAACCAAACACGGCAGTCGTGACAACTGATTAGGTGCAGCGTCTGGCCCCGGGTCCAACATCCTGATATGTGGCTTAAGAAATTGAGACTTCTTTAACAAGCCAATTATTCAGCATGTAACTCTGCAAGGAGCCTGAGAACTGGGCAAATTACATTCTGCTCACACTTCTTTCCCTTAGCAAGCCTCCTTCTTTTTAAGTATTTTTTGTTTGTTTTTTGATTTTTCGAGGTAGGGTCTCGCTCTAGCTCAGGCTGACCTGGAATACACTATGTAGTCTCAGGGTGGCCTTGAACTCACAGCGATCCTCCTACCTCTGCCTCCCGAGTGCTGGGATTAAAGGTGTGCGCCACCACGCCCAGCTAGTACTCTTCCTTTTTGAGTTCACAGCCATTGCTCCAAACCAAGTGCAAAAGGCAACTTTGAGACAATGAGGGAGGGAGGGAGGGAATGGAATGTGAATATGGATTCTATTTTATGAGTTCCTGTTTGGTTCATTAGGTGTGATGATAGCTGTGGCAGTTAATGATCTTTAAATGTTTCCTTATTCGATTGTGATACAAACTGGAATAGTTTAGGTTGAAATGGCATGATATCTGGTGTTTGCTTTAAACACTCCAAGAAACTACAAATATGAGATCAGATACGCAAGACCAGTAGTAGTGTTGGTAATTATTAAAGTTCAGTTATGGATACACAGAAGTCCATTGTACTAGGCCCTGCTTTGGGAGAGAATTCCAGAATAAACATTTTTTTACTGAAGAGGTGTGTGGCAGCACAGCCCCTCTAGCGTGTGGCGGGGAAGGAAGGACCAGGCCTGGGAAGGCAGAGAGAGAATGGGGAATATGATGTGGAGCTGAGCTGTATTTAACTTCACATTTGATTTCACTGTCTGGCAGATGTCCCAGCGCCTTGAGGGAGGGGACAACAGACTGTTGAGTGAGTGTGAAACAGTGAACCAAAACAGAGATTTAGCAAATCAAACAAGGAGGGAGTAATAAGAGCCAGCTGCAAGATGCTGGAGAGGCGAGGCCTGAAGTCTCTAGGAACAAGCCAAAGAGCGGCTACCCGGACTCCGAGCTTGCCCCCAGCCCTCCTAGGTCTCGGGTGCCCATAGAGGCCAATCCCCCTGCCCCAGGCGGACCTTGGTGTAACCACTTGGCAGCCATCCCTCTGTATTAAGTCTACACAGGGAGAGAAAGGCTCAGGCCATATCTGTGGATAAAAAAGGGATGCCCAGGGCTGGAGAGATTGCTCAGTGGTTAAGGTGCTTGCCTGCAAAGCCTAATGACCAGGGTTCGATTCCCCAGTATGCACAAAATGGTACATGCATCTGGAGTTCATTTGCAGTGGCTACAGGTCTGGGCATGCCTGTTCTCTACACCCCTCCCCCCATCTCTCTGTCTTTCTTCTCTCTGTCTCTCTTCTCTTTGTCCCTCTGTGCCTGCAAATAAATAAATAAAAAGGGATTCCTCTCTCCTTTCCCACTTAGGTCATGTGGAATGAAGCATCTTTCCCTTTCTTTAAAACCTTACTTGTAGGCTGGAGAGAGGGCTTAGCAGTTAAGGCGCTTGCCTGCGAAACCTAAGAACTCATATTCAAAACTCCAGGTCCCATGTAGCCAGACACACAGTGAGGCAAGCGCACAATGTCATGCATGTGCACGAGGGGGAGCATGCATCCAGAATTCATTTGCAGCAGGCTGGAGGTCCTGGCGCACCCATTCTCTCTGTGTCTTTCTCTCTCTCGGCCTCTTTCTCTCGGCCTCTTTCTCTCTGTGTCTCAAAAAATATAAACAAACCTCACTTGTGACAATCTGACCAAAGCATGGAGCAGGCTTATGCCATTCCCCTCATGGTTCCTTTGGCCTTGCTGGTGCCAAAATGGGCCACTATTCACCGCACTGGAAGAAGAATTCGGAACTCAAGAGATCTGCAGACTTCAGGAAAGGAAAAGCCAAGGAACCTGCATTGAAGCCACCATTTGGCCCTGAAGGCTGCTGAACCACAGCGTGTCACCTCAGGCAAATGACTCCAGGAAATGCCACAGACCAGAAGACTGTCCCTGTGATCGTGATGACTATCGCCCCTTCCACAGAGCCCCCGCTTTTATATTTACAAGTTGAGAGACGTCAAAAGAGAGAATGGAGCGGGACGAGACGTGGTGGCGCACGCCTTTAATCCCAGCACTCGGGAAGCAGAGAGAGGAGAATCACTGTGAGTTTGAGGCCACCCTGATACTACATAGTGAATTCCAGGTCAGCCTGGCCTGAAGTGAGATGCTACCTCAAAAAAGCAGAGAGAGAGAGAGAGAGAGAGAGGGCTGCTTCTTGCCACTGCGAATGAACTCCAGACATATATGCCACTTTGTGCATCTGGCCTTACATGGGTACTATGGAACTGAACCTGGGCTGTCAGGCTTCTCAAGCAAGTGCCTCTAACCACTGAGGTATCTCTCTCTCTCCAGCTCCAAAATGCCCCTTTTTGGCATAATTCCTGAGGAAATACCAATCTTCTCAGCCTCACCTGTTCTGTGTATAAAATATGTGTATTTTGGGCTATAGAGATGGCTTAGCAGTTAAGGCACTTGCCTGTGAAGCCTAAGGACACAGGTTCAATTCCCCAGTACCCATATAAGCCAGATGCACAAGGTGGCACATGTGTCTGGATTTCATTTGCAGTGGCTAGAGGTCCTGGTGGGCCCATCCTCTCTATATATCTGCCTCTCTCTCTCTCTCTCAAATAAATAAAAATTTAAAAATACGTCTATTTCTCTGCAAAGGCCTGTGACAGTCATAGGAGGGGAGGCCCCAGCTCCCTCCCTCTCATGGGCTTATTTTGTGTGAGCCGAAATCTTTGAAATGGATCTAACACAGCCCAGCAATTATCTGGGGATCCTGGCATCAGACCAGGATGGCCGCCACCACCCCCTGCCACTCAATACTTCAGGGAGGAGTTTATGATCCTTTCAGAACATGACAAGGTATTTAGTATTCACCCCAGTTACTGGACAATGAAGAGGCCTAAAGGCCAAACAAGGCTTGCCCCAAAACCCACATCTAAGGACTTGAACCTGAGTTCCCTGACTCGTCAAATCCAAGTGAGACCGACGCATGCACCTAAGGTGTGTTTCCGTCCCATCCTTGCCCCAGATTCCCAAGGGCCTGACGTCTGTCAGGTCTTGCTCTGCCCCCAGAGGCCCAGTGGGTAGGAACAGCACATGGCAGCCATGTTGCTGGCCATGTCACTGTCCTAGTGTCAAAGTCTGACACACATATGTCAATGCCTGGACCGTGACCCCCCAGCTTCACCCTCACAGCTGTCTCCCTTCCCATCCATATAGCCTTGAGCTTCCTCCAGGTATGGCCTGCTCCATGCGTACCACACCTCCTGGGTGAAGCTCTTTAATTCATTGTTGGAGCTTTTCTCCTCATCCACATACCCTATTTGTATAGGTATGTATTTATTTTATTTATTTATTTGCAAGGAGAGAAAGGGAGAGAATGAGCGAGAGACGATGGGTGCGCCAGGGCCTCCAGCCACTGCAAAATGAACTCCAATTGTATGCACCACTTTGTGCATCTGGTTTGATGCGGGTACTGGGGAATCAAACCTGGGTCGTTAGGCTTTGCAGGCAAATGCCTTAACCACTAAGCCATCTTCTCCGGCCCCCTGTTTGCATATTTTCTTGGTTAATTAATATCTCCCTGGATGGAGATGTGGCTCAGTTCATAGAGAGTTTGTCTAGCATGCATAAGGCTCTGGGTTTGATCCTATAAAACACATCACAGAAACTGGTGGTGCATTCTCGTAATCCCAGCACTTGGGGGTAGAGGCAGGAGGATCAGATGTAGACTCTCAGCAGGCAAAGGTTGTCCTTTTGGTCTATTTTGTTTCTCTCTAAACTCCCAGCACCTAGGGAGGGTCTTGGTACATGGTAGATACAAAACAAATATTTGCGAGTGGAATGGCTGTCTGGCTTCAAGAGCTGACCTCCCATGTACCCTTTGCATTTGGATTGTTAAGTGTTGGAGCAAAACACGACAGGGAGCAGGATTCTGGACAGTCTGTCCACTTAGACAATCCCAAGGCAGATGCAGTTGCCAATGTCTTGTCTTGTTGACAAGAGCGGGGGAAGTCTATCAAAGGGAGAATTTAGCAGGAGGCAAACTTTGGCTACATCTCACAGCTGAAGCTGCCTCGCCATGGAAGGATTGTGGGTGTGAGGTAGGATAGAAAGACAGGGAAAATTAAGGGGACATGGGACCGACTCACTCTGGCATCTGATTTATACACCTCACTTAGCTGAGAATCAAGAACTCACATAGCAAACAAAACCAGAGAAGATTGCCTACTAAGACAAAATCCTTTTTCAAAAAAGAGTTATCCCTAACAAGAATGTAAAAAATAGGGCTAGAGAGATGATTTAGTGGTTAAAGGTGCTTGCTTGCAAAGCCAAAGGACCCAGGTTCAATTCCCCAGGACCCACGTAAGCCAGATACACAAGGTGATACATGCATCTGGAGTTCATTTGTAGTGGCTGGAAGTGCTGGCATGCCCATTCTTGTTCTCTCTCTCTCTCTTTCTCTTTTTGTCTCTCTCTGCCTCTTCCTCTCTCTCAAATAAATAAATAAAAAGAATGTTAAAAATAAAAGAAAACACACAAAAAAAAACAAGCAAAAATCCTATGCTTGCTCAGGGCCAGAACACGTGTGACCCAAACAATACAAAAATGTGTCTCATAATAAGCATTTTGTTTTGTTTTGTTTTATTTTTTGAGGTAGAGTCTCACTCTGGCCCAGGCTGACCTGGAATTCACTATGTAGTCTCAGGGTGTCCTTGAACTCATGGCGATCCTCCTAACTCTGCCTCCTGAGTGCTGGGATTAAAGGCATGTGCCACCACGCCCAGCTTAGCCATATATATATATATATATATATATATATATATATATATATATATATATATTTTTTTTTTTTTTTTTTTTTTTTTTTTTTTTTGGTTTTTCGAGGTAGGGTCTCACCCTAGCCCAGGCTGACCTGAAATTCACTATGTAGTCTCAGGGTGGCCTCAAACTCACTGCGATCCTCCTACCTCTGCCTCCCGAGTGCTGGGATTAAAGGCATGTGCCACCACACCCGGCTTAAGCATATATTTTTAAAGGGTTACTTTTATTTATTTATTTGAGGGGGCGAGAAAGGATGCACCATGCCCCCCCTGCCACTATTAACAAACTCCAGATGCACGTGTCACTCTGTGCATCTGGCTTTATGTGGGTACTGGGGACATCAAACCCAGGCTGTCAGGCTTTGCAAACAAGTACCTTTGACTGCTGAGCCATCTCTCCAGCCCCAAGTACATATTTTTAACTTAATTTTCCAACGTGGCTTAATCTTTAAACTTGGTTATAATTATATCCTTTGAATGCTGTATGTTTAAAAGCCATACATCCATACATATATGGTAAGACACTTAGGCATCCCTCGTCTCTGAAATCACACCCACACCTTGACTTGGTTGTGTGCTATTTTTCATCTCTTCCTCCCTCTCTTCCTCCCTCCCTTCTTTGCCTCTCTCCTTTCCTTCCTTCCTTCAATTTTGTTTGCTTTTTAAAAATATTTTGTTATTATTTATTTGAGAGACAGAAAGAGGTAGAGAGAAAGAAAGAGAGACAGAGAGAGAGAGAGAGAAAAGGGCACACCAGGACCTCCAGCCACTGCAAATGAACTCCAGACTCATGAGCCACCTTGTGCATCTGGCTTACATGGGTCCTGGGGCATCGAACCAGGCTCCTTTGGCTTTGTAGGCAAATGCCTTAACGGCTAAGCCATCCCTCCAGCCCAATTCTGTTTGTTTTGAGATAGGGTCTTGCTCTATAGCCTAGACTGGCCTCAAACTCATGATCCTCTAGCCTGAGCTACACAAATGACAGGCATTGACCACGATGCTGGACTATTGTCCTTTTTCTCTCTCTCTTCTCACTTCGATCCAAAGTGTGTCCTACCTTTATTCCTAAATAAGCTCCTTTGCCTCGTACTCACTTGCCCTGAGATTCTCTGTGGCCATATAGCCATGATCCCAGCTTCCCCTGCGTGAGATCCCTAAGGAGGGATCCTCAGGCCACAGTGGGCACCATCAGCCGAATCTCCCGTGGACTAACAGGCGGACTGCCGCAGGGATCAGGCCCCGCAAGGACCCTCCTCCCTAACTCTGCTCCAACCCCCCTCTGCACTTGGTCAGGTGGCATGCTTTGCCCCCTAGGACAATGGCAAACAATATACAGCAGGGGCCAGAGAAGTATTTGTACCCAGAGGCTCGTCCCCTCTTGATGCAGGGAAGCCTTCGTCACCATAGGAACAAGGCCAGACTGGCTTCCACGAGGATCAGCAGTTGTTCCAGCTGTGTGAATGGTGGTGTCTATTTTCTGTGTTTTCTGATATTTTAATAGCCGGGATCTGTTGGCACCAGAGCAACTAGCCCTTCTGGAGATAACAACCAACTCAAAGGGGCCAGATCTTTCAAACACAAAACAGCCCAGAGCACACACTGCCAACCACCTACCCTATTCGGATTTCTTTTTTAATATATATGCTTTTAGGGAGAGAGAGACACACACACAGAGAGAGAAAGAATTGGCGCGCCAGGGCCTCAGCTATTGCAATCGAACGCCAGACCCTTGCGCCACCTAGCGGGCATGTGTGACTTTGCGCTTGCCTCAACTTTGTGCATCTGGTTTAAGTGGAATCTGGAGAGTCCAACGTGGGCCCTTAGGTTTCACAGGCAAGCGCCTTAACAGCTAAGCCATCTCTCAGACCCTCTGTTTGGCTTTTTGCCCCCACGCCTGCAGCACTGGGGATTGAACCTAAGAACTCCAGGTTGGTCTAGCATTGAAACCATGTCAAAAGGAGTCACCCTATCAGCTGTGCTTCTTCCAACTGTAGTTTCATTCTTAGGTGGTGACACAGGTGGCCACCGGACACTCCAAGCCTATATCTTCTCCCTTGGCAACTCCCTATAAGACTGAGAACTCGTCCTTCCTAAGTGTGTTAGCAAAAGCCCCAGAGCTGATCGTCACTGGCCTGGCATGGACCTCATGCCTCTTGCTGGCCCAACGACCCTGCCCAGGTGAACATAACACTCTGACTGGTCAAGCCAGAGGAGAGGCCAAGCCCACTTGGAATGAAGATGGAACAGGGAGACTCTCGTACCAAAAGGCAACGGGAACTGATCCCAGGCTGGGTGAAGAGAGGAGGCGTGCTTTGACCCTCTGCTTCCCATCCTGAGCGCCAAAGCTCTGACAGGCTCCAAGCCTCAACGGCACAGCATCCAACAAAATGATGTCTGAAGCCAGGCGTGGCTGGCACACATCTGTAACCTCAGCACTTGAGAGGCGGAAGCAGGAAAATCAGGAGTTCAAGGTCATCCTCGGCTATGGAAGTAATTTGAGACCAGCTTGGAAGACAATGAAAAGTATCTGGTTAAAAAGAACCAAATAAGGCCTGGAGAGATGGATGCGTGGCCTGAAGTTCATTTGCAGTGGCTGGAGGCCCTGGTACACCCATTCTCTCTCTCTCTCTCTCTCTGTCTCATAAATAAATAAAATATTTGGAAAAAAAACAAAGCCAAATAGCAGTGTTTGGCCCTGGGTTTGGAAAAGGGTGGGGCATCTGCCAGATAACTACTTATGGTGAGAATGAGGGGCACTTTTGTTATTGGCTGTATATTGTTGACTAGACCCCAAATATTAAGTCATTCACATTGTTCTCATGGAGGTTATTTTAGTGATCTTTCTGCTTTCTCGGCAGGGGGTGGGGGGGTCACTCTTCCACTGAGAAAAATGGGTTCTTTTTCCTTCTGTGTGGTTAAGGAGTAACCGTTTTGGTCAGTCTACAACAGATGTGATGAGTGTAGTAATCAGAACTGTGTCTTGTCATTGATCAAGGGTTTTCATACACATCATCTTTTTATTTATTTATTTAGAGAGAGACAGACAGAGAATTGGCACAGCAGGGCCTCAACCACTGCAATCAAACTCTGGATGGTGGCGGCGCCACCTTGCAGGCATGTGCAACCTTGCACTTGCCTCACCTCTGCATCGGGCTTACCATGGGACCTGGAGAGAGATCAAGACTTGGGTCCTTAGGTTTCACAGGCAAGCGCCTTAACAGCTAAGCTATCTCTCCAGCCCACACATCATTATCTCTTATCCCCACAATAACCAGGATGGAGGAAAGCAAAATAGTATTGCGCCCACTCTCTATAGACATGAAAATAGACTCAGGGAGGTTAAGCAACTGACTAAAGGTACAGCAGGAAAATATTGGCAAGAAATAAACCAGCAGTTATTCAAGACTTTATTTATTTAACAAGGTTAGCATTCATTGCTTCAAAATTGGTCAAGACTAACACTCTACCACTCCTGTGTGTGTGTGTGATGTATGCAACTTTATGTGTGTGGGGGGGGGTGCACGTGTGTGTTCATGTGGAGATCAGAGGTCAATGTCTTCCTCAACCACTTTCCATCTTATTTTATGTCATTTATTTATGTGGGGGTGCATAGGGTCTCTTGCCACCGCAAACAAAGGCAAGTGCAACTTTATGTGGGTGGCTAGGAAATAGAACTCAGGCCAGAAGGTTTTGTAAGTAAGTGTCTTTAACCACTGAGATATCCCCCCCCCCCCCCGAGGCATTCCACCTTCTTTTTAAAGTCAGGTTCTCTCACTAAGCCCAAAGCTCACCAGTCCAGGTAGACTGGCTAACCATCAAGCCCTAGGGGTCCTCCTGTCTCCCTCTCTCCATTGCTGGGATTACAGAAGTGCACCCTAACTTTTTACATGGGTGCTAGAGATACAAACTTGGGTTCTCATTATATATATATATATATATATATATATATATATATATATATATATTATTTGCAAGTAGAGAGAGATAGAAGAGAAACAGACGACAGAATGGGTGTGCCAGGGCCTCCAGCCACTACAAACAAATTCCAAATCTATGCACCACCTTGTGCATCTGGCTTTACATGGGCGCTGGGGAATTGAGCTCTGGTCATTAGGCTTTGCAGGCAAGCACCTTAACCACTGAGCCATGTCTCCATCCCATGTTCTCATGAACGAATGGCATGCATTTTACCCACTGAACCATCACCCCAGGCCCCCAAACGCCACTTCATATTGTAGTGTACAATCTCCAGTAGCTCAGAAAGACAAAACCCCCAAACAGCGAGCTGCCAAGAGCCACGAGAAGAGCCCAGCTCTGCAAGGGAGCAATGGGGCTCAGCCACAGGCAGGAAATGAGCCACGGAGCCAGCCTGTCCTCCGGACCGCAGCTTACGGCTCGGGGCCAGTGCCAAGGAGCACACACCTGAGATTGTCCTGTTCCTCCTTGCCCCTCCCGAGCACCCCTCTCCCTTAAAGGTAGAGAAAAAGCCGGGGGGGGGGGGGCATGGGTGGAGCTGGGATTTGTCACTAGAAAAAAAAAAGAGATAAGTCTGCTAAATCCTAGAGGTTGGAGAGATCTCAATCCCAAGTAGAAAAGCCCAGGCTGACATGACAAGCTGGCCTTGCAAAGACTCCCGCGTGCCTTTGTCCCCTGTGCCGAGCCCCACACTAAAAAGCTCAATAAGAGATGGCTTAGCCGGGCGTGGTGGCGCACGCCTTTAATCCCAGCACTCAGGAGGCAGAGGTAGGAGGATCTCTGTGAGTTCGAGGCCACCCTGAGACTCCATAGTGAATTCCAGGTCAGCCTGGGTTAGAGTGAGACCCTACCTCGAAAAACCAAAAAAAAAAAAAAAAAAAAAAGAGAGAGAGATGGCTTAGCTGTTAAGGCCCTTTGCCTTTGAAGCCTAAGGATGAAGCCTAAGCACCCAGGTTCAATTCCCCAGTATTCATGTTATCTGCACAAGGTGACACATGCATCTGGGATTTGTTTGCAGTGGCTTCAGACCCTGATGCACCCTATTTTTTTCTCTCTCTCTCTCTCCCCCTCCCTCTTTCTCTTTCCTTCTCCCTCTGTTTCCCTCTCCCTCTTTCTTCCTCTCATAAATAAATAAATAATTTTTAAAAATGCTCAATGGTGCGCCTCTGCTACTCCAGCCTTGAGGCAGAGGTAGGAGATCTCGTAGTTTCTATGCCATCCCGACTATTGATTCCCAGTCATGCCTGGCTATGTGCTTCCTCTCGAAAATAAAAAAAATTTTAACAAAAAGCTCAATGAGAGATAATTGGCAAGCCTCTTGGGGCTGCTACTCATTAGTCTACTCATTATGAAAGAAGAGGGCTTGAGGAGATAGCTCTGCGGGTAAAGTGTTTGCTATGCAAGCACGAGGACCTGAGTTTGATCCCCAGATCCCATGGGCATGGTGGTATGTGTTTATAACCCCAGCACTGAGGAAGAGGGAGCTTTAGGCAAATCTCCTGGGCCTCACTGGCGAGCCAGTCTAACCTAATTGGTGAGCTCTAAGCCAATGAGAGACCTTGTCTCAAAAATCAACCAATTAAAAAAAAAACAAAACAGAAGGATGGCATTCCTGAGGAATGACATCCAAGGTGGTCCACTGCCCTCCACTTACATACACCTGCATACAATCAACACACACACATCTTTTTTTAAAGGGCTGGAAAGATGGCTTAGCGGTGAAGACAGCTTGCCTGTGAAGCCTAAGGAGCCATGTTTGACTCTTCAGATCCCATGTAAGGCATACGCACAAAGGTGAGACAAGCGCAAGGTCACACATGCCCACTAGGTGACTCAAGCATCTGGAGTTCGATTTCAGTGGCTGAGGCCCTAGCCAATTCTCTCTCTCTCTCTCTTTCTGTGTCTAACATAAAATAAAATTAATTTAAAAGAAAAACAAGGGCTGGAGAGATGGCTTAGCGGTTAAGCGCTTGCCTGTGAAGCCTAAGAACCCAGGTTCAAGGCTCAATTCCCCAGGACCCACATTAGCCAGATGCACAAGGGGGCGCACGCGTCTGGAGTTCATTTGCAGTGGCTGGAGGCCCTGGCGCACCCATTCTCTCTCTCTGCCTCTGTTTGTCACTTTCAAATAAATAAATAAAAATAAACAAAAAAATTTTTTAAATTAAAAAAAAAGTAAAACAAGTCAATAAAAGAAAGAAAAAGAAAATAAGAGATGTGGTCACCAGAAGAGAAAATATTTCAAGCACCTCTCCTGCTGTGAAAAGAGGCGCTAAGGCTGGGAACCCAGGAAGGACCACTCTTTCTTTGCTATGACTCTAGAAACCTCCATGCGGTCTTTTCTCATTGACTCCACTGGTGTCTTGAACAATGAAGGGCACAAGGTTAATGGCACCCCTCACAGAGGTAGATGCTGCCTCCGCTCCTCCAGCCTCATAGGTAGGATGCTGTATGTTAGCCCTGGGCTCAGCACAGTGGGTTAGCCAGAGAGAAGGTGACCTAGCTCCCAGAGCACTCTGGGAAATTCGCTTTGCTAAGCCCCTACCCTCCTTCACCCAGGTTGAAGGCCTCTGTGGACGGGCAGGTTATGCACTTTTGCAAGGCTTCTATTTTGAAAGGGTCCTCCAGGCAACAGAGATGCCAGAAACTCATCCATGTGATAGGATTTGTGGCCCCCACCCACCCACCCAAGAGAAAACCCCAATCACACCTTCTCCCAGTCAAAGTAATTGTAATTATTCCCCTACACCTCAAAGAGGGAAAAGCATGCCAGAACTAATCAGATGACAGAAGCCTGGGAACCCAGTGCATCTCAGCACCAATCTTGTTGAAAAGAAGCTTGCCATATTGGAAGCTACAAATTCAATTTGTCTTGTCTAGGGGGAAAAAATGAGGTTTAAATATGTTGAATCAAAAATGATATCTCATGTACCAGACATTAGTGATCCAGAACAAATGCCCTGGGAAAAAAATATTACCCTGAAAATGTTAAGCATTCAGGTTACCAAAGAACTGAGAATTTAGGCAACGATCCAAGCACAGAAAGTCCACACCGGACAGTGCATGTCCCTGACTTGGGCCCTGGAGGCCCAAGTGCTTCAGACGGAGCCCCGGGTTCCTGAGGGCTGGCCTTAGCAGCGACCCTCAGGGACACTGCCTATACCAGCCTCCAGGGAACCTCTGGCCTTCATACCTTCCTGCTGAACTGGGTTGCCAAGGCCTGAGGAACTCGGGTGTGCCGGATGCAGCCAGCCTCACCATGAGGGTGGAGAGCTACTGAGCAAGAGCCCAGGGCCAGTTCACACCAGTTTCCCAAGCCCAGGGAACATGGCTGCTATTGAAAGCAGTTTCCAAATAAATACTGGAAGGCACTGCTTGTTCTCTTTCAAGACAAGTGGGGCGGAGGCGGGGTGGGGGGGAGAGGGGTCACAGGCACCTGAGACTGACTACCAGGAGGTTTGAATCCTAATCTTAGCTTTGTCACTGGCAGTGAGCCAGTGCCAAGGGTCTTGGGTAAGTACCTTCTCTTCTTAGTCCTTAGTTGATAAATATGAGGAATTGGAGCCTGGGAGGATGGCTCCGTGAATATATAGCAGTTACCACACAAGCCTTCATACGTCTGGATCTCAGCTTGGACCCGTGGGAAAGTCAGCAGCTGTGGAGGGCTTCATAATCCCAGCGCACCCATGGTGAGAAGGAAGGCAGAGGCAGGAGAAATTCCTGGAAATTCAGAAGTTTGGAGACCGGTTAGTCTGGTGAAATGCAGCAGGGAATGAAACGGTAGACAACGAAAAGAGACCCTACCTCAAATGAGATGGAAGGAGAGATCCAACTCCTGAAAGTTGTTCTCTGAACTCCATAGATGTGCACCCCACCCTCCCACGCACCCACACTGAGAAATAAAATAATGTTTTAAATGAGGAATTGGACTTGAATGATGCGCACCGTGTATTTCACTTCTGTGACTTACATCTTTTTCTTCCTTTTATTCTCTCTCAAAAGTCTACAGAGCACAGTAAACAGGAAGAATCTTTCAAACCAGCCCTGCCGCTTCTAAACTCTTCTGACCTTGAACAGTATCCAAACCCTCTGTGCCTCCATTTTCTCTTTTGCAGCAATGAAGATAATCGCCTAGCCTTGTGAAAGCCCAAGACCACACACAAAATATTCAAACCCACTCCCAGCCCAGGGCTATTATTTACGGAGGAACAACTGTATGTACTGAATTCTGTACTAGGCACCAAAAATACACACGATCCAGTTGGCACATACCAGTAAGCTTGGGAAGCCGTGGCAGGAGGGTTGCTTGAGTCCAAGAGTTCAAGGCCAGCCTGAATAATACCGTGAGCTCTCCATCAATTAGAAAAGAGGGCTGGAGAGATGGCTAAGCAGTTAAGGCACTCGCCTGCAAAGGCCAAAGGACCCAGGTTCAATTCCCCAGCACCCACATAAGTCAGATGCACAAGGTGGCACATGCATCTGTTTGCAGTGGCTGAAGGTCCTAGTGTGCCCAATCTTTCCCTCTCTTTCTTTCTTTCTTTCTCTCTCTCTCTCTCTCTCTCCATCTCAAAAAGAAGAAAGAAGGGAAGGGAAGGGAAGGGAAGGGAAGGGAAGGGAAGGGAAGGGAAAGGAAGGGAAAGGAAAGGAAAGGAAAGGAAAGGAAAGGAAAGGAAAGGAAAGGAAAGGAAAGGAAAAGAGAGGAAGGAAGGAAGGAAGGAAGGAAGGAAGGAAGGGTGGGTGGGTGAGAAAGAAAGGCAGGGAGGCAGAAAGGTAGCTCAGCCGCCCCCCCCCCTTGTCTCAGCCTGGCTGGGCTGAGATGAGGAGATAGGGGACCTGTATTCCCATGTGGACTCTCTACCCCCTCCTGCCTTCCACATGGCAAGAGCTCTCTACACTCCTCTTGCCCTCTCTTAATGTGATAAAGTAACTTTAAGTCTCAAAAAAAAAAAAAAAAAAAAAGACAGGAAAAGAAACGAGGTGGCCCAGAGAGCATGCCCCCGCCCGACAGGATGCTGTGCCCTTGTGACATGTGCCCCAGAGAACTCCTCCCTGATGGTCCCACGTGCGCATCCCCAAGGTGCACCATGCGCCTGGTGCTCTTCTTCTGGCGCCGAATGGGACGTGGGACAAGGGGCTCCCCAGCTGCCTCTGATGGTTTTCCCTTCGCAGACTCTTTCCCGTTCTTTCTCATCGCTGACACAAAGCACCCGATCAAAAGCAGCTATAGAGGAAAGGGTTGATTTGGGCCTACAGATTCAAGGGGAAGCTCCTTGATGGCAGGGGGAAACGATGGCATGAGCAGAGGCTGGACATCACCTCCTGCCAACATCAGGTGAGCAGCAGCAGTAGAAGAGTGTGCCAAACACTGGCAAGGGGAAACTGGCTACAACACCCATAAATCGGGCCCCCAACAGTACACTGCCTCCAGGAAGCTCCAAGTCCCAAATTGCCACCAGCTGGGGACCTAGCATTTAGAAACCAAGAGTTTGGGGGGGGGGGAACACCTGAATCAAACCACCACGCCCTCCTAATACCGCTTGAAGTCTAACTGCAAAGCGAACAGGAATAAGCAAAACTCTCCAGCAAGAGGCTGCTCTGCTGCTGCCCCCTCCTCTGCCTCTAACTTTCTTCCATCTCTGTTCAGTCATATTGCGTCACTCCGTCTCACAGTCTCAGTCCACTTGCCCTGTTTGGGGAGCTCTGAGATCCCTTTGGTGCCTCTCTGCTCTCCTAAGAACACACTCTGGCCTCGCTCTTTCCTAGAACCACACCCGGCCACCATCTCCTTGGCCAGGGAGGACTCTGGCCCAGGGAACATTCCACTGGGTTTCCCCCAGGGGTTGGCGCGGAGGCTGAAGAAATTGCCCAGTTCTTGTGCAGTCAGCAGGGAAGGTAAATGAGGAATGATCTGGGCACTGCCATGGGCAGATGTGTCCCCAGCCCGGAAGGAAGGACAAGGCAGCTGCGGCTGGAAGGGCCACCCCGTGGGAGGAATGAGCCTCTGGCACAGAGCGGCGGGGCACCGCATCCCGCAGGTCCCGAGTTGCTCCAACCAGGTATGCCTGGACACCTGCAGAAAACACAGCGGGGAGCTGGCAGGCCAAGTGTTCACCCAAATGCACACCGGCTGTTTAATTCCCCATCCTTTTCTGGAGCCCCATATTGTGAAAAGCACTTCTAGAGAAATCCTGGGGTCTCCCTGGCCACTGTGCTCTTCCCTGGCAGCCAGAGGGTTAAAGAGTCGGGGAGGGGTATAAATGGCTAATCCCAGCAGGTCCTGGGTCAGGCATCTTAAATTATCATCTGTGAAGAGCTAGGATAGGTCCTCCATACTATACACAATAAACCCTCATCATTCCTCTCCTTTATCTCCCCATCAGAATCCCCCCTCCACTGAACCCCTTCTTCTTTCGAACTTGTCTGTCCCTCTTCTACTTTTTTTAAAATTTTTTTGTTTATTTTTATTTATTTATTTGAGAGCGACAGAGAGAGAAAGAGGCAGATAGATAGAGAGAATGGGCACGCCAGGGCCTCTGCAAACGAACTCCAGATGCGTGCGCCCCCTTGTGCACCTGGCTAACGTGGGTCCTGGGGAATCGAGCCTCGAACCGGGGTCCTTAGGCTTCACAGGCAAGCGCTTAACCGCTAAGCCATCTCTCCAGCCTCCCTCTTCTATTTTGATGTCATCTTTTTTGCCCCTCATGTTACGCAGGTCTTGTGTAGGTAGCGTGAGCACTGTGAGGTCATGAATGCAATGGACACTTGTCTGGAAGACAGCCTTTGGCTCTTATGTTCTTTGCACATCTCTTCTGCAGCGGACCCTGAGCCTTGGAAGGCGTGATAGAGATGTCTCACTTAGTACCGAACACTCCACTGTCACTTCTTCAGCACTTTGGTGAGTTTTGAGTCTTCCCCAGTGATCACTACCATCTGTAAAGAGAAGCTTCTCAGACTATAAGAGATGACTTAGTGGTTAAGGCACTTGCCTGCAAAGCCTAAGGGCCCAGGCCCAATTCCCCAGTATCCATGTAGGCCAGATGCACAAGGTGGCACATGCATCTGGAGTTCGTTTGCATTGCTGGAGGCCTTGGCGCGCCCATTCTCTCTCATTCTCTCTCTCAAATAAATAAATAAAATATGAAAAACGAAGCTTGGACTGCAGAGATGGCTTAGCTCTTAAGACACTTGGCTGCAAAGCCTAAGGACCCATGTTCAACTCCAGATCCCACATTAGCCAGACACATAAAGTGATGGAAGCACGTGAGGTCACACATGCACACAAGGTGGCGCACGTGCCTGGAGCCCCTGGCGCGCCTATTCTCTCTCTCTCTTTCTCTCCCTCTCTTGCTCTCACTTTCTTGCACTAAAAAAAAAGAAAGAAAGAAGTCTCTCCAATCATAAGTGAGAGTAGCATTAATATATGAGCATAAATATAAATATTTAGAGAGAACTTTGGTGGGCATAATATATCCATTTAGCCCAACAACTCTCCCCAGGGCTTATAACCATCACAGCCTTAGGCTTGTGACTAGTTTTCAGTATCAGGAATGAATTTCCTCTTGTAGGGCAGGCCTCGAATCCAACCAGAGAGAGAGCAGGTGGCTTCCCTCAGAACAGACTTGCCTCCGCGTAGCCGTTGTGAAGTCTTGCCTGACTAGCCAGCCATGTAGCTCGCAGGGTCCGCTGCAAGCTGAGCCTCATGACAACTCTTCTGCCCCGCAGACTGCACAGCACCCTCCAGCACTATGTCAGTCAACAGGACGGAGGCTTCCAGCTCAGCTCCAGCTTGGTTTCTCAGTGTCCTGCAGCCAAAGCATGTGGTGTCTTTAGCAGTAAGATCTTACTATCTAGTTCTGGTGGGCAACCAAAAGCATTGGCAACAGCCTACATTGTTTTCTTCTGGGGTGGCATCAGGAGCCTCCCTGACCAACAACTCACCGAGAAGTATCCTATCCACTGAAATTCTTTCCTATAACGATCTATGGTTTCTGATTACAACACGGGAGGTTGGTTCTCTTTGTTGCTGTTGTTTGTTTTGTTTTGTGAAGTAGGGTCCCGCTGTAGCCCAGGCTATGTAGTCTCAGGGTGGCCTCGAACTCACAGTGATCCTCCTACCTCTGCCTCCCGAGTGCTGGGATTAAAGGCATGCGCCACCACACCTGGCTTGGGGGTTGGTTCTTTGAGTATCAAATGTGGGCTTAGAGGTTAAGGCACTTGCCTACGAAGCCTAAGGACCCAGGTTAGATTCACCAGAACCCACATGTAGTAGACAGCTTCAGGCTCGCTGAGATGAACTTCCAGACCAGGCACAGTTATGGAGGAAGGGATATTTATTGAAGCTTACAGATCCAGGGGAAGTTCCATAATGGCAGAAGAAGCTGTCCTGCCTTCACAGGTCCAAGCAGAGAGAGAGAAGCACAAGCCAAAAAACCAAAAGCCAAGAGCCACACAGCACAGCACACTTCAGGAACTCCAGCTAGGCACACTTTGCATATCTTTAGATTGAAATCTGAAACCCATCACCACACCTTAAGATCCGCCCAGTGACACTGCCTCCAGCCAGGTGGCTGCAGATGCAAACTACAAAGTAATAAAACACTGAATAGGGGCTGGAGAGATGGCTTAGCAGTTAAGCGCTTGCCTATGAAGACTAAGGACCCCAGTTCAAGGCTCAATTCCCCAGGACCCATGTTAGCCAGATGCACAAGGGGGCGCACACATCTGGAGTTCGTTTGCAGTGGCTGGAGGCCCTGGTGCGCCCATTCTCTCTCTCTCTCTCTGCCTCTTTCTCTCTCTGTCACTTTCAAATAAATAAACAAAAATAAAACAAAAAAAATTTAAAAACACTGAATATATTGGGGGCCATATATTCAAACTACCACATTTCACCCCTGGACCCCAATAGATTCATAACTATCACACATTGTAAATTGTACTCAGTTCAATTAAAAAGGTCCCCACAGTCTTGACCAATTTAAGATAGTAAGTCCTGTAAAAATCAAACAAGTTAAATACTTTCAACATATAAAGGCACAGAGTAAACGTTTTCAACTGGTACAGTGCATGGCAAGGAGAGACTAAAACAATGCAAACTCAACCACCATCAAACAAACATCAAACTTCTGCAGTTCAAGTTCAATATAACCAGAGACTGACAGTCTCCAGATTTTCCAAATCTGCCTCTCCATCTGGGCAGAGTAGCCAGGGAATACTTCCATCCCAGGCCAACAGTGTGCTCTATGGTAGCCCTTGCATAGTCCTGGTATATACAAAATGTCTTCAGGTCTTCATGCAAACCACGGTCCATCTTCCAAAGGCTCTTTCAGCCTATCAGGGCATCACGCCCTGCCTCATGCCACATCTCAGCAGCAGCTCCTGGAACCATGTGCAATTCACGACCATGCCTCACAGTTTTCATGCTTCTGAAACCAATACCAGGTGTGCAGGACACAGGCCATATTCTTAATTCACAGACAAAATAAATCATAACCTTGAAAAGCAGGTTCCTTCTCCAGTCAACTCTTTCCAAAAGTGTTTGCATTTCTATGATAGTCTTCCCTCAGGCATCCTTTCCATGGTAAAGCAATTGAACCATCTTCCTTAAGATTGCTAATGTGTTTGACAATAGCAGATTCAGTAACCTAAAACCAGTCTCAGTGCTGTAATTTTAACTTGCTTGAGGTTTTCCAGCTTAAAAATCTTAAATCTCTCAGTCCAATATCTCTAGCCAAGCACATCAGTCCATTACAAATTTAACCTTCATCAAACTCTCTGGGCCTGGGCAGCAGGACACAGCCAGCCCTTATGACAGTAGCCCAGTTCCAACAAAGTCCTCTGCAGTCTTTCCTTCCCCTTAAAAAGCTCATAACCCAAGCCTCGAAGTTCAATATTGTCTGCACTTAGCATTCTCAAACTCTCATCAGAATAGTTCATAAAACTTGGCTTACCACTCCAGAAGGCATCTTCATTTACAAGCACCAAGTCCATGCCCATTCCTCCAAAACAAAGGTTCCAAAAGACCAACATCCACATGGCCAGGTACCTCTCAGCTCACTCCTCGGTACCAAGTTCTGTAGCAGACAGTTTCAGGTTCGCTGAGATGAACTTCCAGACCAGGCACAGTTATGAAGGAAGGGATGTTTATTGAAGCTTACAGATCCAGGGGAAGTTCCATAATGGCAGAAGAAACTGACCTGCCTTCACAGGTCCAAGCAAAGAGAGAGAAGCACAAGCCAAAAAGCCAAAAGCCAAAAGCCACATAGCACACTTTAGGAACTCCAGCTAGGCACACTTTGCATATCTTTAGATTGAAATCTGAAACCCACCACCACACCTTAAGACCCACCCAGTGACGCTGCCTCCAACCAGGTGGCTTCAGATGCAAACTACAAAGTAATAAAACACTAAATATATTGGGGACCATCTATTCAAACTACCACACCACGTAAGCCAGATGCAAAAGGTGGCCCATGCTTCTGGAGTACGTTTACAGTGGCTGGAGGCCCTGGCGTACCCACTCTCTTTCTTTCTCTCTCTCTCTCTCTCTCTCTCTCTCTCTCTCTCTCTTATAAATAAATGAAAATGGGCTGGAGAGATGGCTAGCAGTTAAGCACTTGCCTGTGAAGCCTAAGGACCCCGGTTCGAGGCTCGATTCCCCAGGACCCACGTTAGCCAGATGCACAAGGGAGTGCACACTTCTGGAGTTTGTTTTCAGTGACTGGAGGCCCTGGCATGCCCATTCTCCCTCCCTCCTGCGCTCTCTCTCTCTCTCTCTCTCTCTCTCTCTCTCTCTCTGCCTCTTTCTCTCTCTGTCTGTCTCTCCCAAATAAATAAACAAACAAACAAAAAATTTAAATAAATGAAAATAAGCTATATTTTGAGTGTCAGGTGCTGTGCTAGGATCCACATCCAAGCAAACAAAGAAGCTCGTGGCCTGGCAGGCAGCACAGAGGGCTTCCTCTGTCTGGACTATGGGAAACACAAAGATGACCTTTGGGGTTCAGGTGCTTCTGAAACTTTCCAGTGGGAAAATTTTCAGTATCCTGAAAAACTGAGGAGGGTGGCACCCAATAAAATCACCTGCTAGCTGGGCATGGTGGCACATACCTTTAATCCCAGCACTGGGGAGGCAGAAGTAGAAGGATCGCTGTGAGTCTGAGGCCACACTGAGACTGCTTAGTGAATTCCAGGTCAGCCTAAGCTAGAGCAAGATGTTACCTCAAAAAACAAAACCAAAAAAAGGGGGGGGCTGGAGAGATTTAGCAGTTAAGTTGCTTGTCTATGAAGCCTTGGGATCCAGGTTCGATTCCCCAGTAACCATGTAAGCCAGATGCACAAGGTGGCACATATATCTGGAATTCGTTTGCAATGGCTAGAGGCCCTGGCGTGCCTATTCTCATTGTCTATTTGCCTCTTTCTCTGTCTCTCTCTCTCTCTCTCTCTCTCTCTCTCCAAATAAATAAAGTAAAGAAGAAGAAGAAGAAGAAGCATTTTGGGCTGGAGAGATGGCTTAATGGTTAAGGCATTTGCCAGCAAAGCCAAAATACCCAGGTTCGATCCCCTAGTACCCACATAAAGCCAGATGTACAAAGTGGCGCATGCATCTAGAGTCCATTTGCAGTGGATGGAGACGCGCCCATTCTGTTTCTCTTCTATCTCTCTCTGCTTGCAAATAAATAAAATTAAAATTAAATAAAAAAAAATCACCTGCTATCCTGAGATCAGAATAGTGGGAGGTGGGGTGAGTCTGAGGGGCGGCGGCTTCCATGCTGCCGAGAGCAGCTTAGCGGTGTCAGGGGAAAGGGAAGAGGTGGGTCCACTCGTGGGAGCTGGGCATGTGCTACTCTCTTCCTCACATATCTAGACATGTGCTTGCTGTTGAGTTTGAGGTGGCTCTGTGTTCCCATTCCTTAATTTGTTGAAATAATATACTATTCCATGAGACTAAACATAAGCGTTTAGGGAACAGCGGTGAGGCGCGGGGGGGTCTTTGTGACTCCCTTATTTCCTGACCTAGCCCTCCAATGGTCCAAGTAATAAAAAGCAGATTCGGGGCCAAAAATCACCTAGACAAAAGCCAGGTGCCCCCAAGACCCGCGCGGGAGAGGTCACGACATGATGTGGCCCGTCCCTGAAGCACATTGGGGCACTTAGATCGTGCCCAAAACTTTGTGACTTCCAGTGTTTCCTCTGCCCAAACCAGCCTGGTCCTGCGTCCGACCCGGAAAGCCTCACACTCGATGCGGGCTTCCACCGCCAGGCGGCGCTGGACAGAGGTCCAGCCTCGTTCTGGTCCACGCGGGCGAACTTGAACTTCATCTTCTCCGTAGCCCTGCGCAGCAGCATTGCTCCTGAGGCCACGGGGTGGAGCTGAAGGTTCGCGCTCTGCCTCCGTTTTCCAGTCTCACAGCGAAAGACACTCAACCCTGGACTTTTCGGGAGAGGAGCAACCGAAGTGCGAGAGAATTATCATCCTCACTTCCGCCCAGCGCCCCATCCCGCCCTCCGCCTCCACTCCCTCCACACCCCCCCCACACACACATACATCCAGGCACTGGGATTCTAATCCCCAATTTTCTTGCCCTCAACAAACGTGTTCACTTCTCTGGGACTTCAGTGTCTCTCCAGAAAAATCCGCATCCTACATACATTTCATGGCTTGGATCTCTTCTAGATCTGTTATTGGTACAATTCCAGGGCTGGAGAGATGGTTTCGTGGTTAAGGCCCCGAAGGATCCAGGTTCGATTTCCCCAGTGCCTACGTAAAGCCAGATGCACAAGGTGGTGCATGCATCTGGAGCTCGTTTACAGTGGCTAGCGGCCCTGGTGTGCCCGTTCTCAGTCTCTCTCTCAAATAAATAAATAAAGTATAATTCCATAAATGAATGCATCAGGTGGATGGACAGGGATCAAGTCATCCAGTAGACACAATGATTTGCCTATAAATCCACACTCCAATGTAAGGAGTTTGGAAAGCAAGCTTCATTTCGTGGACCAGTTCAGTTCCGTGGGCAATGACTATCCCGGGTGCTGTCTGAGGACTCCGTGGTCAAGCCAGGTCCAGCTGGAGACCCGACGGATCAGCACGAGACCAAAGGGTTAAAAGCCATGAGTTCAAGGCCACTCTGAGACTACGTAGTGAATTCCAGGTCAGCCTCAGCTAGAGAGAGACCCTACCTCGGAAAACCAAAAACAAATAAATAATAAAGAAAGAATGATTCTTGCAGGGAGTGGTGGCTCACACCTGCTCTAGAGAGACAGAGGTAGGATGAGGTATCTGGGGTGCGTGTGGGAACCAGGAAGAAGATAATTCCACAGCTCAGCCAGTGCGTGGCGGGGCGGGGAGGGGGGACCCTCACACGTTATCTTCGTCCTGGGAGCCCCAACACCATCCCAGCTGCCCGTCCAGTCTCCCAGAGAAGGAGTGGAGGATCGAGTTAGCGAAGACGCCACACGCCAATCACCTTGAAACCGAAACCGCGGAGCTTCGGGCAAAGAATTTACCACGACGGGACGTGCCCTTGAGGGTTACCCTTTTTACGTGCCGAAGGCCCCTCCTCTAATTCCGTTCAGGAGCCTCGGGTCTCTCCCACCCCATCCGCATCCCCATCCATCCCCATCCACCGCCTGGGCAGGCGCGCCCCCGTCCGGGTTGTCGCAGGTACTGCGCGCTATGTCGCTGGGAGCTGAAAAGACCATTGCATGGTTCATGAAAACTTCTCTTTATTGCTGATTTTTGTGGTCTGTTGCCTTTTTCCCCCTCTTTCTCTTATTCCTTCTGCCCCTGAGTCAGCAACAAAGCCCGACGAAGCAGATCGAACGAGGGGGAGGAGACGGGCTAGGGCTCCAGGCGGCCCGGGCAGCGACCCCCGCAACCAGGACCCACGCTTCGGGGACCACCTTTCTGCGGAGCCTGCGCGCTGGGGGAGAGTCACCCGGGGCGGGTCCCTCGGCCTGTAACCCTCCTCCTCCTGCGTGTGTGCGTACGCCTTCGCCCTTTCACGTCCGCTTCACACGCATTGACTCATTTCAGTCCTACTACCTTTCTGAAGTTCTTGTCAGCAGCCAAACCAAATAAATAAATAAGTAAAACAGGAATAAAAGCAGAGCAAATCAACATTTTTTTTTTTCCCGAAGCAGGGGCTCACTGACCTGGAATTCACGATGTAGTTTCAGACTGGCCTCAAAGTCACAGCATCTTCCTACCTCTGCCTCCTAAGTGATGATTAGATTTTATTTATTTGGGAGAGAGTAAGAGTGCAAGAGTTAAAGGCATGCACCACCATGCCCAGGAAAGGGAGAGAGAATGAGAATGGCCACACTAGGTCCTCTCTAGGCACTGCAAAAAAAAAAAAAAAAAACTCCAGATGCTTGTAACACTTTGTGCTTCTGGCTTTACGTGGGTACTGGAGAACTGAACTCTGGTCATTAGGCTTTATGGGCAAACACCTTAACCACTGAGCTATCTCTCCAGCCCAACTCAGCAATGTTTTTTTTTTTTTTTAACTGAGCATTGAAATTTGAAGGGACTGTTTGGAAGGTCTTGCCCACAAAAATATTACCTTTCACTTGTGTCTAAAAAAATCTTTAAAAACTGGTCATGATTCGTTAGTTTGAATCCATTACTGTCCTCTCTGGTCAAGCTTGGGACACAAGTCTATTTGCCTAGATTTCACTGGGTATGAGTAAGTCCCGTGCACCACTAGGGACTCTGCTGATGTTCGTATTTGTTGGAGGCACCCTTCCACTTAAAGGTAATGACACATGAGAGCCTAAAAGGGCTCAGTGGCTAAGTGCACCGCCAGAACAAGCACGAGGGCCTGACGGGACCTGATACCTCCAGAGTTCAAATCTCCAGATCCCAGTGAACAGCTGTATGTAGCTTCGGGCTTCTGTAACTCCAGTCTCACAGGGAAGCAGAGACCCAAGAATCGTGTGTCCCCCCTGACCGTCCCCCCACCGCCGCCAAAGCTCCAGAATAAATAAAGAAACTTCCACTCAAAACAAGATCAGGCTAGCAATGAGACCCCTAAGGGTATGAGTTACCACACTACACATACGCACCACATTATCCACATTATGCACACAAACAAAAAATGATACGCCGGCCAGGCGTGGTGGCACATGCCTTTAATAATCCCAGCACTCTGGAGGCAGAGATAGGAGGATCGCCATGAGTTCGAGGCCACCCTGAGACTACAGAGCGAATTCCAGGTCAGCCTGAGCTAGAGTGAGACTTTACCTCAAAAAAAAAAAAAAAAAAAAAGATACACGGGGCTGGAGAGATGGCTTAGCAGTTAAGGTGCTTGCCTGCAAAGCCAAAGGACCAAGGTTCAATTCCCCAGGACCCATGTAAGCAAGATGCACAAGGTGGTGCACGTGTCTAAAATTCGTTTGCAGTGGCTGGAGGCTCTGGCATGCGGGTTCTCTCTCTGTCACTGTCTGCCTCTCCCTCCCTCTCTCTCTGTCTCAAATAAATAAATAAAATATTTTTTTAAATTATATCTCCTTAGTATGGAGGCTGAGTGTGACGATCCCTACAATGTGAATTTCTTCCCAAGTCCCCTTATTTTGCCCCACCTGGGAGAGAAGAGTCCTGCCTGAAGCATGGCTTCACAGCCCCTCTTCCAGTCAATATGGGATGGGGGTCATGTCAGCATGCAGTGGAATGGCCATAGAGTCTAGAAAACCTGACTCTCTGCCACAGGAATACTGTCCCACGGTTCTGAGGCCATTTTAAACATATGGAGTCTCCCTTTCCTCTTTGTAAAAGAAGGGCAATAACACCCAGCTTGGCCCATTATACTGAGAGTTAGGTGAGCGGACATAAACGCTGTAGGAATGAATTACGGGGCTGGAGAGATGGCTTAGCGGTTAAGGAGCTTGCCTGCGAAGCCTAAGCAGCCATGTTCTACTCTCCAGATTCCACATTAGCCAGGTGCGCAAAGGTGAGGCAAGCGCAAGGTCGCACATGCCCACTACGTCTCCAGTTTGATTTCAGTGGCTGAGGCCCTGGAGCAACAATTCTCTCTCTCTCTCTCTCTCTCTCTCTCTCTCTCTGTCACTTGCTCTATCTAAAATTAAAAAAAAAAAAAAAAAGCCGGGCGTGGTGGCGCATGCCTTTAATCCCAGCACTCGGGAGGCAGAGGTAGGAGGATCACCGTGAGTTCGAGGCCACCCTGAGACTCTATAGTGAATTCCAGGTCAGCCTGGGCTAGAGTGAGACCCAGGTGCAGTGCCAGCATGGGTAGGAAGACAGAGAGCATCCTGGCACCGCAGGAGCACAAAGAAGGATCAGCCATTCCTAAACCCCAACGCTGAGACCCATCCTTCACAGACCCATGAGAGACCCTTACTTCTCCGCCTGGGCTGGAGATGGGGAGAGAAGGGCAGATATAAGAACCGTACGTGGCGGCGGGAGGCGGAGCCGCGGCAGCGGCGCGCAGGCAGCGTAGCTTCGGGAAGGCTCGCGCGCGCCTTGGCGCGCAGCATCCGCAAGATGCCCAAGAGGAAGGTGAGCTCGGCCGACCGGGCGGCGAAGGACGAGCCCCAACGCAGGTCGGCCAGGCTGTCCGCGAAGCCAGCATCTGCGAAAGTGGAAGCGAAGCCAAAAAAAGCAGCGGGAGCCCGGCTTGGTGGTGCACGCCTTTAATCCCAGCACTCGGGAGGCAGAGGTAGGAGGATCGCCGTGAGTTCGAGGCCACCCTGAGACTCCATAGTGAATTCCAAGTCAGCCTGGGCTAGAGTGAGACCCTACCTTGGGGGAAAAAAAAAAAAAAAAAGCAGCAGGAAAGGATAAACCTTCAGACAAAAAAAAGTGCAAGCAAAAGGGAAGAGGGGAGCAAAGAGCAAGCAGGCTGAAGTGACTCAGCCAGAGACTGAAGAAGACCTACCTGCAGAGAACGGAGAGGCGAAGCTAGGAGAGTGCAGCCTCCGAGGAAGCGGGAGAGGAAGACGCCGAGGCTGAGTAGTCATGCACCGTGTCCGTCAGCATCCCTGTCTCCTCCTTGTACAATCCAGAGGAATATTTTTTATCAACTATTTTTGTAAATGCAAGTTTTTTAGTAGCTCCAGAAACATTTTTTTAAAAGGAGGGAATCCCACCTCATCCCATTTTTTAAGTGTAAATGATTATTTTTTTAAGAGGCGAAATCATTTGCTGGTTGTTTATTTTTGAATACAACCAGAAAACAGTGGGATATTGAATTATGGGAAGCTTTGACTGTCTTGGGTGTCAGCTTAACTGTCCATAGGTGGGGGGGGGTTAGTTTTATATCCTACAATACAAAGCATGCTAAATGGCAATTTGGAGTCACATTTGTGCATTTAATATGTCTTGAATATTTTCAATTACTCCTAGTCTGTGTTTTTAGTAGAGCCGTTTCCTAAGGAAAACAAAAACAAAAAAACCACTCCTTGGGCACCGCCCTGTCAGCACTGTGTGCCTCTGTGACATCTCTAGTTGTGGTAGTCCAGTGTTCCTAATAATTTTGATAATGTACTGTGAAAGATGAAAAATTTGCATTTACAGTGTATATGATACTATGCGTCTGCAGTGTATATGAGCCAGTGGGAGTTGAGTAGCGATTGTGAGCATTTGAAGATGTTTGAACACCAGAGCCTATTAAGGAAAAACACCTCTAAGATTGAAGCTGGGTGTCACTGGAATAACTTCTAAAGAAACAATACATGGTCTTTAGATTTTCAGTACGTGTGTTAAGACTTGTGTACAATTGAAATGTTTGTGTACTGTTCCTCAGCACCAATAAAAGTATGAAAATTTAAAAAAAAAAGAACCCTACATGGTTCTTGGCTGATAGACAAGGTCTTGTCCAAAGCGAGATGCCCCCAATTCCAAACTGATGTCATAGAGGGGTTTCGAGCCACCTGTGCTGAGTTACCTGTGAACTCTGCCCACAATCCAATGATCAATATATATTTTGTTGTTGTTGCTTGTTTTGAGTTTGTTCGTTCTTTTCTTTTTTAAAAAACATTATTTATGTGTTAGTGAGCAGAGAGAAAGAGAGAGAGACTGTATATGTGTGTATGGGTGTGTCAGATGCATGTACCACTTTGTGCATCTGGCTTTATGTGGGTCCAAGGGAATTGAACCTGAGCTGGCAGGCTTTGCAAGCAAATGTTTTTAGCCTCTGAGCCACCTCTCTAACCTTGGGTTGGTTTGTTTTTGAGACTAGATGTCTCTACGCACCCCAGGGTGGCCTCCAACTCTTGATCCTGCTGTCCCTGCCCCCGTCGTGCTAGTATTACAGGCACGTGCTTTCACATCTGGTGACTCAGTAAATTTTAATTCACTTCTTGTCATGTAGCACACACTTACTGAAGGATTTTATGCACCAAGCCTGGGCAAGACTAAAGGACACAGAGTGAGCAGGGTGACAAGCCCTTGCCCTACTAGGGTTTGTGGTCTAACAGGGAAGCAAACTGGATGAGAAGTGGTGACATAATCTGATGACGCTTATGCTGTAGGGCTGCCATGATGTCACCAGGGGTCCCAGCCCAGTGCAGGGGTGTGGTGGCGCACACTTTTAATCTTAATGCACTTGGGAGGCAGAGGTAGGAGGATCACAATGACTTTGAGGCTAGCCTCCAGAGAGAGACTCAGGTCAGCCTGGGCGAGAGTGAGACCCTGCCTCAAAAAGAGAGCGAGACAGAGAGAGAAAGAAGGGTCCAGACCTAAGAGTTAAGCCGTTCTGAGCAGGTAGGGTTGTGAAGAATGGTCAGGGATGGAATGGAACAGTATTTTTGAGATTTTTCAGAGCAAGGGCAAGGACTGGGGCACCTCGAAAACTTAGACCACACGCTAAGTGAAAGAAATCAGGCACAAAAATCCATATAATAGATGGTTTCATTTATGTAAAATACCCGAAATCTGTACATCTATTTAAAAATTAGCTGGAGCCAGGCATGGTGGTGCACGCCTTTAATTTCAGCACTTGGGAGGCAGAGGTAGGACGATCGCCATGAGTTCGAGGCCACCCTGAGACTACATGGCGAATTCCAGGCCATCATGAGCTAGAGTGAGACCATTGTTAAATTTCCAAGAATTTGATGAACAAGTTGGTAAACATAGCCATTAAAAAAATTAAGTTATGGGCTGGAGAGATGGCTTAGTGGTTAAGCGCTTGCCTGTGAAGCCTAAGGACCCCGGTTAGAGGCTTGATTCCCCAGGACCCATGTTAGCCAGATGCACAAGGGGGGCGCACGTGTCTGGAGTTCATTTGCAGTGGCTGGAGGCCCTGGTGTGCCCATTGTCTCTCTCTCTATCTGCCTCTTTCTCTCTCTGCCCATCGCACTCAAATAAATAAATAAATAAAAATAAATAAATAAAAATAAATAAATTAAGTTATGCCTGGGTGTGGTGGCACACTCCTTTAATCCCCCAGCATTCAGGAGGCAGAGGTAGGAGGATCACTGTGAGTTCAAGGCCACCCTGAGACCACATAGTGAATTCCAAGTCAGCCTGGGCTAGAGCAAAACCCTACCTCCAAAAAAAAAAAAAACACCACATACACACACAAAGGCTGCCTCATGGCCTGGGTTCAATTCCTCAGTACCAACTTAAAAGCCAGATGCATACATCTGGGAGTTCATTTGCAGTGGCAGGAAGACCTGGTGGGCCCATACTCACTCTCTTTGTCTGCCCCTCTCTCTCTCTCTCTCTCCCATAAATAAATAAAATATTTTTTTTAAAAAAAGAAGAAAAAGTTAAGTTAGGGGCAAATAATAGAGATTTGGAGCAAGGTAGTTAGTTAGGGACACAGGCCCAAAAATAACACAGTTGTCAACCTGCCCTGGAAGACTAGAAAGGAGTTCCCCTCTGATTCAATATGGCGACCTTGTTCCTGTTTGTTGTTGTTAGGTTCTGAGTCTGTATTCTTCTCCCTGACCCGCCAGCCAATCAGGGTACTAGTACACCCCTTGGACTTGACAACGAGGCTCATTCCAACTGTATGCCTAGTTTGTATCTCCAGTCCAAGTCACCATGTGGCTACCTGTTCAGAACCCCTCCCAGCATCCCAACTTGGAAGCTTTTCTGCTTTATTTCTACTTTATACTGTACTCTCTTAAAAGAAACCCTTCATGGGCTGGAGAGATGGTTTAACATTTAAGTCCTACAAAGCCTGAAGGACCCAGGTTCAGTTCTCCAGTACCCACATAAGCCAGATGCACAAGGTGGCACATGTGTCTGGAGTTTGTCTTCAGTGGCTGGAGGCCCTGGTGTGTGTACCCATTCTCTCTCTCTGCCTCTCTCTCTCTCTCTCTCTCTCAAAAAAATAAAATAAATCTTTCTGAACCTAGCTAAAAAATAAATAAATAAATTAGATGTCTAGGGAGATGGTGTAGTTAGCAAGGTGCTTGCTGGGCAAGCGTAAGGACCTTAGTTCAGATCGCCAGCACTTACATGGAAGCCCAGGGTGGTAGTGTGTGCCTGAAATCCAACACTGGGGAAGTGAAGACAGGTTCATCTGACCAAACCTGAGACCTCTAGTTTTAGTGAAAGATGACTCAAAAAATAAGCCAAGGGCTAGAGAGATGGCTTAGTGGTTAAGCGTTTGCCTGTGAAGCCTAAGGACCCCGGTACGAGGCTCGATTCCCCAGGACCCACATTAGCCAGACGCACAAGGGGGCACATGCATCTGGAGTTCATTTGCAGTGGCTGGAGGCCCTGGCACACCCATTCTCTCTCTCTCTATCTATCTGCCTCTTTCTTTCTTTGTCTGTCGTTTTCAAATAAATAAATAAAAATAAACCAAAAAAAATAATAAGCCGAGCTGGGCGTGGTGGTGCACACCTTTAATCCCAGCACTCCGGAAGCAGAAGTAGGAGGATCACTGTGAGTTCAAAGCCACCCGGAGACCACATAGCGAATTCCAGGTCAGCCTGGACTTGAGTGAAACTCTACCTCGAAAAACCAAAATAAATAAATAAATAAAAAACAAGCCAGGTGTTGTGGTGCCTGCCTTGAATCCCAGCATCCAAGAGGCTGAAGTAGGAGGATCATTGTGAGTTTGAGACCAGCCTGAGACTACATAGTGAAGTCCAGGTCATCCTGGGCTAGAGCGACACCCTACCTCAGAAAATCAAAAAAATAAAATAAAAAAGTGGAGGGGCTGGAGAGATTGCTTAGTGGTCAAGGTGTTTGCCTGCCAAGTCTAAAGACCCAGGTTTGATTACCCATGTAAGCCAGATGCACAAGGTGGTGCATGCGTCTGGAGTTTGCACTGGCTGGAGGCCCTGGCATGCCCAGTCTTTATCTGCCTCCTCCTCCTCCTTCTTCTCTCTTTCTGTCTCTTAAATAAATATATAAATAAAATATTTTTTAAAATAAGGTGGAGAGATATTGAGGACTACATCTGATGTTGAACTCTGACGTCCACACATATCTGCACACCAGTTCACACACATGGAAGCATCCATTCATAAATGTACACAGCATATGCAAGAAAAAAAATAGAGGGAGCAGGAGACAGACTCTGAGGATACTCAACACCTACCACAGCAGAGATCCAGAGGCTCCTAAGAGCCCATCACTGAAGTAGACTTAAAACCCACCCACCACAGCTCAGGGAATTTTGTGGAAGAGGGAGCAGAAAGATTGTAAGAGCCACAGGTTGAGACATGCCCAGAGGCATTCCCTCCCCACCAAAACATAACTGACTACTGCTCCCACAATGCATAAACTACAACCCATGGGGAATACCTGCAACTCCACTGAGGAGGGTCCCCAATGGTACAGGGGGCAGGGATGAGGGAAGAGAGGGTACCAACACATGATGTATCCATACAAAATATGTTGTTAATAATAATAAAGATTTTTAAATAATTTTTATTTATTTGAGAGAGGGAAAGAGGCAGAGTGAGAGAGAGAAAGAGAGAGAATGGGCATAACTGGGCTTCCAGCCACTGCAAACAAACTCCAGATGCATGTGCCCCCTTGTGCATCTGGCTTACATGGGTCCTGGGGAATCGAACCTGGGTCCTCGGGCTTTTCAGGCAAGCGCCTTAACCACTAAGCCATCTCTCCAGCCCAATGATAAAGATTTTTAAAAGTAAATAAAGTATTTTTTAAAGTAGAATAGATGTATACCAATATGCCCACTGTCTTGTAACAAGATATCCTAGGCATCAGGCTCTTATGGCATAGAAACAGTCAAATTGAGACAAAGCCGCGTATTATAGACAAGACAGACAGGGTTCCTTCACTGGCACTCCAGCCTGTGCTCACAGCTTGCTCCAGCTGAAGGGACCTCGCCATGATTAACAGGGGTCAGGCCGCTACTTGCTTCACAAAGGGAGCAGGCGAGCTCTTATTGATTTTCCAGGGTGAGCTCAAGTTTGGTAATTGTCCCTTGCCCACGGGCATGGTCTCAAAAGATGTTTTGCCTTCTGTCTTCTGTGTGTCAGCATTCTGACCTGGAAGTTTGCAGGCTAATGGGAAGTGACTTAACCCAGGGACGGCTGGATCCCTCTTGTTGCTGGTGTCGTTATCTTGCGTGAAGGTCCCCCAGCTTCATGGCTCTGGGTGGACATTACACTAGGGCTGAGCAACTGTCGGCGCTTGAGCTGCAGAGGACTCACAAGGGTGGAAGAAATGCATGCTAGTGCCAACGGCTACGAGCCAAGTTATCCCTGCGCTGCAGTTTGGGTCAAAACATTTCCCAAATAATCAACATGTCTACACTCAGCTAAAGAGAATCTGACCCAAAGGTTAAGACAGCAAAGAGGACAGATACAAGACGAAAACAGAAATGCCAAACCTTTTATGCTATTTTAGTCTCCTATCAGATTGGGTGGAGTGAGTGAGTGATGAGTGAGTGAATGAGTGAGTGAGTGAGTGAGTTAGTTAGTTAGTTAGTTAGTTAGTTAGTTAGTTAGTTAGTTTTTCGAGGTAGGGTCTCGCCCTAGCCCAGGCTGACCTGGAATTCGCTAGGTAGTCTCAGGGTGGCCTCGAACTCATGGTGATCCTCCTACCTCTGCCTCCTGACTGCTGGGATTAAAGGTGTGCACCACCACGCCCGGCTTGAGTGGAGTTTTTTTAATCTCTTCCCCTCTCTCTCTCTCTCTCTCTCTCTCTCTCTCTCTGTGTGTGTGTGTGTGTGTGAGAGAGAGAGAGAGAGAGCACACATGCCACAGTATATGTGTGGTCAGAGGTCAACTTCAGGCGTCAGTCCTAACCTTCCACCTTGTCTGAGGCAGACTCTCTTGTTTGTGGCCATATATGTCAAGCTAACTGGCCCACAAGCCTGCAGGATTCTCCTGCCTCCACACCCCCATCTGACTGCAGGTGTTCTGAGACTGCAGATTTGCACCACCATGTCCCTGCTTTCTGTGGGTTCTGGGAATCTGAACTCAGGTTGTCATGCTTCTGCAGCAAGCACTTTTGCCCAATGAGCCACCTCCCTAGCCTCCAAAAGTCAGTGCTTTCATCAGAAGTGACCTTTAAAGATGCTGCAGAGGGCCGGGCGTGGTGGCGCACACCTTTAATCCCAGCACTCAGGAGGCAGAGGTAGGAGGAGCACCTTGAGTTCGAGGCCACCCTGAGGCTACATAGTGAATTCCAGGTCAGCCTGGGCTAGAGCGAGACCCTACCACACACACACAAAAAAAAAAAAAAAAAGATAAAAAGATGCTGCAGAGTAACCTAGGAAACTGTTATCAGAACCCCCCATGTCAGAGTTTTTTTTTAATATTATTTATTTATTTATTTATTTATTTGACAGAGAAAGAGAGAGAGAGAGAGAATGGGTGCACCAGGACCTCCAGCCACCACAAACGAACTCCAGATGCGTGCGCCCCCTTGTGCATCTTGCTAACGTGGGTCCTGGGGAATCGAACCTGGGTCCTTTGGCTTTGCAGGCAAATGCCTTAACCGCTAAGCCATCCCTCCAGCCCCATATCAGAGTTTTAATCCACTGCAGCCCAATGGGAAGCTAATGATGTGTTATTGCTCAGCTGTGTGGCTTCCAAAATTAGTGATTTTTAAATGAACTAAGAACAAATGTTGCGGTTTTGCTCTGACAGATTAGCTGACGTCCGAGTTGATTCCAGGGGCTTACCAAGGCCGTTTTGTAGAACAAGGAATTTCTTCAGCAACAAGAAGTCTTTTGTCTGGCCACTTCAAATCCCATTAATTTTAACTTTGTTTAGTTATAGGTGTTCCTTGTATGTAAATATTTGTCCTTGTGACCTCATCTGATGTTTGATGACAAAGAGATTTAAAGTATACTTTTTTTGTTTTTTGAGTTAGGACCTCACTCTAGTCCAGGCTGACTTGGAATTTCCTATGTACTCTCAGGCTGGCCTTGATCTCACAGTGAACCTCTTACTTCTGCCTTTTTTTAAAATTTTATTTATTTTTATTTATTTATTTGAGAGTGACAGGCAGAGAGAGAATGGGCGCACCAGGGCTTCCAGCCCCTGCAAATGAACTCCAGACGCGTGCGCCCCCTTGTGCATCTGGTTAATGTGGGTCCTGGGGAATCCAGCCTTGAACCAGGGTCCTTAGGCTTCACAGGCAAGCGCTTAACCGCTAAGCCATCTCTCCAGCCCTTACTTCGGCCTTTTAAGTGCTGGGATTAAAGAAAGGCATACACCACCATGCCTGGGAGAGAGATAGAAAGAGCATTTCAGGGCCCTTAGCCCCTATAAACGAACTATAGATGCATGCACAACTTTGTGCTTCTGGCTTTTCAGTGAGTACCAGGGAATCAAACTAGGGTCATTAGGCTTTGTAACAAGTGCCTTAACCACTTAGCCATCTCTCTAGCCTAAAACATACTTTTTTCTTTTTTGACTTTTCGAGGTAGGGTCTCACTCTAGCCCAGGCTAACCTGAAATTCACTATGTAGTCTCAGGGTGGCCTTGAACTCACTGTGATCCTCCTACCTCTGCCTCCCAAGTGCTGGGATTGAAGGTGTGCGTCACCACACCCAGCTAATCTAACGCATATTTTAAAAATTATTTATTAATTTACTTATTTGAGAGAGAGAAGTATAGATAGAGAAAAAATGGGCATGCCAGGGCCTCGAGCCACTGCAAGCGAACTCCAGACACGTGTGCCACCTTGTCTATCTGGTTCATATGGATACTGATGAATCGAACCGGGGTCCCTAGGCTTTGCAAGCAAGCGACATAACCGCTAAGCCATCTCTCCAGCCCCAAAGCATACTTTTTTTTTAAACAAAAAGTACTTTTAATTGTTAATTTGAGAGAGAGACAGACAATGGGTGCCCTAAGGTCTCTTGCTGCTGCAAACTCCAGATGTATGTGTCACTTTGTGTATCTGGCTTTATGTAGGTACTGGGGAATTGAACCCAGGCCAGAAGGCTTTGCAAGCAAGCACTTTGAACCACTGGGCCATATCACCAGCCCAAAAACATACTTTAATAGTCCAAAGTCCATTTGCCCTTCATTCCTTTATGGTGGCTCCCTACCTATCTCAATGGTGTAAGAATACTTCCTGCTAAGAAGATAGCACAGTGGTTATGCTACTTAAGCATAAGAACCTGGGAGGGGCCGATACCACTCAAGTTCAAATCCCCCAGAACCCATGTAAAACTGGGCATGGCCACACACACACCTGTAACCCCAGTCTGTAGGGATGGGGCGTGGTAGAAACTGGAGAATCACTGGAGTTCACTGACAGCAGCTCCAGGTTGAGGGAGAGACCCTGTCTCACGGGAGTTCACGGTTGGGTAACAGAGGGTACCTGCAGTTCTCTCCTGACCACTGCACGAAGATGCATGTCACTCAATCTGCATACAGATGTGCAGACACCACACAACACACCACGCCACACATATTGTACACACACGCCCCGTGCACAAGCAAAAAAAAAAAAAAAAAAAGTGATATCCTCAATACCTTTGTTTCTCTGTCTCAAATAGGCCCAAGAAAATCTTCTAATCGTTCGGTCGAACCACAAAGAAAGACATCTTTCAACCTTCTCTACCATAAGACAGATGCCCAGATAGTTCAACAGAACTCCAAACTTGCTCACAGGAGCATCCAAATAGACAAGGCCTATCATATAAACAACATAATACCCCAAATAGTTCAACAGAACTGAAATGATTCAAAAAGAGTCCAAGGGCTGGAGAGGTGGCTTAGCACTTAAGGCACTTGCCTGCAAAACCAAAGGACCCAGGTTTGATTCCCCAGGACCCATATAAGCCAGATGCACAGGGTGGCACATGCATCTGGAGTTCGTTTGCAGTGGCTGAAGGCCCTGGTGCATGCCATCTCTCTCTCTCTCTCCCCTCCACCCTAATAAATAAAATAAAATAAAAAGACTTTTTAAAAAAGAAGTCCAGGGCTGGAGAGATAGCTTAGTGGTTAAGGCACTTGCCTGAAAAGCCAAATAACCTAGGTTCAATTCCCCAGAACCCATGTAAGCCAGACGCACAAAGTGACACATGCGTCTGGAGTTCATTTGCAGCAGCCAAAGGCCCTGGAGTACCCATTCTCTTTCTATCTTCCTATTTCTCAAATAATTAAATAAATTAAATTAAATAGAAGGGCAAAAATACCCGATAGGAAAGCAAACTGAGGTGCACCAATAAGAGAGAAACTTAACTGTGCTGGTTTGAACGAAATGTCCCCCATAGTGACACAGGTTAGGAGCAGGACAGCTTTCTCTAATAGGTGGTTAGCTATGGGCTTGCCCAAAGAAGCATAGATGCCACTCTGCCCTTGGGCGCCAGAGGCAGATCTTATCTAGCCTCACCCATGACAGCCACCCTCCTAATTGTCCCCACCAACAGCTCCTTTTCCAGGCCTCAGCCCTGACTGAATCAGCATTCCTCTGGGACCCACCAACCAATCAGGATCCTCCTTGCACACCTGAGCCTGCAGATGAGGCTCCTTCTAGTTGGTGCCTGATTCATAAAAACGGGCCTGAGACACATGTGAGGACCTTTTCCCCAGAAGCTTCATGTTGCTGGGATGAACTTGCAGTAATACATAGCTTAGGGGAGGAACAGGATTTATTTTAAGCTTACAGATCCAGGGGAAGTTCTATAATGGTGAAAGAGACTGGCCCCCTTTTTCCAGATCCAAGCAAAGATTAACCGCCAACAACCACACACACCATGTTGCAGTCAGGTTCGCATTACTGGTAGAAATCATCCAACCAAGAGCAGCTTGAGAGAGAGAGAGAGAGAGAAAAAAGAGGTTTATTTTAGCTTACAGGTGGGGAAAACGAAGGCATGAGCAGAGGGTGGACATCACTCCCTGGCCAACATAAGGTGGACCATAACAACAGGAGAGTATGTCAAACACTGGCCTGGGAAAACTGGCTATAACACCCATAAGCCTGCCCCCAACAGTACACGCCCTCCAGGAGACTTGAATTTCCAATTGCCATCATCTGGGGAGACTAGCATTCAGAAGACCTTAGTTCATGGGGGACATCTGAATCAAACCACCTACATTCTGCCCCTGGCCTCCATAAACTGATAACCATGCATGACGTAAAATACAAGCATTCATCCAACTTTAAAAGTCCCCATAGTTTTTATCAATCCCAGTGATGTTCAAACATCCCCATAGTCCAAGATCTTTTAACTGAGCCATAATACCAAAAAATCCCCTCCCCCCCAAAAAACCCATAATGGCACAGAATAAACACACTGCAAAAGATGGCATTGGGCATAGCAAAGAAATATTCGACCAATACATGATTTAAAACAACCAGGGAAAACATCAAACTCTGTAGCTTCAAGTCCAACAACTCTAGCCAGTGACAAATCTCCAAGTCCAATAATTCTAACCAGCGATAAGTCTCCAGTATTCCAATTCCACCCCTCCAGCTAGGCTACTCACAGTCCTGGAAAACTTCATCGGCGCCGGCAGCTTTCCTTAGCAGCCATCTCATGGTCCAGGACATCTCTACTTGGGTCTCCACAGGCAATCCACCGTTCATCATCGTGGCTTCAAGGGGTCTCCATGCAGGCAACCAGCAAACCTGCTTCACACTGCCCACGGCCATTTCCAAAACACAAGACTACGTTAGCAAACTCAATGACCCTCTTTCCTGCATTTCTTATACTCCACAATACTAGGTAGGGTGCCAATTTGTTAATTCCAGGGGAGAATAAAGCAGACTTTGAAGAACAGGACACTCCTTGATGCACTCAGGCCCCTTCAAAAGAGTCTATATTCTTCCTGTTGCCCCAGTGCAGGTCAGCTGGCCCAGTCTCAAAGGTTGTAACCTCTCAGTTGCAGCTGAACAGGCAGCAGTTCACCCAAAGATTTTCTTTTTGCCTGTGCCATATCCCTCTGCTCACACCAGTTCATCTCTACGCAAAGCAACCCTGCACAACTTCTCAGGACACGGGCATAACAGCAAGTGTCACATCACATAATCTGCTAGCCCAGATCAAGCAAAGCTCTTTCTCACCCTCATGAGCCAAACCTCACAGTCCATAGTTCTTACTGTATGCAGGTCTTTCAACTCTGACCAGAATAGTCCATCAAGCTGTACTTACAGCACTGAAAGTCATCTGTTAGGCCAAGGTTTCAAATCCTCCCACATTCCTCTTGAAAATCAGCTCCAGGCCAGGTGTGGTGGCTCATGCCTTTGATCCCAGCATTTGGGAGGCAGAGGTAGGAAGATCGCCAAGAGTTCAAGGCCACCCTAAGACTACATAGGAATTCCAGGTCAGCCTGAGCTAGCGTAAGACCCTACCTCAGAAAACAAACAACAACAACAAAAAAATCAGCTCCAAAAGGCCACAGCCACACAGTCAGGTGTCCAGCAGCAATCCCACTCCTCAGTACCACTTTACTGTTGCAGTCAGGTTTGCATTACTGGTAGAAATCACCCACCCAAGAGCAGCTTGTGGGGAAAAAAAAAAAAAAAAGAGGTTTATTTTGCCTTACAGACTTGAGAGGAAGCTCCACGATGGCAGGGGGAAAACAATGGCATGAGCAGAGGGTGGACATCACCCCCTGGCCAGCATCAGGTGGACCATAGCAAGAGGAGAGTGTGCCAAACACTGGCATGGGGAAACTGGCTATGACACCCATAAGCCCACCCCCCAAAATATACGCCTCTGGGAGGCTTTAATTTCAATTACCATCAGCTGGGGAGACTAGCATTATGGGGGACACCTGAATCAAACCACCACACACCAACAGCAACAAGCAGCAGGGGCCCAGGCAGAGCCCCTGTCTCTGCATACCTTTGGCCTGGAAATCAGATCCCAACCCCTCAGTAACACCTTAGGGCTTACCCCAGGTTTTACACACACCCCCCCCATGACACCTTCTCCAGCCTGGCAGCTGGAGACAAGCTTCAGTAAAATAGATGAGTCTTAGGGGAAATACATTCAAACTACCACATCTATGTAAGAGAATGCTTTTTTTTTTTTTCAAGGCAGGGTCTTGCTCTAGCCCAGGCTGACCTGGAATTCACTATATAGTCTCAGGGTGGCCTCGAACTCACGGCAATCCTCCTACCTCTGCCTCCCGAGCGCTGGGATTAAAGGCCGTGCACCACCACGCCCGGAGAGAAATTCTTCCCTGGTCTTTTCCTTTTCCCTCCTAACCTTGCTGGTAGGGGAATGGATTCCTCCTTCTTGCTTTTGCTTCTCTCCTGTTTTCACCTTATCCTTAATAAATTCTCATGACTTACCCATCTCTGTGTCTGCTTTTTTTTTTTCAGTTCTTTGATAACTTGGACAAGTTTGGGGTTCATAAACCGGGGGGGCCAAGCAGGGATCTCCCACATTGACATGGAGGTCTCATCCCTCCCAGAGCTCTACTCCCACAAGGATCGGCTCATGGGTTTTGAATACTTGGTCCTTATCGGGTGACAATTTGGGAAGTAGAGACTTGCTAGAGGAGTTGTGTTGCCGGGGGGTGGGCTCTGGGCATTAGAATCCAGTCTCCGCTTGCCAGAGCTACTTTACTCGGACCATTTCCTTCCCCCAGCTGTCTTGCTTTCTTGCTGGGGCTATATTTTCCCTGCCATGATAACCCCACCCCTTGAAACTATAAGCCTGAAATAAAACCCTTTTCTCCCATAACCTGCTTCTGGTTAGGTGTTTTGTCGCAGCAACGAGAAAGAAACTGTTTCTCTATCACACCTTCCAAGGCTCAGGGTCCATTGCTGAAGAGGTGTCGGAAAGAATGTAAGAGCCTGGGTTGGAGAAATGGCTTAGTGGTTAAGGCACTTGCCTCCGAAGCCTAAGGACCCAGGTTCAATTCTCCAAGGCACATAAGCCAGATGCACAAGTTGTTGTGTGTGTCTGGAGTTCATTTGCTGTGGCTGGAGTCTCTCCCTTCCTCCCCACCCCACCCCCACCCCGTGGTGGTGCACGCCTTTAATCCCAGCACTTAGGAGGCAGAGGGAGGAGGATCACCGTAAATTCGAGGCCACCCTGAGACTCCATAGTGAATTCCAGGTCAGCCTGGGCTAGAGTGAGACCCTACCTCGAAAAAAAAATTTTTTTTTTAAGTTGTAAAAAAAAGAAGGCATCTGTCACAGAAAATTGGTACCAGGGTTGGGGCTGTTGGTATGACAAGCCTGACGGTTTGGACTTTAGTCTTTTGGAACTTTTGCAGGAATGAGAGAAGCCTTGCCACGCTATAAAGAAAGCTGATGGAGGTTTCCAAAAGACCTAAACATAGAAAGAACTGTGCACTGTGGAGGCTTGGCTCATGACGCTTTGGAGGAGAAAGAGGACTTTGTCAGGACTGGGTTAGAGGCCATTCATGTGACATTCTAGCTGCATTCTGCTGGTGGCCTGAGGACTTGAGCGGAGCTGAATTTGGAAATAGTGGGCTTGTGTGTATAGTGGAGGAAGTGTGAGCAGGTTCAGATCCTACGCACGGAGGCTGCCACTTCAGCTGCAGTCCTTTGACAGCATACCCCAACTGAGGATGGGTCAGCTGCTCTAGATTAGCACAATAGAGGGGTTCAGAGGGGGAGGCTGAAGGGTGAATGCTGAAGTTTTCTGCTCCTCAAAGCCAGCTTTATTCTTCCCCTTCCCCTTCAGATTAACAAATTTGGTAGCCATCCATCCTCAACATGCCAGTTAAATAAGTAATGGCAAGAGGCAGATTAAGGAAATTCATTCAATGTGGTCACACTGACAAGAGGAACAAAGAGGTGCAGTGATCCCCTAAGCTTATTTTGGGGATCCTGGTATGAGGTTTAGGTTTGATGGATCCCTATTGTTTTTTTTTTTTTTTTTTTCAAGGCAGGGTCTCACTCTGGCCCAGGCTGACGTGGAATTCACTATGTAGTCTCAGGGTGGTCTCAAACTCACAGCCATCCTCCTACCTCTGCCTCCTGAGTGCTGGTATAAAAGGCATGCGCCACCATAGCAGCTGAGGTTTAGGTTTAAAATAGAGGGCAAAAGATTGCAAACCTCAGTAGTCCGGAACAAGGTATGGTCCTGAGGCCATCCTCTTTTTCTTGGCTCCAATATCTCCTGCAAGGTGGTCTGACAAGTTGTAACTGGGTGAAATCTCTCTCCCCAGACAAAAGTCCTACCTCTGGCTGGCAGCAGGCTTGAGCCTTTTCCTTCACCCAGCATGAGGTTCTTGGGAAAATTCCAATTTCTTGGGCTCTTTGTTTTAATAGTCCGATAGACAAAGAGAAAGGTCTAAGTGTCTCATTAGAATATCTTCAGGGGCTGGAGAGATGGCTTAGCGGTTAAGCACTTGCCTGTGAAGCCTAAGGACCCCGGTTCGAGGCTCAATTCCCCAGGACCCACGTTAGCCAGATGCGCAAGGGGAGCACACGCGTCTGAAATTCGTTTGCAGTGGCTGGAAGGCCTGGCGCACCCATTCTCTCTCTCTCTCTCTCTCTCTCTCTCTCTCTCTCTGCCTCTTTCTCTCTCTGTCTGTTGCTCTGAAATAAATAAACAAAAAAAATTTTTTTAAAGAATATCTTCAGTTACACAATCACTAACTAGTGTATTATCTTAGTAGGCGGTTGACCAAAGCCTTCCGCTTGGCCACAGGAACGTGTTGAAGTAGAGGTGAGAAGGTGGCCCTCAGGGTGAGATCAGGGGTACTAGCCAGGATCCAGGAGCCACAGAGGACATTTCCAGGGGGTCTGATGTCTCCTTGGGTTGTAGCAGGACATGGGGTACAAGAAACAACACACTGGAAAAGGAAAAAGGGGGAGTAGAGGAGATGGGAGAGGAGGGCTCAAGGAAAAAAAAAAGAAAGAAAGAAAGAAAAAAGCATTTATTCTTAGCAGAAGCAAAGGTAAGCTAATGTATAAACTGGAGGGAATTTGAGGGCACCACTGGTGATATGAAATGTCTCTATTTTAATAAAAAAGACTAAAGGGCTAGATTGAAAATATAAACCACCCTGGAAATCAGGCTAAAATCCTGCCTTTGCAATTCTTAAATCATCATGAGAGTCGGAAATAAACTTTACAGAATGTGTCCCAAATCACAGGACAAGGGTTACCTGAGAAAATGAAGAAGAGCAGCCAGGATGGGCACCTCAGCTCACCGGGCCCAGGACTGCAGACGACCTTCCACATCTCCCAGTGCCAGCCTTCAGTGACTGTGCCAGGGCAGGGGGGCAGACCCAGACATGTAGCTCCACGCTGCCACCTGTACCAGCCTGAGTTATTTTCAGACATCTACTCGAGTGAAGCTGGGGTTCTTGACCTTACCGCGGAATAGCATTACAGGAGGAGCCAGATCAAAGTTGGAGTTTATTAAGAGATTTTTTTTGTTTTGTTTTGTTTTTGGTTTTTTCAAGGTAGGGTCTCACTCTAACTCAGGCTGACCTGGAATTCACTATGGAGTCTCAGGGTGGCCTCGAACTCATGGTGATGCCTCTGCCTCCCGAGTGCTGGGATTGAAGGCGTGCGCCACCATGCCCGGTTTAAGAAGAGATTTGATAGCAAGCTCCGGCACGCTTGGTGGCTCTGCAGTGACTGTCCTTTCCTACAGTGCTTGCTGGAACAGCTTTGGGACAGCTTGAGGCCTTGCTCTGCTCTCTCCAGAACAAGGTTATAGAAATTTTAGACAATTGTTTAAAAAAAAAAAAGGATTAAAAAAGTTAAGGGCTGGAGAGATGGCTTAGCGGTTAAGCGCTTGCCTGTGAAGCCTAAGGACCCCGGTTCGAGGCTCGATTCCCCAGGACCCATATCAGCCAGATGCACAAGGGGTCGCACGCATCTGGAGTTTGTTTGCAGTGGCTGGAGGCCCTGATGCGCCCATTCTCCCTCTCTCTCTCTCTCTCTCTCTCTGTCAGTCTCAAATAAGTAAATAAAAATGAACAAAAAAAATTTAAAAAAATTGATAGTCTTACCACAGGCTGCAGTCACAGGATATTCAGAAACCAAGCTAGAAATGACATGGGCTTAGCTCCCTGCTGGCGAATTGTCACAGGACTGAAATGTGCTAGGGGAGCTGCTGGGGATAAAAGTAACCAAGAGTGTGAAGAAGCAGTAAATGCCGCAAGCTGCAAAATCAACCAGCCAGGCAGGGTGTAGGATGTACTCACTGGTGCAGTAGTGGCACATGTGTTATGGGGATAATCAACTGATCTCTGATTGGATATGAGGTCCACTCCGTGGGAGAGAATTCATCCCTGGCACTGAGAACCAAGTCAAAAGTCTACAGTTTGAGGGCTGGAGAGATGGCTTAGTGGTTAAGCGCTTGCCCGTGAAGCCTAAGGACCCTGGTTCGAGGCTTGATTCCCCAGGACCCACGTTAGCCAGATGCACAAGGGGGCGCACACATCTGGAATTTGATTGCAGTGGCTGGAGGCCCTGGCGCACCCATTCTCTCTCTCTCTCCCTCCCCCCTTTCTCTCTGTGTCTGTCGCTCTCAAATAAATAAATAAAAAATAACAAAAAGTTTTTTTAAAAAGTCTACAGCTTGAAAGGTTATAGACCCTAGAAAGAAGCTTACAGTGTTCTTTGGCTAAATTGAGAGGTTGTACCTATCAAACAAAATTTTTCTAAATGTATATGTTTATCCCCCTTGAGCAATGCTGTTCTCAGTTTGGGTTACAGAACCTTTTTATAGAGCGCACGCCTTTAATACCAGCACTCGGGAGGCAGAGGCAGGAGGATCGCCATGAGTTCGAGGCCACCCTGAGACTGCATAGTGAATTCCAGGTCAGCCTGAGCTAGAGTGAAACCCTACCTCAACCCCCCCGCCAAAAAAAAAAAGAACCTTTTTATAGATGGCAGGGAATACCAGGGAGACCCAAGGCCAGTTAGCATGACAGGAAGAGAAAACCAAATGCCTAGCGTGAGTCAAATCATCTCTATCACCCAGACTGGGACCCAGGAAACATTACAGGGAAAGAGGCAGTTTAAATACGAGTGCTGCTCTCATGACTAGCTAGAGAACTTTCTCTAGGGACATGGTGGTAGACACTGAAGAGATGCAAAACTCATCAAAGCAGAAAATAAGAAGCTGCTGAAAGGACTGGAGAGATGGCTTAGCGGTTAAGGCGTTTGCCTGCAAAGCCAAAGGATCCGGTTTGATTCTCCAGGACCCACGTAAGCCAGATACACAAGGGGGCGCATGCGTCTGGAGATCGTTTGCAGTGGCTGGAGGCCCTGGCGCACCTATTATCTCTCTCTCTCTCTCTCAAATAAAAATAAATAAATAATCTCTTTTTTTAATGGGTTTTTTATTTTTAATTTTTTATTTGAGGCACAGAAGAGAGGGAGAGAGAAAGAGAGAGAGAATGAGTACACCAGTGCCTCCAGCCACTGCAAATGAACTCCAGATGCATGCACCACCTTGTGCATCTGGCTTACATGGGACCTGGAGAATCGAACCTGGGTCCTTATGGTTCACAGGCAAGGACCTTAACCACTAAGTCATCTCTCCAGCCCTAAATAAATAATCTTAAAAAAAAAAATAAGCTGCTGAAAGCTCAACATCAAAGTAGACTTTTAACATACACTCTGTAGTAGTCAGCCTCACATTGCTGGGATGAACTTCCAGACCAGACAGTTTGTAGGAAGAAGAAGGGATTTATTGAAGCTTACAGGTCAAGGGCAAGTTCCATAATGGCAGAAAGAAGCTGGTCCAGCTTTCACAGGCCCAGACAGAGAGAGAGAGAGAAAGCTACCACCAACAGCAAGCACACTTCAGGAACCCCAGGACAAAGCTCAAGCACTCTGCATGTGTTTAGACTGGACACCGTAGGGCTGGACCCTAGGATCCACCCAGTGACACTTCCTCTAGCCAGGCAGCTGGAGATCTAAATTCCAAGCTTCAATAAAATCCTGAAGTTACTGGGGGACATCCATTCAAACGTACTACACCCTCCAAGGCTCAGGAAACATCGTGGAAGAGGGAGTGGAAAGAATTAAGAGCCAAAGGCAGGCAAGGTGTTCTGGGAGATAGCCCTCCCCACAGGAACTGACTGGTACATCCATGACCCTACAGAGACTACAGATGCCCCACTGAAAGCGGGTATTAGAACAATTCACTCTCTAAATGGGGACTTCCGGCCCTCAGCAGATGGTTTTATTTTTACCTTTTTTTTTTTATCAGAGATAGAGAAAAATTGGTGTGCCAGGGCCTCCAGCCACTGTAATCGACCTCCAGACACGTGCGCCATCGTGTGCACACGTGCGACCTTGTGCTCTTGCGTCACATTGTGTGTCAGGCTTACGCGGGACCTGGAGAGTTGAACGTGAGTCCTTAGGCTCCACAGGCAAGTGTCTTAACTGCTAAGCCATCTCTCCAGCCCTCTATTTTTATTTTTTGGTGTGTGTGTGTGTGTGTGTGTGTGTGTACAACCCATAAGTACGCATGTGGAAGCCAAGAAAGACCTTGGGTGTCCTCCAGTGTCCCCTCCACCTTATTTCCCTGAGACAGAGTCTCTCACTGAACCTGCAGCACTCAGTTTTTGTGGTAAACTGTGTTGCTGTCTCTACTCCTCCTCAGGACTGAGGCTATAGGCCTGGCTTCTAAGTGGGTGCAAGAGATCAAACTCAGTCCCTCATGCTTGTATCATAAGCACTCTTACCCACGGAGACAGTGCCCACATTCCAAAGGATGGCTTTCTAAAGTCTCTAGGTGGAGTGTAGGTAGGAAGAGGCTTCCTTTGTTTCTCAATGGCCCCAGGTCCCCCCGCCCGCCCCCCCCCACACTCCACCTTGAGCTAGCAGGTCAGAGCAGCCATGCAAACACCCACTGCTCACAGTTACCCAGGGAGCTCATCAGCACCGGGACCACATCAAGTACTTTCTTGCCAGCTGGCCCCCTTTCAAACTCACACAGCCCTGGTGTGCAGGTGTAAAACTCAGCACCTCTGAGTTCCCAGAGGCCCCAGGGTAACACTGCAAAGCCAGAGGTGGGCCTGGATCCGTCACCGCAAAGCCTGGCCGAAGTCACAGCAAGGCCTCTTCATTTGCTTGTCATTTGTGCCCAGCGATCCCATTGGATGAACATCTGCTTCACCTGGCACCCAGTCTACCAAGCTGGTGCCAAATAATTTTCTGGTTCCGTAGGTAGAGGTGGCGCGTGGAAAATTCCACAGACTCCACTTTGAAAAGGGCCTTTGATTTGGAAGCGAAGGAGATGTAGAGAAGGAGAGGAAATGATTCAGAGAAACAGCTGAACTTTGAAAAACTGAGGAGAAATCTTTCAGGCACTGCAGAAAAGTCTGTTTTTAAATGAAGCTGTGCCAAGGGACTGAAAAAATTGCTTATGAGCGGAGGACGTTGGCTGAGGTGGCAGAGGGCTGACAGAGAAGACAGAAGTGCTGGCAGGACGGTTTATTCAGAGAGGACAGAGGACACGGGCACAGGCTCAGGCACTGACCTGTCGGAGGCCCGAGTTCTACAGTCACTAAATAACAGGACCACCGAAGACAGCGGATTCCAAATATGACAGCAACTAAGTACTATGGCCACTAAGTGCCCTGAAACCAAATATTATTGAAATGGGAATTTCTTTAAATTTTTATTTATTTTTATTTATTTATTTGAGAGTGACAGACACAGAGAGAAAGGCAGAGGGAGAGAGAGAATGGGCGCGCCAGGGCCTCCAGCCACTGCAAACAAACTCCAGACGCATGCGCTTCCTTGTGCATCGGGCTAACGTGGGTCCTGGGGAATCAAGCCTCGAACCAGGGTCCTTAGACTTCACAGGCAAGCACTTATCCGCTAAGCCATCTCTCCAGCCCTGAAATGGGAATTTTGAGGTTCATTGGAAATACAGCAATATGCCAACACACCAAAAAATTTAGAGTCCCCCTAGTTCTTGTCTTGTGAATTTAAAGAATTAAAATCTACAGTCCAGTGGGTAAAGTTTAGAGAGAGTTTACTGGATTAAGAGAGGGAAAAAGAAGAAAGTGCAGGCAGCTTTGGCCATGTGGAAGCCAGGAGAGGGTAGAGAACCCACGTGGGAGTAACAGTGAGAGCCGCCCTTCATCTCAACCCAGCTGGGCTGAGACAAGGGAAAGTTACTAGAACCTGGAAGTGCAGGAGCCAGCCAAGAGAGCTTGTCCCCTGGTATGTATTTATTTATAACTTTATTGCGGTGGGTTTTACCTTCAGGCTCAGGTGAGCCTGAGAGAGAGCTGATTGCTCTGCGCTAGAGGCTGGCTCAGGAACAGGCCAGCCAGGAGGCCAAGTTCTGGGGGCTGAACTTGTCCAATCACAATGTCAGGATTAGATTTAAATTCTAGGAAAGGAGACCTTCCTCCCAGGTTGTTTGTGGAAAAACAGATCTAGGGAACTCCTTTAGACAAGAGATAAAAAGTGAGATCAGGGATGGAGAGATGGTTTAGAGATTAAGGCACTTGCTGGCAAAGCCAAAGATCCCCCGGGTGTGACTCATCAGCACCCACATAAAGCCAGATGCACAGAGTGGCACATGCATCTGGAGTTCATTTGCAGTGGCTAGAGGCCCTGGCATGCCCATTCTCTTTCTATCTGACTCTCTCTCTCTCTCTCTCTCTCTGTGTTTTAAATAAATTATATACATACATACATACATACATACATATATATTAAAGGGCCAGGTGGACTGGAGAGATGGCTTAACTGTTAAGGCACTTGCCTACGAAGCCTAAGGACCCATGTTTGGCTCTCCAGATCCCATGCAAGCCAGATGCACAGGGTGACACAAGCACACAGGACACACATGCACACAAGGAAGCACACGTGTCTGGAGTTTGATTGTTGTGGCTGGAGGCCCTGACACACCAATTCTCTCTCCCTCTCTCTCTCTCTCTCTCTCATAAAAAAAGGGCCAAAGCCAGGTGTGGTGGCACATGCCTTTAATCCCAACATTCAGGAGGCAGAGGTAGAAGGATCACCGTGAGTTCGAGGCCACCCTGAGACTCCATAGTGAATTCCAGGTCAGCCTGGGCTAGAGTGAGACCCTACCTCAAAAACAAAACAAAACAAAACAAAAACAGGGCCCGTCCTTGCAGGCCTGAGTTCCGGCTCGTTCGTGTGCCGTGCAGAGGACAGGCCAGGGACTGTGTGCGGCTGCAGAAGCTTCTGTCCGGGTACGCCCGCCTGCTAGCTCAGCTCTGGCTCTCGACCTTTCACTCAGTTTTCAGGGGTTCCAGGACTGGGCCTTGTCAGGCACACCCTTCCGCCCCCCCCAAAGCAGTTGATCTTGGAATGAGAAGAGGGCTCTGTTTGGGGTATAGGACAATATCGAGATCCTGGGAAACTATGTAAAGCACCCAAAAGATCTAATCAGGGGCCCCCATATGGCTTGGAGGCTGGAGAGGGACTGAATTACAGCATTGCATCCGAAAGAAAAAAGTGGGGAGCCGGGCGTGGTGGCGCACGCCTTTAATCCCAGCACTCAGGAGGCAGAGGTAGGAGGATCACCGTGAGTTTGAGGCCACCCTGAGACTCCATAGTGAATTCCAGGTCAGCCTGGGCTAGAGTGAGACCCTACCTCGAAAAACCAAAAAAAAGAAAAAAAGAAAAAAGTGGTTGGAAATGGAATGTTCACTGAGTACCTAACATAACCTTAACAAACCTATCAGCTATCTCTACAAACACTTTAACTGACACAGGAAGTACAGTAGAAAAGCTGGGACCTGTAGGAGGACGACCATGAGTTCAAGGCCAGCCTGGAGCTACAGAGTGAGTTCCAGGTCAGCCTGGGCTACAGTAAGACCCTGCCTCTAGAAAGCAAAAAAAGAAGAAGTCAGATCATCCTTTGATCGCTAGCAAAGTGGAGATTGCAATAGCAGATATAAGTACAATCCTGCCTTTACTTTTGGGACCCAGTCACCCTAACTGCTTCATTATGGCTACCAAATACCAAGACAGTAACTATTACAGGCACTAAATAACACTGAAACCACACATTCCAGATGTGAAATACAAAGTACTCTAAATACTACAGTCACAGAATCTTAAAGCCACGGATGCTGCCGCAACTGAACCTTGAACTTCAGAGACAAAATGCTCATTGTGGTGGTTTGGATTCAGGTGTCCCCTATAAACTTAGGTGTTCTGAATGCTAGGTCCCCAGCTGGTGGCAATTTAGGAATTGGAGCCTCCTGCAAGTTCACTAGCCTATATGGAACAATTAACAGATTATCAAGGAAGAAAATCAATAAGTAAACAATAGACTTGAATTAAACTTTAGATCAAGTAAACATAATAGACATACACAAAACACTCCAGCAAACAACAGCAGAATACACATTCCTCCCTTGTGCATGTACAGCATTTTCCAGGCTGGATTATATATTGGAGCGGTGTATTGTTGGGGACGAGCATATTGGTGTTATATGCCGCTTCCCCTTGCCAGTGCTTGGCACACTCTCCTGCTGCTGTTGTCCACCTGATGTTGGCCAGGAGGCGATGTCCACCCTCTGCTTATGCCGTCATTTTCCCCTGCCCTCACAGTGATTCCCCTGGAGTCTGTAAGCCAAAATAAACACTTCCCTACCGCAAGCTGCTCTTGGTCAGGAGTTCTCTGCCAGCAATGCAAAGCTGACTGTAACAGTAAAGTTGGTACCAAAAATGGGGTTGTTCTTGCTAGAAAACTGACTGTGTGGCTTTTGGCCTTTGGGGACTGATTTAAGGGAGGAATGTGAAAGGATCTGAAACCTTGTCCTAATAGATGCCTTGTGTTGCTATAAGTGCAGCTTGATGGATTCTGGTCCGAGTTGAAAGACCTGAATGCAGTAAGAACAATGGACTGTGAGGTTTGGCTTGTAAGGGGAAGAAATAGCTTTGCCTGGACTAGGCTAGAAGCAGTTTGTGTGATAGGCTTGCTGTTATGCCTGTGTCCTGAGAACTTGTGCAGGGTTGCGTCACATAAAAATGTGCTGGTGTGAGCGGATGGATATGGCACAGAAAAAAAAAAAAAAAAGATGGCTGGAAAGATGACTTAGCAGTTATAAGGTGCTTGCCTGAAAAGCCTAAGGACCCAGGTTCAATTTCACAGGACTCATGTAAAGCCAGACGCACAAAGTGGCACATGCATCTGGACTTTGCAGTGGCTACAGGCCCTGGCATGCCCATTCTCTCTATCTCTGTCTCTTTCTGTCTCTCTCTTCATGTGCACTTGCAAATAAATTGTAACAATTATAAGCTAGGCATGGTGGTGCATACCTTTAATGCCAGAACTAGGGAGGCAGAGGCAGGAGGATCACTTTAGTTTGAGGCCACACTGAGACTACATAGTGAATTCTAGGTCATTCTGGGCTAGACCAAGACCCTACCTTGAAAAATAAAAATTAAAACAGGCTGGAGAGATGGCTTAACAGTTAAGATTCTTGCCTGTGAAGCCTAACGACTTGGGTTCAATTCCCCAGTACCCACATAAGCCAGATGTGCATGTGCTGTGTGCATCTGGAGTTCGTTTGCAGTGGATAGAGGCCTTGGTGCACCCATTCTCTCTCTAAAATAAATAAAAATAATTTTTAAAAAAAGTTAAAACAGTAGCTGGAGAGATAGCTTAGTGGTTAAGGAGTTTGCCTGTGAAGTCTAAGGACCCAGGTTCAATTCCCCAGTACCCACATAAAGCCAGATGCACAAAGTGGCACATGTGTTTGGAGTTCATTAGCAGTGGCTGGAGGCCCTGGCGCTTGCTCTCTCTCTCTCTCTCTCTCTCTCTCTCTCTGCTTAAAAAAAAAAGTTAAGCCAGGCATGGTGGTGTACACCTTTAATCCCAGCACTCAGGAGGCAGAGGTAGAAGGATCGCCATGAGTTTGAGGCCACCCTGAGAACACATAGTGAATTCCAGGTCAGCCTGGGCTAGAGCAAGACCCTACCTCAAAAACCCCAAAAATAAAAATAAAGAACAGAGGCCAGCGCTGCTCGCCTCTCTCTCTCTCTCTCTCTCTCTCTCTCATCTCTCTCTCTCTCCCTCTGCTTAAAAACAAAAGTTAAGCCAGGCGTGGTGGTGCATATCTTTAATCCCAGCACTAAGCAGGGAGAGGTAGAAAGATCACTGTGAATTCAAGGCCAGTCTACAACTACAGAGAGTTCCAGGTCAGCCTGGGCTAGACTGAGACCCTACTTCATAAACTACCCTCCCACCCCCCCCAAAAAAGTTCAAAGAAATAAAAATAATCACAAAGTTGTCACCAATTGCCATCATTATAAGTACAAAGTGTTGTAGCACATGTTGCGCATACCTAAATTCCTTTATCCACAGTTCTGACAGACTCGAGCAACAGAATGATGAATTAAAGAATATGACCATTCTTAAGGCTATCAGAATGTTCCAAAGCCTCCTCTTTATACCACCTTTGCACAGCATTTCCCATCAGCCAAATTCCTCCAATTTCCAAAAGGCCTGATTTAGGTAAGTTCATTGATTCAGCTGGACAGTTAATTATTCATTTGAATTGCATTGTGCAAAAGGCTCCAGAGAGCCCACAATAATAAATTGAAAAGCTATTAGAACTAACAGGCGAATTTAATAAAGTGGCTATGTACAAAATCCAATAGCTTCCTCATCAACTAGCAACAACCAATTGGAAAATATAATGGGGGTGAGCAGATGGAGGGGCAGAGATAACAATAATAACCAAAATACTTAGTATTCACTATCCCAACAAGGTGGGATCCAGGAAACCTGCATCTTGAAACTCTGTAAACTTGGAAACCCCATGACATAATTAGATGGGAAAATATGCCATGCTCCTAAGTGAGAAGATGGCATGCGCTGAAAAGGTGACATGGTCAAATAAGAACAGGAGCCAGGCGTGGTGGCGCACACCTTTAATCCCAGCACTCGGAAGGCAGAGGTAGGAGGATCGCCATGAGTTCAAGGCCACCCTGAGACTACATAGTTAATTGCAGGTCAGCCTGAGCTATAGTGAAACCCTACCTCGAAAAATCAAAAAAAAAAAAAGAAGGTCTGGTTATCCATAACCTCGCAGTGCCTGACACTACCTACACAAGGCCATCATAATAGGAGGAAAAGATGATGACATCAAAATAAGAGAGAGACTGATTGAGAGGACGAAGGGGTATGATGGAGAGTGGAGTCGCAAAGGGGAAAGTGGGAGGAGGGAGGGAATTACTATGGGTTCTTGTCTAGAATTATGGACGTTGTCAATAAAAATAAATAAATAATACATTAAAATAAATAAATAAAGTAAAAGAAAAAAGAAAAAGATGAAAGAATAAATATTTGTATTCCTTTTTTTTTAAAAAAAAAAAAAAAAAGCAGGCTCAGTGGGTTCTGTTTTGTTTTGAGGTAGGGTCTCCCTCTAGCCCACGCTGACCTGGAATTCACTATGCAGTCTCAGGATGGCCTGGAACTTGGCAACAATCTTCCTACCTCTGTCTCCTGAGTGCTGGGATTAAAGGCATGTGTCACCACACCCACCTGTCAGAGAGAGGATGAGTGCACCAGGGCCTCCAGCTGTTACAAAGGAATTTCAGACACATACACCACTTTGCATGTACAGTTTTTCTAAAAGTTCACTCAGAATGCCTAGACAAGAATGGTTGAGAGCTGGAGAGATGGCTTAGTGGTTAAGGTGCTTGCCTGCTGAAGCCTAAGGACCCAGGTTCGATTCCCCAGTAGCCACATAAGCCAGATGCACATACCTGTGTCTGGAGTTTGTTTGCAGTGGCTAGAGGACCAGGTGCACCCATTCTCTCCACCTCTCTCTCTCTCTCTCTCTCTCTCTCTAATAAATAAAAACAAAATATTTTAAAACTAGAATGGTTGAGGCTGGGGAGATTGCCTAGTGGTTAAGGCACTTGTCTACAAAGCCTAACTGCCCAGAGTTCAATTCCTCAGTGCCCACATAAAGCCAGATGCACAAGGTGGTGCACGCATCTGAAGTTTGTTTATAGTGGCTGGAGGCCCTGGCACACCTAATCTGTCTGTCTCTCTTCTCTCTCTTTCTGCTTGTAAATAAATATTTTTAAAAACGTGAATTAGATTTAAAAAAAAAAAAGAATGGATGAGAAAGAAATTGAAGGCTCACAAGAAGGAACTTTGTCTTATCAGATATTAACTATACAACGAAGTTGAAATGATGCAAATAGCGTGTGACGCAAGTACCCACGAAACGCTTCCATAGGTGATGCCTTCCAGCAGAAGTTAAGGCGTAAGAACCCACTGCCCGATGGAGACCGAATCACAGTCCTGTGAGGCATTATTTGTAAGTGGTACAGACACAGCTAGTTAATAACAACTAGTAAGTGAAAACTACTAGCTAATGTGAAGCATGATTTGGAAAGGGGTGCAGAGGCAACTAGTTAATGACTGGGGTGTATCCTTCTCACATACCAGTCACTCACATAAATAGATCTCTGTAGATAAAAGAGCCAGTAGGCTTTGCAAGCAAACATCCTTAACCAGTACGTCATCTCTCTGGCTTGATGTGTCTTTATGGCTGAATAGTGTTTATATGTAAGTACGTTTCACAGTTTATCTGTCCATTCATTCATCAGTGGATATTGGGATTGTTTCTACCTTTTAAAAAAAAAAAAAAATTTACCCGACCACGTGGGAACTTCGAGCTGTGGATGCCTCACTGAATTCCTCCAAGGCAGAATACCTGCCTTCACTTCACATCGAGTCACTGAATTCTTCCTGGCCACTGAATATCACCCTCTGGACATCCAACCTCCACAGGACTGTGTGGGACACCCCCCAGAGATCTACTGCCCCCCCCACCAGCAAGAAGTAGTCTGAGAGAGCTCGTCACCCCAATTCTGGCCCACACATTCCTCCCCTAAGTGCCCTGCACTCATCCCCATTTCTCCTCAGTCTTTTTTATCCTTCCAGAGCCTGGACTGAAGTGTTTAATAGCCTTTCCTGAAAACTAGAGGGGACTAAAGAGTTAACAACTGACCTTAAGACTAGGAGGCTGTAAAGAATGGGGACATCCAATCCTCCCTAGTCAAGTCTGCTAAAGAGCCTGTTCTGGGCAAATAACTTTGATGCCTTATCTGCTTCCCTTGGACCTGCACCCGGTTCAGTCTGTTTGCCTTAGGATCTTCCTTATAAGTTTGAACCCCAGCCTGACTCAGGGCTTTAGCCTTCACCCCGCGGGAAGGCTGCTGCCCCTCGCTGCACCTCTCAATGAACAGTCTGTCTGTAGCAATCAAAAAATATATTACTTATTTATTTATTTATTTTAGAGAAAGAGGCAGATACACACACACACATCTCTCTCTGTCTCTGTCTCTCTCTCTATATATATATGTATATGTGTATATACATAGCCATCTCTTGTTTTGTTTCTATTTTGTTTGGAGGTAGGGTTTCACTCTAGTCCAGGCTGACCTGGAATTCACTATGTAGTCTTAGGGTGGCCCCAAACTCCCAGTGATCCTCCTACCTCTGCCTCCTGAGTGCTGGGATTAAAGGTGTACCTTTTGGAAATTATGAATAATGCTATAAACATTAGTGTCAAGTCTACATTGACATTCGTTTTTGTTGTTGTTGTTGTTGTTGTTGTTCTTTGTTTTTTTTGAGGTAGGGTCTCACTCTAGCTCAGACTGACCTGGAATTCACTATGGAGTCTCAGGATGACCTCAAACTCACGGTGATCCTCCTACCTCTGCCTCCTGAGTGCTGGGATTAAAGGCGTGCGCCACCACGCCCGGCTATACATTGACATTCTTGCTTTCAGTTATATATCAAGGAGTAAAATTGCCGAATCACATGGTAATTCTATGCTTAATGTTTTACAAAATGGTTGGTTTGGAGGCTGGAGAGATGTCTCAGCCATTAAGACATTTGTCTACAAAGCCTAAGGACACAGGTTCTACTCCCCAGTACCCATGTAAAGCCAGGTGCACAAGATGGTACATGCTTCTAGAGTTTGTTTGCAGTGGCTAGGAGCCCTGGTGTACCCATTCACTCTCTGTCTGCCTCTCTCTCTCAAATAAATAATAAATAAACAAAATGTTTTAAAAATGGTTTGTAAAAATTTTTCTTCTGCTTTTTTTTTTTTTTTTTTTTTTGAGGTGGGGTCTCACTCTGGCCCAGGCTGACCTGGAATTCACTATGTAGCCTGAGGGTAGCCTCGAACTCACGGCGATCCTCCTACCTCTGCCTCCCGAGTGCTGGGATTAAAGGCATGCACCACCATACCCGGCTCCTTCTGCATTTTTAAATGTTCTCTGTTAAACATATATCATTTTTATAACCAGAAAAATAAACATCTTTATTTTCAGATGCCTCCCATTGCTTTCTTTCTTTGTCTTATTTTTTTCGAGGTAGGATCTTACTGTAGCCCCGGCTGACCTGGAACTCACTCTATAGTCCCAGGCTGGCTTCAAACTCAAGGCGATCTTCCTACCTCTGCCTGGGATTAACAGTGTGTGCCATCATGTCCAGCTTTTTATTATTATTATTATTATTATTGTTATTATTCAAAAAATCAGGGTCTCACTCTGGAGGCCAAACTGGTCTCAAACTCACAGAGACCCTGCTGCCTCAGTCTCCCACGTGGTGGGATGACAGGTGTGAGTTACCACAGGACAGCTTCCCCCCAACTGGTTTTTTAATTCTTCATTTTCTTCTTCTTCTTCTTCGTTTTGTTGTTGTTGTTGTTCTTCTTCTTCTTTATTTTTTTCTTCATTTTCTAAGGCACAGTTCCCTTGAAGCCAGGCAAAAGATCGCTCATTATCCCCCTCAACTAAGAGCAAGGGCTGCACATGCACAGGGGCTGGTTTTTATTACTATTTTTAATACTTTTATTTTATTTTATTTATTTATTTGAGAGAGAGAGAGAGAGAGAGAGAGAATGGGCGCACCAGGGCCTCTAGCCACTGCAAACGAACTCCAGACACATTAGCCATCTTGCGCATCTGGCTTACGTGGGTCCTGGGGAATCAAACCGTGGTCCTTAGGCTTTGCAGGCAAATGCCTTAACTGCTAAGCCATCTCTCCAGCCCCCCTTATTATTATTTTTTAAATGATTAATTTATTTAAGAGAGAGAGAAAGGCAAAAAGTGAGAGAGTACATGTCACATTTTATCTATCCATTCATCCACCGATGGATATTGGGATTGTTTCTGCCTTTATAAATTTATTTATTTATTTATTTGAGAGAGAGAGAGAGGCATATATATATATATATATATATATATATATATATATATACACATATATATAACATAACATATATATATAACATATATATATAAACATGTATGTAGATATATATATATATATATGTAGAGAGAGAGAGAATATGGGTATGCCAGGACTCTAGCCACTGCAAACGAACTCCAGACACATATTCCACCTTGTGCATCTGGCTTAGGTGGGTACTGGGTGCTCGAACCTGGATCCTTAGGCTTCACAGACAAGTGCCTTAACCGCTAAGCCATCACTCCAGCCCTGTTTTTTATTTGTTTTTATTACAGCATCTTTCTATGAAGCCCTTGCTGACCTGGAACTCACTATGTAGACCATGTTGGCCTTGAACTTGCAACAATATTCCTGCCTTTGCCTCCTGAGCGCTGGGATTACAGGTGTGTGCGTGCCACCGCAGCTGTTTTTAAATGTGCCCAGGACGTGTTTCATTTAGATAAGATGATAAACCATGTGTGTCTCTTGAAAGAAGTGGTTATTCCTTACAGTTTCCAGGAAGAGGGACATGCAGGGTCACCGTGGGAAGCAGGGGAGAGTTGGAGTGAGGGGGTGTCACGAGCTAGAGCCTTTACTGAGTGTTCCATGAGCCAGGAAAGGGCCGTAAGACCTCAGACTCACTATTGAAATCATCTCAGCGGGGTCTGGCCTAGCAGAATAGTCTCTAGTTGTCTAGTACCTAGTTCTGTGGTGATTTAGGACAGAGAGAACATGGGCTTGGTATAGGAGCTAGATAAAGCAGGTGACTGAGGGCCTGGGATCTCTACTGATTTTTGTACATAAAAGGCGATCTCATAGGCACGTTGTTTACTATCTCTCAGGCATTCGACAGCCCTGGAAGGGGTAGTCTCTCCTGAAGAGTCAGCAAGGCACCAGGATACCAAAGCATTGTAAATGAGAACACGTGATTAGTGTAATAGCATATGTGTGTGTGCCAGGCTCTCTTACTGCTGCAAATGAATGTCTGTTCGGCTTTACATGGGTGGATGGAGAATTGAAGCCAGGCCAGCAGGCTATGCAAGCAAGCACCTTTAACTGCTGGGCCGTCTATCTCCCCATTCCTTCACAGCAGTTTCTAATAGCAAAGGTTGGAAACCAGCGGAATTTCTAGCATGTCAGGACTGGTAAGTAAATGTTTATACATCAAAACAATCAGGTGTTATGAAGCCATAAAAATATGAAGTCGATGTCCTCTGCTCCATACATTTACGTGTGTATGAGCACACAGACTACCTGTGGGAAGGACGGACAAGAAGCCTTAACAGGGAAAGCAAAAGGACTCAGGTGAGGAAGGCAACAGTCCCTGTATCTTTTCCTACCTCCTTCCCTCCCTGCTTTTTCCCCTCCCCTTCCTTCTTTCCTTTTAGACAGGATTATATAAAAAATAACTTAAGGACATCTAGGCTGGTTCCATTTCCTACCTATTGTGAATTGAGCAGCAAAACACATGGTTGAGCAAGTATCTCTAAGGTAGTGAGAATAGTCATTAGGATATATGCCTAGGAGTGCTATAGCTGGACCATATGGTAGATCTATTTTTAGCTGTCTCAAGAACCTTCACACTCATTTCCACAATGGCTGTACCAGATTACATTCCCACCAACAGTGTAGAAGGGTTCCCCTTTTACCGCATCCTTGCCAACATTTATGGTCATTTGCTTTCTTGATGGTAACCATTCTGACAGGGGAGAGAGAGAGATGGAATCTCAAGGTAGTTTTAATTTGCATTTCCCTGATGGCTAAGGATGTAGAACACTTTTTTAGATGTTTATGTGCCATCTGTATTTCTTCTGGTGAGAACTCTCTATTTAGTTCCATAGCCCATTTTTTAATTGGGTTGTTTGATTTCTTATTGTTCTGTTTTTTGAGTTCTTTGTATATTCTGGATATTAATCCTCTGTCAGATGTGTAACTGGCAAAGATTTTCTCCCATTCTGTAGGTTGTCTCTTTGCTCTATTCACAGTGTCCTTTGCTGTACAAAAGCTTTGTAATTTCATGAGATCCCAGTGGTTGATTAGTGGTTTTATTTTCTGAGCAATTGGGGTTATATTCAGAAAGTCCTTACCTATGCCAATATGTTGAAGGGTTTCCCCTACCTTTTTCTCTAGCAATTTCAGAGTTTCAGGTCTAGTAATAAGGTCTCTGATCCACTTGGATTTGATTCTTGTGCATGGAGAAAGACAAGGAACTATTTTCATCTTTCTACATATAGATATCCAGTTTTCCCAGTGCCACTTGTTAGGCTATCTTTTCTCCAGTGAATATTTTTGGCATTTTTGTAAAAAATCAGATAGCTGTAGCTGCCTGAATTAACATCTGGGTCCTCTATTCTGTTCCATTGATCTACATGTCTGTCTTTGTGCCAATACCATGTGGTCTTGTTACTATGGTTTTGTAATATAGCTTAAAATCAGGTATGGTGATACCGCCAGCCTTATTTTTGTTGCTCAAAATTTTTTTTGGCTGTTTGAGGGTTTTTTTTTTTTTTTTTTTGTGTGCTTCCAAATGAATTTTAGGATTGTTTTTTCTATTTCTGTGAAGAATGCCATTGGAATTTTAATGGGGATTGCAATAAATGTGTAGATTGCTTTTGGTAAGATTGACATTTTCACAATATTGAATCTTCCAATCCAAGAACAAGGGATGTCTTTCCATTTCCTTGTGTCTTCTGCAATTTCTTGCTTGAGTGTTTTAAAGTTTTAAAGTTCTCATTGTAGAGATACTTCACTTCTTTGGTTAAATTTGGTCATTGTCTGGTTTTGGTATGAGGGTGATGCTGGCTTCATAGAAGGAGGTAGGAAATGGAACCAGCCTAGATGTCCATCCACAGATGAATGGATAATAAAGATGTGGTACATTTACACAATGGAGTTCTATTCAGCAGTAAAGAAAAATGAAATTATGAAATTTGCATGGAAATGGATGGATCTGGAAAGGATTATACTAAGTGAGGTAACACAGGCCCAGAAAGCCAAATGTCACATATTCTCTCTCATATGTGGATCCTAGCTACAAGTGTAAAGACTTGTGTGTGAGCTAGAACCAAAACTCAGTAGCAGAGGCCCATAACCTAGAAAAAGGCTATAAGAGAGGGAGGAGAGGGAAGGTCTTAAGGGGATGGTATTGTATATGTGTAAGTAGAATAACAGATTACAGAGAGGGGAAAGGCCTAAGTGAGGTCAGGGGAAGAGATTGTATAAAAGAAGGGTGGGGGGATCAATCAAAATTCAAGATATTCTGAATAAGACATATGAAAATCTACTTTCTTGAGTAACAGCACATCCAGAAGCCATAGATTGTTACTAGAAAATTTTCAGTGTCAGCGGTGGGATACCTTCCAGTGAGTTGTTGGCCAGGGAGGTCCCTGTTGCCTCCAAAACATTACAGGCTATTGCCAAGGCCCTTGATTTCCCATGAGAAAGAGATGGTAAGATCCTATGGCTGAAGACTTCACATACCTGAGCAGCAAAGTCACTGAGAAATCAAGCTGGTTCTGAGCAGAAAACCTTCTCCGTGTAGCCCAGCCAACTGAAAGCTGGAAAAAGCTGCACTGTATGCAGCCTTATGGAGACAGAAGTCATCAGTAGTGAAAACAGTGACACTGGAAGCCTCAAGTTTGGCCAACCAGGCCAAATGACTGAATGAGTGCAATAGTGGCATGTCTGCTCTGGGGGAAACCAAATGCTCTTTAATTGGACTGAAGTCCCGCTCTATGGGAGGGAATATGTGCCTGGTACTAAAAACTAATCAAAAGCCTATGGCAGGGGACGGTCATGAGCCTTAGGGGTACAAAGCCTGCTCTTGTCTGGATAAATGTATATATTATTCTCACCAAATTGCCCTGAAAGCACTACACTTAATGTTCATATTTTAATGCTACTCTCACTTCTGGTTAGAGAAGCTTCTCTTTTCAGATGGCAATGACCACTGAGATGACCCAAAGGGCAACATAGTGCTGAGAAGAAGTGACAGAGGAGTGTCCAGCACTAAGCATCTCACACCCTCCAAGGCTCAGGGTCCATTGAGGAAGAGGTGGCAGAAAGAATGTAAGAGCCAAAGGAAGGGTACCACTCCTTACATACAACTGCCCGGACAGAAATTGGCCTCGATATCCAAGACCTCACAGTGCCTAGCAATACCTACACAAGACCCTCATAATAGGAGAAAAAGATGATGACATCAAATGAAAAGAGAGAATAATGGAGAGAAGGGAGGGAAATAGCATGGTTTGTTGTCTTTAAGTATAGAAGTTGTAAATTATATATATGTATATCTTTTTTTTTTTTAAATAGCAGGGTGTGGTGGTGCATACCTTTAATCCCAGTACTTGGGAGGCAGAAGTAGGAGGATCACTGTGAGTTTGAGGCCACCCTGAGACTACATAGTGAATTCCAGGTCCGCCTGGGCTAGAGTGAGACCCTACCTTGAAAAAATAATAATAATAATAACCTAAGGGAGCCAGATGTGGTGGCACATGCCTTTACTCCCAGAACTTGGGGACAGAGGTAGGAGGATCACTGTAAGTTTGAGGCCACCCTTAGACTACCAAGCTAATTTCAGGTCAGTGTGGGTTAGAGTGAGACTCTACCTCAAAAAACAAAAACAAACAACCAAAAAAGAACTTAAGGAAAAATTTAAAAGATGAGAAGCCTATTGTGGTCTCCATTATGTCCCCTGAAAGCTGAAGTTCCCATGCTTGTTCTAAGGGGTCTGCAAGCTGATTCACTGACTAGAACCTCCATGATTCTGCATGTTAGAATGTTGTAGGTCTAAAGCCAGATGATCTGGAGCTAGCATTAGCCCCTTAATAGCCACTCATTGCCTGTCTCTGTGTTTCACCTAACATCTTTGTAACTATCAGGTGAATCCTTTGGGAATGTACCAATAGACCATCAGCATCCACCAACCCAAAGGCTAAGAATGTCATCAGATCACATCTGAAGTCTCTAACAGAGATATCCTTGCTGTGCTGTAACCTGATGTTACCATTAATGTATTTTAAATTATTTATTTATTTATGAGAGAGAGAAAGAGAGAGAATGTGGATGTGCCAGGGCCTCTAGCCACTGCAAATGAACTCCAGACACATGTGCCACCATGTGCATCTGGCTTATATGGGATCTTGGGAATCGAACATGAGTCCTTAGGTTTTGCAGGCAAGTGCCTTAACCACTAAGCCATCTCTCCAAGTCCCCATCAACGTATTTTAAAAGTACCTTGATTTATGAATTTCTTTTGTTCTGTAACTATAAAATCTTCAAAAAACTGTTAGTACCTAGGAAATGGTGTACCCAAGCTAAGGGCAGTCATATTTGGCTCCAGAACAAACTGTTCTCTTTGAGGTGAAAGCAGTGTTTTTATGTGACACCTCCAAAGAGACATATTAAGTTTGGGGCACCTATGAATGTAACCTTACTTAGAAACAGGATCTTTGCAGATGTAATCAAGTCAAGACAAGGACAGTAGGATGGGCTTGGTGACACGTAAGAAGAGGGAAATTAGGAGAGATGACTCAGCAGTTAAAGGCACTTGCTTGCAAAGCCTGCAGGCTTGGGTTCAGTTCCCCAGCACCCACATATAAAGCCAGATGTGTTTGTTTGAAGAGGCAAGAGGCCCTGGCATGCTCATATGCACATACATAGAAGTGAATAAATAAATTATTTTTGTAAAAATATTTTATTTTTATTTATATTTTTAGAGAGAGAAAGAATGGACATGCCAAGGCTTCCAGCCATGCAAACAAATTCCACACACATCTGGCTTACATGAGTGTCCTGGAGAATCAAACTAAGGCCCTCTGCCTTTGATTGCCAACACCGTAACCACTAAGCCATCTCTCCAGCCCGAAAAATATTTTAAAAAGGGAAAATAGTAGCCAGGCGTGGTGGCACACGCCTTTAATCCCAGCACTTGGGAAGCCAAGGTAGGAGGATCGCTGTGAGTTGGAGGCCAGCCTGAGACTGCATAGTGAATTCCGGGTCAGCCTGGGCTATATAGTGAGACTCTACCTTGAAAACAACAAACAAACAAAAATAACCTAAGGAAGCCAGGTGTGGTGGTGCGTGCCTTTAATCCCAGCACTCGGGAGGCAGAGGTAGGAGGAGCGCTGTGAGTTCGAGGCCACCCTGAGACTACATAGTGAATTCCAGGTCAGCCTGGGCTAGAGTGAAACCGTACCTCGAAAAATAAAAAAAAAGGGGGGGGCAGGGAGAAATAGTATAGAGACAGACATAAGAAAACATCATGTGACCAGACAGAAGAAAGCCACGTGACCAGCAGAAGTTGGATGATGACTGTCTATGGCCCGAACACATCCAAGAATTGCCAACAGAGGTGGGTACGGTAGGCATGTAAGACAAACTAATCCAGGATCAGTTAGCCCAGGCACTGGAGATGAGCTTGGGCAACATAGTAGGACACTCATCTCAGAGAAGAAGTGGGGAAGTTGAGGGTGTTATTCAGTGGTAGAATATATTTTAGCACACGCAAGGCCCTGGATTCAATCCCTGGCTCTATAAGAAAAACTTGCTGTGCTGGAGAGATGGCTTAGCGGTTAAGGCATTTGTCTATAAAGCCAAAGGATCCCAGTTCGACTCTCCAGGACCCACACTAGCCAGATGCACAAGGGGGCGCATGTATCTGGAGTTCGTTTGCAGGGGCTGGAGGCCCTGGCATGTCCATTCTCTCCCTCCCTCTCTGCCTCTCTCTCTCTCAAATAAATAAAAATTTTTTAAAAAAATTTAAAGAAAAATACTGACAACATTCAGACATTAGGAGAGGCAAGGAAGAGGTGCTCCCTCAAGAGCCATTCCCTGCCAACACCTGGGTTTTGGACTTTCACCTCCAGAACTGTGGGACTTGCTAACAAAAGTCCCACAAACCAAGCCGGGCGTGCTGGCACATGCCTTTAATCCCAGCACTCGGGAGGCAGAGGTAGGAGGCTCGCCATGAGTTCAAGGTCACCCTGAGACTACATAGCGAATTCCAGGTCAGCCTGGGCCAGAGTAAGACCCTACCTCGAAAAACAAAAACAAACAAACAAAAAAAAGAAACAGTCCCACAAACTAACACAAGTGCTTCCTCCACTTTCCTCACAAACTCAGCTTTCTACCTCATGCATCTGGCTTACGTGGGTTCTGGGGAATTGAACCTGGGTCCTTAGGCTTCGCAGGCAAGCTTAACTGCTAAGCCATCTCTCCAGCCCCAAGCCCAGCTTTGCTTGTTAGGACTCTGGCAGAAGTTCGGAAGCGCTTGTTTAGTGGCTCCTCTCTTTCGTGACTTTTCACACGAAGCTCGTGCCAGAGGCACACAGTGGACAGAACCATAAAGACCACATGGCCCCTTTCCACCAGAAGCTTTGGGCTGTGTGTTCCTCCCCAGCCCTCCTCTGGGGGCTCTGCTGGGATCCCCAGCACTGGCATGGAGCCGGGTCTCAGTGCATACTGGCTGGTAGACACAGAGTCTTTTCATGTATGTGTGTGTGTGTGTGCGCACTGCACACGCATGTGTATGCATGTTCGTGTATGTGTGTGGGGGCCAGGGGACAATCTCAGTCATCATCCTCAGGTACGCCATTGGCTTCTTTTATTGGGGTTCGGACGGCGAGTGAGGTAAGGTCTCGCTCTAGCCCAGGCTGACCTGCAATTCACTATTGTAGTCTCAAGATGGTCTCAAACTCACAATGATCCTCCTACCTCGGTGTCCCGAGTTCTGGGATGAACGGTGTGCGCCACCGCTCCAGGCTTGACTTTCTTTTTAAGGCAGGGTCTCCCATGAGCCTGGATCTCAGTGATTGGGTTAGACTGGCTGCACAATGCGCTTCTGGGATCCACCTGTTCCTGCCTCTCCACATTAAGTTTACAGGCATGTACCACCATGCCCAGCATTTATGTTGGCACTAGGGGTCAAACTTGGGTCCTCAAAAGCATTTTGCCCCGTGAGTTATCTCCTAACATCTGATCAATGTGCATGCTAGTGACATCTACTTCTTGACCTTGTTTTGTAATAAGGATGAACGATGTCAATGCCTCTGAAATCTCTACAATGCCTGAACCCAAGATGAGCCCATTAAGAGGCCTTTGCAGAAAGAAAGAAAAAAAGAAAGAAAGAAGCAAGGAAGGAAAGAAAGAAGAAAGAAAGAAGGAAAGAAAGTTGGGCTGGAGGGATGGCTTAGCAGTTAAGGCATTTGACTGCAAAGCCAAAAGACTCAGGTTCTATTCCCCAGGACCCATGTTAGCCAGCCGCACAAGGGGGCACACATGTCTGGAGTTTGTTTGCAGTGGCTGGAGGCCCTGGTGCGCCCATTCTCTCTCTCTCTCTCTCCCTCTTTCTCTGTCAAATAAATAAATAAAAATAAAATATTCTTTCAAAAAGTTGTTTCTAGTCTGGCGTGGTGGCACATGCTTTTAATTCTAGTATCTGGGAGGCAGTGGTAGGAGGATCACTGTGAGTTCAAGGCCACCCTGAGACTACATAGTGAATTCCAGGTCAGCCTGGACTAGGGTGAAACCCTACTTCGAAAAACTAAAAAAAAAAAAAAAAGTTGTTTCCTCACAGAAAAATTGGCAAGTGGGCTCCACCTTGTGTGCCAACTCCGGGCATTGGGTGTGGTTGGCTAGACTGCTGTGTCGAAAGGCTGCCAGGGTCCTGGCTGGACTGGGTGTCAGGGAGCAAGGGGATGGATTAGTAAAGTTCTTCACAGCGCTGCACCCCAAGGCCGATTCATATGGCATAGCCAGTGCCTCAGACAGGAAACACATGTGAAGCTATGACGCTTCCCGCCTCTCCCCGCAGTCGCCTCACCCATGTGCTGGGAGCAGAGCCTCGCCCATGTGTCCTGGACTCCCTACAGATGCTGGAGGTGGAACCAGCTCTACCCCCAGGACATGCACCCTTCCCAGGACTCTGCCTGCTCCTTCCCGGGGGTGGGCGCCCACAGACAGGAGCAGAAGAAGATGGACATCAGTCCCTGCAGGTGGGCCACCTCCTTGGGTGTCACGTTCCCTTACCTTGGGAATTGTGAATCCAATCAGGGCATCAGGGGCAAAGAACATCAGAACCCCTTCTTCTCATGATCCCCACATAACTCTTAATGCCGCTACCTATTTCCATGGGCCATTTCATTTCGTACTTACTAACAGCTCTGCATTGGGCTTTAGTCTCCTGCCTTCGCCTTCTCATCAGTCACCTTGCTGGAGCAGCTTAACCTGTTCAAGATTCCCCTAGGAAAGCTCGTGAGTCGTGGTTAGGACTCAGAGTCATCAATATGCAAGAAGCTCTGTAGCAGATCCCTGGAGCCCACATGACCCCTGCCTTAGCCCAGGATATAGCATTCCAACATGTTTATGCCCCTAAAAATGCCTGGGTGCCTAGCTCCCCCTCCCCCCATTTGGGTTTCCCCTTGAAAACCGATATCACTTGCATTGATTTGTTTTATTTTATTTTAGAGAGACAGAGAGAGAATTGGCGTGTCAGAGCCTCAGCCACTAAAATCGAACTCCAGACGCTTGCGCCACCTAGTGGTCATGTGTCACCTTGCGCTTGCCTCACCTTTGTGAATCTGGCTTTGTGGTATCTGGAGAGTCGAACATGGGTCCTTAGGCTTCGCAGGCAAGTGCCTTAACCACTAAACAATCTCTCCAGCCCCTTCTTCTATTTTTATTTTTATTTTAGAAAGAGAGAGAGAGAGAGAGAATTGCATTGATTTTTTTTCTCTCAATTTTTATTAACATTTTCCATGATTATAAAAAATATCCCATGGTAATACCCTCCCTCCACCCACTTTCCCCTTTGAAATTCCATTCTCCATCATATCCCCTCCCCATCTCAATCAGTCTCTCTTTCATTTTGATGTCATGATCTTTTCCTCCTCTTGTGATGGTCTTGTGTAGTTTAGTGTCAGGCACTATGAGGTCATGGATATCCAGGCCATTTTATGTCTGGAGGGAGCACGTTGTAAGGAGTCCTACCCTTCCTTTGGCTCTTACATTCTTTCCGCCACCTCTTCCGCATTAGACCCTGAGCCTTGGAAGGTGTGATCGAGATGTTACTCAATACTCCAGTCACTTCTTTCCAGCACTATGATACCTTCTGAGTCATCCCAAGGTCACTGCCATCTGAAAAGAGAAGATTCTCTACCCAAAGTGAGAGTAGTGTTAATATAAGGGTATAAATATTAAGAGAAGTGCTTACTGGGCAGTTTGATAAGCATAGTATATACATTTTTCCAGACATCAGCAGATGTTACACCCCTAAGGCTCATGATTACCCCTGTTGTAGGCTTTCAGTATCAGGGATGTATTCCCCCCATGGAGCAGGCCTCCAGTCCAATTGGAGGGCAGTTGGTTTCCACCATGACAGGCGTGCCACTATTGCACCCGTTGGCTCATTCGGTCTGGCTGGCCAATTATAAGGCTTGCAGTGTCCACTGTTGAGTATCTTCACTGGTGATATCTCTCTCCCATTGAACTAAATGTAGAATGGCTTCTTCCAGCTTTCTGTCAGCTGGTCTACATGGAGGAGGTTATCAGCTCAGTTCCAGCAGAATTTCTCAGTGGCCTTGCCACCCAAGTATGTGGAGTCTTCAGCAATAGGGTCTTACCATCTATTCCTGGTGGGAAACCAAAGGCCTCGGCAATGGCCTATAATGTTTTGGGGGCATCAGGGACCTCCCTGGCCAACAACTCACTGGAGGTATCCCATCCCTGGCACTGAAAATTTTCTAACAACGATCTATGGCTCCTGAGTGTTCCATTGTCCAAAACCAGAGGATTCCATATGATTTATTTGCATCCTCTTAGATTTTGATTAGCCCTCCCTCCACCTTTCCTTTACTCAGTCTCCTCCCCTGACCTCACTTTGGGCCTTTTCACCCCCGTTAATCTAAGAATTGCATTGATTTTTTTTTTTTTTTTTTGGTTTTTTGGTTTTTTGAGGTAGGGTCTCACTCTCACCCAGGCTGACCTGGAATTCACTATGGAGTCTCAGGGTGGCCTCGAACTCACGGCGATCCTCCTACCTCTGCTTCCCGAGTGCTGGGATTAAAGGCGTGCGCCACCACGCCCGGCACATTGATTTTTTTGATGGTGGTTTTGTTTCTGCCTTTTGTTTATTTTTATTTATTTATTTGAGTGCGACAGACAGAGAAAATGGTAACGCCAGGGCCTCCAGTTACTGCAAACGAACTCCAAATGCGTGCGCCCCCTTGTGCAGCTGGCTAATGTGGGTCCTGGGGAATCAAGCCTCGAACTGGGGTCCTTAGGCTTCACAGGCAAGCGCTTAACCGCTAAGCCATCTCTCCAGCCCTGCCTGCCTTTTTTTTTGAGGCAGGGTCTTGCTCTAGCCTAGACTGACCTGGACCTCACTCTGTAGTCTCAGGCTGGCCTCAAACTCACAGTAATCCTCCTGCCTCTGCCTCCCAAGTGCTTGGATTAAAGGTGTACGCTACTATGCCCACCCAGCTTCTTGTATTGATTTTAAGTGCTTGCTGTGGACAGAGACCTCCGGCAGAAAGGACAAGTACTGAAAGATAAGGCTCAGTTAGCTGGATATGTGTTCCAATATGTGGAAAAATATGTGGGATAAATTCTTTATTCCATGAGATAATCCCCACACATGACACAGAATAAGCAGGGTACTTGTTAACTGTTACTTTTTTTTTTTTTTTTTTTTGGTTTTTCGAGGTAGGGTCTCACTCTAGCCCAGGCTGACCTGGAATTCACTATGGAGTCTCAGGGTGGCCTCGAACTCACGGCAATCCTCCTACCTCTGCCTCCTGAGTGCTGGGATTAAAGGTGTGTGCCACCACGCCTGGCCAACTGACGATCTATCATTTGCAGTGCCCCATCCTCTTGTGAAGTGTAAGACAGCAGAGCAAACAGCTCTTCCAAGAACCTGACCCCTTTCTTGGGACTCGCTCCAGTGGCTGGGGACCAGCAGCACCCCACGCTCGGTTAGCCTCCGGGCTGAGGGCTGGGTTCCAACCGATCAGTGCTGTGCTGGCAGACTCCTTGCAGATCTGCAGACTGGTTCAAAGGTATGCAATTCCCTGGGCAGCCGCTTCCATCCTAATGTCCCTTTAATAGCCCTTGTCAAATTGCCATGCCTCTCTCCAGAGATTTTCATGACGATGGAAAAGAGCCATCATCTGACCTCCAGGGGAATGGAGATGTCTGCAGATTCTGGGTTCTGGGAAAGGCGGTTATAAAAGCAAGTACAGCCAATCTGCCTCTGCCCGGTATTAGCAAAGCCAAGCAAAAAAAAAAAAAAAAAAAAAAAAAAAAAAAAAAAAAAAAATCACAAAATAAGTATATTTAGAGCTCATATATTCCTCTCTCTCTAATGAATTATGGAATCACAGAAGGGGAAAACTCATATATGTAACAGGTTTCTTTTACCGTAGGGAAGGAGAAAAGAGCTGGCCAAGAAAAGGACTTAATTTTTTAATAAGATTTTTATTTGTAAGCAAAGAGAGAGAAAACAGGGAAAGGGGGCACTGGGGCCTCTTGACACTGCAAATGAACTCCACATACATGTGTCCCTTTGTGCATCTGGCTATGCTGGGGAACTGAACTCCAGCCAGCGGACTTTGCAATCAAGTGCCATCCCCCAGTCCAAAGGTTTTCATTTTTTAAGTTAATAATTTAGAATAAAAACTGGGCTGGAGAGATGAGAGATTGCTTAATAGTTATGGAGCTTGCCAGCAAAGCCTAAGAACCCAGGTTCGATTCCCCAGTACCCATGTAAAGCCAGAGGCACAAGGTGACACATGCGTCTGGAGTTCGTTTGCAGTGGCTGGAGGCCCTGACACATCCATTCTCTCTCTCTCTCTCTCTCTCTCTCTCTCTCTCTCTCTCTCTCTAAAATGTGAAAATGGAAATGTTCTCCTTTTTCACTACCTAATTTGAAAAAGAGAAACCTTTTCCTTCTTTCCCTCTCAAAACATTTAGCCAGGTGTCATGTCACACACCTTTAGTTCTAGCACTGGAGAGGCTAAGGTAGGAGGATCACCGTGAGTTCAAGGCCAGCCTGGGCTACAGAGTAAGTTCCAGGTCAGCCTGGGCTAGAATGAGACCCTGCCTCAAAAAATAAACAAAACAAAGCCAGGCATGATGGTACACACCTTCAATCCCAGTATTTGGAAGGCTGAGGTAGGAGGATCACTGTGAGTTCAAGGTCAGCCTGGAACTACAGAGTGAGTTCCAGGTCAGCCTGAGCTAGAGACTGAAACCCAATGGCCCAGGTTCAATTCCCCAATACCCACAAAAGAAAATAAGACAAACCCAAACAAGAAACATTTAGGGGCTGGGGTGATGGCTCAGCAGTTAAAGGCCCTTGCTAGCAAAGCCTACTGTCTTGAGTTCAATTCCCCAGCATCCATGTAAAGCTGGTTTGTAGTGGCAAGAGGCCCTGTGTCACAGAAAGTGGAGCACAGACACCTTGTGGTTGTCCCCTGACCTTCAGAAGCAACCCATGGCATATGCACGCACATCCACACACACACAAACAAATTAACTGACAGAAATTAGCTGGGCATGGTTGCACACACCTTTAATCCCAGCACTAGGGAGGCAGAGGTAGGAGGATCACTGTGAGCTCAAGGCCACCCTGAGACTACATAGTGAATTCTAGGTCAGCTTGGGCTAGAGTGAGACCCTACCTTGAAAAATCAAAAACAAAAAAATAAAAAGAAAAGTGTTTTCAAATACAAGCTGATTCCCTAAACAGCCCCTGGAGATGGCACTCTCTGGTTCTACCCCAGGTGGCAAAGAGAGCTGGGGAGACCGTGTGGATTCCAGCCTCTCCTCTCCTTGCTGAAGCACTAGGAGTACAGGCTTACCCCTCAATGACCTTTTCCAGGCTTGATGTGATGTGCACTTGAGATTTGAAATTGGAGAAATGAAAGGCTTTACGCCAGGCAGTCCTACTGAACCAGTGTTCATGTGACAGGAGCAATGCTCAAATCAGCACATAGCACAAGGGGCCTTGGGACGACTTCTATGCCAAGGTTAGGCTGCATGAAGCAAGGTGATCCGAAGCCCTCCTGGCATAATCTCACTTGAACTCAGTAACATTCAAGAGGAACCTGGAAGAAAAATAACTGCTGGGTGTGGTGGTGCATGTCCTTAATTCCAGCACTTGGGAGGCAGAGGTAGGAGGATCATCATGAGTTCGAGGCCATCCTGAGACTACATAGTGAATTCCAGGTCAGCCTGGGCTAGAGCGAGACCTTAGCTTGAAAAAAAACAAAAAAAGAACCCTCCACAGATCTCCCTCCTCTGAATACAGATGTATACATTAGAAGCTAAATTTCAAAAAGCTGAGGCCTAATGCTAACAGAACGCTTGCTCCAGGACTTCACTAAGCCCGGCGTGCCCTCTCCCATGGAGCCATGCTTCCGATCCAACACAACAGGCTTGAGGGATGGGTTGAGGGGAGGTCGAGAATTAGGAAGGTTGGGCAGAACATTACTTGGGTAATTCAAAAAGTGAGAACACCCCAAAACAATGGTCTGGCTAAGCCCAAATCCAGTACGAAAAGAAGACGAAAGGGTTTACAGGCCAGACATGGTACACCTTTAATCCTAGCCCTCTGGAGCTTGATGCAAGAGGACCATGTGTTCAACCTGGGCTACTGGTCAAACCCTAAAGAAAGGTGGGGGGCAGGGAGGGAGGCGGAGTAACAACAGTGGTGTTTTGGTAAACGTTTAACAAAGGGCTCTCTGAGATTAAAAATATATATATATATATATATATATATATATATATATATACATTTATTATAATGTTTAGTATTTTTTTCATAAGCTTTAAAAGGGTATGCAACATAGTTTATAAATAATAAAATATACAATGTTCACCAGGCGTGGTAGCACCACATGCCTTTAATCCCAGCACTTGGCAGGCTGAGGTAGGAGGATCAGTGTGAGTTCAAGGCCAGCCTGAGACTAATCCCAGGTCAGCCTGGGCTAGAGCAAGACCCTACCTCAAAAAAAAAAAATTATATATAGATACACACACACACACACACACACACACACACACACACACTGCTATTCACTGAAACTCAGCATAATCAATTTTCTCAGAATGTTCTTGCTGATTATTTGCCAACTCTTGTATCTGCAAGGAACCTGTTGATGCAACTCAACCATGACCTAACACAGGCTACAAATCAATGTTTGATTACTACAGAATTCGGCAGTCATTCAAGTCATTGAATGGATATGGGCTGTTGGTCAGGGGAGGACATGTGAAATGATTCAGCAGAAAACACCACCGATAGGCTCCGAATGAGAAGTACCACTCAGGTGAGTGAGGTGGGGCGCTGGGGGCAGCACCTGTCACGGGCCATTCTGAGAGGCGGGACACGGGCCTCCGGGGCACTGCCAGCAGAGGTTCTGCTCTTGCGGACTTAGTGAAGGAGGCCGCCTTCACACTTCAAGTGGACGCGGCTTAGGATGTCTCCAAGAGCTCATGTTTTTTTTGTGTGTGTGTGTGTTGGGGGGGGGGGCATTGTCCACTTCTATAGTAATCCAAGCCTGTGTTGCACCCAGGAACTCTGATGCGGAACTTAGCGTTCTGCGGGCTGCACAACCTCCCCCACGCTGGCCATTGTGCCGTGCTGCTAGAAGGTGCTAGCAGGAGTCCTTATCAGAAAGGCACACCTTAACCCCATCCTCATGAGAAACACTTAGGAACACTGTTCTGGGCCTCCTACTTCATCTGAGATGCCAAGGGCTATGTATGATAGGACCTTCCCCACTTGGACCAGTACACAAAGATGGCATGTTAAAACGTGACTTTTTTGTTTGTTTGTTTGTTTGAAGAGAGAGAGACAGAGAGAGTGAGAGAATTGGCATGCCAGGGCCTCAGCGCAACCTTGCACTTGCCTCACCTTTGTGCGTCTGGCTTAAGAGGGATCTGGAGAGTCGGACATGGGTCCTTAGGCTTCGCAGGCAAGCACCTTTAACCACTAAGCCATCTCTCCAGCCCCCAAACTTGACTTCTGAGTCTTACAGATGAAGAGAACCAGTGACAAGAGCATTAGACCCAGGGGGAAAGGGAGAGGTGGGGAGACAGGTTGAAAGGGGAATACGGGAGAGTCAGTTTCTTACGACCAAGTTTCCTGTATTCAGCCCTATCAGGCTGGGAATCCTTCATATGGGCTCTAGACACAGAGCTGAAGACTAAGCAATATCTCAGAGGAGTTGCTGGTGGACTGGGGCTCACAGATCAGTACTTGAGAGAAAGTAGAAGAGTGGGAAGAACTGACTTTAATTTTTTTTTAACTTTTATTACCTGTGTGTACGTGCATACATGCATACAAAGGACTCTTGCCACTGCAAACAAATGCCTCTTTAGCTTTACCTGGGAATTGAACCTGGGCTGGCAGGCTTTGTAAGAGCCTTTAAGTACTGAGCCATCTCCTCTCCTAAAAAATCTGTTTTATTTGTTTGAGAGAGAGGCAGATAAAAAGAGAGAGAGAGAGAATGGGCATGCCAGCCACTGCAAACAAACTCCAGATGCATGCACCACCTTGTGCGTCTGGCTTACATGGGTCCTGGGGAATCAAACCTGGGTAAGCTTTGCAGGCAAGTGACTTAACCACTAAGCCATCTCTCCAGCCCCAGGATCTGACATTTTTAAAGTACCTAATATGAGAGGAATGAAAGTGAGCAAGAACGTAAAGAGAAACATTTATAAAATAACCCCAGTCCTCATTTCTACCACAGCTGAAGCACATTCCGTGCCTCAGGCTGACTCTAAAAGGAACTGTATAAGCTAGAGCAGAGCAGACTCCTCAAAACTCCCAAGCAACCAAGAACGAACAAGGCACAGAAGGCTGCGTATCACCTTAAGACTCTCTACTTGGAGGTCTTATCACTGAGCGAGGCTACTACTGTGGAATCAAATAGAAAAATGTAAATGAAACTTGATCATCTTGGCTTACGACCTTTAGTCTTCAGTGGTCACAAAAGCACTATTAACGAGGCAGTACAGAACCCATCCTTCGTGTTAATTAAGAAACCTCATTTCCCGAAACGCTCAGTTCTAAAGTGAAGTAGAAACAAGCAGTCCCCACTGCATTAACACTCCCAAGGACAGGGCGTCAAGGAGTGGACCAAAGGACCCGATGAAGGCGTGTCAAAGGAAGACCCCATAGATGGAGTGTGGTTATGAAGAGGATGCTATGTCCTCATATCACTCACTTAAACAACTATGCAATAATCACTTTTCAAGTAACCCATGTTTCAACACTGGGGAGCTAAAGCGGTTAGCAGAAATACCCGGATCTAAGAATCTAAGCATCTGAAAAAACTTTCTTGTACCCTAAATGTTAAAGACACTTGGGGTGCTGGTGGAAAAGCAGACACTGCATCAGCCAAAGGAAAACAGATCAAAGGACAGGCAGGTTGTGGCCATTCTGACACTCTGAATAAGGTGATTCACTTCCTCCCACCTCTGGAACAGACATATTGCCAAGCGACTGTAAGAATGCTCAGAAGTCCCTACTGCAGTCAGCTTTTCATTGCTGCCAGAAAACATCTGACCAAGGGCAGTTGGGGGGGGGTGGTATTTTAGCTTTCAGACTTGAGGGGAAGCCCCAGGGTGGCAGGGAAAACGATGGCATGAGCAGAGTGTGGACATCACCCCCTCGCCAACATCAGATAGACAACAGCAACAGGAGAGTGTGCCAAACATTGGCGAGAGGAAACTGGCTATAACACCCATAATCCCACCCCCAACAATACACAGCCTCCAGGAGGCTTTAATTCCCAAATTGCCCATCAGCTGGAAACCTAGCATTCCGAACACCTAAGTTTATGGGGGACACCTGAATCAAACCACCACACTGCCCCAGTCACAGTCTCAGAGTCACCTTGAAGAAAGCACCTGTTCCCTTTTTGATTTAAAAGGCTGGTTGGGTTTTCACAGCAACTGGTTTACCATCTCCTAACAAATCCAGGATATTTGGAGCACTTGTTAGCTGAAGATACTGCCATGAAATACCACTCTCCATGGCTCAAAAATGGTTCTGTAAAAGCATTCTTTATAGCAGTGGATGGTGGATGGGTCAGGGACCTAACCACTCTGAATTATGTTCCCAACTTTTTTTTTTTTTTCGAGGTAGGGTCTTACTCTGGCTTAGGCTGACCTGGAATTCACTATGTAGTCTCAGGGTGGCCTCGAACTCACAGCGATCCTCCTACCTCTGCCTCCCGAGTGCTGGGATTAAAGGCGTGCGCCACTACGCCCGGCTCACCGCTGTTAGGAGGCCAAGAACAGTGTTCCTAAGTGTAAAGTCTAAAACAAAAGCTAGGCCATTTCAAGAAGCAGAGCCGGGCGTGGTGGTGCACGCCTTTAATCCCAGCACTCAGGAGGCAGAGGTAGAAAGATGCCAAGGCCTATGATAGGATCTTCCCCACTTGGACCAGTACACAAAGATGGCATGTTAAAACGTGACTTTCTTTTTTAGCCCTTCTTTTAGACTTGTTTAGATTTGTTTTACTGGCCTCCCTGAGACCACATAGTGAATTCCAGATCAGCCTGGGTTAGAGCGAGACCCTACCTCGAAAAAAAAAAAAAAAGAGAGAGAGAGGGAGAAGCAGAGCTAGGAGAGCTAGCTTAGTAAGGTACTTGCTCCACAAGCAGAGGAACCTGAGGCTGGATCCCCAGCACCCATTTAACAGCTGGGTGCTCAGTGTATCAGCATGAGCTTGTAATCCCAGCGATGGGGAGGTGGAGACTGGAGGATCCCCAGAGCTGGCTGGCAGGCTAACTAGCCTCACTGAATCAGTGAGGTTGGGTCTCGCTCTAGCCCAAGCTGACCATGGAATTCACTATGTAGTCTCAGGATGGCCCCAAGGCATGGTGATCCTCCTACCTCTGCCTCCCAAGTGCTGGGATTAAAGACATGTGCTACCACACCCAGCTATCCATGCATTTTTTTTTTTAATTTTAGAGAAGGAGAACCAGTGCACCAGGGCCTCAGCCACTGCAATTGAAGTCCAGACACTTGTGCCACCTAGTGGGCATGTGCAACCTTGTGCTTGCCTCACCGTATCTGCTTCTAGAAGTTATGCAGCTAGGTTTTACTCCTTCTTTCTCCCTTCCTTCTTCTTCTTTTTTTTCAGGGTCTCGTTCTAGCCCAGGCTGACCTGGAATTCACTATGTAGTATCAGGGTGGCCTTGAACTGGTGGTGATCCTCCTATCACTTCCTCCCGAGTGCTGGGATTAAAAGCACGTGCCACCACACCTGGCTTCTTTTTTTTTTTTAAGACGGAATCTTAACAGGCAAGTGCGCCAGCAAGCCGAGGAACAAACCCAGGGACTAAAGCATGCACGGCAGCTGGCAAGCAGAGATTTACGTTTGTCCCTGGTGATTTACATCTTCCCAAATAGCCTATTCTTCAGGCCATCAGGATCCTTCTGGATCCTGACTCTTTAATACCCACCTCCTCTCTGGCTTTTCTTTAGGAAAGATAGACTATGAATATGGCTATGGATAAGAAGGAATTTAAAAGAGGGCTTAGGGTTGGGAATAATCAGAGGGACTTCCAGTTATATTCCTTATTCCATGAATGACTAAACTGACACCCACGAGACAGGGTCTTAGCACTTGGGCTCAGCTGGGCCTCATATTTCTGGCTTCTTCCACAAGCTCTGAGTCCCCAGGAGAAGACACTCTATGGAATAAATGCAGGTCACCACTGGCTAGGCTAGTGTCACTACAAACCACTTTCTTGTCAGCCATTACTCTTTATGTCGCAGACACTCATCAGATGTGGCTCAGTGCCAGACCCACTGCCCTCAGCTGTTTTCAGGGCAAGTGATTCCCACCTACAGAGACTAGATTAATAAGCATTTTCTCTATCTTACTCAACTGCAGGACTATGTAACTGAATGAGCTAGAAATGTCAAATATTCATTTTTAAAAAGCGCATAAACAAGATTTACATACATTAGAAACAAGATAGTCTATTAATCCAAAAAAAATCACAATGCCACATTTAGAGGATGCTTAACAAAATATGATTCTTAAAAATTCAGCAATCCAGGATTTTTTTATAATTGTTTCCATTTGAGAAATATAATAAAAACATGTAACTTTATACAATAATGTAGATAATATACAAAAAAGATCATGTTTTCCTGACATTTCTTTGTGGCTAACCAACCACATACTGGAGAACAGACCAAAGTTCAGGTATACATAGCCCAAGGAACCCCCCAACAAAGGGGGCACCCTCTGGGATTTTCTTTCTCTCAGTGAAAGACGTGGAGGTGGGAGCAGGATTAGAAGTTTTGCCTGGAAGTGCATTCCTGCTTTTAACCTACTCTATGTGCAGCGTCAACTATCAAACCACTTGCTCCTCTTGATGAGAGGCGTGCCTTTAGAAGGTCCCAACAATTTCTGTTTATACTGTTCGACTAGCTGGTTGAAGTGGATTTCTGCCTTGTTTCCTTTAACTTTTTTCTTAGATGCCTATAAAAGGAAGGAGACAGAAGATAATCAGTTTATTTCTTAATTTCAATTCTCATTCTCTCTCTCTCTCTCTCTTTTCTTTCTCCTCTCTCCCACCCTTTCTCGCTCTCTCTTTTTTTTTTTTTTTATTATTTATTTGACAGAGAAAGAGGGAGAGAACGAGAGGGAGAGAGAGAGAATGGGCACACCAGGGCCTCCAACCACTGCAAACAAACTCCAGATACATGCACCCCTTTTGTGCATCTGGCTAATGTGGGTCCTGGGGAATTGAACCTGGGTTCTTTGGCTTTGCAGGCAAACACCTTAACCGCTAAGCCATCCCTCCAGCCCTCTTTCTTTTTAGACAGGTTCTTATGTAGCTGAGGATGATCCTGAACTCCTGATCCTCCTCCCAAAAGCCAGGAATATAACACCCAACTAAGATAATTTCAAACATTAATTATTACCTTACTCTCAGGCCGCCTAAGAAAGAAAAATAAGTAGGTAGAGAGATTATGTTCTCTGGGACGAGCCCCTCAAAGAGAAAAATCTCAAAAAAAAAAAAAAAAATCCATGATGAGAAATTAGACAAAGAATGCCAAGGATTGGGACTAACACTCTGTCTTGGTGTTGCAGAGGACTCTTCACTCTAGCTTCTAAATGCTAACTGTAACCTCAGTACAGCCCAGAGTTTGCACATTTTTGTTTGGTCCTGCCCTCACCAAGAATTCCATTTATGGACTTTCAGATATATCTACATATTACGGTACAGTCAGAAATTTCCCAGAAGATTTCTTGAGTGGGATGTCAGTAAATTAATAATTCTTTTACTCTTAAAAAAAAAAAAAAAAAGAACCAGCGGGCTGGAGAGATGGCTTAGCAGTTAAGGTGTTTGCCTGCAAAGCCAAAAGACCCAGGTTCAGTTCCCCAGGACCCACGTTAGTCAGATGTACAAGGGGGCGCACGCATCTGGAGTTCATTTGCAGTGGCTGGAGGCCCTGGTGCACCCATTCTCTCTCTCTCCCTCTTTCTCTGTCAAATAAATAAATAAAAATTAAAATGTAAAAAAAATATTTTTTTAAAAAAAGAAAATAAACTAGGGAAGGGAGATAAAAGCTTGACCTCAAATGTTCAAAGACACAGGACCATTATTTTCTACTAAGAACAACTAGGGGACTGGAAAGATGGGTTAGTGGTTAAGCCATTCACCTGCGAAGCCAAAGAACCCAGGTTCAATTTCCTAGGACCCATGTAAGCACAAGGTGGCACATGTGTCTGAAGTTCTGGCATACACTCTCTCTCATCCTCCCTTTTTCTCGCTCTCAAATAAATAAATAAGTAAATAAAATATTTTTTTAAAAAAACAAGAGGTAGGGTAGGGCTCCTTGACCACAGCACAACAGCACTGCCCGCCCATCACAGCCTCACCCTGCCAAGCCATGTGCCCCGCGGAGCTCACCTGCTTAGCCGACAGCTGTTGTGTCTCCTGTCTCCACTGGCTTATCTGGGGCTTTGGCTTCTTATTCTTGGAAGGAAGGGACTTCCCTTTGCCTTTGTCTCGCAACCTGAAAGAAGACAGCCAAGTAAATGTCACCTGAGTCCTTCCTCCAGTTGGCAGCCCTGGCTTCTCTCAGTCTATGAGATCAATTTCTTTCCTAGATAGCTCTTTCTAAGCCGGAAGAACTCACTCTAAAATGGCTCCCAAAACAGCCTGTCCTAAGTCTCAACATTTGTGCACTCATTTGCTATTTTTAGAATATGTGCTGCCAAAATGAGCACCTCATTTGCTTTTTTTCCTCAAGACTTCATGAAAATCACAGAAACCTCCATTTACTTAAGAAGCATTTTTTAAAGATCTATTTTTATACATAACATTAGTATGCTGCCTCACAAAGAAATTACAGGTAAGTTCATCAGATACACCTGGCCATCTGGACAAGAAACTAGAAAACAGCGTGAAAGTCTGCCCTTAAAGGTTCCTCTGAGGAGCTTTCTGCCGTTCAGTACAGGGTTAACATCTCTGCTGCTGTGGACAAACTTGAGACCAGCAGAGCATAAGCCTCTCTTTCATCCTAACAAATGTCACAAGAGAAAGAGTTCGAGATCAAAAGCACTCAGACGCCAGCCTGTTCTACGTGGCTGCCCTGCATCTCACCGAATTTTGGGGCCTCGGTGTGAAGGGAGCGCCAGGACCTTTCTTCTCTTCTTCCCATCAGGCAGTTCCACCTGCTCCACTTCGGCCTTGGTCTGGAACCCTGTCCATGAGGTGGAGCCCACCTTTCCTTTTTGCTCTTGGGAAACCTTGCTTTGATCCTGTGTGTGGTTTTGAGTTGCTTTTTGTTGCTTGTCTTTTCCAAGTTCTTTTTGCTTCTTTTGGGGCTCACTGGCTACAGGTTTCGATTTCAATTTTTGCTGCAAAAAAGAAAAAAAAAAAAATTGCCACCTGGTGTCTGAATGAGTTTACTTGCTAGAAATACTCAGCAAAGGAGCTTTTTGTAAGGTTGGTGAGAGACGGAATTCTTCCTCCACACAGACACTACCGAAAAGTGAAGACAGGCAGTTCATAAGTACTGCTGTGGTAACAGATGGGGAATACAAAATACTAGCTCCCTTCCCGTAACAAAAATAGGGACAGAGGAGGAGCCTAAGACTCGAAAGCCGGTGAAGAGGGATAATTTTAAAAGATGTAGCATAGTGAACATCTATAATTCCCACACACATTCTGCAGTAGGAATGGGTCAGGAATTTGAGGTCAGCCTGGGCTGCATGAGACCCTGTCTCAAAAGATGGAGGGGGGGAGGCTTAACACATGAAAAGGGGGATACCAGCAAAAAGAAACATATTTGAAGTAAAGGCTAAGAATTTTCCAATGAAAAAACTAAACTACAGAACTAGTTAGAGAAAACCGAAAGATGAATAGCAAAAAAAGCAATCCACCACTAGGTATATCAGTCAGATTGCTCAAAGTGAAAATCAAGGAACAAGGATAGCATTACAATTGCTTTCTTGTTCTCTCTCCAGCCAGGGTCACTGTTTTAACTGCTGAAATTGTTCACCTGTCATAGGCCATGCTTTTGGTATACCACAGAAACCATGAATGCTCACCACATATGCAAGTTATACATTGATATAAAACTGATGAGAGCTGGAGAGTTATGAAATCCAAACCATGCAGGCAGGACAGGGCTAGGGAAATGGTAACGCTTCAATGAAAGTGCATGTATCTTAGTTTGGATCCCAAGAAGCCACAACAGAGCTGCACACTGTACTGGGCACCTATAATCCTAGCAGGTCTACAGCTACAGAGAGCAGAGACAGGAGAATGTGCTAGAAGCATCAGGCCAGCTAGCCTGATGAACAGAGCAGTGAGCCCTGCCTCAAACGAGGTAAAGGACCGACCAACAACGGAAGGGTGTGCTTTGACTTGCATGTGTGCACTATAACATGTGTGCACCCGTCTCACACACACCTAAATAAATAGTAAGTAACAAAACCATGGGGCCAGCGTGATGGCTTAACGAGTAGGAGTGCTTGTTAAAGACACTTGTTTGCAAAGCCTGACAGCATAGGTCTGATTCCCTAATACCCACTGAAAGCGAGATGCACAAAGTAGCACATGCATCTGGAGTTCGTTTGCACTGGCAGGAGGCCCTGGCATGCCCATTCCTTGCCCCCATCTGTCTCTCTCCTTGCTAAATGAGTAAATAAAGTATTTAAAACAAACAAGTCATCAAGCAAGACATTTAAGTTCAGTACCAGGCTGCGCTGGATCCTCAGTTCCTTTGCTTGAAGTTTCCTTCGATCTTCCAGAGAAAACTCCACTATGGGTCTCTGTGTTGGAGGGAGGGAATGTCATTCATAATCTGTGAGTGCTAAGTCAAGCTACCCTCAGTCACCCCCTCTTCTTTTTGCAAATCTTGAGGTGACTTCTCACTTACTCAACTTTATTAAAGGCTGGTTCTGCAGAGTCTACATATAATCATTTTCTCCCCTAGAGACACAGATCATTTCCCTCTGCCTCTACCCAGTTCACTTGCTAATCTTTCCCACCATTTCAAATGTCAGCGGCCACTGGGTAGTTCAGCAAGGGGCTCTCAGAAAGCAAGTCTCCCCAGAACTGAAGTTCACCTTCTGAGGCCCGAAGATCTCTGGGTTGTTGTTAATGTGGCGAAGCGCTCTCAGGGCATGCTCATGTGCCTGGAACTCTGCAAAGGCGTACCCCAAGGACAGACCCTTTGTTTTTCCATGAACTGCTTTAAGGTCTCGCATCACTCTACACTATGAGTAGAACAAGAAAAAGAAGCAGTAATTACCAAATGAGAAGCCTTGCCTGATTAAAAAAAAAAAAGTCATTAACAGATTCAAGAAGCTTATGCAAACAGAATCTTCATTTGTAACACGATCACAGAAAAAAACTACTGGAATAATACTTGTGAGCGTCCACCTTGTTAGAGTACACCCACTGATAGCATAAAATACATTAAGTTGATAATTCCTTTCTAAGCATTTTACACCTATCAACACAGACCTACAAATAAGTACATAAATACCAATAAATTTTCTGAGGAAAATTATATAGTCAACTGTTCGCAATACATACAGCTGAGACTCTAAAATATACAGCAAGTTATTGCTGAGAATGAAAAACTGTCCATAGATCTCATCACTCAAGAAAGCCCCTAGGAAGGACATCAGTGGAGAAGGGATGGCTTTAGATGGAAAGGCATTTCAGACACTGGAAGGACCTTCTACCCTCCACTGGTATAGTCTCAGAAATAAAGCAAGAAGTTTCAGCTCTTAGCATGGCACATTTCCTTTCCTCTAAATCCTTAAGCTGGATATGGTGAAGCTCCGGCATAGTAGAATAATTTGAGAGACTTCATCATTTACATGCTATTACTTCTCAAAGTGGCTCTTATGTAGTGGAGAACTCTAAGTATGGGGAACATTTGGGTGCTACATTCTACTCTGTCCACTGTTAGGGAATGAAGAAAAGTGTGAACTCCTATTCTCAAGATGCTTGCTATCTTACTGAAACACAAATGAAAGAATTAAAAGAAATACTAATACAATGCATATATATACAATGCAAATATATATATATATATATATATATATATATATATATATATATATATTTTTTTTTTTTTTTTTAGTTACTTTTTCGAAGTAGGATTTCACTCTAGTTCAGGCGGACCTGAATTCACTATGCAGTCTTAGGGTGGCCTCAAACTCAGTGATCCTCCTACCTCTGCCTCCCTAGTGCTAGGATTAAAGGCGTGCACCACCACGCCCAGCTTACAATGCATATATTAACATGTGCATTAAGCCACAATAGGGTTTTAAATGGGCAGACACTAAGTATTTAGATATGAGAAATTACTGTGCTAGACATACTAAGCGGTTTGCTAAGAGTGCTGTCAGATATCTGTTGCTTTGTTTACATTCTCTCATGTCATTTCCTCAATACCGATGTCAACATTTTGAAGAGGCTTTTGCGGATTAGGAAAATAGTTTATGATAATGAAAAAGAGGAAAGCAGAGCCAAAATATTGGCAATGAAATTTTTAAGTATAAAGGACTGTTAAATATGTACCAAGTACTGGGGAAAATGAGATAACATTTGGCCTCTAAGAGCTCAGTTCTTCAGGAGAAACAACCAGCAGACAACTGCAGACCAGAGTAACAATCAGTGCTTCAAAGAGACAGAGTTAAACCAGGTTTCGGGTGAACCCAGTGTATGCTGTTCCCTGAAGACACGCACGGCCCACTGTGCTCACCACAGGATACTGGGATCTCTCTATCAGGTAAGAACCTAACCGATAGCAAATGCTCTTCCAGAGAGCAAAGCACACAAATTGTTTCTCTACACAAAAATTCACATTATGACACCTAGTTTAATGCTCAGCCTACAGCAGGCATTTAATAAATGCTTTCTAAATGAATTCATGATGAGACTTCCTCACATTTTTCTGTAATTTGGTCAGATATAGTTCTCAGAAAAAACAAAGACAAGAAAATTATGGAACTCAGCTTTGCATGCTGACAATGTGTCCAAAAGAAAACACGCTGGCATGCTAGCCCCACAGCCAGAAACGAGTATTCAATGTGAGCAGGATGAGAATGCAAGCTGTGAATGGCAGGGCCGTTCTTACCTCCTTGATGCGCACGCCCTTCTCCCCCCTAGTGGCATTTAGCAGCAGCTGCCTGAGCTGTTTGTCATCCACAGCCTTGGGGAGGTTGTGCAGGCAAAGCCTGGTCTGGGAGACAAAGATATTCTGGTTCCTCAGTTTCTGATGCTTCAGGAGCTCAAACTAGGAGGAAAAGATTAACAGTATGAGACAGCCTTTAGGCAGACTTGTAATTCTCCAAAGAAAACCATGATTCCTATCTCATAACCACACAGACGGAAAAAGAAATCCCTCACTGTACTGTTCTACAAAGCCCAGCATAGAGAAAGGAAGGTTCAAGGAGGCAAGATAGGTAGGTAGGAGTAAGACCACGGGCTCTGGAGGTAGATCTGAAGCAGAAAGTTATCCATCCAGCTAGAGAAATCACATGGCTTTTTTGGTTTTGTTTTGTTTTGTTTTGTTTTGTTTGTTTTTCGAGGTAGGATCTCACTCTAGCTCAGGCTGACCTGGAATTCACTATGTAGTCTCAGGGTGGCCTCTAATTCACAGCAATCCTCCTACCTCTGCCTCCTGAGTGCTGGCATTAAAGGTGTGCACTACCACGCCCAACTGACTTTTTTTAACTATGGAATGTTTCACGAATTTGTGTATCATTCTCACACAGGGGCCATGCTAATCTCCTCCGTATCGTTCTAATTTTAGTATACATGCTGCCGAAGCGAGCAATCACATGACATTTTAAGCCTCAATTTTTCATCTATAAAAATAGAGCTGCAGCACTGTAATATCACACCTTCCAAGGCTCAGGGTGCACTGCAGAACAGGGGCATAAAGAATGTAAGAACCAAACTGGGCGTGGTGGCGCACGCCTTTAATCCCAGCACTCGGGAGGCAGAGGTAGGTGGATCGCTGTGAGTTCGAGGCCACCCTGAGACTACATAGTGAATTCCAGGTCAGCCTGAGCTACAGTGAGACCCTACCTTGAAAAACCAAAAAAAAAAAGAAAAGAATGTGAGAACCAAAGGAAATGTAGGACTCCTTACAACATGCTCCTCCAGACCCAAAATGGCCTGGATATCCATGATCTCACAGTGCCTGACACTACCTACACAAGACCATCATAACAGGAGGTAAAAGATCATGACATTGAAATAAAAGAGAGATTGAGATGGGGAGGGGATATGATGGAAAGTGGAGCTTAAAAGGGAAAAGTGCGGGAGGGAGGGCATTACCATGGGATATTGCTTACAATCATGGAAGTTGTTAATAAAAAATAAATTAATGAAAAAAATAGAGCTGCAGGGGCTGGGGAAAGAGAGATCAGTTAATAAAAGTGCTTGGATTGCAAACATGAGAACCTAAGTTCTGCCTTCAGTACCCCATTAAAAATGCCTGGTATGGCCTCTGGAGAGATGGCTTAACAATTAACGCACTTGCCTGCAAAGCTAAAGGACCCACGTAAGCGAGATGCACAAGTTGGCGCATGTATCTAGAGTTCGTTTGTAGCAGCTAGAGGCCCTGATGTGCCCATTCACTCTCTATCTTTCTCTCTCTCTATATATGTCTCTCTCAAATAATAAATAAATAATTTTTTTAAAGCCTGGCATAGTGGTAAACAGGGACTCACTGGCAAGCCAGTCTAGCTTATTAGTGAGCTCTAGGCCAATGAGTAACCCTGTCTCAAAGGAGTTGGACAATGTTCCTAAGGATGAGACACCCAAGTATATCCTCTGCCTCTACACATACACACACAAAAACATGCATATACACATACTCATAAAAATAAATAAATAAGGGCTAGAGAGATGGTCCAGCAGTTAAAGGAGCTTGCATGCAAAACCTGAAGCCCTGGGTTTGATTCCCCAATACCCACATAAAGCCAGAAGCACAAAGTGGCACATGAATCTGGAGTTCGTTTGCAGTAGCAAGAGGCCCTGACATGACCAGTCTTTCTCGTTATCTTTTTCTCTCTCTCCTTCCCTCCCTTTCTCTCCTTGCAAATAAATAAAAATATTTAGCTGGGTGTGGTGGCACATGCCTTTAATCCCAGCACTTGGGAGGCAGAGGTAGGAGGATCCTTTTCAGTTCAAGGCTACCCTGAGACTACATAGTGAATTCCAGGTCAGCCTGGACTAGAGCAAAATCCTACCTTGTAAAACCAATATATACATTTAAAAATAAATAGTAAAAATAGTTTTAGAAATAGAACTGCAGGAGCTGGGGAAATGATTTAGTAGTTAAAGGCACTTGCTTACAAAGCCTGCCTGAGCCTGGGTTCAATTCCACAGCTGCCTATATTAAGCTTGACAGGCATCTGCTTGCAGCAGTGAGAGATTCTATTGCATGCATGCAGCCACACCCACACCCACACATGCAAACAAATAAATATATAATAATGCAGAACAAAATGTAACTCAGAGCCAGGTGTGGTGGAGCATGCCTTTAGTCCCAGCACTTGGGAGGCAGAAGTAGAAGGATCACGTGAGTTCAAGGACACCCTGAGACAACATAGTGAATTCCAGGTCATCCTGGGCTAGAGCAAGAGCAAGACCCTACCTCAGGGAGAAAAAAAAAATGTGTCTGTGGATCAGTATTGATGTAAGGCCAAATGAGATTACATTTTTAAAAAATTCATAGCTCAAAATGTGACCCAATGTAAGCTTTTTGTTTCGTTTCTTTCTTTCTTTTTTTTGTTTTTGTTTTTGTTTTGTTTTTTGAGGTAGGGTCTCACTGTAGCCCTGGCTGACCTGGAATTAACTATTAGCTATGTAGTCTCGGGGTAGCCTCAAACTCATGGCAATCCTCCTCCCTCTGCCTTCCAAATGCTGGGATTAAAGGCATGTGCCACCACACCCAATGTAAGTATTCTTATAAATAATGACCCAGGTTTGATTCCCCAGTACCCACATAAACCCAGATGCACAATGTGATGCTGGAGTTCGTTTGCAGTGGCTACAGGCCCTGGTGTGTCTCTGTCTCTCTCCTCTCTGCTTGCAAATAAACAAAATATACTTGACAAAATGGTGCTTTGTCTCAATCCTGCCACCCTGAGGTAAAGGCATGTCCTTGACAACAAGTGCATTCTTTCAAGGGGAGCTTGATCAGCCAGGCTGCCACCTCCACCAGTGCCCAAGATGATCTGACTGAAACAAAATGAGAGACACCAGTCTCCTAATTTATTTTTTAAATTAAGATGGGGGGGGAAAAAGCTCTCATTTTTTTTTTTCTATCAAGTTTTTCTGTTTCCTGTTTGACAAAGTGGTAACAAATCAGCAAATAAACAAATATTCTGAAAATGAGTATTAGCCGGGTGTGATGGCGCACACCTTTAATCCCAGCACTCGGGAGGCAAAGGTAGGAGGATCACCATGAGTTCGAGGCCAACCAGGACTACATAGTGAATTCCAGGTCAGCCTGGGCTAGAGTGAGACCCTACCTTGAAAGACAAAAAATAAATAAATAAAGTATTAAAGGGGCACTAGTGCTATCATGTCTAGGTTCAGCAAACTACTTCTCTCTTAAGAAGGGCCATGCTTGGCTGTGAATGCATATGTAATCTAGTAAGCTTTTGCAAGCAAAGTAAGTTTTAAAATTCAGTATGTCATAAAAGGGTAAATGCACCCCTAACTTCCATGATATCCAGATGTTCACTACCAAAACCACTGAGAACACTAACATAGAACCCATTCTGAAGGAAAGGTACATTGCAGGGCTGCAGACATGGCTGGGCAGTTAAAGGCAGTTGGTTGCAAAGCCTGACGGTTGGGGTACAATTCCCCAGTACCCATATAAAGCCAGACGCACAAAGTGTTATACATCTGGAGTTCGTCTGTAGTGGCAGGAGGCCCTGACAAGCCCATTTCCCTCCTTCTCCTCCCCTCCCCTCTACCTTCCTCTTTGCTTGCAAATAAATATTGTTTTAAAAAAGACACATTAGGGCTGGGGAGATGGCTTAGCAGTTAAGGAGCTTGCCTGCATAGCCTAATAACATGAGTTCAATTCCCCAGTACCCACATAAAATCAGATGCACAGTGACACATGCATCTGGAGTCTGTTGGCAGCAGCTGGAGGCCCTAGTATGTCCATTCTGTCTGTTTCTCTTTTATCTCTCTCTGCCTACAAATAAAGAAGTACAAATAAATATAGTCACTTTTGCCAATCAATACTGAGACTCTAACAACATGTAATTAAAAAAAAAAAAAAAAAACGGGCGTGGTGGCGCACACCTTTAAACCCAGCACTTGGGAGGCAGAGGTAGGAGGATCACTGTGAGTTCAAAGCCACCCTGAGACTACATAGTGAATTCCAGGTCAGCCTGAGCTGGAGTGAGATCTTACCTCGAAAAAGAAAAACAAAAAGACACATTGCTCCTAGCTGTCATTATGGTGTAACATCTATTCACCATCGCCTGTACTTTAAGGTTCTATAGCTATTCTGCCAATGATTATCCCTCTTTACCATTCTACACTGGCTTTTTAAAAAGTATTTTATTTTTTTGAGAGAGAAAGAGAGAGAAGGGTCGCGCCAGGGCTTCATGTGTGGAGGAGGGAAGTTGAGATATGGTCTCATTCTAGTCCAAATGGCCTGGAAGTCAGTCCAGGCTAGTCTCAAATTCATGGCCAACCCTCCTACCTCAGCCTCCTGAGTGTTGGGATTATAGACATGAGCCACCATGCTTGGATCCTAGGCTAGCCTTTTAAAAGTAAGCTACATGGGGCTGGAGAGATGGCTTAGTGATTAAGGCACTTGCCTGAGAAGCCTAAAAACTCATGTTTGAATCTCCAGGTTCCACACAGCCAGACGCATGGTAACGCAAGTTTGCAATGTTACACGTGTGCCTTAAGGGGGCGCATGAATCTGGAATTTGTTTGCAGCAACTGAAGGCCTTGGAGCACCCAATCTCCCTGTGCCTCTTTCTCTCTCAAAATAAGTTAAAAAAAAAAAAAAAAAAAAACCTACATGGCTAAAAGTAAAAATTATTTAGAACTAATATAACCAAGCAGCAGAAGAACTTATTGGTATTAGTCAACAGAAGAAACATCTATAACAATTTTCTAAAATGACTGTATAATTTGGAAATGCCCTCCCAAGTGACATCTTAGCAACTCCTTCTAAAACCTTAGTCTCAGGAATGGAGAGATGGCTCAGAGGTTAAAGAGATTTGTTTGCAAAGCCTGAAGGCCTGGGTTCAATTCTCCAGCACCTACATAAGGTCAGATGCACAAAGTAGCACAGCATTTAGAGTTCATGTTTGCAGCAACAGGAGGCCCTGGGGAACCCATTTTCTCTCTCTCAAATAAATAAATTAATAATCACTTAAAAAAACCCAAGCTGAGTGTGGTGGCACACGCCCGTAATCCCAGCACTCAGAAGGCAGAAGTAGTAGGAAGATTGTTGTGAGTTCAAGGCCACCCTGAGATTACATAGTGAATTCCAGGTCAGCCTGGGCTAGAGTGAGATCCTACCTGGAAAAAAAAAAAAAAAAAAAAAAAAAAAACCATACATCAACACAGCTTTCTTTTTATTGTTCTACATTACTATTTATGCTGACATGGCCTCTGCGTCCCTGTGCCTACTGAGTGATCTAGCAGCATGCTACTCACTCACCATCTACCGCTGAGCATGAGGGAAACAGAGTAAGACATAGTTATTACAATGGCACACAATGTTGATATAATACCATGAATAATGTTGGGTTACTTCTATTTCACCTATGTGCTTCTTTTCTAACAAGAAAATGAGCAATCTTTAATCTATACTTGGCTTTTCAGTGAGCAAATGTAGCATGCAATAATTGCTTTTGACTGATTAAAAACCATGGAGACCCTCAGGACAGGTGCCTAATCTACTCACCCGCTCTCGTTTGGCCATATCTGCCACACTCACACCCTCAGCAGCCTTCGTCCCAGCACGGATCACTGCAGAAAGGGGGGAAAAAGGCCAAGACATCACCAAGGGAATTTTCACTGAGCAACAGGAGGAATGTGATTTGAGTGATGCAAACTCTTTGTACAGGGCCCGGAGGACTATGTTGGCCAGGACATGGTGGCATCTGTTTAAGTCCAAAATTAGGCTACAGGGCTAAGTTCTGGACTTAGACCTGCTCTCATTACTAGAACTCTGAACATTTTGTGATTTTGTTCTCAACCCTCAAAGAAGCCTCGTATATATGCTGCAAGTTAGATAGAAAGGTTTAGAAGTTCTGAAAGTTAAGTATAATGTAAAAATAGCCCACTAAGGCTTAGCTGTTCCTCTTGCACTTGGGGGCCGTAACACAACAGTGAAATGAACCAGCCTAGAGAACAGGCCTTAAGGCCAAAGGCTGACAGCCTATCACTACTGGTTGGGGCTGAGCAGCTGTGCAGGAGGCAAGCTGATCCTAAAATGAATTTTTTTGTTTTGTTTTGTTTTTCAAGGTGGGGTCTCACTCTGGTCCAGGATGACCTGGAATTCACTATATAGTCTCAGGGTGGCCTCGAACTCACGGCAATCCTCCTACCTCTGCCTCCCGAGTGCTGGAATTAAAGGCATGCACCACCACACCCGGCTTTAAAAATAATTTTTTTAACTTAAGGCTGATTTCTAATTATCTTTCTGACATTAAGGGAAAGGTCCTAGGTGAACATTTAAACTCTTATGACTAATCTACAGAAGCAGTTTTAGTCATAATTTTCAACATCTTCAAAAAACCTCTAATGAGAAATGATGACAAGACGTAAAGATAATTTGAGTCTCACTCCTCTGCACTTCCAATCAAGTAAGGGAAAGTTCTAAAAGCAACCGGGCAGAAGAGAATGGGACTGCATATATGGCAAAGTAGGTGAAGGTGTCCTAACAGAAAGCCACATCTACTAAAGTGGAACAGCAATACAACACTTTTAGGGAGGAAATTTAGGTTTTTTCATTTGAAACATGCCCCCAAACATACAATTGCTAGGTCATCATGATGCAGGGGCAGCTATTTAAAGATGTCTGGCTTACATCTTCTTCCACTACTCACAGCCTTCTCGGGCCAGATAGAGATTCCGGGTTCCAGTGGGTTTCTTCACCTTCTTTGTCTGAAGCTTTGCAGCCTCCTCACGTGTCACGGCCAAGTCAACCTTGAGCTGCCGGCCATCCAGTTTAAGACCACCACCCTGTAAAAGATCACAACCCTCTCTTCACATAAACCCATCAGAAACTAAGTACCTGACAAGACACACCAAGAAAAGGGGATTAACATCCCACAATTGTGCTGTGGAAGCCAGGCCCTAGGATGTTTTTGCCTGGCTGGACAAGTGGACCCATAAGCCTCATAATATTTTGTACAGCTGTACAAAGTCATGCATGTATGTATTAGGACAGTCAGTAGAAAGGGATTTACTTTACAGTGGTCAATTAGCATCAAGTAGGCCAAAATGGGGAAAATGTTCTGTAAATAGGCAAAGTTTTAGTCTTCTAAAGAAAGCTAATGAAATGGTAGAGTATTAACTCTACTCAAAAGCATTTAATAGATAATAGCTATACAGGATAACACCCCAAAACAATGAATGCTTGGCTATAAAGCATATATAATTTTTAATAATCCATAGTCTTTCTCTATTAAGCATGTTCTCCACTGCACCTTCTTGTCCCAGTCTTTCATGCTATTAGTCTAGAATACAGGCTGACAAAGACAGCAATAAATGAATACCAGAAATATTACAACTGTTTCCTCACCTGAGAAATATGCGTAATATCTCAGTAGGTTGATAAAATGATTAAATAAGGTAATTTATGTAAGGTTGAGTGCCTAACATACATGTAAGTCTTAGCTTTATTATTACCATTAACAATCATCATAATCACCAGTGGTGTAAACAAGACCTTGCCTCTGAAGAGCCATTATCTCCTGTACATATAGAGAGGAAAGGACACACCTTTCTTACCTCAGCCTCTGGAGAAGCAGCTGTGAGGCATTTCTGAGCTGCTTCTTGAGTCATGAACTGGGCAAATGCACAACCTGCAAAATGACACCAAATTAAGTGAGATCCTCCAAATGCCCGTGGCTTACCAGTAAGCTAAAGACAGCACTGCAGTCAGCTGCAACCTGACCCCAGTGGCAGAGGTGAGTACAGGCACTATGTCAGGCAGTGACCAGTCAAAGCCGCTACATGGCATTCCTGGTCTCAGGCAAACTTTCTCACTCATCTTTTCTAATGTGTCTTAGAACTTTGGCGCCATCAACTCTCTCAATAATATCCATGTGCAGTGGTAGAGAAAACCATATAAATACTTAATTCAGCATCGCCCAGAAAATGCCTATTAGAGAGTACAAGATGAAGCAGACACTTCTTAACCCAAAAAGTAATTACACCTCACTCTCTGTGAGTCACCTGTGAGGCACTGGATCACAGTGACCTGCCTGTTGGCGTAAAAGAGGCCACCATCACATGAATATTTCAGGAAACCAAACAGCTATGAGCTCAATTCTTGGCTCATGTACTAGAATCTCTAGAAAGCACATCTTTCATTGGTTAGATGAAACACTAATCAACCCCAAATGAATTTTTACTGGTGACAAAAGGCAGTTTTAGAAGCAGTGTTCATCTCCAATAGAGTTCAAAATAGAAATATATCTTTTTTTGTCTGGTTGGGTTTTTTTGTTTGTTTGTTTTGTTTTTTGAGGTAGGGTCTCACTCTGGCCCAGGCTGACCTGGAATTCACTATGTAGTCTCAGGGTGGTCTCGAACTCACCGTGATCCTCCTCCCTCTGCCTCCCGTGCTAGGATTAAAGGCGAGCACCACGACGCCCAGCTTGCTTGTTTTTTTGAGGTAGAGTCTCGCACTAGCCCAGGCTAACCTAGAATTCACTATGTAGTCTCAGGGTGGCCTCAAACTCACAGCAATCCTCCTACCTCTGCCTCCTGAGTGCTGAGATTAAAGGCGTGCACCACCACGCCCAGCTACGAAATAAATCCTTTAACACTTTTTGGCACGCCTTTAATTTTTATATATTTATTTGTATGCATTATATATATATATATATATATATATATATATATATATATATAAAACACTCATGTACGTGTGTGTGAATGCATGTAAAACACCACTGTATCTCCTAGAGCTACTGGGAGCTATTACCTTCTGTCCTCTGTAGGACTGAATCTCAGCAAATTAACTGAAAGGACACATGTAGAAGGCCAAGCCAAGGATCATCACCTAAAAAAATAATTTGACTCCTCCAGATAGGGCTGAGTACCTACTTCCTGTGTCCCTATCCCTCTCGCCCTCTACTCACATCTCTTATAGAACTCATCAGGTGGCATCTTCCCAAACAGAATAAATACTTCAGGAATAAGGATCACTACAGATCCTACCAATGTGGAGTATTAACAGATACTCAACAGGAAGAAACAGAGCCTGACCTCACATGAGAGCTGCCAATTTGTGGATTTAATCAACCATAGAACAAAATATTTGGAGGGAAAACTGTACCTATCCAGAACATATAATGACTTTTCTTGTCATTCTCTAAACAAAACAATAAATCCTTGATAGCAATTTACATTTATTAGCTATTATCAATAACTTAGAGATTATTTAAAGTATATAGGAACACATGTAGGTTATATGTGAATACTGTACTATTTTATATATGGAAGTTGAGAATTCAGATTTTGGTATTTACCGTGGTTGTGGTACACCACAGGAATAGCTAGGAAAGTATAAAGTGGGTTGGAGAGATGGCTCGGCAGTTAAAAGCACTTGCTTACAAACCCTGACAGCGTAGGTTCATTTGCCAGTACCCACATATAGCCAGATGCACAAAGTGGTGTGTCCATTCTCTCTCTTGCTCTCTCAAATAAATAAATAAATATTTTTTAAAAGTACAATGAAAGGGCTGGAGAGAGAGCTTAGCAGTTACAGAGCTTGCCTACAAAGCCTAAGAACCCATGTCCGACTCCCCAGATCCACATAAGCCAGATGTACAGGGTGACGCAAGCGCAAAGGTCACGCATGCACACAAGGTGGCACAAGTGTCTGGAGTTCAATTGCAGTGGCTAAAGGCCCTGGCATGCCAATTCTCTCTTTCTCTCTAATTAAAAAAAAAAAAGTATAATGAAAAAAATAGGGGATAAAGATTTCTAATATGCAGATAATCCAACATTAAGAAAACCAATACTTCTCTCTTAAAGAATAAGAACTCTATCACTAGGGGGCTGGGAAGATGGCTCAAAGTTAAGGGTGCTTGCTTGCAAACCTTGCCAGTCTGAAGTTTAACTCCCCAACCACCCATGTAAAGCCACATGGGCACTCATTTTTAGCAGCAGGAGACCCCGGCATGCCCACAGACACACACATGCATGCAAATTAATTATTTTTTTAATTGTCATTGGAACTTGCAATGCCAGTCAATACTTAACATTTCCTAAATTGACAAATATGTAGCTTTTCTAGGTAAAGAAATGGCATGCCAAGAGGACAAACTATAGAAGCACAAGGATGCATGAGTAGGCAGAAAAGGTATGGAAAAAATTAGTATGAGCTAGGAAATAGCAATTCAGTTTAAAAAAAAAAAACATTAAATTACAGGTTGCTATTTTTTTTTCAGGGGGTAGGGTTATAGTTAGTGTCTCACTCTAGCCCAGGTTGACCTGGAATTTACTCTGTAGTCCCAGGCTGGCTTTGAACTCAGAGCAATCCTCCTACCTCTGCCTCCTGAGTGTTGGGACTAAAGGCATGTGCCACAACACATTAAATATGCCTTTAAGGTTGTTAAGGTTGCTAATTCTGGGCAGGCCACAGTGAGACTCTACCTTGAAAAACCAAAAAAAAAAAAAAAAGTTAATTCTGTTAAGATTAATAAACCAAAACAGACATCTAGCAAATCAATTGTAGACTAGATTCTGATAGTATCAACTCAGTCCACTACTGCATTCAAAAAGGAACAAAATAATGCAATATCATACGTGTGCTTTGAGGATTCTAAGCAATTCTAGTTGACCACTTTTTAAAAACAAAGTAGAAGAAGGTCCAAGAAGTGTAACTGCCTGTTGGCGCTGAAGACATTTAAGTGACTACTCTAACCATGTTACAGATAAGGAACTTAACCCCACGGTGCTTAAAAGACTTGCCAAAATCCACCAAGCTAGGGGCTGGGGAGGTAACTCAGTGGCAAAGTGCTTGCTTTACAAATATGAAGACCTGAGTTCAATCCCTAGAACCCAAGTAAAAAGGGCCAAGCATACAGGCATGCACTTGTAACAGACAGGCAGATCCCTGGGTCTTGCTGGTTCACCCAGTCTAGCCTACTTGATGAGTTCCAGATCAAGGAAAGATTCTGTCTCAAAAAAGCTGGATAGGGCTGAGGATATAGCTCAGTTGGTAAAATGCTTGCCTAGCTAGCATACATGAACCCCTGGGTTCAACTTCCAGTGCCACAGAAGCCAGGCATGGTGGCACACTCCTGCTACAGGTTTCCTTCTGATTATCGCCATGGAATAAAGTTTCTCTGTCAGTTTCCATCACTAACAAAAGCATTAAAAAAAATCCTCAGTAGTTTTAAGCAATGTACAATGATTAATACCCATGAGATGCTATCACATTTGAAATGCAAAGAAGAACAAATGGAATTCATTACCCTAAAGTAAATAAGCAAGAATTTCCAAAGCTTAGACAAAATTATGGCTGGCAAAGCCATTAAGATGCTAAGTTTGACATCATGGAGGCAACCTCAGAACATCCTTGGGCACCTATGGAAGTCAGGGAGCTAGATGGACTGTGGACCTCCCCAGAATAACATACATTATGGCCACTGCACAGGTCACAGCCCTTTTAGCACCTGGCCAGCTGATGGCATATACCTTTCGAATGCTCTGTGTCTGGATGCAAGACGATGCGGACATATTTAAGATCACCAAATTGCTGGAGAAGTTCCCCAAGTTCTTCTTCCTCTGAGTCAAATGAAAGGTTTCTGTGGAAGATCAATTACACAGCAAGATCTAAAATTCTGGTGCAAAGTACATGAATTAGACATTAACTGGGGTGGTTCTCTAATTCAAAACCATCTTCCTTTGTTCATAAATAATGCCAACACACAAGGCTGGCCAACAGTGGATGGCTTTTGACTCTTTTTTTTTTAAGTTATTATTTTTATTTAGTTATTTGAGAGAGAGAGAAAGAGGCAGAGAGAGGGAGAGAGAATGGGCACACCAGGGCTTCCCGCTACTGCAAACAAACTCCAGATGCATGCGCCCTCTTGTGCATCTGGCTTACGTGGGTCCTGGGGAATCAAACCAGGGTCCTCTGGCTTTGAAGGCAAATGCCTTAACAGCTAAGCCATCTCTCCAGCCCTTGACTCTGTCTCTTGGTACCAACTTCCTACTCTGCAATGTCAATCCCTACATAAATCACATTCTCTCACCCAGGGATTTGAAACTTAAATAAACATATATAAAACACTAAAAGTTATAGATACAGATTGACTTCAAAATAGAAGTGTCCAGCCAGGCATGGTGGCCTATGCCTTTCATCCCAACACTTGAGAGGCAAAGGTAGAAGGACTGAAATGAGTTTCAGGCCAGCTGTGGCTACAGAGTGAGTTCCAAGTCAACCTAGACTAGAATGAGAATCTACCTTGACAAAACAGAAAACAACAACAAAAAACTAGAACTGACCAACCTGAGGGAGATTTCCATGAAAAAAATTGCTTAGCTGTACCCTTAACATAATATACTTTATAGAAAATATGTTGCAGCCAGGCCAAATGAGCCAATGGGTGCAACAGTGGCACGTCTGTCATGGTGAAAACCAACTGCCCTCTAATTGGACTGGAGGCCCGCTCAATGGTAGGAATACATCCCTGATGCTGAGAACCTACAACAGGGGTAGTCATGAGCCCTAGGGATGTAACATCTGCTGTTATCTGGCTAAAAGTATATACTATGCTTATCAAACTGCCCAGTAAGCACTTCTCTTAATGTTCATACCCTTATATTAATGCTACTCTCACTTTTGGTAGAGAATCTTCTCTTTTCAGATGGCAGTGACCTTGGGATGACTCAGAAAGTATGATGGTGCTGGAAAGAAGTGACCGGAGTGCTCAGCACTGCAATATCTCTATCACACCTTCCAAGGCTCAGGATTTATTGCAGAAGAGGTGGCGGAAAGAATGTAAGAGCCAAAGGAAGGGTAGGACTCCTTACAACGTCCTCCCTCCAGACACAAAATGGCCTGGATATCCATGACCTCACAGGGCCTGACACTACTTTCACAAGACCATCATAATAGGAGGAAAAGATCATGACATCAAAATAAAAAAAGAGACTGATTGAGAGGGGAAGGAGATATGATGGAGAATGGAGTTTCAAAGGGGGAAGTGGAGGGAGAGAGGGCATTTCCATGGGATATTTTTTATAATTATGGAGGTTGTTAATAAAAAAAATTGAAAAAAAAGAAAATGTTGTGCCTTTTTTTTTAAGTGGGGGTGAGATGGTATCCCCAGAGAACAGACACAGCCTCCAACAGTGAAATTCTCAGAAGTGCCCAGATTTTCATCTCTTGCAACAACTTTGATTCTGAGCCACCCAGTGTTCATTTAACAAATCCTTTTTTTTTTTTTTCACTCTACATGGCCAAAATTAGATTTTCTTACTACAGCCAAAAAATTCACAGCAGGCTACTGAGAAAAGCATTCTGTCTTTCTTTCTCACACACACTATATAAAACCTCTGGGTTGCTTATGAAATCCAGTTTTCAGTTAAAATTTTATAAGCATCAAAAAAAAAAATCCTTCAAAGTAACACAAAAACAAATACAGTAAAATTTACTAGGAACGAAAAGGGAAAGGAGAGAAGGGAGGGAAGGCAAGGGAGAGATAAATACTACATGTTGAGCATACCTAATTTAAAGATTCAAACTTTTTAAATTTTTATTTTATTTGCAAGGAAAGAAAAGAGAGAGACAGGGAGAAAAGGCATGCTAGGGCCTCTTGCCATCTCAAACCAACTCAAGATGCATCCACCAATTTGTGCATCTACCTCTATATGGGCATTGGGGAACTGAACCTGGGCGTTGACAGGCTTTAATCACTGAGCAATCTCCTTGGCCCAAGGTCTAAAACTTTTTTATTTTTATTTTTCTTGTGTTATTTTTATTTATTTATTTGAGAGCGACAGACAGAGAAAGAGGCAGATAGAGAGAGGGAGAGAAAATGGGCGTGCCAGGGCCTCTAGCCACTGCAAACAAACTCCAGATGCGTGCGCCCCCTGGTGCATCTGGCTAACATGGGTCCTGGGGAGTCAAGCCTCGAACCGGGGTCCTTAGGCTTCACAGGCAAGCACTTAACCGCTAAACCATCTCTCCAGCCCTTTTTTATTTTTTATTTTTATTTATTTATTTTTTTTTTTGTTTTTTTGAGGTAGGGTTTCACTCTAGCTCAGGCTGACCTGGAATTCACTATGTAGTCTCAGGGTGGCCTCGAGCTTGTGGTGATCCTCCTACTTCTGCTGGGATTAAAGGCGTGCACCACCACGCCTGGCCTCTCTAAGATCTAAAACATTTTAACTGCTCAAAAAGTTCTGAATTGTCCATTATTTTGGATTACAGATTAAGGATACTCAATCAGTAAAGTATATGCAAACGTTACAAAATATATTTTGCTTTTAGTTTTACTTTTGAGATAAAGTTTCATATTTCCCAGGTTGGCCTCAAACTTGATTCCAATTCTTGAGTATTGGGATTACAGGTGTGTGCCACCATGCCCAGTTTAGGCAATGCTGGGGATCAAACCTAGGCCTTCATGCATGCTGGGCGTTATATCAACTGAGCTATATCCCTAGCCCCAAATGTTCCAAACCTGTAACACTTGTAGTCTCATGCATTTCAGATTAGATATTTAAAATCTGCATTTCTATTGATGAAATTAAAAATGTAGCAAGGAAATTCTATTTCACTAGATTTCAATATAAAGACTCTTCAGGGCTGGAGAGATGGCTTAGTGGTTAAAGCGCTTGCCTGTAAAGCCTAAGGACCCAGGTTTGACTGCCCAGAACCCATGTAAGCCAGAAACAAGGAGACACATGCACAAAAGGTCACACGTGGGCACAAAGTGGCACACGCATCTGGAGTTTGACTGCAGTAGTAGCTGGAGGCCCTAGCACGCCAATTCTCTTTCAAAAAAAACAAAGATTCTTCATTTACTTTTTTTTTCAGTTACATACCTCATTCCCAGGAAGAAATAGTACCTAATAATCAACTACAGCTGGGTGTGATGATGCACACTTTAATCCCAGCACTTGGGAGGCAGTCACAGGAGGATCACTGTGAGTTTGAGGGCATCCTGAGACTACATAATGAATTCCAAGTCAGCCTGGGCTAGAGCAAGACCCTACTTCATTTAAAACAAAAAAAGCAACCTCAAATGTGCTTCTCTTATACGCAATAAATAACCTCATAAATGATATTTCATATAATCCAGGTAAAAAGATTTTCTGAGGGCTGGAAAAATGGCTTAGCAGTTAAGGCACTTGCCTGTGAAACCTAAGGACCCAGGTTCATTTCCCCAGGACTCACATAAACCCAGTGCACAAGGTGGCACGTGCTTCTGGGTTTGTTTGCAGTGGCTAGAGGTCTTGGTGTGCCCATTTTTTTCTCTCACTATCTCTCTCAAATAAATAAATAAAAGTTAAAAAAGGAGGCTGGTGAGATGGCTTAGTGGTTAAGGTGCTTGCCTGCAAAGCCTAATGATCCAGGTTCAATTCTCCAGTACCCATGTAAAGCCAGATGCACATATATGGGGAGTTCATTTGCAGTGGGTGGAAGCCCTGGTGTGTCCATTCTCTTTCTCTCTCCCCTATCTCTCTCTACTTCCAAATAATTAAACAGTTTTTTTTTTTAAAGTATTTAAAACACTTTGCTCAGCCAGGCAAGGTGGTGCACACCTTTAATCCCAGTACTTGGGAGGCAGAGGTAGGAGGATTGCTGTGAGTTCGAGGCCACTCTGAGATTTCATAGTAAATTCCAGGTCAGCCTGGGCTAGAGCAAGACCTTACCTTGAAGAAAACACACACACACACACACACACACACACACACACTGGGCTCAGCAGTTAAGATAGATACTAGCTTTCAAAGCCTAACCAGATGGGTTTGATTCCCATGTAAAGCCAGATGCACAAAGTGGCACATGCATCTGGAGATAGTTTGCAGTGGCTGGAGGCCCTGAGGCACCCATTCTGTCTGTCTTTCTTCCTTCTATCTTTCTCTACTTGGAAATAAATAAACAAAATAAAACACTTGACAAGGGCTGGAGAGATGGCTTAACAGTTAAGGTGTTTGCCTGCAAAGCCAAAGAACCCCAGTTCTCCAGGACCCATGTAAGCCAGATGCACAAGGGGGCGCACGCATCTGGAGTTCGTTTGCAGTGGCTGGAGGCCCTGGCATGCCCATTCTCTCTCTCTGCCTCTTTCTCTCAAAAGAAAAAAAAAATTTTAAAAACATTTGACAAGAGGGTTGCAGAGATGGCTCAGTAGTCAAGTGTACTTCCTGCATAAGCATGAGGGCCTGGGACCACCCAAGTTCAAATATCCAGAACCCACATGCATATCTGTTACCCTACTCCTAGCCCTAGTCTCATTAAGAGACTTATCACAAGGAAAAACAGATGAGTGTGTGATGGTGAGAGCCACCTGTTTTCTTTAGACCACCACAGGTGAGTGCATGGGGTGCCACATGAGTATATACACAAACATATACTACATCACACATATTACGCTCATGCCAAAAAAAAAAAAAAAAAAAAAGGAAAGAATAAAAGCCTGGACAACAGGATAATGTACACCTCTGAAAAGAGACCCAAATCACCTTACTGCACTAGAAGCTGGAATGAGAAGGCATGCTTGCAACATACTAAGGTCATCCAGAAAAATGCTGAAATAGCAAAAAGCAATGAAATCAATCTCCATATCCATGTCCCACAGTTCTAGTGGAAAGAGATGGCATTGTCATACTATATTCTTGACATTGCTTTAAAAAAAAAAATAAAGAAAGAAGGAAAAAGAAAGAAAGGGGCTGGAGAAATGGCTTAGTGGTTAAGGCACTTGCCTGTGAAGCTTAAGAATGCATGTTTGAATTTCCAGGTCCCACGTAGCCAGACACACAGTGACATAAGCATGCAAGGCTGCACATGCATACAAGGGGGCGCACGTGTCTGAAGTTCATTCGTAGTGGCTGAAAGGCCGTGGCATGCCCATTCTGTTTCTCTCTGCCTCTCTGTTTCTCACTCTCAAAAGTAAAAATAAGCCAGGCATGGTGGTACACACCTTTAATCCCAGAACTTGGGAGGCAGAGGTAAGAGGATCACCATAATTTCTAGGCCAATCTGGAACGACAGTGTGAGTTGCAGTTCAGCTTGGGCTAGAGTGATACCCTACCTCAAAAATACAGAAATAATTAATTAATTAATTTAATAAAAAAGAAAGGGGCTTGAGAGATGGTTTAGCAGTTAAAGGTGCTTGCTTGCAAAGCCTGACAGCCGGGGTTCAATTCCCTAGTACCCACAGAAAAGCAGACACACAAAGTGGTACATGCATTTGGAGTCTGCAGTGGCAGGAGGCCCTGGAGCACTCATACTCACCTCTCCCTCTGTCTAATAAATAAATAAGAATTTTTATCTTTTATAAAAAAGTTAGGAGCTGGGGTGTAGTTCAGTAGGCAGAGTGCTTAGCTAGCATGCACAAAGCCCTGAGTTTAATCCCCAGCACTGTATAAACCATGTAAGGGTAGTACACACCTGTAATCTCAGCACTTGGGAGGTAGAGGCAGGAGGATCAGGATCATCTTCAGCTACATTGTGGATCTGAGGCTAGCCTGAGCTACATGAGACCCTCTCAAGAAAGGGAAAGAGAAAGAGAGAGAATGAATGAATGAGAATGAAGAAAGAAATCTAAGATAAATGGTGTTGCCCTAGCATTTCCCTAAAATAAAGGCCAGAACCAAAATGTTTTTAATAACTGAAGAGTTGGTATTTTCCAAAAGATACCACCCTAATTACAAAGACTGAGATCTGCAAGGATGACGTAGCAAGACTACTGCTTACGTTCTACTTTAGTTTCTGACTCTCCCATGCTTCTCATTGTTTGCTATGGCCCTGTGGTCAGGTGTACTAACAAGCACTCTTACAGAATCTGTGTTTAATGTCAGAGGAGAGAGGGAGGAAAAGGAGGAGGGGAGGAGGAAAGGAAGGAGGTAGAAAGGAGGGGAGAAAGAAGGAGAGTGGGAGGGAGAGAAGAGAAAGCAGGGAGGGAAGGAAAGGCAAGAGGACAGCTGGGAAGCCATGTGGACATTAGTTCTGGTAAAGTCTTACCTGATAAAAACAGTTTTCCCTTCATTCACATCAGAGGGTAACTTCCGCTTCTTTTTCTTTGAGACTTGAATATCTGATGTAAAATAATAATAATAAACTCAAAAAGGCCAATGCAAGCCATGTGACAAAGGACCAACTTCTTATATATATTATAAAGATCTTGAATAAATCAATTAAAAAAACTTTAAAATAGACAAATGATATACAAATAAATATATGAAAAGATGCTCCAACTCGTAAAGCACAGGCCTGAGGGTATAACTAAGTGGTAGAGAACTTGCTTAGTACACAGAAGGCCACAGGTTCAATCCCCATGACCCCCCCAAAAAAAAGTATAGCTTAAAAAATTACAGGGGCTGCAGAGATAGCTTAGCAGTTAAGGCACTTCCCTACAAAGCCGATATATATATATACATACATACACATACACACACACCTCTTTCTCTAATAAATAAATACTTTTTAAAAACAAATAAATTAAGCCGGGTGTGGTGGCACATACCTTCCCAACACTTGGGAGGCAGAGGTAGGAGGATCACCACGAGTTTCAAGGCCACCCTGCGAACTACATAGTGATTCCAGGTCAGCCTGAGCTAGAGAGGGGACCCTACCTCGAAAAAAAAAAAAAAAGAAAAAAAAATTTTTAAAACATTTGACAAGAGGGTTGCAGAGATGGCTCAGTAGTCAAGTGTACTTCCTGCATAAGCATGAGGGCCTGGGACCACCCAAGTTCAAATATCCAGAAACCCACATGCATATCTGTTACCCTACTCCTAGCCCTAGTCTCATTAAGAGACTTATCACAAGGAAAAACAGATGAGTGAGTGATGGTGAGAGCCACCTGTTTTCTTTAGACCACCACAGGTGAGTGCATGGGGTGCCACATGAGTATATACACAAACATATACTACATCACACATATTACGCTCATGCCAAAAAAAAAAAAAAAAAAAAAAAGGGAAGAATAAAAGCCTGGACAACAGGATAATGTACACCTCTGAAAAGAGACCCAAATCACCTTACTGCACTAGAAGCTGGAAATGAGAAGGCATGCTTGCAACATACTAAGGTCATCCAGAAAAATGCTGAAATAGCAAAAAGCAATGAAATCAATCTCCATATCCATGTCCACAGTTCTAGTGGAAAGAGATGGCATTGTCATACTATATTCTTGACATTGCTTTAAAAAAAAAATAAAGAAAGAAGGAAAAAGAAAGAAAGGGGCTGGAGAAATGGCTTATTGGTTAAGGCACTGCTGTGAAGTTTAAGAATGCATGTTTGAATTTCAGGATCCCACGTAGCCAGACACACAGTGACATAAGCATGCAAGGCTGCACATGCATACAAGGGGGCGCACGCATCTGGAGTTCGTTTGCAGTGGCTGGAGGCCCTGGCATGCCCATTCTCTCTCTCTGCCTCTCTGTTTCTCACTCTCAAAAGTAAAATATAAGCCAGGCATGGTGGTACACACCTTTAATCCCAGAACTTGGGAGGCAGAGGTAAGAGGATCACCATAATTTCTTGGCCAATTGGAACGTCGTGTGAGTTGCACAGTTCCGTTGGCTAGAGTGATACCCTACCTCAAAAATACAGAAATAATTAATTAATTATTTAATAAAAAAGAAAGGGGCTTGAGAGATGGTTTAGCAGTTAAAGGTGCTTGCTTGCAAAGCCTATGACTGCGGGGTTCAATTCCCTATTACCACAGAAAAGCAGACACACAAAGTGGCACATGCATTTGGAGTCTGCAGTGGCAGGAGGCCTGGAGCACTATACTCACCTTCCCTTGTCTAATAAATAATAAGTATTTTTCTACTTTTATAAAAAAGTTAGGAGCTGGGTGTAGTTCAGTAGGCAGAGTGCTTAGCTAGCATGCACAAAGCCTGAGTTTAATCCCAGCACTGTATAAACCATGTAAGGGTAGGTACACACTGTAATCTCTGCACTTGGGAGATAGAGGCAGGGAGATCAGGATCTCTTCAAGCTACATTGTGGATCTGAGGCTAGCCTGAGCTACATGAGACCCTCTCAAGAAAGGGAAAGAGAAAGAGAGAGAATGAATAAAGAAATCTAAGATAAATGGTGTTGCCCTAGCATTTCCCTAAAATAAAGGCCAGAACCAAAAAGTTTTTAATAACTGAAGAGTTGGCATTTTCCAAAAGATACCACCCTAATTACAAAGAATGAGATCTGCAAGGATGACGTTGCCAAGACTACTGCTTACGTTCTTCTTTAGTTTCTGACTCTCCCATGCTTCTCATTGTTTGCTATGGCCTGTGGTCAGGTGTACTAACAAGACTCTTACAGAATCTGTGTTTAATGTCAGAGGAGAGAGGGAGGAAAAGGAGGAGGGGAGGAGGAAAGGAAGGAGGTAGAAAGGAGGGGAGAAAGAAGGAGAGTGGGAGGGAGAGAAGAGAAAGCAGGGAGGGAAGGAAAGGCAAGGAGACAGCTGGGCAAGCCATGTGAACATTAGTTTGGTAAAGTCTTACCTGATAAAAACAGTTTTCCCTTCATTCACATCAGAGGGTAACTTCCGCTTCTTTTTCTTTGAGACTTGAATATCTGATGTAAAATAATAATATAAACTCAAAAGGCCAATGCAAGCCATGTGACAAAGGACCAACTTCTTATATATATTATAGATCTTGATAAATCAATTAAAAAACATTTAAAATAGACAAATGATATACAAATAAATATATGAAAAGATGCTCCAACTCGTAAAGCACAGGCCTGAGGGTATAACTAAGTGGTAGAGAACTTGCTTAGTACCAGAAGGCCACAGGTTCAATCCCCATGCCCCCCCCCCCAAAAAAAAGTATAGCTTAAAAAATTACAGGGGCTGCAGAGATAGCTTAGCAGTTAAGGCACTTCCCTACAAAGCCGATATGGAGAAATGGTTAGTGGTTAAGGCACTTGCCTGTGAAGCTAAGAATGCATGTTTGAATTTCCAGGTCCCACGAGCCAGACACACAGTGACATAATGCATGCAAGGCTGCACATGCATACAAGGGGGCGCACGTGTCTGAAGTTCATTCGTAGTGGGCTGAAAGGCCGTGGCATGCCCATTCTCTTTCTCTCTGCCTCTCTGTTTCTCACTCTCAAAAGTAAAAAATAAGCCAGGCATGGTGGTACACACCTTTAATCCCAGAACTTGGGAGGCAGAGGTAAGAGGATCACCCATAATTTCTAGGCCAATCTGGAACGACAGTGTGAGTTGCAGTTCAGCTTGGGCTAGAGTGATACCCTACCTCCAAAATACAGAAATAATTAATTAATTAATTTAATAAAAAAGAAAGGGGCTTGAGAGATGGTTTAGCAGTTAAAGGTGCTTGCTTGCAAAGCCTGACAGCCGGGGTTCAATTCCCTAGTACCCACAGAAAAGCAGACACACAAAGTGGTACATGCATTTGGAGTCTGCAGTGGCAGGAGGCCCTGGAGCACTCATACTCACCTCTCCCTCTGTCTAATAAATAAATAAGAATTTTTATCTTTTATAAAAAAGTTAGGAGCTGGGGTGTAGTTCAGTAGGCAGAGTGCTTAGCTAGCATGCACAAAGCCCTGAGTTTAATCCCCAGCACTGTATAAACCATGTAAGGGTAGTACACACCTGTAATCTCAGCACTTGGGAGGTAGAGGCAGGAGGATCAGGATCATCTCTTCAGCTACATTGTGGATCTGAGGCTAGCCTGAGCTACATGAGACCCTCTCAAGAAAGGGAAAGAGAAAGAGAGAGAATGAATGAATGAGAATGAAGAAAGAAATCTAAGATAAATGGTGTTGCCCTAGCATTTCCCTAAAATAAAGGCCAGAACCAAAATGTTTTTAATAACTGAAGAGTTGGTATTTTCCAAAAGATACCACCCTAATTACAAAGACTGAGATCTGCAAGGATGACGTAGCAAGACTACTGCTTACGTTCTACTTTAGTTTCTGACTCTCCCATGCTTCTCATTGTTTGCTATGGCCCTGTGGTCAGGTGTACTAACAAGCACTCTTACAGAATCTGTGTTTAATGTCAGAGGAGAGAGGGAGGAAAAGGAGGAGGGGGAGGAGGAAAGGAAGGAGGTAGAAAGGAGGGGAGAAAGAAGGAGAGTGGGAGGGAGAGAAGAGAAAGCAGGGAGGGAAGGAAAGGCAAGAGGACAGCTGGGAAGCCATGTGAACATTAGTTCTGGTAAAGTCTTACCTGATAAAAACAGTTTTCCCTTCATTCACATCAGAGGGTAACTTCCGCTTCTTTTTCTTTGAGACTTGAATATCTGATGTAAAATAATAATAATAAACTCAAAAAGGCCAATGCAAGCCATGTGACAAAGGACCAACTTCTTATATATATTATAAAGATCTTGAATAAATCAATTAAAAAAACTTTAAAATAGACAAATGATATACAAATAAATATATGAAAAGATGCTCCAACTCGTAAAGCACAGGCCTGAGGGTATAACTAAGTGGTAGAGAACTTGCTTAGTACACAGAAGGCACAGGTTCAATCCCCATGACCCCCCCCCAAAAAAAAGTATAGCTTAAAAAATTACAGGGGCTGCAGAGATAGCTTAGCAGTTAAGGCACTTCCCTACAAAGCCGATATATATATATATACATACATACACATACACACACACCTCTTTCTCTAATAAATAAATACTTTTTAAAAACAAATAAATTAAGCCGGGTGTGGTGGCACATACCTTCCCAACACTTGGAGGCAGAGGTAGGAGGATCACCACGAGTTCAAGGCCACCCTGAGACTACATAGTGAATTCCAGGTCAGCCTGAGCTAGAGAGGGACCCTACCTCGAAAAAAAAAAAAGAAAGAAAAAAAATTAGATTCTACTTTTTACCCACAGATGAGCAAAACCAAAATCTAATGGACTCCTATGTGGTGAGGGGGGGGGGGAGATCCTATAAACTACTATGATGGTGTAAACTTCCTAGAGATTAAAACTATATAGACACATACATTTCCCTACACACTATACTGTGTATTTGCTTGCTTATAAATGTGGCAAAATATTCTCTAGGTACACAAGAAAACAAAACACTGGATGTCCCCAGGGACACACCCTAAAAGGTCCAGGATCTGGGTGTAAGAGACTCACTGAAGAATAAACATAAAAGCAGCCTTGGTGGTGCATGCTGGGATGCCAGGACTCAAGAGGGCTAAGGCAGGAGGATCTTAAGTTCAAGACCAACCTAAGCTTCACAGTGAGACACTACCAAAACAAAACAATAAAAATGAAATACTTTATAAAATACAGAACTGGAGAGATGGCTCAGCGGTTAAGGCATTTGCCTACAAAGCCTAACAATCTGGGTACAATTCCCTAATATCCACATAAAGCCAGATGCACAAAGTGCCACATGCATTTGGAGTTCATTTGCGGTGGCTACAGGTCTGGTGCCACCCATTCTCATTCTCTCTCCCTCTCCCCCTTTCGCTCTCTCTTTCTATCCCTCTTCCCTCTGTCTCTCTCCTCTCTGCTTGAAAATAAATACTTTTTAAACCTAATAAAGGGCTGGAGATGGCTTAGCAGTTAAGGTGCATGCCTGTAAAGCCTAAGGACCCAGGTTCGATTCCCCAGTACCCACATAAGCCAGATGCACAAGGTGGTGCATGCATCTGGAGTTCAGTTGAAGTGGCTGGAGGCCCTGGCATGCCCATTCTCTGTCTCTCTGATTCTTTCTCTTAAATAAGTAAATAAAATAAAATAAACCTTTAAAAAGGCTGGAGAAATGGCTTAGTGGTTAAGGCAGTAGCCAGCAAAGCCAAAGGACCCAGGTTTGATTCCCCAGTACCCACAGAAAGCCATATGCACAAAGTAGCATGTGTACCTGGAGTTCATTTGCAGTTACTAGAGGCTCTGGCGTGCTCATTCTGTATCCATCTGCCTCTCTCTCTCCCTCATAAATATATTTTTTTAAACTCCTTAAACAGTAGAAACTGTGCATAGTGACACACACCTTAAATTCCAGTACTTAGGAGGCAGAGGTAGGAAGATCACTTTGAGTTTGAGGCCAGACTGGAACACAGAGTGAGTTCCAGGTCAGTCTGGGCTACAGTGAGACCATGCCTCAAAAAACACGAAAGATTAATTAATTAATTAGTTGATTAATTTAATAGGGCTGGAGATATAGCTCAGTTGATAGAGTGCTTACCTAGTATGCACAAAACCCCAAGTTCAATCCCCAACACTACATACACCATGCACAATGGTGCAAGCCATCAGAAGTCCAAGGTCATCCTCAGCTATACAAGTTCAAGGCCAACCCGGGCTACATGAGACCCTGTCTCAAAAGTGAAAAACTAAAAGCCGGGGGTGGTGGTACATGCCTTTAATCCCAGTACTCAGTAGGCAGAGGTAGGAGGATCGCCCTGAGTTCTAGGCCACCCTGAGAACATAGTGAATTCCAGGTCAGCCTGGGCTAGAGTGAAACCCTACCTTGGGGGGAAAAAAGTGAAAAAATAAGATGGGTGTAGTAGCTCACACCTAATATTTCAGCACTCAGGAGGCTGAGGTAGAAAGACTGCCAAGAATTCAAGGCCAACCTTGCCTGTGGAGTGACTTTCCAGGTTAGCCTGGGCTGGAGTGAGATCCTGCCTCAAGCAAACAAGCAACAAGCAAGGTGAAAAATAAAAACAAATAAGTAAAAACATAAAATACAAATGGATCAAAGACCTTAATATCAGACCTGAAACTCTGAAACTGCTAGAGGAAAAAGTAGGGGAAACCCTTCAACATATTGGTCTTGGCAAGGACTTTCTGAATATAACCCCAATTGCTCAGGCACAGATCAACAGGCTGGGACCTCATGAAATTACAAAGCTTTTGTACACAGCAAAGGACACTGTGAATAGAGCAAAGAGGTAACCTGCAGAATGGGAGAAAATCTTTACCAGCTATACATCTAACAGAGGATTAATATCTAGGACATACAAAGAACTCCAAAAAAACTAAATAATAAGAAAACAAACAACCCAATTAAAAATGGGCTACGGAACTAAAATGAGATCTCTCAAAACAAGAAATACAGATGGCGTATAAACATCTAAAAGAAAAGGTTCTACATCCCCAGCCATAAGGGAAATGCAGATTAAAACTACATTGAGATTCCACCTCACTCCTGTCAGATTGGCTACCATCATGAAAACAAATGACTACAAATGCTGGCGAGGATAGTGAAAAAAGAGGAACACTTCTACACTGTTGGTGGGAATACAATCTGGTTCAGCCACTGTGGAAATCAGTGTGAAGGTTCCTGGACAGCTGAAAATAGATCTACCATATGACCCAGCTATACCACTCCTAAGCATATATCCTAAGGACTTGTCTCACTACCTTAGAGATACTTGCTCAACCATGTTTATTGCTGCTCTACTCACAATAGCTAGGAAATGGAACCAGCCTAGATGTCCCTCAACTGATGAGTGGATAATGAAGATGTGGAACATTTATACAATGGAGTCCTACTCAGCAGTAAAGAAAAATGAAATTTGCAGGAAAAATGGATGGATCTGGAATAGATTATACTTAATGAGGTAACCCAGGTCCAGAAAGTAAAAGGGCGCATGTTCTCTCTCATATGTAGATCCTAGCTACAAATGATTGGACTTCTAGGTCAGCAGGAATAAAACTCAGTAGCAGAGGCCAGAAAGCTAGAAAGGGCATATAAAGGAAATAGAAAGGTGGGGGGGAGCGCTTAATGGGATGGTATTTTATATATATAACTAGAAGAACAGATTAATGGGGATGAAAAGGCCTAAATGAGGTCAGGGGAAGAGATTGAGTAAAGGAAAGGTGGAGGGAGGGCTAATCAAAATCTAAAGGATATAAATAAATCATATGGAAACCTTTTTTGGACAATGACACACCCAGGAACCAAAGATTGTTACTAGAAAATTTTCAGTGCCAGGGATGGGATGACTTCCAGTGAATTGTTGCCCAGGGAGGTCAATGATACCCCCAAAACATTATAGGCCATTGCCCAGGCTCTTGGTTTCCCACCAGGAATAGATGGTAAGACCCTATTGTTGAAGACTCCACATACTTGGGCTGCAAGGTTATTCAGAAATCCTGCTGGAGCTGAGCTGAAAACCTCCTCCGTGTAGACCAACAGAAAGCTGGAAAAAGCTATGCTGCATGCAGTTCAATGAGAGAGAAATCACCAGTGGAAATACTCAACAGTGGACCCTGCAAGCCTTAAATTTGGGCACCCAGGCCAAAAGGGCCAACAGGTACAATAGTGGCATGTCTGTTATGGAGGAAACCAACCACTCTCTAATCAGACTAGAGGCCCACTCCATGGGAGGGAATACATCCTTGATACTGAAAACCTACAACAGGGGTAGTCATGAGCCCTAGGGGTGTAACGTCTGCTGATGTCTGGCTAAAGGTATACACTATGCTCACCAAACTGCCCAGTAAGCACTTCTCTTAATTCTCATACCTATATATTAATGCTACTCTCACTATAGGTTAGAGAACCTTCTCTTTTAAGATGGCAGTGACCTTGGATGACTCAGAAGGCATCATGGTGCTGAGAAGAAGTGACAGAGGAGTGCTCAGAACTGCAATATCTCTATCCCATCTTCCAAGGCTCAGGGTCCATGCGGAAGAGGTGACAGAAAGAATGTAAGAGCCAAAGGAAGGGTAGGACTCCTTATAACATGCTGCCCCCAGATACAAAATGGCCTGGATATCCATGACCTCACAGTGCCTGACACTACCTACATAACACCATTGTAATAGGAAGAAAAGATCATGACATCAACATAAAAGAGAGACTGATTGAGAGGGGGAAGGGATATGATGGAGAATGGAATTTCAAAGGGGAAAGTGGGGGAAGGGAGGGCATTATCATGGGATATTGTTTACAATCATGGAAGTTGTTAATAAAAAATGTAATTAATTAAGAAAAAGAAAAAAAATGAGCTGGGAATGATGGCACACGCCTTTGATCCCAACACTCAGGAGGCAGAGGTAGGAGGATCTCTGTGAGTTCCAGGCTACCTTGGACTACATAGTGAATTCCAGGTTAGCCTGAACTAGAGCAAGACCCTACCTCGAAAAATAAAAAAATAAAATAAAATAAATGAGCTGGGTGTGGTGGTGTATACCTTTAATCCCAGCACTCAGGAGGCAGAGGTAGGAGAATCACAATGAGTTCAAGGCGAGCCTGAGACTATGTAATAAATTCCAGGCCAGCTTGGGCTAGAGCAAAATTCAACCTAAAAAAAAAAAAAGACTTTGCAAGCCTTAAGTTTGGCCAGCAGGCCAAATGAACCAGCAGGTACAATAGTGCTATGTCTGTTATGGGGAAAACCAACCACTCTAATTGGACTGGAGGCCTGCTCCACAGGAGGGAATACGTGCTTGGTACTGAAAACCCAGTCAGAAGTCATCAAAGCCTATAGCAGGGTAGGTCATGAGCACTAAGAGTATAACATCTGCTGGTGTCTGGCTAAATGCATATATGCTCACCAAACTGCCCTGTAAGTACTTTCCTTAACATTCAAACCCATATGTTAATGCTACTCTCACTTTTGGTCAGAGAAACTTCTTTTTTCAGATGGCAGTGACCACTGGGATAACTCAGAAGGCACCACTGAGCCAGGCATGGTGGTGCACACCTTTAATCCCAGCACTTGGGTGGCAGAGGCAGGAGGACCGCTGTGAGTTCAAGGACACCCTGAGACTACATAGTGAATTCCAGGTCAGCCTGGGCTAGAGCAAGACCCTACCTCAAAAAAAAAAAAAAAAAGAAAAAAGAAAAAAGAAAACAAAATCCTTTTAGAAGAAAGGAATGCACAGGCTTCCTTTTCAGCATTTAACCAAAAAATGGGTAGAAGAACCATTTGGAAGAAGCCTGGTCGTATCTGCACATTTCTCAGTCATTTCCTGCAAGCAGAAAGGCATTTATGAAGGTCCAAGCAAACCTCCATCCTCTTGCTCTTCAGCGCTGCTCTCGCTCTGCACAGGCCCTTCTTCGCCATCGGTGCTGCCTCCCTCCTCCAGGCCACTGTCCTCGTCAGAATGCTCCTCCTCCTCACTGCTTTCTGTGGGAGCTGCTCGCTTGGCTGCTCTGCAACGGCACAGTTCTGATCTAAGATCTGGGCTAACACAGGAGCTACTGAGCTTCCTTACACATGTCACGTCTGCAGTGAAGGGTCAGGGAAGACAGGACTATCTTCCCCTAGCGCTGCACAACAGGCTTACCTCTTCTGAATTTGCACCTGTGTGGTCACCTTTGATTCTTTCTCCTTTGCTTTAACAACAACAACTTCTTCTTCTTCTTCTTCTTCTTCTTCTTCTTCTTCTTCTTCTTCTTCATCATCATCATCATCTTCAGTACCATCAGATTCATTGTCCCTACCTTCTTCCTCTTCCAATTTGCCATTCTTTTTAACTGATTTCTGATGTTCAGGTTCACAGCTCTGCTTTCCACCTAGGGAGGAAGATAAAGAAAGTTAGGAGTCATTTACTATCTAAAACAACATTATTGTAACAAGAAAAATTAATATTCTAAACTAAGTTCCTAGTTTCCCTGGTTTTTCAGAACTTCACATTTTCTTCTTACTATACAGTCAGCCCTCCATATCCACCACTTCTACCTCTTCAAATTCAATTAACCACAGACATTTTCTTTGTCATTACTCCCTGAGCAATTCAGCATATCTACCGAAACATCACCACATTGTATTATGCATTGTAAGTAATCTACAGGATTTAAAATATATGGATGGATTGCATTAGTTCTAAGCAAACCTACAACCATTATGTTTATAAAAGACTTGAGCATCCAAGGATTTTTTGTTTGTTTTTATTTTATTTATTTGAGAGCGACAGAGAGAAAAAGAGGCAGGTAGACAGAGAGAATGGGCACACCAGGGCCTCTAGCCACTGCAAAAGAACTCCAGATGCATGTGCCACCTTGGGCTTACATGGGACCTGGGGAATCAAGCCTCGAACTGGGGTCCTTAGGCTTCACAGGGCAAGCACTTAACCGCTAAGCCACCTCTCCAGCCCCGCATGCAAGGATTTTAAAAATTGAATGGAATCCTTGAACCAATTTCCTACAGGCACCAAGAGATGATGGCATGTAATAACAGAAATATGAGGTTTCTGGGGGGAAAAAACTTCCACTACCCAGATTCCTTTGGCGTTTATCCTTCTCATCAGAAGCCTGAAGGTTAACATGCCCCAGAATGAGAGAAGCAGCAAATGAAGCTGTACAAACAGTCCATCACTTGTACACCATAGCCAACAATGCTCACTTCCAGGGGCCCAGCAACAACGTAATCTGAGTAACAGTCTAAGACCCTGGTGGCTTGAAAGTGTTTGTCTTTCTGGTGTTTTGTTTGTCTGTCTGTGGGGCGTGGGGGGGGGGTGTTTGTTTTGGTTTGGTTTTTCAAGGTAGGGTCTCACTCTAGCCCAGGCTGACCTGGAACTCACTATGCAGTCTCAGGGTGGCCTTGAACTCATGGTGATCCTCCTACCTCTGCCTCCTAAGTGCTTGGGATTAAAGGTATGTGCCACCACACCTGGCTTAAATATTTATTTTACTTATTATTTATGAGAAAGAGGGAAAGAGAGAATGGGCACACCAGGGCCTCCAGTCACTACAAACGAACTCCAGACACATGTACCTACCCTGTGCATTTATCTGGCTTATGTGGGTCCTGGGGAATCGAGCCTGGGCCTTTGACTTTGCAGGCAAGCATTTTACCCACTAAGCCATCTCTCCAGCCCTATTTTTCTGTTCTTAATGGTTCGTTACTATCTCATGCTTTTGTTGTCTCCAGCCCAATAGTCCCACTCTGACAAGTGGGACTCCACACGCTTTCAAGCATAAACACAAGAGTCATTTCCACCTTCCTAGCCAACACCAGCACCCTTACCTGGGGTAGAAGCAGACTGGGTATCTTTGAATTTATCCTTTGCCACAGCCCAATCCACAGCCACAGTCCGCCCTGTCAAACAGAAAGTGGGCATAAGAAAGGCTTTTCATCTTTCAACATTCCTACTTCCTACCCACCGAAGACAATAATGGAACCAGTGGAGACAAAGAAATTTCAACTCAAGAGATTTGGTTCCTAAGCTGGGCATGGTCGTCACACGCCTTTAAACCCAGCACTTGGGGAGGCAGAGGCAGGACAATCACCGTGAGTTCAAGACCACCCAGAGTCTACAAAGTGACTTCCAGGTCAGCCTGGGCTAGAGTGACACCCTAACTCAAAAAGCCAAAAAAAGAGAGAGAGATTTGGACCTTAAAAAAAAAAAAAAAAAGGTCTGCCTGCAAAGCCAAAGGATCTCGGTTCAATTCTCCAGACACACGTAAGCCAGATGCACAAGGGGGCGCATGCATCTGGAGTTCGTTTGCTGGAGGCCCTAGCATGCCCATTCTCTCCCTCTCTCCTCTCTCTCTAATAAATAAATAAATTTTTTTTTTTTAAAAAAGTCCTATCAAGCCGGGCGTGGTGGCGCATACCTTTAATCCCAGCAGTCGGGAGGCAGAGGTAGGAAGATCACCATGAGTTCAAGGCCACCCCTGAGACTACATAGTGAATTCCAGGTCAGCCTGAGCTAGAGTGAGACCCTACCTCGAAAACCAAAAAAAAAAGTCCCATCAAAAGAGTAATGGCTCATGCCAGTAACCTTAACACTGGAAGGCTAGACTAAAGGATCTCATGACTTAGAAGCAAGCATGAGCTACAGCCGGGTAGGTCATGAGCACTAAGAGTATAACATCTGCTGGTGTCTGGCTAAATGCATATATGCTCACCAAACTGCCCTGTAAGTACTTTCCTTAACATTAAAACCCATATGTTAATGTACTCTCACCTTTTGGTCAGAGAAACTTCTTTTTTCAGATGGCAGTGACCACTGGGATAACTCAGAAGGCACCACTGAGCCAGGCATGGTGGTGCACACCTTTAATCCCAGCACCTTGGGTGGCAGAGGCAGGAGGACCGCTGTGAGTTCAAGGACACCCTGAGACTACATAGTGAATTCCAGGTCAGCTGGGCTAGAGCAAGACCCTACCTCAAAAAAAAAAAAAAAAAAAGAAAAAAGAAAACAAAATCCTTTTAGAAGAAGGAATGCACAGGCTTCCTTTTCAGCATTTAACCAAAAAATGGGTAGAAGAAACCATTTGGAAGAAGCCTGGTCGTATCTGCACATTTCTCAGTCATTTCCTGCAAGCAGAAAGGCATTTATGAAGGTCCAAGCAAACCTCCATCCTCTTGCTCTTCAGTGCTGCTCTCGCTCTGCACAGGCCCTTCTTCGCCATCGGTGCTGCCTCCCTCCTCCAGGCCACTGTCCTCGTCAGAATGCTCCTCCTCCTCACTGCTTTCTGTGGGAGCTGCTCGCTTGGCTGCTCTGCAACGGCACAGTTCTGATCTAAGATCTGGGCTAACACAGGAGCTACTGAGCTTCCTTACACATGTCACGTCTGCAGTGAAGGGTCAGGGAAGACAGGACTATCTTCCCCTAGCGCTGCACAACAGGCTTACCTCTTCTGAATTTGCACCTGTGTGGTCACCTTTGATTCTTTCTCCTTTGCTTTAACAACTTCTTCTTCTTCTTCTTCTTCTTCTTCTTCTTCATCATCATCATCATCATCTTCAGTACCATCAGATTCATTGTCACTACCTTCTTCCTCTTCCAATTTGCCATTCTTTTTAACTGATTTCTGATGTTCAGGTTCACAGCTCTGCTTTCCACCTAGGGAGGAAGATAAAGAAAGTTAGGAGTCATTTACTATCTAAAACAACATTATTGTAACAAGAAAAATTAATATTCTAAACTAAGTTCCTAGTTTCCCTGGTTTTTCAGAACTTCACATTTTCTTCTTACTATACAGTCAGCCCTCCATATCCACCACTTCTACCTCTTCAAATTCAATTAACCACAGACATTTTCTTTTGTCATTACTCCCTGAGCAATTCAGCATATCTACCGAAACATCACCACATTGTATTATGCATTGTAAGCAATCTACAGGATTTAAAATATATGGATGGATTGCATTAGTTCTAAGCAAACCTACAACCATTATGTTTATAAAAGACTTGAGCATCCAAGGATTTTTTGTTTGTTTTTATTTTTATTTATTTGAGAGCGACAGAGAGAAAAAGAGGCAGGTAGACAGAGAGAATGGGCACACCAGGGCCTCTAGCCACTGCAAAAGAACTCCAGATGCATGTGCCACCTTGGGCTTACATGGGACCTGGGGAATCAAGCCTCGAACTGGGGTCCTTAGGCTTCACAGGCAAGCACTTAACCGCTAAGCCACCTCTCCAGCCCCGCATGCAAGGATTTTAAAATTGAATGGAATCCTTGAACCAATTTCCTACAGGCACCAAGAGATGATGGCATGTAATAACAGAAATATGAGGTTTCTGGGGGGAAAAAACTTCCACTACCCAGATTCCTTTGGCGTTTATCCTTCTCATCAGAAGCCTGAAGGTTAACATGCCCCAGAATGAGAGAAGCAGCAAATGAAGCTGTACAAACAGTCCATCACTTGTACACCATAGCCAACAATGCTCACTCCAGGGGCCCAGCAACAACGTAATCTGAGTAACAGTCTAAGACCCTGGTGGCTTGAAAGTGTTTGTCTTTCTGGTGTTTTGTTTGTCTGTCTGTGGGGCGGTGGGGGGGGGGTGTTTGTTTTGGTTTGGTTTTTCAAGGTAGGGTCTCACTCTAGCCCAGGCTGACCTGGAACTCACTATGCAGTCTCAGGGTGGCCTTGAACTCATGGTGATCCTCCTACCTCTGCCTCCTAAGTGCTGGGATTAAAGGTATGTGCCACCACACCTGGCTTAAATATTTATTTTACTTATTTATTTATGAGAAAGAGGGAAAGAGAGAATGGGCACACCAGGGCCTCCAGTCACTACAAACGAACTCCAGACACATGTACCACCCTGTGCATTTATCTGGCTTATGTGGGTCCTGGGGAATCGAGCCTGGGGCCTTTGACTTTGCAGGCAAGCATTTTACCCACTAAGCCATCTCTCCAGCCCTATTTTTCTGTTCTTAATGGTTCGTTACTATCTCATGCTTTTGTTGTCTCCAGCCCAATAGTCCCACTCTGACAAGTGGGACTCCACACGCTTTCAAGCATAAACACAAGAGTCATTTCCACCTTCCTAGCCAACACCAGCACCCTTACCTGGGGTAGAAGCAGACTGGGTATCTTTGAATTTATCCTTTGCCACAGCCCAATCCACAGCCACAGTCCGCCCTGTCAAACAGAAAGTGGGCATAAGAAAGGCTTTTCATCTTTCAACATTCCTACTTCCTACCCACCGAAGACAATAATGGAACCAGTGGAGACAAAGAAATTTCAACTCAAGAGATTTGGTTCCTAAGCTGGGCATGTCGTCACACGCCTTTAAACCCAGCACTTGGGAGGCAGAGGCAGGACAATCACCGTGAGTTCAAGACCACCCTGAGTCTACAAAGTGACTTCCAGGTCAGCCTGGGCTAGAGTGACACCCTAACTCAAAAAGCCAAAAAAAGAGAGAGATTTGGACCTTAAAAAAAAAAAAAAAAAAAGGTCTGCCTGCAAAGCCAAAGGATCTCGGTTCAATTCTCCAGGACACACGTAAGCCAGATGCACAAGGGGGCGCATGCATCTGGAGTTCGTTTGCTGGAGGCCCTAGCATGCCCATTCTCTCCCTCTCTTCCTCTCTCTCTAATAAATAAATAAAATTTTTTTTTTTTAAAAAAGTCCTATCAAGCCGGGCGTGGTGGCGCATACCTTTAATCCCAGCAGTCGGGAGGCAGAGGTAGGAAGATCACCATGAGTTCAAGGCCACCCCTGAGACTACATAGTGAATTCCAGGTCAGCCTGAGCTAGAGTGAGACCCTACCTCGGAAAACCAAAAAAAAAAGTCCCATCAAAAGAGTAATGGCTCATGCCAGTAACCCTAACACCTGGAAGGCTAGACTAAAGGATCTCATGACTTAGAAGCAAGCATGAGCTACAGAATGACTTCTAGGTTAATCTGGGTTAATGTAAGACACTGCTTCAAAAAAAAGCAAAAATAGGGGCTTTATCCCTCCCACCTTCTCATGGGTAGGAGACCTTGGTACTTTCTCCTCTTCTTTTAATCTAATAAAGTCTCTTTATGAGCCGGGCGTGGTGGCGCACGCCTTTAATCCCAGCACTCGGGAGACAGCGGTAGGAGGATCACCGTGAGTTCGAGGCCACCCTGAGACTCCATAGTGAATTCCAGGTCAGCCTGGGCTAGAGTGAGACCCTACCTCGAAAAACCAAAAAAAAAAAAAAAAGTCTCTTTATGCCAAAATAAATAAATAAATAAACAAAAAGGAAAAGCAAAAAGAAAAACACAAAAATTTCATCAAAACAGTTAGCACATTAGCAATGAGCTAACTTCCACAGTGCAAACATCTTCTAACCATACAAAAAAGCGGAGTACTAACTCACCCAAACTGCAGAAATGCCCAGGTCACATGGTAAGAACACAGACAGTTTACCTTTTATCTCTCTCATATTCATGCCTTTGAGAGCTTTTCCTGCTTGTAGGAGGTTTTTGAACTGAACAAAAGCAAAACCACGCATCTTCCCATCTGTGTACAAATGTACAGAGAAGTTAGGGGAGAACAAGAAACATATTACAGAACAGAAACAAAACAGAAAAACAGAACAGGAAAAAGATTACAGCAACTTAGGCTGGCAAAATGGCCCAAATCTATCAACCAGCCAGGAGGTCCCAGCCCCCAGGCAATAGTTTATATCCTCTTGCTGGGTAAACCCTGACTCAAGCTTGAGGAGAACAATGTGTCAAGACTAATGGGAACTAATCTAAAACTAGTCTAATCTAGCTAAAAATATCAAGGGAACAGCACTGTCATCTGGGTTCTTATTACTTGTCAAGCACTGTGCCACATACTTCGTAAGTATATGATATGAAATTGTACCTATAGTTCAAAGACAATATGGAAGAAGTCACGTTACGTAATCTTCAGCTAAACCACACCAAATAAAGGTGCACAAGTACCTGGCTTCCTTGGGATATTTATTTCCAGAACAGCTCCAAATTGAGCAAATACTGTTTTCAAGTCATCTTCTGAACACTGAAGTCAAAAGTGAAAAAAAAAAAAGAAAGTTGAACTATTATCACAGAAAACAAATATGAAACATCAACTATTAAATTTATTCACTAAAAAAAACCAGTCAGAATTTTTGTCCTTTTTCACTTTCAGAACTAGGACAACAGATGTGAACAGACAACAGCTTATTTTGTTTCAGGAGGCCAAAAACAGCCAGGGCTGGTAGGACATACTTGTGACCCCAGCACTGGGGAGATGGAGGCAGGATGGTCAGAACCCACTGAAGGTCAGCTGCAGCTATGTAGCAATTTCTAAGACAGCTTGGGCTAGAAGACACCATCTTGTCTTTGGTTGGTTGGTTCTTTTCAAGGCAGGGTCTCGCTCTAGTCCAGGATGACCTGGGACTAACTCTGTAGTCCCATGCTGGCCTCAAACTCACAGCAATGTTCCCACCTCTGCCTCGCACCACTGAGATTAAAGGCATGCGCCGCCACATCCAGCCTTTTTTGGTTTGCTTGTTTTTGAGGCAGGGTTTCACTCTAGCTCAGGCTGACCTGGAATTCACTATGTAGTCTCAGGTTGACCCCAAACTCACAGCAATCCTCCTGCCACCATGCCCAGTTTTTTTGTTTTTGTTTTTTCTAAAGAATATCCAAAAAGAAGGCATCATCACACTTAGTATCCTCAATGAACTCTTACATATACAGACTGTCAGTCAATCTTGACTGTCAACTTGATTGGATCAGGAATCACCTATGAGATGCTCTGGGTAGATCTGTGAGGGCATTTCCAGAAAGAAAGAATTGAAATGGGAATGACCCTCCCCTAAAACTGGCAGTCCTTCTAGTGCAGCCCAGATGTAAAGTGACCTGCGAAAAAAGCATGGCTGCCTGCCTGCCTTCACTTCCTGCTGACAAGTGCGTCTTTCCTGTTGCCGCTGCTGCTGTCCTTCCCCACCATCAGAGCCCAGCTCCTTGGGCCTTCCAGCGTGGGCTGAAGACCAGCTTTCTCCAGGAATCCACTCCAGACCTTCAGCACCAGACTGAGACTGCTGAAGCATCCAGCTTTATGGACCGAGTGGCTATCAGGTTCTCGGCCTCTCAGCACACAGACTACCAATGCCATATTGTGTAAACCAATTTAACAAATCCCCTTTTGGAGAAAATATGTGTGTGTGTGTGTGTATACACACATGCACACACACACACACAGAAACACATATATTCATTCTATAAGTTCATTCTATATATTCATATTCCTTCTATAAATTCTGTTTCTCTAGAAAACCCTGATAATACATACGTTACTTTCTCGGTCCAACAGGCTAAAAGTCATTCCCAGGAGGAATTTAGGCCTGATAATACCACCTTGGTGAAGAGTTTCCCCAGGGAATATGTCTTGGCCTCAGCACCCTTCGGAACATGAGGCTAGTTCTCCATCACTTACCTTAAAGCTCAAGTTCCGGATAATTAATCTGGCTTTCTTATCCGCCACTTTGGCCTTCTTAGGCTTCAGGTCTTTCTTCGGGGACTCTGAATTTTCTAAAAGGTAAAAGATGTGGAATAAGTCTGTAAACCCGCTTTGACACTCAACAGTCACAGGGAAGAAGGTACTGGCAACAGACAGCATTTACCACACAGCACTATACAAGAAACCAGATTTTCCAGATTGAGACATATGCACATAGCGTCAAAACCCAGCAGATGATTTTGGACATGAAAATCAGGGAGCTCTACACTGGAAGCTACCCTTCAGACCACTTTGCCTTTCTATCACTCTCATAGTGCTCCTCCCTCACCTAGGAGAAAATCTCCTAAGGTTACTAGAAGCTCACCATTTTTCTTCTTTTCCTTGGACTTGCTCCTCAGCTTTTTCTTAGCAACAGTCACGTTGATCTTGCAACCTTCAAAGGTAGTGATCTCCTTGAGGGCCTTCTGGACATCTTCCAACATGGAGAAAGTAACATAGCCAAAGCCTCGACATGTCTTACTCCCTGAAACACCAGGAAACAAGGGGGATGAAGGGCAGAGAATCCTAAGCCAAGAGCACGGAACCAGCACATCTTCAAAGCCTAAGCTAGCAGGTGTGCTACCGGGTCATCCTGTGATCAGTACGGCAAAGTCTCAGGAGGAAAACAAAGGAAGCTGACATGAGTAGCCCTTCCTCACTTAGCTCAGAAACTACTAGACTTTCTCCTTCCTCTAATTTCATGTCCTGCTATTACTGCTCCTGACAATACCAAGAATAGGAAGGATATACACTGGGCTCTCAAAGAGGAATTCACCATCAAACAGAATAAAAGGTCACCAGGAAGGGTTAATCTGGTAGCTTTGAAACTCAGATAATAATATTAATGTAGTCTTTCCTTACAAGAGATACAAATGAATACCTAAGGCCCTGAAAAAGGTATCTCAAGCAATAAACACTACTTTGGGAATGAGAAATATAACGAAATATATATATACACACACACACACATATATACACACACACGTACATATATGCGTGTGTGTGTATTATATATACACACACATACATACATACATACATAGCTAAAGGCCCGGGTGGCTCACACTAATGACCAGGACTCAGGAGGCTGAAGCCGGACTGTCGCGAGTTCGGGGACAGTGTGGGCTACAGAATAAGGCAAGGAACCAAATGAAAAAGCAAAAACAAAACAAACAAACAAACAAACAAGCACCCACGTGATTGCACAGCTCCCTGAACTGTGAGGAGGGGTCCTCGGCCCGCCCCTACCTTTCTCGGTCACCACGAAGCACTGCTTCACCGGCCCCACCTGACTGAACAGCGCTTCCAGCTGCTCGCTGCGGGCCGTGGGCGGGAGGCGGCCCACGAACAGAGTCAGACCGGCCATGGGGCCCGGGACGCCGGGGTGCAAGAGGCCGCGACGGGACCGGCGCACGCGAGTCCTGCCTTGGGCAAAGAGGGACCAAATTACCGGGAAACACCGGAAGCGTGCGCTGCTCAAAACAGTCCGAGTGGGGAAACACGGGGGAAGGGGAAGAAACGGTCCGGAATGAGAAAGATGACGCACTTGGGGGCGGAGCTTCTTCAGTGACGCTTGTCTAAGCACCTTCCCCCGCCCTCTCTTAAAAAAGACAGAGAGAGCCGGGCGTGGTGGCGCATGCCTTTAATCCCAGCACTCGGGAGGCAGAGGTAGGAGGATCACTATTAGTTCAAGGCCACCCTGAGACTCCATAGTGAATTCCAAGTCAGCCTGGGCTAGAATGAAACCCTACCTTTAAAAACCAAAAAAAAAAAAAAAAAAAAGAGAGAGAGATTGCGCTCGGGAGGCAGAGGTAGGAGGACAGCTGTGAGTTCGAGGCCACCCTGAGACTACATAGTGACTTCCAGGTCAGCCTGGGCTAGAGTGAGACCCTACCTCGAAAAAAGAGAGAGAGAGAGTGAGAGAGTGAGAGAGATACAACTGATGGGCTGGAAAGATGGCTTAGCTGTTAAGGTGCTTGCCTAAGAAGCCAAAGAACACACGTTCGATTCCCCATGACTCACATAAATTGGCACATGTGTCTGGAGTTCGTTCTCTGTCTTTTTCTCTCTCTCTCTCTCATAAATAAAATAAATTCAGGGCATCCGGGTGTAGTGGCGTGCGCCTTTTAATTTGGGAGGCAGAAGTAGGAACATCGCTGTGAGTTCAAGGCCAGCCTGAGCTTTCAGAGTGAGTTCCAGATCGGCCTAGACTAGACTGAGACCCAGACACATGCACCAACCTTGTGCATCTGGCGGAAACTGGAGAAACGAACCTGGGTCCTTAGGCTTCGCAGGCAAGCACTTTAACCACTAAGCCACCTCTCCATCCCTGACGACTAGAGTTTGAGTCCCCAAATCCACATAAAGACGGATGCAGAAGCCCACATGTCTGTATACCAGTGCATTTATGGTGATGGGAGGTGAAGTCAGAATTCCAACTCTCAAGGAGGACGAACACTCTGAGATCATCCTCGACTTCCACAAACCCTTCATTGCACCAACACACACACATAAATCTTACAGAGAGAACACCAGGGCCAGGTGTGGTGGCACACTCCTTTAATCCCAGCACTTGGGAGCAGAAGCAGGAGGATCGTCATGAGTTCGAGGCCACCCTGAGACTACACAGTGAATTCCAGGTTAGCCTGGGCTAGAGTGAGACCCTACCTGTATAACACACACACACACTGCAAGACAACATAAGAACACCCCCAAACCAAACATAACACCTAGCTTATACACAAAGACCTAAAAGCCAGCTCTGCCCACAGACAGATCTTTCTTCAAGTCAGCTTATCAGGCAAACTGGGTCAAGAGAAGACCTGAGTGCACACAAGTCCTAGAACCACAGTGTTTGGCACTCACTGGGATCAGGAATGTACCTACATGAAACACTACAGCACCTGTGGAATACCTGGCTACAAAAAGTACCCAGGACATCTTTTAAATGATGGTACCATGGTAGGTAGAAAATGCAAAAAGAGGGGCTGGAGAGAGGTGGTTAAGGCGCTTACCTGCAAAGCCTAAGGACCTGGGGGGGTTCCATTCCCCGGTAGCCACACAAAGCCAGATGCACAAGGTGGCCCATGCGTCTGGAGTTCATTTTCAGTGGTAAGAGGCCCTGACATTCCCATTCCCTCCCTTCCTCCATCTCTCTCTCTCTCTCTCTCTCTCTCTCTCTCTCTCTCTCAAATAAATAAAATATAGAAATGCAAAAAGAATAAAAGGCATGGTGAAAATGAAGTTTCACTTTTTCCTCAAGCCCCATCAACTTTCAGTGCGTTTGGGATGGATAGATAACTGATTGGTAGTGATGAGGGAGCAGGAAGAAGAGTAAGCATGAGATTGATGGAGCCCCAGCTAACCCCAAGTAAGTAATATGTACTTCAAAAAGTCCACACTGCAGTTATATTTAATCACATAAATCAGGAGAAATGGCAATGAAATACAAAACAGATTTTTTAAGGCTACTAAGTGAATCCTACCCTGGGTAAAGAGAGTTAAATAGACAAAGGAAATGAGCTGGATTTTTTTTTTTGAACTGCAATGATTTGAGATTCCATATTTTGCCCTCTCCTTTCTCCCCAACCCCAGCTTAAGATTCAAAATTCTATCTACAGGGCTGGAGAGATGGCTTAGCGGTTAAGCACTTGCCTGTAAAGCCTAAGGACCCCGGTTCGAGGCTCAATTCCCCAGGACCCACGTTAGCCAGATGCACAAGGGGGCGCACGCATCTGGAGTTCGTTTACAGAGGCTGGAAGCTCTGGCGCGCCCATTCTCTCTCTCTCTCTCTCTCTCTCTCTCTCTCTGCGTCCTTCTCTCTGTTGCTGTCAAATAAATAAATAAATAAATAAAATTAAAAAAAAATTCTATCTACAAACACTCGGTTTGCATGCTTCAGGGCCATGGCTGTTGGGAAGCATTCCGCTTCTGGCTGCAATAGGTACAGGGAAAAGAACGCAATGTCCGTCTGCAAAATCCCTACAAATGTCGTTTTAAATACCCTGAACCTAAATTTTCCTTAAAATACAAAAACCGATACTGTGTCCCTATGCCCATCAGGGGGCAGCAGCTATCCACAGTGCAGGGTGCTGTGCCCCTCGGAAAGGACAACAGGACAACCGACCCTTTCCGCCCTCCCCTTAGTTCACCTGGGGGTTCCCATCTGTTTCCCACCCCATCCCCTCCTATCCGTATCAGGGAGGGCACATGATTCTTCACTCAGTAATATTTGCTCATCCATCTACTCAGGACACATGCAGTGTGCTTTATTAAATAGCAGGAGTCATGGAATCCTGCAGCGTGGCTTCCAGGGGAAATAAACTGCCGGCCTGCCCCTCATCCATCACTGTGCAGACACGTGGAAAGGAAGCAAGACACGTTTGAGATAGTCTCAGCCAGCCTGTCCCTCCGGCTCCAGTCCCCTTGCACAACATACGCGTAATACCAGAGAGTTGGTCTTCCCACCTCTCACAAATGCAATGAATCACTTGTGCTGTTGTGACTATTTATGTGCTAATTAATGTTGCCTTTCCCCAAAAGACCTACAACTTCACAGAATCAGGGCTTGGGTCCTCTTTGTTTGTTTGCCTCTCTTGTCCAGCACATGTGAGCATTCAAAAAAAAAAATATTTATTTATTTATTTATTTGGATTTTCAAGGTAGGGTTTCACTGTAGTCTAGGCTGACCTGGAATTCACTCTGTGTTCTCGGGGTGGCCTCGAACTCACAGTGATCCTCCTACCTCTGCCTTCTGAGTGCTGGGATTAAAGGTGTGCACCACCATGCCTGGCTTATAAAAATATTTATTTTTATTTTTTCATTTATTTATTTATTTTTGAAAGAGAGAAAAAGCCAGAGAGAGAGAGAGAATGGGTATGCCAGGGCCTCTAGCAAGGCCACTGCAAACAAACTCCAGACACATGAGCCACCTTATGCATCAGGCTTTACGTGGGTACTGGGAAATTGAACCTGAGTCTTTTGGCTTTGCAGACAAGTGCCTTAACTGTTAAGCTCTCTCTCCATCCATATATATATATATATATATACATGTATATATATGCTGGTTTTTTGAGGTAGGTAGCCAAGGCTGACCTGGAATTCACTCTGTAGTCTCAGGGTGGCCTCGAACTCACAGTGATCCTCCTACCTCTGCCTCCCCTGAGTGCTGGGATTAAAGGTGTGCACCACCATGCCTGGCTACTTTTTAATTTTTTTTTTTTTAATCTTGAAAGACAGAGAAAGGGAGAGAATGGGCATGCCAGGGCCTCCAGCCACTTTATACAAACTCCAGACACATATGCCACCTTGTGCATCTGGCTTATATGGGTCCTGGGGAATCGAACATGGGTCCTTTGGCTTTTCAGGCAAGTGCCTTAACCACTAGGCAATCCCTCCATCCCTAAAAAATATTTTTTAGAAAATGAATGAATGATTGAATGAGAGGTTGTCTTTTAATCCCTCCCACACAGTACTAAAATTTGTAAGTGCAGGATATTGTATTAGGATCTACCTGTACTTCTCCCAGAAACCTGCTTTGAGTGAGGGATAAGGTATGAGACAAAAGGGATGGGTTAACCAAAGACGGTCTCTTTGCATTAAAGTTCTGGAAGTAAGTAAATATAAAGAGAAAATCAACAAGTATTAGAGCTAATGAGTACCAAGCTACGTTCCTTTTGACCTCTGCTTCCTCACCAGCCCCATTCAGAGCTTTTAAAAAGAAGTGTGTGTGAGAGGAAGAGGATATGACAGAGAGCAGAGTTATGAAGGGGAAAGTGGGGGAAAGGAGGGGAGGGAAATACCATGGTTTGTTGTCTGTAAATATAGAAGTTGTCAAATATATTTAAAAAAAAAGAAGTGTGTGTGTGTGTGTATGAATGAGAGAGATACAGACACAGACTGCTCTGGGGGAAGTGTCAGAATCCAAGGATCCTCAATGGAAAGAATGAGTGAGAAAGAACAGCTATGCAAGCCTTTAATCCCAGCACCCTGGAGGCTGATGTAGGAGGATGGCCATGAGTTCAAGGCCAGCCTGGGCTAGAGTGAAACCATGCCTCAAAAACAGAAAATGAAAGATGACAGGAGGCCCGCTCCATGGGAGGGAATACCTCCCTGATACTGAAAACTTAAAACAGGGGTAGTCATAAGACCTAGGGGTATAACGTCTGCTGCTGTCTGGCTAAATGTATATACTATGCTCATCAAACTGCCCTGTAAGCACTTCTCTTAATGTTCATACCCACATGTTAGTGCTACTCTCACTTTTGGTAGGGAACCTTCTCTTTCAAATGGCAGTGACCTTGAATCAGAAGGCATGATGGTGCTGAGAAGAAGTGATAGAGGAGTGCTCAGCACGGAAATATCTCTATCACACCTTCCAAAGCTCAGGATCCATTGTGGAAGAGGTGGTGGGAAGAATATAAGAGCCAAAGGAAGGGTAGGACTCCTTACAATGTGCTCCTCCAGACACAAAATGACCTGGATAACCATGACCTCACAGTGCCTGACATTACCTACACAAGACCATCTGTTGCAGTCAGGTTCACATTGCTGGTAGAAATCACCCAACCAAGAGCAGCCTGTGGGAAAAAGAAGTTTATTTTGGCTTACAGGCCCCATGGGAAGCTCCACAATGGCAGGGAAAACGATGGCATGAGCAGAGAGTGGACATCACCCCCTGGCCAACATAAGGTAGACAATAGCAACAGGAGAGTATGCCAAACAGTGCCATGGGGAAACTGTCTATAACACCCATAAGCCTGCCCTTAACAATACCTCACCTCCAAGAGGTATTAATTTCCAATTGCCATCAGCTGGGGAACCTAGCATCCAGGACACCTAAGTTTATGGGGGACACCTGAATCAAACCACCACATTCCGCCCCTGGCTCCATAAACTTATAACCATACATGATGTAAAATACAATGCATTCAGTCCAACTTTAAAAGTTTTTTATCAATCCTAATGATGTTCAAACATCCCCACAGTCCAAGATCTTTTAACTGAGCCATAATGCCAAAAAATCCTCAAAAAATAAAAAATAAAAAACCATAATGGCACAGAATAAACATTCACACTGCAAAAGATGGCATTGGGCATAGCAAAGAAATATTCAACCAATACACGATTTAAAACAACCAGGGCAAACATCAAACTGTAGCTTCAAGTCCAACAACTCTAGCCAGGGACAAATCTCCACATTCTATAATTCTAACCAGCAATAAGTCTCTGGAGTTCCAATTCTGCCCCTCCAGCTAGGCTACTCACAGTCCTGGAAAACTTCATCAGGACTCGCAGCTTTCCTTAGCAGCCATCTCATGGTCCCGGCATCTCCACTGGGTCTTCACTGCAATCCACGGTTCATCCTCATGGCTCCATGGGGTCTTCATGCAGGCATCCAGCAAAACTTCTTCATACTGCCCATGGCCACTTCCAAAACACAAGACCGTGTTGCAAACTCAATGACCCTCTTTCCAGCATTTCTTATACTCCACAATACCAGGTAGGGTATTTGTTAATCCAAGGGGGAAATAAAGCAGACTTTGAAGAACAGGACACTTCTTGAGCACACAGACTCCTCCAAAAGAGTCTACATTCTTCCTGTTGCCCCAGTGCAGGTCAGCTGGTCCAATCTCAAAGGTTGTAATCTCTCAATTGCAGCTGAACGGGCAGCAGTTCACCCAAAGATTTTTCTTCCTGTGCCATATCTCTCTGCTCACACCAGTCCATTTCTACGCAAAGCAACCCTGCACAACTTCTTAGGACATGGACACAACACCAAGCTTTTCACACAAACTGCTAGCCCAGTCCAAGCAAAGCTCTTTCTCACCCTCATGAGCCAAACCTCACAGTCCATAGTTCTTACTGCATTCAGGTCTTTCAACTCTGACCAAAATAGTCCATCACGCTATACTTACAGCACTGCAAGGTGTCTCTTAGGCCAAGGTTTCAAATGATGGCATGAGCAGAGAGTGGACATCACCCTCTAACCAACATAAGGTAGGCAATAGCAACAGGAGACTGTGCCAAACACTGGCATGTGGAAACTGGCTATAGCACCCATAAGCCCGCCCCCAACAATACACTGCCTCCAGGAGACATTAATTCCCAAATCTCCATCAGCTGGAGAACCTAGCATCCAGAACACCTAAGTTTATGGGGGAACACCTGCATCAAACCACCACACCATCATAATAGGAGGAAAAGATCATGACATTAAAATAAAAGAGAGACTGATTGAGAGGGGGAGGGGATATGATGGAGAGTGGAGTTTCAAAGGGAAACTGGGGGGGGGGAATTACTATGGAATATTGTTCACAATGATGTAAGTTGTCAATAAAAAAAATTAAAATAAATTAAAAAAGAAAAAGCTAAACAGGATGTGGTGGTACTTGCCTTTCATCCAGCACTAGGGAGGCAGAGGTAGGAGGATTGCTGTGAGTTTGAGGCAAGCATGGGACAACAAAGTAAATTCCTGGTCAACTACTGAGACCCTACCTCAAAAAAACCAGGTATAGATGGCAAGACCCTATTGCTGAATACTCCACATACTTGGGCTGCAAGGCCACTGAGAAATCCTGCTGGAACTGAGCTGAAAACCTCCTCCATATAGACCAGCTGACAGAAAGCTGGAAGACGCCATTCTGGATGCAGTTCAATGGCAGAGAGAGAAATCACCAGTGAAGATACTCAACAGTGGACACTGCAAGCCTTCTAATTGACCAGCCAGGCCAAATGAGCCAACTGAGTGCAATAGTGGCACATCTGTCATGGTCGAAACCAACTGCCCTCCAATTGGACTGGAGGCCCGCTCCATGGGATGAATACATCCCTGATACTGAAAACTTAAAACAGGGGTAGTCATGAGCCCTAGGGGTGTAACGTCTGCTGCTGTCTCGCTAAATGTATAAACTATGCTCATCAAATGGCCCAGTAAGCACTTCTCTTAATGTTCATACCCTTGTATTAATGGTACTCTCACTTTTGGTAGAGATCCTTCTCTTTTCAGATGGCAGTGACCTTGGGATGACTCAGAAGGCATCATGGTGCTAGAAAGAAGTGACAGGAGTGCTCAGCACTGCAATATCTCTATCACATCTTCCAAGGCTCAGGGTCTATTGCAGAAGAGGTAGCAAAAAGAATGTAAGAGCCAAAGACGAGTAGGAGTCCTTACAATGTGCTCCTCCAGATACAAAACGGCCTGGATATCCATGACCTCACAGTGCCTGACACTACCTACGCAAGACCATCATAATACGAGGAAAAGATGGTGACATCAAAATAAAAGAGAGACTGATTGAGAGGGGGAGGGGATATGATGGAGAATGGCGTTTCAAAGGAGAAAGTGGGGGGAGGGAGGGTATTGCCATGGGATATTTTTTTATATAATCATGGAAGTTGTTAATAAAAAAATTTTTGAAAAGAAAAACAAATAAAAATTAAAATAATATAAAAGAGCAGCTGTCCAGGATGTGAGTGAGGAAGATGGCAGAGAGGAGCTAGGTGCAAGCAGAGGAACATGAAAGGCAGATGGAAGGGGAAGTGGGGGAGGGGAAAGAGAGCAATTCCTCAGGGCAGCAAGCACTCCTTGCGTCGCGGTGCCAGTGCCGGGCCCACTACAGCCGCTAGGACACCAGTGAGAAATGCCTGTAATTAGGAAGCTGGCAGTTCTCTGGGCCTTAGCCCAGAGTGAGGATGCAGCAAGAATTTCTGAGCCATGCTGAGCCAAGTGATGAAAGAGAGATGGGCAGAACCGCTCCGGGGCCATCCCTCAGCCCCGCCTGCACCACTGCCTCTCATTTCTTTTTTTTCCAGCAGGGCACTCATTCTCCTCCAGACTGGCTCCCCTCCTCCCTCCGAGGTCTGACACCCTGGTTGCTCTTCTCATCCAAAACGTGCCTTCATCTGCAAGGAGGGCGGCACTGGATTCTCTCACCAGTGTATCAGACATGGTCTGACTGAAGGCCAGGGCCTTCCTGGCCTCCCTTTCTACTTCCCTTTTGGCTCCTGGCCTCTTTTTCCCAGTCCCCACCAGCTGATGATTTCAGTTGAAAGAAAAATCACTTAGGGGCTCCTGTTTTTCCACTTTGAGCTTAGTGTGTGTGTGTGTGTGTGTGCTCCTGCAGGTCTCTGTGATGTGCAGGACATCTGCCAAAACACTGTCAGATTCTCATTTTCGAACCTAATTCAGAACCCTGCTTTTGTGCCGTGCTGAACCACTGCGTTTCAGCCAAATGAAAAATGCAGAGTATACAGAGCTGAAAGCTAAATGTCCCCAGGCAAGGGAGGGTTGAATGAGACTGTGGGTCTCTGTATTGAGTTTTGCTCTGGGAGCTAGGCGGAGGCTGGGGCTGGGGGGGCAGCCGGGTAGGCAGCAGAGACAAGTTGTCTCCAGTGAGAATCGCAGCTGTAGAGATGAGAGATGAGAAAGGTGGGCTGGGGTGGTTGTGAGCCCAGCCTCAGAGGCTCTGTTGGTGAGTACAGGCAATCTCCTCTTGGTGATTCCTCAGCCATGTGAACACGACAGGTAACCTGGTTGTTGGGGAGTCCAGCTCCAGGCAGTCACACTCTTTAAGTTGTGTGTCCACATTTCCATGAAGGGCTTGAGTCACCTAGGCTGCTGTCCACCTGGGATCTGAGGCCAAGCTCCTAGGAACACACAGGCAAGCACCTTAACCACTGGACCATCTCTGCAGCCATCCTAGGAACACAGGCATCTTCATGGAGGACTGAATAATCTCTGGCCTTGGGCTGGAGAGATGTCTTAGCGGTTAAGCGCTTGCCTGTGAAGCCTAAGGACCCTGGTCCGAGGCTCAATTCCCCAGGACCCAAGTTAGCCAGATGCACAAGGGGCCGCACGTGTCTGGAATTCGTTTGCAGTGGCTGGAGGATCTGGTGCGCCCATTCTCTCTCTCTCTCTCTCTCTCTCTCTGCCTCTTTCTCTGTTGCTCTCAAATAAATAAAAATAAACAAAAAAATTAAAAAATAAATAAAAAGTTTCTTTAAAAAAATGAATCTCTGGGCTGGAGAGATGGCTTAGTGGTTAAGCACTTGCCTGTGAAGCCTAAGGACCCCGGTTTGAGGCTCAATTCCCCAGGACCCACGTTAGCCAGATGCACAAGGGGGCGCACGCATCTGGAGTTCGTTTACAGAGGCTAGAAGCTCTGGCGCGCCCATGCTCTCTCTCTCTCTCTCTTTCTCTCTCTCTCTCTGCCTCCTTCTCTCTGTCGCTCTCAAATAAATAAATAAACAAAAAAAATTTAAAAAAAAAAAAAATGAATCTCTGGCCTGGCTAGGCCGGGCATGGTGGCCCACACCCTTAATCTCAGCACTTGGAAGGTAGAGGTAGGAGGATCACTGTGAGTTCGAGGCCAACCTGAGACTACATAGTGAATTCTAGGTCAGCCTGGGTGACGGCAAGACCCTACCTCAAATCCAAACCCTCCCCCCCCTGCCAAAAAAAAAAAGAAGAGGAGGAAGAGGAGGGGAAGAATGCTTGCTCCACTGTTCAGGACTGTGCTCCTTCCTTTTAGTATATGTGCTACCAAAGCGAGCACATGTGTTCTTTCTTTTTGAAAAGCCATATCCAGGCTGGAGAGATGGCTCAATGGTTAAAGTGCTTGTATGCAAAGCCTGTCATCCGGGTTCAATTCCCCAGGACCCGCATAAAGCCCACATGCACAAAGTGGTGCTTGCATTTGGAGCTTGAGTGCAGTACCAAGAAGCTCTGGCGTGTCCATACACTCTCACTCTTTCTCACTCTCTCTCTTCCTTTCTCCCGCCTTGTAAATAAAAAAATTAATTTAAAAAAAAAAAAAACAGGGCTGGAGGGATGGCTTAGCAGTTAAGGCGTTTCCCTGCAAAGCGAAAGGACCCAGATTCGATTTCCCAGGATCCACTTTAGCCAGATGCACAAGGGGGCGCAAGCATCTGGAGTTCCTCTGCCATGGCTGGAGGCCCTGGCGCGTCCATTCTCTCTCTTACTCCCTCTTTCTCTGTTAAATAAATAAATAAATAAAGTATTTTTTAAAAGAAAAAGCCACTCCCCAGGAAGTCAGATGAGTCAGAAAGTCAACCACTTCCCAGGGAGTGGTTCCCCAGACCCTCACTCATCACATCACAGAAGAACAAGACTCCTCCTTGGTCTTGTGTGAGGGTCTTGGGAGTCTAAGGTAGACCGGCTCCACTTTTGATGGGACTACTGCATTGTGGGTTTATTCAAGCTTTTCCAAGAAGCTCAGAACATTGTCCTCTGAAAATATTTTATTGATAAATTGACTCTGAAAGGGTTCGCCACCCATTCAACTGCTCTAAGTTCACTTGGATGGGCCATGGATCCCCATCTGTGGGGAAGGGTCCCAGGAGCACATGGCATAAGTAGGTAGGGGGCCCCAGGCAAGACCCCAGATCTTCGGAGGATACCCTTTTATCCCTCAGCACCAGAGTAGTGAATGGTGGTCAGGAACGGAGCACCTTGGAGCTTTGTTGCTGGTGAAGGCCAAGGAACGTGGGACACCCGCTCTCCCTTGCCAGCCTAAAATTGCAGCTGAGGGCATCAGCATCCGGGGCTCTAGAAAAGGTGGCACTGATTCCCAATTCACAGAGCCTGGCTACTGACCTACCCAATCAGGGCCCCTGGAAGGAAGCAGGGGGAGGTAGCTGGGCCAGGCAGAATTGGGGGATGGTTACAGTGTGCAGGTCTTGGGCCGGAGTACCGGAAAGGGGCAAATGGCCGGGGCTGACTCTTCACAGGTCTATGGTGTCACTACCCATGCTCAGCTCATCAATCTGTCGGCAGGCGTCCAGGAATTGTTCCCGAAGCAAGGCCTCCTCGGCCTGCAGCTCGGAAGCAGGTTCCGGGGAATCGCGGGAGGGTGGGGTCAGGGCCTGGTAGGATCCTGACGCTGGGGGACTGGGGCTGCTTTCTGAAGGCCGTGGGGGGCTGAGAACGCACACTAGCGGGCAGCGGGGAGGCCTATCCGGGCTGGAGCACAGTAGCATGGACGAGCTATCCCGCGAGAGTCCACACAGCGAGCCGGAGGAGGCGCTGCTTCCCGCAGGCCAGGCCCCGGGAGAGGGGAGCTCGGGGGGCGCTGGGGATCCAGGGATCTTGTCCGACCTCCCACCGGGCCCGGTCCCTGTCTTAGTCCCCCGCGTGATGGTGTGGTAGAGGCCGAGCCCAGGCGGGGCTTCCCCGAAGGTGGAGCCCTGGAAGAGGCCAGGCGCCAGCAGCGCTTCGCTGCAGAGGGCTTCCTCGATGCTGCGCCGCAGGTCGATGGGCGAGGGCGGACGGAAGTCCACCGTGCAGTCGCTGCAAGGGGAGGAGGCCGAGGACCGCGCGGCGTTGGCCCCTCCTGCGCCTTCGAAGCCCCGGCAGCCACCACCCTGGAGTAGGAGGTCCGGGCCCGGTCCTGCGAGGGCGCACAGTTGCAGCAACTCCGCGTCGCCACGCGCGATGGCGCTTCCCAGGGCCTCCTTCTCCGAAGCCCCGGCGACCCAGCCTCCGGGCAGCAGCGGGGCGGCGTGTCCCGGAGACAGGTGGAAGAGCTTAGCCCAGCAGCGAGGCGGCACTCGGGGGCTGCAGAGCGCGGGGTAGAGGCCCAGCAGCGCCAACGGGAGCGCGACGCCCACCTCGCCCAGGCGCAGGCCGAGCTGGAAAGCCCACCAGGGCCAGGGCCCCTCCAGACCAGGCTGGCCACCATAGCCCAGGGCGTGCAGCACCTCGTAGCCCTGCAGGGCTCCGCTCAACAACCCAAAGGTGCCGGCCACCGGCGCGGTGCGAGCCGCGCGCCGCCAGGACTCCCGCGGAGCGAACGGGCTGCGCGCCTGCGGGACGGCGGTGGCGCCCTTGAAGCCGGACCCGCCCAGGGGGGCCCCGGCCCGCCGCCTCCGGCCCCTCCAGCAGGACAAGGCCAGCAGGAGCCCCGAGAGGAAGGCGGCGAGCAAGGCGTGCAGCCCGCGCGAGGCGAGCCGCAGGGGCCGCAGCGGCCGGTGCACGGCGCTCCCCAGGGAGGCGGCGGCCGCCAGCCCCAGCCCCAGGAGCAGCAGCGCAGCCATGCCCGCGGGGCACCGAGGCGACCGCGGCCGGGCCAGCAGCAGGCACGCCAACCCCAGGCCCGCGGCCAGGCAGGGGAGCGGAAGATCCTGCAAGAGCAGCCAGGCGAGCGCCGGCAGCCGCTCCCGGTGCCCGTAAGCGTCGTAGAAAAGCGGGAAGGCCCGCGTGGTCCCGGCCGAGAACAGCAGCAGATCCAGCAGCGCCAGGCAAGGGGCACCAGGGGGGCAACGCCAAGGCAAGAGGGCCAGGGCAAGCAGCGCCAGCAGGGCCACCAGGCCGAAGAGCGCGCCTGCCCCATACACATGGGCCTCCCAGGCCAAGCCCCAGTGCGCCCTGGCCTCTGCCCAGTTGGCCTCCAGGGTCAGGAAGAAGAGGGGCAATGGGGAGGCTGGAGGATGTCCTTCCACGTCGGGCAACTCTTGCTTGCTGCAGGAGTCTGGCTCGCATCCGGGTCGCACGGAAGGAGTTCCCGCGTTTGCAGGAGAGGGTTCATCCGGGCCAGAAGTGGAGATAGTGGGGTCTGTGGACAAAGAATGTTTGGCTGAAGCCATAGCCAGCCTCACCTCCAACCCTGGCCCTCCGCAAGAAGACTAAACGAGCCTAGGATGCCCCTGTCCCGCATAGAAGACTTCCGAGTCGCTCCCCTTCTCCCCAGGCAGCCCAACTTCTCCGCCTGAAGTCTCATCCTTCCCTTTTGTACGTTCCTTCCATCACTCCTTGATTTTACTGTTTGGGAAAGGAAGCTCTTGGTAAGTCACAGAACTTGACAACTAGAAAGAACTGGGGGGAGAGGGAGTTCCAGACCCACCCTCACCGGAAAGTTCCATGCAAAGTGGAGTTTGGTTCTCTTTGCTTACACGCAAATCTCCATGGCTAAATGGCGTGTGGCATATAGTTGACACTGAGGTCATTGGATAAATAGACCCTCTTACTTGCTAGCTGAAGAAACGGACTTTGCAGAAACGCAAAGTGACTTGTTCAAGGTCACAGGTCGGCAAGGTACAATTAGACTCCAGACCTGAGCACCAGTCTGCATCCATTTCCACACAGAACCCCCTTCATACCCCCCTCTTTTACAATCTCACTCATTATGTAGCGTAGACTGGCCTCGAACTTATGCCCCAACCTCCTGAATGCCTTGATTACAGGTGTGCACCACCAATCTTGGCTTTAGTTTGCTTATCTCCTGTCTACACTCAACTCCTACACTTGATCTTATCCAAAGGCTGAGAAGTGACACACCCCATGCCTAAGTCCTATTGGAGTGCTAGGAGATAATTCCCCTGCCCTTTTCAACTATCCCTTCCCAAGGAGCAGACATGCTCATGTGCATACCCAGCCAAATCAGGGAAAGAAGCAAGACTCTCCTGCCCCAGAACTCCAAGAAAAAAAAAAATTTGTCTCTATCACAAGCTGACCTTTACCCTCAAACTCACAGGGATCCTCCTACCTCTGCCTTCCCCCCCCCCCCCCACACACACACAGACAGAGGGAGACAGGGAGAAATGGAATGCACCAGGGCCTCCAGCTGCTGCAAATGAACTCCAGACACATGCACCATCTTGTGCATCTGGTTTTATGTGAGTACTGGGGAATCGAACTCAGGTCACTAGGCTTTACCAGCAAGCGCCTTAACGGCTGAGCCATCTCTCCAGCCAAGGAGAATGCAATTTTTTTTTCCTATTAACCGTCCTTCCTTCAGGCTACACCCCAATCCTCAGCCTATGCATGACTGGAGCCCTAGATTACCCACAAACCCCACAAAAGTCTAAGGCTTTTGCTTTTGTGACAGTGTCTCATTTTGTAGTCCAGGCTGCCCTCCAACTCACAACGATCCCTGTGTCTCAGCCCTCTAGGTGTCAGGATTATAGGCATGAGCTACTATAGCAGACTCAAGCTAAATACTCCCACCCCTGTTACTGGGGACAGAGCCCAGGGCCTTGTGCATGATAGACAAGTGCTCTACCCCTAAGCTACATCCCCAGTCCTCTAATACAAGGCTCTTAATAAAGATGCCCATTTGTCCTATCCTTATTTTACAAAAGGTGATATCGAAATGGTCTTCCCTGGGTCTCAGAGAGTATCCTTGAACTCTTAGAAAGGAATAACTGGAGAGGTGCCATCTGAGGGGCTGGGGAGATGGCTCAATAGTTAAAGGCACTTGCTTGCAAAGCCTGCTAGCCTGGGTTCAATTCCCCAGTACCCACGTAAAGCCAGATGTACAATGGGCACATGTGTCTGGAATTTCTTTGCAGGGGCCCTGGCATGCCCATCCTCCAGTCTATATCTGAAATTTAATAAATATATATATTTTGGGGCTGGAGAGATGGCTTAGCAGTTAAGCGCTTGCCTGTGAAGCTTAAGGACCCCGGTTCGAAGCTTGATTCCCCAGGACCCACGTTAGCCAGATGCACAAGGGGGCGCATGTGCCTGGAGTCCATTTACAGTGGCCGAAGGCCCTGGCGCGCCCATTCTCTCTCTCTCTCTCTCTCTCTATCTATCTATCTCTCTGTCTCTTTCAAATAAATAAATAAAAATAAAAAATTTAAAAAAATGTATATATATATATATATATATATATATATATATATATATATCTTGAAGATGTCATCTGAGCCAGGAGTGAATGCCTTTAATCCTAGCACTCAGGAATCAGAGGTAGGAGGATTAATGTGAGTTCGAGGCCAACCTGAGACCACATAATGAATTCCAGGTCAGCCTGAGCTAGGGTGGGACCCTACCTCAAAAACTAAAAAGGAAAAAAAGAAAGATGCTATCTGATACACATGATAGTGCATGCATCTGGAATTCGTTTGCAGTGGCTGGAGACCCTGGAGCACCTGTCCCCCATAAGTAAGTAAATAAAATATTTGGAAAAAAATGCCATCTGACTAAGTGAACCCCTTGGGCACTATGCTGTAATATCTTCTACATCCCTTGGAGAAAGGAAAAATCAGTTTCGAGGGGGGGAGGCCTGGGCTAGGGAGATGGCTTTGTTGTAAAAGTGCTTGTCATGCAAGCATATCCACCTGAGTACTCATGTGAAGTACTCATGTGAAGTAGGAGCAGGAGGAGGAGGAGGAATAGGGAGGATGAAGAGCCTTGGTACTGCTCTCCTGGAGCAAGAGAAGAGAGCTCAACAAAATTCAAAGTTGAACTCAGGAGATGGCTTAAGGTTAGCAGCCTTAGCCTGTGAAGCCTCAGGACCCATGTTCGACTCCCCAGATCCCATGTAAGCCAGATGCACAAGGTGACGCATATGCAAGATTGCACGTGTGCACAAGGAGGCACATGCATCTGGAGTTTGATTACAGTGGCTGGAGACCCTGGTGCACTGATTCTCTCCCTCTCTCTCTCTCTTTCTCATAACTCTCATTTAAAAAAAAAAAGAAGAAGAAGAAGGCCGGGCGTGGTGGCGCATGCCTTTAATCCCAGCACTCGGGAGGCAGAGGTAGGAGGATCACCATGAGTTCAAGGCCACCCTGAGACTCCATAGTGAATTCCAGGTCAGCCTGGACTAGAGTGAGACCCTACCTCGAAAAACCAAAAAGAAAAGAAAAATAAAAAGCTGAACGCAGGAATTCTTCCACCGCCAGGCAGCAAGGAAGGTGCTGGAAGCTGACCTCTCCCTTCCTCACCTCTCAGGCTCAGCAGGACTGCAGTTGCAGGCCAGATGAAAGAAGAAAGGGTGGTAGAGGAGATGGAGGCATCCTGGTGGAGAGTGGGGAGACAGGAAACAGGTGTGGACAGAGAGAGTCCTGATGGCCCTTGTCTCAGCTGTCTGATCATGTCCAGCTGGACAACACAGGCGGGCCCAGGAGGGCCTCCACCCCGGGCAGTGCTCCCTCATGCTGGGAACAAGCAAAAACAGCAGTTCTGAGGACAAGGGAAATGAGTGAGGGGACCAGAAGGCAGCTCTGCAGAGAAGAGGGACAAGGAATTGGGCAACTTAGGGAAGGCAGAGAAGGAGCAGTCAGAAAAGTAAACATACAGAACTTCCTGCCGACTGCCAACGACAACACGTACCCTGGTTCCCCTTCTGTCACATTCCTCAAGTCTGAACTGGGTAAGAGTGCCTATTGCAGAAGACAATTATGAGAATAAATGAGACTATGTGTATAAACTTTCAGAACGCTTAGTATAAAAAAAAAAAATCACTCAGCCGGGCGTGGTGGCGCACGCCTTTAATCCCAGCACTCGGGAGGCAGAGGTAGGAGGATCACCTAAATTCGAGGCCACCCTGAGACTACATAGTGAATTCCAGGTCAGCCTTAACTAAAGTGAGACCCTACCTCGTAAAACCAAAAAAAAAAAAAAAATCACTCAGGGGCTGGGGAGATGCCTGCATAGCCAAAGAACCCAGGTTCAATTCTCCAGTACCCACATAAAGCCAGATGCACAAGGTGGCACATGTGTCTGGAGTTCATTTGCAGTGGCTAGATGCCCTGGTGTTGTCATTCTCTCTCTGCCTTTCTCTATCAAATAAATAAAATATTTTTTTAAATCACTCAGTATCTGATTATACCAGGTACCGTTATAATCAGCTAATGTTCACTACCAACCAAGCATCAGCCGGTTTGTGTGGGTGTGACCGCTTCTGGCCTCAGTAGCAATTGATTTAACTACCTAAAGGCTATGTTTTGGGTGAAAAGCCCTTAGCACATCCTAACCTGCTTAGAAAGACAAAAATTTAGTCAAATGAGTGAACATTAAAATAGTTTCTCAGTTCATGAACTGTTCAAAGAAAACCAGTTTAATAGCAGGGCGTGGTGGTGCACCCTTTTAATCCCAGCACTTGGGAGGCAGAGGTAGGAGGATTGCTGTGAGTTCCAGGCCAACCTGAGACTACATATGAGTTCTAGGTCAGCCTAGACTAGAGCAAGACCCTACCTTGAAGAATAAAAAAAAATAAAAAAAGGAGGAGGAGGGAGGGAGAGAGAAATAAGAGAAAAGAAGACCAGATTAATGGGGCTGGAGAGATGGTGCAGCAGTTAAGGCACTTGCCTATAAAGCCTAAAGACCCAGGTTTGATTCCCCAGTACCCACGTAAAGCCAGATGCACAAAGTGGTGCATACATGCGGAGTTCATTTGCAGAGGCTAGAGGCGCTGGTGCAGCCATTCTCTATCTGCTTCTTTCTTTATATCTCTCTCTCTCCCTCCCCCTCAAGTAAACAAACAAATAAGTAAATTAAAATATTTAGAAAACCAGATGGATAGCTTAATCAAGCCCAGAATACTCATGAAGACAGCCGTCGTTAGCATACCGTTCAGCTGGGAACAGACAGCGCGCTGGTCAGAGGAAACATAAGGCTGGCACTGCCACGATCACACTACCACTCTCCTCATTCTCTGGTCCCCGTTGATGCTCTGGTATAACTCACTGCTTTTGCAAAGTGACTGGGTTAACTTGGTTTTCCTTCGGCCTTTGTGGGTTCCATAGAGAGGTAGGGAGGTCCCACCCTGGAGTCCACAGTCTGCCCCAGCCTGTCTCTCCTTGGCACCTTCTCCATCCTTGTTGTACAGAAAAATGTAGCTGCCAGAGATCAGCTCCATCTCACCACCTTTCATCTTCACCTCTCCCTTGTGGGCCACAAAAATGCCCCCATCTCTCACCCCTGTTCCCAAGCCCTGTGGCCAGTAGAACAAATTTCAACATTCATGAGAATCCAGAAAATGATCAAAAGCTAGCAAAAGACAATGTGTAAGGGAAACTTCATTTAAAAAAATATTTTATTTTGGGCTGGAGAGATGGCTTAGTGATTAAGGTGCTTGCCTGAAAAGCCAAAGGACCCAAGTTCAATTCCCCAGGACCCACTTAAGCCAGATGCACAAGGTGGCACACATGTCTGGAGTTCATTTGCAGCCCTGCTTTGCTTCTTTCCCCCTCTCTCAAATAAATTTTTTAAAAAATTAAATATATTTACTTTTATTTATTTATTTGACAGACACACAGAGAGAGAAACAGAAAGAGGCAGATAGATAAAGACAGACAGAATGGGTATGCCAGGGCCTCCAGCCTCTGCAAATGAACTCCAGATGCATGTGCCACTTTGTGCATCTGGCTAACATGGGTACTGGGGAATCGAACCTGGATCCTTAGACTTTGCAGGCAAGTGCCTTAATTGCTGAGCCATCTCTCCAGCCCAGAAAGGGAGTTTTGAATTAGGAGCACTGTTGCCAGGGGTCAACGCATACCCAGAGAGCCCCCACGTGGGTCAGGTGTTGGTGGAGGCAGGTGGGAGAAGCCCAGCTTCTGCTTGTGAAGGGTCCACGCAACCTTATCTCCTGTTTGTAGCTTCCTTACAAATCTCTTTGACAATGCCAGGCATGGTGGCGCATGCCTTTAATTCCAGCACTTGGGAGGCAGAGGTAGGAGGATCGCTATGAGTTCAAGGCCACCCTGAGACTACATAGTGAAGTCCAGGTAAGCCTGAACTAGAAAAAAAAAAAAATCTCCTTGACAGCCAGGTGCAGTGGTGCACAACTTTAATCCCAGCACTCAGGAGGATGAGGTAGAAAGATCACTTTGAGTTCAAGACCAGTCTGAGACTACATCATGAGTCCCAGCTCAGCCTGGACTATAGCAAGACCCTACCTCAAAAAAAAAAAAAAAAAAGGCTGGGGAAATGGCTTAGCAGTTAAGGTGTTTGCCTGTGAAGCCTAAGGACCATGGTTCCATTCCCCAGGACCCATGTAAGCCAGTTGCACAAGGGGGTGCACGCATCTGGAGTTCGTTTGCAGTGGCTGGAGGCCCTGGCATGCCCATTCCCTCTGTCTTTCTCTATCTGCCTCTTTCTCTCTCAAATGAATAAATAAAAATACATTTAAAATGAAAAAATAAAATAAATAAATTGCCTTACAGAGTGGGTTCTAGGTCAGCCTGGGCTAGAGTGAGACCCTGCTGGAAAGAGAAAGGAAGGAAGGAAGGAGGGAGGGAAGGAAGGAAAGAGAAAGAGAAAGAGAGAGAGGGAGGGGGGAACTAGGGAAAGAGGGAAGAAAAGTCTCCTTGAGTTTCCCCAAAAGAGCCCAGAAGAGAATGATCCTCTTACTGCCTTCCCAGGATCCCACTCCTGGGCACATCAAACCTACATGGAGGTCCCACCCTGTCCTTGTGGCCCCTCTTGACCTCGAGGGTAAGGGAGAAGATGGGATGTCAGTGTGAGTAATTGGAGAGGCAGCGCTGGCTGGCTGGGGAGAGGGAGGGACTAGCCCAGTGCTGGAAAAGCCAGGCCTGATTATCCACCAGCTGCCCAGATCAAAGGACTGGAGAATCCTCTCTGCTCTGGAGGCTGGGAGCTGCAGCTCATTTAGTGGCCTGGCTGTCTCCCTCCCTCTCCCCAGCCCCCTCCAGGACTGTGGAGGACCAAGGACCGAAGCTCTGTAGCAGCTACATTGAAAATATCTGACAACTAGATGGCCCAGGTGTTACCATTCGTGGCCAAGGCCTACCATGGTAGTCAGAGAGCACAGGGGAGCCTCAGAGGATGGACAGTAGTGAGTACTTACAGTGAGCCTAAAGTCCTTGGGTACAGTACACCCCTTCTAAGTGACAGAATGTGAATGGACTGAAGATAAGCTCAGTCCCAAGGGAAAAGGTCCCAATGAAGGGAAGACCCAAGAGTCAAAGGTGAGCTGGGGAGTTGGGTGGGATGGGAAAGAATTAAAAAAAAAAAAAAAAGAGTCAAAGATGAATGGCACCCAATTTAGAAGGATATTAGATGCCAGCACTTGGAATGTGGAGGCAGGAGGATCAGGAGTTCAAGGCCAGCCTTGGCTGCAGAGTCAATTTGAAGCCAGCCTGGGCTACATGAGATGTGTCTCAAAAAATAAAAATAGGGCTGGAGAGATGGCTTAGTGGTTAAGGTGTTTGCCTGCAAAGCCAAAGGACCGAGGTTCGATTCCCCAGGACCCATGTAAACCAGATACACAAGGGGGCGCATATGTCTGGAATGCGGTTGCAGTTTCTGGAAGCCCTGGAGCACTCATTTCTCTCTCTCTCTCTCTCTGCCTCTTTCTCTCTCTCAAATAAATAAAATGTTTTAAAAAATAAAAATAAAGCCTGGCGTGGTGACACACGCCTTTAATCCCAGCACTCAGGAGGCAGATATAGGAGGATCGCCGTGAGTTCCAGGCCACCCTGAGACTACAGAGTGAATTCCAAGTCAGCCTGGGCTAGAGCGAGACCCTACCTTGAAAACCCAAAACTACATAACTAAATAAATGAATAGTAATATGTAAAAATAAAAATAAAGAAACAATTGCGCGCTCTTCTCCGCCACTCCCCTGTTGTGAGCCAAAGTTGGCCCAGCAGGACCAGAGGATGAGGCTGGGCTCCTGCAGCCACCGGTGAGCAGGAGGGTGAGGGCGGGACCGGGCTGCCTCTGATACTGTCCAGACTCATTAAAACTGCCTGGCCAGCATTGTCATCCAAGCTGACAGACTGCCAGGCAGCCTCTATCCCCTGAGGCACAGAGTGCCCCCCCACCACCACCACCACCACCACCACCACCACCCACAGCAGGTCCTGCCACTACTGCACACTGGCTGGGCAGAGAAGTAGCAGCTCCTCACCTACCACCAGCGAGGGAGCCCTGTGATGGTGGTGGGGGCTAAAACGCCCTGTGCAGTGTCAAGCCTGGAGCCTGGGAGAAGCCGGAAGGCTGAGTCTGGCGCAGGGTGACCGAGGGGCTTCACAACCCCAGCAAACCCTTGTCAGAACAAAGCTGGGCTTGGGCCACCCTCCTCCGTGGCTCCCATGGCCTCTCCTACCAGAACCTCCTCTGGGGCATCTGCGTCCTGCACCCAGTACGCTGTGTTGTCCCACATCGGCTAGCACCAAGGCCAAGGTACCTGTAAGGCTGGGTTGGACATGTATTTGGGGCGCAATGATGGAGAGAAGCAAGGTTAATGGCAACTGCTGAATGAGTTTCCACCTTGTCCCCGGCATTATGTCAAGAACTTATATTATCTGTAAGCTTTACAGCCTCTAGGAAAAATGAGCGCCATTATTAAACCCTAGATAAGAAAACGACTGGGCTCGATGAGGTTAAATCCTCTGCATCACCGACTTGCCTAGGTGCACGTTCTGAAAGGTTCCCTTGAGCAAAAGCGGCATCTGTCTGTTCATAGTCTCCTCTTTACTGTCTTCCCAACGAGGGCTCAGCCAGTATCTGACAGCACGTCATGTCAGATCAGACAGCAGAGGAGAAAACTCCGAGGCGGAGGTGAGGTGGGGGAGGAGAGGGAAGCAAGATCGGGCACCCGGAGTGGAGGGTGGGTTAGTCGAGATGCTGTGGGAATCATGAAGGAGTTCCTACGCTACGTGACTCTGACCCACTAATCTATGTCCTACTCTGTGACAACGAACCTCTCAGAGAACCACTGTCATGTGGGACCTTCCCCGCCAACACTTGTTAGACCGCTGATGGATATTTCTCCATGGTGACGATGAAGTGAGTGGCGGTGTGCTTATGAGGGTAATGACATAAAAGGGTCCCAGAACACCTGATGAGCGGCTGACGCGTAGTTAAGTGTTCAGTGAGTCATTGTCAAGTTCAAGTGCGTTGGATACTTACCGTATTGCATGGGTGTCGGCTCAACTGAGGCAGGGCTTAGGGAAGCCACTGGGTCCAACAGGCTTGGGCTTGAGAACTTTCTTTCCAACAGAGATGGAGGTGGCGAGAGAGTGGTACCAAAAAACCCTGTGACAGGAACACATGGGGTTCAAGTGCCACCCTACCAGCGGGCAGCGGCCTCTGAGGCTTTGGGGGGGGAAAATCTTGTCCTGAGCTCTAAGAGCTTGCCCTGAGGAAGTTAGTGACCCCGGGAATTGGAGCCACATGCGAAGCTCATGTACAGCATAAGCTAAGCTATGAGCACCAAGCCCGAGTCAACACAGCAAAGACGAAACTGCTTCATGCAGCAGCTGCCCTTGTTCTAGGGCCTGGGAGAAGCCATGCAGGATTCCCCTGAGCCCACAAAGGGTGTTTGTGTGGGGGGCAGAGGGTGGGTGTCAGACTGTTAGCACCGCCCCTGAAATGTGGGAGGGTCCCATAAATGTCTGTGGCAATGAAACCAGTACTCACCTGGAGAATGTGACACTTCAGAGACAGAGCTTGTGGGTAGTGTTGTACCCGGGGGGCTCAGGCCTGAAAAGTTCCGCAGCGGGGACAGAGTAGTGCCAAAGAACCCTGCAAAAGGAGTCTGGGCTGAAGCTGCCTCCCGTATTTACATACCAGTGGGCAGTGCGTACTCAACCGGTACCCAGCAGGTGCTCTCCTCAGATGGGGTAGATACTCACCAAAAGGCCCCAGGCGCCCGGCAATCTCTGCCAGGCTGGCCCGCAGGCTGGGCAGCAGGGGCAGTGTACGGTGCCCAAGCGTGGGAGCTGCACCTGCTCTTAGCGCCACATCAAACCTCAGCTCCAGCTCGCTCTGGTGGGGCTTGGGAGCACTGGATGGAGGTGCGGTTGCCGTCAGAGCATTGGCCCAGGTCGCCGTGACCATTCTGGGCTGATGAGGAGCAACGGGCTGTTTGGTGGGCTCAGAACGGGGGGATGTAGACTCGGGAGGTAGAGAGGAGGCCCAGAGCGTAGAACTGCCGTCAGCAGAGCCCCATTCCGGGGGATAGTTCCCAGGGGAGCCCACCAGCAGCTCCCAAAGGGGGTCAGTCCTCAGCCTACTTTCCGTCGCTTCCCTTGGCTCCTGGCCCGGACCAGGAGAGAGATGCTGAGTCTCTGTGACAGGGCTCCCCCAGACAGCAGCAGGTCCCCGAAGATGGAATTTGAAGTTTAGTCCCAGGTTGAGAGACAGCATAGAGGCCTCACTCTGAGGTGGTGGGGTCAAAGTGGTAAGCAGGGCACTTGGCACTGAGGAAGCAGGCTGGGGGCCCACAGGCAGTGCAAGAAGGACCCAGCAGAACAGCCCCAGCCCCAAGCAGCCACGACCTGCCATGGCCCCCCCACCTGGCGGCAGAGTCTCCTTTAGGCACCTTGCAAGCGGGAAGATTCTGGAGGGACGAGAAGCCCAGTGAGCCCAGCTGTTACCAATGGGAAGCCTCAGGCAGAGGTTCTGACCACAGGGCACTGGGTGCTGGGGTCAAGAGGCAAAGTGATGTGCCTGAGGAAAGAGATAAGGTGAGTCTTTGATCCTGCGGAGGTGGGCAACACAATTCCCCCCCCCCCCCCGCAGTCCACCTCCCAACCTTTGCCCACGGGGAACTAAAGTCTGACTGCATCCAGCGTTCTCATCCTCAACCTCAGCACAGAGCACGGACTTGGCCTCCCGGATGCAGATTTTCTCCCTCCTCCACCACCTCTCTCTGCCCGGCTTTCTTCCTTCCTCAAATATCCACCGGAGGCCCACTGTGTGCCAAGGCCTGTTTCAGAAATACAGCTGTGGAAAAGCAAACCCTCCCGAACCCCATGCAGATCCCCACCTCCACCCTCAAGTCACAGATGCCACTGGAACGCAGGGCCCCCCGGGGAGAGGCAGAGTACGGTGGGGGGGGGGGGAACCGGAGTGACCTGGCTACGCTGTAAAAGCTGCTCTGGGCTCCGGACGGGAGAGCGCAGGGTTCCCTGGCCTGGCAGAAGCTCCCTCGCCTCAGCCCCTCCCCTCTTTTTCAGGGCTTAGCCTGTTACCCTCTCCGTGACCCCACAAGTATTTGAGGGAGGGGCCAATTGGCCTTTTCTGGCTTCCTGGGAGCAGAGGCCAGGCAGGCAAGCCGGGCAAGGGGCTTAGCTGCAGCAGGCTGCGATCCCCTCCCCAGAACACATCTGGAAGGGGGAAGGGAGGGTGAGCCAGTGTACCCAGTACCCTTACATCACCCAGACAGCCACACCTAGCACCCGTGCACACTCACCCACTCACCCTGCACACACCCCTGCTCGCCCGTGTGCACACACACACACATTCCATCTTATTGGACACCCCACTATGGGTTTAGACTTAAGCTCTGTGATTCATTCTCTCTCTCTCTCCATATACAGCCAGAGGCACACACACACACACCCCTAACACATTCACAGTGTACAGACACATTACACACCCCCATCATCCCCACGCCCCTACACACACCCCCTCCACCCGCCCCCCCCCCACACCCGCAGGCACCCACGGACCCTCGCGCACGCACACGCGCGCACTCCCACTCCCCCAGTCTGGACAGACGGACCTGCTCCTCTCGCTCCCCGGGGTTCAGGCGGGCCTGAGGGCGCGGGGAGGGGGGGGTGAACGTTCCCGGAGAAGAGGCCACGGGTCTCGGCTCAGTCTCGCCCGGTTCTCTCGGTGGCACCCGACGCTGCCCGCCGGGACTGGAGATCGCGCCCTGCGACTCCCCTGGGCTTGCCCGGGTGAGCGCGTGCCCCGGTACCCCCGGCGGGGTCCGCAGCCCGCACAGCGCTCGCCCGCTCGCTGGCTCGCTCGCTCTCCGGGCCAGCGGACGGGCTCCGCGCTCTCCCTCCCTGCGGCGCCGCCTCCTGGCCGCGAGCCCGTCCCCGGCCCAGCGCCCGCGCCGGGGCTCCGCGGCAGACGCCTCTGACGGATGGCCCTCCCTCCCTGCCTCCCTGCCTCCTTCTTCCCTCCTTCCTTCCTTCCTTCCCTCCCTCCCTCGCTCCCCTCCTCCCACCCGGCCGGCCGGCCCGCGGTCCGCCCCCTACCGATGCCGTGCCGCCCCGGCCCCCCACGCGCGCTCATTCAGCCAGCGCTGCCAATCAGCCCCGGGGGCCCCTCGTTCTCAGCCCGGCGCCTGCAGCCACACACTCCCAGAGCACACATGCACGGCGCACGCCATTCCCGGGAAACACACCCTGGGGCGAGGGCACTGTGCACGCGGGCGCGCGCGCACACGCGCGAGCACACACACACACACACACACCACCACCGTGGCACCTCAGGCAATCAAATGCACTCTGGAGGCTGGAGAGACGGCTCAGAGATGAAAGACACCTGTTTGCAAAGCCTGACAGCCTGGGTTGGATTCCCCAGTCCCCACGTCAAGCAAGATGCGCAAAGTGGTGCATGTATCTGGAGTTCGTTTGCACTGGCAAGATGTCCTGATGTGCCTGTTCTCTCTCTCTCTCTCTCTCTCCCTCTCCCTCTCCCTCTCTCTCTCTCCTTGCAAATAAATGCATTTTTTAAAAGTCTACTTCAGTGATGAACTCTTAGGAGCCTCTGGACCTCTGCTTTGGTAGGTGTTGAGTATCCTCAGGGTCTGTCTCCTTCACCCTGGCGCTGATTATCAGGAACAGCATGGAAGCAGCACTCTTTTTTGTTTTATTTCATTATTTTATTTATTTCTTTGAGAGCGACAGACAGAGGAAGAGGCAGATAGAGAGAGAGAATGGAGTGCGCTAGGGCCTCCAGCCACATTGCAAACGAACTCCAGATGCATGTGCCACCGTGTGCATCTGGCTTACGTGGGTCCTGGGGAATGGAGCTTCGAACTGGGGTCCTTAGGTTTCACAGGCAAGCACTTAACCTCTAATCCATCTCTCCAGCCCAAATACATATTTTTAAATTTATTTTTGTTTATTTATTTGAGAGAGAAAGAGAGAATGGGTGCGTCAGGGCCTCCAGCGACTGCCAACGAAGTCCAGGTGCATGCACCACCTTGTGCAGTCGGCTTACGAGGGTCCTGGGTAATGGAACCTGGGTCCTTTGGCAAGCACCTTAACTGCTAAGCCATCTCTCCCGCCCATAAATAATTTTTAAAGCACTCTGCTAATCCCTTATTATGAGCAGAAGTACACTTCTACACCCTTATCTCACTAGTCCTTGCCACAGCCCCATGACACCCATTTTACAGATAAGTAAAGTAGAACCTAGAAAAATTACCATATTAGTCTAGATTGTGCAGGTTGGCAGAAACTTGAACTCTGTCTCTCTGCCTGTCTTCACCACCTGATGGTTTGCAAACAGTTGTACTGCCACCAAACAGTGCCTCCTACACCTCACAGGCCAAGTGACAAATGACAATCACCGTGCCATAACTCTGTTAGCTGAGATCTTCCCTCCAAAATACTCAGTTTCAGAAATGTCTGTGGGAGAGAATAATGAACCAAGATGCTCTGTGAGGTGGTGAGTTCCACGTTAGCCTAGGTTAGAGTGAGACCCCCCCACCTCGAAAAAATAACAACAACAAAACTATTTAGCCGGGTGTGGTGGTGCAAGCCTTTAATCCTAGCACTTGGGAGAGAGAGGTAGCAGGATCACCGAGAGTTCAAGGCCACCCTGAGACTACATAGTGAATTCCAGGTCAGCCTGAGCTAGAGTGAGATCCTACCTCAAAAAACCAATAAATATTAAAAGATACATTTTATTATTTATTTATTTGAAAGAGAGAGAGAATGGGTGTGCCAGGGCCTACAGTCACTGTATACAAACTCCAAATACATACATGCGTCCCCTTGTGCATATGGTTTATGTGGGTCCTGGGGAATCTAACCGGGGTCCTTTGGCTTTGCAGGCAAGCGCCTTAACTGCTAAGCTGTCTTTCCAGCCCCCCAAAAACAATAAATAAAAATTTAAAAATAAAATAGACAAAATCACAAAAGCATTAGCTAGTCTTGCTGGGTATGTTGATCCAAGCTTGGAATTCCAGCACTTGGGAGGTAGAAGCAGGAGGCTCAGAGTTCCAGGCCAGTCTGAGTTATATGTGACCCAGTTTCAACAAATAAACAAGAACTACTGGGACTAGAGAGATGGCTCTGTGTCTAAAGGGGCTTGCTTGCAAAGCCTGCTGGCCTGGGTTCAATTCTCCAGTACCCACACATAAAATAGCATGCCTGGAGTTCATTTGCAGTTTCTAGAGGCCCACTCTCCCCACCCCCGGCCTTAATAAATAAAAATTAAAGTTTTTTGTTTTTTGTTTTTTGTTTTTAAAAGAAAGAATTGCCTAGTCCTGCCTCAGAGAGCTAGCATAGTACTTTGGGCTGATGGGGCGGGGGGAGGTGGTCTATGACTATTTGAAATGCAAACAAATGATTCTGAGACCCTCGTGGGCAATATAGTGCATTTTGGAAAAGCATCAGAAACTCATTATTTTCTGATCAAAATGATCACAGAACTCCCTCCCCACAATGGCACAAGATCAAATCAGGCCCCCAACCTAGCTCTCAGAGTGAATGATGAAGCCTGGGATTTCTTCTAAACTCCTGAAGGAACCACGAGGAAAGGCATGCCTTAGTTGCCCTCAGGGGAAATTTCTGTCCCATTCTCCTCCCCTGCCCCAGTCCACTAAGGGCTGCCTCCATGCAGTCCACTGGGGTTCAGTCTCTGGTTTTCTTTTACATACTTAATAAAAGTTGTCCCACTAGACACATTTTCTTTAAACCCTCCTCATAGGAAGACTCGTTTCCTGCTAATCATGTTCATTTAAACACGTCTAAAGGGAAAGACAGAAATAAACATATTCCAGTATATTAAAATAGCAATCCTCCATGACCAAGTAGGGTGATTCCCAGGAATTATGTTTTTGAAAAGAGATTGAAACCGGAAGGTATGGTTCTTGGTTAAGATGGTGACTAATAGGAAACATCTAATTCCGCTCCCTCCCAAAACCTCATTAAAACTTCTATAGGAAGATTAAAAATAAAGAGAAACCTCTACAAGGATAGAGAGACTAGGAAAGGAGACAAAAGCAATAGATTTTTTTTTTTCTATCTAGCCGGCTTGACCCTAAGGATACCCTGTCTGTGACCCCTACCCAGCGTTTGCATGGGTGCTGAGGATCCAAACTCAGGTCTTCAGTCTTTTTTTGTTGTTGTTAAATATTCTTATTTATTTGACAGAGAGAGAGAGAAAGAGAGAGAGAGAGAGAGAATGAGCATACCAGGACCCTTAGCTACTGCAGACGAACTCCAGACACATGCGCCACCTTGTGCATCTGGCTTTACATGGGTACTTGGGACTCAAACCTGAGTCCTTAGGCTTTGCAGGCAAGCGCCTTAATCCCTGAGCCATCTTTCCAGCCCCCAACAAGATTTTTGAGGCAGAATTATGGACAGTCAAGTAGTTACTGACTTATCAGCCAGGGGGCGGGAGCAGTGGGGGCGGGGGGGGGGAGGCATCTCCAGCTGACAGAATGAAAATTGAGAGTCAACTTGATTTATTCTGCCCAGTTCTCAGAAATCACAGAAGCTGGCAGCCCAAGTGCCTCTAGAACCATGGGAGCAGCGGCTAAAGCAAAAAAAAAAAAAAAAAAAAAAAAAGGTGAAGCTAGGCATGGTGGTGCCCGCCTTTAATGCCAGCAGTAGGGAGGTAGGAGGATCGCTGAAGTTCGAGGCCAACCTGAGATTACATAGTGAATTGCAGGTCAGCCTGAGCTACACTGAGACCCTACATCTTAAAAAAAAAAAGACCAAGCTGAAATGCAGTTAGATACCTAGGTCACTTCCCTAGCTCCAGAGCACCAGGAAACAACCAATACTTTCAATAACCCAGCCAGGCGGCCCGCTGAAAACTCTGCAAAAGGATCGCATAACGCAGTCCCGCGGAAAGCAGAGATCCCGAGCCTTCCCTCGCTCCCCGGCCACCAGCGTGATGGGGCGGGACCTTTGCTCTCCAGGTGGGAGACTGGAAAACTCCAACCCTGGGCCATAGCTGCCCAAGAAGAAGGACTCAAAACGACTAGGGGGTTTTGCAAAGACCGCCAGCTGGATCACCGAAGTCAACTTGGGAGCTCAGAGTTTCTGACCAGCCTCTCAACCCTGCCTTTTCAGCCTTCCTCATGATCAAAGTAGACCAGATACCAGGAAATTTTCTCACAAAGAAAAGAAAGTAAGAAATAATCACCTGAAAGGCCGGGTATGGCAGTGCACACCTTTAATTCTCGGGAGGCAGAGGTAGGAGAATCGCTGTGAGTTAGAGGCCGCTTGGGAAGACAGAGTCAGTTCCAGGTTAGCCTGGGCTAGACTGAGACCCTACCTTGAAAAACAAACAAACAAACCCAAAAATAATAATACTCACCAAAAACAAAAGTCACGGGGAGGGGGGATGGAGAGGGATGGCTCAGTCATTAAAGGCACTTGTTTGCCAAGCCTGATAGCCCAGGTTAGATATCACAGTACCCATGTAAAGCCAGATGCACAAAATAGAGCATGCATCTGGAGTTCATAGCAGCAAGAAGCCCTGAGTCTGTCTGTCTGTCTCTCTCTCTAACACACACCCACACATACACACATACACAGAGATACATAAATACAGAAGTAAATAAAATACTGTTTACTGTTTTTTGTTTTTTCAAGGTAGGGTCTCACTCTAACCCAGGCTGGAAATTGGAACTTCCATACTTGGAGCTCACTCAGTAGTCCCAGGCTACAAACTTCCAGCGATCCTCTTACCTCTGCCTTCTGAGTGCTGGGATTAAAGGCATGTGCCACCATTCCCGGCTCAATGTTTTGTTTGTTTGTTTGTTTGTTTGTTTTTAAGTTACTTGGCGGTGGAGACTAGAGAGATGGCTCATTTGGTAAAGTGCTTGCCACACAAACATGAGGACCTGAGTTTGGATTCCCAACACCCACATAAAAGTTAGGCATCGCAGCACATGCCTGTAATCCCAGCATTTGGGAAGTAGAAGCAGGAGGATGCCTGGGAATTGACAAATTCCAGGTTCAGTGAGAAACCCTGTCTCAAAAAATAAAGTGAGGGCTGGGGAGATGGCTTAGCGATTAAGGTGCTTGCCTGCAAAGCCAAAGGACTCCAGTTCAAATCTCCAGGACCCACGTAAGCCAGATGCACAAGGTGGCATATGTATGTGAAGTTCATCTGTAGTGCCTGAAGGCCCTCGTGCTCCCATTCTCTTTCTCTCTATCTGCCTCTTTTCTCTCTCTCTCTCTCATAAAAAAATAAAAATGTTTTTAAAAAATCAAAAAGAAGGCCGGTCGTGGTGGTGCACACCTTTAATCTCAGCACTCGGGAGGCAGAGGTAGGAGGATCACCATGAGTTCGAGGCCACCCTGAGACTACATAGTGAATTCCAGGTCAGCCGTGAGCCAGAGATCCTACCTTGAAAAACTGAAAAAAAAAAAAATCAAAAAAGAAAGAAAAAAATAAGATGGATAGCAATTAAGAAAGACATTCAATGTCAACCTCAGCTTTCACACACACACAGGTAAATGTGTACCTGCATGCAAACACATGTGCACACACATACACCATACACAAACACATGCAAAAAATAAAAAGTTTAGAGGCGGACGTGGTGGCACATGCCTTTAATTCCAGCACTCTGGAGGCCAAGATAGAAGGATTGCCATGAGTTGGAGGCTACCCTGATACTACATAGTGAATTCCAGGTCCGCCTGAGCTAGAGTTAGACCCTACCTCAAAAAACCAAAAAAGTAACTTGGGGGCGGGAGAGATGGGTTAGCCATTAAGGCACTTGCCTGCAAAGCCTAAGGACTCAAGTTTGATTCCCCAGAGTCCATGTAAGCCAGATGCGAATGGTGCACATGTGTCTGGAATTTGTTTGCAGTGGCTGGAGGCCCTGGCACACCCATTCTCTCTATCTTTCTATCTATCTCTAATAAATAAAAATGAAAAAGTTTTTTTTTTAAGTAACTTGGGCTAGAGAGATAGCTCAGAGGTTAAAGGTGCTTACTTGAAAGTCTGACAGCCTAGATTCAATGCATCAGTACCCATAAAGTCAGATGCATAACGTGATGCATATGTCTGGAGTTTGTTTGCAATGGCAGGAGGCCCTGGTGTGCCTGTATTCACTCTTTCTGTCTGTCTCTCCTCTAGCTCCCTCTTTCTCTATCTCAAATAAATAGAAAATTAACTTGTAGAATTAGGGAAGTCAGATGTTGTGGCCCAATACTTGGGAGGTAGAGGCAAGATGATCAGGAATTCAAGGCTATCCTTGATTACATAGAGTTCAAGGTCAGCCTGGGCTATGTGAGAAAAGCCATGTGTAAGACATCAGATATCTTTGAATTATTTTCAGAATCCTGAAGAATTTTACTATTAACCTTAAATTTATTAATACACTTTCAAACTATCAACCCAATAAGTTAGAACATAGACATTTTCAGACATACACATGTGGAAAAGTTTACTTCCCATGCAGTTTCTAAGAAGCTACTAGAGAAAGCACTCAACCTAAACCAGAGAATGCACCAAGAAAAGTAGACGTGAAATGGAGGAAACAGGGCCACCAGAGAAGAGTGTCAAAAGCGGAATCTCCTTGGAAGATGGTGACGGAGACTGCAGGATATTAGCTGAACATCCCATGTGGAGGAACAACAGTTTGGGTTGGCTTTCTTTCTTTCTTTCTTTCCTTCCTTCTTTCTTTCTTTTTGATTTTTTTTTTTTTTTTTTTTTTTTGAGGTAGGGTCTCACAGTAGCCCAGGCTGACTTGGAATTCACTATGTAATCTCAGGGTGGCCTCGAACTCACAGTGATCCTCCTACCTCTGCCTCCTGAGTGCTGGTATTGAAGGTGTGTGCCACCATGCCTGGCTCGGTTTTTAAAAATATTTTTATCTATTTATTTGCAAACAATAGAAGAAAGACAGAGAGATAGAGAAAATGGGCATGTCAGGGCCTCCAGCTGCTGCAAACAAACTCTAGATGCATGCACCACTGTGCATCTGGCTTTATGTGGGTGCTGGAGAATCAAATTCGGGTCATTAGGCTTTGCAGGCAACTGCCTTAGCTGCTGAGTCATCTCTTCAGTCCCTATTTTCTGATTTTTTTTTTTGAAGTAGGTATCTATAACATCCTCCTTGCATATTCTTTGTTTTTGAGGAAGGGTCTCACTCTAGCCCAGGTTGACCTGGAATTTACTATGTAGTCTCAGGGTGGCCTTGAACTGTCAGTGATCCCCCTACCTCTGCTTCCTAAGTGCTGGGATTAAAGGTGTGTGCCACCATGCCTGGCTCTAGCTCATACTCTTTTTTTTTTTTTTTTAATTTTTATTTATTTGAGAGAGAGAGAGAGAGAGATTGGGCACACCAAGGCCTTCAGCTGCTGCAAACGAACTCCAGAGGCAGGTGCCACCTTGTGTATCTGGCTTATGTAGGGCCTGGGGAATCAAACCTGGGTCCTTTGGCTTTGTAGGTAAGTGCCTTAACAGCTAAGCCATCTCTCCAGCCCTAAAGGTTTTTTGTTGTTGTTGTTTTGTTTTGGGGTTTTGTTGTTGTTATTGTTGTTGATTGTTCAAGGTAGGGTCTCACTCTAGCCCAGGCTGACCTAGAATTCACTATGTAGTCTCAGGCAGGCCTTGAACTCACAATAATCCTCCTACCTCAGCCTCCCGAGTGTTGTCATTAAAGGTGTGCACTACCATGCCTGACTCATACTCTCTTGTATATTCTTCTAAATGTCTGATTCATTTTCAACAAAAATTTAAATGCATTAATTATATGTCAATAGACCACTAAGAAAAACATGGCGGACTTTAATATTCAAGGATTTTTTTTTTTCAAGACAAGGCCTCATTCTAGCCCAAGGCTAACCTGGAACTCATTCTTCAGTCCCAGGCTGGCCTCTAACTCATGGCGATCCTCTTACCTCAGCCTCTGAGCCCTGAGACTAGAGGCATACCCCACCAAAGCCGGCAGTGTCAAAACATATTAAAATTTGATAATGGAAGGCTAACTGATTCTCTCTTCCAAAAGAATAGCTACCCCACACTGAGAAGTTAAATACAAGAGTAATTCATATTCAATTAGAAATGGAGATTTCTGCTGTGGATGCTGACATTTAACTTTGTTTTGCAAGTTGTAGCCAATGCAATAAGTAAAAGGAACAGGAGGAGGTGGAAGAGAGGATTGATTAATGGCGAGATGGAAGAGGAGAAATAGTAAATACAAAATATTGGAAAAGAATAAAGAAGCCAAAATATGATTTTGTGAATTAGAAACTCATCAGAAAAAATGAAAACCTATCCGATGGAGAGCAAGATTATGATCTCCAATGACAAGCTCCAACTAGTTTTTGGCTAAAAGGGGAGCTATGTCCATCAAAGTCTCCCTAAATTAACAATGCTTATCCCATTTAACCTAGGCTGACTTCAATCTCTATTGGAGGATCTGTTTCATTTTCAGAAGGTTGCGAGACCCGAGGAGATAAACGACCCCTCGCACTTCAGCCAAGTCTCAGGTGAAACCACAGAGGAAGTGGGGAGATGAGCAAGAGTGCTGCTTCCATGGTGAGCCTGACAATTAGCCCCAGGGTGAAGGAGACTGATGCTGAGGATACTCAACACCTACCAAAGGAGAAATCCAGAGCCTTCTAAGAGCTCATCACTCAAGTAAACTTAAAATACACCCACCAAGGCTCAGGGAATTTTGCAGAAGAGAGGGCGGAAAGATTGTAAGAACCACAGGTTGGGACGATATACCCAGAGGTGTTGCCCCCTTCCCCAATGACTGACTGCGGATCTCACGACTCATAACCCACAATCCCATGGGGAATACAAGCAACACCACTAAGGAGGGCCCTCAGAGGAATGGGGACAGGAAGAAGGGAAATGATGGTACCGACACGTGATGTGCCCATACAAAGTACATTCATAATAAAAAAATTAATAAATAGGGCTGGAGAGATGGCTTAGCAGTTAAGCTGGTTGCCTGCAAAGCCAAAGGATCCTGGTTCAATTCTCCAGGACCCACGCAAGCCAGATGTACAAGGGGGCTCATGCATCTGGAGTTCGTTTTCAGTGGCTGGAGGCTCTGGCATGTCCTCTCTCTCTCTCTCTCTCTCTCTCTCTCTCTCAAATAAATAAATAAATAAATAATAAAAAGGAAAAAATGGCTCAGTGGTTAAGGCACTTGTTTGCAAAACCTGCCAGCCCAGGTTCAGTTCCTCAGTACCCATGACAAGTCAGATACACAAAGGAGGAGAGGAGGAAGAGGAAGAGAAGGAGAAAGAGAAGGGGAGGAGCAGGAGAAGGAGGAGGAGGAGGAGGAGGAAAAAGTGGAGAAGGAGAAGGAGGAAGAGGAGGAGGAGGGAGGTCAGAAAGAATGCAAGAGTCAGAGGAGGAGGAGGGCTATGAAACACTGTCATCTGGACGTGACATGGCTGTGGCACTCATGACTTCATAGTTACTGCAGTGACCTACATAAGACGCGTACAACATTGGACCCATCAACATTCTTTCATGAATGATGGAGAAATGAGGCTTCATCCCCCTCTGAGGAGTTATTGTCACTTCCTGTAGTGGTATAACTACTGCTAAGTTACATTGCTTTGATAAATAATTCTCCGCCTATGTTCATTCAGGCAACTATGATAAAACTCAGCGAGTCTGTTTTTCTCTCTTACACACACATCCACACATACAAGACATCACAGTCAAAAAGTTAGGAAGAAGGGGTTCATTGGAAGGGGGCAGGAAGGGGGAACATGAAAAGGTAATCAGAGGGGATTATAATCAAAATACATTATATACATATACAGAAACTGTCAATAAAAACAAATGGTTGGGGCTGGAGAGGTGGCTTAGTGGTTAAGCACTTGCCTGTGAAGCCTAAGGACTCTGGTTTGAGGCTCGATTCCCCAGGACCCATGTAAGCCACATGCACAAGGTAGCACATGTATCTGGAGTTCGTTTGCAGTTGGAGGCCCTGACATGCCCATTCTCTCTCTCTCTCTCTCTCTCTCTGTCACTCTCAAATAAACAAATAAACAAACAAACAAAAAAAACCAAATGGTTGGAGGAATAGATGGTAAGACCCTATTGCTGAAGACTCCACATACTTGGGCTGCAAGGTCACTAAGAAATCCTGATGGAGCTGAGCTGAAAACCTCCTCCATGTAGACCAGCTGACAGAAAGCTGGAAGAAGCCATTCTGCATCCAGTTCAATGGGAGAGAGAGAAATCACCAGTGAAGATACTCAACAGTGGACACTGCAAGCCTTATATTTGACCAGCCAGGCCAAATGAGCCAACGGGTGCAATAGTGGCACATCTGACATGGTGGAAACCAACTGCCCTCTAATTGGACTGGAGGCCTGCTACATGGGAGGGTATACATCCCTGATACTGAAAACTTAAAACAGGGGTAGCTGCCGGGCGTGGTGGCGCATGCCTTTAACCTCAGCACTTGGGAGGCAGAGGTAGGAGGATCACCATGAGTTCGAGGCCACCCTGAGACTACAGAGTGAATTCCAGATCAGCCTGGGCTAGAGTGAAACCCTACCTTGAAAAACCAAAAAGAAGAAGAAAAAAAAAACAGGGGTAGTCATGAGCCCTAGGGGTGTAACGTCTGCTGCTGTCTGGCTAAATATACATATACTATGCTTATCAAACTGCCCAGTAAGCACTTCTCTTAATGTTCATACCCTTATATTAATACTACTTTCACTTTTGGTAGAGAATCTTCCCTTGTCAGATGGCAGTGACCTTGGGATGACTCAGAAGGCATCATGGTGCTGGAAAGAAGTGACAGGAGTGCTCAGCACTGCAATATCTCTATCACACCTTCCAAGGCTCAGGGTCCATTGCAGAAGAGGTGGCGGAAAGAATGTAAGAGCCAAAGGAAGGGCTGTGCTCCTCTAGACACAAATGGCCTGGATATCCATGACCTCACAGTGCCTGACACTACCTACACAAGACCATAATAATAGGAGGAAAAAATGCCATGACATCAAAATAAAAGAGAAACTGATTGAGATGGGGAGGGGATATGATGGAGAATGGAGTTTCAAAGGGGAAAGTGGGGGAGGGAGGATATTACCATGGGACATTTTTTATAATCATGGAAGTTGTTAATTAAAATTTGAAAAAAAAAAGAAATAAAACCTAAGGTAGATTTAAAAAACTAGTTAATAAGAAATCAAACAACACAATTTAAAAATTGGGCTATGCACCAGGCATGGTAGCGCACGCCTTTCATCCCAGCACTCAGGAGGCAGAGGTAGGAGGATTGCCATGAGTTTGAGGCCAGCCTGAGATTGCATAGTGAATTCCAGGTCAGCCTGGGCCACAGTGACACCCTACCTCAAAAAAAACAAAAAAAGGTGGGGGCTATGAAACTAAATAGAGAGTTCTCAGAAAAAATATGGATAGCATATAAACATCTAAAAAAATTCCACATCCCTAGCCATCAGGGAAATGCAGATTAAAACTACATTGAGACGCCGGGCGTGGTGGCGCATGCCTTTAATCCCAGCACTTGGGAGGCAGAGGTAGGAGGATTCCCATGAGTTTGAGGCCACCCTGAGACTCCATAGTGAATTCCAGGTCAGCCTGGGCTAGAGTGAGACCCTACCTCGAAAAACCAAAAAAAAAAAAAAAAAAAAAAAAAAAAAAAAAAAAAAAAAAAAAAACTACATTGAGATTCCATCTCACTCCTGTCAGATTGGCTACCATCATGACAACAAATGTCCATAAATCCTGGCGAGGATGTGGAAAAAGAGGAACCCTTCTACACTGATGGTGTGAATGCAATCTGGTCCAGCCATTGTGGAAATCAGTGTGAAGGTTCCTGAGACAGCTAAAGATAGATCTACCATATGACCCAGCTATACCACTCCTAAGCATATATCCTAAGGACTCGTCTCATTACCTCAGAGATACTAGTTCAACCATGTTTATTGCCACTCTATTCACAATACCTAGGAAATGGAACCAGCCTAGATGTCCCTCAACTGATGAATGGATAATGAAGATGTGGCACATTTATACAACGGAGTTCTATCCAGCATTAAAGAAAAATGAAATTATGAAATTCGCAGGGAAATGGATGGATCTGGGAAGGATTATACTTAGTGAGGTAACCCAGGCCCAGACAGCCAAACATCTTATGTTCTCTCTCATATGTGAATTCTAGCTACAAATTATTGGACTTCTATGTGAGCAGGAATAAAATGCAGTAGCAGAGTCCAGTAAGCTAGAAAGGGGATATAAAGGGAATAGAAAGGGAGGGAGGGGAGGGCTTAATAGGATGGTATTGTATATATGTAAGTAGAAGAACAGATTAATGGGGGGGGTGAAAGGCCTAAGTGAGGTCAGGGGAGGAGATTGGGTAAAGGAAACGGTGGAGGGAGGGCTAATAAAAATCTAAGAGGACCCGGGCGTGGTGGCGCACGCCTTTAATCCCAGCACTCGGGAGGCAGAGGTAGGAGGATCACCGTGAGTTCGAGGCCACCCTGAGACTCCATGGTGAATTCACAGGTCAGCCTGGGCTAGAGTGAGACCCTACCTCGAAAAACAAACAAAACAAAAAAAATCTAAGAGGAAATCAATAAGTCATATGGAAACCTCTTTTTTGGACAAACACCCAGAAGCCATAGATTATTATTAGAAATTTTTTGGGGGGGGAGGGAGGGTATTACCATAGGGTATTTTTTATAATCATGGAAAATGTTAATAAAAATTGAGAAAAGAAAAGAAAAGAAAATTTTCAGTGCCAGGGATAGGATACCTTCCAGTGAGTTGTTGGCCAGGGAGGTCCCTGATGCCCCAAAGCATTACAGGCCATTGACGAGGCTCTTGGTTTCTCACCAGGAATAGATGGTAAGACCCTATTGCTGAAGACTCCACATACTTGGGCTGCAAGGTCACTGAGAAATCCTGCTCGAACTGAGCTGAAAACCTCCTCCATGTAGACCAGCTGACAGAAAGTTGGAAAAAGCTATGATGTTTGCAGTTCAATGGGAGAGTAAGAATTCACCAGTGGAAGATACTCAACAGTGGACCCTGCAAGCCTTAAATTTGGCCAGCTAGGCCAAATGAGCCAACAAGTACAATAGTGGTATGTCTGTTATGGGGAAAAACCTACTGCTCTCTGGTACTGAAAACCTTCAACAGGGGTAGCCATGAGCCCTAGGGGTGTAACCACTGCTGCTGTCTGGCTAAATGTATATACTATGCTCACCAAGCTGCCCAGCAAACACTTCTTTAATACTCATACCCATATATTAATGCTACTCTCACTTTTGGTTAGAGAACCTTCTCTTTTCAGATGGCAGTGACCTTGGGATGACTCAGAAGGCGCCAGAGTGCTGAGAAGAAGTGACAGGAGTGCTCAGCACTGCAATATCTCTATCACACCCTCCAAGGCTCAGGGTTCATTGCGGAAGAGGTGGCGAAAAGAATGTAAAAACCAAAGGAAGCGTAGGACTCCTTACAATGTGCTCCCCTAGACACAAAATGGCCTGGATATCCATGACCTCACAGTGTCTGACACTACCTACACAAGACTATCATAATAGGAGGAAAAGATCATGACATCAAAATAAAAGAGAAACTGATTGAAAGGGGGAGCGGATATGATAGAGAGTGGAGTTTCAAAGGGGAAAGTGGGGGGAGGGAGGGAATTAATTACCATGGGCTATTGTATACAATTATGGAAGTTGTCAATGAAAAAAGTAATAAGTTAGGGCTGGAAAGATGGCTTAGCAGTTAAGACACTTGTCTGCAAAGCCTAAGGATCCAGGTTCAATTCTCCAGGTCCCATGTAAGCCAGACACACAAGGTGGTGCATGCTTCTGGAGTTCATTTGCAGAGGTCCCTTCAGGGGAATCCTGCCTCTCCCTCTGGGTCACTAGCTCATGGGGATTAAAGAGTGGGAAGGGCAAGAGGTCTGCTGAATACATTACTTTGTAGTTTAAAGAGCAGCAGTGGGGGCTGGAGAGATGGCTTAGCGGTTAAGCACTTGCCTGTGAAGCCTAAGGACCCCGGTTCGAGGCTCGATTCCCCAGGACCCACGTTAGCCAGATGCACAAGGGGGCGCACGCGTCTGGAGTTTGTTTGCAGTGGCTGGAGGCCCTGGCGCACCCATTCTCTCTCTCTCTGTCTGCCTCTTTCTCTCTCTGTCTGTTCCTCTCAAATAAATAAATAAAAATAAACAAAAAAATTTAAAAAAAGAAGACTGAGAAGGATAATTATAAAAAAAAAAAGCAGCAGTGGGATTCCTTTTTTTTTTTCTTTTTTTACAAGGACAGCTGCTTGTAACTATCTGCTTTGACGGTCCCTGGCTCCTCTCTTCAGTCCTTGGATTTAACTTTAGGATTCCCCAGTGTATCAGATTCCTCGTTTGCACATGTGACCATTGACTGAGTCAATATACAAGAGGGCTTTGAACAGTCCCTAGAATATAAAATGATATGTGAGAGCTGGGTATGGAGCATGTGCTTAATGTGAACATGGACTAGACTGTATGCTCAGTCTTCAGGACTGGGGAGTGTGTATACTGAGAGAGAGAGAGAGAGAGAGAGAGAGAGAGAGAGAGAGAGAGAGAGTTGTGCCAGCCATTGGGAGAACGGAGGAATTTGGAGCAGTGAACAGAAGAGAGCGCTGAGAGGTACCAGGAGGATGTGGGGACAGTTGAGAGATGACCTGGCCAGCAGAGGAGGCTTCTTAGCCGAAAATGGGCTTCAAGGTGCCCTGTCACCAGCAGGGGAGGTAAAAAGGCTGGTAGCTGCTAGGAGCCGGTTCCATCTGCAAGGCTGATCTGTTTAAGTTTTGTAGGGCAGCGTAGGCCCCCAGGGAAACTGGTCCTAGTTCTCATGCCACTGTAAGAAAGCACATAGCCCGTCCCCAGAGAACAGAGGTCCTCTACCCTCTGTGGCAGAACCTTCCCGGCCTGCCATAGACCCGTGGACCACCCGGGCAGAGAATAATGGGAGGGAGTGGCAGGTGGAGGGCAGCTCTGGGGGTTCTGAGAAAAAGCCCTTCGCGGGCACACGTGGTGGCACACGACCTTTAATCCCAGGACTCGGGTAGGAGGATCGCTGTGAGTCTGAGGCCACCCTGAGACTACATAATGATTTCCAGGTCAGCCTGGGCTATAGCAAGACCCGATATTAAAAAAACAAACAAACAGGGGGGCTGGAGAGATGGCTTAGTGGTTAAGCACTTGCCTATGAAGCCTAAGGACCCCAGTTCGAGGCTCGATTCCCCAGGACCCACATTAGCCAGATGCACAAGGGGGCACATGCGTCTGGAGTTCGTTTGCAGTGGCTGGAGGCCCTGGTGCACCCATTCTCTCCTCTCTCTCTCTCTTTCTCTCTCTCTCTCTGCCTCTTTCCCTGTCTGTTGCTCTCAAATTAAAAAAAAAAAAAATTTTTTTTTTTTCGAGGTAGGGTCTCTCTCTGGCCCAGGCTGACCTGGAATTCACTATGCAATCTCAAACTGGCCTTGAACTCATGGCGATCCTCCTACCTCAGCCTCCCGAGTGCTGGAATTAAAGGCATGTGCCACCACAGCCAGTCAAAAAAAAAATTTCTTTAATCAAATTTAAAATCAAAATCACATTAAAAAAAAAAATCCCTTCCTTCCACAGAAACTGACTGGGGAAGCAAGTCTCAATCAGTCTTGGCACCTGACAGCCTGAAGGCTTTCCACAGGTGTCCAGAGGACTCAGCTGCTTCCCATAACTTGGGGAGTAGGGACCTGGGACCTCCTCCCCTCCTGGGTGTGAACCTGTCACTCAGGCCCTCAGAGAGGCGGAAGAGCAACTTGGGGGGCCTGCATTCAAGGGACGGGGGCTGCAGAACAGTGGTGCTTACAGGTCAGCGTGTGCGCGCAGGAGGCTGAGCCGGGATGGCCAGGGATGTGCGTTTACTTTTGCTTTTGCTTCTTTTTATTTGTTACCTCACTGTGGAGGTTTCTTCCCCCGAGGGTGTGCATGTGCGTGAGTGTGTGTGTGTGTACATGCAGGCATGAGTATGCCACATGAGCATGCATGAGGGTCAGCACTTTATCACTGAGCTACCTTCCCAGCCAGTTGTTTTTGCTTACAATATTGGGGAATCCAGTGTCTCACGCATCCTAGGCAAGAGTTCTGCCCCTGAGTAATAGCCCCACCCCTCTTTTTAAAAATTATTTTATTTTATTTATTTGTGTGTGTGTATGTGTGTGTGTGAGAGAGAGAGAGAGATGAGAATGGACACGCCAGGGCCTTCAGCCGCTGCAAATGAATTCCAGAAGCATGCGCCACCTTGTGCATCTGGCTTACATGGGTCCTGGGGAATCGACCCTGGGTTCTTTGGCTTTGCAGGTGAGTGCCTTAACTGCTAAGCCATCCCTCCAGCTCTTTTTTTTTTTATTTTTTTTTTTATTTTCTCAATTTTTATTAACATTTTCCATGATTATAAAAAATATCCCATAGTACTACCCTCCCTCCCCCCACTTTCCGCTTTGAAATTCCATTCTCCATCATATCCCCTCCCCATCTCAATCAGTCCTTATTTTTTATTTTTCAGCTAGCACTTCACTAAGGTGCCCAGGCCGTCCTCCTGCCTCAGTATCCCAAGAAGCCACTACATCCAGCTTGTTTTGTGGGATTTTTGTTGTTGTTGTTGTTTTGGGAGGTAGGATTACAGGCTTTGCAGGCACCAAGCCTGGTGCCTTAATTACGTAAGTGACAAGTTTCCTAACAGCAAGATGGATGGATTCTGGGGACACCTGTCTGCTTGCCCTAGAAGAAGCGGGCTGAGACAGGGTTGAAGTAGGGTATAAGCCCTCCGCCTGTGACCACTGGGGAAGAAGAGAGGAATCTTCTGGGTGCCCTCAGTTTCTCTTCTCCTTCCCTGTCGCCACTGCTCCTGGGAAGTAGGTAGACAGGTGTGAGTATAGTCAGCTTGTGTTCTGAATTCCTTTTGTTTGCTTACTTCGCTTTTTGTTTTTTGGTGTTTTTTTTTTTTTTTTTTTTTTTGAGACAGAGTCTCACTGTATCCCAGGGTAACCTGGAACTCATTCTGTAGCCCAGGCTGCCTCTAACTCACGGTGATTCTCTTACCTCAGCTTGGGATTGAAAGCATGTGCCACCACATGCAGCTTGCTTTTGTTTTCTTTTGAGACAAGGTCTCACTATAAAGTCCAGTCTACTCTTTTTTTTTTTTTTTTATCAAGATAGGGTCTCACTTTAGCCCAGGCTGTCCTGGAACTCTCTGTAGTACCAGACTGGCCTCAAACTCACAGTGATCCTCCTACCTCTACCTCCTAAATGCTGGGATTAAAGGTGTGCGCCACCACAACTGGCCTCTCCAGTCTATTCTTTGAACTTTTTTGGTTTTAATTTTATTTATTTATTTGACAGCAACAGACAGAGAAAGAGGCAGATAGAGAGAAATAGAGAGAACGACCCAGGGCCTCCAGCCACTGCCAACGAACTCCAGACGCGTGTGCCCCCTTGTGTATCTGGCTAATGTGGGTCCCGGGGAAACGAGCCTCAAACTGGGGTCCTTAGGCTTCACAGGCAAGCACTTAACTGCTAAGCCATCTCTCCAGCCCTCCAGTCTATTCTTGAACTCAACAATCCTCCCCAGAGCTGAGATTGCTGGCATGACCCACCATACCCAGTGTGTTCTCCATTTCTCCTCTGCTCTCCATGCCCTCCACAGTTGTAGCCCCATCCAGCAGCCTTCAGGGGTACTGGACGAGCTCTTTGTAAAACTTAGACTAAGGGCAGGGGAAAGAGGGCAAGCCAGAAACAGTAGTGTCTCCAGATGGTTCAAGACACACCTCCTGTTCCACAAGGTGAAGCAAGTGGTTCATCCAAATCTGTCCCCCCGATTCCTTTATTTATTTATTGTGGTTTTTCCAGGTAGGGTCTCACTCTAGCCCAGGCTGATCTGGAATTCACTATGGAGTCTCAGGCTGGCCTTGAAGTCACGGTGATCCTCCTACCTCTGCCTCCCGAGTGCTGGGATTAAAGGCGTGCGCCACCACGCCCGGCTTGTCCCCATTTCTCAAATCCCAATAGCATGTTTGAAACAGGCCTTCCATGGAACAGGAAGCGCTGAGTCCTAATCCCTTGCTGGCTAATCTGTGTAGAATCCATCCCCGCTCACCGCACCCCCACCCCCGGCTTCTTGTTAGGCTGGGTACGTAAGGCCTTAGAGTTTTGGGTCTTTGAGAACCAAAGACAGGAAAAGTGAGTAGGGCGGAACTACCATGGAAAGTCAGGGAAGACATGAGCATGGGAGCTGGCAAGGAAAGCCGAGGTGAGGAGAGATCACCTCCATCCCGAGAGACCAAACTGTCAGGGCTAGGAACTGCTTCCACCCGGGCCTTCACAGCCATTGTCTGAGGGTGAAGGTTGGGGGGAGCGTGGGGGGGGGGGCCTGGTGGTGGTTGAGGAGAGCCAAAGAGTGTGTAGTGGGAATGCCAGAAATATTGAGCCATTGAATAAAACAGAGGATGGTGCAAGCCCTCTAGGTCTTCCCGTCAAAGGGTGCTCCATGGATTCTCAGTAGGGGAGCAGACTCGGGCCCACCTTGGTCTGCATTCCGGCAAGTTATCCCCTGGCTTGCTGCACAGCCCCGTGTGAACAGAGCAGGTCTCGGGCAGGGAGGCATTGCTAGAACCATCTGGGTCTTCTTGGTGACGTCCAGTCGTCACCAAGAAGACCCAGCTTCAGCCGGTCACAGGAAGTTCTGCCGCCCTGTGGCCAAGCAGGTCTAGACACATCCTTCCAGAATGCACAATAACAGGAGTGGTGGGCGACAGGCCGGCCCTTCACCCCAACCTCCCTGGGCATTGGCGCCTGTACTGAGGGAACAGGTGTGACAGGCTGGTTCAGAGAAGATCAGTCCAGAACAGGGTGTCTTTTGTTGTTGTTGTTGTTGTTGTTTTTGTCTGTTTGTTTTTTTAAGGAATGGTCTCACTCTAGCCCAGGCTGATTCACTATGTAGTCTCAGGGTGGCCTCGAACTCAGGGCTGTCCTCCTACCACTGCCTCCCGAGTGCTGGGCTTAAAGGTGTGCACCACCACACCTGGCTGTAGACCAGGGTTTATTGGACCATGAAGATCGAGTCCTGAACTGCTCACCATCAAATGCCCTTCAGGGGGCTCTGAAGGAGTCCTGTTCAGTCCCCCTGCTCCTCCCTGCCCCATGCCAGGGGTCCTAGAGCTAAGACACAGCTTGTGCCTCCCCTTGAGAGCTTGCTGACCAGACAAAACCACAAACCCAAGGGCCACGGGGGAAAGGCTGTTTCCAATCTTGGGAAGCAAATGGCTGAAGGGTTAGCTTAGTTGGTAGAATACTTGCCTTGTAGGCCTGAAGCCCTGGGTTCAATCCACAAAAAGCCCTGGGTTTGATCCCCAGTACTGCATAAACTAGGCATGGTGGTGCACACCAGTAATCCCAACACTCAGGAGGTAGAGGCAGAAGGAGTTCACCCTTAGCTACATAGTGAGGTTGAGGCCAGCTTGGGCTATATGAGACCCTGTTGTAAAGAAGGGAGGGAGGGAGGAAGGGGGGGAGAAGAAAAGAAATCCATAGGAAAATCTAGGGAGATAATCTTTTACTTTATTTTTACTTATTTATTATTTCATTGACAACTTCCATGATTATAGACAACAAACCATGATAACCCCAGCCCCATTTACCCCTTTGCAATTCCACACTCCATCATACTCCTTCCCTATCTCAATCAGTCTCTTTTATTTTTATTTATTTATTTTTTTCGAGGTGGGGTCTCACTCTAGCCCAGGCTGACCTGGAATTCGCTAGGTAGTCTCAGGGTGGCCTTGAACTCACAGTGATCCTCCTACTGCTTGCCTCCCGAGAGCTGGGATTAAAGGTGTGCGCCACCACGCCCAGGCTACCAGTCTCTTTTACTTTGATGTCATCATCTTTTCCTCCTATTATGATGGTCTTGTGTAGGTAGTGTCAGGCACTGTGAGGTCATGGATATTCAGGCCATTTGTGTCTGGAGGAGCACGTTGTAAGGAGTCCTACCCTTCCTTTGGCTCTTACATTCTCTCCACCACCTCTTCCACAATGGACCCTGAGCCTTGGAGGGTGTGATAGAGATATTGCAGTGCTGAGCACCCCTGTGTCACTTCTAAGCACTATGATGCTTTCTGAGTCATTCCAAAGTCATTGCCATCTGAAAAGAGAAGCTTCTCTAACCAAAAGTGAGAGTAGCATTAATATATGGGTATGAACATTAAGAGAAGTGCTTACTGGGCAGTTGGTGAGCATAGTATATACATTTAGCCAGACACCAGCAGACATTACACCCCTAGGGCTCATGACTTCCCCCATCATAGGTGTTCAGTATCATGCATGTATCCTTCCCATGGAGTGGGCCTCCAATCCAATTAGAGAGTGGTTGGTTTCCCCCATAGCAGACATCATGCCTGGCTTGCCATTGTTTTCTCAATTTTTTAAAAGTTTATTTGCAAGCTGATAGAGAGAGAATGGGCATACCAGGGCCTCTATCCTCTGCAAATAAGCTCTCGATGCATGTGCCACTTTGTGCATCTGGCTTTATGTGGGTACTGGGGAACTGAACTCAGGCCACCAGGCTTTGCAGGCAAACACCATTAACCACTGACTATCTCTCAGTCCAAGTCCACTTTATGTGTGGTTTTTTTTTTCTTTCTTTCTCTCTCTCTTTTTTTTTTTTTTTTTTTTTTTTTTTTTGGTTTTTGAGGTAGGGTCTCACTCTAGCCCAGGCTGACCTGGAATTCACTATGCTAGTCTCAAACTGGCCTTGAATTCAGTGATCCTCCTACCTCAGCCTCTGGAGTGCTGAGATTAAAGATGTGTGCCACCACACCTGGCTTATGTTGTTTTAAATTATAGATGGGAGGCTGGAGAGATTGCCCTGGTTCAATTCCCTAATATCCACGTAAAGCCAGATGCACAGAGTGGTGCATGTGTCTGGAATTCATTTGTAGTGGCAGGAGGCCCTGGTGTCCCTATAAGCTCACCTGCTCTCTCTCTCTCTCTTTCTCTCTCTGTCCCTTTCTTTATCTCTCTCTCTCAAATTAATAAACAAATAATTTAAAAAAAATAACTGGGTATGATGGCACACGCCTCTAATCCCAGCACTTCGGAGGCAGAGGTAGTAGGATCACCATGAGTTCAAGGCCACCCTGAGACTACATAGTAAAATCCAGGACAGCCTGGGCTAGAGTGAGACCCTACTTTGAAAAAAAAAAAATATATATATATATATATATAGTCCTTTAATCGCACCACTTGGGAGGCAGAAGTAGGAGGATCACTGTGAGTTCAGCCTGAGATTACATAGTAAAATCCAGGTCAGCCTGGGCTACAGTGAGACCCTACCATGAAAAACTAAAATAAATAAATAAATAAAGACCAGGCATGGTGGCTGATACCTTTAATCCCAGCACTTGGGAGGCAGAGATAGGAGGATAGCTGTGAGTTTGAGGCCATCCTGAAACTACAGAGTTAATTCCAGGTCTGCCTGGGACTAGAACGAAACCCTACTGGAAAAAAAACAAAAATAAAGGGCCGGAGGGATGGCTTAGCAGTTAAGGAAGGCATTTGCCTGCAAAGCCAAAGGACCCAAGTTTGATTCCCCAAGACCCATGTTAGCCAGAAGCACAAGGGGGCGCATGCATCTGGAGTTCGTTTGCAGTGGCTGGAGGCCCTGGCATGCCCATTCTCTCTCTCCCCCTCCCTCTGTCTCTCTGTCAAATAAATAAATGTAAAAATAAAAATTTAAAAAAAAAAGAAAGAAAGAAGAAACCATAGTTTGCTGACTTAGATGTAAAAGCGTCCCCTGTAGCCTCAAGTGTTTGTGACTAAGCCTCATATTCAGCTGGCAGAGCCTTTGGGAGGTAGAGCCTTACTGGAGGAGATGTGTCACTGGGGACGGGCCTGCTTGCCACACTTAGCTTACTCTCTTCTCCCTCCTTGCTGCTGGAGATGTGATGCCCAGCCGTGCGCCCCTGCCATGCCTTCCCAGCCACGATGATGAAACCAGTCTCTGGAAACTGTAAGCCCGGAATAAGCCCTTGCCTTGTTTTGTCCCAGCAAGGAGAAGGTAACTGTTACACACAGAGTTACGGTTTGCTGCAGCATCGGCAGGAAGCGGCTATACTTGACTTTGCCAAGGTAGAGGCCAGAGCAGGGCCAGACTGAAGCCGCCGGGCAGGAAGGGAGGAAGGCCAGAGGGATAATGCTGTAGCCAGGCGAGGGGAGGGGGGGCTGGGCACAGAGCGCTGCTCAGCCCGTGACCTCACCCTTGGCCAGCCACAGCTGTCCTGGCACCCGGATGCTTGTCAGTCCACGGTTATTATGCCTGACTGGACCCAAAAGAGATTCTGTATAGCCAATCCCGAGCCAGAGGAGGCTTGTGCCGGGGAGGGAGCCCCCACCGAGCCCCAGGGCTGCACACACGAGGTTGGCGGGGGGCTGCAGAGGTACCCCACTTGCTCCTTAGCTGTCTCTCTACTGTTCCACATGAAGTACCCCATGACTCATCAGTTGCCTTCTCCATCGCTGAGCTCTCCTGGGAGAGTGGGAAGAGAAGCAGCTTTGGAGCTAGACAGTAAGTATGGCATACTGAGCAGCTGGGTGACTTTGCCTTTCTGAGTCCGTACTTGCCTCCGGAAATAAAGATTGTCACAGCACCCACTCCAGTGGTCCAAAAATGGCATAATGCATGTCTGCATTTCCAGCACGGGGCAAACCCCCCTGCGTGCAGCTGGTCTTTGCATTATCTTCGCAAAGGCCCTGAACTGCTCACCAAGACAAAGCAAGCTGGGCGCTCCTGCGAGGCGCTGAGTTAGTCAAGGAAACAGGCCCATCTCTTCGCCTTCCGCATTGCTGGACTAACCGACACAGCAGTTACATGATGTGCTTTGTGTGTTCGTTCGCTCACTCAACCTTTAGAGATAAAGACATATGAGGAAAGGCAGACGACATATAAACAGGCGTGTTTGCTATGTGTTATGGAAAACAATAAAGCAGAAAGGATCAGATGGGTGTGTGTGTGTGTGTGTATGTGTGTGTGTTGAGATTTATCAAGATGCCCCTGGAAAATGAACCCAACAGGGCTCAGGGAAATTTTGCGGAAGAGGGGGCAGAAAGAATGTCAGAGCCACATGTTGGGTCATGATACACAGAGACATTTCCTCCTACCTATAACTGTGGGCTAACTCCACAATGCACGACCCATATACCTCAACAAGGAGGGATCAGAGGGAGGACATGGAGGAGGCTAACAATGGTACCAACTTGACTGTATTCACTGAGTACAAAACTAATTAATTTTTTAAAAAATGATTTAAAAAAAGATGTCCCTGGAATAGACATCTGCAGGAGAAAGGAGCTGTGAAGATAGTTGGGGGTCCGGGCCTGGTGGCACATGCTTTTAATCCCAGCACTCGGGAAGCAGTGGAAGAAGGATCGCTATGAGTTCAAGGCCACCCTGAGACTAATTCCAGGTCAGCCTGAGCTAGAGTGAGACCCTACCTCAAAAAACCAAAGCAGGGATGGAGAGATGGCTTAGTGGTTAAGCACTTGCCTGTGAAGCCTAAGGACCCTGATTTGATACTCGATTCCCCAGGACCCATGTAAGCCAGATACACAAGGTGGCGCGTGCATCTGGAGTTCATTTGCAGTGGCTGGAGGCCCTGACGCACCCATTCTCTCTCTCTCTCCATCTTTCTCTCCCTGTCTGTCGCTGTCAAACAAACAAAACAAAAACAAAAAGCAAAAAGCAAACAAAAAAAAGTTAAAGAAGTCTGATATGCAGCGATGGTGATGTCTTGGGAGGTGAAAAGACTGTGGCCAGACACATGGCAATATTACGAAGGTGGTGTCAGCAAGGTTTGCCAATGGATATGAGAAAAAGAAAGGAGTCAAGGTTGTGCTTTTTAGTTTCTTATTTTTTCAAGGTAGGGTCTCGCTGCTAGGCCGGGCTGACCTGGAATTCACCATATAGTCTCAGGGCGGCCTAGAACTCATGGCCGATCCTCCTACCTCCCAAGGGCTGGGATTAAAGGCATGTGCCACCACGCTGTGCTGATTTTGCTTTCTTCAAAAAATATTTTTACTTATTTTCAAGCAGAGAGAGAGATGTGGGGGGGGGGGATACCAAGGCCTCTAGCTGCTGCAAACAAACCCCAGTTATATGCACCCTTTTGTGCACTGGCTTTATGTCGGTACTGGGGAATCGAACTTTGGTCATTAGGTTTTGCAGGCTTGTGCCTTAACCACTGAACCATCTCTCCAGCCTCCAGCCCTGGGTTTGCTTTTCTTTGTAATTATTATTATCGCTTGGTTTTATCTGAGCAGCAATAGGAACTAAGTTGCCATTTGGTGGGGGTGTGTGTGTGTGCAGATTTAAGGAAGACCCAGTGTAGGAGAGGATCAGGGAAGTACGGTGGCTAATTACATGTGTTGACTTACCTGGGTCATGGGGTGCCCAGCTATTCTGTAGAAAAGTGTTTCTGGGTATGTCTGTAGGGTGTTTCCAGATAGGATTAACATTCCCAAGAGGACTAATAGAACCCCCAAAAGGCTGAGAAAGAGATCGTTTGTTCTGCCTCATGTCTTCCAGCCGAGACATGGGTCATCTTCTGCCTTTTGACTTTGAACTCAGTACCCCTGGGCCTCCAGCTTGCTGACTGCAGGCCTCGGGGTTTCTCAACTTCCACAATCATGGGAGCCAGTCATTTAAAAAAATTAATTTTTATTTATTTGAGAGAGAGAGACAGAGAGAGAGAGAGAATGGGCACACCAGGGCCTTCAGCTGTTGCAAACGACACATGCGCCACCTTGTACATCTGGCTTTCATGGGTTCTGGGGAATCAAACCTGGGTCCTTAGGCTTTGCAGGCAAGTGCCTTAACCGCTAAGCCATCTCTCCAGCCTGGTACCAGTTATTTATAATAAGTCTGTCTCTAGGTCCTTCTTTTTTTTTTTTGAGGAGGGGAGAGGTGGAGGGGCTTTGAGGCAGGGTCTTATTCTAGCCCAGCCTGACCTGGAACTCACTCTGCAGTCCCAGGCTGGCCTTGAACTCATAGTGATCCTCCTACCTCTGCCTCCTAAGTGCTGGGATTAAAGGATTAAAGGTGTGTACCACCATGGCTGGCTCTCTCTCCTTTGTCTCTGCAAAAAAAAAAAAAAAAAGTACAAATTTAAAAGGGGAGATGGCACAGTGGTTAAAATGCTTGCTGTCCAAGCATGAGGATCTGAATTTGTGTTAACAGTACTCATGTAGAATGCTGGTCATTGTGACAGACCACATGCCTGTAATCTCAGCACTGAGAACACAAGCTATGGCATACTGGCTAGCCATATCAAATCAGTGAGCTCTGGGTTCAGTGAGACACTGCCTCAAGGGGAAAAAAAAAAAGTGGATCCGGGCATAATGGCCCATACCTATAATCCCAGCATTTGGCTGAAGTAGGAGGATTGCCATGAGTTTGAGGCCAGCCTTGCTACAGAATGAGTTCTAGGTCAGCGCGGGCTGAAGTGAGAACTTGCTTCAAAAAAATAAGTAAATAACCCCAGTTGACATTAGGTGTCCTACTCAGTTGAGCTTTACCCTGCTCTTGCCTTCTCATGGGCAGGAGCTCTCTTTCTCTCTCTCTCCTTTCTTCTCTTAAGCTAATAAAGTCTTTCTAAACTTAAAAATATATATATAAGGTTGAGAGTCAGGCGTGGTGGCACACGCCTTTAATCCCAGCACTGGGGAGGCAGAGGTAGGAGGATCGCTGTGAATTCAAGGACAGCCTGAGACTACAGAGTGAATTCCGGGTCCGCCTGGGCTAGAGCGAGACCCTACCTCAAAAAACAAAGTGAATAAATAAATAAGGTTGAGAGTGACTGAGTAGGGTACCTAATGTCAACCTGTGGCTTCCACAGGCACAAACGTGTATAGCCACACATATATAAACATGTATATACATATGCAGGCACACCATATGTTGCAGTCAGGTTTGCATTGCTGGAAGAAATCATCCGACCAAGAGCAGCTTTTGGGAGAAAGGGGTTTATTTTGGCTTACAGACTCAAGGGGAAGCTCCACAGTGTCAGGGGGAAATGATGGCATAAGCAGAGGGTGGACATCACCCCTGGCCAACATCAGGTAGACAACAGCAACAGGAGAGTGTGCCCAACACTGTCAAGGAGAAACTGGCTATAACACCCCTAAGTCCGTCCCCAACAACACACTGCCTCCAGGAGGTGTTAATTCCCAAATCTCCATCAGCTGGGAACCTAGCATTCAGAACACCCAAGTTTATGGGGGGACACCTGAGTCGAAACCACCACGCCGTACTCGTGCGAAAAATGAAATACCGAAGACAGCTAGGGAGGTGGGTCAGTTGGTAGAGAGCTCGCCTACCGTACACAAGGCCCTGGATTCACGCGCCAGCACTGCATAAGCCGGTGTGGGGGCAGATGCTTGCAATCCCAGTGTTTAGGAGGCAGAGGCAGGAAGAGCAGAAGTTCAAGATCTTTGGTTATCGAGTCTGAGGCCAACGTGGCTACACAAGAGCCACAAGAAAGAGGGGGAGGACAAGAAAAGGAGAGGAAGAAGGAAAGGAAAATGAAAGCACTGGATGGATGGATGGACTGATGGATTGTTTCTTCACAGAACTAAGGCTCGTAATTCAAGGGGTCAGATATTCAATCTTTTAATTTTTTTTTTTTTTTTTTTGTGAGGCAAGCCCAACAGACTGGCCTTTTTATTTTATTTTATTTGACAGAGAGAGGCGGGGAACGGGAGCACCAAGGCCTCTAGCCACTGCAAACAAACTCCAGATGCTTGTGCCACCTTGTGTATCTGACTTTCATGGGTACAGGGGAATTGAACCTAGGTCCTTAGGCTCCACAGGCAAATGCCTTAACCGCTAACCCATCTCTCCAGCCCGGTCTTTTTTCTTTTGTTTTCTTTTCTTTTTCTTTCTTTCTTTCTTTTTTTTTTTAATGCAAGAGAGAGAGTGAGAAAGAGAACTGGCATGCCAGGGCCGCAGCACACTATAATCGAACTTCAGATGTGTGTGCCCCCTTGTGCACATGTGCCCCCTTGAGCGCCTGAGTCACTGTGCTTCTGGCTTACATGGGACCTGGAGAGTCCAACATGACTCTTTTTTTATTATTTTTGTTTGTTTGTTTTTATTTATTTGAGAGCAACAGACAGAGAAAGAGGGAGGGAGGGGGAGAGAGAGAGAGAACGTTCCAGCCACTGCAAACGAACTCCAGATGCATGCGCCCCCTTGTGCATCTGGCTAACGTGGGTCCTGGGGAATCGAGCCTGGAACTGGAGTCCTTAGGCTTCACAGGCAAGCGCTTAACCGCTAAGCCATCTCTCCAGCCCAGATGTTCGATCTTGCTTATGTTTACTGTGAGAGAAGTGGAAGAGGGAAATGAGGTCTTGGGGGGGGCGGGGGAGATAGACTAGAAAATAGGACTAACTTTGAATACTCCAAACCTGTTCCTTGATCCACTTGAAGCTGGTTTTTTTGCTCAGTCTCTAAGGCTAAGCCCGTCCCTCTCTTCTCCCCACAACAGTTGTGGTCTCGGGCCTTGTGTCCTTCCTGGATAGCTGTCCTGTTCAGGAAAGGTGACACAGCCTCTGGAATGCTGGGGTGCCCTTCCCCCCGCCTCGGTGGTTCTTTGACAGAGGGGAGCCCCCAGCAATGGTAACAGAGACCCTGAGCAGACACCCTGCCCGGACGGGCCAGGACAGAACTGGCTTGGGAAAGGCTGGGTTCCTTTAACCTCTCCTCACCCTCTGCTTGTCCACAAGCCTGCCAGATGCCCTCTAGAGGGGGGCGTGGGCACCTCGCACCAGGCAGAAAGGAACCGCCTGGAGCACGTCCAGGCAGGCTCAGGTTCTGATCAGCTGGTGACTCGCACGAGTCGCTCTGTCTGAGCCTCGCCCCCCTCATCGTAACGAACGACCGACTATGCATCACTGCCTCCTAGCGCCTCTGGAAACGTGACGCCCCCCCAAAATAATAGCAACCTTCAACAGGTCTTTCCCACTCCTGCCGGCGCCCCAGCCAGCTTCTCTCTTTTCGAGCTGATTGTTTTGCGCCCCCCCCCCCCGCCCCGTCCTTCAGAAGCCAAATTTTCTACGGATGTGGGCAACCAGGGGAAGTGGTTGCCAAGGGCAGGGCTTTCAGAAACCCGCTGACTGTTGCCTAGGAAACTGCCCCGCTCTGAGTTCCCTGGGGTCCCGGCAGTCGGTGGGTTCTGGCGCCATCTTCTGGATGCAGAGCCACACTGTTTCTGAAACGCTCAGATCTGGGGATACCAGCCTGGGATACCCCCTCCCTTCAATCCTGCAAGGCCTCTCCACAGAAAAGCTCTTTATTCCCTCTTGCGTCCCCCCCCACCCGCCCCGATTTCCCCGCCCCCCAGAGACCAGAAGCAGGCATTAAACTTGGTTACTGTGGGAGCCACGTCCACCCCATATAGACAGAAAGCAGACAGAAATGGGGGGGGGGGGGGAGGAAGTCCCTCCCCTTAATTGATTTTCTGAAGTGCAGAATCCGCAGTGCAGGCTTGCATCTTGCTCTCCACCAGCCAGCATCCTACAAGGAAGGGCAAGCGGAGTCACGGAAGGTCCTTACGCCAAGTCCACGCCTGCTCACCCCTTATGTTCCAAGCCACTTAGCTCCTGGTGCCCTGACTTCCCTTCCCTCTCTTGGGAGAACCTTCATTACCCACCATGAAAGTTTCAAGAGATTTCTGGAGTTTAGCTAGTCCTGCCCCCTACAGAAGACACAGAAGCAGACAGCCTTCTGTTGTAGACACCAACTCCTAGGTGGCTCTGCCTGAGGCAGCACCCCCCCCCGCCCCCTCCCACCTTCAGATCATCAGGCTGCCATGAAAGGCAAAGAGCAAAGTGGAATAACTTAAGTGGGGGGGGGGGGTCAACTGGCTTGATGGTTAAGGCGTTTGCCTGCGAAGCCTAGGGATCCTGGTTCGATTCCCCAGGACCCACGGCGCATGCATCTGGAGTTTGTTTGCAGCAGCAAGATACTCTAGCACACCCATTCTCTCTCCTTCTCTGCCTTTCTCTATGTGTTTGAAAATAAGTACTTCTTAAAAAGTGGTCACCTGGGCTGGAGAGATGGCTTTAGTGGGTAAGGCCTTTGCCAGCAAAGCCGAAGGACCCAGGTTTAATTCCATTCCGCAGGACCCACGTAAAGCCGATACACAAGGTGGCGAACGCGTCTGGAGTTTGTTTGCAGTGTCTGGGGGCCCTGATGTGCCCATTTTCTAACCCCCCCACCCCACCTCTTTCTCTCTCAAATAAATAAATATAAAAATATTTTTTTAAAAAAAGTAGGGGCTGGAGGGATGGCTTAGCGGTTAAGGCGTTTGCCTGCAAAGCCAAAGGACCCAGGTTCAATTCCCCAGAACCTATGTTAGCCAGATGCACAAGGGAGCAAACGCATCTGGAGTTCATTTGCAGTGGCTGGAGACCCTGGAGCGCCCATTCTCTCTCTCTCTCTCTGTTAAGTAAATAAATAAGTGGTCATCTAGTTGGGCGTGGTGGCACACGCCTCTAATCCCAGCAGCACTCGGGAGGCAGACACCACTCTGAGATTACACAGTGAATTCCAGGTTATCCTGGGCTACAGCAAAACCCTACCTCGAACTCGAAAAACTAAAAAAAAGAAAAAAAAGTGATCATCTGACAATGGCTAGAATACCCAACACAGTTCTCTTACTACATATCAAGAAAGATGTGAAAGTGGAGAAAACAAAAACAAAGACAAAAAAAAAAAAAAACTGTTGGGGGTCCCTGGGTTAGGACGGTCCTTGTTATTGTCCTATATGTTAGGGGGTCCTTAGGAGGGTTATTACCACAGGTAGGGAAACTGAGACATGACGTGTCTCCTGGAGGGAGTGTGTTGTTGGGGGCGGGCTTATGGGCATTACAGCCAGCGTCCCCTTGCCAGGGTTTGGCACACTCTCCTGCTGCTGTTGTCCACCCGATGTAGGTGAGGAGATGATGTCCACCCTCTGCTCATGCCATCCTTTACCCCTGCCATCATGGTGCTTTCCCCTCGAGTCTGCAAGCCAAATTAAACCTTTTTTCCCCACAAGCTGCCCTTGGATGGCTGTTTTCTGCCAGCAACGCGAACCTGACGGCAACAGCTACCCACTACACTTCGTCCATCTGTGCCCACAGTGCACCGGGGTGGACACCAGGGAGCCCACTGCTCCATGACAAGGTGATGGCAATGTGACTGTTCTGCTCCATCCACCTGTGCGCCTGGGTCTCCCAGGGTCCCTGGTCCCAACCTCACTCCTGTTCCTGTCTTTGATCGGAGTGAGTCAAACCATCCAGGCCAAGTGCCACTTCCTACGCCCATGCCAGGGCCTGGTGCTGGCCCAGCTCCAGGGACCTGAGGCATTGGCAGGCTGCCCACTGGTGATGCACACGCTGTCTCTGAGTATTTCGGCACTGGCACTGTGGCCCACATGCAGGGAACCTGAGATGCTAGGACAGTTCCACATGGTCCCCGAGGGCCACGTTTATGATAATAAGGTAGTGGGCAGCCCGGACCACACAGCACTAGGAACGTGTGCTAGAAAGGGGTAAAGAGTGCCTAGGCCACACAAACCATGCTGGATTCTCGGTGGGTGCCGAGCAAGGTCTGTCTGAAAGACATCTATGGCCAGGCACAGTGGCACACACGTTTAATCCCAGCACTCGGGAGGCAGAGGTAGGAGGATCGCTGTGAGCTCCAGGCCAGCCTGAGACTAATTCCAGGTCAGCATGGGCTAGAGCAAGACCCCACCTCAAAAAAAAAATAAAACACGGCGGGGAGGCTTAGAAGTTAAGGTGCTTTCCTACGAAGCCTAAGGATCCAGGTTTGATTCCCCAGAACCCACGAAAACCATATACACAAGGTGGCGCATACATCTGGAGTTTGTTTGCAGTGGCTAGAGGCCCTGGTGCACCCATTCTCATTCTATCAAATAAATAAATAAATAAATAAATAAATAAAATTAAGAAACCTGGGCTGGAGAGATGGCTTAGCGGTTAAGGTGCTTGCCTGTGAAGCCTAAGGACTCCGGTTCGAGGCTCGATTCCCCAGGACCCACGTTAGCCAGATGCACAAGGGGGCGCACGCATCTGGAGTTTGTTTGCAGTGGCTGGAGGCCCTGGTGCACTCATTCTCTCTCTCTCTCTCTCTGCCTCTTCCTCTCTCTGTTGCTCTCAAATAAATAAATAAAATTGAACAAAAAAAAAATTTTTTTTAAGAAGAAACCTAGGCAGTAGCAGGACAAAGGGGGCACACTCAGAGTAGTTTATTGAGCAACTTTACCTTCCATGAGTTCTTTTTTAAATTATATTTATTCATTTATTTGAGAGAGGGGAAGAGAGAGAGAGAAAATGGGTGCGCCGGGGTTGCCAGCCACATGCACCACCTTGTGCGTGTGGCTTACGTGGGTACTGGGGAATCTAACTGAGGTGCTTTGGCTTTGCAGGCAAGAGCCTTAACCACTAACCCATCTCTCCAGCCCCTATTTATTTTATTTTTTCCCCTATTTATTTTTAAGAGAGACAGACACAGAGAGAGAACTGGTATACCAGGACCTCAGCCACTGCAATCAAACTTCAGATGCTTTCGCCACCTAGTGGGCATGTGCGACCTTGCACTTGTCTCACCTTTGTGCGTCTGGCCAACATGGGATCTGGAGAGTCGAACATGGGTGTAGCAGACAGCTTCAAGTTCACTGAGATGAACTTCCAGACCAGGCACAGTTACGGAGGAAGGGATATTTATTGAAGCTTACAGATCCAGGGGAAGTTCCATAATAGCAGAAGCTGGCCTGCCATCACAGGACCAAGCAGAGAGAGAGAAGTACAAGCCTAAAGCCAAAAGCCACAGCACACTTCAGGAACTCCAGCTAGGCACAATTTGCATATCTTTAGATTGAAATCTCAAACCCACCACCACACCTTAAGATCCACACAATGGCATTACCTCCAGCCAGGTGGCTAGAGATGCAAACTACAAACAAATAAACAACTGAATATATTGGGGGCCATCTATTCTATTCAAACCACCACAATGGGTCCTTAGGCTTTGCAGGCAAGCGCCTTGACTACTAAGCCGTCTCTCCAGCCCGTCCCATGGGTTCTTTCACATGATCCTTAAGTAACGAGGCAGGTGCTGAATCACAAATTGCTCTCTACAGTACACGCTTCGGGACGTCAGCAATCACACAGCTGGAAGCACGGACTTCCTCTGCAGCAGTGATTCTCAGACTTCCACACACAACAGCAGCTGGGGGACTGAGCGTCTATTCAGACCCCAGTCCACCCAGTGATCCTGAGCTCCTGGGGTGATTCAGAAACACACCTGTTGAGCAAGAACATTCTCTAGAATGGCCAGCTAATGCTAATGAACTTCAAGTGATTGGGAGGACACCAGCTCACAGGTTCTACTGGTCAGCTCTGTTGGTGATGAGTTCTAATTCAAAGGACAACTCTCTCTTGATCCATTCACCTGCTTAATGCAGAGTTAAACTGGTAGTTATTTAAAAACCTGAGATCAAGTCCCATCTCCGGGATGGGTCATGCTACTCTGTACGAGCTTGGTAAACCAATGTGTAATGTAAAACATGGCCTCATTTTGGCCCATCTCCTCTTTTACCACTTCCTGGGATCCAGACCTCTTCACCCCCACCAGCAAGGTTGCCTGTAACTCTTAGGTGCCCACTGAGGCCACAGATTCCGGCACACAAGGCCACCACAGTCTCAGTTACCCATTCTCTTTAAAAATATATATATATATTAAAGGATTTATTTATTTATTTTGAGGGAGGGAAGAGAAAGAAAGAAAGGGTGTGCCAGGGCCTTCAGCCACTGCAAACCACGCTAGACAGATGCACCACCTTGTACATCTGGTTTACATGGGTCCTGGAGAATCAAACTAGGGTCCTTTGACTTTGTAAGCAAGTGCTTAAATGTAAACCCTTCCAGCCCTGAAACATATGTTTGGATGTGACAAGGGATGGGCACTCAGGCCTCCTGGAATGACTGCAGTGGCAAGGCAAGCTCCCCGGCTTGCAGGGCTCTGGGCTGCCAATGAGCTTTGACTTGGCTTTTCTCTCCAATTAACTCTGGGAACAGTTGGTAGAGAGCTCGCCTACCGTACACAAGCCCTGGATTCACGCGCCAGCACTGCATAAGCCGGTGTGGGGGCAGATGCTTGCAATCCCAGTGTTTAGGAGGCAGAGGCAGGAAGAGCAGAAGTTCAAGATCTTTGGTTATCGAGTCTGAGGCCAACGTGGCTACACAAGAGCCACAAGAAAGAGGGGGAGGACAAGAAAAGGAGAGGAAGAAGGAAATGAAAATGAAAGCACTGGATGGATGGATGGACTGATGGATTGTTTCTTCACAGAACTAAGGCTCGTAATTCAAGGGGTCAGATATTCAATCCTTTAAATTTTTTTTTTTTTTTTTGTGAGGCAAGCCCAACAGACTGGCCTTTTTATTTTATTTTATTTGACAGAGAGAGGTGGGGAATGGGAGCACCAAGGCCTCTAGCCACTATTTATTTGAGAGCGACAGACAGAGAAAGAGGCAGAGAGAGAGAGAGAGAGAGAGAGAGAGAGAGAAAACGTTCCAGCCACTGCAAACGAACTCCAGACGCATGTGCCCCCTTGTGCATCTGGCTAACGTGGGTCCTGGGGAGTCGAGCCTCGAACCGGGGTCCTTAGGCTTCACAGGCAAGCGCTTAACCGCTAAGCCATCTCTCCAGCCCAGATGTTCGATCTTGCTTATGTTTACTGTGAGAGAAGTGGAAGAGGGAAATGAGGTCTTGGGGGGGGGGCGGGGGAGATAGACTAGAAAATAGGACTAACTTTGAATACTCCAAACCTGTTCCTTGATCCACTTGAAGCTGGTTTTTTTGCTCAGTCTCTAAGGCTAAGCCCGTCCCTCTCTTCTCCCCACAACAGTTGTGGTCTCGGGCCTTGTGTCCTTCCTGGATAGCTGGTCCTGTTCAGGAAAGGTGACACAGCCTCTGGAATGCTGGGGTGCCCTTCCCCCCGCCTCGGTGGTTCTTTGACAGAGGGGAGCCCCCAGCAATGGTAACAGAGACCCTGAGCAGACACCCTGCCCGGACGGGCCAGGACAGAACTGGCTTGGGAAAGGCTGGGTTCCTTTAACCTCTCCTCACCCTCTGCTTGTCCACAAGCCTGCCAGATGCCCTCTAGAGGGGGGCGTGGGCACCTCGCACCAGGCAGAAAGGAACCGCCTGGAGCACGTCCAGGCAGGCTCAGGTTCTGATCAGCTGGTGACTCGCACGAGTCGCTCTGTCTGAGCCTCGCCCCCCTCATCCTAACGAACGACCGACTATGCATCACTGCCTCCTAGCGCCGCTGGGAACGTGACGCCCCCCAAAATAATAGCAACCTTCAACAGGTCTTTCCCACTCCTGCCGGCGCCCCAGCCAGCTTCTCTCTTTTCGAGGTGATTGTTTTGCGCCCCCCCCCCCCCGCCCCGTCCTTCAGAAGCCAAATTTTCTACGGATGTGGGCAACCAGGGGAATGGTTGCCAAGGGCAGGGCTTTCAGAAACCCGCTGACTGTTGCCTAGGAAACTGCCCCGCTCTGAGTTCCCTGGGGTCCCGGCAGTCGGTGGGTTCTGGCGCCATCTTCTGGATGCAGAGCCACACTGTTTCTGAAACGCTCAGATCTGGGGATACCAGCCTGGGATACCCCCCTCCCTTCAATCCTGCAAGGCCTCTCCACAGAAAAGCTCTTTATTCCCTCTTGCGTCCCCCCCCACCCGCCCCGATTTCCCCGCCCCCCAGAGACCAGAAGCAGGCATTAAACTTGGTTACTGTGGGAGCCACGTCCACCCCATATAGACAGAAAGCAGACAGAAATGGGGGGGGGGAGGAAGTCCCTCCCCTTAATTGATTTTCTGAAGTGCAGAATCCGCAGTGCAGACTTGCATCTTGCTCTCCACCAGCCAGCATCCTACAAGGAGGGGCAAGCGGAGTCACGGAAGGTCCTTACGCCAAGTCCACGCCTGCTCACCCCTTATGTTCCAAGCCACTTAGCTCCTGGTGCCCTGACTTCCCTTTCCTCTCTGGGAGAACCTTCATTACCCACCATGAAAGTTTCAAGAGATTTCTGGAGTTTAGCTAGTCCTGCCCCCTACAGAAGACAGAGAAGCAGACAGCCTTCTGTAGTGGAGATCAACTCCTAGGTGACTGCCTGAGGTAGCCCCCCCCCCGCCCCTCCCACCTTCAGATCATCAGGCTGTCATGAAAGGCAAAGAGCAAAGTGGAATAACTTAAGTGCGGGGGGGGGTCAACTGGCTTGATGGTTAAGGCGTCTGCCTGCGAAGCCTAAGGATCCTGGTTCGATTCCCCAGGACCCACGGCGCATGCATCTGGAGTTTGTTTGCAGCAGCAAGATACTCTAGCACACCCATTCTCTCTCCTTCTCTGCCTTTCTCTATGTGTTTGAAAATAAGTACTTCTTAAAAAGTGGTCACCTGGGCTGGAGAGATGGCTTTAGTGGGTAAGGCCTTTGCCAGCAAAGCCGAAGGACCCAGGTTTAATTCCATTCCGCAGGACCCACGTAAAGCCGATACACAAGGTGGCGAACGCGTCTGGAGTTTGTTTGCAGTGTCTGGAGGCCCTGATGTGTCCATTTTCTAACCCCTCCACCCCACTCTCCACCTCTTTCTCTCTCAAATAAATAAATATAAAAATATATTTTTTAAAGTAGGGGCTGGAGGGATGGCTTAGCGGTTAAGGCGTTTGCCTGCAAAGCCAAAGGACCCAGGTTCAATTCCCCAGAACCTACGTTAGCCAGATGCACAAGGGAGCAAACGCATCTGGAGTTCATTTGCAGTGGCTGGAGGCCCTGGAGCGCCCATTCTCTCTCTCTCTCTGTTAAGTAAATAAATAAGTGGTCATCTAGTTGGGCGTGGTGGCACACGCCTCTAATCCCAGCAGCACTTGGGAAGCAGACACCACTCTGAGATTACACAGTGAATTCCAGGTTATCCTGGGCTACAGCAAAACCCTACCTCGAACTCGAAAAACTAAAAAAAAGAAAAAAAGTGATCATCTGACAATGGCTAGAATACCCAACATAGTTCTCTTACTACATACATATCAAGAAAGATGTGAAAGTGAGGGCTGGAGAGATGGCTTAGCGGTTAGGTTCTTGCCTGTGAAGCCTAAGGACCCCGGTTCGAGGCTCAATTGCCCAGGACTCACGTTAGCCAGATGCACAAGGGGGCACATGTGTCTGGAGTTCGTTTACAGAGGCTGGAAGCTCTGGCGCGCCCATTCTCTCTCTCTCTCTCTCTCTCTCTCTCTCTCTCTCTCTGCCTCCTTCTCTCTGTCGCTGTCAAATAAATAAATAAACAAAAATAATTTAAAAAGATGTGAAAGTGGAAAAAACAAAAACAAAGACAAAAAAAAAACTGTTGGGGGTCCCTGGGTTAGGACGGTCCTTATTGTTATTGTCCTATATGTTAGGGGGTCCTTAGGAGGGTTATTACCACAGGTAGGGAAACTGAGACATGACGTGTCTCCTGGAGGGAGTGTGTTGTTGGGGGCAGGCTTATGGGCATTACAGCCAGCTTCCCCTTGCCAGGGTTTGGCACACTCTCCTGTTGCTGTTGTCCACCCGATGTAGGTGAGGAGATGATGTCCACCCTCTGCTCATGCCATCCTTTACCCCTGCCATCATGGAGCCTCCCCTCGAGTCTGCAAGCCAAAATAAACCTTTTTTCCCCACAAGCTGCCCTTGGATGGCTGTTTTCTGCCAGCAACGTGAACCTGACGGCAACAGCTACCCACTACACTTCGTCCATCTGTGCCCACAGTGCACCGGGGTGGACACCAGGGAGCCCACTGCTCCATGACAAGGTGATGGCAATGTGACTGTTCTGCTCCATCCACCTGTGCGCCTGGGTCTCCCAGGGTCCCTGGCCCCAACCTCACTCCTGTTCCTGTCTTTGATCGGAGTGAATCAAACCATCCAGGCCAAGTGCCACTTCCTACGCCCATGCCAGGGCCTGGTGCTGGCCCAGCTCCAGGGACCTGAGGCATTGGCAGGCTGCCCACTGGTGATGCACACGCTGTCTCTGAGTATTTCGGCACTGGCGCCGTGGCCCGCGTGCAGGGAACCTGAGATGCTAGGACAGTTCCACGTGGTCCCCGAGGGCCACGTTTATGACAATAAGGTAGTGGACAGCCCGGACCACACAGCACTAGGAAAGTGGCTAGAAAGGGGTAAAGAGTGCCTAGACCTCACAAACCACGCTGGATTCTCGGTGGGTGCCGAGCAAGGTCTGTCTGAAAGACATCTATGGCCAGGCATAGTGGCACACACGTTTAATCCCAGCACTCGGGAGGCAGAGGTAGGAGGATCGCTGTGAGCTCCAGGCCAGCCTGAGACTAATTCCGGGTCAGCATGGGCTAGAGCAAGACCTCATCTCAAAGAAAAAAAAAACACGGCGGGGAGGCTGGAGAGATGGCTTAGAAATTAAGGTGCTTTCCTGCGAAGCCTAAGGATCCAGGTTTGATTCCCCAGAACCCACAAAAGCCATACACACAGGATGACGCATGCATCTGGAATTTGTTTGCAGTGGCTGGAGGCCCTGATACACCTATTCTCTATCTGTCGCTCTCAAATAAATAAATAAATGAACAAAAAAAATTTTTTTTAAAAGAAACCTAGGCAGGAGGAGGACAAAAAGGACACAATCAGAGTAGTTTATTGAGCAACTTTACCTTCCATGGGTTCTTTTTTTAATTATATTTATTCATTTATTTTATTTTAGTTATTTATTTGAGAGAAGGAAAGAGGAAGAGAGAGAGAAAATGGGCGCGCCAGGGCTTCCAGCCACATGCACCACCTTGTGCGTGTGGCTTACGTGAGTACTGGGGAATCTAACTGAGGTGCTTTGGCTTTGCAGGCAAGTCTTAACCACTAAGCTACTATCTCTCCAGCCCCTATTTATTTTCCAGCCCCTATTTATTTATTTATTAATTATTTTATTTACTTATTTGAGAGTGACAGACAGAGAGAGGGAGAGAGAGAGAGAGAGAATGGGCATGCCAGGGCTTCTGGCCACTGCAAACGAACTCCAGATGCGTGTGCCCCCTTGTGCATCTGGTTAACGTGGGTGCTGGGGAATCGAGCCTTGAACCAGGGTCCTTAGGCTTCACAGGCAAGTGCTTAACCACTAAGCCATCTCTCCAGCACCCCCTATTTATTTTTAAGAGAGACAGACACAGAGAGGAACTGGTATACCAGGACCTCAGCCACTGCAATCAAACTTCAGATGCTTTCGCCACCTAGTGGGCATGTGTGACCTTGCACTCGCCTCACCTTTGTGCGTCTGGCCAACGTGGGATCTGGAGAGTCGAACATGGGTCCTTAGGCTTCACAGGCAAGTGCCTTAACCACTAAGCCATCTCTCCAGCCCCTCAGTTACTCAATTCTCTCTGCAACTCCCGTAAGCAGCTTTGAGTTCAACCAACTTGCCACCTTAACTCTCCCCTTCCTAATCCTGAGGATGCCACAGAGCTGGAAGTCTGGCCCAGAAACAGTGCTTAACAGATATCAGGCTCTGGGTCAAAAGGTTCTCTCAGCATGGCCTGGGCGAGGGCGACCATCAGCACGGTGCACCAACAGAGTGCAGCCCCTTCCTGGCAGTCACAGGAGCATTTCCAGATCACTGCCACCAACCAAGATCTTCTCCAACCTCCACTCGCCCCCGCCACTGGGATATTCGAAGCCATCTTCCCACCCTGCACGGTTGAGCAATGTGCCCTACTGGGACAGCTTTGCTGCCCAGAACCACGAGCACGGGAAGGCAACGTGGATTTCTCAACCCCTCAGCTCTACAGGACATTGCTCAGCCTGTGGGGTGGCCTGGCCGCTCAGTAGAGGGTGGCTGCCGGGAGCAGTCCTAAGGTACGGTGAACTGTGGCAGCTCACTCATCTGCCTTGTACCCACAGGGGGCTCTCAGATGATCAGGCCACAGGCCTTGGGCCAACTGGCCCCAGACCTTGGAGACTTCCCACCACCCTGTGGTGGTTTGAATGGAATGCCTCCATAGCCTCAGGTGTCTGCGATTAAGTTTCCTACTTAGTCACCACCTGAGAGAGAGTCTTTGGGAGGGGGAGCCCTGCTGGAGGAAGCATGTCACTAGGGAGACCTGGAGGTGGACTCCAGTCCCAGCTGCACGTTCACAGTCAGCTCCTGCTTGCTGTCCTCTGTGCTGCGCGTGTGTGAGGTTGTGAGCCGGTGGCTTTTCTCTGCCATGTTGAGACTTCCCCTTGAAACTGTGCGCCAAAACAACTCCTTTCCCTACTGTCAGCTGCTTCTGGTCATGTGTCTATCCCAGCAACAAGAGAGTAACTGCCAGGCGTGGGTGAGCACACTTTTTTTTTTTTTCATTTTTATTTATTTATTTGAGAGTGAGAGACAGAAAGAGGCAGAGAGAGAGAGAGAGAGAGAGAGAGAGAGAGAGAGAATGGGCGCGCCAGGGCTTCCAGCCACTGCAAACAAACTCCAGCCACGTGCGCCCCCTTGTGCATCCGGCTAACGTGGGTCCTGGAGAATTGAGCCTCGAACCGGGGTCCTTAGGCTTCACAGGCAAGCGCTTAACCGCTAAGCCATCTCTCCAGCCCGCGAGCACACTTTTAATCCTAGCACCTGGGAGGCAGGGGTAGGGGGACCACTTGAGTTCAAGGCCAGCCTGAGATTCCATAGTGAATTCCAGGTCAGCCTGGGCTACAGCAAGCCTGTACCTTGAAAAACCAATAAATAGGGCTGGAGAGATGGCTTAGCAGTTAAGCCCTTGCCTGTGAAGCCTAAGGACCCCGGTTCAAGGCTTGATTCCCCAGGACCCACGTTAGCCAGATGCACAAGGGGGCAAACCCATCAGGAGTTCATTTGCAGTGGCCGGAAGCCCTGGCTCACCCATTCTCTCCCTCCCTCTCTCTCTCATTCTCTCTCTCTGCCTCTTTCTCTCTCTGTCGCTCTCAAATAAATAAATGAACAAAAAAAAATTTAAAAAGAAAACCCAATAAATAAATCAGGGAACTCTAACACCCTTCCTGGGAAGGCTGAGTTCTGATTAGAGTTCCAAGTGACCAAACAACGGAGGCCATTCTCGCCACGGGCGAAGGAGAGGATAGCAGAAACACTGATACCTGCTTGATTTATTCAGATTTCATATGCATTGATACAACCGTGACCCCAAAGTGTGCAAAGTTAAAGCCTTCGACTGCAGCTGAGAGGAGAGGGCAGGAATAGAACACCCGGGGATGGCCGTGAGTCAGGAATGACTGGCAGGTGGCCTTGAGCAGGCCCTCCCCGGTTCAGGGCTCAGGGCTGGGGAAGTAGGCTGAGGAGCAGGGCCTAGAGTAACTCTGGCCAGGGGAGGGGGCAGAGACCTCCCCCTGGTTTAGGCCAGGAGCCCAGAGTGCCACATGGCTGAGCGGGCAGCAGCCCAAGGAAGAGGCCAGAGGCAGCGTCAGGAGAGCACCATTTCCTGGGGGGGGGGGGGGGGGCGGATGGGGATGGGAGGGTGGCAAGGAGGTGCCCTCTACAGGAGAAGCCAGGAGGGGCCACCTGCCCCGGGAGTGGAGGTCGGTCTGGAGCAGGCTGCAGCGAGAAAGACCTGAGGCAGGCACAGGGCCTGAGAGCCTGGGCTGGCTGGGCTCAGGGGGCTGGAGAAGGGGGAGCCCAGAGGAGCTCCTAGGGCAGCCTGGCCCCGGCGGGAGCGCCCCGACTGCAAGGGGGTACCCAGGGCAGGGCCACAGCCCCCTCAGGGTCTCCCGTCCTCTCTCCCTGGAAAGGGGCTGGGGAACCCGTAGTGCAAATCTGCGGACAGCTCAGTTGTGGACGGAGGCTGTCCCGGGGGCAGAAGCCAGCGGCGGTTCTCCCCCTCCGCTTCCTCGGCCGCCTCCGCTGTCCTCAGTACAGCCGCTTCTCGTAACTGCGAGGACAAGGCAGAAGGGAACCGGGGGTGGGCGCGTGGACCCCGCGCTTCCTTCCCGGCATCCCTTTGGCCCAGGGTCCCCCAGAACTGGGAGAGGGCGGGGGGGGGGGTGCCAAGAGCCAGGGGAGGAAGAGGTGTCCCTGAGCCTCTGTCCTCCCCATGCCAGGGCTCCCTGAAGAACCATGCCAGGCCCGGGGACAGCCATACTCCTTCCGGCCACGGCCACATCGGAGTGAGCTATCCTCGGTGCCCGTGGTGGGGAGGTGGCTCAGAAAAGCAAGGCCATCCTCGCAGAGCAGGCGCCAACCAGCTCAAGCTCGGCTGCCCCTTCTCCTCCCTGCCCCACAACACGTGGTGGCCAGGGCTCTTCCTAAGTGGGGGGGGGGGGGCAGCCCCCAGGCCTGGGATCGCAAGCGTGTCTCTGTACTCCGAAAAGGGAATTTCTGGCTTGCTTGGAATGAGGGGGTCATTGCTGGCCTCTTCCATCACGGTGTTGGGCATGGGAGCTAACGAGGCCCAATCTCAGGGGTTCACGTCCCATGATTACACACCCAGGATCACCCCCTCCACCCAATTCCCATGCTCCCAGCCCCAGGCCCCACCCAGACTGCCCCCTGCTCTCTACTCTACACCTGGCCCGGGCAGCGCGGTTACTTACACGGCAGAAAGGTATAGCTACGGGAGGGTGGGGCAGAAAGAGACACAGGTTAGATGCCCGCCTATGCCCGGGGAGATTTCTCGGGCCCTCTCGAACAGAGCGGGCTGCGTGCCTACAACCACCGCTGCCAACTAGCTCTGCTCCCGCCCACGCAGTGGTCCCCGGCGCTGGCGCTGGCGCTGGCCCTGGCATCTGTTTCTCTGCCCTTCTCCCCCACGACAGGGCTCAGGACCCCCGTTTTCTGCCTGCCTTCCTGTCTGAGATGACCACCAGGAAGAGCCTGGCACACTACTAGCCCCCTGCCACCAGCCACCAAGCTCCCTGAGCAAGCAAGAGGTAGGGAGCCCAGGAGGGGGCTGGCGGCCACACGTCCAGGTGCCCTGCTCGCAGGGATGGCCCAGGGCAGGGCAGCGGAGGGGCGGGCCTGCAGCAGGGGCTCTACAGCAAGGTTCCAGGGTGGCTTGGGCCCTGTGGGCCAGGTGACAGATGGCTCAGGAGTCCCTGGAACCTCGGCTTAGGCCCCTAAACCTGCCCAACCCCGGCACCAGCCAGCAAGGGTGAGGAGGCCATCCACTTACGAGTGCAGACCGTGCACTCCGCCTTCAATCTGGGCCGACATGGTCCGCTTCTCAAACTTGAGCTCTCCTGAGTACATCATGGACCTGGGCAGTTGGGCCGCGGACAGAGGAGGATGAAAGGAGGGAAGGGGACCTCCCAGGAGCCCTCACCCGCGTGTCCCCTCTGATCGCGACACTCACCGCAGGACAGACAGGCTCCGGGCCCCGATGTCCTGGCAGCCATGCTGAATCCCAGCGATGAGGTAGGGCACAAACTTCTGAATGGAACCTTTATCCTGGATGGAGCCTGAGACACCTTGCGCGATCTTCACCTTATCTCCCTCGCTGCATGGGGGGGGGGGGAGGGGGCGGGTAGGCTGAGCCCAGCAGCTCAGGGCTCAAAGGACCCCACCTCAGCCCTCTCCAGGATGCCACCCAGAAGGGTCCCCACATTAGCTACAGCCTCATACTGGACTATAGCAGAGGGAGCACGCCTCCCTCATCCCCCCCCCCCCACACCAGGTCATATACATAGGCCCTGATATTGCATCTGCTATTTATACCCATCCCTACGTTTCTAGAACTGGGCTATGGGGAGGATGATCTGGGGAGGCTGGGGACACGGGGGGGGGGGGGAGGAGCATGATCTGCCGAGCTAGGGACTAGGAAGATACCTGAAGTAGCGTTTCTGGCTGCTGCTGCTCTTCTCCATGGCATCCAGGGAGCCCATGCCCCGGTACTTCTTGAGTCTCACTCCATCCGAGAAGAAGTACTCGCCGGGAGCCTCCGTGGTGGCGGCCAGCAGCGAGCCCATCATCACTGCACGGGGTTCAGGGCTGGGATGAAATGCTTCTTGCCCCACAGCCCTCTGACTGGCCCCCCCACCCAACACCCAACCTCAGGCACTCTCCTCACCTGTGGAGGCTCCAAGAGCCAGGGCCTTGACCACATGCCCCACCGTCTGGATGCCCCCGTCGGCTATGACGGGCACCCCAAAGCGCCGGGCGTATTCAGCTACCCTGTACACAGCAGTGCCCTGGGGCCGGCCGCAGGCCATCACTGGAGGAGATGGGGTACACAGGACAGAGATGAGTCAGCAATTGGACTGGATGGTTTTTTTTTTCCTGAAGCCTTGAGAGAGGGGCTGCCAAGTACAGCACAGGTGAATGTCATTCTAGGGACCTGGGCCGCCTACCCATAATACAACTACCTTCCTGTGAAGGTGTCCCTTCAACAGCTGTTAAACGTTGGGTACTAGGCCAGGCGTGGTAGCTCACGCCTCCAATCCCAGCACATGGGAGGCAGAGTGAATTCCAGGTCAGCCTGGGCTGCAGTGAGACCCTACCTCGAAAGACCAAAAACAAAAATGTTGGGAGCAGGGCATGACGGTGCACGCCTTTAATCCCAGCACTCGGGAGGCAGAGGTAGGAGGATCGCAGTGAGGTGAGTTCGAGGCCACCCTGAGACTACATAAATTAATTCTGGGTCAACCTGGGTCAGAGTGAGACCCTACTTCGAAAAACTAAAAAAAAAAAAAAAAAAGCCAAAGGAAGGGTAGGACTCCTTACAACGTCCTCCCTGCAGACATAAAATGGCCTGGATATCCATGACCTCATAGTGCCTGACACTACCCATACAAGACCATCATAAGAGGAGGAAAAGATCATGACATCAAAATAAAACAGAGACTGATTGAGATGGGAAGGGGATATGATGGAGAGTGGAATTTCAAAGGGGAAAGTGGGGGAAGGGAGGGTATTAACATGGGATATTTTTTTATAATCATGGAAAATGTTAATAAAAATTGAGAAAAGAAAAAAAAAAGTTGGGTGCTTAAGGCCAGCCTCCTTTGGAACACTGGTTTTTTCTTCTTCCTGCGGCCCCCACCCCACTCTCTGGGTCTCACATAGCCTAGGCGTGCCTGGAATTCACTATTAACTAAGTAACTGGGGATGACCTTGGATTTCTTTATTTTTATTTATTTTTGGGGGTAGGGTCTCACTCTAGCCCAGGCTGGCCTGGAATTCACTATGTAGTCTCAGGGTGGCCTCGAACTCACGGTGATCTTCCCATCTCTGCCTCCCAAGTGCTGGGATTAAAGGCATGTGCCACCACACCCAGCTAATTTAAAATATATATATACATATATATTATTTATTTATTTGAGAGAAAGGCAGGTAGAGAGAATGGGCGCACAAGGGCCTCCAGCCACTGCAACAAACTCCAGACGCATGGACCACCTTGTGCAGCTGGTTTACATGGGTCCTGGAGAATCGAACCTGGCTCCTAAGGTTTTTGTAGGCAAGTGCCTTAACCACTAAGCCATCTCTCCAGCCTGAACTTCTGATCCTCCTGCTTCCATTGGGATAACAGGCATGTATGAGCACGCTGTGTTTGGGGACGGTGCCCAGGGCCTGAGGCATGTTAGGCAAACAAGCACTCTACCAACTGAGCTCCATTCCCAGCTCGCCCCCTGCTCTGACTTACTTTTGAGACAGGGTCTCAATAGCCCAGGCTAGTTGGTCTGGAACTTACTATGAATCCCAGGCTGGCCTAAAACTCACATCAATCCTCTTGGCTCAGATTCCTAAGCAGCTGCAGTACAAGGAGAAACAAACACACCCAGGTTGCATTTCCTCCAAGTTTAAAGGCCCATGGCCCTTAAGCATTAGGAGAAGCAGGGAATGGGAAGGACCCAGGACTTTGCTAGGAAGGGGTGTAAGGCTGGACAAACTGAGAAAGGGACCTTCCCTTTGTTTTGTCTCTACTGTACCCCAAGGCTTACAACAGTGACTGGCACATACTCGGTGCTCAAATCATGTCCATTTAGTGAGACACAGGCCCACATTTCACCACGTGTCAGCTAAAGTGAAGGGTAGAACCTTAAAAGGCAGAGGCTTGCTGGGTATGGTAGCGCACGCCTTTAATCCCAGCCCTCGGGAGGCGGAGGTGGGAGGATCGCTGTTGAGTTCAAGGCCAGCCTGAGACTCCATAGTGAATTCCAGTTCAGCCTGGGCTAGAGCGAGACCCTACCTCGCAAAACTAAGAGAGAAAAAAAAAAAAAAAAGGCAGAGGCTCTAAAGACCAATAAGGAGGGAGATGTTTTCGCTAGGGAAGTACAAAACAGTCACTCAGGGCTGTAGAGAAGTGACCCTTCGGCCTCCACGGAGGCCCTCTCAACCACAAGAGGGTGGTCAGGCTCTCCCTTCCTCCCTCCCGTGTTTAGAAACCACCCTGCAAGCGAGCTTTGTGACCGCGACTCACTCTGGCGTTCTGCCGTCACTATACGGTGACGTGGGTTGACAGTAGGCCCCTGTATGCTCTGGGACGTGTTTTCTTCCTACCTTCGGCATGGTCTGGTCACAAATACAATCCAAGCCTGCCAGTGGCTTTCAGCACACACCATGCAAGTGTCACACCAACCTGAGCCTCCAGACTAGGTCTCCATGTCCACAGCTCACGTGCCCTCACCTGCTTACACCTGCCTTTCCCCCCCGTCCTGGCCCCACGCACCCCCAGACGGAGAAGAGTTGGAAGTTGAGTCAGCCTGTGGCCACCATGCCAGGCAAGCACTCGTCATGCCTCTGCAGGACAAAGGGTAAGGCTGTGGTGGCCCAGGGAGGACGAGGGAGGCTCTGAAGGGCGGCAGTGGCTCCTCGTCTTGCGGACACACCTACCTTCCTGCGTGATACAGATGGAGCCGCAGCCCATGCCCACACGCAGCCCGTCCACGCCAGCATCAATCAGGTTCTTGGCCTGGGCTGCTGTCACCACTGGCATGGGGAGAGGTAGAGAGAGGAACAGTGTGAAGATGAGGTGCCTCCGCCCAGCCCAGGGGCTTCCTGGGATCTCAGTCTGGCTCCCCCTACCTAGGGCGGTGTGGTGGTTTGATTCAGGTGTCCCCCATAAACTTAGGTGTTCTGAATGCTAGGTTCCCAGCTGATGGATATTTGGGAATTAATGTCTCCTGGAGGGAGCGTACTGTTGAGGGCGGGCTTATGGGTGTTATAGCCAGTGTCCCCTTGCCAGTGTTTGGCACACTCTCCTGTTCCTGTTGTCTACCTCATGTGGGCCAGAGGGTGATGTCCTCCCTCTGTTCATGCCATTGTTTTCCCCTGCCATCATGGAGCTTCCCCTCGAGCCTGTCAGCCAAAATAAACCTCTTTTTTCCCCACAAGCTGCTCTTGGTTGGGTGATTTCTACCAGCAATGTAAACCTGACTGCAACAGTAAAGTGGTACCGAGGAGTGGGGTTGCTGCTAGACACCTGACTGTGTGGCTTTGGCCTTTTGGAGCTGATTTTCAAGAGGAATGTGGAAGGATTTGAAACTTTGGCCTAAGAGATGCCTTGCAGTGCTGTAAGTACAGCTTGATAGACTATTCTGGTCAGAGTTGAAAAACCTGAATACAGTAAGAACTATGGACTGTGAGGTTTGGCTTATGAGGGTGAGAAAGAGCTTTGCCTGGACTGGGCTAGCAGCTTGTGTGAGAAGCTTGCTGTTATGTCCGTGTCCTGAGAACTTGTGCAGGGTTGCTCTGCGTAGGAATGAACTGGTGTGGGCAGAGGAATATGGCACAGGAAAAAAAAAAATCTTTGGGTGAACTGCTGCCTGTTCAGCTGCAATTGAGAGATTAGAACCTTTGAGATTGGGCCAGCTGACCTGCACTGGGGCAACAGGAAGAATGTAGACTCTTTTGAAGGGGCCTGAGTGCTCAAGGAGTGTCCTGTTCTTCAAAGTCTGCTTTATTCCCCCCTAGATTAACAAATTGGTACCCTACCTGGTATTGTGGAGTATAAGAAATGCAAGAAAGAGGGGGGTCATTGAGTTTGCAACACAGTCTTTGTGTTTTGGAAATGGCCATGGGCAGTGTGAAGCAGGTTTGCTGGATGTCTGCATGGAGACCCCATGGGGCCATGAGGATGAACCGTGGATTGCAGTGGAGATGCTGGGACCATGAGACAGCTGCTAAGGAGAGCTGTCAGCCCCTGATGAAGTTTGCCAAGACTGTGAGTAGCCTAGCTGGAGGGGCGGAATTGGAATATTAGAGACTTGTTGCTGGTTAGAATTATCAGACTTGGAGATTTGTCATTGAGTTGTTGGACTTGCAGCTATAGTCTGATGTCTGCCCTGGTTGTTTCAAATCTTGTATTCATTGAATATGTCTTTGCTATAACCAATGGCATCTTTTGCAGAGTGAATGTTTACTCTGTGCCATTATGGGTTTTTTGAGTTTATTTTTTGGTATTATGGCTCAGTGAAAAGATCTTGGACTATGGAAATGTATGAACATCTTTGGAAATGATAAAAACTATGGGGACTTTTAAAGTTGGATGAACACACTGCATTTTACATCATGTATGGTTATCAGTTTATGGGGGCAGGGTGGAATGTAGTGGTTTGATTCAGGTGTCCCCCATAAACTTAGATGTTCTGAATGCTAGGTTCCCAGCTGATGGAGATTTGGGAATTAACACCTTCTGGAGACGGTGTATTGTTGGGGGCGGGCTTATGGGTATTATAGCCAATTTCCCCTTGCCAGTGTTTGGCACACTCTTGTGTTCCTGTTGTCTACCTTATGTGGGCCAGGAGGTGATGTCCACCCTCTGCTCATGCCATAATTCTCCCTGCCATCATGGAACTTCCCCTCAAGTGTGTAAGCCAAAATAAACCTCTTTTTCCCACAAGCTGCTCTTGGTCGGGTGATTTCTACCAGCAATGTGAACCTGACTGTAACAAGTGGCCAAAAGCCCAGCCTATCCCTTAACCCCCATGTCAGGAGCAATGTCATCACCTAGCGATGCTTAAGAACAGAGAAGGGGCCGGGCGTGGTGGCACACACCTTTAATCCCAGCACTCTGGAGGTAGAGGTGGGAGGATCACTGAGTTCAACGACAGCCTGAGACTACACAGTGGATTCCAGGTCAGCCTGGGCTAGAGCGAGACCCTACCTCGAAAAACCAAAAAAAAAAAAAAAAAGAGAGAGAAGGAGTACATAGGGAGGAGGCAAGAGAGGGAGTGAGGAGGAACCCCACACTCACCATTCCCCCCAATCACCTGGAGGTGGGGGTACTTCTGCTTGATGTAGTGCACCATGGCGATCTGATACACGGAGTTTCCTTGGGAGGAGTCCTGTGAACAGGGACAGAAAGCCTTAGGCTAGCCGGCTGAGGCTCTTCACTGGGGAAGATGAGGCCCTGAGCCTGAAGTCATAGGAAAATAGGTATGAGAATGTTCACACTAGACGATTCTCAGCTGGTTGTCAAAAGGGCCTGCACCAACCCCCCCCCCGCAAACACACACCAGAAGGTTAAACACTCAGGTTTCATCTCAAGTACACATAGCTCCTTCCTAGGCACCCCGCATGACAAGGCAATAAGATCCTATTCCTGCCAAGTCACAAGTCACGAGCCCAGTGAAGTCACAGAATCACTCTCAGCCTTTCCGTGTCTACTACCGGGAACAGCAGTTGTACCGTAAGGTGCTGCAAAGGTTGAATGAGGGGCTGGGGATATGGCTCAGCTATGGCTCAGTTATGGACACTTGCTTGCAAGGCCTGATGGCCTGGGTTCAATTCCCCAGACCCACAAAAAAGGCAGACACACCAGGCGTGGTGACGCACGCCTTTAATCCCAGCACTCGGGAGGCAGAGATAGGAGGATCACTGTGAGTTCAAGGCCGCCCTGCGACTACATAGTGAATTCCAGGTCAGCAAGACCCTACCTTGAAAAACAAACAAACAAAAAAACCCCAACACAAAGTAGTGCATGTGTCTGGCATTGCAATGACAGGAGACTATGGTGGCCCCCCACCATGCAAATAAATAAATTTTTTTTAAAAAACTACATAAGCCAGGCAGGGTGGCACATGCCTTAAATCCCAGCACTTGGGAGGCAGAGGTAAGAAGATGGCTATGAGTTTGAGGCCACTCTGAGACCACATAGTGAATTCCAAGTCAGCCTGGGTTAGAGTGAAACCCTACTTCATAAAACAAGACAAAGAATTAAATGAGCTGGGCATGATGGCGCACTCCTTTAAATCCCAGCACTCAGGAGGCAGAGGTAAGAGGATTGCCATGAGTTCAAGGCCACCCTGAGACTACATGGTAAATTACCGGTCAGCCTGAGCTAGAGTGAGACCCTACCTCGAACCCCCCCCCAAAAAAAAATTAAATGAGGGACTGGGGAAATGGCTTAGCAGTTAAGCCACTTGCTTACAAAGTGTAAGGTCCCAGATTCTAGTCCTCAGGTCCCATATAAGTCAGATGCCCAAGGTGGTGCATGCATCTAGAACTCATTTGTAGAGGCTGGAGGCCCTGGCATTCTCGTTTATTCTCTCTTCCTCACTCTCACTCTCTCTCAAATATATATTTTTTAGTTAAATGAGGCTGGGTGTGTTGGCACATGCCTTTAATCCCAGAACACGGGAGGCAGAGGTAGGAGGACTGTTATGAGTTCCAGGCCATCCTGAGACTGCATAGTGAATTCCAGGTCAGTCTGGGCTACAGAGAGACTTTACCTCAAATAAAAAAAATAAAAAAAAATAAAAAAATAAAATTGGGAGCTGGAGAGATGACGCAGGTTCAATTCCCCAGTACCCAGGTAAAGTCAAATGCACAAAGTGACACATGCATCTGGAGTTTGTTTTTCTTCTCTCTTTCTCTACTTGCAAATAAATAAATAAATAAAAAGTTAAATGAAGCCGGGTGTGGTGGCGCATGCCTTTAATCCCAGCACTCGGGAGGCAGAGGTAGGAGGATTGCCATGAGTTCGAGGCCACCCTGAGACTCCATAGTGAATTACAGGTCAGCCTGAGCTAGAGTGAAACCTTACCTTGAAAATCAAAAAGAAAAAAAAAGTTAAATGAGGCAATATAAAGGTCTCAGCTGAATGCCTGACAAGTAGGGGGTCTCTGAGTGAATACAAGCTGTAATTATTAGGGTATACCTATGAAAAAACACCTCAGGTGGGCCCATAATCTGTTCTGGGCTCTACACTATGCCGAATTCTGACACAAGGCAGCACACAGAAACCAAGAGGAAGCGCAGAGAAAGATGGGGTCACAAGCTCATTAGAGCTGAACGTGGGGCCTCACAAGCCTGACACTGGGGAACCCGCCACCTCTTTACCAGGACTATGACATCTGCACCCGCTTGGGTGAGCAGGTCCAGGCGGTATTTGTCATCCTCACGGGTGCCCACAGCTGCCCCACACAACAGCTGCTTGTGGGAATCTTTGGAGGCCAGAGGATAGTCTCGGTTCTTCTTCAGGTCCGTGCGAGCAATGATGGCCACCAGCTCATCGCGATCGTTGACAATCGGCAGCTTCCCTGACCAGGAAGACAAGAGGTTTGGAGCCAAGATGAAAATGGACCAGACACTTCACCGAAGTACCTACACTGGCCACTAGGTGGCAGCACCCACCTAGCAAGAGTTCTAAGGGCCGGGACCTCTTCCCAAGGAACAGGAAGCAGAGAACCCTCCCAGGCAAGATGATTACTGGGGTTCTTCCTGTCCTGCAGCCTGGCTTAGTCAGAGCACTGGCAGCCTTTCACCTGCTGTGCCACAGGTCACAGTGGTAGAAAACATCTGTCAGAGCATACATGTGATGGTGCCCCGACCCCAAAGAAATCTCCACTAGGGACCAAGAAAGCAATGGCCGTAAGGACCTGAGGAATGCTATATAATCAGCTATAATATCAAGTAAATTTAACAGCAGTCTTTTAGAAGCCAATGGGCAATTCTTTTTGAGATAAGGTCTTACCATGTAGCCTTGACTAGCCATAAATTTCAGGCTCCTCCTATTTCCCCCGGCCTCTGAAGGACCGGGACTACAGGACTGAGGAGCTACACCCTGCTCCAATGTGCGCGGTTCTTTAGGCAAGACGGGGCAAAAGAAGCATGCCCCATACTTTGATTTCTAGCGCTAGGAATGGAACCCAGGACCTCACAAGTGTGTGTTCTGCCACTGAGCCACACACTCAGCCCTTCCTAGACTTTTTTTTTTTTTTTTTTTTTGTTTTTCAAGGTATGGTCTCATCTAGCCCAGACTGACCTGGAATTCTCAGGGTGGCCTCAAACTCACAGTGATCCTACTTCTGCTTCCCGAGTGCTGGGATTAAAAGCATGAGCCTGTTTTTTTTGTTGTTGTTGTTCTGTTTTGTTTTGTTTTTTAAGACCAGAAAGCCTGGGGACTGGAGAGATGACTTAGCAGTTAAGGCGCTTGCCTGCAAAGCCCAAGGACCTCAGTTCGATTTCCCCGGTACCCACGTAAGCCAGATGCGCAAGGTGGCGCATGCGCACGCATCTGGAGTTCGTTTGCAGTGGCTGGAAGCCTTGACGAGCCTATTCTCTCTCTCTCTCTCACTTTGCCTCTTTACCTCTCTCAAATAAATAATAAAATAAATAAAAGTAAAATATTTTTTTAAAAAGACCAGAAAGCCTTTTTTATTGTGATAAGCACCTCATAAGACTAGTTTGGGGAAATATGCTGGGAAGACACCAAACTAGGGATGGGAAGACACCAAACTAGGGATGGGAAGACAGAAGCAGGCCATCAGGAATCCTCCAACCTGCGAAAAGATATTCAATCGTTCCCTCAGGGTTCAGTGTGGTCACTGGGCCAAGCTGAGAAGGAACAAAGGGTCCTTCTACACGGGCAGCCGCCTGAGGCGTTGTGTTTTCTATCTACTGGTACCTTTCTTGCTGCGCTGCAGGATCTCATTGGCCTCTTTCAACGTCACACCTGCCGGAGCCACCACCAGCTCGATCCGCGGTGTCATCACCTGTGGGGCCGGGAACATTTGCCTGCAGGTTGGCAGGTGAGAGAGAAGGAGCCAGGCCTCCCTCTGGTCCCTGGTCACAGGCACCAGCCTGAACCCCGGGGGGGGGGGGGGGGGGGGAGTGTGGATCCTCCCTCTGCCACAGCCCTGCTTTTTCCTGCCCCACAGGCACCTCACTGAGGAGCGTCGTGTGATCCTTCTCAGCCAGGAAGTCGATGTCTCGGGAGGTGACGATGCCCACCAGCTTGCTGCCCATGGTGCCCGCCGCAGTGATGGGAATGCCGGAGAAGCCATGCCTCATCTTGGCCTCCAGCACATCGCCCACGGTATGCGAGGGGCTCAGAACCACGGGGTCTGTGATGAAGCCCTGCTCAAACTTCTGCAGGCACGAAGGAAAAAAGGAGAAAGCTAAGCTGCGAGAAATCCAGAGCGGGGCGCGCGGCCTGGCCACGCGGGAGAAAAGGGGCCCCGGTGTGTGCCGCATAGAAGCCAGTGTCTTAGTGGAGTGAACAGCCACTGAGAAAAGGTGGGATGATGTTTGCAGGACCCAGAATGATCAGCCGGGGGTGGGGGGGTTGGGGGGGGGGAGGTACAGCAGGTTGATGGGTTGCCAGCATGGGAGGGTCTTTCAGGCAGAGCCTGCCAGGTGGCATCTTTTTGGGGACGGGCCTGGTACTTGCCTTGACCTTCCGCACTTCATTGGCCTGGAACTCTGGGGTGCAGTTGTGGTGAATGAAACCAATTCCTCCCATCAACTGGAGCGGAAGGGAGGTGTGGTCAGAGCCAGGGGCTAACTTCCTCGGCCCCACCCCCCTCTGTATAGCTCTTCCCGGTTCAGTCCCTCTGCCCTGGGGTTCCCAACCAGGTGTAGGACTCACAGCCATTGCAATGGCCATGTCGGCCTCTGTCACAGTGTCCATGGGAGAGGAGATCAGTGGTGTCTTCAGCGTGATCTTCCGGGTCAGGGCTGATGTCAGGTCCTAGAGTTGGAGGTACGGTCCATTGAAGGGTTTTTATCAGACACTGGACAAAGAGCCAGGAGTCACGTAGATCCTGCCCCAGCCATGCAGCTCTCTAGAAGCTGATCATTTTACTTGGGGCAAAAAAAAAGATGGCAGCTCCACACAGAGGGCCAAGCATGTAATTCCAGAACACAGGAGGAGCAGGAGTAGAAGACAAAGAAGAAAGTGCCTGTTTATGGGCCGGGCATGGTGGCGCACGCCTTTAATCCCAGCACCGGGAGGCAGAGGTAGGAGGATCGCTGTGAGTTCGAGGCCACCCTGAGACTCCATAGTGAATTCCAGGTCAGCCTGGGCTAGAGTGAGACCCTACCTCGAAAAACCAAAAAAAAAAAAAAAAAGAAAGTGCCTGTTTGCAAGGCCTGCCAGGCTGGGTTCAGTTCCCTAGCCATCCACATAGAGCTGGAGAAGCAATTACTTGCAGTGGCAAGAGACCCTGGCACACACACATGCACACACACACACACATATACATAAATCGATTATTTTGTTTTGTTTTGTTTTGGATACAGGGTCTCACTCTAGCCCAGGCTGACCTGGAACTCACTCAGTAGTCCTAGGCTGGCCTCGAACTCACAGTGATCTTCCTACCTCTGCCTCCCAAGTGCTGGGATTAAAGGTGGGTGTCACCACGCCCAGTTCAATTGTTTTTTTTTTGTTTTTTAATGCTGGTGCATAAAAAATATTGTATAAATTACCTTCAGGCTATGTGTGTAAGGCATGCAATATAAATGAATTTCTGATTTAGACTTGGGTCTGTCCCCAGCATATCTCATTTGTATTATGCAAATTTTCCCAAAAATTTAAAATATCCAAAATCTAAAACCCCTTTGGTTCTAACTATTTTGGATGACAAACTCTCAACTCAGACTATATATTATTTTTCAGGTGGTTGGTTGGCTTATGAATAGTATGTAAGGCCAGATCATAAACTCCTCTGAGATTCGGGTCAACAGCTGCCAATCTAGCCCCTAAACTCTCCAGGAAGACTCTATTATATAAAAAGTTTTGAGGTCTGGAGAGATGGCTTAGCAGTTAAGGCACTTGCCTGCAAAGCCAAAGGACCTCAGTTCGATTCCCCAGGACCCACGTAAGTCAGATGCACAAGGTGGCGCATGCATCTGGAGTTCGTTTGCAGCAGCTGAAGGCTCTGATGTGCCCATACTCAATCTCTCTCTGGTTTTACAAGGTAGGGTCTCGCTCTAGCACAGCTGACCTGGAATTCACTATGGAGTCTCAGGGTGGCCCACAACTCACTGCAATCTTCCTACCTCAGCCTACCAAGTGCTGGGGATTAAAGGCATGCACCACCATGCCAGGCTCTCTCTCTCTCTCAAATAATATAAATAATTTTGGGGGGGGGTGAGGCAGGGTCTCACTGTAGCTCAGGCTGACCTGGAATTCACTATGTAGTCTCAGGGTGGCCACAAACTCACGGTGATCCTCGTACCTCTGCCTCCCAAGTGCTGGGATTAAAGGCGTGTACCACCACGCCCAGCTCTCTCTCTCTCAAATAAATTTTTTTTTTTTTCTGGTTTTTCAAGGTAGGGTTTCACTCTAGCTCAGGCTGACCTGGAATTCACTATGGAGTCTCAGGGTGGCCTTGAACTCACAGCGATCCTCCTACTTCTGCCTCCCAAGTGCTGGGATTAAAGGCGTGCGCCACCATGCCTGGCCCCTAAATACATTTAAAAAAAAAAAAAACTTTAATAAGTAAGAAAATTGAAAAGTTTTGAGACGTCTAGGCCCCTGAAGTCTGTCACAGGCCCTGAGCAGAGCCTGGCTCTGGGTTCTACACTGGCTCTCCTGGCCCCGTGTCTGAAAGAGCTGCCACCCAGCTAGGCAGGAATCTTTTCAGTCCTGCTCTCCCTGGTAGATAGCCCCCGATGGGTAACAAAAGCCAGGGTGCTAGTAAACTCTGTTAAACCGAACAGCTGGACCAGAAAAGGCTTCCTAGTTGCTGTCATAAGGGAAACAACGAAAATAGTCCAAAGTCCCTCTAAAAATCTGTCTAGGTCAGCTCTGCACACACAGGCTAGCAGTGAGGCCCTCCAAAATATAAATGGTCTAGGCATACAAAGGTCCCGGGGCCTTTCGTGAGACTCAGGCCAGAATAAATACACACAGGGCTGGAGAGGTGGCTCAGCAGTTAAAGGCATGTATGCAGAATAAATAAGTAACAACAGCAATGGAAATGATTTTGTCAGCAGACGTGAACTCAGGATAGAATCCCTGAACTTGTTCTTGAGCTGGCATCCATCCTCATCACAGCTCCGGTCAGCTTCATATACTCTCTGTTCATTGAGGTGGCTCTATGTCAGGCCCCTCACGGACAGCAAGGCGGTGTGTTTCCTTGTATCTGTCCAAAATCCTAACCTCCCCGCCTCACCCCCACTCCCATATCAATATCCTACTTTTCTTTTTTATTTTTGTTGTTTCTCGAGGTAGGGTCTCACTGTAGCCGAGGCTGACCTGGAATCTACTATGTAGTCTCAGGGCGGCCTCGAACTCAGGGCAATCCTCCTACCTCTGCCTCCCGAGTGCTGGGATTAAAGGCGTGCGCCACCCCGCCTGGCTAAAATCCTACGTGCAAGTTCTTGTCTACTACAGGGTCAGTGACCAGTCACTGAAGTTGTATTCAAAGTGCCCATCATTTTCGGTTTTTACAATGTTCATGCTCAGAATTTACAATGTTTGGGATCTATGTAATGAGGCAGCCACACCCAAGCCCCGACTTTCCTAAAACTTCCTTCAGGCTCCTTCAGTGACACAACATTCTCCGGACTCATGCAAGGCTGATACTCAGGATTCCTCCCCCCCACCCCCCGCCAAGAACACCCTCACAGCTGACTGTGCCCCGTCAGGCATGACCCTTTGTCCTATGCCAGTTCCTCTCACATAAGCAATACCTACCACATTCCCAAGAATTCTCCTCCCCAGCCCTGCCCGTGAGCAAGGAGTCAGCCCCTTACCCCCGTCAAAGGAAGAGGGACTTAGTACTTACCACCTCATCAGCTATGAAGTCAATGAATCCTGGGAGGATCAGGAAATCACTGTGAAGACAGAGGGTGAATAGTGGATAGAGGTGCTCAAAAAGGGGAGGGCCTTCCATGCTGGTGGGCATCAAGTAGGGGGGTGGGGGACAGAGGAGCAGAGACTTGAGTCCTCGGATCCCTGCTGCCCCATCAGCAAGAAGCCTCCTCATTCCCCCCCCCCCCAACACACAATGTCCTGATGGTTCCAGCCCCAAGAACTAGCCAAAGATGGCAGAAGGTGGGCTGGAGAGACGGCTTAGTGGTTAAGGCGCTTGCCTGCAAAGCCTAAGGACCGAGGTTCAATTCCCCAGAACCCATGTAAGCCAGACGTACGAGGTGGCATATGTGTCTGGAGTTTGTTTGCAGTGGCTGGAGACCCTGGTATACCCATATTCTCGCTCTCTCTAGTAAATAAATAAATAAAATGTTTTATATATATTAAAAAAAAAAAAAGGTTGGCCAGGCATGGTAGTGCACGCTTTTAATCCCAGCACTTGAGAGGCAGAGGTAGGAGGATTGCTGTGAGTTTGAGGCCACCCTGAGACTACATAGTGGACTCCAGGTCAGCCTGGACTACAGTGAAACCCTACCTCAAAAAATAAACAAAAAAAAAGGGGGGCTGGAGAGATGGCTTAGCGGTTAAGCGCTTGCCTGTGAAGCCTAAGGACCCTGGTTCGAGGCTCGATTCCCCGGGACCCACGTTAGCCAGATGTATGAGGGGGCGCACGCGTCTGGAGTTCGTATGCAGTGGCTGGAGACCCTGGCATGCCCATTCTCTCTCTTTGTCTGCCTCTTTCTCTCTCTCTGTCACTCTCAAATAAATAAAATAAATGAATAAAACAATTTTTTAAAATATATAAATAAACAAAAAAAGATGGCAGAAGGTCTAAGGATCTAGAATCCACCAAGGTAACAGACCTAAAATATCCACTGCTCATCCAAGGATCAGTGTGTCAAGGGAGGCAGAAGTCCTCTTTGTAGTCATATACTGTCTATCCCCAAATCCCCGAAAACTTCTCTGCCTTTTGTTATCTTTCTTTTTTTAAAAAAAAAAAATATTTTCAAGCCGGGTGTGGTGGCGCACGCCTTTAATCCCAGCACTCGGGAGGGAGAAGTAGGAAGATCGCCGTGAGTTCGAGGCCACCCTGAGACTCCATAGTGAATTCCAGGTCAGCCTGGGCTAGAGTGAGACCCTACCTTGAAAAACCAAAAATATATATATGTATATATTTTCATGTATTTGAGAGAAGGGGAGAGAGAGTAGGGGTGCTCCTGCAAAGCCTGACAGCCTGGGTTCCATTCCCCAATACCCACATAAAGCCAGATGAATAAAGTGGTACATGCATCTGGAATTCATTTGCAGCGGCTAGAGGCCCTGGTATGCCCATTCCTCCCCCTCCTCCCTCTCTCACAATCTGCTTGCAAATAAATATATTTTTTAAAATACAGAATCTGGGCTAGAGAGATGGCTCAGTAATAAAGTCACTTGCCTGCAAAACCTAACGACCTTAAGTTCAATTCCCCAGCACCCACGTAAAGCCAGATGCACAAGGTGGTGCACGTTTGCAGCTAGAGGCCCTGGCATACCCATTCTCTCTCTCTCTCTTTTTTTTTTGGGGGGGGTGAGTTTCGAGGTAGGGTCTCACCCTAGCTCAGGCTGACCTGGAATTCACTATGTAGTTTCAGGGTGGCCTCGAACTCACAGCGATCCTCCTACCTCTGCCTCCCGAGTGCTGGGATTAAAGACGTGCATCACCACACCCGGCTCCCTTTCTCTCTCTCTATCTGTTTACAAATAAATAAATAGTAAAAATATTAAAAAAAAAAAAAAAAGAATCTGAGCTGGGGATATAACTAAGTGTAGAACATTTGCCCAGCATGTGCAAGTCTCTGAGTTTGGTTCCCAACACCACAAGAAGAAAAGAACAGATTCAGAACAACTTTGCAGTTGCCCAAGCACCACCCAGCACACTCTGAGGCTGGGGCTGCTCGCTGAGTCACACGAGGTTCAAAGCAGCATTGAGGGACCCCTGGGGGGCAGAGCTCTGAACAGGTTCTGACAGAACAGGCAGCAAGACAGAAGCAAGCAATAGACATGGCCTAACAGGCACGGGCAGCAAGGCGGCCTGACAGTACCAGCTAGCGCCTGGTAGCAATCAACAGGAATATGACAGCAGCCATAGTACATTCCGGAAAGGCTGTGCAGGTACCTCAAGGTGCAGTGCCACAGAGCAAGGGCTTCATGGGTTCAGCCTGCCTGAAGTCATAGCAGACCTTGACAGACACCCCTGAACCCCAAAGCAAATGCCCCACACTTCAAAAACACCCTGAACCCAGTTAAGTAAAGCAAGAGGCCACCCTAGTGCAGGAAGAAAAGGCCACAGGGTGGAGTGGAGTGGTTAGTTTGCCCCAGGAGAGTTTCCCTAAGACACTCTAGGAAAAAAACTATGAGAACCAGCCAGGTGTGCTGGCACACACCTATAATCTCAGCACTGGATCTCCATGAGTCAAGGCTAGCCTGGACTACAGGTCAGCCCGTGCTAGACTGAGAACCTGCCTCAGAAAACAAACAAACAAACAAAAAAAATTGTAGTATGTCTTTGGGGCCGGAGAGATGGGTCAGCATTTAAAGGTGCTTGCTTGCAGAGCCTAATGGCTGGGGTTTGGATTCCCCAGTACCCACATAAAGCCAGATACACTAAGTGGCACATACCACTGGAGTTCACAGGCAATGGCAAAGGGCCCTGGAATGCCCATTATCTACCTACCTATCTCCTTGCAAATAAATAGAAATTTTTTTTATAAGATGGGTGTGATGGCTCATGCCTTTAATCCCACCACTCAGGAGGCAGAGGTAGGAGAATCACCATGAGTTCAAGGCCACCCTGAGACTACTTAGGGAATTCCAGGGCAGCCTGGGCATGGTGGCGCATGCCTTTAATCACAGCACTTGAGACTGAGGCAGAAGATCGCTGGATTGCTGTGAGTTCGAGGCCAGCCTGAGACTACATAGTGAATTCCAGGTCAGCCTGGGCTAGAGAGAGACCCTACCTCGAAAAGCCAAATATATATAGTTAAACTATCAAAACCACGTGTGCTAAGCTCATGCCTATCTATAATCCAACACAAAGAGTATGAGGCAGGTGGATCACCATGTGTTGGAAGCCAGTCTGGTCTACACAGCAAAAACAACAGACTCCTCTCCGCCATCATCCAAGACTTCCAAAGCAACAAAGAAGTTTATCTCACCCCAATCACGAGTCAAGGCTAGCCTGGACTACAGGTCAGCCCATGCTACAGTGAGAACCTGCCTCATAACTCCCCTCCCCCCCCGGAAAAAAACTGTAATATGTTTTTGGGGCTGGAGAGATGGGTCAGCAGTTAAAGGTGCCTGCTTGCAAAGCCTAATGGCTGGGGTTCGATTCCCCCGTACCCACATAAAGCCAGATGCACAAAGTGTATCTTGGCAGCCCTTCGCCAATATAGCGAAATCTCTTCCAGTGGCTCACTTAGAGGCCGAAGAAGAAACGCTGAGGCCTCGGTCTGTTGGCAACTTCCAGATATAATCACTGCTCACCTATGAGCCGGCAAGAGACGGGGAGGGTTTCAGAGAAACTACTTTGCTAAGCAGAAATTGCTTACAACCCAGGATAGAGATGGACCAGCCAGGGGATGCTATTGGCTTGCCAGCAACCCCAGTCTGCCCTATTCGGGGGTTCTGATGCTCCTTGGCAGGGACAAAGTCCCGCAGCCAGGAGCCATGCACAGCTAGTGCCAGGCCTGCAGCAAACACAACTGGCCTACGGCCCACGGCAGAAGGCAAACGAAGCCAGGGGCAGGCAGACAGGTCTGCACCTTCCTCCAAAACGCCACGTGGAGTGGGCTTGCGTGTGGTCGCGGACTACTGATGGTGGGGAAGGGGGCGAGGGGGGGGGGAAACCAGTGCCAACCTGTGGGCAAACAGGAGCGCAAGTGGAAGGAGAACTGGGCTGGACACTGGCTGGACAGTGGCATGAAGCAGCCATCCCACCGATCCAGTGGGGCCCGTTTCAAGCCAGCTGCCATCCCGGTCCAAAGAACTGCTGAGTGTCTCTCCCACACCTCGTTTGCCCACACGCCCAAAAGGCCAAGATGCTCATGAGAGAGGAGACAGGGTCAAGCCGGGCCCGGGATCTGGCCAGGAACGGGTCAAGAAGCCACGAGGGCAGCGATGTCGCTGTGCCACGTCCCTCTCTGGCTCTTGGCGCAGGCCTCCTTCCTTCCTTTGCCCAGCCCCCTACAAGCCCCAAGTCACTCTTATTGGGCCAGGGCACTGGGGCGTCAGCGAAGGGCAGCGGGCGCACGTGCGGGTAAGGTGTGTGTTGGGGGGGGACAGGGCCGGGATCGTGGGGGCGCACAGCCAGGTTGGGGTTGGGTGGATCGCCCGCCTCCCCGCCCCAAAATCCCCAGCTTACTTGTAGGTGAGGCCATCGGCGTTGGCGAACAGCTGCTGCGCCGTGAGCCCATCCTCCGGCACGTAGCCGGTGCCGCCGCTGATCAGGTAGTCCGCCATGCTGCTGGGAGAAGACACGGGCGGCAGGGACCCGACATAAACACCCGCGCCACGCGCTCGCCCGCTCCGGCGCCGGCCACCCCGCCGCCGCCGCCGCCGCCACGGCCACCCGCTGACGCTCGCTCGCTCGCTCGCTCGCTGCACCGCGGCCACCACGCTGCTGCCGCTGCTGCTGCCGCCGGGGGCGGGGGCTGCGCCGCCCTCGCCTCCAGCCCCTCCCCCGGGGACCGCTGCCTCCGCCCCTCGCCGCACAAAGGCCCGGCCCTGCCCTGCCCACCGACACATGCCAGGGGCCCAAAGGGGGTGAGGGGGGGGGAGACACAGCCGGGACACGCCCCCGCCCCTTCGCCCGCTCCTCTAAACTCAATCCCAGCAGTGTTGCCTCCTCGCAGGGTTCAGGGTTAGTCCCCACAGCCTGAGCACCCCCTCCTCCAACCAGCCTGAGTCTCCAGTAGCCAACCCTAGAGGTCTACTCCCCCCACCCAAGTAGCAATCCTCCGGACCCTAACCTAAACCCCAACATACAGGGAGTGGGAGGTGGACCACTATACCCGCCCAAACCCCCCCACACACACACACCACTCCTAAAAGGCAGGATTTTATGTTTGTTTGTTTTTTTGTTTGTTTCTTAATGTAGGATCTAGCACAGGCTGACCTGGAATTCATTATGTAGTCTCAGGCTGGCCCCAGAGTGCTGGGATTAAAGGCATGAGCCACCACGACTTCAAAAGCAGGCTTGTAGCCTCTGCAGACTACAAAGCGTTTTTTTTTTTTTTTTCATAAATAAGCACATTTACTCCACAATCTATTCATTGCCAATTATTAGATCCCCAACTCCCCCCCGCCCCGGCCCCCATTTACAGATGCAATATCTGTAGTTCAGATAGGGTCCCAGACTCTGATTCCTGGTTCAAGGCTACAGTTGGTGGGGGAGGGGGCATATCCCCCCCACCCCAGGAGAAAGTCTGTTTGGATTTGGGAGAGTAGAGTGGTGGGTAGACAGGGAAGGCTCACAGGCTTAGGGTGGTACATAGGCAAGTACTCATACAAGCCAGGACAGAGGCAAAGTATTTTGCAAAATGAAACTCCCAGAGCAGACGCTGCATAGTACTAAGTGCCCAGCAAGATTCAGGTTTCTACCGTGGGACAGTTAAGATCAGGCTGGGGAAAAGTGGGTGGCAGAGCCTTCCCTTCCGTGTGACAGAACTGTTAATGCTCCTCCTTGACCAACAGCTGGAATGAGTAGATCCTCTACCCAGATTCCCCAGCCTTCTCCCACAGGTAACCAACGTCTGGGGTGAGGGAAAAGAATGAGGCAGGCGGAGACAGTCCCCTCCCTGGGAGGCTGGGTCTGTTTACCTCTCAGAGTGGTGACAGCCAGGCCCAGAAGAGCCTTGGCTTCCAAGCCACTGGGCTCCCTGGGGTGCTCAGCCTCCCCAGTGATGGCCCCAAGACCCTGCCAGGAAAACACAGGCTGTTCCATCTATGTGCAGAGGGAAGGGGAGGTCTCCCATAGAGCTCAGAGCATTATCGGAGACTCACAAACCACGGACCCCAACCTTCCCTCTCCCCACCCAGAGCAACCCCAAAGGCGGGCTCCTGATGGGAGGAAGTCCCTGAAGGCCTTGGGGCACTGGAAAGAGTTGGGGACAGCTGGGGTGCCTGGCTGAGCGCTAGAGCCAGCTTGCCAGGGATGCCTGGGAAACACCTCCGACTCTCCAGCACTCAGAGATTCAGCCCGAGAACCTGGGCCACGTGGGCAAGCAGCGCTAGGGGCTTTCACTGGCCACCTGGAGCTAGAGAAGTGGGAGACGCCATTCAAAGCCCCGTGGTCACTCAGAGTTTGCTCTTTCTGGCCTGAAGACAAGGCCACCACGCCAATCACAGGCTCTGAGCATGGGCCATCCTAGCAGCCTCGCTCGGTCTCTAAAAGACATCTTGTGGATCACTATATCCCCTACAGCATGGATCAAGAAGGAATACTAACTAGCCCGGCGGGGAGGTGGTACACGCCTTTAATCCCAGCACTCAGGAGGCAGAGGTAGGAGGATCACCATGAGTTCGAGGCCACCCTGAGACTACATAGTGAATTCCAGGTCAGCCTGGGGCTACAGTAAGACCCTACCTCAAGAAAAAAAGGAACACTTAAAAAAAAAAAAAAGAGGAGGAAGAGGAATACTATTCCGGGTTCAACCAGGGAATGGGGCCCAGTAGAGCAAGCAGCTGAGGTCTGACACCTCAGGTAAGCTTAATGTGACATCTGTCCCAGATGCTGGGCCCTTAAAGGAGGAGACTGGCAGGCTGAGCTGTGGGGAGAGTCACCTTCTTTGACAGTGATTACAGACTTCACCCCCCCCCCCCCACACACACACCCTCCTGCTTTGACCTGTGTCAGAGCTCCTCATTACTCTAAGCTGCTGGGCTCAAGACTGAGTTAGGCTGTCCTTTTCAAAGACTTAATCCACCCACCCCCCCACCCCGTCTTCCCTCCTCCCTCTTCCTGAGTTTCCCCAGCTGCTTCCTCCATAGGGAGGAGACGCCGAGGCAACCAGTGGATCTCCTCTACCCCAGGAAGGGCAGCTGGTCTCCTGAGACTCCCCACCTCGAAGCTTCAAGGGCAGGGGGCAGGTTTGAGCCCGTGGGGCAGGGGAATAGTGAAAACAGTGCCCAGCGGAGCCCTGAGGTCCAGGCAGGCAGCCCAGAAGTCTCTATCTGATCAGGGGGTGGGGGTGTTTAGAGAAACGAGATTTCAAAACCCTTAGGGGAGAAAAAAGGTAGCAACAACATTAGCATTGTGGAGCTGGGACAGGAGGCAGGGCTCACCCAAGTTCAAGGCAGAGAACTGAAACACTGGACTCAAGCCCAGGACTTCTCATGGATCCCTGACCTCTTCCCACAGCTCAGGTTAGTGAAGGCAGATAGAGGTCTAGCCCGCAGATTTTGAATCTCATTACACGGCTTGGCTGGGGCTCAGGTTTTATACAGGCTCTTCTGAGCCTAAGGCAGGCGGCAGAGTGTAGGGTTGGCACAGCCCCTTGATGCGGCAGTAGATCTGGAGAAGGGACGCTCCTGAGGGGCCCCAGCCTGAGCTCTGAAATGACACTTCTTCAAGGAAGCGCCTTTAACCGCTGAGCCATCTCTCCAGCCCAAATGACACTTTTTCGATTCCTGCAACTGCTCCCACCAAGCCCCGTAAGTGCCCCAGCCTGCTCCCTCTCCTACTGTGGCTCCTCCCTGTCACCCTGCACCAGGAACCCCATAAACTGCATTTCTATCAGAGAAGAAAGGCTAGGGGTTGCCTAAGCCTGAATCCAGTCTAAACAGGCGGTCTGCAGCGCCAGGAGGGGCCGTGCACCCCTAAAGCCGTTAAAAGTTCTTACATAAGCGGTCAGCCCCTGGGCAGAGCTACCTGGCTAATTCTCCTGGACCACCCTCCCCCCTAAGTCCAGCTGCCAGGTCACCTCCCCAAGCTGCTTGCTGAGCACCAGCAGATGGGGCAGAGAAAGAAGACCAAATCCTCTGGACCGGAAGGACAGCGGGATTGCGTTGCAAACTGATACAATCCAGAGATTAGCCCGTCTTCTCCTTTTTAGCCAGTCCCCTGGGGCCCAGTTCAGTGGCTCCACTTCTCCTCCAGTGACCCTCGTTGCCATCCCGACCCCGTGCAGGGTTCCTGAGTTTTGCTTGCCACGAGATGCGCTCACAGGCGGCCTGATGGGGACCTCAGTGTCCCGTTCCCCCCACCCTCCCCTCCGCCGGGTGAGGCGCGAGAGTGTGTTCACCTGTCCCTGGGGAGGACCTGCCCACCATCACGTCCGGGCAAGGCTAACTGAAGACAGTTCTAGCTGGGGAGGAAGCAGAGTTGCACAGGGAGGGTCTCCAACAAGCACGATCTGTACCCCAGGAGTTGGAGCCACTTGGACTGAGTGTGGTAGAGCGTGTAGTGGAGGTCCCATCAGGGGCTAAGATTCAGGGAACTTTGTAACGACCTGAGCCCTTCTCCCCTGCTCCCAGGAGGAAGGCAGCACCGTTTGCACGGTCCCCGTCCGCATCCTAATCCTACCCACCCCCCTCCACGCCAGCCACAGCCGGGTGCACTGCTGCCAAGAAGTTCGGGGTGGAGGGGAAGGGTGTGGGGGACCGGCTCCTCCCCTCCCCGGCAGGCCACCGGGTTCCCGGAGCCGCCGCGCCCCTCCTCGGGCCGCCCGCACACCCCCCCCCCCGGATGAGCCCCCGCGCTCCGCCCTGGGCGTCACCTCTCCGGCTCGTAGCCTGCCTGCAGCAGGCGGGCGCTGTACCGCTGCGCCGCGGTCTCGTGTCCCGGGTGCTGCCGGCCTCCGGGTTCCGGCACGGCGACGGCTCCGCCTCCCTGCGGCGGCGAGAGCAGCCCGGGCTCCAGCGGGAGTGCGAGGGGCCCCTCCATGCGGAGGCCGCGGCTCAGGGCGGCGGGAGCCTCTCCGCCTGGAGGCTCCCTGGCCCCGGGGCTGGGCGATGAGAACCCCAGGCGGATCCCGGGAAGGGGCGGGGCTGTGGGCGGGGCCTGAGCGCCAGGGGCGGGGCCTGGGCTCTAGGGCAGGCTGAGGGTCGTGGCGCGGTTGAGGGGCGGGGCCTGAGCGCGCGGGGGCGGGACCTGAACTCCAAGGCCGGCTTAGGGGCGGGGCCTGGGCCCCGGGGCGGGCTGATGGGCGGGGCCTGAGCGCTGGGGGCGGTGACTGATCATGGGGAGTGGCCAATGGGCGTGGTCTGGCGGTCGGGGCGGGGTTGAGGGAGCGGAGCCACCGTGCAGGAGGCGGGGCCTGAGGGTCCAGGGACGAGCTCCCCTGGAGGTGGGAGAGTGGGCTCCGCCCTTGGCCTTGAGCTCCGTCCCGCCCCTCCGCGCCGCCCTCGGACTCTTTCCTATCCCGTGATCTGCAGGAGTCGGTGGCCAGATGGAGGGGTGTGTATCTTCCCAGGATGGAACTGGAAGGGATTTTTTTTTCCCCCCTCCACACACACACACACCCTATCCTATAGTTTCTCCCGGCCGCATCCGAGGAAGGTCAGAAGAGGAAAGGAACGCAGAGACACCTGGGTGCGGATTCTTAGGGTTTGTACGAAAGATGGCATGGCCCCCTGGAGTGTGTCTCCTGCCCGGGCAGCAGACTAGAGAGGTGTCCATTTTGCCCTGCCCTGACAACACACCCACTTTAGATGAGAAGAGATATTTCCACAACCTTCACCTCTGCTACCTAAGGAAGGCCGGCTACAGGCTTCTGAAGGAGAAGGCCTGTATTATTTTATTTTTTATTTATCTATTTGCAAGCAATTCGAGGTATGATCTTGCTCTAGCCCAGTCAGACCCGGAATTCACTATGTAGTCTCAGGCTGGCTCTGAACTCACACTGGCCCTCCTACCTATGCCTCCCAAGTGCTGAGATTAAAGGTGTTTGCCGCCACATCCAGCTCCTTTAAAAATACATATATTTATTTGGAAGGAGAGACAGAATAGGTGCCGAGGGCTTGTGGCCACTGCAAATAAACTCCAGATGCATGCACCCGTTTGTGCATCTGGCTCTATGAAGGTACTGGGGAATCAAACCCCAGTGATTAGGCACTGAAGTCAAGCGCCTTAACCGCTGAGCCATCTCTCCAGCATAAAAGGTCTGTATTCTTGTCAGCTTGAGGTGCCCTGTAACTAGGAGTAGGGCTGAGCACACAAGGTGCTCAAATTTGCTCATTTCCTGTCTAGAAGACACATCTTTTTCAATTTCAGCTTTGTTAGTATTGTCAACATTCGTAGAGTGACTCTCAGAAACGAAAAGGGAAGGTAAAAGCTCCTGCTTGGGCAATTTATTTGAGAAGACAGAAAACAAACAGCTGACAGTTCTTATGCACACTGCCTGTGCTTTGTTTTGCTTTGTTTAAAAAATATTCTGGGCCGGGTGTGGTGGCGCACGCCTTTAATCCCAGCACTCAGGAGGCAGAGGTAGGAGGATCGCCGTGAGTTCAAGGCTACCCTGAGACTACATAGTGAATTCCATGTCAGCCTGAGACAGAGTGCGACCCTACCTTGGAAAACCAAAATAAATAAATAAGTAAATAAAAATTCTGGTTTTTTTTTTTTTTTTTTTTTTTTTTTTTGTTTTGAGAGAGAGAAAAAAAAAGGGTGTGCCAGGAGAGGAACTCCAGACATATGTGCCATCTTGTGAATCTGGCTTACATGGTGTGGTGGTTTGAATAGAATAGCTGGCCCCCAATATATTCAGTTGTTTGTTTGTAGTTTGCATCTGCAGCCACCTGGCTGGAGTCAGTGCCATTGTGTGGATTTTATGGTGTGGTGGTGGGTTTCAGGTTTCAATCTAAAGATATGCAAAGTGTGCCTAGCTGGAGTTCCTGAAGTGTGCTGTGTGGCTTTTTGGCTTGTGCTTTTCTCTCTCTGCTTGGGCCTGTGAAGGCAGGCCAGCTTCTTCTGCCATTATGGAACTTCCCCTGGATCTGTAAGCTTCAATAAATATCCCTTCCTCCATAACTGTGCTTGGTCTGGAAGTTCATCTCAGTGAACCTGAAGTTGTCTGCTACACATGGGTACTGGAGAATCAGTCCTTAGGCTTCGCAGGCAAGCGCTTTAACTGCTAAGCCATCTCTCCAGCCCATTGTTTTAAATATATGTATATATAATATTGTATTTATTTTTATTTATGTATGTATGAGAGAGGGAGAAGAAAGAGAATGGACACGTCAGGCTGACCTGGAATTCACTGTGTAGTCCCAGGGTGGCCTTGAACTCACAGCAATCCTCCTACCTCTGCCTGGGATTAAAGGTGTGTGCCACCACGCCTGGCTCCTATTGTTTTATTTTTAACGACAATCTGGAGCCAGGGAGGCTGAAGCAGGAGGATCCCCCTGAGTTCCAAGTCAGCCTAGGCTAAAGAAAGAGATCCTACTTCAAAAAAGCAAGATAACAAACAACAGCAACAACAACAAAAAACCCTAATCTGACAATCTGAGAGAGCAAATGACAAGCACAAATACATTTCAAGAAAGCATTATGGCCAGGCCTTATGGCGTAGGCCTGTAATCCCAGATACTCTCCAGGTTTACGCAGAATTTGCAAGTTGATTCAAGACCAGCCTGGACAATTTACTAAGACCCAGCATCAAAAAGGTTTTTTTGTAAAAAAGGGGAGGTTAATCCCAGCACTCGGGAGGCAGAGGTAGGAGGATCGCCATGAGTTCGAGGCTACCCTGAGACTACATAGTTAATTCCAGGTCAGCCTGGGCCAGAGTGAGACCCTACCTCAAAAAAACAAAAAAAAAAGGGAATGAAACCCTACCTTGTAAAATGAAAAAAAAGGGGGGGGAGGTCTCTGATGCCCCCAAAACATTACAGGCCATTGCCAAGGCCCTTGGTTTCCCACCAGGAATAGATGGTAAGACCCTATTGCTGAAGACTCCACATACTTGGACTGCAAGGCCACTGAGAAATCCTGCTGGAACTGAGCTGATAACTTCCTCCATGTAGACCAGCTGACAGAAAGCTGGAAAAAGTCATTCTGCATGCAGTTCAATGGGAGAAAGAGAAATCACCAGTGAAGATACTCAACAGTGGACACTGCAAGCCTTATATTTGGCCAGCCAGGCCAAATGAGCCAAGGGGTGCAATAGTGGCACATCTGTCATGGTAGAAATCAACTACCCTCTAATTGGACTGGAGGCCCTCTCCATGGAAGGGAATACGTCCCTGATACTGAAAGCCTACAACAGGGTTAGTCATGAGCCCTAGGGGTGTAACGTCTGCTGCTGTCTGGCTAAATGTATATACTATGCTCATCAAACTGCCCAGTAAGCCCTTCTCTTAATGTTCATACCCATATATTAGTGCTACTCTCACTTTTGGTAGAGAACCTTCTCTTTTCAGATGGCAGTGACCTTGGATCAGAAGGCATGATGGTGCTGAGAAGAAGTGACAGAGGAGTGCTCAGCACTGCAATATCTCTATCACACCTTCCAAGGCTTAGGGTCCATTGTGGAAGAGGTGGCAGAAAGAATGTAAGAGCCAAAGGAAGGGTAGGACTCCTTATAATGTGCTCCTCCAGACACAAAATGGCCTGGCTATCCATGACCTCACAGTGCCTGACACTACCTACACAAGACCATCATAATAGGAAGAAAAGATCATGACATCAAAATAAAAGAGAGACTGATTGAGAGGGGGAGGGGATATGATGGAGAATGGTGTTTCAAAGGGGAAAGTGGAGGGAGGAAGTGCATTACCATGGGATATTGTTTACAATCATGGAAGTTGTTAATAAAAAATAAATTAACTTTTTAAAAAGACCTGGGAGATTGCTCAGTGGTTAAAGGTGCTTGCTTCCAAAGCCTGCCAGCCTGGGTTCAATTCCCCAGTGCCACATAAATTCACATGCACAAATTGGTGCATGTTTCTGGAGTTCATAGACTCTCACTGTTGTGCCTGCCCATTTTTCTTTTAAAAAATATTAATTATTTGGGCTGGAGAGATGGCTTAGCGGTTAAGCGCTTGCCTGTGAAGCCTAAGGACCCCGGTTAGAGGCTCGATTCTCCAGGACCCACGTTAACCAGATGCACAAGGGGGCGCATGCCTCTGGAGTTCATTTGCAGTGGCCGGATGTCCTGGAGCGCCCATTCTGTCTATCTGCCTCTTTCTCTCTCTCTCTGTCCATCGCTTTCAAATAAATAAATAAAAATAAACAAAAAATATTAATTATTTGAGAGAAAGAATGGTGCACCAAGGCATCCCCAGACATATGCACCACTTAGTATACCTGGCTTTAAGTGGGAACTTGGGAATTGCACTGAGGCCATCAGGTTTTGCAAGCAAACACCTTTAACCACTAAGCCATCTCTCTAGCCCCTTCTGTCTGCTTTTCTAAGTGTAATTTGCCTCCTTCTCTCCTTTAGATGTCATTTGAAACCTTAAGCATGCTTGTCCTAACACTTGGCTTTTCCACTACCTTTTTCTCAATAAATTTCCTTTGCCTAAAAATAAAATAAAATAAAAAAGCTGGGTGTGGTGGTGCTTTTTCTTTTTTCATTTTTTTTTTTAATATTAGCTCCTATTTTTTTTAAAGATATTTTTATTTATTTATTTGAGAGAGAGAAGCAGAGACAAAGAGATAGAGAGGCAGAAAGAATGGGCATGTCAGGGCCTCTAGCCACTGCAAATGAACTCCAGATGCTTGCACCACCTTGTGCATCTGGCTTACATGGGTCCTGGGGAATTGAACCTGGATCCTTTGGCTTTGCAGGCAGGAGCCTTAACCGCTAAGTCATCCCTCCAGCCCTTTTTGTTTGTTTGTTTGTTTTGGTTTTTTCCAGCTAGGGTCTCTCTAGCGGACCTGGCATTCACTATGTAGTCTCAGGGTGGCCTTGAACTTGTAGCAATCCTCCTACCTTTGCCTCCCAAGTGTTGGGATTAAAGGTGTGTGCCACCATGCCAGGCCTGGAGTTCATTTGCAGTGGCCTATATACTGCATTTCAGCCCAGCCTGGAATATATAAGACTCTGTCTCAAAAAAAAAAAAAAAAAAAAGTTTCTTTTAGCCAGACATAGTGTCACACGCCTTTAATCCCAGCACTTGAGGAGGCAGAGGTAGGAGGATCACTGTGAGTTTGGGGCCAGCCTGAGATTACAGAGTGATTCCAGGTCAGCCTGGGCTAGAGTGAAAACCTACCTTGAGAAAACCCAACCAAAAAAAAAAAAAAAAAAAAAAAAGTTTCTCTGATTCCTAGCCATATGTGAAATTCTGTCCCTATGACTCATTATAGATCAGATTTTGTGTAATTGATCATTTCTGTCCCTTTGTAGATCTCTCAACGAGGCAAAAGTAAACTGATCTAAATTGTGCATAATGACAAAAATCATTGGGAGGCAGAAGTAGGAGGATCAGTGTGAGTTGGAAGCCAGCCTGGAACTACAGAGTGAGTCCCAGGTCAGCTTGGGCTAGAGTGAAACCCTACCTTGAAAAACCAAAAAAAGGAAAAAGAGAGAAGTTTGGGGGGGGGGCGGGCGGGGGTTGGAGAGTTGACCCAGTGGTTAAAGGTGGGTGCTTGCATGTCCTGATGGCCCAGGTTCCGTTCCCCAGTACCCACGTAAAGCTGAACACATATAAAGTGGCACATGCATCTGAAGTTTGTTTGCATTAACCGGAGGCCCTGGTGCACTCATACACTCACTCTTCCCCCTCTCTCAAATAAATAAATAATTGGTCTACTTACTCCCTCAAGTGTCCTTGCTGACAGAAGCCTCAATGTTTTGTTTCGTTTTGTTTTTTTAATTAGTTTTTTTTTTTTTCTTTTTGTTTCAAGGTAGGGTCTCACTCTAGCCCAGGCTGACCTGGAATTCACCATGTAGTCTCAGGGTGGCCTCGAACTCACAAAGATCCTCCTATTATACAGAGAGAATGAGAGAGAAAGAGAGGCAGATAGAGAGAATGGGTACACCAGGACCTCCAGCTACTGCAAACAAACTCCACACTCATGTGTCACCTTGTGTATCTGGCTTATGTGGGTACTGGGGAATTCAACCTAGGTCCTTAGGCTTTGCAGGCAAGGGTTCTTAATCAAGTCATCTCTCGAGCCTTGTTTTTTTAAATTAATAAATCTTTAGTTATTTGAGAGAGAGAGAGAGAATGGACGTGCCAGGGCCTCCAGCCATTCCAAAGGAACTCCAAACGCATGCACCACTTTGTGCATTGACCTACGTGAGTATTGGGGAATTGAACCTGGATCCTTAGGCTTCGCAGGCAAATGCCTTAACTGCTAAGCCATCTCTCCAGCCAGAGACTCAATTTTTCCATCTTTCAAATGGGGTAACTTCTAGCTGGCTCATGAGTGTGCTTTGTAACTCATGAGGAAACATGGGCAAGCTCTAAACAAACCCAGGTGATTATTGTAAACTAAACCTTGGCTGAATTCTATACTTTGGACCCACAGCCAAACACAATATATGGCCACTTTTATGATGTGTTCATTGAAGGGGTGTTTTGGGCATTCTGCATGTGCCAGCTAGAGGCTGGGAGCACAGTGAAGATGGTCTTGGCTGTGCTGCCATGGCAACTTCAACTCTAGTGGGACAGAGACAAACCGGAAATCAGAATACAGTGAGAGGAGGGCTCCGACATCCAAAGGTACCCCTCCACACTGCCCGATGCCTGGGCACAGCGCCAGGTTCTCTGAGAAAGAGATGAGTTGAGACCAATTCTGGCTGAGTATAAAAATAAATAAATGAATGGCACACACATGGTCAATGAGTGGTGACTGAGGCCAGCCCTCACTTCAGAGTAGCTCTGTCTTATCTCCAGAGCATGTTGGCTACAAATGAAGTCTGCTAGCAAACTATTCATTAAGACAATCGCATTGGATGGCTTAGCCTGAGGGCCTCAGCATCTTAGCATTTGGTAGAAAGGGTTTTTATTTATTTATTTATTTATTTTTTCCCCCAAGGTAGAGTCTCATTCTAGCTCAGGCTGACCTGGAATTCACTATGTAGTCTCAGGGTGGCCTTGAACTCACAGCAATCCTCCTACTTCTGCTGGGATTAAAGGTGTGTGCCACCATGCCCAGCTCTCATAGGAAGGGTTTTAAGATCAGTAGTTCTCTGTAGGATATTTGACAGTGTCTGGAGACTTTTATTTGTTGTTGTTGTTTTTGTTTTTCAAGGTAGGGTCTCGCTCTAGCCCAGGCTGACCTGGAATTCACTATGGAGTCTCAGGGTGGCCTCGAACTCACGGCGATCCTCCTACCACTGCCTCCTGAGTGTTGGGATTAAAGGCATGCGCCACCACGCCTGGCTCTGGAGACTTTTTCTTTAATTCATTTATTTATTTGAGAGAAAGAGAGAGAGAGAGTGAGACCCTACCTCAGAACATGCCCTCCCCCCCCCCAAAAAAAAATAATTAGGGACAGTTCCACAGAGAAGACAAGCTGAGGCAGGGCCATAGTGAAGGAGGAGGCCAGCGAGTGTGTGAAATGTGCTGAGTGTTGTCAGAGCAAGGGAGCTGGGGACAAGACCCCTGCCTGGTAGAGTGAAGGGAGAACCAGAGCTCTCCGCTCAGACCCGAAACTGGGGCGAACACTATTGCAAATCCGAGAAGCCAGAGGCAGTCAGCAGCTCTGTGGCATTATTGTACGTCTGCAGGTCCCGAAGATATATTTGGGCTGATAAGTCTGTCTGCTTCATTCAATACTTAGGGACCCTGACATCCGGAGGCATGAGGGAGCACGTCAGAAAAGAAAAGACAAAAAAGGAAAGACTGCCAGGCGTGATGGTACATGCTTGTAATTCTAGCACTCGGGAGGTTAAAGCAGGAAGATTGCCATGAGTTTCAGGATAGCCTAGGCTTCGTAATGAATTCCAGGTTAGTCTTGGCTACAGAGTGATAAGCTGTCTCAAAAAATAAAAAAGGGGGCGCTGGAGATATGACTTAGTGATTAAGGTATTTGCCTGAGAAGCCTAAGGACCCAGGTTCGATTCCTCAATATCCACGTGAGCCAGAGACACAAGGTAGTACATGCGTCTGGAGTTTATTTGCAGTGGCTGGAGGCCTGGCGCACCCATTCTCTCTCTCTCTCTGTCTCTCTGTCTTTCTCTCTCAAGTAAACAAATATAATAAAATAGAATAGAAAAAAAAAAAAGATATAGCTCGGTTGGTGAATGTTTTCCAATCATGCATGAGGGCCCTGGATTTGATCCCCACTACTACATAAAACTAGGCATGATGACATGCTTGGGAGGTGGAGGCAGGAAGATCAGGAGTTCAAGGTCATCTTCAACTGCATAGTGAGTTTGAGGAAGGCCTGGAGTATAAAAGAACCTGTCTCATCGGGCTGGAGAGATGGCTCAGTGGTAAAAAGACCCTGTATAAAGAAAAGAAAAGAAAAGAAAAGAAAAGAAAAGAGGGCTGGATATATGGCTTAGTGGTTAAGCGCTTGCCTGTGAAGCCTAAGGACCCGGATTCGAGGCTCAGTTCCCCAGGACCCACATTAGCCATATGCACAAGGGGGCGCACACATCTGGAGTTCCTTTGCAGTGGCTGGAGGTCCTGGCTCACCCATTCTCTCTCTCTATCTGCTTCTTTCTCTCTCTATCACTCTCAAATAAATAAGTAAATAAAAAGTAACAAAAAAAAAAAAAGAAAGAAAGAAAAGAAAAGGAAGGAAGGAAGGGGAAAAAAAGGAAATGGAAGAAAGCAATGAAGGAGAGAGTGACTGGAGCCACCGCATGTGGTGCACATGCCTTTAATACCAGCACTCAGAAGACCAAGGGAGGAGGATCCCTGTGAGTTCGAGGCCAGCCTGAGTCTACATACATAGTGAATTCCAGGTCAGCCTGGGCTAGAGAGGGACCCTACCTTGAAAAACCAAAGAAAGAAAAGGAAAGAAGAAGGAGGAGAAGAAGAAGGGATGACTGGAGGTCTTCAGGGTCAGAGAAGATGGAGGGGGTGGGGCATAAGCAAAAGAAACAGGTGGATTGCCATGGGCGACCCACTCTCCCAGCCCCTCAGAAGTAAGGAGTCATTTGCTTACGCCAGACACTGAGGTGGGCAAGGTCAAGTGAGAAGGGGGCAGAAGGCAGAGATCAGAGGTCCATGCGGGACACAAAGCCCCCAGTCTGGGTCTCCCACTCATGGCCACCCATGTCCCAGTGAGCAGGAGCCACGGGAGCAGCAGGACTTAGCACCAGGCCCAGGACTCCTCTCTTGCCCCTCTCCATCCTTGTCCTGGATTGAGTAGCCGGTGAGCTCTGCCCTGCCTCGCCTCGCCCTGCCTGCTCTCCGTCTGCAGTGAAGCCAGGCTTGTGCAGAGCTGGCGCAGCCGTGGAAGCCACTGGTCCAAGAAACATCTAGGCCAAGCCCATGAAGACAGTCCCCCCCCACACACACACACACCGTGGCCATTGCACCCTCTGCACTGGATTCCCTTCCCCTCATCCCCAGGGGCACGGGGAGCAAGGAGAGTGTTTTCTTTGAGGACAGTCTGCTCACTCTTCCTTGCTCTTATTTTTCAACTGTTCCCCAGCCTGGCCTCATAAGAAAAATGCAAACAATGTGCAAACTGCACTCCTCTCTTGCCTGGGAGGCCCTGACATTATTAGAGCCAAACTCAAAAAAAAAAAAGAAAAAGTAAAGAAAAAAAGAAAGCTCACCACTCTGGAGCCTGGGGGGAGATGGCTCAGCATTAAAGGTGCTTGCTTGCAAATCCTGCTGCCCCTGATTCCCCAGTACTTAGGTAAAGCCGGATGCACAAAGTGACACATGTGTCTGGAATTTGTCTGCAGCAGCAAGAGGCCCTGGCATACCCATACTCGCTTTCTTGCAAATAAACAAAACACTTTTTTGTCCTTTTGTTTTGTTTTGTTTTGTTTTTCAAGGTAGGGTCTCGCTCTTGCTCAGGCTGATCTGGAATTCACTATGTAGTCTCACGGTGGCCTTGAACTGACAGTGATACTCCTACCTCTGCCTCCTGAGTGCTGGGATTAAAGGTGTGCGCCACCACACCCAGCTTCAAAAAAGTAGAATGGGCACATCAGGGCCTCCAGCCACTGCAAACGAACTCCAGACACATGTGCCACCTTGTGCATCTGGCTTACTTAGGTCCTGGAAATTGAACCTGGGTCCTTTGGCTTTGCAGGCAAGCACCTTAACTGCTAAGCCATCTCTCCAGCCATGCTTTTCCTTTATATTAAGACAGATTTGCACAAGTGTTTGCAATAGTTTGTATACAACCCACAGTCATTCATATATATAGTAACTTTTTTTTTTTTTTTGAGGTAGGGTCTCACTCTAGCCCAGGCTGGTGTGGAACTCACAGCGATCCTCCTAACCCTTCTTCCCAAGTGCTGGGACTAAAGGCATGTGCCACCACGCCCAGTCTCAATTTCATTTTAAGATGAAAGTGGTCACAGTAATTGGTACGTGTACAGGCCCATGTGACCCATTAGCAACACACTTATAAATGCAAATTTTACAGGCAAGCTCATTTTCATACATCTACCTGTATCTGCTTGTTAGACAGATATAGTAAGAAAAAAAATACCTCAAAATCAACACAAGGAAGTCTACTTTGACAAGCTAATCCCTTATGTATTGGTTGTCAATTTACTTTTGTTGTGGAGGTTCAAAATGGAACAACAAGCTTGAATAAAGTAGCATAAGCCAAGCCGGGCGTGGTGGCGCACGCCTTTGATCCCAGCACTTGGGAGGCAGAGGTAGGTGGATTGCCGTGAGTTCGAGGCCACCCTGAGACTCCATAGTGAATTCCAGGTCAGCCTGGGCTAGAGCGAGACCCTACCTTGAAAAACAAAAACAACAACAACAAATAAAAGTCTCCAGACACTGTCAAATATCCTACAGAGAACTACTGATCTTAAAACCCTTCCTATGAGAGCTGGGCATGGTGGCACACACCTTTAATCCCAGCAGAAGTAGGAGGATCGCTGTGAGTTCAAGGCCACCCTGAGAATACATAGTGAATTCCAGGTCAGCCTGGGCTAGATTGAGACCCTACCTCAAAAAAACAAAAACAAACAAACTAACAAACAAAAACGGCATAAGCCTTGTGAAAATAATCCAGACCCCAGGGATTACTGTCAAAGCCTCTCAAAGGTAGACCGTAGTCCGAGACTCTGCTGTGCTTCTAGCTGTTCCTCTCACGTTCAGTGGCTTGGGTTTCTACTGAAGATGTACTGTATTGTAAAGCATGCTTGAGGCCGGGCGCGGTGGCGCACGCCTTTAATCCCAGCACTCGGGAGGCAGAGGTAGGAGGATCGCCGTGAGTTCGAGGCCACCCTGAGACTCCATAGTGAATTCCAGGTCAGCCTGGGCTAGAGTGAGACCCTACCTTGAAAAACAAACAAATAAATAAATAAATAAAATAAAATAAAATAAAGCATGCTTGAATCTCACCCAGGGGAGAAAAGCATTCATCTCTGTGATTAGAATGTTCACACATAACAGGAATCAGATGCAATTTTGGTTGAAAACAAGAAACAAGATTCCTTTGGAAGATTCCAAAGTTAAGTCCTTTGAAAAGGAAAGGGAAAGGGCTGGAGAGATGGCTTAGCGGTTAAGGCGTTTGCCTGCAAAGCCAAAGGACCTTGGTTCAATTCCCCAGGACCCACGTAAGCCAGATGCACAAGGTGGCACATACATCTGGAGTTCACCTACAGTGGCCCTGGCATGCCCAGCCCTCTCTCTCTGTCTGCCTCTTTATTTCTCTCTCTCTCTCTCTCAAATAAATAAAAATAGGGCTGGAGGGATGGCTTATTGGTTAAGGCATTTGCCTACAAAGCCAAAGGACCCAGGTTTGATTCTCCAGGACCCATGTTAGCCACGAGGGGGTGCACACATCTGGAGTGCGTTTGCAGTGGCTGGAGGGCCTGGCGCACCCATTCTCTCTTTCTCCCTCTTTCTCTGTCAAATAAATAAATAAATAAAATATTTTTAAAAAAATAAACAAGCTTCAGGGTGTGGTGGCACATGCCTTTAATCCTAGCACTCGGGAGGCAGAGGTAGGAGGATCATCGACGAGTTCGAGGCCACCCTGAGACTACATGACTACATAGTTAATTCCAGGTCAGCCTGGACCAGAGAGAGACCCTACCTCAAAAAAAAAAAAAAAAAAAAAAAAAAAAAAAGAAAGAAAGAAAGAAAGAAAACAGAAACCCCACTAAGTGGATGGTAAAATCAAGAGGACTTAAAGAAATGACACAACATGTGCCCTCGTCCGCTGCACTCGGCGTGGTATTTCTGTGTACAAATGTGTACAACTGTGTGCTCATGGGCTGCAGACTGGGTGTACCTATTGGGGTGACAGAAGGGGAGACTAGGTTCCAGTCATAGGAGAGATAGCTTTGGCCCACTTCCTCCCCCAAACTCCTCGGCCGAGGCATCGCTTCCTCCTTGCCTTATCAGACCTAAGGCACCTCAAGACAGGGCACCCCGACCCCCTGATCTCAGGCCTCACAGACTCCGCTGGCTTCCATGGCGGTTATAGCTCCCTCCCTCAGGTATGCTCTCCCTGCAAGGTATCCCCTCAGACCCCAGCTTGGTCCTCACTGTGGGCACGAGTAGGCACCACGCAAGGTTTCCTGCCTAGAGAAGACAAGGCCTCTGGTGAGGAATCCCCAGGGCCTTATGCAGGCTCTGTCCTTTCCTGGTTACCTGCAGCGTATCCACAACACCGCCTTCCCTTCCCTGTACTGCACTCCACCCTGCCCACGGCCTCCAGAGAGGCTGTAGCACCAAATACAAGAAGGGCAACCCTGGGTGGTGGGGACAACACTTTGACCCACCCCGGAGACAGACTTTGCAACCAACTGCTTTAACCGCTGAGCCACCTCCCTAGCCTGTGGAGTTCGTTTGCAGCTGCAAGGGACCTCTCACTCAAATAAATAATAATAGACATTTTAAAAAGTACAGAGGAAGCCTTTAATCCCAAGCACTCGGGGAGGCAGAGGTAGGAGGATCGCCGTGAGTTCGAGGCCACCCTGAGACTATATTGTGAATTCCAGGTCAGCCTGGACTAGAGTGAGACCGTACCTCGAAAAACCAAAAAAGAAAAAAAAAAAAAAGTGCAGAGGATCATGCATTGTGGAGTTAGCCCACAGTTATGGGTAGGAGGAAATGTCTCTGCCTATCATGACCCAACCAGCGGCTCTGACATTCTTTCCGCCCCCTCTTCCGCAAAATTTCCCTGAGCCATGTTGGGTTCATTTTGGGTCAGCTTCAGTGATGAGGTGTTGGGAGCCTCTGTGTCTCTGGATATCTGATTTGGTAGGAGTTGATTGTTCTCTGTGTTGATCTCCTTCACCCTGGTGCTGGTACCAGGCTCACCAAGAGAACAGCACCCTTGCTTGTTTCACCAATTATTCTTAGTTTCAGCTGGGGCCCTTTGAAAGTATGATGGGGTGGTTCTCTCCTTAGGATCCGTGTCTATCTGAAAAAGAGAAGCAGATTCTCCAACGGAGAGTAAAGTTAGCACCAGACAAATGGGATAACCCTTATTTTTTTTTTATAGAGAATTTAATAGGTGTAGGCCCTCTTGTAGCCCACGATTGGTGGTACCAACTTGACTCTATTCACTGAGTACAAAACTAATTAATAAAAAATAAATAAAATAATAATAATAATAATAAAGTACAGAGGAGCTGGACGTGGTGGTACACACCTTTAATCCCAGTATTTGGGAGGCAGAGGTAGGAGGATTGCCAAAAGTTCGAGGCCACCCTGAGACTACATAGTGAATTCTAAGTCAGCCTGGGCTAGAGTAAGACCCCACCTTGGAAAACAAATAAACAAACAAACAAAAAAAAAAGTACAGAGGGCTGGAGGGATGGCTTAGTGGTTAAGGTGCTTGCCTGTGAAGCCTAAGGACCCAGGTTCAATTACCAAGTACCCACGTAAGCCAGATGTACATGGTGGTTCATGCATCTAGAGTTCATTTTCAGGGGCTGGAGGCCCTGGCACACCCATTCTCTCTTGATCTCTACCTGCCTCTCTGTCTCCTCTCAAATAAACAAAAATAAATTATTTTTTTAAAAGCACAGAGCCTGGTGTGGTGGCACACACCCTTAATCCCAGCACTCAGGAGGCAGAGGTAGAAGGATCACTGTGAATTCAAGGCCAGCCTGGGAATACAGACTGAGTTCCAGGTCAGCCTGGGCTAGAGTGAGACTCTGCCTCAAAAGAAACAAACAAGGGGTGGAGAGATGGCTTAGTGGTTAAGACATTTACCTGCAAAACCAAAGGACCTTGGTTCAATTCCCCAGGACCCACGTAAACCAGATGGACAAGGTGGCACATGCGTCTGGAGTTTGTTTGCAGTGGCTGGAGGCCCTGGCACACCCATTCTCTCTCTCTCACTCTCTCTCCCCCTTTCTCTCTCTCTCAAATAAATACATTTTTTAAAAAAGTTTAAGGGCTGGAGAGATGGCTTAGCCTGCAAAGAGAGGCGCTTAGCCTGCAAAGCCTAAGGACCCATGTTCAACTCTCCACATCCCACATAAGCCAGATGCACAAAGGTGAGGCAAGGTCGCACATGACCACTAGGTGGCGCAAGCATCTGGAGTTCAATTTCAGTGGCTGAGGCCCTGACGCACCAATTCTCTCTCCCTCTATCTCTCTTAAAAAAAAAAGTTTTAAAAATAAACTTAAAAAATACAGCAGTGGCTGAGGCCCTGGTGTGCCAATTCTTTCTCTCTCTCTAAAAACAACAACAAAAAAACACATGGGCTGAAGATATTGCCCAGCGGTTAAGGCACTTGCCTGCAAAGCCTAATGACCCTGGTTCAATTCCCCAGTATCTACATAAAGCCAGACACACAAAGTGGTGCATTTATCTGGAGTTCATTTGCAGCAGCTAGAGGCCTTGGTGTGTTCATTCTCTCTCTCTCCCTCCCTCCCTCTCTCTCTCTCCCCCTCTTTTTTCTCTCTATGCTTGCAAATAAATAAAAATATTTTTTAAAAAGCACAGAAGGGGCTGGAGATATGGCTTATCGTTAAGGCTCTTGCCTGCAAAGCTAAAGGACCTTGATTCGATTCCCCAAGACCCACGTAAGCCAGATGCGCAAGGTGGTTCATGTGTCTGGAGTTCATTTGTAATGGCTGGAAGCCCTGGCACGCCCATTCTCTCTCTCCTTTCTCTCTCTGCCTCTTTCCCTCTCTCAAATAAATAAATAAGAATAAAATATTTTTCAAGCTGGGCATGGTGGCACACACCTTTAATCCCAGCACTCGGGAGGCAGAGGTAGGAGGATCACCATGAGTTGAAGGCCACCCTGAGACTATACAGTGAATTCCAGGTCAGCCTAGACTAGGGTGAGACCCTACCTTGAAAAAAAAAAAAAAAAGAATAAAATATTTTTTAAAAAGCACAGAGGACAACATATTACTAAATGGGGAAAAACTAGAAGCTTTTCCACTAAAATCAGGAACAAGACAAGGGTGTCCACTGTCCCCACTTTTATTTAATATAGTACTGGAAGCCTTAGCCATAGCAATAAGGCAAGAGACGCACATAAAAGGGATACAAATTGGAAAGGAAGAGATCAAGTTATCATTATTTGCAGATGACATGATTCTATTTATAAAGGACCCTAAAGACTCTACCAGCAAATAAATTTTGGCTGTTAAAAAAAAAAAAAAAAAGCACAGAGGGTACGAAAGTTCAAGGCCACCCTGAGACACATAGTGAATTCCAGGTCAGCCTGAGCTAGAGTGAGACCCTCCTACCTTGAAAAACAAAAAATAAAACAAACAAACAACAACAACAAAAAACCCAAACAAACAAAACATGAAAAAGCACCGAGGGTTACAGAGATGGCTTAGCAGTTAAGGCACTTGCCTGCAAAGCCTAAGGACTCAGGTTTGATTCCCTAGAACCCACATAAGCCAGATGCACAAGGTGGCACATGTGTCTGGAGTTCACTTGCAGTGGCTAGAGGCCCTGACATGCCCATTCATCTCTAGCTACCTCGTTCTTTCTCTCTCTCTCTCTCTCTCAATCTCTCTCAAATAAATCAATAAATAAAATATCTTTTTATTTTATTTTTATTTTTATTTTTTTTTGGTTTTTCGAGGTAGGGTCTCACTCTAGCCCAGGCTGACCTGGAATTCACTATGTAGTCTCAGGGTGGCCTCGAACTCACGGCGATCCTCTACCTCTGCCTCCCGAGTGCTGGGATTAAAGGCGTGCGCCACCACGCCCGGCTTGTAAAATATCTTTTTAAAGAAAAAAGAAAAGAAGAAAAAAAAACAAGTACAGAGATGGAACCCAGGTGTGGTGGCGTACACCTTTAGTCTCAGCACTTGGGAGGCAGAGGTAGGGGGAATCTCTGTGAATCTGAGGCCAGCCTGGAGCTACAGGGTGAGTTGCAGGTCAGCCTGAGCTAGAGTGAAACCCTGCCTCAAAAGCAAACAAAACAAGCAAAATTCAAAGATGAGCTTAACAATCGGGTCATCATGAGTGAGAGACAGAGAGAGAACCCCGAGTTCTCTCTCCCTGCTGAACGAAGCATGAGAACAGAAATGCTGTCCTTCGGGTTCTCCAGCCAAAGAAATCAAGAAGAATTCACCCAAGACCCACGGCCAGGCAAGCTCGGGAAGCTTCCACCACCCCTAGCCTGCGGCACAGTGAGCTGCTGTGGTTCCCAGCATGCGGAGCTTGCTGCACGGGGCTCTAAAGAGGGACATCTGTGAGAAGCCCACCAAAGGTCCGGTGGCCCTGCCACAGTCCCCTTGAGGCCTGGAATTTGTCCTCGCCTGGGGGCCAGGGTCCCATGAGCAATGCAAGGCTTCTGCAGCAACAGGAAGCCCATGTTGCTGTCTCCCCTGTCCTACTAGACCTTGGCCTTGGCTCCCTGGTGGTTGATGATGGGTTATTCGGAAGACTGGTTGTCACTGGGATGGAACACATTAAACAATAGATGGGGGCTGGAGAGAGATGGCTTAATGGTAAAGGCGCTTGCCTGTGAAGCCTAAGGACCCAGGTTCAATTCTCCAGGTCCCACGTAAGCCAGCTGCACAGGGTAGTGTATGTGTCTAGAGTTCGTTTGCAGTGGCTAGAGGCCCTGATGCACCCATTCTCTCACTTTCTCTTTCTCTCTGCCTCAAATAAATAAATAAATAAGTTTAAAAAGCTTAATTTAAAAAAATGATAGATAGGTCAACAAAAGAAGGAAGCTACTTGAAGATGCTTTGGAAAATATCAAGAACTGGGGCTGGAGAGATGGTTTAGTGGTTAAGGTGCTTGCCTGCAAAGCCAGAGGACCTAGGTTCTATTCCCCAGGACCCACATAAGCCAGATGCACAAGGTGGTGCATGTGTCTAGAGCTCATTTGTAGCGGCTAGAGGCCCTGGCCACCCATTCTCTCTCTAACTGCCTTTCTGTCTCTCCCAAATAAATAAATAAAAATTAAAAAAATTTTTTTTTGAAAGAAAATATCACCAGGAATGGTGGTGCATGCCTTTAATACCAGCATGTGGGAGGCAGAGGTAGGAGGATCGCCGTGAGTTTGAGGCCACCCTGAGACTACATAGTGAATTCCAGGTCAGCCTGGACTAGAATGAAACCCTACCTCATAAAAAAAGAAAGAAAGAAAGAAAGAAAGAAAGAAAGAAAGAAAGAAAGAAAGAAAGAGGAAAGGAAAGAGGAAAGGAAAGGAAAGGAAGGGAAGGGAAGGGAAGGGAAGGGAAGGGAAGGGAAGGGAAGGGAAGGAAAGGAAAGAAGAGAAAAGAAAAGATCAAGAACTGCAGACACATAAGCCTAGGGGTTTCGTGGATCAAGGGATGCTGTGGAGAAGGTAGACAGACCAGGAGGGGTCTGAGAGGGCATCTGATCAACTGCTCTCACTTTGCAGGTGAGAAGTGAGACTCAGTGATACAAAGAGGTTTCCTGAAGCTGTGCAAAGCAATGAGGCCAGAGCTTGAATCCTGGTAGACAACTAGCCATTTACAGGGTGTTCAGGATAGATACAGTGCTGTACTCTTTCACATAAATCTACTCTAGCCAGGTGTGGTGGCACACGCCTTTAGTCCCAGCACTTGGGAGGCAGAGGTAGGAGGATCGTCATGAGTTCGAGGCCACCCTGAGACTACAGAGTGAATTCCAGGTCAGCTTGAGCTAGAGTGAGGCCTTACCTCAAAAAACCAAAAAAAAAAAAAAAGGCTGGAGAGATAGCTTACCAGTTAAGCGCTTGCCTGTGAAGCCTAAGGACCCGGGTTTGAGGCTCAATTCCCCAGGACCCACATTAGCCAGGTGCACAAGGGGGCGCACGCATCTGGAGTTCGTTTGCAGTGGCTGGAAGCCCTGGCGCACCCATTCTCTCTCTCTCTCTCTCTTGCTCTCAAATAAATAAATAAAAATAAATAAACAAAAAAATTTTAAACCAAAAAAAACTACTCCACACAGCAACCCTATGAATTGGAAATATTAACAGATGAGAAAACTGACTGAGGAAGGACTTTAATATGGTGGTAGGATTGGTTTTTTTTTCTTAATATTTTATTTATTTATTGCACACACACACACACAGAGAATGGGTGTGCCAGGGCCTCTAGGCACTACAAATGAACTCCAGATGCATGCATCACCTTCATCTGGCTTATACAGGTACTGGGGAGTTGTTGAACCTGGGTCCTTAGGCTTCACAGGCAAGGGCCTTAACCATGAAGCCATCTCTCCAGCCCTGTCATTTTGGGGTTTGAGGCAGGGTCTCACTCTAACCCAGACTGCCATGGAACTGGCTCTGTAGCTCAGGCTGGTCTCAAATTCATGGTGACCTTCCTACTTTAGCCTTCTGAGTGCTGAGATTAAAGGCATGAGCCTCCACACCCAGCTTTCTTTTTCTTTCTGTTTTCCTGTTTAATTTTATTTATTAGTGAGAGAAAAAGAAAGAGGCAGATAGAGAGAGAATGGGTACACCAGGGCCTTTGGCCGTGGCAAATGAACTCCAGATGCATGTGCCACCTGTGCATCTGGCTTACATTTATCCTGGGCCTTCTCTCCAGCCCCTGTTTTTGTTTTTGTTTCTTCAAGGTAGAGTTTCATTCTAGCCCAGGCTGACCTACAATTCACTATGGAGTCTCAGGGTGGCCTCGAACCCCCAGTGATCCCTCTACCTCTGCTTCCCAAGTGCTGGGATTGTTTTTGTTTTTTTGAAGTAGGGTCTCACTCTAGCTCAGGCTGACCCGGAACTCACTATGTAGTCTCAGGCTAGTCTCGAACCCACAGCAATCTTCCCACCACAGCCTCCCAAGTGCAGGCATCAAATGTGTGGGCCACTGTGCCTGGCTCATTTTTTTAAATCGAACAAAATTCATAAATTCCTATGCTACAAACCATCTTAAAGCCTGCAACTTAGTGTTTTAGTATCTTCACAAGGTTGTGTATTTACTACCATTGACTCCAGAACAACCTCATCACCCTAAACATATACCCCGCATTTATTAGCAGCCACTCCCAATTCTTCTGACTCCACCATCTTGACAGCCACTAACCTGCCTTCTGTCTCTGGGGATTTGCCTATTCTGGACTTCTATATTAATAAAATGAAACTATATGTAGCCTTTTCTGTCTGGTTTTAATTTAATTAATTTTTAAAAATTTTTTTGTTTATTTTATTTATTTATTTATTTATTTATTTATTTGAGAGCGACAGACACAGCGAGAAAGAGGCAGAGAGAGAGAGACCCAGAGAGAATGGGCACGCCAGGGCCTCCAACCACTGCAAACGAACTCCAGACGCGTGCGCCCCCTTGTGCATCTGGCTAACGTGGGTCCTGGGGAGTTGAGCCTCCAACCGGGGTCCTTAGGCTTCACAGGCAAGCGCTTAACCGCTAAGCCATCTCTCCAGCCCTTATTTATTCTTTTGTTTGTTTGTGTTTTTGAGGTTGGGTCTTGCTCTTGCCCAGGCTGACCTGGAATTCACTATGTAGTCTCAGGGTGGCCTCAAATTCACAGTGATCTTCGTACCTCTGCCTCCTAAGTGCTGGGATTAAAGGTGCATGCCACCACACCTGGCCAATTTTATTTATTTATTTATTTATTTATTTACTTATTTATTTATTTATGTGAGAAGAGAGAGAGAGAGAGAGAGAGAGAGAGAGAGAGAGGGAGAGAGAATGGGTGCACCAGGGCCTCTAGTCACTGCAAAGGAACTACAGACACATGCACCACCTTGTGCATCTAGCTTTACGTGGGTCCTGGCAAATCGAACCTGGGTCCTTTGGCTTTGCAGGCAAACTCTTTCAATGCTAAGCCACCTCTCCAGCCCTATGTCTGCTTTTTAAAAAAATATATTTATTTATTTAAGAGAGCGAGAGAGAGAGGCAAATAGAGAAAAAGAAAGAATGGGCACGCCAGGGCCTCTAGCCACTGCAAACGAACTCCAGATGCATGCGCCCCCTTGTGCAGCTGGCTTATGTGCGACCTGGGGAATCGAACCGGAGTCTTCAGTCTTCATAGGCAGATGCCTTAACCACTCAGCCATTTCCCCAGCCCCTATGTCTGATTTTAGTTCACTTCAGTTTTTGTCTTCACCTACAGTAAATTCGCTCCATTTGATGGGCAGTTCTGTTTCAACAATGTATAGGCTGGTGTAACCACCCGCGCAGCCCAGATAGACGGAGCGGTTCCCCTTACTGCCGCTGCTCCACCCTGGCGCACCCTCCCTGATCTCCGGGTAGTTTTGTCCCTTCCGGGAAGGTTCTGTTCTGTTCGGTGCGTGGCTGTTTGAGCTGGTCCTCTTTGGTTCTGAGCCCTTCGCTCTGCTCGTGTAGCACAGAGCATTTGCAATGTGGTGACGCTGCTTCGCGTAGGGCCTGCTTGCAGCAGCCGAAAAGAGGTTCCACCCTTGCCACCGCGGCCCTGGAAGACCATGTGGAGCGTTTCCAGTTTAAGGTAGTTATGAATAAAGTCACTACAAATTTACATAAGATTTTGTGTAAATGAAGCTGTCCTTTCTCTTGGTTAAATTAAGAGTAGAGGGCTGGAGAGATGGCTTAGCGGTTAAGCGCTTGCCTGTGAAGCCTAAGGACCCCGGTTCGAGGCTCGATTCCCCAGGACCCACGTTAGCCAGATGCACAAGGGGGTGCACGCGTCTGGAGTTCGTTTGCAGTGGCCGGAGGCCCTGGTGCGCCCATTCTCTCTCTCTCTCTCTCTCTCTCTCTCTCTCTCCCTCTCTCTCTGTTGCTCTCAAATAAATTAATAAAAAATTAAGAGTAGAATGGGGGCTAAGGAGATGGCTCAGCAGTTCAGGGTGCTTGCTAGCAAAGCTTAACAGCCTGGGTTTGAATCCACAGGACCCACATAAAGCCAGACACACAAAATGGCACAAGTGTCTGGAGTTCATTTCCAGTGACTAGAAGCCCTGGTGCACCCGTGCATGCATTCTATCTGCTCACAAATTAAAAAAAAATATTTTTAATTAAGAGTAGAATGGATTTAAAAAGAGACAGAGAGAGAGAGAGAGAGAGAGAGAGAGAGAGAGAGAGAGAGAGAGAGAGAGAGAGAGAGAGAGGAAGATAGAAGTTGGAGAGATGCTCAGCGGTTAAGACGCTTAGTTGCAAAGTTAATGCTGCCCCCTTCTGGTATTTTTCAGTACTGCAGCGATTCCTCACAGCAGAGGCGTTCTTAGACTTCATCCATTAGGAAAGGACTTTGGGTGAACAGTGACGTCTCCCTCTTCACAGCTGTGGGTGAGTGGGTCTTTCTATGGTGCACAGACACCCAGAAGACAGCAACACACAGTGTTCTGGGTCGTTGGAAGCCTCTTTGGCTTAAACTTTGTTTGGACAGAGACCACATCTTCTGTATCCCAACATGGGGATAACATAAAGAATAGGCTCAGGGCTGGAGAGATGACTTAGCGGGTAAGCGCTTGCCTGTGAAGCCATAGGACCCCAGTTCGAGGCTTGATTCCCCAGGACCCACGTTAGCCAGATGCCCAAAGGGGCGCACGCGTTTGGAGTTCGTTGGCAGTGGCTGGAGGCCCTGGTGCGCCCATTCTCTCTATCTCTCTCAAATAAATAAATGGAAAGAAAAACATTTGGGCTGGAGAGATTGCTTAGTGGTTAAGGCGCTTGCCTGTGAAGCCTAAGGACCCCGGTTCGAGGCTTGATTCCCCAGGACTCATCTAAGCCATATGCACAAGGTGGCACGTACATCTGGAGTTTGTTTGCAGTGTCTGGTGTGCCCATTTTCTCTCTCATTTTCTCAAATAAATAAATAAAAATAATTGTTAATTAAACATAAATAAATAAAAATATTTTTAAAAGGAAGAGGCTCAGGTAGACACCGTGGTTCACGCCTGTAATCCCACCACTTGGGAGGCTGAGGCTGGAGGATTAACATGAGTCAGCCTGAGCTACATAGTAAATTCCAGGCTAGTCTGGGCTACAGTGAAACCCTGTCTCAATACCAATAACAACAATAGTAGTAATAATACCATACTCAGTATTTCACATATTATGTTAATCCTATGAATGAAGACAGGACACAAACTGTTACCCTCATTTTACATAAAACAATGTAGAGCCAGGTGTAACAGTGCACGCCTTTAATCTCAGCACTCGGGAGGCTAAGGTAGGAGGATTGCTGTGAGTTGGAGGCTACCCTGAGACTACATGGTGAATTGCAGGCCAGCCTGGGCTAGAGTGAAAACCCTACCTCGAAAAACAAAACCGCCACTACCACAACAACAAAAACAAAAATATTGTAGACTGAGAGACATAAGTAATTTGCCTAAGATTACACAGCTAATAAATGGAAGAGTCTAGAAGTTGGGTGGCACCTAGGTTTGGACATTTCCTTTTTTAATTTTTTTTTTTTTGTTTATTCTTACTTATTTGAGAGCGACAGAGAGAGAAAGAGGCGGAGAGAGAGAGAGAGAATGGGCGCGCCAGGGCTTCCAGACACTGCAAACGAACTCCAGATGCGTGCGCCCCCTTGTGCATCTGGCTAACGTGGGTCCTGGGGAGTTGAGCCTCGAACTGGGGTCCTCAGGCTTCACAGGCAAGCGCTTAACCGCTAAGCCATCTCTCCAGCCCGGTTTGAACATTTCTTTCTGTGTCTGTGTAGCTCATGTGGGCCTGGAACTCTATGTAGTCCAGGCTGGCTTTGAACTCACAGCAACCCTCCTGACTCAGCTTCTCAACTTCTGAGATTCGTGGCATGAGCCACTATACCTGACATACTTTAAAAATATATTTTCTAGGTGTCAGGACAGTCATCAGGCCTCAGGGTGGAATATTCCAGCCCTTCTTGCTGGACTCAGCTAAACTCTATTTATCCCTGCTGATGTGGAGCTGTGACACGTAGCTGTGTGCTCCTGCCAGGATGAAACTTGCCCTCAAAACTGTAAGTGGCAGCCGGGCGTGGTGGCGCACGCCTTTAATCCCAGCACTTGGGAGGCAGAGGTAGGAGGATCACCGTGAGTTCAAGGCCACCCTGAGACTCCATTGTGAATTCCAGGTCAGCCTGGGCTAGAGTGAGACCCTACCTCAAAAAAACAAACAAAAAAAAAATTTGTAAGCAGGAGCCGGATGTGGTGGCCCACACCTTTAATCCCAACACTTGGGAAGCAGAGGTAAGAGGATCACCGTCAGTTCAAGGCCACCGTGAGACTACATAGTATTTCTAGGTCAGCCTGAGCTAGAGTGTGACCCTACCTTGAAAAAAAAATACCAAAAAACCTGTAAGTTGGAAATAAACACTTTCCATCCAGAAGATGTTTCTGGGTGGGCATCCAATCCCAGCAATGAGAAAGTAACTGCTACACTGGCTGACTTTGGATAATTCCTCGTACCACAATTCCCAGGAACAAGAGGCAGAAGGTTCAGGAGTTCAAGTTCATCCTCAAAAAACAAACAAAAAGGGCTGAGAGATTTGTTAGTGGCTAAAGTGCCATACTCAGGTTCGAATCCCCAGGACCCATGTAAACCAGATGCACAAGGTGGTGCATGTATCTGGAGTTTGTTTGCAGTGGCTGGAGGCCCTGGCACATCCATTCTCTCTCTGTCTATCTGGCTCTCTCACGCTCAAATAAATAAAAAACAAATCCAGGCGCAGTGGCACATGCCTTTAATCCCAGCACTTGGGAGGCAGAGGTAGGAGGATTGCTGTGAGTTCAAGGCCAGCCTGAGACTACATAGTGAATTCCAGGTCAGCCTAGGCTAAAGCAAGACACTACCTCAAAACAAACAAACAGGGGCTGGAGAGATGGCTTAGCAGTTAAGGCGCTTGCCTGCAAAGCCTAAGGACCCAGGTTCAACTCTCCAGGTCCCACGTAAACCAGATGTATAAGCAAGATGACATATACATCTAGAGTTTGTTTACAGTGGCTACAGGCCCTGGCATTCCCATTCTCTCTCAAATTATTTAACTAATTAAAAAAAAAAAAGGACTAAAAAACAAACCAGGGCTGGGAATATAGCTGAAAGGTAGGACATCTTGCCTAGCAAGCATGAGGCCATAGATTCAGTTCCTAGCACCATAAAAAAATTCTCAAACTGTTCAGGAACGCTCTCCAAATCATCACAGTGAATTCATAGAGACTCTATGGGACATCTGAAAGTTTTCAGGGAAATGTGACAATACCTAATATCTGTCAGGCATCCTGTGAACTGCAAGCTTGCTGTAGTTCACCATGTATGCAGTAGGTGGCGCAACAGTCCTTTGAATGATGTCTGGTGCAGGAAATGAGTGTGTCACTTACCCCTCCCCTCGGCTATGAAAACTATAAAGTGAAAATAAAATCTCAGCTCAGGGCCAGGGCTTCTTTGGAGAGCGATCTCTAGCTCTTTGGCCCCCAGGTAAATAAATTTCTCCACACTTTCACTCACACTGGCATTGGGGTGACCTTTCTAGAGAATTTCTACAACAGGACTAGAGTGAGTTCCAAATCAGCTGGGGCTAGAGTGAGACCCTACCTCAAAAAACAAACAAACAAAAAACAAAAAACAAAAACAAGGCTGGGCTTGGTGGCACACACCTTTAATCCCAGCACTCGGGAGGCAGAGGTAGGAGGATCGTCGTGAGATTGAGGTCACCCTGAGACTACATAGTGAATTCCAGGTCAGCCTGGGCCAGAGTGAGACCCTACCTTGAAACACACACACACACACACACACAAAAAAAAAAAAAAAAAAAAAAAAAAAATGCTCGTGTGTGACGATAATCCTAGAGCTGAGAAGGTAGAGTTCTAGGAATAGTAAGAGTACCTGTGTCAAGAAGGGAAAATTTGAGCCAGGCATGCTGGCAAACACCTTTAATCGCAGCGCTCAGGAGGCAGAGGTAGGAGGATCAATGTGAGTTCAACGCCAGCCTGGGACTACAGAGTAAGTTCCAGGTCAGCCTGGGATAGAGTGAGACCCTACCTCGGAAAAAAAAAAAAAAAAAAAAAAAAAACCCGAGAAAAGAACAGGAGAAAATTTAAATTTGATTAGTGTGATCCTGAAGAACCCACACTTAATCATTCTTCTAAACGGGCCTTTTCTTTAGTGTCCTGGCCTATGTGCTATGCTCTAAACGTGGAGCTAGGGTCAACCCATATGACAGCCCATATATAAAACCAGGACCACAACCTGGGTTTGATAGTGCACACCAGAAATCCTAGCGCGCAGGAGGCTGAGACAGGAGGGTTGTGAGTTCAAGGCCTGCCTGGACTACATAAGTGAGACCCTGACTCCATGACATAGAATAAATAAGGGCTGGAGAGATGGCTCAGGGGACCAAGGTGCTAGTTTTCAAAGCCTGACGGTCAAGGTCTGATTTCCCGGTACTCACGTGAAGCCAGGTGCACAAAGTGGTGCATGCATCTGGAGTCCGTGTGCGGTGGCTAGAGGCCTTGATGCAGCCATTCATATTCTCATTTTCTCTCTCTCTCTCTCTTCCTCTCCCTGCCTCTCTCTCTTTCTCTCTCTTGCTCAAATAAATAAAAATAGTTAAAATAATTAATCAATTTAATTAATAAATCAACAAAGTTAAATTCAATCAGGACCATAACTTATTGCAACACCCTCTGACAGGTTTCATGATGTCCCTGGATCTCAGGTTCTGAAGACAGCAAGGACAGGACAGGTTTGCTGTGATGACGAAACACAATAAAAATCATCAGGTAGGGCTGGAGAGATGGCTTAGCGGTTAAGCGCTTGCCTGTGAAGCCTAAGGACCCCGGTTCGAGGCTCGATTCCCCAGGACCCACGTTAGCCAGATGCACAAGGGGGCGCACGCGTCTGGAGTTCGTTTGCAGTGGCTGGAAGCCCTGGTGTGCCCATTCTCTCTCTCCCTCTCTCTCTCTTTCTCTCTCTCCCTTCTTCTCTCTGTCTGTTGCTCTCAAATAACTAAATAAAAATAAACAAAAAAAAAAAAGTTTTAAAAAATCAGCAGGTATCCAGCATGGAGGAGGTACCCAGTGTCTGCTCACTTCCTTTTTGCCTTTCTTGTTTCCTCAATAGACACCTAAAAGATAGGAGAACACACAAGTGTCCAATGAGGTGTGAAACACACACATTATCTACCCACCAATCTATACCCAGTGCTCAACCTCAAGTGTATTGGTAAATCACAGAATTATGCCTGATTAACTCAGCATAAAATAAACTGACAGGGGCTGGAGAGATGGACTAGCAGTTAAAGCGCTTGCCTGCAAAGCCTAAGAACTCATGTTCAAATCTCCAGGTCCCATGTAGCCAGATGCACAGTGATACAAGCATGTAATGTCACACATGCTCCACAAGGGGGCACACACATCTGGAGTTCATTCATAGCAGCTCAAAGCCCTGGCATTCCCATTCTCTCTCTGCCTCTTTCATTCTCTCAAAATAAATAATAAAAAATATTTAAATAAAATGGCACTTCAAGCCTTATATTTGGCCATCCAGGCCAAATGAGCCAACGGGTGCAATAGTGGCAAATCTGTTATGGGGGAAAGTAACCGCCCTTTAATTTGACTGGAGGTCTGCTCCATGGGAGGAAATATATCCCTGATACTGAAAACCTACAACAGGGGTAGTCATGAGTCCTCGGAGTATGATGTCTGCTGCTGTCTGGCCAAAAGTATATACTATGCTTATCAAACTGCCCAGAAAGCACTTCTCTTAATGTTCATACCCTTATATTAATGTGACTCTCACTTTTGGTTAGAGAACCTTCTCTTTTCAGATGGCAGTGACCTTGGGATGACTCAGAAGGCATCATGGTGCTGAGAAGAAGTGACAGAGGAGTGCTCAGCACTGCAATATCTCTATCACATCTTCCAAGGCTCAGGGTCTATTGCGGAAGAGGTGGCAGAAAGAATGTAAGAACCAAAGGAAGGGTAGGACTCCTTACAACGTGCTCCTCCAGACACAAAATGGCCTGGATATCCATGACCTCACAGTGCCTGACACTTCCTACACAAGACCATCATAATAGGAGGAAAAGATCATGACATCAAAATAAAAGAGAGACTGATTGAGAAGTGGAGGGGATATGATGGAGAGTGGAGTTTCAAAGGGGAAAGTGGGGGGAGGGAGGGAATTACCATGGGATATTGTTTACAATTATGGAAGTTGTCAATAAAAAATAAAATAAAATAAAAAATAAATAAACTGGGCTGGAGAGATGGCTTCGTGGTTAAGGTGCTTGTCTGCGCAGTACAGGGACCCAGGTTTAATTCTCTAGGTCCCATGTAAGCCAGATGCACATGGTGGTGCATGTGTCCGGAGTTCGCTTGCAGCGGCTACAGGCCCTGGCATGCCCATTCTTACTCTGTCTCCTCTTTCTCTTTCTCTCCCTCTGTCTCTAATAAATAAATAAAAATAAATCTTTTGCAGGGTGTGGTGGTGCACGCCTTTAATCCCAGCACTCAGGAGGCAGGGGTAGGAGGATCATCGTGAGTTCAAGGCCACCCTGAGACTACATAGTGAGTTCCAGGTTAGCCTGAGCGAGAATGAGATCCTACCTTGGAAAACAAAATAAATAAATAAATAAAAATAAATCTTTTAAAAATGTTTAAAAATAAACTGACAGAAACAAATAAAAATAAACAAAGGAAATTTTTAAAAAGAGGCTGGAGAGATGGCTTAGCAGTTAAGCGCTTGCCTGTGAAGCCTAAGGACCCCGGTCCGAGGCTCGACTCCTCAGGACCCACATAAGTCAGGGGGCTCAAGGGGGCTCATGCATCTGGAGTTTGTTTACAGTGGCTGGAGACCCTGGCGTGCCCATTCTCTCTCTCTCTCTCTCTTCCTCTTTCTCTCTCTGTCTGTCGCTCTCAAATAAATAAAAATAAACCAAAAAAATTTTTAATAAACTGACAGAACATCAAAGCAAGCGCAGTGCGTTCCTGAACTCCTCGTTCTTTCTCCATGGTACGCTGGATCGTGCTGGTTAAATAAGTCTCCTTTTCCAGTTGCCCATGGTATCGCTATACATGATGTCACTGAGCCAAAGGGGTATGGAGGACCTAGAATGTCCTTTAGTCCCTCTGAACACTCATGCAACCCCGCCTTTCGCTCTGAACAGCGTCAGCCCCATGATACCATAATGGATGTCAGCTTCCCTGGGCATTATTTGCGACAGTGACTAAGGCCCCAGGACAGCCACAGTGCTTGAGCTTTTGGGTTTATGGTTTTAGGGTTTTGATTTTTTTTTTTTTTTTTTGGCTTTATTTGGGTGGGGTTTTCATTTGTGTTTTAGCTTTATTTTTTTATTTATTTGCAAGCAGACAGAGGTAGAGAGAAGAGAGTATGGGCACACCAGGGCCTCCAGCCTCTACTAATGAACTCCAGATGCATGTGCCACTGTGCGTCTGGCTTTACTTGAGGACTGGGGATTTGAACCCTGGACATCAGGCTTCGCAGGCAAGCGCCTTTCCCTGAACAATCTCTCCAGCCTGTTTTTTTTTTTTTTTTTTCTTTTGTTTGTTTGTTTTTTCAAGGTAGAGTCTCACTCTAGCTCAGGCTGACCTGGAATTTACTCTATAGTTTCAGGCTGGCCTCAAACTCACTGTGATCCTCCTACCTCAGCCTCCAGCGTGTTGGGATTAAAGGCTTGCGCCACCACACCCAGCCATATTTAGTTTTTGGCTTTAGTATTTCTTCAGGCTAGAAGGCTTTGAACACATGGTCCTTTCTCTGCAGGAAATAAAATCGCCCCCTCCCACACTGGTAATTGAACCATATGGTCCTGCCCATGCCAGGCAAGCACTGTACCACTGAGCTGTGACCAGCTCTGAGGTAGATCTCCTCTCACCTGGAAGGAGGTTGGAGCTCCTGCACAGCTATTGAGGAGGAAGTGGCAGCAGCCGCGTCCCTAACACACTCATGCCATAAACACCTGGCGAGCATTTACTGTGTGCTGGGCACAGCAAGGCCCGGTCACTGCCCTCCAGGCTGGTGAAGCACCAGAGCCAGGAAACAGGCAATTAGAAGTCCCCTATGATGTATGGAACACCCAGCGCAGACTTAGGTCAGCTAAGACTTCCTGGAAGAAATGACATTTAGTCATTTAGGGGTTCAGCTCTCAAGATGGTAAGAAGCACTTCCCTGTTTTTTGTTTGTTTGTTTGTTTTTTTCTCATTCTAGTTCAGTCTGACCTAGAACTCAATCTGTAGTGCCAGGCTAGCCTGAAACTCACAATGATCCTACCTCAGCCTCCCCAGTGCTGGGATTAAAGACCTGGGCCACCACATCTGGACTTTTCTTTCTTCCTGTTTTTATTTATTTATTTATTTTTTTGGTTTTTCGAGGTAGGGTCTCACTCTAGCCCAGGCTGACCTGGAATTCACTATGGAGTCTCAAGGTGGCCTCGAACTCACGGCGATCCTCCTACCTCTGCCTCCTGAGTGCTGGGATTAAAGGCGTGCGCCACCATGCCTGGCTTCTTCCTGTTTTTAATTTTTAAAACTCCAGGTGTGCCTCCTAGTGGGCATGTGCGACATTGCGCTTGCCACACCTTTGTGCGTACGGCTAATGTGGGATCTGAAGAGTGGAACATGGGTCCATAGGCTTCACAGGCAAGCGCCTTAACCACTAAGCTATCTCTCCAGCCTTTGTCTTCTGTTTTTGAAACAGGGTTTCAGGTAGCATAGGCTCGGCTGGCCTTGAACTTACTATATAGCTGAGGATGACCTAAATTCCTGATCCTCCTGTCTCCACCTAGCAAATACCAGAATTAAGACACCACACACAGTTTTATTTTATTTTATTTTTTCCTTCTAGGTTTTTTTTTTTTTTTTCAGAGAGGGAGAGAGAATGGGTGCGCCACGGCCTCTAGCCACTGCAAATGAACTCCAGATGCATGCACCACCTTGTGCATCTGGCTTATGTGGGGCCTGGAGAATCAAACTTGGATTCTTAGGCTTCGCAGGCAAGTGCCTTAACCTCTAAGCCATCTCTCTAGCCCTCCTTCTATTTTTTTTTAATTTTTGTTTATTTTTATTTATTTATTTGAGTGTGACAGACAGAGAGAGAAAGAGGCAGATAGAGAGAGAGAGAGAATGGGCGCGCCAGGGCCTCCAGCCACTGCAAACGAAATCCAAACATGTGCACCCCCTTGTGCATCTGGCTAACATGGGTCCTGGGAATCGAGACTCAAACCGGGGTCCTTAGGTTTCACAGGCAAGCGCTTAGCCGCTAAACCATCTCTCCAGCAGCCCTCCTTCTGGTTTTTTTGAGGTAGGGTCTCACTCTACCTCAGGCTGACCTGGAACTCTCCTACCTCAGCCTCCAGAATGCTGGGACTAAAGGTGTGCACCATCACGCCCAGCTTTATTTTTGTATGTTTGAGACCGGGTCTTATCCTGTAGCCCAGACCATCTTTATACTTGTGGCAATCCTCCTGTCTTGGCTTCCTGAGTGCTGGGATTACAGGTGCGCACCACCATGACCTGTGTGAATTTTTATTTAACAACTGTTTACTGAGCTCTTTCCATGTGTGGCGTCATGTGTGTGTGTGTGTGTGTGTGTGTGTGTGTGTGTGTTTAAGAGCACTTGCCAACCAGAACAGTCAGAGCCTCCCACTAATCTCTCATCTCGACACACCCAGACACACCTTCTTAACACATCAGAGATCCCAGGCTGCATCCCATCTAGATGGCAATAGTGATTTGAGTAGTACTTGTCAAATGGCCTAACCATGACATGTTTTGGATGCCAGAAGCCGTGATGAGAAAGTCTCACTTCTAGGTGAGGCTTCTCTCAACCCTCCAGTGAAGGGCAGTGGGTCAAAGGTGTGAACGCACACAGCCCAAGGCTTTGCACCCGTTCGCCTCCGGGAAGCCTGGAGACATCTCACTGCTCCTATCGGCAGCTTCTTTGGGGTAGGGAGCGATGGGCAAGATGCTATTTGCTTTTTCAGCTGAAGGTTGGCCCTTAGAACTCTGACCCCTTCAGAGGACAGTTTGGCTTGTTCTTTTTAAACCTTTGGAATCCCCAGATTGTGCAAGATAGGGGGTTGCTATGATAGCATTAAGAAGCCAGTCTGAGTGTGTTTGCTACCTAATGTCCACATGGAGGTATGACATCACCCATCCCCTTCCTCAGTCCTACCACAGGACCCCAAGTTTTCTAATACAAAACACCATCTTCTAAAAATTAATTAATTTAGCCAGGCATGGTGGCGCACGCCTTAAATCACAGCACTCGGGAGGCAGAGGTAGGAGGACCGCTGTGAGTTCAAGACCACCCTGAGACTACATAGTGAATTCCAGGTCAGCCTGGACTAGAGTGATACCCTACCTCAAAAAAAAAAACAACAAAACAAAACAATATTTTGCCAGACATGGTGGCGCACGCTTTTAATCCTAGCACTCGGGAGGCAGAGGTAGGAGGATCACTGTGAGTTCAAGACCAACCTGAGACTCCACAATGAACTCCTGGTCAGCCTGGACTATAGTGAGACTCTACCTTGAAAAACAAAACAAAAAAAAATATTTTGCTGGGTGTGGTGACACATGCCTTTAATTCCAGCACTCGGAGGCAGAGGTAGGAGGAGCACCATGAGTTCAAGACCACCCTGAGACTACATAGTGAATTCTAGGTCAGCCTGGACTAGAGTGAAACCTTACCTTGAAACACAAACACACACACACACACACACACACACATATTTGCAAGGAGAGAGAAACAGAGACAGAGAGAGAGAGAAGAAAATGGGCACAGCCAGGGCTTCATGCCACTGCAAACAAACTCCAGATGCATCTGGCTTTACGTGGGTACTGTGGAACAAAACCTGGGCTTTTACAACAAGCTCCTTTAACCGCTGAGCCATCTCTCCAGCCCCACACCACCTTTTAAAATCTTCTTAAAAGCAAAATTAGTAGCTGGACATAGTAGCTCACATCTGCTATCTCAGCATTCAGGAGGCAGAGACAGGAGGATCACTTCAAGTTTGAGGTTAGCCAGATCTACATAGCAAGTTCCAAGCTAGCCAAGGTTACACAGCAGACTCTGTCTCAAGAGAGAGAGAGAGAGAGAGAGAGAGAGAGAGAGAGAGAGAGAGAGAGAAACATAAAAGCAATATTGGTGAAGACAGAGATTGTTCCCCGAAGGACACTGGTTCAGAGGCGCCTGGGAGCTAGAGGCTCAGTCCTTGACCTGCTTGTGACCAGGGACAAGGCCAACATCCTCCTCAACTTTTGGGACTCAGTCACTGTGGCCCTGCCAACGTGACCTCATGGGTGCAGATAAAGGCTGAGCCACACACAGACCTTTCACCCCCTTCCCGCCCACTCACTTCCCCGTCGCAGCGGCAGGTCCTTACAGAACGCAGGCACACACCTATCACAGAGACTGCCTCCTTGCTGGCCTGGGGGAATTGGCTCGTCTCGACTCTGATTGCAGTTGTGGTTAGCTTTGAAGGCTTCAAAGGGTTATCTGCGTCAGGAACAGGAAGGTTGTCCTTTAGGACTATCATTTCTGCCAGCCATGGTGGCGCACACCTTTAATCCCAGCACTCAGGAGGCAGAAGTAGAATTGCCATGAGTTCGAGGCCACCCTGAGACCACATAGTGAATTCTAGGTCAGCCAGGGGTATCCTTTCTGGAGGCCCTTCTATATCCAGGACAATATTAAACAAAGCCTTAAAAAAGGGCGTGGGGGTGGCTGGAGGGATTTTTGTCTGCAAAGTTAAAAGACCCAGGTTTAACCAGACGTGGTGGCACAAGCCTTTAATCCCAGCACTCGGGAGGCAGAGGTAGGAGGATCGCTGTGAGTTCAAGGCCACCCTGAGACTACAGAGTGAAGTCCAGGTCAGCCTGGGCCAGAGTGAGACCCTACCTCGAAAAAAAAAAAAAAAAAAGACCCAGGTTTGATTCCTCAGGACCCATGTTACCAGATGCGCAAGGGGGCGCACGCATCTGGAGTTCCTTCGCAGTGGCTGGAAGCCCTGGCCCGCCCATCCTCTCCCTCTTTCTCTGTCAAATAAATGAATGAAAATAATGGGCTGGAGAGATGGCTTAGCGGTTAAGCGCTTGCCTGTGAAGCCTAAGGATGCCGGTTCGAGGCTCGATTCCCCAGGACCCACGTTAGCCAGATGCACAAGGGGGCGCACGCGTCTGGAGTTCCTTTGCAGTGGCTGGAGGCCCTGGCACGCTGTTTCTGTCTCTCTCTCTATCTGCCTCTCTCTCTCCCTCTCTCTCTGTCATTCTCAAATAAATAAATAAAAATGAACAAAAAAAAAAGAAAAGAAAATATTTTTAAAAAGCAGGGTATGGTGGTGCACGCCTTTAATCCCAGCTTTCAGGAGGTGGAGGCAGGAGGATCGCTGTGAGTTCGAGGCCACCCTGAGACTACAGAGTGAATTCCAGGTCAGCCTAGGCTAGAGTGAGACCTCGAAAACCCAAACCAAAAAAACAGGGCCTTACAGTCCCCCTCCGATACAAGATCTGTGAAGAGGGTGGTTTCAGACCATGTACCCCCAAATCACTTGCAAGCATGCCCAACTCTACCATTCCCCCATCCTCACCCCTCACCCCCCACACCCCACAAACAAGATTCTGCCTGCTGTACCTCCCAGAACTCCGGCCTTCAAGGTCTCACGGGAAGGTGAAGAGGAGGCAGCAGGCGGCTGGCCTCCCAGGGGAGTTTCCCGTGGGGTCAGCACAGCTCAGAGCACCACCCAGAAGCTTGGCTGCACTGGCCTTGGGGACCTGCTGGCTCCGGCCCTCCTAGGTGCTGAGCAGCACCAAGGCCCAAGCTGAGCCGTACGGTACAGCAGTTTGGCACACAGGCTTACAGGCTACCCTGCCTGGATTTGAATTCCAGCTCCGTCATGTAATAGCAAATAATTCAATTTCACTGTGCCTCAGTTCATCATCTATGATGTAGGATCACAGTTGTACCCATCTCCTAGGGTTGTTGGGAGGACTGCATGGATGGACATATGGAGGGAATATAAAACATCCTGGTACCTACTTTTGATTTATATGTTAGCTTTGGAAGAGCCAATACCTTTTCTTTCTTTCTTTGTTTCTTTCCTTCCTTCTTCTTTTTTCCCTTCTTTCTTTCTTCACTTCTTTCTTCTTTCTTCCTTCTTCTTCTTTCTTTTGTTTGTTTTTTGAGGTAGGGTCTCACTCTAGCCCAGGCTGACCTGGAATTCACTATGTAGTCTCAGGATGGCCTCAAACTCATGGTGATCCTCCTACCTCTGCCTCCCAAGTGCTGGGATTAAAGGTGTGCACCACCACACCTAACCAACCCCTTTCTTTTACCATTCAATCCCCAATGTCCACTCCACAGGAAGCTTCTCTCTTTTTTTTTTTTTTTTAGTTTTTCGAGGTAGGGTTTCACTCTAGCCCAGGCTGACCTGGAATTCACTATGGAGACTCAGGGTGGCCTTGAACTCACGGCGATCCTCCTACCTCTGCCTCCCGAGTGCTGGGATTAAAGGCGCGCGTCACCACGCCCGGCTGAAGCTTCTCTTGATTAGTTTGAAATGACTATTACACATCATGCCAATTCACTCACCTACTCTCAGTTCTCTCTAATAATATTTTTGTTTTGTTTCGTTGAATTTTTTTTCAAGACAGGGTCTCATTCTGTAGCTCAGGCTGCCCTCAAACTCCTGGTATTTTTCCTGCCTCTGTCCTCTGAGTACTGTAATTCAAATATGACACCCAGCTTCTCTGCGTCAATTTTTTAAATTTATTTCCAAGGAGAGAGAGAGAGAGAGAAGGAGAGAGAATGAGCACGCCAGGGCTTCTAGCTGCTGCAAATGAACTCCAGATACATGCACCACTTTGTGCATCTGGCTTTACATGGGCACTGGGGAATCAAACCCGGGCCCTTAGGCTTTGAAGGCAAGTGCCATAACTGCTGAGCCATCTCTCCAGCCCCTAGGTTGGGAATTTTAACATCCACATAGAGGGAAGTTTACTGCAGAAAATCGAGGAGTTATCTTGTGATGCAGTGACTCATTGTGCATTCAACATTTGCTCAGACCATGTGTATTGAGCACTTACTCTGTGTCAGGAACCATGTTACACAAGACTTCCCCATGGAGAACTAGGCAAAAGGTGACTGACTTAAGGGTCTCTAATATCTTTCTTCCAGATTACTTGAGAGATATAGCACTGATGTCCTATCTTGACACTGATCTTAAGGATGACACATGATATTTGGGTCAAGGAGCTAAATTTTTGTTGCTTTGTTGTTTTAATTATTATTATTATTTTATTTTTTTGAGGCAGGATTTCATTGTAGCCCAGGCTGACCTGGAATTTACTATGTAGTCTCAGGCTGGGCTCAAACTCAAGGCGATCCTCCTACCTCTGCCTCCCAAGTGCTGGGATTAAAAGCATGCGCCACCAACGCCCGTCTGTTTTAATTTTTGTTTGTTTGTTTTTTGAGACAGTCTTACCATGAATCCTAGGCTAATGTGGATCTCACTATAATCTGGAACTCTCGATCCTTCTGCTCTGCCTCTGCCTCTCAAGTTCTGGAACTCAGTCAGATTCCACCATGCCCTCTATAAGGTCTAATTACTCAGAGCGGTCACACATCAGATAGCTAATAATACAGGAATTCCACTGCCTGATTCTCATCTCCTGCACATACGGGCTCATAAAGGCTCCGGGGGCAAACACTGGAAATAGCCTGTTCAAGTACTTGTTCTCCCATTGAGAGCTGATCAGCTCTGTTTCAGACAAAGAAAGACTAGATAATGGGAACGTAGAAACCATGGCAACCATTTATTTATTAAAAGATTTTTTTTGTTTATTCATTCACTTATTTATGAGAGAGAGAAAAAGGCAGAGAGAGAGAGAATAGATGCACTGGAATCTGTAGTCACTGCAAAGAAACTCCACTTGGTGCATCTGGCTTTACATGGGTACTGGGGAATCAAACTCAGGTCCTTAGACTTTGCAGGCAAATGCCTAAACCACTGAGGCATCCATTTTGGTTTTTGGAGGTAGGATTTCACTCTAGCCCAGGCTGACCTGGAATTCACTATGTAGTCTCAGGGTGACCTTGAACTCACGGTGATCTCCTACCTCTGCCTCCCAAGTGCTGGGATTAAAGGCGTACGCCACCAAACCCAGCCAACCATTTATTTTGTTTCGCTTTTTGTTGCATGTGTATGTGTGTGTGGTGTGCTGTATGTTTTTCCGTGTTCGCATGCAATGGGCATGTACGTGTGGAGGGCAGAGTTTGCTGTTGAGTGTCTTTCTCCTGCATTCTCTAGTTTATTTACTGAGGCAGGGTCTGTCGCAGAACCTAGAGTTGCTAACTCAGCTAGCCAGTTTGCCCTAGGTTTCTGCATCCCAAACGCTGAGACTACAGACACATGCTACACCCACTCGGCATTTATTTATTACATTTATTTATTTACTTATTTGAGAGAGATTGAAAGAGGCAGACAGAGAGAGTGAGTGGGCATGTCAGGGCCTCCAGCCACTGCAAAATGAACTCCAGGCGCATGTGCCACCTTGTATAGCTGACTTATGGGGGACTTGGGGAATTGAACCTGGGTCCTTTGGCTTTGCAGGAAAACACCTTAACCACTAAGCCATCCCTCCATGAGTGTTAGAGATAACCTCAGATCCTCATGTTGCCTAGCAAATGCTTTATCCACTGAGGTAGCTCTGCAGCCCTCCTTTCTTTGAAAGATCTCATGTAGCCTCAAACTTCTTTTTTTTTCTTCAAACTTTTTATGTACTGAGAATGACCTTGAACTTCTGAGATCCTTCTGACTACCTTCCAAGTACTGGGATTAAGTGGGTACCCAGATTTTTTTTTTCATTTTATTTTATTTTTGGGTTTTTGAAGTAGGGTCTCACTCTGGCCCAGGCTGACCTGGAATTAACTATGTAGTCTCAGAGTGGCCTCGAACTCATGGCGGTCCTCCTACCTCTGCCTCCCAAGTGCTGGGATTAAAGGCCTGTGCCACCATGCCCAGCTCTCCCACCTCATTTTCTTTTCAAAAAAAATTTTTTATTAACAACTTCCATGATTATAAAAAATATCCCATGGTAATACCCTCCCTTTCCCCTTTGAAACTCCATTCTCTATCATATCCCCTCCCCATCTCAATCAGTCTCTCTTTTATTTTGATGTCATGATCTTTTCCTCCTGTTATGATGGTCTTGTGTAGGTAGTGTCAGGCACTGTGAGGTCATGGATATCCAGGCCAATTTGTGTCTGGAGGAGCACGTTGTAAGGAGTCCTATCCTTCCTTTGGCTCTTACATTCTTTCCGCCACCTCTTCTGCAATAGACCCTGAGCCTTGGAAGGTGTGATATAGAGATATTGCAGTACTGAGCATTCCTGTCACTTCTTTCCAGCACCATGATGTCTTCTGAGTCATCCCAAGGTCACTGCCATCTGGAAAGAGAAGGTTCTCTACCAAAAGTGAGAGTAGCATTAATATAAGGGTATGAACATTAAGAGGAGTGCTTACTGGGCAGCTTGATAAGCATAGCATATGTATATTTAGCTAGACAGCAGCAGACGTTACACCCCTAGGGCTCATGACTACCCCTGTTTTAAGTTTGCAGTATCAGGGATGTATTCCCCCCCATGGAGCGGGCCTCCAGTCCAATTAGAGGGCAGTTGGTTTCCACCATGACAGACGTGCCACCATTGCACCCATTGGCTCATTTGGCCTGGCTGGCCAATTATAAGGCTTGCAGTGTCCACTGTTGAGTATCTTCACTGGTGATTTCTCTTTCTCCCATTGAACTACATGTAGAATGGCTTCTTCCAGCTTTCTGTCAGCTGGTCTACATAAAGGAGGTTATCAGCTCAGTTCCAGCAGGATTTCTCAGTGGCCTTGCAGCCCAAGTATGTGGAGACTTCAGCAATAGGGTCTTACCATCTATTCCTGGTGGGAAACCAAGGGCCTCAGCAATGGCCTGTAATGCTTTGGGGGCAGAGTACCCAGTTTACATGGTCCTGGGGATTGAACCCAGGGCTTTGTGCATGCCCAGCAAACCCTCTACCAACCTGGCTGCATCCCCGGCTCCAACCAGTTTTTTTTAATTGCACAGCTGATCATGGGCGGTTGGAGGGGGGATTGAGGGGAGCAGAGAAAGAAGTCTACAAGGATAGTAGATATGTCCAGCAAAGGAACCAAGAGAATGCTTATTAAACCCTGAGGCTGAGGCTGCCTAGGGTTGTTATTTAATCTTTTTTGTTTGTTTGTTTGTTTGTTTTCAAGGTAGGGTCTCACTCTAGCCCAGGCTGACCTGGAATTCACTATGGAGTCTCAGGGTGGCCTCGAACTCATGGCAATCCTCCTACCTCTGCCTCCGGAGTGCTGGGATTAAAGGCGTGCACCACCACGCTCGGCTTGTTATTTAATCTTGATAACTAGGATCTGTCATAAAGTATAGGTGTTCAAAGGCATACCCTCAGGAAAGGGTGGACCAGGAGAAACTGGCCATCAGCCCAAGGGGATGATAAGAAAATGTGTCTGTACTGAATTCTGCATTTGCTGCTTAAAAAAAAAAAAACAATTTTTTTTAGAGCCTCCCAGTGTAGCCCTAGTTGGTCTAGAATTTACTAGGTAGACCAGGCTGTCCTTAACTTGCCAAGATCCTCCTGCCTCTACTTCCAAAGTGCTAGGATTATAGGCATGCACCACCATTCTTAACCTCTGAATCTGGATTCACAAAAAAAGAAAAAATTGGGGAGCTGGCTCAGCTGGAGCTGAGCTGAAAACCTACTCCTTGTAGACCAGCTAACAGAAAGCTGGAAAAAACTATGCCACATGCAGCTCTGTGGGACAAAGAAGTCATCAGTGGCAATAAACAACAGTGGACATTGCAAGTCTTAAGTTTGGCCAGTGAGGCCAAAAGAGCCAATAGGGGAGGTCATGGGCCCTAGTAGTATAACGCCTGCTGGAGTCTGGCTAAATGCATGTATTATGCTCACCAAGCTGCCCAGTAAGCACTTCTCTTCACATTCAGCCTCATATATCAATGCTACTCTCACTTTTGGGTTAGAGAAGCTTCTCTTTTCAGATGGCAGTGACCTCTGGGATGATTCAAAAGGCACCATAGTACTGAGAAGAAGTGACAGAGGAGTGTTCTGCACTGAAACATCTCTGTCACATCCTCCAAGGCTCAGGGTCTATTGTGGAAGAGGGGGGCGGAAAAAAATGTAAGAGCCAAAGGAAGGGTAGGACTGCTTACAATGTAGTCTCGCAGATGTAAAATGGCCTGGATATCCATGACCTTGCAATGCCTGGTACTACCTACACAGGACCCTTATTATAAGAGGAAAAGATGATGGCATCAAAATAAAAGAGACTAATTGAGAGGGGGAGGGGATATGACAGAAAGTGGATTTGTGAAGGAGGTAGGGTTTCACTCTAGTCCAGGCTGACCTGGAATTCACTATGTAGTCTTGAAGGACTCAGGAACCAGATGGACGCCATGACAGGCTTCAGAGTCCTCAGTAGGCCTAACTTTCTGTTCCCTGGCAAGATCTAAGTTATTTATCTTCTGCTAAGGGTGGGTTTAACAGTTACTGGAAACATTATGCCATACATTCCTGAAGTCATAAGATAAGTTCAATTCCCCCAGCTCCAGCCCGCCGACCTTGCCATAAGGGTAGGTTTAACAGTTAAACTGATACATTCCTGAAGTCATGAGACATTCCTGTAGTCATAGATAAGCTCAATTCCCCTAGCCCCAGCCCGCCAACTTTGCCCGCCCAAATCCTAAGCCAACCAGAAGAGTAGACTGTTTAAATCAACCAATCATGTACCCATCCCCTTCTTCTATGTTCAAATCCCTATAAAAACCCTACCCTACCACTACTCAGGGCTCTTGTATGGATCCACTGCCTTGGTGAAGTCAAGAGACCAAGCTTAAGCTGGAAATAAAGCTCCTTGCCCTTGCATATGTGTTTGGTTCTCCTTGGTGGTCACTGGGGGTGCCGAGAACTGGGCATAACATTCTCAGGGTGGCCTCGAACTCATGGCGATCCTCCTACCTCTGCCTCCCAAGTGCTGGGATTAAAGGTGTGCACTACCATGCCCAGCTTTTCTCTCTCTCTCTCTTTTTTTACTTTTCTCTCTCTCTCTGTCACTTGCTGTCATATAAAAAGGCCAGTCCATTGGTCATGCCTAAAAAAATCTTACAAAAAAAATAAAATCTCAATGGGGGCTGGGGAGATGGCTTGCATACAAAGCCTGCTAGCCTGGGCTTGATTCCCCAGTACCCATGTAAAGTCAGATACACAAAGTGGTGCATGCATTTGGACATACTCGCAATGGCAAGCAACCTGGGAGTACCCATTCATATTCATGTTCTCTTTCTCTCTCTTTCTCCTTGCAAATAAATAATAGATGTAAAAACAAAAAGTGAGCCGGGTGTGGTGGCACACGCCTTTAATCCCAGCACTCAGGAGGCAGAAGTAGGAGGATCACCATGAGTTCAAGGCCACCCTGAGACTCCATAGTGAATTCCAGGTCAGCCTGAGCTAGAGTGCGACCCTACCTCGAAAAACAAAAAAACAAAAAGTTAGGACTAGAGAGATTGCTTAGTGGCTAAGGCACTTGCCTTCACAGCCTAGGGACCTGGGTTCAACTCCCAAAACCCATGTGTTGCAGTCAGGTTCACATTGCTGGCAGACATCACCTGCCCAAGAGCAGCTTTTGGGATAAAAAGATTTATTTTGGCTTACAGACTCGAGGGGAAGCTCTATGATGGCATGGGAAAATGATGGCATAAGCAGAGGGTACACATCACCCCCTGGCCAACATAAGGTAGAGAGACAATAGCAACAGGAGAGTGTGCCCAACACTGGCAAGGGGAAACTGGCTATAATACCCATAAGCCTTCCCCCAACAATACACTGCCTCCAGGAGGCGTTAGTTCACAAATCTTCATCAGCTGGGAACCTAGCACTCAGAACACCTGAGTTTATGGGAACGCCTGGATCCAGCCACCACAGCACATAAGCCAGATGCACAAAGTGGCGCATGTGTCCAGAGTTCATTTGCAGTGGCTAGAGGCCCTGTGTGCTGATTCTTTCTCTGTTTCATAAATAAGCAAAAATATTAAAAAAAAAATTAGTGAAATTATAGACCACAAAATCTGAAATGCTTCTGTATCTGAGCTAGCAAGTCCAGGCAAGATGAACAAAAGAGTATGCTTGGCAAGATGATCAAAAATGGGTTGGAGGGGCGAATGAGAACTAAATTAACTGAATTTGACTGGAAGGATCTGCTGAGACACATTGTAAAGATAATGACTTTCAATGATATGATATGCTTTTTGCTTTCATATAAAAGATAATTAAGGGGGCTGGCGAGATGGCTTAGCGGTTAAGCACTTGCCTGTGAAGCCTAAGGACCCCGGTTCAAGGCTCGATTCCCCAGAACCCACGTTAGTCAGATGCACAAGGGGGCGCACACGTCTGGAGTTCGTTTTCAGTGACTAGAGGCCCTGGTGCACCCATTCTCTCTCTCTCTCTCTGTCTGTCGCTCTCAAATAAATAAATAAAAATGAACAAAAAATATTAAGGGCTGGAGAGATGGCTTAGTGGTTAAGGCACTTGCCTGTGAAGGCTAAGGACCCAGGTTCTATTCTCCAGTACCCACATAAGCCAAATGTACAAGGTGGCACATGCATCTGGAGTTTGTTAACAGTGGCTAGAGGCCCTGGCATGCCCATTCTCTCTCTCCCTCTCTTTTTCTCTCTCTAAAATAAATAAATAATACAAAAATATTTTTTAAAAGTTTGTTTATTCATTTGTTTACTGCTATGTGATTGAAACCCAGATGACCCCTTAGTGCCAGAGATTGCACTGATCTAGAAGACAGAGATAGCCAGGCATAGTGGCACACACTTTTAATCCCAGCACTCGGGAGGCAGAGATAGGAGGATCGCTGTGAGTTCAAGGCCAACCTGAGACTACATAGTGAATTCCAGGTCAGCCTGGGCTACAGTGAGACCCTACCGAAAAACAAACAAACAAAAAACCCAGAGATGGGCTGGAGAAATGGCTTAGTGGTTAAGGCGTTTGCCTGCAAAGCCAAACGACCCAGGTTCAATTCTCCAGGTCCCACATAAGCCAGATGCACATGGTGGCACATGTATCTGGAGTTTGTTTGCAGTGGCTGGAGGCCCTAGTGTGCCCATTCTCTCTTTCTCTACCTGCCTCTCTCTCTCTCTCAAATACATAAATTAATATATATATATATACATATATATATATATATATATATATATATATTTTTTTTTTTTTTTTTTTTGGTTTGTCCAGGTAGGGTCTCACTCTGGCTCAGGCTGACCTGGAATTAACTATGTAGTCTCAGGGTGGCCTCGAACTCATTGGTGATCCTCCTACATTTGCCTCCTGAGTGCTGGGATTAAAGGCATGCACCACCACGCCCAGCCAAAAATAAAATATTTTTTAAAAACCTAGAGATAAATACAGCAGGATATCTTGGGAATCGGCTCAAAAGTATGTCGTGTGATGCTACACTAAAGTCAGAATAACCTGCCTTAGAGCAGGAACGAACTTTAAATTCCTGCTCCTTTTTCATTTTCTTATCTGGCTGCTCCCCGTCAGCCCTCATCTTTGATAATTTTACTTTTTGTTGACCGCCCTCTGCTCACCATGCTCATCTGATAAGACTCTCATTCTTCCAGCTTTGGACAATAGCTGCTTTTAGAAACTATAATGTCGTCACGAGAGAACAGTTGCCCAAGATGCAGAACTTTTTTAAACAATGGAGCATGTGTCTTATGTGGCCAGTGTCTTCACTCTGACTTGGTTATGAGACTAAGCCATTCCTCCCTGCTCTAACATGCTGAAGACATCATCTGAGGGGCGCGGGGGTGGGGGGGGGAGATGGATGCTCAGCTGTCATGTCAAAGGAAACATTCTAGCAGCTTCTATTCTTGTCTTTAAGCCTTCCACAGTTAGAGATTTGAGGTAACACGATACACTCTATGCTCATAACTGATGTGTCTGGAGAATTTGGTAATGAATGTCTAGCAACAGCAGAATGGAAAATGTGATGTATATTATGCAAGTCAGTAAAGGAATGACCTATTATTGCAATACAGAGAATAGAAACTGGAGTCAAACACCCTTTGTACTCCAAAATAGAAAATAGGGTCTCAAAACATTTTGTAATTATTATTATTATTATTATTAGTTTTTTTTTTTTTTTCAAGGTAGGGTCTCACTCTAGCCCAGGCTGACCTGGAATTCACTATGTAGTCTCAGGGTGGCCTTAAACTCATGGCAATCCTCCTACCTCTGCCTCCCAAGTACTGGGATTAAAGGCGTGCACCACCACACCTGGCTTAAAGAAAGTACTTTTTTTTTCAAGGTAGGGTCTCACTCTAGTCCAGGCTGACCTGGAATTTACTATGTAGTCACAGGGTGGCCTCGAACTCACAGTGATCCCCCTACCTTTGCCTCCCTAGTGCTGGTATTAAAGGCATGCGCCACCACACCCGGCTCTCAAAAAAGCACTTAAAAAAATAAATAATTTAATTTATCTATTTGAGATAGAATGAGAAAGGGAGAGAGGCAGATAGATAGAAGGAATGGGTGCACCAAGACCTCTAGCCGCTGCAAATGAACTCCAGACACATGTGCTACCTTGTGCATCTGGCTTACATGGGTACTGGGGAATCGGAACCTGGGTCCTTTGGCTTTGCTGGTAAGTGCTTTAACTGCTAAACCATTTCTTTAGCTTCTTGTTTGTATGTTTGTTTAAAGTTAAGCCTATGGGGCTGGAGGGGTGGCTTAGTGGTTAAGGCACTTGCCTGAGAAGCCTAAGGATCCAGGTTTGATTCTCCAGATCCCACATAAGCCAGATGCACATGATGGTGCATGCATCTGGAGTTCGTTTGCAGTGGCCAGAGGCCCTGGTGTGCCCATTCTCTTTCTCTCTCTCTCTCATAAATAAATAAAACTAAAAAATATTAAAGTTAAGCCTATGGAGCCCGGGGAGATGGGGCACTTGGTTGCGAAGCCTGCTAGCCCAGGTGCAGTTCCCAGTACCCATGTAAATCCAGATGCACAAAATGATGTAGGCACCTGGCCTATGTTTCCAGCAACAAGAGGCCCTTACATTCCATTCTCTCCCTCTCTCTTTCTCTTTCTCTCTCTATCAAATAAAATAAAATTTTTTGTTGTACTTTCAATGTATGGTCTCACTCTAGCCCAGGCTGACCTGGAATTTACTATGTAGACTCAGGTGGCCTCAAACTCACACTGATCCTCCTATCTTTGCCTCCCAAGTGCTGGGATTAAGGCATGTATCACCACCCCTGATTAAAATACTTTAAACAAAAATTTATTTTTATATTGACACATTCCATAATTGTAGACAATAATCCATGGTAATTCCCTCCCTCTCCCCCACTTTCCCTTTGAAACTCCACTCTCCATAATACCTCTTCCCCCTCTCAGTCAGTTTCTCTTTTATTTTGATATCATCATTTTCTCCTCGTGTTATGATGGTCTTGTGTAGGTAGTGTCACACATTGCGAGGTCATGGATACCCAGGCCATTTTGTGTCTGGAGGAGCACGTTGTAAGGAGTCCTACCCTTCCTTTGGCTCTTACATTCTTTCTGCCACCTCTTCCAAAATGGATCCTGAGCCTTGGAAGATGTGAGAGATGTTTTAGTGCTGAGAACTCCTCTGTCACTTCTTCCAGCACCATGGTGCTTTCTGAGTCATCCCAGAGGTCACCACCATCTGAAAAGAGAAGCTTCTCTAACCAAAAGTCAGAGTAGCATTAATATATGGGTATGAACATTAAGAAAAGTGCTTACTGTGCAGTTTGGTGAGCATAGTATATACATTTAGCCAGACAGCAGGAGACAAAACTCCCTTAGGGCTCATGACTACCCCTGTTGTAGGTTTTCAGTATTAGGGATGTATTCCCTTCCATGGAGCAGGCCTCCAGTCCAATTAGAGAGTGGTTGGTTTCCCCCATAACAGACATGCCACTATTGCACCCGTTGGCTCATTTTGCCTGGGTGGCCAAATTTAAGGCTTTCAGTGTCCACTGTTGAATATCTCCACTGGTGGTTTCTCTCTCTCCCACTGAACTGCATGCAGCATAGCTTTTTCCAGCTCTCTGTTAGCTGGTCTACATGGAGCAAGGTTTTCAGTTCAGCCCCAGCAGGATTTCTCAGTGACCTTGCAGCCCAAGTATGTGGAGTCTTCAGCAATAGGGTCTTACCATATATTCCTGGTGGGAAACCAAGAGCCTCAGCAATGGCCTGTAATGTTTGGGGGGCATCAGGGACCTCCCTGGCCAACAACTCACTGGAAGGTATCCCATCCTAGCACTGAAAATTTTCTAGTAACAATCTATGCTCCTGTGTGTTCAATTGTCCAAAAAAGTAGGTTTCCATATGACTTATTCATATCCTCTTAGATTTTGATTAGTCCTCCCTCAACCTTTCCTTTACTCAATCTCTTCCCCTAACCTCACTTAGGTCTTTTTTTTTTTTAAACTATGTTAGTTTTTAATTTTTTGTTTATTTTTATTTATTTATTTGAAAGTGACAGACAGAAAGAGAAAGAGGCAGATAGAGAGAGAATGGGCGCACCAGGGCCTCCAGCCACTGCAAACGAACTCCAGACGTGTGTGGCCCCTTGTGCATCTGGCTAACGTCTGGCTAACGTGGGTCCTAGGGAATCGAGCCTCGAACTGGGGTCCTTAGGCTTCACAGGCAAGTGCTTAACCACTAATCCATCTCTCCAGCCCCACTTAGGTCTTTTTACCCCCATTAATCTGTTTTTCTACTTACATATGTACAATACCATCCTATTGAATCTCCCCCCTCCCTCCCTTTCTATTCCCTTTCTATCTTACTGGCCTTTGCTACTGAGTTTTATTCCAACTCAATCATTTGTAGTTAGGATCCACATATGACAGAGAACATGTGATGTTTGGCTGTCTGGTCCTGGGTTACCTCACTAAGTATAATCCTTTCCAGATCAACCCATTTTCCTGTAAATTTCATAATTTCATTTTTCTTTAACATTGAGCAGTACCCCCATTGTATAAATGTGCCACATCTTCATTATCCATTCATCAGTTGAGGGACATCTAGGCTGATTCAATTTCCTAGCTATTGTGAATAGAGCAGCAATAAACATGGTTGAGCAAGTATATCTAAGGTAGTGAGACGAGTCCTTAAGATATATGCCTGGAAGTGGTATAGCTGGATCATATGGTAAATCTATTTTTAGCTGTCTCAGGAACCTCCACACTGATTTCCACAATGGCTAGACCAGATTGCATTCCCACTAACAGTTTGGAAGGGTTCCTCTTTTTCTGCATCCTCACCAGGATTTATGGTTATTTGTTTTCATGATGGTAGCCATTCTGACAAGAGTGAGATGGAATCTCAACATAGTTTTAATGTGCATTTCCCTGATGGCTAGGGATGTAGAACTTTAATTTTAGATGTTTATATGCCATCTGTATGTCTTCTTTTGAGAGATCTCCATTTAGTTCCATAGCCTGTTTTTTAACTGGGTTGTTAGATTTCTTATTATTTAGTTTTTTGAGTTCTTTGTATGTTTTGGATATTAATCCTCTGTCAGATGTATAGCTGGCAAAGATTGTCTCCCATTCTGTAGGTTGCCTCTTTGCTCTATTCACAGTGTCCTTTGCTGTACAAAACCTTTGTAATTTCATGAGGTCCCAGCGGTTGATCCATGGTTTTATTTCCTGGGCAATTGGGGTTATATTCAGGAAGTCTTTGCCAAGACCAATATGTTGAAGGGTTTCCCCTACTTTTTCCTTTAGCAGTTTCAGAGTTTCAGGTCTGATATCAAGGTCTTTGATCCATTTGTACTTAATTCTTGTACATAGAGAGAGATAAGGATCTATTTTCATCCTTCTACGGATACATATCCAGTTTTCCCAGCACTATTTGCTGAAGAGATTGTCTTTTCTCCAATGAATATTTTTGGCATTTTTGTCACAGATCAGGTGGCTATAGCTACCTGGACTTACATCTGGGTCCTCTATTCTGCTCCATTGATTTCTATGTCTGTTTTTTTTAATACCTTTTTTTAAAACATATTTTTATTTGTTTATTAATTTGAGAGAGAGAGAGGCAGATATTGAATGAGCACACCAGGGCCTCCAGACACTGCAAACAAACTCCAAGTGCATGCACCACCTTGTGCATCTGGTTTACATGGGTCTTGGGGAATCAAACCTAGGTCCTAAGACTTTGCAGGCAAGCACCTTAACTGCTAAGCCATTTCTCCAACCCTACATGTCTGTTTTTGTGCTAGTACCATGCTGTTTTTGTTACTATGGCTCTGTAATATAGGTTAAAATCAGGTATGGTGATACCACCAGCCTTATTATTATTATTATTATTATTACTATTACTATTACTATTACTATTTTGGTTTTTTGAGGTAGGATTTTACTCTAGCCCAGGCTGAACTGGAATTCACTATGTAGTCTCCGTGTGGCCTCAAACTCACGGCTATCCTCCTACCTTTGCCTCCCAAGTGCTGGGATTAAACACATGTGCCACTACACCCAGCACCAGCCTTATTTTTGTTGCTCAAAATTATTTTAGATATTCAAGGTTTTTTTTTTGTGCTTCCAAATGAATTTTTGGATTTTTTCTATTTCCATGAAGAATGCCATTGGAATTTTGATGGGGATTGCATTAAATGTGTAGATTGTTTTAGGTAAGATTGCCATTTTCACAATATTGATTCTTCCAATCCAAGAACAAGAGATGTCTTTCCATTTCCTAGTGTCTTCTGCAATTTCTCGCTTGAATGTTTTAAAGTTTTCATTATAGAGATCCTTCACTTCCTTGGTTAGGTTTATTCCAAGGTGTTTTAAAAAATATTTTAGTTTTTATTTACTTACTTGAGAGAGAAAAAGAGGGAGGGAGAGAGAGAGAGAGAGAGAATATAGGCACGCCAGCCAGGGCCTCCAGCCACTGCAAAGGAACTCCAGATGCATGCACCACCACCTTGTGTGCATCTGGCTTACATGGGTCCTGGAGAATTGAACCAAGGTCCTTTGGCTTTGTAGGTAAGTGCCATAACTGCTAAGCCATCTCTCTAGCCATGCATATATATATATATATATATATATATATATACAATTGTGAATGCGAGTGATTCTCTGATTTCATCCTTTGTGTGTTTGTTGTTAGCATATGGAATGTTACTGATTTCTGTGTGTTTATTTTGTATCCTGCTACATTGCTATAAGTGTTTATCAGCTCTAACAGTTTGCTGGTGGAGTCTTTAGGGCCCTCTATGTATAGAATCATATCATCTGCAAATAATGATAACTTGATCTCTTCCTTTCCAATTTGTATCCCTTTTATGTGTGTCTCTTGCCTTATTGCTATGGCTAAGACTTCTAGTACTATATTAAATAAAAGTGGGGCCAGGCATGGTGGTGCACGCCTTTAATGTCAGCACTTGGGAGGCAGAGGCAGGAGGATCACCATGAGTTCAAGGTCACCTGAGATTACATAGTGAATCCCAGATCAGCTAGAGTGAAACCCTACCTGGAAAAAAAAAAAGTGGGGACAGTGGACAACCCTTGCCTTGTTCCTGATTTTAGTGGAAAAGCTTCAAGTTTGTCCCTATTTAGTATTATGTTGGCTGTAGGTTTGTCATAAATAGCTTTTGTTATGTTGAGATATGTTCCTTCTATTACCAGTTTCTGTAGGACTTTTATCATGAAGAGATGTTGGATTTTGTCAAATATTTTTTCTGCATCTAATGAGATGATCATGTGATTTTTGTCCTTCAGTCCATTTATATAATGTAAAATACATTTATCAGTTTGCGTATGTTGAACCATCCCTGCATCTCTGGGATAAAGTCTACTTGGTCAGGGCGAATGATCTTTCTGATATATTCTTTTTAAAAATATTTCACTTTTCTTTGAGAGAGAAATAGGCAGGGAGAGAGAGACAGAGAGAATGGGCACACCAGGGCCTTTAGCTGCTGCAGACGAACTCCAGATGTGTGTGCCCCTTTGTGCATCTGGCTTATGTGGGTCCTGGGGAATTGGAGCTGGGTCCTTTGGCTTTGCAGGCAAGAGCCTTATCCACTAAGCCATTTCTCCAGCCCTCTGATATATTCTTGTATTCTATTTGCCAATTTTTTTTTGTTTGTTTGTTTTGTTTTTGTTTTTCGAGGTAGGGTCTCACTCTAGCAATATTTTGTTGAGAATTTTGCATCTATGTTCATGAGGGGAGATTGGTCTGTAAATTTTTTTTTTTTTTTTTTTTTTTTTTTTTTTTTTTTTTTTTTTTTTTTAGAGTGACAGAGAGAGAGGGAGAGAAAGAGGCAGATAGAGAAAGAATGGGCATGCCAGGGCTTCCAGCCACTGCAAATTGCATCTGACTGACGTGGGTCCTGGGGAATCGAGCCTCGAACCGGGGTTCTTAGGTTTCACAGGCAAGCACTTAGCCACTAAGCCATCTCTCCAGCCCCGTAATTTTCTTTTTATGTTCTGTCTTTGTCTGACTTTGGTATCAGGGTGATGCTGGCTTTGTAGAAGGAGTTTGGTAGGATTTCTTCCTTTTCTATTTTATGGAAAAGTTTGTGAAACATTGGTGTTAGTTCTTCCATGAAGGTCTGGTAAAATTTACAAGTGAATCCATCTGGGCCTGACTCTTTAGTTGGGAGATTTTTGGTCTATTTAAGTGGTTAGTCTCATCTTGATTTAATGTAGGTAGGTATACAAATCAAGGAAATCATCCATTTCTTTCAGATTTTCAAACTTAGTGGAGTATATGCTCTTAAATATGTCCTCATGATTTTCTGAATTATATTGGTATCTGTTGTAAGGGTGCCTTTTTCATCTCTAATTTTATTATTTTGTTTCTCTTCTCTATGTTGGTCAGATTTGCTAAGGGTTTATCAATCAATCTTGTTTATTCTTTCAAAGAACCTACTCTTTGTTTCATTGATTCTTTGGATTGGGTTTTTTTTTTTGTTTTTTTTGTTTTTTGTTTTGGTTTCTATTTCATTATTTTCTGCCTGAATCTTTATTATTTCTTCCCATGTACTGATTTTCAGTTTGCCTTGTTCTTTTTCCAAAGCCTTAAGGTGAAGCATTAGTTGTTTGCTTGTGACCTTTCTAATTTCTTAACATAGGCAATTAAAGCTATAAATTTCCTTCTTAGGACTGCCTTCATTGTGCCAGAAAAGGTTTTGGTGTGCTGTGTTCTCATTATCTTTTGGTTATGTGAATTTTTTTATTTCCTTCTTGATTTCTTCATTGCTACTGCTGAAAAGAATGTGCATTCTTCAGCATTTGGATAAAACGTTCTATAGATATTTGTTAGGTCCATTTTTTCTATGGCCTCATTTAATCCAGATGCATCTCTGTTTATTTTTTGTCAGGATGACTTGTCAATTAATGAGAGTGGGGTGTTGAAGTCACCCACTACAACTGTGTTTGGTGTTATCTGTGACCAAATAAAGTAATCTTGGTTGACAGTTGTTATCTTTCAGAACTTAGAGTACATCATTCCAAGCCCTTCTGGCTTGTGTTGTGTTGAGTAATCTGCTATTATCCTGATGAGCTTGCTTTTGTATGTGACTTGATTTTGCTAACTGCTTTCAATATATTTTCTTTGGTTTGTGTGTTTGTAGTTTAATTATAATATGACAGTGAGAGGGCCTTTCCTGATTTTGTCTGTTTGGCATTCTATGGGCTTCCTGTATCTGTATTGGCATCAACTTCCCTACTTGAGGGAAGTTTTCTTCTATGATTTTGTTGAAAATGCCTGTTATGCCTTTGGAGTAAATATTTTTGTTTGTTTGTTTTTTGTTTTTTTGAGTAAGGGTCTTGCTCTAGCCCAGGCTGACCTGAATTCACTATGTAATCTCAGGGTGGCCTCAAACTCATGGCAATCCTCCTACCTCTACCTCCCGAGTGCTGGGATAAAAGGCATGTGCCACTGGAGTGAATTTTGATGTTTGATCTCTTCATAGTGTCGAGAATGTCATGAAATTCCCATTCACGCCTTCCTATTAGTTTGTCTTTCCCTTTGTTGGCCTGTATTAGACCTGCCACCTAGTCTTCTAGTTTAGATATTCTGTCCTCTCCTTGATCCATTCTACTAGTGAGACTTTCTACAGAGTTTTCTATTTGGCTTACTCTGTTTTTCATTTCTAGTATTTCTGATTGGTATTTTTTCATTATTTCTATTTCCCTACTCGTTTTTTATGCCTCTCCCCCCCCTTTAAAAATATTTTATTGGGCTGGAGAGATGGCTTAGCGGTTAAGCGCTTGCCTGTGAAGCCTAAGGACCCCAGTTCAAGGCTCAATTCCCCAGGACCCACGTTAGCCAGATGCACAAGGGGGTGCACACATCTGGAGTTCATTTGCAGTGGCTGGAGGCACTGGCACGTCCATTCTCTCTCTCTCTCTCTCTCTCTCTCTCTGTCATTCTCAAATAAATAAATAAAAATAAACAAAACATTTTTAATATTTTATTGCCAGACATGGTGGCACATACCTTTTTTTTTTTTTTTTTTTTTTTTTGGTTTTCTGAGGTAGGGTTTCATTCTAGCCCAGGCTGACCTGGAATTCACTATGGAGCCTCAGGGTGGCCTCGAACTCACAGCGATCCTCCTACCTCTGCCTCCTGAGTGCTGGGATTAAAGGTGTGCGCCACCACACCCAGCTGGCACACGCCTTTAATCCCAGCATTTGGGAGGCAGAGGTAGGAGGATCGCCTTGAGTTCAAAGCCCCCCTGAGAATACAGAGTGAATTCCAGGTCAGCCTGGCCTAGAGTGAGGCCCTACCTTGAAAAACCAAAAAATACATATATTTATTTCAGAGTGATACAGAAATAGGCAGGGAGGAGAATAGGCAAGCCAGGATCTCCAGCCACTGCAAACAAACTCCAGGTCAGTGCGCCCCCTTGTGCATCTGGCTTACGTGGGTCCTGGGGAATTGTACCTGGGTCCTTTGGCTTTGCAGGCAAGTGCTTTAACCACTAAGCCATCACTCTAACCCTTGCTCATGTTTTTTTTTTAATTTTAGTTTTTTTATTGACAACTTCCATAATTGTAAACAATATACCATGGTAATTCCTTCCCTCCCCACACTTTCCCCTTTGAAATTCCACTCTTCATCATATTCCCTTTCCCTCTCAATCAGTCTCTCTTTTATTTTGATGTCATGATCTTTTCCTCCTGTTATGATGGTCTTGTGTAGGTAGTGTCAGGTACTGTAAGGTCATGGATATTCAGGCCATTTTGTGTCTGGAGGAGCATGTTGTAAGGAGTCCTACCCTTCTTTTAGCTCTTACATTCTTTCTGCCACCTCTTCTGTGATGGAACTTGAGCCATGGAAGGTGTGATAGAGATATTTCAGTGCTGAGCACTCCTCTGTCACTTCTCAGCACCATGATGCCTTCTGAGTCGTCCCAAGGTCACTTATATCTGAAAAGAGAAGGTTCTCTAACCAAAAGTGAGAGTAGCATATATATAAGGGTATGAACATTAAGAGAAGTGCTTACTGGGCTGTTTGTTGGGCAAAGTATATACATTTAGCCACACACCCTTACTCATGTTTCATATTGACCTACTTATTTCATTAAGTTGGTTTCCTTTGTTTTCTTGGGTTTCCTTCAGGAGTTAGTTTTCTTCTTTTATTCCTTTGAACATTAATATAATCGCTTTTTTTTTTTTTGGAAATCTTTGTCAGGCATTTCATCTAAAGCAGTCTCACTGGAGGTCATTTCTGATGTGTTTATAATTTTTCATGGGATTGTATTGTCTTGATTTTTTTGTGTTTCTTGTATTATAATGTAGAGATTTTTGCATCTTGAGTTAATTTTATGCTTAGGTTTTCTAATTATCTGCAGTGTTCTTAGTCATGTGAATTTGGCTTTCTCTATCTTCAGTACAGGAGTTTAAGGTGCCAGGTGTAGCTCTTACACTCCAAAAGAAACAACAGTGGGGCTGGAGAAGTGGCTTAGTGGTTAAGCAGTTGCCTGTGAAGCCTAAGGACCCTGGTTCGAGGCTTGATTCCCCAGGACCCACATTAGCCAGATGCACAAGGGGGCGCATACGTCTGGCATTTGCTTGCAGTGGCTGGAGGCTCTGGTGTGCTCATTCTCTCTATATATATCTCTGCCTCTTTCTCTCTCTCTCTCTGTCTGTATGTTGCTCTCAAATAAATAAAATTAAAAAAAAAAAAAAAGAAACAACAGTGACTCTAGGTGTTGAGTTTGTCTGCTACTCAAGTATTGTAGTAGAATGGGTGAAGCAAATTACTGGCAAATTTTAAAATTCAACTGAGCAATATAGACATTCAATCAAAACCAGCACAGAGTATTTATATAAGCCTGGGGATTAAACTAAACAGATAATCTAATAAAGCCAAAGTTCCTAAGGGTATGTGTTACCCCACACCCTTAATCCTGTCAACTGGGAAGTCAGGATTTCTAGTCTGTAATGGGTTCCAAGTCAGCCTGGGGCCAGTCAGTCCCTGCTCCCAATAGTGACTTAAGAAAAAGACAAAGGCCCTAAAAATGAGGAAATTTCAAAGGCAACAATAGTCAACACCAAAATACGGCTTATTTGAGAAGGGTAAAGCCACCAAGAATGTATCATTCAGATGTAATACATAACATTTCCTGACATGGAAAGAGAGATTAGCACTTCCAGTGCAGGCCTATGTATCTGGCTTTGTATAAATAGGCCCAGTCACCTTTGGGGATGGCTTCCAATCTCACCAATGCTGAGTGCCCACCTCAATCCCTCTCAGTGCCAGGCGGCTGGGGGTGAAGAGTTCTCAGGATGTTCACGGCCCTGATGGTTGGGGGATGGGAGACGTATAGGGTGCTTGGAGTTGTACCAGAATTACTCGGACAGTCCCATTTATATCTCTTTGGGCTGCTGCTCCGCTGGTCTCTGCTGTCTTCCCTTTCAGGTTTCTTGCTTTTGCGAGGAGGCTGATGCGAGTGGAAAGTCCCCTCATCTTTTTTTTTTTTTTTTTTTTTTTTTTTTTTTTTTTTTGAGGTAGGGTCTCACTCCAGCCCAGGCTGACCTGGAATTCACAATGGAGTCTCAGGGTGGCCTCGAACTCATGGCCATCCTCCTACCTCTGCCTCCTGAGTGCTGGGATTAAAGGCGTGCGCCACCACACCTGGCTTAAGTCCCCTCATCTTATTTCTGCTCCTGCCGCTCCGTGCACCAGCAGGTGGGACCAGGGTTGCTGGCGTCTCGGCGGGATTCTGGCCAGTTTGCTCCTTTCTGGAAGATCTTGGTCTCTCCTGCTTCTCTGCTGTGGTTGATAATAACTTATACACTTCACTTTTCAGTAGAAGAGTGCATTTTGCTGTGTTTTTGTTTATTTCCCTTCCCAGGCTGCTTTGGCGTGGCTAGTATGCCGCCATCTTACCCGGAAGTTAAAATACAAAATTTTTGTTTTGTTTTGTTTTTGAGGTAAGGTCTCACTCTAGCTCAGACTGACCTGGAATTCACTCTGTATTCTCAGAGTGGCCTGGAACTCATGATGATCCTCCTACCTCTGCCTCCCGAGTGTTGGGATTAAAGGCGTGTGCCACCACGCTCAGTTAAAATACAAATTTAAAAAAATATACTTACTTTTTTTTTTTTTTTTGAATGAGAGGGAAAGAGAAAGGGGGAGAGTATGGGCAGACCATGGCCTCCTACCCTTGCACACGAACTCCAGATGCATGTGCCACTTTGTACATCTGGCTTTAGGTGACTACTAGGGAATCAAAGCCAGGCCATCAGGCTTTGCAAGGTTAGGCCTTTAACCACTGAGCAATATCTCCAGCCTCCATATACCAATTTTTAAAAATTTTAATTAATAGCACAAGGGCTACTGTAGAAGTTACCTTCTTGTTGCCAGGACAAAACAGCTGAGCAGTAACCAGTTTATGGAAGGAAAAGGGTTACTTCCAGCTTACAAGTTGGTGGGAAAGCTTCAGTATGGCAGGGAAAACATGGGAGGTAGCTGAGCATCACATCATGTCCAAATCTGGGTGGAGGTAGTGTAAGTACTGGGCTGGGGGCTGGGCTAAGAAATCTTAAGTTTGGTCCACAGTGACACCACCTCTCCAGCCAGACTCCACCCCCAAAATTGTCACCAATTAGAGACCAAGTGTTCAAAACACATGAGGATATGGGGGACACTTCACATTCAAACCACCAGGCTACATAGTGAGATCTTTTTAAAAAAAATGGGGGGGGGGGTGGACTGGAGAGATGGCTTAGCAGTTAAGGCACTTGCCTGCAAAGCCAAAGGACCCAGGTTTGATTCCCCAGGACCCACATAAGCCAGATGCATAAGGGGTCACACGCATCTGGAGTTCATTTGCAGTGGCTGGAGGCCCTGGCGTGCCCATTCTCTCTCTACCTGCCTATTTCTGTATCTCTCTCTCTCTCAAATAAATAAAAAAAATTAAAATTAAAAAGAAATAGGGCTGGAAAGATGGCTTAGCAATTAAGGTGCTTTCCTACAAAGCCAAAGGACTCCAGTTTGATTCTTCAGGACCCAGGTAAGCAAGAAGCACAAGGGGGCGCATGCATCTGGAGTTGGTTGGCAGCAGCTGGAGGCCCTGGTGCATCCATTGTCTTACTCTCTACCATTCTCTCTCTTAAGCAAATAAACATATTAAAAAGTAAAATATATCTGAGTGTGGTGGCCCACACCTTTAATCCCAGCACTTGGGTAGGAGGATCACTGTGAGTTTGAGGCCAGCATAAGACTACATAGTGAATTCCAGGTCAACCTGGGCTAGAGTGAGATCCTACCTCAAAAAAAAAAAAAAAAAAAAAAAAAAAAGGCCGAAAACTGGGCATAGTGATAGAAAGATAGGAAAATTGCAATGCCACAGAAGGAGTGGGGGGAGAAAGGCTGCTCTGTTGTGACTCCGGTCCAGCATCTTTGAGAAGGAAGAAACAGAAGAACTTTGACTTCAAAAGACTTAAAACTTCCCAGACACCCAGATGAAAACCAAATGGCCCGCCATGAGAAAATGCCCTGAATTTTTAGCACTCATTCCTCTCATTCCTAGGTCAAGGATGCCATAAACTTTGTTTACTAAGAGAACCTTTGCTCTGTTACAAGTTAAACAACGTTAAAAGAGAGGGAAGTACTCTGAAAGAAACCAAGTCACTACACGTACCCCACTACAGAGAATGTGGGTAGGCTTTCCCTTCCTTCCCTTCCTTCCTCCCTCCCCTTCTCTTTCTTTTCAAACGTATTTTATTTATTTAATTTGCAGAGACAGAAAGAGCGTGTGTGTATAGGCGCAGCAGGACCTCCAGCCACTGCAAACCAACTCCAGATGCATGCGCCACTTTGTGCATCTGGCTTTACCTGGATATTAGGGAATCAAACCCCAGTTGTTAAGCTTTGCAGGCAAGCGCCTTAACCACTAAGCCAGCCCTCCAGCTCTCTCTCTCTCTCTCTCTCTCTTTTGTTTGATTGTTGAGGTTTTTATTTTAATTTTTATTTATTTATTTTTATTGACAGCTTCGATAATTATAGACAATAAGCGATGATAATTTCATTCTCTCCTCCACTCACAAATCCATCCTCCCTTCATATATCCCCTCCTGCTTTCAATTAGTCTCTCTTTCTCTCTCTCTCTCTGTTTTTTTTTTTTTTGTTGTTGTTGTTTGTTTGTTTTTGGTTATTCAAGGTAGGCATTTACTCTAGCCCAGACTGACCTGGAATTCACTATGTAGTCTCAGGCTGGCCTCGAACTCACGTCGATCCTCTTACCTCTGCCTCTTGAGTGCTGGGATTAAAGATGTGAGCCACAACAACCAGCCTTCTCTTTAATTTTGATGTCATCATCTTTTCCTCCTATTACGAGGGTCTTGCGTAGGTAGTGTCAGGCACTGTGAGGTCATGGATATCCAGGCCATTTTGTTTCTGGAATATTACATTGCAAGGAGTCCTACCCTTCCTTTGGCTCTTACATTTTTTCCTCCACCTCTTTTGCAATGGACCCTGAGTCTTGGAAGGTGTGATAGAGATATTGCAGTGCTGAGCACTCCTCTGTCATTTCTTGTCAACACTGTGGTGACTTTTGAATCATCCCAGTAGTCACTGCCATCTGAAAAGACAACCTTCTTTTTAAAAAGAGAGAGAGAGAGAGAGAGAGCTGGGCGTGGTGGCGCACGCCTTTAATCCCAGCACTCAGGAGGCAGAGGTAGGAGGATCGCCGTGAGTTCGAGGCCACCCTGAGACTACATAGTTAATTCCAGGTCAGCCTGGACCAGAGTGAGACCCTACCTCGAAAAACCAAAAAAAAAAAAAAAAAAAAAAATAATAATAATAATAATAATAATAAATAAAAAAAGAAAAAGAGAGAGAATGGGGCACCAGGGCCTCTAGCCCCTGCAAACGAACTCCGGACGCATGCACCACCTTGTACATCTGGCTTATGTGGATACTGGAGACTCGAACCTGAATCCCTGGGCTTTGCAAGCAGGTGCCTTAACATGCTTAGTCATCTCTCCAGCCCTGAAACAGAAGCTTCTATAATCAAAAGTGACACTATCATTAATAGATGGGTATGAACATTAAGAAAAGGGCTGAAGAGATGGCTTAATGGTTAAAGCCAAGAGACCCAGGTTGGATTCCCCAGAATCCATGTAAGCCAGTTTGCGGTGGCTGGAGCTCTCTAGCTCTATCTGCTTCTCTGTCTCTCTCAAATAAATAAATAAAAATAAAATACAAAAAAATTTTAAAGTGCTTACAGGGCTGGAGAGATGGCTTTGTGGTTAAGACACTAAGACCTACCAAGCCAAAAGACGTAGGTTCAATTCTTCAGGACCCATGGAAGCCACCTGCACAAGGTGCACACAGTTTGTCTGCAGTGGCTGGAGGCCCTGGTGTGCCCATTGATTTTCTCTCTCTCTCTCAAATAAATAAACAAATAATAAAATATTTGGGCTGGACAGATGGCTTAGCAGTTAAGGCGCTTTCCTATGAAGCCAAAGGCCCCGGGTCCAATTCCCCACCACCCACGTAAGCCAGATGCACAAGGGGGCGCATGCATCTGGAGTTCATTTACAGTGGCTAGAGGCCCTGGCGAGCACATTCTCTCTGTCTGCGTCTCTTCTCTCTCTCTCTCTCATTCTCTCTCTCTTCTCTCTCTCTCTCTCTCTCTGTCTGTCTGCTTGCACATAAATAAAAGAAAACAAAAAAAATATTTAGGCTAGAGTGATGGCTTAGTAATTAAGATGCTTGCCTGTGAAAGCCTAAGGATCCATGTTCAGTCTCTCTCCAGATCCCAGATGCAAAAGGGTGAGGCAAGCGCAAGATCGCATATGCCCACTAGGTGGCGCAAACATCTGGAGTTCGATTGCAGGGGCCAAGGCTCTATAAAACATTTTTTTTAAAATTTTTGTTTATTTTTATTTATTTATTTGAGAGTGACAGACACAGAGAGAAAGAGGCAGATATATAGAGAGAATGGGCGCACCAGGGCCTCCAGCCACTGCAAACGAACTCCAGACGCGTGCGCCCCCTTGTGCATCTGGCTAACGTGGGTCCTGGGGAATCGAGCCTCGAATCGGGGTCCTTAGGCTTCACAGGTAAGCGTTTAACCCCTCAGCCATCTCTCCAGCCGCTATAAAACATTTTTTAAAAAATAGAAAAGTTGGGGGGGGGGGCTTGCCTGGCATCATGACGGCTCGGCAGCACCGGGGCTGCAGGGAGACTGAGGGACCCGTGCCCGCCCCTGCTCCGTGTGGCCCCGCGTGGCCATGATGACCCTCAGCTTGCAGAGCAGCCTCCGGGCCTTTCTTGTCCGGGCCCTGGCGGCCGACGTCGTCCAAGGCCCTGCTCACTCCGGCGCCTGATGGGGTTTGGTAGTGTATCTTCACCTCCCCTTTCCTCCTAACCTAGCCTGCGGCACCCCTGCACCCCGGGATCCCGTTCCTTAGGGGTTGATGACGGAGGTGGTGAGCTGAAGGTTTGCACCCGCCATATGTGCCTGAAAAGACGTTTGGAGACACCGTTCTAAGGATGCGGCATGGCTCTGCCTTTGGGTTTGAGTTCAGCGCCACGAGAGGCACTAAGGTGTGAAAACAACCACCAAGGAATGCTTGAAGTAGTCTGTGCTGGGGCTGGAGAAATGGCTTAGTGGTTAAAGCGCTTGCCTGCAAAGCCAAAGGACCACCTCGGTTCAACTCCCCACGACCCATGTAAGCCAGATGTACAAGGTGGCACATGCATCTGGAGTCATTTGCCGTGGCTGGAGGCCCTGGCACGCCCGTTCTCTCATTCTCTCTCTATGTCTATCCGCCTCTCTCTCTCAAATAAATAAATAAATAAACAAACAAATTTATTTTTAAAGTAGCCTGTGCTGAAGTGTGGCAGGGAAGGAGGGCGGAAGGTAAACACTGAAAAGAAATTATTAAACATACGACTGGACCTATACAATAGACTATAAAGAACCGTTACCTGGACAATCTCTTAAATTGAAGGTTGTACCTACAACAGATCATATAGATACAAAAAAAAAAAATTGAAAGCCAGAGAACAGATTAATTTTTTTTAAGATTTTTATTTATTTATTTATTATTTATTTATTTATTTATTTATTTATTAGAGACAGTGAGAATGGGTATGCCAGGAACTCTAGCCACTGCAAACAAACTCCAGACGCATGCGCCACCGTGTGCATCTGGCTGACGTGGGGCCTGGAGAATAGAACCTGGGTCCTTAGGCTTTGGAAGCATGAGCCTTAACCACTAAGCCATCTCTCCAGCCCCAGATTAAATTTTTTGAAGTTCTCCTGTTTGAAGATGAACTCCTCCATCAGCATGGAGTTCCAAGCTTGAGTGTGAAAATTAGAGTAATGCCTTCTAGCTTTTTTTTTTTCTGCTGTTGTGGTTTTTTTCCTGAGAGCCGATGGGGCCCTCACTAGAATGAATGACACAAGGCTTTACCATGAGGCTGACAAGACCTACAAGCTATGAGAATATACATCACGAGGGAGCAAAATTGCTAACTTAATGCATGTTTCCACCCTCCCTCTTGACGGAACTCAGTGAAATATCACAGTGTTTCCCAATCAAGGAAGCAGTCTGCGAGAAGCGAATATTTCCAGGAAGAATGGATCCCGACTCTAGAGACTCACAAGAAAGCACAGCCGTGGTATAGAATGCGATACAACATATTCTCACCATGGAATCTGTCTGCACCCCTTGGCTCTCTAGAGGGGTGTTTTATTATGAGACTTAATTTCCTTGCTTGTGTACAGATTTTCTTTCGCCTTCAAGGAAAGGAAAAAATAGAGGATCGTTACAGGCAGATTCCACTCAACTACTATTTGTACTGTCTGTCTTCAAATTTATACTGCAGGTTTACAGGTTCTAGAGTTAAATTTGGATTCCTAAGTTGTCACTCAGTGTGACCTCAGCAGCAGTGATGTGTGTGCCTCCTGAGCAGTGGGTGTAATCCGCACTGCTATGAAACAGTCTTTTCCTGTGAAGAGAGGAATTTGTGAATTAAGTCCCAGTGGCTTGGGACTTTCATAGGATTCCCGGCTGTGCATGTGGACATACTGGCTCTTTGATCTTTCTGGTGTTTACTCACACTTCTAAAGAGTTATGACTTGTACCAATATCGTGTGTGTATATATGTGTATGTATGTATGTATACACACACTTGTATTTTTTTTAACTACTCATTTAAATGTCTTGGTCCCTGTGTAGTCTTAGATTATTTATTTTAATACTTCATCGTTGAAACTTGTGGAGTTAAAATAATTGATTTTTGCTGGGCATGCTGGCACACACCTCTAATCCCAGCACTCGGGAGGCAGAGGTAGGAGGATCGCCATGAGTTCGAGGACACCCTGAGACTACATAGTGAATTCCAGGTAAGCCTGTGCTAGAGTGAGACCTTACCTCGAAAACCCCCAAATATATATATATATATGATTTTACTTATTAAAAAAATGAAGGTAGGTAGGATGAGTGTATTTCTGAAGATTTTATTGGTTTATTCCTGTAAAGAATACAAAGAAAATGTGTTTAGGGCATTACTAAATGTGACACATACCATTTTATATTTATTTGTTCTAAATGGCTTTTATAAGAAGAACAGATAATACAGAATCACAAACAAAAAAGAAAAGTGCTTGTAAGGCCTACAAGGCATTTTTGGTGAGCATAATATATGCATTTAGCCAGGCAACAGCAGGCATTAACCCCCTAGGGCTCTTGCCCTCCCCCACCATAGGCCTTGGGCTAGGTTTTCATTATCAGGCATGTATCCCTCCCATGGAGCGGGTCTCCAGTCCAACTAGAGTGTGGTTGGTTTCCCCCATAACAGACATGCCAGTATTGCATCACTTGGCACATTTGGCCTAGCTGGCCTTGATTATTTTTTTTTAACATTTAAAAAAATATATTTTATTTATTTATTTATTTGAGAGAGAGAAAGAGGGAGAGAGAATGGGCATGCCAGGGCCTCTAGCCACTGCAAACGAACTCCAGACCCGAGCACCCCCTTGTGCATCTGGCTCACGTGGGTCCTGGGGAATCAAACCAGGATCCTTTGGCTTTGCAGGAAAATGCCTTAACCACTGAGCCATCCCTCCATCCCAACCTTGATTATTTTTTTGAGATAGGATGTCGCTCTAGCCCAGGCTGACCTGGAACTCACTATGTAGTCTCAGAGTGGCCTTGAACTTCTGGAGATCCACCTACCTCTGCCTTCCAAGTGCTGGGATTAAAGGCATGCACCACCACACTGTGCTCTATCTTTTAATAAAAATTATCAACTCTGCTTCCTGATTGGCTTAGCCTAGAATTCACTTTAGGGTCAGAGCATGGAACCCTGGGAATTCACCTGGGTGGAGGTCTCTAAAAGGAACTCTCCAGACAGCAGGAACAGATGGAGAAAGACTGAGAGTAAAATGTCCTTATTTATTTAAGAGACAGACAGAACACTGAGACTACATAGTAAATCAGCCTGAGCCAGAATGAAAACTCACCTCAAAAAAACTAAAAAAGGGCTGGAGAGATGGCTTAGCAGTTAAGCGCTTGCCTGTGAAGCCTAAGGACCCTGGTTCGAGGCTTGATTCCCCAGGACCCACGTTAGCCAGATGCACAAGGGGGCACATGCATCTGGAGTTTGGTTACAGTGGCTGGAGGCCCTGGCGTGCCCATTCTCTCTCTCTTTCTCTCTCTCTGCCTCTTTCTCTCTCTGTCTGTTGCTCTCAAATAAATAAAAATATTTTTTAAAAAAACTAAAAAAGAAAAAGAATGGGAGGGAAGTGAATATGGGCACACCAGGGCATCTTGCCACTACAAAGAAACTCCAAATACATGAGGCACTTAGTACATCTGGGCTTACATGGGTATTAGTGAATTGAACCTGGGTTAGCAAGGCTTTGCAAGCGAATGCCTTAAACCACTTAGCTATCTCCCCAGTCCTGACAGTAGAATTTCCATCCCATTCACTAACGCTGAGAGTGGTACGTACCAGTAATCCTACCACTTAGGAAACTAAGGCTGAAAGGATTGCCCTGAGTGTGAAGGCAGCCTGGGCTACACGAAACCCTATTTCAAAACAACTAAAACAGGCCGGATGTGGTGGCGCACGCCTTTAGTCCCAGCACTCGGGATGCAGTGGTAGGAGGACTGTCGTGAATTAGAGGCCACCCTGAGACTACATAGTGAATTTCAGCTCAGCCTGGGCCAGAGTGACCCTGCCTGAAAAAAAAAAAGAGAAAAAAATTAAAAGGAGTGCCTGGGACTGGACAGATGACTCAGCTTGCCTGCAAAGCCTAACAACCAGGCTTTGATTCCCCAGCACCCACATAAAGAAGCACATATGTCTGGAGTTTGTTTGCAGTGGCTTGGAAGTCCTAGCTGCCTATTCTCTCTGTCTATTTCTCTTCTTTCTATCTCTCTCTGCTTGGAAATAAATTTATTTACACACACACACACACACACACACACACACGAAGTGCCTGGTAAGATGGCTTAGTGTTAACCACTTGCTTGCAAAGCCTGACAGCCCAGGTTCAATTCCCCAGTACCCATATGAAGCCAGATGCACAGAGTGGCACATGCATCTGGAGTTTGTTTACAGTGACAGGAGACACTGTTACATCCATTTTTTTTTTTCTCTCTCTCTCTCTCCTTGCAAATAAATAAAAATAAAAAGCCAGGCATGTTGGTACAGAACTGAAATCCCAGCACTTGGGAGGCAGAGGCAGGAGTACTTAGCAAGTTTCAGACAAGCCAGGCACAGAGAGAGAACCTGTTTCAAAACAAGTCAAGTGTGGTGGTGCACACCTTGAATCCCAGCACTTGGGAGGCAGAGGAAGGAGGATCACCATGAGTTCGAGACCACCTTGAAACTACATAGCAAATTCCAGGTCAGCCTAAGCTAGAGTGAGACCCTACCTCAAAAACAAAATGAAACAAAACAACAACAACAGAGACCTTGTCTCGACTTTGCCTCCCTAAAAAATCCAAGGTAGGGTTTCACTCTAGCCCAAGCTGACCTGGAATTCACTATGTAGCCTCAGGGTGGCCTTGAACTCAGAGATAGTCCTACCTCTGCCTCTGGAGTGCTGGGATTAAAGGTGTGCGCCACCACACCCAGCCCCAAAATAAATGTTTAAAAGGGTAATTGTGTGTGTTTGAGTATGTGAGTACGATAAAAGCGGTTGCTTTGGGCTGTGGGCAAAACACACCATGAAAATCAGTTACTTCATAGGCATGTGAAGTGTGTGACTGGAGGGCAAGGGTGGTTGGAGAGATTTTTATTGAGATGCAATTCATAGACAATAAAATCCACCCTTAAAAAAAAGGTACAATTTCTGGGCTGTATGGTAGCTCTATGTTTAACTTTCCGAGGAACTAGTAAAGTTTTTTTTTTTGTTTGTTTGTTTTTTCCCCCAAAGTAATGGCATCAATTGCATCCCACCCAGCAATGTCTGAGGGTTCCAGGGTCTCACTATCCTTGTCAAATTGCCTCTGGGTCTGAAGGTCGGAAGTGACATTAACTCCGCTGGGTCCGTGATATGTGTGTGTGGGGGGGGGGCTCATAGATCTCCGGCTCTTAGCTTTCCCTTCCAAATTAGGAAATCAACTTTATACACACTACAAAGGTCCCCAGGGCTATTTTCATTATTTCAAAAACCTAATGTAACCCATACACTCCTACACACTAGGGTTCCTAGGGTAGCTGCAAAGTCAAGGGATTTCATTTTCCCCAGAGTTATTTAAATTAAGTTCAGATTGCTTACGAATAGAAAAGGCACGCTGACACGGTAGCCCACCCACGTCCGGAATCCCAGTATTTGGGAAACAGGCAGGAGAATCAGAAGTTCATAGTCATCCTTGACTACTCACGGAGTTGGAGATAATCCTGGGCTTTTTGAGGCCCTGTCTCAAAAAATCAGAAAACCACCCAGGTGTGGGGTGCATGCCTTTAATCTCAGCAGGCAGGGTTAGGACGATTGCAGAGAGTTTGAGGCCACCCTGAGACTACATAGTGAATTCCAGGTCAACCTGGGCTAGAGTGAGACCCTATCTTGAAAAACCAAAAAAAAAACCAAAAAACAAAAACAACAACAACAACAAAAAAAACACCCACTGAATAGAAAAGGCATTGCCTTCAGATTTTATCATTAGCTAATAGGAAAACCAGATGTACAGTGAATGGATGAACATATATTATATTATTTCCCTCATGTCAATATGAGGCTCCTAAGACAGGATAGAAAGACAGGGGAGAGCTGGAGAGATGCCTTAGTCATTAAGCCTGGGAAGCCTAAGGACCCATGTTCAATTCCCAGCACCGTGCACAAGGTGGCACATACATCTGGAGTTCCTTTGCAGTGGCTGGAGGCCTTGGTGTGCCCATTCTCTATCTGCCTCTTCTTCTCTATCTCAAATAAGTGAATAAACACTCACACACACATACACACACAAACGCATATGTGTATGTATGTATTTTGCCGGATGTGGTGGTGATGCCTTTAATTCCAACAGAGGCAGGAGGATCACCGTGAGTTCAAGGCCACCCTGAGACTACATAGTGAATTCCAGGTCAGCCTGAGCTACAGTGAGACCCTAACTCGGAAAACCAAAAAAAAAAAAAAAATGCTGGAGAGATGGCTTAGCAGTTAAGGTACTTGCCTGCAAAGCCAAAGGAGCTAGATTCAATTCCCTAGGACCCACATAAGCCAGATGCACAAGGTGGCACATGTGTCTGGAGTTCATTTGCAGTAGTTAGAGGCCCTGGCATTCCCATTCTTTCTCTATCTACCTCTCTCTCTCTTTCTGCTTCTTTCTCTCTCTTGATCTCTCTCTCTCAAATAGATACATAAAAATAAAAAAATATATATTCTTAAAATCCAGCACAAACTAGGTGTGGTGGCTCACACCTTTAATCCCAGTACTCAGGAGGCAAAGGTAGAAGGATCACCATGAGTTCAAGCCACCCTGAGACTACATAGCAAGGTCAGCCTGAGCTAGAGTGAGACCCTACCTTGAAAAACCAAAAAAAAAAAAAAAATTAAGTCCAGCATAATTAACAATGACTTATGGCCCTTTTCCCTTCCAGGCTGTAGGAATCTCACCAGAAAGCTCCTTTACAGTAAAAGACCGTGCTCTAAACCCAATGGGCAATGCTAGTGGCTCCTGGTGTTACTTACTAGATTCTATGTACTCTCGGGGTGGCTTTAATCTCATAGCCATTCTCCTACCTCTGCCTCCTGAGTGCTGAAATTAAAGGCGTGCACCACCATGCCTGGATTTACTTACTAGATTCTAATCCAACACAAATCAACTCTGGAGCTGCCCTATAATCTCACTTCTTACAAAGGAAAGAAAAGAAGACAAAAAGGGGGGGGGGGCTCCTGGGGATATAACAAGATGATATCTGTGGTTAATGTTAATACACTGTGTCTCCCCTTGCGAAGATCATACCCCAGTTATATATGTCTCCCTTGAAAAGCCCACACCCATGCTCTGGACTGTGTCTTACTTTCCTCCTAAGATGGCTTAGTGGTTAAAAGGCATTTGCCTGCAAAGCCAAAGGACCCAGGTTCGATTCCCCAGGACCCATGTAAGCCAGGTGCACAAAGGGGCGCATGTGCCTGGAGTTCGTTTGCAGTGGCTGGAAGCCCTGGCGCACCCATTCTCTCTCTCCTAAAGAAATAAATTAATTAAATATTTTTAAAAAGAAAAAACCTCTTTCTCTTCACCTTTACCTTTGCCCTTAAGATCTGTATTAAAATATCTTTGTTTTTTTATATTTTATTTATTTATTTGCAAGGAAAGAAAGAATGGCCATGCTACCATTGCTTCTTGCTGCTGTAAACAAACTCCAGACACATGTGTCACTTTGTTCATCTGGCTTTAGGTGGGTACTAGCTAATCAAATCCAGGCCGACAGGCTTTGCAAGCAAGTACCTGTAACCAGTCAGCCATCTCCCTAGTTCCATAATAAACCCCAGTTCTACCTCATACTGGCTTGACCTGAAATTCTTTTCTGTGTCAGAACCACGAATCCTGAACTCCTCAGGCTGCTGAGTGACAGTATGGAGCCGTGTGTCTGTGACCCCTCACCACTGACACATGTTCACTTGAGTCTGCTAAATATTTTCCTGGAGAAAAAAAAAAAAAGAATCAGGCCAGGCATGGTGGCAGCATGCCTTTAATCCCAGCATTCGGGAGGCAGAGGTAGGAGGATCGTCATGAGTTTGAGGCCACCCTGAGACTACATAGTGAAGTCCAGGTCAGCTTGGGCTAGAGTGAGACCCTAACTCAAAAAAACAAAAAAGGGGCTGGAGAAATGGCTTAGCAGTTAAGTGCTTTAGCTAAGGATCCCGGTTCGAGGCTCTATTCCCGAGGATCCACGTTAGCCAGATGCACAAGGGGGCGCACGCGTCTGGGTTCGTTTGCAGTGGCTGGAGGCCCTGGTGTGCCCATTCTCTCTCTATCTGCCTCTTTCTCTCTCTGTCTGTTGCTCTCAAATAAATAAATAAAAATAAACCAAATAAAATTTTAAAAAAAGGAACACAGACAATGAGAAATGAGCAAAGCAAAGGATGTTTACTGAGAAAATAGTGAAAAAGCCCAGACTGCCAGGGCAAGTCTGCTTTGGATTTTGGTTGGTATCCCAAAAAGAGATTGAACGGGCTGTTGTGGTTATCTTCTTGTTGCTGGCACAAAGCACCCATCCAAAAGCAGCCGATGGAAGAAAAGTTGTTTATTCTGGCTTACCGTCTTGAGAAGAAGCTTCTCAACGGCAGCGGAAAGGATGGCAGAGCAGAGGCCGGACGTCACCTGTGCCGCAGCAGCAGGAGAGTGTGCCAAACACTGGCCAGGGGAAGCTGGCCACAGCACCCAGAAGCCCACCCCCAAAACAACATACCTCCTCCAGTAAGAATCCAGCTCCCAGATTGCCATCAACTGGGGATCGAGCATTCAGAACGCTTAGGTTTATGGGGAACCACTAATTGAAACCACGACATTCTGCCCCTGGCCCCCATAAACTCATGACCCTTCATGATGTGAAATGGAAAGCAGCCCAAATTTAAACGCCCCCATAGTTTTTACTAATACCAACATGGTTCAAGCACTCCCATAGTCCAAGTTCTATCTCTCTCTCTCATTTTAAAATATTTTATTTATTTATTTATTTATTTGCAAGGGGGAGAGAGAGAGAGAGAGAGAGAATGGGTACACCACAGCCTCAAGCCACTGCAGACGAACTCCAGATGCATGTGCCACTGCATCTGGCTTTATGTGGGTACTGGGGAATCGAACCTGGGTCATTAGGCTTTGGAGGCAAGTGGCATAATCACTAAGCCATCTCTCCAGCCCCCGCTTTTTTTTTTTTTTTTTTTTTTTTTTTTGAGGTACTATCTCACTCTAGCCCAGGCTGACCTGGAATTCACTATGTAATCTCAGGCTAACCTTCCAAGTGCTGGGATTAAAAGCATGCTCTAAGGTCTCTTAACTCTTAATTATAAAACCAAACACACCCCCACACACACATACACACCCACACACCCCATAATGACACAGAATAAACATTCACACTGCAAAAGATGACATTGGAGAGCCAAGCATGATGGCTCACGCCTTTAATCCCAGCACTCGGGAGGCAGAGGTAGAGGATTGCTGTGAGTTTGAGGCCACCCTGAGACTACATAGTGAATTATTCCAGGTCAGCCTGGGCTAGAGTGAAACCCTACCTAAAAAAAAATAAAATAAAATTAAATTAAAATTAAAAAAAAAATAAAAAGATGACATTGGGCATAGCAAAGAAAGATTGAATCAATATTAAAAGATTTAAAACAAGCCTGGCGAACATCCAATGCTGCTTCTGTAGCTCCAAGTCAGACAACTCTAACCAGTGACAAGTCTTTGAAGATCCAAGTCAACCCCTCCAGCTGGGCGACTCAAAAACCCAGAGAAAAACTCCATCCCTCGCTGGCAGCTCTCCTTGGCAGACATCTCATAGTCCTGGCATCTCCACTGGGTCTCCACTACAGCCCACAGTTCATCTTCATGACACCATCAAGTTCCATGCAGGGACTTCCAACAACCTATCTCACATTGCCCATGGCCATTTCCAAAAAAAAAAAAACAAAACTGTGTTACAAATTCAGTGACCTTCTCTTGCCTGCATTTGTTATACTCCATTTGTTTAGAGGAAGTAAAGCCTACTTTGAAGGAGGACATGCCTTCAGCATTCAGGGCCCATACTTTCTTTCCTTTTTTTTTTTTTTTTTTTCAAAGTAGGGTCTCGCTCTAGCCCAGGCTGACCTGGAATTTACTAAGTAGTCTCAGGGTGGCCTTGAACTCACGGCGATCCTCCTGCCTCTGCCTCCTGAGTGCTGGGATTAAAGACATGTGCCACCACGCCTGGCTACATACTTTATTTTTTATTTATTTATTTATTTTTATTAGAGACAGGGAGAGTGAGAGAAAGAGAGAAAGAAAGAATGGGCATACCAGGGCCTCTAGTCACTGCAAACAAACTCCAGATGCGCCACCGTGTGCACCTGGCTTACATAGGACCTGGAAAATCGAACTTGGGTCCTTTGCCTTTGTAGGCAAGTGTCTTAACCACTAAGCCATCTCTCCAGCCCTTTTTTTTTTTTTTGTTGTTAGTTAGTTTGTTTGTTGTTTTTTGAGGTAGGGTCTTGCTCTATCCCAGGCTGACCTGGTATTCACTATGTAGTCTCAGGGTGACCTCAAACTCACAGCAATTCTCCTACCTCAGCTTCCTGAGTGCTGGGATTAAAGCCAAGGCCCCATGCTTTCAAAAGAGTCTATATTCTTACTGCTACTCTGATGCAGAACAGCTGGCCCAATCTCAATAGTTGTAATCTCACAAACAATTGCAGTTGAACCAAGCTGTTGTCTTTAGACTGAAGTATTCATTTCTTTCTGTGCCATATCCATCTGATAACACCAGGCCATGTCTATACAATGCAGTCCTGCACAAGTTCTCAGGACTGTGGGCACAGCTAGCCTCTTACACAAACTACCTCTATCCCAGTCAAACAAGGTTCTTTCTCCCCATCATAAACCACATAAATCACACTTTCCAGTTATAATTGCACTCAGGGTCTTTAAACTCTAACCAGAACAGGCCATCAAACTCAGCCTTTAGCACTGTAAGGTGTCTCGTAGGCCAAAGTTTCAAATATTTCCACATTACTCCTGAAAATTAGTCCCAAAAGGTCAAAAAAAAAAAAAAAAAAAAATCACACAATCAGGTTTCTAGCAGCAATGACCCCATTCCTGGTACCATTTTACTCTTGTATTTACCTCCTCATTGCTGGCACAAAGCACCTGACCAAAAGCCGCTGATGGAAGGAAAGTTGTTTGTTTTGGCTGACAGTCTTGCATTCAGACCACATGAGCTCACGAGGGACACCTAATTCAAACCACCACAGGGGCAAAGGAAAAGTTATGCTTTTTGAGTTAGAACTCAGATAAGCTGGGAGGCATAGCAAAGATTTGCAAGCAACTACTTGAAAGGAGAGGCTTCCAGTACATTATTATATTATATATGATTATAAGTACACTATTATTATTATTATAAGTACAATATCTCATTATGGAGATCACTATTCCTTTCATCTCTGCAGCTGCTCTTCAGGTGAATCACTTTTCCTGAGAGGTGGTTTCCTGGCCAGGTGATTGGCATGGTCAGTTAAATTAACTCTTATTTATTTATTTATTGTTATTTGAGAGAGAGAGAGAGAGAGAGAGGGAGAGAATGGGCATTCCAGGGCCTCTAGCCACTACAAATGAACTCCAGACACATACGCCACCTTGTGCATCTGGTTTGTGTGGGACCTGGAGAATCAAACCTGGGTCCTTAGGCTTTGCAGGCAAGAACCTTAACTGCCAAGCCGTCTCTCCAGTCCTAAATTAACTCTTAAGGAAAGGGACCAGGGCTGGAGAGACGGCTTAGCAGTTAAGCGCTTGCCTGTGAAGCCTAAGGACCCCGGTTCGAGGCTCAATTCCCCAGGACCCACCTTAGCCAGATGCACAAGGGAGCGCACGCGTCTGGAGTTCGCTTGCAGTGGCTGGAAGCCCTGGCGCACCCATTCTCTCTCTCTCTCTCTCTCTCTCTGCTTCTTTCTCTCTCTGTCATTCTCAAATAAATAAATAAAAATAACAAAAAAAAATTTTTAAAAAGGGACCAGAGTATATCATAGTATGATTTTGTAATCTAATGTTTTGGGGATCTTAGAATGTCATGTCACTACCCAAGGCCTGAATCTCGGTTTCTGTTCTTTTATTCTCCATCCCACCCCAGTAAAGCCACAAAAATAAGTCCACTGGAGGATAAAGTCCAGCTGCAGGTAGAGACACTACTGCTGGGGAGAGAAGAGGAGAAGGAAGGAGATGAGGGCAAGCTCCCTCTGGAATAGGGTCAGATGTCTGTCTTACCCTGACAGACCAAGGTAGCCCAGCTTCAGGAGCATGTAAGTGGTAACCTTGGGCCCTGATGACACCAGTAATTTCTCAATCCTGCCTGGCACTTAAAAATATTTGTCCCAGGGCTGGAGAGATGGCTTAGTGGTTAAGGTGCTTGTCTGCAAAGCCTAAGACCCAGGTTTGATTCCCCAGTCCCACATAAGGCAGATTCACATGGTGGTACATGTGTCTGGAGTTAATTTGCAATGGCTGAAGGCCCTGGTGCACCCATTCTCTCCCTCTCTCATAAATAAAAATAGACATTAAAAAATTAAAAAATATTTATCCTCTGCCAACCAGGTGATGTGATTCTAGGGACTGATTATTGTACTGGTTTATTGGTCCTTGGCCTATCTCTAGACATTGGAATAAGTCTGACTTTATGCCTTTCCCTTTAAGGACTTCATAAATAAAATCTCACCCACAGGAGGCAAGGGTGACTTTTTTTTTCTTTTCAAACTTTTTTTTTTATTAACAACTTCCATGGTTATAAAAAATATCCCATGGTAATACCCTCTCTCCCCCCACTTTGCCCTTTGAAACTCCATTCTCCATCATATACCCTCCCCATCTCAATCAGTCTCTCTTATTTTTTTAAATTTTTTTTGTTATTTTTATTTATTCATTTGAGAGCAACAGACAGAGACAGAAAGAGGCAGATAGAGAGAGGGAGAGAGAATGGGCACGCCAGGGCCTCCATCCACTGCAAACGAACTCCAGACGCGTACAACCCCTTGTGCATCTGGCTAACGTGGGTTCTGGGGAATCAAGCCTCGAACCAGGGTCCTTAGGCTTCACAGGCAAGAATTTAAGCGCTAAGCCATCTCTCCAGCCCCAGTCTCTCTTATTTTGATGTCTTGATCTTTTCCTCCTCTTATGATGGTCTTGCATAGGTAGTGTCAGGCACTCTGAGGTCATGGATATCCAGGCCATTTTGTGTCTGGAGGGAGCACGTTGTAAGGAGTCCTACCCTTCCTTTGGCTCTTACATTCTTTCCGCCACCTCTTCCACATTAGACCCTGAGCCTTGGAAGGTGTGATAGAGATATTGCAGTACTGAGCACTCCAGTCACTTCTTTCCAGCACTATGATAGCTTCTGAGTCATCCCAAGGTCACTGCCATCTGAAAAGAGAAGGTTCTCTACCAAAAGTGAGAGTAGTGTTAATATAAGGGTATGAACATTAAGAGAAGTGCTTACTGGCAAGTTTGATAAGCATAATATATACATTTAGCCAGACAGCAGCAGATGTTACACCCCCAGGACTCATGACTATTCCTGTTTTAAGTTTTCAGTATCAGGGATGTATTCCCTCCCATGGAGTGGGCCTCCAGTCCAATTGGAGGGCAGTTGGTTTCCACCATGACAGACGTGCCACCATTGCACCTGTTGGCTCATTTGGCTTGGCTGGCCAAAGAGAAGGCTCACAGTGTTCACTACTGAGTATCTTCACTGGTGATTTCTCTTTCTCCCATTGAACTGCATGCAGTGTGGTTTTTTCTAGCTTTCTGTCAGCTGGTCTACATGGAGGAGGTTTTCAGCTCAGTTCCAGTAGGATTTCTCAGTGGCCTTGCAGCCCAAGTATGTGGAGTCTTCAGCAATAGGGTCTTGCCATCGATTCCTGGTGGGAAACCAAGGGCCTCAGCAATGGCCTGTAATGTTTTGGGGGCATCAGGGACCTCCCTGGCCAACAACTCATTGGAAGATATCCAAGGGTGACTTTTTAACATACATATACATAAATTTTTTTCAAGCACAGAAAGAGAGAGGATGAGGGGGGTAATGGGCATGCCAGGTCCTTCTGGTGCTGCAAACAAACTCCAGATGCATGTGCTACCTTATGCATCTGGTTTTACATAGGTGTTGGGGAGTTGAGCCCAGACTAGCAGGCTTTGTAAACAAATGCTCTTAACCACTGAACCATCTCTCCAGTTCAAGAGGTGGCTGCTTATAGTGCACCCTCTCTGGGCGAAGGTATGTTGGTCCTGGAAATGACAAGGAAGACCTGTCTTCTTGTCTGGTTTAGAAAAAGTAGGGGTGGGGCTGGAGAGATGGCTTAGTGGTTAAGGCACTTGCTTGCAAAGCCTAAAGACTCATGTTTGACTGGCCAGGTCCCACGTAAGTCAGACACACAAGTTGATGCAAACACACAAAGTCACACATATGCACAAGATGGTGCACATGTCTGGAGTTCAATTATAGTTGCTGGAGGTCCTGGTGCACCAATTCTGTCTCTCTCTCTTTCTCTTGCTCTCTCATAAGAAAAAAAAAAAAAAGGCCAGTCTGTTGGGCTTGCCTCGGAAAAAGAAAAAAAAAAGAAGGAAAAGAAGAGAAGAGAAAAGAAAGAAAGAAAGAAGTAGAGTGGCCAGGTGTGGTAGCACACACCTTTAATCCCATCACTTGGGAGGCAGATGTAGGAGGATCACAGTGAGTCTGAAGCCTCCCTGAGACTACATAGTGAATTTCAGGTCAGCCTGGGCTACAGCAATACCCTACCTCAACCCCCCCCCAACAATAAAAAGAAAAAGTAGGGGTGATCCAGGCATGTGGAACACGCCTTTAATCCCTGCACTTGGGAGGCCGAGGTAGGAGGATCACCAGGAGTTCAAGGCCACCCTGAGACTACAGGGTGAGTTGCAGGTGGGCCCCAGCTAGAGTGAGACCCTGACTAGGGAGGGGGGTGACATGGGGAGGAGAGAAAAAGTAGGGGTGTTTTGGCAGTCCAGGGCCCGGCAAACACTAGGCAAGCACTCTATGGAGCTACATCTGTTTTCCTAGCCCCACAACCTGAAGTTCCTGAAGTAATACAAGGCCACACACAGTCTCGAGTACAAAACTCACCAACAGTCACATGTGCCTTGACTCAGAAACCTGTATCAAGAGTCTGGGGAATAATTGGACTGGAGGCCCACTCCATGGGAGGGAATACATCCCTGATACTGAAAACTTAAAACAGGGGTAGTCAGGAGCCCTAGGGCTATAACATCTGCTGATGTCTGGATAAATGTATATACTATGCTTATCAAACTGCACAGTAAGCACTTCTCTTAATATTCATACCCTTATATTAATGCTACTCTCACTTTGGGTAGAGAATCTTCTCTTTTAGGATGGCAGTGACCTTGGGACGACTCAGAAGGTATCATAGTGCTTGGAAAGAAGTGACTGGAGTACTGAGTAACATCTTGATCACACCTTCCAAGGCTCGGGGTCTAATGCGGAAGAGGTGGCGGAAAGAATGTAAGAGCCAAAGGAAGGGTAGGACTCCTTACAACTCCCCCAGACACAAAATGGCCTGAATATTCATGACTTCACAGTGCCTGACACTACCTACACAAGACCATCATAAGAGGAGGAAAAGATCATGACATCAAAATGAAAGAGAGACTGATTGAGATGGGGAGGGGATATGATGGAGAATGGAATTTCAAAGGGGAAAGTGGGGGGAGGGAGGGTATTGCCATGGGATATTTTTTTATAATCATGGAAGATGTTAATAAAAATTGAGGGAAAAAAAAAAGAGGCACTGGGGACACCACAGGCCATAGACCGGACATTCCAGGACACCAGGAGTCATGCAGACAATGAGAACAGCAATAGCTCGGAGCTGACGACAGGTAAAAAGATTTCTAGTGTACACACACCTGTATGTACTAATTTACAAACTCAGAGTCTTTTGGGATGGACACATCTCATTACCCACCAGAGAATAAAAATAATAATAATAAAAAGCTCACTATTTTGGAAAAGGGCTCCCTTTGATTTCCAAAGCACTGGTTTTATATTTATTTTATTTTTTGAGACAAGGTCTCACTCGGTAGGCCAAGCTGGCCTGGAATTATGTAAACCCGGCTGACCTCAAATTCACAATAATCCACCTACCTTGCAATTGCTGTTCTGGAATTACAGGTGTTTTGCAGTCAGCTTCTACTTGCTGGCTGAAAACATCCGGCCAAAAGCAGCTTGTGGGGTGGGGGGGGAGTTTATTTTGGCTTACAGACTTGAGGAGAGGCTCCATGATGTCAGGGGAAATGATGGCATGAGCAGAGGGTGGACATCACCTCTTGGCCAACATCAGATGGACAATAGCAACAAGAGACTGCCAAACATTAGCAAGGGGAAGCTGGCTATAGTACCCATAATCCTGCCCCCAACAATACACTGCCTCCAAGAGGATTCAATTCCCAAATTACCATCAGCTGGAAACCTAAGCACTCAGAACACAAATTTATGGGGGACACCTGAATCGAACTACCACAAGGTATGAGCCACCATACTCTGTTTTCTTCTTGACTTGTGTTTTATAGAGGATAGGCAGGAGACAAATCAGTTTATTGCAGAAGCTGAGGAGGGGAAGCCTCGTCATAAAAGCACACAACTGGGGGCTGGAGAGATGGCTTAGCAGCTAAGGCACTTGCCTTCAAAGCCAAAGAACCCAGGTTCGATTCCCCAGGACCCACATAAGCCAGATGCACAAGGTGGCACATGCATCTAGAATTCATTTGCAGCAGTTGGAGACCCTGGCATGCCCATTCTCTCTCTCTTAAATAAATAAAAATTAAATAAATAAATAAATAAAAGCACATAGTTGGGCTGGAGAGATGGCTCAGCGCCTGCAAAGCTTAAGGACCCAGATTCACTTCCCCAATACCCACATAAAGCCAGATGCATAGTGACACATGCATTTGGAGTTTGTTTGCAGCAGCTGGAGGCCATGGCATACTCATTCTGTCTTCTCTCTCTGCTTGCAAATAAATAAATAAATAAATAAATAAGCACACAGTTATGGGATTTAATCAGCCAGAAGGAAGGTTAAAGCCATTATCCAGCTCAGCCAGTTTGCCTCTCATAATGGGATCATGAGGTTGTGAAGAGACTTGATTTGCTCAGTGCTCTAGGCTTGGGGATGACCCAGTAGGGATTTAGAATAGAAAAGTTAAATTCAGTCTAGGTAAAGGGATTCTTCAGCTCCGGAAGTTGACTGGTCTTCATGCTGTGAGTGGTAAGAGATTGATCATCATCAGAATCACTGAGCATATGATTTGTGCAGGGCACAAAAGAAGCAGATATGCTTATTTTATTTCCAAGGTAGGTCTCATTCTAGCCCAGGATTACCTGGAAATCACTCAGTAACCCACGCTGGAATCTATCTCAGGGTGATCCTCCTACCTCAGCCTCCCAAGTGCTGGGATTGAAAGTGTGTGCCACCAGGCCTGGCTCAGATAATGTCTTTTATTTTATTTTGGTTTTTCAAGGTAGGTGTCTTGCTCTAGCCTGAGCTGTCCTGGAATTCACAATGTAGTCTCAGGGTGGCCTCGAACTCATGGAGATCCTCCTACCTTTGCCTCCTGAGTACTGAGATTAAATGCATACTCCACCATGCCCGGCTGACTTTTTAAAAAATATTTTATTTATTTATTCATTTATTTGAGAGAGAGAGAGAGACAGATGGAGAGAGAAAATGAGTGCGCCTGGGCCTTTAGCCACTGCAAAGGAACTCCAGGCGTGTGCGCCCCTTGTGCATCTGGCTTACATGGGTCCTGGGGAATTGAACCGGGGTCCTTAGTCTTTTCAGGCAAATGCCTTAACTGCTAAGTCATTTCACCAGCCCTTTATTTTTATTTTTATTTATTTATTTTATTTTTTTTTTTTTTGAGGTAGGGTCTCACTCTAGTACAGGCTGACCTCAGGATGGCCTTGAACTCATGGTGATCCTACCTCTGCCTCCCGAGTGCTGGGATTAAAGGCCTGCGTCCCCACGCCTGGCCTTTATTTTTATTTGTGAAATCAGGTCTCTCTTTAGCCCAGGCCGTCCTGCAACTCACCATGTAGTCCCAGGCTGGCCTGGAATTCAGGGATCCTCCTACCTCTGCTTCCCGAGCGCTGGGATTAAAAGCGTGCACCACCAGGCCTGGCCCCAGTAACAATTAAGAGCCACAAAGTGTTTCTTTAGACAAAATGTGGTTACCAATTGAGAGACATAAACCCTGAATGACCTCAGAAAGTGAGATTTCAACACGCGAAAGAACCAAGGGTGGGGATAGGATAGAAAGAGCTGGGAGCAGGAGACACTAAGCAGTATTGCCTTTCAGTTGCATGGGAAGAGGACAGAGAGAAGGGGCTCAGGAAGGACTGCGTCACCCTGCTGAAGCTGTGCATTGGCATGTCTATGGAGAGTACGCTACTTACAGCAGAAATGAAAAAAAAAAAGAGTGGGAGTATCCTCTAACTTTTTTTTTTGTTGTTGTTGTTTCTCATTAACCATTTATTTTTACCTTGGTTTTATAATAAACAGAAAAGTTGATCATTAAAAACATACCATAGCTGTCAATTTAAAATGAGATTATTGAGCCAGGCGTGGTGGCACACACCTTTAATCCCAGCACTTGGGAAGCAGAGGTAGGAGGATTACTATGAGTTCGAGGCCACCCTGAGACTACATAGTGAATTTCAGGTCAGCCTGGGCCAGAGTGAGACCCTACCTCAGAAAACCAAAAAAAAAAAAAAAAAGATAATATTAATAAATAAAATAAATAAAAATGAAATTCTTGCTTTAAAGTATTACCATTATACCCTATAATTGCATCCTTTTTTTTTTTTTTTTTGATTTTCAAGGTAGGGTTTCACTCTAGCCCAGGCTGACCTGGATTTCACTATGTAGTCTCAGGGTAGCCTCGAACTCACAGCAATCCTCTTACCTCTGCCTCCCGAGTGCTGGGATTAAAAGCGTGCGCCACCACATCCGGCTAATTGCATCTTTTATATAGAAGAACTGTGTGCAAAGTGCTTTGCACACCATAAAAGACGACTTTGGGATAAGATACAAATGGTTATCCTTAGGAATTGGTTATCTTTGACTACTTGTAATGAATCACAATTGTTGACATTCCTAATTTTTACTTCATTTCTACGAAGAGAAAAGCCATCATTTTCTGATACCAAGTTCACATCTTAATGTTTAAAAATAACTACGACCCACAGATCTAAACTTTATTTCTACATATGCTCCAGCTTGTTTTTCTTCTAAATAGGTGAAGGACGTTTTTTGTAAAGCAATTATTAGTAGAATCTTTTTAGACATTTTATTAAGATGCAATACAAAATTTTAAAAATCAAGCTACATTAATGAAAAAGGAGTTTGGGAAAAGCAAACTGTATTCTAACACTTCATTTTGAGGTAGGCTCTCATTCTAGCCCAGGTTGACCTGGAATTAGTCTCAGGGTGGCCTTAAACTCATGTGGATCATCCTACCTCAGCCTCCAGGGAGCTGGGATTAAAGGTGAGTGCCACCACGCCAAGCTTCCTCTTTTTGAATGTTTTATTTATTTATTTAGAGAGAGAAAAAGAGGCAGTTAGAGAGAGTGAGAGAATGGGCACACCAGGGCCTCTGGCCACTGCAAATGAAATACCAGACAGTGCCACATTGTGCAGCTGGTTTATGTGGACACTGGGGAATCGAACCTGGGTCCTTAGGCTTTGCAGGCAAGCGCCTTAACTGCTAAGCTATCTCTCCAGCCCTCCTCTTTGCTCTTTTTCACCTTCCAGAGGCAGCTTCTGTCCTTCTTGGATGAACGGAGAGGCAGAAGGACAACCCTGTGTCCTACAATAACCAACTTGGAGCAGAGTCATAGAGTTAGCCAGCTGGCAGCAGAAATGTCTGGGCTTCTGTGTCTGGGCAAGAGGTGCCAGCCAGCTAGGAAAAGGGATAATGTGCCCATGTACAAGTGTGTATAAATGTAGGGTATGCGAGGCCCTTGATTTTCCACCAGGAATAGATGGTAAGACCCTATTGTTGAAGACTCCACATACTTGGGCTGCAAGGTCACTGAGAAATCCTGCTGGAGCTGAGCTGAAAACCTCCTCCATGTAGACCAGCTGACAGAAAACTGGAAAAAGCCATGCTGCATGCAGTTCAATGGGAGAGAGAGAAATTACCAGTGAAGATACTCCACAGTGGACACTGCAAACCTTTTATTTGGCCAGCCGGGCCAAATGAGCCAATGGGTGCAATAGTGGCACATCTGTTATGGGGGAAACCGACCACCCTCTAATTTGGCTGGAGGCCCGCTCCATGGGAGGGAATATATCCCTGATACTGAAAACTTACAACAAGGGTCGTCATGAGCCCTAGGAGTGTAACATCTGCTGCTGTCTGGCTAAAAGTATATACTATGCTCACTAAAATACACAGTAAGCACTTCTCTTAATGTTCATACCCATATATTAATGCTACTCTCACTTTTGGCTAGAGACCCTTCTCTTTTCAGATGGCAGTGACCTTGGGATGACTCAGAAGGCACCATGGTGTTGAGAAGAAGTGACAGAGGAGTGCTCAGCACTGAAATATCTTTATCACACCTTCCATGACTCAGGGTCCATTGCGGAAGAGGTGGAGGAAAGAATGTAAGAGCCAAAGGAAGGGTAGGACACCTTACAATGCATTCTTCTAGCCACAAAATGGCCTGGATATCCATGACCTTACAGTGCCTGACACTACTTACACATCATAATAGGAGGAAAAGATCATGACATCAAAATAAAAGAGACTGATTGAGAGGGGGAGGGGATATTATGGAGAATGGAGTTGGGGGAGGGGATATTATGGAGAATGGAGTTTCAAAGGGGGAAGTGGGGGGAGGGATGGAATTACCATGGGATATTGTTTACAGTTATGGAAGTTGTCAATAAAAAATATATTTTAAAAAAGGTATCAGAAAATGTAGGGTTGGGCTGGAGAGATGGCTTAGCGGTTAAGCGCTTGTCTGTGAAGCCTAAGGACCCCAGTTCGAGGCTTGATTCCCCAGGACCCACGTTAGCCAGATGCACAAGGGGGCACACGCATCTGGAGTTCGTTTGCAGTGGCTGGAAGCCCTGGCGCGCCCATTCTCTCTCTCTCTATCTGCCTCTTTCTCTTTCTGTCTGTTGCTCTCAAATAAATAAATAAAAACATTTAAAAAAATGTAGGGCATGGGTGTGAGAGGTGGAAGTCAGTGATTATGAATGAAAACAGCACAGAAAACAGGAAAATCCACCATGTTCCAATGCTCTGGACCCATATCTTCCACCTCCCTGCCCGGACAGCAAGATGTCTGCCTCCTCCCGCAGCTCCACAGCCATTTGCCAAGCAATAGGAAGCTCACTCCAGACCCAACTGCTGCTGCCTGGGGCTCCCCCATACTGAGTTGAGTGGGAGGACCAGAAGACAGGAGAGAGGCTCTTTTTTTATTTTTATCTATTTATTTGAGAGCGAGAGCAAGAGCGAGAGCGAGAGCGAGAGAGAGAGAGAGAGAGAGAGAGGGAGGGAGGGAGAGAATGGGTGCGCCAGGGCCTCCAGCCACTGCAAACGAACTCCAGATGCATGTGCGCCCCCTTGTGCATTTGGCTAACGTGGGTCCTGGGGAATCGAGCCTCGAACCGGGGTCCTTAGGCTTCACAAGCAAGCGCTTAACGGCTAAGCCATCTCTCCAGCCCAAGAGAGGCTCTTGCCTAGAGTTTACATTCAATACTTCCATGATTACAGCCAAGACAATGAAATGTCCACACACAAGACTCACTGAACTTGTTGGATGGGCATAAGTGGAGGGCAGCTCACCGTGACAAGCTCTCTTAAAGTCTGTATTGATTATTATTATTTTTTAAATATTTATTTTATTTTATTTATTTGAGAGACAGAAACAGAATGGACATGCTAGGGCCTTCAGCCACTGCAAACGAACTCCAGACGCATGTGCCCCCTTGTGCATCTGGCTTACATGGGTCCTGGTGAATCAAACCTGGGTCCTTTGGCTTTGCAAGTAAGTAAGTGCCTTAACCACTAAGTAATCCTTCCAGCCATGATGATGATGATGATGATGATTGCTTTGTTTTTTTTTTGAGTTTTTGTTTTTTCACTGTAGTCCCTGGTTGAGCTGGATTTCACTATGTAGTCTCAGGGTGGCCTTGAACTCTCAGCGATCCTCCTATCTCTGCCTCCCGAGTGGTGGGATTAAAGGCATGTGCCACCACACCTGGCTTTTTTTTTTTTTTTTTTTTTTTTTTTTTGGTTTTTTGAGGTAGGGTCTCACTCTGGCCCAGGATGACCTGGAATTAATTACGTAGTCTCAGGGTGGCATTGAACTCATGGTGATCCTCCTACCTCTGCCTCCCAAGTGCTGGGATTAAAGGCATGCAGCACCACGCCCAGCACCAGCTTATTTTTAAACAAATATTTTTATTTATTTGAGAAAGAGAGAGAAAGAGGCAGATAGACAGAGAAAGAATGGGTGTGCCAGGGCCTCCATCCACTGCAAACAAACTCCAGATGCATGCACCACCTTGTGCATCTGGCTTATGTGGGTTTTAGGGGTTTGAACCTAGGTCCTTTGGCTTTGTAGGCAAGTGCCTTAACCACTAAGTAATCTCCCCAGCCATGTATTGATTAATAGATTTTTTTATTATTGGCAACTTCCATATTCATAGATAATAAGCCATGATAATTCCCTCCCTACCTCACTTTCCTCTGCACAACTCCACTCTCCTCTCCATCAGTCTCTCTTTTATTTTGATGTCATGATCTTTTCCTCCTATTATGATGGTCTTGTGTAGGTAGTGCCAGGAACTGCAAGGTCATGGATATCCAGGCCATTTTGTGTCTAGAAGAATGCATTGTAAGGAGTCCTACCCTTCCTTTGGCTCTTACATTCTTTCTGCCACCTCTTCTGCAATGGACCCTGAGCCTTGGAAGGTGTGATAGAGATGTTTCAGGGCTGGGTACTCCTCTGTCACTTCTTTTCAGCACCATGGTGCCTTTTGAGTCATCCCAGAGGTCACCACCACTTGAAAAGAGAAGCTTCTCTAACCAAAAGTGAGAGTAGCATTCATATATGGGTATGAACATTAATAGAAGTGCTTACTGTGTAGTTTAGTGAGCATAGTATATACTTTTAGCCAGACAGCAGCAGATGTTACACTCCTAGGGCTCATGACTACCCTTGTTGTAAGTTTTCAGTATCAGGGATATATTCCCTCCCATGGAGCGGGCCTCCAGTCAAATTAGAGGGTGGTCAGTTTCCCCCATAACAGATGTACCACTATTGCACCCATTGGCTCATTTAGCCTGGCTGGCCCAACTTAAAGCTTGCAGTGTCCACTATTGTTCCTCTCTACTGATGACTTCTCTCTCTCTCTCCTATGGAGCTGAGTGCAGTGTAACTTTTTCCAGCTTCCTGTCAGCTTGTCTACAGGGAGAAAGCTGATTCTTGTTACCTACACAGAAAGACTGTCCATGAGTCTTTATTGAGGAAAGGACTTTACCTTAAATCTCTTCTAACTTTCTTCATTAACATGTGCTTTTGGTCAATGAGGTTTATCTATTTATTTATTTTTATTTATTTATTGTGTGTGTGTGTGTGTGTGTGTGTGTGGTTTTCCGAGGTAGGGTCTCACCCTAGCTCAGGCTGACCTGGAACTCCCTATGTAGTCTCAGGGTGGCCTCAAACTCACAGTGATCCTCCTACCTCTGCCTCCTAAGTGCTGGGATTAAAGTCGTGTGCCACCATGCCCAGTTTTTTAAAAAAAATACTTTATTTTTTTATTTTTATTTGAAAGACAGAGAAAAAGGGAGAGAGAGAGAGAATGGGCATGCCAGTGCTTCTAGCTGCTGCAAGCAAACTCCAGACACATGCACCACATCCTGCATCTGGCTTACTTGGGTCCTGGGGAATCAAGCCTAGGCCCTTTGGCTTTGCAGGTGAGCACCTTAACTGCTAAGCCATTTCTCCAGCTCTCCTTGGTTTCTGTATTTATGGATCAACCAACCTTGGTTTGAAAATATTTGGCCAGCTGGTGATGGCGCACACCTTTAATCCCAGCACTCGGGAGGCAGAGAGGTAGGAGGATCGCTGTGAGTTGGAAGCCACCTTGAACCTACATAGTGAATTCCAGGTCAGCCTGGGCTAGAGCGAGACCTTACTTCAAAAAAAAAACAAAACAAAAAAAAAAATTCTGAAAAAGATGTGTATGGACTTTTTTTTCCCCCAGTATAATTTCCTAAAAACAATACAGTATAACAACTACTTACAGAGCATTTACATTGCATGATGAGCCCTGTTGCGACTCCAAGTCTGGCATCTGGAGTGTGGCTGGAGTTCATTTGCATTAGCAAGAGACCCTGGTGTGTACACACATCCACACACACACAAGTAACAACAACAACAACAAAAAAAAAAACTGGAGTTTTTTTAAAAAAATATTTATTTGACAGCCGGGCGTGGTGGCGCACGCTTTTAATCCTAGCACTCGGGAGGCAGAGGTAGGAGGATCGCCGTGAGCTCGAGGCCACCCTGAGACTCCATAGTGAATTCCAGGTCAGCCTGGGCTAGAGTGAGACCTTGCCTCAAAAAAACAAAAAAAATAAAAAAATAAAAAATAAAAAAATAAAAAATAAAAATATTTATTTGCATACAGAGAGAAGAGAGAAATACTGGGTGTGTCAGGGCCTCTAGCCGCTGCAAAGGAAGTCCAGATTCATCCACCACTCCGTGCGCCTGGCTTTATGTGAGCACTGGGGAATCCAACCCCAGTTGTTAGGCCTTGCAGGCAAGTGCCTTAACCCCTGAGCCATCTCTCCAGCCCTGGAGAAGTTTTTGTTTATATTTCTGTTCTAAGGCAAGGTCTCCTTCTAGCCCAGGCTGACCTGGAACTCATTCTGAGGCCCAGGCTGGCCTCAACTTCATGGTGATCCTTCTACCTCAGCCTCCTGAGTGCCGGGATTAAAGGTATATGCCATGACACATGGCTGTTTTTGTTTTAAATTTATTTATTTATTTGAGAGCGACAGACACAGAGAGAAAGAGGCAGATGGAGAGAGAATGGGCGCACCAAGGTCTTTTGCCATTGCAAACAAATTCCAGATGCATGCGTCACCTTGTGCATCTGTCTTACGTGGGTCCTGGGGAATACAAGCCTCGAACCTAGGTCCTTAGGCTTCACAGGCAAGCACTTAACCACTAAGCCATCTCTCCAGCCCTCGAGAGGTTTTTAAGTTACTGTGTTGTGTTGCTTGTTTTATTTATTTATTTATCTTTTGTGATAGAATAACCCTCTATATCCCAGACTGGCCTCAGGCTGGTATTGATTCCACCCCAGCCTCCTGAATGCTAGCATTACAACAGGTGTGACCACCATCCCAGGCTTTGAGTTGTAACAGTCTGGTGGACAAGTCACATCTTGCAGACAACTGCTGTTAACTATTTTGGGAGGGATACTAGAGATTGAACCCAGGATCTCAAGCATGCGCTGACTACATACACCCCCAGTCCAATATTTATAAAGTTTAAGTTTGCCTTTTTATTATTTATTTATTTAGTTGAGAGAGAGAGAGAAAGAAAAATGGGTTTACATGGGCCCTGGGGAATTGAGCCTCGAACAGAGGTCCTTAGGCTTCAAAGGCAAGCGCTTAACCACTAAGCCATCTCTCCAGCTCCCCCTTTTTTAATATTTAAAAAAATATTTTATTTGCAGGGCCAGGTATGGTGCCACACACCTTTAATCCCAGCACTTGGGAGGCAGAAGATCACTGTGAGTTGAAGGCCACCCTGAAACTACATAGTGAATTCCTGGTCAGCCTGGGCTAGAGTGAGACCCTACTTGAAAAAACAACACACACACACACACACACACACACACACACACACACACACAAACACACATATGTTACTTGCAGCAGAGAAAGAATTATGAATGGACGTGCAAAGCCTCTTGGTGCTGTAAATGAACTCCAGATGCATGTACCATTTTGTGCATCTGGCTTTATGTGGGTAACGAGAAATTGAACTCTGTTCAACCCAGGCCTGCAGGTTTTGCAATCAAGCACCACTAACTGCTGAGACATATCCCCAGCCCTTCTTTTTCTTTTCTTTTCTTTTCTATTTATTTTTATTTTTATTTATTTTATTTTATTTTTTTTTTTTTTGAGGTAGGGTCTCACTCTAGCCCAGGCTGACCTGTAATTCACTATGTGGTCTCAGGCTGGCCTTGAACTCACAGTGATCCTGCTATTTTGGCCTCTTGAGTGCTGGGATTAAAGGCATGTGCCACTGTGCCCAGCCTTCTATTTATTTATTTATTTGGTTTTCTGTGGTAGGGTCTCATTCTAGCCCAGGCTGACCTGGAGCTTGCTCTGTAGTCCCAGGCCGGCCTTGAACTCACAGTGATCTTCCTACCAGTGCCTCCCAAATACTGGGATTAAAGGCATGTACCACTATGCCTGGCTGTCTTATTTTTACTTATTTATTTTACATACATTTATTTATTTATTTACTTATGAGTGAGAGAAAGAGGCAGATAGATTCACCTCTCCAGCCTAAGAGAGAGAATGGGTATGCTAGGGCTTCTAGCCACTGCAAACGAATTCCAGACACATGTGCACCTTGTGCATCTGGCTTATGTGGGTCCTGGAGAATTGAACCTGGGTCCTTAGGCTTCGCAGGCAAGTGCCTTAGCCACTAAGCCATCTCTCCAGCCCTTTTGTTTATTTATTTATTTATTTGGTTTTTTTTAAGGTAGTGTCTCACTCTAGCCCAGGCTGACCTGGAATTCACTATGGAGTCTCAGGGTGGCCTCGAACTCACGGCAATCCTTCTACCTCTGCCTCCCGAGTGCTGGGACTAAAGGTGTGCGCCACCATGCCCGGCTCCAGCCCCTTTGTTTGAGGAAGGTTTTCAATCTGGCTCAGGCTGGCCTCGAACTCATGGTAATCCTCCTACCTCAGCCTCTTAAATGCTGAGAGTAAGAGGATTAGGAGTTCAACACCAACCTGAGCTAATTATCAAGTCTGAAATCAGCGTGGGCTACATGAGACCTTGTCTCAAAAATAGAAATGAGAGCCGGAGAGATGGCTTCGTGGTTAAGGCACTTGTCTGCATATGCCAAAGGACCCAGGTTCAATTCCCTAGGACCCACATAGCCAGATGCACAAGGTGGTAACACGTGTCTGGAGTTCATTTGCAGAGGCTGGAGGCCCTGGCATGCCTGTTCTGTCTCTCTCTTGCTCTCTCTCTCTCTCATATAAATAAATAAAATTTATTTATTTATTCATTTATATATTTTTGTTTTTTTGTTTTTGTTTTTTGAGGTAGGGTTTCACTATAGCCCAGGCTGACCTGGAATTCACTAAGTAGTCTCAGGGTGGCCGGAACTCACAGTGATCCTCCTACTTCTGCCTTCCAAGTGCTGGGATTAAAGGCATGCGCCACCACACCTGGTTTAAAAAAATTTTGTTTTATGTGAGAGAGCAAGAATGAGAGAGAGAGAGAGAGAGAGAGAGAGAGAGAGAGAGAGAGAGAGAGAGAATTAGTGTGCCTGGGCCTCCATCCACTGTAATGGAACTCCAGGTTGTGAGCCACCTTGTGTGCATGAGTGACCTTATGCACTTGCATCACCTTGTGCATCTGGTTTACGTGGGACCTGGAGAGTAGAACATGGGTCCTTAGGCTTCTCAGCATCTCTCCAGCCCAAGAACTCAATACACTTTTTTTTACCCCAGATAAAGTCTTGCTATGTAGCCCCAAGCTGGCCCCAAATTCAAGATCCTCCTGCCTTAGCTTTCAGAGGGAGGCACGCTCCCCTAAGGGTAGTTTTCCGTACTGCTTTTTCCTCTCCATATTCTTCCTAGATGGAGCTTGGGAGCAGGGGCCTGTTTTAAAACCACACACCACTGAGGTCTTAGAGAGGCTGAGAGACAGCTGTGTTTACTCAGCCCGGGGCTTCACAGATGAAGAAACTGAGGCCTGTAGGAGTTTCTCGCCTCACCTTGATGGTTAGTCATGCCAGAATGAGACTGGATCGAAGCCACTGACCCAGTTGGGCTGAAGAAGCCATTGCGGGCATCGGGTGCCCTCTGCCTACCTTTCAGAGCCCTCTACCACCCGAGAGCCCTTTTCCGGGTCCTCACACGGCCACAGCACTCCTGTTCACTCCCACCTGCAGCCTCCTGTGGGTTTTTTTTCTTTTGCTTCCAGTGCTGGGATTGAACCCAAGGCTTTTACACGTGCTCGGCAAATGCTCCATTCACTGACCTACACCCTCGTGCTTGCCCCAAGCTCTTAACCCAGTTTCTCCATCTCAACCCATGTGTTTGTTATTTTTCTTCATAGCACGTATGTTTTCACAATGTTGCTCAAGCATCAAATTTGCAAAATGTTAACAAATTTTAATTTATTCTCTGATTATAAAACTAATATGAGCAAGCCTTTAGCCAGGTGTGTTGGCGCTCGCCTTTAATCCCAGCACTTGGGAAAGAAGGAGGGAAAAGGATCACCATGAGTTCCAGGCCACCCTGAGACCACACAGTGAATTCCAGGTCAGCCTGGGCTAGAGGGAAACCTTACCTCAAAAAAAAAAAAAAAAAAAAAAAAAAAAAAAAAAAAAAAAAAAAAAAAAAACAAGAAAAGAAAAGAAAAGAAAGGAAAAGAAAAAAAAAAAAAAAGAAAGAAAGAAATTCAAAAGTAATAGCCCATGGGAGAAAAAAAATCATTAAAGACAAGCAGAGGCTGGAGAGATGGCTTAGCGGTTAAGCGCTTGCCTATGAAGCCTAAAAACCCTGGTTCGAGGCTCCATTCCCCAGGACCCACGTTAGCCAGATGTACAAGGGGTCGCACGTGTCTAGAGTTCATTTGCAGTGGCTGGAGGCCCTGGCGCGCCCATTCTCTCCCTCTCCCTCTCTCTCTCTCTCTCTGCCTCTTTCTTTCTGTCTCTCTCAAATGAATAAATAAAAATTGAATAAAAATTGAAAAGAAAAGACAAGCAGAATTAAAATGTTAAATAAACAAAAAATAGCAATAAAAAAAGCCAGTGGTGGTGGCCTATCTTTAATCCCAGCACACAGTAGGTTGGTTGGTAGAATCCTTTCCTACAATGTAGAAAGAACTGAGTTTGATCCACAGCAACACATAAAAACTGAGTGTAAAAAAATAAAAAATAAAAATCTGAGTGAGTGGGGCTGGAGAGATGGCTTAGTGGTTAAGCGCTTGCCTGTGAAGCCTAAGGACCCCAGTTCAAGGCTTGATTTCCCAGGACCCACGTTAGCCAGATGCACAAGGGGGCACACGTGTTTGGAATTCGTTTGCAGTGGCTGGAAGCCTTGGCGCGCCCATTCTCTCTCTCTCTCTCTCTGTCTGTCGCTGTCAAATAAATAAATAAAAATAAATAAAAAAATATATTTAAAAAAAAATCTGAGTGAGTGGGGGCTGGAGAGATGGCTTGGTGGTTAAGACACTTGCCTGTGAAGCCTAAGGACCCAGGTTCGATTCCCCAGAACCTATGTAAGCCAGATGAACAATGTGGCGCATGCTCTGGAGTTCGTTTGTAGTCGCCAGAGCCCCTGGTGTTCCCATTCTCTCTCTCTAATAAATGAATAAATAAAATATTAAAAACATAACAATTTTAAAAACTGAGGACTGGAAAGATGGCTTAGCAGTTAAGGTCCTTGCCTGCGAGTCCTAAGGACTCATGTAAACCAGATGCACAGTGACACAAGCGTGCAAGGTGGCCCATGCACACAAATTGGCACACACACGCCTGGAGTTTGATTACAGTGGTTGGATGCCCTGGTGCACCGTCTCTCTCACTCACCTAAAAAAAAAAAAAAAAAAAAAAAAAAAAGGCCAGTCTGTAGGTGTGCCTCAAATAAATTAATTAATTAAATTAAATTAAATAAAAATAAAAAACAACAACAACCGAGTGTGGCCTGGCATAGTGGCACACACCCTTAATCCTAGTATTTAGGAGGCAGAGGTAGAAGTGTCACTGTGAGTTCAAGGGCAGCCTGAGACTACTGAGTAAGTTCCAGGTCAGCCTGGGCTGGAGTGAGACCCCACCTCAAAAAAATAAATAAATAAATAAACAAACAAACAAACAAATACCCCCCCCCACACACAAATGTTAAATAATAAATATCTATAAAGCCATGTGTGGTGGCTCATGCCAGCACTCCAGAGGCTGAAGCAGGATTGCCACAAGTTAGAGGCCTGGATAGGATACATAATGAGTTCCAGGCCAGTGTAGGCTAGAGTGAGAGACAGTGAGACCCTGTCTCAAAAAAGGGGCGCGCGAGCCGGGCGTGGTGGCACACGCCTTTAATCCCAGCACTCGGGAGGCAGAGGTAGAAGGATCACTGTGAGTTCGAGGCCACCCTGAGAAAACAGAATGAATTCCAGGTCAGCCTGGGCTAGAGTAAGACCCTACCTCGAAAAACCAAAAACCAAACCAAACAAACAAACCAAAAAAAAAAAAAAAAAACGGGGGGGGGGGCGCCCTAGCCCTTACTCTCCGCGTGAGTTCTTTCCCCTTCCAGCTCCCCACAAGCAGGAGCTCTTTATATATATACATTGTGATGCATTCAGCCAGTAAACTTGTTGCTACTAAGTTTAGGTACATAGTGATTTGCAGGAAGAGTCCAAATCAACTAGTAAATGTCAGGGAGAGAGGGTGCTGACTCACATGAAGAAAAAGTGGAGTGCAGGAGATGAGAGAGCCTGCAGTAGTGACTTACACAGGACTGCTTTATGTAGGAAGGCCTCTGTGAGGAACGACATCTGGGTAGGAGCCAATGAGGGAAATCATCCATCTGTTCACTCATCAAGTATTTCTTGAACATGTCCCAGACCCTGAGGACCCAGCAGCAAACATGTTTTCATTCTGGGTCACACGCCCTCCCTTTCCCCCCACCCCACGGCGCTCCGGCCGCACCCCACAGGCAGGGTCTCCCTCTAGTCCAGGCTCACCTGGAACTCTCTCTATAGTCCCAGGCTGGTCTCAACTCAGGAGCGCTGGAATTAAAGGTATGCTGTCACCACACCTTTTTGTGTGGTGCACACTCAGGTTTTATTTATTTATTTATTTGGTTTTTCAAGGTAGGGTCGTCTCACTTTAGACCAAGCTGATCTGGAATTCACTGTGTGGTCTCAGGGTGGCCTCGAACTGACCGGGATCCTCCTACCTCTGCCTCCCAAGTGCTGGGATTAAAGGCGTGCGCCACCACACCCGGCTCACAGTCAGTTTTTATGTAGTGCTGGGGAGTGAACCCAGTTCTTCTACATTCTAGAAAAGGACTATAGCAACCAACCTACACCCCAGCTTGTATACTTATCTTTTAAAAAATTGTTTTTTGTTTTTGTTTTTGGAGTTAAGGTTTTACTCTAGCCCAGGCTGACCTGGAATTCACTATATAGTCTCAGGGTGGCCTCAAACTCACAGAGATCCTTCTACCTCTGCCTCCCATATGCTGGGATTAAGAGAGTCACCACCACACATGGCTTTTTTTTTTTTTTTTTTTTAATTTAAAAATTAGGCCTGGTGGCGCATGCCTTTAATCCCAGTACTCAGGAGGCAGAGGTAGGAGGATCACCATGAGTTCGAGGCCACCCTGAGACGATGTAGTGAATTCCAGGTCAGCCTGAGCTAGAGTGAGACCCTACCTTGAAAAACAAACAAACAAACAAACAAAAAAATTAGGGCTAGAGAGATGGCTTAGTGGTTAAGGCATTTGTCTGCAAAGCCAAAGGACCCCCAGGTTCGATTCCCCACGACCAATGTAAGACAGCTGCACAAGGTGGCTGGAGGCTCTGGCGTGCCCATTGTCTCTCTCAAATAAATAATAAAAATAAAATATTTTAAAAATTATTTATTTGAGAGAGAGAAAGAGGCAGAGAGAGAATGGGCACACCAGGGCCTCTAGCCCCTGCAAAGGAACTCCAGATGCATGTGCCACCTTGTTCATCAGGCTTACATAGATACTATGGAATGGAACCTGGATTCTTTGGCTTTGTAGGCAAGGGCCTCAACGGCTAAACTATCTTTCTAGCCTACTTTTTTTTTTTTTTTTTTTTTTGTGGGTTTTTTGAACGTAGGGTTTCGCTCTAGCCCAGGCTGACCTGGAATTCACTATGTAGTCTCAGGGTGGCCTCCAACTCATAGCGATCCTCCTACCTCTGCCTCCTGAGTGCTGGGATTAAAGGCGTGCGCCACCACGCCCGGCTCTTATTTACCTTTTCTTAACAATGTACAGTGGTGATCATGTTAATACTACAGAATTATTCCTCCTTTTTTCCTTTTTTTCTTTTTTCTTTTTCTTTCTTTCTTTCTTTCTTTCTTTCTTTCTTTTTTTTTTTTTTTGGTGGTTGTTGCTGTTGTTTTTGTTGTTTAGATTTTCGAGGCAGGGTTTTACTCTAGCTGTCTGACCTGGAATTCACTATGTACTCTCAGGGTGGCTCATCCTCCTACCTCTGCTTCCCAAGTGCTGGGATTAAAGGCATTTGCTTGCAGAACGTTTTTTTGTTTTTTATTTTTTTCCTTTAAAGAAATATTTGAGAGGCGGGGTGGGGAAGAGAGGCAGATGGAGAATGGGCACGCCAGGGCCTCTAACCCACTGCAAACAAACTCCAGACACATGTGGCACCTCGTGCATTTTTTTTTTTTTTTTTAACGTGGGTCCTGGCGAATCGACCCTAGGTCCTTTGTCTCTGCAGGCAAGCGCCTCAACCGCTAAGCCACGTCCCCAAGGCCCAGAACTTCTTCCGCCTTCTCCTTTCGCGGGCTGATGAAAAACCCCGGCATGGATGCGCCATCATTTATGTAACCAGTTTCCTTACCGAGGGGCTTTCCCCGGCCCTTCCTGTCCGAAGCAGGGTGCCAACGGCTGTGCCTTTACATCCCGCCCATGGTCACAGGTGGTGGTGGTGGTGGGGGGGAGCCCGTGGTGCAGGATCATTGCTAGAAGAGGAATGCTGGGTTACAGGCCACACTGCAGGATTGAACAAAAAAAAAAACAACCACGTGGCTGAGCAGCAAAAGTTGATTCCCAAGTGCCTCGCTGTCTGCCAGCCAGCACGTCTCCCTCCGTCTCTGTCTTCTGCCCTCCTTCCCGGCAAGACGAGACAGACAGCTCAGGAAGTAGGGGAAAGGTCGAGGCGGGATGGAGCGCCCGCGATCCGATCCCCCCGGCTCCAGCGGCTTCCGCCCTCGCCGCCCCTCCCCCCGCGGGCACGTGTCTGGGCACACACACACACACACACACACACACACGCACGCACGCACGCACACACACGGAACCTCCCCTGCCGGAGCTCGCAGGTCCAGGGTGGTGAGAGTGGACCAAAGTCGAGAACAGGATATGGTTCCTGTCCTCGACTTTGGTCCACCCTTCTCCACCCTGGGAGTTTATGACAAAACCCTAACAAGCCTTTCCCTTCCCCGGGTTCAGGGAGGCCCTTTCATGGCTACTGGGGGGTCCCCGGGAAATCTTAAAAAATTTTTTTTCTCTCTCTTGATTCCTCTCTATTGTCTCGGAAGTCGGCTTCTCAGCCCCTTAAGTCTGGGCTGGACTACGACCTTCTCCTCTACCTCTTAAATTCAAGCTGGTTGCACCCTTTTAAGGAAAAAAAAAAAAAAAGCATAGTTAAGACACAAACAAAACACCTAGTGGACGATGATCGCTCAACACAAAGTGACTTGTTTCGGGGGCTGGGGGTGGGGAGCCCACGCCGGGGCCAAGAGGAATATTTTTTCACTTTCACTCGGGAGGCTAGGCTGAGACTGGAGGATCTTGAGTTCCAGGCCAGCCTGGGCCCCACGGTACGAATCTGACTCAAAAAACAAACAAAAAAAACATAAAAAACAAAAAAACTCGGGATTCCACTCCGAGGGACCGCGGATCGGGGCCACTCCAGGTGTGTTTTCCGGCGACCGGGACGCGGTGCGGTAAAGGCCGCTGGTTTCGGGCCTTCACCTGGGCCGGCGGAGAGCACACGGCCGCCGCGTCGAGCTCCTGACCTCAATGACTCACGCACGGCGCGCGCGTTCTGGGAAGAAGCTCTTACGCAGACTCCACCCCTCACGCCTGACGCGCTGCACCAATCAGATGACCGCTCTCGGGGACGAGGGGGCGGGGCCGCGGACGTGCGCGCCGGCGTGTGCGTGACGGCCCCAGTGCGCGTGCGTCGGCTCCCGGGGGCGGGGGAGCGGGCGTCGGCTATAAAAGGGGCGGGGTCTGGGCCTGCCAGCTTGTACGTTTCACGTCGTTGTGCTTTTGTGTCTTGAGAAGCGCGTGCGTGCGTGCGTGCGTGACTGCGTGCCTACGTGCGTCCGTGTCTGCGTGGAGCTCCCTCGCTGCTGCCGGACTTTTCTTTTAGACCGACTTTCTTCCCGACTTCTGCACGACCTGCAGCGACAGCGAGCGGACGACTCTCAGCTCTTCCACCTCGAGGTGACTGGCCCTGGGGCTTCCCAGGCCTGAGATCGAATCCCCGGCTCCCGGCTCTCATACCCTGGGTCTGCGGCTGTGAGCTCCCTCCCTGCCCTGCCCCTGCCTGTCAGGCGCGGCGACCCTGTTTTCTCCTGGGTGGGTGGTCTCTAAACCAGGATCCCTGGGATCCATCTCATGCTCGCCACTGCTGAGTTGGGCATCTTGCCATGTGTTCTCAAAGAACCCTTAGCATCTCCCATCACAGCACTAGCGTATGGTGTGCGAAATGCCCCGTAAATTGCCCAGGCTGACTTTGATCTTACTCTGTAGCCCAGGCAAGCACCACCAACTCGTCTAGCAGGTTCTTGTATTCCTGGGTTCGTGTCTGTGGGACTATTGTGTGGCCTAGGGTGCCTAACACATTGGAAACATTCGGGTATATTTGTTGAATGAATTAACCTTTATTTTCTGTTTGTTTTTGGATGGGGGTATGTTGGTTTGTTTTGCTATGTTGAGGATTGAACCTGCTCTCGCATATGCTAGGTTATATCCCTCAGAGCTCTTTACTTTATGAGACAAAGTCTTACAAAGTTGCCAAGACTGGCCTTGAATTCCCAGGCAGGCCTTAAACTTGAATTTTTTAGCCTCTGGAGTAGGTAGAATTACAGGCCTTTGCCACCAGGCCTTCTCAAGTTGACTTCAAAAAATTTATGGTCCGCCCAAATCTTTGATATGGGAGAGACTTCTAGGCAGGTTACCTCTACAGGATGTGTTACTGATTTTTGTGGTACTCAGGACTGAACTAGTTGCCTACAGTATGTTGGGCAAGTACTCTATACCAGTAAGCTAATGTCCCCAACACTTCTTCTGTTTTTTGGCAATATGAGACAAGCTCTTACCAAGTTGAGGAGACTGTCTTTGAACTTAGCCCCCTATGAAAAGACCCCACCTCCTATTTAGGCACTTGGCACTGCAAGATAGGGTTTGTGCATTGTGCTTGCAAGAAATGGAGGCCGGGTGTGGTGGTGCATGCCTTTAATCCCAGTACTCAGGAGTTAGAGGTAGGGGGAATCGCTGTGAATTTCAAGGCCACCCTGAAACTACGTAGTGAATTCCAGGTCAGCCTGGGCTAGAGCGTGACCCTACCTCGAAAAAACGAAAAAAAAAGAAAAAGAAAAGAAAGAAATTGGTTGAAGACTGATGGCTGTGCCTGAAATCCCAGCATTTAGGAGGCTGAGGCAGGAGGATTACTGGAACTTTGAGGCCAGCCACTACATAGCAAGATCCTATTTTTCAATTTATTTAATTTTTTTTTCCTAGTTTTTCGAAGTAGTCTCACTCTAGCTCAGGCTGACATGGAATTCACTATGTAGTTTCTGGGTGGCCTTGAACCCGGCCTGCAACATCCTATTTTGAAACAATAGAGGTAGGCACCCAGCACTTGAGAGGCAGAGGTAGGAGGATTGCTGTGAGTTCGAGAGGCCACCTTGAGACGACATGGTGAATTCTAGGTCAGCCTGAACTAGAACGAGACCATACCTGGAAAAAAAAAAAGAGAGAGAGAGAGAGAGAAAAGTTGTTCTGGGTGTGGCGACAAATGCCTTTAATCCCAGCACTTGGGAGGCAGAGGTGGGAGGATCATTGAGAGTTCAAGACCACCCTGGGACTACAGAGTGAGCTCCAGGTCAGCCTGGGCTAGAGTGAGACCCTACCTTGAAAACCAACGATAACACCAAAAGGTGGTGGAGCAATGCTCTTGAATTAACCCAAGACACAAGTGTGGCTCCCCAGCTGCGGAGTTTGCAGTGTAAATGTACTTGGCAGATTATGTTATAGGTGAGCACACACTGCTACCTGTCTTTGAGCCTCAGCTCCTGGAAGACAGAAGGGTCCTTCTGGATGCATATGCATTCCCCCAGAACCATAGATTAACCTTCCTCCTCTTTTGCTCAGGACCCAGAGGCCCTGCAGAAGCCAGCTCTACCTGCAAAGGAGTTGGGTGTTGCCGCCATGAGGCACGTGCTGAACCTCTATCTGCTGGGTGTGGTGCTGACGCTGCTTTCCATCTTCGTTAGACTGACGGAGTCACTGGGGAGCTTGTTGGAGAGCCCGTTGCCTGGGAGTCCCTGGTCCACCAGAGGTCACCTAGCCAACCCAGAACCCCCCAAAGGCCTTTCAGACCATCCATCTAGAGGGGTGCAGTAAAGCCTCCCTCCACGCCAGCCATACTTTGGCACACTGACCTCAGCATGGTCATCCAGGCGTTCCATTTCCTAACAGGCAAGATCGCAGCATTATTGTCCTCAAAGAACTGTTCCGAGGCCTGGAAGGACCTGCTTGGATCCTCCCTATCCTGGAAAAAGAGCCTGTTTCATGCACGGGTGTGAGCCTATTGCTGTGGGATGGAGTGGTCTGTCTCCCTGGGTCCCGTGTCTTGTGCTGTCCTGTCCTTCAGCTGTTTGGGACATGGTGGCGGTCTCACCTTTCCGTCCTAAGCCTCCACCAAAGGTTCCTTTGGACCTCACTTGTCAGGTTGGCTTATTTGGTGTTCAGTATCTGGTCCATGAGAGCTCTCTGTGTTTGGATAGCTCTTTGGCGGTAAAGAAGGGAGGGTGGGTTGTCCAGTATCTAATTCTCAGTCTTACATGTTGATGCTCTTCCTCCAAAAGAGTGTGCATGTGTTTGTATATAATTGTTCCAAAAGGGCAGTGGGATGACCAAGCCTGCTTAGAACGCGGGCTCTATGGCCACCGTGTGGCTCAAACGACATTTTCTAATGTAATAAAGTTGGATCTATATTTCCACACCGTGTCATGTTGACTTCTGTCTTGGCCTCCTGAGTTACTGGGATTACAGGCCTGAGCCACCTCTTGTACCTAGAATTTTACTTCGTGATCCTTTTGGATGGGGGCCATATGACTAATAGCAATTAATTTAAAAAAAAATTTATTTTTATTTATTTGACAGAGAAAGAGGGAGGGTGGGGGAGAGAGAATGGGCGCACCTCCAGCTTCTGCAAACGAACTCCAGACATGTGTGCCCTCTTGTGCACCTGGCTAACGTGGGTCCTGGGGAATCGAACCTGGGTCCTTTGGCTCTGCAGGCAAATGCCTTTACCGCTAAGCCATCCCTCCAGCCCCTAATTGCAATTAATGTGTTGTGTTTAGAAATGACCTCTGTCAATTCTAGTTGGGAGCATTTTTTTTTACCTCTGCTGCAGTAACCAGAATACCGTTTCGTTAGTGTAGATCCTAGAATGGGGATACCTCAGCTGGTCTCTGCCAAATTGGCAATCACCCTTTATTGTGCTATAGAGGTTAGGGAGAGGTTGCTATGTAGTAGTATATGGAAGTTTTGTGAATTCCCTCCAGGTCAGCCTGAGCTAGAGTGAGATCCTGCCTTGAAAAACCAAAAAAAAAAAAAAAAAAAAAAAAGGAAATATTTATACAGGACAGAGGGGGCATAGTTATTTTTAGGGGGTATTAAGGAACAGCTTACAGGCTCAAATTTTTTTTTTTCTTCAAAGTAGGGTCTCTCTGTAGCCCAGGCTGACCAAGAATTCACTTTGTAGTCACAGTGCACTTTAAAACTCACAGTAATCCTCCTACCTCAGTTTCCAGAGGGCTGGGATTAAAGTCCTGTGCCAACACGCCCTGCCTTTTTTTTTTTTTTTTTTTTGGTTTTGTGAGGTATTACTAGAGGGTCTCCCACTAGCCCAGGCTGACCTGGAATTCACTGTGCCATCTCAGGGTGGCCTAGAAGAGGAGCCCATTTAGAAAAGTGCAAGCACAAGCTGGTGCATGCCTTTGGGAGGCTGAGGTAGGTGGATGGAGGCCATCCTGGTGCTACAGAGTTAGCTACAGGTCAGCCTGGGCTAGAGTGAGAGCCTGTCTGCAAAAGACACATTTAAAATCTTACCAAGTAGCTGGCAGTCGAGACTGTAGTGCCATCTAGTGGACTGAGGATGTCATATTTTCTGTGTACTACTTAGTAGATTTGAATGGCTGTGTCTATAGCTTAATGTAGCAGAATATTAAGGATTGAGAAAATCCTTATTCAATAAATGTATAATGCAGGTCAGGACACAGTGGTGCAGACCTGTAACTCAGCGACTCAGGAGGCTGAGGTGGGAGGATTACAAATTCAATGAGATTAAGGAAAGCCTGGGCAATTTACTGAGACATTGTCTAAAAATCAAAGTGGGGCTAAGGAGATGGCTCAGTGAATAAAGTGTTCACTGCTCAACTCAAGCCTGAGTAACCAAGTTCAATCCTCAGACCCCGTGTCAAAAAGCTGGAAGCTGGGCTGGGGAGATGGCTCAGCGGTTAAGGCACTTGCCTACAAAGCCTAAAGACCCGGGTTCCGTTCCCCAGTACCCATGTAAAGCCAGGTGCATACATTTGGAGCATTTGCAGCATCTGAAAGCCCTGGTGCAGTTATTCTGTCTCTCTCTCTCTTTCTGCTTGCAAATAAGAAATATTTTTTAAAAAAAGCTGGACGCTGAGGCAAGAATTTCCAGGCAGCTGCAGATGAGCCAGCAGTGTAAGATCAAGAGAAACCCTGCTTTTTCAAGTGACGTGGAATGGTGAGGTCCAGCCAATAGTTGTCTGTGACGTCCACATGCATGCAGGGGCACATGTGTGCCCACACGGACATACATAAAGTTAAGATGGCTGGGAGCTGAGAGTGTTGGCCACGCCTTTAATCCCAGCACTTGGGAGGCAGAGGTAGGAGGATCACTGAGTTCGAGGCCACCCTGAGATTACACAATGAATTCCAGGTCAGCCTGAGCTAGAGTGAGACCCTACCACAAAAAACCAAAAAAAAAAAAAACAAAAAAAAAAAAAAAAAAAAAGGAAATATTTATACAGGACAGAGGGGGCATAGTTATTTTTAGGGGGTATTAAGGAACAGTTACAGGCTCAAATTTTTTTTTTTCTTCAGTAGGGTCTCTCTGTAGCCCGGCTGACAAGAATTCACTTTGTAGTCACAGTGCACTTTAAAACTCACAGTAATCCTCCTACCTCAGTTTCCAGAGGGCTGGGATTAAAGTCCTGTGCCAACACGCCCTGCCTTTTTTTTTTTTTTTTTTTTTTTTGGTTTTGTGAGGTATTACTAGAGGGTCTCCCACTAGCCCAGGCTGACCTGGAATTCACTGTGCCATCTCAGGGTGGCCTAGAAGAGGAGCCCATTTAGAAAAGTGCAAGCACAAGCTGGTGCATGCCTTTGGGAGGCTGAGGTAAGTGGATGGAGGCCATCCTGGTGCTACAGTTAGCTACAGGTCAGCCTGGGCTAGAGTGAGAGCCTGTCTACAAAAGAAAAAAAAAAGCGCAAGCACACACATTTAAAATCTTACCAAGTAGCTGGCAGTCGAGACTGTAGTGCCATCTAGTGGACTGAGGATATCATATTTTCTGTGTACTACTTAGTAGATTTGAATGGCTGTGTCTATAGCTTAATGTAGCAGAATATTAAGGATTGAGAAAATCCTTATTCAATAACTGTATAATGCAGGTCAGGACACAGTAGTGCAGACCTGTAACTCAGCGACTCAGGAGGCTGAGGTGGGAGGATTACAAGTTCAATGAGATTAAGGAAAGCCTGGGCAATTTACTGAGACATTGTCTAAAAATCAAAGTGGGGCTAAGGAGATGGCTCAGTGAATAAAGTGTTCACTGCTCAACTCAAGCCTGAGTAACCAAGTTCAATCCTCAGACCCCGTGTCAAAAAGCTGGAAGCTGGGCTGGAGAGATGGCTCAGCGGTTAAGGCACTTGCCTACAAAGCCTAAAGACCCGGGTTCCGTTCCCCAGTACCCATGTAAAGCCAGGTGCATACATTTGGAGCATTTGCAGCATCTGAAAGCCCTGGTGCAGTTATTCTGTCTCTCTCCTCTCTTTCTGCTTGCAAATAAGAATATTTTTTAAAAAAAGCTGGACGCTGAGGCAAGAATTTCCAGGCAGCTGCAGATGAGCCAGCAGTGTAAGATCAAGAGAAACCCTGCTTCAAGTGACGTGGAATGGTGAGGGCCAGCCCAAAAGTTGTCCTGTGACGTCCACATGCATGCAGGGGCACATGTGTGCCCACACGGACACATACATAAAGTTAAGATGGCTGGGAGCTGAGTGTGTTGGCGCACGCCTTTAATCCCAGCACTTGGGAGGCAGAGGTAGGAGGATTGCCATGAGTTTGAGGCCAGCCTGAGACACATAGTGAATTCCAGGTCAGCCTGAGCTAGAGTGAGACCCTACCACAAAAAACCAAAAAAAAAAAAAAAAAAAAAAACCCTGAAAATTTGACTTAGAGCAGTGATTCCAGAACTTGGGAGGCAGAACCAGGAGCATTGTGCTGGGTATTTGGGGATTTAACCCAGGGCCTCATGCACACTAGACAAGAGTTTTGCTACTGAGCTGTGTCCCAAATGCCCGAGTTTTTACTTTAAAAATAACTGTAATACACCTTTTCCTATCAATTCTTCCTTCGATGAACATAGTGTCTCTCCTTTATTTTCATGAATAAAGAATTTTATGTCCACTTATGAGTTGTAGTGAGTGGTCTGTGGATCCTTTTCTTGCTTTGTCATTATTTGTTTTATTAATATTATTTTAGGTAGGGTCTTAACCAGCCCAGGCTGATGTGGAACTCACTCCTAGACCCCAGGCTGGCCTGGAACTCAGTGATCCTCCTACCTTGGCCCCCAGTGAATGCTAGAATTAAAGTCGTATGCCACCAAGCTCAGTTTAAGTGGAACTCAGTTAAACTCAGGGCTTTGTGCATGCTAGCCTATCCACTGAACCACACCACCAGCCCTGTAATAGTATTTGTATAGAACATCTAAGTTGTCAACATTTTTTTGATGTAAAATAGCTACAATTAGCCGGGCGTGGTGGTGCATGCCTTTAATCCCAGCACTCAGGAGGCAGAGGTAGGAGGATTGCCATATGAGTTCAAGGCCACCCTGAGATTACACAATGAATTCCAGGTCAGCCTGGGCTAGAGTGAAACCCTACCTCAAAAACCAAAGTAAATAAATAAATAAAATAATGAAATAAAATTGCTGCAATTATTACCTTTGATACATTTTTTTCCTCAATTTTTATTAACATTTTGCATGATTATAAAAAATATCCCATGGTAATACCCTCCCTCCCCCCACTTTCTCCTTTGAAACTCCACTCTCCATCATATCCCCTCCCCATCTCAATCAGTCTCTCTTTTATTTTGATGTCATGATCTTTTCCTTCTATTTTATGGTCTTGTGTAGGTAGTGTCAGGCACTGGAGGTCATGGATATCCAGGCTATTTTGTGTCTGGAGGAGCATGTTGTAAGGAGTCCTACCCTTCCTTTGGCTCTTACATTCTTTCCACCACCTCTTCCGCAATGGACCCTGAGCCTTGGAAAGTGTGATAGAGATATTTCAGTGCTGAGCACTCCTCTGTCACTTCTTGCCAGCACCATGATACCTTTTGAGTCGTCCCAACGTCACTGCCATCTGAAAAGAGAAGATTCTCTACCAAAAGTGAGAGTAGCATTAATATATGGGTATGGACATTAAGAGAAGTGTTTACTGGGCAGTTTGATAAGCATAGTATATACATTTAGCCAGACAGCAGCAGACGTTATACCCCTGGGGCTCATGACTACCCCTGTGTTTTTTTGTTTTGTTTTTTTGTTTTTTTGTTTTTGGTTTTTTGAGGTAGGGTCTCACTCTAGCCCAGGCTGACCTGGAATTCACTATGGAGTCTCAGGGTGGCCTTGAACTCACGGCGATCCTCCTACCTCTGCCTCCCGAGTGCTGGGATTAAGGGCGTGTGCCACCACGCCTGGCTTACCCCTGTGTTTTGATACATCTTTTAGAACTGAGGATGCCCAGCACTCGGGAGGCAGAGGTAGGAGGATCACTGAGTTCGAGGCCACCCTGAGACTACATAGTGAATTCCAGGTCTGCCTGGGCTAGAGCAAGACCCTACTTCAAAAAACAAAAACCTGAAGATGGGACCTATTGTTTATCACATGCTAGGCAAGCACCCTAACTACTGAGCCATATTCCCAGTTTTCTTTGTACCTTTTTCGCTTGTTTTGTTGTTGTTTTTTTTAAATTTTTTAAATTTTTTTTGTTATTTTTTATTTATTTATTTGAGAATGACAGAGAGAGAAAGAGGCAGATAGAGAGATTGAGAGAGAATGGGCGCGCCAGGGCCTCCAGCCACTGCAAACGAACTCCAGATGCATGCGCCCCCTTGTGCATCTGGCTAACGTGGGTCCTGGGGAATTGAGCCTTGAACCGGTGTCCTTAGGCTTCACAGGCAAGCGCTTAACCGCTAAGCCATCTCTCCAGCCCTTTCGCTTGTTTTTGAAGTAAGGTCCTGTTCTAGCCCAGACTGACCTGGAATTCACTCTGTATTCTCAGGGTGGCCTTGAAATCACAGCAATCCTTCTACCTCTGCTTCCCAGGTACTGGGAAAGGTGTGCACCACCATGCCCAGCTTGTCAGCTTAATTTTTTTTAATTTATTTTTTTTATTGGCAACTTCCACAGTTGTAACTGATATCCCATGGTAATTCCCTCTCTTCCCCCACTTTCCCCCTTGAAACTCCACTCTCCATCATATCCCCTCCCCCTCTCAATCAGTCTCTTATTTTGTTTTGTTTTTCGAAGTAGGATCTCGCCCTAGCCCAGGCTGACCTGGAATTCACTATGTTGTCTCAGGCTGCCCTCAAACTCATGGCGATCCTCCTACCACTGCTTCCCAAGTGCTGGGATTAAAGGTGTGCGCCACCACGCCTGACCTCTCTTTTATTTTGATGTCATCATCTTTTCCTCCTATTATGATGCCCTTGTGTAGGTAGTGTCAGGCACTGTGAGGTCATGGATATCCAGGCCATTTTGTGTCTGGAGGAGCACCTTGGGGTCATTGTATAAAATTCGAGTTACCCTTGAATTTGAGGCAGTTCTCTTGTCTCAGCCTCATTAGTCTTGGGGATATTGGCATGTGGCACCATTCTCAGAAAATTTCTTCATTTTCATGAATTTTATTGCTCTTGTTAGACATTTTAACTTTTGGCCAGGCATGGTGGCACAAGCCTTTAATCCCAGCACTCTCGAGGCAGAGTTGGGGGATTGCTGTGAGTTTGAGGCCAGCGTGAGACTACATAATGAGTTCCAGGTCAGCCTGGGCTCGAATGAGACCCTACCTTGGAAAACCAAAAAAAACAAACAAACAAACAAACAAATATATATATATACACACACACACACACACACACACTTTTGGATTCATTGATTTTTCTGCTTATTTCCTATTCTATTAATCAATATTCATTTCTAAAATTTGTTTTAAGGCTGGTGAGATGGCTCAGCCGCTAAAGAAGCTTGATTGCAAAGCCTACTTGCCTGGTTTTAATGCCCTAGTGTCCACGTAAAGCCAGGTGCACCAAGAGGCTCCTGCACCTGGAGCTCATTTACAGTAGCAAGAGGCCCTTGCATGCCCATTCATTTTTTTTTTCCTCTCTCTCAAATTATTTATTTACTTACTTGCGAGAGAGAGAAAGAGGCAGATATAGGTAGATAGAGGGAGAGAGAGAATGGGTGTGCTAGGGCCTCTAGCTGCTGCAAATGAGCTCCAGACACATGTGCCACCTTGTGCATCTGGCTTATGTGGGTCCTAGGAAATCGAAACCTGGGTCCTTTGGCATTGCAGGCATGCGCCTTAACCGCTAAGCCATTTCTCAAGCCCTCAAATAAATGTTTAACAACTTGTTTATTTATTTAGTTTTTATTTATGTGTGTATATTAAGGCATGTGTGTGCCACGGGGCATGTAGAGAGGTCAGAAGATAGTTTTCAGGTTGGTTCTCACCTCTCATTTGAGGCAGGATTTTTTTTTTCTCTCTCTCTCTTTATTTACATTTTTAAAAATTTTTTAAAGATTTTGTTCATTTTTATTTATTTATTTGAGAGCATCAGACAGAGAGAGAGAGAGAATGGGCACGCCAGGGCCTCCAACCACTGCAAATGAACTCCAGACATGTGCATCCCCTTGTGCATCTGGCTAACGTGGGTCCTGGGGAATCGAACCTGGATCCTTTAGCTTTGCAGGCAAATGCCTTAGCTGCTAAGCCATCCCTCCAGCCTAGCTTCTGGCTTTTTACATGGGCCTGGGATTGAACTCTGCTACTCAGGCTTGAGGGTTGAACACTTTATCTACTAAACTACCTCCCAATCCTGAATTTCTATTATCTTCACTCTTTCCATTTAATTGGCTTAATATGTTCTCTCTCTTTTTAAAAAAAAATTGTTTATTTGTGACAGACAGAGAAAGAGAGAGAGAGAGAGAGAGAGAGAGAGAGAGAGAGAGAATAAGCACACCAGGGCCTCCAGCCACTCAGGCTCAGGCTGGCTTCAAACTCACAGCAATCCCCCAACTCTGCCTCCAGAGTGCTGAGATTAAAGGCATGCACCACCATACCTGGCCTGCCTCAGCTTTTGTTTTTTTTAATGTTTTAATTGTTTATTTATTTGAGAGGAGGAGATAGAGAGAGAGGGAGAGAGAGAATGGGTGTGCCAGGACATCCAGCCACTGCAAATGAACTCCAGACACATGCACCACGTTGTGCATCTGGCTTACGTGGGTCCTGGAGAATTGAATGTAGGTCCTTAGGTTTCGCAGGCAAGTGCCTTAACTGATAAGCCATCTCTCCTGCCTAGCTTGATTATTTAAAAAAAAAAAAATTTCTTGGGCTGGAGAGATGGCTTAGCGGTTAAGGCACTTGCCTGTGAAGCCTAAGGACCCAGGTTTGATTCTCCAGAACTCATGTAAGCCAGATGCACATGCATGGTGGCATGTGTCTGCAGTTTGTTGTGGTGGCTAGAGGCCCTGATGTGTCCATTCTCTTTCTTTCAGAAAGAAATAATAACATGATATCTTAAGTTAAGGGCTGGAGAGATGACTTAGTGATTAAGGCACAGGCCTGTGATGCCTAAGAACCCAGGTTGGATTCTCCAGTACCCTCATAAGCCAGATGCACATGGTGGTGCACGTGTTTGGAGTTTGTTTGCAGTGGCTAAAGGCCCTGGCGTGCCCATTCTCACTCTCTCTTCCTCTCCCTGTCTGTAACAAATAAATAAAAATAAAATCATATATATATGTATATATATATATATATATATTTTTTTTTTTTTTTTTTTTGGTTCTTCGAGGTAGAGTCTCACTCTAGCTCAGGCTGACCTGGAATTCACTATGTAGTCTCAGGATGGCCTCGAACTCATGGTGATCCTCCAACCTCTGCCTCCCGAGTGCTAGGATTAAAGGCGTGCACCATCATACCTGGCTAGATTTTAATGATATCTTTTTTTTTTTTTGGTTTTGGTACGGTGTCACTCTAGTCCAGGCTGACCTGGAACTCACTATGTAGTCTCAGAGTGGCCTCGAACTCATGGAGATCCACCTACCTCTGCCTCCCAAGTGCTGGGATTAAAGGCATGCGCCACCACGCCAGGCTATAATATCTTAAGTTAAAAAAAAATTCCTCTTTTGATCCCACGAGGTAGGGAAAATGAATTCCTTTTCTCCCACCTTTAGGTTCTTCTGGGCAGGTCAGAGTCTGACTTTGGGTGAACAGTTTGACCTTACCGAGTTTTTAATGTGAGGTTTCAGGTGGGAGGTAAGAAGATCAAAGCCTGTGGTCTCCCCAGAGCCTTCACTACTGTCCAGGCTGGTTCGCTGTTGTCCTGGCGTAGATCTTGGGAAGGCATTTTCCTCCAGGTGGAGGTAAGTAAGAGTGAAGGTTTGAAAACTGGGATAGGTGACATCACGGCTGGTATGACTTCTGAATGAGCCCTTCAGTCCTCTATCTTTTCTGCCCTCTTCTCTTTCCCTTTCCTGTTGTTACCCGTCACATTCCTTGATGTCATTCCTGCCATTGTGAGCTGACAGGCCTGCCCAACCCTGGTGGACAACCATCAGTAAGGAGGGGAGCTAGGGCAGTGGAGGTGGAGGGGGGGAGCAGTGGTCCCACCAACACCTTGGAGTTGGGCTGGGTCAACGTGGAGGCCCAGAGATGTCCCCCAGCCCATCCTTCCCAGGAACCAATGAGTAAAATTCGGGGCCTCCCTCCAGCCATCAGGGAAACAGGCCCTGGAGTGGAACTTGGGGTAGAAGATGGCCTTCTTTGTCAACTGATTCATTCTCCAGAGTTCAACCTGTTCTCTGACTCGGTGGTGTTTGAAAGCACCTTCATCCAGGTATCTCGGGCCAGCCGTGTCCTGCCTCCCTACTCTGTTCGCAGGGTCAGAAGATCCTATGGACTTGGACAGCCCTAGCGTGAGAAAGAGCTGGAGTAATCAGAGGGTCTGAGTCCCAAGTCTACTTCCCTTTCCTTGTGCCTACAGTGTGAGGGAGCTTTAAGGCTAGATCCAGACCTTCCAAGGAAAATCAGGGTTCACTTGCCAGGCTGGACCATTGGCATCGTCTGTGGGCCATACCCCCCACCCCCCGGCGGCGACGACCCTGGCCTAGGGAAGTGTGGGGCCGCTGGAGTGGGGACTGCTTGTTTGAATACGCCTGACCTTGTTTTCTAAGACTCCTTCGCAGTGTAGTAACCAGTTAGCTGGCCAGTAAGCACACTGGAGATACGTTCTGCGGACAAGGCAGGGGATGCAAAGAGTATCAGGTAGTGCCCTGGGTCAAGAAAGAAGCTTCTTGGGGTACCAAGGGGTTTGGTTGAGTGCCTTTCTGCCCCAAGACATCAGGTGTTGGGGACACCCAGGGTATCCTCTCTGGATTTTGGCAGGTGAAGGCTTCCCAGACGGCAGAGTCTTAGCCATTCTCTGGGGGTATAGAGATTTTGGCAAGTGGAAGAACAGGAGGTCGTGGCCGGCACAGGGCATGAGGCAGGGAGCACGGGATGCCCAGAGGTTCTGAGGAGCGGGAAAGCGCTCAAGAGTTGAGTTCCTTGTAGGACAGGGGACAACCTTTCTAGGTGGGTCCGGGGCTTAAATTAGAGGCTCTCACAGAGCAATGAGCTACTCCTACTGTTGGTCCTCAGTTTGGGAGGTCCGTGCTAGGGTCTTGATGCTCCATGCCTCTTTGCTGCCCTAGGTGGAATCGGACTTGGCAGATGAGCTGGTGAGCCTAGAGTGAACTCATTCCTAACATAGGGGAGAAGCAGCAGTGACATGGAATCGGACTTGGTATCCAGTTCCCAGGCATTTCTCTGTGGGCATGAGATCTTGTCCTCTTTTGATGTTCTGTCTGGTCTAGTATTACAGCCGTTTATTCTGTGAATGGAGAGGAAGTGAACCAAGCAGCAGGGAACTCAGAATGTGCCAGGAAGAGACAGACCCAGCCCAGAGGTCAATATATAAATATAAATAAATCTATCTATATATATATATAAATATATATATATGTAACTTGGGGGGGGGGTTAAGATAGGGTCTCGGTCTAGTCCAGGGTGACGTGGAATTCACTATGTAGTCTCAGGGTGACCTCGAACTCACAGCAATACTTCTATCTCTGCCTCCCGAGTGCTGGGGTTAAAGGCGCGTACCACCACGCCTGGCTTTTTTTTTTTTTTTTTTTGGCATTAAAAAATATTTTTATTTATTTATTTATTTGCAAGGAGAGAGAGTGAGTGAGTGAGTATGGGCATTCCAGGGCCTCTAGCCACTGCAAAGAAACTCCAGATGCATGTGCCACTTTGTGCATCTGGCTTTATGTGGGTCCTGGGGAATCGAACTCAGATTGTTGGGTTTTACAGGCAAGTACCTTAACCACTGAGCCATCTCTCCAGCCCCCTTCTTGGCTTTTTTTTTTTTTTTTTTTTTTTTTGAGGTAGGGTCTCACTCTGGTCTAGGCTGACCTAGAATTAACTATGCAGTCTTAGGGTGGCCTCAAACTCACAGCAATCCTCCTATTTCTGCCTCCCGAGTGCTGGGATTAAAGGCGTGCACCACTATGCCCGGCTTGGCATTTTTTATTGACAGCTTCCATACTTACAGACAATAAACCACGATATTTCCCTCACCTCCCCCACTTTCCCCTTCACAAACTCTACTCTCCATCATATCCCCTCCCTCTCTCCATCAGCCTCTCTTTTATTTTGATGGAATCCTCTTTTCCTCCTACTATGAGGGTCTTGTGAAGGTCGTGCTAGGCACTGTGAGGTCATGGATATCGAGGCCAGTTTCTGTCTGGACAATTGCATTGTAAGCTGTCCTACCCTTCCTTTGGCTCTTACATTCTTTCCACCACCTCTTCCACAATGGACCCTGAGCCTTGGATGTTTCAGTGCAGAACAGTCCTCCATCACTTCTTCTCAGCACTATGGTGCCTTTTGGGTCGTCCCAGTGGTCACTGCTGTCTGAAAATTTAACTGTTTATTTATTTGCAAGCAGAGAGTGATAGAGAGAAGAGAGACAGACAGAGAGAGTGGGTGCACCAGGGCTTCCAGCCGCTGCAAATGAACTCCAGATGCTTGCACTGCTTTGTGCATCTGGCTTTACTTGTGTACTGGGGAATCAAACTCAGGTCCTTAGGCTTTGCAGGCAAGTGCCTTAGCCGCTGAGCCGTCTCTCCAGCCCAGAGGCCAATGTTTGTTTGGAGCTGGGTTAGTTTCTTTGCTTCTCCTCTCCCTTGTCTTCCACATCACTCTCACCACCTGCCACGTCAGGGAAGGACCAGCCTCCACCACTTACTGAGCACTTCACGCTCCATTGTGTGCAGTTCTGTGTTTTGTGGGAGCAACAAATGTTTTTAAATTCTTTTTATTTATGTATTTGAGAGAGACAGAGAGAAAGGGGCCTCCAGAGCTTCTAGCCACTGCAAACAAACTCCAGATGCGCGCGCCCTCTTGTAGATCTGGTTTACGTGGCTCCTGGGGAATTGAACCTGGGTCCTTTGGTTTTGCAGGCAAGCGCTTTAACCGCTAAGCAATCTCCCCAGCCCGGGAGCTACAAATTCTTTCCATACCATGGGTCCAAGATATTTCACTTTTCTTCCCAAAATAAAAATTCATTTTCTTTGGAGAGGTTGCTCAGTGGTTAAGGTGCTTGCCTGAAAAGCCTAAGGACCCAGGTTCAATTCTCCAGGCCCCACATAAGCCAGATGCATATGGTGGCACATGCGTCTGGACTTCGTTTGCAGTGGTTAGAGGCCATAGCATGCCCATTCTCTCTCTGCCCCTCTTTCTGTCTCTAATAAATAAATACATAAATAAATAAAAATAAAAATTCCTTTTCTTGGAACACATTTCCTTTTTTTTTTTTTTGAGGTAGGTTTATGCTCTAGCCCAGGCTGACCTGGAATTCACTATGTAGTCTCAGGCTGGCCTCTTACTTGAGCCTCTGGAGTGCTGGGATTAAAGCCATGCACCACTATGCCCTGGGGAAAGAGAAAGAGAGAAGAGGAAGAGAATGGGCACACCAGGGCCTCTAGCCACCACAAATGAACCCCAGCCACCTACGCCACTTTGCGCATTTGGCTTTATGTGGGTACTGAGGAATTGAACTCAGGTCATTGGGCTTTACCAGCAAGCACCTTAACTGCAGGGCCATCTCTCCAGCCCTTCTGCATGGTCTTCACCACGCCAAAGTCCCGCTGCCAGTGTATGTATCCTCCACCCCTGTTCTCTGCCCCTATCTGACCCATGTTCCTGCTGATTTCCAGGTCACTAAGCAAGGGAACCGGATGAATAACTGCGAAGGATCTGCCACCATAATCCTCGGGGTAACATCTTCAGTGCCCTCCTTGCCACTCCCCAACGTCCTCCTGATGGCCAATGTCACCTGGCCTCAGGATCAGTTTTCCAACTGGACCACACCTAGTGTTGCACCCATCATCACCCTCAGCAGGTGAAGGCTGGAGGGAAGGGCCAGAGGTGTGGGGTGGTGGACGGATATATGCATGCTGTGTGCCTGGCCTTGAGATCAGAAGAGAGGGCACTTCTTTAGTCCAGAAGCTGTGGAGAGACCATTCATGCGCTTAACAATGATTTGTTTTCCATCGATACGTAGAAACACTGTGCTTCCTGCTAGAGATGGAGTACATCGTGCCTCATCATTTGAGGATCTTAGCTTCTTAGCCTTTATTTTCCTCCTTCCTTCCCTCCTTCCTTCCTCTGTCCCTTCCTTCCTTTCCTTCTTTCTTTCCCCTTCCTTCCTTCTTTCCTCCCTTTTTTTCTTCCTTCCTTCCTTCCCTCCCTCCTCCCCTTCCTTCCTTCCTTCCTTCTCTCTCTTTCTTTCTTTCTTTCTTTCTTTCTCCTTCTTCCCTTCTTTCCTCCCTTTCTCCCTTTCTTTTTTCCTTCCTTCCTTCCTTCTTTCCTTCCCTTCCTCCCTCCTTCTTCCCTCCCTCCCTCCCTCCCTCTCTCTCTCCTTCCTCCCTCTCTCCCCCTCCCCTCTCTCTCTCTCTCTTTCTTTGGCAGGGTCTCACTCTAGCTCAGGTTGCCCTGGAGCTCACTCTGTAGTCCAGGCTGGAATCAAACTCACAGCCAGCCCCTACTTTAGCTTCCTGAAGGGTGGACATATCCTGTGTAGGCATGAGCTACCATGCCTAGATCCTAGTGTCCTTTGTTTCCTGTTTTGGGGTATGAGATAGGGTCTCACTTTAGCCCAGGTTAACATGGCACTTACTCTCTAGTCCCCAGGCTGGCCTCAAACTCACAGCAATCTTCCTATCTCTGCCTCCTTGAGTGCAGGGATTAAAGGCTGCCCCACCGCGCCTGGCTCTTGTTTTCTTTTATTTTGTCAGTATAGATGTAGAAGATTTCCAAAGAAAACATGGAGATATTAAAGTCAAGTGGGACTATGAGCTATTGAGAATGAAAAATAATACTGGATATATAGGAGTTGTCCGTCCTTCTCAGTCTGTTAACACAAGGAATCAAAGATGTAAGAAGAGGCCTAGAAGTGGAGTCAGGAAACCTTCCCTCCTATTCCCACTTAATAAGATAGTAAAATCTAATCCCGTTGTAGAAATCTATAAAGAGTTGGGCTAGAGAGATAGTTTAGTGGCTAAGGCATTTGCCTGCAAAGCCTAAGGACCCAGGTTTGATTCCCCAGTACCCATGTAAGCCAGATGCACAAGGAGTTTGTTTGCAGTGGCTAGAGGCCCTGGTGTGCCCATTTTCTCTCTGTCTGCCTCTTTCTGTCTCTCAAATAAATAAATAAAGTATGAAAAAATTTATCCTCTTTTTTTTTTTTTTGGTTTTTCGAGGCAGGGTCTCACTCTACCTCAGGCTGACCTGGAATTCACTATGTCGTCTCAGGGTGGCCTTGAGCTCATGGCGATCGTCCTACCTCTGCCTCCCAAGTGCTGGGATTAAAGGCGTGCGCCACCACGCCTGGCCCTAATCATATTATCTTCATCAAAGGGTTGTTGTGAGAATTAAATGAAATAATACACACCAACAGTAATGGCTGTTATTGATATGGGCAGATAATTTATTTATTTTTGAGAGAGCCTCTCATGTTGTCCAGGCAGGCTTGAACTCATTATGCAGCCAACACTGGCCTTGAACCCCTGATTCTCCTGTCTGTACCTCCTAAATGCTGGAACTATAGGTATGCGCCACCATGTCCATCTTGGGCAGACTATTCAATTACTAATAAAAGTCCTGCAAACACGAGCAAAACATTGGCATCCTCCAAGCAGCAGTAGGAGGCACCAATGTGGAAATTTCCCAATTCTGCCCAGGATTCTCCCCCTGAAGTATGTGGAGCTACAAATCTGTGACCGGTCCCAACGCATCCTACGGGTTAGGACAGTCACCGAAAAGATCTACTACCTGAGGCTCCACGACCAACATCCGCAGGCCGTGTTTCAGTTCTGGATCCGCTTGGTGAACATTCTGCAGAAAGGTCTATCCATCACCACCAAGGACCCAAGGATCCAGTTCACTCACTGCCTGGTTCCCAAGATACCCAGCCCCTCCACTGAAGCAACAGTAAGTGGGGACTCCCTCCAAGGTCTGCAGAAAATAAACATAGATGTGTGTGGTTAAGCACATACTCACCCACATATGTAATATATACATACGTAAATATACAGTTGGTCTTTCATATATGCAGGTCCCTCATCTGTGCATACAACCAACCTTGAATTAAAAAAAAAAAAACTTGTGGGCTGTAGGGATGGTTTAGTGGTTAAGGCGTTTGCCTGCAAAGCCAAAGGACCCAGGTTCGATTCCCCAGGACCCACATCAGCCAGCTGCACAAGGGGGCGCACACATCTGGAGTTCATTTGCAGTGGCTGGAGGCCCTGGCGCACTCATTCATATTTTCTCTCTTTCTCTCTCTCTTTCCCTCGTTCTCTGTCATAAAAACAAAATATTAAAAAAAAAACAAAAACTTGTAATTGGGGCTGGAGAGATGGTTCAGCAGTTAAAGGTGCTTGCTTGCAAAGCCTGAAGGCCTGGGTTTGATTCCCCAGTACCCACATAAAGCCAGATGCACAAAGTGGCACATGTATCTGGAGTTTGTCTGCAGTGGCAGGAGGCCCTGGCATGCCCATACTTGCTCTCTCTGACAGCCTCTTTCTCTCTGTCTGTCTGTCTGTCTCTCAAATAAATAATTTTTTTAAATTGTGGAACTGGAGAGGTGGCTCTGCAGTTAAAGGTTTTTGCTTACAAAGCTTGACTGCCTGGGTCCAATTCCCCAGTACCCACATAAAGCCAGTTACACAAAATGGTATGTATTCACTTGCAGTGTGGCAAGAGGCCCTGGCAAACCCATTGCCTCTCTTTCCTTACAAATAAATTATAAAAATGAACTTCAGACGCATGCGCCACCTGGTGCATCTGGCTTACATGGGCACTGAGGAATAGAATCTGGGTCCTTAGGCTTTGCAAGCAAGCCTTAACCACTAAGCTATCTCTCCAGTCCCTTTTCTTTCCTTCCTTCCTCCTCCTCCCTCCCTCGCTTCCTTTCTTCCTTTCTCTCTCTCTCTCTCTGTCTGTCTCTCTATTTATTTATTTATTTTGAGCTAGGGTCTGGCTCTAGCCCAGGCTGACTATGTAGTCTCAGGCTGGCCTTGAACTCACAGCAATCCTCCTACCTCGGCCTCCTGAGTGCTGGGATTAAAGGCATGTGCCACCACACCTAGCTTGGCTCTTACATTCTTTCCACCTACCTCTTCCTCAATGACCCCTGAGCCTTGGAGGGTGTAAGAAATGTCTCAGTGCTGAACACTCCTCTGTCACTTCTCAGCACAATAGTGACTTTTGAGTCACCCCAGTGGTCACTGCTATCTGAAAAGAGAAGCTTCTCTAACCAAAAATGAGAATGGCATTAATATATGGATATAAACATTGTAAAAAAGTGCTTACAGGGCAGTTTGGTGGACATAATATGTATATGTAGCCAGACAACAGCAGGCGTTACTCCCCTAGGGCTCATGACCTCCCCAGCCACAGGCTTGTGACTTCAGTACCGGGCATGTATTCCCTCCTATGGAGCAGGCCTTCAGTCCAAGTAGAGAGTGGTTGGTTTCTCCCATAATAGACATGCCACCATTGCACCAGTTGGCACTTTTGGTCAATCTTAAGACTTACAGGGCCCACTGCTGTTTAATACTGTTGATGACTTCTCTCTCCCAAAGGGCTGCATGCAGAATAACTCTTTTCAGCTTTCTGACAGCTAGTCAATGGGGAAAAGGCTTCCAGCTCAGCTTCAGCTTGAGTTCTCAGTGACCTGCAGCCCAAGCGTGTGGATTCTTCAGCAGCAAGGTCTTGCCATCTAGTTCTGGTGGGCAACCAGGAACCTTGGCAATGGCTTGTAATGTTTTGGGGGCATCAGGGAACTCCTTGGCCAACAACTCACTGGAATGTATCCCAAGCCTGACACTGAAATTTTTCTAGTAACAATCGATAGCTTTTGGGTGCACCATTGTCCAAAGAAGTAGGTTTCTATCCAGCTTATTCATAACATCTTAAATTTTGATTAACAACCTTCCTTTACTCAATCCTTTCCCCTGACCCCACTTAGGCCATTTCACCCCCAATAATCTGTTCCTTTACTTACGCATATACTATACCATCCCCTTAAGGCCTCCCCTTTCCTTCTTTCCTTATAGCCCCTTTCTAGCTTTCTTGTCTCCACTACTGACTTTTATTCCAACTCACATACAGCTAGGATCCATATATGAGAGAGAACATGTGATGTTTGGCTTTGTGGGCCTGGGTTACCTCACATAGTATAATCCTTTCCAGATCCATCCATTTCCTCATAAATTTCATTTTTTCTGAATAGAACTCCATTGTATAAATGTACCACATCTTCATTATCCACTCATCAGTTGAAGGACATCTAGGCTGGTTCCATTTCCTAGCTATTGTGAATAGAGCGACAATAAACATGGTTGTACAAGTATCTCTAAGGAAGTGAGGAGAGTCCTTAAGATATATTCCTAGAGTGCTATAGCTGGGTCATATGGTAAATCTATTTTTAGCTGTCTCAGGAACCTCTACACCAATTTCCACAATGCCTGTACCAGTTTACATTCCCATCAACAATGTAAGAGGGTTCCCCTTTTTCCACATCCTCACCAGCAATTTTTTGTTTGTTTTGTTTTTCAAGGTAGGGTCTCACTCTAGCTCAGGCTGACCTGGAATTCACTATGTAGTCTCAGGGTGGTCCTGAACTCACAGCAATCCACCTACCACTGCCTCCCAAGTGCTGGATTAAAGGCGTGTGCCACCATGCCCGGCTCCACCAGCATTTATTGTCATTTGTTTTCTTTCTTTCTGCCTTCCTTCCTTCCTTCCTTCCTTCCTTCCTTCTTTCATGTTTTTCAGGCAAGCCCAACAGACCTGGCTTTTTATTTATTTTATTTTTTATGAGAGAGAGAATTGGCATGCCAGGGCCTCCAGCCTTTGCAGTCAGAATCCAGATGTGTGTGTCCCCTTGGGAGCATACGCGACATTGCACTCTTGCGTCACTGTGCATTTGACTTATGTGGGACCCCGAGATTCAAACATGAGTCCTTAGGTTTCCAAGGCAAGCGCCTTAACTGCTAAGCCGTCTCTCCAGCCCTCATTTGTTTTCTTGATGATAGACATTCTGAAAAATGTGAGCTGGAATCTCAAAGTAGTTTTTTGTTTTGTTTTGTTTTTTGGTTTTTTCGAGGTAGGGTTTCACTCTGGCCCAGGCTAACCCGGAATTAACTATGTAGTCTCAGGGTGGCCTCGAACTCACGGTGATCCTCCTACGTCTGCCTCCCGAGTGCTGGGATTAAAGGCGTGCGCCACCACACCCGGCTGTCAAAGTAGTTTTAATTTGCATTTCCCTGATGGCAAGGATGTATAACATGTTTTTCTGTTTTTAGATGCTTATAGGCCATCTGTATTTATACTTATTTTGAGGACTTTCTATTCAGTTCTATAGCTCAATTTTTAAATTCATTTATTTGAGAGAGAGAGAAAAAAGGGGGGGGAGAGAGAGAATGAGCACACACTGCAAATGAATTCCAAGTGCATGCATCACCTTGTGATTCTGGCTTTACGTGGGTATGGGGAAATCAAACCTGGGTCCTTTGGCTTTGCAGGCAAGTGCCTTAACTGCTAAGCCATCTCTCTAGCCTGATTATTAAGGTTTTTGAGTTCTTTCTATAACCTAGATGTTAATCCTTTGTCAGATGTATAGCTGGCAAAGATTTTCTCCCATTCTGTAGGCTGCCTCTTTGCTCTATTCACAGTGTCCTTTGATGTACAAAACTTTTTTATGCATTTATTATTTTTATTTATTTGAGAGAGGGAGAGAAGGAGGGAGAGAGAGAAAGAGGGAGAGAGAGAGAGAGAATGGGCACACCAGGGCCGTCAGCTAACGCAAAAGAACTCCAGAAGCATGCAACACCTTGTACATCTGGCTTACATGGGTCCTGGGGAATCGAACCTGGGTTCATTGGCTTTGCAGGCAAGTACCTTAACTGTTAAGCCATCACTCCAGCTCACAAAAGCTTTTTAATTTCATAAGGCCCCAATGGTTGATTAGTGGTTTTACTTCCTGAGCAACTGGGGTTATATTCAGAAAGTCATTGCCTATGCCAATATGTTGAAGTGTTTCCCCTGCTTTTTAAAAATTTTTGTTTATTTTTATTTGTTTATTTGAGAGTAACAGAGAGAAAGAGGCAGAGAGACACAGAGAGAGAGAAAATGGGTGCGCCAGTGCCTCCAGCCACTGCAACCAAACTCCAGATGCATGCGTCCCCATGTGCATCTATCTAATGTGGGTCCTGGGGAATCGAGCCTCGAACTGAGGTCCTTAGGCTTCACAGGCAAGCGCTTAACTGCTAAGCCATCTCTCCAGCCCCCCTACTTTTCAAAAAAATATTTTATTTTTAGAGAGATAGAGAAATAGAGGCAGAGAGAGAGAGAGAGAGGGAGGGAGAGAACGGGCATGCCAGGGCATCCAGCTACTGCAAATGAACTCCAGATGTGTGTGCTCCCTTGTGCATCTGGCTAACGTGGGTCCTGGGGAATCGAACCTGGGTCCTTTGGCTTTGCAGGCAAGCACCTTAACCACTAAGCCAGCCCTCCCCTACTTTTTCATCTAGCGGTTTCAAAGTTTCAGGTCTGATGTTAAAGTCTTTGATCTCTTTGGACTTGGTTCTTGTGCATGAAGAGAGATAAGGATCTATTTTCATCCTTCTACATATACATATCCAGTTTTCCCAGTACTATTGCCATTTTACTTGTTTTGTTTCACTTTAGCCTAGACTGACCTGGAATTCACTCTATCATAGGCTATCCTTCAACACATGAAATCCTCCTACCTCAGCCTCCAGAGTGCTGGAATTAAAGCTATGTGCCACTGTACCTGAATTTCTTGTTTGTTTGTTTTTGAGGCAGGGTCTCATTCTATTCCAGATTGACCAGAAATTCACTCTATAGATCCAGGCTGGCCTTAAACTCAGGTGATCCTCTTACCTCAGCCTTTCAAGTGACGATACACACACATACACACACACGCACACACAAGCAGAGAGAGAGAGAAAGAGAAGAGGCACAGATAAAGGGCATGGTGGGCATCCAGCTGCTGCAAACTGCAGACACATGTGCCACTTTGTACATCTGGTTTTACATGAGTACTGGGGAACTGAGCCCCGGTCATTAGGCTTTGCGGGTAAAAACCTTAACCAGTAAGCCATCTCTCCAGCCCTCTCTTTTATTTTATTTTTCTTTTTTATTATTTTTATTTTATTTTTATTATTTTTATTATATTTATTTATTTATTATTTTATTTTATTTATTTTATTTTATTTTGATAGGACCTTGTTATAAGGCCCAGGTTTGCTAGATAGGTAGCTTTATACTTGTTAGGTAGAATAGACTGGCCTCCAACTTAAGATCCTCCTATCTCAGTCATCATGCATGCCAGGCAAGATCTCCACCACTGAGCTATTAGGGTAATGTTTATTAATTAGTTAATTTATTTATTTGAGAGAGAAGGGGAGAATGAGTACACCAGGGCCTCTAGCCACTGCAGAAGAACCCCAGATGCATGAGCTACCTTGTGCATCTGGCTTTACGTGGGTATTGGGGAATCGAATCTGGGTCCTTAGGCTTTAAAAAAAAAAAAATTATTGTTGTTTTGAGACAGGGCCTCTCTGTGTAACCCAGGCTGGCGACAGGAATTCACTATGGAGCTGTTTTTAAACTTGCCACTACCTTGTTTCAGCCTCCCAAGTGCTGGGATCCTAGGCATGCGCCAACCACACCGTGCTGGCTCCCTTGGGGGTGATTTTGGACACCGAGAAGGCTTTCCAGAACCCGCTGAGCGTAGGACAGGAAGGAAAGATGGATAGATGCAATTGCCCCAAGGCCTTGGGTTTCAGAACCTAAGTACTTTCCCGCTCTCGTTAAGTTGTGTGTCCTAGGTCTGCGGTCAGCTTTGAAAGTCAGATCTTGCGCTATCGGGGAGAGGGCATGACCCTGCCATGGGCCTGATGACTCCATGGGTTAATGTGGGTTCCCAGGGCTTGTTTGTGAAACTCAGGTGCAATCCCATAAAGCCCTTCGAGATCCTGCCAAGGAGGCCACAGATGCTGAGCGAGCTGCCGGGCCCTCTGACTTGTGTTTTCTCCGCCACACAGCCTGAAAGCAGCTTCCCGCCGTCTTCCCAGGCCAGCGAAACCCTAAGGCTGCTGGCAGCGGAGCAGAAGAGCAGAAGTCTCTTGGAATTCTCAAGAAGGCCTCAGCTCACAGCAAACAGGTGGGTCCTTTCTCATCAGCTCCCATATCCCTTGTCCCAGCACAGGATCATAGGCATTGAACACCCTCCACCAATCTACCTCCACTTTCTTCTTGTTTTGTTTGTTTTGAGGTAGGATCTCACTCCGGCTCAGGCTGACCTGGAACTCACCGTGTAGTCTCAGGGTGGGCCTTGAACTCACGGCGATCCTCCTACCTCTGCCTCCCGAGAGCTGGGATTAAAGGTGTGCGCCACTACGCCTGGCCAGTTTTTTTAATTCTAGTCATGCACATGACTGTCCCTCAACTTTGTTGTAAGCCTGACCTTGAAGCAGGTTCTATGGTACTCAGGTGTCTTCCATCTGAATGCTCATTCCCTAACAAACCCCACTATGTGCCTCTTTTTCTCGCAAATAAAGTGAAGATATATATTTCGGGCTGGAGGGATTGCTCAGTGGTTAAGGCACTTGCCTGCAAAGCCTAAGGACCCAGGTTCAATTCCCTAGTACCCACGTAAAGCCAGAGCACATGGTGGCACATGCATCTGGAGTTTGCAGTGGCTGGAGGGCCTAGTATGCCCATTCTCATCTCCCTACCCTCAAATAAATAAAAAATAATTTTAGGGCTGGAGAGATGGCTTAGCAGTTAAGGCGCTTGCCTGTGAAGCCACAGGACCTTGGTTCCATTCCCCAGGACCCACATAAGCCAGACGCACAAGGTGGCACATGCCTCTGGAGTTCATTTGCAGTGGCTGGAAGCCCTGGTGTGCCCATTCTCTCTCTCTCCCTCTCCCTCTCTTTCCCTCTCTCAAAAAAGTAAATAAAAATAAAATATTAAAAAAAATTTAAAAACCAGTCTAGTGTGGTGGCATATGCCTTAGTCTCAGCACTAAGGATACTGAGGTAGGAGGATCACCATGCGTTCGAGGCCAGCCTGGGGCTACAGGGTGAGTTCCAGGTCAACCTGGACCCTGCCCTGAAAAAAAAATTTTTGAACCACAAATATATTTTTATTTCACTTTATGATTTTTCCCCCCAGTGGGAGAAGTTTTCCTCTTGTCCTAGAAGTAAAGCTATTTCTGAGGACGGTTTCTGTAGCACACCACTCCCTCTTAGAAAATAAAAGCTCCTCTGGTCCCTTAGACTGCAAAACAGCTTCAGTTCTGAAGTTCAATTGCTCAGTGCCTGAAGATTATCAAACCTCTGAACTCATCACATCTCAACACCTTCAGCCTGGCTTCCTGTCAAAGTGTCCTTGTCTTTTGTCTCCTCTCCCTCCCTCTTTCAGACAGGTCTCATGTAGGCCAGACTGGCCTCCAACTTCCTATGTTGCTGAGGATGACCTTGAACTCCTGATCCTCCTGCCTCTATCTCCTTAGCACTGAGGTTACAGGCACGTACCACCACACCTAGATAGAAAATGCCGCGCGCGCGCGTGTGTGTGTGTGTGTGTGTGTGTGTGTGTGTGTAGACCAGAGGTTGATGCCAAGTGTCTTTCTCAATTGCTTTCCATCTTACCTATTGAGACAGGGCCTTCCACTTGAACCTAGAGCTCACCGATTCAGTTAGTCTAGCTAGCCAACTCGCCCTGGAAACTCCTTGTCCCTGCCTTCTGCGGGCTAGGCTTGGACCATGGCACGTACCCAGTATTTACGTGGGTGCTGGAGATGTGAAAATAGATCCTCACAGCAAGCATTGAATCCACTGAGCCATCTCCTCAGCCCCTTAGAAAATGTTCTATTTTATTTGAGAAAGCGAGAGAATGAGAGAATGGGCAGGCTAGAGCATTTGGCTGCTGCAAATGAACTCCAGACTCATGCGCCCCCTTGTGCGCATGTGCAGCATTGCAGTGCTTGCATCACTGAGCATGGAGATTCGAACCTGAGTACTTAGGCTTTGCAGGCAAGCGCCTTAACCACTAAACCATCTCTAAACCATCTCTTCAGCTCCAAAAAAATTTTTTTAATTTACTTTTTAGAGAGAGAGAGAGAGAATGCACATGCCAAGGGTTCTGGCCAGACACATGCACTACATTGTGCATCTGCCTTACATGGGTAGTGGGAACTTGAACCTGGGTCCTTAGGCTTCTCAGGCAAGCGCTTTAACCGTGAAGCCATCTCTCCAGCCCAGAAAATGTTTTTTTTTTTTTAATTTTGTTTATTTTTATTTATTTGAGAGCGACAGACAGAGGGATAAAGGGGCAGAGAGAGAGACAGACAGACAGACAGAGAGAATGAGCACACCAGGGTCTCCAACCTCTGCAAACGAACTCCAGACGTGTGCGCCCCCTTGTGCATCTGGGTAACGTGGGTCCTGGGGAATCGAGCCTGGAACCGGGGTCCTTAGGCTTCACAGGCAAGCACTTAACCGCTAAGCCATCCCTCCAGCCCCAGAGAATGGTTTTCAAAGTAGATATTAATGCTGTGTTGTTTTTCTTCTGTTGCTTTCAATGATCCTGATTTCCCCCTGGTTCCCACAGAAGCACCAACATTAAAATAAACAGCTCCAACAGCCCGACACCCAAGCAAGTGGCATCTCCGATCACTCTGAATACACCCATGAGAGCTACCTTGAGCCACAGCCTCTGGGAACAAGACCCTAACGAGAACTTCCTGCAGCCTCCTGTAGCCAGCTCCCTCGGAGAGAACCTTTTGGGACCCTGACGCCTAGACAAAACTGGGGGTCTGCCCTGGCTTCTGTGCACTTGCTACACCTCCGGTACCGCTGCGTCCTACGGCTGCCCACGTGGCCATGGGAGAGCTAAGATGGCGTTTACACCAAGATGCTCCTGTGATATTTCCACCAATAAACCTCCAAGCCAGTCCCTCGTGGTTTTAGGTTGTGCTATGGGGAGGTTCTGGGTGCTGGGGAAGGACTGGCTGCCAATTCCAAAGCACCCGTCTCAGAAAAAAATAAGTGGGACAAAAATGACTGAGCAACCAGTTGAAATCCAATGCAGCTGAACCAAGAAAAAAAAAGGAAAAAAAAGCAAAAAACAGCAGTGCAGAGAAACAGGCTTTGGGGAGGGGGTTGGAAATCTAGCTTCCTTTTCCAATAGGTAATGAGAAATGGAGACTGTACTTTGGTATAGGTCTGGGATTGAAGGCGTGCACCACCACGCCTGGCTTTTTTTTTTTTTTTTTAATTTATTTGCAAGAGAGACACAGAGAGAGAATTGGCACACCAGGGCCTCTAGCCACTGCAAACAGACTCCAGATGCATATGCCATCCAGCTTTATGTGGATACTGGGGATTCGAACCTGGGTCCTTTGGCTTTGCCTCTAGCCACTGCAAACAGGTTCCATATGTATGCACCACCTTGTGTATCTGCCTTTATGTGGGTACTGGGGAATCGAACCTGGGTCCTTTTCAGGCAAGCACCTTAACTGCTGTGCCATCTCTCCAGCTCCAGAAATGGAGTTTTCGCCGGGCTTGGTGGCACACGCCTTTAATCCCAGCACTCGGGAGGTAGAGGTAGGAGGATCACCATCAGTTCGAGGCCACCCTGAGACTACATAGTGAATTCCAGGTCAGCCTGGGCTACAGAGAGACCCTACCTCGAAAAACAAAACAAAACAAACAAAAAAGAAATGGAATTAAAAAAAAAAAGTGGGCATAGTGGCGCACTGCCTTTAATCCCAGCACTTGGGAGGCAGAGGTAGGAGGATCATTGTGAGTTCGAGGCCACCCTGAGACTACATAGTGAATTTCAGGTCAGCCTAGGCTAGAGTGAAACCCTACCTCAAAAAAAAGAAAGGAAAGAAGGAAGGAAGGAAGGGAGGAAGAGAGTTTTCATTTCCTCACCTGTTAGTGTAACAGCCAGGAAGGATCAGACAGACGAGGGTTGCTAGTGAAGGCATGGCTTCAAGTAAGGAAGATGGCATCTCCCATCACTGGAAGTTCTGAGTGATTTGACCATTCCATGACCTAATCAAAGCAAATCAGAAGAAACTGTATCTTTGCATGTTTCTTTTTTTTTTTTTATTGTATTTATTTGAGAGAGAGGCAGAGAGAAGAGAGACAGAGAGAATGGGCACGTCAAGGCCTTCAGCCACTGCAAACGCACTCCAGATGCACGCACTACCTTGTGCATCTGGCTTATGTGGGTCCTGAGGAATCGAACGTGGGTCCTTTGGCTTTGCAGGCAAGCGCTTTAACCGCTAAGCCGTCCCTCCAGCCCTCTGTACATGTTTCAGAGCAAATATTCACTATTATACAGACATCTAGATAATTATATTTGCTCAGAAAATACCACCACATTATCCAGTAAGTATTTATGAAGACCTTGTTTGGTTCCAGGCACTGCACATGATGCTGATTTTATCAGAGAGAGCAAGATAGATGGACAGGTTACCTGTCTTTAGGAAGGTCATAGAAGAGATACAAGCTCTGCTTTGGAGACACAGGAAAACCACAAGTTGAAGTAATGTTTGGACCACAAAGTATGCAAATAAAGGTTGGAAGACTGTTTTCCTCGTAGCTCACATCCTGTGTAATGCCCAGAGAAAGAACATCATTGCCCGACCTCTGTTAGCCTGAGGGGTTAGCTCAGTTAGCCTGAGGGGTAAATTTTGGCTGGATTGGGTCATAGGAGACTGTTTTGTGGGTTTCTTTCTACCCTCAATAAAAATGCAATTGCCAGGGCTGGAGGGATGGCTCAGCAATTAAAGGCGCTTGCATAGCCTGGTGACCCAGGTTCGATTCCCCAGTACCCATGTAAAACCAGTTGCACAAAGTAGTTCATGCATCTGAAGTTCATTTGCAGTGGCAAGAGGCCCTGGCATGCCCATACTCTCTCTTTCTCTCTCTCTCTCTCTCTTTCTGTTGCTCTCTTTCAAATAAATAAATATAGATTTAATAAAAATATAATCAAGGGAGCCATGTGTAGTGGCTCATGCTTCTTTTTAAATTTCATTTATTTTTTATTTATTTATTTATTTATTTTTGTTTTTTCGAAGTAGGGTTTTGCTCTAGCCCAGGCTGACCTGGAATTTACTCTGTAGACTCAGGGTGGCCTTGAACTCATGACAATCCTCCTACCTCTGCCTCCCAAGTGCTGAGATTAAAGGTGCACACCACGATGCCCGGCTCATTTATTTATTTATTTAGTTTTGTAAGAGAGAGGAAGGGAGAGAGAGAGAATGACATGCCAGGGCCTCCAGCCCCTGCAAACGAACTCCAGACACATGTGCCACCTTGTGCATCCAGCTTACGTGGGTCCTGGAGAATTGAACCTGGGTCCTTTGACTTTGCAAGCAAATGCCTTAAGGGTTAAGACACCTCTCCAGCCCAGCTCATGCCTTTAGTCCCAGCACTCAGGAGGCTGAGGTAGGAGGATCTTAGTGAGCTTGAGGCTAGTCCTCAAATGCTAATACAGTTTGCTGGGGAGATGACTCAGTTGATAAAGCATTTGTCATGCAGGCATAAGAAGCTGGGTTTGGACCCTAAGGACCCCTGTAAATGCTGAGCGTGGCCCTAGATGCCTGGGATCCCAGCATAAAAGCGGCAGAGATGGGGGCTCCCTGGGGCAAGATGGCTAGTTAGACTAGCCGAATCATTTAGCTCTGGATTGAGCAAGAGAACCTGTCTCAGTAAATAAGTTGAAGAGTGAGGCACCAGACACCAACCTCTGGCCTCCACACATACCCAGGCACGCACATATTTGTGCCTATACACAAACATACATATACATGCACACACATCACACACACACACACACAAAATACAATCAGGGCTGGCTTGGGGTGTAGCTCAATTGGTAGAGCGTTTTCCTAACATCACGAAGCCCTGGGTTAGAGCCTCAGCTTTCTTTCTTTCTTTCTTTCTTTTTTTTTTTTTTTGGTTTTTCGAGGTAGGGTCTCACTCTGGTCCAGGCTGACCTGGAATTAACTCTGTAGTCTCAGGGTGGCCTTAAACTCATGGCAATCCTCCTACCTGTGCCTCCCGAGTGCTGGGATTAAAGGCGTGCGCCACCAGGCCGGGCTAGAGCCTCAGCTTTCTAAGCCTGCCCTCCCCGCTGTCCCTTCCTGTGCCTATAGCCCCAAAGTCTCACTGATGCCATCTTGTTCTCACTCAAGCAGATGCCATGCAGGCATCCATATGCCAACCATACGCGGCTTATTCATTTGTGGATCCCCCAGGGTCTGGTTCTTACCAGACACCCAATTAAAGGTTGTTAGATAAGTGGATTCCTGCCATCCTCTAGTTTGGCTTTCTCTGCCCTTCCACTGTCCTCCCCCCCCCCCCCACGGGGGAGAACTCCAGGCCTGGATGAATGGAAGTTGATTTCCAAGAGAGTCTCTCGTACATGAAAAGAACGCCACACAAGGGATTAGTAAATCTTTTTGTTGTTGTTAAATATTTTTATTTATTTGAGAGCGACAGACAGAGAGAGAAAGAGGCAGATAGAGAGAATGGGCACGCCAGGGCCTCCAGCCACTGCAAACAAACTCCAGATGCGAGCGCCCCCTTGTGCATCTGGCTAACGTGGGTCCTGGGGAATCGAGCCTCGAACCGGGGTCCTTAGGCTTCACAGGCAAGCGCTTAACCGCTAATCCATCTCTGCAGCCCTAGTAAAGCTTTTGAGGGCTGATAAACATATCATCTGAAAGAGAAAAGTAACAAAATATTGTCATCTAGAGTCGATTAAAGCTCGTCCAAGACATGACATTTGCAAAAAAAAAAAAAAAAAAAAAAAAATCCCCCAAACAATGTAAGAAAGTATCTAAGACTTCTGAGATGGAATACAGAGGAAAGAGAAAATGTCGGAAGGAGCAATACCAAATTAGACTCGCCTAGTTTCCTGGTCCCAATAGGCCCCCTGCGACTGGCTTGGGACTGCTTGGATTCTGCCAGCTTGCTGTGAAAGTCGGCCCCTTGCTCTGTCTTCCGGATCAAAACGTCCCTGGGTCCCCAATGCCAGGATACCCTGCGCGGGAGGGTTAGGGTAGCCAGACCGGAGGAGATGAACTACCCCTGCACTTCAGCAACGCCACAGCTGAATCCACAGAGGAATGGGGAGATGAGCAAGAGTGCTGCTTCCAGGCTGTTCCTGATAATCAGCGCCAGGGTGAAGGAGACAGACCCTGAGGACACTCAACACCTACCAAAGCAGAGACCCAGAGGCCCTAAGAAGAGCTCATCACTGAAATAGACTTAAAACTCACCCATCACCGCTCAGGGAGTTTTGCGAAAGAGGGGGCGGAAAGATTGTAAGAGCCACAGGTTGAGACATCATGCCCAGAGGCATTCCCTCCCCCCCCCCTCCAAAATAGCTGACTGCTGCTCCCACAATGCATTAAACCACAACCCCATAGGGAATACCTGCAACCCCACTGAAGAGCGTCCCCAACGGAATGGGGGCAGGGACAAGGGAAAAGAAGGTACCAACACATGATGTATCCATACAAAATATGTTGTTAATAATAATAATAAACATGAAAAAATAGGAAAAGAAAAAGAATGAGCCTGGTGTGGTGGTGCATGCCTTTAATCCCAGCACTTTGGAGGTAGAGGTAGGAGGATCGCAGTGAGTTCAAGGCCAGCCTGAGTCTACAGAGTGAATTCCAGGTCAGCCTGGGCTAGAACAAGGCCCTACCTCCCTACCTCAGAAAATAAATAAAAGAAAGAATGAAAGGAATCTCATTACACCCATCCCTCCCCTTGCAAAGAGCCGATCTAGATGCAAGAAGAATGCCATGGGATTCTCTCTCTCTCCCTCCCTCCCTCTCTCTCTCACTCTCTTTCACACACACACACATACACTCAGGACATCTCCTTTGTAAATACTGTCTCCACATCCACACTGAAGATTCCCATAACAGGGCTAGAGAGATAGCTTAGTGGTTAAGGCACTTGTCTGCAAAGCCAAAGGACGCAGGTTTGATTCCCCAGGACCCACGTAAGCCAGATGCACAAGATGGCACATGCATCTGGAGTTCATCTTCAGTGGCTGGAGGCCCCTGGTGTGCCCATATTCTCTCTCTCTCTCTCTCAAATAAATAAATAAAAATAAAACATATTTAAAAAGGTTCTCATAATAGCATGGAATCTCTATTATTATTAACTATACTTCACAGATGAGAAAAGTAAATCCCGGAACAGTTTAGGTGATTCATGAGCCCTGAGAGTCCAGGTATGAGCTGTGGCAGCTTGTCATTCTCTGGGTACAGCACTCTGTGGGCCAATGCACCCAAGGGGAGGGTGTGCCATGGGTGTCAGCCTTTAGCAAGTGCGAGCTGGGTTGAGCCAGGTCTGGTGGAGACACGGAGATCCTGATCATCTGTACCTTTCACCCGGTTGGCTCAGTTTCTCCGAGGATTTGAGCCTTTCTGATCCCAGTACATGCAGCCAAGGCCCTAATGTTGCCCTGACTGACTCTACAGAGGGCTTCCCTATAGAGTTTGACCTGTTTCCCACCGCTGGAGTAGCAGCAAACAGCCACTGTTCAATTCACTCATATTCGTTTTTTAAACTTCTTTTTTTTAACTTTGTTATTATTATTTTTGTTTATTTATTTGAGAGACAGAGAGAAAGAGGCAGAGAGAAAATGGGCGCGCCAGGGCCTCCAGCCACTGCAAACAAACTCCAGACACATGCACCACCTTGTGCCTCTTGCTTACGTGGGTCCTGGGTAATTGAACCGAGGTCCTTTGGCTTTGCAGCCAAACGACTTAACCACTAAGCCACCTCTCCAGCCCCTAAATTTCTTTTTATTTATTTGAGAGACAGAGAGAGAGAGAGAGAGAGAGAGAGAGAGAGAGAGAGAGAGGGAGAGAATGGGTGGGCCAGGGCCTTCATCCTCTGCAAATGAATTCTATTTTTTTTTTTTTTTTTTTGGTTTTTTGAGGTAGGGTCTCACTCTATCTCAGGCTGACCTCGAACTCACAGTGATCCTCCCACCTCTGCCTCCTGAGCAATGGGATTAAAGGCGTGCTTATTTTTAATTAGCATACAAAGTAACTATCCTTTGACATTTCCATATACTTATGACATTTTCATACACATAATTGAACTTTTAGTGACACACTGAGTTTAATTAGTACCACCTGCATGGGTATGGGTGGGGCATTATTCACTTGAACATAAGCGACGTGCCAGTGACTACACAACTGAGGACTATGACTCCCCCTCCCCCAACAACCACTCATTGCCAATTGCTCCTCAGGGATGGGTGGGGCTCAGTCTAGTGGGGAGGGGGGGGGAACTACAGCTGCTATGAGTTCATGAGTATGACAGCCATGTCAGGTCCAGAAGACAGGCTCTCCAAGTTTTAAAGTGCCTTTTAAAAAAAAATTTTTTTTTTGTTCACTTTTATTTATTTATTTGAGAGTGACAGAGAGAGAAAGAGGCAGATAGAGAGACAGAGACAGAGAGAGAATGGGCGCGACAGGGCCTCCAGCCACTGTAAACAAACTCCAGACCCGTGAGCCCCCGTGGGTCCTGGGGAATCAAGCCTCGAACCAGGGTCCTTAGGCTTCACAGGCAAGCGCATAACCGCTAAGCCATCTCTCCAGCCCGGCTTTCCAAGTTTTAAGAGGTGTCCCAAGAAGTAAGGATGCCTGTGTGGATCCTCTATATACCCTTTTGCTTTTTGTGTGTTAAAACTGCACCACCCCCGACGCCTTATTGTTCGAATCCATCTTATAGAGACCCTGGGCCCTAGTCCTTTAGCTGCTCCCCCTTTTTTTTCAAGGAGAGAGAGATAGAAGAGACTAGTCAGATGAGAAGAAGTGCAAGCAGCCAGGGCCTCCAGCCACTACAAACAGACTCCAAATGCGTGTGCCACTTTGTGTATCTGACTTTATGGGGTACTGGGGAATTGAACCTGGGTCTTTTGGCTTTGCTGGCAAACTCCTTAACCACTAAGCCATCATTCCAGCCCCATAGCTGTCTTTTTCTTTAAGTTTTTTTTTTTTTTTTTTTAACGTCAGGTGGTAGGTCTGCTCTTCTAGGTCTCGTTCTCCCCGCCCATCTTTCCAGACCAGGCCCAAATAATGTATTTGGAGGTTGCTGGAATCGCTGGCTTTGGATTTTTCTGGAAATCCCCACCATGCTCCTCTTTAAGCAGAAGGACTAATTGTCACCAGATGGCGCCATACCCAAGCTGAGCCCTCAGAAAATCAAATCTGCTCTTGCCAGCCCATAGGGGCTAACCCCAAGTATTTTGTCAATTTACCGACCGCTCCACGCGGACTATTTTGGACCCCTTATCAATCCGTAGCAGGATGCAAAATTCAATACACTCCTATGAATCTGAGTTTTTGTTTTTGTTTTTGTTTTTTCGAGGTAGGGTCTCACTCAAGCTCAGGCTGACCTGGAATTGACTCAGGGTAGCCTCGAACTCATGGTGATCCTCCTGAGTGGTAGAATTAAAGGCGTGCGCCACTATGCCTGGCTCTGAATATGCTTTTGTAATATCTGCATTTTGGATCCAAGTTTCTAATTATTTTTCTTAGCCTATGTTGTTTTATTATAGTTTTCCTTTTATATCAAAGTTGGAGCAGCAATAATCTTACAAGTGCATATGCATAGGTAGGCTATGATCACTATGAAAGAATGCTATAGAATACTTGTCACAAAGACATTTGGGGAGCCGGGCGTGGTGGCACTCGGGAGGCAGAGGTAGGAGGATCGCTGTGAGTTCGAGGCCACCCTGAGACTCCATAGTGAATTCCAGGTCAGCCTGGGCTAGAGTGAAAACCCTACCTCGAAAAACAAAAACAAAAACAAACAAACAAAAAAAAAGACATTTGGGGGACTGGAGAGATGGCTTAGCGGTTCAGGTGCTTGCCTGCAAAGCCAAAGGACCCAGGTTCGATTCCCCAGAACTCATGCAAGCCAGATGTACAAGGTGGCTCATGCATCTGGAGTTCATTTGCAGGGCTAGAGGCCCAGGCACATCCATTCGCTCTCATTCTCTCTCAAATAAATAAATAAAATAAAATATTTAAAAAATTACTAAAACATTTGGGGCTGGAGAGATGGCTTAACAGTTAAGGCACTTGCCCATGAAGCCTAAGGATCCAGATTCAATTCCCCAAATCCCTTTGTTTGCAGTGGCTAGAGGCCCTGGTGCACCCATTCTCTCTCCCTCCCTCCCTCCCTCCCACTTGGGAGGCAGAGGAGGAGGATAATGGTAAGTTCAAGGCCACCCTGAGACTACATAGTGAATTCCATGTCAGTTTGGGCTAGAGTGAGACCCTACCTCGAAACACCAATCAATAAGTAAGTAAATAAATAAAAGATTTGGGTGGAGCAGGGGTGCACACGTGTGTGCATATACATATGGCAGTCAAGAGGAAGTCAGTGTCAAGGATCTTCTTCAGCCACTGTGATGGTTAAGTTTGTGTCAACTTGATCCACAGACATTCCTCATAAGTGGGTCTCTGAGGTTGCTTCCAGGGAGGATGAACTAAAGGAGGAATCTTTCCCCCAGGGTGAGTCTTCCCCCAGAGTGAGTAGCCCCTCTCAGAGGGGAGGACTTTATCAAAAGACGGAAAAGATCACCTCCTCCCACCTGGCTGCTTGCCGCTTCCCAGCATGGTCTGAAGAGCAGCATCTCTCTGGAGACGCCTCCAGGCCTTCAGTGCTGGATTGGGACTGCTGAGGCATCCAGCCTCGTGGACTGAGCAGCTAGCAGTTTCCTTGACTCTCGGGCCTGCAAGATGCTATTGTTGGACGGCCATAAGCTAATCCAATAAATTCCCTTTTTTTTTAAAAAAAATTATTTTTACTTATTTATCTGAGAGAGAGAGAGAGAGATACAGAAATAGGCAGGTAGAGAGAGACAGAGAGAGAGAGAGAGAGAGAGAGAGAGAATGGGCACGCCAGGGCCTCCAGCCACTGCAAACAAACTCCAGACACATGTGCCCCCTTGTGCATCTGGCTTACGTGGGTCCTGGGGAGTCGAACCTGGGTCCTTTGGCTTTGCAGGCAAGTGCCTTAACCGTTAAGCCATCTCTCCAGCCCCCTAAGTTCCCTTTTAATACAATTCATTCTATTGGTGCTGTTCCTCTAGAAAACCCTGACTAATTCAGTTACCGTCTACCTTATTCTGTGAAACAGAGTCTTTCATTGAACCTAGAGCTCATCAATTTGGCTAAAGGAGCTGGCAAGCCCTGGGGATCTGCCTGTCTCTGCCTCCCCCAGTGCCGAGATCATGGGCATGCCTCATGTGGGTTCTGGGAGATCTCAGTGGAGCTTCTTACGTTTGCTCAGCAAGCACTTTTCCCACTAAGCCATCTCCCCAGCCCCATATTTAATATTTAAAACTGCTATTTGTCCAAATACTATTTCCAAGTAAGCCAAGTAGCTTTATTTATTAACTTACTACTACTTGTTATTATTATTATTTGTGTGTGTATGGGGGGTTATATAGCCCAGGTGGGCCTCAAATTTTGTCCTCACTTCAGCCTCCTGAATGCTGGGATTACCAATGTAAACCATACTGAAATGTTTTGTTTTTGTTTGGTTTTTGGTTTTTCAAGGTAGGGTCTCTCTCTTTAGCCCAGGCTGACCTGGAATTCACTATGGAGTCTCAAGTTGGCCCCTGATCTCACAGCGATCCTCCTATCTCAGCTCCCGAGTGCTGGCATTAAAGGAGTGTGCCACTATGCGGGGCTGTTTGTTTTTGAGAGAGGGTCTCTCTATGTAGCCGAGGCTACCCTCAAACTTGAGATTCTCCTGTCTCAGCCTCCCAAATGCTGATATTACATGCATGCAACACTACACCTGCTTTAGGCATAGTTATTTTGTTTGGGTTTAAGATGGGGGGATCTCTCTCTGTAGCTCAGGCTTGCTTCAAACTTGTTAGCCTCCTGCTTCAGTATATATCTAATTTGCAAGCAGAGAGAGATAGAGAAGACAGACAGATAGGAGTGCATGTGCCACGGGCCTCTAGCCATTGCAAATGAACTCCAGATGCATGCTCCACTTTGTGCATTTGGCTTTACATGGGTACTGGGGAATTGAACATGGGTTGTTAGGCTTTGCAGGCAAGAAGCTTAACTGCTGAGCCATCTCTTCAGCCCCTGCTTCTGTTTGCTACTTGTCATGATTATAGACATGCACCACCATGCTTGGCCTTAGCCTGGTAATTTTGAATGATAGTTGTTTTTATTTATTTATTTTGAGGCCAAGCCCAACAGATTGGCCTTTTTCTTTTCTCTTTCCTTTCTTTTTCTTTTCTTTCCTAATGAGAGAGACAGCAAGAGAGATAGAGAGAATTGGCACACCAGGGCCCCCAGCCACTGCAATCAGACTCCAGGTGTGGGTGCTACCTTGTGCGTATGTGCGACCTTGTGTGCTTGCGTCACTTTGTGCGTCTGGCTTACATGGGACCTGGAGAGTCGAACACAGGTCCTTGGGCTTTGCAGGCAAGTGCCTTAACCACTAAGCAATCTCTCCTGAGGCTGGAGAGATGGCTTAGTGATTAAGGTGTTTGCCTGTGAAGCTTAAGGACCCAGGTTCAATTCCCCAGTACCCAGGTAAGCCACATGCGCAAGGTGGCACATGTGTCTGGAGTTTGTCTGCAGTGACTGGAGGCCCTGGCATGCCCATTCTCTCTCTCCGTCTCTGTCTTTTCCTCTCTCAAATAAATAAATAAAAATAAATAACTGAAAGATCTCTTCTTTCCTCTCTAAACTTCTAAGTGTTCCTCAAAGTTGTTTATTAGAATCGTTTTCAAGTTCTTGTCCTAATCAATCAATTTAGATTTTACCAAATTTATTAATCAGTTCAATGAAAACTACCATCTAGATAATGTCACTTTCCTATTCAAAGTGAATACATTTATTGAAATTATTCAAGCATATCCTTCACCGGAGCCCCATTGTTTCCTTTATTGATTTCCTAGACATTTCTTTAAAAAAAAAAATAGTATTTATTTATTTATTTATTTGACAGAGAAAGAGGGAGAGAGAGAAAGAATGTGCGCACCAGGGCTTCCAGCCACTGCAAATAAACTTGCTTGCGCCCCCATGTGCATCTGGCTAACGTGGGTCCTAGGGAATCAAACCTGGGTCCTTTGGCTTTGCAGGCAAACTCCTTAACTGCTAAGCCATCCCTCCAGCTCCATCTCTTTCTTTTTTTTTTTTAATTTTTTTGTTTATTTTTATTTATCTTATTTGAGAGTGACAGAGAAAGAAGGAGGCAAATAGATAGGTAGAGACTCTCCCTTTCTTTCTCCCTCTTTCTCTCTGTCAAATAAATAAATAAAAATAATATTTTCATTCTAAAAAAATATAAGAGGGCTGGAGGGATGGCTTAGCAGTTAAGGCATTTGTCTGCAAAGCCAAAGGACCCAGGTTCGATTCCTCAGGACTCACATAAGCCAGATGCACAAGGGGGTGCATCTTTCTCTCTGTCAAATAAATAAATAAATATAAGGTCTTCATTTTAGATAGGGAGAGAATGGGCACGCCAGGGCCTCCAGCCACTGCAAACGAACTCCAGATGCATGTGCCACCATGTGCACCTGGCTTACGTAGGTCCTGGAGAATCAAGCCTCGAACCAGGGTCCTTAGGCTTCACAGGCAAGAGCTTAACCGCTAAGCAATCTCTCCAGCCCTTCCTAGACATTTCTCATTATGATTATCTCCAATATTTTGAAACTTTTTGTTGTCTGTTTTGTTGGCTTTTTAAAATATTTTCACTTATTTATTTATTTAAGAGAGAGAGAGAGAGAGGCAGTGGCTGCAAACAAACTCCAGATACATGCACCACCTTGTGCATCTGGCTTACCTGGGTCCTGGGAGTTGAACCTGAGTCCTATGGCTTTGCTGGCAAGCGCCGCTAAGCCATCTCTCCAGCCCCTCTGTTTTTTTTTTTTTTTTTTCTTTTTTCTTTATTGGTTTTTCAAGGTAGGGTCTCACTCTGGCCCAGGCTGACCTGGAATTAACTACATAGTCTCAGGGTGGCCTCGAACTCATGGCGATCCTCCTCTCTCTGCCTCCCGAGTACTGGGATAAAAGGCTTGCACCACCATGCCTGGCCTGTTTTTTTTTTAATTTATTTTTTATTTTTTATTGGTAGGGTCTCATATTAGACCAGGCTGTCTTGAAATTCACTCTGTAGACCCAGGCTGGCCTCAAACTCACAGAGATCCTCCTACCTCTGCCTCCCAAATGCTGGGATTAAAGGTGTGCGCCACCATGCCTGGCACTAAGCTTCTTCTTCTTTTTTTTTTTTTCTTTCTGAGTTTAAATGCACTTTACTTCTAGACAACTTACATCACATGTTCTTTTTTGCCTCAAAATAAATAAATAAATAAATAAATAAAATTAAAATAAAACAATGCCTGCACTCCAAATAAATCAGTCAAAATAAAAGGTCAAGATAAAGCCGGGCGTGGTGGTGCACGTCTTTAATCCCAGCACTCGGGAGGCAGAAGTAGGAGGATGGCTGTGAGTTCGAGGCCACCCTGAGACTCCATAGAGAATTCTGGGTCAGCCCCGGCTAGAGTGAGAGAGACTCTACTTCGAAGAAAAAAAAGATCAAGATGACATCAGTCCTGGTGTTGTACGGATGGCAAGCAGCTGCCAGCAACAATGGCAGGAGAGATCCGGATGACTGGGAAAAGAGGAGAGGCCATGGACACCTCTTTCCAACGTGAGCCCACCTTTCCTACCGTATTGATGTGCTGCCCCATTCGATGTGGGCAGCCGCAGAAGGCGCGGGATCCTTCACTTTTGCATTCTGTGCAAACCATAGGAACCACAAACTGTTCCCAGTCCTTCAGGACATGCAGAAGACTTTTTTTTTTTTTTTTTTTTGGTTTTACAAGGTAGGGTATCACTCCAGCCCAGGCTGACCTGGAATTCACTATGTAGTCTCAGGGTGGCCTCGAACTCACGGCGATCCTCCTACCTCTGCCTCCAGAGTGCTGGGATTAAAGGCGTGTGCCACCACGCCGGGCTATTTTTTTTTTCTTTTTTTTAATCAGGGCCTCGCTTTAGTCCAGGTTGACCTGGAACTCTGTAGTTCAGGCTCGCCTCAGACTCATGACAATCCTCCTACCTTAGCCACCCAACTGCTGGGATTATCAGTGTGAGCCACCGCACCTGGTGTTATTTTGAGATTTAAAAAAAAAAAATCGTTTTTAAAATTTATTTATTTGCAAGGAGAGAGAGAGAAACAAAGACAGAGAATGGGTATACCAGGGCCTCTTGCCACTGCAAATAAATGCCATGCATGTGCCAATTTGTGCATCTGGATGTACATGTATACCAGGGAATCAAACCTGAGGATTCAGGGTGTGCAGAAATGTGCCTTTAACTGCTGAGTCATCTCTCCACCCCTATTTTGAGATTTTTTTTTTTTTGAGGTAGAGTCTCACTCTAGCCCAGGCTGACCTGGAATTCACTATGTAGTCTCAGGGTGGCCTTAAACTCATGGCAATCCTCCTACCTCTGCCTTCCAAGTGCTGGGATTAAAGATGTGTGCCAGCATGCCCATCTTATTTTGAGATTTTTTTGTTGCTATTATCGATGAATATTTTTCTCATATTTATTTTTTCTTTTTAAATAATTTTAAATATTTTATTTATTAATTTCAGAGAGACAGCACAAGACACAGAGAGAATGGGAGTGCCAGGGTCTGCAGCCACTGAAAACAAACTCCAGGTGCATGTGCCACTTTGTGCATCTGGCTTTATATGGGCACTGAGGAATTGAACCCAGGTTGCTAGGTTTCGCAGGCAAGTGCCTTAACCATTGAGCCATCTCTCCAGTCCTCTTTTTAAAAAATAATTTAAAAGACTTATCTGCAAGGAGAGAAAGAAAGAGAATGGGAATGGGCTCATCAGGGCCTCTTGCCCCTGTGGACAAACTCCAGACACATGTGCCACTTTGTGCATTTGGTTTTACGTGTGTACTTGGGAATTGAACCCAGGCCGTCAGGCTTTGCATGCAAGCACCCTTAACCTCTGAGCCATCTCTCCAGCCCTCTATTTTTCTTTAAAGACTTTTTATTTTAATGAAAAAGAAAATTGGCAACATGTGGGCCTTGGGAAATCAAACCTAGACCAGTAGGCTTTGCAAGCAAGCACCTTAAACCACCTCTCCAGCCCCACCTTATTTTTTTGAAACAGCGTCTCTCACTGAACTTAGAGTTCACCAATTCAGGTATACCAGCTAGCTAACAAGCCACAAGGCTCCTTTTGTTTCTGCCTCTCCAGTGCTGTTATAGGTGGACATGTCAACACTCCTATCTCTGTAAATTGATGGAAAATAGACAGACAGGGGGCTAAAGAGATGGCTTAGAGGTTAAGGCACTTGCCTGAAGAGCTGAACGACCCAGGTTCAATTCCCCAGTACCCATGTAAGCCAGATGCACAAGGTAGCACATGTGTCTGGAGTTCCTTTGCAGTGGCTAGAGGCTCTGTGTACCCATTCTCTCTATCTGCCTCTCTCTCTCAAATAAAGAATTAAAAAAATAAAATGTTTTAAAAAGTGAAAGAAAATAGACAATTGGTAAGGATATGTATGAAAGTCTTGAACACTATCAACCAGCTAGACCAAATTGATATTTACAGGGCTCTGTCCAAGAACAGCACATAGATAAACCAGAAATATTCGTCTGCATAGAGTTGGGATCGGGGAGATGGCTTAATGGCTAAAGATACTTGCTTGCAAAGCTTGCTGGCCAGGGTTCAATTCCCTAGTACCTGTGGAAAGCCAGATGCATAAAAGGGTGCATGCATCTGGAGTTTGTTTGCAGTGGGAATCTCTTCCCTTCTACCTGCTCCCCATGCCCCCTGCAAATAAATGTTTACTTTATTTATTTATTTATTATTTTTTGGTTTTTCAAGGCATGGTCTCACTCTAGCCCAGGCTGACCTGGAATTCACTATGTAGTCTCAGGGTGGCCTCGAACTCATGGCGATCCTCCTACCTCTGCCTCCCGAGTGCTGGGATTAAAGGCGTGTGCCACCTTACCTGGAAAATTTTTATTTGAAAAAATATGTGAGATATTCTTTTTTATATATTGTATTTTTATTTATTTAAGAGAAAGAAAGAGGCAGAGAGAGAAAGAGAGAACGGGCACACCAGGGCCTCCAGCTGCTGCACACGAACTCCAGACACATGTACCACCTTGTGCATCTGGCTTACGTGGGTCCTGGGGAATCAAACCTGGGTCTTTTGGCTTTGCAGGCAAGCGCCTTAACTGCTAAGCCACCCTTCTCCAGCCGTAAACAAATTTTCAAAAAAATGTTTTTGAGCCAGGCGTGGTGGCGCACACCTTTAATCCCAGCACTCAGGAGGCAGAGGTAGGAGGATCGCTGGTGAGTGCAAGGCCATCCTGAGACTACGTAGTGAACTCCAGGTTAGCCTGGGCTAGAGCGAGACCCTACCTTGAAAATCAGAAAACCAGAAGGAAAAAAAAGACCAGCATGGACTGATGTCAGGCCTTCCGTGCCCAGCTGGGACTGGTGAGACACCAGCCTCATGGGCTGGGCAGCTACCGGATCCCTTGTCTCTTGGGCCTGCAACTGCTATTGGACTGCCCTAAGCTAATCCAATAAATTCCCTTTAAGTACAATTAATTCTATCGGTTCTGTTCCTCTAGAGAACCCTGACTAATACACCACATAAAGCCAGATGCCCAAGGTGGCACATGAGTCTGATGATCATTTACAGTGGCTAGAGGCTCTGGTATACCCATTCTCTCTCTATCTGCCTCTCTCTCTCTCTCTTCTCTCTCAAATAAATATATTAAAAAATTCTTTTTAAAGGCTGGAGAAATTGCTTAATGATCAAGGCGTTTTCCTGTGAAGCCAAAGGATCCAGGTTCGATTCCCCAGGACCCATGGAAGCCAGATGCACAAGGAGCACATGCGTCTAGAGTTTGTTTGCAGTGGCTGGAGGCCCTGGCATGACCATTCTCTCTCTGTCTGTCTCTCTTCTCTCTCTCTCTCTCCTTTCTTTTCTCTCTCTCTCTGCTTGCAAATAAGTAAATAAAAAATTCAAAACATTTAAAAAATTAATAAATAAAAACAAAGTCGGGCGTGGTGGCGCATGACTTTAATCCCGGCACTTGGGGAGCAGAGGTAGGAGGATCACCATGAGTTCAAGGCCACCCTGAGACTACAGAGTGAATTCCAGGTCAGCCTGGGCTGAAGTGAGACCCTACCACAAAGCAACAACAACAATAGAACCTAGAAATCAGTAACCGAAAGGCTTCTGGGACATAGCCAAGTATTTGGAAATCGAATCAAATCGCACATGTTCTGGGGGAAAATTGTAAGTGTCTCGAACTGAACTGAACTGAGCTGAATGAAAATGAAAATAGAGCACATCCAATGTGTGGGATTCTGCCAAAACAATGTTTAGCAGACCTGCTAACAGCGCAGAGCTGCTAATGGAAGGTGGGGGTGAGGGGACGGCAGAGGAGCCCGAGACAGCTCTTGGGGTGGCTGTTTGTTGGTGGATACCTATAATCTGTGTGCTATCAAAGCACATAGAATATGTACCACAAAGTGAGCTTCACTGAATACAAAGGGGGAAAAAATAAATCAACAAGAATGTGAGGTGAACTGTGAGTGGGAGGCACGTATGCATCATGACGCTGGGAAGGGTGGGAGAGGAAAGAATTCAACGTAAGACCAAAAGAAGTATCTAAAAAGCGAAGTTGGTGTTTCTCATAGGGTATGGGTTAGCAGTTCTGGAATATTTTGTTTTCTTTTCTTTTCTTTCTTTCTTTCCTTTTCTTTTTTTTTTTTTTCCTATTTATTTGAGAGAGAGAGGCAGATAGAAAAAGAATGGGTGTGCCAAGGGCTCCTACCACTGGGAACGAATTCCAGACACGTGCACCACCTTGTGCACCTGGCTTATGTGGGTTCTGGGGAATCGCACCTGGGTCCTTAGGCTTCTCAGGCAATCTCCTTAACCACTGAGCCATCTCTCCAGCCCTGAACACTTATATTAGGGTTGGACAGATCAGAAAATGCTCATAGATTATGGGAATAATTTTCCCAGGCAAAGAAAGAAGTTAAACATAGGTAATGGGAATCAGGCAGTAACTTTCTGTCTTCTTACACTTAGCTTTGTTATGTAAATCAATACTTTGTTGTTTTTTTTGTTGTTGTTGTTTGTTTCTGAATGACTTTGTTTCTTTTTGTTGCAGAACGGGATCCCACTGTGGATATAACAGTCTACGTATCCACTCATATGCCAAAAAGAACGGGGTTGTTTCCAGGTTTTATGAGAGAGAAAGCTACAGAGAGAAAGAGAGAGAATTGATGCGCCACAGGTCTCCAGCCACTGCATTCGAACTCCAGATGTGTGTGCCATCTTGTGCGCATGTGCGACCTTGCACACTTGTGTCACTTCGTGCATCTGGCTTACATGGGACCTGGAGAGTCGAACATGAGTCCTTAGGTTTCACCGGCAAGCGGCTTAACCACTGAGCCATCTTGCTAGCCCAAAATTTTAGTTTTTACATCTATCCAGTAACCCCTTCCCACCAACCTGGAGCCATTTCTTTTTTGAAACTTTCATTTATTTATTTAGACACACAGAGAGAGTGTATGGGTATGCTAGGGCCTGCTGAAAATGAACTCTAGTCTCATGTGCCACATTGTGAGTCTGGCTTTATGTGGGTACTGGGGAACTGAACCCAAGTTGTCAGGCTTTGTAAGCAAGAACTTTTAACTGTTGAGCCATTTCTCCAGCTCCTGGAGCCATTTTTCTTTCACTTTTCCTTATTTTGTTTTCCTTTCCTGGTAGAGTCTCACTCTAGCCCAGGCTAACCTGGAAATCGCTATGTAGTCTCAGGGTAGCCTTGAACTCTTGGTGATTCTTCTACCTCTGCCTCCTGAGTGCTGGGATTAAAGGTGTGCGCCACCACACCCAGCCCTTTGGACCCATTTCCTGTTTTCCCCTTGGCTTTCATATTTTCAACAGTTTTAGACAGCACAGATTTTGCATTTCTACCTGGGTCTCTTTGGTATTTCTTTGGGATGGGCAGAAGAGGCAGAGAGAGAGAGAATGGGTATACCAGGGCCTCCAGCCACTGCAAATGAACTCCAGATGCATGCGCCCCCTTGTGCATCTGACTTACGTGGGTCATGGAGAATCGAACGAGTATCCTTTGGCTTTGCAGGCAAATGCCTTAACCACCAAGCCATCACTCCAGCCCCAGATTTTTTTTTCTTTTCTCAATTTTCATTAACATTTTCCATGATTATAAAAAATATCCCATGGTACTACCCTCCCTCCCCCCACTTTCCCCTTTGAAACTCCATTCTCCATCATATCCCCTCCCCATCTCAATCAGTCTCTCTTTTATTTTGATGTCATGATCTTTTCCTCCTCTTATGATGGTCTTGTGTAGGTAGTATCAGGCACTATGAGGTCGTGGATATCCAGGCCATTTTGTGTCTGGAGGGAGGATGTTGTAAGGAGTCCTACACTTCCTTTGGCTCTTACATTCTTTCCGCCACCTCTTCCGCATTAGACCCTGAGCCTTGGAAGGCGTGATCGAGATGTTACTCCAGTCACTTCTTTCCAGCACTATGATACCTTCTGAGTCATCCCAAGGTCACTGCCATTGGAAAAGAGAAGATTCTCTACCCAAAGTGAGAGTAGCCTTAATATAAGGGTATAAATATTAAGAAAAGTGCTTACTGGGCAGTTTGATAAGCATAGTATATACATTTTTCCAGACATCAGCAGATGTTATACCCCTAGGGCTCATGACTACCCCTGTTTTAAGTTTTCAGTATCAGGGATATATTCCCCCCCATGGAGCAGGCCTCCAGTCCAATTGGAGGGCAGTTGGTTTCTACCATGACAGACGTGCCACTATTGCACCCGTTGGCTCATTTGGCCTGGCTGGCCAATTATAAGGCTTGCAGTGTCCACTTTTGAGTATCTTCACTGGTGGTATCTCTTTCTCCCATTGAACTACATGAAGAATGGCTTCTTCCAGCTTTCTGTCAGCTGGTCTACATGGAGGAGGTTATCAGCTCAGTTCCAGCAGAATTTCTCAGTGGTCTTGCAGCCCAAGTATGTGGAGTCTTCAGCAATAGGGTCTTACCATCTATTCCTGGTGAAGCCCCAGATTTTTGATCATAGTGTCATCCTATCACCCTTTGTAGGCCAGGAGAAATTTCTAGAATAATATTCCAGGATTGCACGAGTACCCAGTTCTTCATCATACTTTCTCTACTCACAAATCTCAGGTGCTAGTGGAAAACTCCTTCCTAGATCAACCTCCACCCTCACCATCTGAAGTGACTGATGATTTCTATTCCCTCCCACAATTAGCAGTCAGCATTCCACTATGAGGAGGACCTTTGTTATTTACCTACCTAGCTGTGGTGGCTTGAATCAAATGTTCCCCATAAACTCGTGTGTTTTGAATGCTTGGTCCCAGCAGGTGGGAATTTGGGAGGTGGAGCCTTGCTAGCTAGTGGAGGTGTGTTGTTTAGGGTGGGCTTTGGGGTGTTAAACTGAACGGCTCCTTGCCAGAGCTCAACACATCCTCCTGCTACAGTCCTCCTCCTGCTGTGGCAGAGGTGATGTCCAACCTCTGCTCTGCCATCCTCTCCAAGCCATCATGAAGCTTTCCTACAAGATGCAGGAAAATGGATGGATCTGGAAAGGATTATACGAAGTGAGGTAACCCAGGCCCAGAAAACCAAACATTGCAGGTTCTCTCTCATATGTGGATCCTAGTTATAGATGATTGGACTTCTGTGTGAGTAGGAATAAATCTCAGTAGCAGAGGCCAGTAAGCTAGAAAGGAGATATAAAGGGAATAGAAAGGGAGGGAGGGGGCACCTAATAGGATGGTATTGTATATATGTAAGTAGACGAACAGATTAATAGGGGTGAAAAGGCCTAAGTGAAGTCAGGGGAAGAGATTGAGTAAGGAAAGGTGGAGGGAGGGCTAATCAAAATCTAACAGGATATAAATAAGCCATATGGAAACCTGCTTTTTTGGACAATGAAACACACAGGACCCATAGATTGTTACTAGAAAATTTTCAGTGCCAGGGATGGGACACCTTCCAGTGAGTTGTTGGCCAGGGAGGTCCCTGATGCCCCCAAAACATTACAGGCCATTGCCGAGGCCCTTGGTTTCCCACCAGGAATAGATGGTAAGACCCTATTGCTGAAGACTCCACATACTTGGGCTGCAAGGTCACTGAGAAACTCTGCTGGAGCTAAGCTGAAAACCTCCTCTATGTAGACCAGCTGACAGAAAGCTGGAAAAAGCCATGCTGCATGCAGTTCAATGGGAGAAAGAGAAATCACCAGTGAAGATACTCAACAGTGGACACTGCAAGCCTTATATTTGGCCAACCAGGCCAAATGAGCCAATGGGTGCAATAGTGGCACGTCTGTTATGGGGGAAACCAACCGGTCTCTAATTTGACTGGAGGCCCGCTCCATGGGAGGGAATACATCCCTGATACTGAAAACCTACAACAGGGGTAGGTATGAGCTCTAGGGGTGTAACGTCTGCTGCTGTCTGGCTAAATGTATATACTATGCTTATCAAACTGCCCAGTAAGCAATTCTCTTAATGTTCATACCCTTATCTTAATGCTACTCTCACTTTTGGTTAAAGAACCTTCTCTTTTCAGATGGCAGTGACCTTGGGATGACTCAGAAGGCATCATGGTGCTGAGAAGTGACAGAGGAGTGCTCAGCACTGCAATATCTCTATCACACCTTCCATGGCTCAGGGTCCATTGTGGAAGAGGTGGTGGAAAGAATGTAAGAGCCAAAGGAAGGGTAGGACTCCTTACAATGTGCTCTTCCAGACACAAAATGGCCTGGATATCCATGACCTCACAGTGCCTGACACTACCTACACAAGACCATCATAATGGGAAGAGAAGATCATGACATCAAAATAAACAGGGAGACTGACTGAGAGGGGGAGGGAATATGATGGAGAGTAGAGTTTCAAAGGGGAAAGTGGGGAGGGGGGCGGGAGGGAATTACCATGGGTTATTGTTTACAATTATGGAAGTTGTCAATTAAAAAAAATAAATTTTAAAAGCTTTCTCTCAAGACTTGAAGCTAAAATACTCTCCTCCCATCAGCTGCTTTTTGTTGGGTGTTCTTTTTTAAACAATATGTTTACTTTTGTTTATTTATTTGAGAGAGAGAGAGAGAGAGAGAGAGAGAGAGAAGATGGGTGCACCAGGGCCTTTAACCACTGAAATTGAACTCCAGACACATGTGCCACCTTGTGCATCTGGCTTACATGGAAACTGGGGAATCAAACCTGGGTCCTTAGGCTTCACAGGCAACTGCCTTAACTGCTGTGCCATCTGTCCAGCCCTGGTTGGGTGTTCTGTCCCAGCAACAGTCTGTCTGTCCATCCATCATCAGCATGATTCATGGGCTCCAATTTTTTTTAAGATTTATTTTTATTTATTTATTAGAGACATAGGCAGAGACACAGAGAGAGAATGGGCATGCCAGGGCCTCTAGCCACTGTAAACAAAGTCCAGACACATGTGCCACCTTGTGCATTTGGCTTACATGAGACCTGGAGAATTGCACCTGGGTCCTTGGGCTTCGCAGGCAAGCGCCTTAACCGCTAAGCCATCTCTCCAGCCCATGGGCTCCAATTTTATTCAAGGGTTTTTAATTCATTCCTGCTATTATTGGCTCTGATACTCAAACTGTCCCAGGTCTGGCAATGACAGACCCTCCCGGCTGGTGTTGATGTTCTTTTTATTTTTTTTAATATTTTTTTTTATTTTTTCATTTATTTATTTGAGAGAGAGAGAAAGAAAAGTGGCAGATAGAGAATGGACACGTCAAGGCCTCCAGCCACTGAAAATGAACTCCAGACACATGTGTCCCCTGTGCATCTGGTTTATGGGGGTCCTGGGGAGTTGAACCTGGGTCCTTTGGCTTTGCAGGCAAATGCCTTAACTGCTGAGCCATCTCTCCAGCCCTGGGTGTTCTTTTGACTTGCCCTCATCCTTATCTCCGCACCTTTCTTCTCTGACAATCCGCGTGCTCAAGTCTTCACTTGTGCTTATCCTGCCTCTAGCCTGGAGTTAGCTGGGTCATCAGGCTTTATAGGCAAGCACTTTTAATGACTGAGCCATCCCCTCAGGCCCCTGTTGTTGTTTTTAAATATTTTATTTATTGATTTGCAAGGAGAGAGAGAGAGAGAGGGAGAGAGAAAGAGGGCATGGGTGCATGAGGGCCTCCAGCCACTGCAAACGATGGATGCACCACTTTGTGCATCTGGCTTTACATGAGTACTGGGGAATCGAACCCAGATTGTCAGGCTTTGCGGCCAAGTGCCTTAACCTCTGAACCATCTATCCAGCTCAATTGTTTTTTTTTTTTTCTTTTTCTGGGTAGCCCAGGCTGGCTATGAACTTACAGTCATCCTCCTGCTTCGGCTTTCCCAAGAACTGGGATAACAGTGGATTTTTTTTTAAATTTTGGTTATTTTTATTTATTTATTTGAGAGCGACAGAGAGAGGAGAAAGAGGCAGAGAGAGACACAGAGAGCGAATGGGCACGCCAGGGCCACTGCAAACAAACTCCATACGCATGCACCCCCTTAGATTATTTTTTTTTAGAGTCTCATATGTCCCAGACTATTTTGGGGATGTGTACACTTATGAAATCATCTTTACCATCAAGGCCATTGACATATATATATCCATCATTCCAGTTTCCTTCTACCCCATCATCATCATTATGGTCAACTCATGTGACTCATGTAATACTATTTTTTTTCTTTTCTCTTTTTTTAATATATTTATTTATTTGAGAGAGAGAGAGGTAGAGAGAGAAAGAGGTAGAGAGAGAGAGAAAAGATGGGCATTCCAGGGCCTCTAGGCAATGCAAATGAACTCCAGATGCATGAGTCCCCTTGTGCATCTATCTGGCTTACATGAGTCCTGGCTAATCAAACCAGGGTCCTTTGGCTTTGCAGGTAAGCTCCTTAATGGCTAAGCCATCTTCTCCAGCAGCCCCCCCCCCCCTTTTTTTTTGAGGTAGGGTCTCACTGTAGCCCAGGCTGACCTGTATTTCACTATGTAGTCTCAGACTGGCCTTGAACTCATGGTAATCCTCCTATCTCTGCATCCCAATAATACTATTTTAAAAAATATATTATTTATTATTTGCAAGCAGAGAAAGATATTGGCATGACAGAGAGGGAGACAAAATACACACAGGGACAGAGAGGAGGGGTGCACCAGGGCCTCCAGCCACTGCAAAGGAATTCCAGATGCATGCCCACTCTGCATCCTGCTTTACATGGGTCCTGGGGAGTTGAACTCAGGTCATTAGGCTTTACCGGCAAACACCTTAACCACTGAGCCATCTCTCCAGCCCACTTTTTTTTTTCCTTATTGGAACTACTTTTTTTTTTTTTTTTTGGTTTTTTGAGGTAGGGTCTCACTCTAGCCCAGGCTGACCTGGAATTCACTATGGAGTCTCAGGGTGGCCTCGAACTCACGGCGATCCTCCTACCTCTGCCTCCCGAGTGCTGGGATTAAAGGCGTGCGCCACCACGCCCGGCTGGAACTACTTTTAATATCTGAAGTTTTGTTCAGGACCTGAATTTCTTCTAAATCTCATAATGACATAACTACAAAATCAGGAACATTGCTTCTGTGGCCCATTGTCTGATGAGAAAGTTCACTTCCAACTGAGGGAAAGTTACCAGAGTCCAAGCATTTCAGCCTAGCCTTACACCAAACACCTGGGAAAATAACCACCCAAGCATACACCTTCGGTCAAAGGAAAACTTATTTATGCTTTTATAAAAAATACTACTATAGCCGGGCGTGGTAGTGCACGCCTTTAATCCCAGCACTCGGGAGGCAGAGGTAGGAGGATCGCCATGAGTTCGAGGCTACCCTGAGACTCCACACTGAATTCCAGGTCAGCCTGGGCTAGAGTGAGACCTTACCTCGAAAAAACCAAAAAAAAAAAAAAAAAATCCACATGCCGTTCGTGACTCGGCTCTGCAAAACAGGGTGTGACAAGTTAAAATACAGCCTCTTATATTAAGGGGGTGGTTAGAGCTATATCACTGGACCCCAAACTGTGTGTTCTAGGCCTGGCATGGTGGCGTACGCCTTTAATCCCAGCATACAGGAGGCAGAGGTAGGAGGATCGCTATGAGTTCGAGGCTGTAAGGTTCCGGAGTGACCAAGACCACACAAACCACTCTGAGGCAAAGATGGAGCACAGCCAACCTGAGTTTCCACATCAGGGGATTTATAGGGCTCTTCAGTTGGGGAAAGGTGAGGAAGGGGAAAGAACTCCTTTGTTCTTTACATTAGCCATTTCAAATAGCCAGCGTGTGAAACCAGAACAGTGAGCAGGAGACTTAAGAGACAAGGAGACAGGAAACCATGACCTGGGGGCGTTGTCAGGCAAGGAAGGGATAATGGCTGGGCGGTTTTTAAAGGAATGTTGGACAATCTATTTCCTTACGTCTGTTGCCATCCTGTTGTCCTTGGTGACTCCATTTTGGGAGACTGTCCTGACCTAACAGAGGCCATCCTAAGACTACAGAGTGAATTCCAGGTCAACCTGGGCTAGACTGAGACTCTACCTCAAAACAACAACAATAGCCAGGCGTGGAGGCGCACAACTTTAATCCCAGCACTTGGGAGGCAGAGGTAGGAGGATCGCTGTGAGTTCGAGGCCACCCTGAGAATACAGAGTGAATTCCAGGTCAGCCTGGGCTAGAGTGAGACCCTACCTTGAAAAACCAAAAAAAAAAAAAAAAAGAAAGAAAAACAACAAAAATTGTGTGTTCTCCTTTCATTTTACTTTAGTTTTTTTTGAGATAGGATCTCACCAAGTGGCCCAGACTAGCCTCACATTTATGATCCTCTTGCCTTCAACATTGGGATTATAAAGTAAGCACCACAGAGTCCAGCCTGCATTGTCTTTAAACCATTCTATCAACCAAATGCAAATAAGTATTCACTGGGCTAGCTGATCCTTCCTTAGAAAAAAGAAAAAAAAAAAACATTTGAAAATACCAAATATCAAGCCAGATATGGTAGCACATGCCTTTAATCCCAGCACTCGGGATGCAGAAGTAGGAGGATCACCATGAGTTCAAGGCCATCCTGAGACTGTGAATTCCAGCTCAGCCTGAGCTAGTGAGACCTTACCTCAAAAAAAAAAAAAAAAAAAAAAAGAAAGAAAGAAAGAAAGAAAGAAAAAAGAAAAGAAAAGAAAATACCAAAAACCTAAAGTCTTGTGAGTTGCTCAGTAGCTGCTAGGCTCGGAGGAGGGGGGAGAGCACACTGCTCTAAGTCATGGATTTTGGGGAGCACACCGCTCTGAGTCATGGATTTTGAAAATCTTTTCTCAAAACCCCCTAACCCAGCCCTCAGCAAAAAACCGGCCGCGGACTCTGAGGAAAGTTAACTCCAGCTGTAAAGACAGATCAGTTGCTGTTTTCCACCGACTGTCTGATTGATGAGAATTTCAAAGGAGACAGTGCAGGTGATCAGTGGACCCTAAGGACCAAAATTTTTAAAAAAGCCGCAAGCATCATTTCCGTTAAATTGAGAAAGCATGCGCGACTGCTGGCCAAGTGCCGTGTGTAAAATTCAGAATCAGTGATAAGATAGAGGATACGGACGTTGAAGAAACACAGACAGAGAAAATAAAATGGAAAGCAAAACGGGACCGGGAGCAAATCCCCTCCCCCCAAAATTTAAGCACTTTGGAAGCTCTACAACATCACCAAAGAAAAGGAGAGGATGGTGACCCCACAGAGAAGCAGCCATGTGTGAGGATGAGTCAGGGGTTCATCAGTCAACACACAGTACAACGCAAAGGCAATCATGTCTACGAATATTTTATTGAAGGGAGATGTATTAAGGGAGATTCGTGTAAATCTGATCATGATGCAGAGATAGAGAAGAAAAAAGAAATGTGTGCAATTACATGCCAGGCTATTGTACCCAAGGTGAAAACTGCCTGTATTTGCACAATGAATACCCTTGCAAGTTTTACCATACAGGAACCAAGTGTTACCAAGGGGATCACTGTAACTTTTCTCATGCTCCCTTGACTCCAGAAAACACAAGAACTGTTAGCTAAAGTTTTGGATGCGGAAAAGAAGTCATGTAAATAGACTAAAAGGCATGTACCGAGGAAGAGTGCTAACGCCTACTCCTGCTCCTGCCTTTTCAAGACTTGGTGACGCGGAGCAGTTTGCAGGATTCTGCATGTAAAGTGTCCTCTTGTGTCATGTTACATGTATCTTCCTTGCGGACCCGAGGGTGAAGCCTCGTGCAGGAGGGAAGGGCTTGGTGTTCCCTGGGAAGCTCCAGCTTGGGGGACGGCAAGGAGCACTGAGGGTGTCTATGCTGGCTGCTGGGTGAATGTCATAAGACTGAGTTACACAAGTCTCCTGTTGAGATTTCTGAATGAAATAGAAAGCCGAGCAGAGTGAGTAGTGGGTGAGGATAGGATGTATAGAGGTATAGGACGTTGGAGGGTAGGAAATTACCAGAGGACATTGGGATAACATAAAAACAAAGTTAGTCTCTTCATTTCAAATACATTCGCAGCATTTTTGGTTTTGTTTTGTTTTCTTTTCTTTCCTTTTTTTCTTTTTTTTTTTTTTTTTTTGGTTTTTCGAGGTAGGGTCTCACTCTAGCCCAGGCTGACCTGGAATTCACTATGGAGTCTCAGGGTGACCTCGAACTCACGGTGATCCTCCTACTTCTGCCTCCCGAGTGCTGGGATTAAAGGCGTGTGCCACCACCCCGGCTTGTTTTCTTTTCGAGACAAGGTGTCACTCTAGTCCAGGCTACCCTCGAACTCATGGTGATCCTCCTCCCTCAGCCTCCAGAGGCAGTGCTGGGATTATAGGTGTGAGTCATTGTGCCCAGCTTTACTCACAACTTTTTGTTTTGTTTTTGTTTTTGAGGTAGGGTCTCACTCTAGCCGAGGCTGACCTGGAATTTGTACTCTGGCCTTGAACTCAGAACAGTCCTCCTACCTCTGCCTCCCGGGTGCTGGGACTAAAGACATGCACCACCACACCCAGGTCTCACATTTTTTTTAAAAAATTTTTTTGTTCATTTTTATTTATTTATTTGAGAGTGACAGAAAGAAGCAGATAGGGAGAGAGAGAGAGAGAGAGAGAGAATGGGTGCGCCAGGGCCTCCAGCCACTGCAAAGGAACTCCAGACGTGTGCGCCCCCTTGTGCATCTGGCTAACGTGGGTCCTGGGGAATCGAGCCTCGAACCAGGGTCCTTAGGCCTCACAAGCAAGCGCTTAACCACTAAGCCATCTCTCCAGTCCCCAAGCTCTCACATTTTTAACGATTACTTCACAATTCTGTTTTATGGTTTGTTATAAAATATGGTTCTGTGATTTGAAAAAATCAATTTCCTGGTAGATTATTTATTTCCAGTTTCTTACTGCTATAAATAAAGTTGAATAATATCTCTAAAAAATAAATGAAGTCTTGTGAAAAAATTAACAACAGCTTCTTTTTTCCAAGAGAAAAATCCAAGCAAGGCGTGGTGGTGCACACACACCTTTGATCCCAGCACTCAAGAGGCAGAGGTAGGAGGATCACCATGACTTTGAGGTCACCCTGAGACTATATAGTGAATTCCACGTCAATCTGGAGTAGAGTGAAATCCTACTTCGAAAAAAACAACCAAGCAAACAAACAAACAAAAGAAAACAGAAAAATCCTTCCTTTAGTTAATAAAATGCTGATTTACACACATAAAAATGTGTATCTGTTCACAAACCATAATGGTTTCATTTATATATGAAATGAACATGATATCTTGTCCTGTTCTCTTTTAAAATATTTTTACTTACTTGCAAGGAGAGCGGGGAAACAGAGAGAGAGAGAGACAGACAGAGAAAGAGAGAGAGAAAATGGGCACTCCAGGGCCTCTGGCCACTGCAGATGAACTACAGATGCATGCACCACTTTGTGCATCTGGCTTTATGTGAGTACTGGGGAATTGAACCTGGGCCATCAGGCTTTATTCTTTCTTTTAAAAAACTTTTAAAAAATTTATTTGCAAACAGAGAGAGAGAGACAGATGAGAGACAGAAAGAGAGAATGGGCACACCAGGGCCTCCAGCCACTGCAAAGAAATTCCAGATGCATGCACCACTTTGTGCATCTGGCTTTTTTACATGGGTACTGGGGAATAGAACCCAGATCGTTATGCTTTGCAGGCAAGTGCCTTAGCTGCTGGGCCATCTCTCCGGCTCAGGCTTTGTTCTTATCTGGTAAACTAGTGTCATAAGTGAGCCAGGACTTGGATATATGTAACTGCTTAACATTTCATTCATTTTAAATTATAATGGATATTTGGAACTTACTGTTGCAGCCTCAACTGTGCTTATCAAACAACACCAAAACTAGAAGACATATTTTTTTTTTCTTAAAAACCTCTAAAGTCACTGATTCTTAGTATTTGTTTATTCTTCTTATTTGGAGGCAAAATGGCAAGAATTCACAATGGCCACAACCTAAGCACCTGTATCAAATCCCTCCCACCTGAAAAATGATGTTTTAAAAAGTTATTTAAAAGCTGGGCTTGGTGGCACACACCTTTAATCCCAGCACTCGGGAGGCAGAGATAAGAGGATTGCCATGAGTTCAAGGCCACCCTGAGACTACATAGTGAATTGCAGGTCAGCCTGCGCTAGAGTGAGACCCTACTTTGAAAAACCAAAAAAAAAAAAAGAAAAGAAAAGAAAAAGTATTTCAGGCTGTAGAGATGGCTTAGTGGCTAAGGTGCTTGTCTGTGAAGGCTAAGGACCCAGGTTCATTTCCCCAGTACCCACGTAAGCCAGATGCACAAGGTGGCACATGCATCTGTCTGAAGTTCTTTTGCAATGGCTAGTGGCTCTGGTGTACCCATCCTACCTAGCTTTATCTGCATCTCTCTCAAATAAATAAAAAAAATACAAAAAAAACTTATTTATGCTTCACTTTGCATCTAGCTTTATATGGGTGCTGGGAATCAAACCTGGGTTGACAGGTTTTGCAAGCAAGCACCTTTAACTACTGAGCTATTTCCCAGTTCCCCGATTTCATTAGAATTCAGCAAACTGCTGCTGAAGACCCGTGTCAGTTGCTTTTTTTTTTCTTCCTGGTGAAGTCCCCAGGACAGCTGCATCCTAAGGGCTTCACTGTGTTAAATCCGAGAGGGGGAACAAAAGAACAGCAGTCTTTCCGTTCCAAACCACTGAGGTAATGTGTAGAGAGACACCCACGTCTCATTAGGGCAAGTGGCAGATAGAAGCATCGGGACTAGCTGCTGACAAAACAACGTGTTTCTTGCCAAGTACTGAGCTCAGCATTTTGTTTTGAGATGAATATACAAGCACCTAAGGCCAGGAAAATATTCATCCCGTGTGACAAGGTTCCTCACAGGGCCCAGCACATGCATTTAGCCCCTCAAGGACTGGCTCATCCCAGCCCGCAGGTCAGCTGGCCAGAGCACAACTCCTTCCACCATCTTCGCTCCTTCTCACAGCCGCCAACCTTCTCATGTGTAACTCTTTGTTTTCTTTTTTTTTCTTTTTGTTTATTTTTATGAGAGAGAGGGAGGGAGGGAGGGAGGGAGAGAACCGGCACACCAGGGTCTCTAGCCACTGCAACCATACTGCAGACACATGCGCATGCGTAACTTTGTGTGCATGCGTCACCTGGTGCGTCTGGCTTATGTGGGTTCTGGGGGGGGTGAAACCTGGGTCCTTAGGCTTCACAGGCAAGCGCCTTAACCACTGAGCCATCTCTCTAGCCCCTGGCTTTTTTCTTTCTTTCTTTTTTTTTTTTCGAGGAGGTAGGGTCTCACTCTCGCTCAGGCTGACCTGGAGTTCACTATGTAGTCTCAGGGTGGCCTCGAACTCATGGCGATCCTCCTACCCCTGCCTCGTGACTGCTGGGATTAAAGGCATGCGCCACCATGCCCAGCTGCCCCTGCCTTTTTTTTGCGGGGGGGGGGGGTTTCGAGGTAGGGTCTCACTCTGGTCCAGGCTGACCTGGAATTAACTCTGTAGTCTCAGGGTGGCCTTGAACTCATGGCGATCCTCCTACCTCTGCCTCCTGAGTGCTTGGATTAAAGGCGTGTACCTCCACGCCCGGCTTTTTTAAAAAAATATATTTTATTTATTTATTTGAGAGAGAGAAGGAGAGAGAGAGAGAGAGAAAGAGAGAGAGAGAAAATGGGTACATCAAGGCCTCCATCCACTGCAAATGAACTCCAGATGCATGTGCACCTTTGTGCATCTGGCTTACGTGGGTCCTGGAGAGTCAAACCAGGATTCTTTGGCTTTGCAGGCAAACCCCTTAACTGCTAAGTCATCTCTCCAGCCTTTCCCCTGGCTTAAAAAAAAAAAAAGTTTTCAGGGCTGGATGGCTTAATGGTTAAGTGCTTGCCTGTGAAGCCTAAGGACCCCGGTTCGAGGCTCAATTCCCCAGGACCCACGTTAGCCAGATGCACAAGGGGGTGCATGCAACCGGAGCTCTTTTGCAGTGTCTGGAGACCCTGGCACACCCATTCTCTCTCTCTCTCTCTCTCTCTCTATCTATCTATCTCTATCTGCCTCTTTCTCTGTCTGTCGCTCTCAAATAAATAAAAATGAACAAAAAAATTTTTTTAAATGTTTTCATTTACTTATTTGCAAGCAGAGAGACAGAATGGGAGCACTAGGGTCTCTGACACTGCAAACGAACTCCAGATGCATGCACCAGTTTGTGCATCTGGCTTTACATGGGTCCTCAGGAATTAAACCTGGGTCCTTTAGCTTTGCAGGCTAGCACCTCAACCACTAAGCCATTTGTCCAGCCCAACAATCTTTTTCTTTTTTTTAAGAATCCCATTCTTTTTTAAAATTTATAATTTAATTTATTTTATTTATTTGCGAGCAAAGACAGAGAGAGAGAGAGAGAGAGAGAGAGAGGGGATGGGTGCGCCGGGGCCTCCATCCACTGCAAACGAACTCCAGATGCATGTGTCCCCTTGTGCATCTGGTTTATGTAGGTCCTAGGAAATCGAACCTGGGTCCTTTGTCTTCACAGGAAGTGCCTTAACTGCCAAGCCATCTCTCCAGCCCCCAACAATCTTTTTTTAAAAATATTTTACATGTTTCATTTATTATTATTATTATTATTGTTATTGTTATTATTATTATTATTAATGTGTAGCCCAGGCTGGCCTTGAACTCCTGATCCTCCTACCTCTGCATCTTCAGCAATATCCTACTGGCGTGCGCCACCACAACCGGATCATTTATTTATTTATGAGAGAGAGAATGGGAGCACCAGGGCCTCCAGCTATTGTAAACAAACTCCAGATGCATGCGCCACCTTGTGCATCTGGCTTATGTGGGTCCTGGAGAATTGAACCTTGGTCCTTAGGCTTCACAGGCAAGTGCCTTAACCAGTCCCCAAGTAACAATCTTAATAAAACACCTGCACCTATGGGTACTGTAGTGGTTTGAATGTATGTTCTCCCTAGACTCGGGTGTTGTATTAAAGCTTATAACTTGGGTCTCTAGCAGCCTGGCTGGAGGAGGTGTGTTTGGGGGCAGACCTAAATTCCAGCCCAAAGATGTAAGAGAGCAGCTGGAGCTCTGGCAGGGTCCCTGCTGTTTGCTGATGAGCTTGTGCTTGCTGCTGTTGGTGTTTGCTGGCTGGTGATGGTCTCTCTCTGCTGGTGTGTATGGAAGCAGCTTCTTCCATCCTTGATGGAACTTGCCCTGGATCTGTAAGCTTGAAATCAATCCCTTCCCCCCCTAAACTGTGCCTGGTTTGGATGTTCAGCCGAGCACTGTGGCGCTGACTGCATCGGGGATATACATTCGCATTCAAACCACCACACTGTGTAAGCATGGGGGCCTTGAGTTCAGAACCCCAGTACCCATATCAAAACAACCCACTATAATCCCAGCCCTTGGGAGATGGAGACAGAGGATCTCTCTGTGGCAAGGTGGTTGGCTAGACCAGCCAAATTAGCAAGCTCTGAGTTCCAGTGAGAGACCTTATGTCAATACGGTGAAGAGGAAAACACCTGATGTCAACCTCTGTCCTCCACACTCACGCACACATACACACACACACACATACACACATGCACCTGCACACACATGTGCCCACATGCATACGTATGCAAAAAAAAAACCCACAAAACAAAATGAAAAAAATAATTCCTTGGCTGGAGAGATGGCTTAATGGTTAAGGCACTTGCCTGCAAAGCCTAAGAATATATGTTTTAATCTCCAGATCCCATGTAGTCAGTTGCAGTGACACAAGAGTGCAGTGTCGCACATTCACACAAGGGGGCGCACGTGTCTAGAGTTCATTCAAAGCAGCTGAAAGGCCCTAGTGTACCCATTCTCTCTCTCTATGTCTTTCTCTCTCTGTCTCTCTCTACCTCTCAAAAAAATTAAATTAAAAAAAGAAGAAGACGAGTCGGGCGTGGTGGTGCACGCCTTTAATCCCAGCACTTGGGAGGCAGAGGAATGAGGATTGCTGTGAGTTCAAGGCCACCCTGAGACTACATAGTGAATTCCAGGTCAGCCTGGGCTAGAGTGAGACCCTACCTCAAAAAACCAAAAAAAAAAAAAAAAAAAAAAAAGAAGAAGAAGAAGAAGAAGAAAATTTCCCCCAAACTAAGTTTGTTTGGTCAACCAGCATCTCCCCTACTCCTCTCTTCCAAGCCTCTTGCAGTCACCACCCACCACACATTCTCCGCTTCTGTGAGATGGCTCAGCAGGTAAGTGCACTTGCTGAGCAAGAAGGAAAGCTTGAGAGTCCCTGAGTTCGATCCCCAGCACCCACATAAAAAGCCAGACATGGGGGCTGGAGAGATTGCTCAGTGGATAAGGCACTTGCCTGCAAAGCCTAACAACCAGAGTTCAGTTCCCCAGGACCCACGTAAAGCCAGTTGCACAAAGTGGCACGTGCATCTGCAGTCAATTTGCTGTGGTTGAAGGCCCTACTGCACCCATTCTCTCTGTCTCTCTTTTATCTCTCTCTGCTTGCAAATAAGTAAATAAAAACATTTTTTTAAAGCCAGGGGCTGGAGAGATGGCTCAGTGATTAAGGCGCTTGCCTGCAATGCCTAACCACATGGGCTTCATTCCCCAGTACCCATGTAAAGCCATATGCACAAAGTGATGCACGCATCTGGAGTTCGTTTGCAGTGGCTAGAGGCCTTTGGTACACCTATTAGCTCTCTTTCTCTCTGTGTCTGCCGTTTCTCTCTCTCTCTCTCTTTTTTAAAAATAAATATTTTATTTTATTTAGTTATTTATTTGAGAGAGAAAGAGGGAGAGGGAGAGAGAGAAAGAGAGAATGGGTATTCCAGGACCTCTAACCACTGCAAATGAACTCCAGACACATGCACCACCTTGTGAATCAGGCTTACGTGAGTTCTGGGGAGTCGAACCTGGGTCCCTTAGGCTTCATAGACAAGCCCTTTAACCACTAAGCACTGTCTCCAGCCATTTTTTAAATCATTTTAACTTTAAAAAAATCTTTAATTGAGCCGGGCGTGGTGGCGCACGCCTTTAATCCCAGCACTCGGGAGGCAGAGGTAGGAGGATCACCTGTGAGTTCGAGGCCACCCTGAGACTCCATAGTGAAGTCCAGGTCAACCTGGGCTAGAGTGAGACCCTACCTCGAAAAACAAAACAAAACAAAAAAAAATCTTTAATTGTTTTTTATGTCAAAATGTGTAATATTTTTATTTATTTATTTGCAAGCAGAGGGAGAGAAAGAGAAGAGAGACAGACACGGAGAGAAAGAATGGGCAGGCCAGGGCCTCCAGCCACTACAAATAAACTCTAGATGTCTGTGCCACTTAGTGCATATGACTTTACATAGGTACTAGGGAATTGAACCAGGGCCATTAGGCTTTGCAAGCAAATGTCTTAACTACTGAGTCACGTCTCCAGCCCCTTTATATCAAATGTTATATCCAGATTAAATTATTGATTGATTGATTGATTGAAAGAGAGAGAGAGAGGGAATGGTCACACCAGGGCCTACAGCCACTGTGAATGAAGTCCAGACATGTATGCCCCCTTAGGCACATGTGTGACATTGTATGCTTGTGTCACTGTGTATCTGGCTTACATAGGACCTGGAGATTCAAGCATGAGTTCTTAGGCTTCACAGGCAAGCACCTTAACTGCTAAGCCAGATTTTTTTGTTTGTTTGAGGTAGGGTCTCACTCTAGTCCAGGCTGACCTGGAATTCACTCTGTATTCTCAGGGTGGCCTTGAACTCATGGTAATCCTCCTGCCTCTGCCTCCCAAGTCTGGGATTAAAGTCATGTGCCACCATGCCCAGCTTATATCCAGATTTTTTTAAATTTATTTTTTTAATTGACAACTTCCATAATTGTAAACAATATCCCATGGTAATTCCCTCCCTCCCCACACTTTCCCCTTTGAAACTCAACTCTCCATCATACCCCCTCCCACTCTCAGTCAGTCTCTTTCATATTGATGTCATGATCTTTTCTTCTTATTATGATGTCTTGTGTAGGTAGTGTCAGGCACTGTGAGGTCATGGATATCCAGGCCATTTTGTGTCTGGAGGAGCACGTTGTAAGGAATCCTACCCTTCCTTTGTCTCTTACATTATTTCCGCCACCTCTTCTGCAATGGACCTTGAGTCATGGAAGGTGTGATAGAGATATTGCAGTGCTGAGCACTCCTCTGTCACTTATTCTCAGCACCATGGTGCCTTCTGAGTTATCACAGAGGTCACTGCCACCTGAAAAGAGAAGGTTCTCTAACCAAAAGTGAGAGTAGCATTAATATAAGGGTATGAACATTACGAGAAGTGCTTACTGGGCAGTTTGGTGAGCATAGTATACCTTTAGCCAGACAGCAGCAGACGTTACACCCATAGCGCTCATGACTACCCCTATTGTAGGTTTTCAGTGTCAGGGATATATTCCCTCCCATGGAGCAAGCCTCCAGTCAAATTAGAGACTAGTTGGTTTCACCCATAACAGATGTGCCACTATTGCACCCGTTGGCTCATTTGGCCTGGCTGGCCAAATTTAAGGCTTGTAGTGTCCACTGTTGGGTATGTTCACTCGTGATTTCTCTCTGTCCCATTGAACTGCACACAGCATGGCTTTTTCCAGCTTTCTGTCAGCTGGTCTACATGGAGGAGGTTTTCAGCTCAGCTCCGGCAGGGTTTCTCAGTGACCTTGCAGCCCAAGTATGTGGAGTCTTCAGCAATAGGGTCTTACCATCTATTCCTGGTGAGAAACCAAGGGCCTTGGCAATGGCCTGTAATGTTTTGGGGGCATCAGGGACCTCCCTGGCCAACAACTCACTGGAAGGTGTCCCATCCCTGGCACTCAAAATTTTTTAGTAACAATCTATGGCTCCTGTGTGTTCCATTGTCCAAAAAAGTAGGTTTCCATATGACTTATTTATATCCTGTTAGATTTTGATTAGCCCTCCCTCCACCTTTCCATTACTCAATCTCTTCCCCTGACCTCACTTAGGCCTTTTTCACCCCCATTAATCTGTTCTTCTAATTTCATATATACAATACCATCCTATTAGGTCCCCCCTTTCCTCCCTTTATATTCCCTTTATATCTCCTTTCTAGCTTACTGGCCTATGCTACTAAGTTTTCTTACTGCTCACACAGAAGTCCAATCATTTGTAGCTAGGATCCACATTATATCCAGATTTTTAAAAAATATATTTTATTTTTATTTGAGAGTGGCAGGGAGAGAATGGGTGCACCAGGGCCTCCAGCAACTGCAAACAAACTTCAGAAGCACATACCACCATGTGCATCTGGTTTACGTGAGTACTGGGGAATCGAACCTGGGTCCTTAGGCTTCAGAGGTAAGCACCTTAACTGCTAAGCCATCTCTCCAGCTGTACATCCAGGGTTTAGAACTAAACTGTGAGCTAGTGGATCAACTAATTTTTTTTTTTTAATCAGCTTGTGGGTTTATTTATTTCAGTGTGTTTCAGGTTTTAAGATTTTGCTAACTTCCCACCTGACTGAACTTTAAGCCATCTGTAGAATTATGGGGCCACATAATTTTCTTCTCAACATTCTTTCTACATTGTTCCATTGTCTTGTGTCATTTAAAAGGTCTGAGAGCAGCTCCTCTTATTCCTCTTGGTAGACTGCTGGCTTTGTCTATCTGGGTGTTTAGTAGGATCCTTTTATATGCGTTCCAATGACTTAGGAACTCCATGAGAGCCACTCCGGTCTCAGTGGCATCTCTACTCAGTCTCCTCGGAATCTGGTAAATCCCGCTCTTTTGCCATATTGAATGTTTTGTTGGTGGTCTGTTCTAGAAGTAGCTTTCTCCTTTCTTTCTCTCTCTCTTTCTTTCTTTCTTTTTTTTTCTTTTTGGTTTTTTGAGGTAAGGTCTCACTCTGCTCCAGGCTGACCTGGAATTCACTATGTAGTCTCAGGGTGGCCTTGAACTCATGGTGATCCTCCTACCTCTGCCTCCCGAGTGCTGGGATTAAAGGCGTGTGCCACCACGCCTGGCTCTCTTTTTCTTTCTGTCTTTCTTTTCTTTTTTTTTTTTCCTTTGTCCATTTTCATTAATTCCATTTATTCTCTCTTCATTGGGGATTTTATCCATATGCCTCATCTACCTGTGACTCTAGCTATGCCCCTTCAGTCACTACATCTCATTACCACCTCTGTCATGTGCTGTGGGTTATCACAAGCCTGTTATCTAAATGATTTATTCTTTTTTTCTATGTTAACTCTGCATTTTGTTTGTTTGTTTGTTTTTCAAGGTGGGATCTTACTTTAGCTAAGGCTGACCTGGAATTCACTATGTAGTTTCAGGCTGGCCTCGAACTCACGGCGATCCTCCTGCCTCTGCCTCCCGAGTGCTGGGATTAAAGGTGTATGCCACCATACCTGGCTGAACTCTGTATTTTGTGGCTTCTGATGTGACTTCCAGAAATTAAGGGATTTTTTTTTTCTTCTGGATTTTTTTGTTTGTTTTGGTTTTGAGGTAGGATCTCACTCTGTCCCAGGCTGACCTGAAACTTGCTTGTAGCTCAGGCTGGCTTTAAACTCGCAGTGACCCTCCTACCTCAGTCTCCTGAGTGCTAGGATTAGAGGTATGTACCACCACATCTGGCTGCTTATTTTTCTTCCTTCTTCCAGTCTTATTTTGATACCTCTAATTTCTTGTTTCCAGGAACCATATTATATTTAGTTACCATAAAAATGCAGAGAAAGCTGGGTGTGGTGGTGTACGACCTTAATCCCAGCACTCCGGAGGCAGAGGCAGGAGCATTGCCAAGGGTTCGAGACCAGCCTGAGACTACATAGTGAATTCCAAGTCAGCCTGAGCTAGAGTGAGACCTTACCTTGAAAAAACAAAACAAAGAGGGAGAGAGAGAAGGGGCTGGAGAGATGGCTTAGCAGTTAAGGTGCTTGCCAGCAAAGTCAAAGGACCCAGGTTCAAGTCCCCAGTGCCCATGAAAGCCAGATACACAAGGTGGCACATGCATCTGGAGTTCATTTATAGTGGCTAAGAGGCCTTGGTGTGCCCATTCCCCACCCCCAAATAAATAAATATAAAAAATATTTTTTTTAGGGCTGTAGAGATGGCTTAGTGGTTAAGCACTTGCCTGTGAAGCCTAAGGACCCCAGTTTGAGGCTTGATTCCCTAGGACCCACATTAGCCAGATGCACAAGGGGTGCATGCATCTGGAGTTTGTTTGCAGTGGCTGGAGGCCCTGGTGTGCCCATTCTCTCTCTCTATCTGCCTTTTTCTCTCTCTGTCACTCTCAAATAAATAAAAAATAAACAAAAACATTTTTAAATATTTTTTTAATTATAAAACATTAAAACAACTGGGTGTGGGGGCAGAGGTAAGAGGACCAAGAGTTCAAGGCCACCTGCTTCTCTAACCAAAAGTGAGAGTAGCATTAACATATGGGTATGAACATTAAGAAGAGTGCTTACTGGGCAGTTTGGTGATCATAGTATACTTTTAGCCAGATAGCAGCAGACGTTACACCTGTAGGGCTCATGACTACCCCTATTGTAGGTTTTCAGTGTCAGGGATGTATTCCCTCCCATGGAGCGGGCCTCCAGTCAAATTAGAGACCAGTTGGTTTCCCCCATAACAGATGTACCACTATTGCACCCGTTGGCTCATTTGGCCTGGCTGGCCAAATTTAAGGCTTGCAATGTCCACTGCTGGGTATGATCACTGGTGATTTCTCTCTCTCCCATTGAACTGCATGCAGCATGGCTTTTTCCAGCTTTCTGTCAGCTGGTCTACATGGAGGAGGTTTTCAGCTCAGCTCTGGCAGGGTTTCTCAGTGACTTTGCAGCCCAAGTATGTGGAGTCTTCAGCAATAGGGTCTTACCATCTATTCCTGGTGGGAAACCAAGGGCCTCAGTAATGGCCTGTAATATTTTGGGGTCATTAGGGACCTCCCTGGCCAACAACTCGCTGAAAGGTATCCCATCCCTAGCACTGAAAATTTTCTAGTAACAATCTATGGCTCCTGTGTGTTCCATTGTCCAAAAAAGTAAGTTTCCATATGACTTATTTATATCCTCTTAGATTTTGATTAGCCTTCCCTCCACCTTTCCTTTGCTCAATCTCTTCCCCTGACCTCACTTAGGCCTTTTCACCCCCATCAATCTGTTCTTCTACTTACATATATACAATACCATCCTATTAAGTACCCCCTCCCTCCCTTTCCATTCCCTTTATATCTCCTTTCTAGCTTACTGGCCTCTGCTAGTGAGTTTTCTTCCTACTCACATAGTGTCTGTCTTTTTTAATGTCCTGCTTGTAAAACAAAAGGTGTTTCAAATAGCGACAGATTTAAGTGAGACATAGTGATCACAAAGGCATTAAGCTTAAGCTTCAGGATCTGTTAATCATATGAACCTTCCAAGAGCCTTATAAGACTTCTAGCAAAATTTCAAAAGCAATTTAGAGTTGGGTTTGGTGGCTCACTTCCTTCTATACTCATAGCAGTTGGGAGGCTGAGACAGGAAGACTGACACATGTTCAGGACCAATCTGGGCCACCTAATAAGTTCAAGAGCAGTCTGGACTAGGGAGTGAGATCTTGTCTCCAAATAACAAGAACAACAACAAAACTTTTGGGCTAGAGGGATTGCTTAGCGGTTAAGGCATTTGCCTGCAAAGCCAAAGAACCCTGGTTCGATTCCCCAGGACCCACATTAGCCAGATGCACAAGGGGGTGCACATGTCTGGAGTTCGTTTTCAGTGGTTGGAGGCCCTGGCGTGCCTATTTTCTCTCACTCTCTCTCCCTCTTTCTCCCCTATTTCTCTGTCAAATAAATATTAAAAAAGAAAAAAAAAAAACTTTCAAGTGCTGGAGAAATGGTTTAGCAGTTAAGGCATTTGCCTGAGAAGCACAACAACCCAGGTTTGATTCTCCAGGTTCCATATAAGCCAGATGTACAAGGTGGTGGGAACATGCATCTGGAGTTTGTTTGCAGTGGCTAGAGGCCCTGACATGCCCTCTCTCTCTCTCTCTCCTCTTACTGTCTCAAATAAAAATAAATTAATTAATTTAAAACAAAGATTTAAAAAAAGAATTTTTTGTGTATGCTGAGCGTCAAACCCAGAGCCACATACTTGTTAGGCAAGTGCTTTACCATGGAGCACCAGCCTGGTTTTAGTTTTTTAAATTCAGGTATATTTTATTTTTTGTTTGTTTTATTATATATAATATATATATATTAATTTTTTAATCAATTAACATATTTTGGGGGTGCTGTCAGAGATGGCTTAACGGTTAAAACACTTGCCTGCAAAGCCAAAGGACCCAGGTTTGATTCCCCAGGACCCATGTAAGCCAGATGCACAAGGTGGCCCATGCATCTGGAGTTTGTTTGCAGTAGCTGGAAGCCCTGGTATGCCCATTCTCTCCCTCTCTCCCTTTCTCTGTCCTTCTCAAATAAATAAATAAAAATAAAGTTTTAAAAATATTTTTGGGTGCTGGAGGGATGGCTTAGTGGTGAAGGCATTTGCCTACAAAGCCAAAGGACCCAGATTCAATTCCCCAGGACCCACGTAAGCCAGATGCACAGGCACATGTGTCTGGAGTTCATTTGCAGTGGCTAGAGGCCCCAGTGTGCCCATTTTTTATGCCTGTCTATCTGTCTGTCTGTCTCTCTCTCTCTCTGAAATAAATAAATAAAAACTTAAGTAAAAAAAATTTTTTTTTGAGCCAGGAATGGTGGTGCACACCTTTAATCCCAACACTCAGGAGGCAGAGATAGGAGGATCGCTGTGAGTTCGAGGCCACCCTGAGAGTATATAGTGAATTCCAGGTCAGCCTGGGCTAGAGTGAGACCCTGCCTCAGGAAAAAAACAAAAACAAAAACAAAAAAAACCTGCCTGCTGCACCCACAACGCATGACACAGAACCCCATGGGAAATACCTGCAACCCCAATGAGGAGCATCCCCAGCGGAATGGGGGCAGGGACAAGAGAAAAGAGGGTACCAACACATGATGTATCCATACAAAATATATTGTTAATAATAATAAATTGAATTTTTAAAAGTTACTTTGAGAAAAAATGAGGTACTTTTAATTGTTAAAGTGTAAAATAAATAAAAGTTAGATTGTGAATTTTTTTTTTCCGAGGTAGGGTCTCGCTCTAGCCCAGGCTGACCTGGAATTCACTATGGAGTCTCAGGGTGGCCTCGAACTCATGGTGATCCTTCTACCTCTGCCTCCCTAGTGCTGGGATTAAAGGCGTGTGCCACCATGCCTGGCTCAATTGTAAAATTTTTTATTTGCAAGGAGATCAGATAGATAGATAGATAGATAGATAGATAGATAGATACATACATACATACATACATACATACATACATACATACATAGATGGAAAGAGACAGTGTGTGTGTATGAGCACACCAGAGCCTCCTGCCACTGCAAACAAACTTGACACATGTGCCATTTGTGTGTCTGGTTTTACTTAGGTCCCGGGGAATTGAATCCAGGCCATCAGACTTTACAAGTAAGTGCCTTTACCACTGAGCTATCTCTCTAGCCCTAGTCTTTTCAGTTTTAAAAACTGTTTAAATTGCATATGCTTTAAGCTCCATAAACCCTGGGGTCCAGCCCCAACTGAAAAACCAGATATGCTGGTTAGTCCTGAACAAGATTCAAAACAACAGTATGCATTGCCAAAGTGGTCTTTGTGGCTTTAGCCTCAAACCAAAGGACAGTCAGCATAGCTGAGGAGATTGCTGTCGAAGTTCTCGTCGTCAAATATGAGACCAGACTATAATAATACCAATATGCAGGGATGGCAGAAGCGACATTTTCTCCTGTTGTTGGAATACATATTCACAAAACTTTCCCCAGAAGTTGTCACTCGGAGTTTCTTATCTTTTTAAATTTTTTTTGTTTATTTTTATTTATTTATTTGAGAGTGACAGACAGAGACAAAGAGGCAGATAGATAGAGAATGGGCGCCAGGACCTCCAGCCACTGCTAATGAACTCCAGATGCACGTACCTTGTGCATCTGGCTAACGTGGGTCCTGGGGAATCGACCCTCCAACCAAGGTCCTTAGGCTTCACAGGCAAGCGCTTAACTGCTAAGCTATCTCTCCAGCCCTGAGTTCCTTATCTTGTGTAAATTATTCCCGTTTTCTTTATTACCTAGAATTATTGGTAAACAGTACTATCATTTGCTCTAAATTTACTCTAAAATGAGAATTTTGCATAATTGTATCAGCCAATTTGAAGTCCGGCTCAATTTGAGAGAAAACCCAATTGGATTTATTCCTCTCATGCATGAAAGTCTAGAAATGCACACTCAGGATTGGTGTGGTGGTTTTATGATCATCAATAAATACGAGCCCTCCCTTGTTACCCTACCATCCTTCCCATGTCTCTTCTGCCCTGTAGAGCTGCTTAAGGTCTAACCATCAAGGTTTATTCTAGTCAGAGGAAAAAAAAAATAGAGCAAAACAGCAAACTTCTCCCTACAAAGATTCCTCACAGAAATCGCACCTGGTATCTAAGCTTACACATCTTTCACAGAACTAGTCACATAACCTTACCTAGCCGCAAGGGAACCCACACGATGACCTCTGTTTCAGAAGGGTTTGTGTCCAACTAAATGTCAGTTACTCTATGTTAGATAAATGGAGAGAATGGATATTAGGATATATAGCAATCAGTCATCTGGCTGTTAAAATGATTCACTGTTATTATTAGACATTAGGGAGATAGCTTAGTGGTTCAAGATGCCTGCTTGCAAAGCTTGATGGGCCAAATTCAACTTCCCAGCAACTCACATAAATCCAGACAGGCACACATACACACACACACACACACACACACACACACACACACATATATTTTAGTTTTTCGAGGTAGGGTCTCACTCTGGCACCCAGGCTGACCTGGAATTCACTATGTAGTCTCAGGGTGGCCTCGAACTCATGGTGATCCTTCTACCTCTGCCTCCTGAGTACTGGGATTAAAGGCTTGCACCACCATGCCTGGCAATAAAATTTTATACAGATATTTATTTATTTATTTGAGAGACAGAAAGAGAGAGCGAGAGACGGAGAGAACGGGCATGCCAGGGCCTCCAGCCACTGCAGACAAACTTCAGGTGCATACACCACCTTGTGCATCTGGCTATACATGGGTACTGGAGAATCGAACTTGGGTCCTTAGGCTTTGTAGGCAAGCTCCTTAGCCACTGAACCATCTCTCAGCCCCAAATTAAAAAAAAAAAAGTTATTTATTTATTTTGGTTTTTCAAGGTAGGGGAGGACTGAAGGGGATGAGCACCATTCACACAATTGCTTAGTACCTCATTTAGAGCCAAAAGCTTGCGTCTTCACAGTTAGCTCTCTAGACTACATGCTTCCCACTGCTTCTACCACTGAAGACATGGTCTTGGTAGACGTGTGCTGAAAAGAGCAAAGCCATCTTTCCAGTTGACTCTAAGATGGCTCAATGACCAAATTCATTCACTCCTGTATCTAATCCAATCAGCTGTATTGCGGTTAATCGTTAGCCACAAAACACCAGCAGCTTGAGCCGGAGCGCGGTGGCGCATGCCTTTAATCCCAGAACTGGGGAGGCAGAAGTAGGAGGATCTCAGTGAGTTCAGGGCCACCCTGAAACTGCAGAGTGAATTCCAGGGCTGCCTGGGCTAGAGCGAGACCCTACCTTGAAAAAAAAGAAAAGGAAAAGAAAGGAAGGAAGGAAGGAAGGAAGGAAGGAAGGAAGGAAGGAAAAAAGAGAGAGAGAAAACCAAGTCAGACATAGTGGCACACGGCTAGCACTTGGGAGACAGAGGTAGGAGGCTCACTGTGAGTTCAAGGCCACCCTGAGACTACACAGTGAATTCCAGGTCTAGAGTTAGACTCTACCTAGGGGGAAAAAAAAAGCAGTTTATCAGTGACCATCACTTTTGAACCACGTGTTCTGTTTGCAGGGAAATGTCAACCACAGGGTGTGGTCTCCGACTCCATCCTTTGAGAATCTCACCGCAGACGGTATTTGCCTGACATAGTAAGCAAAAGAAAATGAGGAGTGTGAGTTCGAAAATTTCATCACTATCCAGGGAGCTGCTGCAAGGGGCGCTTGGGCAAGTAAAATAACGCTGCTGGCTAGAGGAGAAGTTAGGTGGAGCCAGGCAGGGAAAGCCTTGTGACCCTCAGCCTTCTCTCTGATGTTAAATACGGAAATAAATCCCCAGAAATAAGTCCCCAGACTTGTCCTTTGCGTATTTAGTTGGAAAACTGCCTTTCTGAATTTGTCACATTTACCTTGCCAGTGATACATTCTTTAATAAATTCTAGAATCCCACTCATATTAGAATGCTATTTCTGTTTAAATTGGTTTTGGATGGTGCTTATTATTAGTGTTAATTATTTTTTTGACCTTGACCTAGTCACCCTGAGATTTGGGCTTTTTCTTTTTCTGGCTCAGGGGGAGGGACACTGTCACACTCTAAAAAGGAGTGGGACACTCTTCCTCCCAGCTGGTCTCTTCCCAGCAGCCAGCCTAGGCATAGGAAACTAATTACTTCTGCTCCTTCAGTTTGACCTCCTGAGGGAAGCAAAGGCCGAAAGGGCAGCCAGCCAGCCGCAGCGGCCCTGCAACTCCTCCTAGCAGACAGAGCCTCTGCACATGAGCCAGGGCGTGGGCGCCTCACTGCGTTCAAGACTCAAGAAGACAGGATTTGATAGACAGCAGCCATTTGCCTTGTTTGGGGGTAGGTCTCATGAACAAGAGTAAGGGAGGCCGGGCGTGGTGGCACGCACCTTTAATCCCAGCACTTGGGAGGCAGAGGTAGAAGGATCGCTGTGAGTTCGAGGCCACCCTGAGACTACATAGTAAGTTCCAGGTCAGCCTGGACTAGAGTGAGACCCTACCTCGAAAAAAAAAAAAAAAAAATTAAAAATAAAAGAAGAGGAAGATGTAAGGTTCAGGAGTGACCAAGACCACAGAGACCACTCTGAGGCAATGATGGAAGCTTTTATTCAGGAAAAACATGAGCCGCCAGGGCTGACTCTCAAGAGCGGAGTAGTCATCTTGGGATTACAGATAGTGGGCTATATAGAGCTCTTCAGTTGGGGGAAGGTGAGGAAGGGGGAAGTAAAGAAAAGGTTTCTTGAGCTGGAAAGATGGCTCAGCGGTTAAGCGCTTGCCTGTGAAGCCTAAGGACGCTGTTTCGAATCTTGATTCCCCAGGACCCACAGATGCACAAGGGGGCGCATGCGTCTGGAGTTCATTTGCAGTGGCTGGAGGCCCTGGCGGGCCCATTCTCTCTCTTTCTATCTGCCTCTTTCTCTCTCAAATAAATAAATAAAAATAAACAAAAAAGTTAAAGATAAAAAATGAAAGGTTTCTTTAGGGGAGATCTAAGATAGCCAGGGTGTGACACCAGAGCAGTAACCTGGTGTCCTGAGAGATAAGGGGACAGAAAACCCAGACCTGAGGCATTGTTAGGCAAGGAAGGGATGATGGCTGGGTGGTTCCCTGAGGAATGTGGATGACCCACTTCCTTGTGTCTCTGTTACCCTCCTGCTGTCCTCGGTGACTCCATTTTGTCCTGACCCAACATAAGGGAGCCAGGCATGGTGACGCACGCCTTTAGTCCCAGCACTCCAGAGGCAGAGGTAGGAGGATCGCTGTGAGTTCGAGGCCACACTGAGACTACATAGTGAATTCCAGGTCAGCCTGGGCTAGAGTGAGACCCTACCTCAAAAAACAACAACATAAAGTAAAGAAAGTAAAGAGTGAGGTGGGGTATAGCTTCAGAGAGAGAGTGTTTACATGTGCTGTGCAAAGTCATGGGTTCATAAAAAAAAGAAAGAAAGAAAGAAAGAAAGAGAGAGAGAGAGACGGCTGGAGAGATGGCTTAGTAGTTAAGGCACTCGCCTAGTAAGCCAAAGTATCCAAGTTCTCTTCTCCAGTACCCATGTAAAGCCAGATGCACTCAGTGACGCATGTGTCCCGAGTTCATTTGCAAGGGCTGGAGGCCCTGGCTTGTCCATTTTCTCTCTCTCTTTCTCTCTCTCAAATAAATAAGTAAAAATATTTTGAAAGAAAAAAAAAAAAAGAAAGAAAGAAACAAAGACAGAGGAAGAGAGAGAGTTGAGAGGCAGGAAGGGACTTTTCCTCTTGCCAGCAGAATGGCTTTTCTCACAGCCTTTGTTTTCTGCTTTCTCAGCAGGTTCTGTGGGCTCTGTCTGGGTCCCAGAGAAGGGCTGGGGAATGTCAGGGCCTAAGTCAGTGACAACCACTGTGTGTGCAGGAAAAGGGAGGCTCCTCCGCCATTTCCTGCAGGCCTGCTGTGGGTTTTCATGATGTCATCCATTCATCATTGTGAGCTGATTGGCTGGTCCAGGACTGGACTGGCTGCCCATGGCCAGAAGGGAAGAGAGAGATCCCAGGACAACTGTGCAGCAGGCCCCTGAGCATGTGCAGACATGTTGACATCCGTTCCACCTAGAAAGGCTTGGTGGAAACCGAAGAAGACAGTACAAGTTATAAGATCTTATCCAACCTTCCCTTCCCTGAACGCCTGGGGAAAATTCAGGGGCCTCTTGCCTGTAGATAGGGAGCCAAACCCTGGAGTGGGCCTGGGTGTGGAGGAAGGACTGCTATGCCAGATGGTTCACTCTCAGGAATTCAACCTGTTTCCTAACTCCGCGGTGTTTGAAAGCAACTTTGTCCAGGTACTCTTGAGTGGCTCGGAAGAGCAACCCCCAACCCTTGATTCTTCTAACCCTGTCCCCTCCAGATGTGACCGGAGCTGGAAGAGAGAGGGAACTGACAGGCTAAGGGGGCTGCAGTGCAAGGCCACCCACCAAGACTAGGGTGTCTCATTACAGCTGTGGGGACCTGAGGAGAGATGTGAGACTTTCTCTGCTTGTAGTGGACGATTGGGCATTAGATCCCTAATTTATGTCCTCCGGGCAGGCTGTCACCTGAAACCAGATGATGTCAGGAGGCAGTGAAAGGAGATGGCCCTTGAAGGTTAGACACGGAAATACTGATTTGTGAAGCAGAGGAGCTGGGGACCCAGAGAGATCTGGGCTCAGATTCCAGGCTCTGCTTTCTTGTGGGGAGGTGTCATTGCACACGGAGTACCCAGTATCCACTCTCTCCACTTTCAGCAAGTGAGATCTTGAGATCAAAGGCAAGCACATCAGGTGCCTGAGGGAGCAGACGCTGGGCTTCTCTCCCTTTGCCTGGCCTTCCCTCAGGCCAGAGAGACTAGAAATAAAGAGCGCTGTGGAGGTGGGAGGAATCTTCCCACGCAGTGAGGGAGGGCGCAGGACATAATTTGGCCCCTTCACATCATGGCCATGACCATGAAGTTTTTTCAAAGCAAAGCCAGAAATAGGCCAGGAAGGATTCACAGGCACGGGATAGGTGCTACAATTTATAGTTCTTGTTGACAATCATTTGATAGTAGGTCCTTTAAGCTCCCTTAGGAAGGTGATGTGGTGGCTCATGCCTGGAGTCCCAGCACTTGGGAAGATGAGGCAGGAGGATTACCTTGAGATCGAGGCCAGCCTGAGCTACAGAATGACACCCTGTCTCACAAAAACCAAAAACAAACAAACCCCCAAAAACCTTACAAGAGTTTTTTTTTTTTTTTTTTTTTTTTTTTTTGAGGCAAGCCCAACAGACTGGCTTTTTTTTTTTTTTTTTTTTTTAATGTGAGAGAGCAAGAGACAGAGTGACAAGGGCACACCAGGGTCTCCAGCCACTGTAATCGAACTCCAGATGCCTGTGCCCCCTTGTGCGCATGTGCGACCTTGCATGCTCGCATCACTATGTATCCAGAGAGTTGAACACGAGTCCTTTGGCTTCGCAGGCAAGCGCCTTACCCGCTAAGCCGTCTCTCCAGCCCCCTACAAGAATTTTTAAACAAATACAGAACTGGGCATGGTGGCGCACAGCTTTAATCCTGGTACTTGGCAGGCAGAGGTAAGAGGATTGCTGTGAGCTCAAGGCCAGCCTGGGATGACAGAGTGAGCTCCAGGTGAGCCTTGGCTAGAGTGAAACACTACCTCAGAAACTAAACAATAGAGCCAGGTGCAGTGGCTTTTAATCCCAGCAGTTGGGGGGGGGGACTGAGGCAGGAGGATTGCTGTGAGTTTGAGGCAAGCCTGAGACTAATTCCAGGTCAGCCTGGGGCTATATGAAGACCCTACCTTGAAAAACCAAAAATACCTAAAAAATAAGAAAATACAGGTTAAAGCACCTATCCCTGGTTACCAGGGGACAATTGGCAATGTCTGGGATCAATTTTAGCTGTCAGTTTGGGTTGGAGTTCCTGTTAGCATCTAGGAGGGGCAGAGGCCAGGGGTGCCACTGAGAATTCTGTGGCACAAGGCACTACCTCCCTCTCCATTCTTTTTTTTTTTTTTTTTAATTATTTTATTTATTTGAAAGAGAGAGAGAGAGGCAGAGACAGAAGGAGAGAGAAAGAGGCAGATAGCGAATGGGCATGCCAGGGCCTCTAGCCACTGCAAACAAACTCCAGATGCATGAGCCACCTTGTGCATCTGGCTTATGTGGGTCCTGCCATCTCTCCAGCCCCTTCTCCATTCTTTTTATTTTTTATTTTTATTATTTATTTATTTATTTGAAAGCGATGCACAGAGAGAGAAAGAGGCAGAGAGAGAGAGAGAGAGAATAGGTGCGCCAGGGCCTCCAGCCACTGCAAATGAACTCCAGACGTGTGCGCCCCCTTGCGTATCTGGCTAACGTGGGTCCTGGGGAATCGAGCCTCGAACCAGGGTCCTTAGGCTTCCCAGGCAAGCGCTTAACCGCTAAGCCATCTCTCCAGCCCCCTTCTCCATTCTTTAATCATCTAAAGGTGCTGAGTTGAGAAACCCTGAGCTAAAACATACTACTGCCTCCACCAAATACTCAGGCTGTGCCTGGGGGCTGCATTGCAGGTCAAAAAGGGTAGAAACTGGATAGAAATCTACAAAGCCTCCAACACCATGGCCCTTGGGGTGACCTCCTCTGTGCCCTGCCTACCCCTTCCTAACATCCTCCTCATGGCTAGAGTCAAATGGCATCAAGGACAGAGCCAGACCTGGAATAGACCATCCAGAGCCCCGCACATCATCCTAAAGAGGTAAGTAACGCAAATGAGAGTGAAGGACAAAGCAAGAAAACGGACAGAGATGAGGGGCGAGGGGGTGACCCAAGCTGGAAGCTGCTGGGTGACTAAACTCACGAGGAGAAATAAAGAAGTTGGTCAGGCGTGGTGGCACACACCTTTAAGCCCAGCACTGGGAAGGCAGAGGTAGGAGGATCATCATGAGTTCGAGGCCACCCAGAGACTACATAGTGAATTTCAGGTCAGCCTGGGCTAGAGTGAGACCCTACTTTAACAAACAAAAACAAAAAAAAGAAGTCATTTCAGTGATAGTAATTTTATCTTTTTTTTTTTTTTTGAAACCGTACCATGTAGCCCAAGCTGGCCTCGAATTTACAACATTGCCAACACTGGCTTTGAACTCTCGATCCTCCTGCCTCAACCTTCCAAGTGCTAGAATTATGGTGTAAACTACCATACCCAACTACTAATTGATTTAGACAGACATGATCTAAGACAATTGGCAGGTGGGAAGAACAGAGACCAGCCTGGGACAAAGGGAGACCTTACATGGACAGGAATGGGTCAGTAGACTGTCTTACTTAGTCCACTGACTCGGAAGGAGACCTCTCAGCCTCTTGCTGAAGGGTAAGGAGGAAATGAAGTCTGGCAGATGGAACACTGATCGGGAGACAGGCTCTTTCCAATTTATAACTAATTTAATTTTTGAGTTACAACTCACCTGCTGTAGTTCCTCTATAAAATGAGTGTACCAAGTGCCACATAGGACTGTAACATATAGTGATACCATGTTTGGGATAAAACCACCCCTTTATTTACTTATTCGAGAGAATGAGAATGGGCACACCAGGGCCTCCAGCCACTGACAATGAACTCCAGATGCATGCGCCACCTTGTGCATCTGGCTTATGTGGGTGGGTGCTAGGGAGTTAAACCTGGGTCCTTTGGCTTTGCAGGCAACCGCCTTAACCACTAAGCCATCTCTCCAGCCCCAAACCTCCCTTAAAAAAATTGTTTAAAAAATTATTTATTTGAGAGAGAAAGAGGCAAAGAGAGAGAGAGAATGGGTATACCCATACTCTAGCCACTGCAAATAAAGCCTAAACACATGCGCCACCTTGTGCATCTGGCAAATGTGAGTACCGGGGAATCAAACCTGGGTCCTTGGGCTTCACACAGGCAAGCGCCTTAACCACGAAGCCATCTCTCCAGACCAAAACCACCCTTCTTTTTTTTTTTTTTTTTCCGAGGTAGGGTCTCTCTGTAGCTCAGGCTGACCTGGAATTCACTATGTAGTCTCAAGGTGGCCTCGAACTCATGGCGATCCTCCTACCTCTGCCTCCCGAGTGCTGGAATCAAAGGCGTGTGCCACCACGCCCAGCTTAAAACCACCCTTCCTGATGTTTAAGCCTCTTTCTACATTCCACGAGCTGTGTTGGGTCTCTCTAGAAGTTCCAACAAGTGCAGGTAACCCCTGCCTCAGGCTGACCTGGAATTCACTATGTAGTCTCAGGATGGCCTTGAACTCAAGGCGATCCTCCTACCTCTGCCTCCCAAGTGCTGGGACTAAAGGCGTGCGCCACCATGCCCAGCTCCGTATGCTTTTTTTTTTAAATTTTTTGTTTATTTTTATTTATTTGAAAGCTACAGACAGAGAGAGAGAAAGAGGAAGAGAGAGAGAATGGGCACGCCAGGGCCTCCAGCCACTGTAAACAAACTCCAGACGCGTGCGCCCCCTTGTGCATCTGGCTAACGTGGGTCCTGGGGAATTGAGCCTCGAACCGGGGTCCTTAGGCATCACAGGCAAGTGCTTAACCGCTAAGCCATCTCTCCAGCCCTCCGTATGCTTTTGTAAGTCCAGCCCAGTCCCAGTTGACGAGTATTGGATCCAAAGCCAGCTCCTTGAGCCAGTGCATTTGGGCAGTTATGGAAGTGTTAAGGTCAGCGCATGTACAAGATGGACAGGGGCAAGATTCCTTTGAGCTGTCAAGAAGAAAATAGCAAGACCCTATGTCTCCAGCCACCTCCTTCCTCCTTAGGGCCGCAGGAATATCAGCCTGAAAATCATAGCAGGCTGAAAGCAGAAGGTTCCAGGACCCACCCCTGCTGGCTCTGAATCTTGGTGTTATCTTTAGTCTCTCTGCATCTTAATTAAGCTCCCCAAGTATATCTGGTTTCCCCAGCATATGAGTACCACTGGCTGAGCATTCTGTTATCCCCAAAAGCCCCCATTTTGGGGCTGGGAAAGTGGCTCAGTTGGGAAATTTCCCTTATAAGCTTGAAGACCTGAGTTCAATCCCCAGAACCCACATAAAAAAGCTGGTGTCATGATGTGCATTTATAATCCCAGAACTGGGGAGGCGGAGACGGCCAGATCCCTGGGGCTCACTAGACAACCAGTCTAGCCTACTTGGCACGCTCCAGGCCAATGAGGGTCCCTTTCTCGATAAATACATGCATGCATACATACATATATACATACATAAACTATGTATGTAGCCGGGCGTGGTGGCACAGGCCTTTAATCCCAGCACTTGGGAGGCAGAGGTAGGAGGATCACCGAGAGTTCGAGGCTACCCTGAGACTACATAGTTAATTCTGGGTCAGCCTGGACCAGAGTGAGACCCTGCCTCAAAAAACCAAAAAATATATACATGTGTGTGTGTGTGTGTGTGTGTATGTATACACACACACACACATCCTTGAGCAGACATTCACATTTTCATGAAGACAGGGTTATATCAGAAGCAACGGGGTTGCCAAGATACCTTCCCCTGTGCCTTCAGGATTCTCCCTTTGAAGTTTGTGGAGCTCCGGATCTGTGACCGCTTTGAACGCGTCCTGCGGTTGAGGACACTCACTGAAAAGATTTACTACCTAAAGCTCCACCCCGATCATCCTCAGACTGTCTTCCACTTCTGGATGCGCCTGGTTCAGATTCTGCAGAACGGTCTGTCCATCACCACCAAGGACCCTAGCATTCTTGTCACTCATTGCCTGGTACCCACGAGCCTCTGCAGCCCGTCTGGAGAGTCTGAGGTGAGAAAGTGCCCAAGGCCAGAGCTGATGGGGAGACCTGTGAGCAGCTGCCGCTGAGCACCCTGGGAAGGTGCTCTGGGCTTTGATCCCTTTCTAGACATCATATTTTTTATAAAAATAGAATTCACCCTTCTAAGTATGTATAACCTCAGTAAATGTATATAGTTGTGCAACCACCAGCCATCATAAGCCAGTGAAAGTGGCAAGAAGGAGGGGTTTTTGACTATTTGTTATTTGCAAGCAAAGAGAGAGAGAGAGCAAGAGAGAAAGAGAGAGAAAATTAGAAGGGAGGAAGAAATGGAGCATCAGGGCCTCAGGGCAAACAAACCTTAGGTGCATGCACCACTTTGTGCATCTGGCTTTATGTGGGTACTGGAGAATTGAACCCAGGCCATCAGGTTTTGCAAGCAAGCACCTTCAACCATCTCTCCAGCTCAAGAAGGAGTGTTTTTAGGGTGACTTTTTTTTTTTTTTCTCTTTTGATTTTTCGAGGTAGGGTTTCACTCTAGCCCAGGCTGACCTAGAAATCACTATGTAGTCTCTAGGTGGCCTCGAACTCACAGTGATCCTCCTACCTCTACCTCCCGAGTGCCGGGATTAAAGGCATGTGCTACCACGCCTGGCAAGGGTGACATTTTTACTCATTCCTTGTTCCTACTTTAAAAAAAAAAATTACTTATTTGAGAGAGAAACAGAGAGAGAATAGACACTCCAGCCACTGCAAAGGACCTCCAGCCACTGCAAACAAACTCCAGATGCATGTTTCACCTTGTGCATCTGGTATACGTGGGTATTAGGGAATAGAACCTGGGTCCTTGGGCTTTACAGGCAAGTGCCTTACCCTAGCTAGGCCATCTCTCCAGCCCTGTTCCTACTCTTGATTCTAGACAACCGCTGGTCTGTTTTCAATCTCTATAAAGTCATTTTTTCTGAGACATTTCTCTCTCTCTCTCTCTGTTTCTGTTTCTTGAGACAAGGTCTCATGCAGCCTAGACTGGCATGCAACTTACTATGTAGCCAGGAATGGCCCTGAACTTAGGATCCTTCCAACTCTACCTCCCAGGTGCTAGGATTAGAGGTGTGTGCTACAACAACCTGTTCATGCAATGCTGGGATCAATGCCAAGGGCCTCTTGAATACCAGGCAAGAACTCTACTAAATGGACTACATTCCCAACCCCTGATTGTTTTTTTTCTTAAGATTTTATTTATTTACTTTCATGGGAGGGAGGGAGGGAGAGAAAGAGAGAAAGGGTGAGAGAGAGAGAGAGAGAGAGGAGGGGGGGGGAGAGAATGAGTGCACCAGGACCTCTAGCCACTGCAAACGAGCTCCAGACGCATGCACCACTTTGCGTATCTGGCTTTATGTGGCCACTGGGGAGTTGAACCTGGGTCCTATCACACCCTCCAACACTCTGGTTAAAAGTGCTTGTGTATCTGGCTTTATGTCTGGGGTTCAATTCCCAAGCCGTTCCCTTAAGCCAGACCCATAATAGTGGTGCAAGAAAGAGTGAGAGGCAGATAGAGAGAGAATAGACTTCCCTGTGGGGTTTTTTTTTTTTTTTTTTTTGCGTGGGGTGGGGGGCTACTTTTTGAGGTAGGATCTTACTCTAGCTCAGGAATTCACTATGTCATCTCAGGGTGGCCTCGAACTCATGGCGATCCTCCTATCTCTGTCATTGTAGTCCAAGCTGTCCTCAGACCTTGCTAATTAGCCAAAGATGACCTTGAACTCTTGATTCTACAGACTCTGGTTTACAAATGGTTTACAAATTATAGATATGATATGTGCTACCTGGCTCTTACACATTTCTACAAGTGGAATTATATTATATTGTATTAATTACTTTCCTGCAACAAGTACCTGACCAAACAACTTTAGGGAAGATGTTTTTTGGCTTACAGTTCCAGGGTAGAGCCAGTGGTGTTGGGAAGTCACACTGGCAGGAGCCGAGGTGCCCATTCACCCTGCATCTGCAGTTGGGAAGGAAGGATATGAGTGATGGTGCTCAGCTGCTTTTTTTTTTTTAATTTTTGTTTTATTTATGTGTGTGTGTGTGAGAGAGAGAATTGGCACGCCACACTCCAGATGCATGCAGCACCCTGTGCGTCTGGCTTTACGTGGGCCCTGGGGAATTGAACCAAGGCTCTTTGGCTTTGCAGGCAAGTGACTTAACGGCTAAGCCATCTCTCCAGCCCCTCAGCTCACTTCTTTTCATTCAGTCCAGGACCTCAGCCCGTAAACACTGCTGTCCACAGTTTAGGGTGAGTCTTCCTCAATTAACCTAACCCAGAAAACTCCCTCACAGACATGCCCAGAGATGTGTTTCTATGGTGATTCTATTTGTTGTTGTTGTTGTTGTTTGTTTTTTTTTTTTGTTTTTTTCCTAGATAGGGTCTCTCTCCAGCCCAGGCTGACCTTGAACTCATGGTGATCCTCCTACCTCAGCTTCCCCAGTGCTCCACCAGGCCTAAGTGTTTCCATGGTGATTCCTAAATCCCACCAAATTGACCAGATTAGCTGTCATAATAATCCCTTGCCTGGCTTTCCCTTAGTATAATGCTTTGCAGGTTTATACATATGTAATAGCATGTGACTAACTCTGGGTCCTAGTTACGGACCATCAGTAGTTCATTCCTTCTAATTGCTTATTACCAGTTGATGGATTTTGGGATCTCTTCCAGTTTAGGGGTTACTATCGTGTAGATGTGTTTTCATTGGTCATGAATAGATTCCAAGGTATGACATAGCTGGGTAGTTATATGGAAAGTTTCTGTCTAACTTAAAAAAATTATTTTCATGTGTATGCGTGTGGTGCACGTGTGCCAGAGCCTCTCACCATTGCAAACAAATGTCAGAAACTTGTGCCACTGTTTTAGGTCTGGCTTAAGGGAATGGCTGGGGAATTGAACCCCGGGCAGGCAAGTGTTACAAGCAAGCACCTTTAACCACAGCCATCTTCCCAGTCCCACATCTAATGTTTAAAGAACGTGACAAACTTCTCTGGCCATTTTTTTTTGTTTGTTTATTTATTTATTTTTTTGTTTATATATTTTATATATATAGAGAGAGAGAATGGGCGCACCAGGGCCTCCAGCCACTGCAAACGAACTCCAGACGCATGCGCCCCCTTGTGCATCTGGCTAACATGGGTCCTGGGGAATCGAGCCTCGAACCAGGGTCCTTAAACTTCACAGGCAAGCGCTTAAACCGCTAAGCCATCTCTCCAGCCCAATGTATAATTTTTTTATTGACAACTTCTATATAAACCATAATAATTCCTTCCCCTCCCCCACTTTCCCCTTCACTACTTTATTTTCCATCATATCCCCTCCCTCTCTCTGTTAGTCTCTTTTTTATTTTGATGTCATCATCTTTTACTCCTATTATGAGGGTCTTGTGTAGGTAGTGCTAGGCACTGCGAGGTTGTGGATATTGAGGCCAATTTCTGTCTGGACAGTTGTATGTAAGGATTCGTAACCTTCCTTTGGTTCTTACATTCTTTCCGCCACCTCTTCCGCAATGGACCCTGAGCCTTGGAGGGTGTGATAGAGATGTTTCAGTGCTGAGCACTCCTCTGTCACTTCTTCTCAGCACTATGTTGCCTTTTGGGTCATCCCAGTGGTCACCGCCATCTGAAAAGAGAAGCTTCTCTAACCAAAAGTGAGAGTAGTATTGATATGTGAATATGAACATTAGGTGTAGTGCTTACAGGGCAGTTTGATGAGCATAATACATGCATTTAGCCAGATAAGAGCAGGCTTTATACCTCTAAGGCTCACGACCTCTCCTGCCATAGACTTTTGATTAGGTTTTCAGTACCAGCCATGTATTCCCTCCCATAGAGTGGGCCTTCAGTCCAGTTAGAGAGCAGCTGGTTTCCCCCAGAGTAGACATGCCACTATTGCACCCATTTGGTCATTTGGCCTGGTTGGCCAAACTTGAGGCTTGCAGTGTCCACTGTTGTTCACCACTGATGACTTCTGTCTCCCATAGGGCTGCATGCAGTGCAGCTTTTTCCAGCTTTCAGTTGGCTGGTCTACAGGCAGAAGGTTTTCAGCTCAGCCCCAGCTTGATTTCTCAGTGACCTTGCTGCCCAGGCATGTGAAGTCTTTAGCAATAAGGTCTTACCATCTGTTTCTTGCGGGAAGCCAAGGGCTTTGGCAATAGCCTATAATGTTTTGGAGGCAACAGGGACCTCCCTGGCCAACAACTCACAGGAAGGTATCTCTGGCCATTTTTACATTACCACCAACAATTTGTGAAAGTTTCATTTTCTCCACGATCTCATCATCATGGATTTTTAAAAAAATATTTACTCGCTCTAGCATACATATGGTGGTTAGAGTTTTGATTTCCCTAATGACTAATGATGTTGAACAACTTTTCATGGACTTTTAAATTATACATACAGTGTCTTCAGTGAAATAAATGTCTTTTCAAATCTCCTGCCCATTTTTTAAAAGATTTTATTGGGTCTGGAGAGATGGCTTAGCAGTTAAGGCATTTGCCTGCAAAGCCAAAGGATCCCGGTTTGATTCTCCAGAACCCACATAAGCCAGAGCACAAGGGGGCGCATGCATCTGGAGTTCGTTTGCAGTGGCTGGAGGCCCTGGCAATCCCATTCTCTCTCTCTCTCTCCCTCCCCTCCCTCTCCTAGACTGGCATGCAACTTACTATGTAGCCAGGAATGGCCCTGAACTTAGGATCCTTCCAACTCTACCTCCCAGGTGCTAGGATTAGAGGTGTGTGCTACAACAACCTGTTCATGCAATGCTGGGATCAATGCCAAGGGCCTCTTGAATACCAGGCAAGAACTCTACTAAATGGACTACATTCCCAACCCCTGATTGTTTTTTTTCTTAAGATTTTATTTATTTACTTTCATGGGAGGGAGGGAGGGAGGAGAAGAGAGAAAGGAGAGAGAGAGAGAGAGAGAGAGGAGGGGGGGGGGAGAGAATGAGTGCACCAGGACCTCTAGCCACTGCAAACGAGCTCCAGACGCATGCACCACTTTGCGTATCTGGCTTTATGTGGCCACTGGGGAGTTGAACCTGGGTCCTATCACACCCTCCAACACTCTGGTTAAAAGTGCTTGTGTATCTGGCTTTATGTCTGGGGTTCAATTCCCAAGCCGTTCCCTTAAGCCAGACCCATAATAGTGGTGCAAGAAAGAGTGAGAGGCAGATAGAGAGAGAATAGACTTCCCTGTGGTTTTTTTTTTTTTTTTTTTTTTTTTTGCGTGGGGTGGGGGGCTACTTTTTGAGGTAGGATCTTACTCTAGCTCAGGAATTCACTATGTCATCTCAGGGTGGCCTCGAACTCATGGTGATCCTCCTATCTCTGTCATTATAGTCCAAGCTGTCCTCAGACCTTGCTAATTAGCCAAAGATGACCTTGAACTCTTGATTCTACAGACTCTGGTTTACAAATGGTTTACAAATTACAGGTATGATATGCGCTACCTGGCTCTTGCACATTTCTACAAGTGGAATTATATTATATTGTATTAATTACTTTCCTGCAACAAGTACCTGACCAAACAACTTTAGGGAAGATGTCTTTTGGCTTACAGTTCCAGGGTAGAGCCAGTGGTGTTGGGAAGTCACACTGGCAGGAGCCGAGGTGCCCATTCACCCTGCATCTGCAGTTGGGAAGGAAGGATATGAGTGATGGTGCTCAGCTCACTTTTTTTTTTTTTTTAATTTTTGTTTTATTTATGTGAGAGAGAGAGAGAGAGAATTGGCACGCCACACTCCAGATGCATGCGGCACCCTGTGCGTCTGGCTTTACGTGGGCCCTGGGGAATTGAACCAAGACTCTTTGGCTTTGCAGGCAAGTGACTTAACGGCTAAGCCATCTCTCCAGCCCCTCAGCTCACTTCTTTTCATTCAGTCCAGGACCTCAGCCCGTAAACACTGCTGTCCACAGTTTAGGGTGAGTCTTCCTCAATTAACCTAACCCAGAAAACTCCCTCATAGACATGCCCAGAGATGTGTTTCTATGGTGATTCTATTTGTTGTTGTTGTTGTTGTTTGTTTTTTTTTTTTTTTTTTTTTCCTAGATAGGGTCTCTCTCCAGCCCAGGCTGACCTTGAACTCATGGTGATCCTCCTACCTCAGCTTCCCCAGTGCTCCACCAGGCCTAAGTGTTTCCATGGTGATTCTAAATCCCACCAAATTGACCAGATTAGCTGTCATAATAATCCCTTGCCTGGCTTTCCCTTAGTATAATGCTTTGCAGGTTTATACATATGTAATAGCATGTGACTAACTCTGGGTCCTAGTTACGGACCATCAGTAGTTCATTCCTTCTAATTGCTTATTACCAGTTGATGGATTTTGGGATCTCTTCCAGTTTAGGGGTTACTATCGTGTAGATGTGTTTTCATTGGTCATGAATAGATTCCAAGGTATGACATAGCTGGGTAGTTATATGGAAAGTTTCTGTCTAACTTAAAAAAATTATTTTCATGTGTATGCGTGTGGTGCACGTGTGCCAGAGCCTCTCACCATTGCAAACAAATGTCAGAAACTTGTGCCACTGTTTTAGGTCTGGCTTAAGGGAATGGCTGGGGAATTGAACCCCGGGCAGGCAAGTGTTACAAGCAAGCACCTTTAACCACAGCCATCTTCCCAGTCCCACATCTAATGTTTAAAGAACGTGACAAACTTCTCTGGCCATTTTTTTTTGTTTGTTTATTTATTTATTTTTTTGTTTATATATTTTATATATATAGAGAGAGAGAATGGGCGCACCAGGGCCTCCAGCCACTGCAAACGAACTCCAGACGCATGCGCCCCCTTGTGCATCTGGCTAACATGGGTCCTGGGGAATCGAGCCTCGAACCAGGGTCCTTAAACTTCACAGGCAAGCGCTTAACCGCTAAGCCATCTCTCCAGCCCAATGTATAATTTTTTTATTGACAACTTCTATATAAACCATAATAATTCCTTCCCCTCCCCCACTTTCCCCTTCACTACTTTATTTTCCATCATATCCCCTCCCTCTCTCTGTTAGTCTCTTTTTTATTTTGATGTCATCATCTTTTACTCCTATTATGAGGGTCTTGTGTAGGTAGTGCTAGGCACTGCGAGGTTGTGGATATTGAGGCCAATTTCTGTCTGGACAGTTGTATGTAAGGATTCGTAACCTTCCTTTGGTTCTTACATTCTTTCCGCCACCTCTTCCGCAATGGACCCTGAGCCTTGGAGGGTGTGATAGAGATGTTTCAGTGCTGAGCACTCCTCTGTCACTTCTTCTCAGCACTATGTTGCCTTTTGGGTCATCCCAGTGGTCACCGCCATCTGAAAAGAGAAGCTTCTCTAACCAAAAGTGAGAGTAGTATTGATATGTGCATATGAACATTAGGTGTAGTGCTTACAGGGCAGTTTGATGAGCATAATACATGCATTTAGCCAGATAAGAGCAGGCTTTATACCTCTAAGGCTCACGACCTCTCCTGCCATAGACTTTTGATTAGGTTTTCAGTAGCAGGCATGTATTCCCTCCCATAGAGTGGGCCTTCAGTCCAGTTAGAGAGCAGCTGGTTTCCCCCAGAGTAGACATGCCACTATTGCACCCATTTGGTCATTTGGCCTGGTTGGCCAAACTTGAGGCTTGCAGTGTCCACTGTTGTTCACCACTGATGACTTCTGTCTCCCATAGGGCTGCATGCAGTGCAGCTTTTTCCAGCTTTCAGTTGGCTGGTCTACAGAGAGAAGGTTTTCAGCTCAGCCCCAGCTTGATTTCTCAGTGACCTTGCTGCCCAGGCATGTGAAGTCTTTAGCAATAAGGTCTTACCATCTGTTTCTTGCGGGAAGCCAAGGGCTTTGGCAATAGCCTATAATGTTTTGGAGGCAACAGGGACCTCCCTGGCCAACAACTCACAGGAAGGTATCTCTGGCCACTTTTACATTACCACCAACAATGTGTGAAAGTTTCATTTTCTCCACGATCTCATCATCATGGATTTTTAAAAAAATATTTACTCGCTCTAGCATACATATGGTGGTTAGAGTTTTGATTTCCCTAATGACTAATGATGTTGAACAACTTTTCATGGACTTTTAAATTATACATACAGTGTCTTCAGTGAAATAAATGTCTTTTCAAATCTCCTGCCCATTTTTTAAAAGATTTTATCGGGTCTGGAGAGATGGCTTAGCAGTTAAGGCATTTGCCTGCAAAGCCAAAGGATCCCGGTTTGATTCTCCAGAACCCACATAAGCCAGAGCACAAGGGGGCGCATGCATCTGGAGTTCGTTTGCAGTGGCTGGAGGCCCTGGCAATCCCATTCTCTCTCTCTCTCTCCCTCCCCCTCTCCCTGTTTCTCTCTCTCAAATAAATAAAATACATTTAAAAAAGATTTTATTTTTATTTATTTATTAGAGACAGAGAGAGAGAGAGAGAATGGGTGCACCAGGGCCTCTAGCCACTGCAAAGGAACTCCAGATACAAGTGCCACCTTGTGCATCTGGCTTATGTGGGACCTGGAGAATTGAACCTGGGTCCTTAGGTTTCACAGGCATGCACCTTAACCGCTAAGCCATCTCTCCAGCCCTCCTGCCCATTTTTTTTTTTTTTTTTTTGTTTTTGACTTTTTGAGGTAAGGTCTCACTCTAGCTCAGGCTGACCTGGATTTCATTCTGCATTCTCAGGGTGGCCTCGAACTCACAGCGATCCTCCTACCTCTGCCTCCCAAGTGCTGGGATTAAAGGCGTGTGCCACCATGCCCGGCCCTCCTGCCCATTTTAAAATTGGGTTTTATCTTCGTACTGAATAAGGACTGGATGTAAGTCCTTCAGATGTATGATCTGCAAATATTCTCTTCCAGTATGTGAATTGTCTTCATTTTATTTTTCTTTATTTATTATTATTATTTTTTTTTATTATTATTTTTTGGTTTTTCAAGGTAGAGTCTCACACTGGTCCAGGCTGACCTGGAATTATGTAGTCTCAGGGTGGCCTTGAACTCTCAGCGATCCTCCTACCTCTGCCTCCTGAGTGCTGGGATTAAAGGCATGTGCCACCACACCCAGTTATTTATTATTATTTTTATTAACAACTTCCATGATTGTAAACAATATCCCATGGTAATACCCTCCCTCCCCCCCCCCACTTTCCCCTTTGAAGCTCCATTCTCCATCATATCCCCTCCCCATCTCAATCAGTCTTTTATTTTGATGTCATGATCTTTTCCTCCTCTTATGATGGTCTTATGCAGGTAGTGTCAGGCACTGGGAGGTCATGGATATCCAGGCCATTTTGTGTCTGGAGGAGCATGTTGTTATCTTCATTTTCTTAATGATTTCATTTGGAGAGCAGAAGCTTTTAATTCTGATGAAGTATAATCACCTTTTTCTTTTAGGAACCAGCCTTTTGGGGTCCTATCTAGGAACTCTGTTCAACCCAAAGTCACAAAGGTTTAACGCTGCTTTTGTCTCGAAGTTGTGCAAATTTCACTCCTACACTTCAGTGTAGGAGTCACTTTGAATGAAGAATGTGCTGAAACTAAGTTTTCTTTTTTTCTTTTTTCTTTTTTCTTTTTCCTTTTTTTTTTTTCAAGGTAGGTTTTCACTGTAGCTCAGGCTGACCTGGAATTCACTATGTAGTCTCAGGTGGCCTCAAACTCATGGTGATCCTCCTACTTCTGCCTCCCAAGTGCTGGGATTAAAGGCCTATGTCACCATGCCCAGTTCTATATTTTCTTAATTTCAGTTAGATTAGTCATTGATAATACGTAGAAATGTAATTAATTTTTCTAAAAATATTCTTATTTATTTATTTGAGAGAGAGAGACACAGACGAACAGAGAGTCAGATGGAAAAGGAGAGGGAGAATGAGCACGTCTGGCAGGGCTTCCAGCCACTGCAAACACACTCCAGACACATGTGCCACTTTGTGCCTCTGGCTTTATATGGGTCATGGGAAATTGAACCCAGGCCATTAGCCTTTGCAAACAAGTGCCTTTAACTGCTGAGCTCTCTCTCCAGCCCTGTAATTGATTTTGAGTATTACTCTTGGTTATTAGTTGTGGTCTTATGGATTCCTCGAGGTTTTCTACATTATGCGTTCTTGTCATCTTAAATAGTTTTACATCTCTATTTCTAAGTTAGAGTGATTGATTGCTAGACGCTCCAGTGCAACATTGTGCACTGTAGAAAGTTCTGGAGATCAAACTCAGAGCCTTACACATGCTAAACAGAGTTTTACTCTGAACAACATGCCCAGACTTTTTGTTTTATTTTGTTTGGATATTTTTTTGGATCTAAATATTTTTTCTTTTTTTTCTTTCTTTTTTTTTTTTATTAACAACATACCAAAGCAGAGATCCAGAGGCTCCTAAGAGCTCATCACTGAAGTAGACTTAAAACACACCCAACATGGCTCAGGGATTTTTGTGGAAGAGGGGGCAGAAAGATTGTTGGAGGCACAAGTTTCCTAATAACTGACTGCTGCTCCCACAATGCACAACCCACAATCCTCACAGGGATAATCTGCGACCCCAGTGAGGAGGGCCTTTGGAAAAGGGGCAGGGAGGAGGGAAAGGATGGTACCAACATGCATTATTTCCATACTAAGGATATCCATAACTAATAATAATTTTTTAAAAAAAATAACATAACTGTATAGACACATCATATGTTGATGCCATCCTTTCCCTCCTTCTTGCCCCCATCTGCTGGAAGCCCTCCTCAGTGGGGTTGCTGGTGTTTCCCATGGGGTTGTGGGTTATGGATTGTGGGAACAGCAGTCAGTTACTGAGGGGAGCCAGTGCCTCTGGGCATGACACCCAAACCTATGGCTCTTGCACACTTTTGGCCTCTATTTCGTATAATTTCCTGAGCCACGTTTGGTGCGTTTTAAGTCTACTTCAGTGACGAGCTCTCAAGGAGCCCCTGGATCTCTGCTTTGCTATGTGTCGAGTATCCTCGGCGTCTGTCTCCTTCACCCTGGAGTTGATTGTCAGGCTCCCCACGGAAGCAGCATTTTTGCTCATCTCTCCAGTTCCACTGTGGTTTCACCTGGGCCTTGGCTGGAATGTGAGCGATGGCTTATCTCCTCGGGTCTCGCTACTCTGTACCCTCTGGCTCCCAGGGTTGGGGACCCAGGGACTAGTCCATCAGGAAGGTGGAGAAAAAGCTGAATTTTTTTTTTTTTTTTTTTTGAGAAAGGGTCTCTCACATTGTAGCTCAGGCCAGCCTAAAGCTCACTATGTGTCCCGGGCTGTCTTTGAAATTAACGGTGCTCTTTGTATTTATTTATCTTTTTAATTTTTGAGGTCGGGGCTTGCTCTAGCTCAGACTGTCCTGGAATTCTGTAGTCCCAGGCTAGCCTTGAACTCGCAGTGATCCTCCTACCTCAACCTCCCAAGCGCTGGGACTAAAGGCATTCACCACCATGCCCAATGGTCATAGCAGCACTCTTGCCTTCAACTCCAGAGTGAGGAAATTGTGTGGTGGTTTGATTCAGGTGTCTCCCATAAACTTAGGTGTTCCTGAATGCTAGGTTCCCAGCTGATGGAGATTTTGGGAATTAACGCCTCCTGGAGGGCAGTGTAGTGTTGGGGGTGGGCTTATGGGTGTTATAGCCAGTTTCCCCATGCCAGTGTTTGGCACACTCTCCTGTTGCTATTGTCCACCTAATGCTAGCCAGGGGGTGATGTTCACCCTATGCTCATACCATCATTTTCCCTGCTATCGTGGAGCTTCCCCTCGAGCCTGTAAGCCAAAATAAACCTCTTTTTTCCCACAAGCTGCTCTTGGTTGGGTGATTTCTACCAGCAATGCGAACCTGACTGCGACAAATTGTTTAAAAGAAGAGGCAAGCAGGGCGTGGTGGCGCACACCTTTAATCCCAGCACTCAGGAGGCAGAGGTAGGAGGATTGCTGACAGTTCGAGGCCAACCTGAGATTACATAGTGGATTCCAGGTCAGCTGAGCCAGAATGAGACCCTACCTCGAAAAATCAAAAAATAAATTAATTAATTAAAGAAGAGGCAAAAGCAGACAGCTTTGCCTTGTTCCTGAATTTAAAGGGAAGGTATTTAGTCTTTGGTATGATGCTAATTGTGAAATTTTTAAAAAATGCAAACTGGGGCCATCAGGCTTTGCAAGCAAGTGCCTCTAGCCACTTAGCAATCTCTCCAACCCCTTTGATTTTATTTGCTGGGCAATGGTCGTAAATGACTTTTATTCCAATACTTGGGAGGCAGAGATAGGATGAGCCCCTTGAGTTCAGGGCCAGCCTGGGACAAGAGTTCCAGGTCAGTCTGTGTTATAGTAAGACCCTAGCTCAAAAAAATTATTTATTGGGCTAGAGAGATGGCTCAGTGGTTAAGGCGCTTGCCTATGAAGCCTAAGGACCCCGGTTTGATTCCCCAGTACCCATGTAAGCCAGATGCACAGGGTGATATATGCATCTGGAGTTTGTTTGCAGTGGCTAGAGGTCCTGATGTGCCCATTCTCTCCTCTCTTCTCTCTCTGCCTTTCTCCTTTGCTCTCAAATAAATGAATAAAACATTTAAAAATTATTTATTTGCAAGTAGAAAGGGAGGGGGGAGAGAGAGAGATAAAAAGAGAGAATGGGCACACCAGGGCCTCTTGGCACTGCAAACTCACTCCAGGTGCATATGTCACCTTATGCATCTGGCTTATGTGGGTACAGGGGAATGGAACCTGGGTCCTTTGGCTTCACAAGCAAGTGCCTTAACCACCAAACTATCTCTCCAGCCCTATTGAGATTTTTTTGTTTAATTTTTTTCTTTTCAAATTTTTTTTATTAACAACTTCCATGATTATAAAAAAATATCCCATGGTAATACCCTCCCTCCCCCCACTTTCCCCTTTGAAACTCCATTCTCCCCATCCCTATTGAGTTTTTTAATGGGAACAGATTCCATACCAAGTTTATGTTAGCAAATATCCGTGAAGATCTTACCTCTAGGGTACTAAGGGATATTTATATCAAATAAAAGGCTATCCAGAGCTGGAGAGGTGGCTCAGCAGTTAAGGCATTTGCCTGCAAAGCCTGACAGCCCAAGTTCAATTCCCCAGGATCCAAGTAAAGCCAGGTGTACAAGGTGGCGCATACATCTGGAGTTCATTTGCAGTGGCAAGAGGCCCTGGTGCATTCTCTCTCTTGCTCTCTCTCTCTGCTTACAAATAAGGTAGGGTCTTTTTTTCGAGGTAGGGTGTCGCTCTAGCCCAGGCTGACCTGGAATTCACTATGTAGTCTCAGGGTGGCCTTGAACTCACAGCGATCCTCCTACCTCTGCCTCCCGAGTGCTGGGATTAAAGGCGTGCGCCACCTCGTCCGGCTAATAAAAATATTTTCTTTTCTTTTCTTTTCTTTTTTTTTTTTTAAAGACTATCCATACAAAGGTGTGGCCTTGGAATTTCTTCCAGCAGCAGCTGGTGTGGCTATCCCATGGAAGAGCTTGAGTCCTAGCACCTTAGGATCTGGATCATGACCTGAAAAACAATGCAGACACCCTAAAGCTTAACCACTCGTTTGTTCTTTCTCCGTGTACTTAATACAGGAGAACCCTCCAGCCTCCCAACCCAGTGAGAGCCTCATGCAGCTGATGGCCAAGGGGGAGAGCGAGGCCCTCTCTCAGATCTTTAGCGACCTGCATCAGAAGAACCAATTCAGGTACATGACTTAAATCAGCTTTCCTGCAGCAGGGAAGGTTCCAGAACCTTAGCTTATGTCCATTAACACAAAGGGGCATGAAATACTGTCACACACACACAGTGGCCAGTCTCCAGGCAGTCTTTCCTGGCTCACTTTACCTTAGTCTCTTTATCCACAAAACCAGCATGGTTGGCTTAAATCTCTGGAGGAATGTGCAGCAATGAAAGTAACTGTAATAATGAGTTAATAACAGGGCAGAAAAATGAAAGTTAAAGTAGAATCAATCCAGTTTCTAGTGCTATAGAGAAATAACTAAAATGGGCTGGAGAGACGGCTTAGCAGTTAAGGCGCCTGTCTGTGAAGCTTAATGGCCCAGGTTCGATTCCCCAGTACCCACGTAAAGCCAGATGCACAAACATAAATCACCAAAACATGACTTTCAACTGTATCTTAGCGTAAAGTTCATTTATCAACTGACTTGGCCGCTGCTTGGACGCTCTGGAGCTCCCGTGGGTGTTTCTAAACATATAAACTCCCGTGGTGCAGGCCTATCTTCCCCATGCGGGAGGAAATGTCCCCCTGCACGTCAGATGACTTAGAGTTGATAGGAGAAACAGACAGCAGGGCATTTGGTGAGTCATGGCTGTAATCCCAGCACTACTGGGATCCCGAGTGCTGGGATGGGATTAAAGGCGTGTGCCACCCCGCCTGGCTTCCCACATAGCTTTTCCTATTTCTGCAAAGTCAGGGGAAGCAAAGACCTGAAGGAGAAATGGGCACTGTTCAGATCAAGGGTGTGGGGGAGAAAGAACCCGGCAGGCAGGCCGAGGGAACAAATGACTGTGGCTTTACCTGGAAGAAACTTGGGTGAGTTTAGGGAAAGGGAAGGAAGGCCAAAGGAGAAAACAGACAATAACCCCTGCCAGGCAGCTCCCCAGACCTTATGCCAGGAGAGGGGGAGGAGGGGTCATTGTTGGAAGCCCCGTGGCAGTTAGTAACAATGTCACTTAAGTTAACAGTGAGCATCTTTTTCCTCCTCAGCAAAATCAGCAGCGTGGGCTTGTTTCCTATCCCCTCCCACCCCCCTCCACCCCCCTCCCCCTTTCCCTTTTCACCTCTGGAAATTTAATGTGCCTCACACCCACCCCATAGAGCTCCAGCTGGCCTTTTTAATTTCACTTTACTTTGGTTTTTCGAGGTAGAGTCTCACTCTAGCCCAGGCTGACCTGGAAGTCACTATGCAGTCTCAGGGCGGCCTCGAACTCACAGCCATCCTCCTACCTCTGCCTCCCTGAGTGCTGGGATTAAAAGCATGCGCCACCGTGCCCGGCTGCCTTTTGAAAATTTATATCCCACTCTAAAGCTTTTGCGTGGGGAGCTGTCTCACTAGGGGGAAGGTTTGAAATCCGAGTTCATTGATTAACTTTTGCCCTTTATTTCCTTGACCCTGAAATGGCTGGAGAACAGCAGCAAAAGGACGGAGAGCCACAAGGCCCGCTCAGGTAGGGAGGGCCAGAGGGGTGAGCTGGCTGCTATGTGGGAGTCGGGTTGGGATCCCCTGCAGTTTCCCCTCTAACCTTCCCAGTGCTATCGGGAGTGCCCATTCTCTCTCCATGCCATAGTTGGAGATAGCCACATGATACCACCATGGTCAATTTGGCACCAAGTCCTACCCATTTCTTTCTTTGTGCCATTTTGGTTTTTCTATTTCTTTCTTTCTTTATTAGAGACAGAGAGATGGAGAGAGAGAGAGAGAGAATGGGCACACCAGGGCCTCTAGCCCTGCAAACAAACTCCAGATACATGTGCCACCATGTACATCTGGCTTATGTGGGACCTGAAGAATCGAACCTGGGTCCTTAGGCTTTGCAGGCATGTGCCTTAACCTCTAAGCCATCTCTTCAGCCCAGTTTTCTATTTATTTTCTTTCTCTCTTTATGTCGTTTATATCTTTCTTGTCTTATTTATTTATTATTATTATTTGGTTAGTTTGAGATAGGGTCTCACTCTAGCCCAGGCTGACCTGGATTTCACTCTGTAGTTCCTGGCTGGCCTCAAACTCACATGATCCTCCTACCTTTGGCTTCTTAGTGCTAAGATCAAAGGTGTGCACTACCACACCCTTTCTTTGTGTGTGGACACTACAGGGCCCCTTGCTGCTACAAATGAACTCCAGAGGTGTGTGCCATTGTTTTTCTTTTCTCTTTTCTTTTCATCTGGCTTACATGAATTGAACCCAGGCCAGCAGGCTTTGCAAACAAGGGCCTTGAACTGCTGAGCCATCTTTTTTTTTTTTTTTTCCCTTGGTTTTCGAGGTAGGGTCTCACTCTAGCCCAGGCTGACCTGGAATTCACTATGGAGTCTCAGGATGGCCTCGAACTCACAGCAGTCCTCCTACCTCTGCCTCCCGAGTGCTGGGATTAAAGGTGTGTGCCACCACACCCGGCTATCTGAGATGTTTTGATAGCCTTCATTTCTCCCACAGATTGACCATAGCATCTATTCGTGGGGCGGGGGGCAGGGAGGAGCTCTGTAAGTACCAATCTTTGTGGAAGGCTTTTTGGTCACTATGTAGAAATACTCTCCATCCTCTTTGAGGGACTAGAGGTACACGAGTCAATATGAAAAGTACAGAATCTCTCTCATCACAGGCAACATTCAAAGTTTATATCTGGGGTGCCAGAGGTACACAAAGACAGAGGATCCCTCTTTCCTGTCAGGACACTGGCCCAGGAGGCTTAGTGTCTTAGCAGAACCATAGAGGGATGATGAGTTCATGTGGGAAGAGTGTGGCGCATTCTAGAAGCAGCAGCTGGTTCTCTGTTGTTACAGCCTAGTCTACCCCCGAGCCCTCTGGGTTTGACCCTTCAGGAACTTCCCACGTTACCAGGCTCACCTCATCACATGTTTTCTGACTCACTCGCTCCTGCTCTAGTCAAACCTCCACTAGGCTTCCTCATACCTTGGTCATCCTTCCATTTCCTTCCCCCAAAGCACCACTATAACCCCTGCCTGTCCAAACCACACAACTCATTCCTGGCCAGACTTATACCCTTTCTCCTCATAATAACCTCTCACACTCTTCTCTAGTTCCTCGATTAGTGATAAACTCCATTCTATGCCTCTATTCTCAGCAGCAAACACAGGGCTGGGGAACATAATGGAGGTCAATAAATATGCTGACACCTGACAACTGATAAAGTAATTCTCCATATTGATGCAGGAGACAGCCAGGCCATATTTAGTATAGAAGAAAGAATGAGGAAATATCTCAGCCAGCAAAGTACTTACCTTACAAAAATGAGGAACTGAGTTTGATCTTCAGAACCCATGTACCAAAAATACATAAATAAAATTTAAAAACAAGGCAGAGGTAGAAGGATTGCCATGAGTTCGAGGCCACCCTGAAGCTACATAGTGAATTCCAGGTCAGCCTGGGCCACAGTGAGACCCTTGAAAAACCAAAAAAGGGCTGGAGGGATGGCTTAGCAGTTAAGGTGTTTGCCTGCAAAGCCAAAGGACCCTGGTTTGATTCCCCAGGACCCATGTTAGCCAGATGCACAAGGGGGCACACACAATCTAAAATAAATAAATTAAAAAATAAAGAAAGAGAGAAGGTTAGCCGGGCGTGGTGGCGCACACCTTTAATCCCAGCAATCGGGAGGCAGAGATAGGAGGATCGCCGTGAGTTCAAGGCCACCCTGAGACTCTATAGTGAATTCCAGGTCAGCCTGGGCTAGAGTGAGACCCTACCTCGAAAAAAAAAAAAAAAAAAAAAGAGAGAGAGAGAGAAGGGCCAGAGTCCCCAGCCACTGCAAATGAACTCCAAGTGCATGCACCACCTTGTGCATCTGGTTTACGTGGATACTGGGGAATTGAACCTGGGTCCTTAGGCTTCTCAGGCAAGTGCCTTAACCACTAAACCATCTCTCCAGCCCCCTCTTTCTCACTCTAAAATAAATAAATATGCAGCATCTAATTCATTAGGCTTGGGCAAAGTATATTCCTAACACGCACCCAAGTTTTGGCTAATTTTTTGATTAGTCAAGGGCAAAGGGTTCAAGAACAGGCGGGTTCAAGACCTTTGCCAGTTTAGCTGGCTGAATCTTCTGAGGAAGTTTATTCAGTTAATTTGGCCTCACCATAGCGTTTCTCTCCTTTCACTGGGGCTGTTGTACCCACCTGATGTAGTGCCCTAAGAACATGGGCTCTGGCAGCCAGGCTGGTAGCTTTGACGATTGGCCTGGCTTCTCATCATGTGACCATTAGTAAGTTAATTAGCCCCTGCGGACCTCAGAGTACTTCCCTAGAAAATGCGGATTGTGGCAGCGTTGTCTTTATTGAGTTGTCATGAGGATAAAAGGAGCAAGAATGTGTGAAATTGTCTGAACTGTCCCTGAAACATAATAAGCACCCCTGTTGGGCTGAAGAGATGGCTTGGTGGTTAAGGTGCTTGCCTGTGAAGGCTTAAGGACTCAGGTTTGATTCCCCAGTACCCACGTAAGTCAGACGCACAAGGTAGTGCGTGCACTTGGAGTTTGTTTGCAGTGGCTAGAGAACCTGGTGCACCCATTCTCTGTCTCTGTTAAATAAAATACAATAATTTTCTTTTTTTACAAAAAGCACCCCTGTTGGCTGTTAGCGTCGAGAACACTCTGTGGTCCAGCATGCAAATGCATTCCTTTTCTTGATTAGAGAAAGCTACCTGCCGTGAAGACAATATTCCTTGCACCGTCGATCTCAGTTGGAGGGACTCGTTCACTTACGGAGAGTGGGAGAGAGAGAACCCCTCTGGACCCCAGCCCCTCTCACTCCTCGGTACTCTGGCTGCCTCTACCACCAGGCCATGGCTGGCCCTACCCATAGGTATGCTGGTGGGATTTATCAATGGGCCTTCATAGGCTAGGCTGGAGTTCAAGCTCAGGACTAGGACCATGTCACCTCAGGATGATTCCAGAATCTGATCCTATATGTGGGAGGGGGTTGTGGAGTGGGAGATGCTGGCCACAATGACCTTAACCATCTGTTCTCCTGCCCTGTTCATTGCCTCCAATGGGATTTTGTTTTGTGTTGTTTTGTTTTGTTTTGTTTTGAAGGTAAGGTTTCTGTCTAGCCTAAAACTCACTATGTAGTCTCAGGGTGGCCTTGAACTCACAGCAATCCTCCTAACTCTGTACCTCTGCCTTCAGAGTGCTAGGACTAAAGGCATGTGCCACCACACTCAGCTCCTTTCTTTTTTAACTCTTCTTCTTCTTCTTCTTCTTCTTCTTCTTCTTCTTCTTCTTCTTTTCTTTTTTGAGGTAGGGTTTCCCTCTACCTTAGGCTGACCTGGAATTCACTATATAGTCTCAGGGTGGCCTTGAACTCACAGGGGATCCTCTTACCTCTGCCTCCTGAGTGCTGGGATTAAAGGTGTGCACCACCATGCCCGGCTTTTTCCTTCTTTTTTTTTTTTTTTTAATGTTTATTTATGTAAGAGAAAGAAAGAGGGAGAGAATGTGCATGCCAGGGCCTCCAGCCACTGCAAATGAACTCCATATGCATGCACCCCCTTGTGCATCTGTTTTACGTGGGTCCTGGAGAATTGAACCAGGATCCTTTGGCTTTGCAGGCAAACACCTTAACTGCTAAGCCATCTCTCTAGCCCCTTCCCTCCCTTTTCCTTTGGCTCCCTTCTCCTTTCTCTCCTTTCTCCTTCTCTAGAGCTCTTCATGGCCTTCTTGCTGAGGGAGCTGGGTGCAGAGAAGGAGGGTAGGAACTAGACTGCAGGGTGTGGGAAGGACAACATTCGCTGGGGCTCCAGAACTTCCCTCTCCACACTCCACATCCAACCTTCATTCATTCAATAAGCATCGTGACATACCTCCTGTGTGCAATGTCTGACAGAATCCTAAAGCAGTTGGGTTGCTTTATCGTTTATTTGTAAAATTGAAAATTAAAAAAAAGACATTTTACTTATTTGAGAGAGTGAAAAAGGGAAAGAGGCAGACACAGACAGGGAGAGAATGGGTGTGCCAGGGCCTCCAGCCACTGCAAAAGAACTCCAGACGCATGTGCCACCTTGTGTTTCTGGCTTTAGGCTGGGTGCTAGGGCATCGAACTCTGATCCTTAAGCTTTGCAGGCAAGCACCTTAACCCTTGAGCCATCTCTCCAGGCCTTAAAATTGAAAAGTTTTTTTTTTATATTTGCAAAAATGTTACTAATTAAATTTTGAAGTTAGCGTACAAAGGGATGGCTCTATTGTAGCATTTTCACACCTATATTTCAATATTCTTTGTTCTTATCCAAACCCCTGCACTTCCTTCCTCTACTCCCCCTTGTTACAGTCAGGTTTGCATTGCTGGCAGAAATCACCCGACCAAGAGCAGCTTGTGGGGGGGAAGGTTTATTTTGGCTTACAGACTTGAGGGGAAGCTCCATGACGGCAAGGGAAAATGACGACATGAACACAGGGTGGACATCACCTCCTCGCCAACATCAGGTGGACAACAACAACAGGAGAGTGTGCCAAACACTGGCATGGGGCAAGTGGCTATAACACCCATAAGCCTGCCCCTAACAACACAATGCCTCCAGGAGGCTTTAATTTCCAATTGCCATCAGCTGGGGAGACTAGCATTCAGAATATCTAAGTTTATGGGGAACACCATATGGTGGGGAATCAAACCACCACACCCCTGCTTCCTCTTGCTGGTACCCTATTCACCCCTAAATAGCCCTCCATTCTACTTACATGTCATTTACATTCATTTGCCCTCAGAATCCTAGCACTTAGGAAGCTGAGGTAGGAGGATCCCTGTAAGTTCAAGGCCACCCTGAGACTACAGAGTGAATTCCAGGTCAGCCTGGGCTAGAGTGAGACCATACCACAATCAATTGCAATCCAAAAATAAAATGGATGGGCTGGAGAGATGGCTTAGCAGTTAAGCGCTTGCCTGTGAAGCCGAAGGACCCCAGTTCAAGGCTCAATTCCCCAGGACCCACGTTAGCCAGATGCAGAAGGGGGTGCATGCATCTGGAGTTCATTTGTAGTGGCTGGAGGCCCTGGTGTGCCCATTCTCTCTCTCTCTCTGCCTCTTTCTCTGTCTGTTGCTCTTAAATAAATAAATAAAAATAAAAAAAATTTTTTTAATGGAAATTCAGTATTTGAGAAACAAACCACATTCACATCACTGTTTTTTTGGTTTTTCGAGGTAGGGTCTCACTCTAGCCCAGGCTGACCTGGGATTCACTATGGAGTCTCAGCGTGGCCTTGAACTCATGGTGATCCTCCTACCTCTGCCTCCCTAGTGCTTGGATTAAAGGCGTGTGCCACCACACCCGGCCACATCACTTTTATTATAGCATATAATAGTTTTAATTATTTAATCATTGTTGATCTCTTACCATGCCTATAAATTAAACTTTCCATAGGTTTGTATATATATGGAGGAAATAGTATTCATACAACCCTTGCTATCTGTGGTTTCCAGCGTTCTCTGGTCTGGGAAGAGAATCTCCATAGATAAGGGAAGACTGCTGTGCCTGTGAACCTACAGAAGGGCTTTTCAGGTAATTTAGGCGCAATTGACCACTTTTCTCTCCCGTACTCACAGGAAGCTCTATTTGATCCACCCTTTCACGCTGAGAGTCCGTGCAGCCCTCACCAACATCACACTGCAGCATCCGGTTTCTAGGACTTCATCTGGACTGAGGGGAGAAGGCTTCAGCTGAGGGCAAACTTGAGTCACCATGTACACAGTGACAGCACAGCCTTCCTCCTACCAGGGGTACCGCCCTCTGTGTCCTCACCACCGCCCATCCGCACAGCAGCCTGCGTCCCGCAGCCCGGATGGGCACGGAGTGTTGCGCTTTCGAAAGACTGAAGCTAAGGGATGAGGAGGAATACAACGCAAGGGATGCGGGCCCGGCCCGGAGGAGAGGTGGATGCAAAAGCAGAATGCGGGACATGATGGTGTCGGGAGGGATTCAGAATGAGAGGTGGTAACAGAGGAAGCAGAAAAGACCTGGGAGAAGAAATAAGGAGAACCAGAAACACATCTCTGAGAGATGCCTCGCCAGGCTTCTATTTATCTAATTGAAAGCTTGACCGTAAAGCCATAAGGCAAAGAGAAAAAGTGTCTTTTCTCCTCTGCTTGGGCCACTTGGGAACAACTTTATGTCTTCTTCCTTAGTCTGTCCCCTAACTTGACCTTTCTCACCCAATCCTGGTGGTTAGACTCAGATTTGAGGCTGAGAAACAGTGTTTTGAAAAAATGTTTTATTTTTATTTATTTGAGAGACAGAGAGAGAGAAAGAAAGAGAAAGAGAGAGAATGGGCACGCCAGGGCCTCCAGCCACTGCAAACAAACTCCAGACGCATGTGCCACCTTGTGCATCTGCATTATGTGGGTCCTAATCGAACCTAGGACCATTGGCGCTGTAGGCAGCCACCTTAATCACTAAGCCATCTCTCCAACCCCTGAGGAACATTTCTATATAGGAGGTTGTAAGACAGGTGGAAAGGATAGGGTGATTTTTTTCTTCTGTGTCCAAACTTCCTAGGCTTGGTAATATCTCACTCCTACACCAAAACAATTTCCCTTCCTCCCTCCCTCCCTCCCTCCCTTCCTCCCTTCCTCCCTTCCTTTCTTCCTTCCCCCTCTCTCTCTTTGTCCTCCTCTTTTTTTTTTTTTTTTTTTTTTTTTAGGTAGGCTTTCACTGTAGCCCAGGCTAACCTGGAGTGCACTCTGTAGTCTCAGACTGTCCTCGAACTCACAGTGATCTTCCTACTGCTGCCTCCGGAGTCTGGGATTAAAGGTGTGCGCCACCACACCCAGGTTCCCCCCACCACACCCAGATTCCCCCCCACACACACCCTCCAAAGCAATGTCTTTTGTTTGACAGTCCCTGAAATGTTGACATACCTTGCCAAGTGCTCATTAAATTAGCAATTCCAGGGAGAGGAGATACAAGCTGAAGGTACAGGCGAGTCAGAGGTTCACAGATTTTAGATCAAGAGGGTCAGGTGATCTATGAACTGGCCTGTGTTTAAGTGGTGCTACATTGTATTCAATAAAATCCAGACCGAAAGTATTAAAATAGCTGGACAACTCCCAAGTTGGAAAAAGATTTTTTTTTTTACAATATTTTTGCTTGTGTGTGTGTAGTGTGTGTGGTCAGCTAGGCATGGTGGCGAATGCCTTTAATCCCAACACTCAGGAGGCAGAGGTAAGAGGATCGCCATGAGTTCAAGGCCACACTGAGACTACATAGTGAATTCCAGGTCAGCCTGGGATAGACTAAAACCCTACCTCAAAAAAAAAAAAAAAAAAAGTGGTGTGTGTGGCATATGCCCATATATATGCCTTGCAGAGCCCCATGTGCTGGAGGCCATAGTACAACATCAGAGGAACTCTCTATCACTCTTCTACCTGGTGGTGTTTTGAACTAGCGTCTCCTTTTACTAATTCCGGGTCTCTGATTCTCTATGGGACTCGATTTATAGGAGTGCATGGCTATTTTTTTTCTAATATCTATTTATTTCAGAGAGAGAGAGAGAGAATATGGGTGCACAGGGCCTCTAAGGCCACTGCAAACAAACTCCACATGCATGTGCCGCCTTGTGCATTTAGCTTATGTGGTTACTGGAGATTTGAACCTGGGTCCTTAGGCTTTGCAGGCAAGCGCCTTAACCACTGAACCATCTCTCCAGGCCTGCCCAGCTGCTTTTGACATGGGATTTGGAGATTTGCACTCAGTCTCAGACCCTCTCAGACCCTCATGCTTACGCAGGAAGTACACCTAAGCACTGAACCATCTCTCCAGCCCTGTTTGGAAAGGGTCTTTGGGTATTTTTCCTCTGGCTTAATATGTCTTAGAAGAGTCTTTGTGTTCATTGAAGTGCTTTTTAAAATGAACTAGGTGGGGGGGGAAAAACAAACATCACTGCAAGGAGGAATTATGTCCTAACTCTTGGTCTTTCCAGTGCACATAGTTGACTCATACGTCTCATGTCTTGGTTGATGTTCCTTGAATTTGTGTCCTCTGCTCTCCTCAGTCACTGGTCACCCTGTTGTTTAATTTGATCTTTTTTCAATCAGTATCACTTGCGTTTTATTGTTTATTGGCAAGGGGAGATAGAGAATGGGAATGCTAGGGCCTCCTGCCATTGCAAATAAACTCTAGATGCATGTGCCACTTTGTGCATCTGGCTCTATGTGGGTACTAGGGAATCAAACTTAGGACATCAATCTTTTTATTTATTTATTTATTTATTTATTTATTTAATTTATTTTGCTTTTCGAGGTAGGGTTTGGCTCTAGCCCAGGCTGACCTGGAATTCACTATGTAGTCTCAGGCTGGCCCTGAACTCATGGCGATTTTCTTACTTCTGCCTCCCAAGAGCTAGGATTAGGCCCCTGGTGTGGCCCAATTTCTCTCTTCTCTCTTTCCCTCGTTTTCTCTGTTCAATTAGTAAAAATAGTAATAATAATAGTCCAATAAATAAACATAAGTTCTCACGTCTTGTTATGGGCACAGACAACGTTGTTCTCAATTTTTTAATTTTTTTTTATATTTATATTTAATTTATTTTGTTTGAGAGGGTGAGAGAGGCAGACAGAAGTTGTGGTGGTTTACTCAGGTGACCCCCATAACTATGGGTTTTCTGGTTGTTGGGTCCCCCAGCTGATGGCGATTGGAATTTAAAGCCTCCTGGAGGCGGTGTATTGTTGAGGAAGGGTTTATGGGTGTTATAGCCATGCCAGGTGTTTGGCACACTCTCCTGTTGCTATGGTCCACCTTATGTTGGCCACGGAGGTGATGTCCACCCTCTGCTCATGCCATCGTTTTCCCTGCCATCATGGAGCTTCCCCCCTGAGCCTGTAAGCCAAAATAAACCTATTTTTCCCATAAGCTGCTCTTAGGTTGGGTGATTTATACTAGCAGTGTGAACCGGACTGCAACAGTAAAGTGGTACAGAGGAGTGGGATTGCTGCTGGACACCTGACTGTGTGCTTTGGCCTTTTGGAGCTGATTTTCAAGAGGAATGTGGAAGGATTTGACACCTTGGCCTAAGAGATGCCTTGCAGGCTTGATGGACTATTCTGGTCAGAGTTGAAAGACCTGAATGCACTAAGAACTATGGACTGTGAGGTTTGGCTTATGAGGGTGAGAACGAGTTTTGTTTGGACTGGGCTATAGCCAGTTTGTATGAAAAGCTTGCTGTTATGCCTGGGTCCTGAGAAGTTGTGCAGGGTTGCTTTGCATAGAAATGAACTGGTGTGAGCAGAGGGATCTGGCACAGAAAGAAAAATCTTTGGGTGAACTGCTGCCCGTTCAGCTGCAATTGAGAGACTAGAACCTTTGAGATTGGGCCAGCTGACCTGTACTGGGGCAACAAGAAGAATGCAAACTCTTTTGAAGAGGCCTGCGTGCTCAAGAAGTGTCCTGTTCTTCAAAGTCTGCTTTATTCCCCCCTGGATTAACAAACTGGCACCCCACCTGGTATTATGGAATATAAGAAATGCAGGAAAGAGAGTGTCATTGAATCTGCAACATGGTCTTGTGTTTTGGAAATGGCCATGGGCAGTGTCAAGCAGGTTTTATGGTTGCCTTCGTGGAGACCCCATGGGGCCATGAGGATGAACCGTGGATTGCATTAGAGACCCAGTGGAGATGCCGGGACCATGAGATGGCTGCTAAGGAAAGCTGCCGTCCCTGATGAAGTTTTCCAGGACTGTGAGTAGCCTAGCTGGAGGGGCGGAATTGGAACCCCAGAGACTTGTTGCTGGTTAGAATTATCGGACTTGGAGATTTGTCACTGGCTAGAGTTGTTGGACTTGGAGCTACAGAGTTTGGTGTTTGCCCTGTTTAAATTGCTTCAGTATTTCTTTGCTATGCCCAATGCCATCTTTTGCAGTGTGAATGTTTATTCTGTGCCATTATGGGTTTTTTGAGGGGTTTTTTTTGGTATTATGGCTCAGTTAAAAGATCTTGGACTATGGGGATGTATGAACATCATTGGAATTGATAAAAAGTATGGGGACTTTTAAAGTTGGATTAAATGCATTGTATTTTACATCATATATGGGTATCAGTTTATGGGGTCCAGGGGCAGAATGTAGTGGTTTGATTCAGGTGTCCCCCATAAACTTAGGTATTCTGAATGCTAGTCTCCTCAGCTGATGGCAATTGGAAATTAAAGCCTCCTGGAGGTGGTGTATTGTTGGGGGCGGGCTTATGGGTGTTATAGCCAGTTTCCCCATGCCAGTGTTTGGCACACACTCCTGTTGCTATGGGCCACCTTATGTTGGCCAGGGGGTGATGTCCACCCTCTGCTCATGCCATTGTTTTCCCTGCCATCATGGAGCTTCCCCCTCAAGCCTGTAAGCCAAAATAAGCCTCTTTTTCCCACAAGATGCTCTTAGTTGGGTGATTTCTACCAGCAATGTGAACTGGACTGCGAGAGAGAAAGAGAGAATGGGTATGCCAGGACCTCTAGCCACTGCAAATGAACTCCAGATGCATGTGCCACTTTGTGCATCTGACATGGGTCCTGGAGAGTCGAACCTGGGTCCTTTGGCTATGCAGGCAAGCACCTTAACCGCTAGGCCATCCCTCTATCCCCTGTTCTCAAAGTTCTATATCTGGTTCAGATCAATGGAAACTCCAGAAACACACACCCAACTGCCTACTTGTCATCTCCATTTGAATCTCTAAAACATCTGAACATGTTCAGGCTAATTTCAGTAGTTTTTACCCACTTTTAAAATTTTATATGTTTGTTTATTTGCAAGCAGAGGGAGAGAGAAAGAGAGAATGGGTGTGCCAGGGCCTCTAGCCACTGCCAATGAACTCTAGATGCATGTGCCATTTTGCCACTCTGTACATCTGGCTTTAAGCAGGTACTGGGGAATCTAACCCCAGTCCTTAGGCTTTTTTTTTTTTAGGTCCTAAGGCAAGTGCCTTAACTGCTAAGCCATTTCTCCAGCCCCCAATCTCAGTATTTTTTTTTTTTTAAGTCGGAGTCTCAAGTAGCCCAGTCTGGCCTCTAACTCACTATATACCCAAAGATGACCTTGAACTCTTGATTCTCCCCAGTCCTGGAATTACAGACATAAGTCATCATGCCAAGCTTAACCCCCCAATATTACCTCATAAGACTTTGTCTTCCGCAAATTTCTCCATCCTGGTAAATGGAAGGTCTGTTTCCCTAGGTATTCACCTTGAAGTCATTCTTTTTAAAAAAAATATTTTCATTTAAGAAATTATTTAAGAGAGAGAGAGAGGATGAATGGGCATACCAGGGCCTCCTGCTACTGAAAATGAACTCCAGATGCAAGCACTAATTTGTACATATAGCTTTACATGAGTACTGGGGATCTGAACCAGGGTGTGCAGACTTTACAAGCAAGCACTTTTAACTGCTGAGCCATCTTTCCAGCCTTTATTTACTTATTTCTGTATTCATTTAGTTGAGAGAGACAGACAGAGTATGGACTCACTAGGGTCTCTTGCAACTGCACACGAACTCCAGGTGTATATGCCATTTTGTGGATCTGGCTTTATGTGAGTGGTAGGGAATAGAATCTAGGCCTGAAGGCTTTGCAAGCAAGTGCATTTAACCACTGAGCCATTGTTGCAGTCAGGCTTGGTAGAAATCACCCAACCAAGAGCAGCTTGTGGGGAGAAATAGGTTTATTTTGACTTACAGGCTCCATGGGGAAGCTCCACAATGGCAGGGGTAAACGACGGCAGGAGCAGAGGGTGGACATCACCCCCTGGCCCACACAAGGTAGACAACAGGAACAGGGGAGTGTGCCAAACACTGGCAAGGGGGAGCTCGCTATAACACCCACAAGCCCACCCCCAACAATACACCGTCTCCAGAAGGTGTTAATTCCCAAATCTCCATCAGCTGGGAACCTAGTATTCAGAACACCTAAGTTTATGGGGACACCTGAATCAAACCACCACAGCCATCTTCCTAGCCTAGGCTTCCAGCTTGTTAAGTGGGGTCTGGTGATTAACTTGGGTACTCAGGCTTGAGTGGCACGTGCTTGATCCACTGAGTCATCTCTCTAGCACCCTGCTTCTCACCGTGTGTTTTTCAGTCTAAAGAGATACTCTTATAGCTTGAGTGGATTCTGGGTCAGCTTGAGTGAGACCCTACCACAAAAAAACTAAACAAACAAACAAAAAAAAAAACCCAAAAGGTGGGGCTGGAGAGATGGCTTAGCGGTTAAGGCACTTGCCTGCAAAGCTAAAGGACTTCAGTTCAATTCCCCAGGGCCCATGTAAGCCAGATGCACAAGGTGGCACATGCATCTCGACTTCGTTTGCAGTGGTTGGAGGCCCATGTGCACCCCTCTCTCTCTCTCTCTCTCTCTCTCTACCTGCCTATTTCTGTATCTCTTTCTCTCTCTACCTGCCTATTTCTGTAGCTCTCTCTCTCTCAAATAAATAAATAAAAGAGCCAGACATGGTGGCTCATGCCTTAAAAAAAAAAAACAAAACCAAAAAACCAAAAGATACTCCTAAAGTCTTAGCTCATATCTCTTCTTTAAGACCCTCCCTATGTCTTCCTATCTTCCTATCTCTGTTACAGCAATGCTAGCCCTATAGGACAAGATGGTGCATGTGTCTGGAGTTCGTTTGCAGTGGCTGGAGGCCCTGGCATGCCCAGTCTCTCTCTGCCTCTTTCTCTCTTTCTCCCTGTCTTTTTCAAATAAATAAAAATATTTTTTAAGGGCTGGATGAATGGTTTAGTGGTTAAGGAGCTTGCCTGCGAAACTTAAGGACCCAGGTTCAATTCTCCAGTACCCACATAAGCCAGATGCACAAGGTGGTGTGTGCATCTGGAGTTTGTTGCAGTGGCTAGAGGCCCTGATATGCCCATTCTCTCTCTCTTTCAAATAAATAAAAACAAATACCTAAAATATTTTTTAAAAATTTTAGAGAGAAAAGGGGACTGGCTCAGTGGTTAAAGGCACTTGCTTGTAAAGTCTGGTCGGTCCAGATTTGATTTCCCAGTGCCCAAGAAAAGCCAGACTCACAAAGTGGCATATGCCTCTGGAGTTTGTTTTACAGTGGTAGGAGGCCTTTCTCCCTGTCCCTCAAATTAAAAAAAAAAAAAAAAATGAAAGAGAGAGAGAGAGAAATGGCCAGGTGTGGTGGCACACAGCTTTAATCTCAGCACTTTGGAGGCAGAGGTAGGACTGCCATGAGTTCGAGGCCACCCTGAGACTACATAGTGAATTCCAGGTCAGCCTGGGCTAGAGTGAAACCATACCTCAAAAACAAAAAGGAGAGAGAGCGAGAGAGAGAGAACACGAACTGCAGGTCAGAGATGGCTTAGTGGTTAAGGCACATGCCTGCAAAGCCAAGGGACCCAGGTTTGATTCCCCAGAATCCATGTAAGCCAGGTTCACAAGGTGGCACATGTGTCTGCAGTTCGTTTGCAGTGGCTGGCAGCCCTGGTGCGCCCATTTTCTCTCTCTTTCTCAAATATACATATTAAAGAGAAATGGTAAGAGTGCTCAGTAACCTTTTGAGATGTAACTTGAAAGCCACCAAAATGGTATGAATGGCTAATGGTTAGACAGACAATGGCCTCTCTTCCTTGAGATGCCCATGCCTAACCTCACTTTCTACAACTCTCAGTGAGGCCCATACCCATGCTCTCAGGTGTGCTTTCACTCTCTTTGGGGGCTCCTTTCTTAATATCTTTAACAAAAAATTGGAACTCTAATTCACACAGGGTGGTTTTCTTTATATTCTTTCTAGTATTGAAGCCATGAATTAGCCTGATTTAAAGTCCCTAAAATATTGGAGGAAGTGCTCGGGTTGCAGAGGGTGACCCTACGGCGCTGTGTCTTGGTCCCCTCACCACCGACATTTTCACAGACACTTCCAGGGTGATGGCCTGTTGCATAACATTTTTTTTTTCTGGAAAGTCTATTTCCATTCACCCAAATAAGGCAATAACCAATCAAATTTCACCCCAAAAGACCATGATTTCACCCGTCTGGTTTGGTGAACTAATGAGTTCCTGAGGTTACTTACAGAAGCAGAGATGAGGGGTTACTTACAGGAACATAGGAGCATAGACACCTACCTTACTGGTGGTTACTCCCTCCCCTATAGATTTTTTGTTTGTTTGTTTGTTTTGTTTTTGTTTTTCAAGGTAGAGTCCCACTCTAGCCCAGGCTGACCTGGAATTCACTTTCTCATCTCCGAGTGGCCTCTAAAACTCATGGCGATTCTCCTATCTCTACCTCCCAAGTACTGGGATTAAAGGTGTGCACCATCATGTCTGGCTTGCAACTATCAATTGTTTATGTCTTCTGGAGTTGGGAAGGACCCTTCCATCCTCCTGTGCACAAGGGAAAGTTGGGTTGTGGGGCTAATAACACTTGTTCTGATGTGAAGATAGCAATGGCCACGTCGTGTGCAGAAGACAGAGTTCCACAGCATAGCCTTACCACTAGACTGTAGTTCTGGGGATTGAACCGAGGGCTTTGTATATGCTAGGGCCTTGCATAGGCTAGGGCGGGGATGATGTCCTATTCATAATAGGTTCACCAGCACAACACCTAGCACTTAAAGGAGGCTTTTTGTTTTGTTTTGTTTTGTTTTGTTTTCGGAGGGAGGGTCTCACTCTAGCCCAGGCTGACCTGGAATTCACTATGTAATCTCAGGGTGGCCTCGAACTCACAGGCGATCCTCCTACCTCTGCCTCTGGAGTGCTGGGATTAAAGGTGTGCACCGCCATGCCTGGCTCAGGGAGGTGTTTTAAAGATTTAAAAATAATATTTTCTGAGGCAGCCTGTTTGTAATTCTGTGAGAAGTGCCTTCCTGAAGGAAGCGCTCTCAATATCATTCTATGCCTTCCTTAAGTAGGTAGGTTCCCTGTCCAAACTTGGCATCTATGCCTTCCTAGGTGGCTTTATCTCCCTCATCCTTTACCCAGTAACTCCTGTTCTACCCTGTCATCTACCCCCCCCCCCATCCCATTTCCTTGTCCTGTTTTCTTTTGTCTGAATTGTTTTGGGACTCCTTTGGTCCAATTTTAGTCACACCTTATGAAGCCCTCTGGATATCACCTAGGGCCACCAACAGTTTTTTGGAGGCAGGGTCTCACTACTCCAGCCCAGGCTGACCTAGAACTTTGTAGCTCCAGGCTGGCGTTCATGATTCTTCTACCTCACCCTTCTAAGTTCTGGGATTAAAGGTGTGTGCCACCATGCCTGGCTTTAAAAAAAGTAGATAGATAGATAGATTTTAACTTTTTTTGTTTATTTATTTATTTGAGAGCGACAGAGAAAGAGGCAGAGAGAGAAGAAAGGGAGAGAGAGAGAGAGAGGGAGAGAGAGAGAGAAAAAAAATGGGTGCACCAGGACTTCTAGCCACTGCAAATGAACTCCAGACCACCTGCGCCCCCTTGTGTATCTGGCTAACATGGGTCCTGGGGAATTGAGCCTTGAACCAGGGTCCTTAGGCTTCACAGGCAAGCGCTTAACCGCTAAGCCATCTCTCCAGCCTAATATATATGTGTGTATATATATGTGTGTATATATATGTATGTGTATATATGTGTATGTGTATATATATGTATATATATATGTATTATATATATATTTTATTGGCAACTTCTATACTTACAGACAACAAACCATGGTATTTTCCTCCCCTCCCCCACTTTCCCCTTCATAAGTCTTTCCATTAGTCTCTCTTTTCATTTGATGTCATCATCTTTGTCTCCTATTATGAGGGTCTTGTGTAGGTATTGCTAGGCACTGCGAGGTCTTGGATATCAAGGCCAAAATCTGCCCAGACAGTTGTATGTAAGGAGTGGTACCCTTCCTTTGGCTCTTACATTCTTTCTACCACCTCTTCTGCAATGGACCCTGAGCCTCGGAGGATGTGAGATGTTTCAGTGCTGGACACTCCTCCATCCCTTCTTCTCAGCACTATGTTGCCTTTTGGGTCATCCCAGGGGTCATCGCCATCTGAGAAGCTTCTGTAACCAGATGTGAGAGTAGCATTAATATCAGTATGAACAATAAGTGTAGTGCTTTCAGGGCAATTTGGTGAGAGTTATATATGCATTTATACAGACAAGAACAGCCTTTATACCCCTAAGGCTCATGACCATCCTTGCCATAGGCTTTTGATTAGGTTTTCAGTACCAGGCACTATTCCCTCACATAGAGTGGGCCTTCAGTCCAGTTAGAGAGCAGCTGGTTTCCCCCAGAGCAGACATGCCACTATTGTGTTGGTTCAGTCATTTGGCCTGTCTGGCCAAACTTGAGGTTTCCAGTGTCCACTGTTTTCACCACTGATGACTTCTGTCTCCCATAAGACTTCATATAGTGCAGCTTTTTCCAGCTTTCAGTTGGCTGGGATACAGGGAGAAGGTTTTCTGCTGAGCACCAACTTGATTTCTTAGTGACTTTGCCACTCAGGCATGTAAAGTCTTCAGCAATAGTCTTACCATCTCTTTCTCAAGGGGAACCAAGGGCTTTGGATGCCTGGCTTCCCCCTGCTCCTCCCCCCAACACTTTTGTTTGCAAGCAGTAGTTGTCAGCCTTTTATTTTGGCACTTAAAAGTGAGCCAATTTACCTTGTATTTAGCTTTCATGAGCTTACCACCTCTCTCCACCAGTCTTAAACTCTAGAGGCTTTATGTGCTAATAGCAGATTTTCTTCCATTTCTATGGAAAACATAGGAACCCTCAGTCAATATGTGTTTTAATTTCTTGGCACTAAAATGCATAGGCGATGGGCTGGGAGTTACACTTGAAGAGGGCTTACCTAGAATATTGGGTCTGGCCATGGGTGGTCGCCCCCCCATGACTAATTCCTCTTAAATCATCCAATGTAGTAGAGTCCACCTATGCACTTGCTTAACATTATTAATTATTTTTCTATTTTCTATTTTTTTTTTTGATCATTTAAAAATTTTTTTCTTTTAATCATTTTTTTTTTTCTTTGACCTGGGCTTTGAGTTCAGAGCCGCAGATCCAATTCTGGCACTTTGGTCCAAAAGAGGATGGATGGAAAAGCAACGTTATATAGCAAAATAAATAAATAAATGAATTAACAAATAAAAATTGGCGGCATACTGAAGATGCAGTGTGCTCTGCAGAGAAATAAGGGAAGTACCATTGTGCTTAGTGGCATCGGGAAAGGCTTCTAGAGCTAACGCCTGAACTGGGACTTCTAATGGGCTTTCCGCTTAGACGGGAAAAAAAAAATCAGGAAAACACACTTCTTTCAGGCAAGAGGGAATTGCTTGGTGAACCAAGACGACATAGATGTGAAAAGGACGCCAGGCTGTTTGAGAAAGCGGAGAGGAGCGTGGCCGGAGGGCAGGATGCTGGGAAACGAAGCCGAAAGCGGACAGGATGAAGAACGTCCACTTAAACTAGGGCGGCGGCGCGGGAAAGCAAGAAGCTGGTATCGTTCGTTCCCCAAAGGGCAGCGGCGGGCCCCAGGGAGACGCCGACTTCTGCCCCCGGGAGGGGACGAGAAGACAACTTGTCAGGCTCACGCCGAGCCCGCGCGTGGAGGCTGCGAACGAAGACGTGGCGGCCGCGCCCACACGCCGCCGCGGGAGCCGGGGAACCGCTGCCGGGCGCCTCCGCGGGACGGCTGAGCGCACTTGGGCGGGAATCCGGTCCACGCAACTCAGCGCGCTCGCGGGGACGTGGCGCTTTCCAGCCAATCCGGGCTACGCGACGCTAGCACCAATGGCAGCCTGGGGAGGCGACGCGTCGGCGACGAGCTGGTTGCTGATTGGTCAGGAGGCCTTCGAATCGGGCGGGGCGGGGCGGGGCGCGGGGCCGCTTCCGGCGGGGCGGTGCTTGCGCGCGTGAGCCGAGCCGTGGGTGAGCAGCGGCCCCTGTGTGTCCCCCTCCACTGCCTGCCTTGCGAGAGCTACCGCGGAAGGTAAGCGCGGCGGTGCTGGGCTCCTGGTCTGTCTCGGTTTCTTGATCTCGTTTGCGTTCTGACCCTCGGCCTTGTTCCGGGCGCGGCGTGCCTCTTCTTCCCTCCCGGCCCTGTCTCCCCTCCCCTCCCCCGCCTTCGCCGGGGTCCCGGGCCTGACGCTCTTCCCCGGCCCCTGGCCGTCCGCGCGCAGCCTGGGCTGGGCCTCCCGGGCTCGCCGTCCTGCACGCTTTGGGGAGAGGGGCTGTGTCCTGTCGAGCTCCCGTCCCCGCCCCCCCCCCCAAGCCCTGTGCCCGGTTTTGTGTCTGCTTTGCTACGTTCTTGTTCTGCACCCCTGGACCCCCTCCACTTACTTAGTGTCCTTTAGGACTAGAGGGTCACTTTGTTTCCTGAAGGTCGAAGGGCGTGGGATGGTCATTCTAACAGCTCCCCGCCACTTCCCCACTTCCCCCGGCCTGCTTGGATCTGCCAGCCCCACCCCAAGGCCACATCCCGAGAGTGGGGTTGTGTGTGCCAAGAAAAGTCTTGTTCCTTGACTTAAAGGGTACATAGGAACAGGGGAGAGGGGGAAAAAAACACACTAAAGAAGACATGTTATATTTTAAAACATCTCCTAAGGTTGAAAGAAAAACTTCTATGTTTGGCTGCATGTTAAGTCATTAATAGAAAACAGCTTTCAAAGGTTTATTAAGGAACTAGGTTGTTTGTAATCCTAGATCCCATTTCTGATTTTTTTTTTTTTTTTTTTTTGGTCTGCTGTGTACAGAAGTAAAACTTAATTCCCTACAGCTGCTGTGATTAAGAGTATCGTTGAGTGGTTTGCGATCTGGAAAGTTTCTTTCACATCAAGTGTGAAAACTCACTGGATCGCTTGCTGAAGCTTTTGGGCCTTTGATCTGAATTCCCAAGTATGTAAAGCTCCAGAGTAGAGGTTTTTTTTTTTTTTTTATTTTAAGAATTGAATTACATTCACTTTCTGGCTTGGTTCATAAAGTCAATATTAGTGAATTGGGAATTATGGTGCTTCTAGTTTTCTATTATTAAATATTTTTATTTATTTATTTGACAGAGAGAGAGAGAGAAATTGGGTGCGCCAGGGCCTCCAGCCGCTGCAAATGAACTCCAGACTCGTGCGCCCCCTTGTACATCTGGCCAACATGGGTCCTGGGGAGTCGAACCTGGGTCCTTTGGCTCTACAGGCAAACGCCTTAATTGCTAAGCCATCCCTCCAGCTCTTTTTTTTTTTTTTTCTTTATTGCAAGCAGAGTGAGTGAGACAGAGAGAAAGAATGGGCACACTAGGGCTTCTTGCCTTACTGCAAATGAACTCCAAACACATAGTGCCACCTTGTGCATCTAGTTTTAAGTGGGTAGTGGAGAATCCAACGCAGACAGTCATACTTTGCAGGCAAGGACCTTTAACCACCGAGCCATCTTTTCAGCCCTTAAATATTTTTATTTTATTTGCAAGCGGGGAGGGGGGGGAGAGAAAGAAAGAAACAGTGAGACCGAGGGCACGCCAGGGCCTCTTGCCACAGTGCAGACAAACGCCAGATGCATAGGTTACTTTGTGCATCTAGCTTTATGTGGGTACTGGAGAATTAAACCCCTGCTGTTAGGCTTTACAAGCAAGCTCTTTTAACTGTTGAGCCATCTCTCCAGCCCCCTAGTTTGTTTTCATAATCGTATTTATTTGAGCTAGAAGGCAGAGAACCTTGGCATTTCTGATAAATTATTATTTACTACAGCTGAACTTGACCCAAGACAAAGGTGTATTTGACCTCATTTGGTAGAGTGAATTTTACTGTTAAGACAGTAATCATCATTGAAGAATTTGTAGAAACCCAAATGAGGGACCGGAGATAACCTATAAATGTTTATGTGGAGAGTAAAATCAGCCTTCCCCTTATCTTAGTTTTACAATGTTTCAGGGGTCCCCAACAGGGTAGGCTCTTTTGAAAATCACAACCAGGAGAATCATGATCACACTCAGCATATATAAAAATAAGTATGCTGCTGGAGTGGATGATACTCAAGAGAGCTTTGAAACCCATATCTCATCATCATCCTTAATTAGGGATATTTTTGCCTGCTACTTGATTTTTAGCCAGATCCAGTAAGGGGAATTGGGAGTTGGAGATATCACAGCAGATGGGCAGAAGTCACATTGCTTCCATTTATCCAGTGAAATGTCATACAAACTAAAGATAGTATTTTATATACATTGCATCAGTATATGAGATCAGAACATCGGTATTTACACAGATTTTGTGTAACATGGGTGTGCCAGGGATAGCCCTTGGAAATACTTATTTAACCCTAAGGCTCTACAGTCTCTAGGACCTCTTAAGTATGGGTCTTGCTGATGCTGTAATTTATATATTAAGAGTTAACACAGCTGAAATAACACTTTTGCCTGTACCTGGCATTTAGCCAGATCCAGAAAAGGGAATTGGACGTTGGAGAGCTTAGTAGATAGGCAGAAAGTACTTGGCTGCCAAGTTAATGCAGTAATAGCATTGGTATTTAAAAAGTGCAAGACATTCTATTAGAAAATATAGAGGGATAATTATACTAGCAGAGATGTGGAAATTTTTTTTAAAAATGTAGACTATGCTGGTGTAATGGCTAGTGTCTGTAATCTCAGCTTTTGGGAGTCTGAGTCAGGAGGATTGCCTTAAGTTAGAGGCTAGCCTGGGCAACCTAGTGAGTTCTGGACCGGCCTGATATCATACTTCCATGTGATCATAGTAGATAGGTCTTTTCATGTAGGATTTTAAAAATTATTTAGATAGGGGCTGGAGAGATGACTTAACAGTTAAGGTGCTTGCCTATGAAGCCTAAGGACCCCTGTTCCAGATCCCATGTAAGCCAGACACATAAAGGTGAGGTAAGCACAAGGTCGCACATGCCCACTAGGTGGCATAAGCGTCTGGAGTTGGATTGCTGTTGCTGTGGCTGAGGCCGATTCTCTCTCTCTGAAAAACATTTACTGGGTCATGGTGGTACATGCCTTTAATCCAGCCCTCTGCAGGCAGAGGTAGGAGGATCGCCATGAGTTCGAGGCCACCCTGAGATGACATATTGAATTCCTGGTCAGCCTGAGCTAGAGTGAGACCCTACCTCGAAACCCCCCCCCCAAAAAAAAATTATGTAGACATTTGATACTAAAGGTAGGCTAAAATAACTACCAAATTTTCAGGCTTAATGCATGTTACCTGTATGCAGCTAAATTTACTACCAGGTACCAAAGCTTTTTTTTGTTCATTTTGCATAGTATTTCCTTTGACAGAGGTATAATTTTTTTTTTTTTTTTTTTTTTTTGAGGCAGGGTCTCCTTCTAGCTCAAACTGACCTAGAATTCAGCAATCTCTTACCTCAGTCTCCTGAATCCTGGGATTATAGGCATGAGCCACCATGCCTAGCCAACTAATTAATTATATGTTAAATTTTTATTAAAAGGGATGTCTTTTCTTCCAGAATTTCTTTTTTTAAAAAATTTATTAATTTATTTGAGAGAGACAAATAAGGAAAGAAAGGGAGAATGAGTATGTACTGCAAATGAACTCCAGATACATGTGTCACTTCGTGCATCTGGGTTTATGTGGGTACTGAGGAATTAGACCCTGGCCGTCAGGCTTTGCAAACAAGCACTTATAACTGCTAAGCCATGTTTTCAGCCCCTTCTTCCAGAATTTCTAGCACCTTTTTCTTAAAAGAAAATTTGGATTCTATAGCCAGAAACAATTTAAATTTATGCTAGATTGCTTTAGTTATAAGACTAATGAAACCTGAATAATAATTTGTCATTCTCAGAGCTCCCAATGTCAATTTTGCATTTTCATATACCCAGCTGTCTTGTAAATGTATTTCCTCCACACAGTTAATTTAATTAGAATGTATGAACGAACTAGTGCAAATTGATTGTCACTAGAGAAATGTCAAATTGTATCATTCTTATCAAAGGATCAAGGATGACACTGCTTTGTGATAATCTCCTGGTACTTGCACAAAGTTTGTAAGTGAAGAAAGCCAGATAGCTAACATGATAACTTTAGTTTCTAGATTTCACAATGTAGATCTTAAGATAAGTGAAATTGTTTCAGCCTGTTACCCCAATCTCCAGTTAAAGGAGACATGTAAGCATTTGTGCCCTTCCTGTGCTCTGTTAAGAAGAGTCTTTTCTACTCAATGTCCAATTCAGACCTGGAATTTATTTTTTTATTTATTTACTTCTTTGAGAAAATGGGCACACCAGGGCCTCTAACCACTACAAACGAACTCCAAACAGATGTGCTACCTTGTGCATTTGGCTTACATGGGTACTAGAGAATTGAACCTTGGTCCTTAGGCGTCATAGGCAAAAAGCACCTTAATTGCTATGCTGTCCCTCCAGCCCAAGACCTGGAATTTTACCACCACACTCAATTCTTCCACTTGTTACTATTAAGCAATGGGTCTTTGGTCAACCAGAGTAATTATGGGATATCATAGTATTTATGTTCCTGAGGAGCTGACCTTAATACAGACATCTCTGTTTTTTCTGAAGCAACGTACTTGAAGTGTTGTGTGAACAGCGCATTTTACCAAAAGCACCAGAAGGAAAGGCTAGGGGAGTGGACATAATTTAGAGATTTCAAGGAAAATTTTTTCCTTTTTTTTTTCTTTCTATTTTTTTGGGGGGAGGGGGCCGAGGTAGGCTCTCACTGTGGCCCAGGCTGACCTGGAATTCACTTTTGTAATCTCAGGGTTGCCTCAAACCCACAGCAGTCCTCCTACCTCTGCCTCCCAAGTGTTGGGACTAAAGGCATATGCCACCATGCCCAGCTTTTTTTCCTTTTTGAAGTAGTGTCTCATGCATCACATTCTGGCTTTGAACTCATTATGGAGTTGAGGATGACCTTGAATTTTTAATCTTGTCTCTGAGGTGTTGGGATAACAGATATGTATCTATGGTGCCCGGTTTATGTGGTGCTGGAGATTGAAGCCAGGGCTTTGGGCATGCAATCTACCAGCTGAGCTGTATACAATCCCTTAAGGAAATACTGGAATGGATAAAGGAAACAGATTGTTAAGACTTACTGTTACTAAAATCAAGTTTGTGGAGCTGGAGAGATGGCTTAGCAGTTAAGGCGCTTGCCTGTGAAGCCTAAGGACTCAGGTTTAATTCCCCAGAATGTACGCAAGCCAGATGTACATGGTGGTGCATGTATCTGGAGCTCATTTGCAGTGGCTGGAGGCCCTAGAATGCCCATTCTCTCTCTCTCTCAAATAAATAAATAATAGTAATTTTTTTTTTTTTAATCTTGTGTTCTTTCCCTTTGTTTTGTAGTCTCAGGGTGGCCTTGAACTCATGGCACTCCTCCTACCTCTGCCTCCAGAGTGCTGGGATTAAAGGTGTGTGCCACCACAACTGGCTACAAAAGTATTTATTCAAAAGTGTGCATGCACCAGGGTCTCTTGTCACTGTAAATGGAATTCCAGACACTTGGGCCACATCTTGCATGAGGCTTTATGTGGGTGGCTTGTGGATTGAACCTGGGTTGGCAGGCTTTGCAAGCAAACCCCTTTATAACCACTGAATCATTTTCTCAGACCTGTTTTATTTATTTATTGTTTTGTGACTGGGGCTCTCTGTAGTCCAAGATAGTCTGGAAGTCCCTGTATAGCTCAGGTTGGCCTGAGACTCATGATGACCCTCTGGCTTCAGCCTCCTAAATACTGGAATTATGGGCATGAGCCACCACACACCTGGTTTTTATTTTGTTTTCATAAGAAAAAATATGCTACCCTTAACAGAGGGGAAATACAGAATTTTAGATACATATTTGACATGTCATTTGAGAAATAGGAGATGGGGTAGTGCATTTTCACAACCCTTGTTTTACCTCCTAGATCACATGGTAAAAGCTCATACAACTAAGTAACTCATTTATGTATATTCCATTTTTCCTGATGTACTGATGGAAACTGTTGAAGGGGGTGAGAAAAAGGAACAGGGGCATTTAGCTTTTTTTGTTTGTTTGTTTGTTTGTTTGTTTTAGGTAGGGTCTCACTCTAGCTCAGGCTGACCTGGAATTCACTATGTAGTCTCAGAGTGGCCTTGAACTCACAGTGATCCTCTTACCTCTGCCTCCTGAGTGCTGGGATTAAAGGTGTGCGTTACCACACCTGGCGTCATGTAGCTTTCTCTATTTGGTTTCAGATTAATTGAAAAGAGAAACATACTTTACAATTAAACTCCACTAATGGGGCTGGAGAAATGGCTTAGCAGTTAAGGCACTTGCCAGCATAAGAATCCTGTTCAGTTTCTCAGTACCTACATAAGCCACATGCACAAGATGGCATATGCATCTGGAGTTCGTTTGTAGTGACTAGAGTCCCTGGCACGCCCATTCTCTCTTTATCAGACTCTTCTCCCTCTCTCTAATAAGTAAATAAATAAAATAAATATTTAAAACAAAGTAAATTCCACTGATGTAATTTTCAAATGCCTTGCATGAAACCCCCCTGTACTGTTTCTTCTCATATCTTCCCATGTAAAATATGCTTGTCTTATGGGGGTTAGCCTTTGCTCCTACTTGAGATTTTTTTTAAAACATATTTATTTGAAGCCGGGCGTGGTGGCGCACGCCTTTAATCCCAGCACTCGGGAAGCAGAGGTAGGAGGATCGCCGTGAGTTCGAGGCCACCCTGAGACTCCATAGTGAATTCCAGGTCAGCCTGGGCTAGAGTGAAACCCTACCTCAAAAAACCAAAAAAAAAAAAAAAAAAAAAATATTTATTTGAGAGAGAGAAAAAGAGACACAGAGAGGGAGGGGGAGAGAGAATGAGCATGCCAGGGCATTCAGCCACTGCAAACGAAGTCCAGATGCATGTACCACCCTGTGCATCTGGCTTACGTGGGTCCTGGGGAATCCTGGCTACTTTGGCTTTGTTAGGTAAATGCCTTAATCACTAAGCCATCTCTCCAACCTGAGTTTTGGTTTTTCAAGGTAAGGTTTCACTCTAGCCCAGGCTGACTTGGAATTCATTATTTTGTCTCAGGATGGCCTCAAACTCATAGTGATCCTCTTACCTCTGCCTTCTGAGTGTTGAGATTAAAGGCATGTACCACCACACCTGGCTCACTTGAGATTTTTTAAAATTCATATTTATTTATTTATCTATTTGAGCAAGATAGAGAGAGGATGGCTGCACCAGGGCCTTTAGCAGCTGCAAATGAATTCCAGATGCATGTATCACCTTCTGCATCTGTCTTATGTGGGTCCTGGGGAATTGAACCAGGGTCCTTTGGATCTCTCCAGCCTAAGTTTTAATTTTAATTTTAATTTTTTTTTTTATTTTCAAGGTGGGGTTTCAGTCTAGTCCAGGCTGACCTGGAATTCACTATGTCGTCTCAGGGTGGCCTCGAACTCAGTCACCCTCCTACCTCAGCCTCCCAAGTGCTGGGATTAAAGGTGTGCGCTGCCATGCCTGGCTTTTTTTTTTTTTTTTAACCGTATATAGGTGTAGTTAAATGACACAGGTTTGGAGGTTATATGTGTCTTTGGGTGATTGGATGTGAGCCTGTATCTATACAACAAAAGAGGCTTTAAAAAATTATTTTATTTTATTTATTTCAGAGAGAGAGAGCAAGCGAGCATGGGCGTGCCAGGGCCTTCAGCCACTGTAAACAAACTCCAGGTGCATGGGCCACCTAGTGCATCTGTCTTATGTAGGTCCTGGGGAATCGAGCCTGGGTCCTTTGGCTTGGCAGGCAAATGCCTTCACCACTGAGCTGTCTCTTCAGCCCAAACGAGACTTTTTAATCAAAGATTCTAATAGTTGGTATATGTGGGTACAAAGAACTTTTTTTTTCTAAAGTAGAAATTAAGGGCTGGAGAGATGGCTTAAGCGGTTAAGGCGCTTGCCTTAGAAGCCTAAGGACCTAGGTTCGATGCCCCAGTACCCATGTAAACAGATGCATAAGGTGGCATATGCATCTGGAGTTTGTAGCGGCTAGAGGCTCTGGCACATCCATTCTTTCTCTCTCTCTCTCCCCCCCCCTTTTCTCTCTAAAATTTAAATAAATAAAATTTAAAGTAGGAGTTAAGGGCTGGAGAGATGGCTTGGTGGTTAAAGCACTTGCCTGCGAAGCAGATCCATGTTCAGCTCCCCAGAACCCACATAAGTCAGGTGTACATGTTGGCGCATGCATCTCAAATTTATTTGCAGTGTCTAGAGGCTTTGGTGTGCCCATTCTCCCTTCCCATAAATAAATTAAAATAAAATATTTTTTAAAACTTAAAGTAGAAGTTAGGTTTTAAAAAATATTTTATATTTCCAAAGCACAGATTTCATTGCCTGCTGCAGAGGTGAAGACTGGGTAGGGCCATAGGTTTCGCTCATCAGCTGGTCCTTGGTGACCCTTTTGGCATTCTCAGCAGTAGTAAGATAGGAAACCCAGATTTCACAGTGCGGGTGGGTGTGAGCAAACTGAGGCAGGCAGCAGCAGTGTGGCTACTTGAGTTCAAGTGAGGGTAAGCTTGGAAAAAACCAAGACTGGGGCTGGAGAGACGGTTTAGTGGCTAAGCGCTTGCCTGTGAAGCCTAAGGACCCCGGTTCGAGGTTCGATTCCCCAGGACCCACGTTAGCCAGATGCACAAGGGGGCACATGCATCTGGATTTCGTTTGCAGTGGCTGGAGGCCCTGGCGTGCCCATTCTCTCCCTCCCTCCCTCCCTCCCTCCCTCTCTATCTGCCTCTTTCTCTGTTTGTCGCTCTCAAATAAATAAATAAAAGTAAACAAAAAAATTTAAAAAAAAAAAAAAACAAGACTGATTCTGTGTAGTAGGGAACCTGACAAATGTTGGTGGATGGAATGGAGGAACCTATAGAGGGTTAGGAATCGCAAGTTTTAAAGGGAAAGGAAGCTGGGCGTGGTGGCGCATGCCTTTAATCCCAGCACTCGGGAGGCAGAGGTAGGAGGATCACCGTGAGTTCGAGGCCATCCTGAGACTCCATAGTGAATTCAAGGTCAGCCTGGGCTAGAGTGAGACCCTACCTCGCAAAAACAAAAAAAAAAAAAAAAAAAAAAAGGGAAAGGAAAGAGGATGGATACATGATAAACATAGACGTCTTGTATCTTCTCAAGGTGTTAAGCTTCTGACATGCATGTGCTGCATGTCTCAAAACTTTGTATAGTATCCTTTCCAGGCCCTGGGAGTGTTTAAGCATTTGTCTATTTTGTAACATTGGGGTTTGTTAGAATATTATTCAGTATTTTATTCTGGGGATGTAATTGACCATTTATAAAATTTCCTCAGTGGAAAGTCCTCTTACTAATAGTCATAAGGAAATCCTTAGTTTTAGTAACTTGATTTTGTTTGCTTCTATGAGCCTCTAACATTATAGATACCGTTTGTGTGTATCATTAAATATCAGCAGCATGTCCTGTCCCTGTTTCTAGAGTTGTATTTATCTGTTGTCATTTTGCCCTAAAAGTATCCTCACTTATATTTGAATTTAAGAGAGCTCTTGAACCTCTAATTTTCTCTTTACTATTCTAACTTTACTGAAGAGTTGAACTATTGAAGGGTCAAATGGAGTGTTTGATACATTGAAGTGTGTGTGTGTGTGTGTATGTATGTATGTTTCTTTTGTGTGTGTGGGCTGGGGAGATGGTTCAGCAGTTAAAGGTATGTTTGCTTGCAAAACCTGCTGGCCTGGGATTCATGTCCTCAGAACTCATGTAAAGCTGGTCACGAAGTGGCAGCTTTCTTCTGGAGTTCATTTGCAGCTTTTGAAACATGGTCTCACTCTAGCCCAGGCTGCTCTGGAACGTCCTCTGTAGCTCCAGGCTGGCCTGGAACTCTTGGCAATCCTCCTACTTCTGCCTGTGGAGGGCTGGAATTAAGGTGTGCACCACCATGCCCAGCTGTAATTTTTTTAAATTAATTTTATCTGTTAGAGAGAGGGGCAGATAGAGACAGAAAGAATGGGTGTGTCAGGGCCTTGGGTTACTGCAAACGAACTCCAGATGCACCCATTACCTTGTGCATCTGGCTTATGTGGGTCCTGGGGACTGGAACCTGGGTCCTTTGGCTTTGCAGGCAAGCATCTTAACCACTAAACCATCCCTCCAGCCCTGTTTCTATTTTTTTTTCAAAACGTTTTATGTATTTATTGTGGGTAGAGAGCAAGAAAGAAGTAGATAGGATGGGCATACTAGGGCTTCCAGATACATGCAAAGAAACTCCAGATACATGCACCACCTTGTGCATCTGGCTTATGTGGGTCCTGGGGAATTATACCTGGGTCCTTAGGCTTCTCAAGCAAGCGCCTTAACTGCTAAGCCATCTCTCCAGCCCTTTTTTTTTTTTTTTAATGATTTTAAACTATTATCATTGAGTATTTTTGTATATGGGCATTTTGACAGGATGGCATGAAACAGTTGAGGAGCTTTGAGAGTATAGCCAAGTTAACAACAGTGTAAGGAAAGTACCCTCTTTTGCTTTTTCTCTGTGTGACTCATGGTCTTGCTTAGGTTTTTTGCCGAGGGTTTTCATCACCTTTGACCTTCACATCATTGATAACAGAACCTTTTGTGAGGCTGGGCACTGGACAGTGACCCTCCTCCCCTGTCACGTCCTTAGGGACTTTGCCGTTGGCCTCATTGGCGCTGGCCTATTTGGAACCACTTCTGCTCCTCTGTTGCTTTGTGCTCTGCCCGTCCAGGACCTGCCACCTCCCCCACTGAGTTGCTTTCCCTGGGATTGCATCCAGTGCCCTTGCATAGCCTGAAAGTTGATTGCTGTGCCTTTGTATAAGCAGTTCTCTAGAGTTAATTTGTGTATAGAACTAAACATGTTTCCCTATTTTGTTTTTGAGGTAGGGTCTTACTGTAGCCCAGGCTGACTTGAATATCACTGTAGTCTCAGCCTGGCCTCAAACTCACAGCAGTCTTCCTACCTCTGCCTCCCAAGTGCTGGGATTAAAGGCATGCACTATCATGCCTGGCTCTATTTTATATAATTTTTTGCAAGTGTGTATGTATTATGGTGTACATGTATATGTGTGTGGACACATGTATGTGTGGGTTTGCATGCACATATGTGCATGTGGAGGCCAGAGGTCAACTTCAAATGTCTTCTATTGCTAACCACCTTTTTCTTTTAAATATTTATCTTCATTTACAAAAGAGAGAGAGAGAGAGAAAATGAATGAATATGAGTTTAGGCATGCTGTGCTTCGTGCCTCTGTAAACAAACTGAAGACATGGGTGCCACCTTGTGTGTCTGGCTTTAAACGGATACTGGGAAACTGAACCTGGATCTTCAGGCTTTGCAAGTATGCACCTTTAACTGCTAAACTATCTCCCTGCCTCTCCTGCTGTAGCCTTGTGTTTATTTCCTAGGGGTGTTGTAACAAATCGCCACAGACTGGGTGGCTTTTTAAACAGATTGATTGTCTCACTTTTCAGGTGGCTGAAGGTTAAAAAAAAAAAGCACAGGTGTTGGCTGGACCATCCTCTCTAAAGCCTCTCTGGGGATCTTCCCTTTCCTATTCTAGTTTCTGGTGTTTTCAGCAATCTTTGGCATTTCCTGACATGTAGATACTTGGGGGCATTTTCATTCTGGGTGGGTGTCCATGTCCACATTTTCTTGGTCTTCTAAGAACACCATCTTTGGATTAGGACCCACATTGAACCAGTATGACTTCATTTTTACTTGATTACATCTGCAAGGGCAGAATATCCAAATAAAGTCACTTTCATAAATACCAAGGGTTAGGCCTAATGGGGGAGGGATAAGAGGTAATTTGAAACAGCAAAAGCCTATTCCCACTGATTGAGTGGGGTCACAGACATTCACAGACTTGTTCCTCAACAGAAGATTAAAATATAAAGATCGGGCTGGAGAGATGGTTTAGCAGTTAAGACACTTGCCTGTGCAGCTTAAGAACTCATGTTCCACCCTCCAGGTCCCACATAAGCCAGACACACAGTGATGCAAGGTTGCACATGCGCACACATGTGGAATTCAGTTGCAGTGGCTGGAGGTCCTGGTGCACCAGTTCTCTCTTTCTCTCTCTCTCTCTCATTCTCTCACATTTGGGGGGAAAAAAAAAAACAGTCTTTTAGGCTTGCTGCAAAATAGATGAAATATGAAGGCCCAGGAAAACTCTGGTTGCTAATTTTTAGGTTTTTTTTTCTTTCCTTGCATCCTTAACCTCTGGATTCACTCTGAACTATTTGTAGTGTGTGAAACAGGTTTTCTGTTGTTGTTGTTGTTTATTTTTATTTATTTGAGAGTGACAGAGTGAAAGAGGCAGATAGATAGAGAATGGGCATGCCAGGGCCTCCAGCCACTGCAAATGAACTCCAGATGCATGCGTCACCTTGTACATTTGTCTTACGTGGGTTCTGGGGAATCGAGCCTCGAACCAAGGTCCTTAGGCTTCACAGGCAAGCACTTAACCACTAAACCATCTTTCCAGCCCCTGAAACAGGTTTTCTAACTTATAGCTTCTCTGTAATTTTTCTTTTTTAGTTTTTCGAGGTAGGGTTTCACTCTGGTCCAGGCTGACTTGGAATTCACTATGTAGTCTCAGGGTGGCCTTGAACTCATGGTCATCCTCCTGCCTCTGCCTCCCAAGTGCTGGGATTGAAAGCACGTGACACCATGCCTGGCTATTTTTATTATTTATTTCAGAGAGGGAAACAGGCACATAGAGAGAGGGGGGGAATGGGCACACCAGGGCTTCTAGCCACTGCAAACGAACTCCAGGTGCGTGCGCCACCTTGTGTATCTGGCTTACGTGGGTTCTGGGGAATCAAACTGAGATCCTTTGGCTTTTCAGGCAAGCCCCTTAACTGCTAGCCATCTCTCCAGCCCCTATGAATTTTTTTTTTTGTTATTGTTATTTTGAGGTAGGGTCTCGCTCTAGCCCAGGTCGACCTGGAATTCACAATGTAGTCTCAGGTTGGCCTCGAACTCACCACGACCCTCATGCCTTTGCCTCTCGAGTGCTGGGATTAAAGGTGCACACCACCACACCTGTGTAATTTCTTTTATTCACATTTTCCAGTCTTGTAAGTTTCACAGTCTTACAGTAGTCTAAAATTCTGGAATCTGTACTTTGACTAGTACCAGGTGATTCTTATGCATGAACAGGTTTGGGCATCCCAATGTACAGAAGGATAAAGAAAGGCTGGAAATGGACCTCGGTTAGTAGAGTGTTTGCATGAACAAGGCCCTAGGTCCCCAGCACCAAAACCAAGAACCATATAAAACATTACAGGTGCATGCTATAATCTCACCACTTGAGAGCTGGAGGTAAGAGGAGCAGAAGTTCAGAGATCAGCTACATAGCAAGTTGGAAGCCAGCCCGGGGTTTCCTGAAACGCTGTTACCACCAACCATCACTACCACCACTACTAATATCATCAGAGAGACAAAGAAGTATCTGTGAATGGACAATCTGGATGGATTGATTTTCAAAGGGTTTACTCATAGGGCTGGAGAAATGGCTCATTGTTTTAGGCACTTGCCTGCAAAACCTAAGGACCTGGGTTTGATTCCCCAGGGTTTGATTCCCCAGTACCCATGTAAAGCCAGATGTACAAGGTGGCACATGTATGTGGAGTTTGTTTGCAGTGGCTAGAGGTTCTGGCACACCCATTCTGTCAATCTGTCTCGGTCTCATAAATACATAAGTAAAATAAAAAAAATTAAAGGTGACTCAAAGCCTGTATTTGGGAGACCTTGTGCCATGAACCAAGGAAACTGCTGAGTATTTCCTTGGTTCCTAATCTGATGAGCATCAGATGTTTTTTTTACTTATGTATGTGTGTGTGAGAGAGAGAGAATGGGTGTACCAGGTTCTCCTGCCACTGCAAATGAACTCCAGACCCATGCCCCACTCTAAGCATCTGCCCTTATGAGGGCACTGGGAAATCAAACCTGAGCTGTCAGGCTTTGCAAGAAAGTACCTTTAACTGTTGAGCCATCTCTCCAGCCCCCCAGAATCTCTTACTAAACTTAAAAAATATATATTTATTTGCAAGCAAAGAGAGAGGGGAAGGGGGGATGAGAATGGGTGCATCATGGCTTGTTGTCACTGTAAATAAACTTTAGACACATGCACCACTTCTTGCGTCTGGCTTTATGTGGGTACTGGGGAATCAAACCCAGGCTGTCAGACTTTAAAAGCAAGCACCTTTGACCACTGAACCATCTGCCCAGCCTCATCAGAATCTCTTGAGAAGCATTTAAAGCCACTAATGTCTGGATTCAACTTCAGAGATTTTTAATTCAATTAGGGAAATTTACTTAACTCTTCTAGGTAATTGTAATGACTATCCAGTTCTGTAGGCCAGACCACTGATACAGTATAAAAAGTTAAAGGATTTAGAGGCAGGATTTAAATCTTGAACTTCTCAGTTTTAACCCATAGCAACTTGGATGAAAGGATTGAAGTTCCTCTTTGTCATTTGAAGACAGACTATGTACAAATTGACAAAGTGGTCATTGTAACCACACATGCCTTAGTCAGCCTACAGTCCTGATAGAAGCTGGTGAGCATTTCTGCCATAATAACTAGAAAGCCTGACTTCCCACCAGACTTACTTTATGAATTAAGAGATAATACCTGGGCCATATAGATGACTTATGTATACCAAATTAATAATTTCACTCATTTCTTGCTGAATTTAACTCATTTCTTCCTTAATTCTTAAGCATACTGCCTCCTGTAATAACTGTCTGATTTTCTTTAAGGTCATATTATCATGGACCTGCGGCAGTTTCTTATGTGCCTGTCCCTGTGCACAGCCTTTGCCTTGAGCAAGCCCACAGAGAAAAAAGATCGTGTCCACCATGAGCCTCAGCTCAGCGACAAGGTTCATGATGATGCTCAGAGTTTTGATTATGACCACGATGCCTTCTTGGGTGCTGAAGAAGCAAAGAGCTTTGATCAGCTGACACCGGAAGAAAGCAAGGAAAGGCTTGGGTAAGGCACCCGCTCTTGGGGATGGGCAGTAGGTAGAGCATTACCATTCTTTGTAAGTCAGCTGATTCTGTTTCTCTTCTCCGGTTCAGTTACCAGTAAAGCGGTGCTGAACTACATCTTCTGAGAACTAACCACAGACTTGCTACCACTAAAATTTAATAAAGTACCTGCTTTCATGCATTTCTTCACTGAATAACAGTATTTACTCATTCTGCAAAGCAAAATCATTTTTTAAGTTTATTTTTATTTATTTATTTGACAGAGAAAGAGGGAGAGAGAGAATGGGTGTGCCAGGGCTTTCAGCCACTGCAAATGAACTCCAGACGTGTGCGCCCCCTTGTGCATCTGGCTAACTTGGGTCCTGGGGAATCGAACCTGGGTCCTTTGGCTTTGCAGGCAAACGCCTTAACCGCTAAGCCATCCCTCCAGCCCACAAAGTCATTTTTGAATAAAAGTAACTCAGTAGGATAGGTTATGATAGGAAAGACGTAGCTTGCCCTGCATCATCTTGATTCCAGATCGTTACATGGGGATTCTTAGTTCTGCTTTTTTTTTTTTCTCCCTCCAGTGTAGGGTCTCTCCCTCTAGCCCAGGCTGACCTGGAATTCACTATGTAGTCTCAGGGTAGCCTCAAACTCACAGTGATCCACCCACCTCTGCCTCCTGAGTGCTGGGATTAAAAGTGTGTGCTACCACACCCGGCTGCTTCCCCCCCCCCTCCCCCCCGGTAGGGTCTCATTCTAGTCCAGGCTGACCTGGAATTCACTCCATAGTCTCAGGTGCCTCAAACTCACAGCAGTCCTTCTACCTCAGCCTCCCAAGTGCTGGGATTAAAGGCATGCACCACCATGCCCAGCTCTGGCTGTCTTCATTTATTTATTATTTTATATAGAGAGACATAAAATTGGCATGCCAGGGCCTCAGCCACTGCAATTGAATTCCAGATGCTTGAGCCACCTAGTGGGCATGTGTGACCTTGTGCTTGACTCCTCTTTGTGCATCTGGCTTATGTGGGACCTGGAGAGAGATCGAACATGGGTCCTTAGGCTTTGCAGGCAAGCACCTTAACCGCTAAGCCATCTCTCCAGCCCTCCAGCTGCTTTTAATTTTGAAAAACTTTCTGTGACTTAAGCCAAGTCTTTGAATGGCTCATAGACTATAATTTGAATCCCTGAACTATGATTTCTCAGGGTTTCCTTCACCAAAACCCAAACAACTTTACAAGTTAAAAGACTATTGTGTGGTGGCTCACACCTTTAATCCCAGCACTTGGGAAGCAAAAGTAGGAGGACTGCTATGAGTTCAAGGCCACCCTGAGACTACACAGTGAATTCCAGGTCAGCCTGAGCTAGAGTGAGACCCTACCTCAGAAAACCAAAAAAATAAAAATAAATAAAAAATTGAAAAAAGATTATTGCAAAGAGCCATGTGTGGTGCCATATGCCTGTAATCTCAGAAAGGGACTTGGGAAGCTGAAGCAGAAGGATTGAGAGTTTGAGGACAACCAGGGTTCCATGGGAAGTTCATGGCCAACCTTTAAGACCTTGTCTCCAAAAATCTAGGGCTGAAGAGCTCTAGAGGTCTAGAACTCAGTGGAAGAGCACTTTTCAAGTATTCTCAATACCCTTGGGCTTAATCCCCCACACCACCAAAACAAAATAAAAAAGACAAAAGACTGAGCTTAATCCCAGCACTTGGGGGGCAGAAGTAGGAGGATTGCTGTGAGTTTGATGTCAGCCTGAGACTACATAGTGAATTCCAGGTCAGTTTTGGGATAGAGACCCTACCTCAAAACACCACCACCAACAACAAAAAGACAAAGATTGTATCAAGTAACTATTTATTTATTTATTTTTATTTATTTATTAGAGAGAGTGGGCACACTAGGGCCTCTAGACACTGCAAACGAATTTCAGATGCATACACTACTTTGTGGCTTTACATGGGTACTGGTGAACGGAACCTGGGTCCTTGGGCTTTGCAGGCAAGTGCCTTAACCACTGAGCCATTTCTCCAGCCCTCAAGTAATGATTTTTTTTTTATTAATTATGTACACAGTGTGTATACAGTCATGTTGGTACTATCGTTAGCCTCCTCCCTGTCCTCCCCCCTCCACAAGGACCCTCCTTGTTGAGGAATATGGGTCATGCTTTGTGGGGTTAGCCATTAGTTATGGGTAAGAGGCAATGTCCCTGTGCATAGTGACCCAATATGTTGCTCTAACAATCTTTTCGCTCCTTCAAGTAATGGTTTGGTTTTTTTGTGTTTTTGTGTGTGTGTGTGTGTGTGTGTGTGTGTGTGTGTGTGTGTTTGCTTTTGGTTTTTCAAGGTAGGGTTTCTCTCTAGCTCAAGCTGACCTGGGATTTACTATGTAGTCTCAGCGTGGCCTTGAACTCATGGTGATTCTCCTACCTCTGCGTCCTGAATGTTGGGATTAAAGGCATGTATCACCACATCCGGCTCAAATCTTTTTACATTTAAAAAAAAAATTTTTTTTGTTTATTTATTTATTTGAGCGACGGAGAGAAGGAGGGAGAGAGAGAGAGAGAATGGGTGCGCCAGAGCCTCCAGCCTCTGCAAACGAACTCCAGACGCGTGCGCCCCTTGTGCATCTGGCTAACGTGGGTCCTGGGGAACTGAGCCTTGAACCGGGGTCCTTAGGCTTCATAGGCAAGCGCTTAACCGCTAAGCCATCTCTCCAGCCCTGGCTCAAATCTTTTTTAAAAAATTTATTTGTAAGCTGAGATAGAAGAGAGACAGACGCAATGGGAATACCAGGGCCTCCAGCTGCTGCAGATGAACTCCAGACGCATGCACCACTCACTTAGTGCATCTGGCTCTACTGAGGAATCCAACTTGGGTTATCAGGCTCTGCAGGCAAGCGCCTTAACTTCTGAGCCATCTCTTCAGCCCCAGAATCTTTTATTTACATTATAGATTTCATATTGACAGTTTCCAAATATATACAATGTAAGTGATGATTTTAAATGCTTTTTATTAACATTTATTACCAAGTAATGGTCTTACTATCATGATATCTTACTATCATAATATGAGTGACTGTTTCAGAAATGGCTGGCCCATAGTCAGGGTCTGTGACTCTTTGCAGCTTTTGAACCTGAAGACTGGATTAGTAGAATCCTAACTGGTTAGAGGTCTGAGAATGTCACGCCCCCCCCCCCCGTTCCAAATCTTAGCTTTTTAAGAAAATTTAAGTCACTTTTGTGAAAATTTTCTCCTCAATGAGTGTCATTGGTGCAGCTTTGTCAACTGTATTCAAGAGATTTGTGTAGCAAGTTGTACCCCACAGCAGTCTTCAAACCTATTTTGTCATGATGGATATGCTGTGTTTATATCACATATGATTAAAGAGTTTGTTTTGATAGATACTTGAGTATAAATTCATTCTTTTTCTTTGCTATCACCTGACTAGCATTGCTCAACATTGTTAGGAATGATAAAAAGATTTTGTTATATAGAATGAAGTACTCCTAGACATTTGAAAGTAGATACAGAAAACCTGTATCAAAAAGATCAATCTTCTTTTATGTGCTTTTCTAACTTCAAGATACCATACTTGCTTTCAGGGTTTTGTTTTTGTTTTTGTTTTTTTGTTTATCGAGGTAGGATCTCACTCCAGCCCAGGCTGACCTGGAATTAACTATGTAGTCTCAGGGTGGCCTCGAACTCACAGTAATCCTCCTACTTCTGCCTCCCAATGAGTGCTGGGATTAAAGACATAGGCCACCATGCCTGGCCCCAAAGTTACTCTTGAATAATGAAGGCTCCTTAGTTTTGGTATCATTTAGGCTCTAGTGAGGATATTCTGGCTCTTTGCAAGTAGTAGAATAGCTCTGCTAGCAGTTTCCAGTAGAGGAAAAAAAATTTTTTTTTTTGTCATCAGTAAATATCAAAAGTTCATGGGGCTGGAGAAATGGCTTAGCGGTTAAGGCACTTGCCTGCAAAGCCAAAGGATATCCCAGGACCCACGTTAGTCAGATGCACAAGGGGGCGCTTGCATCTGGAGTTCGTTTGCAGTGGCTGGAGGCCCTGGCACACCCATATTCATTCTCTCTCTCTTTCTCTCTCTACCTGCCTATTTCTGTCTCTCTCTCTCAAATAAATAAATAAAAGTAACATATTTTTTAAAAGTTCAATACATGAGTAGGCTATTACATAATTAGTAAAAGGTGATAAAACCATGTTTTTTATATGGTGTATAAATGAACCGAGTAATGTTTGCTTTCTCTAAATTTGAGAGACAGTGACAAATATCCCTGGTGTAACCAGTGAGTACCATTGGAAGCATGAATCCCAGGTGAAGCCAGGTATGGTGGCACATACCTGAAATCCCAGCATTGGGGAGGATAAGATGGGAAGATCATTAGTTCAAGGCAAGCCTAGACCACATAGTAAGACTACCCTCATACTCCCCAAAATATTTACTGTAGCCTTTCTAAACAATGATCTGATAGATAACCAGACAGTTGCAAACTAGTCCTCTTCCTCCCCCCCCCATTATTCTACAAGTTAGAAATTATTAGGGGGAAAATCAACTTACATATATAGCTTCAAAACATTTTTATTTTTGAAATCTTCAATGATAACTAAAAGACCATAGGAATTTAGAAGGCTGTTTTGTTTTGTTTTGTTATGTTTTTTTGTTTTTCGAGGTAGGGTCTCATTCTAGCCCAGGCTGACCTGGAATTCACTATGTAGTCTTGGGGTGGCCTTTGAACTCATTGTGCTCCCAGAATGTTGGGATCAAAGGCGTGTGCTACCATGCCTAAGAGTTTTAATATGTAATTTTTAGTACCTCTTTATAATAGTCCCTTTTCCTACTAAGAAAAGTTTTTTGTGTTTCTTTGAGACTGTCACATTAAGTTTCCCAGGCTTGCTTTAAGACTTGCTGAGTATCCCAGATTGGCCTTAGCCTCCCAAATGCTTGGGTTATAATCATGTGCTACCATGCCTAGCTTAAACATTTTTTTCCTACATGTATATTATCATTCTCTCTACCCATCCCACCAAAAAAAGTATGGATATATTTAATTTTCATATATATGTCCATCTTGTGAAGATTTTTGTTAAACTAAAGGGTTTGCTTTATAAAGTCAGTGAAATGCAGAGGTATGCAAGAGCTCTCTGGAAAAACAAGGCCCACTAAGTGCACTGCAAATAGGATACTATGTTATTAGCTTCATAAATTGACATAGGCTTTACGCTGTTTTGTTTTTTAGTGGAGGGGTGTTCTTTTTTTTGAGACAGATCTCACTATGTAGCCCCCACCCCTGGCCTGGAACTTGTGACCCGCCTTTGCCTCCTCAGGGTTGAAATTATAAGCATGTGCTTCTGGACGGAGTTTACACCATGCTGAGGATGAAACGCAGTTTCATGCATGCTAGGCAAGCACTGTACCAACTGAGCTATATCCTCAGCCCTCTTTTCTGCTTTTAGAAACTTGTTTGTGTGCGTGTATGTGTATGCACATGCACTCAAAATAGGCCATGTATGGCTCATGAAGTAAAAATAAATATTTACCATCTCATTCCAGAAAGAGTTTGCCAACCCTTAGATTATTCCATTGAATCCAGTGTTGTACTGCCACCCTTCATTAAGAAAAGCTCGGCGTGGTGGCACATGCCTTCAATGCCAGCACTTGTGAGACAGAGGTAGGAGGATCACCGTGAGTTCAAGGCCATCCCTAGACTATGTAGTGAATTCCAGGTCAAACCTGGGCTAGAGCAAGACCCTGCCTTGGGAAACAACAACAAAAAGCCCATCTTTAGCAGTCATATGCCTTTGTATAATGCCCTTTTAAAAATCTGGGCAGTCCTTCAGGCTATTTATAATAGTTTAAAAATACCTTCTGTGTTGGGAGAGGTTCTGGTATCTTGCCCATTTTTTTCTTAATAGTACAGTGGCATTATTGATAGCAAATACCATTTGGTTACAGACATAGTACTACTGTAGATAATTCAGTTCTCTTAATCTGTTGCTACTGTTAAAATTCGCCAAATAAGGCCAGGCATGGTGGTGAGCTTAATCCCAGCACTTGGGGGGCAGAAGTAGGAGGATTGCTGTGAGTTTGATGTCAGCCTGAGACTACATAGTGAATTCCAGGTCAGTTTTGGGATAGAGACCCTACCTCAAAACACCACCACCAACAACAAAAAGACAAAGATTGTATCAAGTAACTATTTATTTATTTATTTTTATTTATTTATTAGAGAGAGTGGGCACACTAGGGCCTCTAGACACTGCAAACGAATTTCAGATGCATACACTACTTTGTGGCTTTACATGGGTACTGGTGAACGGAACCTGGGTCCTTGGGCTTTGCAGGCAAGTGCCTTAACCACTGAGCCATTTCTCCAGCCCTCAAGTAATGATTTTTTTTTTTATTAATTATGTACACAGTGTGTATACAGTCATGTTGGTACTATCGTTAGCTTCCTCCCTATCCTCCCCCCTCCACAAGGACCCTCCTTGTTGAGGAATATGGGTCATGCTTTGTGGGGTTAGCCATTAGTTATGGGTAAGAGGCAATGTCCCTGTGCATAGTGACCCAATATGTTGCTCTAACAATCTTTTCGCTCCCTCAAGTAATGGTTTGGTTTTTTTGTGTTTTGTGTGTGTGTGTGTGTGTGTGTGTGTGTGTGTGTGTGTGTTTGCTTTTGGTTTTTCAAGGTAGGGTTTCTCTCTAGCTCAAGCTGACCTGGGATTTACTATGTAGTCTCAGCGTGGCCTTGAACTCATGGTGATTCTCCTACCTCTGCGTCCTGAATGTTGGGATTAAAGGCATGTATCACCACATCCGGCTCAAATCTTTTTACATTTAAAAAAAAAATTTTTTTTGTTTATTTATTTATTTGAGCGACGGAGAGAAGGAGGGAGAGAGAGAGAGAGAATGGGTGCGCCAGAGCCTCCAGCCTCTGCAAACGAACTCCAGACGCGTGCGCCCCTTGTGCATCTGGCTAACGTGGGTCCTGGGGAACTGAGCCTTGAACCGGGGTCCTTAGGCTTCATAGGCAAGCGCTTAACCGCTAAGCCATCTCTCCAGCCCTGGCTCAAATCTTTTTTAAAAAATTTATTTGTAAGCTGAGATAGAAGAGAGACAGACGCAATGGGAATACCAGGGCCTCCAGCTGCTGCAGATGAACTCCAGACGCATGCACCACTCACTTAGTGCATCTGGCTCTACTGAGGAATCCAACTTGGGTTATCAGGCTCTGCAGGCAAGCGCCTTAACTTCTGAGCCATCTCTTCAGCCCCAGAATCTTTTTATTTACATTATAGATTTCATATTGACAGTTTCCAAATATATACAATGTAAGTGATGATTTTAAATGCTTTTTATTAACATTTATTACCAAGTAATGGTCTTACTATCATGATATCTTACTATCATAATATGAGTGACTGTTTCAGAAATGGCTGGCCCATAGTCAGGGTCTGTGACTCTTTGCAGCTTTTGAACCTGAAGACTGGATTAGTAGAATCCTAACTGGTTAGAGGTCTGAGAATGTCACGCCCCCCCCCCGTTCCAAATCTTAGCTTTTTAAGAAAATTTAAGTCACTTTTGTGAAAATTTTCTCCTCAATGAGTGTCATTGGTGCAGCTTTGTCAACTGTATTCAAGAGATTTGTGTAGCAAGTTGTACCCCACAGCAGTCTTCAAACCTATTTTGTCATGATGGATATGCTGTGTTTATATCACATATGATTAAAGAGTTTGTTTTGATAGATACTTGAGTATAAATTCATTCTTTTTCTTTGCTATCACCTGACTAGCATTGCTCAACATTGTTAGGAATGATAAAAAGATTTTGTTATATAGAATGAAGTACTCCTAGACATTTGAAAGTAGATACAGAAAACCTGTATCAAAAAGATCAATCTTCTTTTATGTGCTTTTCTAACTTCAAGATACCATACTTGCTTTCAGGGTTTTGTTTTTGTTTTTGTTTTTTTGTTTATCGAGGTAGGATCTCACTCCAGCCCAGGCTGACCTGGAATTAACTATGTAGTCTCAGGGTGGCCTCGAACTCACAGTAATCCTCCTACTTCTGCCTCCCAATGAGTGCTGGGATTAAAGACATAGGCCACCATGCCTGGCCCCAAAGTTACTCTTGAATAATGAAGGCTCCTTAGTTTTGGTATCATTTAGGCTCTAGTGAGGATATTCTGGCTCTTTGCAAGTAGTAGAATAGCTCTGCTAGCAGTTTCCAGTAGAGGAAAAAAAATTTTTTTTTTTTGTCATCAGTAAATATCAAAAGTTCATGGGGCTGGAGAAATGGCTTAGCGGTTAAGGCACTTGCCTGCAAAGCCAAAGGATATCCCAGGACCCACGTTAGTCAGATGCACAAGGGGGCGCTTGCATCTGGAGTTCGTTTGCAGTGGCTGGAGGCCCTGGCACACCCATATTCATTCTCTCTCTCTTTCTCTCTCTACCTGCCTATTTCTGTCTCTCTCTCTCAAATAAATAAATAAAAGTAACATATTTTTTAAAAGTTCAATACATGAGTAGGCTATTACATAATTAGTAAAAGGTGATAAAACCATGTTTTTTATATGGTGTATAAATGAACCGAGTAATGTTTGCTTTCTCTAAATTTGAGAGACAGTGACAAATATCCCTGGTGTAACCAGTGAGTACCATTGGAAGCATGAATCCCAGGTGAAGCCAGGTATGGTGGCACATACCTGAAATCCCAGCATTGGGGAGGATAAGATGGGAAGATCATTAGTTCAAGGCAAGCCTAGACCACATAGTAAGACTACCCTCATACTCCCCAAAATATTTACTGTAGCCTTTCTAAACAATGATCTGATAGATAACCAGACAGTTGCAAACTAGTCCTCTTCCTCCCCCCCCCCCATTATTCTACAAGTTAGAAATTATTAGGGGGAAAATCAACTTACATATATAGCTTCAAAACATTTTTATTTTTGAAATCTTCAATGATAACTAAAAGACCATAGGAATTTAGAAGGCTGTTTTGTTTTGTTTTGTTATGTTTTTTTGTTTTTCGAGGTAGGGTCTCATTCTAGCCCAGGCTGACCTGGAATTCACTATGTAGTCTTGGGGTGGCCTTTGAACTCATTGTGCTCCCAGAATGTTGGGATCAAAGGCGTGTGCTACCATGCCTAAGAGTTTTAATATGTAATTTTTAGTACCTCTTTATAATAGTCCCTTTTCCTACTAAGAAAAGTTTTTTGTGTTTCTTTGAGACTGTCACATTAAGTTTCCCAGGCTTGCTTTAAGACTTGCTGAGTATCCCAGATTGGCCTTAGCCTCCCAAATGCTTGGGTTATAATCATGTGCTACCATGCCTAGCTTAAACATTTTTTTCCTACATGTATATTATCATTCTCTCTACCCATCCCACCAAAAAAAGTATGGATATATTTAATTTTCATATATATGTCCATCTTGTGAAGATTTTTGTTAAACTAAAGGGTTTGCTTTATAAAGTCAGTGAAATGCAGAGGTATGCAAGAGCTCTCTGGAAAAACAAGGCCCACTAAGTGCACTGCAAATAGGATACTATGTTATTAGCTTCATAAATTGACATAGGCTTTACGCTGTTTTGTTTTTTAGTGGAGGGGTGTTCTTTTTTTTGAGACAGATCTCACTATGTAGCCCCCACCCCTGGCCTGGAACTTGTGACCCGCCTTTGCCTCCTCAGGGTTGAAATTATAAGCATGTGCTTCTGGACGGAGTTTACACCATGCTGAGGATGAAACGCAGTTTCATGCATGCTAGGCAAGCACTGTACCAACTGAGCTATATCCTCAGCCCTCTTTTCTGCTTTTAGAAACTTGTTTGTGTGCGTGTATGTGTATGCACATGCACTCAAAATAGGCCATGTATGGCTCATGAAGTAAAAATAAATATTTACCATCTCATTCCAGAAAGAGTTTGCCAACCCTTAGATTATTCCATTGAATCCAGTGTTGTACTGCCACCCTTCATTAAGAAAAGCTCGGCGTGGTGGCACATGCCTTCAATGCCAGCACTTGTGAGACAGAGGTAGGAGGATCACCGTGAGTTCAAGGCCATCCCTAGACTATGTAGTGAATTCCAGGTCAAACCTGGGCTAGAGCAAGACCCTGCCTTGGGAAACAACAACAAAAAGCCCATCTTTAGCAGTCATATGCCTTTGTATAATGCCCTTTTAAAAATCTGGGCAGTCCTTCAGGCTATTTATAATAGTTTAAAAATACCTTCTGTGTTGGGAGAGGTTCTGGTATCTTGCCCATTTTTTTCTTAATAGTACAGTGGCATTATTGATAGCAAATACCATTTGGTTACAGACATAGTACTACTGTAGATAATTCAGTTCTCTTAATCTGTTGCTACTGTTAAAATTCGCCAAATAAGGCCAGGCATGGTGGTGCACGCCTTTAATCCCAGCTTTCGGAGGCAAAGGTAGGAGGGTCGCAGTGAGTTCCAGGCCAACCTGAGTCTACATAGTGAATTCCAGGTCAGCCAGAGCTAGAGTGAGACCCTACCTCAAAAAAAAAAAAAAAAAAAAAACCCTCCAAATAAAATTTTCCCACATAAGAGAAAAAATTGTCCTTTTAGGGGAAGGAAGATATTTATTTGAGTTGGCTCCTAAATGATTTACCTTTTTTTATTAGCATTTTAGAGCTAATACTACCCAATGATGCATTCTCTGAGAGAAAATGCTTGTGTTTTGTTTTGTTTTGTTTTATTTTATTTTATTTTATTTTATTTTTAGGTAGAGTCACCCAGGCTGACCCGGGACTCACTTTGTAGTCCCAGGATGGCCTTGAACTCACGGTGATCCTCCTATCTGGCTCCGGGGTACTAGGATCACCCAGCAAAAAATCGTTACTTAAAAAAATACTTTATGTACTTAACTTGAGAAAGAGACACAGAGTATGGGCATGCCAGTGAAATCCAGACATGTATGCCACTTTGTGCATCTGGCTTTACATGGGTACTGGAGAATTGAACCCAGGTTGACAGGCTTTGCATGCAAATATCTTTTTAACTGCTGAGCTCTCTCTCCAACCTGAAAGTGTTTGCTGATAGGGTTAACAAGTGGCTAATAGCTAATGCCAGATCAATATTAGCATAAACGTGTTCACCGTTTTGCTATACTCTGTGATTCTTGCCACTTTCCCATGTTATAGTAATGAAATGAACACAGACTAGGAAAAGACACTTGCTACTAAGGTATGCAGCCCTTTCCAGGCAAACGCCTTAACCACTAAGCCATGTCTCCAGCCCCAACCCTTCTCATTCAATTTTAGGAGGGCGCTGACTGTTCATTTCCGTTGGAAGTTTCTATTCAAAGTTTTCATTTCAAACTAGGCTGCTTATTTGTGTGCCTTTACATAGATTGCCTGAGCCTTTATAAATAGGTAATTGCATCTTTAAATAGGAGTTTACATATCATATCATTTATTTATTTATTTGTTTTGGGTTTTTGAGGTAGGGTTTCACTGTAGTCCACGCTGACCTGGAATTCACTATGTAGTCTCAACGGTGGCCTCAAACTCATGATGATCCTCCTACCTCTGCCTCCCAAGTGCTGGGATTAAAGGCATGCGCCACCATACCCAGCTGTCATGTTAATGTAAGGACTTTTGAAAAATAAGTTCATGAACTAGTGTGGCTCACTAGTACAGTGCTTGCCTAGCATTTCTGAGGACCTGGGTTTGATCTCCATCATCACAGTAAATAAACAGCCAGATGTGGTGGCACATACCTTTAATCCCAGCACTCAGGAGGCAGAGGTAGGAGGATCCCTGTGAGTTCAAGGCCATCCTGAGACTACATAGTGAATTCAAGGTCAGCCTGGGCTATAGTGAGACCCTACCTCGAATAACCAAAAAATAAAAATAAATTAACATGAGTCTGTCAGGAAGAAGTAGATATATTCTTTGTGTGTGTGACTGTATTCTTTAGTTGTTGTCCCCACCTCCCCCGAGGTAGGGTTTCACTCTGGTCCAGGCTGACCTGGAATTCACTATGTAGTCTCAGGGTGGCCTCGAACTCACGGTGATCCTCCTACCTCTACCTCCCGAGTGCTGGGATTAAAGGCATGCACTACCACGCCGGGATAGAAAGTTTTGTTGTTTTATCTATAATCTGCCCACTAACCCTCTCAGCTTATTAACAGTAGTATAACAAGATACCTATTCTTACCATATCGTTGCCTCAGTCCCAATTTCATGATTCTGTGCAAAAATACAACTTGACGTAATGGATAAAAGCTGCTGTTATGTTAAGATAAACATCCTCATGTCTATGTATTTGTTTTTAAAATAATATTGCCTTAAAAGAGGAGTGATCTCAGAACTGTTTTTAATAATATCTATCTATTTTTTAAAGTATTGTCCTTTTCTGAAGTAATTTTTTTTCCTAAAATATTTATGAGAGAGAGAGAGAGAGCGAGAGCGAGCATGCATGAGCTAGGGGCTATAGCTACTGCAAACGAACTCTAGACGCATGCACCACCTTGTGCATCTGGCTTATGTGGGATCTGGGGAATTGAACCTGAGTCCTAAGGCTTCATAGGCATTGCCTTAACTGCTAAGCCATCTTTCCAGCCCAAAGTAACTAAATTTTTTTATTTACTTTTTATTTTTTTATTGCCAACTTCCATAATTATTGACTATAAATTATGGTAATTCCCCCCCCACACACACACACATTTCCCTTCACAACTCCACTCTCCATCATATCCCCTCTCCCTCTCAGTCTCTTATTTTTGATGTCATCATCTTTTCCTCCTATTATGATGATCTTGTGTAGGCAGTGTCAGGCACTGTGAGGTCATGGATATCCAGGCCATTTTGTGTCTGGAAGAGTGCATTGTAAGGATACCTGCCCTTCTTTTGGCTCTTACATTCTGAAAGCAACTAAATTTTTAAGTCTGGTTTAGATATTTTAATTTTTTAATTCTGGTTTTATTTATTGATGAAGAGGGGGAGAGAATGGGCGCACCAGGGCCTCTAGCTACTGCAAGTGAACTGCAGGCACATGTGCCACCTTGTGCATCTGGCTTACGTGGGTTCTGGAAAATTGAACCTGGGTCCTTAGGGCTTCTCAGGCAAGTGCCTTAACTTCTAGGCCATCTCTCCAGCCCTGATTTAGATATTTTGAATTTTTAGAAAACCATTCTAAATGCTTGTGATTTTTTTTTTTTTAACCAAGAAATGGAGCTCCTCTCCTAAACACTTGAAATAAAGAAATTTCAATATAAAGACTTCAATGTTTAATGCCAAAATGAACATCAGAATCCAGCCCTGGATTTCTTCAACACCTTCTTCAGAGGGCTTTTTACAGACCAGGTGCAGGCCAACTCTGAGGTTTTCATTTCTCTGTTAGCCCTGGGCAATATCTATGGTCGCAGCACACTCCTGGCCATGTCCAGAGTCTTGTGTCCTTTTAACCTCTTGCTGGATTTCTCTGCATTTTCTACAGAAAGATTGTAAGTAAAATAGATGGCGACAAGGACGGGTTTGTCACTGTGGATGAACTCAAAGACTGGATTAAGTTTGCACAAAAGCGCTGGATTTACGAGGATGTAGAGCGACAGTGGAAGGGGCATGACCTCAATGAGGACGGCCTCGTTTCCTGGGAGGAGTATAAAAATGCCACCTACGGCTACGTTTTAGGTAGGTCCCTACTATCTGGGGGAAAAAGCCTTGTGGAGCTGGCACCTTGAAACGTAACTGTTTTGTCTTGTAGAATGATTGTAGATAAAATAGACGCGGATAAAGATGGGTTTGTGACGGAGGGGGAGCTGAAATCCTGGATTAAGCACGCCCAGAAGAAATACATTTATGACAATGTTGAAAACCAATGGCAGGAGTTTGATATGAATCAAGACGGCTTAATCTCCTGGGATGAGTACAGAAACGTGACTTATGGCACTTACCTGGGTAAGGGGCAAGATGTCAGCCTGGCCGAGACCATGGTCTTGAGTCAAAGAAACAAATGGGTCACACAGGAAAGGAGAGGAAGACATTGTGCCTGTCTTAAATAATTTGCTGAGCTGATTCCCTTTTGTATTAAAATTTGTATTTTAAATTTAAATTTCAGGTTTCTGAAGTCTGACATTTATATGTGGCATCGCAAATATATTTTACAATTTTTCCTTTGTGTCCCTTATAAAGACACTTCTGGAGTAGGTCTCATTTAACAGGCTTCATTGTTCTAACAATGCCCAGCAAGAGACCTTAGCTAGACCTGTCCCTTACCATGAACCTATTAAATGCTAGACCTGAAATTCAAACCAAATTAGATCCCTTTATAACTGGTGAGAATAACAGAAAAATTACTGACTGTCTTAAGTGAAATAAAATTAATATTACTGTTTGTGTGTCCTGCTTACTGAAGTTTAGAAATGGAATTTCCCATTTGTTTTCTCTGGCACATGAGTTTACCAGCCCGCTTTGCAAATGCTTCAAGGCAAATCACTGTCACTTTGGTTGCTTTGATTGTTGGTTTGGTCGCCTGTTTACCTGGGCCGCCGGTTAGTAGTTGTTTTTTGACTTTGACATTTTTATACTTGCCTGCTGCTGAATTCTAGGTGGCAGTCTTACCGAGCTGATGGGCTGGGGTGTGTTATAATTTGAGATACAAACGTATAAATGGTACTTTCTGTACTTTTATTCTGGAAATTAGGCAAATTTTGGGATTAAAGGAAGCTTTCCCACCACTCACAGTGAGGCTATAAAGGTCTGTTTCCTCACCAAGTAGCCTGCTGTCCGTGTTAATTACAGGACTATTTGCATTTATAGTGAACAGACGTAGTTCTGTTTTGCATTTCTCCTCATTCTTAAGACTGAAGTGAAGTCTCTTTGGCGCTTGACATTTAGCCAAGCACCAAACATCCACCCAATCAAGAGCATACACATTAAAACCCAACTTGGTCGAAGAAACATTCCATGCTTCTTGCTCTCTGGCTGAGCCCCAGCACCCTCCTGACTTAATCAGAATTAATTACAAATATGAAGTAAAGGCTAGGCTAGGCTACTAGTGATCTAAACGAAATGGTGTGCTAATAAATCTGAGCTCAGACTTAGCTACTCCCTTGCTGTCCAGAATTCTGCTTCAAATGTGTATGATTGTGTGCGTAAAAATCTGTTGAGAGCTCTCTTGCCTCACAGGGCTGATGATTCACTGTAATGAGTATTTCTCCTGCCTGAGACTGTATACACGGCAAAGCACTGGCTGGACAAGCAATGTCTTTATAAGGCATCTTTCCCAGAAGGTCTGTGGGTGATCAACCCTCAGCCCTCAGGGGGTAACAAGTTGGCTTAGATAAGTGCTGAGGAGTTTTTTGAGAATGTGTTCTTGATTCCATTTAAGATTGGGTATAAATCATCTCAGCTCTTAAAGTCTGCTCAGTGATTCCACTCTCCACAAAAGGAGCATTTGTACTGTCCCTGCCACCATCTTAAAATATAAAATAGGCCTTACGTATAGCAAAACCTGTGAACAAGACCAGCAAGAGCTATAAGCTGGTGTTTGAGATAAATACCACAGTAACGTATTGCTTCTTCCTTTCTCATTTCTTGATGAGTGCGTGTTACTGTTAGACTATTTGATTCCAGCCACCATATTTTACTGCAAGGAAGAGGAAGGAGGGTTTTTAGTTAAGAATCTGGTCTAAGAGCCGGTTGTGGTGGCGCACGCCTTTAATCCCAGCACTCGGGATGGCTGTGAGTTCAAGGCCACCCTGTGATTACATAGTAAATTAAATTCTAGGTCAGCCTGGGCTAGAGTGAAACCCTGTCTCCAAAAAAAAAAAAACAAAAAACAAAAAGCAAACAAACAAAAAAAGAGATTCTGGCCGGGCGTGGTGGCACACGCCTTTAATCCCAGCACTCGGGAGGCAGAGGTAGGAGGATCGCCGTGAGTTCGAGGCCACCCTGAGACTCCATAGTGAATTCCAGGTCAGTCTGGGCTAGAGTGAGACCCTACCTCGAAAAACCAAAAAGAAAAAAAAAAAGAGAGATTCTGGTCTGAAAGTATAAATGGACTTCTTTTGCTTTCTGTGTTACCTAATTGTTACTGAAACTTGGTATTTTTTTAGAAGAGACAACTTACTGTTTGAAAAAGATGATGTCAAAGTCTTGTGATTCAACAAACTGTTTTACTAAACTTTAGATACTCAGCAAAGAAAGAAGCTTCAAGCTGCTTAATTATCAAAATAGAGTTTGTTTGTTTGTTTGTTTTAACTGTTTAAAGAGAAAAATTAGCCGGCGTGTTGGCGCCCAGCACTGGGGAGGCAGAGGTAGGAGGATCACTGAGTTCAAGGCCACCCTGAGACTACATAGTGAATTCCAGGTCAGCCTGGACTAGAGTGAAACCCTACCTCAAAAAAAAAAGAGAGAGAGAGAGATTGACAGACAATATCAGTAACAGGAATATGGTATTATTAAAGGGACCTATAAGCCTTTTTAGAAAAGTCGTATCATGCCTTTTATTTAATCAGTATGTTATAGGAATAGTAATTTCTTACCTTTAGTGTGGTGTCTACTCAAAATATCTCTACATCTGGTAGCTCATCTGTGTTGCACAGCCACGCAGGTTTTTACTCATTTTCTGCAGTTAACTCCCTTTTTTTCAGCTTATGGAAATTAAATTTTATTCTCCTACTTCCTTATCTAGAGATCAACTGTTGCTTGTTTAGTTTAACATCATAACAGTCAATAAGACTAAATTCAATTTTGTTGTAACTTTGTATGTTTAACACCAGTTTTATAATTGTGCATCCTTAGATGCCTTAATGAGTTTTGCTGTAAATATCCACAAGTGAAACCACTGCAGTTCACATAATGAACATATCTATCACCCCTCCATGCCCCTGACCCTAGGAAAACATTGACCTACATTTGTCTACATTCTAGAAGTTCTTTACGTAAGTGGAGGATGAGCAGTAACTGAAACTTCATTGATTTTTGGATTAGCTACAGGAAAGGAAAACAAAGTGTAATGTTCTTTCTTTTGCTTGAATCCAAGTGTCCTTAAAATGAAGTGGGATAGAAGCTTCTTTTTAAAGTATTTTATTTATTTATTTGCAAGAGGGAGAGAGAATGGGCATGCCAGGGCCTCCCAGGCACTGCAAATGGAACCCCGGACGCATGCACCACCTTTTGCACCTGGCTTTACATGGATGCTGGGGAATAGAACCTGGGTCATTAGGCTTTGCCAGCAAGTGCCATAACCACTAAGCCATCTCCCCAGCCCTGGTATCCAGCTTCTTAGTGGAAGCCTAGTGTTTTATAAAAATAATCATAGCTGACAGTTAATTGAATGTCAGTTACATATACCAGATGTTTATTCACTTGGGTTTTTGTTATTTAAGGCTCATATAGTGACCTCATGCTGCAGGCACCATTATTCTCATTTTACAGATGAGACCAAGGCACAGTTATTTGGTCAAGGCCACACAGCTAAAGACTGGCAGAATTCAAACCCAGACAGAATGATTTTTAGAGCCTTAACACCAGTAACAGTGAAATAATTGACTTAGGTAATCCAGTTGTCAGTTCCAGGTTGAATGGCAAACATTTACCTTCAATTGGACCTGATTTAACCCAAAATTAAGTGTCTGTGCTGCTGCTTGTGTAATCCGAAATATTTTCTCCATTGCTTAGTTTGATTTTGCTTACGTAGTCATTGCTTGGTATATTTTTTTTTGGAAGTTGATTTTCCACCCCTGTTTGCTTAAGTGTTTTCTGGAAGCCTTTTTTTAAGGTTTTACCTAAATTTCTATTTTGTAGATGATCCAGACCCTGATGACGGATTTAATTACAAACAGATGATGGTTAGAGATGAGCGGAGGTTTAAGATGGCAGACAAGGATGGAGACCTCATTGCCACAAAGGAGGAGTTTACAGCTTTCCTACACCCTGAGGAATATGACTACATGAAAGACATAGTAGTGCAGGTGGGCAGGAGCCAGAACTCTGAACAGGAACTCTGTTTCTTTCCATTGCTTATGTTCTCTCCTCTTTAGTCTTTCCTGTGTGTTTAGAACAGTGACTTGTATGCCGGGTGTGGTGGCGCATTCCTTTAATCCCAGCACTTGGGAGGCAGAGGTAGGAGGATCGACACAAGTTCAAGGCCACCCTGAGACTATATAGTGAGTTCCAGGTCAGCCTGAGCTAGAGTGAGACCCTACCTTGAAAAAAAAAAGTGACTTGTAACTGGACGTGGTGGCTCACATCTATAATCCCAGCACTTGGAAGACTGATATAGAGAAGGTCTATATGAATTTGAGGCCATCCTGGGCTACTTAGTGACTCCCAGGTCAGTTTGAGCTAGAGTGAGACCTTGCCTCAAAAAGGACAGTGACTTGCTATGTAGTATTGGGTACGTTCAAATATTTATTACTTTAAGAGAGAAAGATAGAATGAGTGTGCCAGGGCCTCTAGCCACTGCAGATGAACTCCAGATCCATGTACCCCCTTGTGCATCAGGCTTATGTGGGTCCTAGGGAATTAAGCCGGGGTCCTTTGGCTTTGCACTCAAGTGCCTTAACTGTTAAGCCATAAACCATCTCTCTAGCCCTGCTTTAGGCTTTTTGCTTAGCATTTTTTTTTTTTTTTTTTTTTTTTTTTGAGGTAGGGTCTCACTCTGGTCCAGGCTGACCTGGAATGCACTATGTAGTCTCAGGTGGCCTCGAACTCACGGCGATCCTCCTACCTCTGCCTCCCGAGTGCTGGGATTAAAGGCGTGCGCCACCACGCCTGGCTTTTTTAGCATGTATTTTTTAAGGCACTCCCAACACACAGCTTTTTTTTTTTTTAATGTGAGAGAAAATTGGCATGCCAGCGCCTCCAGCCACTGAAGTCAAACCCTAAATGTGTGCACATGTACAGTCTTGCACATTTCCATCACTGTGTGTCTGACTTATGTGGGACATGGAGATGAACATGAGTCTTGGGCTTCACGGGCAAATGCCTTAACCGCTAAGCCATCTCTAGCCCTAGCATAATTTTTCATTTGGTAATGTGTTTTGCCATATTAGTCATAGTTTTATAAAGTACAAATGAGAGGAAATCATATTATTTTATTTATTTGTGAGAGAGATAGAGACATGATGGGCGCACTGGGGCCCCTTGCTACTACAGATGAACTCTAGATTCATGTGCCAATTTGTACATCTGGCTAAAAGTGGGTTCTGGGAAATCGAATCTGGGCCAGCAGGCTTTGTAAGCAAGTACCTTTAAGTGCCAGGCCATCTTTCCAGCCCCCTTTTTCTAGTAGCCCATGATTGGTGATTGGAAACAGTATTAATGGTGGCTCTGAAAATTCTCATAGAGGGCAGTTACTGACAACACAGGCTACCTGTAACTCTATGCAGAATTTCCTGTGGTTGTGGGGGTTTTGTCTGTTTGAGGCAAGGCCTCTTTATATAGCCCTGCTATCTAGACCAGGCTGGTCTTGAACCGCTGTCCTCTAAGCCTCTTATCTGTGCCTCACAGTTGTGCTTCCCAGATGCTGAGCATTACAGGCATGCCATCACTCCTGGCTTGCCTGTGGTTTTAAGCATACATACCATAAATGTCTTCTGGCAGGTTCATTTAGAGATTAACAGTCTCCTCTTGCTTTTTTCTATTTAGGAAACAATGGAGGATATAGATAAGAATGCTGATGGCTTCATTGATCTAGAAGAGTATATTGGTAAGTGTGTTGAGCCTTTTTCTTAGAAGAGAAGATGTAATTAGCCATAGGAACAGTTCTCAGAGATTCTCTCTCTCTCTTTTCCTTTAATACTGTTTGAGAGAGAATGGGCATGCCAGGGCCTCTTGCTGCTACAAATGAACTCCAGGTGAATGCACTGCTTTCTGGATCTGACTTTACATGGGTACTGGGGAATCAAACCCCAGGCTGACAGGCTTTGTAAGTACATGCTTTTAACCACTGAGCCATCTCTCCAGCCATCGTGGATCAACTCTTAACAGATTGTTAGACCTGACTAGTGTAACTAATCGTGGGTCATCATAAAGTAACCATAATAACACTGTTCAGTCAAAATGGAAATAAAAGCCACATGGGTAATTTTCTGTGTAACATGTGCATTTGTGTGTGTATGTGCGTGCGCACACACAGATGTGTTGGCAAGTGCACAGAAGCCAGAAAAGCATGGCTGGGTCCTTCCTCTGCCAAGTAGTACTCATCCACATATTTCCCTGAGATAGTCTCTCTCTGAACACGGAGCCCCAGTGATTCTCTAGTCTGTGCTTCTCATGCATGGCTATGCCCAGTTGTTTATATACGGGCCTGAGGATTCAGAGTGAGGTTGTCTTGAGTCGAGATGATTGCAACAAGTGCTGCTACCCACTGAGCCATCCCCCAGCCCTGCGTATGTAATTTTTTTGTGTTTTCTGAGGTAATGTCTCACTCTAGTTCAGGCTGACTCTGGAGCCTCAGGCTGGCCTGGAACGACTCACACCATCCTTTACTGCAGCCTCCCAACTGCTGGCACTAAAGACGTGTTGCCACCATGCCCAGTTGTAATTTTAAGTTTTTGAATATTAAAATATTTGAATATTAAAAAGTAAAAGGGGGCTGGAGAGATGGCTTAGAGGTTAAGCGCTTGCCTGCGAAGCCAAAGGACCCCATTTCAAGGCTCAATTTCCCAAGACCCACGTAAGCCAGATGCACAAAGTGGCACATGCATCTGGAGTTTGTTCACAGTGGCTGGAGGCCCTGGCGCACCCATTCTCTCCCTCCCTCCCTCCCTCCCTCCCTCCCTCTCTCTCTCTCTCTGCATCTTTCCCCGTCTGTCTGTCGCTCTCCAATAAACAAAAAAAGAAAGAAAGAAAAGAGCTGAGCAGCTACCCAGTTCCTTGACTCCTGGGTCTACAAACTGCTATTGTTGGACTGCCATAAACTAATCCAGTAAATTCCCTTTATGACTTAAAAAAAAAAAAAGTGAAAGAGTGAGGCAGGTGTGGTGGCACAATGCCTTTAATCCCAGCACTCAGGAGGCAGAGGTAGGAGGATCACTGTGAGTTCAAGGCCACCCTGAAACAAGTCAGCCTGGGCTAGAGTGAGACCCTACCTTGAAAAACCGGGGTGTCTGGGGAGGCGGAGGAAAAGAAGGTGAATTTTGGCTTTTTTTTTTTTTTTTTTTGGTAAATCAGGGCAATGAAGTATATAAAATATTTTTATTTATTTGTGAGAGAGAAAGAGGTAGACAGAAAGTGAGTATAGGACTACCAGGGCCTCCTGCAATTGCAAATGAGCTCTAGATACATGCATCACTTGGTGCATCTGGCTTTGCATGGGTACTGGGGAATTGATTCCTGGGCCACTGGGTAGTACAAGCAAGTGCCTTTAATCACTGAGCCATCTCTCCAGCCCTGTTTTGATTGTTTTCTTGAAAGGGTCTCATTTTGTAGCCCAAGCTAGCCTCCTGGACTCCCAGTTTGGGGATTACAGGTGTAAACAGCAATGCCTGGCTAATATGTAGTTGATGGCCAACAGTTATAGGGAAATAGTTAGCCTAGAGACACATTTTCCAAAACTCAGGAAAATGAGCTAGGAAGTAGATTAAAACAGGCTAGAGTGAGACCCTGTCTCAAAAAAACAAAAAAGAGTTGATGCATAAGAAAACCTGGGCTTGGGGCTGGAGAGTTGGTTTAGCAGTTAAAGGTGATTGCTTACAAAGCCTGCTGGCCTGAGTTCATTTCCCCAGCACCCATGTAAAGCCATATGTACAAAGTGGTGCATGCATCTGGAGTTCATTTGCAGTTGCAAGAAGCCTGGTATGCCCATACACACGCACACACTCTCTCTCTCAAGTAATTATTATTATTATTTAAAAAAAAAAAAAAAAGGAAGGCAGGGGTCTGGAGAGATGGCTTAGTGGTTAAGGCGTTTGCCTGCAAAGCCAAAGGACCTCGGTTCAATTCTCCAGAACCCACATAAGCCAGATGCACAAGGTGGCACATGTGTCTGGAGTTTGTTTGTAGTGGCTGGAGGCCCTGTCATATCTCTCTCTCTCTCTCTCTCTCGTCTGTCTGGCTCTCTTAAATAATAAAATATTTTAAAAAAGAAGGCAGGGAGTTACTGATTCCTCATAACCATGTTTTCGGTCTGGTTCCATTTTATTGTAGGTGTGTGAGTATTTTGGCCATTTTCCCTTTTAGTTGTCTCCTTATTGCAAGGGGCTACACCTTTGAAGCTAATACCTTCTAAGTGAAACATGTTTTCATTATCCTGATTTCCCCACAGAGCTCTAAAGAAAGAAGAAAGCTGTTACTTGTACCCAGTAGTAGAGCCAGGTGCTTTGTAATTAGGAATGTCTTTGATAAGATAGCATTCTATTTTCTTTAACTTTCTTAATTGACAACTTCCATACTTACAGACAGTAAACCATGATAATTCCCTCCCCTCCTCTACTTTCCCCTTCACAAATCCATCCTCCCTCTCAATCAGTCTCCCTTTTATGTTGATGTTGTCATCTTTTCCTCCTATTATGAAGGTCTTGTGAAGGTAGTACTAGGCACTGCAAAGTCTTAGATATTGAGACCAATTTTTGTCTGGACGTTTGCATTGTAAGCAGTCCTGCCCTTCCTTTGGCTTTTCCATTCTTTCCACCACCTCTTCTGCAGTGGACCCCGAGCCTTGGAGGGTGTGATAGAGATGTTTAGTGCTGAGCACTCCTGTCACTTCTCACCACTACGGTGCCTTTTGAATCATCCCAGTGGTTACCGCCATCTAAAAAGAGAAGCTTCTTCAGGCAAAAGTGAGAGTAGCATTAATATACTGGTATGAACATTAAATAAAGTGTTTACAGGGCAGTTTGGTGAGCATAATATATGCTTTTAGCCAGACAAGAGCAGGTGTTACACTCCTAAGGCTCCTAGCCTTCCCCACCATAGGGTTTTGCTTAGGTGTTCAGTGCCAGGCATGTATTCCCTCCCATAGAGTGGGCCTCCAGTCCAATTAGAGAACAGGTGGTTTCCCCCATAACAGATATGCCACTTTTGTTGTTGTTGTTGTTGTTTGAGGTAAGGTCTCACTCTAGCTCAGGCTGACCTGGAATTCACTCTGAAGTTTCAGGGTGGCCTTGAACTCTCGGTTATCCTCCTACCTCTTGCCTCCTGAGTACTGGGATTAAAGGTGTGTGCCACCACTCCCGGCTGCTGCTTTTTAAAGGCTGTTTTTAAAGCAAGAAATTAGAAACCTCTTAACATGCAAAAGCATTTGTTATCTGTGTGCACACATGTATGTGGGTGTGTCCTTCCTCAAGACCAATGTTAATAATTCTCATTGTTGCTTTCTTTTCATTATTATGAAGTTTATGCTGTAGCAGGTTTCATCTTGGGTGAAGAATAGGATGATTATGAATAGGGAAACTGGATAAAAGCCTTGTTGGCCATGTCTGTGTCCTTATGCACTTAAGCTTTTAGGAAAAAAAAAAACAAACTGTATGTGGAAGTTGAGGATAAGAGTTGTGACATCTATTCCCAATATACTTGTTGACAGTGTTGGTTTGATTGAAGACCACTGGCAAAATGCACTTTGTATAGGCATTGACTGGTAAGCAGTTTCCTTGAAAATTTAAAACTATACCTCCTAAAACCAGTGGTCCTGATTAATTAGTTACCTTGGGGTGAAATGAACAGGAATAGTTGGTTTTGTCTTAATTGGTACCAGCCAACTTTTGTGGGAGGGGGGATATTTGGTGGGGGGGGGGTTGGTTGAGATAAGATCTCATGCAACCCAGGCTGTCCTTGAGCCTGTTGTATAGTCAAGGCTGGCTCCCATTTCCTATCAGCTTTCAGAGTGCTGGGATTATAGCCGTGCACCACCATGCCCAGCTTCAGCCATTTATTTCTGCACTCTGTCATGTTTTTTAAGATCTAAGGGCTCTCTTTGCTTTCATGCCACTTGAATCAGCATCTATTAGTACTCTTGTTGAGAGACCAGTTCTTGATTGAGCTTTGGATGTCTCCCTTTGCTTTCTCAAGTCTCTGGTCTAAGAAACATGTGTAACTGCTATTGGTGTCATGCATGAGGAAAAGGGTTAGGCCACATCGTCAGCATGAGGCAGTCTTAGAAGATTGTATTTCTGGGCTGGCGGGATGACTTAGCGGTTAAGGCACTTGTCTGCAAAGCCAAAGGACCCAGGTTCAATTCCCCAGGACCCATGTAAGCCAGGTGCACAAGGTGGTGCATGCATCTGGAGTTCGTTTGCAGTGGCTGGAGGCCCTGGCGGACCCATTCTCTCTTTCTCTCTCACTCCCAAATAAATAAATTTTTTAAAATGTATTTCTGTGCACACAGGAGACATGTACAGTCATGATGGAAATGCTGATGAGCCAGAGTGGGTGAAGACAGAGCGAGAACAGTTTGTGGAGTTTCGAGATAAGAACCGCGATGGGAAGATGGACAAGGAAGAAACCAAAGACTGGATCCTCCCTTCAGACTATGACCATGCAGAGGCAGAAGCCAGACACCTCGTCTATGAATCAGACCAAAACAAGGCAAGTCTGGCCAGTGATTATAGTGATTGAAGGCTTTTTTCTAGGGGATTGCCTTAAAAATGTTATCAAGATAAATAGAGCATTTTTTATTTGTGTGTGTGTCGCGGGGGGGGGGGGGGGTCGCAGAATTTCTTATTTAGGCAAATGAACTCCAGATGCTTGCACCACTTTTTTGCATCTGGCTTTTATGTGGTCGCTGGAGAATTGAACCCAGGCTGGAAGGGTTCATCTCCCTAGCCCGCTTAGAGCATTTAAGGTTTAATTAGCTGAAGATGGAAGTGTGGTAATTGGAAGACATCAGGGAAGCCCAGCTCTCTGAGCTCATTTTAGAACACCTTGCCTTGTGTTGATAGTATTAGAGGAAACTGGGCATCTGAAAAGAGCCTCTCTATAGCCTAGACCCAGCATGCAACATCCCCAGGACATTTTCTTGCTTTTTAAAAGTCTGGCCGTGAGGCTGGGGAGATCGCTCAGTGGTTAAGGCACTTGCCTATAAAGCCTAAGGACACAGGTTAGAGTCCCAAGTACCCACCTAAAGCCAGATGCACTAGGTGATGCATGTGTTCTGCAGTTCGTTTGCAGTGGCTAGAGGACCTTGGCATGCCTGTTCTCTCTCTCTCTCTCTAATAAATAATTTTTTTTAATATGGCTGTTATTTTCTTTGTTCTTTTACGTATTAAACAGTAAGCCTTGTCAGCTTTTCAGAGGTTTGGATACTCTGTTTAGAGAAAATAAAGTCAATTTAAAGATGAGAATTTTTATTGTTTTGAACATTCTTTTTTTTTTTAAATTATACAACTTAGCTTTTGAAAATTTTATGTATTTATTTGAGAGACAGAGTAGAGAGAAAGACAGATAAAGGTTGGGCACACCAGGGCCTCCAGCCACTGCAAAGGAACTCTAGATGCGTGCGCCACCATGAGCATCTGGCTTGTGTGGGACCTGGAGAATCAAACCTGGGTCCTTAGGCTTCGCAGGCATGTGCCTTAACCGCTAAGCCAACTCTCCAGCCCCGCTTTTGACTTTCTTGGAAAAAAGAAATGCATTGTTCTTTTCTTCCCTCTGTTCTGTGAGTGGGGGCTGGGGAGCGGGGGTGGGGGGGTTGAGCTACATTTAGAGGGGACTAGAATTTTGTTACTACAGTCTTGTTTTTATTCTACAGCATTATAGAATAATGAGTTTGGAATGGAAAGTGTATGCTGCCTAAGTCCACTTACTGTTCTCTGATTTCAGGATGGCAAGCTTACCAAGGAAGAGATTGTTGACAAGTATGATTTATTTGTGGGCAGCCAAGCCACAGATTTTGGGGAAGCCTTAGTACGACATGATGAGTTCTGAGCCGCAGACAGAGGAACCCACATTTCTTCAAAAGTAATTTATTTTTACAGCTTCTGGTTTCACGTGAAATTGTTTGCGCTACTGAGACTGTTATTACAAACTTTTAAGACGTGAAAAGGCATAATGAAATAATGGAAACCATCCTGTCCCGTCTTCCTCCTCTCCGAGGGACTAGAGGGAAACCTCTGAGGATCAACTGTACTTAGTACACTTGTGTTCGTAGATCTACACTTTGTATAATGTACCATGGTGTGTTTATTTTTGCATTGTTCTTTAGTTGGGAGTATGATATGAAGGATCAAGATCCTCAACCCACATTTGTAGGCAAACATTAGCCCTTTACTCTTCTCAACCCCTTATCACGTATTTTTTATAATTCTCACTTAACTAATTTTTTTAAAGCCTGAGATCAATAAGAAATGTTCAGAAGAGAAAAAAAGGAAATATATTTCCTCCATTGTTTATATTTACAGATAATGCTTAATCTTGCCTATTAAAAAGTGACATTTCACATATAGGAGGAGCCACATGTCCCATTCAGTTGCTACAGGCCCAGCGCTTGGGCCTGCCATCATCTGGGCAAGGACAGATCCCTGTGCTGTAAGACAGCTTGACTCAACCTGACTTTGTTCTTTTTCTCCCCTGTAGGACTAGCTATCTGCTAATTTTGTCAAGCACAGCTGTGGTAGGAAGAAATAGGGCCAGTGTCTTGAAAATCAATCCAGTAGTGAGTATGATCTTTTTACAGAGCTATTTCTGGCTCTTCATAGAGCTGTTTCCAACCAGAAACAGCTGGAAAATGGAAGGAAAAATACAAGTGTATGCAGAGCATACATTTTTTTCTCAGTGTGTGCCTGTTAAAATCATTGTAAGAGCCCCATCCAGCTCGTCTTCCCCAGGAATTAATCATGATTTTAGTGCAGTTAAAATATACTCCTTTCCAATCATGTCATTGAAAGTGCCTTTAACAGGAGAGATGTCCACTGAATGGAGTTTGCACAGTTTAGACCACCTACTTGAAAGCATAGAGCCTCCTGATGCAGTGGGGATTTAATTTCCTCCCTTTTCTCTTGTGGACAGGAGTTAAATAGCAGTATTAGTTACAAGCTTGGTTGCAGTGTTCTTACCTTGTGGGCTGGTTTCCAAAAACCACATGCTGCTTACTTGTCCCGGGATCCTCATACCTCAGAATGCAAACCACTCTCCACCAGGCCTCTCTGTTCTCCAGAGAGCTTGAGCTTAAACTCAAGGATGGAAGGACCTACAGAGGGGCCTCTTTGGTTTGAGGACAACTGCTCACTCTTTTCTGCCTTTGCCCTATCACACCCCCCCCCCATCTTCCTTTTTCTCTGCCGCAAATAAAAGGTCATGCATCAGCAGGTTGCCAACCCTTATCAAGTCTACCATCTGTTCTCAGCTCCATTTTACCCATATTTTATGTAACATGAATTCTGTCCATTTTGGTCCCTATCTTACCAATGGACCACTTTTCAAAAGAATTGTATTCAAGTTTAACCCTCAGGTTACTAAGATAAGTATATGTATGTGTAACCTTTTATTATTTCCTATCTCTCTGGATAATGCATTCAGGTGGTGCTGGGTGATGGTTATCAGAACCTAGGTATACCCTTTGGTCTTCCACGATCCTATTGAGGCCAGCTGCTTGGTGTGGTAAAGAGCCAGGTGGCTTGTCACTTCACCCAGCCTTTGCATCAAGCTCTTGATAGCAGATACACTAAATTTACCCCCCCCCCCCCATGGGGTAATGGACGTTTCTCTGTCCTTTACATCCCCTGTTTTTATTTTTAAGACCAGAGATAATGCCGCCAACCCTGGCTTAGAGTAGGTGCATCTTGTACTGTGTGGCAAGAGAGCCTTACAGCTCTCCCGGTGCCCTGAGCCAGGCCCGATGCGGCAGTCACTCACGTGGACAGCAAATGGAAGTCTGCTGGGACGGCAGCTCCTGGACGTGGGGTGCTCGGTGCTTGGCAGCAAGCACTGTACTCTCATCTCTGTGAGCCCCTTTGAGTGTTGGGACACATCAAGTCTGAGGCAGTGAGCAGTGGCTACACACTCTCCCCGTGTGCTCTGTGAATGCCAGCTCTCTTGAATTTGGATACTGGTAATTTTTTATAGAGTGTAAACCAAGTTTTATATTCTATAATGCAAACAGGTACCTATCTGTTTCTAAATAAAACTGTTTACATTCATGAGGCGTATGTGTCTTCATTTTCTTAGAAATGGAATTGTAGTCCTGGAGAAAATAGAAATTTACGTAAACGTGAAGTTCTGGTTGCTGCCAATAGGCCAGGAATGAGTTCTTAGTTGGGGCCAACTTTGCTAGAAGAAACAGTGGAAACTTCTGTTTTCTGAGAGCTGGACATGTCGGATTCATCCGTCATGGGCCTCCTGCATACCATCTCCATGATGCAAGCTTGGAACTGGAAGGAAAAGAATGGGAGGTGTTCCCCTTGCCAAGATAGGTTCCCAGAAGATAACATCAGGAATTATGAAGGGGGGGGAGGTGTCTCATTTTTGTTTCCCAGGAGCTCACACAGTGTCTCATATCTAAGATTTCTGATGGTTTGACCATGTCTTCCTCATCCTGAAAACTACTTGCTCCTGCAGGCTAGAATTTAGAAGGGAAAGGATTAAGAATTTGGGAACTGCTAGAAATTTTATAGCTATTAATGTATTACTTTTTAAAAATTTTTTTGTTCATTTTCATTTATTTATTTGAGAGCGACAGAGAGAAAGAGGCAGATAGATATGTATAGAGAGAATGGGCACGCCAGGGCCTCTAGCCACTGCAAACAAACTCCAGACGCGTACGCCCCCTTGTGCATCTGGCTAAAGTGGGTCCTGGGGAATCAAGCCTTGAACCGGGGTCCTTAGGCTTCACAGGCAAGTGCTTAACCACTAAGCCATCTTTCCAGCCCTATTATTGCTTTTTTGTTTTGTTTTTCGAGGTAGGGTCTCACTCTAGCCCAGGCTGACCTGGAATTTACTCTGTAGTGTCAGGGTGGCCTTGAACTCATACTATTATTGCTCTTTTAACAAAACCTAGGGCTAGGGATGTAGCTCAGTGGCAGAGTGCTTGCCTAGCATGTGCAAGGCCCTAGGTTCAATCCCCCAACACTGCCAAAAGAAGGGTTTAAAAAAATGTCACTTCCTGTCCTGTTTTGAGAAATTTTCTTTTTCTAGCTCAAGGTCTGGCCTTCCCGCTCCTGTTGTCTTAGGAGCCACACCTTCCTCCCATATGCTCATGAAGGGCTTCCCAGTCTACTTCGTGCTTCGTGTTTCTGTGGCTTCCCCTGTCTCCTGAAATCCCTGTGTAGAGCGCTGGGAGGATGGCTCAGGAGTTAAAGGCAATTGGCCTGTGAAGCCTGTTGTCCCCAGTTCGAATCCCTAGTACCTATTTGAAGCCAGGCGCACAACATGGCACAAGTGTTTGCCCTCCCCCTCTGTCAAGTAAGTAAAAAATAATAAATTGCCTTGCAGATTGAATAAAATGTTTTGTGAGGGTTGTTTTTTTTGTTTTGTTTTGTTTTGTTTTTGTTTTTGATTTTTTGAGGTAGGGTTTCGCTCTAGCTCAAGCTGACCTAGAATTCACTATGCAGTCTCAGGGTGGCCTCGAACTCACAGCAATCCTCCTACCTCTGCCTCCCAAGTGCTGGGATTAAAGGCGTGTATCACCACACCCGGCCAGATTCAGTTTGTAAAAATCAAGATTTAAGAGGCTGGAAACATGGCTCAGTGATAAAGGCGCTTGCCTGCAAAGCCTAATGACCCAAGTTCTATTCCCCAATACCTATGTAAAGCCAGATATGCACAAGATGGCACATGCATCTGGAGTTCATTCGCAGTGACTAGAGGTCCTGGTGTGCCTGTTCTTTCTGTCCATTCTCTCTCCCCCTTCTTGCAAATAAATTTTTTAAAATTCAGTGCTGGGCATGGTGGCGCACCCCTTTAATCACCACCACTTGGGAGGCAGAGGTAAATGGATCACCAGGAATTCAAGGCCGACCTGAGACTACACAGTGAATTCCAGGTCAGCTTGTGCTAGAGTGAAACCCTACCTCTAAAAAAAGGGGGAGGGGGCTGGAGAGATGGTTTAATGGTTAAGCGCTTGCCTGTGAAGCCTAAGGACCCTGGTTCAAGGCTTGATTGCCCAGGATCCACATTAGCCAGATGCACAAGGGGGCACACGTGTCTGGAGTTCATTATCAGTGGCTGGAGGCCCTGGCATGCCCATTCTCTGTCTCTCTCTCTCTGCCTCTTTCTGTCTGTTGCTCTTAAATAAATAATAATAAATATTTTTTAAAGTTACATATACTTCTATTTTTAAGTATTTATTTATTTGAGACAGAGGGAGAGAGAGTGAGAATGGGCGTGCCAGGGCCTCTAGCCACTGCAAACACTCCAGACGCATGCGCCACCATGTGCATCTGGTTTACGTGGGACCTGGAGAATCGAACCAGGGTCCTTAGGCTTTGCAGGCATGTGCCTTAAGAAACACTGGGTGTGGTGGCACACGCCTTTAATCCCAGCACTTGAGAGGCAGAGGTAGGAGGATCACTATGAGTTCAAGGCCACCCTGGGACTACATAGTGAATTCCAGGTCCACCTGGGCTAGAGCAAGACCCTACGTCAGGAGGAGGGGGGAAAACCTGTGTAGAAAGCCTGATGTGGTAGTGCTTATCTTTTAAGTTCCAGTACTGGGAATCTGAGGTGGGATTGCTGTGAGTTCAAGGCCAGCCTGAGCTACAGAGTGAGTTCCAGGTCGGCCTGGGCTATGAGGGAGACCCTGCCTCAAAAAAAAAAAAAAAAAAAAAAAAAAAAAAAAAAAAAAACATGTATAGTCGAGAGTGCTCAGAGTTAAGACATAGGGAAGCAGTTTAGTGAGTGTAAATAAACAGCGCTACCTGCTTGTTCATGAAGCAGTAGATGACGGGGTTGTAGATGCACGAACTCTTGGAGAAGAAGGCAGGGATGGTGACAAGCCGCAAGTCCAGTCCATGGTCACGCTTGTTCACCATATACATGGCCATGACAGCGTAGGGCACGTAGCAGAGGCAGAAGGACCCCACCATCACCACCACCATGCGGCTCACCTCCCGCTCAGCCCTCTGGGTGGTAGTTGACTGCTGCTGCTGAGCTGCCACCTGGGGTAGAGCACAGAGCGTCACACGCCTCCCTCCCCGGCCTCAACTCCCAGATCCCTAGACCCTTTTATGTCAAGGAGCATCCCCTCTGCCTCTTCAGGCTGAATTTCTTGCGCTTACCTCCTTGAGGAAGGGAGGATGGAAGTGGATTTCGGATTGCCATGGGAAGAGATACCCTGTGCGTGCGTGTATGAGCACGTGTGTCGTGGCACATGTGGCGGCGATCAGAGGACATGTGGTGTAAGTTTTCACCTTCTTTGAGGCCGATTGTCTCATTCTCATTGCTAGCTGGCCCATGAGCTTTTTAGAAATTGGCTCTTGTGGGGACAGTGGGTTTATAGACACCTGCAGTGCTCAGCTCTTATGTGGGTCCTGGGGGGTTCCAGATTCAGGTACTCGTGTGTGGGACAGGCATGAACTTCATTCACTGAGCCATCTCCCCACACAGCTCTTTGACCCTTTACCCCTCCAATCTTGTATCTTGTGCTGGGAATCCGGACTTCACATCTGAGTGATAAGTGCCCCGCCACTAAGCTACTTCCTCTTACCTACATGCCTCTTTACATTAGAGCAGGGATGACTTTATTCATTTCTTTTCATGGTTCAACTCTACCCCACTTATTTTGTTACTTCCTGATAGCCCTTCTCTCTAACCCTGGACATTTCCAGACATGTTCTAGAGCATTCGCCCTCTCTTCCTTCTTTCCTGGAGGCCCCTGGCTCACTCCTCCCTGATCCCTCTCAAAAGCCACTCACGGCTCTGAGAGTCCCCAGCAGCTGAGAGTAGGAGAAGCAGATGAGGGAGAGAGGCACCACGAAGCAGAAGACGAAGAGAAACCAGGTGTAGGACTCGCTGCGATATTTAGTGCCCACGGTGTACCAGTCGGGCCCACAGGAGCACTGCAGACCCTCGGGAATGAACCTGCAAAAGACCAAGCACTCTTGCCACTGGACAGATACCCACTCAGTGGGCTCTCCTTGAGAATCAATGGAGTGGGAGCTCAGTCCTGGGTTGTGAGCTCCAGTTAGAACACCAGAAGGCTTCGGGCGCAGGGTTTTCTGCCCTTGCCAGTAGAGGCTACAGTAATCCCCATTGCAGAGTAAGTAAGCATTGGCATCCACAACAGCCCTTTCAGTTCACCCACTCCACCAACTCTTAGGAGGCCAGGTCAAAGACGAGAAGGTCATATGCCCCAGATCTCTTTTGTACCCACACCAGCGCCACCACCCGCCTTCTTACCTGCTCCAACCAAAGAAGGGTGGGATGGAGACTCCAATACCAATGGTCCACGTAGTCAACACTACCATCAGCGCATGCTTGGAGCTGAAGCGGAAGTTGCCGAAGGGCTTACAGATGACAACGTATCGTTCAATAGCCAGGAAAGCCAGTGACCAGCCTGTAACCAGACCTGTGGCCAAATGTGGAACACAGCTGGAGTGGAGTACATCCAGAAAGGCAAGGTTGGGGCTGGGGAGATGGCTCAGTAGTTAAAAGGGCTTGCCCACAAAGCCTTCAGGCCCAGGTTCAATTCCCCCAGTACCCACATCAAGCCAGATGCACAAAATGGCACATGCATCGAGTTCCTTTGCAGTGGCAAGAGGAACTGGTATGCCCATACTTTTCTCTCCTCTCTCTCTCTCAAATGTTTTTAGGCTGGAGAGATGGCTTAGCAGTTAAAGGCATTTGCCTGCAAATCCTAAGGACCCTGATTCAATTCCCCAGGACCCACGTAAGCCAGATGCATAAGGGGGCACACGCATCTGGAGTTCATATGTAGTGGCTAGAGGCCCTGGAGTGTCCTCCTTCCTTCCTCCCTAGAGGTGGCACATGTCTTTAATCCCTGCACTTGAGAGAGGCTGGGGTAGGAGAATCACTGTGAGTTCAAGGCCAGCCTGAGACTACATAGTGAAATCTGGGTCAGGCTGAGCTAGAGAGAGACACCCTACCTCAAAAAGAAAGAGAGAGACAGAGACAGAGAGGGAGGGAAGGAAGGAAGGAAGAGGGAGAGAAAGGTAGAGTTGGACTGATGTTTGGAGTGGAGCTTAAAATTTAAACATCTTACTATGATCAAACTTCTACTCAGGGGCTGGAGAGAGATGGCTTAGCGGTTAAGGCAATTGCCTGTGAAGCCTAAGGACCCATGTTCGACTCTCCAGATCCCATGTCAGCCATATGCACGAAGGTGAGGCAAGCGCAAGGTCGTACATGGCCACTAGGAGGCGCAAGCGTCTGTCGTTCGATTGCAGTGGCTGAAAGGCCCAGGTGTGCCAATTCTCTCTCTCTCTTTCTCTCTCTCTCCTCCTGTTTGTCTATCGGTGGCTCAAAAAACAAAAACAAACAACAACAACAACAACAACAAAAAACCTACTCTAGGGGCCCTCCGGGTTCCAATCCGGAGCAGGGTCCTTCGCCTCTCCCCAGCCCCCACTCCCAGCAGTACCTGCTACAGAGCCCAGGAAAGCCTCCACCACACAGGCGTGGCGGCCAAAGAAGAAGTATCCGTGACAGCTGGCGATGAAGACCATGAAGACAGAGAAGACGCAGAAGAGAAAGCCCCCCAGGGATATGTTGACCAGAATGTAATTGAGGGGCTGCCGCAACGTTTTGTAGCGCAGTGTGGCCACCAGCACGGTGGCATTGAGTGGAGTCCCTACAAAGAAAACAAAGCCCATGAAGGCTGCCTGCAGGTGGAAGGCCCAGGCAGGGGCGATGTGGTACTGAGGCCCATCCCAGGGCCCCACCGAGGAGGTGTTCTCGAACAGATAAAAGTCCTCCTCCCCTGACATCTTGTATGTGGGATGCCTCCACCCCCTGCCAGTCCCTCTTATAGATTATCCTGCCACCATCCAACCCCCTCCCAGCAGCCTCCTTTGGAAGAAACTTTGGGGCTCTGTGATTGATCTTAAGCCTCCTGAGGATAAAGTCTGGGATTAGAGATCTCTCAGCCCCTACCTGAATATCCTTTTGTGGTGTCAAAGCTGATCGTCAGAGGATAAAAGATGGGGGTCAGAGAACCCAATGCTGGGTGGTGGAATAGATCATTATGGGTATCTGTGGCCTGGGGGGGGGGGTGTTGCTGAGATACACCCAGTGAAGGTTCTGCCCTCCCCCCACTTCCTACTAAACACACACACACACACACACACCTTCAATACAGCTGTAGAAAGCATCCTCTCCTTTTGGCTTCAGGCACCAATTTATCCCTAAAGGTTTCAGTTCCCCTTTGTGGAAGGTCCCCATCTGAGTCTCCCTCCAGACAGCCTGGGAATCAGCTTCAGAGTAGAGGAAGGGGAGCAGCGAGGTGACCCCTGGGGGTACCCTAGTAAACAGGCTTCATGGAACATGACTGAAGCAATGCTACTATGCCTAGAAGTGCAGGCCCCCCTGAGCTAAGCCACCTCCATTTCTTCATGTCTGAGCCTTCCCAGAGAGCACAACTCTCCTACTCAGCTCTCTGGCCAGTTGAGATTCATGCTGAGCCCTGATCTTACCTCAGCGGTGTCTGAGTTGCCACATTCATTGCCCTCTGTTTATCCTAAGTCCTGCCCAGGCCCCGTAGCTTTCTCTCAAAAGCCTTCTGTGAAGCCACTCGGGTGACCCCAACTCTGCTCCACACACCACCTGCCCTTGACCTCAGCTCTGCACAGTAGCCTTTAAAAAAAGAATATATATATATATATACATATATATATATATATATATATATATATATATATATATATATAAAATTTTTATTTATTTGAGAGAGGGAGAGAGGCAGAATGAAAGAGAGAGATAACGGGCACTCCAGGGCTTCCAGCCATGCAAATGAACTCCAGATGCATGTGCCACCTTGTGCTTAAGTGGGTCCTGGGAAATCAAACGGAGATCCTTTGGCTTTGCAGGCAAATGCCTTAACCACTAAGCCATCTCTCCAGCCCCACAGTAGCCTTAAAAAAAAATTATTATCTGGGCTGGAGAGATGGCTTAGCGGTTGAGGCACTTGCCTACAAAACCTAAGGACACAGGGTCAATTCCCCAGTCCCCATGTAAGCCAGATAGATGCACAAGGTGGCACATGCATCTGGAATTCACTTGCAGTGGCTGGAGACCCTGACTCACCCATTCTCTCTCTATCTGCCCCCATTTCTCTCTCTTTCCAATAAAGATTGATAAAAAATTTATTTGAGAGAGAATGTATGGGCACGCCAGGGCCTCCAGTCATTGCAACTGAACTGCAGACACTTGTACCACTTTGTTCATTTGGCTTTACGTGGGTACTGGGGAATTGACCCAGTTAATGAACCCAGGTCATCAGGCTGTGTAAGAAAGTGCCTTTAACAACTGAACCATCTCTTCGGCCCCCACACTAGTCTTTATAAATGTATTTGCTGGGCTGGAGAGATGGCTTAGTAGTTAAGGCGCTTGCTTGCTAAGCCTAATGACCCATGTTTGACTTTCCAGATCCCACATTAGCCAGACACACAAAGATGAGGCAATTGCAAGGTCACACATGCCCACTGGGCAAGCATCTGGAGTTCGACTGCAGGGGCTGAGGCCCTGGCGTGCCTATTCTCTCTCTGTCTCTTTCTGAAATAAAAAAAAATTTTTTTAAAAGAGTTACTTTTATAAATATATTTGCTTCTCACCTCCATAGATTATAAATAAGAAGATAAATTAAAAGACACTTAAAGTAAGCCTAAAGTGAAAGTATGGTCCAGTAATGGTAGTTCATTAGATGAATGAGTCCTCCCAAGGTAACAAATTATAAATTCTGGACCAAGCATGGAAAAACAGCTATCTGAAAGCAACTAAGGTGTTCAAAAGCAGAAACAAATGGATTTGAAACAGGGTCTGTGTAGCCTAGGCTGGTCTGGCAGACTGAAACCTACTATGTAGCTCACACTGGCCTCAAACTCACTGTGATCTTCCTGCCTCAGCCTCCCAAGTGCTACGATTACAAGTGTGAGCCACTGCTTCCAGCTCAGGACTCAATTCCTTTAATATATATACTAAATATATATTATATATATATATATATATATATATATATATATATATATATATATATATATATAGGAGACAGAGAGAGAAAGAAATGGGGATAATGGGCACACCAGGGACTCTGGACACTGCAAACGAACTCCAGACACACATACCACGTTGTGCATCTGGCTTTACGTGGATACTGGGAAATTGAACCCTGGCCTGGCAAGCTTTGCAAGCAATTGCCTTTAACCATTGAGCTATCTTCCCAGCCCTCAATTATTTTAAAAATATTTTAGGCCAGGTGTAGCGGCGCACGCCTTTAATCCCAACACTCAGGAGGCAGAGGTGGGAAGATTGCTATAAGTTCGAGGCCAGCCTGAGACTACAGAGTGAATTCCAGATCAACCTGGGCTAGAGTGAGACCTTACCTCAGAAAACTAATAAAATAAATTATTTATTAATTTGCAAGAGAGAGTAAAGGGGAGAGAGAATGGACACACTAGGACCTCTTGCCACTGCGAACAAATTCCCAGTGCCTGTGGCATTTTGTGCATCTTGACTTTAGGTACTGGGGAACCGAACCTCGGCCATTTGGCTTTCAAGCAAGTACCATTAACTACTGAGCTATCTCTCCAGCCCTCAATTCTTTTTCTTTTGTCTTTTTTTTGGGGGGGAGGGGATTTTTGCCAGGCAAACCTCCTCTGTTGTTTCTTTATTTTATTTATTTGAGAGAGAGAGAGAAAAAAAAAATGGGCATGCCAGGATCTCCAGCCACTGCAAATGAACTCCAGATGCATGTGTCACCTTGTGCATCTGGCTTACGTGGGTCCTGGGGAGTCACACCTGGGTCCTTTGGCTTTGCAGGCAAGAGCCTTAACCCTTAAGGTTAAGCCATCTCTTTATTTATTTATTTATTTATTTTAGTTATTTATTTTTGAGAGAGAATGGGCACACCAGGGCCTCCAGCCACAACAAACAAGCTCCGGATGAGTGCACCACCTTGTACTTTAATGCCTTAACCCCTAAGCCATCTCTCCAGCCCTCCTCTGTGGTTCCCTTTATGGCCTTGTAACCTTAGGGATAGTCATTAGCTCTTTAGTTCCCTCTGGTTTTCAGGGAAAGCTATTAACCCTGCACCCTCCACACACACAGCCCCCACACGCTGCACAGCACCCTTCTCTCTTTCTCTCTCTCTCTCTCTCTCTCTCTCTCTCTCTCTCTCTCTCCCTCAATCTCTCTCTCTGTCATTCTGCAGGCCCCCAGAGCATCCAGGGCAGAGTCTGCAGAGAGAACCGGAAGTAGAGGGGCGGGGGCTCTTTTGTCTTTTTTTTTTTTTTTTTTTTTAAGGTAGAGTTTCACTGACCTGAGTTCATAGCCTGAGTTTCAGGCTGACCTGGGATTCACTATGTAGCTCTCAGGATGGCCTCAAACTCATGGTGATCCTCCTACCTCTGCCTCCCAAGTGCTGGGATTAAAAGTGTGTGCCACCACACCTGGCTTTTTTGCTTTTTTTTTTTTCTTCCAGGTAGGGTCTCACTCTAGCTCAGGCTGACCTGGAATTCACTATGTAGTTTCAGGCTGGCGTCGAACTCACAGCGATCCTCCTATCTCGGCTTCTCAAGTGCTGGGATTGAAGGAGTGTGCCACCATGCCCAGCCCTCAATTCTTTTCTACATTAATTTACTAATTTGCATGTGTGTGTGTATAGGTGTGCCAGGATCTCCCGCCACTGCAATTGAATAATGCCTATCTGGCTTTATATGGTTGGCTGGGGAATCGAACTCAGGCCGACAGACTTTGCAAGCAGGCCCCCTTAACTGCTGCGCCGTCTCCCAGGCAGAGGAGTCAATGCTTGACTAAAAGGAGCCATCTGCACGTGGATGGACTGTGTTCCTCTGAGAGCACATTCCAGTCTGAATGATGTGGCACAGCCAGAACTAGAGGAGAACCCCCAGCCTTTCTTGGCTTGAAGAATCAAAGGAAGAGTTGGGGGCTACAGCAGCTGAAAATTGAAGGCGGATTTCAGAAATGAAGGAAGCCACCATGGAGAAGTCTAGAAATATGTTAATAAAATCTCTTCGGATGGAAGGCTGACTGAGCTGCCATTGGGGAATCTCCTACAAGGAGCACAGCAGAAAGGCAACCGCTGGAGGTCTGAGAGCTGAACAGATTTTTAGTTTTCAGGTTTTTTTTTTCTTTATTAGTTATGTACATACTCAGTGTGTAAAAAAATCCTCATTGGGGATTGTGGGTCGTGCATTGTGCGGTAGCCATCAGTTATGGGTAAGAGGCAACGTCTCTGTGCATAATGACCCAATGTGTGGCTCTAACAATCTTTCCGCCCCCTCTTCCGCGAATTTCCCTGAGCCATGATGGGTTCACTTTAGGTCTACTTCAGTGATGAGGTCTTGGGCGCCTCTGTGTCTCTGGATCTCTGGTTTGGTAGGAGTTGAGTGTTCTCTGTGCCCATCTCCTTCCCCCTTGTGCTGGTACCAGGTTCACCAAGAAAACAGCACTCTTGCTCATTTCCCCAGTTACTCTATGGTTTCAGCTGGGGTCCTGGTGAGGTGCGATGGGCTGATTCTGTCCTCAGGTTCTGTGTCCATCTGAGAAAGAGAAGTAGATTCTCCAACGGAGAGTGAAGTCAGCACCGGATAAATGGGATAGCCATCACTATTTTAGAGAGAATTTAATAGGTGCAGGGCCTCTTGTAGCTCAAGGAGCTGAACAGATTTTGCCATCTGTCGCAGCGGAGGAAGAGTCTGAATGCCTCCAAGTTGAAAAGCTGAGTAAGCATTCCCAGCTTACCACTGAAAACTCCCAAGTGGGGGGCCGGGGCCGGGGAGACGGCTCAGCAGATAAAGGCACTCGCTCGCAAAACCTGCCGGCCTGGTTCAGTTCCCCAGTATCTATGTAAAGCCAGATGCACAAAGTAGTACATGCACCTGGGGTCTGTTTGCAGTGGCAAGAGGCCCTAGGGCACGCATACCCTCACTCTCTCAAATAAATAAGATAAATAAATACATACTCCCAAATGGCCAGATGTGGTGGTACACACCTTGAATCCCAGCTCTTGGGAGACTGAAGTAGGAGGATTGCCATGAATTCAAAGCCAACCTGAGGACTGGTAAGATGATTTAGCAGTTGAGGTGCCTGCCTGCAAAGCCAAAGGATCGAGGTTCGATTCCCTAGGATCCACATAAGCCAGATGCACAAGGTGGCGCATGTGTCTGGAGTTTGTTTGCAGTGGCTGAAGGCCCTGAAACACCCATTATCTCTTTCTCTATCTGTCTCTTCTTTCTTTCTCTCTCTCTCTCTCAAGTAAATAAAATAAAAAAATATTTTTTTTAAGCTAACTTGAGCTACACAAGTGAGCTCTATCTAGGTCATTCTGGGCTAGAGTGAGAACTTGCCTCAAAAAAAGGGGGGGGGGGCTGGAGAGATGGCTTTGCAGTTAAGGCACTTGCCTGAAAAAACCTAAGAACCCAGGCTCAACTCCCCAGAACCCACATAAGCCAGACACACAAGGTGACACATGCACACAAGGTGGTGCATACGTCTGGAGTTGGATTGCAGTGGCTAGAGGCCCTGGCACACCAATTCTCTCTCTCTCTCTCTCATTAAAAAAAGGGGGGCTGGAGAGATGGCTTAGCGGTTAAGTGCTTGCCTGTGAAGCCTAAGGTTCCCGGTTCGAGGCTCAACTCCCCAGGACCCACGTTAGTCAGATGCACAAGGGGGCGCACGCGTCTGGAGGCCCTGGCGTGCCCATTCTCTCTGTGTCTCTCTTTCTGCCTCTTTCTTGCTCTGTCTGTCACTCTCAAATAAATAAATAAATAAATAAATAATAAAAAAGGGAGTCTGGGAAGAAGGCTTAGTGATTAAAGTTGGTTTTATGCAAAGCCTGATCTCCAAGTTCCCCCCCACACACACACAGATTTTTTAAACCCCCTCAAAGCAAGCTGTGTGTGGAGGCACGCATCAGTAATCCCAGAATTTGAAAGGTTTGTGGCCAACCTGGGCTACGTGGAGAGGTGTAACCAAAATTACGGGAAAAAAAAAAAAGCTGAGTTGGAGAGATGGCTTAGCAGTTAAGGCATTTGCCTGCAAAGCCTAAGAACCCATGTTTAATTCCCTAGTACCCATGTAAGCCAGATGCACAAGGTGGCACATATATCTGGAGTTCATTTGCAGTGGCTGGAGGCCCTGGTGCACCCATTCTCCCTTTCTCTTTCTCTCCCTCTCTTTCAAGTAAATAAAAGATAAACAAATAAGAAAAAAAGCTTCCAGCTAAATGTGATGGCATAAGCCTGTTTAACAACAGCATTAAGGAGGCTGAGGCAGGAGGATTAGTGCAAATTCAAGGCCAGCCTGATCTACATAGTAAGCTTCACATGTATGTGTGTATGTATGTCTATTGTGAGGAAAGAGAAAATGAGACTGTGAACAGGTGTGCCAGGGTCTCTTGCCACTGCAAATACTCCAGGTGCATGTGTCACTTTGTGCATCTGCCTTAATGTGGTGTGGTAGTCCGAATGTATGTCCCCCAAAGACTCAGGGCTTTGTTTGTTTGTTTGTTTGTTTTTCTTTTTTTCAAGGTAGGGTCTCACTCTAGCCCAGGCTGATCTGAAATTCATTACGTAGTCTCCGCGTGGCCTCGAACGCATGCGATCCTCCCGCCTCTGCCTCCCGAGTGTTGGGATTAAAGGCATGCGCCACCACGCCTGGTTCAGGCGTGGTTTTATTGTTATATTAAAGCTTATAACTTGAGTCTCCAGCCATCTAGCTGGAGGAGGTGTCACTGGGGAGCGATCCTGGGGTCCAGTCCAAAGGTGTGCAGAGAGGTCTGAGCATTGGGGTCCTGCTTGCTGCCAAGATTTTGTGCTCGCAGTTTCTGGCCTTTGCTGGCTGTTGGCTTGTTTCTCTGTGCTTGAATGTACGGAGGCAGCTTCTTTTGCCATTGATGGAACTGCCCCTGGATTTGGAAGTATAAAATAAACGCCTTCTTCGCACAAACTGCGTCTGGTTTGGATGTTCATGCCAGCATTGTGAAACTGTCTACTATAAGTGGGCACTAGGGAATTGAACCTGGGCCAACACAGGCCAGTATACTTTGTAAGCAAGCACCTTTAACCACTGAGCCATCTCCCCAGCCCATACATATATAGGACATTGCAAAACAAAACAAAACTTTCAACAGCCTTATTGTAGGCTAAAATCTGCATTTTCAGATTTTCCCTGACTCTGGGCAAAACTAAAGCTGACTCATACTAGCAATGGATAAGACGATGCCTCAGTAAATTCAAGTAACCAACTAGTAATTTAACTGCCTGTTAAATTGGATAGCAACACTATTCGGTGGGAGAGAACCCTGTCTCTAATATGTAATATACAACCTCAAATATGTAATTAAAAAAAATCAAGGGCTGGAGAGATGGCTTAGCAGTTAAGGCACTTGCCTGCGAAGCCTAAGGACCCAGGTTCGGCTCCCCAGAACCCATGTGAACCAGACGCACAAAGGTCATGCATGCACACAAGGTGGCACCCATGTCTGGAGTTTGATTGCAGTGGCTAAGGCCTTGGCACACTAATTCTCTCTGTTTTGCTTACTCTCTCTCATTAAAAAATAAAAGTAGCAGGGCATGGTGGTATATGCCTTTAATCCCAGCATTCAGGAGGCAGAGTTAGAAGGATACATGAGTTAGAGGCCACCCTGAGACTACAGAGTGAATTCCAGGTTAGCCTGAACTAGAGTGAGACCCTACCTTGAAAAACAACAACAATTAAGAGGAGAGAGAGAAAAAAAATTCTACAGGAAAATGCAACCTATTACAAAAATAAAAGGCAGTGAATCCGGGCATGATGGCGCACACCTTTAATCCCAGCCTTGGTAGGGGGGAGGAGGGAGCAGCAGAAGTAGGAGGATTGCCATGAGTTCAAGGCCACCCTGAGACTACATAGTGAGTTCCAGGTCAGCCTGAGCTACAGTGAGACCCTACCTCGATAAACCAAAAACAAAACAAAACAAAACAAACAAAAAAAAAAAAAGGCAGCCAATAGAAAAGAATAGCCATAGTTTGGATGTAATGTTAGGTTTTGCGGAGTTACTTTGGTAGAGACTCATTTTCCTCACCTTATTTGTTTTGATTTTTACTGGCATTGTTTTGTTTTGTTTTGTTTTTCTGAGATAGGTCTCACGTAGCTTCCATCTCACTATGTAGCCCAGGCTGGCCTTGGATTCAATACAGCACCACACCGGCCCTCTTCACACTGTTTGTGACCAATGGAGCCAAGGAAGAGTCTCACACACGATGTCTCCAAATCCCAACGCGCTCCTGCTACTCATAAGTGAAACCTCGGAGACTTCCAAGTGGGAAGTCCCAGGTCCTGCCGTGGTACAATTGCTGTGGTCACTTTGCTCCTCTGTCCCTGGTGAACTCAACTTTCGTCTTCTTTTTCACGTGCTTAGTTAGTGTCACCGAGAAATCAGCGTCATTATCATTGATGTACCCAGAGTTGTTCTTTATTCTCTTTTTATTCGTTTCTTTTTAATATTTACTTATTTGAGAGAAAGAGGTAGAGATAGAGAGAATGGGCACACCAGGGCCTCCAGCCACTGCAAACAAACTCCAGACACATGTGCCCCCTTGTGCATCTGGCATACATGGATACTGGGGAGTTGAATCTGGGCCCTTAAGCTTCACAGGCAAAGGCCTTAACTGCTAAGCCACCTCTCCAGTCCTTTTTTTTTTTTTTTTTTTTTGAGGTAGGGTCCTTAGGCTAACCTGGAACTCACTCACTCTGTAGTCCCAGGCTGGCCTCAAACTCACAGCAATCCTCATACCTCTCTCTCAAGTGCTGAGATTAAAGGTGTGCACCACCACACCCTGCTATTTTATTCCTTTTTTTCTTTCTTTCTTTTTTTTTTTTTTTGAGGTAGGCTCTCACTCTAGCCCAGGCTGACCTGGAATTCACTATGTAGTCTCAGGGTGGCCTTGAACTCATGGTGATCCTCCTACCTCTGCCTCCCAAGTGCTGGGATTAAAGGCATGTGCCATCATGCCCTGCTACTTTATTCTTAATTTTTAAAAAAATTATTTGTGGTGGAGAGAGAAACAGAGAGTATGGGTGCACCAGGCCCTCTTGCTGCTGCAAACAAACTGCAGACACACACACTGCTTTGTGCTTCTGGCTTTACATGGGTCCTGGAGAATCATGCCCATACTGGCAGGCTTGGAGAGCAAGCACCTTTAACTGCTGAGCCATCTCTTCAGCCTAGGCCTAGATCTTTGTGGTTTTTTTTTTTTTTTTTTTTTTGAGGTAGGGTCTCACTCTAGCTCAGGCTGACCTGGAATTCACTATGGAGTCTCAGGGTGGCCTTGAACTCAGGGCGATCCTCCTTCCTCTGCCTCCTGAGTGCTGGGATTAAAGGCGTGTGCTACCACGCCTGCCTATATCTTTGTTCTTATAGAGAAGTGCTTGCCAACAAAAATCTGACAGGGGGCTGGAGAGATGGCTCGGTGGTTATATGCACTTGTACCCACAGGTGTCTGGAGTTCATTTGCAGTGGCAGGAGGTCCTGGCATGCCCATTCTCTGCTCTCCCTCTCTCTTAAAAATAAATAAAAAAATTTTTAAAAACTTGTGGTAATGGCCCCCTTCTAATCACAGTACTTGGGAGGTAGAGGCAAGAAGATCAGAAGTTCAAGATCATCCTCACCTACATCAGGAGTTCAAGGCCAACCTGGGCTACAAGAGAGCCTGCTAAAGAAGGAGGAGGATAGATAGGAGAAAGAGGAAGAGAAGAAAGGGGCTGGAGGGATGGCTTAGTGGTTAAGGCACTTGCCTGCAAAGCCAAAGGACCCAGGTTCAACTCCCCAGGACCCACATAAGCCAGATGCACAAGGGGGCGCACACGTCTGGAGTTTGTTTGCAGTGGCTAAAGGCCATGGTGCGCCCATTCTCTCTCCTCTCTCTCTCTCTCTGCCTATTTCTGTATCTCCCTCTAAAATAAATAAGTGAAAATAAAATAAAATAAAATAAATTGTTAAAGAGGAAGAGAAGAAGAATAACTGGTAGTTCTGGGAGACAGCTCAGTTGGTAAAGAGCCTCATGGGAACCCGGGTTCAATCCCCAGATCCCACATTTTAAAAAGGATGGATGTGGTGGCACGATGATTTTGTAATCCCAGCACTGGGGAGGCAGAGACAAGTAGACCCCTGGAGATTTCTGGCCAGCCCATCTAGCCTAATTAGCAAACTCAAAGCCGGTGAGATCAGCATCTGAATATCTGAATCTTACTCATTCTATTCAAGGCCCTGGCGCAGTGACTGAGTCACACAGCAAGCATTTCATGTTTTGCTTGCTTGAATACTTGAGTGAACAGCTCACCCTCATTCTCCAATCTGCCTTTTGTTCCTTCAGGACCAAGGAGGCAGACCACCACAGTGAGTAATAGCGGAGGCTCCAAAGTCGGACTGCTCACATTGGAAGTTGCACTTCATCGCTGACCATGTGACCAGGAGACACTTCTGGATGAACCTGAGTCCTCTGAGTCTATTCTCCCCTGGGCAAAATGGAGCAAATGATACCCCTACATAGCAAGCTCATTACAAGGACTGTATGAAGGCTGGAGCAATGGCTTAGCATTTAAGGCACTTGCCTACAAAGCCAAAGGACCCAGGTGGATTTCCCAGCACCCACATAAGCCAGATTGCACAAGGTGGCGCATGTGTCTGGAGTTGTTTGCAGCGGCTGGAGACCCTAGCGCACCCATTCTCTCTCACTCTCTCTCCCCCCCTCAAATAAATTAATAAAAATAAAATGCATGGCGAAAAGAATGCAAGAGCCAAAGGAAGGGTAGGACTCCTCCAGACACAAAATGGCCTGGGTATCCATGACCTCACAGTGCCTGACACTACCTACACAAGACCATCATAAGAGGAGGAAAAGATCATGACATCAAAATAAAAGAGGGACTGATTGAGAGGGGGAGGGGATATGATGGAGAGTGGAGTTCCAAAGGGGAAGGAGGGAATTACAATCATGGAAGTTGTCAATTTAAAAAGTGCAAAAAAAATTATTTTAAACAAGGATTGGATGAGCAGTCTCCCATGAAGCTTCCAGCCAAGACCTAGCACATAATTACATCGCCCTTGCTGAAGACCGAGGAGCCTTCCTCGTCTTGCCTCCCAAGACCATGAGACCCATCTCTAGACAGCTCCTGTAGGTCGAAATTCTTTTTTTTAAATATATATTTTTATTTATTTATTTATTTATTTGACAGAAAGAGGTAGAGAGAGAGAGAGAGAAAGAATGGACGTGCCAGGGCCTCCAGCCACTGCAAACAAACTCCAGACACATGCACCACCTTGAGCATCTGGTTTATGTGAGTCCTGGGGAATTGAACCTGGGTCCTTTGACTTTGCAGGCAAGCCCTTTAACCACTAAGCCATCCCTCCAGCCCAGAAATTCTTTTTGTTTATTTATTTATTTGAGAGAGAGAAAGAGGGAGGGGGAGAGAGAAAGAAAGAATGGGCATGCCAGGGCCTCCAGCCACTGCAGACAAATTCCAGATGCATACGCCCCCTTGTGCATGTGGCTTACGTGGGTCCTGGAGCATCGACCTGGGATCCTTTGGCTTTGCAGGCAAACACCTTAAGCACTAAGCCATCCCTCCAGTCCAGAAATTCTTTTTTTTTTTTTTTTTTGGTTTTTCAAGGTAGGGTCTCACTCTAGCCCAGGCTGACCTGAAATTCACTATGGAGTCTCAGGGTGGCCTCGAACTCACAGCAATCCTCCTACCTCTGCCTCCCTAGTACTGGGATTAAAGACGTGCACCACCACGCCTGGTGGAAATTCTTTTTTTTTTTTTTTTTTTCTTTTTCCTTTTCGAAGCAGGGTCTCACTCTAGCCCAGGTTGACCTGGAATTCTCTATCTAGTCTCAGGGTGGCCTTGAACTCATGGCAATCCTCCTACCTCTGCCTCCTGAGTGCTGGGATTAAAGGCCGGGCCCAGGGAGGGGGTACTTAATAGGATGGTATTGTATATATGTAAGTAGAAGAATAGGTTAATGGGGGTGAAAAGTCCAAGTAAGGTCAGGGGAAAAGATTGAGTAAAGGAAAGGTGGAGGGAGGGCTAATCAAAATCTAAGAGGATATAAATAAGTCATATGGAAACCTACTTTTTTGGACAATGGAACACTCAGGAGCCATAGATTGTTGCTAGAAAATTTTCAGTGCCAGGGATGGGACACCTTCCAGTGAGTTGTTGGCCAGGGAGGTCCCTGATGCCCCCAAAACATTATAGGCCATTGCCGAAGCCCTTGGTTTCCCACCAGGAATAGATGGTAAGACCCTATTGCTGAAGACTCCACATACTTGGGCTGCAAGGTCACTGAGAAACTCTGCCAAAGCTGAGCTGAAAACCTCCTCCATGTAGACCAGCTGACAGAAAGCTGGAAAAAGCCACACTGTGTGCAGTTCAATGGGAGAGAGAGAAATCACGAGTGAACATACCCAACAGTGGACACTACAAGCCTTAAATTTGGCCAGCCAGGCCAAATGAGCCAACGGGTGCAATAGTGGCACATCTGTTATGGGGGAAACCAACCAGTCTCTAATTTGACTGGAGGCCTGCTCCATGGGAGGGAATATATCCCTGATACTGAAAACCTACAATAGGGGTAGTCATGAGCCCTAAGGGTGTAACGTCTGCTGCTGTCTGGCTAACTATATACTATGCTTATCAAACTGCCCAGTAAGTACTTTTTTTTTTTTTTTTGGGGGGGGGGGTTTCGAGGTAGGATCTCACTCTAGCCCAGGCTGACCTGGAATTCACTATGGAGTCTCAGTGTGGCCTCGAACTCATGGCGATCCTCCTACCTGTGCCTCCTGAGTGCTGGGATTAAAGGCGTGCGCCACCACGCCCGGCTTTTTTCTTAAGATATTATTGCTACTCTCACTTTTGGTAAAGAATCTTCTCTTTTCAGATGGCAGTGATCTTGGGATGACTCAGAAGGCATCATGGTGCTGGAAAGAAGTGACAGGAGTGCTCAGTACTGCAATATCTCTATCACACCTTCCAAGTCTCAGGGTCTATTGCAGAAGAGGTGACAGAAAGAATGTAAGAGCCAAGGGAAGGGTAGGGCTCCTTACAACGTGCTCCTACCAGAAACAAAATGGCCTGGATGTCCATGACCTCACAGTGCCTGACACTACCTACACAAGACCATCATAAGAGGAGGAAAAGATGATGACATCAAAATAAAAGAGAGACTGATTGAGATGGGGAGGGGATATGATGGAGAATGGAGTTTCAAAGGGGAAAGTGTGGGGAGGGAGGGTATTACCATGGGATATTTTTTATAATCATGGAAATTGTTAATAAAAAAATTAAAAAAAATAAAATGCTGGGCCCAGAAATTCTAAGCTCCCTTCCCAGAACCTTCCCTCACTGACTTCCATTCTACCCTGAAGCCTCCCCAGTTTACCTCAGTCCCCCCATCCTGCCCATCATCAGGCACTCTCTAGAGACTGTCCTCTCTCCAAGGGCTTCCTTGTCTTCTGAGATGAGCAGGCCCAGGCCTAGACACCCTTTGCCTCCGAGACACTGCCGGGTTCATTAGGAGCTCTCCTAAAGAGGGGTCTGGCCAGGGCCGTGGTAAGCCCCCTCCCCTTAGCCACGGCCAGATCCTCCGAGCCCCAGCCCTCCACGTTTGTTTGATTTGAGTCAGCACTATGCACAGTATGGTCTACAGCGAGCTTGAAGTCAACAAAGACAAATTTTTCATATCTAGGCTTATATAAGCCTGTAGGTTAGGAGCCAAGTGCTGGCTTTATGTTCACTGTGAATGTCATCTGGTTGGATGTGTCCTGTCCTTCCAGCTTGGCCGAACCCCTGTGGAGTCTTGCCAGTGTGTTGTCTTCCCATTTCAATACCAGGCCCAAATGCACAGAGCACAAGTCCTTCAAGACTCCTGGAGGGCAGAACTTCCTAGAAGAAAGTGTTTGGCGCATGTCTGGGGGGCCACATGAGGTACGCTGAGCTCTGCCTCTCTGAGGTCCTGATACCCCCAAGTCAGGGGACGGGCTCTTCTCTCTAGCCCAGAAAGGACAAAAATAAAGCCCTTGTTTTGCTCAGCATCGGGGCACATATTATTTATTTATTTTGGTTTTTCAAGGTAATGTCTCGCTCTAGCCTAGGCTGACCTGGAGTGGTCCAGGGTGGCCTCGAACTCACAACGATCCTCCTACCTCTGCCTCCTGAGTGCTGAGATTAAAGGCATAATATATATATTTGCAAGGAGAAAGAGAAGGAGAGGGAGAGAAATAATATGCATAACAGGGCTTCTTGTCACAGCAAATGCACTCCAAGCGCATGCACCACTTTGAACATCTGGATATAAGTGAGTACTGGGAATTTGAACTTGGATTGAACACGGGCCACCAGACTTTGCAAGCGAATACCTTTAGCCACTGAGCCATCTTCCCATCCCCCTCAGCGCAAGTTGTTTTTAAGAAGAACTTTACTAAAAAGCTGGGGAAATTGAAACCCCTTTCCTATTCCTTTTGACCTCACTCCCTGCTCCTCTCCCCTGCAAGGGATCAGGGAGAAGTTCTGAGCCTGGCTGGCCATCAGAGTACTTATCAGCTCAATCCAAGTTGAAAATAGAAATCATCTTTTCCAGGGACTGGAGAGATGGGTCAACAATTAAGGTGCTTGCCTTCAAAGCCCAACAATCTGGATTTGATTCCCCAGGACCCACATAGGCCAGATGCACAAAGTGGTGCACGCATCTGGAGTTTGTTTACAGTGGCTAGAGGCCCTGGCATGCCCATTCTCTCTCTCTCACTTTCCCTTTTTTTTTTTTTTTTTCAAGGTAGGGTCTCGCTCTAACCCAGGCTGACCTGGAATTCACTGTGGAGTCTCAGGGTGGCCTTGAACTCACAGCAATCCTCTTACCTCTGCCTCCCAAGTGCTGGGATTAAAGGCGTGCGCCACCACGCCTGGCTCACTTTCCATTTTCACTACTACACTTCAAGAAGTGTAGGAGTTGAAGTCTGTGTTCAATTCAGTGGGTAAACCAATCCTGTATGAGCCGGCCCTATAGCCTAAATGAGGCCTTCAGTGCTGCCCAGCCGCCAGTCTTCCTCTAAGCACAATAACTTCCTCTAATACAATATGGGGCTGGGCGTGGTGGCGCACGCCTTTAATCCCAGCACTCGGGAGGCAGAGGTAGGAGGATCACCATGAGTTCAAAGCCATCCTGAGACTACATCATGAATTCCAGGTCAGCCTGGGCTAGGAGTGAAACCCTACCTCGAAAAACCAAAATATATGGGCTGGAGAGATGGCTTAGCGGTTAAGACGTTTGCCTGCAAAGCCAAAGGACCACGGCTCTATTCCCCAGGACCCATGTAAGCCAGATGCACAAAGTGGCACATTCATCTGGAGTTCATTTACAGTCGCAGGAGGTCCTGGTGTGCCCATTCTCTCTCTCTGTCTCAAATAAATAAAATAATTAAAAAAAAAACCCTATATATATATAGAATCTGGAACTAGAGGGGCTAGATACAAACTAAGCCATGTTAGGAAGACTGATGTCCCGTGTGCCCATACACACAGAGGCTCATCTGCAGACAGGATCCTGTGCAGATTACTGGGAAGAAAGCTCCATCTGAGGATGCAGAAATCACAAGGCCACTTTGGCTTTACCAGGCCATCTGGGCAGGATCCAAGGACAGAGCTCAAGGCCACTTTAAGATGCCTGTCTCTGAGCAAGCACATGACAAGTGTCAACCACACGTGGATGCCACAAGTCAGCTTCCGTTGTCTGCCAAATGGTTCTGATAAGAGTCTCACTTCTGTGGGCACAAGATACAGAGCCCCCTTACTCCTCCTACTATGAGGTTAAATGGCCACGTCTTTGGCCTCTCCTATCACTGTCCTAACACCTTCTCGAACAGCCCCCTCCTACACTATCCCCACTCTCATCAGGAAGGGAGGAACGTGGGGTTCAAGCTGGGAGTGACCCAGCTCCAGCTAAGATGGGTAGATGCCTCTGAGAGGCTCAGGCCAAAAAGGTCAGCCAAGCACACAGTTTCACTGGCACCAAGCCAGAGAATACTATTTTCTTTCTTTCCTTCTTTCCTTCCTTCCTTCCTTCTTCCTTCCTTCCTTCCTTCCTTCCTTCCTTCCTTCCTTTCTTTCTTTCTTTCTTTCTTTGTCTCTCTCTCTCTCTCTCTTTCTTCCTTTCTTTCTTATTAAGAAAGAGAAAAAGAAGCTGATATAAAGAGAATGGGTGCTCCAGGGCCTCTAGCCGCTGCAGACAAACGCATGTGCCACCTTGTGCATCTGGCTTATGTGGAAAATGGGGAATTGAACCTGGGTCCTTTGGTTTTATAGGCAAGTGCCTTAATCACTAAGCCATCTCTCCAGCCCCTAGAATACTCTTTTCTACAGTCACTGAAGTCATAGAATAGGGGGACAGAAGATATTAAGTGTAGGGCATGAGGCAGAGAAGGAGCATACTGATATAAAAACTGAAGATGTAGCCGTGGTGGCGCACGTCTTTAATCCCAGCACACGGGAGGCAGAGGTAGGAGGATCACCATGAGTTCGAGGCCAGCCTGAGACTACATAGTGAATTCCAGGTCAGCCTGGGCTAGAGTGAGACCTTACCTTGAAAAACAAAAACAAAACAAAACAAAAAAACCCTGAAGACTTTCAGGTACTGAAGGATTAATTGCTCTCCCTGAAAACTGAGGAAACAAAAGAGTTAATAACTAATCTTAAGATTAGAAGGCCACAAAGACATTCAGACCTTCAATTCCCCTGATTGATAATCCTCCCTTAGCTCAGAAAAATAATTTCAGTTCCTTATCTCCTTCCCTTGGACCTGCACCTGGTTCAGTCTGTTTGCCTTAGGATCTTCCTTATAAGTTTGAACCCCAGCCTGACTCAGTGCTTCAGCCTTCATCCCACGGGAAGGCTGCTGCTGCTCTCCGTTTCTCTCAATAAACAGTCTGGAGCTGGAGAGATGGCTTAGCAGTTAAGGCGTTTGCCTGTAAAGCCGAAGGATCCCGATTGGATTCCCCAGAACCCACATAAGCGATGCACAAGGGGGCGCGTGCGTCTGGAGTTCGTTTGCAGTGGCTGGAGGCCCTGGCGCGCCCATTCTCTCTCTCTCTCTCTTTCTTTCTCTCTCACTCTCTGCCTATTTCTCTCCCTCAAATAAATAAATAAATTAAATATATTAAAAAAGTAAACAACAGTCTGTCTGTAGAGATCAAGTCCGGTGTTCTCTTTTGCTTTTCTCTTACACTTTCCTTACAGGTACATTTAATATATACAGTGCCCTTCCCAGTAAAGTCACTCTATTGGTTTAGGAGCATGACAAATGCCAAGGTCACATGAGTCATATTTAGACCACGGTTTCTCGGCGTGGGCACCATTGACACACTACGTCCCATAACTCCTTGTTGTGGGGCTGCACTGTGTCTCATACAATGTTTGACAGCACCCCAGGGTCAAACCATCACTTCCACTCCGCTCATCATAACCAAAACTTGTTCCCAGAGAGGCACAATCCTGTCTTTCCTCCTCTCTGCCCTCCAGTAGAGAGGCACTGATTTAAATTTAGACTTATAAGTATACCCAGAACCAAGTGGAAAACAATAAAAAAGAAATTTGTTTTCCAGGAAAAAAACAAAAAAAAACAAAAAGGGAAAGTCCTAGAAAAAAGTAGATATTTTCTGAATAGTTTCAGGGCTTTTTCTCCTAATCTCATTAAGAGTTCATTATCTTATACTCCTTATTATCCAGAAATAGATTAAGGGAGGCTTATAGGAAAAGATGGGCTGCAACAAGAACCCACGAATCAAGTGTGGGAACACAAGAAAGAAAAACACCACCACAGAGTTACAAAGTCAGGAATGAAGCTGAAACCCAATCACACTGTGGGCTTGCTACCCCAAGGCCACACACTCAGCTCCATGCTTTCGAGAAGCCACACATTTACGTAATCCAAAGTGTCCAGAGAGTCACTGCAAACCCGTTGTTCCTGGGGTTATGACTAATGAGAATGTTTCTCTGGGGACTTCACAAGGAGACATTGGTGGGCTACAATGAACAATGTCCTCAGCAGCGTTCCCAAGCAGACACAACAAGCAACATCACAAGACCGGAGCTATCCCTGACCCCCAATATAGGCTCCACACAGCAGAGTCCAGCTCAGAACTGTGCAGAAACCTCAGTGTCAGGCTCGGTGGAGCTCCCCTGAGCCACAGAAAGGTTGGCTGTTTAGAGGTTTGAAATGCATTTCTTCCTTTCCTAATGATCGCTTCTCTCTGCTGAGTATTTGCAATTTAATTTCTTTTGATTTTTTTGATTTTTTGATTTAAGCTTTTTTAATTAATTAATTTATTTATTTGAGACAGAAAAAGGGAGAAAGAGAGAGAGTGAGAACAGGCATGCCAGGGCCTCTAGCCACTGCAAACGAACTCCAGATGCAAGTGCCTTCTTGTGCATCTGGCTTATGTGGGACCTGGAGAATCGAACCTGGGTCCTTAGGCTTCACAGGCAAGTGTCTTAATGGTTAAGCCATCTTTCCAGCCCACATTTATTATCTATATATCACTCTAAACATAAATTAAGGGCTAGAGAAGATGGCTTAGCCGTTAAGGCACTTGCCTGTGAAGCCTAAGGACCCAGGTTCGATTCCCCAGGAACCACATAAGCCAGATGTTTGCAGTGGCTACAGGCTGTGGTGTTCCAATTCTCTATCTGCCTCTCTCTCTCTCTCTCTGTCTCTCTCAAGTAAACAAACAAACAAAAATAATATAATGTATAACATGCATCCAAAACTTATTTTATTTATTTGCATGTGTGGGGGAGAGTGTGCCTGGTTTATGTTCACGTGGGTGGCTTGGAAATTAAACCCAGGCTGGCAGGCCTTGCGAGCAAACACCTTTAATGACTCATATGGCTCAATCTTCCCAGCCCTACAATTTTTTTTTTTTTTTTTTTTGTTGTTGTTTTAAGGTAGGGTCTAGCTCTAGCCCAGGCTGACCTGGAATTCACTATGTAGTCTCAGGGTGGCCTTGAACTCATGGTGAGTCTCCTACCTCTGCCTCCTGATTAAAGGCGTGCATCACCATGCCTGGCTCCCTACAAAATGTTTAAAAGTACAAAAAGAATATATAGGGAAGAATATGTTTCTTTCCCACTCAGTGTCCAACAACTTAGTCACTCCTTTTCAGAGACAACATAGGTTAACTTGTTCCTATGTATTTTAAATATTTTTATTTATTTACATAAGCAGAGAGAAACAGAGAAATGGGTGAGCCAGGGCCTCCAGCCACTGCAAATGAACTTCAGACACATGTGCCATTTGTGCATCTGGCTTTGCATGGGTACCTACTGGGGAATCAAACTCTGGTCATTAGGCTTTGCAGGCAACCGTCCCACTGAACCATCTCTCCAGCCTCCCTCCCTCCCCCGCCTGTTTTTTTAGTGTTTTGGTTTTTCCAGGTAGGGTTTTGCTCTAACCCAGGCTGACCTGGAATTAGTTTCAGACTGCCTCGAACTCTTCAGCCTCCTGAGTGTTGGGAGTAAAGCCATGTGCCACCACGCCCGACCTTATTCCTCTGTTTTTGATGCAAAGGAGGTGACAATAAACTTGAGAAGATATGTTGCGACAGTATTCTCTGTTGAAAACTGACCCACAGGGTTCTCTAGACAAATGGTGAGAAACGGGACCAGTTGCCATGGTCTTGTGAAATCGAGGATTTCTATCCCCATGCTTGGGAGGATGGTAAAGAAACTTCCGAGGTAGAGCTAGGATTCTCCCTAGAAAATTCCATCTGTGGCTTTTTTTGTTTGTTGGTTGGTTGGTTGGTTGGTTGGTTTTTCGAGGCAGTCTCACTCTAGCTCAGGTTGACCTGGAATTCACTATGGAGTCTCAGGGTGGCCTCGAACTCATGGCGATCCTCCTACCTCTGCGTCCGGAGTGCTGGGATTAAAGGCATGCACCACCACGCCTGGCCATCTGTGGCTTTTTTTAATATCATGGAGCGAGGGCCCAGTATTTAGGTCTGAACTGACCTGAAGGCTGAGGCAAGCAGGTTTCCTCCCGCGCACCACCTTTCCCTACCCCCACCCCACGCAGGAGGCATTTGAAAGCTGTAAGGTCCAGTGAGAAATGGGATTGCTGGCATTTAGTGGGCAGGATGCTACCCCAGATACTTCAGATAAGCCACGCAAAGAATAATCCTGCCTCAAATTCAAAGCTGCCCTCCTCCAGAGCAATATTGGCTGGGACCCAAGTGGGGTCTCAGCTCTGAAACATTCTCAGTGAAGTCCCCCCAGGAGCCCTAGCTTTGAGCAACATCATTCTCTGGCACACCCACCAAAGGGAGCAGTTTAGGGGATGTGGTTGTACTCATGGAATGACATGTTGAGTGTGCTTTTCTTTTCTTTTCTTTTTTTTTTTATTTGAGAGTGACAGAGAGAGAAAGAGGGAGAGAGAGAGAGAGAGAATGGGCGCGCCAGGGCCTCCAGCCTCTGCAAACGAACTCCAGGCATGTGCGCCCCCTTGTGCATCTGGCTAACGTGGGTCCTGGGGAATCAAGCCTTGAACTGGGGTCCTTAGGCTTCACAGGCAAGCGCTTAACCGCTAAGCCATCTCTCCAGTGAGTGTACTTTTATTTATAAGTCATTTTAAAGCTTAGGAACAGCAACCCCCCCCCCAAAAAAAATAAATAAATAAAAAGCCTCTTTGGTTTGAGAATAGACAGACTGTGACGTCTCTCTCTGGCCATGACTGGTCAGTTAGCAGAATGGTGTCTGGTGCAGTCCTGGGTGATAGTAATTAAATCTTACAGCCTGGGAGAAGGCGAGCTGGCTGGTTCATTTGCAGAAGGGAGGCCCATTCTTCCTGCCTGCTGGAGAGAAGTGCTGATCCTTTAGGAAGTCTATTCCACAACCTGGGTGTCAAGGGGCTTCCTCCAGGTCAGGTAGTGAGGAGTCACATGAACATCTGTTGGTATTTGTGACTTAAAAAAAAAAACTCCCGGGACTTTCTTTCTTTCACTCCCTCCTTCATTCCACAGACAGTTGCTAAGTGATGACTACAACCAAGAGTTTCATGGAGAATACAAGATGGGTCGGGTCAGATGCTTATATAAGCCAGGCTTACAGACATGCTTGGGAGTCATCGGCCATTGTTGAGATGGTCAAGAACCACACACACAGGGTTAGACTCAAAGACTGCTAAGACAGGTCTCTGACCCTATGGAACTCCCAACTCACTGAAACTCCTGTCCCCTGCCAAATATAAGCAAGGATGAGTGTGCTTGGGTGTGCTACAGGCTGGGTGAGCCCACTGGGATCTCCCACCGTGCCCTAGAATTTGAGACATACTCTCAGCTCCTCACCTTCTTTTGAAAATCTTCTCTCCTGAAGGGCCCACAGCCAGGCCGCTCTTAGGCTATGAGGAGTTCTTCTTGGTGTAGACTAAAGTTCTCAGTTAAAGATTCATCTTGGGCTGGAGAGATGGCTTAGTGGTTAAGCGCATGCCTGTGAAGCCTAAGGACCCTGGTTCGAGGCTCGATTCCCCAGGACCCATGTAAGCCAGATGCACAAGGTGGCACATGCATCTGGAGTTTGTTTGCAGTGACTAGAGGCCCTGATGCACCCATTCTCTCTCTCTTTATCTCTCTCTTTCTCTCTCATTCTCTCTGCCTCTTTCTCTCTCTGTCTGCCTGTCTGTCACTCTCAAATACATAAATAAAAATAAAAAGAAAGATGCTGGGCATGGTGGCACACGACTTTAATCCCAGCACTTGGGAGGCAGAGGTAGGAGGATCACCAAGAGTTCAAGGCCAGCCTGAGACTACAGAGTGAATTCCAGGTCAGCCTGGGCTAGAGTGAGACCCTACCTCGAAAAACAAAAAAATAAAAAGAAATAAAAAGAAAAAGAAAAAAAGATTCTTCTTGAAGGCTGATCAATTGATTAGAATTTTGTGATTGTGGAGAGTTGAAATATTGTCTTGATGCATTTTAGCCTCTTCATTAGCCATTGATTGTTCATCTCTGTGTCTGACTTGACATCCTGTGAGTATTACATGAGACTTAAAAAAATTTTTTTTGTTTGTTTATTTTATTTATTTGAGAGTGACAGAGAGAGAAAGAGGCAGATGTAGAGAGAGAGAGAGAGAGAATGGGCGCGCCAGGGCCTCCAGCCACTGCAAATGAACTCCAGACGCGTGCGCCCCCTTGTGCATCTGGCTAACGTGGGTTCTGGGGAATCGAGCCTCGAACCGGGGTCCGTAGGCTTCACAGGCAAGCGCTTAACTGCTAAGCCATCTCTCCAGCCCTACATGAAACCTTTGAGGTTATATTAACAGCCACCAACCCTAAAGCTAAGAATCTCCTCAGGTATTTCCCCATTTTGCTACGACCTGCCTACCTGATGGTTCCATCAGTGTATTTGAAACACGTCTTGACTTGTGCTTTTTCTTTGTTCAATAACTATAAAAACTTTCCAAAACTGGGCTGAAGAGATGGATTAGTGGTTAAGGCACTCGCCTGCAAGGCCTAAGGACCCAGGTTCAATTCCCTGGTATCCACGTAAAGCCAGTTGCACAAGGTGGTGCATGCGTCTGGAGTTTGTTTGCAGTGGCTAAAGGCCCTGGCGTGCCCATTCTCTCTCTATCTGCTTCCTTCTCTCTCTCTCAAATAAATAATATAAAATAAAATAAAATTTTTTAAACTTTACAAAACTGATATCACTTTGGAATATGGTATTCGGGGGAAGGAGAGATGGCTTAGTGGTTAAGGTACTTGCCTGCAAAGCCAAAGGACCCAGGTTTGATTGCTCAGGACCCACATAAGCCAGATGCACAAGGTAGCACATGCATCTGGAGTTCCTTTGTAGTGGCTGGAGGCCCTGGCAGACCCATTCTCTCACTCTCTTTCTATCTGCAACTCTCTCTCAATTAAATAAAACATAATAAAAACAATTTTTAAAAAGAAATATGCAGCTGGGCTTGGTGGCACACACCTTTGATCCCAGCACTTGGGAGGCAGAAGTAGGAGGATCTCAGTGAGTTTGAGACCACCCTGGGACTACGTAATGAATTCCAGGAATTCCAGGTCAGCCTGGGACTAGAGCAAGACCCTTGGAAAACCAAAAAAAAAAAAAAAAAAAAAAAAAAGCTATCTGAGGTCATTTGAATCCATGTTGTTGGGCCATAGTCACTCCTACTTGGCTCCAGAATAGATGACCCCTTATTCCCTTTGAGATGAGAGATGTATTTCTCTTAACTTTTTTTTTAATTGACAGCTTCCCCATAATTATAGCCAATAAACCATGATAATTCCCTCGCTTCCTCCACTCTTCATCATATCCCCTCCCCCCTCTCAATTTTATTTTGATAAATCAATCTTTCATTTTGATGTCATCATCTTTTCCTCCTATTACACAGGTCTTGTGCAGGCAGTGCCAGGCACTGTGAGGTCATGGATATCCAGGCCATTTTGTGTCTGGAAGGGTGCATTGTAAGGAGTCCTACCCTTCCTTTGGCTCTTACATTCTTTCCGCCACCTCTTCTGCAATGGACCCTGAGCATTGGAGGGTGTGATAGAGATGTGTCAGTGCTGAGCACTCCTCTGTCACTTTTCAGCACTATGGTACCTTCTGAGTCTTCCCAGTGGTCACCTCCATCTGAAAAGAGAAGCTTCTTTAACCAAAAGCAAGAGTAGCATTAATAAGTGGGTATAAACATTAAGAAAGTTGCTTACTGGGCAGTTTGGTGAGCATAATATATGCATTTAACCAGACACGAGCAGCCATTATACCTCTAGAGCTCATGACGTCACTGGACATAGGCTTTTGATTAGGTTTTCAATACCAAGCATGCATTCCCTCCTGTGGAGCAGGCCTCCACTACAATTAGAGAGCGGTTGGTTTCCCCCGCAACAGACATGTCACTATTGCAACTGTTGGGTCATTTGTCCTGGCTGGCCAAACTTAAGGCTTGCAGTGTCCACTGTTGTTTATCACCGCTGATGACTTCTCTCTCTCCCATAGGACCACATGCCCCAGCTTTCTGTCAGCTGGTCTACAGGGAGGAGGTTTTCAGCTCAGCCCCAGCTTGATTTCTAAGTGACCTTGTAGCCAAAGCATGTGGATGGAGTCTTCAGCGATAGGGTGTTGAGAGTGAATTTTTAAAAAATTATTTATTTATTTATTTGCAAGCAGAGAGAGAGAGGAGAGACAGAGAAGAGAGACAGACACAGAGGGAGTGGGCATGCCAGGGCCTGTAGCCACTTTGCAAATGAACTCCAGACACATGTGCCCCCTTTTGCATCTGGCTTACGTGGGTCTTGGTCTTGGAAATCAAACCTGGGCCCTTTGGCTTTGTAGGCAAATGCCTTAACCACTAAACCACCTCTCCAGCCCGAGAGGTGCAGTTTTGAGTTGACCCCTGGCAGCTGTCCTGGGCAAACTGAGTGGGGCTGGCATCAGGAAGGTAATATGGATGGATATATGCAGATGTCGTCCCATCTCCGGTTTTCTAGCAAATCTGGGAAGCTGTGTGTCTGGCATTTCAAATAGGCTTTGAATTCAGATAAATGTGCCTAGGCTGAATTTAGGCGAGTTTAAGCATTCAAACGGGATATGCAGCATAAGATGAATTTAGGCAGGTGTCTCTATCTTAAAGCAGGGTGGGGGTGGGCATGGATCTCACCACACTACAGTCAGAAAGGTCTGAGGGCTGGGGAGACAGGTCAGTGGGTAAAGCGCTTGCAGTGCAAGCATGGGGGGCCTGAGTCTGGATGCCCAGAACCCATGCAAAATGCCCGGCGTGGGCTGGGGAGATGGCTCAGTGGTTAAAGCCACTTGTTTACAAAATGCCAGGCGTGGTGGCACCGGCATGTGATCCCAGCGCTGAGGAGGTGGAGACAGATGGCTCCCAGAGCTTCTTGGCCACTTTGTCCAGCCACCACGGTGACCTTCAGATTCCGGGCCAGATACTGTGTCGTCAGGGAAGAAGATGGAGAGAAATTGAGGAAGATGTCTGACTTCAGCCTCTGGCCTGCACCTGAAATATGTTTAGGCACACATGTGCATATGCACTCACACATACACATGAACCCATATGCATGCAAATATGGGCTCGCACACACATGCATGGGCAACAAAAAAAAATCTGTAAAACACAGAGTACATGCCTGGGCCTCAGTAGACATGAGGTGGCAGCTTTCCTATCTCACAACCTGCTTCCTTTGGGTGGCAGTCTCCAGTTCACAGAGTGCATCACATACATCCTCTCTCCTGATCCTTACGGTCACCCTGTAAGGTAGACAGGGCAGATAAGTACATTAAATAGATTCCAGATGTTGTCTTTCCCAGGTGGCAAATCAAGAAACTGAGTAATGTAGCAGATGTCACTGAATTAAAGGTGAGCTGGGACAGTCTCTGGGTTCTCATCCAGGAGTCTGGCAGGCATGAGGAAGTTTTCTGGTGGGGTGGGGAGATGGCTCGAGGGTAAAGCACTTATTTTTTTTTAAATTTTTTAAAATTTTTTTGTTTATTTTTATTTATTTGAGAGGGACAGACAGAGAGAGAAAGAGGCAGAGAGAGAGATACAAAGAGAGAATGGGCGAGCCAGGGCCTCCAGCCACTGCAAATGAACTCCAGACGCATGCGCCCCCTTGTGCATCTGGCTAACGTGGGTCCTGGGGAACCGAGCCTCTAACCGGGGTCCTTAGGCTTCACAGGCAAGCGCTTAACCGCTAAGCCATCTCTCCAGCCCGGGTAAAGCACTTTTTAAAAACTTTTTTTCTTTATTATTTATTTTATTTTTTTGAGAGTGACAGAGAGAGGAAGAGGCAGATAGAGAGAGAGAGAGAGAGAGAATGGGTGCGCCAGGGCCTCCAGCCACTGCAAACGAACTCCAGATGCGTGCGCCCCCTTGTGCATCGGGCTAACGTGGGTCCTGGGGAATCGAGCCTCGAACCAGGGTCCTTAGACCTCACAGGCAAGCGCTTAACCACTAAGCCATCTCTCCAGCCCAGTAAAGCACTTAAAAAATATTTTATTTATTTGTTTGTTTATTTATTTGAGAGACAGAATGAGGCAGATGGATAGAGAAAATGGGCGTGCCAGGGCCTCTAGCCACTGCAAATGAACTTCAGATACACGCACCGCCTTGCGCATCTGGCTTACGTAGGTACAGGGAAATCAAACCTGGGTCATTAGACTTCTCGGGCAAGCACCTTAACCACTGAGCACCTTTACAGCCCAGGTAAAGCACGTTCTCTGCAAGTGTGATGACCTGAGCTTGGCTCCCCAGAACCTACTTAAAAGCAGAATGCAGGCTGGAGGGATGGCTTAGCGGTTAAGGCACTTGCCTGCAAGGCCAAAAGACCCTTGTTTGATTCCCCAGGACCCATGTTAGCCAGATGCACAAGGGGGCACACGAGTCTGGAGTTCGTTTGCAGTGGCTGGAGGCCCTGGCGTGCCCATTCTCTCTGTCTCTCCCTGTTTCTCTGTCAAATTAATTAATTAATAGAAAATAAAAAAGCAGAACATGCCGGGCGTGGTGGTGTATGTCTTTAATCCTAGCACTTGGGAGGCAGAGGTAGGTGGATTGCTGTGAGTTCGAGGCCACCCTGAGACTGAGACTACATAGTGAATTTCAGGTCAGCCTGGGCTACAGTGAGACCTTACCTTGAAAAAAACAAAAATCATAAAAACAAACAACAACAACAAAAAAGCAGAATGCAATAGTGAATGTCTGTGATCCCAGCCGTACTATGGCAAGATGGGAGGCGGATACAGGAGATGGCCAGAAACTCCTGGCCAGGTGGCCTGGGGGACGCAGCAGTGGGCAAGAGACTGTCTCAACACGAGGTGGAAGGTGCGAACTGACACATGAGGTTGACTTTTGATTGCCAGACATGCTCTATGGGGTGCTTGTTCCTGTATTTGCACACATATACACAGATGTGCATACAAAGATAATTTTAACCTGGAATTTACTATGAAGTCTCAGGGTGGCCTGGAACTCACGGCAATCCTCCTACCTTTGCCTCCCAAGGGCTGGGATTAAAGGTGTGCCCCACCTTTACGCCCTGCGTAAATAAATAAAAATATTTTAAGGGTCTGGAGAGATGGTTTAGCAGTTAAGTCACTTGCCTGCATAACCAAAGGACCCGGGTTCAATTCTCCAGGACCCACATAAGCCAGATGCTGAAGGTGGTGCACGCGTCTGGAGTTTGTTTGCAGTAGCTGGAGGCCCTGGTGCGCCCATTCTTTCTGTCTATCTGCCTCTTCTCTCTCAAATAAATAAATAAAAATTAAAAAACAACAAAGATAATTTTAAAAATTGATTTGCACTGTGTGTGTGTGTGTGTGTGTGTGTATGGGTGCACCAGGGCCTCTTGTTGCCTCAAATGAATGCCAGACACTTGTACCCTGTTTTGTGTCTGGCTTATGTGGGTTGACTTAGGAATTGAACCCAGGCTTTGCAAGCAAGTGCTTTTAAGCACTGAGTAATTTTCCCAGTACCCCCCCCCCAACAAAAATTATTTTTTAATAATGAAAAAGAATTTTTTCCTAGTAGTCTAGTCAGGAGTTAAGGAAGAAGGGTGGTTCTTAATTTGTTGCAAGAACTTCTGGAAAGGCCCATTCAGCCCAGGGGCTACTGCGGGAAATCGGTAGCTGCTGGGGCCTGGCCTTCTCTGTCTTTCTTCCCCCAACCCACTTGCAGAATGGGCCCTGCATGGAGCCCCACGCAGAGGAGTGGCTCTGCGGCCCCGCTGTGGGCTGAGGAGAGCAGGGGAGAGCCCAGAAACCAGGCCTGCTGGGGTGGTGCCTGAGGCCTGGGCTGGGAGCCAGTCTGAGGGAGGAGCAGGGAAGCTGCTCCTAGGAACCACACACTGCTGCTGCTGCTGCTGTTAATGATGATGTGGCAGAGAGGATTCATCTGGCCAGGGATAACTACCAGTGGCTCGTTGGTCTAGGGGTATGATTCTCGCTTAGGGTGCGAGAGGTCCCGGGTTCAAATCCCGGACGAGCCCTGTTTATTCTTTTCTGTTTTTCATTGGCTGGCTGCCTGCTCTTTCCAGTAGTATGTCATCAAAGGCTCCTAAAGGCCACCTGCCCATCAGTCACCCCTTAGCCATGGTCTGTGTGCAATCCTGTTATTTCCGCGCTGGGGAAATCTGAGGAGGTCAGAGCCAAGGGCTCGGTCACATTAGGCAGAAAGGCAGCCTCTCAAAGGGCTTCAAATGAAGAGTGAGTGGCCCGGACTGGTGCTGGGACTGAGCTGAAGAACAGCTCACGAGGTGAAACCCAAGCCATAAGATGCATCGCACTCAAGGCCCAAAAGCTGAGATTTGAGGGCTGGAGAGACGGCTTAGCAGCTAAGGTGCATGCCTGCGAAGCCTAAAGACCCAGGTTCAGTTCTCCAGGTCCCATGTCAGCCAGATGCACATGGTGACACATGCGTCTGGAGTTCGTTTGCAGTGGCTAGAGGCCCTGGTGCACCCATTCTTTCTCTCTCTTTCTCTCTCTAATAAATAAATAAATAAAATAAATATGAAATAAAAAAAAACAAAATCTGGGATCTGAGTATTTAATGCAGAGACTCTTTTTTCTTCTTCAGCAAAATGGTAACGACGATACTTATTTTTCAGAGTTGTTGGGGAGGATTAAATCAGAAACTGTACTGCACATACAACATAGGACTTGTTGGGAATAAAACCAAGGATAAAGAGAATCTAGAAGGATACTCTGGCAATACAATGGACTGGACTGCTGGAACTATCCCCTTATTTAGCACCCTGAAAACACAGAGAGATATTGGATAAAATGGACTTCTTGGGCTGGAGAGATGGCTTAGCGGTTAAGGCACTTGCCTGTGAAGCCTAAGGACCCAGGTTCAATTCCCCAGGACCCATGTAAGCCATATGCACAAGTTGGTGCATGCATCTGAAGTTTGAATTTGCAGTGGCTAGAGGCCCTGGCATGCCCGTTCTCTGTCTCTCTCTCCTAAATAAATAAATAAATGGGCTTTTTTTTTTTTTTTTTGAGGTAGGGTCTCGTTCTAGCCCAGGCTGACCTAGAATTCACTATGTAGTCTCAAGGTAGTCTTCAACTCATGGCTATCCTCCTACCTTTGCTTCCCAAGTGCTGGGATTAAAGGCATGCACCACCATGCCCAGCTCTTAAATATGGACTTTTTTTTTTTTTTTTTTTTTTTTTGGTTTTTCGAGGTAGGGTCTCACTCTACCCTAGGCTGACCTGGAATTCACTATGGAGTCTCAGGGTGGCCTCGAACTCACGGCGATCCTCCTACCTCTGCCTCCCGAGTGCTGGGATTAAAGGTGTGCGCCACCACGCCCGGCTTAAATATGGACTTCTTATTAGCAATAAAAGATTATAGAAAAATAGCTGAGACTACATAGTGAATTCTAGGTCAGCCTGGGCTAGAGAAATACCCTACCTCAAAAAAACAATAACAAAAATATATAGAAAACTAATAGAAACTATCTACAGAAAAATATTATAGAAAAATATCTTATTGTTACTAATTAACAACAAAATACCTGTAAAAGTCTGAGAAAGCAGGGCATGGGGAGGCAGAGGTAGGAGAATCACAGTGAGTCTGAGGCCACCCTGAGAATACAGAGTGAATTCCAGGTCGGCCTGGGCTAGAGTGAGACCCTACCTCAAAAAACCAAAAAAAAAAAAAAAAAGTCTGAGGAAGCCAGGTGCAATCTTGGCACTTAGAAGGCCAAGGCAAGAATATTTCCTTAAGTTTGAGGCCAACCTGGGCTGCAGAATGAAACCCCATCTCCAAAAAAAAAAAAAAAAAAAAAAAAAAAAAAAAAAATCTAAGAGAAAATAACTGTCACTTAGAATTCTATGCCCACAAAATTTCCATTTAAGGAGTATGAGATAAAGACATTTTAAGAAGAATTACCAACCAAGGCCTTTCACAGAAATGCCACAAATAGATATGCTTTATGGGAAGGAAACAGAAATGAGAAGGAAAACAGTGGAATGCAAGCAAAAATGGTGAACAGAGAAATTTAGAAATATATTCGTAGGGTCGGGATATAGCTCAGGACCTGCCTACCATGCACAAAGCCCTGGGTTGGATCCCCAACACTGTATACACTGAGTGTGGTAATACACACCTGGAATCTCAGCACTTAGGAGAATCAGAAGCTCAAGGTCATCCTCAGAGTTCAAGACTAGCCTGGAATACATTAGACCTTGTCTCAAAAAAAAAAAAAAATTAGTGAATCCAAACAAACAGTGTTCAGAGGATGGTGATGGTAAGTCAGAAATGATGATGGTGGTGAGACCTAGTGATGCTAGAAGCAAATATAAACTAAAGCAAAGATTAAAATACAGGCTGCAGAGATGGCTTAGTGGTTAAGGCACTTGCCTGCTAAGCCTAAGGACCCGCATTCAACTCTCCAGGTCCCACATAAGCCAGACACATGAGGTGTCTCAAGCACACAAGGTCACGGACCCTCACAAGGTGGTGCATGCGTCTGAAGTTCAATTACAGTGGCTCGAGGCCCTGGAGTGCCAGTTCTCTCTCTCTCTCACTCTCGCTCTCTTGCATTAAAAAAAAAAAAAAAAAAAAAAAAAAAAGGCTGGGCATGGTGCCAGCACTTGAGAGGCAGAGGTAGGAGGATCACTGAGTTTGAGGCCACCCTGAGACTACATAGTGAATTCCAGGTCAGCCTGAGCAAGAGCAAGACCCTACCTTAAAAAAAAAAAAAAAAAAAAAAAAAAAAAAAAAAAAAAAGAAGCCAGGCATGGTGGTGCATGCCTTTAATCCCAGCACTCGGGAGGCAGAGGTAGGAGGGTCGCCGTGAGTTCAGGGCCACCCTGAGACTCCATAGTGAATTCCAGGTCAGCCTGGGCTAGAGTGAGACCCTACCTCGAAAAACAAACAAACAAACAAACAAAAAACAAATAAAAAACAAAAAAAAAGAAAAGAAAAGAAAAGAAAAATAGAAGAAGAAGAAGAAAGCAAAGCGAAGCAAAGCAAAACAGAACAAAAGGACAGTCTATTGGGCTTACCTCAAAAAAAAAAAAAAAGATTGAAATTTAAGAGATTGTGAGAAAAGATCAGAGTTGACATGTTTTCCATTATTCTGAAAAAGTATGGTGATACTGGCACACTGTAGGCTTAACTAAGAATTTATAGAAAATATATAAAGAGATGATGAGCAAAAGAGTCGAAAGAGAATACACGGCTTCCAAATCAGTGGGGACTGGCAGTCAGTAAGATAAATGACAAATAAAGCCAGTGATAATGCTCGTTAAGTTGGCTCAACTATTTTGTAGAGCACTTTGGCAACAATTAATAAAGTTTTTAAATATATATATTTTATTTGTGTATTTATTTGAGTGAGAGAGAGAAAGAGAATGGGCATGCCAGGCCTCTAGCCACTACAAACAAACTCCAGACACATGTGCCACCATGTGCATCTGGCTGGCTTACGTGGGTACTGTGGAATTGAATGGGGTCCTTAGGCTTCACAGACAAGCACCTTAACTGCTAAGCCATCTCTCCAGCCCAACAATTAGTAAAGTTTTAAGAGGCGTCTACTCCATGTTCCAGAAATTTCCTTTTCGGAGTCTGCCCTAGGAGCACACTCACACACATGCCCAGGAGGCAGGCACAGAACTGTCCGTTGCAACATTCATTTGAATCTGGAAAACTGGACACACCCAAAATGCCCACTGGTAGGTGGAAAGCTAAATGAATTACAATCCATGAACTCTAGTTACAAGAAACAGCATAGATGCCCGGCATGGTGGCACATACCTTTAATCCCAGCACTTGGGAGGCAGAGGTATGAGGATCGCCATGAATTTGAGGCCACCCTGAGACTGAGATTACATAGTGACTTTTAGGGGCTAAAGTGAGACCCTACCTTGAAAAACCAAAAAGAAAAAAGAAACAGCATAGATGTCTCAAATTCTCAGAAAATTTTTTTGCAGAAGAAAGTATATAATGTAACATTCTTTAAAATAGACACCCCAAACACACAAATCAAAATGATACATTGTTTGCAGATATGCACATATAATGTAAAACTCTAAAACCATGAAACCAGATGCATCAGGATATGAATAGTTTTGGAAGAATAGGTCTGGTAGTATAGGCCTATAATCCCGGCTACTCAAGCTGAGGCAAGAGGATCAAAAGTTCAAGGCCAACCTGGACATTCTAGAAAGACTGTTTCTCAAAATAAAAAGTAAAAGAAAAAAGGGGGGAGGTTCAGGTCATTAGATGCGGTTAAGTGGCAGAGCACTTGTCAAGCATGCACAACCAAGGGTTCAATCCCCAGTGCTGCAAGGTTTAAAAAATATACATATGAACAGTTGTTGGATTTTAGTCCTGCGCAAGCATTTGTTATGCTATTCTCTGTGCTATACTTTTCCGCATGCTTCAAATACTCAATTTTAGAATGTTTAAATGGTTCCATCTAGGCATTTAGAAATGAGGGTAAGGGGGGATAAATGGCTGGATCGGTCCTCAGGAAGGATGATCTCCTGGGACAGGATTAGGAGGGAGGCTGAGCCCTGACTCTGGGGATTATAAGGATTAATTCAGATCATCCCCTAAACTGATCACCTGGCTGACCCACCAGTCCTGGCCTTTTAGACATGTCCTGAGGCCACAGTCCCCACCCCATAACTCCTAAGCTCTCTCTGTCTGTTTTTCGAGATAGGGTCTCACTCTAGCCCAGGCTGACCTGGAATTCACTCTGTAGTCTCATGGTGGCCTCGAACTCACAACGATCCCCCCTACCTCTGCCTCCCATGGCCGGACTTCTGAGCTCTTTCTTCCCGTCTCCTAACTTCACCTTCATCCTCAACCCTACACTGGTTTGAATAAGGTTTGCTTGTGATAACAGACTGACTCAGCTCACCTTTGCATATTCTCCAAGTCAAGGGTGAGTGGTGACATATACTCAGCAACCAGGGAGAGATTAGTCTCAATACTCAAGACCCGGGCTCCTTAAGGACAGCTTGGACTCCTGAATGTCACAGTCGCAAACTTCTTCTCCAGTCCCTCCTTCCATCTGCCCAGAGGCCAGTAGCCAATGCCAAGTGCTAATCTGACCTGCTTTTGAGGCAGAACCAGAAGGAGCTGTGTAGGGCGGAGCCACTGGACCTCTATGAGCCATCCCTGTCAGCTCCCCAGTCCCCCAGGCCAGCCCCCTTTTCATCGGCTCAAATAACTACCAAGTTGCTCCTCCATCGGGGATAAACCCTCTGCAGAAAGGGTCTACCTAGCAGGATCCTATCTAGTAGGATCCTGTGTAGTGGGATCCTGTCCTCTGGGGAGCACGTAATAACACCCTTCCAGAGCCCAGGGCTGGTGATGGCGGTAGGGGACAACTCCTATTGTCACTTAAACATTGTTAAAAGACAACCTAACTCCTGTGTTAAATATTAAAACAGAGCGCTTCTGTGTAGTTTAGGAGATTAATGTTTACTGGTTTATTCTCTGGGTCAGCTACTTTGATAGATGACTAAGATACTTCCCAACCCTGACAAGCCAGGGTGCTGCTGCCCACGGGCACAGAAGACGGAGCGCAGCGGGGCCATCTGATGAGGAAGGGATGCGAAGTGACCCCGCACTGAGGGCTGACAGGAGCATGTGAAGGACACAGACAATCCAAGCCCCAAACCTGGGCAGCAGAAATACAAGAGAAGGGATGGGTGTGGGGATTCGGTTTAGGAATCTCCCAGTCGTTTCCTGGGAGGCTGGTTCCCACGTGTCCGTGTCTATGCCGTGCTGAATGAGACCTGCAGAGATGTGAGCTCTGCCTGTGAGTTCTGCTTATTTCTTAGACAGACAGAGAGAGAGAGAGAGAAAGAGAGAGAGAGAGAGAGAGAGAGAGAGAGAGAGAGACATAGATAGGGAATGGGCACGCCAGGGCTTCCAGCCACTGCAAGCGAATTCCAGATGCGTGCACCGCTTAGTACATCTGGCTTACATGGGTACTGGGGAATCGAACCTGGGTCCTTAGACTTCGCAGACAGGCACCTTAATTGCTAAACCATTTATCCAGCCCCTGGCAGTAATTTATTTATTTATTTATTTATTTATTTATTTCTTCCTTTCTTTCTTAATATATTTTATTTATTTGAGAAAGAGGGAGAGAGAATGGGCGCGTCAGGCCCTCTAGCCACTGCAAACGAACTCCAGATGCATGCGCCACCTTGAGCATCTGGCTTACGTGGGTCCTGGAGAATCGAACAGGGATCCTTTGGCTATGCAGGCTAAGCCATCTCTCCAGCGCGCCTGGCAGTAATTTCTTGAATGAACACTACAATAAATCCGACCCTTCTACATCTCCCTTCAGTGAAAGGAGCCATGAGCGGCGCTCCCACTGAGCAGGTGTAGGGGGGTGGTTCAGAGGACAGCGGAGGAAGCAGGTGCGGGGCACTGGGGCCGAGTGGGGCCACTGAAGGGAGAGGGCAACGCCGGTCAGTTGGCCCATCTCGGGCCCTACAGGAGCGTTGAGGCTCGCTAGGTCACGGTGCGCGGCCGAGGTCAGCAGACTGCGGAGGTGGCGCCGCACGGAGGCCAGGGGAGGCGCGCGTGTCTGCGCATTTGGAGGGAACGGTCCGTCCCGGGTCTTTTCTGACCCAATCACTGGGCAGGACCGGGCCCGACACCCTGGGGTCCAGGGATTCCCTACGAAGAGAGCTGACCTAGGGTGGGACCCGCACTCAGAAACAGTGGCCATCCTATAGCCCCCGACGGCTGCCCCCGCCCCGCCGCTCCTCGCGCGCGCGCGCGGCCTCGGCCGGGTCCCGGGGCGCAATCGGGGGACACGCGCTCGGCGGCCACCGGGTCCCGAGAGCCCCAAGCCGGGGAGGGCTTCGAGGAGGCGGTGGCGGGCGGGGACCCGCGTCAGGTGGCCCTTCCAGGCCCCGCCCCCTGGGCCCGCCCTCCCTCCTCTCTGCGCACCCGGCTGCTCCCGGTCCCCGGCCCCGCGGCTGCGGCTTCTGCTCCGGGAGGCGGCGGCGGCGGCGGCGGCGGCAGGGGCGGCCATGGAGGCGGGCGCCGGGGCCGGCGCGGGAGCCGCGGGCTGGAGCTGCCCCGGCCCAGGTCAGAGCCGCCCCTCCCTCAGCTCCCACGCCCCTTTTCCTCTCCTCCATCCGGAACCCCCGCCCCCCCCACTCCCCGCAACCCCACTTCCCCGGGGCTCCCGGGCTCCTTCCAGACCCGGCCTCCACCCCAGCCCAGATCTCCATCTTTCGGCCTGGGGCGCTCCCCCCTCCCCCCATTGGCATCTCTGCAGCCCGATGGTGCTTCCGAGCTCGCCTGCACTCTTCCAGCCCGGGCTTGGGGAGAGGGCGAGGTGGGCGAGGTCTGGCGAGGGAGGAGGGAGTTGCAGCCCCCTTCTCACGTCGCCACGCCGGCCCTCCCCTCCCCTCCTGGCCTCGAGCCACCGCACCCTTCCAGCCCCTGTCCTCGCTTCTGCCCACCCCCCTCCCATCCTACCTCTCCTCTATCCTCCCCCACCACCCCAAGCTAAATAGACACACACCCTCTTTCTGGCTGGTTCAGGAAGAGGAGCTGGGAGCAGCCTGAAATAGGGGTGCCAAGGAGGTTTGGGCACTGTCGATCTGGGGTCGTCCCCCCCATAGGCGGAGCGTGAGAGGTGGGGAGGAGAATCGCAGAGTAAGGCAGAGTTAAGTCAGTCGCTTCTATTGGGGTTACAAGTCAGGGCACCCCAGACTAGAAGGCACATCCCTCCCTCCCCCCCCCCCCCGTCTCCCTGCCCACAGGACCCACAGTCACCACGTTAGGATCCTATGAAGTGTCTGAAGGTTGTGAGAGGAAGAAAGGCCAGCGCTGGGGGCCCCTGGAACGGCGCGGATTGCAAGCAATGGAGGGTGAGTTTTCTGCACAGGCTTTCCATCTTATCCTTCCTTCCCTGACCCCCTTCTCACAGCTGCCCTCAGACCCCTCCTCCCTGGCAGCTGAGCTCCACACCTCCCCAAGGGCTTATAGGCCCAGGACCCCCGGTACAATCCCACTGGGGCCCTTAATCGTCCAGCTAACCAGACTGCGCGTCTGGAGGAAGCTGCCAGACAGAAAGAGGCCCCGTTGAACCGAGCGTTGAAACAGCCTTTCGGCAGGGGGTTTGTTCTCCCTGCTTGACCGACCCAGATCCCAAGCTGTCTCTCATTTTTTTTTTTTTTTTAAAGCCAGGGTATGGCATGTGAATTGTCTTTCTGGGGCCAGTGCTAACTTCGAATTGAAGCCTTGTGGCTTTGTGGTAAGACAACGCTTAGGAGAGGGGCTAGATGAAGCCAATTTCCCAATACACAGGCATCCCCACCACACCTTATATATATGACAAGGCAATTGTTTGCCAACACATTTCCCAGGGCTTCCTGTGAGCTGTCCCCGGACCCCTGTGTAATTCACTTATGGCGACCCTGCTCCCTAAGGTGGTGAGATGAAACAAGGAGTTTTGGATGAACTTTAGGCTGGTGGTATTAGTAGAGGAGGTAAGACCAATCAGTGATCGAGAGTTTCAAAACAAAGCAGAAAAATCTCCATCCAGCCAAAATTTTGCTATTTACAGGAACTGCATTGCAGCAAACGAGGGGTGCTCTCCAGCCGGGGCTGGGGACCAGCACCACACCCCAGGTTTAAAGTGTGTTGAGATAGCACATTTCTGCTACTAAGTTCAACCTCAAACTCGTCCTGAAAAACTGCATTGGGTTAGCAGGAAAAGAGGAGGACCTCATGAAGGGGCGATCAAAGAACAGGTGTAGATTTGAAAAGGGGATTTGATACATACGTTTAAAAGAGCTTCCAGTATTTGTTCAGTAAAACAACTTAGAAGCATTTCATTCAAATGTTTTCCTTTTTTTTTTTTTTTTTCTGAGGGTAGGGTCTCACACTACCTCAGGCTGACCTGGAATTCACTATGTAGTCTCAGGGTAGCCTCGAACTCACCTCTGCCTCCCAAGTGCTGGCTCAAATGTTTTCTTTACCTACTGACAGCCAATGCTTTCTTATAGAAAGACTGATGTCTTGCAAGCCACGTGGATAATTTTTTAACTTCCAAACTTGCCCCATTACTTCCAAACTTGTGCCATTTGGCGTAAATACACAGTCAGGGTCTGAGTCCTTTCCATTTTAAATATTTTATTTATTTATTTATTTATCTATTTGAGAGAGAGAATGGGCACACCAGGGCCTCCAGCCACTCTAAACAAACTCCACATGCATGCGTCCCCTTGTGCATCTGGGGAATTGAACTGGGGTCCTTTGGCTTTGCAGGCAAGTACCTTAACCGCTAAGCCCTCTCTCCAGCCCTGAATCCTTTCTTGACTACTTACTTGTGCCAGTACTTAGAGACTACACTAGAAGGACCAGGTGTCCTCACACAAGCATGCTTCTTATGACTGATCTAGCACCAGGCTGCTCCAAAGGCAGCAAAAGTTCAATATTGGGCCAGAAAGAGCTGGGGGCGGGGCCTTGAACTTGACACACCAGAATATTCATTATGAGTACAGGTCCTGCCCAAGGGTGCTTTGGGGGACACCAGATGGCACTGTTCTGCCACCTGGGCCTTGGTATGGCGAGATATAGGGTCCTGGAAGGAATGTGGACCAGGAGTGGGGTGCTGATTCTCCGGTGGGATGGGCATCTCTCCTAGGGGAGGTGTTACTCCCAGCTCTGTATGAAGAGGAAGAGGAGGAAGAAGAGGAGGAAGTGGAAGAAGAAGAAGAAGAAGTAAAGAAAGGGAGCAATGTGGGCTCCCTGTCAATGGGGAAGCACCGGGGCCTGAGCCTCACCGAGACCGAGCTGGAGGAGCTGCGGGCTCAGGTGCTGCAGCTGGTGGCGGAGCTGGAGGAGACCCGCGAGCTGGCCGGGCAGCACGAGGACGACTCTCTGGAGCTTCAAGGTGAGCATCTGTGACCACGGGGTGGAGGAGGGAAGGGACCCGGGCCCAAAGGCTCTCATTCCCTGGACCCAAGCCACATTCCCCTTCTCACTGCAGGGCTCTTGGAGGATGAGCGGCTGGCCAGTGCCCAGCAGGCCGAGGTGTTCACCAAACAGATCCAACAGCTCCAAGGTAACCCCACCTCCCCCGTTGCCCCCCTCCTCCCCCCGCATCCAGGTGGAGAGTAGGTAGCCACCCAAATCAAACAAACCTAACTCAGTCCTCTCTCTCTCTCTCTCTCTCTCTCTCTTTGCTTTTTGTGTTTTCAAGGTAGGGTCTCACTCTAGCCCAGACTGACCTGGAATTCACTATGTAGTTTCAGGGTGGCCTTGAACTCACAGTGATCCTCCTACCTTTGCCTTCCAAATGTTGGGATTAAAGGAATGTGCCACCACATCCGGCCCTTTTTTTTCTCCCCTCAATTTCTGCTTTCTCTGTTCATCCTTTTCTCCTTGTGTCTCTAGTCTCCATTTTTCCCAGTTTCCTATTTTTTTTTAAAGCATTTTTAAAATATTTTATCTATTTGCAAGGAGAGAGAAAGAAAATGAAGGGCCTTTGGCCATGCAAACAAACTCCAGATACATGCATCACTTTGTCCATCTGGCTTTATGTGGGCACTGAGGAATTGAACCGGTATCATTAGACTTTGCAGGCAAGCACCTTAACCACTGAACCATCTCTCCAGCCCCAAGATGCATAGCCCAGGCTAACCTTGAACTCCTGATCCTCCTGCCTCTGTCTCTTCAGCAATTTCCTACTGGTGTGTACCATCACAACCAACCCAATTTTATTTCTTTGTATCTCTACCTCCCCTGCCCTGTTCTCCCCTTCCTTTTCTTTAAAACAATTTTTTTTGTTGTTGTTTTGGTTTTCAAGGTAGGGTTTCACTCTAGCCCAGGCTGACCTGAAATTCATGGTGGCCTAGAACTCATGGCGATCCTCCTACCTCAGTCTCCCAACTGCTGGGATTAAAGGCATGAGCCTGGCTCTTTTTTTTAAAAAAAAAAATTTTTATTTAGTTATTTGAGGGGGGGGCAGATGAGAGAGAGAGAGAGAGAGAGAGAGAGAGAGAATGGGTGTTCCAGGGCCTCTAGCCACTGCAAACAAACTCCAGATGAATGTGCCTCCTTGTGCATCTGGCTGACATGGGTACTGGGGAATTGAACCTGGGTCTTTAGGCTTCATAGGAAAGCGCCTTAACTGCTAAACCACCTCTCCAGCCTTCCCCTTTCTTTTCTTGCCGTCTTGCCTCACATCTTTTTTTAATCAGGTTGATTTTTTTTCTCTCTTTTCTCAGCCTCAGTCTTCACACTACATCTCTTGTCCTTTGTCCCCTGTGCAGTGCCAGGGTGATCAAGGTCACGTTCCAAGCTAGATTCCATTTTCTGGTCCCTCCAAGGGCCCCATGGGAAGGATGGGGAGCCAGTGCCAAGTGACAGGAGGACATTCAGATAAGAGCACTTTTCTGACTCTGTCGTACCTGAGCTTGCGGCCCCCACATCCCTCTCTTCCAATGCCTATGCCCCTTTACTTGTCTCCAGAAAGCAGCAGCCAGACACCCCACAGTCCACTGCACCACTAAGTAAAGAGGAAGCTTTTGTTAATTCTGTGGGCTTCCGGAAGGTTTTTTGGGGAGCTGCCCTAGAAAACAGCAGGGACGTGCTAGGGACAACTGAGATCAAGCCAAATGAAAAGTATAAATGGAGACAAAAAGGAAGGCTGGGAGCTGGCCTGGAGAGAGCTAGCAAAGGTATAAGAGTAGGAGGGAAAGAGAAGCTGCAAACAAACGGAGATGTGGGAAATATGGTTATGAAGAGGGAAACAGGCAGGGATCATAGCACAGGGAGAGAGCGTGGACTCTGCTTTCAGACCACCTAGAACCCTTGAGCCCAGCTCTCCTACTTACAGACTTTGTGTTCAAGTCACTCTGAGTCTCAGTTCTTATCTGTCAAACAGGGCAAGCTCATTAGTCTATTGAGAAACTTTACATTTGAAGGACCACAATCTAGGAACAAAGTTGACCACTTTCCTCATGAACTATCTACAGCCAGGTGTGGTGGTGCATTTGGGAACTACAAGGCAGAAGAGTCAGGAGTTCAAGGCCAGCCTTAGCTACATACCAAGTTCAAGGTCAGCCTGGGCTACTTGAGACCCTATCTCAAAACCAAACAAGCAAATAGCAACAACAACAACAACAACAAAAAGAGTAGGTTCTAAGGGAGAAAACGAAGACATAAATAAATAAGCTACACAGGGGCTGGAGAGATGGCTTAGTGGTTAAGGCATTTGCCTGCAAAGCCAAAGGACCTAGGTTCAATTCCCCAGGACCTACGTAAGCCAGATGCACAAGATGGCACATGCCTCTGGAGTTCGTTTGCAATGGCTGGAGGCCCTGGCATGCCCATTCTCTCTCTCCTTCTCTCCCCCTCTGTCTGATTCTGCCTCTCAAAGAAATAAATAAAATAAAGATTTTCAAAAAATAAGCAACACAGATTTAGGTTGTAGTAAGTGTATGAATATATAAATATATGAGAAAAATTCAGCCGTGCAAGATCCGATGGAAGACCATACCTCGCAGAAGGAACGGCAGCTGCAAAGGCCCCGAGATGGCAATGAGTTTCACATGTTGGAGAACAGAACAAAAACCACTGTGAGGTGCATGTGATAAGAAAAGGTTCCAAGAAATAGGCAGAGTCAGATTACAATAGGCCTCTTAAGCTAGCTAAAGATCTGGTTTTCATTTTAAGAGTAGTTAGAAGCTCTAAGGGAGTCTTGGCTAGGCCTGGTATGATGTGATATGTTTTACATTTTTAGGGTTTTTTTTTTTTTTTTTTCCAGTGTTGGGGTTTGAACCCAAGCCTTTGAATGTACCAGACAAGCTTCTACCATGGAGTAACAGCCCCAGCACTTTGCTTTACAGTTTTACTTCTTTCTCTTTTCTTTCTCCCTCTCCTTCTCTTCTTCTCCCCCCCCCCCTCGCCCCCACTCTCATAGGTATTGGAGATTGAACCCAGAACTCAGAGTCTTACACATTGCTTTAGACCATTTATTTATTTATTTATTTTGTTTCTTTTTTTGTTTTCTTTTATTTTATTTTATTTTTTTCTTTTTTGTTCTTTTTTTCTATTTTGTTTTTTCGAGGTAGGGTCTCACTCTGGCTCCCAGGCTGATCTGGAATTCACTATGTAGTCTCAGGGTAGCCTTGAACTCACAGCGATCCTCCTGCCCATGACTAAAGGTGTGCGCCACCACACCTGGCTGCTTTAGACGTTTTAAAAGAGTACTTGACCACTGTGGAATCCAAGTTGAGGCGAGTGAGTTTAGTCAGCCAGTGGTCCATTCAAGAGATGGTGGTTTCTTGGACTGAGGTAGTAAAACTGGAGATAGTATCTGGGTGTGGTGGTACTCTGGAGGCTGAGGTAGGAAAATCAGTGTGAGTTCCAGGTCAGCCTGGGGCTAGAGTGAGAGCCTACCTTGAAAGACACAAACAAAAAAGAAAACGGGAATAGTTCAGAATATATTTTGAAGGTGGAGTCCTCAGGGTTTGCTGATGAATTAGATGGGGGATAACAGAAACAAACAAACAAACAAACAAAAAAGGATGAATTTATCTAGGGAAAGTGGGTGAATGTTGACATCATTTGTTGCCATGGGAAAAAACTTGGCAAGTTGGGACTTAAGGAACCATTTAAGACTTATGCTTCCAGAAGAGTTTGACATGCAAGTGACTGGGTGAGGGAAGCATTTGGAACCAAGGGAGAAATGAGCACTAGAGATGGAGATTTGGTGATTATTAGCATACAGATAGCATTAGAATCCATGGGAAGTGACCTATGGACAGTACCAGAAGAGAGAGAGGGAGACTTGCCCATAGAGGTCCAACAAAAGAGGAGAAATGAACAAAAGAAACAGGAAGAAGGAACTCCTGAAGTACATTCCTTCTTGAAAGCCAAAGTCAGAAAGTGCTTTGAGCAGCCAATCCTGTGTGTCCGGAGTTGCTAAGGCAAGTGAGATAACCACTGGAATTGGCAAAATGGAGAACAGTAGGACATTTTTATGCAAGTACACAGCTGACTGGATTGAAATTGAAGAGAAAATGGGAGGTCACATGGAGATCGTGAGTACAGATAACTCTAATACTCTTTTTTTTTTTTTTTTTTTTTTCTTTTTTTTTTTGGTTTTTCGAGGTAGAGTCTCACTCTAGCCCAGGCTGACCTGGAATTCACTATGGAGTCTCAGGGTGGCTTGGAACTCACGGCGATCCTCCTACCTCTGCCTCCCGAGTGCTGGGATTAATGGCATGCGCCACCATGGCCGGCACTAATGCTCATTTTAAAGAGAAGCAGAGAAGCATCTGGCAAGGTGAAGTGGGGTCAAGGGAGAGCTGTTTTTTTTTTTTTTTTTTTTTTTAAGGTAGGGATCCCCCTAGATCTTGTTTGCATGATGAAAAAAAAAAAAACCAAAAACAAAAACACACGCAGTTGAGCAGAGAAAAGTAATAGCCTTTGCTTGGGAAATGAGCAGTCTTCTTTCCCAGCAGGTGGTGGGGGAAAGTCTGAGAATCTGCACGATCAGGGAGACATACTAGGTAGGGTTCTTGCATCGAGGATGTCTGGGGTTCACAGGGCATCTCAATCCAGGCCTGGCTGGTGGGGGGGGGGCAAGGATGGAGATGCCCTTGGCGCACGCGCTCTGCCCGTTTCCGCCCCAGTGGGGGGCGCTCGCGGCCTCGGAGGTACCTGGTGTCCAGAGGCCCTTCTGGCCCGCCACAGCCCCTTGGGGGCTGGGACCGGCCAGGAGGCGGGAGGCCCCCCAGGGAGACCGCTGGTGGGGGGCCGGCGAGATGGAGGCCATCACTAGTGAGTGACAGTCGACTCGTGTGCCCCGCCGTCGGGGACTGCTGAGCCCCCTCCCTTCCTCCCCGAGGCCCCCAGCCCCTCAGTCAACGGTTCTGGCCTTTTCCATGTCCATCCCGCCACTTGGACCGGCCCCGGCCCCTGCGGGCCGCCTGGCTCCTCTTCCATCTCGCAGTGGATCTTAGCGCCTGATTCCAGGGGAGGGTTTAGGGGAGATTTTGAGGGCCATAATCAGAGAGGTTGTGGTTGAGGTTGGTCTGATCCTGTAGAAAGCCCGCCTCAGGCTCTGGGCGAGGAGGGGAAGAAGTGGGGGGGATCTTCATTACCAGTGGTCAGTTGACTCTTGTGTCTCCTCCAAGACCACCCCAGTAGTCTGGATGGAGCAAAGAGTTCTTCCTTTCAATAAGACGTCAGGGGCTGCGGATGCACCTCTGGGAGAAGAGCACTTGCCTGGCATACCTGAGGACCTGGGTTCAACCCTCAGTACCACGAAAGAAATTTTAAAATAGTAATAAAAAAAAAGACAAGAGGGCTGGAGAGATGGCTTAGTGGCTAAGTGCTTGCCTGTGAAGTCTAAGGACCCCAGTTCGAAGCTCGATTCCCCAGGACCCACGTTAGCCAGATGCACAAGGGGGCACATGTTCTGGAGTTCCTTTAGCGGCTGGAGGCCCTGGGGCGCCCATTCTCTCTCTCTCTGCCTCTTTCTCTCTCTGTCACTCTCAAGTAAATAAATAAAAATAACAACAACAACAAAAAAAAGGGGGGGGGCTGGAGAGATGGCTTAGCTGTTAAAGTACTTGTCTGCGAAGCCTAAGGATCCCGGTTCGTTTCTCCTAAGGATCCAGGTCCCACGTAAGCCAGATGCACATGGTGGCACATGCATCTGGAGTTCGTTTGCAGTGGCTACAGGCTCTGGCGTGCCCATTCTCTCTCTCTCTAATAAATAAATAAAAATTTAAAAAAATCTAAAATTAAAAAAAAAAAAATAGGACAAGAAGCCGGGGATGGTAGTGGCGCATGCCTTGAATCCCAGCACTTGGGAGGCTAAGGTGTGAAGATCACTGTGAGTTTGAGGCCAGCCTGAGATTACAGAGTGTGTTCCAGGTAGCCTGGGCTAGAGCGAAACCCTACCTCCAAAAACCTAAAAAAAAAAAAAAAAAAAAAAAAAAAAAAAGATTTTTGAGCTGGATTTGGCTCAGTTGGAAAAGTGCTGGCCAGTTCAGAGTCATCCTCATACACCTTGGTTAGCAGTTAGTAACTTTGAGGCTAGCTTGGGGGAAGAAAAAAACAACCAAAAACAAACAAAATAACAAAACAAACAAAGAACACCAAAAAAAAAAAAAAAAAAAAAAAAAAACCCACCCACCCCTACAATATCTTGTATATGCTGCCTAGGCTGGTCTCAAACTCCTGAACATAGGCGGTGCTCTTTTCTCAATCTCTAAAGGGCTGGAACAACTGATATGTACCACTGTACCCCAAATTTGTTTTATAAAATGTCTAGATTCTCTTCTGACGTAAACAAAATACCAAAATACAATTATTTTTTAAAAATTAATTTTTTTTGTTTTTTGAGGTAGGGTCTCTCTCTGGGCCCGGCTGATCTGGAATTCACTACGTAGTCTCAGGCTGGCCTCAAACTCACGGCAAATCCTCCTACGTCTGCCTCTCAAGTGCTGGGACTAAAGAAGTGCGCCACCACGCCAGGCCAATTCTTTTTTTTATTTTTTTTTTAAATTAGTAGGCTTATTCTTTTGAATGTTATTTATTTATTTGAGAAAGAGGGAGAGAGAGAAAGAATGGGCATGCCAGGGCCTCCAGCCATTGCAGACAAACTCCATATGCATGTGCTCCCTTATGCATCTGGCATATGTGGGTCCTGGGGAATCAAACCTGGATCCTTTGTCTTTGCAAACAGAAGTGCCTTAACCTCTAAGCCATCTCTCCAGCGCCCCCCCCCAATACAATTCTATACACCCAGAGAAATGCAGCAAAAGTTTGTTGAATGGGTGAACCCTGCCTCAACTATACATGAATACAGTAAATATTTATTGAACTGCGCTCTGTCAGATCTTGGAGCTACAATGCTGAGCAAACAGGCATATTCCCTGCTTTCATGAAGCTTATAGCCAAGTGAGAGGAAAGCGAAACACATACGCTGCAAAAGCACACAATGCACCGGGCATGGTGGTGCACACCCTTAATCCCAGCCCTTGTGAAGCAGGGAGTTCGAGGCCACTCTGAGACTACATAGTGAATTCCAGATCAGCCTGAGCTAGATCGAGACCCTACCTCAACCAATCCCCCCCCCCCCGCAAAAAAAATAAAACAAGTTGAAATCTGAATGCTGAGTAAAATAAGCAGGGGATGGGACTTGGAAGGAATGTTAGCTACAAAGGACTGTGGAAAGCCCACAAACCATCCCAAATCTCATTAATTCCTGCTCCCCAAATTTTGAATTTTATTAGTATCAGTCTGTTTTACACACTTTGAATTTTTAAGTTTTTTAAACCATTTATTTTATTTGAGAGAGATAGAGAAAGAAGCAGATTCAGAGAGAACAGGCACGCCAGGACCTCCAGCAAGTGCAAACGAACTCCAGATGCAAGTGCACCCTTGTGTATCTGTGTGTCCTGGGAAATTGAACCTGGGTCCTTTGGCTTTGTAGGCAAGCACCTTAACCACTAAGCCATCTCTCCAGCCTGAGTTTTTTTTTTTTTTTTTTTTTTTTTTTTTTTGAGAGAGAGAGAGTGAGAGTGAGCGAGTGAGTGAGCAAGAGAGAGAGAGACAGAATTGATGCGCCAGAATCTCAGCCACTGAAATTGAACTCCAGACTGTTGCACCACCTGGTGGGCATGTGTGACCTTGCACTTGGCTCACGTTTGTGCGTCTGGGATCTGGAGAGTTGAATATGGGTCTTTAGGCTGGCGGGCAAGCGTCTTAACTGCTAAGCCATCTCTCCAGCCACCAAGGTTTTTTGTTTTGTTTTGTTTGGTTTGGTTTGGTTTTTTGAGGTAGGGTCTCACTCTAGCCCAAACTGACCTGGAATTCACTATGTAGTCTCAGGGTGGCCTTGAACTCATGGTGATCCTCCTACCTCTACCTCCCAAGTGCTGGGATTTAAGGCATGTGGCACCATGCCTGGCTCCAGAGTTTATTTATTTATTTATTGCTGATCTTTTAAAAATTTTTTAAATTTTTTTATTAACAACTTCCATGATTATAAAAAATACCCCATGGTGATACCCTTCCTCCCCCCACTTACCCCTTTGAAACTCCACTCTCCATCATACCCCCTCCCCATCTCAATCAGTCTCTCTTACTTTTGATGTCTTGATCTTTTCCTCCTTTTATGATGATCTTATGCAGGTAGTATCAGGCACTGTGAGGCCATGGATATCCAGGCCATTTTGTGTCTAGAGGGAGCATGTTGTAAGGAGTTCTGCCCTTCCTTTGGCTCTTACATTCTTTCTGCCACCTCTTCCGCATTAGACCCTGAGCCTTGGAAGGTGTGATACAGATATTGCAGTACTGAGCACTGCGGTCATTTCTTTCCATCACCATGATACCTTCTGAGTCGTCCCAAGGTCACTGCCATCTGAAAAGAGAAGATTCTCAACCAAAGTGAGAGTAGCATTAATATAAGGGTGTGAACATTAACAGAAGTGCTTACTGGGCAGTTTGATAAGCATAGTATACATATTTGACCAGACAACAGCAGATGTTACACCCCTAGGGCTTATGACTACCCCTGTTTTAAGTTTTCAGTATCAGGGATGTAGTCCCTTCCCATGGAGTGGGCCTCCAGTCCAATTAGAGGGCAATTGGTTTCCCCCATAACAGATGTGCCACTATTGCACCCATTGGCTCCTTTGGCCTGGCTGGCCAATTATAAGGCTTGCAGTGTCCACTGATGAGTATCTTCACTGGTGATTTTTCTTTCTCCCATTGAACTGCATGCAGAATGGCTTCTTCCAGCTTTCTGTCAGCCAGAGTTTATTTTTAATTAATTTTTTTTTTGAGGTAGGATCTCATTCTAGCCCAGGCTGACCTGGAGAATTCACTATGTAGTCTCAGGCTGGCCTCAAACTCACCATGATCCTCCTACCTCTGTTTCCTGAGTGCTGAAATTAAAGGCATGAGCCACCACACCCTGTCGCTTCTGAGTTTTAAAATTTTTTTTAATTTTTATTTATTTGTTTATTTGACGGAGAAAGAGAGGGAGAGAGAGAATGGGTGCACCAGGGCCTCCAGCCACTGCAAATGAACTCCAGATATGCGTGCCCCCTTGTGCAGCTGGCTAACATGGGTCCTGGGGAATCAAACCTTGGTCCTTCAGCTTTGCAGGCAAACACCTTAACCGCTAAGCCATCCCTCCAGCCTTTTGTTTTTGGTTTTTCAAGGTAGGGTTTCACTCTAGCTCAGGCTGATCTCAGGGTGGCCTTGAACTCGTGGTGTGCACACGTGCACACACACAGACACACACACACTGTAAACAAGTTTGACACATGAGCCACTTTTTCGGTCTGGCTTAATGTGTGGGTACTCGGGAATCACTCTCTGGCTGCTAAGCTTTGCAAGCAAGTGCCTTTTCCTGTGGAGCCATATCCCCAGCCCCCTTTTGAGTTTCTTTTGTTTGTTTGTTTGTTTTTTCGAGGTAGGGTCTCACTCTAGCTCAGGCTGACCTGGAGTTCACTCTGTAGTCTCAGGGTGGCCTCAAATTCATAGTGATCCTCATACCTCTGCTTCCCAAGTGCTGGGATTAAAGGCATGCGCCACCACGCTTTTTCTTTTCCTTTTGAATTTCTTATCCCAGAGGAACCTGCATTCAGAAACTATTAGATGCTCCACAGATGCAGAGAGCTCTGACACATTTCTTTTGCAAATTGAAATACACACACATACAGGAATGTGTGAAAAATAAAACAGCACATATAATATGGAAATTAGAATACTTGGTAGCATGTTATATCCCACTGCTCTGAAAGTACTCTTTCTGGTGTGGGGGATATACCTTAACAGGCTTTTCTCCATGTCTTTGTAAATTTGTGTGTCACATATTATCTGACTTGTTTTTCTTACTGATTATTGTAACACCACTTTTTTTTTTTTTTTTTCCTGAGGACAGGGTCTTATGTAGCCCAGGCTGTTCTCTATGTGTCCAAGAATGACCTTGAACTCCTCATTCTTCTGCCTTTACCTCCCAGGTGCTGGGATTATAGGCACACACCACCACTCCCAGTTTTCTGTGGCGCTGGAGATCAAATTCAGGGATTCATGCTAGGCAAGCATTCTACCAAAGGAACTGCATCCCCACCCCCGGGAAACTTTTATACCTTTTATTTCAAGTAGTGAAAGAGGTTTATTTTGGCTCATAACTGTGAAGGTCCAGGGCTGTGGCACTGGTATTTGCTTCTACCAGGGCCTCATGGTGGCATCGCATGTTAGGAGCACAAGAGAACACGAGAGAAGAAGAAAGGAGAGGTCGGCTCACAGGGCAAGAGGGAAGCAAGAGTCTTTTTCATATCTTCGCTGTAGGCTTGCTACTTTCACTTCAGTGATTGCATCACGTTCTGTTTAACCATTATTGATTAAAAAATTTGGCATGGAAGGAAGGGTAGGACTCCTTACAACGTGCTCCCCCCAGGCACAAAATGGCCTGGCTATCCATGACCTCACAGTACCTGACACTACCTACACAAGACCATCATAACAGGAGGAAAAGATGATGACATCAAAATAAAAGAGAGACTGATTGAAATGGGGAGGCGGTATGATGGAGAATGGAGTTTCAAAGGGGAAAGCTGGCGGGGGAGGGTATTACCATGGGATATTTTTTATAATCATGGGAATTGTTGAAAAAAATTGAAATTTGAAAAAAAAATTGGCATGGACTGGAGAGATAGATGGCTTAGCAATTAAGGCACTTGCCTGCAAAGCCTAAGGACCCAGGTTTGATTCCCCAGTACCCATGTAAGCCAGATGCACAAAGTGGTGCATGAGTCTGGAGTTCATTTGCAGTGGCTAAAGGCCCTGACGTGCCCATTCTCTCTCTCCCGGTATGCCTCTTTCTCTCTCTCTCTCTCTCTCTCTCTCAGATAAAAATAAAATATAAACATTTGACATTATCTTTTGACATTTAGGTTATTATCGCAGATCTTGTTATCATGTGATGAACTTATAATTGAATTTGAGCTGTGGAATTCTAAATACATATTGTCTTGCATCCTGTGCTTACCTGGAGCAGTTAGTTCATGGGGCCTCAGAGACTGTCATTTCTAAACTCTCTCAGGATGAATAGGGGAAAACAGCCTGTGAAGATTTTTCAGACAGGGAATTTGTAGAAATGCTCAGGACATTGACAAAACACTACCAATTAGGTTTGTTTTTTAATCCGTCAAGTGTCAAGTGATTCCTTAGGAGCACTTAATAGTAGCCAAGCATGGTGGCACACACCTTAAATCCCAGCACTGAGGAGGCTGAGGTAAAAGGATTGCTGCGAGTACGAGGTCAGTCTGGACTACAGAGTGAGTTCCAGGTCAGCCTGGGCTAGAAGCACTTAAGACGTTTTATTATTAATTTTCAGGTTACCATACCATCAAGGAATTTATTTATTTTTTGAGACAGAGTCTCACTCTAGCCCAGGCTGACCTGGAACTTACTCTGTAGCCCAGGCTAGCCTCCAACTCACAGCAGTCCTCCTACCTCAGATTCCGTTGGGCTGAGGTCAAAGGGGTGCATCACCACACCTATCTTTCATCAAGGCAGTTTCATACATGTGTGTCATTTTCTTTTGTTTTTATGGGAGTTAATACTTTCCTTCACAGTGGCCTGCATTGTTGATTTCAGTGCAAGCCTTCAAATTTGCCTTTCAGTCACACCTTTCCATTGGAGAGTCACTCTCTGTTCCCTTCTTAAATATTCCTCCACTCCACACCATATACTTCTCTGGTGCAGTAGAGACTTAAGTAGTGTTGGGTTTCTAGTCAAGAAATGCCTGCCTTGAATTTGGCGCGTGTAGAACATGGTAGATTCACTTGTGTTCCTGACCACGTTAACCTTTGGGCCTTACAGGTGAGCTGCGGCATCTACGGGAGGAGATTTCCCTGTTAGAGCGTGAGAAAGAAAGTGAACTTAAGGAAATAGAACAGGAGTTGCACCTGGCCCAGTCTGAGATTCAGACTCTACGGCAAGCTGCGGCCGACTCCGCGACGGAACATGAAAGTGACATAGCCTCCCTGCAGGATGACCTCTGCCGGCTGCAGGGTGAACTCGACGACATGGTGCGCATTCGAGGGGATTATGAAATGGAGATTGCCAGCCTCCGTGCAGAGATAGAAATGAAGTCCTCGGAAACATCTGACAGCCTGAGTCTCTCCGACTTTTCCGGGTTACAAGGTATGAGAGCAGGCTAATTTCCTGGTCTGCCAGCAAAATCAAACAGAGGAGAGGACGTCATAGTTAGGAAGGGTAGAAGAGTGTTGTTAGATCATGCATTAGAAACCTCTAGAAAAATCCTCCAGGTTGAACTCAAGACTATAGGGGAGAAAAAAAAAAATCCCAACTGTTATGTAAGCAGTGCATGGTGGTGTAAGAAGTAACACCTTGGAGACATGGGGATTCTCAGAGAGTTACCAAGCATTTTCTTTCTTTCTTTCTTTCTTTGTTTTTGAGCTAGGGTCTCATTCTAGCTCAGGCTGACCTGGAATTCACTATGTAGTCTCAGGGTGGCCTTGAACTCACAGTGATCTTCCAACCTCTGCCTCCCAAACGCTGGGATTAAAGGCGTGCGCCACCATGACCGGCTCCTGAGTATTTTCTGATTTGCCCACGAGAAAGCCCTCCTGGGAAAAGTGTCTGTCACCTGGGGAACTGGGGCACTTCCTGCTGCTCTGGCTCCATGGCTCTTGGCCTGAACCACTAGGCTTCTAGTCCCATTTCTCCAATCCCAGAGTGCTGATTCTTAGGGTCCATTAGCCTTCACCAGAGTCTAAACTTTAAGGGGCAACAAATCAGAGCACAAGACAGCTGGAGAAGAAGAGAGGTTATTTCTAGCAATGCATGAAGTGCTCAAACACTTCAAGCCCTGTTTTCAGAAAGTCTCCCAGCTAGTTGCTAGGCTTCATGACATCAGAGAGCTTGCCTTTATTCTAGTCTAGATTTATGATCTGGGTATAATGGAGGCCCTATATTTGGCCAGGTCAAGCAGAGGCAATCAACAAGAAAATCAGAGAACTCCATGTTTTCCCAGATGCATCAAGCCTCCCAGGAGAGTCTTTGGACTGGTGGTGCTAGGAAGAGGAGACAGCATGGAGAAAGCCTTTGGCTAGTGTGATCCTGACCTGAATTCAGAATTCAGCTCTACCCGCTAGTAGGATGAACTTAGTCAAGTTATATTCTCTCTCTCTCTGTCATTTCCATATCTGGAATATGGAACCCAAATTAGTTAACAACATCTTACAGCAAGATGGGACACAGGAACAGGAAAATGGTGTAAGAAAAATGTAGAGAGATCTGAGTGAAGTGTGGAGTTAATGGTAATGTTCCGAGGTTGATGCCTTAGTCATGACAAATATGCAATGGTGATACAAGATACTGAACAGCTGAAGGAGTTAGATGAGAATCCTCCCAGGGAACTCTGCTATCACTGTGATATTTCTTTTTTAAATCTAAAACTACCCTAGGGGTGGAGGGATGGCATAGAGGTTAATGTGCTTGCTTGTGAAGCCTAAGGACCCAGGTTCAATTCCCCAGGACCCATGTGAGCCAGATGCACAAAGTGGCGCATGCATCTGGAGTTCATTTGCAGTGGCTTAAGGCCCTGGCCTGCCCATTCTCACTATCTCTCAAATAAATAAAATAAATTTTTAAAAACTAAATATCCTAAAACTACTCTAAAGTTAAGAATTTAAGAGGAAAAAATCCCTTATATGACTATTTCAGGGAGTAAATGAAATGTCCAGCCAAGGCCAAGACCATCAAATCTTATGCTTCATGCATAGTTAGTATGGTTAGGTTTTTTTTTTTTTTTTGTTGTTTTGTTTTTTGAGGTAGGGTCTCACTCTGGCACCCAAGCTGACCTGGAATTTGCTATGTATTCTTTCTCAGGGTGGCCTCGAATTCTTACCTCTGCCTCCCGAGTGCTGGGGTTAAAGGCGTGTGCCACCATACCCAGCTGGTTATTTTCATTAAAGTTTCCGTCCTTCCTGTGATGATTGATCCCTGACAGTCAAAGGACTTCTGATTGGAATAAAGAGGAAACATTGGAAGTGATGTTCAAAGTGTTGAATCTTCTGGCAGAGAAGGAAGCTGTTGTGTTGTAATTAGAGCAAGTTAGTGAACCTTAAATGTCAGTAGAATCAGTGTGGTAGGCTACACGATTCTCAATCATAAACAAAGCATGAGTGTTTGTATCATCTTGGCATTAAAAAGTGTTGGTGGGCTGGAGAGATGGCTTAACCATTAAGGCATTTTGCCTGCAAAGCCAAAGGACCTTGGTTTGATTCCCCAGAACCTACGTAAGCCAAATGCACAAGAGGGTGCCTGCATCTGGAGTTCGTTTGCAGTGGCTGGAGGCCCTGGTGTGCCCATTCTCTCTCTTCCTCTGTCTGCCTCTCTCTCTCAAATAAATAAAAATAACAGTTAAAAAAAAAATAAAGGTATGCACCATCACACCCAGCTTAGGTGAATTTAAAATAAAATAAATTAAAAAAAAACTGTTGGTAACAGCTCCTTAGGAACACTTACTGGGAAGTGTCAACCAGACCTCTCCTAATGCTCGAGGAAAAGATGGCAGCCTGGTTGGAATGGGCCTTTCTGTCAGCAGATAAAAGATTACCTGGAAGCTGGGCGTGGTGGCGCACGCCTTTAATCCCAGCACTCAGGAGGCAGAGGTAGGAGGATCGCCGTGAGTTCGAGGCCACCCTGAGACTCCATAGTGAATTCCAGGTCAGCCTGGGCTAGAGTGAGACCCAACTCGAAAAACCAAAAAAAAAAAAAAAAAAAAAAAAAAGATTACCTGGGACTAAGGATGTGGCCCTTGACTCTTGGTGATCCTCCTACCTCTGCCTCCTGAGTGCTGGCATTAAAGGCGTGCGCCGCCACCTCCTGGAAAAAAAATTTTTTTTTTTTTAAGGGCTGGGGCTGGAGAGATGGCTTAGCAGTTAAGCGCTTGCTTGTGAAGCCTAAAGACCCCGGTTTGAGGCTCGATTCCTCAGTACCCATGTAAGCCAGATGTGCAAGGTAGCGTGTGCATCTGGAGTTCATTTGCAGTGGCTGGAGGCCCTGGTGCACCCATTCTCTCTCTCTCTCTGCCTCTTTCCCTCTCTGTCATTATCAAATAAATAATTAAAAATAAATCAAAAAATATTTTTAAAAAGGGCTGGTTGGGCGTGGTGGTACACGCCTTTAATTCCAGCACTCAGGAGGCAGAGGTATGAGGATCGCCATGAGTTTGAGGCCACCCTGAGAATACAGAGTGCATTCCAGGTCAGCCTGGGGTAAGAGTAAGACCCTACCTCAAAAAACAACAAAATTTTTTTAAAAATATATTATTTATTTGCAAGCAGAGATCAGAGTGTGTGAAAGAGAGAGAGAGAGAGAGAGAACTTTAAATACAATAAGCCCAAAACTTATTTAAACCTTCAAGAGCTCCTAAAAGCTCAAGCTCAGTTGGGCCTTGAAGGATGAGTGCACAGAGGAGAGGAAGAACAGCTTATCTGAGAGGGAGGATTTGTTATTAATGGTGCTGGGGGTGGAACTCGGGGCCTGACACATGTCAAACAAGTGTATCCCGGAGCTCCATCCCCAGCCCATTATCTGAAAGAGGACGAAGACCCGGTGCCCTGTGGAATTTTCTGGGCTCTGTCATCTATGCTCTGCGTGTGGTATCTGTTTTCTGTCTCCAGAAAAAAAAAAAAAAAAAAAAAAGAGAAGCTGTTCGTCTCTCTGCTGTCAGGCTTCTAAGCAGGAAAGCTGGGGGCAGGTCATCAGTGCTTCCTCCCCCGGGGATCTCACCGTTCTTCCCTTGTCCTCTGCAGAAGAACTGCAGCAGCTGCGGGATCGCTACCACTTCCTGAATGAGGAGTACCGGGCCCTGCAGGACAGCAACAGCAGCCTCACGGGGCAGCTTGCTCAGCTGGAGAGCGAGAGGTAGAACCAGGAGACAGCAGCTCTGTGGACTGTGCCTTGGGTATTCCCCAGAAAGCAGAGGGCAGGGTCACGAATGTTCCTCTGTTCCTGGGGAGCCCATTGTTTCCATGGTATCCCAAGTGTGCGGAGACCACCCCTAAAAGCAGGTACAGGATGCTGCCCAGTTAATTGTATTAGAATAGACTTGAGTGAGCTCTAAAATTTGGTTTTCTCCTATTTTTTTAAGTGTTTTATTTCTTTACTTACTTGAGAGAGAGAGAAGGAGAGGGAGGGGGAGAGAGAGAAGAAGAGGCAGAGAGACAGAGAATGTGCGTCAGGGCCTCCAGCCACTGCAAACGAACTCCAGATGCATGTGCCCCCTTGTGCATCTGGCTTACGTGGATCCTGGGGAATCGAACTTGGGTCCTTAGGCTTCATAGGCAAGTGCCCTAATCACTAAGCCATCTCTCTAGCCCTAAATAAAATACTTAAAAAAAATAGGGGGCGCATGCATCTGGAGTTCATTTGCAGTGGCTAGAAGCCCTGGAGTGCCCATTCTCTTTCTCTCTCTTCTTCTCTCTCTAATTAATAAAAATAGTTTTCTTAAAAAGTATTTTATTTATTTGAGAGAGTGAATGGGTTTACACCAGGGCTTCTTGCCACTGCAAACGAGTTCCAGACCCATGTGCCACTCTGTGCATCTGGTTTTATGTGCGCCCTGGGGAACTGAACATGGGCCATCAGGCTTTGCAAGCAAGCACCTTTAACTGCTGAGCCATCTCTCCAGCCCGTTTTCTTCTATCCTTGTTATTGAAGTCCAGTTTGCGCTGATGTACTTAGAACAGAAGAAATATGCCTTTGTTGTCCACATCTATGGGATCCAGTCTAATGACACTAAACCTCTGGGTTGGAACTGGCTTTATGCCAGGCCCAGTCTTGAAACCTAGGGAGTCAGTCCTCTTAGGATATCCCAGAGCCCAAACCGCCTGTGCCGACAAAGCGCTGGAGGCTTTCTGAAATCTTCTAAGCACTCTAACAAGTGAAGTACAGTAAAAGGCTCTTTCCTGCTTTGGCCTAAACTGAAAGCATCAGGCCTGCGCACACTGGCTGGTGGTAGAGGCAGAGCTCTTCCCAACATAGCTCCTCCCAACAGGACACGAAGAGCAACGGAGATGTGGTTGGAGTCCCAGACGCTAAGGAGTATGATGTCAGCAGAGTCTCAGACTTCAGAAATGGATTTCCTAGAGCCTGATCCTGAAATGGAGATGCTGCGCCAGCAGCTACTGGGGGCCGAGGAGCAGGTGCAGACCATGCAGGACAAGGTGGGCTGTAGGAGAAGGGAGGCGGGCCCCGCCTACCATCTCTCTTTTACCTTCTTCTGGTCTGTGGTGGGCACAGGGCCAGGGCAGGAGATAGTACCTAGGATCTTTGTAGCCTGCCTGATGTAAATACAGTTATATGTCGTGTGATGATATGTCAATAAAAAACAGGGGGGGCAGGGCTAAAGAGGTAGGACAGTGGGTAAAACACTGCCACAGAAGTGCAAGGTCCTGAGTGTGGATTTCTAGAACCCATGGGAAAGCCAGGCATGTATGTGGCTCACTCCTGTAATTCTAGCACTGGGAAAATAAAAACGGTGTTGCAGTCAGGTTCGCATTGCTGGCAGAAATCACCCAACCAAGAGCAGCTTGTGGGGTGGGGGGGAAGAGGTTTATTTTGGCTTACAGGCTCCATGGGGAAGCTCCATGATGGCAGGGAAAACAAAAGCATGAGCAGAGGGTGAACATCACCCCCTGGCCCACATAAGGTGGACAACAGGAACAGGAGAGTGTGCCAGACACTAGCAAGGGGGAGCTGGCTATCACACCCATAAGCCCCCTCCTACAATACACCGCCTCCAGGAGGCTTTAATTTCCAATTGCCATCAGCTGGGGAGACTAGCATTCATAATATCTAAGTTCATGGGGGACACTTGAATCAAACCACGACACAGGGAATCCCTGGGCCTCACTGGCTAACTGATCTAGCTGAACCAGTGAGTTCTGGGTTCAGTAAGAGCTCCTGTCTCAGAGGAGGTGCAGAGCAGCTGAGGAGGACACCTGCTGTTGACTGTTGGCCTCCACACCCCAAATCCCCCCCCCCCCACATACATCTACTCACATATGCAGACCACACACACGTATACACATGACAAAAAATGGACTGGGGACTGGAGCAATGGCTCAGCAGCTAAGGCACTTGCCTGCAAAGCCTAACAACCCAAGTTTGATTCCCCAGTACCCATGTAAAGCCAGATGTAGTAAGTGGTGCATGCATCTGGAGTTCATATTTTTAATATATTTATTTATTTATTTGAGAGAGAGAAAGAGAGAGAGAGAGAGCGAGAATGGGTGTACCAGGGCCTTCAGCCACTGCAAACGAATTTCAGATGCATGCCCCACCTTGTGCATCTGGCTTACGTCCTGGGGAATCGAACCAAGGTCCTTTGGCTTTGCAGGCAACTGCCTTAAGTGCTAAGCCATCTCTCCAGCACTGGAGTTCATTTGCAGTGGCTAGAGGTCCTGGCACACCCATTCTTTCTGTGTCTGTCTGTCTCTCTTCTCTCTGTGCTTGTAAATAAATAAATAAAAACTTGGCAATTAAAAAAATGGACTGGATGCATGGTAGTGGTTCCACAAAATACAATGGGGTAACTGGAGTTATTTCCTAGTAAGGTAGTGCAGCATGTTTCTTACAAATCTACTGTGCTGCCAATTGTGTAAGATTATAGCACAAACAATTATGCACAGTCCCAGAACTTGATAATAAGTAACTGCATTATTTTACACATTATTATTATTGTTAATATATTCTTTCTACTTACAGAAACAATACACATTAGCCCTAAAACAGCATGCCATGTTACAGCCTCAAATATTTCATGTTTATCTCATGTTTATCTCTGTCTCTTAAAGGCATCATTTTCTTTTTAGCTTGATTCAATCTCGTGCTGTTGAGCAAAAGACCAGCCACACACACACACACACACACACACACACACACACACCATACAATTTAGGTGAATAGCAGGTCTTTTTTTTTTTTTTTTTAATTTTTTGAGGCAGGGTCTCTCTCTAGCCCAGGCTGACCTGGAATCCATATGTAGTCTCAGGCTGGCCTAGAACTCACAGTGATCCTCCTACCTCTGCCTCCCACATGCTGGAATTAAAGGTATGTGCCACCACGCCCGGCTTCTCTTGTCTTAAGTTTGTGTACAAATACTCTAGTATACGCTTTCGTGTTCATACAATGATCCAATAGCCGAGTGACACATTTCTCAGTTTGAGTCTCTGTTGTCGAGTGACACCTGACTGTGTCCAGTCAGAGGAATGGCATAGTTTCCCAGTCCTGTTTGTGAGCTGCACGTGGCACTGATGGTAAGCGAACCTCCCGCCCTGTTTTCCACACAGTGTAAGGAATTATGCTGTGAGGTGCAAGAGCTACACCACCATCGCCGGGTCAGCGAGGAGGAGCACAGGCGGCTGCAGAGGGAGCTCAAGTGTGCCCAGAATGAGGTGCTCCGGTTTCAGACCTCCCACAACGTCAACCAGGTAAACACTGCTGGGGGAGGCAGTTGGGGGGGGGCAAAAAGGCTGCCTCCAGGGAGGCTGGGTACCAGGAGCGAGGCTGTACTCTTCAGACTCTTGCCTGACTAGCTCAGGTTACTGGAAACCAGTTATAGAAGCCATATGGAATGGCATTCTAGAAATGGTCATTGTTGAGTGTCTGCCTCATGGAAGAAGCCAAAGCATAGATCCAGGGAGCTTCTCAAGTTCTCGGTGCCTGAAAGTGACCAAAGTACCAAAGTGACCTGGAAAGGGTCTGCGGCTTCTTGAGAGTAAGTGTTCTACCCGTGCCCTCCCTTGCCACAGAACGAGGAGCTCAAGACCAGGCTTTGTGCCCTGCAGCAAAAGTACGATGCTAGCCAGGATGAGCAGACGGAGCTTCTGAAGGTGCAGGTGCAGCTTCAGAACGAGCTCCGGCAGCTCCACGTCACCAGAGTCACAGAGGCCCAGTGCGAGAAGGTAAACCCACTGGAGGTGAAGGCACAGCTGAGGGACTAAAGACATGGGTCTTGGGCTGGAGAGATGGCTTAGCGGTTAAGGCGCTTGTCTGCAAAGCCTTAGGACCCAGGTTCAACTCTCCAGATCCCACATAAGCCAGACGCACAAGGTGATGCAAGCGTGCAAGGTCACACATGCCCACAAGGGGGCGCACATGTCTGGAGTTTGACTGCAGTGGCTGGAGGCTCTGGTGCACCAATTCTCTCTCTCTCTCATTAAAGAAAAACATGGGTCTGAGGTTTGAGGGATGACGAACAGGAGCCAAAATTAACTCCAGGGCTGGGGTAAGCTCAGTGGTAGAGTGCTTGCCTACCTACCATATGCATGAGGCTCTAGATTCAACTCCCAGTCCAAAAGAGAAAAAAAAAAAAAAAGAGTTGCGTATGGTGGTGCACGCCTTTTAATCCCAGCATTTGGGAGGTAGAAGTAGGAGGGTCTCTGTGAGTTCAAGGACAGCCTGGGACTACAGAGTGAGTTCTAGGTCAGCCTGGGCTACAGTGAGACACGACCTTGAAAAAAAAAGAAAAGAAAAGAAAAGAAAAGAAAATTTGAGCTAAGTGTGGTGTCACACTTGGGAGGTAAAGGCAGAATGATTGGGAATTCAAGGACTGCCCCAGCTACATGTCAAGTTTGAGGCAGCCTGAATTACATGAGACTCTATCTGAATTAAATAAATAAAGCAAAAAAATAAAACAAACCACTCACTCCTCTCATTACCTACAAAACACCACAGGTGAAGACCTCAGCCCCTTCAGGCGCTGCTATAGATGAGAGGACAAGGGAAGGGGGGGAGCAAGTTCACAGCCCAGTAATGGCTGAGAGTGACAGGAGCGAGTAAGGTCACCCAAGCCCCTGCACCCCACATGCAGGAGTTACAGGGCAGGTTCCAGAAACTGCAGCTGCAGCACCAGAGCATCACGAGCGAGAAGGAAAGGCTGATGGAAGTGCAGTGTCAGCTGCAGGAGAAGCTGCGGTGCCACGAGGCGGAGCTGCAGCACCTCAGGGACATGGTGAACTGCTTGCGCGAGAGCAATGAGAAGGTAAAAGGAGGGCCAGGTGAGGGGAGCCAGCCAGGCAGCGAGGTGTGTGTGTGAGGGCCAGCGAGCGCGGGACTGAGGCTGGAGGGAGCTGTGCGGAGGGTCTACCGCCAGGTGGGCTGGAGAGGTACGAGGAGAGGACTGGTTTTGAGACAGTCACAGCTTCCTTTCCTTTCCTTTATTTAGTTTTTTTGAGGCAAGCTCAACAGACTGCCCCCCCTTTTTTTTTGTATGAGCGGGAATGAGAGAGAGAGAGAGCGAATTGGCATGCCAGGGCCTCCAGCCACTGTAATTGAACTCTAGACATGTGTGCCACCTTGTGCACATATGTGACATTGCGTGCTTTCGGCACCTTGTGCGTCTGGCTTATATGGCACCTAGAGAGTCGAACATGGGTTCGCAGGCGAGTGCCTTAACCACTAAGCAATCTCTCCGGCCCTATTTTTTTCTTAATATTTTGCTTATCTATTTGCAAGTAGAGACAGATAGGAGAGACAGATGGGCACACCAGGGCCTCCAGTCACTGCAGACAGACTCCAGATGCATGTGCCACTTTGTGCAGCTGGCTTTACGTGTATACTGGGGGAATCGAACTTGGGTCATTAGGCTCTGTAGTCAATCCCCTTAACCACTGAGCCATCTCTGCAGCCCCTCATTTTAAATCAGAAAATTAGCCTATACAAAGGAAGCCTCTTTTCTTCCTACTTCTTTCCAAAGGAAGTCTATCGTAAGGTCAGGGTGTCAAACCTGTTAAGGATTAGCTATCTTGAGCCTGCCTGGCTGGGATGAAATCAGGGCTGGAAAGGAAAGGGGAGGGACACATCCCTGCCCTGGTCCCTGCCTGAGAGAAAACAGCGGAGAGTAAGGTGGCGGCGGCAGCGGCAGTAGGTGCACCTGGGGTGATGGCTCGGCGCCCCCTGCCCAGAATGCAGGGGTTCAAGTTCAGCTTCAGGAGATGAAGGGGCTGTACGAGGCCAGCAAGGATGAGCTAGAGCGGCAAAAGCACATGTACGACCAGCTGGAGGAGGACCTCCTGCTCTGCCAGATGGAACTGCAGCAGCTCAAGACCAGCCAGCCCGAAGACAAGGGAAAGTGTGCCAGCAACAAGGTAATTGTAGTGCAGGTTGCTAAGCGCTTCTGGCACCTTCCCTGGAGAGAGGAGATGTAGAGGCAAGGAGTGAGGTCACCCAACCGCAGGAGACGGAGGTAAACCCATGTTGGCTAACCTTAAAAGAGTTTGCCTTGACCTTGACTTTGAGCCAGAGCCACAGCTCAGTAGATCGGTACATCTGGATCCTAGTCGGAACACCTGCCTGTTTTAGATACATTTCCATGTGTGTATACATTTGCACCTTGCTATGGTAACTGGCGATGTCTGGTCATTCGTAGAGAGGCGCATACACACGGACCCTCATGCACAGCTGTTACTGCTGTCGGAGCTGAGAAGAGTGGGGCCAGCTTTCCCAGCAAGTTGCAGATGTTCTTTTTAGGGGGTATGGTCTGTGCCCAGAGGGCTCATGGAGGATCGAAAGGACCTACACTCTTCAGGATCTAGTCTGTAACTCGAAGTATATTCTCAAGGCTTAAAATTTGCCCTATTCAAATTGAATAGAAGCTAGTGAGTTTTGTTGTTGTTGTTGTTTGCTTGTTTGTTTTTGTTTTGAGGGCTAGAGGTCGTTTGTTTGCTTGTGTTTGAGAAAAGGCACAAATGACTTAGGAGATGGGGGAGCTGGTCACACTTTGCCAGAATGCTCAGGGGCTACTGTCTCCGCCAGTAGCTGGCTATGTCCCCAGGGAAAGACCAGAGACAGAGGACTGGGAAGCTTTTCTATTCCCAGGCTCGTTTTTCTCCCCTTCTACTCCCTCAGTTTAGGTTTTTTCTCCCCTTCTACTCCCTCAGTTTAGGAATGCACTGGACCTATGACTTGCTCATTAACCTCCTTTTGTAGTAGAAGTGGCTTTAGGACAAGAGTAATGGTAGTGTACAAAGCTAGCCTTCCCTACAGTCATAGGGCAGCATTGCGATTTCATTTGATATTAGATTTGCTTTTTGGAATCATGAGGTAATTTAGTCTTAACCTAAATTAAGCAATAGCTGGTACTTCTCCAAAGGTTTTTTTTTTAATTTTTAATTAATTTATTTGATGGTGAAAGGCAGGGGTGGGGAGAGAGAGAATATGGGCACTCCAGGGCCTCCAGCCACTGCAAACGAACTCCAGACGTGTGTGCCCCCTTGTGCATCTGGCTAATGTGGGTCCTAGGGAATCAAACCTGGGTCCTTTGGCTTTGCAGGCAAATACCTTAACCGCTAAGCCATTCCTCCAGCCCTTCTCCAAAGGTTTTAAGAAATGATTATAAGGCTGGATCTGGTGGCACACCCCCTTTAATCCCAGCACTTGGGAGGCAGAGGTAGTAGGATCACTATGAGTTCAAGGCCACCCTAAGACTACATAGTGAATTCCAGGTCAGTCTGGGCTAGAGTGAGACCCTACCTCGAAAAAAAACAAAAAATGAAAGAGAGAGAAATCATAATAAAATTCAGCTTTTATTGATAAAGAGCATAAAATTAGGTCCAAAACAATTGATCCTTCGAGTGGCTGAGCTGGAGTCCTATAGGGTAGGAAAATGGCGTGCTACAGGGCCAGAGAACAGGAAGGTGGGAAGGAAGGAAGAGGGGGTTGCATTAACAGCACCCCTTCTCTTCTGGAGAACACTTAGAGCACAGCCATTGGCAGCCTGCTGAAAGAGGGGCTGCGTTGCGCCTTAGCATGGGGGCTGCTCTGCACAGGCTGATCAGTGCAGGGTGACGAGGGAGAGCCTGGGGGGTGGCAGGAGGCGGGTGCGCACACACGTGCTGCGCTGGCTGTCAGCGGCGCCCTGCAACCCCCCTTCCCATGCAGTGTGATGCGCTGCTGGCCAAGCTGACAGACTTGCAGCACAAGTTCAAAGGCACGCAGAAGCAGATGGGGCAGCTGCAGATGGAGCAGTGCGAGCTCCTGGAGGACCAGAGGAGGCTGCAGGAGGAGCAGGGCCAGCTGCAGGAGGAGCTGCACAGGCTTACCTTCCCACTGCCCAAGAGCGGCCTCCTTCCTAAGGTACCCACCGGCAGCGCGAGGCCGCCGCTCAAGGCGCAGCTGCCTTGACAAGCTTCCCCAGGTGCATCTGTCCCTGGGAAAAACAAATGTGGGCAGTGAGCGTCTCCTTTCCCGCCCAGCCATTCCTTCCTTTCTCTCCAATCTCCCCTCACCGAAACAGTTCCACAGGGCTGATTTAGACTTTTCCTCCTAAGGGCTTTAAATCTTAAGATACATTTTGTATTCTAAAAAAAACCTGTGCAGTCTTTCATATTTAGATATTTAGTCCATCTGGAGGAAGAGCACCTGAAGGCGCTTTGTAAACTATGAAACACGCACGCGCGTAAGGACGCGTTGCTATTCAACTAGCAGGTCTCCGCAGAAAGAGCCCCTGTCCTCTGGGGGCCTGTGGGAAGCCAACGCAGAGATGGGGCCCAACAGGAATGAGGTGCAGGAGGGGCCCAACCTTTTAATGGGTTTTCCCTTTAACCGCCACTTTTCCTTCCTCTGCTCTACTCAGAGTCAGGAGTTGTTTGCAAAGTTGCAAGATCTGTGCGAACTGCAGCTGCTCTACCAAAACATGCAGGAGGAACAAAAAAAGCTGATCCAGAATCAAGAGTGTGTATTAAGGGAACAGTTAGAGGCTCACAAAGAGCTGCGAGATTTCCAAGACACTAATTTCCAGGAGGTGTTGAAGAACTCTGAGGATGCCAAGGGGCCTAAGTCCTCAAAGTCTTGCGAGAGCAAGGTAACTACAGAAAGAGGAAGAGAGGCGGTTCTCCTGAGCCCAGCAGTGTGGCAGGGAATAGGGGCCTCTGCGGAGGGGCCAGACTCAGGAAGGCCCGTTTGGCTAGGAGCAAAGTGAGGCTAGAGCCCTGCCCTTCATAGCCAGGAGCTCCGTGGGCTCCAATAAGCTGAGGCCTCGGGGGCCCCGAGGCCTTCACTCAGGTGGTTTGGCGTTTAGGATCGTGGAATGATTTAGTCCTAATAGATGATGTGCTGCCAGCACCTAGAACAGCGTGGGCAGCCCAGGAGTCCATGTGTGAACACGGGACTCAGTCCCTTCAACATGGCATTTTCAAGATGTGTGATACCAAGTTTGTGTTTGTTTTGTGTCCTTTTCTTATGAACTGGAAAATACGTTCTCTGTTTTCAAAGTTGATAACCTTTTGAGGCCCTTTGGAGCAAATCTGGGCCTATTCATCTCCATGAGAAGCACAGTTAGCAGTTAGGTTCGTGATCCTGCCCTCTGTCTTATGTGGGACTCTGACAGCAATAACAAAGCCAGGGCACAGGGGTTAAATCGGAAAACTCAATGTGTGTCTCAAGTACCACCAGACTGGCCTTGAATATGAGGCAACGCAGGCAGAAACATACACGTCTATTGGTAAGGGACACATCTGATCCCAGGTCTCACTCAGCATAAGTAAGGAGAAGCCGGCAGGTAGTTTTAGTGTAGGCTGACTTTCCCTATTTAAATATTTGCCTGAACAAGGAGGTGGCAGAAATCCAAACGGAGAATGAGTCCTCCCGTGGCCACAGATCTCCACACTGAAAGCCTGGATAACACAGGAACCAGGAACTAGGCATAATCTATTGTGTTCACCAAAAAGATCTCATCTGGGCATCAGCAGCCAAAAAGCCTGGAAACATGACTAAATGCCAAATGCAAAATGACGGCAGGGGGTATAGGAGCTAGTGCACAGCAGGCCGTTGATCCCAAGCATGCATCTTCTGAGGAAAGAACTCACACACACACATTGCAGCTAGGCGGATTTCAACGTTAGGGGTGGAGAGGGCTGAGCCTACAGGTCAAGATAATGGGTACACCAGGCTGAGAAGAGGGTGGGATGGAGCCAGGGTGTTCTTGAGACCCACTTACGCTGCTTCAAGAAGAGGGATGTGCCAGAAAGGGGGCAGAAAGGGGAGCCCTGTAATCACTATTTGCTGTGGGGAGACTTTCCCAAATGAGCAGGAAACTGACACAGGGGTGTGCACTTCTCTCAGGTGCGCACTCACGTCTGCCCTGGGAGAGGGGCAGCTAAGAGATATCTCAGAGTAGTGATGATATTTCCTGCCTCCTCCGCCCTCTACCAGTCTAAGGTGCTCATGAGCCAGCTGCAGGCTCTGCAGACGCTGTACAGCACCAGTCAGAAGGAGCAGGAGCTATTGCAGCAGGAGCATGGGCGGCTCCTGGAGGAGCGGAAGAGGCTGCAGGCTGATTTGCAGCTCTGCATGGAAGAGATGCAGTTGCTCAAGATGCAGTCCCCCACCATAAAGATGAGCCTTGAGTCCTACAGGAAGAATTTAGACAGCACAGCCCCAAGCAGCGAAAACTTCCACAGGAGCTATGACAGTACCATCGAGGAAAACGAAGGCTATCAGAAGAGTTATGTGAGCACTCAGGCCAGCAATGAAAGTCTCCTCAAGAGCTATGACAGCAGTGCCAGTGTCAACGAGGCCTACCAGAAGAGTTACCATTCCAGCAGCAGCAGCAGCATCGCCAATAAGAAAAGTTACGGCAGTACTAGTAGCTCGGACATCTTTTACAAGAGTTACGTAAGCAGCAGTATTGTTGAAGACCCGGCTGAGCCTGAAGACATTGAGGTAACCATTGTCAGGTGACAGGGCACAAGGGGGAAGACAGGCTCCTCCTATCTTGTATAAGAGAAGCACCTGCAGGGGAAGGGCACAAAAATGAGATGGGAATAGGGTCAGAGCTCCCCTAGGAGACTTCCGGAAGTAAGTTAGGATTCTGTCCACGGTGGCCCTGCTTCCTGTCCCCAACCTCGCTTCTCTCTGACAGAGGTGCCTCATCTGGACTGGGATAGAGGACCATCAACCTGCCAGGGTGCTCTTTATGGGAAGAAATCGGGTGTCCCCATGGGCAGTTCCAGATCCTTGTAGCCACTATTTTGCATCTAGAGAAGGGCCTAGCAAAAGCACCGCGTAGAAGTCAGGTGCTTCTTGGGGTGCTGTCATTGCTCCCCGCCCTCTGCAGCACTTTGAGGAGACGGTGGCCAAGGTGCTGGTCAAGCTCCAGGCAGTGCAGGCCCTGTACCAGGTGAGCCAGGAGGACCACGGGCAGCTGCAAGAGCAGATGAACAAGCTGCTGGTCAAGCAGAGAGACCTGAAGGAGGAGCTGGACACCTGTGAGAAAGAACTCAAAGAGTGCATGGAAAGCCTGGAGAAGTCTGCAGCCTGTCAGAATGACAAGAACGAGGTAACTGCTGTCAGGCGCCAGGGTTTCTCCTGGGAGCCCCGAGAGCCATTTCAGAGAGACCGAAGAGAGAGAGACAGAGAGGGAGGCCGGGCAGTCTGCTGCAGCTGATGGACATTACTCAGGCAAAGGACAGCTCTCAAGTGGTCACTGTGCCGTGAGGTACTACTGGTCATCCAGGCTCCTCTCTTGGAATGATTCTCTTCTTCCTTTTGCCACTTCTAGTCTGTGTTTTGCTGTGTGTCCCATATCACTTCTTTTTATTTTATTTTATTTTTTATGTTTTATTTTTTTTGGTTTTTCGAGGTAGGGTCTCACTCTAGCCCAGGCTGACCTGGAATTCACTATGGAGTCTCAGGGTGGCCTCGAACTCACGGCGATCCTCCTACCTCTGCCTCCCGAGTGCTGGAATTAAAGGCGTGCACCACCACGCCCAGCCTCCATATCACTTCTGAAGAGCTGTATTTTTTTTTTTTAACTTGCCAGTTTCTTTCATTATTTTGAGTGTATTTGTCTTGTCACTCCAGCTGGATTTAGTACTGCAAGAACAGGGCTCTGGCCAGCGGTGATGTAAAGTCCAGTAGGGACTCACTGTGTTTACACCCGGGAGGAAAAGGAGAGACCCTGACAATGACGGCCACACGAGCCGGGGTTGGTCAGTGCTGACTCTGACTGCGTCTGCTGGGCTGTCCTCAGCCAAGGATGACACCCGAGATCAGACGGCCAGGTTATAGCTCGCCTGTGTTTCCAGTACAAGGCCGGGCATATGCAACAGTTTCTGAAGTCACTCCATCGCTCAGAGATATGGATTGGGTGAAGTAAGAATTCCTGGAAAAATAATTACACAATGAATGCCTGAGGTTCAGAAGTGGTTGTAGTCCTATAGTTATTCCCCAGACAGGTCACAGTAAAAACCATAATTTAAATCATCATTATTTGATCTTGTTAGATGCAGGTCTTCAGGTATCTCAAGTTAGGGAAAAGCTATTTTTTAAAACTGTTTAAAAGGCTTAGTTTTATTGTTAGTTTTTTATTTTGTTTTTCAAGGTAGGGTTTCACTAGCCCAAGCTGACCTGGAACTCACCATATAGTCTCAGGCTGGCCTATGAACTCATGGTGAGCCTCCTACCTTTGCCTCCCAAGTGCTGGGATTAAAGGCATGTGCCACCATGACCACCTATTTAGTTTTTTGTTTGTTTGTTTGTTTGTTTCCCCAAAGTATGGTTTCACTCTAGCTGGCCTCAAACTCATGGCGATCCTCCTACCTCTGCCTCCGAGTGCTGGGATTAAAGGAGTGCGCCACCATGCCCAGCTCAAGGGTTTTTTTTTTTTTTGTTGTTGTTGTTGTTGTTTTGTTTTGTTTTGTTTTTTTTTAATTATCCACTTCCCTGTGGGACTTTAGCAGGAAGATTTGTGAAGCAGTGACCCCCCCGCCCCCGCCAAAGGAGGGCCTAGGCTAACCAGGTGGGACCATTCTGGGTAACTGGCACCCCACTACCAACAGATCAAAGAGCTGCAGGCCAAGCTGCGGGAGCTGCAGCTGCAGTACCAGGCCAGCATGGATGAGCAGGGGCGGCTTCTGGTGGTGCAGGAGCAGCTGGAGGGGCAGCTGCAGTGCTGTCAGGAGGAGCTCCGCCAGCTCAAAGAGAAGAAGACCTCTGTTGACAGAGATGTCAGGGCCAAGAATGGCAATAAGAACATGAACAAGAATGCCAATGGAGTTAAAAACAAACGGGTGACCAATATGTGCCCAGATAGTACCGAGGTGAGTTGCCACCTTAGCAGCCAGAAAGGCAGGTGGGTGGAGAAGACCTGGTGGGGGGGAAACAAAACCAAATATCAGCACTACCATTCCTGCCAGGTAATGTATTTGTAGAAAGGCTCCTGGGATCCCTAAATAGTTATAGGAGTTCTCTCTCTCTCTCACACTCTTTTTCTCGAGGTAGGGTCTTGCTCTAGCCCAGGCAGACTTGGAATTCACTATGTAGTCTCAGGGTGGCCTTGAACTCATGGTGATCCTCCTACCTCTGCCTCCCGAGTGCTGGGATTAAAGGCGTGTGCCACCACGCCTGGGGAGGAGTTATGTCTTCATAGGAAGTTTGTACTCTTTTCCAGAAGTTAGGGGGAGAGTGCTGAGCAAGTGGCCCGGGTCCGTGTTTTTGTTCTTCCTGGGTTATATGGCCAAGAGAAGACCCACTAGATGGAGAGAAAGGAATTTATTCAAAGCAGTAAGTGGCAGAGGACTGGGTACGCTAGGAATCTTCAAGAAGGGCGGGAAGCAAGAGTTGAGATAGCGAGCCCAAGGATCTTGAACTATGATTGGCTCTTTGAAATGGCTGGTGGCCAAATAGATGCGTTAGCCCCCCACATTGTGCTCAGAAAGCTTAGCTTGCAGTCCCGAAACCTGGTGCTGCACCTCGGCGCTGTGATGTGGTGCAAGTCGTTTTCTGAAGACAGTACAGACCTGCCATAAGGAGAGCGGCGGGCCCCATCCTGTCCTCCCTCCACCCCGCAGAGTCTGGAGGTGGTATTGTACTACAAGGCCAGCCAGCAACAATTAGATGAGCTACGAAAAGAGGAGGAAAGAAAAGAGATGGAGGAAGCAAAACAGAAAGAAAAAGAGGAAAACAAGAAGTTGGAGGTGCTGGCTACGAAGCCAGCGGATCCTAAAGAAGCGATGGCGCCAGAAGACCAGGAAGAGGAGTTTGAAGAGTACAAAGGGGAGGAGGAGGACAAAGGAGGCGAAGAGGAGGGAAACCGTGACAGCTCTCCTGAGAACGCTGAAGAGAACCCGCTCAGGCTTTCTGAAAGCAAAAAGGTAACCACAGCCAAAGGCCGGATCGAGCCAGAGCAGCCGAGGGCTCGGGTACTCCAGTGTTCACGGGTGGGCCCACCAAGGGGGTACTTGGAAGTAGAGGCCGGTGAGTGTGAGGGGACATGGTACTCCGAGGAGGTGAGAATGGAGAAAGTAGCTTCTCTGACAGAAATGTCAGGCCTAGATCAATTCGCTGTGGAGTCATCTCACAATGACTACTTGTGCTGGAAACCAAAGTGGGGGGAGGGGTTGAATCCTGGATCTTTTCACTTACATGGAAGTGCCTGTTGCCTCTGTATATCAAGACTGTTCCTCCACTGTCACTGTGTCTTTGGTATGTACAAAGGACCTTGACAGTATGAGACCTTCATGGCGTTTCCTACTATCTCAGCAAGTGGTTCGGTCCTGTTTTCCCCGTAGTCCCCTGTTAGAGTTAACCATTGTTGCTGTTGAGCTGTGGAGAGGCAGATAATCTCTTTGTAGGCTGGTGTTCATCCACTGGGTTCTACGTATCGCAGGACGTAAAGGTCAGGGCTCAAGGTGGTAAAAATTTCGATGTCCACAGCAGGGGAATTGGTGGATCCTGTGACCAGCCACAGCCTTGGTCCTTTAGTTCCTAGCTCTTTGAGGGATTAGAGTGGAGGTATCTTGGGGTTATATGCCAGGATGACAGGGATGATTTACCAAGTGTACAGAATTATTTTCATCTTTAGCAACTGGCACATTTTTTTTTTTTTGAGGCAAGCCCAACAGACTTTCCCCTTTTTAAAATTTTTTTTGTTTATTTTTATTTATTTATTTGCGAGTGACAGACAGAGAAAGAGGCAGAGAGAGAGAGAGAGAGAGGATGGGCATGCCAGGACCTCCAGCCACTGTAAATGAACTCCAGATGCGTGCGCCCCCTTGTGCATCTGGCTAACGTGGGTCCTGGGGAAATCGAGCCTCGAACTGGGGTCTTAGGCTTCACAGGAAAGCACTTAACTGCTAAGCCATCTCTCCAGCCCTGCCCCCCTTTTTCATGAGAGGGAGTGAGAGAAACAGAAAGAGAGGGAGTTGGTACACCAGGGCCCCCAGTCAACGTAATCAAACTCCAGATGCGTGCACCAACTTGTGCACATGTGCGACCTTGCTTGCTTGTGTCACTTTGTGCATCTGGCTTACGTGGGATCTGAAGAGTTGAAGCATGGGTCCTTAGGCTTTGTAGTCAAGCACCTTAACCGCTAAGCCATCTCTCCAGCCATAACTGGCACATCTCTATTCATATGTATTAGTTGAGTTCTTGCCTTGGGGTTAACTAACTGGGGGCTCTGGAGTGTGAGTGATTCTTTTTTTGTTTTGTTTTTCAAGGTAGGGGTCTCACTCTTAGCCCAGACTGACCTGGAATTCATTATGGAGTCTCAGGGTGGCCTCGAACTCTCAGTGCTCCTCCTACCTCTGCCTCCCAGGTGCTAGGATTAAAGGCAGTGCGCCACCATGTCTGGCTTGAGCGCTTCTTGAGTAAGTCCTCAGTTTACAGTCCATCTGCTTTAAGGATATCTGAAGATTTCCAGCAGTTCAGTCTACAGCAGTAAGGATGCAGTGTGTAGTCTTCAGCCTCTTGGCAGAGGACAGGCACCTGGAATGTAGACAGTAGGATCTCCAGCTCTTCCCCGGGGTCATAATTCTTTGAACCCACCCTATTCTACCTGATTTTTTTTTTTCTACGTCAAAGGCCAAGTCTATCACTTGTCTGCACATGAAGGTATCTCTTTGCGTCAGTGGGCCCTGAGTCTTTTGCAAGCAGCACAACTGGTACTCCTGTCACGGCTTACAAGTTCAGTTGTTGCAGTCAAAGATCTAGCCCTTCCCAGTTGTTGGCTTGTTGTGCTGCATTTTGTCTCGCAAATGATGGAAAGCAAGGCTGACAGGTGGCCTGGCTGAAGAGCGGCTCATCCTAGAGTGACGGGGGCAAAAGCATCTCCGCCGCTCACTCCTTTTTCTCCTAAGGAAGCGCACTGCACTCTGCAGCGTCTCTTTTCGAGTGTGTGACTCTCGAGAACGGTCTAGATGCCAGTAACTTCTGCACGACAAGAGATGAGTGGGACATACCAAGAGAGAAACCTGGCCCCGCCGCCTCATTTGGACCTGGCAGCTGCTTAACCCACTCGGTTTTGCCCCTTCTGCAGGCTGCCCGCAGGATGAACTGTGCTCTTCTCAAGGCTTGGGGAGCAGAGAAGTAATGCTACCTCTCTAGCTTGTATGGTTTTTAACCTTTTGATTCTTTTCTCTTTTCCCTGTGTTTCTTCATCTTCATTATCCGGTGGGTTCATGTGTTTGTGTCTTTTTCACACACCTCACATCTTCTGGTCTCTCCTTGTGCTTGTCTCTCATTCGACATGCTGTAGCCATCCCCTGCCCCTGATCCCCCCATATTCTCCTTGCCTCTTGTAGGCCTGGTGGTCATATCAGCTCTGCTCTGGTGCTGGTGGGCTGAGACATCATCCTAACGCAGGTACTGGTACTGCTTCCTCTCTTCTTCCTCCCCAGCTGCTTGCTTCTTGCTCTGGCCATTGTAAAACAGTGACCTGACCGCTCAGGTCGGAGTTGCGCCCTCACTTTTCCTCAGACTCCTGCAAGGCCTGTGTCTTCCCTAGCATGTCCCACAATGCACGTCCTGAATAGAGAGTTAGAATGCTTCCCAGGGGTCGGGGAATCCTCACATAAGCCTACCTCTGTTACTGTTGTCAAAGCTGCCCAGCTACCTCCTGATGAGCTGATGTTTGTCTGCAAGGCAGGTCTGGGCCCTTTTTGTGTTTGTTTAACCCCAGAGCCAAGCTCTTACCATTCCTTCTACCCTACGGTGAGAGAAGAGGCCTAAAGAGCTGTGGTCCTTCCGGTTCTCCCAGGAGCATTTCAGTGAGGACACCCTAAGTTGGTCCTTCTCTGAAATGGAACCAAATCACTGGCATATGCCACACTTCTACCTAAAAATACCTCTGGCTTACAACTTGTAATCTCCAGAAAAGTAAGGACAAAAAAAAAAAACTGCCAGAAAACCATGTGCAGGTCTCTGTTAACCACTTCTGGGAGCCATATTACATTATAATTGGCTGTCCAAACTAGATTTGCTAGAGAGAATGTGGCCTTGGTAGAAGTTTCTAGTAGCCAGTGATGTAGATGCTCTCAGGAATCAATACTGATGTATTTGGGGCACCTCCCCATTGGTCCAGTTCGCATGTTCTGGTCTGTCTCAGGGGCTGAAGTAGAAACCTGGGGTCCCACCTGCCTTCTGGAACCCATAAGCTCTTCTTTCTTGACCTTGGTATCCCTGCTCCCCACTTCTCCCCTCCTGTCTGTATAAAGAAAACGCAGCTGGCTTAATGCTCCAGTGGCGGCTGAAGCATGCGTTGGTGGTACCTGTCACCGCTTCCCTTTCTGTCCTTTAGTTACGTCCGTCCCCTCCCCCCTCAATCCTCTGCAGCCTCCGGTTACTTCCCACGGTAGACTTTAGCTCTTCTTTCTTTTCTTTTCGGTTTTTCGAGGTAGGGTCACACTCTAGCCCAGGCTCATCTGGAACTCACTCTAGCTCTAAGCTGGGCTTCGGCTCTTTTAGTGATGAGGTTTGACCTTTTACTTCGTCTTCCCCACAGTCTCCCAGAAGTATTGAATCCCTATGGGACGAGACACCAAGCACTCGGCCACAGCCTTTTGCCAACCCTGGCTCTGCTGGGCCCAGTCAGAGTGCAAGGAAGGGACTTCTCACAGGAGCCTTTTATTCCCAGAGCTCTGGCTAAGCCCCATGAGTAGCTCCTACCTTGGACTTGGAGCAGTGCAGTATCTAGTGAAAGGTTTGGCTTACAAGTGGCAGGAAAGCTTGGTTACATCCCTCTGATCTTACTGGCTTTATCCCGGGGAGCAAAATGCATAATCTGAACTTTAATTTCTTCAAATATAAGTAAAGAATGATTAAGTGCTGCCTTCCTCATAGGGTTTCTTCAAGGGTCAGGTGAGTTAATGTATGTAAAGCAACCTGTAGAATATAAATATATAAATATTCTACATAAGTAACAAAATCCTACACTTACACAGTGCATGCTATATATGCCAGGCACTGCTTTAATCAATTACATAGCTTAACTAATTTAATTTAATGAGGAAACTGTCACATTTTAGACATGATAAAACTCAAAACATTAAAAAAAAAATACCCTCAAACATAAAAGCCAGGCATGGTGGTGCGTGCTTTTAATCACTGTAAGTGTAAGGCCAGCCTGGAACTTGTAACAGAGTGAGTTCTGTAGGTGAGGTAGGAAGACTGACCCTGTCTGACTCAGAAAATGACAAATAAAAACCTGTTTCCACTTATCTCTCTTCTCATTCTGAGCATTTTCCTTAGTTGGCCCCTAAAGTAACTAGAAATGCACCCGACCACAGAGCATACTGTCATTGTAATCTTCTGTGTATGCCGCCTTGGATCTCAGCTGTCTTGGTAACTAATGTCATTAATTCACTTGGTGTTTTATTTATAAAGCTCTTTTGCACTTGGCGTATAGCAAGCATCCTCTCATTCTGTATTGGCATTTAATTATTTGGGGTCCAACAGCAGAATTTTCCAGAATTTTCTTCCCTATTAGATATCTCACCGTTGTCACCTGTGAGGTTTTGTTTGCTTGCCCACTTGTTTGTTGGGCTCTTTGTTCTTTTTCTTTCTTTCTTATCAAAAATATTTTTAGCCGGAGCGTGGTGGCACATGCCTTGAATCCCAGCACTCGGGAGGCAGAGGTAGGAGGACTTCTGTGAGTTCGAGGCCACCCTGAGACTACATACTGAATTCTAGGTCAGCCTGGGTTACAGCGAGACCCTACCTTGAAAAACCAAAGCAATAAATAGATTAAAATATTTTTATTATTTATTTGAAAGAGAGAAAGAGAATATGGGTGCCCCAAGAGATCACTGGGTTACTCAAGCCCTCCTTTTATACATCTAGTTCAGGATCTTGCCCAGTATAAGCTCCAATTCTCATTTATAGATTTTACCAACCTTCCTCCTTCAAGAACATTGACATTGTTTAGCAATTTATATTAGAGTCTAAACATTTTTCCTAGTTATTTTTGCTTATCTTCTGAGTTGATTGGTTGGTTGTGTTTGTTTGTTTGTTTAAGGGACAGAGAGTATATGGGTGTGCCACCTTGCCAGTGCAAACGAACTCCAGATGCATGCACCACTCTGTGCATCTAGCTTTATGTGGGTACAGGGGAATCGAACCCAGGCTGACAGGCTATGCAAGCACATGCCTTTAAGCACTGAGCCATCTCTCTAGTCCCTGGCCGGTTGCACTGAGACAAGCGTTCACCATGTAGCCCAAGCTATGTCCTCTTGGTCCTTCTGACTCTGCATCGTGAGTGCTGTGGTCACAGGCCTACAACACCACGCCAGGCTCAATTTTTTACATTGATTATTCGTATCTCCTCCACCATTATTTTGTTTGCCATTTCATGTCTTCTGTTCTCCTTAATAACTATTTTTACAAATGTACGAGAATTTCTTTGCTTTTTGTGAATCTGGATTTTTAAATTTTTTGTTTGTTTTTGGTTTTGGTTTTGATTTTTTGAGGTAGGGTCTCACTCTAGCCCAGGCTGACCTGGAATTCACTATGTAGTCTCAGGATAGCCTTGAACTCACTGTGATCCTCCTGCCTCTGGCTCCCAAGTGCTGGGATTAAAGGTGTGCGCCACCACACGCGGCTAGATCAATTAAGCAAATGTCTTCTTAACTTGGAATGGGCTCTGCTCCATTTTTACCTAAAGCTATCCTTCTTTTACATTATGCCATAGATCATGACTGAAATTCTAGTCTATCTTTCAAGTAGTACAGTAAAATACAAAAGGAACTCTTATCCCTAGTATATATTTTCTTGCCTTTAATTTCGTGTTTCCTGAACATTCTCTGATAATGCCATTTCTTATCCATGAGTCAGCAGTATCTAGAAGCCTCCACACACTTCAGCTCGTGCCCCGGGCAGTCAGTCCATGCACCTAGGGGCAGGGCAAGGGCCACACTCACCCCCACGATCATCAGGATATTCCCTTCACGTCTTTGACCCTTCACTACTTGACACAGGTGTGGCTGCCTAAGAACCTCCCATTAGCTGCATTCTGCCCTGTCTTTTGCTCACTTTCTCTCATTCATAGCCCTGCTTTGCTTCCTCCGGACTTGGAGTTCATTTCTCCTCCATAAAGCTCAGAAGGTGCCAGTCCTTTCCCCAAAGGTGCAGGTTACTCCCCCCCCGACCCCGTCCATGAGAAGGATCTAAGGTGGAGACTGTGAGCTCGCTTTGGGGGCCAGTGATCTCCTCGTTCCACGGGAAGAAGCTGAGGCGCAGATATGGACTTCACCTGGGTGATGTGTACAGCCTAGTTTAGTGGTACCAGGATGAACAGACCACCTGGCCTCCACTGGTTGTCCAGGAGAGAGAGAAGCTAAGCTATGATGTTCCCAAGTCCAGGGGGCAGGCGATCTCTGGCTTAGGGAGGGTTCAGAAGTCTGGGCACTCACTGTTTTTCTTTGGTCCCCACAGAACATGTTTGGGATGTGGAAGCCTGTTGTGTTCTTGGCTATTGCAGCTGTGGCTCTGTATGTATTACCCAACATGCGCCCACAGGAGACAGAGTTCTGCCTCATGGAGTGATGGCAGACATGGGCTTGCCCAGAGGGCAGATCCCCAGCGGTCACCACCCTCACCTTTGGGCAGAATTCCCTGTGCCAGCACCCCCACCCTACCCATGTGCCCCATCTCCTTTGCCTCAGTCACTCAGGCTAGAAAGGCTTAGGTGGCTGCTGGCTCCCACCTCCTGCCTTGTGTAAGATTCTAGGTTCCTTGTAATTAAATATCGACCTAATTACATGAGTCTCTGTGTTTTTTTTTATTTGCTACATACTTCACATATACAAAGCAGAATAATTCTCCTTCGACCAAATATCTCACCTAAGAGTCTGGCTTCGAAATGTGAATTCTCACCTTACAGCTGATCTCAGAAATGAAGCCGGCTCCCTGGAAGCTGAGTCCCAGGGAGTGATCTGTGTTGATTAACCCCATCTCAAGGAATTGTCCTGAGCATGGAAATATGAAATAAACTGGGTACTTGTGGGGGAGAGGGGAGGCAACAACGGCAGCCAAAGGCCTCTCTTTGGTTTTGTGCCCTAAGATCTGCATGAGAGCCTTTGTGGCTTACATGTGGCTTCTTATGACTCAAGAGATTCACTTTCAGAGGCCTTTTTAATCATTCAAATACCCCGACTGTAAGCAGGATCCCCAGTGTCATTTGTTATCCATGAATCAGCAGTGTCTAGAAGCCTCAACACACTTGAGCGCATGCCCCAGGAAGTAGGTCCATGCACCTAGGGGTGCATTTAGTGAAGGTACTGTGTATGAAGGCAGAGTTAGGAGAATCCAAGAGAAACTGTGAACCACCCAGGTCCTGGCAAGGATGGAAAGCTGTGGCTGCCCCAGGCTGGAGTGGGGAGGAATCCGGAGCTAGAGCTCTGAGAAGAGACCCTGCCTGGCAGGAGTGTTGGGCCAGATCCGTGAGGGGGGGGAGGCTTGGTCAACTTCCTAGTGGCACCTCTCAGTGTTAGAACCCATCAGGAAACCGGAGGTTAGAGGTGCCCAGGTGATGTCATCTTTCAAGGACAGCCGCCTGGAGCTGAGTGCAGGACAGAGGACTGGGAGTGGACCTAACAGGAGACGGCAGCATGGCCAGGATGATTTCTGAGTCTCTGTTCACCCTCATCCCTGTGGGGCCCTTTCTTTATGATTTGTTGTTTCTGAGAGTACTTACACATGAAGCCAGGCGTGGTAGCACACGCCTTTCATCCCAGCACTCAGGAGGCCGAGGTAGGAGGATCCTCATAAGTTTGAAGCCAGCCTGGGCTACAGAATGAGTATCAGGTCATCCTGGGCTAGTGAGACCCTGCCTTGCAAAAAACAACAACAACAACAAAAAAAAAAACAGCAAACAAAAAAAGTGTTTCCACATGAAAGGCCACAAATGTGTATTTCAAAGTTTTTATTGGTATATATTAAACTTATATAATGGGGCTTACTAGGATGTGTTGATATGATGTGTTTTGTTTTGCTTTTTATTTGAGAGGGACAGACAGAGAGAGAGAGAGAGGATGGGCACATCAGGACCTCCAGCCACTACAAACGCGCTCCAGATGCATGCGCCACCTTGTGCATCTGGCTTATGTGGGTCCTGGGGAACTGAGCCTCGAACTGGGATCCTTAGGCTTCACGGGCAAGCACTTAACCACTTAGCCATCTCTCCGGCCCACTATGACGTGTTTCGATGATATCCATTGTCCCCTCTTCTCCTCCCACTCCTCCTGCTCCCCTGCTTCCCAACTAGCCTGCTGTCTACTTCTGTGCTTTGTTTTGTGACCCACTGAGTTGAGTTAGTAGCGTGGTTTTTACAGGGACGAGAGTAAAGGGGTTGTTTACCCGCCCAGCTACACCACTGAAGAAGATGCCTCTCCCTCCCCCAGCAACCATTCACTGCCAATCGCTGCTCAAAGAGGGGTGGGGCCCTGTGAAGCCACTCCTCTATCCATGAGGGAATGTTGACAGACCCAGTCTTGTGCAGGTAACCACAGCTGCTTTGAGCTCATAAATACAACTGTCATGCTGCAAGACAGTGTTCCATAGCACTCCACCCCATCCTCTGGCTCTCAGATCCTTCCCGCCCCGTATTTCACTGTGCTTCCCAAAGGTCGGAGGAGATGATCCAGATGTTTCCTTTAAGGCTGAGCATGCAGCAGTCACTCTCAGTATTTTGACCAGCTTTTAGTCTCTGCAGTAATTGCTACCTAGTGCTGACCAAAGCTGACAGCAACACGAATCCACTGGGCGTAACCATAAATATTTCGAAGGCAATTTGATAGGCACATCATATCCATTTAACACAACAGTAGTAGCTTCCCCACTTGGACCTATGACCTCCCTGGCCACAGGATTTTGACCAGGTTTCACCACCACCACCACCAGGTTTATAGTACCATATGCGAATTCTCTCCTGTGGATTGGGCCTCAAATCCAATCAGATACTCTTTGGTTAGCCCTCATGACAGTCATGCCACCATTGCATCACTGACTTGGCACATCTTGCCAGACAAGTTGGTAGTATAGCACCCAACGTCCATGGCTGAGTAAGACTGTTGGTACTAGCTCTCACCTAGTACCCTGAATAATACCTCTGACACTATGAAGACTAGCAGCAGGGCCAGGTGTATCTTAAACTACAGTGCACAGGGCTGGAGGAATGGCTTAGTGGTTAAGGAGCTTGCTGCAAAGCCAAAGGACCCAGGTTCAATTCCCTAGGACCCACGTTAGCCAGATGCACAAGGGGGCACATGCATTTGGAGTTCGTTTGCAGTGGCTGGAGGCCTTGGCATGTCCATTCTCACTTTCTCTCTCTCTCTCTCTCTCTCTCCCTCTCTCTCCCTGACTCTAATAAATAAATAAAAATAAAAGAACTACAGTGCACAGATGGCTCTCATGACCTTGAGACCCGTCCCCCCTTTCTACCTCCTTCCCACCTGACACCATAGGACTTTGTCTTTTTCAAACCCAGCTAAGCATCAGAAGTGATGCCTTTGGCCAGAATGTATGCTGTGGTGGGTGCTGCTAAATTCCCAAAGAGGAAGAGGAGGAGGAGGGAGTGACATTTCGAATGGCAAGATTTTCAGAAGAGTGACGTGGCTGAGCCCGAGTCCTCCTCAGAAAGGCTGGGTCAGTGTTGACATCGTGACCAGCCCCAGAAAATCATGGCTGCAACTAGGCAAACTTGCCCCACCTGTCTCTTTGCCTCTCCCAAAGTTGATCTTTGAAGAGCATCCTGATTCAGGGCAGTCCACACTAGCAGCAGTAACATCATGTGGGACTTCTTAGAAAGGCAGGCAGAGTCCTGGGCTACTGCAGACCTCCCAACTCAGAATCTGCATTATAAGCAGATTCCCAAGTGATTAGAATGCACAGTAGGTTTGAGAAGCATCATCCTCCTCAATGAAGATGTATATTCCCAGTCGTAACCTAATTCAAGAAATTCCTTCACACTAGCTGGTACTTTTTATGAGCGAAAGAGAGAGAGAGAGAGAGAATTGGTGTGCCAGGCCTCCAGCCACTGAAACCGAACTCCAGACGTGTGTGCCATTTTGTGTGCATGTGTGACCTTGCATATATGTCACCTGTGTGTATGGCTTATGTGGGATCTGGGGAGTCAAACATGGGTCCTTAGGCTTCACAGGCAAGCGCCTTAATCGCTAAGCCATCTCTCCAGCCCACTAGCTGGTACTTTTGAGGGTGGCGACACCCTGCTTTTTATATACTTTACCCCACTACCACCAGCTGCCTAGAGGATTACCTATGGCCAGACATCTGTGTGTCCCCAGAATTCATGTTCAAATCCTAATCCCTGAGGTGACACCATTAAGAGTTGGGGAAGAACACTGCTAAGTGCAGATGGTGCCCTTTTAAAAATTTATTTTAATTTTTATTTATTTGAGAAAGAAGCAAATAGAGAGAATGAGTGCACAAGGGGCTGTAGCCACTTCAGACAAACTCCAGATACATGCACCACCTTATGCATCTGACTTACATAGGTGCTGGGGAATTGAACCTGGGTCCTTAGGCTTCACAGGCACGCACCTTAACCACTAAGCCATCTCCCCAACCCTAGTGCCCTTGTGAAAGAAACCCCACAGAAACCTCTCACTCCTTCTGCAATATAAGAGGATGGCTGTCTCTGAGGAAAAGGCCACTAGACACAGAATCTGCAAGTACCTTGAACCCAGACTTCTGGCTTCCAGAACTGTGAGAAACAGACCTCTGCTTATATAGTCCATCTTTTGACAGCAGTTCAAATGACATGAAGGATCGCTAATTTCATTTGGAATTAGAATCAAGAGGAAAGTCGGGTTTTGGTAAGTAGTTCATCCAGTCAGGGGATCTGCATCTAGAGCCTGGGTAATGACGGGAACATTTCGCCATGAATAGGGAGCTCTTCTCTGTTGGCCCTGTGTTCAGTTTATAACCTCCCTCTCTTCATTTGGTTTGAACATAGTGCCTCCTGCTCTTGATCCTGCTTCCTAAAAAAAACAGGCTTCATTCCATTAAATGTGAAACATTCACCTGAGCTAGCTTTAAAAGGCAAAGAGGCCAGGCGTGGTGGCTCACACCTTTAATCCCAGCACTCAGGAGGCAGAGGTAGGAGGATCGCCGTGAGTTCGAGGCCACCCTGAGAATACAGAGTGAATTCCAGGTCAGCCTGGTGCTAGAGTGAGACCCTACCTCGTAAAACAAAACAAAAAGGCAAAGAAGGGGTTTGGAGAGATTGTTCAGTGGTTAAGGTGCTTGCCTGCAAAGCCTAAGGATCCCAGTTCAATTCCCCAGTACCCATGTACACAAGGCGGCACATGCATCTGGAGTTTGTTTGCAGTGACTAGAGGTCCTGGTGTGCCCATTCTGTCTGCCTCTTTCTTTCTCTCTCTAAAATAATTTAAAAAAAAAAAAATATCTTCTAAGGCAAAGAAAAGGCACTAATTTCAAGTTGGGCTTGTCAGAGAAATCACAGTCAGGCATTCACCTCAGTCTGGGTACAAGTGAAATGAAGGACCCTCATCTCCCCAGCTACGGCCCTCTGCATAGCTGCCAGCTTTCCGCCGCTCCCTGAAGGCCAGGTCCGGATGCAGCTTCTGCGAAAGACCTCCTGCTATTGGAGGCAGGGCGAACTGCTCTAGAGAGCACAGAACTGAAGCTTCCTCCGACTGTGGCAAGGGAAGGAGTGAAGAGAGTGTCATGGGGATCCAGCTGTAGTGAAGGGAACCTACTTAGTTCCCTAGATGACAGAAGCAGCAGCAAACCAGGTTTTCGATCCTCTATGACACGCTAGGCCCCATACTCGTAATCCTTCGTGTTATTTCTTCTCATTAACACATCTCTTTTTTTTTTTTCTGGTCATTAACACATCTTTTAAAATCCCTTTGGGTATGCTATTAACTCCATTTTACAAATGAAGAAACAGAGGCTCAAAAGTGTTATGTAACCGGCTCAAGGTTACAGAGCCAGGAGTGGAGAGACTGGAACTCAGCCTGTGGATTTCCCCTCCGTTCTACAACGTTCTAAGTCCTGCCTGGCACACGACTCAGACCACAGTGCCACGGATTGACAAAGTGCTTGCTGTAAGCCTGGCTAACCTGTAATTATCACAGGTGATTGGGATGGCCCCTGATTCCAAAGCCCAAGATTTTTTGGACTCACTCAGACGGATTCAGCTCAAGCCAAGTTAAATGTGGCCTGTGTTTATGACCAACGAGCAGTGCCCCTTGAAGGGAAAGACAGGCCCAGGTGATGAGCCAGGCAGACAACCTGGTCTCCTGAGACAGGCCAACGGGTGGTGAGTCAGGGGGCTATAAATGGCCTGTGGGCCCGGCCAGCACTACACATACTCAGCTGATGAAACCACCTGTAAGCCCCTCATGGGGCCCCTGCCTAGCTAGCTCTTCTCAGGGTGGGGGCCCCATTTGGCAGGTCCCAGGATAGCATTGCGCACGGTCTGTTCCGCCACATGGCCAGGCGTGGGGCCTGGGCTCATGGGCTATATTGAGGGCTGAGTCACTGGCCTGAGCCTGGGTAGGCTGACTGTGACTGGCTGCCGGGGCCTGACTCAGGCCCCAATTTATCCTGGAGAGCGACAGGCTCAGGTTTCCAGAAGGGGGGTTCTGAGAACCATCCATTGGCACCCTGCTCTGCCAACCATTCACTGTCCCCCGGGGCCTGCACACCACCATCTCCCTAGTGAGACAATGAATTGGAAAACTCAAGAGAGGCTATCCTTAGGAGGTCTCTCTCTCTCCTCCAGGGCTTCCCTTTGAACCCTAACAGAGACCCTGGTTTGACTGGGGAACCCTCAAAACACCCACTTGAGACCATGAGCCAAGAGGGCTTGTGATGGGATTGTCAGTTCCAGGGTACTCCACCTGGCCCCTTTCCTTCCTCCCCAGCAGCTCAAAAAGAAATATATCATTTCTCGATCTATACCTCACTTTCTTCATTAGAGACAACACTGCAGAGTCCATGGGACCTCAGGTTGATTGTCAAAAGTCAGCACTTCTCTCTCTCTCTCTCTCTCACACACACACACACACACACACAGATTCCCCTTAGTAGGCACAGCTATGGGTCCCAAGCTGGGCATCCCTCCACAGAAAAGCTAGGTGTCTCGGTGACACGGGATAAAGGTGGCCTGGGAAGAATGACAATTCTGGAGACAGGGAGTGTGTGTGGGGGGGTGCCAACAGGAGAGTGGAATTCCTGAGCACCTCGTCACAGGCAGGGGACAGGACATGAGCTGCAGGGCGCAAGCTATTTATAACTCTCCTGTCACCGTCAGGGCCCCTAGAGGCACCCCCCCCCCACCAGACATGCACAACAGGCCTTTTCTCTGTTTCTAGCCCCTTCTCTACTCCTCCCCCTCTCTACCTAAGGACCAGACCGTCTCATTAAGTGAAGAGGAGAAAACAGTGCTTCATGGGATGATGTTAATATAAGTACTGCCCCCCTTCCCGCAGAACCCCCCAACTTTCTCAGCTCATTATAGGCATTATCCTCACTCTACCCTTGAACAGGGATTCCCCCCCCTCACCCAAATGCCCACTGTCTCTTTCTTTTTCACCTGGCATGGAAGAAAAAGTAAGATAGAATGAAATGATTCACCCCTAAGGTCACAGAACCTCCCCCCCCCCCCACCCCAGCCTCCGCTGCCTCATGCCTTGAGAGAAGTGGTTGGCTCAAAGAAATTCCTCAGGCTCAGACAAGGCTTCCTTCGAAGTTAAACTTAAAGGATAAGAAAGTAGAAGGTGGAAGGCCTAAAAGGGACGAGAAGCGTGGAATACACATAGGTGGCAGAATGGCTGGAGATGTGTATTTTCCTTCCGGGAGCTGGAGAGATAGATGGCTTAGTGGTTAAGGTGCTTGCCTGTGAAGCCTAAGGACCCAGGTTCTATTCCCCAGAACCCACGTAAGCCAGATGCACAAGGTGGCACATGCATTTGGAGTTCATTTGCAGTGGTTGGGGTCTCTCTCTCAAATAAATAAATTAATTAAGGCATTCTGTAGTTCTTTCTCCTCATCCTTGGCTAGCCTCTTTGAGTGTCTCAGTTTCTCTGTTTTCACCAGTCCCCGCACCTTCTGCTACACTGGTCTTACTGTAAAGCCTAATTCTGCCCAGGCCACCTGCCTGGTCCTTCTCCCTGTCCCTGTCCACTCTGCTCCTAGCCCTGCCCACCACGTCCAGTCACGTTTCTTTTGGCCGCTTTACCAGGGCTTTTCCTGCTGTCTGGCACACTTGCATTTTCCCTGTGAGGATCTTCCCCGTGCCCAGATGGGCACATTGCCCAGGGGGGCGCTCCCTGGCACTACCTAAGCAGTCTCTCCCTCCCTCATCATGGCCGTTGAGTCAGACTAGGGGACAAGGGGGGCCCACAGTGTGACTCACTGGGTACCCTTTTCCTGAGCTCAGCTTCCTTCTGAGCCAATGAGTCTAAACGGGCTGGTGACAGGGTCATTGAGTCAGGGGCAAGAAAGAGGCTCTGTCTTGCCCCTGTGACCCTGGGTTTGGGCTCCAAATGAGGGTTTTCTATCTATAAGGTGAAGCATTGAGGGTAGCCCCTCCACCCCAATCTTCTCCCCAGTTGGTCTAGTCAGTGTCCCCACTCCTCGTAGGCCATCTCTTAACACACGCGCACACACACACACACACACTCCCTTTCTCTGTCCACAGGTGGATAGTACTCCAGGCTACAAGCCAGGACTCCCAGGCCCTGTCAACAGCCCCATCACCACCAAGTCATCCAGAAAATTCTGTCAACACCACATCAGTGCGTTCAGCTCTAAACCCGTAGCCTCAGTTTCCCCATGCATCACTTTCATCCGGGCTGGATACGCAAGACGGGGACCTCATCCCTCAACTGACAACATCCCAGCTCTGGGGTGCTGAGTGCGCGTGCAAAGCGGTACCCCCAAGCCCTGCTCACCCTCCTCCACCCCACCCCATCCCGCGGCTCGCTCTCTCTCTCTCTCTCTCTCTCTCTCTCTCTGGTCGCGCGGGCCCGTGGGGGAGGGGCTGGCGGAGGCGGGGCCGTGGGGCTCGGGCGGGCGGCATTCCTGGGAGGCCGGCGCTCTGACGTGGACCCGGGGGCCGCGGGCGCGGCGGGGGGTGGGAGGGTGGGACGGCGGCGGCCCGGGGGCTTCTTAAACCCCCCGCCCGGGCCCGGCCCGCACTTCCCGAGCACCGCTCCACCCCGAGAGGGACAGAGAGAGGGAAAGAAAGAGAGAGAGAGAGAGACAGACAGAGAGAGCCGAGTAGCCCGAGGGAAGAGGAAGATCCCCGTGAGTGCCACCAGCCAGGGCGCAGAGAGAGAAAGTTGGAGAGAGCGCAGCGCCGTGCGCCGACGCGCAGCCCCGAGCCCCGAACCCGCGCCGACATGATGAACAACAGCGGCTACCCCGACGCCTCGGGCCTCCTGGGCGACGAGGCGGACGAGATGCCGTCCACCGAGAAGGACCTGGCCGAGGACGCGCCGTGGAAGAAGATCCAGCAGAACACGTTCACGCGCTGGTGCAACGAGCATCTCAAGTGCGTGGGCAAGCGCCTCACCGACCTGCAGCGCGACCTCAGCGACGGGCTGCGGCTCATCGCGCTGCTCGAGGTGCTCAGCCAGAAGCGCATGTACCGCAAGTTCCACCCGCGCCCCAACTTCCGCCAGATGAAGCTGGAGAACGTGTCGGTGGCCCTGGAGTTCCTGGAGCGCGAGCACATCAAGCTCGTGTCCATCGGTCAGTGCGGGGCGGCGAGGCGGGGAGGGACGTGGTCACAGCGTGGGGTTCGGGGGGGACGGATGGGCCTCGGGGACACAGGTGCCTGGGAGCTGAGAGCTGGTCCTTCTGACACGCCAAGGGCCCCTGGTTTTGCCTTCGCTCTCTGTGCCCACCGACCGCAGGCTACCTGGGCACTGCCCCGACAGCCCTTTAGGGACACCAGGGTTGCCCGAGAGAGGCCAGGCCTTCGGAAGGTTCCCGAACCCTCGCAGCTACAAGCCTGCCCACTCACACTCCCTCCAAACCTGCCGAGCTCACCGGGCGCACTGTCCCTCCTCTTTCCTTCCTTCGGGCAACCCTCCTCCTTGCGCATGCTTGAGAGGACAGGGCTGGAGTCCACTGCTGACTTTGAGGGCGCGGGGTGGGGTGGCCATCTCCTTCCACCCCCCACAAAGCAAATGGCTTCCCCCTACCCCAAAAAAACCCTTAGCGGACAGGCCCCAAACATCTCTGGGTGGGTTGTGGGGGGGGGGGTCTTCGGGCTCTGAAGCCAGGGACACTGATAGCCTGCAGCTCCACCAAGACCCTGTGCGGCATGTGCTTAGCAGCTGGGATCAGGCTCAGCCTCCGAAACCTAAAAAGGCGCTGCGCGACGGCAGGCAGCCTTAACCCCTGTTTGCCTCCCTGGCTTCAGTCGCCCGGGAGGGGGGCGATTGCCTGTCCCCGGTCGGGGAGGGGGCCAGCCCACCCCCTGGCCTGGGATTGGCTGTAGCTAACGGTCAGGCTGCCCCTGGAGGGAGGGGAAGAAGGCCTGCTGGAAGGGAGGAAGTCACTGAGTGTAACCAGATTTGGAAGGTGTGTCAGTGCTGGGTGGGGGTGGGGAGACACTCTAGCCTTGGGAATCCCAGAAGCCCACGGTGGGCTTTCAGTGTCAAGGGGCTGCCTCGCCCCCCCCCTCCCAGCCATCATGCTCTGCCCTGCTAGGGAGGTCAGGGCAAGCAAGACCTCCAATGCCACCCCTGTGGGTGAGCTTCTTCGAGTTCTGTTGGTGATATCTTGGAAGGACCCTCTCCGAAGATGCACCTTAGGGCTCAGGAGAGGAGTTTCACATGGTGCCAAGTGCCCCGTCCCACCCCACACGCTGCCCCGGAGAGACTTCTCTACCCAACTAGATGATCTGTCCACCATCCCCCCCATTCTTCCTCAGGGCCATCTTCAGACCTCCTGAATTAGCAGCTGAGATCAGTCCGGGGCCCTTTGCCCTGTCCAGTCCCCTCCCTGGGCCTTACCTCTTCTTGTCCCAGCATTACACTACCCCCCCCCCATCACCACCCGCCTGCCCTGGCCTGGAAATAGCCCTGTCTCCGTGACACAGCAGATGTCTCTGAGCTTTCCAGAAGGACAAATTTGAGGACAAGGGGTGGGGGAAGGGGCCTGTTGTGTGTAGTGGGACTGAGGGTTAGGAAAGTGTGCGGGTGGGGTGGGGGGAGGGTTGGAGGTGGGGAGAGGCTCTAGACAAGCCAGACCTGGGATTGTCATCTCCCACCCACCCCCCCCCTCTCCCCACCCCTCTCCATGCGGGGACTGACTGTCCCAGGTGGGGTCTCCAGGGGAAAGCCTGAAGTCTCTGCAAGACATTATAGGAAATAGCTCAGCCTTCAGTCCCCGCTGGCTGCGGGGGCGGTGGGCCCCTCTCCAGGCCCCATCCTTCCCCGGCGCACCTCTCCCCTCCCCCACGGTGGTGCCTGGCTCCAGCCCCCTTGGCTGGGCTGTGGAGGGGCCGGGCTCAGAGTAGAGGGGAAGAAACCAGCGCCTGTTGGGGGGGCGGGAGGGAAGCTCCAGGGATCCCGCTGAGAGGAAGGGGGAACTGTGTCCTGTTTGGGCCCTGTGGCTCACTCGCCCTGATGAGATAAGCTGTCAGCAATTCAGCTGCTGGGCTGGACCCGAGGCTGCAAGAAAGGGGTGCAGACCCAGTAAGGGGGGGGGATCCCCAGGAGCTGGAAAGAGGCTGTCACTAGGAAGGGCACCCTGCTTCCTCTGGCTCCCTGACCCATCTAGACGTAGAAAGGGGAGTCCCTTGCCAGTCACCATCTCGGGACTGAAATTGAGAATCTGAGCACTTGAGGAGGGGGTTTCTCAAAGACTCCCCACTTCTCCCTAGAAGGGAAGTTAGGGCCTGAGGTGGAAGTTGACAGCTGGGGAGTTCACCTGGAGGAGGAGGAGGAGGAGGTCGTCCTCCGCAGGCCGGGCTTCCTACCTACCCCTGGCCCTGGGTGCAGCCCCCACCGCCCCCGCAACCTCTCCAAACAAAGAGGTCTATGAGACAGTTCTGTCCCGCAGCTGTTCCCCAGTTGCTATTCCCTCTCCTGAAGCCAACAGCCTAGGGAGGGGTTGGAGGGGGTAGCAGCTGTCAGGGCCCCTCCCTCGGCCAGCCCACTCTCCTCCCCTTCACTGGAGGCTGGGGGGGGGGAGCTGAAGTGGCTGGCTCCCCCTAGCCCTTTGGGGGTGTCCTCAGGCAGGCAGAGAAGTGGAGGCTTGGTGGGGTGCTGTGCGCGGGAAGAAGCCTGGGTTGGGTGGAGCCCCACCCCTCCCTCTCTGGCCTGGCCTCGGAGGAGGTGGAGGGAACGGAAGGTCATTGCTCCCAGGGTGGAACTCGGGGCCTGTCCCCTCCCTCCTGCCCCAAGCTGGGGACCACTTGCTATCTGGCCCAGAGCCAGTTGCTAGGGAGAAACCTTCCTCTCCAGCAAACATGAACGACCCTCCCCTGTCTACCTCCACCCCTGTCTCCTCCCCAGCGGGCAGCTTCAAGGTCTCCCTCCCGCCGGGGTCTGGCTCTAGTTTGCAAAGAAGAGCTCTTGGGTGTGTGTGTGAGCCCCTCTCCGGTTCGGGAGGCTGTCGGGGTTGGTTGTCCGAGAGGCTTGGGGGCACCGGGGCATCCGGACTGTGTGAAAAGTGTGGCCTGCCTGTATTGGAGAGAGTGAAAGCACCGGGAGGGAGTGTGTCATGGAATCCGAGCGCTGCCAAACCATTGTGCCTCAGTGAAGCCAGGGGAAAGGGGCGGGCTGCAGAGGCTGGGGAAGGAAGAATGAATCAGTGACCGAGAAGGGAACCCGAGCCAGAGCTCCAGACCTGGGGGGGCGGGGGGGGAGGGAGCCTGGGGGGGTCACAGATTCTCCCTCCTGGGGCAGGTGGGGGTGGAGTTGGAGGATGCCGCTCCCTGGGCTCTTGTCCCTTGCACACCCCCCCCCCCCCCGTCGTGATCTGGGCAAAGGGGAATAGAAAAAGATGTGTAAGAGGGAGGGAGCCTCCAGTCCCACCCTCTTCCATCTCTCAGGAAACAACAGTAAACAAAACTGAACCTTCTGTCTCCTCCTGGCCTCCTAAAAGCAGGGTTCAGGAAAGCTGATGGATATCAGACTCCCATTTGCCTCAAACAAATAGGCTAGATTCCAAAATGTATAGACTCACCCCTATGTTCCTCGACTGCGAAAGGGGAAACTAGACTCCTAAAACCTTGGACAACTAAGTTGTGGTCTAAAGTATTCCCTGAGAGTTGAGTTCACATAGGTGACAGTCCTGGCTCCTGGGAGACGGCATTGGCCTCCAGCATTCAGCAACATGACTGCCAAGATTTAGTTACACATGTGCTGCCCCCCCTTCTCCTACCAGAACCCCTGTTTTCCAGAAAAAAATTTGGGGGGGGTTATTTTATTTATTTATTTGAGAGAGAGAGAGAGAATGGGCGCACCAGGGCCTCCAGCTGCAAACGAACTCCAGATGCATTCGCCACCTTGTGCATCTGACTTACATGGGTCCTGGGGAATGGAGCCCTGAGCCGGGGTCCTTAGGCTTCACAGGCAAGCGCTTAACTGCTAAGCCATTTCTCCAGCCCTCCCAAAGGTTTTTTGACCCTCAGAGCAGACTGTGAGTGGTGCTGAGTTTGGTCCTTTTAACTTTTGCTTTCAAGATATTCATTCATTCAACCACTTCTTAAAAATATTTTATCTTTATTTACTTATTTATTTGACAGAGAAAGAGGGAGAGAGAGAATGGGTGCGCCAGGGCCTCCAGCCACTGCAGATGAACTCCAAACGCGTGTGCCCCCTTGTGCACCTGGCTAACATGGCTCCTGGGGAATCGAACCTGGGTCCTTTGGCTTTGCAGGCAGATGCCTTAACTGCTAAGCTATCCCTCAGCCCAACCACTTTTTTTTTTTTTTTTTTGAGACCCTATAAAGGTCTCCCAATTTAGCACGATAAAATCCAGGTCTGAGTGAAAAAGAAGCCAGAACCAAAAGAAAAGAAAAAACAATTTACTGTATGATCCCATTTATAGAAAACTAGGGCTGGGGATGTCGACTTGGTGGCTGACACCTATAACCCGGCACTTGGGAAACTAATCGTAGCAGTTTAAGGCCAACCTAGACTACAGGTGAGCTCTAGGTCAGCCTGGGCCAGAGTGAGCCCTACCTCAAAAAGACAAGACCAAAAAGCACGCTGGAGAGATGGCCTACCGCTTAAGGCGCCTGCCTGGGAAGCCTAAGGACCCATGTTCAACTCTCCAGGTCCCAGCCAGACGTAACGCCTAAAGTCGCACTTGCACACCAGGTGGAGCATGGCCTGGAGCTTGATTATAGTGGCTGGAGGCCCTGGTGCACCAGTTCTCTCTCTCTCCTTTTCTCTCTCACTCACTCACTCTTACTCTCGCTCTCTCCAATAAAGAAAACAGGCCCCCACCCTACCTCTAAAGACCAAAAACAACAACAACAACAAAAAGCCAGGTGTGCTGGCGCATAGCTTTAATCCCAGCACTCGGGAGGCAGAGGTAGGAGGATTGATGTGAGTTTGAGGCCACCCTGAGACTACATAGTGAATTCCAGGTCAGCCTGAGCTACAGCGAGAGACCCTACCTCAGAAAACCAAAATAAATAAATTAAATTAAATTAAAAAATAAATTTAAAAAAATTTTTAAAAAATTTAAAAAATACAAAAAGGGGCTGGAGAGATGGCTTGGCGGTTAAGCGCTTGCCTGTGAAGCCTAAGGACCCCTGGTTCAAGGCTCAATTCCCCAGGACCCATGTTAGCCAGATGCACAAGGGAGCACACATGTCTAGAGTTCGTTTGCAGTGGCTGGAGGCCCTGGCGTGCCTATTCTGTCTCTCTTTCTATCTGTTCCTTTCTCTCTCTGTCGTTCTCTACTAAATAAAAATGAACAAAAAAAAATTTTTTTTTAAAGCAACAGCTTCCTGCTCAGGACCCCTCCCTGGTTTCTGCTTCCTAGCTTGGGAGCCTTTCTGATTTACTTCTACTTTCTGCTGTGCTCTCTTAAAATAAATCTTGTTAGTTTTGTTTTAAATTTTATTTATTTAATTTATTTGAGAGAGAGAGAGAGAGAGAGAGAGAGAATGGGCATTCCAGGGCCTCCAGCCACTGCAAATGAACTCCAGATCCGTGTGCCACCTTGTGCATCTGGGTCCCGGGGAATCGAGCCTGGGTCCTTTGGCTTTGCAGGCATACGCCTTAACTGCTAAGCCATCTCTCCAGCCCCAAATAAATCTTCTTAATTAAAAAAAAAAAAAAAAAACCAGCTAGGGCTGGGGAGATGGGTCAGTGAGTAAAGTGATTGCTGCACAAACATATGGACCTGAGTTCAGATCCCCAGAACCTATGTGAAAATCCAAGTGTGGTGGTGCGCACCCATAATCCCAGTGCCAGGGAGGCAGAGACAGGCGGGTCCCAAGGGTTTGCCGGCTACCTAGTCTAGCAGAATCGGTGAGCTCAAAGTTCAGTGTGGGACTCTGTTTCAAAAACTAAGCTAGGAGACTGAGGAAGACAACTGAGGTCCACCTCTGGCCACCACACACACGCATGCATACACTTACAAACATATGCATGTTAAAAAAAAAAAAAACACTGGAAAGAAAGGAGATACCAACTATCAAGAGAGCAGGTCATTTTTTCCCTGGAAAGGGGGGCCAAGGACAAGGACAAGCAGGACGGAGGGATCACAAAAGGGTACATGCCAGGAAATTTGGGGAATGATAGCTGTACTTACTAGTTTTGATTTGTGCCTGTGGCTTCGTAGGTCCGTGCCTATTGTCAGCGTTTATCAGATTGTGTTCTGTATCACAGGCAGCTTGTGTGTTAGGGAAGACAAAATACTTATCTGTCCCCCAAAAGCCTTCTGGCCAGTAGGAACAAAGACCAAAACTTGCTTACAAGGGAGATGACTCTAGTGTTGGAGGGAGGGCTGTAGAGGAAGAGATATGAGGCAAGAAACACAGAGGAAAGCAACCTGGTTCTGAAGAGTGGACCGCAGAGGAGTTGACATCTGGGCCAGACCCGAAGGAGGAAAAGACATAGATAGGTAGGCAGAGAAGGAGGTAGGTTCCTTATGTAAGAGGTCGTGCCTCTAGAGCAAGTTAGTTTATTTTTATTTATTTAACAAAGAAAGAGAGAGAGAGAGGGAATGCACCAGGGCCTCCAGCCACTGCAAACAAAACTCCAGACGCGTGCGCCCGGCTAACGTGGGTCCCGGGGCATCGAACCTGCGTCCTTTGGCTTTGCTGGCAAACGCCTTAACCGCTAAGCCATCGTCCCTCCAGCCCTAGAGCAAGTCTGAGCGGGCCTGTTCTCTTCGCTCCGCAGACAGCAAGGCCATCGTGGATGGGAACCTGAAGCTAATCCTGGGCCTGATCTGGACACTGATCCTGCACTACTCCATCTCCATGCCCATGTGGGAGGATGAGGACGACGAAGATGCCCGTCAGCAGACACCCAAGCAGCGTCTGCTCGGCTGGATCCAGAACAAAGTGCCCCAGCTGCCCATCACCAACTTCAACCGCGACTGGCAGGATGGCAAGGCTCTGGGTGCCCTGGTGGACAACTGTGCCCCTGGTGAGTCGGCCACCTGGCACGTGATGGGGCCTTTCGTGCAGAGGGTGAGCTGGGGGTACGGAGGCTCGTGGTTCAGCAGGAGCAGCTAAATGACTCGTCCGCGCTCACACTCCAGAAGCACCCCAGGGCCTTGACTCCCGCCGTACTCCATGAAGTGTCTGCTTTGTCACGTGGACGGACACACACACACACACACACACACACACTGAGCTGAAAGAAAGGAAATAGTAGGGACTTACAGCAAGCGCTGTTCGTGAGCCCATGGAAGAGCTTTGAGATGAGATTGAGACCCGGAACGGTGGCATAATACTGTCCAGTGACAGGTGACCCAGCTCTCCCCCCACACACCCCACATCCCTAGGCTTGGTCAGATCAGAGCAGATCAAGGCCCTGGAAGACTGAGTGGAACTCCAGAGCCCCACCCCACGTCCAGCTCCTTCCTGACTGTCATCTACCCTGGGTCGGCCAGCCCTGCCTGCAGAGCCTCAGCCCCTTGGGGGAATCCACCCCCACCTTGGGGTCAGCTGGGGAGCGGGGTTGGGAGGCGGGGGCATTCAGCCTGGGAAGCATTCCCAGCAGCTGAGCCACTGCCCGTAGCTGGTGTGGCTGCCAGCAGTGAGCTCAGCTGTTCTAGCCAGTCATGGATTCTAGCCTGTGGGGGGCCCCCCTCCCCATCAATGTGCCGTGACCCCTCCGGCTCCTGCCTGGACCAAGCCACCTCTGACCCCGCAGCCCTTCACAGGATAATCTGGGACTGCCTCAGCATTCTTCCAACTAGGAGGCTGGGTTCTTAACGGCTATACAGGAGAATTCATCCTCCAACAGTTGTTTCCAAGCCTCAGTTTCTCCAATAGACAGTTAAGAAGGGAGAGGTAGAGCTAGGGGTACAGCTCAGTTGGCAGAGTACTTGCCTAGCATGCACAGAACCCTGGGTTCTGTTCCTACAGAACATAAACCACATAAACCGGGCATGGTGGTGCAGGCCTGTAATCCTAGAACTCAGGAAATGAAGGTAGGAGGATCAGGAGTTCAAGGTCGTCCTTGACTATATAATGAGTTCAAAGCCAGCCAGCCTGGGATACATGAGACCCTGTCTGGCGGGCAGTCGTGCCTTAAGGTTGGTGTGAAAGAGCTTGGAAAGCTGGAACTTCAGGGGAGAGGTCAGAGGACTTTGGGGGAACAAAGGCTGTGGCCACTGCCCACCTTGGAAGCAGATGAAAGGGTCAGGAATGACACGTGGACACTTAGTGCCGAGGGTCTCTGCTGGATCCTGGGCAAGCAGAACACTGGCTGCTAGGGCTGGTGCCAGGCTGCATCAGTCAGGGCAGAAAGGCTGCATTGTTGGGCTACTCTGCCTCAGCGTGGTGATGGGCATCGCAGCTGATGGGTTGCAACGTCAGGGGTCGGTGAGAACCTAGCCGGAGAAGGACCCGGATACGGCCAGAAAAGGGTCTGAAGCCGCAGCCTCTGGGGACATTCGATGAGCAAATGTTCTGCGGCTTGCCTGTGTCCCGTTTCCCTAACTGCCGTGTCCCTCCACAACTTCTCAGGTCTCTGCCCCGACTGGGCAGCCTGGGACCCCAACCAGCCCGTGCAGAACGCCCGGGAGGCCATGCAGCAAGCGGATGACTGGCTCGGGGTGCCCCAGGTACTGTGGCAGATGGGACATAGTAGGAAGAGGGGCAGGGAGAGCTGACAGCTGTAAAGATAACCCAAACAGGGGGCCTGGAGGGATGGCTTAACGGTTAAGGCACTTGCCTGCAAAGCCAAGGGACCCAGGTTCAATTCCCCAGGACCCACATAAGCCAGATGCACAAGGTGGGCACGTGCATCTGGAGTTTGTTTGCAGTGGCTGAAGGCCCTGATGTGCCTATTCTTTATCTGCTTCTCTCTCTCTCAAATAAATATTTTTTTAAAAAAAGAGATACCTGATCAGGAAGCAGGTGAGACTTGAGTGGGTAGCACTGGGTACACAATGCCATCTCTCCCCGTGGCAGGTGATCGCCCCTGAGGAGATCGTGGATCCCAACGTGGATGAACATTCTGTCATGACCTACCTGTCCCAGTTCCCCAAGGCCAAGCTCAAACCTGGCGCCCCCGTCGCTCTAAGCAGCTGAACCCCAAGAAAGCCATTGCGTATGGGCCAGGTATGTGTTGCACTCTGCTAGCCTTCCCTGAGACAGCTGGGCAGCTGTGGGATCTCCCGAGTGACGCGGGCTCCCTGTGCCTCCAGGCATTGAGCCCCAGGGCAACACTGTGCTGCAGCCTGCCCACTTCACCGTGCAGACCGTGGATGCCGGCGTGGGCGAAGTGCTGGTCTACATCGAGGACCCTGAGGGCCACACTGAGGAGGTATAGTGGGACGCTGAGGATAAAGGCATCAGCATGGGATTGAATTAAGAGATGGCCCTGGGACAAGGGAGCCCTGGGCACCGTGGGGTCAGTAGGGGCTACAATTACGTGGCTATCAATCTTTTTCCTTCCCAATAGGCCAAAGTGGTTCCCAACAATGACAAGGATCGCACATATGCCGTCTCCTATGTGCCCAAGGTTGCTGGATTACACAAGGTATCTCCCTGGCACCCCTGTTGCTTGCCCTCTTGGCCACTCACCACTGTGGCTATGACCAAATGAATCTCTTAGTCCACACCCTGCCCAGGTTAATCTCTTGATTCTTTTCTGCCCCTCCACCTTCTGTCAGACCACGATCCCCTAGAAGCTAACCTTTGACCCCTGGTCCCCCCTCCCTCCCCGCCCCTAGGTGACTGTGCTGTTTGCTGGCCAAAACATCGAGCGTAGCCCCTTTGAGGTGAATGTGGGCATGGCCCTGGGCGATGCCAACAAAGTGTCAGCTCGTGGCCCCGGCCTGGAACCTGTGGGTAACGTGGCCAACAAACCCACCTACTTTGACATCTACACTGCGGGTAAGGGCGGGCCCGGGGAGGGTCGGGTGGCAGCCTCCAACAGTGCGCAGGCGTGGGTCTGAATAGATAGAAGCTCGCGCAGAGGTCCCGGGCAGCGGCTCCGCGGTCTTGGGATCAGTGAGAGTGATCTGCTGTGTCCGCTCACAGTCTTCTGTCCTTTGCAGGCGCCGGCACTGGTGATGTCGCTGTGGTGATCGTAGACCCGCAGGGCCGACAGGATACAGTGGAGGTGGCCCTGGAGGACAAGGGTGACAGCACTTTCCGCTGCACATACAGGCCTGTGATGGAGGGGCCACACACAGTGCACGTGGCCTTTGCTGGAGCTCCCATCACCCGCAGTCCTTTCCCGGTCCACGTGGCGGAAGGTAAGGGCGCTTCTCATCAAAATCAGACACATGCCGGGCGTGGTGGCGCACGCCTTTGATCCCAGCACTCGGGAGGCAGAGGTAGGAGGGTCGCCGTGAGTTCGAGGCCACCCTGAGACTACATAGTGAATTCCAGGTCAGCCTGAGCTAGAGCGAGACTCTACCTCAGAAGAAACAGGAAAAAAAAGCTGACACAGAAAGACTTGCCACCAAACTTCACATCTCAGGATGATGGGAAATGCAGCGGTTAATTCCCAGGGGTGCAGCCAGCTTTGGGTTAGACACGGCAGCGCTCTGGGGAGACCTTGTCTTTACCATCCCCTCCCCCTATCCAAGGAGGCTGGGATGGGTAAAAGAAGGATCAGAGACCACAGGGAAGGAGACTAGAATAGGGGCCACACGGAAGATCCAAAACACCGATGGGGCACCCATGGTAAGCCCCCGCTGATTTGCCAGGCTCCTCAGTTGGTGAACTCCTCACTGGTTCTCTCCCTGGACTCAGTGCCCTTGCTGCCGCCGGCCCCCTCCGAGCCCGTAGCCCACCAAGCCAAAAGAGTGGCGCAGCGGCAGTACTGTTTGGTGGAGGTGGGGGCCAGGCATGTGCATAGCTCACTGGCCTCCCCTGCGCTGGGTGGCATGCCCACATGGTGTGAGTCTTTTCTCACTCCACGGCGTTCTGTGATAGGCTGGGGTCTCGTGCCGCCGCCTGTATTCGCTGGCACGTTGACTTCTTGCGGCGACACAACTGGAGTTTTGTGTCACTGCCCGTGTTCCCTGGCAGGCCTAGATTATGTGTCATTGCCTGTTTGGTGATGCCCCCTGGGTACCATGTCGTCCTGTGTGTTGTGACAGGCTGGTACCATGCGCTGCCTGGGCTTCGTGGTACATGGAACAGGTCTCGTTCCATACTGGTGCTGGATGGTCGGTGGCATGCCACAGTGCCTGAGGTAGCCATGGTGGCTCTGAGAGGGCCTGGAAAGGCTGTAAATTAATGGCCGTGGATTTGGGGAACGAGCCTTTCTCTGTCTCTTAGCCCCCTCAGCCCAGGCACTGTCATGCCTTCGTCCGCAGTGACTCTGGCTCTGGGGACCCCAGTGGGGAAGGTGGTTTTGTACCCTCCCTGACCTAGGCCTGTCGCCCGTGGTGTTCCGCCCAGCACGGGTCCAAGTAGCCTCAGTCGTATGGGCTGCAAAGAAGGCACTGGGGTAGGGTTGCTTGAGGCCACGTCCTGTGCCTAAGAGGGATCAGAACTCCACGTGGCAAAGGGAGCCAGCGGCAGGAGCTGGGCCTCTGTCCAGGGCCCCTTCACCATCCCAACCCCCCTTCTCCCCTTCTCCCCAGCTTGTAACCCCAATGCCTGCCGTGCCACCGGGCGAGGCCTGCAGCCCAAAGGTGTACGTGTCAAGGAGGTGGCTGACTTCAAGGTGTTCACCAAAGGAGCCGGCAGTGGAGAGCTCAAGGTCACAGTCAAGGGGCCAAGTGAGTGTCAGGGCCCAGGGCCGAGAGGGCCGGACGGTAGCTCTGACAAACTTGAGGGAAGTGACGACCAGCACTCCTCCACACACACACACACCCAAGACCCAAGAGACACAGTAACCAGAGGCCCTATGGGATCTCCCACATGTTGGCTCCTCTCTGCCTCAGTTTCCCAGTCTTCAGACTGGAACTCATTGCGTCTTCTACCCTGTTGTGTGCTACACTGGCCTATTATGCACAGGGATGGCCCATGGTCCTGCCCTGAGATTCAGCTCTGTCCACTAGTAATGCTGCCCTCGAGTGGGCCTGGGTCCCAGGGTTCCTTGACACGGTGGGGGGTGGGGGAAGCGGCTGAAGAGCTGGGACTCCCGGATTACTGACCCACACCCCCTGACCCTCACCTCCTCAGAGGGCACGGAGGAGCCTGTGAAAGTGCGGGAGGCTGGGGACGGCGTGTTCGAGTGCGAGTACTACCCTGTGATACCCGGGAAGTATGTGGTGACCATCACGTGGGGCGGCTACGCCATTCCCCGCAGGTAAGCACCATGGGAACCCCCCCTCTGGGTCTTCCTGTCTGGACCGTCGGCATGAGAGGAAGGGAAGTGGCTACACGGGGGATTTGAGGGAGGAAAGGAGGCTGTCTCTGGAAGGGGCACCTCCTGTCATTGACCCCCCTCCCCCAACTCCTTCCTTGCTCCCAGTCCCTTTGAGGTCCAGGTGAGCCCAGAGGCCGGGACCCAGAAGGTACGGGCCTGGGGTCCTGGTTTGGAGACCGGTCAGGTGGGCAAGTCAGCTGACTTTGTGGTGGAGGCCATTGGCACAGAAGTGGGAACCCTGGGTGAGTTGACCGGCTAGCAGTAAGTGGGGATGCTGAGGGGTGTCAGGATGAGTAAGGAGATGGGGTGGGGGCTGGGAGAGAAAGGGGCGCCCGTCCGACCGTCCAAGCCACCTCTCATACGCCCACCTTGCCCTAGGCTTCTCCATCGAGGGGCCCTCACAAGCCAAGATCGAGTGCGATGACAAGGGTGACGGCTCCTGTGATGTGCGGTACTGGCCCACGGAGCCTGGAGAGTACGCCGTGCACGTCATCTGTGACGACGAGGACATTCGCGACTCGCCCTTCATCGCCCACATCCAGCCCGCCCCACCGGACTGCTTCCCGGACAAGGTGCAGGGCCGGCTCTCACGCTCTTGACTGACACGGGGCCGGGCCGGAGTGCGCTGGTCTCCCTCCAGTCCCCAACCCAGCCCTCCTCTTTTCCCTACAGGTCAAGGCCTTTGGGCCCGGCCTAGAGCCTACTGGCTGCATTGTGGATAAACCTGCCGAATTCACCATTGATGCCCGTGCTGCCGGCAAGGGAGACCTGAAACTCTACGCCCAGGTGGGGCGCCACCGCCTTCACTGCCTCCCCCACTGCCCCAGGCAGAGACCCCCCCCCACCTCCCCAGAAGGGAAACTGTGGCACCACAGAAAGGCAGGAGGATCGAATCTCCTGTGTCCAGAGTACTATGAAAAAGTTCAAACTATATATTAGTTATGGCTTAATAACACATTTGATCCAAAACTCATTTTTTTGTATGAATAATTTGTAATTGAAATGTGACTGCACCCAATCAGACATTTTAGTTTCAAGTCAGTTTCCTAGACTAGTGTCCATAGACCCCTAACGGTGAATGGCCACATTCTTTTTTTTTTTAATTATTATTATTTTTTTTATTTTTATTTATTTATTTGAGAGTGACAGACACAGAGAGAGAAAGGGGCAGATAGAGAGAGAGGGAGAATGGACGCGCCAGGGCCTCCAGCCACTGCAAACGAACTCCAGATGCGTGCGCCCTCTTGTGCATCTGGCTAACGTGGGTCCTAGAGAATCGAGCCTCGAACCGGGGTCCTTAGGCTTCACAGGCAAGCGCTTAACCACTAAGCCATCTCTCCAGCCTGAATGGCCACATTCTTGAGGCTCCAAGGGGACAATTCTTTAGAAGGCGTATTCAGTTTTAGAACACTGATTTAACCCAGCCTTTCCAACTTACACATTTTATAGATGAGAAAACAAAAGTCCCAGAAAGCAGGCCACACGGGGTGGCCTTGTCAGGATCTTCTGGCTCCCAGGGTGGCCCCTGGCCACCAGAGCACTTGTCAGTAGGCTCACAGGGCCTGACATCAGTGACTAGGACAAGAGGTTCTGTGTGGTACTGGGTGGGAAAGGAGGGGGTGCCAAGTCCGCCCGAGCCAGCAGAGGGCGCACTGGGGCACCTTGAGTTGGCCACAGTACTGCTGACGGCTATCCGGCTCATACCTACAGGATGCAGATGGCTGCCCCATCGACGTCAAGGTGATCCCCAACGGCGATGGCACCTTCCGCTGTTCCTATGTGCCCACCAAGCCCATTAAGCATACCATCATCGTCTCGTGGGGAGGCGTCAATGTGCCCAAGAGCCCCTTCAGGGTACGTTTGCCAAGCTTGCCCGCGATCAGGACTCCCGGAAGGAAGTGGTCCCCCCCCCCACACACACACACAGCCGACGTTGGCTGTCTGTGGCTGAGCAGCAATCCTCTCTCCACAGGTGAATGTGGGAGAGGGCAGTCACCCTGAGCGAGTAAAGGTGTACGGCCCCGGTGTGGAGAAGACAGGCCTTAAAGCCAACGAGCCGACCTATTTCACAGTGGACTGCAGTGAGGCCGGGCAAGGTATACGCACTTGCGTTGGGGGGGGCCAGGGCCTGGGAGGGAGGAGCTTGGATCCATTAGCACCAGTTTCCAGGACACAGCTCCAGGGGACTGTCCAGTCAGGGTGGCTGTTGAGCCCCACTCCCCAACACCTACCTGTCATTATCTCTCAGGTGACGTGAGCATTGGCATCAAGTGTGCCCCCGGCGTAGTGGGGCCTGCGGAGGCTGACATTGACTTTGACATCATCAAAAACGACAATGACACCTTCACAGTCAAGTACACGCCCCCGGGGGCTGGCCACTACACCATCATGGTGCTGTTTGCCAACCAGGTATCACGGCCCTTCAGGAATTGGTATCCACGGGTCCGCATGTTGAAGGGCTGGCCAGACTGCTGGAAGTGGGTGCTCTGCATGCAGGACAGGAAGCACAGTTAAATGGACCCTGAGGGAGCCCCACTTATGTGTGGGCACTGTGCCTCAGCCATTGGGGTGGGGGACTCTTGTAAGGTTCACTTTGGCCTTCATTCGGTCCCTGGACATCCTCACCAACATCTAGCCCAGCACAGGGGTGAGTGTGGTCTCTTTGGGGGGGGGGAGCCCTCATCAAACCTTCACCCTATCCAGGAGATACCCGCCAGTCCCTTCCACATCAAGGTGGACCCATCCCATGATGCCAGCAAGGTCAAGGCTGAGGGCCCTGGGCTGAATCGCACAGGTAGCTGTCTGCACAGGGTTGGGGCTACTGTGACGTTGGGGTTGGAGCTAGATGTCTTCCAGGCTCTCACCATCGTCTCTTGGGGTTGGTGGGGGTGAAATCTCAGGTGTGGAGGTCGGGAAGCCCACTCATTTCACCGTGCTGACCAAGGGAGCTGGCAAGGCCAAGCTGGACGTGCACTTCGCCGGGGCAGCCAAGGGCGAGGCTGTGCGGGACTTCGAGATCATAGACAACCACGACTACTCCTACACCGTCAAGTACACCGCCGTCCAGCAGGTGTGCGCCACTGCGTCACGCCCTCCCCTCTCCTGCCGACGGGAGTCCTGGTCGTCATGGGGCTGTTCTGAGTCCTTGGCGATTTCCCACCTCCCTCTCTTCCCTATGGCTCTCTGAGCCTCAGAGTCTAAGGGGTGTGCAGGTTGTCACCTAACCTTCTCTCGTACCCAACAGGGCAACATGGCAGTGACAGTGACCTATGGTGGGGACCCTGTTCCCAAAAGCCCCTTTGTGGTGAACGTGGCGCCCCCGCTGGACCTCAGCAAAGTCAAAGTTCAAGGCCTCAACAGCAGTAAGTGGGGCAGTCGCCGCCCTGGGGAGTGGGAGGGGGGTTGGAGTAGGTGTGGCTGGAGTCTCCACTTACGCTGTCCCTTGTCTTCTTCCGTGCAGAAGTGGCTGTGGGGCAGGAGCAGGCGTTCTCGGTGAACACACGAGGGGCCGGTGGTCAGGGCCAGCTGGACGTACGGATGACCTCGCCCTCGCGACGACCTATCCCCTGCAAGCTGGAGCCCGGCGGTGGAGCTGAAGCCCAGGCCGTACGCTACATGCCTCCTGAGGAGGGACCCTACAAGGTGGACATCACCTATGATGGCCACCCAGTGCCCGGCAGCCCCTTTGCTGTAGAAGGCGTCCTGCCCCCTGACCCCTCCAAGGTGAGCAGAGAGGGACTGATGGGAGTTGGGAGCTGATGGGGAGCATGGGTGAGTGGCGAGGTAATGACCCAAAGGACTTACACGCTGGAGTGGGCACAGGCCCTGGACCATCCATAGAGTCCTCCTTAGAGGCAGCTTGGTTTTTAAGAGCCTGGCCTTGGAATCAAACCTGGGCTTGAGTTCCAGACCCCCAATTGCTTTATCTGTGCCCCAGTGTCCTTTTCTTTTCTTTTTTTTTTTTAAATTTTTTTTGTTGTTGTTCATTTTATTTATTTATTTGAGAGTGACAGACAGAGCGAGAAAGAGGCAGAGAGACAGAGAGAATGGGCGCGCCAGGGCCTCCAGCCACTGCAAACGAACTCCAGACGCATGCGCCCCCTTGTGCATCTGGCTAACGTGGGTCCTGGGGAGTTGAGCCTCAAACCGGGGTCCTTAGGCTTCACAGGCAAGCGCTTAACCGCTAAGCCATCTCTCCAGCCCACCAGTGTCCTTTTCTTGCCTGGAGTTGTAAGTACTCAGTCTGTAGGTGGGCAGCTGCGGAGGCTAACAGCTTGGAAGAGGCCAAGTCCAGGGGACCCATACGCTTTCTCTTCCCCCTAGGTCTGCGCTTATGGCCCTGGCCTCAAGGGTGGGCTGGTAGGCACCCCTGCTCCATTCTCCATCGACACGAAGGGGGCCGGCACCGGGGGCCTAGGGCTGACCGTAGAGGGTCCCTGTGAGGCCAAGATTGAGTGCCAGGACAACGGTGACGGCTCCTGCGCTGTCAGCTACCTGCCCACTGAGCCAGGCGAGTACACCATCAACATCCTCTTTGCCGAAGCCCACATCCCAGGCTCACCGTTTAAGGCCACCATCCAGCCTGTATTCGACCCAAGCAAGGTGAGGGCCAGTGGGCCGGGCCTGGAGCGTGGCAAGGCTGGCGAAGCGGCCACCTTCACTGTGGACTGCTCGGAAGCGGGAGAGGCCGAGCTGACCATTGAGATCCTGTCGGACGCCGGGGTCAAGGCCGAGGTGCTGATCCACAACAACGCGGACGGCACCTACCACATCACCTACAGCCCCGCCTTCCCCGGAACCTATACCATCACCATCAAATATGGCGGCCACCCTATACCCAAGTTCCCCACCCGTGTCCACGTGCAGCCTGCAGTGGATACCAGCGGCGTCAAGGTCTCGGGGCCTGGTGTAGAGCCACACGGTAAGAGAGGAGCAGGTAACAGATGTCAAGTTGTAGATTCAGAAGCCAGGACATAATTAGAAAGGAGGACTAGATGAAGGGGAGGCTTTGGGAGGAGATTTTTCTGTTGAGATCTTTTTTTTCTAAACATTTTATTTTACTTTATTTTTGATTTTTCAAGGTAGGGTCTCACTCTAGCCCAGGCTGACCTGGAATTCACTATGTAGTTTAGGGTGGCCTCGAACTCACAGTGATCCTCCTACCTCTGCCTCCTGAGTGCTGGGATTAAAGGCGTGCACCACCAATACCCTGCCTTAAGGTTTATTTTTATTTATTTATTAGAGACAGAGAGATGGAGAGAGAGAGAGAGAGAATGAGTGAGAATGGGCACGCTAGGGCCTTTAGTCACTGCAAACGAACTCCAGACGCATGCGTCACCATGTGCATCTGGCTTACGTGGGACCTGGAGAATCGAACCTGGGTCCTTAGGCTTCGTAGGCATGTTCCTTAACTGCTAAGCCATCTCTCCAGCCCTAAACATTTGGTTTATTTATTTATTAGTGAGAGAATGAGCACACTTAAGCTCATTAAGAAAGCAACTTAACCACTACGCCATCTCTCCAGCCCTCTGTTGAGATCTTTGCGCTTGTCATCTTAAGGCATCTTTGACCCAAGGAATCTGAGAACTCAGTGGGAACACTTTTGGGATAGAGGGATGACAAGAGTCAGGAGACAGTGTCACGAGTGGCAGGGGAAACCAGATTAAACTGGCCATGGGGTGAGCAAAAGCGTGTAAGATTCAGAGCCACCCCTCAAAGGGCTGCACCCTGGGGTGGGGTGGGGGGGTCACTGAGGCGGGCAGAGGGTGTCATCAGATGGTGAAGGGAAGGAAGGCGGAGGCTATGGAGGCTGGCCTGGGACTTGAAGAGAGGTAGCTGGCTCTACTTGGAGGAGCAGCCATTGAGTGGGGGGGTTAGGAGCGGAGACTGTGTGAAGGCTGAGCATGCCTCGATATATCCAGGTGTCCTGCGGGAGGTGACCACTGAATTCACTGTGGATGCAAGGTCCCTAACGGCCACAGGTGGCAACCACGTGACAGCCCGTGTGCTCAACCCTTCGGGCGCTAAGACGGACACCTACGTGACAGACAATGGGGATGGTACCTACCGAGTACAGTACACAGCCTATGAAGAGGGTAAGGAAGTGGCCCTGAGCACCAACGGGGCGAGCCGACATTCCATCACGGCTCCCTTGGGGTGGGCGGGGGTGGGGGTTCTTCTGTCCCCGGCTGAGTCTGTACCCCACTTCCAGGCATGCATTTGGTGGAGGTGCTGTATGATGAGGTGGCCGTGCCCAAGAGTCCCTTCCGAGTGGGCGTGACTGAAGGCTGCGACCCCACCCGCGTTCGGGCCTTTGGACCGGGCCTGGAGGGTGGTTTAGTCAACAAGGCCAACCGCTTCACTGTGGAAACCAGGTAGCCTTCAAGGGTCCAACCGTGACCTAAGGGCTGTGACCACCTTGATCTCAGCCACTCATCCCTCCTAATTTGTCCTGACACTCGCCCCCACCCCATCCTTCTCAGAGGTCACCCAAGAACACACCTGCCTCAGTGAGCGGCCTGTGTGGTCCATCCCTTCCGATCTGGGGCCCCAGCAGCCCGCTGTCTTCTCCCACCCTGTCCCAACCCCTTCCACGCCCGTGCGTTGATTCCAGCAGAGTTGACAGATGTGTCATTTTACAGGGGAGCTGGTACAGGGGGCCTAGGCCTAGCCATTGAGGGCCCCTCAGAAGCCAAGATGTCCTGTAAGGACAACAAGGACGGTAGCTGCACCGTGGAGTACGTCCCGTTCACCGCCGGAGACTATGACGTCAACATCACCTTCGGGGGACGGCCCATCCCAGGTGGGCAGAGAGTGGGAAGAAGAGAGAGTCAGAGACAGGATACTCGAGCCATGAGGGAAACTGGGGCGGGGGGCAGGGGGGAGCTGGGTATGGAGATTCTCAGAGGGCAAAGGGCAGGGTTGAAGGTTCTGTGAGTGTGCTAGCCCTCCAGTTCAGGCCCGAGGCCCTTACCTGCAGCTCCAGACCTTGGTCATGTCCACTCATGGGATTTGGTCAGACAGTCCAGGCTCCCTGGCCACTCTCACCACCCGAACTTTTGCTCTCATTGACTACAAAACATCATCTTTAAAAAAAAAAAAAAAAAAAAAAAAACAGGGCCGGGCATGGTGGTGTGGCACACACCTTTAATCCCAGCACTCGGGAGGCAGAGGTAGGAGGACCGTGGTGAGTTCAGGGCCACCCTGAGACTACATAGTAAATTCCAGGTCAGCCTGAGCTAGAGTGAAACCCTACCTCAAAAAGCCAGAAAAGCAAACAGACAACAGCAACAAAAAATGATTATAGGCTGGAGAGATGGCTTAGTGGTTAAGGCACTTGCCTACAAAGCCAAAGGACCCAGGTTCAATTCTCCAGGACCCACGTAAGCCAGATGCACAATGGGGCACATGTGTCTGGAGTTCATTTACAGTGGCTACAGGCCCTGGAGAGCCCATTATCCTCCACTCCTTTCTATCTCTCAAATAATTTTTTTTTTGGTAGAATTTCACTCTAATAATTTTTTTTTAATTAGAGTCTCACTCTACCCAGGCTGATCTGGAATTCACTATGAAGTCTCAGGGTGGCCTCGAACTCACGACGATCCTCCTACCTCTGCCTCCCGAGTGCTGGGACCAGTTTAAAATTAAATTTTTTCAAAAACAGACTACATTTTGAACTTTTTATTAATTTAGAAAGGCCTTGCTGGCCTGAGCCCAAATGAGTGAGGTTTGCCCAACCTCATTGTGCAGACAAGTTCACTTACTCTTGTTGGATTTCTTAGTAAGTTCCAAAGCTTTTTCACACGTTGCCTTCTGGCATCCGGGTGGTAATCTCACTGGCAGACTGCCCCTTGGCATCTCACCACTAGGGAGACAGGCTTTCCCAGGCAGTGGGTAGAAGTCTATCATCTCTCCTCCTCTTCACAGGAAGTCCATTCCGGGTGCCGGTGAAGGATGTGGTGGACCCCGGAAAGGTGAAGTGCTCAGGCCCAGGGTTGGGGGCCGGCGTCAGGGCCCGAGTACCCCAGACCTTCACAGTGGACTGCAGCCAAGCTGCCCGGGCTCCCCTGCAGGTGGCTGTGCTGGGCCCGACAGGTACAGAATGTCTGGGTAGAGGGAAGGGAGGCGGTGTGGGGTGCCAGGAGGCTCTGTTGACCCCGCTTCCCTTGAGCAGGTGTGGCTGAGCCTGTGGAAGTGCGTGACAATGGGGACGGAACCCACACTGCCCACTACACTCCTGCCACTGACGGGCCTTACACGGTAGCTGTCAAGTATGCCGACCAAGAGGTGCCACGCAGGTGAGGAGCAGACTTGGGCAACCCATGCTGACATCTAGAATGTTCCTCATGGGGCCACCTCTGGGCTTTGGAGAGAGTCCTCCTCACTTGTCCAAGCCTCTTGCATTGGGCTACCATACCCTGCTCGTCCCCACGGTTGTCTACTCTGGAGGTGGCGTGGCCCCAAGGGCTTTGGCACCAACATCAGCATATGGGGATAGGGCAGAAGGTCTGAAAAATAGCCTATGGACTCTCCTCTTTTTTTTATTTTCAAAAAAAATTTTCAAGGTATGATTTTGCTCTAGCCCAGGCTGACCTGGAATTTACTGTGTAGTCTCAGGGTGGATTCGAACTCACAGTGATCCTCCTACCTCAGCCTCCTGAGTACTGGGATTAAAGGTGTGCGCTACCACACCTGGCTTCTCCTGTTTTTTTTTTTTTTTTTTTTTTTTTTTTGAGGTAGGGTCTCACTCTAGCTCAGGCTGACCTGGAATTCACTCTGTAGTCTCAGGTTGGCCTGGAACTCATGGCAATCCTCTACCTCTGCCTCTGTGCTGGGATTAAAGGCGTACGCCACCACGTCCGGCTTCTCCTCTTTTTTAAGAACATTTTCTTTTCTTTTGTTTTTTTTTGTTGTTTATTTTTATTTATTTATCTATTTATTTGAGAGGGACAGACAGAGAGAGAAAGAGGCAGACAGAGGAGAGAGGAGAGAGAATGGGCACCCCAGGGCCTTCAGCCACTGCAAACGAACTCCAGACACGTGCACCCCCTTGTGCATCTGGCTAACGTGGGTCCTGGGGAATCGAGCCTTGAACCAGGGTCCTCAGGCTTCACAGGCAAGCGCTTAACTGCTAAGCCATCTCTCCAGCCCTATTTTCTTTTCTTAGAGAGAGAGGAGAGATAGAGCATTGGTACTTCAGTGCCTCAGCCACTGCAATTGAACTCCAGACACTTGAGCCACCTAGTTAGCGGGCATGTGCGACCTTGCGCTTGCCTTGTCTTTGTGCGTCTGGCTAACATGGGATCTGGAGAGTAGAACATGGTCCTTAGGCTTCATAGGCAAGCACCTTAACTGCTAATCCTCTCTTCAGCCTGGGCTTCTTCTCTTTTAACCAAGGGGTGCTCAGTGACCATCCCTAAAGTTTAGGGTGTCACATAGTCCTAGGAACCTGATCCTCCCCTCTGGGCTCAGAGTCAACGCTTCTCCCCATGTATGGGAAGGACCCCAGGCCCAAGATGACATGGGAACCCCCAGCCAATTGTTCATCTCTTTTTTGCTCCTCAAGCCCTTTCAAGATCAAGGTGCTGCCAGCCCACGATGCCAGCAAGGTGCGGGCCAGCGGGCCTGGCCTCAACGCCTCCGGCATCCCCGCCAGCCTGCCCGTGGAGTTCACCATCGATGCTCGAGATGCCGGGGAGGGGCTGCTCACCGTCCAGATCCTGGTGAGCCCGGGCACCGCCCACCTCCCTGTTCGGCTCTGGCCACGGACAGACCTTGACCTCCGCTGTTCCCACAGGACCCCGAGGGCAAGCCCAAGAAGGCAAACATCCGAGACAATGGGGACGGCACCTATACCGTGTCCTATCTGCCAGACATGAGCGGCCGGTACACCATCACCATCAAGTACGGCGGCGACGAGATCCCCTACTCTCCCTTCCGTATCCACGCCCTGCCCACGGGGGACGCCAGCAAGTGTCTTGTCACAGGTGGGCAGCCACTCTGCATCTCTGCCCTTCTCATCAGTCAGTCTCCTCAAAGTGCAGCCAGATCCCCAGCCTAGAAAGCCTGTCCCCACTGCCCCCCTGCTCCCAACTCCATCCCCATGTCTGGCTTATCCTGAGCCTGCACGACTAAATATACTCTTTGCTCTGTTTCCAGTGTCTATCGGAGGCCATGGCTTAGGTGAGTGCCGCAGCCTTCTCCCCCTTGCTGGAGGCCAGGGGACGGGTAGCTGTGGGCAGGAAGGATGGGCATGACCCCCACAACCCCTGATTTGGCTTCCCCACCTGGCAGGTGCCTGCCTGGGCCCTCGGATTCAGATTGGAGAGGAGACCGTGATCACAGTGGATGCCAAGGCAGCAGGGAAGGGGAAGGTGACCTGCACGGTGTCCACGCCAGACGGGGCAGAGCTCGACGTGGACGTGGTTGAGAACCACGACGGTACCTTTGACATCTATTACACAGCGCCCGAGCCGGGCAAGTACGTCATCACCATCCGCTTTGGGGGCGAGCACATCCCCAACAGCCCCTTCCACGTGCTGGTAAGCTCGCAGCCACAGTGGGGCTGGAGGATGAGGGTGGGTGGGTGGAGGGCGTGGCTCTTAGTAGCAGCATGGGAACCCAGAAACTGTCCCTAAGGACTCACAGAGCCTGTACCCATGTCTGATGGATCCTGAAGACAGGGCTTCAGAATCGAACCTTTACGGGTCCCTGCGTGGAGTCCGGGATGGGGGACACAGCTCCACATCTGGCTCCAGAGACCTAGTACCTCTCTGGAGGAACTCACGACATTCCTGTCTGACCCTTAGGCTGCTGTTCCCAGCCCCTCTGTTTCCACCGAGGTGACCCTACAGAAAGAAAAGGACAGAGAACCTGAGATGTTGTCAAAGACTTTAGGTCCTGGGCCATTCTGAGTCAGCGCTAGGTGCTTGGGTCCACCACATTGTGTGCCCTGTGCCTTGTTCCCCAGGCGTGTGACCCCCTGCCCCGTGTGGAGGAGCCTGCCGAAGTGACCCCGCTGCGCCAGCCCTACACCCCTACCCGGCCTGGTGCCCGCCCCACCCACTGGGTACTGCCACCTCTCACGGCGGGCCTTGTCCTCCTCCATCTCTTCCTTCTATTTTTCTGCAGCCAAGCCTGCGGCATGGTTGGGGCCTCTTGGGGAGCAGGCGGGCATTATGCTGGGCAGAGGGGAGTCCCCGGCTGAGCAGGGCACCTCTTCTCTTGCAGCTGGCATACCACTCGGGGTTCGCTGCTAACCGTCCTTTTCTTTCTTCGCTCTCTCGGACTTTGAGTCACGAGGCAGGCCACGACCCCGGCACTTCCCCACCAATGGCTCTTCACTCTCACTCTCCACAGGCTACAGAGGAGCCCGTGGTCCCGGCGGAGCCACTGGAGTCCATGCTGAGACCCTTCAACTTGGTCATCCCCTTCACTGTGCAGACAGGAGAGCTCACAGGTACTGCCTGGGACCCCACACGTGAGGCTCAGAGCACAGAGATCATCTCCCTAGCCCAGCTTCTTCTTCTTTTTTTTTTTTTAAATATATTTATTTATTTATTTATTTATTAGAGACAGAGAGAGAGGGAGAAAGACAAAGACAGCGAGAATGGGAGTGGGGCGTGGTGGCGCACGCCTTTAATCCCAGCACTCAGGAGGCAGAGGTAGGAGGATTGCTGTGAGTTCGAGGCCACCCTGAGACTCCATAGTGAATTCCAGGACAGCCTGGGCTAGAGTGAGACCCTACCTAGAAAAAACAAAAAGAGAGAGAGAGAGAGAGAGAGAGCGGGTGCACCAGGACCTCTAGCACTGCAAACGAACTCCAGATGCATGCACCACCATGTGCATCTGGCTTTACGTGGGGCCTGGAGAATCGAACCTGGGTCCTCAGGCTTCGCAGGCATGCGTCTTAACCACTAAGCCATCTCTCCAGCCCCCTAGCCCAGCTTCTTGTCCTAGAGATGAGAAGAGAAGTACATTACTCTAGCTCTGCCCTCAACAAGTTGGACAGAGCTAGCACTCAGGCCGAAGCCCCCTGTCTCCCAACTCACAGGGTTCATTCCTGTCTGGCAAGGCTGCATCCCAGTCTCTGTCCACTGGGGTGAAAGCCGAGCCCCTCAGACAGCAGGGGCTTATGGTGGGAGAAACCACAGAGTCCTTCCTGTGGCCTCATGCAACTGTGTCTGCCCCTGCAGGGGAAGTGCGGATGCCTTCTGGGAAGACTGCGCGGCCCAATATTACTGACAACAAGGACGGCACCATCACAGTGCGGTATGCGCCCACTGAGAAGGGCCTGCACCACATGGGGATCAAGTATGACGGCAACCACATCCCTGGTGAGTTGGAAGTGGGGTGGGACCATGGCGAGAGGAGCTGACACCACATCAGTCCTGCCTGCCTTCGTTTTGTTTTGTTTTGTTTTGTTTTGTTTTCGAGGTAGGGTCTCACTCTAGTCCAGGCTGACCTGGAATTCACTCTGTAGTCTCAGGGCGGCCTCGAACTCACAGTGATCTTCCCGCCTCTGCCTCCCCGAGTGCTGGGATTAAAGGCGTGCGCCACCACACCCGGCTGCCTTCCTTCTTTAAGCAAATGTTTAATGAGCACCTGTCATTCACAAACGCTATGAGAGTCTCTGGGGAATTACGTATCCCGGGGGTGAGGGGGTGGCAGGTTTCCACAAACCAGATCTCTATGAGCCCTGTTTATTATTATTATTATTATTATTATTATTATTAGCCTCTTGCAAGGCTGCCAAAGATGCTGGGGCCAGTGTGGGCCCAGGAAGCCCCTGTCCTGTGCTGAGCCAGCCTTATCGGTCTCTCCCCAGGGAGCCCCCTGCAGTTCTACGTGGATGCCATCAACAGCCGCCACGTTAGTGCCTATGGGCCAGGCCTGAGCCACGGCATGGTCAACAAGCCCGCCACCTTTACCATTGTCACCAAGGACGCTGGGGAAGGTGAGGAGAGCCTTGGACAGAAGTGGGGGGGGGGACTAGCTGGGTGTAGGGGACAAGGGCCTTGGATCTCAGTCCCGCCTCCACCCACAGGGGGGCTGTCACTGGCTGTGGAGGGCCCGTCCAAGGCAGAGATCACCTGCAAAGACAACAAGGACGGCACCTGCACGGTGTCCTACCTGCCCACGGCACCCGGCGACTACAGCATCATCGTCCGCTTCGATGACAAGCACATCCCGGGGAGCCCCTTCACAGCCAAGATCACAGGTAGGACCAACACTTCGGTACGTACAGCCACACACGCACACGTCACACACACACACGGCATCCAGTGGATGTTCAAGCCCAGCATGTTGAATGCACTCAAGCCCTATGGACAGAGGCCCCCTAGGGATGGAGGATAGCATCGTGGGATGTAATCACGTCAGGACCCTGTTCTCCATCCACTCCCATACTTTAAAAGAGATGATCTCAGGGCTGGGGAAATGGCTTAGCGGTTAAGGCGTTTGCCTGTAGAGCCTGAGGACCCCGGTTCAATTCCCCAGGACCCACGTAAGCCAGATGCACAGGGCGCATGCGTCTGGAGTTTGTTTGCAGTGGCTGGAGGTCCTGGCGTGCCCATTCTCACTGTCTCTCTGCCTCTTCCTCTCTCTCTCTCTCTCTCAAATAAATAAAGAAATAAAATATTTTTTAAAAAATTTAAAAGATACGATCTCAGCTGGGGGTAGTGGTGCACGCCTTTAGTCCCAGCACTCGGGAGGCAGAGGTAGGAGGGTCACTGTGAGTTTCAGGCCGGTCTGAGACTACAGAGTAAATTCCAAGTCAGTGCTGGGCTAGAGTGAGACCCTACCTCAAAAAAAAAAAAAAAAAAAAAGCTGGGTGTGGTGGCACACACCTTTAATCCCAGCACTCTGAAGGCAGAAGTAGGAGGATTGCTCTGAGTTCCAGGCTAGTGTGGAACTATAGAGTGAGATGTGAGACTTATCTATCTCAAAAAAAAAAAAAAAAAAAAAAAAAACAGACTTCAGTAAGTAAATATAAAAAGGAAGACATGATCTCAAGGACACACATCGCTCTCTGGCATCTGTCTGCATGCACACAGGGCACATGCATCTGCACACACATACAACATCCATACATCATCTAAATAAGTAAATAAAAATGAAAGTTGGCATCTCACTGGCAAGGATGTAGCTTTCTTGGTATAGTGCTTTCCTGGCATGCACGAAGCCCTGGGCTTGCTTCTCAGCACTGCATAAAACCAGACATCATGGCTGTAATCCCAGCCCTCGGGAGGCAGAGGTAGGAGGATCAGAAGTTCAAGACCATCCTTGGTTACATACTGAGTTTGAGGCCAGCCTGGGCTACACGAGATCCTGTCTCAAAAACAAACAAACAAACAAAAACCTGACGTCTTGTTTTGGTTTTGAAGTTACTCTTGAAAAACTAGGGTACTGACAGTCTTTACCTCCCTTTTCTTTCTTTTTTTTTGGGGGGGGGCAGGGGAGTGCAGGTTTGAAGACAGGGTCTCACTGTAGTTCTCGCTGACCTGAAATTCACTTTGTAGTCCCAGACTGGCCTTGAACTTCCAGTATTCCTCCTGACTCAACTGTCTGAGTGCCGGGACTAAAGGTGTACACCACCATGCCCGATCTCCCCTGCATTTTTTGTGAACTGGGATTTATAGGCAGTCCTTTTGATATTTGAGGATACCTGTCTGAAGGGGGAGGAGCACTGTGGCCTATGTAGTCTAGTCTAGAGTCCCATTCCATAACATGTGATTTAGGCTTAAATAGACAAAGTCCAAGTAAGGATTTAGCCTACACAGGATTGAGAAAGCCATAGAAACTGGGCTGCCAGGTCCTTCCGAGTTCCGAGTAGCTGAAGTGAACATGGATCTGTCCAACAAGGTCTGCCCAAGGGCTCCCAGGCCCCGTGAGGGCCGTGTCTGCCGGGACTCGCAATGGCCCTATACACCCTGACTCCCTTGCAGGTGATGACTCGATGAGGACGTCTCAGCTGAACGTGGGTACTTCCACGGACGTGTCACTGAAGATCACCGAGAGTGACCTCAGCCAGCTGACTGCCAGCATCCGCGCCCCGTCGGGCAACGAGGAACCGTGCCTGCTGAAACGTCTACCCAACCGGCACATCGGTGAGCACGGGGCCTCACGGGGGGGGGGGCGCTTGGGGCCAGGGAGGCCGCAGAGATGCTCAGCCTGACACGCCCTCTCCACAGGGATCTCCTTCACCCCCAAGGAAGTGGGGGAGCACGTTGTGAGTGTACGCAAGAGCGGCAAGCACGTCACCAACAGTCCCTTCAAAATTTTGGTGGGGCCATCGGAGATCGGGGATGCCAGCAAGGTTCGGGTCTGGGGCAAGGGCCTTTCAGAGGGACACACCTTCCAGGTGGCAGAATTCATCGTGGACACTCGGAATGCAGGTACATCTTGCCCCGGAGCCTCCACTTTTTCCAATGGGCCCTCCATGGACACTTGTGCCTCTTTCCTTCCTGGCACCTCCCCTTCTGGTCATATCCGGCTCCCTGACCTTCCTTTCCTGAGCCTGTTGGGATTCAGCCTGGAGCCCACTCAGGGCAAAGTGAATGTGCCCTGTCTGCTGTCTCACTGTTAAGAACAAGCTCAACCTGGGGTGTTGGGGGGGGGGGATTTCTTAGTGGTTAAGGCACTTCCTTGTAAGGCTTAACTGCCTGGGTTCCATTCCCCGGTACCCACATAAAGCCAGAAGCACAAAGTGGCACATGCGTCTGGAGTGTATTTGCAGCAGCTAGAGGCCCCGGCACACCCATTCTCCTTGTCTGTCTCTCTTCTATCTCTCGCTGCTTAAAAAAAAAATAAATATAAGCCGGGCGTGGTGGCGCACGCCTTTAATCCCAGCACTCGGGAGGCAGAGGTAGGAGGATCGCCGTGGGTTCGAGGCCACCCTGAGACTACATAGTGAAGTCCAGGTCAGCCTGGGCCAGAGTGATACCCTACCTCAAAAAACCAAACAATATATATATATAAAAGAAAAAAGCGCAATCATCCTCAACTTGTCTCTCCCCACTCGGAATCCAAGAAGTTTACATAGGGAATTTTCCAGACTTCCTCTCCAGTGGCCTTTGGATAACAGTGCCTCCCCCTTCTGCCTCTCCATTGCACCATTCTCCTTAGTGGTTACTCCACTCGCTGCTCCCCCCCACCCCCTGTTTTGGGTGGAGCTTACAGCTTGGGGCAGGGAAGGTAGCAAATAAAGGTGTGAATTTCATCAGCCTGCGAGAGACATTTCTCTCACTTTCATTCCCTTAGGTTACGGTGGCCTGGGGCTAAGTATTGAAGGCCCCAGCAAGGTAGACATCAACTGCGAGGACATGGAGGATGGCACATGCAAAGTCACCTACTGCCCCACTGAGCCTGGTACCTACATCATCAACATCAAGTTTGCTGACAAGCACGTGCCTGGTGAGTGTGTGTGGGCTGAGGCCACGTGGGGACAGTCCAGGGCCTGGGGAGTCAAGGGGATCTGCAGACCTGACTCTCCTTCTCGCTTACAGGGAGTCCCTTCACCGTGAAGGTGACAGGCGAAGGCCGCATGAAGGAAAGCATCACCCGGCGCAGACAAGCACCTTCCATTGCCACCATTGGCAGCACCTGTGACCTCAACCTCAAGATCCCAGGTAGAGCCTGCAGGCGCGCAGGGCAGAGCGAGGTGGGGCAAGGCCATGGGGGTGTGCCTGGGGCCTCCCTCCTCACTTCCTCCTGCCTGCATCCGGGCATTCCGCAGGGAACTGGTTCCAGATGGTGTCGGCCCAGGAGCGCCTGACGCGCACCTTCACGCGCAGCAGCCACACGTACACGCGCACCGAGCGGACGGAGATCAGCAAGACTCGGGGCGGGGAGACCAAGCGAGAGGTGCGAGTGGAGGAGTCCACCCAGGTCGGCGGAGACCCCTTCCCTGCTGTTTTCGGGGACTTCCTGGGCCGGGAACGCCTGGGCTCCTTCGGCAGCATCACCCGGCAGCAAGAGGGTGAGCAGAGAGGGTCCTTGAAAGGGGGCGGGGGGGCTGCTGTCCCCCTGACACGGGATGACCTCTTCCCTGCCTGACTCAGTCCTAATGGCCAAGGCTGGTGTGAGCAGAGGAGGAGGTGCCCTTGGGTGGGGGTCGGGGGGTGGGGTTGGGGGAGAAGCATGGGAACAGCCCTGATGTCACTCGAACCCTGCAGGGGAGGCCAGCTCTCAGGACATGACTGCGCAGGTGACCAGCCCATCAGGCAAGATAGAAGCCGCAGAGATCGTCGAGGGAGAGGACAGCGCGTACAGCGTGCGCTTTGTGCCCCAGGAGATGGGGCCCCACACTGTCACCGTCAAGTACCGTGGGCAGCACGTGCCCGGCAGCCCCTTTCAGTTCACTGTGGGGCCACTGGGTGAAGGTGGTGCTCACAAGGTGCGAGCTGGAGGGACAGGGCTGGAGCGAGGTGTGGCTGGCGTGCCAGGTGAGGAGCAGGGGACTGGGGGGGGGAGGGGAGGGGCACCCCGTGTGAGTGTTGATGGTACTGAAGGGCTACTGCTGTCTCCCTGAATGCAGCTGAGTTTAGCATCTGGACCCGGGAAGCCGGTGCTGGGGGCCTGTCCATCGCTGTGGAGGGTCCCAGCAAGGCGGAGATTGCATTTGAGGACCGCAAAGACGGCTCCTGCGGTGTCTCCTATGTTGTTCAGGAGCCAGGTCAGTGTGCACGCTGGGGTGCAGGTGAGGGTGCCCGGCCTGCCCTTCCCCGGTGGCTTCCTCCTGCTCACACTAGGCAGAAGATGCCCGGGGCTAGAGGACTCTCCTCATGGGGGCCCCTGCTTCTTCTGTGCCCCAGTTCATGGCCTGAGGTCACAGAGGAGGAAGACACTCGCCTCCCCGCCCCCCCCCCCCCCCCCCCCGCCAAAATGCACGTCTCTTCCCCGGGAAGCACGTCCCGGGATGTGGCTGGGGTGGTTGGTAGTGTGCTGACTTGACCTCCCTCCCCAGGTGACTATGAGGTCTCCATCAAGTTCAACGACGAGCACATCCCAGACAGCCCCTTTGTGGTGCCCGTGGCCTCCCTCTCAGATGATGCTCGCCGTCTCACTGTCACCAGCCTCCAGGTGTGTGCTGGGGGTGGGGCCTCTGTGCCATCTGAGATGGGCAGGAGTCTAGGGTGGCAGGCTCATATGGCCGCTGAGTAGCAGTGACCTTGAGAGGCCAGTCAGCCTTAGACTCCTCTCCCCCTGTTTGTCTGGGACCCAGTTGATGGCTCCTGCTCCGTGTCCCCCGAGTCTTTGTTTCTGACTTTTATAAGACACTTTGACAACGCTGTCCTTATTGCTGTCATTTCTGATTTCTGTGTGTTCCACTTCCTTCTGGACATTATAATGACTTTATAAGTGCATAAAATCAATACAAGTTAAGAGTAAGCCAGTTGGCAGAGAAAGCTGAGGGCCGCTCCTCTCCTGACCACTGAGGACTTGCTGTAACACCTAGAGAGCCTGTGTCACCTTTCCCTCTAGCATACGGGACTATGTCCCATGCACGCTTCCAGCATGTCACGCTGACAGTTGTTCATGGGCCACACTGTTAAGGAACTTAGTAAATCTGAGACAAGGAGAAGGCCACACCCTTCTAGCTGCTGTCTGGGCAGTCCTAACAGCCCGCAGTGAGCCCCGCTACTCTAGAGACCCCAGCCCAGGCTCTCCCGTCTCCCAACCTCAGACCCCTACATGTGCTCCCTCCAGTCTTTCCTCTTGGCCCCCTCCTTCTGAAAGTGCTCTCGGGCCAGTCTGACCACACAGCTTGCTGTCTCCAAGCCCAAAGACGCGACAGGCCACGCAGCACTCTCAAACTCCTGCCCGTCTGCTTTTTAGCATCTGGCCTGTGATTTCTCAGTCAGGATAGGGGTACCTACCTCACCACTCATCCCGTACGGCACCCGGTACCCAGCACAGCTAGGATGTGCCCATCTCATGGCAGGTGCATTAAAGGGTGGCAGACTCCACCTCCTCAATTATTATTTTTTTGGTTTATTTTTACTTTTTTATTTGAGAGTGACAGAGAGATAAAGAGGCAGAGAGAGAGAGAGAAAGAAAGAGAGAGAGAGAGAGAAAATGGGCGCACCAGGGCTTCCTGCAAACGAACTCCAGACGCGTGTGCCCCCTCGTGCATCTGGCTAACGTGGGTCCTGGGGAATCGAGCCTTGAACCGGGGTCCTTAGGCTTCACAGGCAAGCGCTTAACCGCTAAGCCATCTCTCCAGCCCTCAATTATTTTTTGCAAACAAGGCTGACAGACTGGGGTCAGACTGGGGAGTTGAGAGCCTTGGGCTAGCCTTACATTGAGAACAGCATCTGGCTACAGAGAGCCCTTCCAACACCAGCCTCCTTGGATTTCAAGTATCTCCTCTGGCCTCTGCAGGAGACGGGGCTCAAAGTGAACCAGCCAGCATCCTTTGCGGTGCAGTTGAATGGAGCGCGGGGCGTAATCGATGCTAGGGTGCACACGCCGTCAGGAGCCGTGGAAGAGTGCTATGTCTCTGAGCTGGACAATGGTGAGCTTGCCCTGCCCCTGTTGTCTCCTGGCCACGCCAGGACCTCTGGGAGAGGGTGGAGAAGGACGGAGACTAACCCTCAGCCCACTGCCTCACAGATAAACATACCATCCGCTTCATCCCCCATGAGAATGGCGTCCACTCCATTGATGTCAAGTTCAACGGCGCCCACATCCCTGGAAGTCCCTTCAAGATCCGCGTTGGGGAACAGAGCCAGGCTGGGGACCCTGGCTTGGTGTCAGCCTATGGACCTGGACTGGAGGGAGGCACCACTGGTGAGTGCCTGGAGCTGGGTTGGAAGCAGGGGGTGCTTGGAGGGTGCTCAGCCACTCACTGGCACTGCCTTATAAAGCTGCCCCCAAGAGGCCCAGGGCCTGCTCTGGGCTGCCTTCTTTTCTGCCTACAGTCTTGCTCTGTCTGGCCCCCAGGTGTGTCATCAGAGTTCATTGTGAACACCCAGAATGCAGGCTCCGGAGCCTTGTCTGTCACCATTGACGGCCCCTCCAAGGTGCAGCTGGATTGTCGGGAGTGTCCCGAGGGCCACGTGGTCACTTACACTCCCATGGCCCCTGGCAACTACCTCATTGCCATCAAGTATGGTGGCCCCCAGCACATTGTGGGAAGTCCTTTCAAAGCCAAGGTCACAGGTGAGTTCCCTGGCTGAGAGAGGTCCTTGCAGCCCAGCCCACCCAGCTGTAGTGGCCATTCAGATTTGGTCATAGTCTGCCCTCATTTGGGATCAAGTTACCGCCTGGATGGAGGTGGACTTGGTTTTATGTTGCATTCCATTCCATGCAGTTGTGCATAATCATCTGTAAAAATACACTCCTGGGGCTAAAGAGATGGCTCAGTGGTTAAGGTACTTGCCTGCAAAGCCTAAGGACCCAGGTTCTATTCCTCAGTGCTCACATAAAGCCAGATGCAAAAGTGGCGCATGCAACCGGAGTTCATTTGCAGTGGCTAAAGGCTCTGACATGCCCATTCTCTCTCTCCAATAAATCAGTCAATCAAAAATAATTTTTTAAATCACAATTCTGCTGCGTATGGTGGCACATGCCTTTAATCCCAGCACTCGGGAGGCAGACAGAGGTAAGAGGATCACTGTGAGTTCAAGGCCAGCCTAGGACTACAGAGTAAGTTCCAGGTCAACCTGTGCTCAAGTGAGACTCTACCTCAAAAAAACCCAGGCTGAAGCTGGGCGTGGTGGCGCACGCCTTTAATCCCAGCACTCAGGAGGCAGAGGTAGGAGGATCGCCATGAGTTCGAGGCCACCCTGAGACTCCATAGTGAATTCCAGGTCAGCCTGAGCTAGAGTGAGACCCTACCTCGAAAAAAAAAAAAAAAAAAACCCGGGCTGGAGGGATGGCTTAGCAGTTAAGACGTTTGCCTGCAAAGCCAAAGGACCCAGGTTCGATTCCCCAGGACCCACGTTAGCCAGATACACAAGGGGCACACGCATCTGGAGTTCGTTTGCAGTGGCTGGAGGCTCTGGTGTGCCCATGTGCTTATTCTCTCTCTCTCTCTCTCCCTCTCTCTCTCTCTCTCTCCCTTTCTCTATCAAATAAATAAATAAATAAAATAAAATATATATTTTTTAAATACAATTCTTCTGGGCTGTGGATGTGGAGCAGTGAATAGAGTGCCTGCTTAACATACGAAGCCCTGAGTTCAATCCCCTCATTGAATAAACCGGGTATGGTGGTACATGCCGGTAATCCCAGCATTCAGGAGGTGAAAGCATAGTTTGAGGTCAGCCTGCGCTACAGGAGACCTTGTCTCCCCCACCTTCAGTACTGGGGATCAAACTCAGAGCCTTGCCACATGCCAGGCAGGTGTTTTGCCACCGAGCTGTGTCTCTCCCTAACTCTGTCTGTTGTCACTGTCTACCCCTTGATTAATCTTTGACCTGCACAGGCTTTGGCTTAACTCTCTTTCACCTGCTTTCTGCTATGTCTCGTTTCTAGTAAGATAAATAGTTAGCAACCCCCCCCTCCCCTGCCCCACTTCAGTGCTGGGAATTGAAACCAGGGCCTTGTACATACTAGGTAAGTGCTCTACCACTGAGCAGTACTCCTAGCCTTGTAAGGTTCCCTCTTTGAAGCTGTTTAAGGAGCTTTTGGATATATGTTTTGTTTTGTTTTCTTTTCTTTTTTGAGGTAGGGTCTCACGCTAGCTCAGGCTGACCTAGAATTCACTATGTAGTCCCAGGGTGGCCTCGAATCATGGCAATCCTCCTACCTCTGCCTCGCGAGTGCTGGGATTAAAGTTTTGTGCCATTATGTCTGGCTGTATGTTCTTTTCTAAAAGTCAAACTCTTGACCTGCACATAAAACTTTCCAAACAAATCCTGGAAAGGTGAGGGGCAGAGCCAGCAGTGGTTTAGGCCGAGGGATAAGCAGGAGGTGGCTCTGGTAGTGGGGTGCTTGTTTGGGATGGGCTGTGCTCTTCAGACGTTACAGATGAGGACAGGGGAGGTCCTAAGTGCAGGCACTGTGGCCTAGATCCCCAATTCCAGAGGGCTCTCAGTGTTGGCTGAAGACCTCCTACCTAGGGACGAACAGGAAGTCCCTGACCACATTCTTGGCCACCTATTCTTCCCCTCAGGTCCCCGGCTGTCTGGAGGCCATAGCCTTCATGAAACGTCTACAGTTCTGGTGGAGACTGTGACCAAGTCCTCCTCGAGCCGAGGCTCCAGTTATAGTTCCATCCCCAAGTTCTCTTCCGATGCCAGCAAGGTGGTGACACGAGGCCCTGGGCTGTCCCAGGCCTTTGTGGGTCAGAAGAATTCCTTCACTGTGGACTGCAGCAAAGCAGGTAGGCCCCAGGGGAGAGGGGACTTGCCTTGTGGGGAGCATGGGAGGGACCCTGGTTTGAGCCACATCACTCTGCCTCCCTCTGCAGGTACCAACATGATGATGGTGGGTGTGCACGGGCCCAAGACCCCCTGTGAAGAGGTGTATGTGAAACACATGGGAAACCGGGTATACAATGTCACCTACACTGTCAAGGAGAAAGGAGATTACATCCTCATTGTCAAGTGGGGTGATGAAAGTGTCCCCGGAAGCCCCTTCAAGGTCAATGTGCCCTGAACCCAGAAATGCCTCCCCCCCAACCTAGGCCCCCCCACCTGCCAAACACACACACTCACACCCTCATCTACACAAACGTGCCACACCCAGATGCACACTTGCAGAATCGCACTACAAATGCATATCTGGGGTGTGTTGTGAGGGGCACAGCCTCTCCTCCCTCTGTGCCCCTATGGGGTGGAGGGCCTTCTCTGTCTCAGGACAGTGTCCCTCCCTCGGATGTGGCACAAGGGCAGACTGGGGTTGGGTTCAGGGGCAGAGACTGTGACATAAGGGGCTAGACGAGGGATTCGGGGCCTAGGGAAGCCCTCTGAGTATTGTGTAGTGGGGAGTATCATGTTGGAGACGTGTGGGTGAGAGAGGTCACCCACACAAACCGCCCTGCGTGAGGACTGCATCCGGTGGCCACCATCAAAGAGTGTCAAGGACTTGGAAAATAAAGCACAATCGGAGAAGAAAACAGACCCAGAACAAGCATCACATGCCATGAGGACTGGCCTTGATTACATGCACCACCTAAGCCAGATTTCCTGAGGGACTGATTCTCTCATTTTTCTTCTTCTTCTTTTTTTTAATGATTGCACAGCTCTGCCCCATTGGGGCCTTTTTTACACACTGCGAGGCCCAGCTTTCTGGGGGACTTTTGGAAAACTCCAAATAAAGTGAGGCTGTCGCAGAGGCTTGGCTATTGTGTGTGTGTGTGCGCGCCCGCTCGCCAGTGGCCATCTTCTGGCCTACTGGTCTGACTAAATCAGACCCTGGGGACCAGAGGCAGGACTGGCTATCCCCTGGAGGCCTGACCCTAGGCTGAGGGAAAGGGTCTGAGGAAGACATGAGGAAAGACCATCGGGTTGGAGACCTGGTCCTCTGCCGGTTGGAACATTGGTCTGTGGCAGGTGGGCGTGGACAGTGTTCTGGAAGACTGTTCGAGGACTAATGGAAGACATTAGAACAGGGTCCACTGACTCAAGCACGAATGTTTCTTACCCAGCAGGCTGCTGGGACCAAATGCCAACTCGGAACATCCACTCCAGAGTCTGGGTCAAACCAGGGCCTGCTGCATCTGACCTTGAACCCCTGCACCAGCCTCTGAACTAATCTCTTGGCCCTGACTGAGTCACTCCAACCTGTTTCTCTGCCTCCACACTCCTTGCAGCTGGAGGGGGTCCTATTAAAGTTCTATGTTCCTCTGATTTAGGGCCCAGGGCCTGATGTGTCTCCCTCCTATTCCGGGTCAAAAGTCGACTCCAAGATTCCTTAAGTTCAGACACTTGTCTCTTCACTGTGTGGGTTGGGCAGCATTCCCGCTCCCTCTTTTAACCTGAGCTGCCTTCGTGGCCTCTGGTTTCCTGAGCACCAGAGCCGCACTTTGGGCCTCTGCCACTCCACCCTGACCTTGCTGGCCCCTCCCAAGTCAGCACTGCCAGTTCTGTCAGTGCCCTGGGGCACATTCCTGGCTATGGTTACTACCCTGATCTGTGAGCAGGTCTCCATGGCCTCCCCCAACCAGTCTGAGCTCCCTGACCCTGAGAGAGCTAATGCAGGCATGAATGATACATGAACAGCTTAGGTGCAGAGTAACACAGAGACACATTTCATTAGATGGGTCCTGTAACAGTAGACCTTCCCCAGGCACTTGCCAGAGGAGATCCAAACACACGTGGTCCCAGCCCCTAACCCTGCTCCTCGTCAGCTCTTCAGTCAGGGGTCTGTCTACTTCCTCGCTCCTCTTTCAAGTTCCTTCTTTTCCTAGGACTGAGGCAGAATAAAGGGAAAGGACACTCCTCACCCAAATCTGGTTGAGAGTCAAAACTCCCAGGCATAATTAATATTTGCTGTGAAGGAAGCTGACAGAGAGACCATATTCCTTTTATATGGATTTCAGATGAGAAAGTTCAAATAGCAATGGACCATGCTTAAGGCTTATACACACAGCCTTATTCCTTTCTCACGTAATTTTCTGGAAAAGCTCATAAACAAGACTATAAACTTTTGGGCTGGAACAGTGGCTCAGCAATTAAAGGTGCCTGTTTGCAACGCCTGCTGACCTGGGTTCAATGCCTCAGTACCCACATAAAGCCAGATGAACGGAGTGGCGCATGCACCTGGAGTTCATGTGTAGCGACAAGGGGCCTAGTGGGCCCAATCCCCCCACTCTCCCCTCAAAAATAAATAAATTAATATTTTAAAAGGTATTTTTTAAAGGGCTTCAGAAATGGCTCAGCAGTTAAAAGACCTTCCTTGTAAAGCCTTACGACCCAGTTCGATCCCCCAGTACCCATGTAAAGTGGCACATGCATCTGGAGTTCATTTGTAGTAGAAAAAGGCCCTGGCACACCACTCATTCATTCTCTCTCTCTGCTTGCAAATAAATAAAAATATTTTTTAGAAGTTAAATTTAAAAAAAAGCCTGCCGGGCATGGTGGCACACACCTTTATATACATATATATATATATATATATATATATATATATATATATATATATATCTTATTGACAACTTCTATACTTACAGACAACAAACCATGGTATTTCCCTCCCCTCCCCCACTTTCCCCTTCATAACTCTGCTCTCCATCATATCCCCAACCCCTCTCTCCATCAGTCTCTCTCTTGATTTGATGTCATCATCTTTTTCTTCTATTATGAGGGTCTTATGTCGTTCTTGCTAGGCACTGTGAGGTCTTGGATATCGAGGCCAAATTCTGTCCAGACAGTTGTATGTAAGGAGTGGTACCCTTCCTTTGGCTCTTACATTCTTTCCACCACCTCTTCCACAGTGGACCCTGAGCCTTGGAGGGTGTGAGATGTTTCAGTGCTGGACACTCCTCTGTCCCTTCTTCTCAGCAGTATGTTGCCTTTTAGCTCATCCCAATGGTCATCACCATCTGAAAAGAGAAGCTTCTCTAACCAGAAGTGAGAATAGCATTAATATATGAGTGTGAACATTAAGTGTAGTGCTTTCAGGGCAATTTGGTGAAAGTAATACATGCATTTATCCAGACAAGAGCAGACTTTATACCCCTAAGGCTCATGAGCTTCCCTGCCATAGGCTTTTGATTAGGTTTTCAGTACCAGGCACGTATTCCCTCCCATAGAGTGGGCCTTCAGTCCAATTAGAGAGCAGTTGCTTACCCCCAGAGCAGACATGCCACTATTGCACTCATTCAGACATTTGGCCTGTCTGGCCAAACTTGAGGTTTCCAGTGTTCACTGTTTTCACCACTGTTGACTTCTGTCTCCCATAAGACTGCATACAGTGCAGCTTACAGTTGTCTGGGCTACAGGGAGAAGGTTTTCTGCTCAGCACCAGCTGGATTTCTCAGTGACTTTGCCACTCAGGCATGTGAAGTCTTCAGCAATAGGGTCTTTCCATCTCTTTCTCACAGAAAACCAAGGGCCTTGGCAATAGCCTATAATGTTTTGGAGGCAACAGGGACCTCCCTGACCAACAACTCACTGTAAGGTATCCCATCCCAGGCACTGAAAATTTTTCTAGTAACAATTTATGGTTTCTGGATGCGCCATTATTTAAGAAAGTAGATTTTCATATGTCTTATTCACAATATCTTGAATTTTGACTGACCCTCCCACTCCACCTTTCTTTTATACAGTCTCTTCCCCTGCCCTCACTTAGACCTTTCCCCTCCCTGTAATCTGTTCTTCTACTTACATAGATACAATACCATCCCCTTAAGACCTTCTCTCTCCTCCTCCTCCCTTACAGCCTTTTTCTAGCTTATGGGCATCTGTTACTGATTATTGGTTCCAGATCACACACAAGTCTATACATTTGTACCTAGGATCCACATATAAGAGAGAACATGTGACGTTTGGTTTTCTGGGCCTGGGTTTCTTCACTTAGTATAATCCTTTCCAGATCCATCCATTTCCTTGCAAATTTCATAATTTCATTTTTCTTTACTACTGAATAGAACTCCATTGTGTAAATATGCCACATCTTTATTATTCATTCATCTGTGGATGGACACCTAGGCTGGTTCCATTTCCTAACTATTGTGAATACAGCAGCAATAAACATGGTTGTGCAAGTGTCTCTAAGGTAGTGAGAACAGTCATTAGGATATATGCCTAGGAGTGCTATAACTGGGTCATATGGTAAATCTATTTTTAGCTGTCACTGATTTCCACAATGGCTATACCAGATTACATTCCCACCAACAGTGCGGAAGGGTTCCCCTTTTTCCACATCCTCGCCAACATTGATTGTCCTTTGTTTTCTTGATGGTAGCCATTCTGACGAGAGAAGGAATCTCAAGGTAGTTTTAATTTGCATTACTGGTGCTGGCCTCTAAAGGCCCAGGTGTGAGGCCTAGTGGAACTTCCTGAGCCTAGCTAAAGTTTGGTGATCTGCCTCTGGCCAGACGTGACTCAGCAAGACGCCTAATGGCTTCTTACCTGCTACCTCCACATGGGAGTTAGAATTATCATTTCAATAGTCACAGTTTACTATTGGCCCTTACCTTTCCCCACCATCCTACAATCCCCGCCTTCACCCCCAACATTATATAGGCAACTGTTCATAACAATAAATCGAGTTCCTGCTTCTACAAGACTCCCGACTCAGTGTGGTTTTTCTCCGGTGGCCAGGAGAGGTCTGAGTCGTCGGACGCTCATCTCCTCCTCAGCCCCTCGGGAGGAACCAGCGGGCCTGGTCCTTCCCTCGGCACTACCTGCCCCCGCCGGCGGAGCCCGGCATCTGGCGCCTAACGTGCGGCTCTTGGAATCCGGCAGACTAGTGCCCCCTGAGAGACATTCGTTGAGGAGGTCAATCGGTGTACATATGTGGGTGAGCGTACCCCTATAAGTAGTCTTTATATTTAATGTGCTAAACTTTGCTTCTATAACCTGTACTTGTTGATCAACGTCTCTTTGTTCTCTTTCTCTTTCCTTTCACTTTTAGTTTGCAGACAAGCTACATCTGCGGCTTTTGTACAGCATGTTTACATATCTTTTGGATCCTTGTGGTTGTATTGTACTCATGTGTATGTGGGTTGCTATTGCCCTAATTTTATGGACATTTTTCTCTCAACTTTATAATGTGGGACAGTCTAACTGTAAATCCAATCCTGCCTTAGAATCTCTCAGGGCACTCCTAAAGAGTAGAGGGCTTAATTTGACTGATAATCAGGCTCAACAGACCTGGGATTGCCTTCTCAAACTGGCGCCATGGCTGCCGGAAGGAAATCTCTTTGATTGGGACACGTGGGATAGGGTAGAGGCCCTTGTTTGTCGGGCACATGTGGAGAAGGGTCAAATACCCCCCTCAGGGGTCCTCCCTATGATCTCAGCCCTCAAGGCCTGCTTCCCTCCAAGGCCAACCAAACATAAACAAAAGACAGAAGAAAAAGATAATATACAGCCTAATCCAGCTACTCCTCCTGGAGATACAGCTTTAAAAAAACCCCAAAAGGATGCATCTTTATGCTCCTCACTCGATCCCTTTGAGAGTGCTCCCTGGCCTTCCGGGGGACCTCCTCCACCTCCTCCATCAACTAACCCTTTCTGGACCCCCTCGGCCCCTCCTTCATATTCGGCCGCCGAGACCCCCTCAGCCCCTCCATATTCGGCAGCCAAGCCGTCAGAAAATAAAGCTACTTTTTTATTTCCCGTCAATCTAAATCCTGGGGGCAATCGCCCTGCTGCCTGGTATCCGTGGGAAGCTCAGGACCTTAAGGAGCTTAAAAAAGCGGTCTCGGAGGATGGACCCAACTCTCCTTGGGCTGAGACCCTATTACAGGGCCTTGCCCATCAACCTTGTACAACCCAAGATTGGAAAAATCTAGTCAGGGCTGTCTTGTCAGGTCCCCTATACATTAAGTGGTGTGCCTTTTTTAGAGATGAATGCCATGCACAGGCAGAACGAAACCAAAATCAACAGCCCCCTGTGCCGATAACTTTTGGGATGCTCTCTGGTACCTCTGATCAATATGCTACAGGCACTCAACAGGCGGCTATACCTGACCCGTATAGGGACCAGGTCAGGGCACTGGGCTTGGCGGCATGGAAAAAGCTTGATGAGGGACCCTCTGAAACTCCCCTTATGAGTATTACTCAAAAACCATCTGAGGATTTGGCTACATTTATAGATAGGGTGGAAAAAAGTCTCCAAAGAAAATTTCCCCCAGGGGCATTACGGGATCAGTTTACTAAAATGTTGGTCTGGGATGGGATGACGGCCGATCACCGCCTCGCCTGTGCGGGTCTCAAGGACAACTCCATGAGTAGATGGATTGTAGCCACCAAGGACGTTGGCACTATCTCCCATCAGGCTAGGGCCATGGCTGCCGCCCTTCAGGAAAATAAACAGAGAGATTTGGCCAATACGATCTGTGCATTACAGTTAAATTCTAAAAACTTGACATGTTTTGGATGCGGGGACGAGGGCCACTTTAAAAAGGAGTGCCCCAACAGGACAAAGCCTCCTCCGCGCTCTGGGGGGACGACCAACGCCCCTCACACCCTTTGCCCTAAATGCAATAAAGGGTTTCATTGGGCTAAGGAATGTAAATGGAAGTTTAACATACAGGGAAAGCCTTTAAACTCCTCCAGGGGCTTCCCCCAGCCCCGTTAAATAAGGGGAAAGAGACCATCAAAGCCTATTGGACCGTCCCCCTGGTCCCCGGCCTTAGACCCAAAATTATTTTGAATATTGGCAATAAAAAATTCAAACTTCTCATTGACACTGGAGCGGACCGAACGGTCCTGAGAAAGGAGGAAGTGCCCCCCTCCTGGCAGCTTGTGCCCGGCCCTCCCCTACTGGGAATTGGCGGGCAATCCACCTCCTGGGAGACTGCCACGTGGCTCCCTTGGACTGACCCAGGTGGGGACAGGGGAAAAGTCCGCCCTCTCGTGGTGACTGGGCTCACTGCTAACTTACTGGGGCAAGACATCCTTGGAGATGCTGAGGCTTTCATCACTACTGACCATAAGGCCTTTTATAATGATTTGTTAGATAAAAAAGAATATCAACAACAGTCTGAGGAAGGGAGGGAATATCATCCCAATTATAGAGATGACCCTTACTTTGAGCAACTCAGACAAAAGTACTCCAATAAACACCCCCAATTCTAAGGGCCACTGCCCAGCCCCCCCCATTTAAAATCCAGTGGAGACCGGGGGATCCTGTATGGGTTGAGCAGTGGCCTCTCCCTTCTTCTAAGTTACACCAACTCCACATACTTATTGATCAACAGTTGGAGGCCGGACATATTCGTCCCTCCACTAGTCCCTGGAACTCTCCTGTCTTTGTCATAAAAAAGCCTAATGGGTCCTGGAGATTTTTACATGATTTAAGAAAGATCAATGAACGCATGATCCCCTTCGGAACTCCCCAGAGGGGACTCCCATGGATCCCAGCTATTCCCAATATATACCATATTACTATCATTGACATTAAAGATTGCTTCTTCTCTATCCCTCTCCATCCAGGAGACATGGAAAAATTTGCATTCTCTGTACCTGCTGTTAATTTTTGTGGCCCAGATAGGAGATTTGAATGGACTGTCTTACCTCAGGGCATGGCAAATAGCCCACCCATTTGTCAATATTACCTGTCATCCATTTTCTCTTCTCTTATCAATCTCCCTGATACCCTGTTTTATATTTACATGGATGATATTATTCTTGGGTGCCTAGATTCCTCCACACTCCAGGACCTTACCCACCAATGTCTAACTATCCTGCATACTCACGGCTTTAAAGTAGCTCCAGAAAAAGTTCAAACTGTGCCTCCCTTTAAGATCTTGGGCTCGATCCTTACCCTAGATACAGTTTCACCTGTTAAACCACAACTTTATATTCAGGATTCTTACACCTTGCCTCAACTCCAGAAGCTTTTGGGAGAAATTAATTGGATGAGGCCTTGGATACCCATAACTACTGAAGAGCTGTCCCCTTTATTTGACCTCCTAAAGGACCTTAACTTCTCCTCTCAGGTAATTTTGTCCCCTTGTCATCAACAAATTTTTCATAAGGTACAACAGGCTATAAATACTGTGACCCTAAAGAGGTTCAATCCTGATTTGCCCATCTCCCTCTACATTTTCTCTGGGGAAACATTATGCACTGCACTGTTGGCCCAGGAAGGTGAACCCATCCAATGGGTCCACCTCTCAATCGGTGGGGTCCCCAGAGTTTATTCTATAACCAACCAGGTTGCTGATTGCATTATCAAGGGCAGAGACACCTCTGTCCGGTTGTTTGGCACAGAACCTCACCTTATTGTCACCCCCTTTAAGATAACAGATTTCACCTGGCTTCAGAGAAATAATAATAGAGTTGCTATGGCTCTCGAGGGGTTTCTAGGTAAAATTGATTGCCATTATGGCCCCCACAAATGGATGAGTTCTTTCTCCAGATTAGAATGGAAGCCCCCCAGGCTTTTTCTGTCTCAACCTAACCCTGACTTTCTTACCGTGTTTACTGATGGAGGGCACCTGGGGGCTTCCCTAGTCGTTTACCCTCCCTTAAAACAGGAAAAAGAGCCTATGCCCATAAAGTCAGTCTCTCATGAGGTTGAGGGGTCAGCACAATTCAAAGAACTATTTGCTGTCGTTCTAGCTTTGGACACTATTCAAGAGCCATTTAACTTATTTTCTGACAGCCTTTATGTTGTTAATTTATTACCCAACCTGGTTGAGGCCCATATTAGACTGGACTCCAACCCTATATCTCCTCTGATGATTCAAGCTCGTTCCCTACTCAAACAAAGAATTAACCCCATTTTTCTTCAACATCTCAGGGGTCATCAAAACTTACCGGGATTTCTTTCTCGAGGAAACAATTTGGCTGATAAAATGGCTTCTATGCCTCAGTGTAATACTATTACAGAAGCTACACGCTTCCACTTATTGACCCATGTCAACTGGAGAGGTCTCAAGCACAGGTTTCCACAGGTACCAGTCAAGGACCTTAAAAAAATTGTCCGGACTTGTAAGTCCTGTCAGCCCTTCCTCCAAGTACCCCCCCTTCAAACTACAGGAAGCAATCCTAGAGGGCTACGCCCTAATCATCTGTGGCAAATTGATGTCACACACTATTCTCCATTTGGGAAACTTAAATATATTTTTCTTTCAGTTGATACCTTTTCCCGTGCCTGCTGGGCATCAGCACATGCTGGGGAAAAATCTAAACATGCCATTAGTCATATGCTTCAATGTTTTGCCACTCTTGGGCTGCCTGATCAAATTAAAACAGATAATGGCCCCTGCTTCGTAAGCAAGGCCTTTGTAGATTTTCTCCAGAACTGGAAAATCTCACATTCTACAGGCATCCCATACAACCCCCGGGGCCAAGCTATCGTTGAAAGATATAATCAGACTCTCAAGTCTCAATTACAAAAACAAAAGGGGGAATCCTTACCCCCACACGACCAACTAAAAAAGGCATTATTTACCCTAAATATTTTAAACTTTTCTAAAGAAGATAAACAACTCTCCCCTTTTCAAAAACATTGGTCTTCATCCATTACCTACAGTTCTATCTGGGTAAGATGGAGGGACCCATTGACTGGGGCCTGGAGAGGGCCTGATCCGCTCCTCACAGCAGGGAGAGGGTTTGGATGTGTCTTCCCTCAAGATGAAAAAAGACCCATTTGGGTACCAGCGAGAGACCTAAAATATTTGTCCCAACAAGAGGACACTGACAGTCACTTCTCTAGGGAGTGTCCCACCCCTGAGGACTGTTCCTAAAATGGTCCTTCACCCTACTAAACTAAACAATTCCCTCCCTTGTGGAGGATTGCTGGCTTTGCCTCCAATCTGGGCCTCTCTGGCTGCTTGCAGTACAGTTGCCTGTACGACCTTAAAACATTACTCAGCCACCTTCCCCATCCCCGTCCAGCTTTTCCCAATGTTTCCCCTGGAACTTGCATTTGGGCCCCGCCTTCCCCTAATAATTCCAGTATAGATGTGGGATACATTCATCCTTCCTTCTGTACTTTTAACACAGCTGATCCCAATGCTCAATGCTGCCCACCTTCTGGAATGGTTTATGTTTGTGGAGGCGGGATGGCCTATGACTTTCTGCCCACCAATTGGACGGGCCTTTGTGCCCCAGCCACCTTAATCCCAGATGTAGATATCATCCCTGGAAATGAGGCCCTCCCTGTATCAGAGGGAGACCTATCTTCAACAACAGCTAGATTCCCTGGCTGAGGTAGTCCCACAAAACAGGAGAGGACTAAACCTACTAACGGCCGAAAAAGGAGGCGTATGTTTGTTTTTACAGGAAAAATGCTGCTTTTACGCCAATAAATCAGGAATCGTCCAGGACAAGATTAAGAGGCTCCAGGAAGACTTGGAGAGGTGGCAGCGGGATCTCCAGGACAACCTGCTGTGGACGGGCTTACATGACTTCTTACCCTACCTTCTGCCTCTACTTGGGCCCCTCCCCCTCCTTCTCCTTCTCCTCACTGTCGGGCCTTGTGCAATTAATAAGATTACACAATTTATTCACCAATGGCTAGAGGCAATAAAACCTCATCAGGTCAAAATACAGGCTGGAAACTCAGGAATTAAGTTCCTCAGGTGACCCACTGCCACCTCCTCTGCCCTCCATGTGACCAATGACGGGTAAGATCCCCATAGGGGGACAACCTAAGACAGGCCATGGGGTGGGTTCTCACCGAGCTAAACACATGGTACCCAGTGACGGGTAAGATCCCCAGAGGGGGACAACCTAAGACAGGGGCCATGATGAATGCTCTGAGCTAAACACCTGGTACCCAATGACGGTTAAGACCCCCAGAGGGGGACAACCTAAGACAGGGGCCATGGTGACTAATGCTCTTACAAAAACAAAAGGGGGAGATGCTGGCCTCTAAAGGCCCAGGTGTGAGGCCTAGTGGAACTTCCTGAGCCTAGCTAAAGTTTGGTGATCTGCCTCTGGCCAGACGTGACTCAGCAAGACGCCTAATGGCTTCTTACCTGCTACCTCCACATGGGAGTTAGAATTATCATTTCAATAGTCACAGTTTACTATTGGCCCTTACCTTTCCCCACCATCCTACAATCCCCGCCTTCACCCCCAACATTATATAGGCAACTGTTCATAACAATAAATCGAGTTCCTGCTTCTACAAGACTCCCGACTCAGTGTGGTTTTTCTCCGGTGGCCAGGAGAGGTCTGAGTCGTCGGACGCTCATCTCCTCCTCAGCCCCTCGGGAGGAACCAGCGGGCCTGGTCCTTCCCTCGGCACTACCTGCCCCCGCCGGCGGAGCCCGGCAACTGGGGAGCCAGAGGTAGGAGGATCACCATGAGTTCAAGGCCACCCTGAGACTACATAGTTAATTCCAGGTCAGCCTGGGCTAGAGAGAGAGCCTACCTAAAAAAGTTAAACAAACAAACAAACAAAAAATCCCTGTTACAGGTGGCAGCTGGAGCTGTGTCCTGCTCCTGCCACACTGCCACTGACAGGAGGGTACCTTCCCCTCCTCTCTCTGGGTTGGCTCCCAAAGTCCCATCTCTTTTTAATTATGCCATCTAGTCAAGAGTTTGCAGAGACTGGTCTTCCTGCCCAAAACATCCTCTTGGCCTCTTGTCCATCCCTTTCACCCTGCTGACCCTTCAGGTCTCTGCTTAGTTGATAAAACCTTCCTGGGGGGGGGGGGGGTCCTTTGAGTCAGGTTCTTTGGGTTAGTAAACAAAGATGGGCACTTCTGTGTCCTCCTCAGATGCTAGCAGCGAACACGGGCTTTGTAACTATGTGTTCCCTTAGCTCTCTACGGCACTAGACAGCACCATCATTAATTTGCTCGTTGCTTCAGTGAACTGGACAAGTGTGTACCAAGTGATTGTTAACATCCCATACAATAACCACACAAAACAAACATCTAAACACACAAACACTCGGAAAAGCAGAGGCAGGGGGACCGGGATATGCCCGGATCCATAGCCAATTCAGGCTCCACGACTCCATGTCTCGAAGGGCCCAAAACAAACCATACGACACACACAAGGAGGTTTCTTTTCTCTCCCGGAGTCTTGACACCTAACAGTGCTCGGCTCACAAACGTTTGTTCCACTAAGGAATGAACGGACGAGCTTCGAACGCCGGCGAGAAGCCTGTGCCGCGCAGTCTTCGGCAACCCGTAGTTCCACGGATCCCGACGCTCTCTTTCCGGCGCAGGCGTAGTCAGAGTGAGGCTGTGCTCCTGCTACCGCGCATGCCCGGGAGGCGGGGCACTGCGCGCGCGCGTCCGAAGGGGCGGGGCCGGAGCGCGCTGTGCGTCGCGCGGCGTGGGCGGGGCTTCGGCGGCTGCGGGTGCCTCCCTCAGGTGACGCTCTGCCTGGCTGGGGCCATGGCGGGCCGGGGTAAGCTCATCGCGGTGATCGGAGACGAGGACACGGTGACTGGTTTCTTGCTGGGCGGCATCGGGGAGCTTAACAAGAACCGCCACCCTAACTTCCTGGTGGTGGAGAAGGATACCACCATCAATGAGATCGAAGACACTTTCCGGTACGGTAGCCTGATGGGCCCTTCTGGTTTTGTTTTTTATTTTTTTGGGGGGGGGAAGGGAGGAGGCTAACGCGGCCAGTTTACTGAGTGATCGGACCGGGACGGGGTTGAGGGGTAGTCCTGCAGGACAGTCAAGACCATACGGAGCCGAGGCCTTCGCACCCCGTTCCCTTTGGGGGCTCGGTGTGACCCTGGCTGTGTCACATGATCATGTGTCAGGGGAGCAGGGGAGCAGAACTCGTGATCTGACATCATTGGACATCTGGAGCCCCCCTCTGCCCCCCAGCCAGTGGTGACTGCCCAGCCTCAGCGCCTCTTCCGGGGCCCCTGTCACTCGCGGTGACAACCGTCCCTGGGCTTTGCAAACTCGCCACCTTAAAAAGAACCTCATAGTCAGTGTGGATCTGGGCTGTGCGCTCGCTCTGTCTTTTCTTGCACGCTCATCTGCCTTAGACGCTTACAGTTGTCCTCGTAAGGAGGGAGTGCTCCCACTGAGTGGTGAGAAAACTAAAGCCCGGGGAAATTAAGGCACAGGCCTAAAGGCACACCAGTTCTAAGGCAGAGCTGGGATTTAAAACCCAGACCTAACCCTTTCTGTGCGTGCAAAGCCAGTACCTGTTTTATTAATGCAGCTTCTCACCAGTCCGGATTGGAATTTCCCTTAGTCTTGAGCACAGTGGGCAGAACTTTTGGAACGCCCCGCCTTCTGTTCTGCTCTGGTTCAAGGATGATGGTGCAGGCATTGTTGATAATATCTCAAGTGTCCCGGGGACTAGAATTGAGGATGCCAGCCCACTATTGGTTCCTTTATGCCTTTTCTGGGGCTCCTGGGCCGACTCTGCTGAATAAACTGTTCTCACCTGTTTCCCTAAACAGCCCAGCCCTTCTCACCTGTTTCCCTAAGCAGCCCAGCCCAGAGCCACTGGCTATGACTAGTTCCCACTGCCTGGGGTATGCCTGGGAAGCTACTGTCAGCTGATCTCTCAGCTGTCTAGTAAAGTGACCTAATATGTTACTGAAGGACAGATTTCATTTCAAGAATTTTCTCTTTCCAACCAAAAGAGATCTTAGAGCTCTAGTCTGACTTGTTCCAGTGCCTGGTAGAGTAGTTGTTAATAATTCATTTTTCGTGAGGAAATGGCAGAATGAATGGGGTGGGGGGGTGATCACATGAAAGGAAGGTCACGGGGCAGGTTCTCTCTGTGGAAACTGTGATTCCTTCATTGCTGCGTTTCCTCTTCCCCTTTTGTGACCCTGGCCAATCAGTCCTCCACCCTCATCAGCATAGCCTTTGAAGCTTTCAGTGGTCTCCTTAGCCTGACATTTAAAACATTAGATGCTGGAGAGATGGCTCAGGGTTAGGTGCGCTGTCTGCACAAGCCTGAGACTGCTCAAGTTCAAATCTCCAGATCCCATGTGGAACAGCTGAGTATGGACATCTGCACCTGTAACCCCAGTCCCACAGGGGAGCAGAGACTTGAGGATGGAATGAACCCACAAGCTCTACAAACAGTAAAAAAGACTCTCGCTCAAACACAAAACCAGGCTGAGGAGAGCAGCAGCAGCCAAGACTGTGAGGGGTGCCTCAAGGGCACATATATGTACATACACCACACACACATGCAAACACATGCAAATTTTTTAAAGTTTTTTTACTTTTATTTATTTGTTAGAAAGAGAGAGAGAATGGGCGTACCTGGCCTCTGGCCACTGCAAACGAACTCCAGACGCATGCGCCACCTTGTGCATCTGGCTTATGTGGGACCTGAAGAATCGAAGCTGGGTCCTTAGGCTTAGCAGGCAAGCACCCCAACCACTAAACCATCTCTCTAGTCCATACGCAAAATTTTAAAAATACTTTAAATGTATTCATTTGTAAGCAAGAAGAAAGATTGAGTGAGAGAGAATGAATGACTATATCAGGGTTTCTAGCTGCTGCAAACGAACCCCAGATGAATGTGCCACTTTGTGCATCTGGCTTTGTGTGGGTACTGAGGAATTAAACCCGGGTTGTTCGGCTTTGCAGGCAAGTGCCTTAACCACTGAGCCATCTCTCCAGCCCAGTTTTTTTTTCACAATTTTTATTAACATTTTCCATGATTATAAAAAAATACCCCTCCCTCCCCCCACTTTCCCCTTTGAAATTCCATTCTCCATCATATCCCCTCCCCATCTCAATCAGTTTCTTTTATTTTGATGTCATGATCTTTTCCTCCTCTTATGATGGTCTTGTGTAGGTAGTGTCAGGCACTATGAGGTCATGGATATCCATGCCATTTTATGTATGGAGGGAGGACGTTGTAAGGAGTCCTACCCTTCCTTTGGCTCTTACATTCTTTCCGCCACCTCTTCCGCATTAGACCCTGAGCCTTGGAAGGTGTGATCGAGATGTTACTCAGTACTCCAGTCACTTCTTTCCAGCACTATGATACCTTCTGAATTATCCCAAGGTCACTGCCATCTGAAAAGAGAAGATTCTCTACCCAAAGTGAGAGTAGCGTTAATATAAGGGTATAAATATTAAGAAACGTGCTTACTGGGCAGTTTGATAAGCATAGTATATACATTTTTCCAGACATCAGCAGATGTTACACGCCTAAGGCTCATGACTACCCATGTTTTAAGTTTTCAGTATCAGGGATGTATTCCCCTCCATGGAGCCCGCCTCCAGTCCAATTGGAGGGCAGTTGGTTTCCACTATGACAGACATGCCACCATTGCACCCGTGGGCTCATTTGGCCTGGCTGGCCAATTATAAGGCTTGCAGTGTCCACTGTGGAGTATCTTCACTGGTGGTATCTCTTTCTCCCATTGAACTACATGTAGAATGTCCAGCCCAGTTTTGTTCTGCTTTTTTTTTTTTTTTTTTTTACATTTAGTAATGTTCAAAAGGTATATTAAGGAGTCTTCTCCACCCTGTCCTTGTAGCTTCTTTCCTCCTTCCCGTACCTAACAGCATACCTCATCATTGTCTCATTTAGCGTTTATTTTTCTAGCATCTCCTCATGCAAGTCAAAGGGCACACACATATGTCCTTCTCCTCCCTCTTCCTGCCCAGAGATGTCATATTGCACACACAGACATGCAGCCTGGTCTTGGCATGCACCAGTTCCTCTGAGAGCAGCTGTGTGGCAAGCCAGCCCTGGTCAGCATGGCCCTGAGCTTTCAAGGAAGGAGAAGATAGTGTAGCAGCTTTTCTCCTTGTGCCCCTAGGTCATTCTCATTGTTCGTCTCTTCTCCCCCAACAGACAGTTTCTAAACCGGGACGACATTGGCATCATTCTCATCAACCAGTACATTGCAGAGATGGTGCGGCATGCCCTTGATGCCCACCAGCGCTCCATTCCTGCTGTCCTGGAGATCCCATCCAAGGAGCATCCCTATGATGCGGCCAAAGACTCCATCCTGCGCAGGGCCAAGGGCATGTTCAATGCCGAAGATCTGCGCTAGTGCTCCCCGGCCCTCAGTCCTTCTCTCACTACCGACCCTCTTCCAGTTTGCCATCTTCTTTAAGTTTCAAGCCTCTGGTTTCCAACCCTACCCGTTCCCGGGTCTGTGAGAGGCTGGGTGAGTTCTTCCAGGCTGCTGAGTTTCTGCTGGGTCAAATCCAGGCTGGTTAGGGAACAGAAGACCCAGCCATCTTCTCTCTCCACTACCTCTCCCCTATGTTGTTACTCAGTGTCATGGTCAATGTTAAATTAAAGTAATAATTCTTGCTTCTCTCCAAATGGGTGCTGGAAAAGGGCACATGAAGGGCACAGTTGTTGCAGGGGAGGGGGATGGTCATTAGATTGGCAAGGGTGAAAAGGTCCTACCAGGCAGCCAGGTATAGAAGAGTTGGGCCAGGAGACCAAACTCAGAGGCTGGTGTTGCAGTAACCTCATTGCTGGGACAAAACACTTGACCAAAAGCAGCTTATGGGAGGAAGGGTTTATTTCAGCTTACGGTTTCAAGGGGAACTTTGAGCATGTCAGGAATCATTCCCCATGAGCTGAACTAGCTAATACACAGTAGGGCTGGGCTAATAAATCTCAAGGTCTGCCCCTAGTGGCACACCTCTTCCAGCAAGACTTCTCCTCCCAAGTGTCACCACTTGGTGACAAAATATTCAAAACCCACGAGGCTATAAGGGACATTTTACATTCAAACCACCATAGGCTGGTCATCTCGCTCAAGCTGAGGGGACAGAGGACAAAGCTTGAGCCCAGCCCCTGCCTCTGATCCCCACCCCAACCCCCTCCACACACACACACCCCTCATTCAACATGGGACTGGAAGGGGCTCAGGCCAAGGATGGAAGCAGACAGCACAGGAAGCTTGAAAGCTCATTATTCTGCATGGAAACTGGGTCCTGCCAGTGTGGGGATTTGTTGCAGTCAGGTTCTCATTGCTGGTAGAAATCACCCAACCAAGAGCAGCTTGTGAGAAAAAAGAGGTTTATTTTGGCTTACACGCTCCGGGGGGAAGCTCCACAATGGCAGGGGAAATGATGGCATGAGCAGAGGGTAGACATCACCCCCTGGCCAACATAAGGTGAACAATAGCAACAGGAGAGTGTGCCAAACACTAGCAAGGGGAAACAGGCTATAACACCCATAAGCCCGCCCCCAATAATACACTCCCTCCAGGAGGCATTAATTCCCAAACGTCCATCAGCTGGGAACCTAGCATTCAGGACACCTAAGTTTATGGGGGACACCCGAATCAAACCACCACATTCTACCCCGGGCCCCCATAAACTGATAACCACCTATGATGTAAAGTGTAATGCATTCAGTCCAACTTCAAAAGTCCCCATATTTTTTTTATCAATTCCAATGATGTTCATACATCCCCATAATCCAAGGTCTTTTAACTGAGCCATAATGCCAAAAAACAACCTCAGAAAACCCATAATGGCACAGAACAAACATTCACACTGCAAAAGATGACATTGGGCATAGCAAAGAAATATTCAACCAATACAAGATTTAAAACAACCAGGGCAAACATCAGACTGTATAGCTCCAAGCCCAACAACTCTAGTCAATGAAAAATCTCCAAGTCCAGTAATTCTAACTAGCAACAAGTCTCTGATATTCCAATTCCACCTATCCAGCTAGGCTACTCACAGTCCTGGAAAACTTCATCAGGGCCGGCAGCTTTCCTTAGCAGCCATCTCGTGGTCCCAGCATCTCCACTGGGTCTCCACTGCAATCCACGGTTCATCTTCATGGCTCCATGGGGTCTCCATGCAGGCATCCAGCAAACCTGCTTCACACTGCTCATGGCCATTTCCAACACACAAGACCGTGTTGCAAACTTAATGACCCTCTCTTTCCTGCATTTCTTATACTCCACAATACCAGGTAGGGTGCCAATTTGTTAATCCAGGGGGGAATAAAGCAGACTTTGAAGAACAGGACACTGCTTGAGCACTCAGGCATCTTCAAAAGAGTCTACATTCTTCCTGTTGCCCCAGTACAGGTCAGCTGGCCCAGTCTCAAAGGCTGTCATCTCTCAATTGCAGCTGAACAGGCAACAGTTCACCCAAAGATTTTTTTTTTTTTCTGTGCCATATCCCTCTGCTCACACCAGTTCATTTCTATGCAAAGCAACCCTGCACAACTTCTCAGGACATGGGCATAACAGCAAACTTTTCACACAAACTGCTAGCCCAGTCCAAGCTCTTACCCTCATAAGCCAAACCTCACAGTCCATAGTTCTTCCTGCATTCAGGTCTTTCAACTCTGACCAGAATAGTCCATCAAGCTGTACTTACAGCACTGCAAGGCATCTCTTAGGGCAAGGTTTCAAATCCTTCCACATTCCTCTTGAAAATCAGCCCCAAAAGTCCAAAGCCACAGAGTGAGGTGTCTAGCAGCAATCCCACTCCTTGGTACCACTTTACTGTTGCAGACAGGTTCACATTGCTGGTAGAAATCACCCAACCAAGAGCAGCTTGTGAGAAAACAGGTTTATTTTGATTTACGTGCTCGAGGGGGAAGCTCCATGATGGCAGGGAAAATGATGTCATGAGCAGAGGGTGGACATCACTCCCTGGCCAACATCAGGTGGACAACAGCAACAGGAGAGTGTGCCAAACACTGGCACCCATAAGCCCGCCCCCAACAATACACTCCCTCCAGGAGGCATTAATTCCCAAATCTCCGTCAGCTGGGAACCTAGCATTCAGAACACCTAAGTTTATGGGGGGCACCTGAATCAAATCACCACAGGAGTCAAACATGTAGCGAGTGGGCCCTGGCCCCAGGCTGCCTCCCCAGGACGGACAACACTGGTGGTCTGCTGAGGGCACTGGGCAGGTAGAATCCTGTCCCTGTGTGAGGTGAAGCTTGGTTGCCAGGTGATAGTCCCAGGGCAGTCCCTCACTGTTGTGCTTACTCAGCTGTAGTCACCCTGTGGCTGCTCCTTCCTTTGCCACCATGGCCAGGCAGCTCAACATGGACACGATGCTGCAAAACTTCTGGAAGGAGGAATATCTGAAGGAGAAGATGCTGCGCTGCGAATGGCTCCGCAAATACGGGTCACTGGTGAAGGCCAAGCAGAAGGCTAAGGCTGCGGCCCGCCTGCCCCTCAAACTGCCCACCTTGCAGCCCAAGGCCCCAGTTAGGCCACCGCCTGTCCCCAAAGCAGCCCCTTCCAAGGCCCCTAGCCCTGTTCCCGAGGCTTCCTCTCAGTCAGAAATGTACCCGGTACCACCCGCTACCCGGGCCCTGCTGTATAAAGGCATCTCTCACGACCTCCAGGGGCGCTACTGCTATCTCAACACCCGGAAACTGGACCCGCCAGAGACTCGCTACCTCTTCCCCATTACCACCAACTTCACATATGGCTGGCAGCTGGGTGAGCCCCAACCAACCTTCCACAAATGAGCGCCTGCCATGTGCCAGGGAGCTGGCATTTTATGGGATAGGGAGAGTCCAGATGGAACCCACAGCAAGGAAGACAGTTCCTGCGGAACCTAAGGGGTGATGGGGCGCAGGGAGGCAGGACTGTGTGCTTCAGCTGGGCCCATCAGACAAGGCTTTTCTGAGGGCTAAATGATGGAAGGGTTTGGATTTTTTTTCCCCCTAATTTTAGGAGAAGCCAATGGGACTTTAGGCATGTAATTTGCTTTTCAAAAGTCACCCAGTTTTGCAGGGTATGGCTTTTTCATGGGACATGTTGGAGTCTAGCATTATTAGGTTAGTTATGTATCTTTTTTATTTTTTTAAAGTATTTTATATTTATTTATTTGTTTGACAGAGAGAGAGAGAGAGAGAATGGGCATGCCAGGGCCTCCAGCTACTGCAAACAAACTCCAGACATGTGCGCCCCCTTGTGCATCTGGCTAACGTGGGTCCTGGGGAATTGAACCTGGGTCCTTTGGCTTTGCAGGCAAATGCCTTAACTGCTAAGCCATCCTTTCAGACCCCCCCCCTTTTTTAAAGTATTTTATTGACATGACATGACCATAGCTCCAGGTAGGGAATTAGCAGTAGAGCTGAAATCAAGGATGTTTTGGAAGAAAGAGGACTCAGTGGACCTTATTGATGGGTTGAGTGTGTGTGACAGAGAGAGAGAATGACAGCCCAGATGTTTAGCTACAGCTGCTTGGAGGATTTGAAGAGGATAGGGCTGTGGAGGGTGGTGAAGATGGTCATCTTGGTCATGGTAGGCTTAGGGGATCACCGAGGCAGCTGTGTGTAAAAGCTAGCCTTCAGGAAGGAGCAAGGTCAGAGCGGGTCATTAGAATATGCATGCTACTTAAAGCTGAAAGATGAGGTTAAGTCTTGGAGCTTGAATTGCTGGAATCTGACCTGAGAGCGAGGCAGGAGGTGGTCGGAATGATGTTAGCAGGGCAGCCCACCCTGAGTGGTTTTGTTTTCTGTGAGGCTGAGACCAGGCCATCAGTTGAGAAGGGAGCCAGCTCAGTCGGTGGAGTTTTCAATGAAGAGTGAAGGTGTTGGGGAAAAGAATATGGGAGCATGGATTGCTGGGGGATCTTTAGGGTCCCTTTGCTACCTCTATCATGAGTTTCAAGGGAGACGGTCACTCAGCCATGAGTGTCCAGGTGCTTGAATATGCAGAAGAGGTGGGTGGTGGGGGATCAATACAGTTCCCTTGTTTTCCCCAGGGCTCTAAGAGAAAAAGAACAACTTTATTTTTATTTTTGGTTTTTCGAGGTAGGGTCTCACTCTAGCTCAGGCTGACCTGGAATTCACTATAGTCTCAGGGTGGTTTAGAATTCACAGCAATCCTCCTATCTCTCTCTCTCTGCCTCCCAAGTGCTGGGATTAAAGGCATGGGCTACCATGCCCCCCCCAAAAAAAATTTTAAAAAGTAATCTTTTTGGTAATATTTTAAGTTATTTATTTGAGAGACAGAGAAAGAAAGGCAGACAGAGAATGGGCACGCCAGGGCCTCTAGCCACTGCAAATGAACTCCAGATGCCACCATGTGCATCTGGCTTACATGGGTACTGAGGAATTGAACCTGGGTCCTTAGGCTTCTCAGGCAAGTGCCTTAACCTCGAAGCCAACTCTCTAGCCCAAGAACAACTTCTTAACAAGAGCAGGAAGCAGGCTCCAGAAGGGAAGGGAGAAGTCCCATGCCTCCGCAGTCTGTCCCTGTGACAAGCAGGACTAGAGTCTCCCTGTGCTCTGACATTCCTAGGGGACAGCAGCCTGTCATCCAGATGGTAGAGAAAGGCCCTGGTAGAGGATCTTGAAGCTTGGGGGGGGGGGGGCGGTGACCACTGCAGGCAGCTTTGGGACATGCCATCATTACTGTTGCATCCAGATGTCCATCTTGTGTTGTCCTGTAGTGTCCACTCCATTTCCATTCACACAAAGCAGATATATCTTAGAGTCCTTGGGCTATGTGGATGGTCAGGGCTCCGATGCTGCGTTCCTTCTCCAGAAACCCATTCCTGGCCTCTGACATCTTTTCCCAGGCCCTCCAGCAAAGCAAGAACTGGTCTCCTGCAAGATGTGCCGCATTGAGTCCTTCTTCCGCAAGAATGGGGCCTTTGCGCTACTAGACCCCCGAGACCTGGCCCTCTGACCCTGGCTCAGGCCCACGGCTGAGAGGAGGAATGAGGAAACAAAGGCCTCCGGGAGGAACAAAGTGTGCTTTGTCTGTCCAGTTGCCCGGCTCTGAGTCTTCACCACCTCGCAGCTGGAGGTCACCGTATCGTCACCCCCGACCACCACCGCCATTAACCCCTCTCTCTTTAATCATCCCTTTGAGGGCCCAGCAAAGGCCAGAGTGATCTGGTTAAGGATGGGCGCTAATCTCCAGGGACAGGCTCTTCAGCTCCTGGGGACAGTAGCTCCTGAAAGTCCTGTGTGTTCCTGAGGAAAGTGATCTGTTATCTTAGATGTCGGGGGGAGGCGGGCGTGGGGGTTGTCCCTGCCGCCCCCCCCCCCACCACTCCCTGCTCGCGCCCTCACTTACCTGGCCACAAGCGCCCGCAGCCTCCGGGTCCTTTGCAGATGCACCTGCTGCAAACGCTCCCGCAGGGCGTGTCGCCTCCCGGCCGCGTCCTCCTGGGGCGGGCGGAGCGCTGAGCTCGGGCCACCAGGAGGGCTCGGGCTCGGGGTTGGGGGGGGAGCAGCAACCCAGCCCTGGGGTCCCTGAGCTGTCGCACGACCTCGTGGTCCCCCCTCTCACCCAGGGCAGCTTCCTCCTCCTCCTCCTCCTCCTCCTCCGGGGATTCTTACCTGCGACGGGAGCTCCAGGGGGAGCCCCAGGGGGTGAACTCGGCGGTGGCGGTTCCCCGCGATGCGCAGTCGTTCCAGAACCTGGGGGAGGCGACAGTCAGCCTGGGCCTGGCCGGGAAGCCCGACATCCCCACCCCCAGCCCCCGCGCGGCTTCCCCTGCGCGTCCTCACCCGGAGCCGCTGCCGCTCGCGGTCCCGCCGCCGCCGCCGCCTGGCCGCGCCGTGCAGCTCCAGCAGCCGCTGCAGAGCCGCGTCCCGGGGCGCCTCCCCCGCGCTCCCCGGCGCCGGCCACGCGGCCTTCGGGGACCCGGGCGCACTGAGCCTCCGCTGCCCGAGCGCGCCCGGGGCCCGGGCCGCTTTCAACTCCTGCCCCGCGGGGCTCGGGCTTCTTCCTGGCAGGGCCGCCGGGAGCTCCGGTGGCCCCGAGGCTCCCGGGCTCCGTACCCCCCGCATCCTCTCGGGCCAGGGAGAGGATCCGACGACGGGCTTCTCCCGGGTGGCTCCCGGCTCTAACACAGCCGCCAGCTCCCGTGTCGGCCCGGTGGGCCTGCCCGGCTCCCCTGCTTGCGGGATCTGTGCTCCCGGGGACCTGCGTGAGTCTCTGGGGTGGCCTGGGAGGCTCTCCAGAAGTGCTTGTGTTTCGGTCCCCATACCAGAGCCCAGGCTCTTGCAGGGATCTTGGGGCGTTGGCAGGCCGTGGGGGGCTAGGCCAGAGGTCTGTGGGGCCTCCTGGGTGAGCTTTCTCCCCTGTGGGCTCCTGGATGTTGGTCCTTCGGGCCTCTGAATGCTAGGCTCTGCTTGGCTCCTCTCCTCGCCCTGGGCCAGGAGAGAGGAAGGAAGAGATCTCTGAGCCCCCAGGCTTATGAGGGAAGCCCTTCTCCCAGGGGAGCCTGGACGTCACCTCCACACTCCCCTTCTGGCCTGATAACCCGAATTGTGATATCAAAGGTTCCTCGGCAATGGCCCCTTCTTCCGCCTGCCTACAGCAGACAGGCCCACCTCATCCCAGCAGCCTCCTCCCAGACAGACCTCACCCCAGGTGTCCCCAACCTGAGAGGCCCCTTGCCCATGACACTTTGACCCTTTCACCTTAAGCTCCGAGTTTCCTGACTCCTTGAAGTTACTGACGGTGGTAGTGAGGTCCAGCTCTTGTAAGCAACCTGACAGAGAAAGGCTAATGTTGATAGATGGCTACTTATGTCCTAGCCCCTCTCACACTTTCTTTTCTTTTAATATTCTATTTATTTATTTGAGAGAGAGAGGCGGTGTGTGGGGGGGAACATGGGCATGCCAGGGCCTCTAGAAATGAATGAACTCCAGACGCATGCGCCACCTTGTGCACCGGCTTTACGTGGGTGCTGGGGAATTGAACCTGGGTTCTTATAGCTTTGCCAGCAGGTACCTTAACCACTAAGCCATCTCTCCAGCACCCCCCCCCCACACACACACACTTTCTACCTGAGCTGGAATGGAGATATCGAGGGGGCTCCTAGAACATGGAGAGAGGGAAGAGCCTTGAGGGCACTGCTTGAGCTTCTTTCTGTCACAGCTCGTCACCCACCTTGATTTCACAGCATTGCTGGTCAGCTGTCCCTGCCAACAGCTGACCCTTAGCCTTCCAGCCAAGGCAGATCACCCTAAGGGAACCTGCACATCTTCTCCCCAAGTACACCCCAGAACACCTAGGAGCAAGAAGGGCCTATTTGCCAGGCATGCTGGCACCCGCCTTTAATCCCAGCACTCGGGAGGCAGAGGTAGGAGGATCGCCATGAGTTCGAGGCCACCCTGAGACTACAAAGTTAATTCCAGGTCAGCCTGGGCCAGAAGACCCTTCCTCAAAAAAGGGGGGGCCTGTTTTCTGGGGTCTTTGTGCATAAGTACCCCTGCCCTGTTTTGTCCTGGTATACCAGTTCAGGCCCTCAGAAGAACGCCACTGTGTATATTATGGTCTCTCCTGTTATTAAGGAAAATCCTACTTACCTCTTGGTTTCTGACAGCAAAATCAAGGAAAATCTTAGGCGTGGAATGTTAAGAAAGAGCCTGGCCTAAAAATGGTGTATCTTCATAATTAACAAAAGAAATCTAGCGTGGACTAAAGCGAGACCCTACTTTCGAAAAACCAAAAAGCTAAAATAAAATAAAAATCTGAAAGCATGATCTGGGCTGGAGAGATTGTTTAGTGGTTAAGACGTTTGCCTGCAATACCTAAGGACCCAGGTTTGATTCCCCAGGACCCACGTAAGACAGATGTATAAGTTGGCACATACGTCTGGAGTTCATTTGCAGTGGCTGGAGGCCCTGGCATGCCCATTCTCTCTTTCTGGCCCCTCTCTCTTTCTCTCTCTCTCTAATCAAAAATAAAAGCAGAATCTGCTGTCACTGCCCCCCACAGCTGTGGAGGAAGAAGAGAGGCTCTGCATCTATAGAACTAGTTCAAGAGCCTCATTTCACAGGCTCTAAAAATCAAGCTCTTTCACAAGAATATCACATCTTTCTCCCCTAAGGAATATAGACCTGCATGAATATTCATTCAGACCACACCAAATGGATATGTTTTCTATGGAAACAGATCTTCCAAAGGGCTTTTTGAACAGAGGAGTCTTATAAGACTCCCATCCTTTAGAAATGATTGCAGGAAGGTCACAGAAATCCTGCAGGAGCTGAGCTGAAACCTCCTCCATGTAGACCAGCTGACAGAAAGCTGGAAAAAGCCATGCTGCACACAGTTCAATGGGAGAGAGAGAAATCGCCGTGAGTTCGAGGCCACCCTGAGACTCCATAGTGATTCCAGGTCAGCCTGGGCTAGAGTGAGACCCTACCTCGAAAAACCAAAAAAAAAAAAAAAAAAAAGATACTCAACAGTGGACCCTGCAAGCCTTATATTTGGCCAGCCAGGCCAAATGAGCCAACGGGTGCAGTAGTGGCACGTCTGTTATGGGGGAAACTAACCACCCTCTAATTTGACAGGAGGCCCGCTCCATGAGAGGGAACACATCCCTGATACTGAAAGCCTACAACAGGGGTAGTCATGAGCCCTAGGGATGTAATGTCTCCTTCTGTGTCTGGCTAAATGTATATACTATACTCACCAAACTGCCCAGTAAGCAGTTCTCTTAATATTCATACCCATATATTAATGCTACTCTCACTTTTGGTTAGAGAAGCTTCTCTTTTCAGATAGCAAGTGACATTGGAATGACTGAGAAGGCATCATAGTGCTGAGAAGTGACAGAGGAGTGCTCAGCACTGAAATATCTCTATCACACCTTCCAAGGCTCAGGGTCCATTGCGGAAGAGGTGGTGGAAAGAATGTAAGAACCAAAGGAAGGGTAGGACTCCTTACAATGTGCTCCTCCAGACACAGAATGGCCTGGATATCCATGACCTCACAGTGCCTGACACTACCTACACAAGACCATCATAAGAGGAGGAGGTCATGACATAAAAATAAAAGAGAGACTGATTGAGAGGGGGAGAAAAAAAAAGATAAAGAAAAGAAATGATTGCAGGAAGTAGGAAAACAACCCTTCCCCCCCACTGAAATGCTGATCTGTGGTCTTAATAAGCAGTTTTTTATTTCCCATATAATAGTGTAATGTTTATCTCTGTCTTCCCAAGATATATGTGTAAACTTCTGTCAATCAGAAAAGAATCATTGGGGCTGCAGAGATGACTTAGCAGTTAAGGCACTTGCCTGCAAATCCAAAGGACCCAGGTTCAATTCCCCAGGACCCACATAAGCCAGATGTACAAGATGTCACATGCATCTGGAGTTCATTTGCAGGGCGCCTATTCTTTCTCAATCTCTTACAAATAAATTAAAATAAGTTTTTAAAAAAGAAAAGAAAGGAATCAGTGGCACACTCCTCTTCTGTCATTTGTGTGGTAGACCAATTAAAAGCGTATGGCGGGGGGCTGGAGAGATGGCTTAGTGGTTAAGGTGCTTGCTGGCAAATCCAGAGGACCCAGGTTCAATTCCTCAGTACCCACGTAAAGCCAGATGCACAAGGTGGCACATGCTTCTGGAGTTTGTTTGCAGTGGATAGAGGTCCTGGTGCCCCCGTTCTCTATCTGCCTCTCTCTCTCTCTCTCTCTCTCTCTCTCTCTCTCAAATAAATAAATAAATAAAATATTTTTGAAAAAGCTCATGGGCTTGCTAAATGCTTTGTTTGACAAATAATTTGAGGATCAGTTTCCTTTGCAATAAGAGGTCCAAGGCCCACAGCACTTAACCCACCAAATCCTAAACCCTCCCCTCACCCTGACTTCATGTCACACTCTCAACAAAGCTTTGACCAAAGACAGGACCAAGCCCCATCTGGCTCTCTGAATAGCCCCAGTGCCTGGCTTAAGGTGGTAATGGGTGACCTGAACTTGCTCTTCCAGGCCCTTCTTCCCGGGCAGCAAGTCAGGTATATTCCTGCTGCTCCTCTGCCTGAGCCCCAGTTCATTCAGCATCCTACCAAACACAGTGCCTGAACCAGGGGAGACTGGCAACAAAATCTCCTGACAGCTGAACATGATGGCACACCTATCCTGCCAGCACTCGGAGGCTGATGCAGGGGGATTCTGAGTTCAAGGCCAGTTTGAACCACAAAGCCTAGTTTAAATATCAAGACCCTGTCACCTAATGAAAAGGTGAGAGATGAAGGATCAGTGAAGGATGAAGGAAGGAAGTCCTTGAGCTGGGCTGAGGCTGCCTCTGCCCCCCAATCTAATTTGGCTGCCCCAGCCCTGGGGTGTCCCGCACTCTCTCCTGTTGACGTACCAAGTGCAGCTCCTGGAGGTATAGTGGGGTTCTCCTGCCTTGGGTCCGCATCACTCCTGGTCTCCCTCAGCTCCGAGGCAGATGAGTCTCTGGTCTGTCCCCTGCAGGGGTTGAGTGACTGCCTCAGATGTATCCTTATCAGCCTCTGGGCTTCTCATTTGCCCTTGACTGCTGAGCCTGACCCAACTCAGCACCCCAATTTTGAATCCAGGGACTCACCTCCCGTACCCACTGGATTGTGGAATCTGGAATTTGGAGGTTATCCTCCCAGGATTTGGGGGACAACTACTAGTGAGGGCCTGGAAGGAGCCAGAGGCAGGAGGAGGGACACTGGTGTGACTGTGGAGGGAGGTAGGGCGGACTCATGATCCCTTTGTGGGGCAACATGGTGAGAAGACAGGATCCCCAGGGAGAGAGACTCACCTTTCCAGGGGCTGGTAGTTCTGACTCCGGGTATGCCCAGCCTTAGGTGGAGAACGCAATCTGGAATTCTGCAAAGGTTGGGGGAGCCCCGGTCCACAGGGCAGCATTCTCCAGTGTGTTAAGGCGCTCTAAAGCAGGTCCCCACCAACCCTACCTCGTCTCATTCAGGCCCTTATGTGACCCATCTCCCTTCCCTCCATGGCAAGAAATTTGAAACTGTGCCTCTCCTGGCCCCTGGAGCCTTTAAAAGAGCCTATTGGAGTTTTCCTTAGTGCTCACACTGACACGTCTCCTGCTATAGCTGACCACTAATTTGCCCTAAGTGATTCAAGCAGCCAGTGGCTGGGCCAGAACTGGGATGCGCATTCCCAGTTTTCACCTCTAATTCTGGGGGCTAGTCACCATAGCTCCCTCTCCCACAGACTCAGCCAAGCTCCAGCCCTACAAGACGGGGACAATGGCAGAGCCCACGTGGCATCTCTGTTTCAGGGTACTGATGCCTCTGCCCTCTAGGACCTTCCAAGTGGCTTGTCTTCCTCTGGGAAGCCACCTGAAAAGCTTTCAGGTATAGCCACACAGTCATTAATTGTGGACTCTAACCACAAACTGTAAGGAGTACGTGGTGTGGCTAAGCCTTTTTTGTTCGTTTGTTTGTTTGTTTTTGTTTTTGTTTTTCGCTGTAGGGTTTCCCTCTAGCTCAGGCTGACCTGGAATTCACTATGTAGTCTCAGGGTGGCCTCGAACTCGTGGCGATCCTCTTACCTCTGCCTCCCGAGTGCTCTGGTGAATCTAGCGGTCCTTCAAAGAAAGCTCTACCACCATTCATATGTATTGCTAAGGAAACCAAGGCTCATAGTCCTCAGGGAGCCCCAGAGCTAAGAGCTGAACCCAGGGCTGTTGGTCTTCAAAAGTCATGCACTATCCACCTCCCCTCACCACTGCGACCACCCCAGGGCCACACAGTCTCCCTACTCACTGCGCTCACCAGCTGCTCAGAATCCCGGCTGTACCAGCTCGGTGTATGCTGGGTGGGATCCCTCTGACCATAGACCCGGGTGCAGGGGGGCCAGAAGAGACCCAGCCCCAACCCAGTCAGCAGTTCCAAGTCCCAGAGGAGCTAGGAGAAGAGTAGGGAGTCAGGGCTAAGAGAGAGAAGCCGAGCTACCCTGTGGCCGCCCCACCTCGGCCCGTCAGGTCCTTACCTTCTTCCGAGCTCGCTGGCGCCGCTCCATCTCCAGAAGCACCATGGGAAGCTCCAGTCCTGGGAGACAAGCCGGGCCTTCATGCACCTGGGAGACAGGGGGAGGTAGAGTCAGAGAGCCCTGTCTGTCTGTCCCCATCAACCGCAGCCCCAGCCTTCCTCACCTGCCGGACAGCAGCCTGGAGCTGGCCCAGGCCTGCAGGGCGCCGAAAGAGAGCTGGTACAGAGCCAAAGCGTGCTTGGGGCTACAAGGGAGCCCTGGGCCCTCGGGAGCGGCTGCCTGTGCCATAGGGAAGGGGTCAGGGCAGACGTCTTCTCCCTGGTCCGTGTCTGCCTCTGCCACAGGGGCCTTTGAGAGGTGGGAAGCGGGGGTTCAGAGGACTGCCAACAAGGAACAAAGGCTTTGATCTCAATAATGCAAAAGACCCTGACACCTGAGCAGGGCCAGGCTGCACAGGAGCCTCTGAGAACAATAATAGCTTGGCCCAGAAGTGAGGGTGCCGAGCGCTGAGCCCGAGCGACATCCAGACCTGTGTGCATGGGCCTGTTTGCAATCCTAATAAGTGTCTTTCTTAACATATACGCAGACATCTATGCACACAAGAACTTTCCAGCTGTGTTATATGGGCGTGGCACAACTGCGCCTCCTCCTGGCAGCTGCAGGAACAGCTCCCCGCAGTATAGTACGCACCAGGACCCACACGCCTCTCTATATGTGATTCTCCCTCAGGGCAGCTCTATGCAGTGTATGCTATGTGCTTGGGAGGCAGAGGTAGGAGGATCGCCGGTGAGTTCGAGGCCACCCTGAGATGACATAGTGAATTCCAGGTCAGCTTGGGCCAGAGTGAGACCTTACCTTGAAAAAAAAAAAGTTTAAGATCAGTATATGCTATGATCATCCCAGATCACAGGTCAGCAGACTGGCTCCAGACCACCATGACAAACACACTCTGGGGAAACAGCCTAAGGCTGTGAGAGCGTGAGCAGTGAGAGTCTGGCAATAGCAGGCACCGCCTTGGTCCACCTGCTGAACACTGTGTACAGTTACCCTACTGATTCCACCCCACATGCAAGATGCATGCTGCTGTTTCCCCATGTGACATGTGTAAGTTAGGGTAAGGTGGATGTTTAGGTGGTAAGGTATTGTGGGAACTTCTTTTTGTTCTTTTTATTTGAGAGAGGGAGAGAAAGAGAGAGAGAGAGAATGGGCACACCAGGGTCTTTAGCCACTGCAAACGGACTCTAGATGCGTGTGCCCCCTTGTGCGCATGTAAAACACTGTGCGTCTGGTTTACATGGGACCTGGAGATTAGAACATGAGTTCTTAGGCTTCACAAGCAAGTGCCTTAACTGCTAAGCCATCTCTCCAACCCGAATTTCTTTTTCATTTATTTATTTGAGAGAGAGAGAGAAAGAGGCAGAGAGAGGGAGAGAGAATAGGCACACCAGGGCCTCTAGCTACTGCATATGAACTCCAGACACATGTGCCACTTGATGCATCTGGCTTTGCATGGGTCCTGGGGATTCGAACCTGGGCTCTTTGGCTTTGCCGGCAAGTGCCTCAACCACTAAGTCATCTCTTCAGCCCTATTAAGGGAATGTCTTTTTTTTTTCAGGGGAGCCTGTAGTTTTATTTTTTTTATTTCAAAGTTTTATTAACAACTTCCATGATTATAAAAAATATCCCATGGTAATGCCCTGCCTCCCCCCACTTTCCCCTTTGAAATTCCACTCTCCATCATATCCCTTCCCCATCTCAATCAGTCTCTCTTTTATTTTGATGTCAACATCTTTTCCTCCTCTTATGATGGTCTTGCGTAGGTAGTGTCAGGCACTGTGAGGTCATGGATATCCAGGCCATTTTGTGTCTGGGGGGAGCACGTTGTAAGGAGTCCTACCCTTCCTTTGGCTCATACATTCTTTCCGCCACCCCTTCCACATTAGACCCTGAGCCTTGGAAGGTGTGATAGAGATGTTACAGTACTGAGCACTCTGGTCACTTCTTTCCAGCACCATGATGCCTTCTGAGTCATCCCAAGGTCACTGCCATCTGAAAAGAGAAGATTCTCTACCAAAAGGGAGAGTAGCATTAATATAAGGGTATGAACATTAAGTAAAGTGCTTACTGGGCAGTTTGATAAGCGTAGTATATACATTTAGCCAGAAAGAAGCAGACATTACACCCCTAGGGCTCATGACTACCCCTGTTGTAGGTTTTCAGTATCAGGGATATATTTCCTCCCATGGAGCGGGCCTCCAGTCCAATTAGAGGGCAGTTGGTTTCCACCATGACAGACGTGCCACTATTGCACCCGTTGGCTCATTTGGCCAGGCTGGCCAATTATAAGGCTTGCAGTGTCCACTGTTGAGTATCTTCACTGGTGGTATCTCTTTCTCCCATTGAACTGCATGCAGAATGGCTTCTTCCAGCTTTCTGTCAGCTGGTCTACATGGAGGAGGTTTTCAGCTCAGTTCCAGCAGGATTTCTCAGTGACCTTGCCGCCCAAGTATGTGGAGTCTTCAGCAATAGGGTCTTACCATCTATTCCTGGTGGGAAACCAAGGGCCTCGGCAATGGCCTATAATGTTTTGGGGACATCAGGGACCTCCCTGGCCAACAACTCACTGGAAGGTATCCCATAAGGGAATGTCTTAAGTCATTGGTAGAATGCCTTTGAAGGGAATTATGGAACGCCTGCCCTACTCTGTTTCCCGGCTCGTGATGTAAGAAGTTTGTTCTCACACGTGTACCTGCCATTGCCATCTGGTGCCATTGCCATCTGGTGCCCTTGCCCTAAACAGCCTAGTTTTGGATGGGAGCCTCCAAACCTGTGGGCCAGAATAAATGTTTTCTATTTATAAGATAATTGCTTCAGGTACTTCATTAAAGACACGGAGAGCTGACTAATAGGACCGGGCATCTTTTCCTGTCTGCCTGGTCAGGTCACCAGCAGCTTGGCTGGCCTGCAGCCTTATAGTCTCTGGGAAAAGGGGGTGGAGCAAACTCTCCTCTCTGGTCCCCGGATGAGGACATGGAAAGAGGACTGAGCTGGCAGGGTGGGTGGCCTCCCAGTTCAACTTAGCAGTCTCTTGTTGATGAAGGGTTTGGCTGTGTTCTCCCCCACAGCACGGAGCCCCAACATTAGGGACCGTGCCCCTAACCTGAAAGCCACAGTTCGTTGAAGTCTAAGAGCGTGGCAAAGAAAACTCAGGTTCTGGACGTTTCCCACTGGAAACCCATGCTCCCCCCCCCCCCCGACAATGATATCCTGGCAAGCTGGATTTGTCTACTATCCTGAAAGGGTGTGTCTGTGAACACAGGCAGGTGAGCATGCATATGACACGTGTCTAAAAGGCGCGTGTGTGTGTGTGTGTGCGTGTGTGTGTGCATGGACTGCATTTCTATCAACTCTCACCCCTGGTGGTCCTCTGTCACCAGCTCTTCGAGTGGCCAATACACCTGAGCGCATGCTGGCCACAGGCCACGCTTGCCACACAGACTAAGACTAGGGTAGGGGACCAAGATAACCTCCGTCATCATTCCCATTTCAAAGTTTCCCGGACAGCACCAAGGCGTGGTGGTTTGGGATCCAGGGATGGAAGTGTAAAGTCTGAGCGAGAGTCCTCGAACTCCAGGGACACTGCTGGACACTGACCACATTCCAAGAAACCCCGCCACCACCCCCAGTGTCAGGATGAGACACACACACACACACAAGCAAACCTTGGGCAGGCAAGGAGTTTATTTTCTGTTTTGATGCCGCTGAGGTCTGAGGACATGACTTCCTGAGCAGGACAATGTCCCTTGCAGCTCGGGCCTGGAGACTGCTGCTCTGCAGGGGGTGACCTTTTTTTTTTAAAGTATTTTGTGTATTTATTTATTTGAGAGTGAAAGAGGCAGATAGAGACAGAGGGAGGGTGGAGAATGGGCACATCGAGGCCTCTAGCCACTGCAAGCAAAGTCCGGACGCATGCGCCACATTGCGCATCTGGCTTACGTGGGTCCTGGGAAAATGGAACCTGGGTCCTTAGGCTCTGCGGGCAAGTGCCTTAACTGCTAAGCCATCTCTCCAGCCACAAGGTGTTGACTTTTTGGCCTGCTGAGTCTTCATGGGGGTGAGTTTAATTGTCTCAGGGTGAAGCTGGGGTGTGCTCCCGGCTAGGACTAGGCGGCACGTGGGGTGGGCGGTCTCCAGTGAGCAGGACTTGAGGGCAGGCCTCAGGTGGGATGCAGTGGCTCCCGTGCTCCAGCAGGCCCGCAGGACACTGGCAGCCTGGAACGCAGGGCCGCACACAGTGGGCGGCCAGTTCCCCCAGGGGAACATGCTGGTTGAAACAAGTGCGAGGGCACGGTGGTCCACACTCATCGAACACAAAGCCACGGTCCAGGGGGCAGCCCACCACTGCAGGCGGAGCAGAAGGTGATGTCACGAGGGTCCCCCCAACACCGCTCCCTTTGCAGAGGCTGCGCTCCCTCTCTGTATGGTCCCCCCAACACACACCAACACGTGCTGGTCATGTAAGTCCCCGCCACCACTCACCACAAAGCGTGGGGCCTCTCCAGTCTGGTGTCACTCCTGCCTGGCGACAGTGGCTGGCATAGGCCTCCAGGGCATCACAGAGACAGGCATCAGCTGAAGAGCCAGGGCCACAAGCACACAGGTCGTACACACAGGCAGCAAAGAAAGGTTCGGGTGGCACAACGACGTGGCAGCGACGGAAGGGTGAAGACTTCAGCAGCCCACACCGGGCATTGGCCTCACGCCTAGCAAGATAGCCTGCTGTCCGGCAGGGATCCACCTCTCGGCCCGCAGAACAGGGCCGGCCAGGCCCTGGCCCCTCGGGGACCTAAGTGGACAGAGAAACTTCATGTGCAAACGTTTCTTTCTTTTTTTTTTTTTTAAATAAATCCCTTTCTTTCTTTTTGTTTATTTTTATTTATTTATTTGAGAGCGCCAGACAAAGAGAGAGAGAGAATGGGCGCGCCAGGGCCTCCAGCCACTGCAAACAAACTCCAGATGCGTGCGCCCCCTTGTGCATCTGGATAATGCGGGTCCTGGGGAATCGAGCCTCGAACTGGGGTCCTCAGGCTTCACAGGCAAGAGCTTAACCACTGTGCCATCTCTCCAATGCTCCCCGGTTTTTTTTTTTTTTTTTGTTTGTTTGTTTGTTTGACGAAATTTCTCTTCAAGAGTGGAGCATGGCTATCCATCCCTCCTGAACTTCCAGGTTCTGGTAAGCCTCCACCCATCTCTGCCCGACTGGGCTAAGACAAGGGGAAACAGCCTCCCTCTACTCCCACATGGGGTCTCTACCCCCTCCTGGCTCCTACGTGGCAGGAGCTCACTGTACTTCCTCCTCTTTCTTTCTCTTGATCTAATAAACTCTCTAAACCTTACAAAAAAAAAAAAAAAAAGCCAGGTGTGGTGGCACACGCCTTTCATCCAGCACTTGGGAGGCAGAGGTAGGAGGATGGAGGCCACCCTGAGACTCCATAGTGAATTCCAGGTCAGCCTGGGCTAGAGGGAGACCCTACCTCGAAAAACCAATAATAATAATTATAATTATAATAATAATAAACAAATAAATAAAAAAGAGTGGAGCATGCCTGCACTTGCAGCCACACAAGAGGACAAGGCAGGAGGTTCATGAGCTTAAAGCCAAGCTAGGCTATATAGCTAGTTCCAGGTCAGCCCTGGACTACGTAATGAGATCTTGACTCAAAAGCAAACAAACCGCAGCTGGGCGTGGTGGCGCATGTCTTTAATCCCAGCACCCGGGAAGCAGAGGTAGAAGGATCGCTGTGAGTTCAAGGACACCCTGAGACTACACAGTGAATTCCAGGTCAGCCTGGGCTAGAGCAAGACCCTACCTCAAAATAAGTAAATAAATAAAATAAAAACCAGACAGCCCCAAGCCCAGACCAAATGGCTATCTCTCTGACTCACCTGAACAAGAAGGTAGAGCCCACCACCATCAGGTTATAAATATGGCTACGAGAGGAGGGCAAGGTCTCCGGGCTGCCTTACCACTCCTGAACCTCCAGGTTCTGGTAAGGTTCCCCTCACCTTGGCCCAGCCGAGCTGAGAGGAGGGAGAACCCCTTGAGCCCTACTCCACACGGGCTCAGTACCCCCTCCTGCCTTCCACATGGTAGGAGCACTTTCTACTTTCTTTTCTGTCCTCTCTCTCTCCTTTTAGAAATATTTTATTTTTATTTATCTGAGAGAGAGATACAGAAATAGGCAGGGAGAGAGAGAGAGAGAGAGAGTGAGCGAGCCAGGGCCTCCTGCCACTGCAAACAAATTCCAGACACATGTGCTCCCTTGTGCATCTGGCTTATGTGGGTCCTGGGGAGTCGAACCTGGGTCCTTTGGCTTTGCACACAAGCACCTTAACTGCTAAACCATCTCTCCAGCCCCCTCTCTCTCTTTTTACAGTTTTCCTAGGCCCATCACATGGGCTCTCAGACCACATGGGTGTATTCATTTTCCTTCCCTTGGTTCTGTACTTCCCTCAATAAATATGATAATTTTATATATATATATGTACACACACACACACACACATACACACAATATAGCTGCTACCAGAAGTCCCACATTATTGATCATACATTCCAGTGCCAAGGGTGAGATACCTCCCAATGAGCTGATGGCCAGGGAGGTTCCAGAGGCCCCTAAAACAATCAATACAGGAAGTTGCCATTGCTCTAGGATGCCCACCACAACTGGATGATAAGTCCCTGCTGCTGAAGACACCAAATGCTTCGGGACATAGAGACACTAAGCTGGAACTGAGCTGGAAACGATCTCCATGCCAGCTAGCTTTCTTCATACCAGAAGGTTCTAAGCCAACCGCTGCAGAAGAAAAACCATCAATCCACCTACCCAGCTGTGGACCCTGTCCACTCCACAACTGACCTGCTAGGCAAGATACGCTCACTGGTGGCATGCGTGTTATAGGAGTATAACTAGCTGCTTTCTGATTGGATTTGAGGCCCACTCCACAGGAGGGATTTCATGCCTGGTACTGAAAACCTGGCCAAAAACCTACGGCTAGGGACATGGGCCCTATGGGGGAACCTACTGTGGTTATGCTAAATGGACTGCATGTCCAACTGCCTTCTAAGTCTCTGTGTGTGTTCCCATAGACTGGTGCTGCTCGATGCCTCAGTGACAGAAGTTTCTTACTGCAGTGGACAATGGTTAATGCTGGGACGCATGGCTGGCAAAACTGCCAAGAATAAGTGACACTGTGCGCTCAATTTCAAAACAGGATGCCTTAACCACCCTCTCCTAGGGTCAGGGAACCTTGTAGAAAAGGGGACAGAAAGAATTTAAGAGCAGGAGAAGAGGGAGGAGAGCTGCAAAAGGCTGTCATCGGGATAGACTCATGAGCGCACAGCAGCTGTGGTGTCCTACACAAGACGGGGCCTGTCACTACTTCATCATGCTGGCGGAAGGATACGTGAGACCCCAGACCTCCCAGAGTAGCTAATGGTTGCCAGGAGAGGGGAAGCCAGTTTTTGTCATTGGCATAGTCACTAGTAAATTACCCATTCCACGGTAAATAACCTTCTACCCATGATCATACAAGCAACCCTAATTTAATTTAATGGGTTAAAATTTAATGAGGGGGGGGATGAGGCCAGGCATGTTGGCGCACACCTTTAATCCCAGCACTACAGAGGTAGGAGGATCGCCTTGAGTTTGAGGCCACTCTGACATAGTGAATTCCAGGTCAGCCGGGGCTAGAGCAAGACCCTACCTTGAAAAAAAAAAAGTAGGGGTGGCTGGGTGGATACTGGAGAGATGGCTTAGTGGTTAACGCACTTGCCTGTGAAGTCTAAGGGCCCAGGTTCAGTTCCCCAGGACCCACATAAGCCAGATGCACAAGGTGGCACATGCATCCGGAGTTTGTTTGCAGTGGCTGGAGGTCCTGGTGTGCCCATTCTCTCCAACCCCCCCCCCCCATTTCTCTCCCTCTCTCCCAAGTAAATGAATAAAATAAATTGAAAAACAAAACAAAACAAAGAATAGCAAAAGTTGGGCTGGTCTGAGCCAGGCTGGAGAGATGGCTCAGCTGTTAAGGCACTTCCCTGCAAAATCTAATGATCCAAGTTCGATTCCCCAGTATCCATGTAAAGCCAGGCGCACAAAGTGGTGCATGCATCTGGAGGTTGTTTGCAGTGGCTAGAGGCCCTGGAATGCCCATTCACTCTGTTTCTTTTCTATCTCTCTCTGCTTGAAAATGAATCAAGATGAGGGTCTACTTTAGGGCTGGAGAGATGGCTCAGCATTAAGGATATGGCCTGAGAAGCCTAAGGACCCAGGTTTTATTCCCCAATAATCCATATAAAGCCAGACACACAAGGTGGCACATGTGTCTGTAGTTCATTTGCAGTGGCTAGAGTCCCTGGCATGCCCATTCTCTGTCTCTCCCTCTATCTATCTGCATCTCTCTGAAAGGAAGGAAGGGGATGAAGTTGGGCTGGGAGGATGGCTCAGTCAGTAAAGTGTGTGCACAAAAGCATGAGGACTTGAGTTCAGATCCCCAGGACCCACGTAACAGTCAGTTGAAGTAGTATGCACCTGCAATTCCAATACTGGGGAGGTGGTGACAAGGAGATCCCTAGGGTTTGCTGGCTCGTCTCTTGGTTCAGAAAGACCCTTCCTCAGCACTCGGGAGGCAGAGGTAGGAGGATCGCTGTGAGTTCAAGGCCAGCCTGAGACTACATAGAGAATTCCGGGACAGCCTGGGCTAGAGCCAGACCCTACCTCAAAAAACCTAAGGCGGAGAGATTGAGGAAGTCCCTGACATCGCACTCTGGCCTCCACACTCATCATTCGCACACTCGTGCCCACATGTATATAAACACACAAACACACACATGCACATCACACACAGAGGCACACCAAACAAAAACAACATCAAAGGAGGCATCATCTACATTCACCCTGTCCTCTTTCTACAGACAAACTAAGGCCCAGAGTAGGAAAGCAGTAAGGTCGCATATCCAGTGAGTGGCAGAGCAGGACTTAGCGATTCCCGTTAGCACGTTTCTGGTTTCTTCCAGCAGGTCATTCTACCTCTCCTAGCACCAGGATAGGCAAAAAGCCCCCAATCTCCCTGACAATCCAAAGCCCATCTTGAGGCCCTCTTTTCATAGCGGAGGGCTGCTCCTGGGCTCATGCCCAGCTTCTAGCATGGTGCCACTCACCTGCCAGCTGTTCCCAAGTGCAGCCTCTGTGGGCAGGAGCAGCCCTTCTGGGCCCTGCAGGTCATCCTGGGCGAAGCCATTGAAGTTCCCACAGAGCCCACAAGTCTTGCCCCGGTAGGAGCCAGGTACTCTCACCTCCACCTGGGACTGCCCATCCCACAGCACCTGTGAGGAGAGACCTGGAACTGGGGAGGGGGGAAAGGAAAGGGACTCCACAGGGTCTGGGATCGATCAGGGCCCCTTGCATGTGCCACAGGGAGAAGGATGGATGGGTGCAGACTCCCCGCAGAAAGGCCAGCAGATGCCAGGGAGAGCTGCTGCCCACAGCTCCTGGCCATCCCTGAGCTGGGCACAAGATAGAATGCACCCCACTTCCAGAGAGTCACTGTCTCAAGGGCACTGGGCCCTAAAGAGGGCAGAGCACATATAGAGCTTGGATCTGAGGTGCACACAAGTCTTACGGAATCAATCTGTAAGTTCGACTCTGGCTAGGGGGAAGGAAGCAAGTCACTCTTCTACATGGGGCTTGAGAGGACCCTCAGAGACCACCAAAGAGACCTTAGTTCGTATCTTCCTGACCCCTACTAAGCCTGTCCCCACTTCACAGATAAGCAAACTGAGGTCCGGAGAAAGCTGATGGTGGCCTAAGAGTCCACAGCGTAAGCGGCTGAGTGAAGATTGAAAGCAGGTTCAGAGTGCCTCTGGCTTTCCCCACTCCTAGGACCATAGCAGCATTCTCTCATCTTCACCATTCATCTCCTCCCCCCCAGGAGGAAGCAGGCGCTCCCACTCTGCAGGCCTGAGACTCCAGGTCCACCGGCTCCTGTCCTCCAGCCGCACCTGGAGCCCAGGCTGGGTGTGCAGGATAACAGTGCGGCCCCGCAGCTCCAGGTACAGCAGTGGTTCTTGGAGGAAGGGCAAGGCCACAGGGTGCCCATTCACCTGGAGCAAAAAGGAGGTGGGAAGAGCAGTGATGGTGGGCTAGACAGGTGGATGACCACAGAGCTTTATTTAAAAAAAAAGAAAAACCACTTTATTTATTTGGAAGAGAGAGAGAGAATGGGTACGCCAGAGCCTCCAGCCACTGCAAACAAACTCCAGACACATGCACCACCTTGTGCATCTGGCTTACATGGGTACTGGGGAATCGAACCTGGGTCCTTAGGCTTTGCAGGCACACGCCTTAACGGCTAAGCCAACTCTCCAGCCCCTTCCCGGGATCTTTGGCTCACCGTGACTGTCTTGCCTTGCAGCAGCCTCACAGTCGTGTCTCCCAACAGCACTGTCACCTCCTGGGTCCAGGCCACAGCCCTCCGGCCCCGGTTGTCGTTGGTCACGTGCACACTGTGGGCAGGGCGACGCCCAGGTGCCAGTCAGGGGTCAGCTGAGCCAGGTGTGCGAGTCGGGGAGGAGGAGGAGGAGGAGGTGGGGGTTGGTCACGCACCTGAAGTCCCCGCCGCCGTGGCAGTCCTTGGCCAGCACGTAGGTGCACGTGCCCTGGAAGTGCAGCAGGCGGCCGTCGAAGGTGCGATAATGGGGGTCTCCGAAGGCCATGCAGGAGGCCGGCCGGGGTAAGCAGCGCGGACAGCAGCTGCCGGGACTCAGGGCGGGGGCCTCGTCCTGGCCTCAGCCCCGGACCCTGTCAGGCTGGCAGCCCTCCGCACCAAGTGCCCAGAGCCTGGCTGCGACGGCGCCCACCGTGCCCGAGAACCCCAGACTTCCTGCGAGTGGGCCCGTAGCGATCCCTGGAGCAGCGCCACCCCCTGGCTCCTCCCCCACCCTCTCCAGCGCCCCTTCCCGACGGTGCTTACAGCCCATTCTCGCACACCCCGGAGGCCTAGGATGGCACTGTGCCATGTCTAGGACCGGGGCACTCACCGGGCCACATGAGAGCGCCCCGCACTGCTGGCTCTGGCAGCGCACGGTGCCCGCCACACAGGTACAGCTGGTGCAGGCGTCTGCGGTCCAGCGATGCCCAGAGGCCACCTCTCGACCCAGGTGCACACAGGGCTGGGGGGGAACTGAAGGGACACGGGGGTCAAGGAGGGGTGAGCGCGCCCCACCCCCACCCACCGCCAATGCACACCAGCCCTCACCCCCCCCTCCCCCGCGATCCTGACCCACACCTTGGCATTGCTCACAGCAGCTGCCAGCCTCGGGCACCTTCCGCCAGCCATGGGGACAGGAGAGCGCCTGGCACTCTTCCAGGTGACACACCACGTGGCCCCGCTAAGAACAGACATCAGGGCTGTCGGGGTTTCCTACACGGCCTGGCATCGTTAGCCTCGCAGAACCCCTTCTGTCTGGCCCTGCCCCGCCCCCCCCCCAACAATGCAGCGTGGTCCAAGTGGGGAGAAAGTTCCAGCACAGTGATGCCTCCGCCCCTTCCAGAACCATATTTGCTGGTAGATGTCCGAGACCCCTCCTTTCTCCATCCCCTACCCACCCACCCCCCAAGATTACATGACAGGTGCAGGTAATGCATTTGTTGCTGGGGTCCTGCCAGCTTTCTCCGTCTGCCACTCTCCGGCCACTGGGCTCTACCACACATTCTAAGGACGAGAAAAATGGGTAGGCAGGCTTGGGACGTCACTAGGACCCTGAAGGTCCAAAGATCTAAAGTCCGGAACCCTCTACCGGACCAACTTCCGGCTCACAGGCAATGCCTAGGGCCCCTGAGTTCCCTATAAAGCCGCAGGCATTTGCCCTGCGGAAGCCTAAGGACCCGGGTTCAATTCCTCAGGACCCATGTAAGCCAGATGCACAAGGGGGCGCACGCGTCTGGAGTTCATTTGCAGTGCTTAGAAGCCCTGGCGTGCCCGTTTTGTCTCTCTCAAAAATAAATAGATATAAATCAATCCAGGCTTTATTCCCTGTCTCCTCCTCATAAGTTTCCATCTCCAAAGACAAACACTGCATTCTGAATGCGGACCCCCCAGGGTACTCACTGAGTCCACTAATACCAGCCCCTCCTCACTCCCTCCTAGGCCCTATGAAGAGGAGGCTGAGGCTGTCCACTTACCCCTGCACACAGGACAGCAACCGCCAGGGGGCGTATGCCTCTCCAGCGGGGGACAGCTAAGCTCAGGACAGTCCCGGCGGGTGCAGAGCCACGTCAGGTCCTGCCATGGTTAACGGAACAAAACAGGCAGGAAACAGAAGATCTCGAGGAGTTGCAGGTGGAGGGGCGGGGGGGCACACTTGGGAATAGGACATACGCAAGATATGTACGGCGTTCAGGACAAATGGGCACATGTCAGGGTGGGTGGAGAAGCCAGGAGCTGCTGAAGGGAGAAGGCTCAACCACAGCTCACAGAACAAGATCAAAGGGGGTTCCGAGGCTTCCCCAAGGCAGCAGGACTCACCCGGCATTGGCAGGTGTAGCAGGGGTCTGGGGGTGTCGACTCAGACCCCAGCAGGCCCTCTGTGCAGTTACTCAGGGCCTCTGTGAAGGCAAGAACGCAGGGTGGGGGGGGGTGAAAGGGTAAGAAACAGGAATTGCATGCAGCTCGCCCGCCCAGAGCACAACCATACCCCCAGCACCTCGATTCCATGGAGGATACAGTCATTTTCCCCCTGGACCTCTCTTTTGGGCGACGGGGGGGCACTCAATCAAAAGGAAAAATGAACGTTCCTACCTGGCACACAAAGTGGCGTGTGCATCTGGAGTTTGTTTGCAGGGGCTGGAGGCCCTGGTGCACCTATTCTCTCTCTCTCTCTCTTCTGTCCCTCTCCACCCTCCCCACCCGCTTACAAATAAATAAAATAGTTTTTAAAAAATATTTTATTTTCATTTATTTGACAGAGAAAGAGGAAGAGAGAGAGAGAGAGAGAATGGGTCCACTAGGGCCTCCAGCCACTGCAAAGAACTCCAGACTTGTGCGCCCCTTTGTGCATCTGGCTAACGTGGATCCTGGGGAATCGAACTTGGGTCCTTTGGCTTTGCAGGCAAATGCCTTAACCGCTAAGCCATCCCTCCAGCCCCTAAAATAGTTTTTAAATGAACATTTCACAAAGTTGTTTTACTATCCTTGAACAGGAGCCTCACTAATCTTCTATCATAACTGCTGCCAATGCCGGCACATCGGGCCCCTTGAAGGGTCTCTGCTGGGCTGAGATGGGGGTCAAGAGTTAGAAACTGACAGAGCGCAAGGTCACTAAACGTGGATAGGTTGCCTGGCCTGCTGACCTTGTTGCTTCCTTTCATAGAAACCGGCCAGAACTGCACAAAGAAGCAGAGTGGGCTGGGGAGATGGCTTAGCGGTTAAGGCACTTGCCTGCAAAGCCAAAGGATCCAGGTTCGATTCCCCAGGACCCATGTAAGCCAGATGCACAAGGTGGCACATGTGTCTGAATTTCACTTGCAGTATCTGGAGGCCCTGGTGCACCTGTTCATTCTCTATCTACCAATCTATCTTCCTTTATTTCTCTCTCAAATAAATAAATAAAATATTATTTTAAAAAATGAAGCACATACTCTCATGTTTGGTTAGAGAAGCTTCTCTTTTCAGATGGCAGTGACCTTGGGATGACTCAGAAGGCACCATGGTGCTGAGAAGTGACAGAAGTGCTCAGCACTGAAATATTTCTGTCACAACTTCCATGGCTCAGGGTCCATTGTGGAATTTGTGGTAGAAAGAATGTAAGAGCCAAAGGAAGGGTAGGACTCCTTACAGTGTGCTCCCCCCAGACACAAAATGGCCTGGATATCCATGACCTCACAGTGCCTGACACTACCTACACAAGACCATCATAAGAGGAGGAAAAGATCATGACAAATAAAAGAGAGACTGATTGAGAGGGGGAAGGGGTATGGTGGAGAGTGGAATTTCAAAGGGGAAAGTGGCAGGGGGGGTATTACCATGGGTTATTGTCTACAATTATGGAAGTTGTCAATAAAAAATAAATTAATTTAAAAAAAAAGAAGCACAGAGTGAGGGAACTCAGGCTCCAATCCTGGCTCCACATTCAGTGCCTAGGTAGCTTTGGACATATTAACTAACTTCCCTGAGTCTCGGTTTGTGTGTAAAGGTGGAATAACACCACGTATTTCACTAGGTCACTGTGAGAATTAAGTGAGGTGTTATTGATTAGGTGCTTAATAAAGGGATCTTCTCCTCACCCTTGACGTTCATCCTAGCAATATAGCTCGCTGACCAGTGGGATTGTTGCACAACCATTGCGAATGCACTGAGTACTACCAAGCTGTACACTTGAATATGGCTAAGGTGGTTATCATCGTGCTTTGAAAGTTAAATGTCCCCATAGCCTCGTGCACTTGAATACTTAATCCTTGGGCGGTGGTGATCTTTGGGAAGGCTGTGAAGCTTTTAGGAGGTAAACCTTTACTGGAAGAAGTGTCTCGGGCTTTGTAATCTAGCCCCAGTTCCTATTTGCTCTCTCAACTTCCTCCTGGCTGATGTTACAACGTGATACCAGCTGTCTGCTCCTGCCGTGCCTTCCCTGCCACAGTGGATCTTCCCCTTGAAACTGTACACAACACTAAACCCTTTCCTCCCATAAGCTGCTTCTGGTTGAGCACTGTTGTCCCAGCACGGAGAAAGTAGCTGATAGATGTAAGTTATCATACAATTACATGTCTACTACAATGAAGGGCACCTCTAAAGGAGGGCAGAGGGACTGAGATCCTTAGACGAGAAACAGAACTTAGTGTCCATGGGACAATGTGAACTTGCATGATAAACTGGGGCATCACTTCGGTGCTAGTGGCCATTGCCAAAGTAAAGCGAGATGGCTGGGTTGGTAAACTGCAAATCCTAAACTCAGAAAACTGGAAGTGCGCTCAATGTTTGCAATGAAGAACACGGCAGTTTCTTTACTCCCCATGCCCCAACTGTATAAAATCATTATTCAAAGAAACTTGAAAAAACAAGAAAGAAAAAGAAAGCTGGGGTGATGTCATACATCTTCAGTCCCAGCACTCAGGAGGCTGAGGAAAGAGGATCCCCGTGAGTTCGAGGCCAGCCTGGGGGTACAGAGTGAGTTCCAGGTTAGCGTGGGCTAGAGTGAGACCCTGCCTCGACAAAAGCAGAGAAAGGGCTGGAGAGATGGCTTAATGGTTAAGGTGTTTGCCTGCAAAGCCAAAGGATCCTGGTTGGATTCTCCAGGACCCAGGTAAGCCAGATGCACAAGGTGGCACACACATCTGGAGTTTGTTTGCTGTGGCTAGAGGCCCTGGTGTGCCCATTCTCTCTCTCTCTTAAATAAATAAATAAATATTTTTAAACCTTTTTTAAAAAGTAAAGAAAAAAGCAGAGGGAAGGGAGGGGAGAGGCGGCAAGGAGAGGGGAGGTTCTGGTTGTCTCCTCGCAACCCAGAGAGCCCGCAACCAACACAAATTCTGCCCTGCAGCGCCACCTGCTGGGCATGATGCTCCACAAACGGCACCTGGCTTCAGAGACAAGGGCAGTCTCTGCCTATCCCCAGCTCCCTGCAGCTTGCTTTGGAGCTGTATAGGCCTCATCCACCCAGGCAAAAGCTTCCAGAATGGTCCACTAGAGTCTTGAGGGGGTTAGGGCTCTGGAGGACGAGCTGGCTGACTGTAGTCCAGCCCTCCTATCTTATCTATCCTGTATCCCAGGACTCACGGGCGCAGGTGGGGCAGCAATGTTGGGGTCCTGGGGGTAGGAGCTGGTTGGGTGGGCAGCCCACCAGGCTGGGACATTGCCGACGGTGACAGCGCAGGCTTGGAGGACCCTCAGGCTGCAGCTAGAAGAATGAACGAGTAGGGGTGGGTCCCAGACCATGGAAGCCAAGAGCCGCCCCTTGTCCTGAACTCCAGGCCCTCAATCGGCCTGCTGCACCCCTCTCTTTGGGTGCTGTGGGCACATCAGAGTCAAGTTTAAAGACCCAGCGTGGGGCTGGAGAGATGGCTTAGCGGTTAAGGCGCTTGCCTGCAAAGCCAAAGGACTTCGGTTTGATTCCCCAGGACCCACGTTAGCCAGATGCACAAGGGGGCGCATGTGTCTGGAGTTCGTCTGCAGTGGCTGGAGGCCCTGGCGCGCCCATTCTCTCTCTCTCCCTTTCAAATGAATAAATAAATAAAAGACAGTGTGTCCTGGACTTGCCCCCCACATCCTCCTTCAGAGAGGACGCCCTCCTCCTGTGACCTTTGACCCTTTGGCGTTCTCATTCCATGTCCGCCTCCCCCCTGTCTGTTTCCTGATCTATGATGTCAGCTGCCTGCCCTAGCTCACCATTACCTTTCAAGCATGACTCCCTCCTTACATGGCCCCTGTCCACCCCCACCCCACAGACCAGGCAGGGAGGGGGGACCACCTACAGCCTCCCCACACTCAGACCCTGTCTGGTCCTATTGATCCAAACCCAGCCCTCAGTTCTAAACTCAGGGACACAGTCTGTGACCACATGGTGCCTGCTCTACTTGAATGGGCCTCTTCCCATGCTACCCGGCCCTCCCCAGGGTGCCAAGCAGTTCTCTCTTTCCTACCTCACAGATGCACACCTCGCAGGGGTCTAGCCCCGGCTGGAAGCTCTCCCCAGGTTCATACTTCCGGCCTCTGTGCTCACAGCCTTGGAGTGGAGAAAGCAAAGGACAGGACCAGGGAGCCTCCAGGCGGACAGCCACGCCCGAAAGGTAGCCCCCTCCCCTTCCCAGCTCTTGCCCTTCCCCCACAGACTGAGCGTCTAGAAGAATGAAAGCCGCCTCTCCTGGAGCCAGTCCCTCACTACCACCGATGGATCCCCGGGTTCCCTCCCACCACAGGCTCCCGGTACCAGAGCATCGGGGGCAGCAGTCACTGGGCCCCTGATGGGGCTGGGCACAGGCAGTGACGCACTGGATGCGGGCACAGGTGACGACGCCCTCGTGACACATGCAGGAGGAGCAGGGGCTGTCCGGGGGCACCCAGGTGCTGCCTTCGGGGTGCTCCTTCCCATGAGCCAGACAGCCTGTGGTCCCAGTGGACAAAGGATGAGCTCAGACTCTGAGATATGGACAGCTGTCCCCACCCGGTGGTCAGTAGGACATGTGGACAACCAGAAGGGGCTTCTGCAGAGATGTGCGGGGGAGGTGGGTTGGGGCAGAGTTCCTGTCTGTGGTAATGGGCAAACGACCTTCTTGCTAAACCAAAATGCAAGCGGCAGGCACTGTCTGGCAGCCCAGCATGCAGCAAGGTATGTAATAAATTCATGTGGAACGGATGAATGGCTCTACCACTGACCCATGTGCCCCAGATATCCATCCAAGCCTCAAGCTCTTATCGTATACAGTAGGGACTGTGTTTGCCCTGCCTTGCCCACAGGACAAGAGATGCTGGCCAGTTCTGGGTTAACTCCACAGTGACAAAGCAGTGGGTGAAGGGGAAGCAAGCCAACCAAGAAAGAAAGGCTCGGGTTCTGGAGCCACGTGGCCACCATGTGCCTCTTGACTCTGCTGCCTGCTAGCTGAGGGATAAGTTTCTAGCTCCTTGGACCTCTATTTTCTCATCCTTAAAATGGGAATAAGGACAGCACTTATCTGGCAAGATTGTTGTGCTGTTTAAAATATTTTTATTTAAAAAAAAAAAATAAAAAGGGCTGGAGGGCTGGCTTAGCAGTTAAGGCGTTTGCCTGCAAAGCCAAAGGACCTTGGTTCAATTCCCCAGGACCCACATTAGCCAGATGCACAAGGGGGCATACGTGTCTAGAGTGTGTCTGCAGTGGCTGGAGGCCATGGCGCGCCCATTCTCTCTCTATATATATCAAATAAATTAATTTAAAAAATATAAAATATAAAATATTTTTATGAGCCAGGCATGGTGGCGCACGCCTTTAATCCCAGCACTCGGGAGGCAGAGGTAGGAGAATCACCATGACTTTGAAGCCACCCTGAGACTACATAGTGAATTCCAGGTCAGCCTGGTCTAGGGTGAAACTACCTCAAAAAACAAAACAAAAAACAGAGAGAGAAGAACTGAGGTGAGGCTGAGGCAGGGTCAGTAGGTGGGTAGGGACATGGAGCAGATGAAGGGCCCCAGCGACAGGGACAGGGGCTCAAGTGTGGGCACAGTCTCCCCAGAGCCGGGCATACCTCTGCAGCGAGGACAGCAGCTCCCTGGCTCTGTGACCTGGAGCAGGCAGGGCAGAGGCGGGCATTGCAGCCGCACACAGCTGAGCTGGCCAGCCTGCAGAAGATGTAGGGCCAAGGGTTTGCCACACCGAGAGGCCTGGTCCTAGAAGCAGGCTTCCCCTGCCCTGGCCGAGCCCTGCACACCTGACAGCGGCAGCGTTCACAGCTCCCTGCCGGCCCCTCAAACTCCTCTCCGTCTTGGCGCTCCCGGCCCTGAGAAAGGCAACCTGTGGGCAACATACTTCTTGGGTGGGATGGTACCACCCAGCCCTGCCCAGGCCTGGTTAGGGAGGGGTTAGTGCATGGGAGCTGGGTACATGGAAGACAGCTCACTGTGGCAAACAGGGCAGAAGCAGGGGCCTGGAGAGGGGTGTGTGCAGAGAGCTGGGGGGCATGGTTTCTTCTGGCAGCGCATGGAACCTTCCTGGGGAGAGATCACACTGCTTCTTGGACTCCTGTGTCAACCGTATTGCACCTTCAAACCAGGGTGTACTGCCCTTTGGCAGCCAACCCCTCTCTCTTGGCCCAAGAGAACTGACTTTGTCCCACCAGGTGTCACAGGTAGAGTGTATACCCTTTGTGACCTGGACAGAGACAGCCGCTTCCAGGCCGGAGAAGAGGAAAAGGTTAGCAAGATCTCAGAGGCTCTGCCTCACCTGGCAGGTGCAGACGGAGCAGGTGGGGTCAAGCGGGTCAGGAAGGGTCTCTCCGGAGGCAGCAATGACCCCATGGTACAGGCATCCTGGCAGAGAGGGGAATGCAATGAGAGGACCACCATCTGCAGGGCCCTACACACACACACACACCACAGAGAGAGACAGCGCGCACTAAGCAAGTCTGGGACCTCCTGCAAAGTTTAGGGACAGATTGTATAACAGGAAGGGGGAGGAGAGGGAGGAAAGATGTTGTCATCCAAGCCACAGATGGTGAGATTTGCATGGAACACAGCCGATGAGCAGGAGACGGCAGGTTGAGAGCCTAAGGACAGGTTTGCATGGGCATGTTGAACATGTCGCCAGGTGGGCTGGGGAAGACACCTGTCCTGGTTGGTGATTCCAAGGCAACGGGAGCCCCTAAAGAGTTTTGAGTAGGGTGACAGGATATTTCAGCAAGACAATTTTAAGAGTAGGAAAGTAGGGCTGGAGGGATGGCTTAGCGGTTCAGGCGTCTGCCTGCAAAGCCAAAGGATCCTGGTTCGACTGTCCAGGACCCACGTAAGCCACATGCACAAGGGAGCGCATGTGTCTGGAGTTTGTTTGCAGCGGCTGGAGGCCCTGGCTGTGCCCATTATCTCTCTCTCTCTTCCTCTCCCCCCCCCCTCTTTCTCTCAAATAAATAAATAAAATATTTTAAAAACATATTATTTTTAAAAAAGAGTAGGAAAGTAGGGGCTGGGAAGATGGCTCTGTGGTTAAAGGCACTGGCTTGCAAAACCTGTTGGTCCAAGTTCAATTAACAAGCTACCTACATAAACCAGACATACACACACACACACACACGCAAAAATAGCACAAGGTAAAAGACCCCTGATGCATCCATATGCACACACACACAAATAAATAAATAAATACATTTTTTTATTTTTAAAATTTATTTATTTGAAAGCAGAGAGAGATAAAGAGAAGAGCGACATACAGAAAGAATGGGTGCGCCAGGGCCTCCAGCCACTGCAATCAAACTCCACACACACACACCACTCTGTATCTGGCTTTACCTGGGTACTGAGGAATCGAACCTGGATCATTAGGATTTGCAGGCAAGTGCCTTACCCACTAAGCCATCTTTCCAGCCTAATAAGTAAATATTTTTAAAAAGAGTAGGAAAGTTTGCCAGGCATAGGCCTATAATCTCAGCTACTTGGAGGTGGGGCGGAGAGAAGAAAATCACAAGTTCAAAGCTTACCTGAACTACAGTGAGTTCAATGCCGCCCTGAGTAACTTAGTGAGACCTTGTTGCAAAGTAAAAAGAACGTTTGGGGACATAACTCGGTGTTAGACCACTAGCCTAGCATAGGTTCTATCCTCAGTATAACACACACACACACACACACACACACACACACACACACACACTGGTATAGGAAAGTTTGGTAGCCAAAGGACTACTTATTTGGTGAGGATGACACTCTGGAGTGGGGTAACAGCAGGGACAGAGAAGAAGGCATGGATGTTTATCTGGGGAGAACTGCCGTGGCTCTGTTGGGTGCCTACTTCCTGACGGCTGGTGTGTGCGTCCCTGGGAGCCCCGGAGGGGGAAGAGTAGGGCAGGTGATACCTTACCCTGGCAGGTTGGGCAGCAGTGCCCGGGTGCAGTGAGCGGGTGGCTGCAGCTCAGAGGCTCACAGGGTTGGCGACTGCAGGTCACGAAGCCTCCAAGGCAGGTGCACAGGTTGCAGGAGTCCCGGGGGTCTCGGAACTCTTGGCTGCTCAGGTAGGACACCCCCAGATACTCACAGCCTATCAGAAGAGGGCAGGAGGAGGAGGTCAGTAAAAAGCATGAGGCTAGGTGTGGTGGCGCACGCCTTTAATCCCAGCACTTGGGAGGCAGAGGTAGGAGGATCACTATGGGTTCGAGGCCACCCTGAGACTACATAGTGAATTCCAGGTCAGCCTGGGCTAGAGTGAGACCCTACCCCAAAAAAAGAAGAAGAAAAGAAAGAGGAGGAGGAGAGAAAGAAAGAAGAGAGGAGAGGAGAGGAAAGAAGAGAAGAGAAAAGAAAGGAAAGGAAAAGAAAAGAAAAGACAAATGAGGAAAGAAGTCACTCTCCCTGAGTTTGATCTGGCTGGAGGTGAGGGTCTCAAAGACTTGGCACCTGGGGGGCCTGCGGGAGGACAGAGTCTCAGCCCTTGGCAAAGAAGCCTTGAGGGGGTGAGGTTTGGACTTGGCAGGGGCATGGTTTTTCCATGGCAACCTGCAAGCAATCTCCCTGTCCTACCTATCGGGAAAACCACAGAGCTCTACTTGGCAGGCCACTGAAGAAAGGTACTAATTCTCCCAGACTGAGGAGAGTGGAGTACCAGTTGACACAGGTCTAAGATATCCTCTTTCCAGTGCCCTGCCAATCCCTGATTAATTAAAGATTGGAGCCCGCCCCCCCCCCAAGGAAGTGGTGGTCTACTCTAGGCATTGGAACTCACTCTGTGGTCCCAGGCTGGCCTTGCTCCCTACCTCTGCCTCTAGAGTGCTGGGATTAAAGGTGTGCACCACCGCAAGTGGCAGAACTTTCTTACTATAATAGGCAGTGGTTAATGCACAGATGCATAACTGGCAAAATTGACAAGAATAAGTGTCTACTATGTGCTCAGCTTTAAACAGGACATCTGAAACATCCTGACCAAGGCTCAGGGAACAGAAAGAATATAAGAGTAGGAAGACGGCAGAAGGCTGTGAAACAGTGTCTTCCAGAAGCAGTTCATAGGCAAGTGTGGTTAAAGCACTTGCCTGTGAAGCCTAAGGAGCCAGGTTTGATTCCCCAGGACCCACATAAAGCCAGATGCACAAGGTGGCACATGTGTCTGGAGTTTGTTTGCAGGAGTGGCTAGAGGCTCTGGTATGCCCATTCTCTCTCCCTCTCCCCCTACTCTCTCTCACACACATAAATATAATAAATAAAATATAAAAGATTTTTTTAAAAAAATGACCAAGGAAGAGAGATCTGTGTCTGGCTCAGTGTTCTCTGTTTTAAACAATATTTTTATTAGCTGGGCGTGGTGGCGCATGCCTTTAATCCCAGCACTTGGGAGGCAGAGGTAGGAGGATTGCTGTGAGTTCGAGGCCACCCTGAGAATACAGAGTGAATTCCAGGTTGGCCTGGGCTAGCATGAGATCTACCTCAAAAAAAAATTTTTTTTTATTTATTTGAGAGAGAGAATATGATAGCACCAGAGCCTCCTGCTGCTGCAAACAAACTCTAGGCAAATGTACCTCTTTGTGCATCTGGCTCTACATGGGTCCTGGGGAATCGAACCCAGTCTGGCAGGTTTTGTATACAAGTGCCCTTTAACCACTGAGCAATCTCTCCAGCCCAGCTCTTTTTAAAAAACTGGGCCCAGAGAGGCTATGAAACTGGCCCACGTTTTACAGCTGAGGTCAGGGAAAAATCCAAGTTCAGTCCTGACTTTTTCTTTTCCTTGCTGTAAAAATCATTTTAGGTGGGCTGGCTTAGTGGTTAAGGCCTGTGAAGTCTGAGGACCCAGGTTTGATTCCCCAGTGCCCATATAAGCCAAATGCACAGGGGGCACGTTCATCTGGAATTCATTTGCATTGGCTTAGAGGCCTTGACACACCTATTCTCATTCTCTCTCCCTCCCTTTCTCTCTCTCTCTATATAGATAGATAGATAGATAGATAGATAGATAGATAGATAGATAGATAGATAGATATACACACACACATACATGCCTCTTTCTAGGTCCACTCTAGGGCAGAGAAGACGACTCTGACGCATCTCCTGTCACCGCCCCCCAGCTCCCCTCCCCGACTCCTTCCCCAGCCCCACGTCTCCTGCCACTCACCGTCACAGGCAGGGCAGCAGTCATCCTTGGTGGGGAAGGGACACTGTGCAGGGGCGCAAGCCCTGGGCTCACAGTTAACGCTGCCCTCCCAGCAGAGGCACACGTGGCAGGCGGCGCTGGGTGACTGGAAGCGCTCCCCGTTGGCAAACTCCTTACCCTGATACAAGCAGCCTAGGAAGAAGGGAAAGGGTGGGGGGTGGGGCACATGGTGGCTGATGCCCAAGTACTGTCCTCTTTACTTCTTTTTATTGAGAGAGATTTATTGAGAGAGAGAATGAGAATGGGCGGACTACGAAACGAACGATACATACACCATCTTGTGCAGCTGGCTTAACGTGGGGAATCGAACCTACTGAATGACCCTGACATGAGGAGGTGGGGGAGGCAGGGTCTGGAGAGGACTACGAGCCTGGGTGCCGTCACCACGAGGGCTGCCGGGGAGGCGGGCCACCGGGGCAGTACCGTCGCAGGAGGGACAGCAGGTGCCCCGGCGCGGATGGGCACAGGGCGCGGGCGGGCAGGGCAGCCGCTGGCAGGATACGGAGCCATCGAGGCAGAGGCATCGGCGGCAGGGGTCGCCCGGCGGGAAAAAGTGCTCCTCGTGGCGGGCGGGGACCTCGGCCCCGGGCCGAGCGCAGCCGGCGGGAACGGCTGCGGGGAGAGCGCGCGCGTTACGCTGGGCCAATCAGAAAGCGCCCGAGGGCGCGCGCGGTACGCTGGACCAATCAGAAGGCGCCCGGGGGAGGAGCCGCCGCCCGAGGGAGCGCCCCCTACCGGGGCACCGCGGGCAGCAGTCTCCCGGCCGCAGCGCCGGCTCGGGACAGGACAGCGGCGGGCAGCGGCGTGCCAGGCATTGCACGTTGCCGCTCTGCAGAGGGACAGACGAACGGAGCCAGGCGGGGTTAGTGCGCGGTGGTCCCTGCCCCTTTTCCGACCCTCTCCACCAGGCCGCAGGCTCACCAGACAGTGGCAAAGGCGACAGGGGTCCGAGGGATGGGGGAAGTCCGCTCCGTTGGGGTACTCTTTCCCTCCAAAGGCGCAGCCTGGACAAGGGGGCAGCTGTAGGCCCGAGAGAGACCACCCTCCCCGCCCCGCGCCGTCCACCAGGGCTAACCGCCCGTAGTGGGTGTCAGCTATTCTTGCAAGCACGCCCTCCCCGGGGCCACCTCACCACTGCAGTCGTTCCGGCAGCAGGTGCCAGGCAGGGGATGGCTACAAGGGGCGCTGGGGCAGGGGCGTGGCTGGCAGTGGGCATGGCCTTCCTGGCACTGGCATTCTTGGCAGGGGTCTCTGGGGTGAGAGAAACGCTCGCCATCCACAAACACCTGTGACTCCAAGATACAGTCTGGGAGCAGACAGTGGAGGGAGAAGGGGTAAAAGATGACAGGGCTAAGTACCAACCCCCTTGCCACACGCAACAGAGTCCAGGGCCACCAAAGTCCCAGCACGGAGGCTGTCTCCTCTCAGGAAAAGGAGAAAAGGAGCTGTGTAAGCAGGTGTGTAGAAATGTATATTGTGGGCGGGAGAGATGGCTCAACGGTGCCTAAAGACCCAGGTTCCATTCCCCAGGTACCACGTAAGCCAGATGCACAAGGGGGCGCACGCCCCCTTTTTGCAGTGGCTGGAGGTCCTGGTGCGCCCATTCTCTCTCTCTCTCTCTCTCTCTCTCTGCCTCTCTCTCTCGCAAATAAATAAACCATTTAAAAAGGAAAAAAGAACTGTATGTCGCTCTCACAAGTGAATCCATTTGAGGCCATTAACCTGCAGGCAGATGTGTGTTTCTGAGGGCCACAAGATGAACAGCTTACCCACGTGTGTGCCTGGGACACACACTCTAGCACAGAACTCTCCTTACGAGCAGGAACCATGTCCCATTCCACCCCAGTCTCCTACATAGCAGATGTGAATGACTGGTGCGTGAGCCTGTTACACAGGTGTATCTGAGAGGGAGTGTAGGATGGGACCGGAAAGGATAACCAGTCTCCATTCTCCTCCCACCTCCCACCCCATGCATGACCCGTGAGTTCCAGAGAGTTCTCAGCTGAATGAAAACAAAAACAATTCAGGGGCTGGAGAGATGGCTTAGCGGTTAAGCGCTTGCCTGTGAAGCCTAAAGATCGGGGTTCAAGGCTCCATTCCCCAGGACCCACGTTAGCCAGATGCACAAGGGGGCGCACGCGTCTGGAGTTCGTTTGCAGTGGCTGGAAGCCCTGGTGCGCCCATTCTCTCTCTCTCTCTCTGCCTCTTTCTCTGTCTGTCTGTCGCTCTCAAATAAATAAATTAAAATGAACAAAAAAAATTAAAAAACAATTCAGAAGATCATTGCTTCTGGAGATATCTGCTAGGCCCACAGGACTATGAGAGACAGCAGGGCCCAGACCAGTCAGGTTCAGTAAGCACATACCTGGACACTTTGGGCAACACTGCCCGGGTCCACTCTGGGGCTTGGCACAGGTTGTAGGAGGGCAGTTGACCAAGGAACACCTCACAGTCCCATCCTAGAAGCAAGGTAGAGGCTATGGGGTGGGCCCTAGGAGGAGCTCACCAGGGCAGCAGTAAGCCTGGCGACATACTTCACAGTGGCAGGCATGGCAAGGGCTGTCTACATCGGTAAAGTTCTGCCCGTTGGCATATACTTGGCCGCGGTAGGTGCAGCTCTCACAGCCGGGACAGCAGGCACCTGGGTGGGGCAAGCTGGTCAGGGCGGGTTGGACAAGGCGGAGGGGGAAAGGCAAGGAGATCTGGCTGGGCACTCACCAGGGGGCTGGGTAGGGTGTTGGCAGGGGGTTGGAGAGCAGAGTACAGCCTCACACACTGGCACCCCGTCTCGGCAGGAGCAGGCAATGCAGGGCTGCCCATCAGGTTCCCACTGGACCCCCTCGGCAAACTCCTCTCCATGGAGCACACAGGCTATGGCGAGGGGAGCTGTCACCGTGGCAACCCAGCCACCTTCCTCTGTCTCTGTCCTTCAAAGCCCACAGGGATGCTGGTTTGCATCCCCACCATGGCCTCTGAACAGACTCTGAAATACTTAGTGGACCGTCTTTACTGGGGTGGAGCATCCCATCCCTCCTTCCAAGCCCATGGAAGCAGGGCCCTTGGCAGCTGCTCACCGTCGCCCCCCTAGCCCCCCAAACACGTACATACCTGAGCAGAGCTGGGGGGCAGAGGCAGATGGAACACAGGGGGCCACTGGGCAGTCCCGCTCCTCACAGGAAACCTCGCCAGCCTAGGAGGGAGGCCAGGTGAGAGGCCCTTAAGGAGTGAGACAAAACTGGGTAGGAGCCGGGGCGTGGTGGCACACGCCTTTAATCCCAGCACTCGGGAGGCAGAGGTAGGAGGATCGCCGTGAGTTCGAGACCACCTGAGACTACATAGTGAATTCCAGGTCAGCCCGGGCTAGCGTGAAACCCTGCCTCGAAGAGCCAAAAACAAAACAAAACAAACTGGGTAGGAAGCCGTGGGACCACCCACCTGGCAGGAACAGCGGAGGCAGCGACTACTCTCTTGGAGGGTGAAGGTCTCTTGGCTCCGATACTGTTGTCCCTGGTACTCACAGGCTGGACAGAAGAATAGGGGTCTGGGGAATAGGGCTGGTGGCTGAGAGGGAAACATCATGCCCCAAGGCATCTCTCCCCATCCTGAGGAAGATCCAGCTATGCCAGTCTTCTAGGGGAGCCTGCTGGCACCTGGCTACACATCAGAGAAACACGGGTCCCACCCTAGTGCCCGCTTTGCCATGAGGTGAGGTGAGGATTCATCCGTGATATCGATGAGAGCTTAGGGACAAGGGACTCCAAAGATCACCACAATCCCGAAGCTGTCCCCAGCTAATGCCTTCCCGTCCCTCAATATAACCCCTTCCCCACTCACCATCACAGATCGGGCAGCACTGCCCAGGAATCCTGCCCGGGTGTGTGCAGGGTGCAGGTGGACAGGGCAGAGGGTCACACTGGACAGTCCCGTTCTGCCAACAGGGTCCAGTCAGCAGGCAGGCCTGGAAGCCAGACCCTCCCTGCTACAGGCGGCCACACTCACAGCACAGCGGCAGCTCGAGCAGGGGTCTCTGGACTCTACGGGCTCGCCGCTGAGGTGCTCCCGCCCGTTTAGGAAACAGCCTGTTGAGAAGAGCTGCTCAGATCCACCTCACAGACCCTCCCTACCTCACTCTTGGCCATTGTGGGGCGCCTATGGTAACAGCACTCTGAATCCCACTGGGGACTTTTGTCCTCCCCCTGACTCACCGTCACACACAGGGCAGCAGGTGCCTGGGAGGGGCCGGGCAGGGTATGGACACAGGCTGGCACACTCTCGCTGACGGCACTGGATGTGACCCTCCTGGTAGGGAGGGAGGGTGGGCAAGGGAGAAACCCCGCCCCCAGGGCTCAACCAAGTGGCAGAAATAACACTGGAATGCCAGCCGTTCTTTCTTTGAATGTTGAATTGTGCATCCCCTCAAAATTCTTACATGTGTGTGGGGGGGGGAGTGAGGGTGGAGATATGGTTCAGAGGTTAAAAGTGCTTGTTTGCAAAGCCTGCTGGCCCAGGTTCGGTTCTCCAGTACCCATAAGAAGCTAGATGTACCATGTGGTGCATGCACCTAGAGTTCATTTGCAATTGCAAGAGACCCTGGTGTACCCATAATCCAATCCTCCCTTTCTCTCTCTCTCTCTCTCTCTCTCATAAAAAAAGAAATAAGTTAATTTTAAAAAATCAGGGCTGGAGAGATGGCTTAGCGGTTAAGGCACTTGTCTGCAAAGCCAAAGGACCTAGGTTCAATTCCCCAGCACCTATGTAAGCCAGATGCACAAGGGAGCGCATGAGTGTAGAGTTCGTTTGCAATGGCTGGAGGCCCTGGCACCCATTCTCCCCCCCCCCCACCCCGTCTGACTGTCTCTCTCAAATAAATAAATAAAAATAAAATATTTTTTAAAAATCATACATTGGCGGCCGTAGGCCCTGGTGCCTCAGAATGTGATCTTATTTGAAATAGAGTTGGTCCAGATGCAATCAGTTAAACTGAGCTCATACTGGAGAAGGTGCACCCTTTAATCCAATATGAATAGAGTGCCTGTGGAGGGGAACTGAGGCCCAGAGATGCGCACAGGGAGAATGCCATAGGAAGATAGCGAAGTTAGAGATGTGGACGCTGCAGAGACCATGGCATGGCAGCAACCGGCAGATGCCTGAAGAGACTTTCAGAACAAGCTCTCAAAGTGAAACAGCCCTGCCACCCCTTGGTCCTGGACTTCTGGAAAAAATCCATTTCTCTTGTCTTAAGCCACTATGTCTACGGTCCCTAATTCTAGCAGCTAGGGAACTAGTACAGATGTACAACTTAACATGTGACTTAAGCTGTCCGCTGGATTACTTATCTGGGGGGGGAGTGGGGGGACAGCTGGCCATGGTGACACACACCTTTAATCCCAGCACTCGGGAGGCAGAGGTAGGAGGATCGCTGCCTGCAGCCTCACCAGTGTGTGGGCGGCCAGTCTCTTCTTATAGGCAAAAGGAAACGGGGAAGACACGGCCACAGTGGGGCTGGGCATCCCGGCAGCCTTCACAATACCTCAGCCCCAGCAGCTCGGCCCTCTCAGCATGCCTGCCTGGCATGAGGGTCGGAAGGTGCCCGGCTTCCTTCCCAGATTTGCTCCACTTCCCCTCCTCAAATCCAACTCACCCCTCAAAGCCTAAGTAAACACCACTCCACCAATGAAGCTGTTCTAGATCACTGGTGCCCAAGAGCAGGCTAGCACAAGCCACACAGGCCAACTGTGCTTCTTTCAAAGCCAACTTTGGGCCGGGCGTGGTGGCGCACGCCTTTAATCACAGCACTTGGGAGGCAGAGGTAGGAGGATCACTGTGAGTTCGAGGTCACTCTGAGACTACATAGCGAATTCCAGGTCAGCCCGGACTACAGAGACCTTACCTTGAAAAAAAAAAAAGCAACTTTGGAAAGGTAAAAGGAACCAGGTGAAATAAATTTTTAACCATATGGGCTGGAGAGATTGCTCAGTGGTTAAGACACTTGACTGCAAAGCCTAACAACCCAGATTCAATTCCCCAGTACCCACATAATGCCAGACACACAAAGTGGCACATGCATATGGAGTTTGTTTGCAGCAGCTAGGGGCCCTGGCATACCCATTCTCTCTGTCTCTCTTCTATTTCTCTCTGTTTGCAAATAAATTTAAAAAAATATTTTTAGGCTCTGGAGAGATGCCTTAGCAGTTAAGACGCTTGCCTGTGAAACCTAAGGACCCAGGTTCAATTCCCCAGTACCCACATAAGCCAGATGCACAAGGTGCATCTGGAGTTCGTTTGAAGTGGCTAGAGGCCCTGGTGCACCTATTTTCTCTCTCTCTCTCTCCCTCCCTCTCCCTCTATCTCTCTCAATTAAATTAAAATATTTAACAATGTGATGTAGCATATTGAAATGTTGTTTCAATATATAATTCACATGATCAATTAATGAGATATTTTACATTCCTTGGTATCCTACTGTCTTTGAAACCGGGGTTTATTACATACTTGCAACACATCTTGGTTCTCTCTTTTATCCTTCCTTCCCTGTTCCCTCCCTTCTTTCCTTTTTCTTCCTGGCGGAGATATCTGGGACAGGGTATACAGCCCTATCTGGCCTCGAACTCGTGACTCATGAATTTCCTGCTTTTGCCTCCTAAGTGCTAGAATTAAAGGTATACCGCCACCACATCTGGTCCATTTCAGTTCTGACCAGCCACACCTCAAGGCCTCAGTGACCACAGGCAACGGCCGTTGCAGAACTGGATATCGCACGTCAAGCGGTTTCTCCCTGCTGGAACTTTGAACACTGGCATATCGATGCCACCGTCCTTCCTTCTGCCCATGAACTCCTTGGGTTAGAATTACAAGCCTGCTGAACATAGCTGGGAGGCCATCGCACGCTCCCGGGGCCCAGGATTCAGTGTTCTCCATGTGTGTTCCCTCCCAATGCCCATGACTGTGGCTCACAAAGTGAAGTCATGTGTTCAGCAGGCCTGAGAGCAAGGCACGGGCCAGCAACAGCCCAGGGGCAATCTCAGGACTCACCAGGCACTGGCAGATGCGGCAGGGGTCCCCAGGAGTGGTCCACTCTTGGCCATGGTCCTTGTGAGAATCACCTTCCATGCAGCCTGGGGCTGGGGTTCAGAGAGCCAGCCTGACCTAGAAGCCCGGCCTCCCTTATCCTCCTCATATACCTTCCTCATACCAGGCCACGCCTCTCCCTGGACATCCACACCTATTACACCATCCTGCTAACATAACATACCAAAGCTGAGTGTCAGGTCCAAGTTTTGGCACACTCTGTCCTCTCTCCTGCAATATCCTTCTTTGACCCTTCCCCAGGTCACTGCTGTGTATCCTTAAGGGTCACCTCAACACAGACTCCATCCGGGATACTTTGCATCCTGTGCCCAGCTGGACTGGGTCTCCCTGCACTGAGATCCCACAGTACCCGGCCCCTGCCTCCACTACTGCCTTTGTGACATTGTCTTATAGTACCTATGTGTCTCAGGGTCACCTTCTAGTGGTAAGCATTCTGTTTTTGGAATGCCCAAAGAAGATAATCATGGATATTTATTACACAGTACTAAGGTATAGACTAACACTGTGTGTGTGCACCTTATTGATTTATTTATTTGGTTTTTCGAGGTAGGGTCTCGCTCTAGCCCAGGCTGACCTGGAATTCACTATGGAGTCTCAGGGCGGCCTCGAGCTCACTGCGATCCTCCCACCTCTGCCTCCCGAGTGCTGGGATTAAATGCGTGCGCCACCACGCCCGGCTGTGTGTGCCTTATAATGGGGAAACTGAGGCACCGGGCAACCTGGAGTCATGTGACCACTAAGGGACAGTGGTAAACTTTGAGAGTGGGCATTGCAGCTCCAGAGAGCAGACTTTGGACTTGGATTGCTTCCCCAGTGATGAAATCGGGGTGGGCTCAGGAGTTAGAGAAACGGTCTGAACAACCCACAGGGACTTTACAAGAGAGCAGTTGGGGTTTCTCACCTTGGCAGGCTGGGCAGCAGTGCCCGGGCCTGGAGATTGGCTTAGAGCAGGGGCTGGGTGGACACTTCACAGGCACACAGCGAACCAGGCTCCTCTGAAAAGTCAATGGCTGTAACTGCCCCTGGACCCAATTACCAGAGGGCACAGTGTGGGCATATATGTCTGGCAGAGATGGAGGGAGGCCCTCACTGGCACCAGCTCTCAGAAAGCATGTAAGAGGCTGAGAGAGTACCAGGGTGGGACACGGGGTGTTCAGGAAGGGGCAGAGGTGAAAGGGACTCACGAGGCAGGAGCACTGTAGGCACGGGTTAGAGCTGGACAGGAAGCTGGCCCCCTCTTCATGAAACCGTCCCTCATACTCACAGCCTGGAGGGTTGCCAGGATGGGGTCACCAGAGAGCAGGGTGGGGCAGGCAAGGGAAGGCATGACCCCAAGTAGGTATGGACCCGCTTGGGCTGAGGAGACGGAGGCATGGGCAGGGTGGAAGGTCACCTGGCCGGCAGATGGGGCAGCATTCCCCCGGCGGGGTGTAACTCTCCAGGCAGTTGAGCTCAGAGCATGCCGACCTCTGGCACCGCACAACCCCGGCCTGCAAGGCAAACATCAAACCCTCCCTCAAACGCTCTCCACTTGCCAAGCTGAACTACTTTTGGGAGCCTTGAAGGCCTAGCAGGCCTTAGGCCCTGATGGAGGCATGGCCAAGCTTGGGGTGCACAAAGCACCAGGATGGGAGTGGTGGCCGGGGCCAGATCCCGATTCTCTTACCTGGCAGGTACAGACGATGACACAGGCCTCTGGATGCCACCTTTCCCCAGCCCTGTGACCACCCCTCCACACCCAGGGCAGCCTATAAACCAGGCCTGGGTCTCCAAGGAAGAGGCCTAGATGTGGGCATGCGCCCATGCATCTGTGAGAGAGGTAGGAGGACCACCGTGAGTCAGAGGACAGCCTGAGCTAGAGTGAGACCCTACCTCAAAAAAAAAAAAAAAAAAAAAAAGCCAGATATGGTGGTGCATGCCTTTAATCCTAGCACTCAGGAGGCAGAGGTAGGAGGATCACTATGAGTTCGAAGCCACCCTGAGAGTACAGAGTGAATTCCAGGTCAGCCTGGGCTAGAGTGAAACCCTACCTCGAATCACACACACACACACACACACACACAGGCCTCTGGCCCACAGAAGGAAGTCTAAACTGCACAGCTGACAGCAGCCTATTCCCACTGGCCCATGAGTGACTCCTGCCTCACATTTCTCCCCACCTGGTACCTGCACACAGAGGGCTCTGAAGCACTTCTCCTTCTGGTGAGGGTCCCACTTTCCCTCAAATATCCAGCTCAGAGCTGGGCATGCATGCCTTTAATCCCAGCACTCTGGAGGCAGAGGTAGCAGGACCGCCATGAGTTCAAGGCCACCCTGAGACTACATAATGAATTCCAGGTCAGCCTGAGCTAGAGTGAGACCCTACCTCAAAAAAAAAAAATGTCGCTGGATGATGGGATACCTTCCAGTGAGTTGTTGGCCAGGGAGGTCCCTGATGCCCCAAAACACTATAGGCCATTGCCAAGGCCCTTGGTTTCCCACCAAGAATAGATGGTAAGACCCTATTGCTGAAGACTCCACATACTTGGGCTGCAAGGCCACTGAGAAGTCCTGCTGGAACTGAGCTGACAACCTCCTCCATGTAGACCTGCTGATAGATAGCTGGAAGAAGCCATTCTGCATGCAGTTCAATGGGAGAAAGAGAAATCACCAGTGAAGATACTCAACAGTGGACATTGCAAGCCTTATATTTGGCCAACCAGGCCAAATGAGCCAATGGGTGCAATAGTGGCACGTCTGTCATGGTGGAAACCAACTGCCCTCTAATTGGACTGGAGGCCCACTCCATGGGAGGGAATACATCCCTGATACTGAAAACTTAAAACAGGGGTAGTCATGAGCCCTAGGTGTGTAATGTCTGCTGCTGTCTGGCTAAAGGTATATACTATGCTTATCAAACTGCCCAGTATATACTTCTCTTAATGTTCATGCCCTTATATTAATGCTACTCTCACTTTTGGTAGAGAATCTTCTCTTTTCAGATGGCAGTGACCTTGGGATGACTCAGAAGGTATCATGGTACTGGAAAGAAGTGACTGCAGTGCTCAGTACTGCAATATCTCCATCACACCTTCCAAGGCTCAGGGTCTAATGCGGAAGAGGTGGCGGAAAGAATGTAAGAGCCAAAGGAAGGGTAAGACTCCTTACAACGTCCTCCCTCCAGACATAAAATGGCCTGGATATCCATGACCTCATAGTGCCTGACACTACCTACACAAGACCGTCATAAAAGGAAGAAAAGATCATGACATCAAAATGAAAGAGAGACTGATTGAGATGGGGAGGGGATATGATGGAGAATGGAATTTCAAAGGAGAAAGTGGGGAGAGGGAGGGTAGCACCATGGGTTATTTTTTATAATCATGGAAAATGTTAATAAAAATTAAGAAAAAAAATGTCGCTGGAAACCCTCTCATCCAGGTACCAGCAACTTCACCAGAGAAAAGAGACCCTAAAAAGACAACCAAGAGCTTTCTCAAGAGAAGAGTATGGAAAGAAAGGCCCAAAGGAGGTGACTGTGGAGCTATCTGAGAGAGGACATGTACTCAGGGAGTCTGAGGTAGGGATTGGGGCAAGTCGAAAAATACAAGGAAGGTTTCACGGTTGAGAGCTGAGGGGAAGGAAAACAACCGTACCCACTTTTTTTTTTTTTTTTTTTTTTTTTTTGGTGGTTGTTGTTGTTTGTTTTTTGTTGTTGTTTATTTATTTATTTGAGAGCGACAGAGAGATAAAGAGGCAGATAGAGAGAGAGAGAATGGGCACGCCAGGGCTTCTAGCCACTGCAAACAAATTCCAGATATGTGCGCCCCCTTGTGCATCTGGCTAACGTGGGTCCTGGGGAATCGAGCCTCGAACCGGGGTCCTTAGGCTTCTCAAGCAAGCGCTCAACAGCTAAGCCATCTCTCCAGCCCTGTTTGTTTGTTTTTTGAGGCAGGGTCTTGCAATCCTCCTACCTCTGCTTCCCAAATGCTGGGATTAAAGGCGTGCGCCACCGCGCCCAGCTTCACATATCCTCTGTCTTTTCTGCCAGTTTGGTCCAGGGCCAAACAGAGGAACTTGGCGGGGAAGGGGGAGCACCAAGTATGTGAAGATGGAGCTCCAGAAAGCAGCTCCTCACACATCTGGCCCAGCGCTCAAGCTACAGATGAGCTGACCAAGGCGGCTAGAGGACAGGAACAGGTGTGGAAGATCCAGGTGGGTGTCCAGCACTCACCAGGCAGTGGCAAGTAGTGCAGGCATCTTGGGAGAAGGTCTCGCCATCTCCATGGGCCTGGCCGTTGTGGCTACAGCCTGAGGAGGAGACGGTACTGTCATGTGGGAATCTCGTGCCATCTTGAGGTCCTGAGAGAGTTCCCGCAGGGGGATGGGGTGATACTGACCACGGCAGTGGGGCAGGTCGGGGCGGGGGCCACAGCGTGGGGTGCCCTCTCGGCACTCACAGACTGTGCAGGCGTCGGGCTCCCAGCGAGCTCCTTCAGGCCAGGGGCGCCCCAGCCCCCAACACTGTGGGGCAGTTGAGCGGCACTCACAAGACTCCAGCCGCCTCACCCTTTCCTGCAGGTCCTTATTCTGGAGGGAAGGAGGTGGCAGGCACAGGTCAGCTTCCCCATCGTGTCCCATGCGTTTGTGGGGTGGGGAAACTGAGGCAGGATGAAAAGGATTCCCGAGCAGAGGTTGGCGCCCCTTTATCGGCACCTCTCTGGGATCACAGGACCCCAATTCTTTTGTTTTTAATATTTTATTTATTTATTGAGAAAGAGAGAATGAGTGCAACAGGGCCTCTAGCCACTGCAAATAAACTCCAGATGCATGCGCCACTGTGTGCATTTGGCTTACGTGGGTCCTGGGGAATCGAGTCTAGTTCCTTAGGCTTTGCAGACAAGCACCTTAACCACTAAGCCATCTCTCCAGTCCCAGGATCCCAATTCTTAAACAGAATAACCTTAATAGTTAAAGACTAATTTTGAAGCTGGGCGTGGTGGCACGCGCCTTTAATCCCAGCACTCGGGAGGCAGAGGTAGGAGGATCGCCATGTGTTCGAGGCCACCCTGAGACTACATAGTGAATTCCAGGTCAGCCTGGGCTAGAGTAAGACCCTGCCTCAAAAAAAAAAAAAAAAAAAAAAAAAAAACAAGAAACAAACAAAACAAAAAAGTTTAATTTTGTTTGAGTCAGGATCTTGTAGTCCTGGCTGGCCTGGTATTGATTAAAGATTCCAAGATAGCCACAAAATCACAGGAACCCTTCTTGCCTCTGCCTCTGCCTCTGCCTCTCAAAGAGCTTGAATAACAGCAGGCATAGACCACCATGCCTGCCTTTTAAAGACTTCATTACTACCCAAAATCTTTCCTGGTGATGCCCTATACACAGTAGGTGCTCCACTGTGTTTGCTAAATACATGGAAATCTAGAATCTAAATGTTCCTCGTCCATGGGAGGACAGATGTTAAGGCTGGCTCAAATAAGAACTTCTTTATGTGTAGTTATTTTCTTATTATTTTAATTTTTTGTTGCTTAGTTTTTTTTTGTCTTGTTTTTGTTTTTGTTTTTGTTTTTGTTTTTGTTTTTGTTTTTGTTTTTCGAGGTAGGGTCTCACTCTAGCCCAGGCTGACCTGGAATTCACTATGTAGTCTCAGGGTGGCCTCGAACTCACGGTGATCCTCCTACCTCTGCCTCCCGAGTGCTGGGATTAAAGGCGTGCGCTACCATGCCCGGCTGTTTTGTTTTTTGAGTTAGAGAGTCTCTCTCTAGCCCAAGCTGACCAGGAACATACTCTGTAGCCCCAGGCTGGTCTTGAACTCATAGTAATCCTTCCACCTCTGCCTCCCAAGTAAAAGGAATGCACCACCACACCCAGCTTTTTCTAAGGGACTGGGGAGACAGCTCATTAGCATAGGGCTTGCCTAGCATACATGAGGCCCTGGGTGTAATCTCCAGCACTGACAAGAAAAGAAAACCTCGGGCTGGAGGGACGGCTGAGTAGTTCAGGAGCTTGCCTGCAAAGCCTAAGCACTCACGTTCAACTTTCCAGGTCCCATGTAAGCCAGGCACACAGTGACGCAAGCGCACAAGGTTGCACATGGGCACAAGGGGCTGTCCGTGTCTGGAGTTCCTTCACAGCAGACTGAAGGTCCTGGCGTGCCCATTCTCTCTCGCTCAATAAAAATAATTTTTTTTTTTTTTCAGAAAGAGGAGAGATGGCTTAGCGGTTAAGCGCTTGCCTGTGAACCCTGAGGACCCCGGTTAGAGGGTCGATTCCCCAGGACCCACGTTAGCCAGATGCACAAGGGGGCGCAGGTGTCTGGAGTTCGTTTGCAGTGGCTGGAGGCCCTGGCGCGCCCATTCTCTCTCTCTATCTGTCTCTTTCTCTCTCTGTGTGTGTCACTCTCAAATAAATAAACAAAACATTTTTTAAAAATGGAAAAAGAAAGAAAACCTCTATTGCAGGGTTCTTGGGACCCCAAGCTCAAGCCCTCTCTCCTCCCTCGCCAGTCCACCCCATCCCATGGTTGGTACCTGGCGTCCACGGTACCTGTTCTCTGAGCTCTGTCACTTCAGCCTCCAGCTGCCCCAGACGCTCTTCCAGGAAGTGCCACGGTGCCTCAACGGTGCCCAAGGATTGAGCCAGTTCCTGCCGCCCATAGTCATGGATGTCAGCAAGCCCAGAGAGTTCCCTGGAGGCAGCTCCACCTGAATGAAGGGCGCAAGAACCCAGGGTGGCAAAGAGCTAGCAAGATTTCCTGGGTTCCGTCCTCTGAACCATGCAGGGAAGGAAGGTCACCCTGGGTCCCGTCCAGTCCACTTGTCCTGCCATCCAGGAAAGGAGACATGGCCTATACAGGAGTCGAAGGTGGGGACAGGCATGGGAGCCCCTGAGCGGAGCAAAATGGCCCGGACCAACTTTCAGTCCTTGTCAGGTGTGAACTCAGGGACATTAACACTCGGCGGGCCCAGCCCGTATCCACATGAGGGTCTCACTGAAAACTGTCCCTGATTCTGTAAGGATCCTAAGTCACAGGGGTGGAGGGACAGGACCGTGCATCCTTTGTGGGTCGGGGACGGTCTAGGGACCTGACATGTCATAGAGTGCCAGATATGTGCAAGGAGGGCTCTGTGAGTCGCTCGAGATCTGGTGAGCTCCCCCGCCCCCACCGTGTGTGTGTGTGTGTGTGTGTGTGTGCGTGTGTGTTCCCATCTCCCAGGGTCAGCAAGGGTACTCCTTGAAAAAAAGGTGCTCTGAAGCCGGGCGTGGTGGCGCACGCCTTTAATCCCAGCACTCGGGAGGCAGAGGTAGGAGGATCACCGTGAGTTCGAGGCCACCCTGGGAATACAGAGTGATTTCCAGGTCAGCCTGGGCTAGAGTGAGACCCTACCTAGAAAAAAAAAAAAAAAAAGGTGCTCTGAGAGGGACAGCGGTTCCCCCATCCCCCACTCTCCGCCTCACCGCTGTTTCCCACGCTTCAGTGGCAGAGAGCCTCACGTTGAGTGAGGCAGGCTCCAGAAATCCATCCTCTGATGGATTTGGGGAAGTGTTGGCAGGGCCTCCACTAGCCTCTAGAACCCCAAGTGAAGAAAGGCTGCCTGTCCCTGGTTCTTCCTGGGACGAGGAGACATGGCCTCTACATCCAAGCCTGAGAAGCGGGCAGATACCTTTCTTTTTTTCTCCCCCGCCCCTCTTTTTTTTGTTTGTTTGTTTATTTGTTTTACAAGGTAGTGGCTTCCTCTAGCTCAGGCAGATCTGAAACTCACTATGTTGTCTCGGGCTGGCCTCGAACTCATGGCGATCCTCCTACCTCTGCCTCCTGAGTGCTTGGATTAAAGGCGTGCGCCACCACGCCTGGCTCTTTTCCCTTTTTGTTCCAGAAAGAAAGGTAGAGAGGCAAGGGAGGTGCAGGTTCACTTCGGGGGGCTGTTTCCCACAAATATTCAGTGGGGTGGGCCGGCAGTAAAGAAAGGGTCCCCAGGAGGAAGTGACTGAGCAAGAGGCCGAGAGAATGGCTGCTCCTAGAATGTTTGTGTAAGCCCTTAGCCCTTTTTTTTTCCACAAGAACACGAGGCCATTGAGGAAGGGGAGCAAAGTCACCTCCTACTCCTTCCCCTAAGACCAACAAGGTGGGAGGGAGGGGTCGGGAGGAATCCCAATCGAAAACTCAACTTGTGTCTTTCCAAACTTGCTTTTTGCCTGACTTTCTGTGGCTTGGTTCATTCCACCCAATCCAGTCAGTTACCTAAGCCAGCAACCTGTGGCTCAGTGCCCCCTCTTCTGTGCTCCTCCCAGACCACACCAGTCTCGGGTCTCCCCCTAGTTATCCAGCAATCCTTCCGTCCACTCCGCTCTCCTCTCCCCACTGTGAAACTGAAGAGAAAACCTCCCAGGATCCTATTGCTCCTCTCCCACACAGTGAGCGCAATGCCAAGGCTCTCCTCTCTCCCTCTCGGGGATTCTAACCTCCACCCCCACCCCGACACCACCAGCACTCAGATCTCTCTACCTGTTTCTCTCTCTCTCCCTCTTGTTTTTTCCAGGTAGGGTTTCACTCTGGCCCAGGCTGTCCTGGAATTCACTACGTAGTCTCAGGCTGGCCTCGAACTCACAGCGATCCTCCTACCTCTGCCTCCCGAGTGCTGGGATTAAAGGCGTGCGCCAACCACGCCGGGCTCCTGTTCCCATCTCTTGCCTTGTGCAGGGCATCCTGTTATCCCAAGTGTCTTGGCAGTGCCCAACTTCCAACCCACAGTGGAGGCTGCCCATGGATGGTCCCTCAGCACCCAAGACCCTCTGTGCAAACTTGATCCCTGTGGAGTCAGTCACTCCTCCTACCCTGATGGCCCCACACCCCAGGCAGCTCTAACAACCCTGCTTTAGCAGGCACAGGGGAGACAGGGGTCTCTTGTCCCCCCAAGTCGTCCTTGTCTGGTAGGGTCTGCAGAAAGTGCTCCTGAAAGGACTCCCCAGAAACTGTCTTTGGGTCTCCCCCTCCGCCGTTCCTTACCCTGTCCCCACATGCACTGCTGCCTGCTCCCTGGTTGGGGTTGGGGACAGGGAGAGGACAGCCAGACAGAGTCAAAGGCAGTTCCCACGGCAGGGCCTCTTTTCTTAAGACAAATAATTAACTTCAGACTCCCAGATGCCAGGGGCAGCCTCTCCCTCCACCACCACCCCTACCCCACCCCACCACCACTGCCACTGCTGCAAGATCCCTTGGCAAAGACAGCAGGGGCCACCCCCGGCCCCCTTCCCCTCCCGGAGTCCCGGCCTTGGCACTCTCCAGCTCGCTCATCGACGGCGTGCCCACCGGGCACCGAGCGGAGCTGCTGGCCCTAGGGGCGCGCGCGCTGCCCGGGGCGGGCCCCGGAGAGGCGGCCCGGGTCCCAGAGCGTCCCTGGGGCTGGGGAGATGGGGACGCGGCGGTCCTCGGCGCCCCGACTCACCGCCCGCGGCCCGGCGCTCGGCCCGAGCCAGGGTCAGGCTCGCGAGCTGCAGGAGCAGCGGCAGCAGCGCCGCCCGGGGCCCCGCCATTCGCCGCAGCCGCTCCGGGCTCCGGCTCGGTGGTCGGTCGTCGCGGCTCGGCGGCCGCTCCGGGAGGGAGGCGGGGGTGGGGAAGACACAGGCCACCGCCCATCCAGTCTTTGTTCAGGGAGGGCCCCGGAGGCCTCCGCCCTCTGCACACCCTCCTCCTTCTCCCCATGGACACCTGGTCCCCCAAAGCCACCCCAGACCCAGGACAGCATCCCCCCAGCCCCCCAGACTTGCAGTGGCTGTGGATCCTGCAGGAGAAACCGAAGTCACCAGCTCCCCAGGTTAGCTTTTCAAACACTCTTCTCTTGGATTTTCAAGAACAGCAGACCGAACGGGGGTTCAAATCCCTGTGCAGTCAAGTTCCGTGATGAGAGGGAGTCTGGGTAGCTTTGCTAGGCAGTTAGGGTGACTGGACCCCTGAAAGTATCCTTTGCAGTAAGAGATGAACCCTCCCCAACACCCGGTTTCAATGTGGTATTTATTTATTTTTGGTTTTTTCGAGGTAAGGTCTAGCCCAAGCTGACCTGGAATTCACTATGTAGTCTCAGGGTGGTCTCGAACTCCCGGCGATCCTCCTACCTCTGCCTCCCGAGTGCTGGGATTAAAGGCGTGCGCCACCACCCTCGGCCTCAACATGGTTTTTAAATAAACCCCTAACTTCTCTCAGAACTTCAGTCTTCCTGTTTGTAAAACTGTGGATCACAATGGCCGCTTTAGAACTTACAGTGGAGAAGTGAAATTCTGTAGAGAATTTAAGGTAGGGCTGGAGCGATGGCTTTGGTGGTGTGTGTGGGGGTGGCGGGGAAGAGGCGCTTGCCTGTAAAACCAAAGGACTCAGGTTCGATTCCCCAGGTGGCGCATGTGTCTAGAGTTCGTTGGCAATGACTAGAGGCCCTAGCGTGCCCATTCTCTCTCTCTGTCTCTGTCTCTCTCTCTAATAAGTAAATAAATGAAATATTTAAATATAAAGAATTTAAGCGGGGCGTGGTGGCGCACGCCTTTAATCCCAGCACTCGGGAGGCAGAGGTAGGAGGATCGCCATGAGTTTGAGGCCACCCTCAGACTACATAGTGAATTCCAGGTCAGCCTGGGCTAGAGTGAGACCCTACCTTGAAAAAAAAAAAAAAAAAAAAAAGAATTTAGGATAGTAGCAATAACACAGCTGTTAAGTCTCTGAAATAAGGGTGCTCACTCTCCACCTATACATTTCTTCCCTGTGATCCACTCACCCCCTCTGCCCACCCCAGCAGCCTCAAGCCTGGTCACAAATGCCCAGGCCTCACTAGCTGGGCCCTGCCCTCTTTTTCCCAGCTGTGGGATCTCAGGCCTTGCTTCTGGCGGAGCCAGGGTAGGGGGCAGGGCTGGGCCCCCGGCAGAGGAGGAGGCCAAAGGGAGGAAATGCAAAACGCTGTCCTGACCGCGTGGGCCCAGGGCTGGGAAACTCCTCGATGCAGCTGGGAAGCAGGAATGGGGCTCCAAGTTCCCAAGCGGAAGAACACTGAAGGCGGGCGAAGCAGTCTCTCCCGGGCCTCGAAGACCTGGCGTTGACAGATCACCCCTCCCCCAGTCCCTAGTCCTCTCTCCGCGGGCGCCAAGACTTGAACGAGGAGAAGACAGTTCTCTTTTCCAGATGTGCGGCCTCTTCCTGGGGCTAAGCAGTATGCAGCAGGGGGAGGGGCAGGGAAGCTGTCAGTCAACCTTGGCGTCTGGGACCTGGAGCTGGGGTCAGCGAGCAGAGAGGAAAGCCAGGGTCACAGGGAGCCAAGGGAACTAGAAAGTAGCAGCTCGCTTCCCCCCTGGGAGTAAGGAAAATAGTTTCTGTTCACCGGATGTCTCTTACAAAGTGGTCGGGTAGTGGCCAGGCAAAGATCACAGACTCACCAGCACTGCCAAACTACCTACTGTCTTTCTCTGTCTAAATAAAATAAATATGTATATGTGTGTGTGTGTGCATATAATTTCATTATTTATTTATTTATTTATTTATTTTTGGTTTTTCAAGGTAGGGTCTTGCTCTAGCCCAGTCTGACCTGGAATTCACTATGTGGTCTCAAGGTGGCCTCGATCTCACTGCGATCCTCCACCTCAGCCTCCCAAGTGCTGGGATTAAAAACATGCCACTATGCCCAGCTATAAATAAATATTTAAAAAATATTTAGGAGACAGGGGCTGGAGAGGTGGCTGAGTGGCTAAGACATTTGCCTGCAAAGCCTAAGGACCCAAGTTCGATTCCCCCAGGCTACCTACTGGGTCTGCTGCTGACTGCTGTGTGATCACTGGCAAGACATGTCACTTTCATTGGCTAATTTTTCTTTCTCTTTTTAAACTATTTATTGACAACTTCCATAATGTGGACAATATGCTAGGATCATAATACCCTCTCACTACCCTCCCTTTTCCCCCTTCCAACCTCCCCTCCATTGAATCCCTTCTTTCCAACTAGTCTTTCTTCTATTTGTGCGGGGGGGGGGGTGTTAAGAGAGCAGGGTGTAAATAGAGAATGAGCATGCCAGGGCCTCTAGCCACTGCAAACAAACTCCATATGTATGTGTCCTCTTGTGCATCTGATTTATGTGGGTACTGGGGAATTGAACCTGGGTCGTTGAGCTTTGCAGGTATACACCTTAACCACTAAGCCATCTCTCCAGCCCCTCTCTTCTATTTTTTGTTTTTTGAGGCAAGCCCAACAGAGTGGCTCCTTTTTCTTTTTTCATGTGAGAGAGTAAGAGAGAGAGAAAGAGAGGGTGAGAAAAAGAGAGAATTGGCGCTCCAGGGTCTATAGTCACTGTACTAGAACTCCAGACGTGTGTACAACCTTGTGCACATGTGCGACCTTGCGTACTTGCATCACCTTGTACATCTGGCTTACGTGGGACCTGGAGAGTCGAACATGGGTCCTCAGTCTTCGCAGGTTATCGCCTTAACCACTAAGACATCTCTCCAGCCCTCTATTAAAAAAAAAAAAAAAGTTTACTTATTTATTTAAACAGAGAGAGACAGAGAAAGAGGCAGAGAGAGAAAGAAAGAGAGAGAACACAAGCTTGGGTACACCAGTGCCTCCTGCCACTGTAAACAAACACCAGATGCATACACCACTGTGCATTTGGCTTACATGGCTACTGGGGAATTGAACCTGGGCTGCCAGGGTTTGCAAGCAAATGCCTTTTTTTTTTTTTTTTTCCCGAGGTAGGGTCTTGCTGTAGCCCAGGCTGACCTGGAATTCACTATGCAGTCTCAGGGTGGCCTCAAACACGTGGCGATCCTCCTACCTCTGCCTCCCGAGTGCTGGGATTAAAGTCATGTGCCACCACAGCTGGCTAGCAAATACCTTTAACCACTGCCATCTCTCCAGCCCCCTCTCTTCTATTTTGATGCCATCATTTTTTTTTCCCCTTGATTATCAGGTTTTGCATAGATAGTGTCAGCCAGTGGCTAATTTTTCTTAATGTTGGTCCTGATCTCTAATAACACCCACTTCAGAAAGTGTGCAGGTTAAAATTATCACTCCCAGCCGGGCATGGTGGCACACACCTTTGATCCCAGCACTTGGGAGGCAGAAGTAGGAAGGTCACCGTGAGTTTGAGACCACCTTGAGACTACATAGTGAATTCCAGGTCAGCCTGGACTAAAAACGTAAGACCCTACCTCGCAAAACAAAACAAAAAATTAATAATCCAGGGCTCAGCAGTTAAAGGCTCTTGGTAGCAAAGCCTGATGACTCAAGTTTGATTCCCCAGAACCCATGTAAGGCCAGACACACAAAGTGACACATGTGTCTGGAGTTTGTTCACAGAGGCCCTGCAGTTCATTTGCAGTGGCTGAAGACCTGGCATGCCCACTCTCTCTCTATCTGTCTCTCTCTCTCAAATATAAATAAAAATAAAATATTTAAAAAATTAGCCAGAGCCGGGCATGGTGGCGCACACCTTTAATCCCAGAACTGGGAGGCAGAGGTAGGAGGATCGCTGTGAGTTCGAGGCCACCCTAAGACCACATAGTGAATTCCAGGTCAGCCTGGGCTAGAGTGAGACCCTACCTTGGAAAACCAAAAAAAAAATTTAAGAGGGCTGGACAGATGGCTCAGCCATTAAGGCACTTGTCTGTAAAAGACTAAGGACCAAAGTTCAATTCCCTAGTACCCATGTAAAGCCAAATGCACTAAGTGGCACATGAAACTGGAGTTCATTTGCAGTGGCAAGAAGCCCTAGGGTGCCCATACTCAGACTCTTTCTCTCTCTCTCTGCCTCTCTCTCTCTTTCTCAAATATCAAATAAATAAATAAGTTAATAAAAATATTTAAGAAAGGAGAGGACTTTCGGGGGGAGGGGGCTAAGGTGAGATTCCGGGATGCCCCTGCACAGAGCTGTTTGCATCTTGCTTAGAATGTGGATGGGGTGTTCAAGAAGATTCTCACAAGAGGTGCCCACACAAGTAGAATAATGCACATAAACCACTGCTTGCTTGTTTGTTTGTGAGGCAGGGTCTCACTCTGGCCCAGGCTGTTCTGGAACTCATTCTGTAGGCTCAGGCTGGCTTCGAACTCATGATAATCCTCCTACCTCTGCCTCCCCAGTGCTGGGATTAAAGTCATGTGCCACCAGGCCAAGCTATAAAACAGGCTTTTTTAAAAATTTATTTGTTCATTTATTTATTTAAGAGAGAGTAAGATAGAAAAAGAGGCAGAGAGAGAGAATGGGCACACCAGGATCTCTAGCCACTACAAACTCCAGATGCGTGTGCTACCTTGTTTTATTTATTTATTTATTTACTTATTTATTTATTTATTTTGAGGTAGGGTCTCACTCTAGGGAGGCTGACATGAAATTCACTAGGTAATCTCAGGGTGGCCTCAAACTCACGGCGATCCTCCTACCTCTGCCTCCCGAGTGCTGGGATTAAAGGCGTGCGCCACCACGCCCGGCTGCATGTGCTACCTTGTGCATTTGGCTTTACAAGGGTACTGGGGAATTGAACTCTTGTCCTTGGGCTTTGCAGACAAGTGTCTTAACCATTGAGCCATCTCTCCAGTCCTAAAACATATTTAAAATATTTTTTTAATTATTTAGCAATTTCTTTGCAAGCAGAGAGAGAGCAAGAGAGAGAAGAGAGACAGACAGAGAGAATGGGTGCACCAGGGCCTCCAGCCACTGCAAACGAACTCCAGATGCATGCGCCCCTTTGTGCATCTGGTTTTACATGGGTACTGGGGAACCAAACTATGGTCCTTAGGCTTTGCAGGCAAGAGCCTTAACTGTTGAGCCATCTTGCCAGCCCTAAAACACATTTGTAAATATATTTTTAAAATTTATTTTAATATTTTTATTTTTATTAATTTATTTATTTGAAAGAAAAAGAGGGGGAGAGAGAAAGAATGGGCCCACCAAAGCCTCCAGCCACTGCAAACAAACTCCAGGTGCGTGTGCCCCCTTGTGCAGCTGGCTTACATGGGTCCTGGAGAATCGAACCGGGATCCTTTGGCTTTTCAGGCAAACACCTTAACTGCTAAGCCATCTTTCCAGCCCCTAAAACACGTTTTGATAGTTCTCATTACACCTTAAGCATCAGCAATACCTTATTACTTTTTTTTTTTTTTTTTTTTTTTTTTTTTTTTTGGTTTTTCAAGGTAGGGTCTCACTCTGGCCCAGGCTGACTTGGAATTCACTATGTAGTCGGAAAGTGGCCTCGAACTCACGGCGACCCTCCTACCTCTGCCTCCCAAGTGCCAGGATTAAAGGCGTGCACCACCACGCCCGGATGTTATTACTTTTATTATAATCATTATTTTCCTCTGAGGCAACAGAAGAATCAATATTAGCATTTTTTTTTTTTTTTTGAGACAAGGTCTTATGTAGTTCAGACTGGCCTTGAACTTGCTATATAGCCATGGTCTTGAATTCCTGATCCTCCTTTCTCCACCACCAACCCCCCAAGTGTTAGGGTGGTAGATGCTTGCCACCATACCCAATACATTGTTTTCCTTAACTATGTAAGGAAGCTTCTAGAAACTTCTTGAATGAAATCAGAGCCCAGGGTTCTGAGGAAAGAATGTCACTGGGTGTTGCATTGGAGTCCCACAGTTGGGTGACTACTGTAAACCTCTTTCAAGTCAGACACTGTTCTCAGCAATATACAAGCGCCAATGAGGCCCTGCCCTGAGTCCCCAGCGCAAGTAATAAAAGAAGATCCGGAGTCCAGGCAGAGGGAGACTCATGAGTACAGGACTCATGAACACACACACCTTCTTGGACATTCAGCCCCCCTGTATAGAGACTGTCTGTGTCCGTGTGGGGGGGGGGGGGCCAAGGGATGCGGAGGGAGCAGAGATCAGAGTCCCTAAGCTGTCAGTTCAGTTCCTGCTGTCACTCACAGTCAATTCCAGGAAGGGCATGGCAGAGGACAGCTCTTTACCTCATGGCTAGACAGAAAGTAGAGTTGGTGAAGCTCCTCCCTGGGTGGCAAAACCTGGGGTCTGGAGGTCACTGCCTACCCTAGAAACCTGCCCCCCTCAACCTGAGCCCACTTAGATGGGAATTTCACTGGGATGACACTGCCCTCCCTCAGAAGTAAAACAAAATTGAAAAACTTGCCTGGCATGGTGGCGCATGCCTTTAATATCCCAGCACTTTGGAGGCAGAGTAGGAGGATCGCCATGAGTTCAAGGCCACCCTGAGACTACATAGTGACTTCCAGGTCAGCCTGGGCTACAGTGAGACCCTATCTTGAGAAGAAAAAAATGAAAAATAAAAAACTCAGCCAGGTGTGGCAGCACACGCCTTTAATCCCAGCACTCCGGAGGCAAAGGCAGGAGAATCACTTTTAAGTTTGAGGCCAGCCTAGGACTACATAGTGAATTCCAGGTCAGCCTGAGCTAGAGTGAGACCCTACATCAAAAAAAAAAAAAAAAAAAAAAAAGCAAAAACAGGGCTGGAGAGGTGGCTTAGCAGTTAAAGTGCTTGCCTATGAAGCCCAAAGACCCATGCTCTCCTCTCAAGATCCCACGTAAGCCAGACACACAAAGGTGAGGCAAATGCAAGGTCGCACATGCCCACTAGGTGGTGCAAGTGTCTGGAGTTTGACTTCAGTGGCTCAGGCCACTGGAGAATTGGAACACCAATTCTCTCTGTCTTAAAAAGATAAAATAAAATAAAATAAAAAATAAATAAAAAATCTCATACACCCTTCTAAGGCTGCACGTGAAGGAGCTGTGTACAGGCTAATCATGGTATGAGCTGTGGAATTTGAAACTCACATCTATGATAAATGCCACTGATCACTGGGCTGGGGACCCCTTTGCCTTGTGGGTGGATATGATGTGCTGAGTGGGGACCAGGGAGGGATGAGATGGGAACCTCTCGGAGAAGTGATTTGGCAAGGGTTGTGGTGAGGTACTGGCAGAGGCTGGGTCTTGCACAGCCAGTTCCCAAATGCCCTCTTCCAACTGAGATAACTTTTTGTTGTTGTTGTTTATTTTTATTTATTTATTTGAGAGCGACAGAGAGAAGGAGGGGGGAGAGAGAGAATGGGCGTATCAGTGCCTCCAGTCACTGCAAATGAACTCCAGACGCATGCGCCCCCTTGTGCATCTGGCTAACGTGGGTCCTGGGGAATTCAGCTTTGAGCTGGGGTCCTTAGGCTTCACAGGCAAGCGCCTAACCACTAAGCCATCTCTCCAGCCCACCCTCTTCCAACTGAATCACATGCTGCACACATGCTTGTCTGTGGAGGTATGAGCCAGATAAGGGGTGTAGGAGAAAGAGGGAGAGAGAGTGGGCACACCAGGGCCTCCAGCCACTGCAAACAAACTCCAGACACATGTGCCCCATTAGGCATCTGGCTTACGTGGGTCCTGGGGAATCGAACCTGGGTCCTTTGGCTTTGCAGGCAAGCGCCTTAATCGCTAAGCCATCTCTCCAGCCCCATTGTTTTGTTTTGAGGTAGAGTATCACTCTAGGCCATGCTGACATGGATGAATTCACTCTGTAGTCTCAGGCTGGCCTCGAACTCACAATGATCCTCCTACCTCTGCCTCCTAAGTGCTGGGATTAAAGGTGTGCACCACCACACCCCCTCTCCTATCTTAATTGGTCATAATGGTCATGATTTCAAAGACATCAAATGAAGTGATTTCTCCTCTCTCTCCCTCCCACAGTGACCATTTACTTCCAGCCACCAAATCTAGAGAGAAAAAAACAACCTGCTCCTATTAGCAGTGCGACCCAAAAGTGATTAAAAAGAAACAAAAGAAAAAGAGAGAAAAGAAAACTATGTCACTCCCGTTGGAGTGCCTGTGACAGGCACCATACCTATGGCAGGAACGCATTACCTGTTTTCTGCCCTGTTGAGTTATCCCAATGTAAGGACTGTGTTAGTATTTCATGTAACCGGTGGAAACTTTTGCCTTAGAGATTAAGTAACTTAATGGTGTCAGTGTTTTAATTTAGGAGAAAACAGAAATCTTCCCAAAAAGATATAGCTGAAGAAAGGACTGTTCATAGATCTGCAGACATATTTAAGGAAATCAAGAGCTGTCAAGACCCTAAAGGGACTAGCAATAGCAGGGAGCCATTGCTGTTCTCCGATATGGAAAAGGAACCCCTTTAATCCTAGCACTCAGGAGGATAGCTGTGAGTTCAAGGCCAGCCTGGGACTACAGAGTGCATTCCAGGTCTGGGTTACAGTGAAACCCTATGTCAAAATAACTAATAATAATACCATTGGGCTGGAGAGATGGCTTAGCAGTTAAGGCGTTTGCCTGCAAAGCCAAAGGACCCAGGTTCGACTCTCCAGGACCCATGTAAGCCAGATGCACAAGGGGGCGCATGTGTCTGGAGTTCGTTTGCAGTGGCTGGAGGTCCTGGTGTGCCCATTCTCTCTCTCTCTCTCCCTCTTTCTCTCTGTCAAATAAATAAAATAAAAACAAAATATTTAATAATAATAATACCATAACCACAAGGGTACCTGTATTACTGCATAGTCCTGCCTAGCTTCCTGAGTGCTGAGATTAAAGACATGAGCCACCATGTACCTCCTCTTCCCCCCAGAGTTTGGGAATTCAGCAGCTTAACCAGAATTGAGAGACTGGCTGCTGACCCCTGCTTCTGCTCTGGCTGGTCTAGACTCACCCTCTGTGAGGCACTGACGGCTCCTCTCCCATGGCCCATGACTTTGCACTCTGAAGATAGCCGTGTCTTCACAGACTTCCCCAGTAGGCTCCCCTGGGTGCCCTCTGTTGGGGATTCTGGCTGATCCCCACCACCACCACCACTTACGAGGGAGAACCCCAAGAGCAGGTTCTTGCCATCTCTGCCCCTCCCACGTGGTTTGATTGGACCTCCTCCATAGGTTCATGTTTGAACACTGGACCCCGAGCTGGTGGCCCTGTTTGGAAAGATTGTGGACCCTTGCTGGAGGAAGTGAGTCACTTGGTGGTGGGGGGCGGGGGCGAGTTCTTAAGGTGTTGTATGCTCTCTGTCCTGTCCTGTTCATCCTCTGTTTCCTATCGAGGGACGTGAGACGTGGCCAGTTCTGCTCCTGCTCCCGCCACCCCTTCCTTCCCCACCAGAATAGACTGCACCTCCTGGAATCAATCCTAAGCCCAAATATACTCTTTGCTCTAAGTGGCTTCTGGCCGGGTATTCGTTCCCAGTAAAGAGAAACCAGCCGATGCGTGGCCGTTCCAGCTCACGTCTCCCGTGTGCAAAGCCCAAAGGTGCTATGGGGTTCCTGAGACTCAGCGGTTCCTCTGACCCCATCCCTGGGCTCCTGATTGAGACCCCAGGATTCATACCCCAAAGAAAGATAGCGCCCTTCCTTGCAGCTGGGGTTAGATGGGGGGTGGCTGACTGAGGGCGTGGCCTGCACTGACCCTCTGCTCGGTGGGTTAGCTCAGTACTTTCCCATCAATTTCTTCACCCAGTTGGTGCCGAGCTATCAATGTTCACCTTCTCCCGGCAGAGTGACCCCAAAGAACGACTGTCACTCAGGAGTCTGGGCCAACACTAGCCACGGGGCTTCTGTTGTCAAGAACCTAGTCTCGCCTAGCACCGTAAACTCCACTCCATAGTTTATAGGCAAATGAGACCTTAGACAGGATGGCTCCTCTTCCTCCTCGTCCTCCTCCTTGCATGGTTTTGTGGGGCAGCCTCTCACTCTGTAGCTAAATAGGGTCTAAAACTCACTATGTTGCCCAGACTTGACTGAAACTCTCAGCAATCCTCCAGACTCACCCTCCGAGTGCTGAAATTGTGGGCGTGAGCCATTTTAAAAAAATATTTCTTTGGGCTGGAGAGATGGTTTAGCGGTTAAGCGCTTGCCTATGAAATCTAAGGACCCCGGTTCGAGGCTTGATTCCCCAGGACCCACGTTAGCCAGATGCACAAGGGGGCGCACGCATCTGGAGTTCCTTTAGCGGCTGGAGGCCCTGGCACGCCCATTCTCTCTCTCTCTCTCTCTCTCTCTCTGCCTCTTTCTCTCTGTGTCTGTCACTCTCAAATAAATAAAAATTAAAAGAAATTAAAAATATTTCTTTATCTTTTTATTTATTTGAGAGAGACAGAGAGAGAAAGGCAGCCACTGCAAACAAACTCCAGATTGCATGCACCCCCTTGTGCATCTGGCTTACGTGGGTCCTAGGGAATCAAGCCTCAAACCGGGGTCCTTAGACTTCATAGGCAAGCGCTCATCGGCTAAGCCATTTCTCCAGCCTGGCATGAGCCATTTTTATTTTGTTTATTATCTTTTTTTTTGTTTTTTTTGTTTTTTTTTTTTTTTTTTGTTTTGTTTTGTTTTTCAAGGTAGGGTCTCACTCTAGCCCAGGCTGACCTGGAATTCACTCTGTAGTCTCAGGGTGGCCTCGAACTCACAGCCACCCTCCTACCTCCGCCTCCCGAGTGCTGGGATTAAAGGTGTGTACCACCACGCCTGGCAATTTTGTTTATTATCTTTTTAAATATATTTGTTGGGCTGGGGAGATGGCTCAGTGGTTAAAGGCACTTGCTTGCAAAGTCAGATGACCCAGGTTTGATTCCCTAGTACCCACATAAAGCCAGATACAGAAAGTGGATGCATGTGTCTGGATTTCGTTCACAGTGGCAGGAGGCCCTGGTGCACCTGTTCTCCTCTCCTCTCCTCTCCTCTCCTCTCCTCTCCTCTCCTCTCCTCTCCTCTCCTCTCCTCTCCTCTCCTCTGTCTCTCACTCTTTCTCTCTCTCTCTCTGGATCTCTCATCAATCAACCAATATTATTATTTTTTTTTTTGAGGTAGGGTCTCACTCTAGTCCAGGCTGACCTGGAATTCACTATGTAGTCTCAGGGCGGCCTCAAACTCACAGCAATCCTCCTACCTCTGTCTCCCAAGACCAGAGTGTCTGAATGAAGGGCAGAGCAGAGTGTCTGAATTTTTGTTAAAACTTTTAGTTGCAAAATAAATAAATAAGAGAGGAAATGGGTGCACTCAGGCCTCTAGCCACTGCAACTGAACTCCAGATGCATGCACCACCTTGTACATCTGGTTTACGTGGGTACTGGAGAATTGAATTCTCCAGCCTCCAAGTGCTGGGTTTAAAGGTGTGCACTACCATGCCCAGCCAATAAATAAACAAATAGATAAGTATGTATTTGCAAGCAGATAGACACAGTGAAAGAGAGACAGAGAGAGTGGAAAGAATGGGCGTGCCAGGGCCTCTAGCCACTGCAAATGAATTCCAGATGCGTGTGCCATTTTGTGCACTGGGAAACTGAACCTGGGCATCAGGCTTTAACAGCAAGCCCCTTTAACCACTGAGCCATCTCTCCAGCCCTTTAAAAACAAAACAGAAAAACCTTTTGCTTAAATTTATTTACTTGTAGCCAGGCATGGAGAGGCACATGCCTTTAATCCCAGCACTCGGGAGGCAGAGGTAGGAGGATTGCTATCAATTCAAGGCCAGCTTGGGACTATGGAGTAAGTTGCAAGTCAGCCTGGGCTAGAGTGAGACCCTACCTCAAAAAATATATATTGTGAGAAGAGAGAGAGAGTATGGGAATGTGCCAGGGCTTCTTGCTGCTACAACCAAACTCCAAACATATGTGCAATTTTGTGTGTCTGGCTTTACATGGGCACTGGGGAATCTTCTTCTCTTTAGAATTTAGTTGTAAGAGGTGTGTGTCCTGGGACCGCACTGAGGGCACCTGCACACTAAGCATACACTCCCGACTGAGCCCCAAGGGTACCTTTGATGCTCTGGATACTGGCTGCTTATCAGGTATATGGTTAACAGGCATTTCCCAGGAAAACATCTTGAAGTCTGGGCATGGAGGCTGTCAGGTTCCCTAGGCAACCACTCTTGCAGCCTACAGACTTGCTCCTGAACACCTCCCAGGGTGGGCTCCTGAGCCATGTGTATCCTCCTTAGGGCCAACAGAGCTATAAGCAGGGTTCCCTCTTGCCTGAAGTTCTGAGTTGGAACCTACTAGAGGGAAAACTCAAGAATGAAGGGCAGAGCAGAGTGTCTGAATGTGGGGAGCCCTGGAAGCAGAGGCCAGAGAAAGGCACCAACTTTTGCTTTTTCTTCAAAAACCTTTTTCTGGGCTGGAGAGATGGCTTAACAGTTAAGCGCTTGCCTGTGAAGCCTAAGGACCCCGGTTCAAGGCTCCATTCCCCAGGACCCACGTTAGCCAGATGCACAAGGGGGCACACGCGTCTGGAGTTCGTCTGCAGTGGCTGGAGGCCCTGGCGTGCCCATTCTCTCTCTCTATCTGCTTCTTTCTCTCTCTGTCTGCCGCTCTCAAATAAATAAATTAAAATTAAAATAAAAACTTTTGCTTCTTTTCAAATATTTTTATTTATTTATTTGCTAGCAGAGAGAGATACAGATACAGAGAGAAAGGGCACACCAGGGCCTCCAGCCACTGCAAACGAACTCTGGATGTGTGCGCTACTTTGTGAGTCTGACTTTACGTGGGAACTGGGGAATTGAACTCAGGTCCTTAGGTTTCGCAGGCAAGTGCCCTAACCGCTGAGCCATCTCTCCAGCCTACATCAGTTTGCATTGTTCTGCAGGATTCTGTCCTCTAAGCCTCACTCGGGCCCCTGCCCCTCGTCCCAGCAATGCTGACTTCCCTAGCATGCAAAATCCAGAAGCAGGACTTGATGCCTGGTAAGTCCTGACCCAAGGCAGAGGTGGGAGTTTGGGGTCTGAAGATCCAGGGGGTAGGTTCCTTGGAGGAAGCCTGTCTGAGGCCTTTGGCCTTCACCGCAGTCAGTCCTTCCCCTTGAATCCCAAAACTTCTCTGAGACTCCCAGGAGATGAATCTGCAGAGGTGATTTACAGACAGGGACCTGCAATGGGATAAAGGACGGATAATGTATCCACACAGGGGTACAGGTGCCCAGCACTGTGCCAGACCCCTCCCAACCCTGCCAGAGCCTTTGCAAAGGGTTAAGTCTTCTCCTAGCAGCTGCCACCGGCCCTGGGCACCCTGAGAATATACAGTCATTCTCGGCTCCCTCCACCAGGGGGCGTGCGTGGAGAACGTAGAGGTCTTGCAGATGTGCACACTATACCAACCGCGGTGACAGGTCCCTTGCTCTGCACACAGCTGTCTCTCCCTCCTCTCTCTTGTGGCACTGGCACCTGAGTGAATCCCTGGAATGCAGCCTGTGTCCCTGAGCAGTGAAAATGGAGAAGGCAGGGCTGGAAAGATGGCCTAATGGGTAAGGCGCTTGCCTGTGAAGCCTAAGGACCCAGGTTTGACTACCCAGAACCCACGTAAGCCACGTAAGTAAGGTGATGCATGTGTCTGAAGTTTGTTTGCAGGGGCTAGAGATCCTGACATGCCCATATTCTCTTTCTCTCTGTCTCCTCCAAATATATATATATGTATATATATATCACATATATTTGGTTTTTTGGTTTTTCGAGGTAGGGTCTCACTCTAGCCCAGGCTGACCTGGAATTCACTCTGCATTCTCAGGGTGGCCTTGGACTCCTGGTGATCCTCCTACCTCTGCCTCCCTAGTGCTGGGATTAAAGGCGTGCACCACCATACCTGGCAAAATAAAATATTAAAACAAAAAATGGAGGGCTGAAGAGATGACTTAGCGTTTAAGGTGCTTGACTGTGAAGCTTAAGGACCCATGTTCAAATCCCCAGATCCCACATAAGCCAGACACACAAGGTGATGCATGCACAAGGTCACACGTGCTCACAAGGTGGCACACGTGTCTGGAGTTCGATTACAGTGGCTGGAGGCCCTGGTGTGCCAATTCTCTCCCTCTGTCTTACTTTTTCTCTCTCTCATATATATATAAAGGCCAATCTGTTGGGCTTGCCTCAAAAAACAAAAAAAGAAAAAGATGGAGAAGGCAGAACTCAAGAGATCATTCCTTGATGGGTGTCCAGGGAGGACCACGCAGGCTCCCCAGTGCCTGACAGGGTACCCTGACCTCCATCCCACCAGCCCCATGAGCCCCTCTTATGCTCAGGATTCATCTAGGGTCCGGAAGTGGGTTCTCAGGAAGAAGACCTTAAGGGCCTGGAAGGATGGGAGTTTTGGGGAAAGTACTCAGCTGGTTCTTAGTGTCTGTGAGAATCAACGTCTGTTGCAGTGAGCTTCTCATCGCTGTATGAACACCCAAACCAGGCGCAGTTTAGAGGAAGACGGGATTTATTTCAGGCTTACAGATCCGGGGGGAAGTTCCATGATGGCGGAAGAAACTGGCTCCTTTCACAGATCCAAGCGGAGAGACGCTGCCAAACAGGCAGCCCCGCAGGCAAGCCAAGGAACAGCGAACAGCAGGGAGCTGGCAGCCTGCAGCAGGGACCCTGGGAGAGCTCAGACTGCTCTGCGTACCTCCAAGCCGGAAATTCAGATCTGCCCCCAAGCACAGCTGAGGGCTGGGCCCCAGGATCTGCCCACAGTGACACCTCCTCCAGCCAGGTGGCTGGCAATCCAAGTTACAAGCTTTAATAAAACACCTGAGTCTGTTAGGGGGACATCCATTCAAACTACATTTGATCATCTTTCCACTCACAAATTCTTATGTCTGTACCTCTTCCTTCCTTCCTTCCTTCCTTCCTTCCTTCCTTCCTTCCTTCCTTCCTTCCTTCCTCTTTCTTTCTTTTTTTCTTTCTTTCTTTCTTTCTTCCTTCCTTCCTTTCTTCCCTCCCTCCTTCCTTCCTTTCTTGTTCCTTCCTTTCTTCCTTTCTCTTTCTTTCTCTCTCTCTCTCTCTCTGTGTCTCTCTCTCTCTCTTTTTCTCTTCTTTTCTGGAATTCCCAGTCTGGAAGAGGAGCTGACACACACTTGGCAACCACTGGGGAGCAGCTGGAAATAACCCTGGGTTCCAAGGACTGCTCCCCATGTGACTCGGGCTTCTCTCTCCCTGCCATCCCTCCCTGCTCCATGCTCTGCTTTTTTCTGCCTTATTCTTGCCCCAAAGCTAGTAGTCACTTGGCCTACATGACCAGATTCCCTGTAATTTTTTTTTTTTTTTTTTTTTTTGTGGAGGGGATATGGTCCATGGGAAGCACTAAATTAGGAAGGCAGAACATTAACTAGACAGATTGCTTCCCTCTACCTTCCCTCTGACCTGGCTGGACCTCAGCTCCGGGAAAGCAAGCCTTCTGAGGATGGTGCTGGTTCCACGCGGGAACTTCAACAGTGTTGTTTCCCTGTCCTCACCTCTGCAGATGGCCCCTTCACCAAACTCTTCCATTCAACACTACGTGTGTCCTAGCCAGGCATGTTGGTGCACGCCTTTAATCCCAGCACGCACCAGGCAGAGGTAGGAGGATCACGGTGAAGTTGAGGTCAGCTTGGGCTAGAGTGAGACCTTACCCCCAACCAACCAAACAACAACAACAAAAAACACTACCTGCATTCTGCCAGGACCCAACTTTGTACCTGTCAGAGAGCCAGCCATAAGAGGGTAGCCTCTTGGCCTGTGTCTCTCTGGCATTCAGGGGACCTGGGAGTCCCTTAGGGAAGAAATCAGGAGAGAAACAAGCAGAACAGTTATGCGATGACCTAGAGGCTCCAGGCTTCTGGGGCAGAGAGAAGATAGGGCAAGTCTCCCTACCCTACTCCTTTGTGATGTGAAAGACACTTCTAGGTTTCTTTTCTTCTTTTCTCTCTTTCTTTCTTCCTTTCTTTCTTTCTTTCTTTTTTTTCTTCCTTCCTTCCTTCCTTACTTCCTTCCTCCCTCCCTCCCTCTCTTTCTTTTTTTCTTCTTTCTTCCTTCCTTCCTTCCTCCCTCCCTCCCTCTCTTTTTTTCTTTCTTTCTTTCTTCCTTCCTTCCTTCACTCTAGCTCAGGCTGACCTGGAATTCACTATGTAGTCTCAGGGTGGCCTCAAACTCACAGCGATCCTCCTACCTCTGCTTCCCAAGTGCTGGGATTAAAGGCGTGCGCCACCACGCCCTGCTCCACATGCACTTTAAAATATATATATATATTTTAAGCCAGTTCATTCAGGAGGCAGAGGTAGTATGATCCCCATGAGTTTAAGGGCACCCTGGAACTACAGAATGAGTTCCTATACTACAGTGAGCTACAGTGAGACACTATCCCAGATTTTTAAAAATGTATTATTTATTTGCCAGGGGGAGGGGGGAGAAAGAGAGAGAGAGAGAGATTGGGCACACTAGGGCCTCTTGCTCCTGCAACTGAGCTGCAGAAGCAGCAGCACTTTGTGCATCTGGCTTTACATAGGTACTGGGAAACTGAACACAGGCCATCAGGCTTTGCAAGCAAGCAGCTCTAACCACTGAACCATCCCTCCAGCTCCAACTCCCCCCCCCCCCCGCCCAGGCTACCCACACTGGCCTCAAATTTTCATCTTCTCAGCCTCCCAAGTGCTTAGATTTATGGTGTATATTACCATACCCAGCTCTATAGACATCTTGATCTCAGATTTCTGGCTTCCAGAAGTACATTTCTATTGCTTAAGACCAAGGAAACCAACATAATGTCACTTATGATGTCAAATTAGATTTTGGACTAACAGAATAAATTTTGGTAAAGGACTGAATAACTGTAAAGCCACGAAAAGAACTGCAGAGTAGATAGAAGCATTGCATCATTGTTAAATGATCTTTCTTAGTTGTTCAGTAAATGTCCTTATTTTTAGGAAATAAGCGTTTGTAAGTGAATGACCTCTGCACAGTTTTTCAAAAGTTCTAGAACAGAAACCCAGTAAGCAGAGCTGACCTGCGGAAGACAGATAAGCAACCGTGGCAAAATGTTAACTAGTGAATCTGGGTAAAAGGTCCCTTGTTTATTCTTGAAATTCAGAGCATGAAGGTGAAGTAAGACCAGCTTTCACGCCTGGAATCCCAGCACTCGGGAGGACGAGACAAGAGGATCATTAATTGAGACTAGCCTGAGCTACAACATAGTTTCAGGCCAGTCTGGGCTATAGTAAGCTCCTGTCTCTAAACGAAACCAAAACCCGGCCACATGGTGCATGCCTTTAATCCCAGCACTGGGGAGGCAGAGGTAGGAGGATCGCCAGGAGTTCGAGGTCACCCTGAGACTCCATAGTGAATTCCAGGTCAGCCTGGGGTAGTGTGAGACCCTACCTTGAAAAACCAAAAAAAATAAAAAATAGGAGATAAAAATAAAAACAAACAAACCAAACCGAACAAACAAACAAAAAAATCCATGAGAGTAACTGGCTGGGCATGGTGGCGCACGCCTTTAATCCCAGCACTCAGGAGGCAGAGGTAGGAGGATCAGTTTGAGTTCAAGGCCACCCTGAGACTATATACTGCATTCCAGGTCAGCCTGGGCTAGAGCGAGACCCTACCTTGAGAAAAAATAAAACAAAAAGGATCTAGAGAGACGGCTTCTTGGTTAAGATGTTTGCCTGCAAAGCCAAAGGACCCAGGTTTGATTCCCCAGGACCCATGTAAGCCAGATGTACAAGAGTGCATCTGGAATTTATTTGCAACTGCTAGAGGCCCTGTCAAGCCCATTCTCTCTCTCTCTCTCTCTCTCTCTCTCTCTCTCTCTCTCTCTCTCTCCCTCTCCCTGCCTGTTTCTCTCTCTCAAATAAATAAAAATATTAAAAAAAAAAAAAACCCATCTCAGGGGCCAGAGAGATGGCTTAGGGGTTAAGGCACTTGCCTTTGTAGCCTAAGAACCCAGGTTCAATTTCCCAGTACCCATGTAAGCCAGATGCACAGACTAGCGCATGCATCTGGAGTTTGTTTGCGTAGGCTAGAAGCCCTGGCACACCCATTCTCTTTATCTTTGTCTTTCATTCTCTCTCTCTCTCAATTGGGCAGCAGAGGTAGGAGGATCACCATGAACTCTTGGAGACAACAAATAGAAGGATCCTGCTTTTTAACCCAGACTGCAAACCTATGTCTTTGGTTGGGGCATTGAGGCAGTTGATATTAAGAGATATTATTGAAAGGTGTGTAGTCATTATTGCCACCCTTCTTGTTTTGTAGTTCTTCCGGTTTTTCCTTTACTCTCTTGTATTAACTAGTATCTGACTGTGGTCTATTTCTTCCTGGTTCCTTATGTGTTTGCTTTTCTTTTTCTTCCACGTGGAGGATCCTTTCAAGTATTTTCTGTAGAGCTGGTTCAGTGTTCATATGTTGCTTTAGCTTGCTTTTGCTGTGGAATGTTCTTATTTCTCCGTCTATTGGAATGAATAGCTTTGTAGGATAAAGTAACCTTGGTTGACGGTTGTTATCTTTCAGAATTTGGAATACACCATTCCAAGCCCTTCTGGCTTTTAAAGTTTGTGTTGAGTAATCTACTGTGATCCTGATGGGCTTGCCTTTGTATGTGACTTGATTTTTCTCTCTAACTGCTTTCAATATATTTTCTTTGGTTTGTGTGTTTAGTAGTTTAACTATAATATGACGGTGAGAGGTTCTTTCCAGATTTTGTCTGTTTGGTGTTCTAAAGGTTTCTTGTATCTGCTTTGGCATCAGTTTCCCTAATTGGGACAAGTTTTCTTCTATGATTATGTTGAAAATGCCTGTTACGCCTTGAAAGTGAAATTCTTCTCGTATTATGCCCTGAATTCTTATGTTTGATCTCTTCACAGTGTCCTGAATGTCTTAAATTTCCAATTCATACCTTCCTATTAGCTTGTCTTTTTCTTCGTTGGACTGTGTTAAATCTGCCACCTGGCCTTCTAGCTTAGATATTCTGTCCTCTCCTTGATCCATAGTACTAGAGAGACTTTCTACAGAGTTTTCTATTTGACTTACTCTGTTTTTCATTTCTAATATTTCTGACTGGTATTTTTTCATTATTTCTATTATTTTTATTTTCATTATTTTTATTTTGTTACTCATGTTTGTATTGACCTCCTTATTTCATTAAGTTGGTTTCCTGTGTTCTGTTGGGATTCCTTCAGGAGTTTGTTTTCTTTGATTTTTTGAACAGAGATATAATCTTTTTATTTTGATATCTTTATCAGGCATTTCATCTAAAGCAGTCTTACTGGAGGTCATTTCTGATGGATTTGTAATTTTTGGTGGGATTGCATTGTTTTGATTTTTTGTGTTTCTTGTATTATAATGTACAGATTTTTGCATTCTGAGTTAACTTGATGCTTGAGGCTTTTAATTATCTGCAGTTTTCTTAGCCATGTAAACCTGACTTTATATATCTTCAGGGTAGGAGTTTATGGTGCCAGGTGTTGCTCTTTAAAAAAAAAAAAAAAAAAAAACAAACTTTATTTTTATTTTATTTATTTGAGAGAGAGAGCCAAACACATATGCCCCCTTGTGCATCTGGCTTACGTAGGTCCTGGGGAGTTGAACTGAGGTCCTTTGGCTTTGCAGGCAAATGCCATAACCGCTCAGCCATCTCTCTACCCCCCCTTTTTTTTTGAGGATATCTTTTAAAAAATATTTTATTTATTTATTTGAGAGAGAGAGAGAGAGAGAGAGAAGCAGACAGAGAGAAAGAGAATAGGCATACCAGGGCCTCCAGCCACTGCAAATGAACTCCAGCCACCTTGTGCATCTGGCTTATATGAGTCCTGGGGAATCAAACCTAGGTCCTTTGGCTTTGCAGGCAAGCACCTTAACTGCTAAGCCATCTCTCCAGCCCAGGTATAGCTCTTATACTCCAAGAGAAACAACAGAAGTGAATGTAGGTGTTGAGTTTGCCTGCTATTCAAGTATTCTAGTGGACTGGGTGGAGTAATAAACTGCAAATTCTAAAATTCAACTAGCAATATACATATTTAATCCACACAAGCACAGAGTATTTATGCAAGACTGGGGCTTAAAACAGATAATCTAATGGAGCCAAAGTCCCTAAGGGTGTGTGGTGCTCCACACCCTTAATCCTGTCAACTGGGAGATTGAGATTTCTGGTCTGAAATGGGTTCCAGGTCACCCTGTGGCCAAGCCAGACCCTGCCCCAGATAATGACAGGAGAAAAAGACAAAGGCCCTATGAATAAGGAAACATCAAAGGCAACAATAGTCAACACCAAAATACAGCTTATTTGAGAATGGTTATGCCAGCCAAGAATATGTAACACATAACCTGTCCTGACATGGAAAGAGATTAGCACTTCCAGTGCAGGCCTATGTACCTGGCTTTGTGTCAGTAGGCCCTGTTACCTTTTGGGGTGGCTTCTAATCTCACCAATGCTCAGTGCCCAGCTCCATCTCTCTTGGTTCTGATTTAGTGTTCTGATCAGCTGTGCTGGACGCCGTGTGGCTGGGGGTGAATGAGTTCTCTGAAGGTTGGGGGATGGGAGGCTGTGCTGGATGCCTGGAGTTGTACCAGAGCTGCTCACTGGCCCCTGCTGTCTTCCCTTCGGGCTTCTTGACTCGGCGAGGAGGCTGATGTGAATGGAAAACCCCTCCACCTGGTTTCTGATCCTGTAGCCCTTGGCAGGATTACTGGCCAGTTTCCTCCTTTCTGGAAGATCTTAAGTCTCTCCTGCTTTTCTGCTGTAGTTGATAATAACTTACACACCTTCACTTTTCGGTAGAAGCGTGTATTTTGTGGTTTTTCTGCTTATTTCCCTCCCTAGGCTGTTTTGGCATGACTATGATGCCAACATCTATTTTTAAAATTTATTTTTATTTTTATTTATTTATTTGAAAGTGACAGATAGAGAGAGAAATAGGCAGATATGGAGAGAGAATGGGCGCACCAGGGCCTCCAACCACTGCAAACGAACTCCAGACGCGTGCGCCCCCTTGTGCATCTGGCTAACGTGGGTCCTGGGGAATTGAGCCTCGAACCGGGGTCCTTAGGCTTCACAGGCAAGCGCTTAACCCTAAGCCATCTCTCCAGATCTGATGCCACCATCTTACCTGGAAGAGCCATAGGCTTTTGACAAGGTTTTCAGTACCAAGCATAAATTCCCTCTGGTGGGCCTCCAGTCCAATTAGAGAGCAGTTGGTTCCCCCCAGAACAGACATGCACATTAATAGTATATTACAAAATAATAATAATAAAAAAGGACAGTGAGATGCAGGCAGATTGAGCAAGAAGCCTGAGGTCATTCAGACAGGATCATCTGACGCCGGAGGTAGAAGTCATCCACTCTACAGTCAGCTTCCAGTCTCAGTGCCTCACGTCACTTGTCGCCATGTGCCTTGGGGTAAACTGCCTTCTTTTCTGAACCTCAATGTCTTCAGATGACGGTCAAGCAGTCACGTGCTCTGTGTGGCTGTCATGAGAATTAAATATGCCCCAGGTGTGGCCAAGAGCAGGATTTGTGAAACATCATCATTGGTTGAATTGTTGCAATTTTCCTCCCTCCCCTCCCCCCCCCCAGAATGTGGCCTTGCATATGTAATTACTTAGAGGTCATTAAGGAGTCCTTAATCCAACATGACTGGTGTCTTTATAAAAGAGGGCATTTGGGTTGGAAGGATTGCTCAGTGGTTAAGGTACTTGCCTGTAAAGACGAAAGACCCAGGTTCAATTCCTTAGTACCCTTGTAAAGCCCAGATGCCCAAAGTGCCACGCATCTGGAGTGCATTTGCAGTGGCAGGAGGGTTGGTGTGCCTGTTCTTCTCTTTTTCTATCTATCTACCTCTTTCTCTCTCTCAAATAAATAAATAAATATCCAGACATGGTGGCTCATGCCTTTAACCCCAGAATTCAGGAGGCTGAGGTAGGAGAATCGCTGTGAGTTCAAGGCCAGCCTGAGACTACAGAGTGTATTCTAGGTCAGCCTGAGCTAGAGAGAGACCCTACCTTGAAAAAACAAAAATAAATAAATAAATAAATAAAAATAAAAGAGGGCATTTGTGGGACTGGGGATGTAGCTCAGTGGTACAGCACTTGCCTGCAAAAGGCCATGGGTTTGGTCCCCAGAATCACAAGAGGGAGGAACATTTGGACAAAGAGGCATGTCAGGGGGATGGCCATAGGAAGACAAAGACAGAGCTAGCCAACATCTCTGCAAGTGAGGAACGCCAACTAAAGTAATAAGAACAGGGGCTGAAGAGATGGCTTAGTGGTTAAGGAATTTGCCTGTGAAGCCCAAGGACCCAGGTTCGATTCCCCAGTACCCAGATAAACCAGCTGCACAAACTGGTGCATGCTTCTGGAATTTGTTTGCAGTGGTGCCCATTCTCTCTCTCTCTCTCTCAAATCAATCAATAAAATAAAGTAATAAGAACAGAAGTAGGGTTGGAAGCCGGGCGTGGTGGCACACGCCTTTAATCCCAGCACTCGGGAGGCAGGGGTAGGAGGATTGCCATGAGTTCAACGCCACGCTGAGACTACATAGTGAGTTCCAGGTCAGCCTGGACTAGAGTGAGACTCTACCTCGGAAAACCAAAAAAAAAAAAAAAAAAAAAAAAAAGAAGAAGTAGGGTTGGAGATAGCAGTCAACAAAATGCTTGTCTTGCAGTCCTGAGAACCCAAATTCAATCCCCAGTTCCCATGTAAAAATGTCAAGGGCTGGAGAGATGGCTTAGCAGTTAAGCGCTTGCCTGTGAAGCCTAAGGACCCCAGTTCAAGGCTCGACTCCCCAGGACCCACGTTAGCCAGATGCACAAGGGGGCGCACGTGTCTGGAGTCCATTTGCAGTGGCTGGAGGCCCTGGTGTGCCCATTCTCTCTCTCTCTCTCTGCCCTTCTCTCTGTGTCTGTTGCTCTCAAATAAATAAATAAAAAATGAACAAAAATGTCAAGTTTAACAGTATCTATAATCCCAGTGCCGTGGATACAGAGACAAGAAGATCCTTGGGACTCTCTGGCCAGCCAGTCTACCCTAATCAGTAATTTCCAAGCCAATGAAAGATCTTGTCTCAACGGGTGTGATAGTGGCACGTCTGTCATGGTGGAAACCAACTGCCCTCCAGTTGGACTGGAGGCCCGCTCCATGGGAGGGAATACATCCCTGATACTGAAAACTTAAAACAGGGGTAGTCATGAGCCCTAGGGGTATAACATCTGCTGATGTCTGTGTAAGTGTATATACTATGCTTATCAAACTGCTCAGTAAGCACTTCTCTTAATATTCATACCCTTATATGAATACTACTCTCACTTTGGGTAGAGAATCTTCTCTTTTCAGATGGCAATGACCTTGGGACGACTCAGAAGGTATCATAGTGCTGGAAAGAAGTGACTGGAGTACTGAGTAACATCTCAATCACACCTTCCAAGGCTCAGAGTCTAATGTGGAAGAGGTGGCGGAAAGAATGTAAAAGCCAAAGGAAGGGTAGGACTCCTTACAACGTGCTCCCTCCAGACATAAAATGGCTATCCATGACCTCATAGTGCCTGACACTACCTGCACAAGACCATCATAAGAGGAGGAAAAGATCATGACATCAAAATAAAAGACAGGGCTGGAGAGATGGCTTAGTGGTTAAGCGCTTGCCTGTGAAGGCTAAGGATCCCAGTCCAACGCTCGATTCCCCAGGACCCACGTTAGCCAGATGCACAAGGGGGCACACGCATCTGGAGTTCATTTGCAGTAGCTGGAGGCCCTGGCGCACCCATTCTCTCTCTCTCTCTCTCTCTCTCTCTCTCTCTCTCTCTCCCTTTCTCTCTGTGTCTGTCGCTCTCAAATAAATAAGTAAATAAAGTCCCCATAGTTGAAAAAAATATTTTTTAAAAAATTGAGAAAAAAAAGATCTGTCTCAAAAAAAAGTGGACAGGGGCCTGGGAAGATGACTCAACAGCTAAAGGTACTTGCTTGCAAAGCCTGCTGGCCCACAACAGCCTGATGTTCGTATGCAATGGCAAGATGCCCTGGTGCACATGTGAGCGTATACACCCATAAGTACAAGTAAGTTTCTTTTATGTTTGTTTTTTTTTGTTTTCAAAGTAGGTCTCGCTCTTGTACAGGCTGGCCTGGAATTCACTCTGTAGTCCCAGGTTGGCCTTGAACTCACAGTGATCCTCCTACCTCTGCGTCCCGAGCGCTAGGATTAGAGGCATGAGCCACCATGCCTGGCTGAATTTTTCTTTTTAAATATTTTATTTACTTATTTAAGAGAGAGAGTGAAGCAGACAGACAGAAAGAGAATGGGCGTGCCAAGGCCTCCAGCCACTGCAAACAAACTCCAGATGCATGTGCCACCTTGTGCATCTGGCTTATATGGGTCCTGGGGAATCGGACATAGGTCCCTTTTTTCTTTGCAGGCAAGCACCTTAACCCCTAAGCCATCTCTCCAGCCCTGAATTTTTCTTTTTAATGTGGACAGCATTCCTGAGTATGGCATCTGAGGTTGTCCCCCTCCATACATACACTCACCTGCACATACATGTATGCAAAAGATAGATATTTAATTTTTTTTCAAGGTTAGGTCTTGCTCTAGTCCAGGTTGACCTGGGAATTCACTATATAGTCTCAGACTAGCTTCAAACTTGACCATCCTCCTACCTCAGCCTCCCGAGTGCTGGGATTAAAGGTGTGTGCCATCACACGCAGCTAAGATAGATATTTAATATTAAATATAAGATGCGATTGTTGAATTTTTTTAAAACAACACAGCTGGGCGTGGTGGCACACACCTTTAATCCCAGCACTCGGGAGGCAGAGGTAGGAGGATCACCATGAGTTCAAGGCCACCCTGAGACTTCACAGTGAATTCCAGGTCAGTCTGAGCTAGAGTGAGACCCTACCTCGAAAAAACAAAAACAAAACAAAAAAAGCCAAAGAAGTAAGCAGAAGACTGTGGCAAAGTGGCTGGCTGCAACAATTAAATGCATTAAGGTATGAAAAATGCTTAGCATGTGTCTGACAGGGGTCAAGATCTCATTAGTGTAGTCATGTATCCATCTGACTCCAAAGTGATAAAATGTCACTCATGGTTTAGTCAGTCAGCTTCAAAGCCCAGAGCTCGTTTAATCACGTCTCTCTGGAGGGGAGCAAGCCTGCTTCTCTGTGGTTTGGGATTGGCTGCTTTTTGTCAGGGATCCCACCTGACACCAAACATCAAAAGTACATTCAAGGTAATCCCAGCTCTCAGGAGGCAGAGGTGGGAGGATCGCTGAGTTCAAAGGCCACCTTGAAACTACACAGTGAATTCCAGGTCAGCCTGGGCTAGAGCAAGACATTACCTCGAAAAACCAAAATGAAATAAAATAAAAATAAATAAAAGGGAGCCTGGGCCAGCAGGACTGGTCTACATGGTCTAAATAGAGAGTCTCCAGATTGCCCAGGCCCTCCAGTCCCAATACCCGCATGGCCCCAGTGTGCCAAACACAGTGGTACTGATGGCCATCATAGTCCCAGCTTGGAAAAAAATCACTAAGGTTCCAGGACCACTGGCCTGTGAAGAACTCCAACCCAGGTCCCCTTCCAACACCCTGGAAGGGTCAAAGAGAAGAGAGGGCCCTGGCCCGTGGGACTCCTCTGAGACCTTCAGTTCCCAAGGCTCTCTGCCACCAAAACAGGACACTGGGGGCTGGAGAGATGGCTTAGCAGTTAAGTGCTTGCCCGTGAAGCCTAAAGACCCCAGTTCAAGGCTCGATTCCCCAGGACCCACGTTAGCCAGATGCACAAGGGGGCGCACGTGTCTGGAGTTCCTTCGCACTGGCTGGCCCATTCTCTCTCTCTGCCTCTTTCTCTCTCTGTCTGTCACTCTCAAATAAATAAATAAAGCCGGGCGTGGTGGTGCATGCCTTTAATCCCAGCATTCAGGAGGCAGAGGTAGGAGGATCATCATGAGTTCGAGGCCACCCTGAGATTACATAGTGAATTCCAGGTCATCCTGGGCCAGAGTGAGACTCTACCTTGAAAAACCAAAAAATAAATTAAAACAAAAACAGGACACTGGCCTAGGTGCAGCCCATGCAGGCCCTCCAAGGCTGGACCATACAGGATCATAACTTAGGCCCAAGAGTGTCACGGCTGTTTCCACAACCCTATTTGGCCCCTAGAGCTCCCCTGTCATATACCTAAAATGCTCAGCCCATAGTCTCCCAAACAGTCCACTCCTCAGAGGGGGCAGGAGGAAACCTGAGAGATCCCTCTTCCACAGTGACATGCAAGGAATGTCAAACCCCTCACCGCCCTCCCATAACCTCACACCTCAATAACTACAAGCCAGACGGGGTGTCCTCCAGGAGTCTGAGGCATCCCTGGACATCCCTCCAGGGTGGCACTGTCATCTTCTCAGCCTAGGTATGCGCTGAGGAGAGACACACCCTTGGGCTCACTCCGCCATGTCATCCTGGATAGAAATGAATCACTCTTGCTTTCCCATTTTACATTCCATTTCTCACGACAAGGGTCCTGCCCAAGAAGACCTTGGCCTTGGCTCAGAGCTGCAGGGGCTTGGGATGTTTTTATTTTATTTTTTTAATTTATTTTGGTTTTTCCAAGGTAGGATCTCACTCTAGCTCAGGCTGACCTGAGAATTCACTGTGGAGTCTCAGGGTGGCCTCGAACTCACGGCAGTCCTCCTACCTCTGCCTCCCGAGTTCTGGGATTAAAGGTGTGTACCATCACACCGGCTAGCTTATTTTTTGGTTTTTCAAGGTAGGGTTTCACTCTAACCTAAGTTGACCTGGAATTCACTATGTAGTCTCAGGTTGGCCTCAAACTCACAGCAATCCTCCTACCGCTGCTTCTCAGGTGCTGGGAGCAAGAGGAAGAGGGAGAGAGAGAGAGAGAATGGGTGCACCAGGGTCTCTAGCCACTGCAAACGAACTCCAGATGCATGCACCGCCTTGTGCATTTGTCTTACATGGGTTCTGGGGAATCAAACCTGGGTCCTTTGGCTTCACAGGCGAGCGCCTTAATCACTAGGCCATCCCTCCAGCCCTTGGGATGTTTTTGACTCATAAACCTGGGGTCCCCTGAACCTCATACTGAAGAAAGGTGCTCCTTGTGTACTTGGATGGGACACCTGTGGACAACTGAAAACTCTTGAGTTTCACCAGGTTGATCTTGGGACAAGGAGGACCTCGGAAGTCCTCACACAGGTTGCCGTGTGGCCCATATAGTCCTGCTCCAGGAGCCTCAGAATGTTCAAGTTTCCAGCCAGCCTTTCTCCTCTTCCTTTTCCTCTTTGTCAGGAGCCTCGAGTGCCCAAAGCAGGCCCACCAGGCCAGCAGGCATCGAGGAGGCCCTGGCCCTTCCGTGACAGGGACCAGCAGTGGGCAGGGAAGCGTTCTGAGGCAATGCTGAGCTAAGCAGATCCTCAGAGGCTTGCCTCAGAGCCTGGCAGCAGGAGCGGGAAGGGAGGCCAGCTGGGGGTGGAGTCTGGGCAGCTGTCCCAGGGCGAGGGCGAGGGCGAGGAGGCTACTGACACCAGGGAGCAGAGACAGAGGAGGAATCCCAGCACTCAGGAGGCAGAGGTAGGAGGATGGCCTTGACTTCTTGAGTTCAAGGCCGCCCTGAGACTACATAGTGCATTTCAGGTCAGCTCAGGCTAGCGTGAGACCCTACCTCAGAAAAAACAAACAAACAAACAGAAAAAGAGGTGCAGAAGGTCAGGAGGCCCTGGGCTTTTGGGGAGTCCCTAAAGCTCTCAGGGCTAGTTTAAACTGTGGATCCAACACCCAGAAAAGTGGCACAAAGCCAGAAAAGAGTCCCTTCAGGGACTTAGGGTGAATGACCAGCAGGGTAAAAGGAAGAGACATTTGTTCTTACTGGCTGGGGCAAAGAAGCCAGGAGCCAGGCCTTAGGATGGAGAGTATCTGGACAGTTTCACAGACCCCGGCCCATGGGGAAGAGAGACTGAGCGGTGCTGTGGGGGGTTTGATTCAGGTGTCCCCCATAAACTTAGGTGTTCTGAATGCTAGGTTCCCAGCTGATGGAGATGTGGGAACTAACGCCTCCTGGAGGCAGTGTATTGTTGGGGGCGGGCTTATGGGTGTTATAGCCAGTTTCCCCTTGCCAGTGTTGGGCACACTCTCCTGTTGCTGTGGCCTACTTTATGTTGGCCAGGGAGTGATGTCCACCCTCTGCTCATGCCATTGTTTTCCCCTGCCATCATGGAGCTTCCCCCTCAAGTCTGTAAGGCAAAATAAACCTGTTTTTTTCCCCCACAAGCTGCTCTTGGTCGAGTGATTTCTGCCAGCAGTGCGAACCCGATTGCAACTAGTGGGTTGGCAAAGGTGGGCACCTGAGATCTGAAGGGACCCATGTGACAGTGCGGACTGAGCGGGGGATTTCCAGGTCATACTTCAGGAGCTCCGAGCGGGCAGCTACTAGTAAGAAACAGAGGGGAAGCCCCAAGTCACAGTGTCCTGAACACTGATCGTAAAAAAAAAAGAAACCAGACACTGCAGGCTCCGCTCCATAGAGTCAGAGCAGCCTGGTTATGCCGTGGCTCCTGCCCTCCAGCCACTCCTGCCTCAAGGAAGGCTCATCCTTGGTGACCCGTGAGGCCACGCTTAGTCATATTACCCAGGAGAATGGACTCCCCAGGGAGGCAGTGGGTTTTGGAAAGAATGAGTTTGTTCACGTTTTACTTTGGCAAGTTCAAGGTGCTAGATCAGCAGCATCGGTTACTACCCATTGGTGACAGGCATGCAGCCATCCTTTTTTTTAATTAAAAAAAAATTTTTTTTTTAATTTTTGAGAGTATGAAAACAAGAGAGAGAGAGAGAGAATTGGTGTGCCAGGGCCTCAGCCACTGCAATCCAACTCCAGATGCTTTCGCCACCTAGTGGGCACATGTGACCTTGCGCTTGCCTCACCTTTTGTGCGTCTGGCTTACGTGGGATCTGGAGAGTTGAACATGGGTCCTTAGGCTTCGCAGGCAAGCACCTTAACCGCTAAGCCGTCTCTCCAGCCCGCAACCATTCTCACTTTCTAGGTGAAAAGGGGTTTCCAAGAGATGAGGAGGAGGTGTGTCGGGTCTCACAGCCCCTGTGTGGTAAAGCCAAGATGGGACTGCACTCCGTTGGACTCAGAGCCCAATGTCCAGCCCACAAGTTCTCAGAATCCTGGTGTGTCTGAGAAACAGGGCAGCCTGGGGAATCCTCGCAGAGCCCAGGACAGAGGAAGTAGAGTTCCTAGAAGGGAGGCCCAGGCAGATGGCATCTCCTACATTTAAGGGGACTGACCCAAAGATGACAGTCCACAGTCTCTGTCCCCGAGCTTCTTTTTTTTTTATCATTCACACTGGGTTTCTTTCAGTTCCCTCTGCTGACATGGCTTCCCCTGCCCCACCCTGCCCTACTCACACACTCTAGCTTTGCCCAAAGCAAGGAAGGGTGCCGGTTACCCCAGAGAGATGAAGTGTGGGGGAGGGCAGGGGTCATGTCACTGCTGGAGGGGAATCACCTGGACTTTTTTTTTGGGGGGGGGGTTTCGAGGTAGGGTCTCACTCTAGTCCAGGCTGACCTGGAATTCACTCTGTAGTCTCAGGGTGGCCTCGAACTCACGGCAATCCTCCTACCTCTGCCTCCCAAGTGCTGGGATTAAAGGCGTGTGCCACTGCACCCGGCTCACCTGGACTCTTGCTGAGCTCTTGGGGCTGTGGAGGCCAGGTCTCCCTGTTCCCTCAGGGCCTCTACTGGACCAGGGGGAACTGAGATCAACTTTGTGAGGCAGCTGGAGCCTCACTTCCCGTTGCTCGTGCTTCCACCCACAAGGCAGTTTGAGGAGGTCAGGATTCGTTGTTCTCAGAAAGCCAAAGTTCTGTCCACTACCTGAATACTGCCCCTCCTCCCTCCCCAAGCTTGTCTCTGGTTCAGGCTGAGAAGCTCCTTGGAGAGAAGGTAGGACCTGGGTGAGTAGCACTCTGTTGTAGTCCAGTCTACCCCTCAGCCTGCCGCACATGCTGGGAATTCAACAAGTCATGTCCCTTTCAGGAACCCAGAGATGAGATCCGCAGGGCCTGGCTGAAGTTATACAGCAGATTGCTGGCCTAGAACGCTTTATGCAGGCCCTAAATGATTAATGATCTTTCTATCTCTGCCTTCTGAGTGCTGGGCTTACAGGTATGTGCCACCATACCTGGTTATTATTATTTTTTAAGGACGTCTAATTGGCAATACTGTAAGTTCAGCGGTCTTGAAGCCGAGACAGGACGATTGCAAGTTAGAGGCCAGCCTGGGGTATATAATAACTCCATATCATTTTAAAAAAGGGGGGGCTGGAGGGATGGCTTAGCAGTTAAGGCATTTGCCTGTGAAGCCTAAGGACCCAGGTTTCATTCCCCAGGACCCACGTAAGCCATATGCACAAGATGGCACATGCATCTGGAGTTCCTTTGCAGTGGCTAATGGCCCTGGTGCGCTCATTCTCACTCTCTCTCTCAAATTAATAAAGAAAAAGATTAAGTAAGTAAATGGTATAGAGAGGATGGGTCCGATGTTTGTTTATTTATTTGTTTTTATTTTTCCAGTTTGAGGCTAGCCTGGGACTACAGAGTGAATTAGTGAATTCCAGATCAGCCTGAGCTAGACTGAGACCGTGCTTCACACACACATGCACACACACACGCACACACACACACAAAGCAGGATACTCTATGCTGAAGGCCAATCCAATGTTCCTAGATAGACAGCATAGGGAAAGGATGGAGTCAAAGTTCTGATTCAACTAATTAATACTATATTTATTAATACAAGGCTCTAAACTCTAAAAGATAAATAGTACTGCCTAGAATTTATTAATTATTTGGTTTTGCAAGGTAGGGTCTCATGCTAGGCCATGCTGTCCTAGAATTCACTCACAGTGATCCTCCTACCTCTGCCTCCAAAGTGCTGGGATTAAAGGTGTGCCCCACCACACCTGGCTAGAATTTAGATATTTTACTTGCTATCTAAAATATAATGATTGTTGTGAGCTCTCCTCTATTAAAAATATCTTTAAGCCGAGTGTGGTGGTGCACGCCTTTAATCCCAGCACCCGGGAGGCAGAGGTAGGAGGATCACCGTGAGTTCGAGGCCACCCTGAGACTACACAGTGAATTCCAGGTCAACCTGGGCTAGAGTGAGACCCTACCTCGAAAAACCAAAAAAAAAAAAAAAAAAAAAAATCTCCAGGGGGGCTGGAGAGATGGCTTAGCGGTTAAGGTGTTTGCTAGCAAAGCCAAAGGATCCAGGTTCTATTCTCCAAAACCCACATAAGCCAGATGCACAAGGGGGCGCATGCACCTGGAGTTCGTTTGCAGTGGCTGGAGGCCCTGGCACACCCATCCCCTCTCTCTCTCTCTCTCTCAATCTCTCTCTCTCAAATAAACAAATAACAATAAATAAATAAATAAATAAAATATCTTTAGGCCAAGTGTGGTAGTGCATGCCTTTAATCCTAGCACTTGGACGGCAGAGGTAGGAGGACTGCTGTGAGTTCGAGGCCAGCCTGGGACAACAGAGTGAGTTCCAGGTCAGTCTGTGCTAAAGTAAGACCCTACCTCTAAAAATAAAAACATATATATACACACCATATATAATGTTTTTATTTTATTTATTATTTATTTTATTTGAGAGAGAGGGAGGGAGGGAAAGAGGCAGATAGAGAATGGGCGTGTCAGGGCCTCCAGCTGCTGCAAACGAATTCCAGCCGCACGCACCATCTTGTGCATCTGGCTTATGTGGATCCTGGGGAGTTGAACCTGGGTCCTTTGGCTTTGCAGGCAAATGCCTTAACCGCTAAGCCATCTCTCTAGCATATATATATATATATATATATATATATATATATATATATATATATGTATGTATATGTATATATATATATATGTGTATATATATATATATATTTGAACTGGGCATGGTAGCACATCTATAATCTTAGCTACTCAGGAGGCTGAGGCAGGAGGATTACTTCGAGCTCTGGAATTGGAATCCCATCTCAATAAATGAAAAGACAGAAGTGGCCCCCGACTAATCTCCCTGGAAATCAGACAGGAAAATCACAAGCTGAACCGAGGACCTTTAGGAGACTTTGATCTTCCCACCTCGTCTTCCCCAGCAAGGTAAGGCTGACATAAATCGGAAAGCGCACGATTTACCAAGTGAAAACTGCTTCAGAGGGAACAGGATGTGTGAAAGTCGAGGCTGTCGTTTAGATGGAACCGAAAACCGTTCGGAATTACAAACCCACGGTGATGGCAGAGGTTTTCGAAAGAAGAAGGGGCGGGACCGGCCGGCGCACGCTGCGGGGGTGAGGCCCGAGGGCGCATCGCGCAGAGGAAGGACCGCGGCCCGGGGACCCTCGCCGGCAGGCACGTAGGAGCGGGTTGGGGACGTCGCGGCGGGCTCGGGGGGGTGGAGGGGGGGGGACAGTCAGTCTTCGAGGCTCTTGCATGCAGCGGATCCTGAGCTCGGGGATCGCTTTTTTTTTTTTGCCGATCCAGATTCCCAAAGGAGTCCAGTGGGATCCTTCCGGGGCGCCGCGCTGCCAGGCGTCTTCCCCGAGTCCCTGGGTCTCTCCGGGGTCCGCGGGGGCGGGGCGCTGCCCGGGGTGGGGTGGGGCGGGGGCGGCGGCGGCCAAGGCCAGACGCGGAAGTGCCGGGCGGGCTGGGCGACCCGCGGGAGGCGCAGCTCCGGGAGGGAGCAGCTCGCGCCACCGCCCGGCCCGCGCTCCGCACCCAGGTAGGTCCGCGAGCCGCGCGCATGTGCGCGCGCCCCGAGGGCAGTGGGAGCGGTACCCGGTTGCTGCCAACCTCCCACCGCCACCCCCAGCTCCACCGTGGGCCCTGCAGGTGGGCGGGAGGGGTCCTTTGCTCCCCCGATGCCCCAGTGCCCGAGCTTTCCGGTGGGCGCCTGGCGCAGGGTGCGCCTCGCTGGCTTGAAGGTTTTTCAGAGGTGCCTTCCACGCCGGACCCGCTTGGGACGTGGGGCACCGGCCGCCGTCGTCCCGCAGGCGCCGGGGAAGCCCCGAGGCCCGAGTGGAGAAGTTGGCAGCGCAGGCTAGGCGCCAGCTCGGTGGCGTCTCCTCCCTCCTCCCCCTGGCCATGGCCAAGGATGGGGAGTACCCAGGAGCCGGGGGGGGGGGTGCGCTAGGGGTGAGGGAGGCAAGATGGGGCTGGGATCACCCGAGGAGCGAGGCTCTGACCCCTTCCCTCCCCGTTTGGCACCCTTCTTGCCTGGCCACCCGTTTAGGGGAAGAGGTTGGAGTTTCAACCAGTCACCCTCCCAAGGAGAGTAAAGCCAAACGAGCGACCGGAGTTTGTGGGAATAGAGTCTTTTTTTTGGGGGGGGGGAGGGAGATGAGGTCACGTAATGTCCTGGAGGCGCAGGACTTGCTCTGGTTTCTTTACGGCCTGCCCCTAAACTGAAGAAGGAAACGGTGAAGAATCTAAAAATGGACCGAAAGGGAGACGCTTGTGGCTGCAGCGCGCTGCAGGTGATGGCGAGGGCCTGCGCCCAGCCCCGGGCAGGTGTGTGCCAGGCTGCCAGTGTCTCCGGCACCCCAGCCGGGTCCTGAGCGGATACCGGAGAGCGGAGGTGGGCGTGGGGGGACTTTCCTGGCCTTACCCTGGCACTGCCGACCGGGGGACGGGGGTGGCACCACCAGCCGGAGGGAGCAGTCCGGGGGAGGCGCAAGACCCTAAGTCAGCGCCCGGTGGTGGACTAGCTGGCTGGCCTAAGGGCCGTGGGCGTCCTGCCTCCGGTGGAGCCTGCGAGGGTGGCCACGAGAGGGCCCTGCTCGGCCTGAGCTTCAGAGCAGAGTATTATTAGTGAATAGGACCAGAAAGGGCGTGGGCTGGATTGATGGAGGAAGTTGGAGGTCTTCAGGTTGGGGGCGTGTGCCCAGAGGCAGAGTCCCCATCCCTAAACCCTTAGGGTCCTGGCTGAGGTAAGCGGTGGGAAACCACCTTTCTTTTTACCTATAGGCCCTACTTTGGGGCTTCCCCTTGAACCCTGGCCTTCCCCCAACTCGCCTCTGGAGGCAAGACAAGCAAGAGTGGTGTCTTCCTGCCGCACCTGCTGCCCCGGAGTCTCGCCGGTCTGCACTCCCCGAAGGGGCAGGACTCGGGGTGTGGAGAGGGCGGGAATTAGACTCTGGTCTGGTGCAGGGAACCCCTTGCAGTTTCCCTGAGCTGGGTGTGTGATCAGACACTTCAGAGGCAGCAGTGGCTGTCTCTAGTGCAACTTCCTCTCCCCACGGGCCTTATGGTGAGCAGGCTGCTACCAGTGGAGGCTTTTTCTGGGTCTTTGGCAGGGCCCCAGGTGAGTTGGGGGGGGGGCTCCCTACCACAGCTGGGGTTGCAGGGCTGTCCTTCCCGATGCTTGTGGGGGCTTCCTCGGGTTCTCAGTAGTCCACATCCCTTTTGACATTTCTGATTTTTAAAAATTATTTTATTTTTATTTGAGAGAGAATGGGTGCACCAGGGCACCCTGCCACTGTAGATGAACTCCGTTCCACCTTGTGCATCTGGCTTATGTGGGTCCTGGGGAATCTATCCTGGGTCCCTTGGCTTTGCAGGCCAGCGCCTGAACCGTTAAGCCATCTCCAGTCCCCCTTTTGACATTTCTGTGGAAGGCTATGGAAAGGATACTCTTGTGGAGTAGTTTTTCCTGTCTTCCCAGAGCTCAAATCCACAACACCTCAGTTTGGAGGCTGCGTACTTATCGTCGTGCCCCCCGCCCCCCCCTCCCCCGCCCCAGCCTCACGACTCCAAATTTAGATGCTGACAGTTCAGAACTGGCAGACCTGGGATGGTGTGACTCTGAACTCAGCCTTCCTGAGGAAGCTTGGGGTGGGGGGAGGCAGGGGGCGGCGTGGATGCTGAACCTGCTTCTGGAAAGGACCATGCAACCTCCGGGAGCAGGTGGCAGACCCTTCTGTGGTTTGATGGACAGCCCTGCTCTTGGTGTTAGCGGTGGGCTGCTTGTGGGAGCCTGTTCTCTATATCCTGCCGCAGCTGAAGGGACTGGCGCTTCCTGACACTGAAGCCAGAGTAATGATATCAGAACTTTGCTCGGAATTAAACATCAAGCTGAGGACTGGTCTCTGGTCTCCTCAGCTACCCCCTGTGGCCAGCTGCAGGCCTGGCTGTGTGTGTGTGTGTGTGGGGTCATCTGGGTAACTTTCCCATCGTGTGGGCAGAACGTCCTACTGTCCATCCTCCAACGGTTAGAATTGCTTGTTGTCACCGCTCCATTCTAGGATCAATGCCTCACAAGGATTACAAATAAAAATTGGGATGACGGGGGCTACTTAACCCTGTGCGCCACATTAAGCGCACCGGATTGTCAGCAGGCTAGGGTGTGGGAATATTTTTTTAAATTTTTTTTGTTTATTTTTATTTATTTATTTGAAAGTGACAGACAGAGAAAGAGGCAGATAGAGAAAGAGAGAGAGAGAATGGGCACGCCAGGGCCTCCAGCCACTGCAAACGAACTCCAGACGCGTGCGCCCCCTTGTGCATCTGGCTAACGTGGGTCCTGGGGAATCGAGCCTCGAACCGGGGTCCTTAGGCTTCACAGGCGATCGCTTAACCGCTAAGCCATCTCTCCAGCCCCAGGTGTGGGAATTTGAGACCCACTTCAGAATGATCTGCACCCCACTCCCCCGACACACGCACCTCCTTTCCTCCCTCAGCTCACAATGAGTCAGGTTTCCGAGCTGTCCCATCAGGCCACTTTCATTTCCCCTGGGTCAGGGCGGAGGGCGGCGGAGAAAGAGGAACTGAGCTACAACTCTTCTTAGGCCTGGGGGCAGGGCTGGGAACTCTCCCACCCTCCCTGTCCAAAGCTGGCATCCCTCTTCATGGGTCACTGAAAGCTGAGATGGACACTGGCTCTACAGCCTGCTGAGGAACAATCTGGCGGCCTAGAGGTGGCATGTAGCAGCCATGACCCAAAAGGGTGCTGGGTGAGGAAGCTTAGGGGAAACCGAGGCTCCATACTAAGCAGGTTTGATCTTTGGTTCCTTACTGGATGTGCCATAGATTGTCTCCCAAGGCGCAAGTGGCACAGTGGCTCCCTCCTTTTTTAAATTTTTTAAAATTTATTTATTTGACAGAGAAAGAGTGGGGGAGAGAGAGAGAGAGACAGAGAGAGAGAGAAAGAGAGATGGAATGGGCGCACCAGGGCCTCCAGCCACTGCAAACGAACTCCAGACACGTGCGCCCCCTTGTGCATCTGGCTTACGTGGGTCCTGGAGAATCGAGCCTCGAACCAGGGTCCTTAGGCTTCACAGGCAAGCGCTTAACCACTAAGCCATCTCTCCAGCCTGGCTCCCTCCTTTTTGTCTCTGACCTGGGTCCACAGAGTTCAAGGCCAAAGGCATGGATAAGGGGAGAAGAGAACCTCTCAGGAGTGTAGAGGGACAGAAAGGGGCATCAGAGTGTGGTGAGTTTCAGGTTGTGTCTCGAGGGCAGTGGGCAGAAAGGAGAGAGGGCTCAGGGGGTTTCTGCTTGTCTAACTCTAGTGAGGCAGAGACCCGGGGCAGTTACTAGCCATTGCCCTTCTGCAGCGCCGGCCTGCAAACGCTAGGGGCTTCTTACGCACTGAATGACTGTTGGAGGAGATGTGGCAGGAGCAAGAGGCCAGGACAGTGACGGCTGCAGACTGGGTAGGATTTAAAGTGGGAGGCCACTGTTCTTGTTGGAGGTAGTGTGAATGGTTGATGGGATTTCTCTAAAGAAGTCCAGGTGGAGGGGAGCTCTGAGGGAAGCTGAGCAACAATAGTGTAAGCCCTACATTTGATCTCAGCCTGGGAACTCTGAGAACTGAGTGTGGAATTCCTCCCTGGATTCGTATGTTCTACTTCTGTGTAAGGCCAGGCGTTTTTGTTTTTGTTTTGAGGTAGGGTCTTAATCTAGCCCAGACTGACCTGGGGACTCACTCTGTAGTCCCAGGCTGGCCTCAAACCTCTTACCTCTGTTCCCTGAGGGATGGGATTAAAATCATGTTCCACCACTCCCAGCTAAGGCCAGGTTTTTAGAAGCCTGAGATGGGATTCTTGTTTTTTTTTTGTGGAGCGGGGGTTTTCTGGGGAAGGAGGGTACGAAAAGCTGAGCAGGGGAGGAGGCATGGCAGAAACAGCTGATGGCAGAAGAGCGTACATCACACCCATTAACCCACTTTATATAAGGGAGCTAGGCTTTTGTCCTAGGTGTGAGGCAGTCACTGGCTGTGGGTGTGATTGCAGAGTGAGAGGTGGCCTGACCTGGGCAGTGAGGTGGCTGGGTGCTGTTAGCAACTAAAGAATGAATGTAGCCGGGCGTGGTGGCGCACGCCTTTAATCCCAGCACTCGGGGAGGCAGAGGTAGGAGGGTCGCCGTGAGTTCGAGGCCACCCTGAGACTCCATAGTGAATTCCAGGTCAGCCTGGGCTAGAGTGAGACCCTACCTCAAAAAACCAAAAAAAAAAAAAAAAAAAAAAAAAGAATGAATGTGGGCCTGGAGAAATGGCTCAACGGAGGCACTTGCCTTCAGAGCCTAACCACCTGCATTAGACTCAGCAGTAGCCACGAAAAGCCACATGCACAAGGTGGCACATGTATCTGGAGTTCTTTTGCAGTGGCTAGAGACCCTGGTGCTCCCATTCTCTCTCTCCCTCATAAATAAACAAACTTAAAGCCAGGCGTGGTGGCGCACGCTTTTTATCCCAGCACTGGGGAGGCAGAGGTAGGAAGATCACTGTGAGTTTGAGGCCACCCTGAGAATACAGAGTGAATTCCAGGTCAGCCTGGGCTAGAGCGAGACCTTACCTCAAAAAAATAATTAATTATTGGATATCCATGACCTCACAGTGCCTGACACTACCTACACAAGACCATCGTAGTAGGAGGAAAAGATGATGACATCAAAATAAAAGCCTGATTGAGAGGGGGAGGGGATATGATGGAGAGTGGCGTTTCAAAGGGGAAAGCGGGGGAAGAAAGGCATTACTATGGGATATTGTTTACAATCATTGAAGTTGTTAATAAAAAATAAAAATAAAAAATTAATTAATTAAAAAAAATTTTTTTAAAAAAGGGGCTAGAGAGATGGCTTAGCAGTTAAGGTGCTTGACTGCAAAGCCAAAGGACCCAGGTTCAATTCCTCAGGACCCATGTAAGCCAGATGCACAAGGTGACGCATGCATCTGGAGTTCGTTTTCAGTGGCGGGAGGCCCTGGTGCACCCAATGTGTCTGTCTCTCTGTCTCCCTGTCTGCCTCTTTCTTTCAAATAAATAAATAAATAAATAAATAAAATAAAGGACTTTTACAACTCCGTAAGAACTCTAAAAATTTTTTTTTATTTTTTTAAAGAATGAATGTGGGCTGGAGAGATGGCTTAACAGTTAAGGCACTTGCCTGTGAAGCCAAAGGAACCGGGTTCAATTCCCCAGGACCCACATAAGCCAGATGTACAAGGTGGCACATGTGTCTGGAGTTTGTTTGCAGTGACTAGAGACCCTGGCACACCCATTCTGTCCCTCTCTCCCCCCTTGCCATCTGCCTCTTTCTCTCAAATAAATATTTATTTATTTATTTATTTATTTTTTGAGGTAGGGTCTCACTCTAGCCCAGGCTGACCTGGAAGTCACTATGGAGTCTCAGGGTGGCCTCGAACTCACGGCGATCCTCCTACCTCTGCCTCCCGAGTGCTGGGTTTAAAGGCGTGCGCCACCACGCCCGGCTTAAATAAATAAAATTAAAAGAAAAGCTATATATATGAATGAATGTAAGCTGGGTGTGGTGGTGCATTAACTTTAATCCTGCCACTTGGGAGGCAGAGGTAGGAGGATCGCCATGAGTTCAAAGCCACCCTGAGGCTACATAGTGAATTCCAGGTCAGCCTGGGCTAGAGCGAGACCCTACCTCAGAAACCCCCTTCCTCCAAAAAAAAAAAAAGAATGAATGTGGCATAGGGTTTCTGGGGAAGTTGCCCACGGCGTCCACTAACCCAGAGATTCTTTCTCCTATCCCAACACAACGCTGTGGTTCAGTGAGCCTGTGATGGGGAAGCTCAGGGTGCGCAAACAACCTTGGCCTCAAACACCTGGATGAACTGACGAGACTGTCCCCTCAGTCCCTGTGCTCAGGGTAGGGAGATGCATCTCTGCAAAGGTGCTGAGCGACGCCTTGCTTCCTGTCGCAGAGCCCTTTGCCATGAGCCAGCCGGCCCCGGGAGCCCTGCCGCCGCCCCGCCGCGTGAGGCTGAAGCCCTGGCTGGTGGCCCAGGTGAACAGTTGCCAGTACCCAGGCCTTCAGTGGGTCAACGGGGAAAGGAAGTTCTTCTGCATCCCCTGGCACCACGCTACCCGGCATGGGCCGAGCCAAGATGGAGATAACACCATCTTCAAGGTAAGCCGCGGACGGGGGCGCTGCCTGGATTTCTGAGGTGTTTGCCTGGACCTCCAGGGCACCCTGTTCCCTAGAGGACACACACACACACACTCATCTTGAGCCTGTTCCCTGTCCCACCTGCCGTGCTTAGGGATGCCACCTAGGGACACAGGCATAGCTGTAGGATCATCTCTTCTAACTGTATCCCATAGCAAGGTGCGGATCAAAGGGCCCTGGGAGGCCTGCCCACCCACCCCTCGCTTTTGCCTCACTGGCACGCAGAAGTACACATTTAATACTCATATGGTAAATGAAGCTAACAATTACCTCTAATCTTTAAATTTTGGTTTTTCAAGGTAGGGTCTCACTCTAGCCCAGGCTGACCTGGAATTCACTCTGTAGTCTCAGGGTGCCCTCGAACTCACGGCGATCCTCCTACCTCTGCCTCCCGAGTGCTGGGATTAAAGGCGTGTGCCACCACGCCCGGCTTAAATTTTTTTTTTTTTAATTTATTTGAGAGAAAGAGGCAGAGAAGGTGCGCCAGGGCCTCTAGCCACTGCACGAACTCCAGACGCATGCGCCGCCTTGGGCATCTGGCTTACTTGGGTCCTGGGAATTGAACCTGAGTCCTTAGGCTTTGCATGCAAGCACCTTAACTGCTAAGCCATCTCTCCATCCCTCTAATCTTTTTTGTTTGTGTGTTTGTTTTGTTTTGTAGCCCAAGCTGACCCTTTGTAGTCAAGGCTGGCCTTGAACTTGTCACCCTCCTGTTTTACCTCCCAAGAGCTGGGATTGCAAGCATGGGCCACTATGTCCAGCGACTCTAATTTTAATGCTTAGGTCATACTAATATAGTTTTACAGTAGAAAATATAATTGCCAGTATTTTCAGGATTTTGTATGGGTATATGACATGTAAAACTGAATCTACATTTATATTTTTTTAATATAAATTTATTAAGTTTTGTTTTTGTTTTTCTTTTCTTTTCTTTTTTTTTTTGTTCCTCTCCACGGAAATCTTTAGTAAAAGGTGAAAGATTTATACGATCTGAAGAGAAACCAGAGTATTTGTTTTGGTTTTTTGAGGTAGGGTCTTGCTCTAGCCCAGGCTGACCTGGTATTCACTATCTAGTCTTAGGGTGGCCTTGAACTCAGTGATCCTCCTACCTCTGCCTCCCAAGTGCTGGGATTAAAGGCATGTGTCACTATAGCCCAGCCTTACAATATTTTTGAGGGGGATGGAGAGATGGCTTAGTGGCTAAGCATTTGCCTGTGAAGCCTAAGAACCCTGGTTCAAGGCTTGATTCCCCAGTACCCATGTAAGCCAGATGCACAAAGTGGTACATGCATCTGGAGTTTGTTTGCAGTGGCTAGAGGCCCTGATTCACCCATTCTCTCTCTCTCTGTCTGTTGCTCTCAAATAAATAAATAAAAATAAACAAAAAAATTAAAAAATTTTTTTTGAGATGGTATCCCTATGAGTCCTGAGTGGCCTGGAACTCACTATGTAGCCTAGACTTGCCTTGAATTTATGGTGATTCCCCTGCCTCTGCCTCTGCCTCCTGAATGCTGAGATTAACAGGCATGATCCACCACACCTAGCTCACTTTATATTCCTTCCTTCCTTCCTTCCTTCCTTTCTTCCTTTCTTTCTTTCTTTCTTTTTTTTTTTTTTTTTTTTGTATGCCAGGGTTTCTTTTTTTTTTTTTCCAATTTTTTTTTTTTTTTTTTTTTTTTTTTGAGGTAGGATCTCACTCTAGCCCAGGCTGACCTGGAATTCACTATGTAATCTCAGGGTGGCCTCGAACTCACGGTGATCCTCCTACCTCTGCCTCCCGAGTGCCGGGATTAAAGGCGTGCGCCACTGTGCCCGGCCCAAAATTTTTTTTTATTAACAACTTCCATGATTTAAAAAAATATAGCACGGTAATGTCCTCCCTCCCCCCACTTTCACTTTATATTTCTTTTTATGTTTGTTTCTAATTCTTTTTTTTATTGACAACTTCCATAATTGTAAACAATATCCCATGGTAATTCCCTCCCGTCCCCACTTTCTCCTTTGAAATTCCACTCTCCATCATATCTCCTCCCCCTCTCAATCAGTATCCCTTTTATTTTGATGTCATGATCCTCCTCTTATGATGGTCTTGTGTAGGTAGTGTGAGGTCTGTGAGGTCATGGATATCCAGGCCATTTTATGTCTGGAGGAGCATGTTGTAAGGAGTCCTACCCTTCCTTTGACTCTTACATTCTTTCTGCCACCTATCCCACAATGGACCCTGAGCCTTGGAAGGTTTGATAGAGATATTGCAGTTCTGAGGACTCCTCTGTCACTTCTCAGAACCATAGTGCCTTCTGAGTCATCCCAAGGTCACTGTCATCTGAAAAGAGAAGGTTCTCTAGTCAAAAGTGAGAGTAGCATTAATATATGGGTATGAACATTAAGAGAAGTGCTTATTGAGCAGTTTGATAAGCATAGTACATACATTTAGCCAGACACCAGCAGACATTACATCCCTAGGGCTCATGACTACCCCTGTTGTAGGCTTTCAGTATCAGGGATGTATTCCCTCCCATGGAGCAGGCCTCTAGTCAATTTAGAGAGCGGTTGGTTTCCCCATAACAGACGTGCCACTATTGCACCCATTAGCTCATTTGGCCTGGCTGGCCGAATATAAGGCTTGCAGTGTCCACTGATGAGTATCTCCACTGGTGATTTCTCTCTCTCCCATTGAACTGCATGCAGCGTGGCTTTTTCCAGCTTTCTGTCAGCTGGTCTACATGGAGGAGGTTTTCAGCTCAGCTCCAGCAGGGTTTCTCAGTGACCTTGTTTACTTTATATTGCTTGAAGATCACATCAGTATACGAAACATTCCACCTTTTTGTCCCCTGCATATTCATGCTGTCCTAAGAGTGAGTTTGCCATAATTGAACCAGCCTCCCAATGAGGGACCTCACATATTTTGGGTGGGTCTGTTGCTTTTATGAAAAGAGACTGCAGTGAGTAACTTTGTACATGCAAAATTGTGTGTGGCTGTTTCTACATGCTGTATCATTCTACTAAAGTCCAGTTGTCAGGTTAAAGGGCAGAAACATTTGTAATCCTGACATTAACAAATTGCCAACCAAAATAATAATACCATAAATTAAAAAAAGAAAAAGAAAATAACAATACCGGCTAGGGGTGTGGCTCAGTGGTAGAGTTTGTGATTAGCAAGTATGAAAGTGTTCTGTCCTGTGAACAATAGTAATGATAATAAAAAAAAATAGCCAGGCATGGTGGCACTAGGATTTGAGAGGTGGAAGCAGAGGATCAGGAGTTCAAGGTCTTCCTCAGCTTCTTAGCAAGTTCAAGGCCAGCCTGGACTACATGGAGACTTTTTATTTTTTATTTATTTTTTATTTTTTGAGGTAGGGTCTCACTCTAGCTCAGGCTGACCTGGAAATCACTATGGAGTCACAGGGTGGCCTCGAACTCACAGCAATCATCCTACCTCTGCCTCTCAAGTGCTGGGATTAAAGGCATGCATCACCACACCTGGCTTAGACTTTTTATTTAAAAAAATATATACATGTATATATATATATCTTTAGGGCTGGAGAGATGGCTTAGCAGTTAAGGTGCTTGCCTGCAAAGCCAAAGGACCCAGGTTCGATTCCCCAGGACCCATGTTAGCCAGATGCACAAGGTGGTACATGCATCTGGAGTTCGTTTGCAGTTGCTGGAGGCCCTGGTGCACCTATTCTCCCTCTTTCTCTCTCTCTCTGCCTCTTTCTCTCTCAAATAAATAATAAAATAAAAATATTTTTATTTATTTATGAGGGGAGAGAGGGGGAGGGAGGGAGGAAGGGAGAATATGAATGGGCACACCAGGTGAACTCCAAATACATACTCCACTTTGTGCACTGGCTTTATGTAGGTACTGGGAAATCAAACCCAGGCTGGCATGCTTTGTGGATGGAGCCATCTCCCCAGCTAGGAGACTTTTTTCCTTTTTTTTTTTTTTTTTTTTTTTTTTGGTTTTTCGAGGTAGGGTCTCACTCTAGCCCAGGCTGACCTGGAATTCACTATGGAGTCTCAGGGTGGCCTCAAACTCACGGCGATCCTCCTACCTCTGCCTCCCGAGTGCTGGGATTAAAGGCATGCGCCACCACGCCCGGCTTTTCCTTTTTTTTTGTTTACTTTTTATTTATTTATTTGAGAGTGACAGACAGAGAGAAAGAGGCAGAGAGAGAGAGAATGGGTGTGCCAGGGCCTCCAGCCGCTGCAAACAAACTCCAGACGCGTGCACCCCCTTGTGCATCTGGCTAACGTGGGTCCTGGGGAATTCGAGCCTCTAACCCGGGTCCTTAGGCTTCACAGGCAAGTGCTTAACCACAAAGCCATCTCTCCAGCCCTCCTTTTTTTTTTTTTAATGTTTTATTTATTTTTTATTATACACAGAGAGAAATAGGCAGATGGGGGAGGGGGAAGGGAGGGCGTGTCAGGGGCTCCAGTGGCTGCAAACAAACTCCAGACGCATGCACCACCTTGTGCATCTGGCTTATGTGAGTCCTGGGGAATTTCCGGTCCACATCTGGGTTTTTATGTGGGTACTGGGGAATTGAACCTGAGTCCTTTGGCTTTTCTGGCAAGTGCCTTAACTGCTAAGCCATCTCTCCAGCCCCCCTCCTTTTTAAAATCTATTTATTTATTTATTTGAGAGAGAGAAAGACAGAGAATGGACACTCGAGGGCCTCTAGCCACTGCAAACAAATTCCAGATGCATACGCCACCTTGTGCATCTGGCTTTCATGGATCCTGGGGAATTGAACCTAGGTCCTTTGGCTTTGCAGGCAAGTGCCTTAATCACTCCTTTTTTTGCTTGTTTGTTTGTTTTGTTTTTTTTTTTGTTTTTTGAGGTAGGGTCTTACTCTAGCTCAGGCTGACCTGGAATTCACTCTGCATTCTCAGGGTGGCCTCGAACTCATGGCAATCCTTCTACCTCTGCCTCCCAAGTGCTGGGATTAAAGGCGTGCACCACCATGCCTGGCTTTTTTTCCCCCTCCTTTTTAATAAAACAACCTCACAACATATATTGTCACACAGTAAACATAAGGGCCATCAAAACAATAGGTGGAGACTTTTTAAAAAACAAAAACAGCCAGGCATGGTGGTGCACGCCTTTAATCCAGGTAAGAGGATCACTGTGAGTTCGAGGCCACCCTGAGACTACATAGTGAATTCCAGGTCAGCCTGGGCTAGAGTTAAACCCTACCTCAAAACAAAACAAAAAAAAAAAAAAAAAAAAAAAAAAAAGCAGCCAGGCTGGTGACACACACCTTTTATTCCAGCACTCAGAAGGCAGTGCAGGGGGATTTCCATTAGGGCCAGCCTGGGCTACAGAGTTCCATGTCAGCCGGGGCTAAAGTAAAACTCTGCCTCAAAAAAAAAAAAAAAATCCAAATAACAACAACAACAACAATAATAATACATGTTGTTGAACACACTCAGGTATCTTACGTACAGGCACGGTTCCCAGTACTTCACAGGTAGGCAGTGACCCTTGAGTCTTCAGTATGACCCTCTGACTCGGTGAGGAAGAGGTCGCATCAGAGGCATAGTGACATGGCCTGGGCCAGCGTGCAGCTGGTTCATTCCAGCTTCAAACCCAGCCTGGCTCCAAATCAGGGGTGCCCTTTTCCACCATGTTACCTTGTGCCCCTAAGAGACTGTGCCTGTTTGCCCTCCAAGGAACAGAGAGCTGGGGTGAGTAGCACATTCGTGTCATTAAGTTCATCGGAACCCTCAGGGCTGAACAAGGCCACCTCCACCTGAGGTCAATAATAAGACTTGGCAAGGCTCAGCCTATGGCCGAAGGCGTCAGCAGTGACTCTTGTGGGACAGGAGGCCTTCTGGGGCCTCTGCGACAGGTGAGATTCTCTGTGGTGGGCTGTCCTTTCTTCCTGCACCAGGCCTGGGCCAAGGAGACGGGCAAGTACACCGAGGGGGTGGACGAGGCTGACCCGGCCAAGTGGAAGGCGAACCTGCGCTGTGCCCTTAACAAAAGCCGCGACTTCCGCCTCATCTACGACGGACCCCGCGACATGCCGCCGCAGCCCTACAAGATCTACGAGGTCTGCTCCAACGGCACTGCCCCCACAGGTATCCTGCCTGGTCCTGCGTGCCCACCTGGCACACCGTGACCTTCGGGGTATAAGAAAGTCCGGGGTCCCGCCAGCAGGCAATGGCTCTGCTAGGTTATAAGCCCAGGATTCCTAGGACATCTGGCTTGGAACCGGGAACCCTACAAGATACGTCTTCCACCCCAGCCTTGTTCTGGGCTCTTAGTTTCAGGGGAGGGCCCTGCTGTCTCCGTATGGTGGGCCCTGAACCCTCACCCTGTGTTTTCGAGTGGCTTTGAGGAGGGCAGGAGCCCCTGAAGGAGTTTCAGACAACCTCTCAGGCTGCCCGGATGGAACTTAGGGCGGGTCTGGCTCCTGTCCCGCCACGAATTACCTGTCCCTTTCTGTCCCTCGCTCTACAGAGTCCCAGCCTGCTGATGATTACATTCCGGGTGCCGGAGAAGAGGACGAGGAGGAAGAGGAGGAGGTACCTATGGCGGGGTGGTGGGGAGCTCCCGCGCTGGCCGCTGGCAAGGCTGGCCCTGCTGGGGTCATTGAGCAGGACCGTCCGGTGGAGCCACCATCCTTTCGTGGTTCTGAAGGAGAGGAACCAGCAGAGCGTCCATCTTGTCCCTCCCCGGGGGGCTTTGTTGTCACGTGGGGTGTCACACGTCTGACTGCCACAGCAGTTGGGCTTGGTGGGTATTGCTGCCTGCAAAAGGCAAATGAGAAAACAGAGGCACCGACAGCTTGCATGACCTGCTAAGGGATGGCAGAGCTGCGACTAGCAAAAGGGCCTGGCCTCCACTTAGTGGAAGCTGGAGGATTGCATCAGCACTGGATATGTCTTTTATTTTATTATTTTGGTTTTTCGAGGTAGGGTCTCACTCTAGCCCAGGCTGACCTGAAATTCACTATGTAATCTCAGGGTGGCCTCGAACTCATGTGATTCTCCTACCTCTGCCTCTCCAGTGCTGGGATTAAAGGCTGTGCGCCATCATGCCTGGCTTGGTTATGTTTTATTTGTATTTATTGGCAAGGAGGGAGAGAGAGAAAGAAAGAAAGAGAAGAGAGACAGACTGAATGAGTGTGCCAGGGCTTCCAGCCGCTGCAAACGAACTCCAGCTGCATGCGCCACTTTACTTGGGCACTGGGGACTCGAACTTGGGTGGTTAGGCTTTGTAGGCAAGTGCCTTAACCGCTAAGCCATCTCTCCAACCCCTGGATTGATTTAATAACCTGTCTTCCCTTTCCTCCTCCTTTGCCGTGTCTCCCCTTCAGCTCCAGAGGATGTTACCAGGCCTGAGACTCACAGGTGGGGCTGGGAGGTTGTGCGGTAGAGGGTCTAGCATAAGGAAGAGTGACAGGTACCACAGGTACCCAGCCAGGAGGGTTCCTGAAGGGAGGCTGTGGGAAGGCAGGTCTGGGTAGGCCTGGGAAGTCATTCTAAGAGGTGGCATTAACGGCTGTGTCTACCCCACCCTCTGCAGAACCAGTGCAGCCGGGGCCTCCCATGGCACCGTATTCTTTACCCAAAGAAGATATTAAGTGGCCACCTCCTCTTGAGCCACCTGTAGGGCTGCGTCCTCCTGCCCCAGACCCCAGCCTCTTGGCCCCTCCCTCCAGCAATCCTGCTGGCTTCGGGCAGCAGCTTCTCCCTGGGGTCCTGCCAAGCCTGGAGACCGAGCCCCTGGCCACAAACCTGCCCTCCGCGGGAGAACAACTCTTGCCCGACCTGCTGATCAGCCCCCACATGCTGCCTCGTAAGGACCTGGGGAGAGGGGCTGGGCAGGCCGGCAGGACAGAGCAGGACTGGGCACTGCGGTAGGGTTGGCCAGGAAAGAAGAGGGTGGTGGAGAGCACAAGCTTTTACGCCAATAGAATGGTGGGAGAGGAGGTAGGAGAGCTGCCGAGGTTGGGCCTACCACGTGGCTGCAGAACAGGAGCCACAGGGCAGCCTGACGCTGTGCCCCACAGTGACTGACCTGGAGATCAAGTTCCAGTACCGAGGGCGGCCCCCGCTCGCCCTCACCATCAGCAACCCGCAGGGCTGTAGGCTTTTCTACAGCCAGCTGCAGGCCACCCACGAGCAGGTGGAACTCTTTGGCCCCGTGAGTCTGGAGCAAGTGCGCTTCCCCAGCGCCGAGGACATTCCAAGCGACAAGCAGCGTTACTACACGAACCAACTGCTGGATGTCCTGGACCGCGGGCTCATCCTCCAGCTCCAGGGGCAGGACCTGTACGCCATCCGTCTGTGCCAGTGTAAGGTGTTCTGGAGTGGGCCTTGTGCTTCAACCCATGGCTCCTGCCCCAATCCCATCCAGAGGGAGGTCAAGACCAAGCTCTTCAGCCTGGAGCAGTTTCTCAATGGTGAGGCCCGCCCCATGCTCCTGTCCTGGCTGCCCCCTCAGCCAGGACGCCGTTCTCGCCTCTGACGGGAGGCTTTGCTCTTGATGCAGAGCTCATCCTGTTCCAGAAGGGCCAGACCAGCACCCCACCACCTTTTGAGATCTTCTTCTGCTTTGGGGAGGAATGGCCTGACTGCAAACCGAGAGAAAAGAAGCTTATTACTGTACAGGTGCGCCCCTTGCACACGCCGCTATATAGCCTGGACTATTAGGGGACGTGGGCTGGACTGGGCCCAGGGTGAAGGTTGGGCCTTTCAGGCCGTGAGGAAGCAGATCACCAAGGCTCGGGGCCGGAGGAGGAAGTCCCGTCACGTGTGCAGCTGGGCCTGGCAGCCCTGCCACACTGTTCTGTCTGTCTGTCCCCCTCCCCCAGGTGGTGCCTGTCGCAGCACGATTGCTGTTGGAAATGTTCTCAGGGGAGCTTTCTTGGTCAGCAGACAGCATCCGGCTGCAGATCTCGAATCCAGACCTCAAAGACCACATGGTGGAACAGTTCAAAGAACTCCATCACATCTGGCAGTCCCAGCAGCGGCTGCAGCCTGTAGCTCAGGCCCCACCTGTGGCAGGCCCTGGCGCTAGCCAGGCCTCCTGGCCTATGCACCCAGTTGGTATGCAGTAATGAGGTTGCAGATACTGGCTCTCCCAGGCTTCCTGGGGCTGTGTGGGTATGGCAATAGAGTGCCTCCAGCAGGCATGGCCAGCTGCCAAGTTCTACTTCTGGGTCTCCTGGTGGTAGATCTGGGCTACGAAGGACAGAGAAGAGAGACCTGAAGTCGAGGTTCTCCCCATCTTATTGGAGGACTCTTGTCTTCCTGGGACTGCCTGTCTGGTGATGGCTGTGCTCGGCCTGGTTCGAGAGAAGTGCAATCAGCAGCTTCAGTGAAGGAGTGTCTGCTTCCCTGGGTCCTAGCTACACAGCGAAGCGCCTCAGGCTGGCTCACGCTTATGGTTCCCCCATTTCCTCTGGCAAAAAAGAGCCAAGGGGTATTGTGGTCCAGGTCTCCACCAACAGGGCCTCAGCAAGGAATGATCCTGGTTTAAGGGCTCCCAAAGTTGAGCCTCACTTTATCGTGTCTTCTTCCTGACACAGACAGGATCCTGTAGATATCACCGGACACTTGAGTCTGGTAGCTACCCTCAGCGTCTTAAGAATCTGGGGTAGAAAGTATAGTTTAATGTAGTTTTTTTTTTTTTTGGATTAATAAATGTTCAAAGTATATTTGGCTGCTTCTTCTTTTTCCAGTGCCAGCAGCTTCCCTTCTGCTCTACCAGACCCCACTTCAGATGCCAGCGGGCCCTTACCCTCAGCACCTGGCTCTCTGGCTGGGGCCTCTGGCATAGAGGGCTTGCTCAGTGAGTCAGGGCCTTCACAAACACTCACCTGGCTGGCTTTGCTTTCTAGAAGGGAAGTGGATTGAGGCAAAGGCATGGAATTTTCAATATGTGCAATCTAGAGACCTGTAAAATCAACTTTCCCAGAAGATGGAATAAGGAATGACTAAGAGTCTAGCTATACTTGGGACCATTACAATTTTTTGCTATTTATTTTTTAAATTTGAGATAGAGACACAGGCAGTGAGTATGGGTACTCCAGGGCCTCCTGCCACTGGAAAAAAAACAAAAAAAAAAAAAAACTCAAATGCATGTGCTACTTTGTATACCTGCCTTACCTGGGTACTGGCGAATTGAACCCGTGCAGCCAGGGTTTGCAAACAAGTGCCTTTAAACACTGAGTCATCTCTCCAGCCTTTACTTTTGACTTTGAGGTAGGGTCTTGCTCTAGCCCAGGCTGACCTGGAAGCTATATACCCTCAGGCTGGCCCCAAACTCACAGCCGTCCTCCTACCTCTGCTTCCCAAGTGCTGGGGTTAAATGTTTGTGGCACCATTCCTGGCTCTGATGGATTTTAAATAAAATATTCCATCTTCAAGAATATATCCACTAGCTTGGCTATATCATGTCCAAGGTTATCAAATTGTATACTTTAAATATTTGCTCTTTTTGTTTTGAGGTAGGGTTTAACTGTAGCCCAGGCCCGGCATAAGCTTAATTGTTTAACATATGTGAGTATACACATTTAAGCTTTATTTTATTTTTTGGTTTGTCAAGTTAGGGTTTCGCTGTAGTCTAGGCTGACCTGGAATTCATGGTGTAGTCTCAGGGTGACCTCAAACTCACAGCAATCCTTCTACCTCTGCCTCCCAAATGCTGGGATTAAAGGTGTGCACCACCATGCCTGGCCTTTTAAGCTTTAATTTTAAACATATGTGAGTATATGCGTGCATATATATAAAGACCAGTAACTCTGTCTTTAGGAGACACTCTATTTAGGTGGAATACATTTGTTGGCTAAGAAGTGACATAGTCATTCCCACTAGGGTAGCATGAAAGAGTGGGATGCAGCATGAAGAGCTATGGGGGAACTAGAGCAAGAGAAATTTCCTGAAGGGTCTGTGACACACAGTGGGGCCTGCTTTTTAAACTCTGTACCTACATGTCCATCCCATACCAACTTAGGCTATTTACTTAGCTAGTCAAGCCAAATCATTTCTGAGCTATGGGGCAGTGAATAGAAGTAAAAACAAACACTGATTAAATTTTAAAAATTTATTGTTTATTTTTCTTTCTTTTTCTTTTTTTCTTTTCTTTTCTTTTCTTTTTTTTTTTTTTGGTGCTGTTGTTTTGTTCTTGAGATGGCTACACAAGACAGAACAGTGCCCTTGTATCTAATGGCAATGCAGGACTGCACTCTTTCAAAACATTACAATCTGTTTGGGCTTCCCCATGGGGCCTCATCTCCCAAGAAGTCAATTTAGTTTTCATTTTTTAGTAAAATACAATTAGCCCTGTAAACACATTTTTCTCCATAAGTTCACCCTCTTCCTTTCATATCTGTGTGTAAATAATTGATTAAGAAAAAAAAGGGGGCTTAAATAAGAACACACATTTGCATCCTTCCCTACCCACTCCATTTTGGCTCTTCTCCCCAAGGCTAGAGTGGATTTCGTGCCTGAACAGGGTCTCCAGGGTGGATTATACACAAATATGAACTTTGTCCTGGCTGGTCACGAATACCACCAATGTGACCATGATACAAAACAGCATAGAAAACAGAATGGGCTCCTTGTCTGAACAGCTTTAAAGGTGAGAAGGAACAGCATGGGGGAGGGCACACTATTTCTATTCACTTGTGTTTAACAGGAGGGGAAAGAAAAAGGAGAACATAGGACAAAACAACAGAAAACCTTAGGAGATGACCCTGACTTTTTACTTCCAATTGTAGGTAGCTACATAGTTCATTTGAGTTCCCACATTTTCCTTAGTAACATGTGTTTCACACAAAGTTCTCACTTTTATTTTTTCTGTGTGTGTGCTGCATGTTGGTGTGCGTCATTTGCTACCAGGCGAATGCTCCAGTTCCGGTTTCAGTTTAGCTTTCCTTTTTTTCCTTTTCTCTTAAATTATTTTTCCTTTTAGAAACAAGTCCACCAGGAAACCAGCTCCCCTCCCAACACACTGGACAGACTGCAGCCATCTTTCAAAAACCACGCTGATTTTTCCTCACACCCCAAACGTATTCCTCAGGATCCTCAGAAGGTTGGAGTCTCTCCCTGTCTGGAGGGATGCCCTGGTGGCAGTGAAGGCCCCTCTGCCACAACGGAGGTTTCTGATTGTGGGACACCGTCTGGGTTTTATTTTCTTCTTGTCTTCTAATTAAAAAGACATTCCTGACCAAAGAAGAGAAGACACAGTTAGGACTATGCTCCTGAAAGTGATGAGCATGATTACAAAAAACCCTCAAGGGAGTGCCACTGTGGACTCTGCCGTAAGATCTCACTTAAAAAACAAAGTTGGGCTTTTCTAAACTGGTGCTATCCAGACAGCAACTACTTGAGTGAAGTCTGCCAGCACCACACAAACAAAGGATGACGGACAAGGGGTCAAAAATAGGCCAGCAGGTTGGGGCCTCTCCAAATCAATTGGAAAAGCTTCACTTTAGTCTGTTAAATACCGGGGTGTTTTATGCAAGATTTTATTTTGAAACAAGGCTTTGTCTACTAACAAGGGCTAAAACCCACTGATTTAGACTCCATGGAAAAAGTACGTAAGTATTATCTATAATGGTCAAAAGCAAGGGCTTGGATACCCAGAATGTCTACACTTGAATTCTGCCACCCCACCTCCACAGGTTCTAACTATAACATTAAGCAAATTGTTAAACATCTCTGACCTTCAATTTCTTTATTTGTAAAATGACCAAGGGAACTATGAGAGGAATCCCTTCGTTAATACTTATAACATACATTTGTTATCCCAGAAATGTTTGCAAACTTTTTGATGCCTTCTGTAATAGTTGCCTCCTTATGGAGGTAGAAATGGTATCAAATATACTGACAATTATCTGGCCATCCTGGCTCTGACCTAAGAAAATCAGGGCCTAGCATATCCCAAATGCTCAAAATAGCTTAACACTAAGTACCTCCTTGACCAGTTCAGTGATGGACATAAAGCCCATCCCTCCACCCTGCCTCCCCCACAGCCCAGAACAAGCTGGAGTGTGTACACCTCACCTGGGTGACAGGCACAGTGCAGGAGAACCAGCTATCGAAACAACCTTGTGAAGTCTCTCAAGGCCCAGCAAACCTGCTTGCATTCCTCAGCACTGGAAGAGAAAAGGAAGGTGAGGTGGTCCTTGACTGAAGAGAAAGGTACAATCAGCTGAAAAACAACTGCAACATTGAGGCACAACTGAGGAGGGCCCCAACTCTTCCCCAAGTGCCTCCACCAACTCTTTTATATATTTTTATTTGTTTTTTCGAGGTACGGTCTTATTCTAGCCCAGGCTAACATGGAATTTACTATGTAGTCTAAGAGTGGCCTTGAACCCATAGCCATCTTCCTACCCCTGTCCCCCATGTGCTAGAATTAAAGGTGTGAACCACCACGCCTGATTCCCCCAACTACTGACTCTGCTTGCCTCATTCAGCTATTATAAAACCAGGATAGGGGGCTGGAGGGATGGCTTGGCAGTTAAGGCATTTGTCTGCAAAGCCAAAGGACCCAGGTTCGGTTCCCTGGGATCCACATTAGCCAGATGCACGAGGCACACACGTCTGGAGTTTGTTTGCAGTGGCTGGAGCCCTGGCACGCCCATTCTCTCCCTTTCTTTCTCTCTGTCAAATAAATACATAAATAAAAATAAAATGTAAAAAAAAAAAAAAAAAAAAACCAGGATAGGGCTGGAGAAATGGCTTAGTGGTTAAGGTGCTTGCCTGTGAAGCCTAAGGATCCAGGTTTGATTCCCCAGCACCCATATAAGCACAAGGTGCTATGTGCATTTGGCATTCATTTGTAGTAGATGGGGGCCCTTTGTGTCCATTCTCTTTCTCTATCTGCCTCTTCTTCCCTCTCTCTTAAGTAAATAAACTGATAAAAATATGAGAAAAAAATCAAAGTTAAACCAGGACAATTATGATTTTGGTGATCCTTACAGAGTGGCCATTGGAGATAAACTACTGCCTATGGCTGATTCTTGGCTCTTGTTTAAGATACCAATCATTTCTTCTTTTTTTCTCTGAGGTAGGGTCTCACTCTAGCTCAGGCTGACCTGGAATTTACTATGTAGACTCAGGGTGGCCTCAAACTCACTGTGATTCTCCTACCTCTGCCTCCTAAGTACTGGGATTAAAGTCCACTCAGCCCAATCATTTCTTCTATTATCACCTACCTCAAGTTATTCAGGGTTAAATGTTCATATTTATACAGCACTTATGACAACAGACTAGTGAGCAACATAGTACTAAGTGTAGGCTTCTACAAAAACACTTGAGGTCCCTGACAAATCAAGGGCACTTGAACCCTCAAAGATGGCCAGCATATTCACCTAAGGCTCTGAGCATTTCAACTCTATCAGCTATGGTAACTCAGGTCCCCTGGTTTCCCTATTACCTTCCAAAGCAGAATGTTTACAGGGCTTAGTCTAGCAACTACATTTCTATAGTCATTCATTTTCTAGCTGAACAGGCTGCTCAGGGTTTTCTTCTGTGGGAGGAGGAGAGAAAAGGGTTCCAGCATGTGGAGGGGAGAAGGATAGAGTGGATTTAGTCCTCAGGCAAATACTGAGACAGCCAGGTGGTATGAAGAGCTCAATATTCACCTGACTCCAGTTTTTTTTTTTTTTTTGAGGTAGAGTCTCACTTTACCCCAGACTGACCTGGAACTCACAGTGATCCTCCTACCTCTGCTTCCCCAGTGCTGGGATTAAAGACATGCACTACCACACCCGGCCTTCTTTTAAATTTTATTTATTGAGAGAAAGGGCAGATTAGATAGATAGATAGAAAGATACAGAGAACACATGGGTGCCTTAAATCCCTTGTGTCCCTATAGTGGGATTGAACCCAGGGCTTTACGCATGGTAGATAAGTGCTCTTGCTAGACAAGTGCTCTACTATTGAGCTATATTCCCAGCAGCCCTCTATGGATTTAACAAGCTGCACTAAAGCATTACATTCCTTGGCCTATTTCCACTGTGTGCATCTGACTCTACGTGGGTACTGGAAAATCAAACCTAGGCCACCAGACTTTGCAAGCAAGTGCAAGCACAGGAGAGTTGTGGTAAGATGGCAAAATGAGAGGTAGCCACAGTCTCCAATAAGCTCTGCTTGTGTTCTCAACCCTATCAGTGATTGCTTTGGTACCAAGAGCTTCAGCAAAAAGTTGACCTATCTTTGGGAGTTAAACCCATAGAGAGGATCAATAGGCTCCCTGGAGAAATAAGCCAAAAATAAAATCAAAATCTGAACAGAGTTAAAAAGCAACTAGAGGGGGCTGGAGAGATGGCTTAGCAGTTAAGACATTTGCCTGCAAAGCCAAAAGATGCCAGTTTGACTCTCCAGGACCCACGTAAGCCAGATGCACAAGGTGGCAAATGCATCTGGAGTTTGTTTGCAGTGGCTGGAGGCCCTGGACTGACCATTCTCTTCCTCTCTCTCTCTCTCTCTCTGCCTCCTTCTCTCTCTTTAAAGCAACTTGAGTGCTTGTACAGTTTTCTTCCCTCAGCCTCTATGACAATGACATCCTAACCTCTATTTTTTTTTTAAGATTTATTTTTATTTATTTATTTATTAGAGACAGAGAAAGGAAAAGAAGAGAGTGAGAATGGGCGTGCCAGGTCCTCTGGCCACTGCAAACGAATTCCAGATGCATGCACCACCATGTGCATCTGGCTTACATGAAAACCTAGAAAATTGAATCTGGGCCCATAGGTTTTTCAGGCAAGTGCCTTAATTGCTAAGCCATCTCTCCAGCCCAGTTTAAAAAAAACTTTTATAAAAATATTTTATTTGGGTGCTGGAGAGATGGCTGAGCGGTTAAGGCGTTTGCCTGAAAAGCCAAAGGACCCAGGTTCGACTCCCCAGGACCCATGTAAGCCAGATGTACCAAGGGGGCACACTCATCTGGAGTTCGTTTGCACTGGTTGGAGGCCCTGGCATGCCCATTCTCTAATAAATAAATTATATATACACACACACACACACAAACACACATATAAAATAAAATATATATATATAATTTACTTGACAGAGAGAGGAGAGAATGAGCACATGAGAACTTCCAACCACTGAACTCCAGACATATGCACCACCTTGTGCATCTAGCTTACATGGGTAATGGGTAATCAAACTTGGGTCCTTAGGCTTCACAGGCACGTGCCTTAACCACTAAGCCATATCTCCAGCCCATAATCTCTTAATTTTTTTTTTTGTTTTGTTTTTTCAAGGTAGGGTTTCACTCTAGCCCAAGCTGACCTTCCTGGAATTCACTATGTGGTCTCAGGCTGGCGTTAAATCTCGCAGCACTCCTCCTACCTCTGCCTCCTCAGTGCTGGGATTAAAGGCTTGCACACCATCACGCCGTTCCCCCCTCAGGTAGGGTCTGGCTATAGCTCAGGCTGCCTAACCTCTATGTTTTTAAGCTGCCAGTGCTTTCCTAAGTTTTGTTTTCTATATGCTCCTACTATACAGTGAACCCTTTTATAGTGACTATTTCTCAAACCTCCCAATCCTAGTGTATGCTGAGAATCATACCCTTCTAATCTCATATCCTGGTAGGTAGTAATGATCTCATCAGGAAGATATCCCATGCTGGCTTCTAATCCCAGTGTCAATGCTTTTCAGCATCTTTTGCTTTGAAGGTCCTTGTGAAAATGATTAAGCAGTTACACTAAGATGGAGAAATGAAAATAGAAGGATTTCTTATAGTCTCAATTACTTTGAGCTAGTGATTAGGCTCATCTGGTGTTTAGAAAGCAATATATTCTAGGATGAAAAAAACTCAGCTTTCTTTAACTTGACCAACTAACAAAGTTAGGGAATTAATTACAAGTACAATTTGAGAAGCAGGCTGAGACTTGCTGCAATGAAACTGAACCAGTTCACCCTCCCTCCTCGGATGGAAAACAAAGCAGCATGTTGAGGCAGGAGTCAGAGAACCTGAAAACCAAAATGGAGACTGAGTCATGCATGGGTTCCAGAGCAACAGGCATACTAGAGAAAGAATTACTAAGGGGAGGTGAGCCACCTCAAACCTTTTCTCTAGAACCTCAACACTACTTCTCACTTCTGTTCACTTCCCACCATTATGTCACAGCCTATATAGGAGGAGCTGCAAAACTTGTTTAGCAATGAGAGATCAAGTAGGCCAGCTTGGTAGTGCACTTGAACTTCCGTATCACACTGCAAGATCATAAATGTTTTTATTCACAGTATTTTATTCAGGTCCCTTTTCTTGCCCCTTCCCTTGAGAGAGTAATGTCCGTGACCTTTAGTTCTCACATTATTCTACCTGTCATAGATTAGCCCATCAAGGGTATATGAGTTGGTGGAGACTTATTACAGAATGTGTGGGTGGCTCCTGTAAAGCTACCAAGAGACAAGCCCCAACTAGTTTTGCAAATATGTGATGACATTCGGCAGTTTTTTCCCCAACAAGAAGAAAGGAGTTAGAAGTCCCCAATCACCTACTACGTGCAAGATCTTCTTCAGGCACCACTTGGCATCTCTTAGCAAATAAGCCCATGAGATAGGCAATAGTGACCACATCGCTGAGATGAAGTAGTTGAAACTCAAAGTAACAGCATGAACTGTCAAGATTCAAACCAACATGCTTGACTATAAGCCTAGTGCTCTAGGCTTCCCTTTGCTCTAGCGAATCAAATGTGATTCTGCCTGCTGACCAGCGAATAGAGTAAAGCAAACAGGAGAAGCAACTTTTTACTACTTTCGCCTAGAACTTGTAAGTGGACTATTCTACTGGGAAGAGTTACAGGAAAAAAAAAAAAAATCAATTCATTGTATAAGGTCATCCAGTCGATATATGCCTACCTGGTACAGGGGAAATCCCTATTCCTGGCAAAATATATTACAAAGGGAGTCAACATGCTGCTGTTTCTCAGTCATGCATGTTACTTGATGTAAAGTTAAACATCAATTATTTCTGAAGCATGAAGTTAAGCCACTTAGTAAGTTACAAAATAAGAGTATTCCTTTATTTTTATTTGTTTGAGACAGGGTCTCAAATAGGTCAGGCTAAACTTCTGATTCTCTTGCTTCCACCTCCCAAGTGCTGGGATTACAGGCAAGCACCACCAAGCCTGGTTTATACAGTGTGAGGATTGAACCCAGGGCTTCATAAGATAAGTATTAGTTAGGTAAGCACTCTACCAACTGAGTGACAATCCCATTTACATTTATGTATCTTCCAAAAACTTTACATCAAGTAGCCTGAAGTTGGACAAACAGGTTGAGTACAATAAAACAGCTTTTGTAAGTATACATTCTTCCATTACAAAGACATAATCAAAACAAAACCTTAGGAAAACATTTAACCAAAGAAGTGAAAGGATAAAATGCTGCAGAAGGACGCAGAGTTGTCTCAGTGGCCAAAAGTGTTTGCTTGAGGGGGCTGGAGAGATGGCTTAGCGGTTAAGCGCTGCCTATGAAGCCTAAGGACCCTGGTTCAAGGCTTGATTCCCCAGGACCCATGTTAGCCAGATGCACAAGGGGACACAAGTGTCTGGAGTTCGTTTGCACTGCCTGGAATCCCTGGAGCGCCCATTCTCCCTCTCTCTATCTGCCTCTTTATCTGTCACTCTCAAATAATTAAAAAAAAAAGTGTTTGCTTGCAAAGCCTGGCAGCCAGGTTTGATTCCCCAGAACCCACGTAAAGCCAGATACACAAAGTGGCACATGCATCTGTAATTTGTTTGCAGCAGCAGGAGGTCCTGCACATCCATTCCTTCTCTCATTCACTTTCTCCTTGCAAATAAATAAATATATTTATTTTATTTTTCTATGTAGGGTCTTGATCTAGCCTAGGCTGACCTCAAATTCACTATGTAGTCTCACTCAGGGTGGTCTCTAACTCATGGCGATCCTCCTACCTCTGCCTCCTAAGTGCTGGGATTAAAGGGGTGTGCCACCATGCCCAGGTAAATAAATGCTGCAGCCAGGCCTAGTGGTGCATGCCTTTAATCTCAGCACTGAGTAGGCCAAGGTAGGAGGATCACCATGAGTTTGAGGCCAGCCTAAGACTATATCGTGAATTCCAGGTCAGCATGGACTGGAGCAGGACCCTACCTTGAAAAAAATACTGCAGAAATTAATTTAAAACAGTAAATGGAATGATAGATATATTGTATTCATATGTAGAAAGATTTTCTTCTTTTGGATTTTTTTGTCTCTCTCTGCTTACAACTAAGGAAAGAAAGTATTTTTAGGAGTACACACTTGGGTTGGAGATGGGATGTTGGTTCAGTGGTTAAAGTATGTACACTGCTCAGGCATGAGGAGGACCTGAGTTTGGATCACCAGAACCCAAGTAAAATAAAACCCAGGTAAGATTCTGTGCATTGTGGCATGCACCTGTAATCTGTGTTGGGGAGGTAGAGACAGGTGGTGAGCTCAACATTAAGTGGGAGAATCTGACTCAAAAAAAGGGAAAAGGGTTGTAGAGATGGCCATTAAGGCACTTGCCTGCAAAGCCCAAGGACCCATGTTTGACTCTCCAGATCCCACATAAGCCAGACACACAAGGTGATACAAGCACACAAGGTTGCACATGTGCACAAAATGGCACATGTATCTGGAGTTCAATTACAGTGGCTGGAGGCCCTGGCATGGCAATTTTCTCTCTTTCACTAAAACATACACACACACACAAAGAAAATGAGGTGTGGGGCTGGAGAGATGGCTCAGCAGTTAAAGGTGCTTGCTTGCAAAGCCTGAAAGCCAAGATTTGACTCCCCAGCACCCATGTAAAGCCAGATGCACAAAGGAGCACATGTGCCTGGAGTTTGTTTGCAGGGGCAGGAGGCTCTGGTACACCCATACTCTGTTTGCTTTTCTCTCTCAAATAAATAAATAAAAATATTTTTAAAAATTAGAAAAAGTAGGCTGGAGAGACGGTTTAGCGGTTAAGGCACTTGCCTGTGAAACCTAAGAACTCATGTTCCAATCTACAGGTGCTACATAGCCAGAGAGACACACAGTGATGCAAGTCAGCAATGTCATACATGAGCACAAGGGGGAGCACATGTCTGGAGTCCATTCACAGAGGCTAAAGGGCCTGGTGCGCCCATAATCTCTCTCTCTCTCTCTCTACCCCCTCCCTCTTTTTTTCTCTCAAAAATAAAGTAATGGAAAGAAAAAAAAAAACAGTAAAGAACAAAAAATAAGAAAAAATAAGGTGAAGAGGACTTCTGATACCAGCAGTGTGACCTCCACATGCTCACACATCTGCACACACACGTGCACCCACTATATATAAAACATGCATACATAAAATAATATACTTCACACACAGACACACTAACCACTAGCCTAATGTATCCCAGAAAGGTGTTTTGTTTCATTTGTACAATATTACAGCTTTAAAATTCAAAAGAATCTGAGTATTTTAAGTTTGGAGGAAACTGTCTGATTAACTGTAGTCTACAACACTCTCGAATGGTTTGTAGCCAATATCACACTTATTCATGCACCTGTGTTCTTCACCCATGAACAGGGAAGAGAACTAAGTATCTGAAAGGCAAAGACAGAATTCATGAAGGGGTAGCGAGCTGTTCAGTGTGTCTTTCTTCTAAAAGAAGTCACGCCTCCACTCCCCTTTATGCCAGTTAGTTCACATGTACAGTGATGTACATGTATACACAGCATGGTTTCATTACCACCCACTGGCTAATTTCTATGCAATTCAAAGCAAAAGACACAAAACTGTGAATTTACAAGGACACATAAGAAGCCCAAGATGTTCCATCGTCAAGCTCCAGCCGCTGCACGTGCTCCTTTCACAAGCCCCCAGCATCACTCACCTAGTGACTTGCTTGTGAAAGTCTGTAAGTTGTTTGTGTGTCACTGTGACAGCTCCCACAGTTGTCTCCTTTGGCAAACCTTTCAAGGAATTCTCTAACCATCGACAAAAAGTCTGTGTAGAGAAGTTGGATAAGAATTTTAAAAGGAGGCAAGGTTTACTTACCTGGGACCCTACAAGTTGGTCCTTAGTAGCATTTGTACCCCAGAGTTATAGCCAATAAGGGAATGACAAAAGTACTATCTTCAGAACTCCAAACACTCTGGCTGGATGCAGTATGCAAATGCAACTACGGCCTTAGACTTGCCTTCAGAAGGGCAGTGAATGTCATTTAGATGGACGCCTTCCATGCCTTGGAAATGAGATCTCTTCTAGATGAGGCTATTGTTCTGTTCCTGTCATTAAACTATAACACTGAAAAAGTAAAGAGATCCCAGAAAACCCTTTTAAACACTAAGTCCTTAAATATCAAAAACAATTCAAAACAAATGCTCAGACACCAGAAAAAAAAAAAAAAAAGAGAGACAAAATGTATACTAAGTAAGTATGGTGATCTGAATACAATGCTCCCATAGGCTACATATACTGTGCTTTAGCAGGCCAGAGAATATAGCACTTGGAGACCAGCAGAAGTTTTGCCACAGCCAGCATGACCCTGGTAGGCTTTTCTTAAACTTTATTATTTTAGCTGGGTGTGGTGGAGCATGACTTTAATCCCAGCACTTGGAAGGCAGAGGTAGGAGGACTGCCATGAGTTCAAAGTCGACCCTGAGACTACATAGTGAATTCCAGGTCAGCCTGGGCTACAGCAAGACCCTACCTCAAAAAACTAAAAGTAAAAAAAAAAATAATAATATTTTAAATATTTTTTATTTAGAAGAGAGAGACTGATTGATTGATGATTATGGATATGCCAGGGCCTCTTGCTGCCAAAATCAAACCCCAGGCCCATTTGCCATATTGTATAACTGGCTTTACATGGGTACTGGGGAAGTGAATCCAGACCCTCAGGCTTTGCAAGCAAGTGCCTTTCCTCTTTTAAATATTTTATATATTTGAGAGAGAGAGAAAATGGGCATGCCAGGGCCTCTAGCCACTGCAAACAAGCTTGAGAGATTCATGCGCCTTCCTGTGCATCTGGCTTATATTGGCACTGAGGAATCGAACCTGGGTCCTTAGGCTTTGCAGGCAAGTGCTTTAACTGCTATGCCATCTCTCCAGCCAACCCCCTTATAATTCATGAATTTATTTGAATGTGTATGTATGGGTGTACATGTTACAACATAAAAGTGGAGGAAAATACTCCTGTGCTCTTGTGTTCTTCCTCTCTCCCTCCTTACTTCCTTTTCTTTCTTTCTTTTTGTTTTTTCAAGGTAGGGTCTCCCTCTAGTCCAGGCTGACCTAGAATTCAATCTGTAGTCTCAGGCTGGCCTTGAACTCACAGAGATCCTTCTATACCTCTGCCTGCCCAGTGCTGAGATTAAAGGCATATCATGGCCAGCTTCCACTTCCTTTTTTTTAATCCACTCCCCCCTTTTTTTAAAATAATGAGTGTGTGTGTGTGTGTGTGAGAGAGAGAGAGAGGGGGGGGGGGAGAGGGAGGGAGAGAGAGAGAGAACTGGCACCACAGGGCATCCAGCCACTGTAATCAAACTCCAGGTGATTGTGTCACCTTATGTGTCTGGCTTAAGTGGGACCTAGAGAATCAAACATGGGTCCTTAGGCTTTTGCAGACAAGTGTCTTAATGGCTAAGCCATCTCTCCAGCCCTCCACTTTCTTTTTGACAGGATTTTTTGCCACTGCAAAGGAATGTCAGACTAGCTGGCTTGTGAGCTTAGGATTCTTCTGGCTCAACTTCCCATAATCATAAGCAGTTGGGATTATAGATGTTTCCATACAGCTTTACCTGGGTACTGGGAAGCTGAACCAACAAGCTTTGCAAGCAAGTGCCTTTAACCACTGAGCAATCTTCCCAGCCCTTGATCTTTTTCTTAAGTGAGATGTTTACTATGGTCCCAACTTTCAGCTATAAAATCACCTTTTGTTTTGTTTTGCTTTTTCTGTGAGACAGGGACTCACTCTACTCAAGGCTGACCTTCAACTCATGGTGAGCCTCGTACCTTAGCCATTCAAGAGCTGGGATTATAGTAATGAAACACCATACCTACTAACTTATCATCCCATCCATTTTTGTACCTAAAGGTTATAGTATCTCCCCAAACAAAAGCAATCAAAGAAACTAAAAAGCAAAAAAAAAAAAAAAAAACAAATGATCTAGCACTGTTGTTCATATGTGAAAGCTCCTCCATGGCCTCATGTGTTAGTGATTAACCCTGACACTACTCAATCCCATGCTGCGGGAGCCCTGCTGAAGGAGGTGTGACACTTGAAGTTTATTAGTCCAGTCCTACTGGGCGTTCAGTTTGTAGCACAGTTTAAATTAAAAAAAAATATTTGAGAGAAAGAATGGGTACACCAAGGCTGCTTGCCACTGCAGACAAACTCCACACACATGCACCACTTTGTGCATCTGGCTTTATTGTGGGTACTTGGGAATTGAACCTGAGCTGTGAGACTTTGCAAGCAAGCATCTCTAACTGTGCCAACTCTATCCCCTAGCTAGCTCGCTCTTGCTGCTACCTCCCAGCAAGGAGATGGCCAGCCTCTGTTTTGCCATGCCATGATGAGACTTCCTAAGACTGTAAGCTGAAGGAAACCCTTTCTGTCCACATGCTGTTTTTGGCGGGGCGCTCTGTTCCAGCAGTGAGAGAGTAACTGCTACAAGTACAGAATGGTCCTTTACCAGCTTCCAGGGAAAGATCTGAAACATCTGGTTAAAAACCTAAACAAATTCTCTAGAAATAGGTTCTCTATGAAGAAAGGGGGGAATAGAAGAAAGGGTTTTTAAACAGTTGATTCAAGTTACAAGAGAAAAGTAGTATGCAACCTTCTATGAAGAATTTGTATACTCAACTTGGAAAATGATATGGCTAAGACACTGCTCTGGGAATGAAAATTTTCTCTGGAGTCCTGTCCTTAGCTACAGTATTAATCCATTTATAGGGTAGGGCCAACCCAAATGTGCATTTGAGATCTTTTACAAAAATTCAGTTGCAAGTTGCTGTTAACAAAGGACAAACACTTTATTTTTAATTATTTGTAAGGAGAGAGAGGAAGAGAGAGAAAATGAGAGTGAATGGACATACACCAGGGCATCTTGCCACTGCAAATGAACTCCAGATGCATGTACCACTTTGTGCATCTGGCTTTACATGGGTGCTGGGGAATCAAACTTAGGCATTAGGCTTTGCAAACAAGTACCTTTAACCATTATTAGGCCATCTCTCCAGCCCATTATCTGACAGTTAAGTGGATATTTACATAGTAAACTCTTATAAGCACATGGCAACTTGGTGTCTGTTCCTGTCCATACCTGCTGTTCCGATTTCTAATATTTATTTATTTACTTACTTATGTACTTATGTGTGTGTGAGAGAGAATATGAATGAATGAAAATGTGCCAGGGCCTCTTGCCATTGCAAATGAACTCCAGATGCATACGCCACTTTGTGTATTTGGCTTTATGTGGGTACTGGGGAATAGAACCTAGGCTCTCAAGTTTTGCCAGCAAGTGTCAGTAACTGCTGAGTCATCCTTCTACATCCCCCCACCCTCACATTTTCTTATGTTAGCATTTAATATATGCTACAAATTAAATGTAAAATTAAATCTATCTGTAAGTCTTGTTATTTGGGAACAAAGGGTATTTACTAAAATGTTAAGCAGAATATGGAGGTTTTATTTGTCAAATTAGGACTATTATTAGGACCTAGGGAGGGGATCAAACAGTACTTTCTTTATGAAAACATGCAATACTAATACATTAAATTGAAATAAAACATGTGTTCTGGAGCCGGGCGTGGTGGCGCACGCCTTTAATCCCAGCACTCAGGAGGCAGAGGTAGGAGGATCGCGGTGAGTTCGAGGCCACCCTGAGACTCCATAGTGAATTCCAGGTCAGCTTGAGCTACAGTGAGATCCTACCTCAAAAAATGAAAAAAGTGTTCTGAACAAATAACAATGGGACACATGGGTATATATATTATACATTATCATTCATTATTTATTCTATGATTCTGGAGGACAGCCCAGTTTAGATCCCAATGTGTATTTTCCTGAAAGATTTTATATTAATATTAAAAATCATAGGCCAAATGTAGTGGTGCACGCCTTTAATCCCAGCACTCAGGAGGAGAGGTAGGAGGATCACTGTGAGCTTGAGGCCAGCCTGAGACTACATAGTGAGTGCCAGGTCAGCCTGGGTTAGAGCAAGATCCTACCTCGAAATGACATCCCCCCCTCCAAATAAAAAATTATATATCCACACTGGGCATGGTGGCATACCCCTTTAGTTCAAGCATTCCAGAAGCTAAGCCTTGAAAAACAAAGAAATGACAACAACAGAAAAAAAAATTATAAACCCTATTTTAAAACTACTATAATTTTATTACTATGCTCAAAACATTGCACACTACACATATGAGCATTTATAATTATGTGGCTAGTACTAGGATTAAAATACCTGGACATTAGATAGCTTTAATTCCCCCCCCCCCCCCCCCAGGGCTGGAGATGTGGTTCAGTTAGTACAGAGCTTGTCTGGCATGCACAAAGTCCCAGCACCACATCAACCTGGTGTGGTAGTGCATGATTGTAATTCTAGCACTGGGAAAGTAGTGGTAGGAGAATCTGAAGTTCAAGATCATCCTCAGCTATATTAGATGTTAACCTGGGCTACATGAGACCCTGACTCAAAAAAAAAAAAAAAAAAAAAACACTACGGTATAGTTCAGCAATACACTGCATACTCAGCATGCATTAGCCCCAACCCTCCATAATTTTTTCTCATATTTAGGTGGTGAAAGGGCCTGAGTCAAGTAGCCCCAAAGGGTGAAATCAATCTAAGTGTATATATGATGGGTTAGTCTTAATATTTATGCACCTACAGATGTTCTGTCTGCATTTATCACCAAGGAATAATAGTACAATATAAAGTCTCCAAAGTGACTGAACACTTCTTGAAGATTTAGATACTATCTTTACATAACTGAGCACCTCACAAATGGAATGACTTTCCACTGGCTATCCACAAAGCTGAGTTCAATGCTTTGTATGTATTTCTGGTGATATCCATCATGAACCTGGCAGTGACACAAACATGCCTTCAAGAACCCAATAATGAACTACTGGCCTTCTACGGGGCCTTCCATCTACCAATTCAACTTACTGATATGCCTACATTTGGTTCCAAGGATACGTACAATAGACCTGCTTTCAAAGTTAGGGCTAGCTTCAAGGAACAAAAGCCTATTAGATTCAGGGACTGTGAGGTAGACCACCAGTGAAGCATTCTTACCGGTCTGTCAACTTGCATGATCTCCCAGAGCACTTCCGCCACATCTGGCAAGGTATAAGGGGGGAGACAAAAGCAGCATGTGTGGAGCAGCTGGCTTACAAGCTGCTGCCCGAGCTGGTTCATCACCTGTCCAATCAGTTCTTTCCTTAATTCAAAATCTTCTTCATGCTGTAAGAAAGCAAAGACATCAGACTGGGGACAAGGATATATATAAACTTTTTTTTTGTTTTTTTTTTTTTTTGAGGTAGGGTCGGTCTCTCACTAGCTCAGGCTGACCTGAAATTCACTATGTAGTCTCAGGGTGGCCTCAAACTTGCAGTGATCCTTCTATCTCTGCCTCCCAGTTGCTGGGATTAAAGGTGTGAGCACACCGGGCTTGTTTGTTTTTTGAGGTAGAGTCTCTCACTCTTGCCCAGGCTGATCTAGAACTCACTCAGTAGTTCCAAGCTGGCCACAAAGTCATAGTGATCTTCCTACCTCTGCCCTCCGAGTGCTGGGATTAAAGGCGTGTGCCGCGCCCAGCAAGAATAGATTTTGACTGCTTTGTATAGCCTACTCAGCATAGTTATTAGAGATTCAAGTGATGAAAACTTGGCTAGTGACTCATCCACTATGGTACCGGTTTACCAATACAAATAAAGACAAATAGTATAATGGTTTTCCTAAATCCAAAATGGTGTGGAAGGGGCAGGGAAGAACATAAGAGCCAGAGGATGAAGGAGTGCTTTAGACATGAAGTGGCCATTGTCTTCATAACCCAGCTGCTACTGCTACCTGTACCAGACCTACACAGTATTAGACCCATCAACATTCTGACATGAATGATGAAGGAGGAGACAAAACAACAAAACAACAAAAAATCATCAAGGGCTAGAGAGATGGCTTAGTGGTTAAGGCATTTGCCTGTGAAGCCTAAGGATCCATGTTTGATCTCTCTCCAGATCCCACATAAGCCAGACAAAGGTGACACAAGTGCAAGGTCACACATGTATACTAGGTGAGGCATCTGGAGTTCAAATGCAGTGGCTAAGGACCTGGCATGCCAATATCTCCCCTTCATTTAAAAAAAAAAAATCAAACATCAGAATAGAAGAGGGAGGGCTAGAGAGATGGCTTCATGGTTAAGGCGCTTGCCTATAGGGCTAAAGGACCCAGGTTCGATTCCCCAGGACCCATGTAAGCCAGATGCACAAGGTCTGGATATGTCTGGAGTTCGTCTGCAGTGGCTGGATGCCCGGGTGTGCCCATTCTCTCTCTCTCTCTCCTTTCTGTTTCTTTCTTTCTCAAATAAATAAATAAAAATATTTTTAAAAAACAGAAGAGGGACTAGCCAGAGAGAAGGGGTTCAGTAGAGGTGGGATAGAGTGGGGAGACAACAGAAGGTAACAGGGAGGAATTATGTTCAAAATATATTATGTACATTTTAAAAACTGTCAACAAAACAGTTAACAGTAAGAGAGATGATAAGCTGCAAACTAGAAAAGATACAATGTTTACACTTACGTCATTGGCCACTCCTGTATGGATGAGGTCTCGTAGGAATCTCATGACACTACAATTGGCATCTCGGTGATCCAGTGTAGTAGATGCAATGGCCCACTGTAAGATTGGGATGACTACTTGGCTCCTTAGTAAGGTGACAGGGCTACGCTGAATAAACCTGGTGTGGGAGGAGAAGCTAGGTGCATATGACAAGATTAGGCTACAAAAGCATTCAGGATAAAAGACAAAACCATGGAGAGAGTAAAAAAGTCAACTGGTTGCTAAGAATTGTAGGGAGAAGGAGACACAGGAGACATTATAGGTACCATGGCATACCTGTCACAACTCAAACTGAACCCAAAAATATAAACTATGAACTGCGTGTAATTTTAATGTATGAATGTAATTCTATGGGCTTTAACAAGCATAACACTCTGGAGGACAGGGTTGTGTGTGTGTGTGGGGGGGGGTGTAGACAAGCTGCTCCTTTTTTCTTTTCTTTCTTTTTTTTTCTTTCTTCAAGGTAGGGTTTCACTCTAGCCCAGGCTGACCTGGAACTTACTCCGTAGTTCCAGGCTAGCCTCAAACTCATAGCGATCCTCCTACTTCTCTCTTAAGGGTCCAACTAAGATTTTATAAATCAAGTCAGATAGCTTCAAAGGCCAAAAAAAGGGGGAGGGGACTGGAGAGATGGCTTAGCGGTTAAGCACTTGCCTGTGAAGCCTAAGGACCCCAGTTCAAGGCTCGATTCCCCAGGACCCACATTAGCCAGATGCACATGGGGGCGCATGCATCTGGAGTTCGCTTGCAGTGGCTGGAGGCCATGGCACGCCCATTCTCCTCTCTCTCTCTCTCTCTGTCTGTCACTCTCAAATAAATAAATAAAAATCCAGATGTGGTAGCACACACCTTTAATCCCAGCATTCAGGAGGTTGAGGTAGGAGGACCACTGTGAGCTCAAAACCAGCCTGAGACTACATAGTGAATTCCAGGTCAGCCTGGGCTAGAGAAAGACCCTACCTCAAAAACCAAACAAACCCTAAATAAAATCCCAGGACATCAATAAGAATCAGTAAGAAATGCTTGTGTGAGCTGGGCATGGTGGTGCACACCTTTAATCCCAGCACTTGGGAGGGAGGCAGAGGAGGGGGATCACAGTGAGATAACTTCTAAGGCACCTTAAAGTCCTCGAAATCCTTGATTCTAAACTATGATTCTATGTGAAGGACCTTAAACTTCAGGAAGAGAGGCGTGTATGAAGTAACCAGTGGCAGCATGAAGAGTTAACACTTCCGGCAGTCTGCTGAGGTTATCTAAGCAAGCACTTTCTCTTCTGGCACTGGGGCTTGAGCCCAGAGCCCCCACTGCGCTGTATCCTCAGCCCATACTACAAACACTTTTGTCTTATGCATGTTCCTCCCATGAAAAGAACTCAGCTCCTTTTCTCCCTGCTCTCATCCAGTACCTCTTTACCTCTGGGGATACGGCAGCTCATAATGAACTTGGAGTTATGAACCATTAATCCACCTTCTCCAATGGCCTCATTTACAGAGAAGGAAGCAAAGGTGTCGGATGACATTAAGCAGTGATAGGAAAGAGCAATTAAAAGAAATTTTGCTCGTCACAACTGACCTGGTGGCTAACCTGAACAGGTCATCTACAGTGTCAGGATGATTCTGGAGGCCATTCTGCTGTTCCAGGAGCTGAAAGGTGGGGAAGCACAGGGCCTAGAACAGAACAGTCATTTAAAAGGCAAATGCTCATACATAATGCCACAACACTCAGACTTGTCAAGTATCATAAGAACAAAGGGAGCAAGGAGTGGAAGCACACAGGTTGGAAATGAAAAAAGGTTGTGATGAGAAGTCAGAAAAAAAATAGAAATCTTTTCCAGTTGAAACAAAGTTTTCACATGAAAAGTCCACATTTCAGAAAGAGAGTTAAGTTGCAATAGGTTTCAGTTGATGAAACTGGACAAACATCATCTTACAGAATGATTTATATTCTTGTTTTTAAAAGCTTATTCTCATGTGTATGTGTTGTATGCGTGCATGTAGGGGCAGAGGACAACCTCAAGTATCCTTCCTTTCGTTTTCCAAGGTAGGACTTCTCTCTGGCCCAGGCTGACCTGGAATTCACCATGTAGTCTCAGCCTGGCCTCAAACTCATGGCGAACCTCCTACCTCTCCCTCCCAAGTGCTGGGATTAAAGGTGTGCTCCACCATGCCAGGCTTCTTTTATTTTTTTTTTAAATATTTTATTTTTATTTATTTATTTGAGAGAGAGAGAGATAGATAAAGAAATAGGCAGGTAGAAAGAGAGAGAAAATGGGCACGTCAGGGTCTCCAGCCCTGTAAACGAACTCCAGATGCATGTGCCCCTTGTGCATCTGGCTTATGTGGGTTCTGGGGAATCAAACTGCTTGGCTCTTTGAAATGAATTTTGGTGATCTAACTCAGGTTTTCATGCGTGTAAAGCAAACACTTGACTGACTAAGCTATACTCTCAGCACTACTTATTTACTTTTGTTTTGTTTTTGGTCTTTTCAAGATAGGGTCTCACTCTAGTCCAGGTTGACAACAATCCTCCTACTTCTGCCTCCCAAGTGCTGGGATTAAAGGCATGTGGCACCACACCTGACTTTTTTTTTTTTTTAATTTGAGAGACAGAAAGAGAGAGAAAGAGGCAGAGAGGGGGGAGAGGGAGAGAATGGGTGTGCCAGGGCCTCCAGCCACTCCAAATGAACTCCAGACACATGTGCCCCCTTGTGCATCTGGCTTACATGGGGCCTGGGAAATCGAACTGGGTCCTTTGGCTTTGCAGGCAAATAACTTAATTGGCAAGCCATCCCTCCAGCATTTATTTATTTGTTTTAGACAGGGTCTCACACTGTAACCCAGACTGATGTGGAGCTCACTATATAGCCAAGGCTGGCCTCAAGCTCACAGGAATTCTTGCCTCAGCCTTCCAAGGACTGGCATTATAACAATGTGCTACCATATCCAACTATCTCAGTTTTAGATTTTTAAAAATTGATTTATATATCGAGACAAGATCTTGGTACATAGCATAGCACAGGCTGTCTTCAATTCAAAATTTTCCTATATACTGAGGCTGAGATCATAGGTATAAGTCACCATGCCTGGCTTAGGGTTAGAAAGTTTTGAAAGCACAGACACTATTTATGTAAATTTCCCTCAAGAAATAAATGAAAATTTTAAAACAAAGAAACGTCAACTTTATTATTCTGAAGAGAAGACTGAGACAAGGTTTCACATAGCCCAAGCTGACCTCAAACTATGCAGCTGAGGCTGACCTTGAACTCCTGATACTCTTCTTGCCTCCACCTCCCAAATTCAGGGATTCTAGGCATATGGCACCACATCCAACTTGAAATATCTATTTTATTTTATTACTTATTTATTATTTTGGTTTTTCAAGGTAGAGTTTCACTCTAGCTCAGGCTGACCTGGAGTTCACTATGTTATCTCAGGGTGGCCTCCAGCTCACGGTGATTCTCCTACCCCTGCCTCCCAAGTGCTGGGATTAAAGACGTGTGCCACCACGCCCGGCTATTTATTTATTTATTTATTTATATTTTTATCTTTGGTTTTTCGAGGTAGGGTCTCACTCTGGCCCAAGCCGACCTGGAATTCACTATGTAGTGTCAGGGTGGCCTTGAACTCATGGTGACCCTCCTACCTCTGCTTCCCAAGTGCTTGGATTAAAGGCATGTGCCACCATGCCCAGCTTGAAATGTCAATTTTAAATGAGAAGATATCATGTGGAAAGAAATAGTATACTTTAGCTGGGTATGGTGGTGCACACCTTTAATAGCAGCACTTGAGAAGCACAAGTGGACAAACTGTC